>OY728164.1:93212229-95915487 GCA_963277665.1 Viscum album
AATAAAATATATTTTAAAATAAGGACACACTATATTTATTAATTTGGAAGTATTATTTTATCCAATACATTGTAAATATATAACATTTCTTGAATAAATATTTTCAAAAAAATCACTTTACTGATTTCATCATTATAAATCATAACTAATAATATCATGAAATTAAATTTCAATATTATATTTAATTATATAAAATATAATATACTACCTTAAATAATAAAATAATTTTGAACATGGTTTTAATATTCATTGATCTTCATTATCCTTACAATGTGTAAAAATTATAAAATAAAATCACCGGCACAAAAATATGAAACTATAAATTATCTTACTATAATATGTATAAGGAATTATTATAATTGAGATATTTAAAATTATAAGGTATATAAAAATTTTTATAAAATAAATTATTATCATACTTATCTTTTCCATACTAACTGTTAAAGCGCATATGGAGAAATTAAGATTAATATTCAAGCATTTTCCTTACAATCTCTTATTTTATTCAATATTATAAAGACAAGTTTCCAAATGGTGATATTTTTTTGATAATTATCTCTAAAAAGAAAAATATTTTTCTTATAGTTTTCATGAGTTTTAAAAATCCGCATATCATTTAAATTACCCTCTGCTTTGGAAATCAAAGGATGTGATTCTTGTAACATAAACCAAACATACCAATTATTTTTGTTCATGAATTACTTTTCTCCATTATAATATAAATTACATGGTTTTATAAATGTCATAATCCCAATTTGTATCATTTTTAATATCTATTTCAATGGTTTTTAATTTATCTAAATAAAATATTCTTTTATCATTTTCTAAATGGTTACTTTTTTTTCCATTTAAAATTAATTACATAGTGTGAAGGGAATCGTATATCGACCCTCCATTTTCATAGATTATCATTACATAAATTTTTTTGATTACATAAAAAATTATAAAAATTGATTCCCAAAAATTGAATTAGTCTAGTTTTGTTGGAAAAATGGAAATTTAAACACTTGTACATGAGAGATATACATTATCCCTAAATAGGTTCTCTGTGAAAAACTACCCTCTTAGACATATCATATAAGAAATATTTATTTCTAGCCTGGGGAAGGAAACATAAAAATGGGTGATCAAATATGCGCAATAATGGTATACATGTGAGACATGTAAGTAAAAAATGATCAAAAGGGTATGGAAACATGATAATGAAAATGAATATCATACCTTTCATATCAATGTTCATAACCATAAATCAAGGAATTAAGATACATAGTTTATAAGACATGAATCTTAAGGAAATAAGTAACTTAACCCATGATTTCATATCATAGGAATAAAAATAGAATTAAGGAATAAACATATGAATATACAATGATTTATACAGAATTCAAGGATACTTTTTTACTTCTATCATAGTGAAAAATTTGGTTACTGAACCAGGTTCACACTCTATTATAACCATGTATTACTAAACTATGTTCCATATTTCTTCCAGCCCTGTATAACTATACCGATGCCATTTCTCATTACATCCCAGTAATATGGACCAATGTTATTTTCCAATTCAATCCATTTTTGTATATAGATTTATAAATCATTACCCAATATAATGTAAGTGGATATAGTTCCCACCCATATGATAATTAAATCATGAATACATGTGCCATAGAAAAATCATATAATAAACCACAAAATGAAATATCTATCATAAAAATATAATCAATTCATAACTAGGGGAAAATTATTATTTTTCATAATAATTTCATAAAAATAATAACCCATGAAAAGAAGAAGGTTTCAAAACCATATAACCCACAAAAGTGAAATGGGTGTCAGAGAATTAATTCCTTAAAACCATAAACCATTAAATAATGTATATAAATGGAGCCTTTGGATTGTTTATATGAAATAAATTTGTAACATTAAAATATTTCATCTTAGATGGAAAATAATGTTGAATGATATGTTTTAATATTTTTATGAGGAGAATTACTTTTCTTCTTTCAAAAAGGCTTCTTAAGACCTAAATTTTTTTGAAAAACCATTCTCATGAAAATAAACATCAAATCATATAAAAACCCAATTTAAATAGTTTTGGATGAATTTTTATTTGAAAACAATTAACATTAGCTGGAAAATGATTTTAAAACCATTTTCAATGAAAACTTATAAAAGGATAATGAATTTTTTGGTAACCATTTATTTGAAAATAATCTGAAAACTTATAAATGTGTCTTGAATATCAATTAAAAAATATTTTCCTTGTAGACATATAAAATAATATTGAAAACATATTAACATCCACTTATTAGAATATAATTTGAATACTTATAAAAAAGACTTGAAAAGAATTTGAAAAAAAATTCCTTCAAAGAATATAAAAGTTGTTTCAAAACAATTTCAAAAACATATTCCTTGTTGTGTTATAATAAAGGCTTGAAAATTTTTTCAAAACATTTTTCCTTGAAATTTTATGAAGGAAAATTGATGAAACATTTGAAAAAAAGTTTGTTCTAAAAAAATTCATATTCTTAAAAAATTTCATTTTAAACATGAAATATAAGCATCATGGAGAATATTATGGGTAAATCAGTACAATCCATATGTCAAAAAGAGAACATTCCTTTTGTATGGTTATAGTTTATAAAAAATCATTATTATGAATAAAATATGAATATTTCCTAGAAATAATTAGTAAAAAAGGTCAAAATAACATATAATGATTATAGGACATTAGTAGATATTTCATGGAAACTCTTTTTAGAAAACATGTTTTTAAAATACCATAGATTTCCAACCAAAGTGAGGGTAATGTCAGATTTCAGAAAAACTCATTATTAAGTATATTATGAACTAGTGAGTAAAAAATGAAACCAATATAATAATAAATCATTAATTAACATAATAGAAGAAATTAAATTAATTTTATACAGATATAGATCATTATATTTCATCAACGGAACCATAAAAATTAACAATATCGAATAGCGATGAGATTATTTCAATAAACTATTTTGACTTGGTTACATATGATCATAATCTCCATGTCAAAAAAGAATTATATGAAGTTTAATGATATCATTAAAATATAGATATTTAAAATTATAAATGTCTAATTGAAATAAATACGACTTTAAAATTTTTGTAGGTGTATAAAAAACATGTGTCCCAAATGACGAAAATTGGCACAAAACAATCATATCGATTTGGTAGATTTTTAAACATTACACATTGAAATAATTATCATAGAATGTATATGTGAATACCAATAAATGTAATTATAATAATAATATAATAAATCCATGTGAATCATTCACACCCAAAAAATGGTTGGGTAGTGACTAAATCAAGCATCTCATGGATACAAAATGTGAGACGAAATACAACAACCTAATATCGTGACCCTCATCGTAATCATTTAGAACTATTGTATAATAAATATAAATTTATTAATAATATAAAAACGAACCAAATTAGTATATCTAATTACATATATGGTTTCATTGTGACTTTATGTTACCCTATTATTAACAATTATATGTTAAGGTTTCACTTTGTGTAATATCTTATTAGTTTTTTGCAAGTGTCTTAAATTGTTATATCATTGGACATTATAGTTTTATCATAATTTCTAGAATCTTTTCCATGATATAAATATCAGTTATATTCATTATATGTGTAGTATGACAATATATTTAATATACAATTATAAAAATGGAATAAAATGTTCATGTAGACAGTAGGTCGTATATACGCATGATTGCTACTTTTTTTATTAATGTAATAATGAACCAAATTAAACGAAATATTTTTATATAAGTATATAGAATAATTATATTAGATTTATTATTTCATATATATAATATAATTTAACTAAATTCAACCTTAATAAATTCTATATAAGCTGTAAAAGAATCACATCACTTTGAGGGGGTAGTAGTCCACACTTCCTCAAATGAATTTTTTGTTTTTTCAGTAAATGGAAATTGCAAAGATAAGTTGTTAGAAATTAATAAATAATAATAAAGTATTAATAAATATATAATACATAACATATATAAATATATTTTCTATCATAATATCCACTATGGGAGGCGGTAAAGGAAAAATGAACAATCATCCTTTTGTGAGGTGGGAGTTCGTTGTACCCATAAAAATTTTGTTCGTTATCCATTATATAGAAGTCTATTTATGTATATACATAAAAAATTGTATAAAAAATACTAGTTTATTTTCTATACATTTTTTTAATCAAATAATGGAATAATAATATTTTAGGTAGTGGAGAAACAAAATAGAGGAAAGCAGTTAAAGATATTGTGATACATCTTAATTAGGTAAATATATTTTTTTCCCCAATGGAATTCAATGGAAGTATTTATTACCAATGTTATGATTAATGTTGGAAGAGATGGTTGCGGGGAGTATATTTTAATAGATATTTACCTAACCTATGATTTTTTATTTGTGTTAAAAAATGGGTAGAGGCCTTTCATTTTTATAGTGGTGGGGGAGTGCCACTCTTATTAATACAAAAAGGTATTCAATAATTGGTGGTTTCTGTTACCTAATTTGATTAAAAAAATATGAATATTTGATTAATATTAATTTATGATCGAACTAAATATACTCCATAAAAAATGTGTTCATTTTAATAATTTGGTTCTTTAACTTCTATGGTTCAGTAATTTTATTATTTTTATTTTTATTAAAGAACTTAGCATTATAACATAGGTAATTTAACTATTAAGAATAAAATAATGTTATATTTATTACATAATATAAATAAATTAATTATAAATATTATACCTAAATTAAAAGGTAAAAATATCATTTTATTGGAAATTAATTTTTAAAAGATGTTCCATTGATGTGAAAATCAATGCATAAACATAGACTATGCTAAAAATGTTTTTAATATTTGCTGGCCAATATTTTAATTATAATTTATCAATTAAACAATTAATAGAAAATATTTAATATGATTTAATCCTTATTAATCACTTTTCTGAATATAGCATTTTTTAATTTTAAATCATTTAATAAAATATAAATTTATTATTAAATAAAATTTATGTCAATTTTGAAATTATTTAATTAATTTTAACTTTATTACATAATAATAATTTTCAAATTTAAATAAATTAAGTTCAATGAATTTTAGAATTATATATTAATCATAAAAAATAATTTAAGATAATTCTTCAATCAAATAACTCCACATTTATTAGTTATAGTTGCATTTCATGTAGTTATTTATTAACAAAATAATCACTAAGTTGGTATTTCATAAAAATTTAATGTTTATACATCATCTTATAAAAATATGGGTTAATTATTTTGATAACAATAAAAAATATATAATTCAAAATTATTTGTATTACCAATTTTTTTGATATCTCAATTTTGTATAAATAATTATTAAATGAAAGATTCCTATTTTGACTTTTTCTTTACTTATCCTTTTATATTGGTCACATCCTTATAATAATATCCCGATAACAAATAAAATTTATAAAAAAGTATATTGACTAATTATTGGCATCCTATGGATTCTGGACCAGTTTCCAGGTAATATTGATCCTTATGATTATGGATTGGTGACTAAATAATCATAATCTTACATAAATATCTTTCATTAGTATTAATCACATTCACTAATATTTTTTGATAATAAATAATTTAATATATTGGACTAAAAATATAACATTTATTATAATAATTTTTTTAATTTATGTAAATTTTAATTCATAAATGTGTGAAAACTAATTTAACGATAATCCCATATACATGATAAGAATGTGGGGTTTTGAAGAAAAATTGTTCAAAAGATCTATAACTTTTTTATATATAATTACCATTTAAAAATGATTCCAATTACCTACATTAGATAAAAATATTTTTAGTTGATCTATTTTCTCTTTAAATACAAAATTAAAATATCAATTAATATAGAAATATATTTACTCAGAAATGAAGTTTTTAACTAAAATTCATTATTTTCACAATTCATTAAAAAATGAAGTTTCCAAGAAAATACCAAAAATTCACCATAATGTAATTTATATGTTTGTAATTCATAAATGCAGTTTATATTATAAAATTCAACATATATTAGTGTTTATAATTAGTTTTTTTTATTGTTTTCAAAGGGTCATAAAAACCGGTTTCTTTATGAAAAGAGTATTATTAAAAAGGAAATGACTTTACCAAAAATTATATATTTCAATATTGATATTTTTTTAAATTAATCCATTAAAAATAATATTTGAAAATTAGTAATTACTATTCATATTACTATGTTTAATAGATAGGTTATAATTATCTCATTTTAATAATTATATCAATAAAATAATATTTCATAAAAACACAGTGTTACGTATAACACATGCCATGTTAGTGTTGTGTGTAGTGAGAGTCAAGTCAATTCTGAGTGAATGGAATATTGGACAAAGTTAAATTAAATATGTTAATGGAAAATAATTTATTTGACAATGAAGTCCATAATTATGGGTGTTCTTACATTCTACCACGCTTATGATAAATTTACCCCACATAATTCATCATATTTATCAAAGGTTTAATAATTTAATGTCCATTTAATAGAAACCCTCATCATAAAAATGAACACTAAAACATCCTTTTAAAAAGAAAGGTGGATCCATAATGGTTACCCATAATAAGACATATGTGGCTTTCCAAGTAGCAGAACATAGTTTGAAAATGAAAACATGGACATGGAAGTGATACCTAACAATAATGTTCTGAAAGAGAGTGATAGATAACATGTTCTGTTGAAATATAAAAACGAAAAATATATAAATCTAATATTGTCTAAGGGACCATTTGATACATTGGAAACAAAATTCCTAGGATAATTATTTTACAAGATTATTTTTCCAAATTTTAATGAATTTTCAAGAAAAGTTATTCTTCTATGATTTTAAGACATCCTCGCTATTTTTTGATCCTTGATAAAATTCAACTATTTATCTAAAAATGAAGGGGATTTTTTAGGAAAAATTTACTATGAGATCATGAGAGAACTGATATTCGATGAAATTTGTCCTCAAATATCATTTACATAATTTTTTAGAACATGCTATCCAATATGCATAAATACTTATTTGGTGAGATAATGCTCTGATCTCACAAACATCACTCAAACTGTATCATAATCTCAACATAAATAGTTTACCATATAACTCTTAAGAAATATAAAAATCCAAAATTTTAGAATGAATATCTTGAAACCATATTTAAATTTATCCGCAAAATGTCACAAATTTTAACATGGTTATTACACTCTAAACATGTGAATAACCTCATCATATATTCCCTTAGAACATGGTTATAACATTAATTACCATAAATAATTATGAAAAAACTCATGTTTCCTTATCACAAATATTACTGGGAATATTCGCTAAATACAAGATGTTTAAACATCATCCTTCAATACATAGACCACATTTTCAACAATCAGTTAAAGGGTAATCTATACTATCTGATTATGTATTTATATCTATCATTTCATTATACAAAAATCATTATCTCATTTTTATGTATTATTTAAGGGTTTCCAATCCATAATAAAAATATTACATTTCATGGAAATCATTTTTCTATCCCTTTATCACCATTTAATATTTCATTTTCAATCACCAATTAAAATGTATAATTAAAATACTTATACATTTAATGATTCTTAAAACATTATTTTGGAATTACAAAAAATAAGTAATTTATTTATCAGAAATTATTATTAAACCACTACATAGTCTTCATCAACATATTAATAAGTACCTATTTAATAAAATATAAAATATGTTCCATGTTTATGGTTTCCCACACATACACTATCAATGATTATTTTGTAATAAATACTCAATGAATATCACATAACATTCAAATTTTTTTTGGTATCATTATCATCATAAGTACAACAAATTCTCATACTAGCATCCTAATTATGTTTATGAGGTTTTCACTTGGGAAATCGATTTTATTAATTCCCATTATTTCCAAATTTGAATCATTATTTTTAATCATGTTCCTCTGAGTTCTATCTATTTACTAAGACCAAAAGGTAGTGTGAGAAACATTTATCATATATGGATACCATATAATAGTGAAAAATTACATATAGGGTGACTTAATCATGGCTCTAACTTCTTTAATAATTGACATATTAGAATTATTCAATGATATAAATTGTTATTTTCTATTTAAATATATTTTAATGGTTCGTAAATATTTTGAGAATATGAAAATCATATCCCCATGGAATGTCAATTTGGTGTGGAGAAAGGCCCATTTATGTGTACCAAATTACAACAAGTCATACCCAATATATCTTTTTGGAGTAATTACCCCTATGTACATTGAATCTAGATTCAAATACACTATAATTATAGATACATGGATACAGTTCTAGTAAACACCTCATTATATAATTTACCAAAATTCAATTATATTTTCATAAACATCAACACATTCGTATACTTATTCTCAGATACATACCCAAACATATCCCTCAAAATGTATGTTGGGATATCACTAAAGTACTATCCTTATATTTCCAATGGTTGACTAAACCTTCACTATGATACCCACTATTTTGAACCTTTCTTTTCATATATTAAAAATAAATAACTTTTCCAAAATACAAAAAACATTATACAAATAGATACACAATGACCATATTATTCTAGTTCCTTTGGAAACATTAAAACATAATCAATATTATATGAGTGAGATATTTTATCTCTTACTGGGTTCCTTGATTCAAAAACCCCTCTTAGACATATCATTTAAGAAATATGTCTTCATAACATGGGTAAGGAAACCTGAAAAGGGGTGAGATAATATTATCATTATGGGTAAATGGGGGAAGACATGTAAGCATAAAACCGAGCATATGTATTTGAGAATGTGACCAAGAAAATAAAAGATCATACCCTATATATAAATGGTCATAAATAACTATTTTGGAATGAAGATAGAATGTTCATAAATCGTGAATCATAAGGAAATAAATTATAAAATCTAGGAAATCCTGACATAGGAATAAAATATGTAATTGTGGAAAAAACACATGAATATATAATGATTTCCATAGTAATAAAGGATTCACATTTTAGTTTATCCTAGTGGGTAATTTTCATTACTGAGTCAGGTTAACTCCCAATTCAAGCCATGCACTAAATAACCGAGTTCACTACTCTTTCTATCCCTATAATAAAAACTTATGTTCCTTTCTCATTATATCCATGTGATATTGAACTTTGTTTAGATCTAATTCTATGAATGTCTATATAAAAAGATATAAATCATTAAAAAATCATTTTTATGGAGATATAGGTCCCACCCATATCATAATGTAATCATACAAACATATTCCACAAAATCAAAAATAATCATATCATAACACATGAACTGAAACATGTATAATAAACATTTAATGATATCATAACATGTTGAAACAAATAAAATATTTATAATCATTTCATCCAAACCATAGTCCCTAGAAAATCGGGTTTTATATTCTTATAACCTATATAAGTGACATAGGTTTTGTAATTACAATTACATAAAAACATTAACCATTCATGGAAGAATATGAATAATACCATTGGATCATTTATTTCAACGTAATATGTAACATCAAAATATATCATCATAGATAGAAGATAAAAAGGAAAGATATTTTCAAATCATCTCAAGGAAAAAATATCATATCTTATTAGAAAATGGGCCAATATAATATAAAAACCTTTTCAAATCCTATTCATGAAAATATAATTGAT
Organism: Viscum album; assembly: GCA_963277665.1. NCBI lineage: Eukaryota > Viridiplantae > Streptophyta > Magnoliopsida > Santalales > Viscaceae > Viscum > Viscum album. The sequence goes on from OY728164.1 coordinate 93,222,036, forward strand.
ATCTTATAAAGGATTTTTTAAAACCTTTTGGAATCAATTTTTGTGGAAAAAATATAATGTGTTCATTGAAATATATTCAAATATATTTTCCGTGAAAAAAATTAAAAGGATCATGAAAATGTTTTTGAAAACCATTTCCTTGAAAATACATTAAAAACATATAAATGTGGCTTGAAAATAATTTTAATGAAATTTTCCTTGAAATCATATTAATGAAGTAGGAAAACATTATGAGACTTATTTCCTTGAAAATAATTTGAAAACATATAAATAAGGCTTAAAGTCATTTTTAATCCATTTTCATTGATAACATATAACAGAAGCTTCAAAAAATTTTGAAAACATTTTTACATGAAAACTTATAAATGAATCATGAAAATATTTTTTCAATTTTTTTTAAAAAAATCATAAAAAATAAACATTTAACCATTCAGGGGATTATTTAGAGAAATTATTATAGGTAAATCCCTACATTCCATTTTAGGATAGAAGAATATTCCTTTTTCATAGAAAAAATTTAGAGAAATTAATTTTTTGGAATGAAATTAGAATATTCCTTTGAGAAAATTGATAATGGAAAAAAGGAAAAAAATTCAATAAATGATTATTGATTAATAGTATAATATTTTTTAAAACCCTTTTTAGAAAAGATTGTTTTGAAGGAACATTGATTTCTGAATGAAGATAATGTAATGTTGGGATGATATAAAAATATTTTATTAACTATATCACATAAAAAAGAGTAGAAAATTTTAACCAATACATGAATAAGACATGAAAAACCACAGGATAATAATATTCATATATTTTTTTGAGAAAAGTATCATATTATTTCATCAAATGAAGAATATACATAAACAATCTCGAAAAGGGATGATACTGTTTCTATATACTATTACCACATGGATACCTGGGATCATAGTCTCTATGTTAAAGAATAATAATTACAAGGAGAAAAAATATATCATTAATATTAGGTGATTCATGGTATAACATGTAAAATTTATTTATATAAACCTCTAAAAAAATTAGGTTCCTAAAAGACATGTGTCTCAAATATGGAAAAGTGAGACAAAACTGTCTTACGAATTTGGTTGCTTATGAAACATTACACCCCATGAAATAAATATCCTAGAATGGAAATATAAATAACCATACAATTATGTATATGATTTATATAATACATCCATGTGTTTTATAAACACCACAAAAAAGTGATCGGTGGGGAATGAAGGTTATATCTCATAGAAATAAAAAGTTAGGAAAAAATTCCTTACCTTTTGTCTTGAATCCCATCATACTAAATACGATTTAAATTATAATAAATATAAATTTAGAAAAAATATATCACAAAACAATATTCTTATATATAATATATTATATGGTTTTAATTTTACGTTATGTTAATCACATGTTAACAACTCTATGTTAATATTTACCTTTCGGTAACATTTTCTTAATTCGTCACTTGTGATCTAATTTTTTATATAATTGGTCAGTATACTTATATCATGATTTCTAGAACGAATAACATGATATAAATATCATTAATATTCATTATATTTATATTACAATAATCCATATAATATATAAGTATAAAAATGGGACACACCGTACAATGAGATGAAAGGTCGTATGCATAAAAGAATGTTGCGTTTGTTTTAATAATTTGTTGAATGAAATATTGTATATAAATTATATATATATATATATATATATTAATTACATTAGATTTATTTTTTAATATATATCATATACATTCAATAAACTCATCCTTAATACATTCCATGTAATTTGTGAATTAATCACATTTCTTTGAGGGGGCAGATGTCCATACTTAATAAAACAAAGTAATCATATTTTCACCATATAAAATGTATAATGAAAAGTAATGAAAAATAATTAAATAATATTAAATATATATAAAAATAAAATATATAGAAATGGGTTGTCATCATAATTTCTATCATGATATTCAGTAGAGGAAAAAATGAAAAATCCTCATTTTGGGAGGCAATAGTTTTTGGTACACGTAAATAGTATGTTTGTTACCCAATAAGTGGATGTCTCTGTAAGTGAAGATAAAAAATTAGTATATAAACTTACTAGTATATTGTTGATACTAGTGTTTTTATACAATCGTGAAGTAACAATTGTTGAGGTAGTGAAGAAAGAAATGAAAATACCGGAGATTGAGGGACGATGTAACACCTTAATTGGGTAAATCCATTTATTTTACATCAAAGGGATTAAATGGAATGATTTAATATTAGAGGGATGCTTCAGGAAATTTTTTTGTGGTTTTTAGGATAACAGATTCGGTATTGGAAAAAACGTACATGACTGGAGATTTTTTAGGAATGGGTTTAGTGTATTCTTTTTTATAGTAGAAAGCGGGTGACACTCTTGTAAATACCCAAATGTATTCAATACCGGGAGTTATCATTGCCTAATGTGCCTAAAAAATAGAAAAATAATATAATAATATTAAATTGTGGTTTTAAAAAATATACACCACTCAAAAATCTGTTAATTTTAGTATTTTTGTTCCTTAACTACTATGATTCCACAATTTTATCATTTTGGTTTCTAAAAAATCATATATTTTTATAACCTAAGTAATTTATCTATTAATACTAATATAATAGATATATATTATATAATATATATCCAATTAATTATAAATATTATACATAATTTTAAAAAAACTCATTTTTTTATATAATTATTAAACAAGCGCAAGTGATGTGAAAAACACTACTTAAACGTAGACCACACATATAATGTTTTTAATGTATGTGAGACAATATGTTAATTATATAAAATCAGTTATTCCATTAATAGAAATTGATTAAAAATTTTAAACCTTAAAATTCACTTATTGTAATATATTATTTTTATTAATTTTAATTCATTTAATAAATTATCATTCGTATAAAAACAAAATGTCAATTTTGAAATATTTTAGTTGTTATTAATTGTAAAATATCAAAATAATATTTCATAAAAATAAATAAATTTTATAGATTTATAACATTATATATTAATCTTAAAAAATTAATTATAAAACAATAATTCAATAAATTCAATTCACTTTTAACATTTAAATTACAATTTTTTTAACTATTAACTAAATATTCCATACATTGGTGTTTCTTAAGAATTTTATGTAACATAATAATATCTATAAATTAGTAATAAAATATTATGATAAAAATAATACATTTTTATTTAAAAATATTTTTTATAACCTAAAATTTGGTGTTTTTAACATATCTCGATGATTTATAAATGTTAAATGTAAGGAAAGTTTCATTTTTGTATTTTTCCTTATATATACTTTTATATAAGGAAATTATACTTAATATTTCCCATATTACCCATAAAATTCAAACCAATGGATGATATGATATAATAATTGGAGTCCATTAAATTTTGGACATGTTTCTAGATTATTTTTTTCTTTTGGATTAATGTTTATCCCTTAATTAAACTTAATATTACCTTAATCACTATTATTAATTTTAATCATATTCAATAGTATTTTTTGTCAAGAACATTTTTTATATTATTTGAATAAAAATATAATACGGATTAAAATCATGTATTTCCAATTTTCAAATTACAAATCACATTAGTGGGAAAATTATTTTTTACATGAATCATACTGATGTGGTGAGAAAGCAGTGGCTGAATTTAAAAACATCCAAAAGCTAAACAACTTTTTATAACTAATTTCATTATAAAAATGATTCCAATGACCTAATTTGGTTTAATATATTTATCTTGGATCTTTTTTTCTATAAAAACTAAATTAACATATATATTAATATTAATAATTCTTTAAACATAACGTTAGTTATTAACTAAAATAATGAATATGTCACTTCTTATAAAAAAATTATGTTTCTTGGAAAAATACCAAAAACTCACCCTAAATTTTTTTTGACATTTTGAATTCAAAAAATAATTTTATTTTATCATATTAAATATATATTAGTTACAATAATTAAATTTATTATTATTCTCAAAAGGACATAAAAAGTTATTTCATTATGAGAATATTAATAATAAACACATAATGAATTAACAAAAAATTATATATATCATTATAAATATTTTTTATTTTAAACCATTATAAATAATATTTTAAAAACATTTGACAATAATTATATTACTATGATTATGGATATGTTTTAAATAACTTGTTTATATAATTATAGCATTAAAATAATTTTTTGCATAAACTCTGTGTGCATGTAATGCACGCGTAGTCAGTATTTTATGTAGCTTAAACCAATATGGTTCTATGTGAAATGAATATTTTACTTTTTTAAATCAAGTACATAAATGAGAATTAATTCATTCAAAAAAATCTCTATAAAATTTTGTGGTGTCACAAATCACCCTTTTAAAAATTATCTATACAAATTATTTCTCCCTATATCTTCCCTAATATTCATTAAATAAGATTCATTCAGTTTTTTTTGGATTTCAAAATTAATCAATTTACATTGTTTTGAAAATTATTTTATTTTAAAATGAACTATTTCAAAAAACTATAAGGTATTTCTTCTAATTTTCCAATTAATATATAAAGGATATTATAGATGTTTTTTCAAATATATGAATCCATTTAATGATTGTTTTGAATTAATAGATGTATTCTCTCATGACACCATCAATTCTCCTTCTCATGATGGTTTCATATATTGTTTTATAGATGAAATGAAAAATCCATGTTCTTCTTCATGGGTTATTTATGATACCACATAATTAAAGATGACTTCATCCTCTTATAGAATACATATATATATATATATATATTGTAATTATGTGTTGGGTGGGTCCATTATTATGATCCAATATATTAGTTAATGTATTTATCTCAAAATATTATACTAGTATTTTAGTTCTTAGCCAAAGCCTTGGGATACACATGTGTCCGTCCACATCCCTAGGGCACATTAGTAATAAGACAATGTAAAAAAAAAAGCGTTCATGGGAAGTTATCCCATGGAAACAATAATATTATAATTTGATAAAATTAGTAACTTATAATAAGAATAACATTATGGTACACCTTAAATTTAGTTTCATTGTCATATTCAAACAATATTTTTATATTGGAAAATATTTCTATTCCATGCTCATATTTTATTGACTCCTGATTCATGTTTTATTTTATTCATAAATCCTTTTATCATAATACCTTATTTATTAACCATATTTAATATGAAATAATTTTACAATGATATATCATGTACTTTTTATATGTTCTCATAACCACATATCTATCATGTAAAAAATTATTATCTTCAATTTAGTACATTTATTGTTACCCTTACTGGGAAACAAAAATCATGTTTTACTATGTTTCCATTCCATTGGTTTTGAAAAAGTATATTGAGTTTCAAATGTCTATAAGGATTCATTTTGTTAATAATATTTTATAGATAAGTTATTGGTATTGTATAATATTTTTTAATCTATATAATCCTTAAATGAACTATAAATTAAATAAATTAATAATTTAAAATGATATAATATATATGTATAAATATTTTGTATCTCTTAAATTATATTATATTAGGGTTTTATTAATATTAGTGATTAGTACTGAATAACATTAATGATAATTATATATATAAGTATATGTATAGAAAAATATAATATGAATCTAATTGAATGATAATAGATTGTATTTTTAGAATTGATAACCCTATATATATCCAAAAAAGTATATGAAAGAACTGACATATATGAACTAACGTGTAATAAATCTAAAAATGGTTTACAGGTCATTAACCCTATCCACTTTCATTAAAAACATGTTTTTTGAACAATACAACTATTTTGACACTCTTATTTTATATGATTATCATGATTCACTTGAAATTTATAATCTAAATTTATGGGTTTTTATATTTTAATGACAGGCAATCTAATAGTGAAAGTAACATGGAAAACCATTTTTTAGTCATAAATATTCATAAGATTATGTATACTTGTTATTTATTGTTTCCTCCCTAGTATTATATGTTTTTCTGTGAATTTTTCTACTTATTTACAATTAATTCAAAACATTCCTTAATTCATGTAATGGATGGTTCTTTAATTAATTCATTTAATATTGGGTGAAATGGAAAATGTTGTTATTATCTAGCCTAAAATCTTATCAAGATAGGAGTTAGAGTCAAAAATCTCTTGACTATGTTTTCTGAACTATCACATGCAATTAATTTTATCATAAACTAATTTGAGATCATTAACTATAATAGAAAGAGTTATTTGAAAGAATTTCATTCAATTGAATATATAAAAATTCTCTTTTTTGTCACTTATAGTCCAATAATTGAAGAGTAATGGATCTTCTCAGTAGAGAAGATATATTCCATTTCCTATTGCTCAAAAAATTGGTACATGATATTAGTTTTTATCACATGTATTATTAGGTTTAACAAAAGTAGAATATCAATAAACATGGAATGAAAAAATTTATCAATGATATTTGTGGACATAAAATATATTATTCAAATATTATTTTTCTAGGAATCTAGTGGATAATAGTTTACAAATTCAAATGGCGCATGTAGTAGGTTATATCCATTGGTAAATATGAAGAAAACATCATGAGATTCAAAATTATATTCCCTGATAATTATTTATTACGAGGAAAAAAGATAAACCATTAAATTTGTGGATTAAAAACATATCTTTGAAATGAATTTATTATATGTGATTTTTTTATTATTTGGAAATAGTTCACAGTGAGAAATTAACAAAGAAATACTAACATTATATTGACATTAATCTAGTGAAATTATTGAATAAAAATGTAAGATTTACTACCAATGAAAATAATGTGATATGTAACACATCTTAATGATTTTGAATTATCTTATATGTGAAATCGTTTAAAGAAGCGTTTAGGGTACTATTTATATGCAATAAATAATTATAAAATGTGTTAATATTTTTTCATAAAAAAACATAAAAACTATAATGATAAGTAGTGTAAAAATAATTAAATAGTGGAAAAGAAATATCACTATAATTAACCACACACACTCCAAATATTAAATTCAAATTATCATAATAATTATTTTAAATAGTGCATGAATCCATGTGTTATTGATCACAATGGATTTCAGTAACCCCACATTCCAAGGGGGAGATAGAAAGCCAATGAAATCCCAAAGAATAAAGTGTTTTATGAAAAAAATTCTGTGAATGGTACGCTCATGATCAACTCACAAACTAGAAATTTATTATCCCACTCTAGTTCTATAAACTATTTTCTAACTAAAATATTTGTTTATGTAATGAAATCATGAAAACAACGTCTATATATTGTGTTATCAATGAAAAATCATATTGTTATGATTATTTTTTCCAAATTCTACAAGCCACCATAGATAAAAGATTATAGGAAAAAATTTCCAAGTATTATTATTATTATTCATATTATGAATTTTCATATTTTTTCAATTATGAATAGTTATAGCCTCTTGTATATAAATCACACATAAATATTAAGGATTTTAAAACCAAATTAACTATTCTGAATTAAAATATGCTCATATAAAGATGAAAATAATTCCCTATATAAATTTATACAATTATAATGGTCCAAAAACCCATTTATTAATGGAATTTATCCCAAATTATGATGAAAAAAATGACATTGAGGATAATCTATTTATTAGGGAATATATTGATGAATTTTTTATTTATTTTAATATTTTTCGCATAGATCATGTGATTTTGTTTTCTATAGAACTCAATTATAATGTCTTACTAATCTTTTATAATCCTTTTATAATGGACCCCAATAAATTAGAAGAATAAAAAATGAATCTTTATGATAATATGAATATGATTTAACATTATCAAGTGATTCAAAATATGTTTGATCAATCACATTTTTATGATGAATGATGGGTAAATTTTTCTTTACATTGTTTATAGTGGACATAAAATATCATTATCTATATTAAGTAACCTCTACCCTATAGTGAATAATTTATTGATATCCTTTAAGGGTCTCGATTATCCTCAAAGGTTGATCTTCCAACTATATATTATCAATTAAGGGTAATATGTGATTATATATCAAAGAAACACTATCATACTGGATATGAACACTATTAATTCAAATTTATTCCATTTAGACTCACAGATTCCCTTTCCATATTCATTTTTATGATTAATAAGTTATTTGGGTATTATAATGATCAAATTGTGGGAGTATTTATATGAGATATTAATATATATTCTAGGATCAAGAAATATAATTTTGATAATTTATAAATTCAGATAAATAACATGGAAATATAGAAATTATATGTTAAATGTTTTAATTGAATGTTTTCAAAAAAAATGTCATTATTTTATCATGTAATCATATGATATGGTAAATATATTAATCCTTTAAACATATATGACTGACTGAAATTTAATTTTTTATTTCCAAATTTTTTTAGGAAAAGTGATAAACCGTAAAACCCTTAACACAAACCAGATCACAACAAGAAACATCCACAAAATAAACAAACAAAAAAAAACCACAAACCAACCAGCACATCACAGTACTATATATTTTGATGACATTTTAACAAATATCATATTCAATATCCACTTTAATTCAAAAGGGAGTCAGGTTACTATAGATAGATTAATGGAATGAAAATTTAAAAAATCTCAAGAGATGGTTGGTCACTGCACCTATATTATGAAGACCATATAGTGATGGAAAATAATTTAAATATAGTGATGTATAAATTAGGGGATAGATAGGTTTCATCATGTTTAATTACATGATATTAATATATAGCTCGTATCAATTAAATATTCATGTTTAATTTTATGTAAAATACTATTTGGAGTAAACAATGGTACCTTTTTCATTAATGAATATGATCATTAACTATATGATTAAATGGGTACAATAATAATAATATCTAAAATTATATACTCAAATAGATGAATTTAACAATGCACTAAAGGAAATATGTTTTTGTTAAAATGGACTATGATTTCTCAATAACTTACCACCCTGGGAAGGCATACTAATTGGATGATTCCTTAAAAAGTAAGGATTATAATTCCTTATCATTGATATTGATTTATGTTAAATCCATAATATTGGATACTGATATGGATGGAATGTGAGATCATGAGGGAAGTGGGGAAATCCTATCGTTTATATATAACTGTTTAACCGTAAATCCATGTAATAATCAATAAGGAAAATATTTATCATATTGAGAAAAAAATAAAATAGGGAATATTATGGATTTTAAATTTAAAAATTACGTTATTATAAATTAATAGAAATTCATTTTCGACCCAAAAATATGATAATTTAATAAGGATCAATAAGATGATTTAGATATCTCAATATTCACTATCCTTCCTCGATTAAAAAAGATGTAAATATATTTCAAAAATAACATATAGTGGGATAACAGGAAGAGGTATATTATATTATATATATATATATATCTTAATTATTGGTTTTAAATAATTCTATGGTAGAATGATAGATGTTTAATGGAATCAAGTTACCATTACACATAATAATATATAAATTGGAGATAATCACTTTGGATTTTTTTCATGATCTCTAAGGATTTTTAAGGGCACAATTATATTTGATTTGTGGTTGATTCCTTATGAAGTAAGTGGATATCATAATTATTCAAGATTAATTTATATCTTGACCATCATTAAAATTTGTAAATAAAGGATGTAGTAAAATGAGCCAGAGTAATACCATCAATTGTATGTCTTAAAGTTAAATGGGTCAACATAAATATCAAGAGATGACTAAAATAAGAATTTTAATAGTGAATCAATTCAACACAACTTATCAATATCATAAAAATGTAAAATATGAGTGGAAAATAAAAACACTAATTATCATGTAGATATCATACAAATTAGAATTAAAAGGATCTTGTGATTAATGCCTTCATGGATTAGAGTTATTATATAATAATTGTTTTTATGTAATCATTTAAATAGAACCATATAAGGCTCTATATATGAATATTTGAAGAAATCTAAATTGGTGATTGATTTTGTAGAGATAAAATTGTTGTGAATAGATAATGTTATCAAAATGTAGAAGAATATTCAAACTATTCCATAGAATATTAATATAAACTAGAGATTACAAAAATTCATTACTAATAATAATTTTTGGGATCTAGAGTTTGATATTAGATATAGTTTATTCTTCAAGGAATAAGTTATTATATTAATGATGAATAGAATTTTTATCCCATGATAGATTTTACCCTTCGAAATCCTTATTCATATTAGGAAAATATATTATCAATTATCAAATACACTAATTCCCTCCTGAGTAAATAATGTGTACATGTGTAACTTTTCATGATAAACATATCTAAACCACACAATAAATGGAATATAAATTTATATATTTGAAATATTAGGATTATTATATAGAAAAAGAACTAAAAATCATAGATCATTGAGATAAATTACTATTTAACAGGACCATTTTAGTATTTAATGCTCCATAGAGGAATCATATGTTTGTGTAAGAATTCTAGGAATCCAAAAATATTTCGAGGTAGATGTAACTACATTTTTTAAACTAGCATAATAAATGTTCATGTGAAAATTATTTTCAAGGGGGTATATTTTAACATTCCCCAATTTTACATTTTTTCATTTAAATAATTATTTGATAAAATATGTTATTTTTCACACAAAAACACAAATTACACAAAATTGGGATACATTTTATAGAAATATGATATTACAATATAGTATTAATATTAATACACTATGATAATACAATATGAATTAAGATTAAGAATGTTTACTTTTGAATAAATGTTAATTAAAATAAAAATACCATAATAATAAAATATATACACTTGTGGTTTTGTAGGAATTTGATAATAGAAATTGGAACTATAAAATATTGGAAAATAGTTGAAATATATTATTCATATTGAGAATATTATTAATGCCAACGAGCCTATACCCTAGTGATATATGCTCCTTCTAGGCATCCAAACGAGCAGGGATAAAATCTGGGAAGGGGCGAATTCCCAGGTACTATAGCAGTACTATAGTGGGTACTGTAGTAGCGGCAAAACTGTACTAGTGGTAGCACTGTAGTGGTGTCACACCCCGACCGCTGATGTCCTTATTTTACTTCTTTTTTGGTCTTGGTTTGAAATTTTCAAAGTTTATTTGTGTTGGCAGTTTTGCACCGGTGCGCGGTCACCGCATCGTTAGCGGTGACCGTACGTTCGTTCCGGGTGACTGTGTGTTCACCCGGCGTTTTAAATATTAAAACTGTTAAGTTGACATTTTATTATTATTACTATATAGAATGTGTTATTATTATTCTAGTTATTTTTATTGTATATATGTTTATATATGTGTATATGTATGTATATATATATGTCTATATATGTATACATATATACTTATATATGTTATGTCTATATATGTATATATATATATATGTTTATCGTATCTTTGTTTATATGTTTATATAGAGTTATATATATATATATGTCTATATATGTATACATATATATATATATATATCAGTGTGTGTTTATTTTTAAATGGTTTTATTATTTTAAATATTTTGATTATAATAATTATTATTATAATTAATCAATTTTTATTTTATTATCATTACTTTATTATTATTATTATAATAAAGTTATTAATATTATTATTATTAAGATTTGATTTTATTTATTTAATTATTTTATCATATTATTATTGTTATTATAATTATTATTAGTTTTATTATTATTATTATCATATATATATATATATATATTATAACCCTAAAATAACCCCCCTAACCATAATCCTGTTCCCCCATGCGGCGGCCCCCTTTCCCTTCCCTTTCCATCTCCCCTACCCAGCTGCCCTTCTCCCCCTTCCTCTGCGCACCAGTACACTCCGACGACCCCCTCCTTCTGTCAGACCCCCTATCCCGGCCCCCTCCGGTGCCGCTCCCTCGTGCAGCACCCCAGCGGCCCCCTCCTCTTGTCCGACCCCCTGTCCCAGCCACCGCCTCTGGCGCCCGCACCCAGCTCGGCCTTCGTGCGAGCTCTCCAGCGCTCCCACCTGCTTCGTCCCGGCCCCGGCTTCCCGTCGCCTCGCCCATCCACCACCTCCAGCGACCGCCTGCCCGCCGGCCGCCGCCTTCGGCAACCCGACCTCCATCACTCCGCTCCCGCACCCCCCGCCGTCGGCCAGCGCCTCCAGCACCCTCAGTTTCCACATCGCTGATGTCCGCCTCGCCGGCCAGCTCCTCCGGCGAGCTCCCGTTCTGGCCAGCGGTCTCCGGCTGGCCGTTCGGGCATCCCGTCTTTTTTCTACGGTCTGGCCAACCACCGCTGCCTTGCGCCGGCCAGGGGCGCACCCGGAAATCGGTGCGCAACCCCGACGATCGAACTCATCTTCACCTAGAGCGTTTTCGGAATAATTCCGCAACGCAACGGTCTTTGACTTGCGCGTACGTACACACCTGCGCGAGGTGTTTTGCATCATCGGGTTTAGATTACAAATCGAGGTGAGGTTTGTTTTGTTCTTACATAAATTATTTTATACCAACGTTTATATATATGTATATGTATATATATACTTTGTCTTTTTGTGTTCTCATTCTTTTGAACTATTTTAAATCGGTGTTTATGTGTTTTAGTTATTCCACTTTTGTTGCAGCATGTTCGCGAAGTATTTTCACATTATCAAATTGCCCACTTATGTTTTCTAGTGCACAAGTGTGAGGCGTGTCATGTCATCGCAAACTTGCTGCAAGTCAAGTAGGTCTCCCACTGCACTCGCCTTTTAAATTTTGAAATTTATTAATTCCTTGACATTTCATTGTTTTTCAGTAAATTTAAATGAGTATTAGGGAATTATTAAAAGAATGATGAATTGCTGAAATTGGAAACTATTTACTTCCCGCACTATAATGAAAATATCTTTCATGGATTTAATTGTGTGTTTTTCTTGTGATTTTGCAAAATTTGTACTTCATGAAATGTGCAAGTCATACTGAACTGTGTTTTGAAATGATTTTGGTGTGTGTGAAATAGCTGGTGCATCATTTATAGAAAATGGTGATCTCTTAAAAACATGGATAGTTGAAATGTAGTTTGTCCTTTAAACTGGATTTTGGAATTTTTCAGTGGTGGTTTGGTTTTACTTAAACGAGTTTCTAAGTATGTTTTTTTGTTTTCAATGTGATGGAGTGTGTCATATCTTTTGGAAACGCTTTGATATTAAATGGTTTAAATGTAAATGATGTGGAGGCCCAGTTGGAACTTTATTGAATGTGTAGTGAATATGTAAATATACGTACTTATGGGGCATCTCTACAGGGGGACTTCCCTTCGAGGGTTGTCGTGTAGTAGTGTCCGTGTAAGGGGTTGGCAAGTGCGGTGAGATGAATCACACGTTCGAGTGCCTCCCACGTACAGAGTATTATTAAAACTACCGTGGGTTCCTGCTCTTCATTTAGAGAATCGAGTGACAGTTGCTGGCTAACCCCGATTAGACGGGTTAGTCCCCCCTTGGTAGGTAGACCTTGTGGGGCGTGCCACTCGTTGGATGTTGGGGCGGCCAGTTGGTTATTGACTGTGGAGTACCATACCAGCAGGTAGTCTGAACCCGAGTACGTCCAAGGGTTTTCTAGGGATGTTTAGGATCACCCATGGTTACTTGATCTTCCTTGTTTGTTTACTTTAAGTTGTTCTTTACAGCTTATACGGGTTACTATGTGAAAATGGATTTCAAATGAAAATGCGTTATTATCTTTGTGTAAAATTTTAAAATGTAACACTTCTTTCTCTTTTAGAGAAAATTTGGAATCAATGAAAAGAAATTCAACTTTTGAAAAAGAATAATGGTAATTTCTATTGTTTTGATTTTCTAGTGAATCATTATGAAAGCTTACATTATTACATTGTAGTTCAAAACTGGAATTTGTAGATTCTTTATTTTCTGGCAGTGCTTTGGGTTTTGTTGTTGGGCTCACCTACTGAGCATTTTTTGTGCTCATGCCTATATTTTACCATTTTAGTTGTTGGTTCCTTGTGTTCAGGTTTTTCCTGGTTTGAGTCGGTCAGTGACGGAGCGGCGTTGGTGTTTAGTTTGGGGGTGACCGTGAGGTCACGTGGAGGTATGTTTGTGGTGTAGTTTGTTTTTGTCATTAGTGTTGTCTGTTTGTTTGTTTGTTTTTCTTTTACAGATCATGGTTTTTTTGGGCTAAAACCTTCCCAATGATTAAAACTTGATGCCCGACACTAGTTGCCATCCCCAGGGGTATCGGGAACGCCCCTCAGGACTTGTCGTGGACCGGCTCGGGTGATCGGTTCAGGGTCAACCCGGGCTGGATCGTGACAAGGGGTGAAGGGACTATAGTAGAAAATGTAGCGGTGGTGCTACTGTAGTAGGTAATGTAGCAGCGTGAGTATTGCAGTAGTGTTGTTCACCAAGGTGTCCTTTGGGCCAAACAAATGGGCTTTGAAGCCTTGTATTCAAGCCACATGGCCTTTGGCCTTCAGGCTTTGTAATGGGTCTCCCTATACCCAGTCTAAAGTGGTCTTTTCTTTGAATAATAAATTGGGGCTTCGGCCCCAACCTCAAAAAATAGTATTATTTATTTTAGTAACATATGAAAGACTATAAATATGAATGAAATATAACCATTATATATATATATATGGTTTTTGGGTATATAGATATTGAATAATTGGAATTTTTAAATATATTTGTTGGATATATGGTCATTATTTATATTCTTATGGTCATATTTTTAATTGGAAATAACATATTTCACACTAAAAAATAATGAAATATAATTATAATACCTAATAAAAAATAAAAAAAATTAAATTTTATCTATTCTAATTCATAAATACATTTTTTTAAATTTAATTTCTGTATTTAATATTTAGAAAAAATTAATTTTAATTTATTTAAAAAATTCAATGTCTAAAAATTTAATAGATAATTTAAATATAATATGGTTCAAATAATAAAATGTAATTATATGTTAATTTTCAATGAACAATTTTTTTACATGTTGTGTATTTTATTAAATTTTTCACTATTAAATGAGTTATATTATGTAATTATTCAATATATATAACATGTATTAACACTCATTAAAATTAATAAATTATATAAAATAATATAAAGAACACTTATTTTTTTAAAAATTCATATATCTAAAAAAATAGTTCTTTCTCTAAATATTATTCCGTATATTAATAAATAATTTACTATTAATATGAAATTAAAATTGATAAAATGGCTTCCCATTTTGAGTTCATCATGTGGAAACATTATGTGAACAGTCATATAATATTTTTGTAAATAAGAAAACTACACTATTAATTATTAAATCAGTGTAATTGTGTAAAAATTATATAAATAACCATGTATTGGATTTTATGAAAAAATATTTGACCTTATATATTCTATAATTTATTTTTTTGAAATGTTATACCAACATGTCTCACCAACATTTCCTCATATAACTCACCTAACACCCATGTGTGTCTATAATTACCCTCACTTAGCATTAGTTTTCAATGAAATATCCCATTATTTATCATAAATTGAAGCTCACATACACCAAATTGATGGCAATATTATACATAGAAATATCTTAGAAATCCAAAAAAAATTATATCGAAGATATTATTCTTACTAATTTGGTATCTTTTGGTTATAAATATGTTTACAATTTATTCAATTTCCATGATTTATTCCATGTGATAATTCAAGTACTCAATAATAATATTACCCACATTCAAATGATTTCATCTCTAGTGGTATCATATACCATCCTATAAACCTATTAAATTCATAATAGAATTATTAGATATTTTTTATTAGTATAGTTAGATTTTATTATTTTTATGGAATAATGATTATCTATCTCTTATATCCATTGAAAAATGGAAATGAAACTCTTCTCATGTGGAGACATCCACATCCCTAAACGAGGTATTTTTTTTCATTTCCATATATGGATGGTTATAAGAATGAATTTAATGGATAAAACATACTCTTTAACATTATTTTGTATTTATAAATATAAATTAACTATTATTAATATGTAATCTTTTATTAGTAAAATACTATTATTCAGTAAAAATTACCAAAACATGATCGGCCCTGATTTCGTCTTCATAAATCATAAAAAAATTTCTAATCAAATTAAAATATTACTTTATAAATAATTCTCAAAAATATACTGAAGAACATTATTGAATTTAATTATAATTAACATTTTATCAATGTGTTGGAATTGACATCTACATTATGACACGTATGGGAAACATTAAAATGAACTAGATTTTACGGATGTATATAAGAATTAACATACTTATTTAGGACTAATTAAATACTATAATAACTGATTAAAAAGTGTAATAATTATGAATATGGATCTAAAAAAATTTAATATTAAGGTTGTTGTTCGTAATTAAGTGATTTGATTTCTTGTTATTAATTTAAGAGTAAACATTAATGGTTTCTATCAAGTCACATTTTTTATTTGAGATGTCTATAGATATTATTCCATCTCGGATAGTAATATAACATCTCTCTCCAATATTAGAAAAACATTCATCTCCATAGGTTTTTTTATTTGTAAGACTTCTTAAATCATTTCAGTAACCCTTTTTTCATAATTGACTTAAAGTGAAGTATGTAAGATAAATCAACAATATTTCATCATTTTAAAATGTTATATTCTATTCGATTAGCATTTTCATTCTTCAATTTTGAATAAATCTATATCCCTACTTATATAATTTATTACAGACTTTATTAATTTCAATGACATCTTTTTCAAAAAATAATACTATTTTGTAATTGTATATATGGTCATTTCTACCAACATCGACCATAATTAAATTTTTTTAATGTAATGTCATTTTTTAAAATTCACTATGAAAATTATTTTCCCTATCATATTCATATTTTTTCAGTAAAAATATTTTCACCATGTAATAATGTTTTTCAATGATATTTTAGTTCCTTTTATTATATAAAATATATTGTTTTAAAATAAAGTGTTTAAACAATATTAAATCAATTTTTTATATTTCTATTAAAAATTTTATGATCTTATAAAATTATTTTTCTTCTCTATTAATATCCTCAAGTGATACTTTTTCATCAAAAAAGTATAATTTCTAACGATTCCATCTACTTTATTTCAAATGGAAACTTATTATAATGTCTTAGGTATTTTTTCAAAATCCTATTTTGTTATCATTAGTTATTTATGTTATGATAAGATTATGATTGACATAATTTTATTCTAGAATAAAATTATAGAATAAAATTATATTATAGTTGGGAATTTTTTATCCATATAATTAATTTCATATTTTCTTATTTGAATGACTTAAATGTGTTTCTATGTGGTCAAGCTTAGAAAATGGGGACATGGGTGGTCATACCATGTAAAGACCCCACCCCATTTTACCATAGCTGGTGACTTATTTTATTACATTGTCATATAATCAATGAATAAGGATCCCAAAGAACCAAGTAGTTTAGTTGCTTTTGGAAACATGATATAGAAATAATTTTATCACTAAACCATGAAGGGAAAAAACATTAATTTTTTCCACAAGAAACATCCATTACTACACGATTATTCTATAAAGTCATTTGTAATTTACATCTTCATGTCCTGAGAAAATGAAACATAAGAAATGGGTGGGCTCAAATGCTCAGTAATAGTACACAATACAGCGGAAGATATTATAAACATTATACATGGTGAATAATTGAAAACAAACACCTTTAATAATAAACATGAAACCATTACAACAGGAATACGAGCTGAGTAAATAATTCTAGAATAAAATATAATCATAGGTATTATACTAGTTGAATAACCATGTGTACATTCAATTATTAGCTTCATAATAAGGTATGTTCATATGTCGAACATTCTGAAACATTTTTTCAAGGCCTCAGCCAAGATGTCTAATGAATAAGGCCTCGACCAAAATATATATATCACATTGGGAATGGCCTCAGCTAATTTCACGTCTATTTTCTCATGAGACCTACCGACACATCGAGGGGCTATAGTGTGCCCAAATTATCACATAATAAGTACAAATATTTCCTTATATGAGCAGGTATTAACATAAACTACATATACATCCATATTGAAACTATCATATGAAATGTAACTAACTTCCCCCAATCATTAAACATAAAACACTAACAATTCCGTATAATATGGTGAATGGATTTAGGATAGATCATCCATAATAGATTTAGTCATAAACCATTAAATAAAATATGGTAGATGAATTCTTAAATTATTAAACCGAAAAATAAATAGCAATTAAACATAATGTTGAAAAAGACGAAAATACGCTTATATAATCATTATGAAACTCTTGAGGTAAATACACTTTTATTTGAAAAGAAGAGTAATTTTGGAAAAAAAATCATTGTATAAAATCATAATTGAGTTCAATTATATTTAATGATAAATAGAGTGTTTCTATAAGGATGAATGTTTCCAAAAACAGATTATATAGTTAAATTGAAAATAGATATGAATTTGAGAAATTCCCTTCAATCGAGCTTGAATTTTGGATACAGTTTTGAATGTTCCATTAAAAACATTTAACTATCCATAAAATAAGAAAGGATTCTTGTTGGTGTACATGTATATATAACTTGAATATAATTTATGATGAATATATAATAATACATAAGAATTTCATTGATGTAATTAGACAATGAAAATACCAATAATGAAAATGGATGTTCGGTGGAAGAACCCTTACCATAATTCCAAACGTGTTCTTATCATGAACATAATCTCATGGAATATGAAATTATACTTATCAATGAATTATTTCAGAACCTATTAGACATTTTTTTATTTTTTTAAATTCTGTTTAGTTCATTTATTCCCTTATTGATAAGTTATTATATTGAATTTCATCATTTTATAGCATTCGTTTACTTTATTTTCATAATCAGATAACTTGTTCTTAAGTAATGGAGTTTATGTAAATCATAAAATTTTAATTAAAATGTTTTTTATGATCATATATAGTTGTTATTTTTCATTTATATAACCAGTTTACATGGCATGAGGATGAATTAATAAATATAATTTTAATGATAACTGTTTCAGTTAACTTGTGGGTTTTGATTACAACGCACTCATTTTTTATTATAACTTAATACCATTTGTACAAATTTATTACAATATCTTACATAGTTTATATATAATATATAATAATCGGGTTCAACCATAACAAGAATGGTTTAATGATCATAATTGAGAATGATAGTAGAAATTGAAAGCCCATCATCCTTAAATGTGGAAAATTGACACATCTCAGATGGTGTTCTAGCAACTAGTATTATAGATGGTAAAAGGGGAGATTATGATAACATATTCAACTATCATGAAAAAATTCCAGTACATATAAGGTACTAGAGTCATCACAAAATTTGGATAAGGAGAGGTAATAGAAAATGAAAACAAATGAACTTGAAATAAAAGACAATGAATTGAAAGATGAATTTACCTCTTGAACCAAACATCCTTGATAGCCTCCATAAAGGGGAGGTTATGGGATTTAAATTAGAAAAAGGATTTCTCGATGTGGTAGAGGAGGTTGGGAGTGTATTTGGACAAAATTTGGAGAAGGCCCAAGGCTTGAGAGGAGTGAAGAGAAGACGGAGTGAGGGGCTTTTATAGTGGAGGAGAGAGGGGATTTCTTAATATAAAATTCATTAATTCATTACATTCCCACAACACAATGAATATTGAGTCTTATTTTACCAGAAATAGTAATTTTATCATATGATCCCAAACCAATTGGTCTTACATCAACAGAACATCATGCATGACTCTATAATTAGCTTATTTAGCTTATTTTTTAAATTATGGTATTTCATTATTCCTAAAATAATCAAGTATTTCAGAAAGATCCCAAAAAGTCATGCCCGCCATTTTTTGACATGTAGAATCCAAAAATGAAGTACATTTTTCCATTATAATTTTCTATTTAGGATTAATTTATTATTTAACTAAAAAATAATATATTCTAAAAATAACAGTTTTAAAACGTTTATTAAATTATTCCAAAGCATAGGTATATTCTACATTCAGTTGAATATTATTTATATACTATCATAGATATGGTACTATTAATTAGCGTATTCACTATTCATAAGGGTATGTCACTATTTATAAGTGTAGGTTACTATTCACCAAATATTATCTTTTTCTTATAGGACTGCAAAAAACATACTGATCCCAACAGCGTATATCGGATTTTTGAAATACACATCACAAAAGAGAAAAACATATTTTTTAAGGGACACATAGCACTTAGTTGTTCATTATGAAGTATTTATACGAAACAAATTTCCATTGAAATAATATTGTGTCGTTATAGTCTCCCCTCCATACAAAAATTTCGTCCACGAAATTCACAGAATGTTACCTAAAAATAGGGTATGTCATCCTCATAAGCTCCTCAGGATCCCATAATGACTATTCCACCTTATTTTTCCTCAAAAGAACCTTTACCAGGAAAGTCGTTCGATTTCTCAATAAATTTTCTCTGGTATTAAGAATCTTGATAGGATCCTCACAAAAAGACAGATCGAGGTCATTTCAATTTATTTATAAGTGTGTATATGTTTTGTGTCTGGCATGAATTTTCTTAACATTGACACTTGGAACACATTGTGAAATTTAGAGAGACTTGGCGGCAACAACAAATGGTAAGCTACAGCTCCAATTCGGTCCATAATTTCAAAAGGTCTGATGTACCTGGGACTTAATATTCCCTTCTAACCGAATCATATAATACACTTCTATAGAGATACATTTAAGAAAACGTGATCTCCTTCCTGAAATTCTAAGTCCTTTATTTTGTTGTCATCATAGCTATTTCGCCTACTTTGTGCTATTTTGATATGTGTTTAGATAATCTTCACCTTTTCTTTTGTTTCCTTAACAAGTTATGGGCCTATGAGCTTTCTTTCACCAATATCATCTGAGCAAGTTTGTGTACAAATATATATTTCTATAAAATAATTCATATGGTTCCATCTGAATACTTGAATTGAAGCTATTGTTATAAGAAAATTCTACAAGATGTAAATATTGATCCCATATGCCTTGAACATCAAGTGAAGAAGATATCAACCTATCTTCCAATGTTTGAATAGTCCGTTCTGATTGTCCATTAGTTTGTGGGTGGTATACAGTGTTCAAATGAATATTAGTATCCAGGTCCTTCTAATGACTCTTACAGAATAGTGATGTAAAATGGGGATCCCGGTCAGAAACAATTGATGAGGATAAACCATGAATTCTTACAACTTCATTAATATATATTTTTGCTAAATGTTCAAATATTAAATCATATATTATAGCAAGAAAATGGGATGATTTTGTATGATGGTCAACGATGACCCAAATCAAATAATTATTTCTTAGAGTCATTGGTATCCCCATGAAGAATTCTATTGTAAAATAATTTCATTTCCACATAGTAATAGGAATGGGTTGCATGACTCATCCTCGACATTGTCATCCAGTCTTCACATGTGGATAAACCAAACATCTCGACACGTAATCAGTAATCTCCATATTCTTTTTTTCCTAGAAAAAATGTTCATTTAGATCTCAAAACATCATTGTACTACCAGGGTGTATAGAAAAATGAGATCAATGAGCATTATCCAATAGTCCCCTCTTTAGAATAGGAATAACGGGACCAAAAAGCATCATTATGAATTTCAAAATGCCACCTTCATATGAGAAGTCAATCAACATTCCATCATTTATTTCTGTAATTTTCTTTTGAAACTCCTCATTATCACCCTGAGGACATTTTTTCCTTTCTAGTAAAGAAGTATTGTCATCCATTTGAAAAATTAGTGATGTGTTACCATATATGACAATTCCCATATCCATATTTACTAGATCCATGAACATATGATCCCTTTCAATTCTAATCTTGTTCAGAATTCCATTTTCCGTTCTACTCAAAGTATGTTCCACTTTATTTTCCTTCAATGAGTTATAGTGTATTGTACAATCATAGTCATTGAGTAGCTCAATCCATCTCATTTGTCTCACGTTCAGTTCATTCTGTGAGAATATATATTTCAAACTCTTATGAACAGTATATATCTCAAAATTTTCACCATAGAGGTATTGAATCTAAATATTTAGAGAAAATATTACTGCTTCTAACCCAAGATCATGAGTTGGATAGTTTTTTCCGGAATTTTTAGCTTCCTAGATTAATATGCAATAACAATATTTTTGGAATAAGGTCATAACCAAGTCCTATATTTGATGTGT
This sequence comes from Viscum album, assembly GCA_963277665.1. NCBI lineage: Eukaryota > Viridiplantae > Streptophyta > Magnoliopsida > Santalales > Viscaceae > Viscum > Viscum album. The sequence continues at coordinate 93,244,447 of OY728164.1, forward strand.
CACTATAGATAACAAACCAATAATTCCCCAATGGTATGGTTAGGATCGATGAATTCAATAACCTCTTTATCAATTCATCAAAACATTCTTCACATTCCATTTCCTGCATGAATTTAACCCTTTTTCATGTAATATTTGTCATTGGATTGGCTAAAATGGAAATGTTTTGAATGAAATGCCGAAAATAACATGCTAAACCAATAAATCTAAGTACATCAGTTATGTTCGTTGAAGTAGGTCCTTCTTTAAAAACCATTCTCTTCATAAGATATACTGATATTCCATCATTACCGAAAATATAAACCAGAAATAAACTAATTGGAGCCAAAAAACACACTTGATACAATTCCAATATAATTAATTTCTTCTTTGTGTCTTCAGAATAATGCACAAGTGATTTTCATGATATTCCTAGCTTTTAGAGTATACCAATATATAACAAATTAACCCCACCACAAAATCATAAAGATATTCCTTAAAAAATCTATTCATAAGATCCATAAAAATTGGGGGTGCATTAGTTTTTCAAAAAGGTGTTACTGTATACATGCAATGCTTGTACCAGGTTCAGAATGCTATTTTTGGAATGTATTCCATCCTCACAAGAAACTGATGATATCTAGATCGAAGAATAATCTTGTAAAAATATTGGTCTCTAGGAAGGTGATCAAATAAATCATCAATTCATGAAAAATGATACTTATTCATTATTCTAATAGCATTAATCTCTCTATAGTCAATGCACAACCTCGTAGACCCATATTTCTTCTTAACAAAAAGAATAAAGGCTAGCCATAGAGAAACACTAGGGAGAATAAATCCATTATCACTCTATTCATATAGTGGTTTCATTAATTCCACTAACTCTACAATGTCCATTCATTAAGGGGTATTTGATAATGGGCTATAACCATGAATTATGTCAATGTAAAAATCAATTTATTTCTCTGGATAATTCTTAGGTAAATCCTCTAGAAAGACTTCAACATATTCATTCACAATAGGTACATCCCCTATATGTAAATTCTTCTCCTCATCTATATTTATTTCATTCCCTTCCTCCCCAATAATTGAATTATGTAGAGATAATAGGGGTGGATCTATATGAGAATCACATGGTGAGGTTTTTTTCCCTAAAAATAAGTGATTCTACACGATTCTCAACTATTGTAACATCATTTTTTTCGCAATAGATCATAACATCATAATTTGATAGCCAATTATTACAAAGAATTATATCATAGTCAACCATTGGTGTGATGAAAAGTTTATCAACTAAATAATGCATATGTATTGTGAGGGGGACTAATTGACACACATTGTTTGCGATGATACATCCACTAAGTGTATTGAATTATAACACCTTTATTAAATCAAAATGGACTTATCTAATTTTCTTGGAAAACTGGGAAGATATAAATAAATGTGATGATCTATAATCTAATAAAGTGTTTTCTATGTTTGATAAAATGGTCAAAGTACCTGCCACCACGTCATTCGGAACATGAACCTCTGTTGTTGTGATTGCATATTCTTATCCCTCCTCCCATGGCCTTTTCTGTTTCATATTTCCTAGATGCTTTGGACAATCATTGGCATAGTGTAACATCTCCAGAAAATTATAGCATTGAACATTAATGGATTCTTTCTTCCCCGTGAAATCACCAACAAGATGGTTTTTATGACCACATTTGTATCATAATCCTTTTCCCTTTAAGCACTCACCCGAGTGTTTCCTTCCACAATTATCATAGTGTGGAAGTTCAACTCTTACCTTCTTCCCTGCTTCATTATTTTATTTCCCAGAGATTTCAGTAGCCATATTCTTTTCTTAATTTCCCTTAAAGTCATAATACTTAGAAAATTCATATTATGTATTTATAGCACATGAAACTATATCCTCATATGATATAAAAAATAGGGATACCAGTACCCTCCAGAGGAATGGATTTAGGCCATCAATGAATCGATTAGTTTTTCTCTTTGGAATTTTTATGTAGTTCATTGCATGTACTGCTATCCTTGTGATGTTAGATTCATACTTTGTAAAATTTTCATCTTCCTTATACCTTAAATTCATGAATTGCCTCTCCATATTCGCTCTCTATTTACGAGTAAAGTATTTATCTATGAAGATTTCTTTAAAGTAACCCCATTCCAACTCTTCTATTTCTCTTTCCCCTATTGTGTTTTGGATTAACGACCACCACTAGTCTGGATCCCTTGATAGATGATAAACTAAAATGATGACCTTCTATCATTCATTAAATCCCAAATTGAGAAATATCTCCTCTAGTGAACATATCCACCGATCATCTATAATTGGGTTTGTAGTCCCATTGAATGATGGTGGTTGTTGTCGCATAATTCAAACTAACATAGATCCTCTATGTGGTGGATCTTTATGCTCTATACAGGTATGGTTATTATTCATAACCTGGGTATGTTATCCCGGAATATTTATATGTTACTTATCACCCATCACAGCCTTAGAGCCAACATCATTATCTTGCATCGGAGGTAAATCCCTATAGGGGACATGTGCATTCATGGGGTTTCCATTACCTATACTAGGCACCATCTCTAGATACTGTCATACACTAGATTATGTTAAGAATCATAATGTATAATCATACTTAACATAATGCTTATCACAAATTGAAATTTCATTCATGGATAATCCCATAATCATAAGAGTGGTTTCTTTGAGGAAAATTTTATATATAAATCCTTTATAATGTATTGTAGAGAAAATGAAAATTATCTTATGAATGTCCCTCGGGAGGGTCGTAACCAAGAGTGTAGCAAGGCCTATGGTCGTGTACCATGATACATTGGGTGAAGCCCAAAACTCTTTTTTGATGCTTTCAATTTAGGTAAATATGTGATAGAGCCGCCTCTACCAACACGTATCTAGTCTGAGATGTATTACTTGTAAGATCCACATAACATATTCCTTTACAACATAATAGTAAATTCTTATATGTCTATCCTAAAATACTATATTATTTATTCTTCCCTAATATATTATTTCTAAATCTAGTTTCAATATTTTATACTAAACATCCTCTGATACCAAAAGTAAAGCCCTGGCCCCAGTTTCTCGGAGCCCGTGCCTTATTTATTACATTTCCATATAAATAAGGAATAAAAATCTTGAAATACAGATTCGTTTAGTATATTATGGAAACTAGATACATGAATATGTTTATCATTACATCATGAAGGAAAAAACACTAATTTATTTCACTAGAAACATCTACGGCTCCTAGATAATGCATGGATGTCATTCCTAATTTAATTATTCATGTCCTAAGAAATTGAAACATCAGAAAGGGGTGAGATAAAACACTCTGAAAGAATAATGAATACATTGGAAGATAATATAAACATTAGACGTAGTGAATAATTGAAAATACATGCCTTAAATAATAAACGTGAACACATTATGGAAAGAATACGAGCTTAGTAAATAATTGCATAATAAAATATAATCATGGGTATTCTACTAGTCTAATAACCACATGAAAATTAAATTACTGTCTTCATAATGATGGAATTGTATATTCCAGGCATTCAGAAACATTTTTTCAATGCCTCAGCAAAGAGGTCTAATGATTACGACCTCGGCCAAAATCTATATATCACATTGGGAAATGCCTTATCCAATTCCCCGTCTATTTGTCTCATGAGACCTACCGATACCTCGACAGGATATAACGGGCCACACCCATCACATAATATCCAAATAATTCCTCATATGGTTGTGGATAAACATAAAGAAACATATACTTCCATATTGAAACTATCATATGAAATGTAACTATCTTTCCCCAATCATTAAACATAAAATACTAACTATTCCGAGTAATATGGTTAATGATTTTAAGAAAGAAAACACATAATATATTTAATCATAAAACATTAAAAATATATTTTAGATGAAATCATAAATGATTAGACACATTAATAAAAAGGAATCAAAAAATGTGTTGAATTAGACGAAAATACTCTTATCTAATCATTAATCAATTCTTGAGATAAAGAAACATTTATTTGAAAAAAAGAGTTCTTTGGGAAAAAATATTTGTATAAAACCAAATGCGAGGTAATATAGAATTTCAGGATAAAATGACTGTTTTTAAATGGTTAATGGTTTCCAGAAACATATTATAGAGTTTCCTTAAAAGTAGATTTGAATTTGAGAAATTCCATTGAATCAGGCTTGTATTTTGGAAACAGTTTTGAACTTTACCTTTAAAACAATTATCTACACATAAAATAAGGAAGTATTCTAGTTGGATTATATATACTGAACATCCAAAAAAAATTATGATGATTACATATATATAAATAATAATTTATTTGAGGTAATTATACAATTAAAATAATTCGAATCATAATGGATGTTCGGGTGGAAAACCCTTACCGTAATTCCAAACATGTTCCGCTCTTGAACATAAGCTTCTAGAATATGAAAATATACTTATCAAAGAATTATTTTAGAACATATTAGAAAATTAATTAGTTTTTCCTAATTTGGTATAGTTCATTTATTCCATTATTTATATGTTATTATATTGAATTTCCTCATTTTATAATGTTTTTTTCCATTATTTTCATAATCAGTTCACTTTTTCATTAGTAGTGGATTCCATGTAAATCACTAGAATTAAATTAAAATATTTTTTTTGTTCATAAATAGATGTTGGTTGTCATTTATATAACCTGGTTACATGGAATGAGGATGAATTATTATATAAAATTTTAATGATAACTGTGTCGGTTAATTTGTTGGTTTTGATTACAACGAACTCATATTTCATTATAACATAATACCATTTGTAAAAAGGGATTACATAATCACAAATAGGTTATATTACATATATAATAATCTGGTTAAACTATAACAAGAATGGTTTGACCAACTTAATTGAGAATGATAATAGAAATCGAAATCCCATCGTCCTTGAATGTGAAAAATTGACACATCTCGGATGATGTTCTTGCTACTAGTATAGAATAAGGTAAAAGAGAATATGATGATAAAATATTCGTCTAACAAGAACATTACAATACATATAAGGTATTGGATTCATCACAAAATTTGGATATGGAGATGTAATAGAAAAATAAAAACAAATGAACTTGAAAGGAAAGATAAAGAATTGAATAGAGGAATTTACCTCTTGAACCAAACTTCCTTGAGAGACTCTATATTGGAGTGGTTTGAGTATTTATAGGATACCAAGACTTTATGGACATGGGATAGGAGGTTTATAGTGTATTCGGATAGAATTTGGAGAAGGAACAGGTCATGAGAGGAGTGAAGGGAAGAGGGAGTGATATGAGGTTTTTATAGTGGTGGTGATATGGTATTTCTTAATATAAAATTTATTAATTAATTATTTCCACACAATACAAGGAATAGTTATTCTTACTTGACCAAAAATAGTAATTTTACCATGTGATCCCAATCAAATTGGGGTTACATCAGCAAAACATCATGCATGAGTCTATAATTTTCATATATAGCTAATTTTGAAAATTATGGTATTTCACTATTCATAAAAAATTCATGTATTTCAGCAAAATCACAAAAATTCATCCCAACCATTTTTGGTTGTCTAGAATCCAAAAATAAATTCCATTTTTAAAAAATAATTTTCAAAATATGATTAATTTAATATTTAATTTACATCATAATTTATTCTGAAAATAAAAGTTTTAAAACATTTATTTACTTATTCCAAAGCATAGGTATATCATACTTTCACTTGAATGTTATTTATATAAAATCATAGGTATTGTTACTATTCATTAGGTTATATCACTATTCATAATTGTATGTCACTATTCATATGGTTAGGTTACTATTCACAAAAAATTATGTTTTTCTTATCGGTCACCAAATAACTTACGGATTCTAACTGTGTGTGTCAGATTTTCAGAATTCACATCACAGAAGTGACAAACATATGTTTTAAGGGTCAAAAAGCACATAATAGTTCTATATAACGTATTTATAAGAATGGAATTTTGATTGATAAAATATTGGTTCATTACATGCCATGTTCAAGGGAAAAACATTTGTGTTTCCAATCACAATAAGGTACGCTGGTCATTTTACCAAGCCTAATATACTATAATAATGATGATGAACTAGTACTTTATAAAAAGACTATATTTATAAAAATTATTATTTTTATATATATGCTTATATTTTCTATATATTAATATACTGCTCATTTTTCGGATTCCATGGTTAAATAAACTTTTCTCATTACAGGTGCCAACTGTTATACGTAAATCGTTATGTCTAAATATAAGTTAATTAGGGATAATTGAGACCGTCAATAAAATATTTTTAAATATAAACTAATATATTTAAATTTTTTTTGATACCTACTAAAACAACCAAACATATCCATACATTGATTTAATTACCATAAAAACATTTATGTCACTAACATACTTATTTTTTCATGAGGATTAGACTATTATAGAAGTGAGAAACACCTTTGAAAAAAAAACCAATATATTTCCCCTAAATGATATTTTTTACAATAATATAAGGATTTCCTAATTTACAATATTTCTTTAAAATCTCTTATAAAATTACTTGTACATGATACACAAAAATAATCATGGAAAATATTTATCTACTTCATAACCAAGGAAAAAGGAGACACTATAATGGGTGATCTCGAAACATTAGTTAGTATTACGGTAATTGATAATGACCAAGCCTCATAAGTGTTAATTAGATAATCACTTGGTTAAGATAAAAATGAATGTTGAATGATATAGTTATAATAATTATACCCAAAATAGCATATATAAAATGTCTTGAATAATAACAAATGGATTTCTAAAAAATGAAAGAGAAATTATTGGATCATGGTATCATAAGAATGTTGAAACAAAAAAATCCATGAAATCATTAGAATATATTAAGACTTATTTCTTAGACTATCATCTTATTGTAGACATATATCTATAGTGGATTGGGTGACATTATATTCTATTAAATATCATCTCAAGTTATAAAAAACATTACCTGATGCATTAAAGTCCAATATCATTCATAAAACACTCATCACATTCTAATATATATTATTATATCTTTTCTATAAATGGTGAAGGTAAATAAATTCTTAAATAATGAAAGAATTATAATCATATCAAAATCAATGGTGTATCTAATGAAATTAGGCCACTCCAAAGGTATATATACTTCAATGAACATAATGATGTATTTTGTATTTACACTAAATAAGTAAAATTTATTTATTATTTTCAAAACAATTTCCAGTCAATAAATGTATGTTTATCTAAGTGAATACTCACAAATAAAATTGATGGATTTCATTGAATTCACATAATGAATTCATTTCAAATAATCTATATTGATACACAACAGAATATTATGTAAAGAAAATGATCTAATAGATTATTTCACATACATTAATTTTAGGTCAATCACATCTCTTGTATATAATATAATTTATAGTGAATCAAAAGATTATTTTTCATTAATGATATCTATATTGGTAGTTCATTAGAAATATAGTATGAAAAAATGGATGGAATTTCTTTTTTTAAATAATTATAATTAAAATAATCATAAAAGATTAGGAATCATATAAAATTTGTAAAACTATAGAAATTTTTAATGGAATAATGATTATAATAAATAGAAAAAAATTCAAAAAAAAATAATCTGAAAACACTAAATATATTACTGTTTTTTCACTTATGTTATGAAAATAAAAAATTTAGTAGTTTATAGAATGTTAAGAATATTTTCATTAAAATTGATAAAAATGTATTTGCAAATAGAAATTAAACATAACAAGTAAATTTAGTATTTATAATAGAAATACTATCACAATATAAACTACATATACTTGGTGGAAATGGTTTGTTGATCATTAATAAGTGCTACTTTTTAATCAAAATTGTAAAAATTATTTTGTCTAATTGTAAACAAAAAATAAAAAAAATATTGCGTAATAATGAATACACAATTAATGTATGTTTTAATAAAATATAATATATTAATTTTGTGGGGAAATCAAAGAATTAATGAATGAACTTCAAAAATAATGGTTGATTTTTTTTAATTTAAATTACATTAACAATATCCCTAATAACTTTGGTAATGTTAGAATAAAAGGAAAATAAATACCAATAGATTTAATGAATATGAAAAATCACAGTAAAAATTTATTTAATATGTAATACATCAATAGAGAAGTATTTACCCCATAAAAAACTAAAGTTATGTATAATAAAAAACACGTCACTTTTTATTGAATCAAAAAAATGGTTACGTTAGGTCTATTTTAATTTTTTATTACTACTTTTTATTATATAATTATATTAATTTTATTAAAAAATTAAAAGAAAAGTGAATTATTATAATTTTTATTATTGATAATTTATAATAATTTCTATTTAGATATTAAAATTTCATTAGAAGAGAGAATGTCTTAAAGGAGTTTTTTTATTAAAAATATTTTGTTTTGTTTTAAATTCACAATTTCTATTAATTTAAATTTTATCATTATATAATTTTAAAAAAATAATAATAAATGAATATACTTTTTTGATACATAACATACATTAGCTATACAATTTTGTGATATCAATAAAAATTAATATTTAATTATGATATATAATGGGATCAAAATTTATCTAAATAATATCCCATAAGAATTTCATACAAAGTGTATAATTAATATGTCCTAGGGTACACCAAGTAAATATCATGATAATAATGAACTAATACTTTTTTGATTAATTACCTTTATCATCATATATGTTAACGAATGTTTGCACTTGTGTGTATCTATACCAAGATTTCATTTCTAGAAAGACACAATATTTAATTTACCATTTTTTATGTTTTATGGATACATTAGTATAAATAAATTATTAGTGATAATAAATTAAAATATTTAGAGATAATGAATATATATGTCATTATTAAGATATTTATTAAATTATAACAATAAAGCATAATAAAATTTATCCTTTATATGGAATGTAGATGGAATGATTTTAAAAACAATTTAGAGAATATGCTATGAAACCTTACTATATAATGTATCTTCTTATAAAATTATAGGAACATTATAGAACATTGGTAACTCATTTTAAAGAATCTCGAGAGGGGAAATTAGAGTGATTTTATAATTAATGGATTTTGATTAGTGAGTAATCGGAAAAGGAGTGTGTATTTATAATTGAGAAATGGTTTTTTATATTAAATTTTTGTTATTTTATTATTAAAGAAAAATTCATTTGGGTTGAATGGATTACCAAAATCATATGTGGAATATTATTTCAAAACTATGATTTATATAAAAGTAAAACCAATCCAATACAAAACTAAACAACTTCAACACACCTTTAATTTTATAAATCCAAAATAGTTTCTTAAAACTATAATAGGTAATTTTGGATCTGTAATGTAAAATGTATGTTTCTATGTTAAATATCATATTTGTTATTTATTTAAATAGTAAATAAATATATTTTTATAGAACTGAATTTTTCGAAAAAAAATTATCACATTATTATATCATTACGATGTCATCATAAATAATTTATTTTTAAAAATATTTTTTTATATAATTCACGAAAAAAATAACATTATAAAAATTAAAAGATTAAAATATAGTAATTTAATATAATAATAAAAAAAATAAAATAATTTTAATGAAATTATAATTACATTATTCTGAAATTAAATTTTTGAAATAAAATCATTTTAAATATTTACAAGTAGTTTATTTTTAATAAAACCTATTTGTTTTATTAATATTTATTACATTTATATAATATTTTATAAATTTTTATTACTTGATTGAGAATTATTAATTTAGTGTTTTTAAACAAATAAAATTTTAAGAAAATTGTTATCTCATGTAGTGATGTTTATATTTTAGATATATAATTCTGAAATGGGTTTTTTTGTAACCAAGTATATACACGATGATGATAATTATATTTCGATTACTAATTGGTGTATCTAAAAACCAAATTATCAATTTTTGAAGAACTTTTCTGATAATAATACACTACACATAAGAGGAAGATCAATATATAATGAAAAATAAATATATAAGATTTCTGGTTTATAATAAAATAGTTTCATGAATGTTTTAAAAGGTCATTTTTAACAAGAAAAATATTTACATACAATATGAAAAAAACCATTTAGACATTAAATGAGATAAATTATAACCAAAAAATATTGATAAATAATTTATTTACTATGAATATTATTTTAAAAATTTCTCATATGTTATTATATTTTTTTGGATGTAGATATAATATGTTTTAACTATGTTACTTTGAAAACATATATTATACTATGTAAAACATTATATTATTATAATTTAATTAAAAAAATGATATAAATATAAAACAAAATATTTATTTATTTTTAGAACTATATATATAAATAAATATAGTTCAATACTATAAAATTGATATATTTATATAAAAAATACTGGAAAATGGAAATAAGGTTACAAGTAGGACAATGATAGATATTTATTCCTAGTTACAATTCAATCCATGGGAAAAGAAATGAAAATTCATAAAAAATAATGTTTTATCACCCAACTAATAAGATGCACATTTTATAATAAAAAAATGTATAAATAAAATTATTATATGGGTAACATTCATTCAAACAAAATAGGTGATAAATATTTGAATAATGATTTTTCATTATATTTTTAAATGAAATCCAAATTGAATTTTTAATTGTAATCTCAAAATGAAAATTTTGAAAAATACCCATTAGATGACTAAGATATTCCAATAATTTAATTATTATATTTCCATCTAATTTGACATTATTTCTTACAAACTTATTTTCATTTTGTTCAATAATGTCATTTGATTGATGACATTCTTGTATATCATTACAGATACTCTATTCGAAAAACCTATTATTCCATCTAATATATCAATATTATAAATTATATTTAATCAGTTTATGTATTAATATTAATCATACTTCTATAAAAATATTATTTTATTTTACCAATTGAATAAAATAAATTGTTTTTTTCAAATAAATGTTATTTCCATTTAGTAAATGGTTTAATTTGAATCTAAAATATATAAATTTTTTAAATTTAAATTTTCCTAATGTTCTTATTATTTCTTATAATGATTTAAATTTATCAAGGTGTGTTTTTTTGTTAAATTTATAGAATGACTAATTTTTGGGTTAATAGTGAAAATATTGATTTTTATAAAAACACTTATTTCATTTCATGTATTTAGAATGAACCATTATTTTTTTCCATTGTATTTGAGTAATATTTTTACCCATTAAAAATATAATCCCATTAATTCCATTGTAATCATCATTTCAGATGAATTTTGTGTAAATTATTTTTTAGGATTAAAAACACATTTAAAAAAATGTTTTCTGTTTCAGTTAACATTATATTATTAATATTAATTCACAGCTCTTGTACATATTGAATATAAAAAATGGAATTAAAATATTGAATTAAGCAGTTCATATTAAATCATGAGTTCTATTTAATTTTTTTTAATGAATAGTTGGCTTAGTAATTTTCATCATGAGAGTAAAGGGTAAATGAGTTAATTAAGATTTAAATTTTTGGGAAGGTCATAAAAACTGATATGAAATTTCATTGATTAATAATATTATCACCCATATCACATTATCTTCTAAATTATATAATATTTTTAATTCCAAATGTTCAGATTATTTATAATATTTTATTATTATGAATAATTATAGGATTTTCACTCCACTCACATTTAATCACTCATCTCCTTCAATATTTACTCTTAATCATTGAGATCAAATTCTTGTCTAAGTCCATCACAAATACATAAAAAAATATACATTACACATCCTCGTTGTTTTAAAATAAAAACAACCAATGTGAATTTCATAAGCTACATGAAAAATGATTATTTCCAAAGGAGATGTGTGAATCTTAATCGATTTATATCTGGTTTATTTTCTTCATAGACCAACTTCAACCCATTTAGATAAATGATGATATACATATATATGTATCTCTAATATACTTACATGTTATTATTTTTATAGTATAACATCTTTCCATGAACTTTTCCATTCTATAGGGATTGAATAATTCATTGGTCCATACATGTCACACCACAACCTATGACATTATATTATTTTAATAATTTTTTATACCTTGAATTATTATTTTTCTCGGGTCTGTGGGGAGTCTCGGACGATGTTTTCATGTTTTAGAAAATAAATGTGCATTTTGGGTGATGTCGCTGGATGCACGGGCGGAGCGCGACGCCGTACGGCTTCGCCCCTTCAACTGCATGGCATTTTCTTTATTTTTATTCTCTTTAAAATGAAATGATTCCAATTATTTTTTTTGCTAATGTTTATTATTAATATTATTATTCTTAATAATATTGTTAATATTATTATTTTGATTATTATTATTATTATTATTAAGATATTTATTATTATTAATAATAATATTATTATTAGTTTAGTATTTTTTTTCTTTTTGATTTCTTTTATTATTTACCTTTTATTTTATTTTATTTTATTTTTTATCTTCTTTTTTTATCCCTTTTTCTTCCTCTCCTTTTTTCTCTTTCTCCTTATTTCCCCTCCCTTCTATGTGGTTGTCTCCCTTCCCGTGTTGGTTGTGCCCCTCTTGTTTCCCCAGTCCACTTGGAGCCCTCCGGCCTGCTCTCCCCCTCTGCCTCCTACGTCGCCCAACAAGCCTCCCTCAGCCCTCTGCCTTGTCTCTTCTTCCCAGCAGTCCCTGCACCCCACTCCTCCAGTCACGAACCCAGCTAGCTTGCTCGGTGTGGATCCTCTGTCCATCTCCACACAACAACACGTCGTCATTCTGGCACAACACCACTGGGCGCCCCAGTTCTCTCCTCTCTTTTCCGCAGCTATGTGGTGCCCCTCCCTCTTCCCTCAATCCGGTCATGTCTCCTACTTGAGAAAACCATCACCTAGAATGCACCCCTAATCCCCTTTGAATCAGCCAGTGATGCATCCCCATCCAGTGCAGCCTTTGGACATCCCTACCATGGCCCCCTTGTAGCGCGACCCTCTTTACTGGCGCTGTTTCAGCCAGCCCTCAAACCTGGCCAACCCACCTACTCCCATCACGGTGACCTCCTTTCTATTACGTTCTCAACCCCAGCAGCCTTCCCGTGTGCACATCAATCGCACCTATCGACTTTTCCCCGACCTGAAAACCCTTCAGTGCATCACCTCAGCTGGCGCACACTCGGACACGACCTCCGACCGACCCACGGACCCCCTCCACTGGTTCGGTAAATTTTTCCCAACCGGTCAGCCTTCTCCCTTTCCAGAGCGTGCCCCTTATGGAATGTACCCCTCCCCCGCACCCTATAACCATGATCATAGTATCCTGCCTTGTCACTGTTTCCCTATTTCGATCCCCGCACCCTGCCGTCGCTGCCCGACTAGCCCTCCGGAGGTCTGTTTCCAGTCGCGACCCCCTTTAGTATACCATATTATATTATGCTCTGCTTGATATTTTTATTTTATATATATGTGTGTGTATTTACCTCGGTTTAATTAGGGGTTATTTTAATTAATTGTTTTGGGTCGGTTTGACCTTTTAGGACCCGCGTGGGTCATTTCCGAGTTAGCACAATCGACGTTCTTTGTTTCCATGCTTGCGTCATCGTTGCGCCTTGGTCTGGAGGCAGGATTTCCAATATATATTCTTTTATTGTTTAAGTTTCATCTATTTCCTATTTTTTTCCTATTTAGGTACTTAATATTATTAATTCTTGTGTCGCTGATAAAATCATCTTTTATTAAATATTGCATCTGTCACTGATAAATGGCCTTCTTGGATCATACGGTTTATTTCGAAAAATAAAATGGTTTGGTTTGGTTCTTATAAGGATATTGGTAGCTATTGAAATAACACTTTGGGGTTTTTTAAAAGGGTTTCAAACTGGTTTTGGGTTATTTTTAAAGTGGTGATTTCCAAATGTGTTTAATGCCCATTTGGAACCATATGGAAAATGATGAAATAGTTTTGAAAATACCCTCCTTGGAGAACTCTTCTACCTTTATTGTGACTGATTGTTTGGGAGGCCATGCTTAGAGGCTCTCGGGTTCTTGAGTAGTTTAAAGGGAAGAGGGTTTCCTATGGAATGGCTCAGGGCGATGATTATTGTGAATTATATATATATATATATATCTATGTGTGTATGTGAGTATGTATGTATGTGATTGGATGCTCAACTGGAAACGGCTGGCTTTTCCCATATCTTAGTACTTGAGACATGGGAATCTTGCATATTGAGGGAATATTCTAAAAATGAGTGCCACACTGGATATGTTATAGTACTGAAAAGTGGTCTATAGTGGGTGGATATATTTGGTTTATTAATATAGTATTTTTCCCTCGGCCTTCCTGAGAAAGGATAGTCAAGCGTATTGAGCATTGTGATTCTATCATGTGCGACATGTCAAAAGGGATGATATCTCATGTATCAGGGTCTTCTGGTTTATTCTTTATCTCCTAGGTTCACCCATGTCTATTGACTTTCTGTTACTTGCTGTGATATTTTGGTAATTTTATTTTTTTTCATTGCCCATGTTTTGTACATACTTATGTGCATTTCTATATATCATTTTCCATGGAAAGTGATAAATTTGTTTTGACTTGGTTTCTGAAAATGGTTTTCAAATGAAAGCATTTAATACTATTGGTAAAAATTGGAAAATATAAACATAACTTTCTCTTTTTAAAAATTTCCACTAATACAAATAAAATGAATCCTTATTTGAAAATGGTTAAGGGAAATGGTTATTACTTACCTATTGAGTAAAATACTTAGAAAATCATACTTTTTTAAATTGTAGTTCAAACTTGAAATAGAGTTTCATTATTTTGAAGGTAGTGCATTGGGAATAGATATTGGGCTAGCCTACTTAGTTTTAATACTCACGCCTATGGTTTTTTTTCTTTTTTTAGTGTTTTTGTTAGATACATCTTGTGTGCGCTTACCTTGGGAGACACTTGATCATTGAGTCGGAGAGTGACCCTAGAGGTCACACGGAGTTATTCTGGATGTCGAGTTTGGTTGACATTATTTTCTATTGTTCCTATTTAGTATTTTATTTTTATTCAGCTATGATTTGTATTATTTATGATGCTTTATTTATTTACATTGGGAAAAATCGTTCCCACATCCTTTGTTGATGCCCTGGAGCATGTCGCCAGCACGGGCGGATTGGGAATGCCTCTCGGGTCATGTCACGGACCATCTCGGGTGACCGGTTCAGGGTCGAACATGGTTGGTTTGTGAAGAAATGGTATCATAGGAGGTTAACTCTTAGCGGACCACAATTTTCAAAGCACCCATTGTTATTTGGGATGTCAAGGTAATGGATTATGATTGTCAAAACTCGAGGGGAAGGTGTGATAAGAGCGTCGCGAAATCATGCTCGTTCTGACCATCATGCATCTATGGGATGTTCGGTTTAATTAATTTCTTTTGGGTTTTAAGGAATGTTTTGTTATTGGGAGACAACAAAGGTATTCAGGCCAGTATCCCTCTTATGCCGCACGGCCTGGAAGGCCATGTGGAGATAGGGGTGTGGTCCAAATAGACACTCTGTGTCGGTAACGTGTTTGGCATATGGCCGCCTACCATATAATCAAATAACCTATCGAGGATAGTTCCCTATTTGAGTTGTAATAGGTTTCTTCTGACTTTTGAAAATTTTGAATGAGAAAATGTTGGTTTTAAAATGAAAAAAATGGTTTCTTCTAAAAATGAGGTGTATGATTGGTTTATTGGAAAATGAAGTTGTTCTGTTTTGGCCTTGGTGTTCCTAGGGGTGCACACATGCATAGTGATATGTGGGAATGTGGACAAATTCTTGGTATGGCGGATGGATACCCTGGGTGGCATAGAGACAGGTATTTGAGTGAGACTCTAATGAATACCAATGGAAAGGTCTTAACCCACCAATCTTGTATAAAATAAAAAATAGTTTCAAAAAGAATGTTTTGATGTTATGGGGTCTTGTTTCCTTGGGTTTATAGGTTTTCATCTATGTGGTGTTTGATTTTGAGGATTTTTTTTATTGTATTGGCCTTGATTGGGTTTTTTACTTTTCTTGTCCAATGGTTATCCCCTTGATGCCTCGATGGGTGATCATAGTACGAATGATCAACATAATGATTTTATTCTTGAGTTTCAGAAGCATGATCCACCTCTCATTTATGGTCAACCAGAAACTTCCGCAGCAGAGAAGTTGATGCGGAAGATTGAATGGGACTTTAACCTCATCGAGTTTCCCGAGTTGTTGATGGTTAAGTTTACAACCTTCATGCTTGAGGGATCACCATGGATGTGGTGGAAGTCGGTGTCTCAGAAAAATCCTCATCCAGAGATTACTTGGGAGATTTTCAAGGGCCTTTTTATTCATTAGTTTTTCTTTAAGGAAGAAAGGGTGTGAAAGGGGATAGAGATGTGTTGTCTGCAGTAGGGCGACAAATCCATATTGGAATATTTCCAGTGCTTTGTGTTCATATTCCCTTATGCTTCAGGGTATGCCACGAATGTCCCCATGAAGGCTCGATGAATTGTGTCTGGTCTCTTGCCTGATATATTGTCTAAGGTGTCTGAGTCCTACCTAACTTTTTTTGTCAATGTGGCGAGACAAGCTTTTCATGTAGAATCTACGATGGAAGGAGTGCTCAAAGTAGTTCTCCCTCATTTGATCCATATAAGCAGTGGTGAAGATTCTGGAAAGGAGATGAGTAAGAAAATGAAAGTGGATGGAGCATGTCAGGGAATCAAAAGGCCTCTGTATCATTCATCAACCGCTTCAGAGTGACAGATCCTTGTCTATTATCAATGTGACAAGCTGGGTCACAAAAAGCCGGCTTGTACAAGTGCTCTGAAGCCCTACCACAAATATGGGCGCCTAGGTCACTTGGTATGATTCTGTAGCGGCGTTTCAAGAAAGCCTCATGGAGGATGTTCTTAGAAGTGATGTGCTGTTGAGTTTTTGTTCAATGTTTCTAGTGTAACATTACTTTCAGTGTAAGGGATCACTTCTTGTGGATGTTTTATGGGTGCCTTTTTGGGTTTGAAATGAATGGGAATGTCATGGGATTTTGATGAACTCCAGTTTTTATTGAGAGTGTGGTTTAAATTTCAAAACTATGTCTTCTATTTTGTCAAATAAAAAGGTGTATGTTTCTCATTGGGATTATCAGAACCAGACTACGAGGTAGATGATGATTCATCCATCAGAGCTCCAGCCAAATGTCCTCTGAGTGAAAACGACATGTGTTCAGGAACCCCCATGGAATTTTAAGAATTTTGGCTTAGTTTGTGCCTCTATTGTTGCAGTGCGGCAGTTTTAGCGTGTCTGTCGTGGTTTTTTGGTCATGTAATTCTCCTCTTAACACAAAGATCATGATGTAATTATCCCTCACGCAAAGTTAGTGATTATGTATTTTGGATTCATGTTGACAATCAGTGACCCTGCATGGGCCACCCATGTGAATATGTTGCAGCCTTGGTTTGTGTCCATCCCGATGTGGTGAGTTGTGAGTTCTTTTCTGTCCCAGTTTCATTGATCTAATACTTTGGGCCCTCCCTCCAAAACCATGGAGAGAGGTTCATTCGTTCATTTGAAGTTTTTAGTTCAGTTCCTATTCCTTTCGGACAGAACTATGTGGTTCAAGGGTTCTTGATGTGTTTCTGTTCACTTGAGGAAGGCCCGGTCCAAATGCTAGTTGAATTCTTATGGTGGGAGTCCGTTCAGGCCTCCCCTCTTCTGGTGTTTTGTATCATGCAATAGGGTTAAGTCTCATTGGTGGTCGAGGGAATGACCATGTGTTAAGAGTTTGGATCATGTTATGTAGAATCCTTAAGTGTCAATCGATCAGATGGATGGAACCGTGGCTTTCTAGGGATGAAAAGCGTTATGTTGGGGAGATTTGTCACACCCTGACCCAGGACATTATTTTACATTAATTATTTTTTCTACCTTGAATTATTTTTTATCTAGTGTTTGGGGTGAGTCTCGGACGACGTTTTCATGTATTTGAAAAAAACACGCGTTTTGGTTGACGTCGCTAGACACACGGGTGGAGCGCGACGTTGTGCAACATAGCCACTGCAAATGCATAGAGTTTATGTTATTTTTATTATCGTTAAAAAGAAATGAATCAAATTTTTTTATTTGTTAATGGTTATTATTATTATTATTATTAATAATATTATTAATATTATTATTATTATTATTTTTATTATTATTATTATTATTATTTTTAGTATTATTATTATTATTATTATTATTATTATTATTTGTTTATTATTTTTTTTCTTTCTTTCTTTTATTATTTTCTTTTTACTTTATTTTATTTTATTTTTAACTTTTATTACCCTATTTTCTTCATATTTTTTTCATTTTATCATTCTTTCTCTTACCTTCCACACGATTGTCTCCCTACTCCCACTGGTCGTGCCCCTCTTGTTTCCCCAGTCCGCCGGCAGCCCTCCGTCTGACACTTCTAATCCACCTCCTAGGATGCCCAACGCGCCTCCCTCAGCCCTCTGCCTTTCCACTCTTGACCAGTAGTCCCTGCACCCCTCTCTTCATGTCACGGACCTAGCTAGCCCACCTGGCGTGCATCCTCTATCCGTCTCCACACAACAACCCGCCGCCGGTCTAGCATAGCAGCACCTGGCACCCTAGTTCTCTCCTCTCCTTGCCGTAGCTGCACGACGCCACTCCCTCTTCCCTATAGTCGGCCTTGTCTCTTGCTCGAGCGAAACAACACCCATCTCACCCCCCTTCCCCCCTTTATAGTAGCCAACGACGTAGCCCCCAGCCAGTGTAACCCTTGGACCTCTTTACCTCGGCCCCCTTGCAGCGTGACCCCCCTTACTGGTTCCGTTCTGGCCAGACCGCAAGCCAGGCTAACCCACCTCTTCCCATCACGATGACCTCCTATCTGATTCATGATCAACCCCAATAGACTACTTATGTGAACATCAATCACACCAATCAGTGTTGCCTCAAACTGCTGCCCCTTTGGTGCATCGCCTCAGCCGGAGTGCACCCGGACACGACCTCCAGTCGACCCGCGGACCCCCTCCACTGCTCTGAAACATTTTTTCCAACATGCCAGCCTTTTCTATTGCCATAGCGTGCCCCGGACGGCATGTCCCCCACCGGAGCACACTCTACTCATGAGCACAGTAACCCGCTTTATCGACGCTGCCCTATATCGATGCCCGCACCCTACCGGTGATGCCTAACCAGCCCTCTGGCGGTTTGTTTCCAGTCGCGACGTCCCTTTGTTATACCCTATTATTTTATGCTCCTCACGATAGTTGTATTTGATATATAAATATTTATTTATTTATTTACCTCATTTTAATTTTGGGTTCTTTTAATTAAATTTTTTTTGATCGGATTGACCTTTTAGGACTCTCACACGTCGTTTTCGAGTGAGCTCCATCGCTGCACCATGTTTCCAATCTTGCGCTGTCATTTCGCCTTGTTCTTAAGGTAGGATTTTCCATTTCACTGCATTTATAATTTAAGTTTCTTATATTTCTTGTTTTCTTCTCCCTATTTACATGCTAAATATTATTAATTCATGTTTCGTTGACAAAATCAATACTTATTATAAATTTATGTTTACTTTTATTAAATATTGAATATGTTGTTGAAAAATTGCTCGTTGGGATCTTACAGTTTATTTGGAAAAATAAAATGGTTTGGTTTGGTTATTATAAGGATATTGGAAGCTTGTGAAATAACATGTTAGGGTTCTTTAAAAGGGTTTAAAACTGGTTTTTGGTTCTTTTAAAATTGGTTATTGTGAAATGTGTTTAATGCCTACTTGGATCCTTACAAAAAACTGATGAAAATGTTTCGAAAAAGGCCCTCCAGGGATAACTCTTCTACCTTGATTGTGACTGATTTTTTGGGAGGCCACACATAGAGGCTCCAGAGTGCTTGAGTAGTTTAATGGAAAGAGGGTGTCCAATGGAGTGGTTCGAGGAAATGCATGTTGTGAATTATTATAAATATATATATATCTGTGTGTGTGTGTGTGTGTGTGATTGGATGCTCAGCTAGAATCGGTCAGCTCGCCCCCATTTCAAATACCTGAGACATTGGAATCTGGAATATTGAGATAATATTCTAATAATGAGTGCCACACTAGAAGGTTATCGTACTAACTAATGGCCCATAGTGGGTGGATATATTGGGTTTTTACTTTGGGATTTTTCCCTTGTCCTTCTTAAGAATGGATGGTCGAGCATATTGAATGTTTTGATTTCACCGTGTCTGAAATTTCAGCGGGGATGATATCTCATATATTTGTGTCTTCTGGTATATTCTTGATCTCCTAGGATCACGCATATTTATTGACTTTCTGTTACTTGCAGTGATGATTTGGTACTTGTATGTATTTTATTTATTACCATTGTTATGTACTTTCTTTTTTGCATTTCTATACATCGTTTTCCTTGGAAGGTAAAAAATTGGTTTTGACATGGTTTCTAAAAATGTTTTTCAAATGAAAACGTTTAATCATTTTGTAAAAATTGGAAAATATATACATCATATTCCATTTTTTAAAAATTCCACTGATACAAATGAAATTAACCTAGATTTGAAAATGGTTAAGGGAAATGGTTATTACATCTCATTTTAGTGAAATACATAGAAAATCTTACATTTATAAATTATAGTTCAAACATGAAATAGTGTTTCTTTATTTTAAAGATAGTGCATTGGGGATAGATATCAGGATAACCTACTTAGTATTAATACTCACAACTATTGTTATTTTCTATTTTTAGGGTTTGTATAGGATACAGATTGAGTGCGATCGCCTTGGTTGATTCTTGATCGTTGAGTCCGAGAGTGACCCAAGAGGTTACACAGAGATAGTTCAGATGTCGATTTTGGTCATCATTGTTTTCTTTTGTTCCTTTTTAGTCTTTTCTTTTTGGTTTATTTATTCTTTGTTGCTTTGTATTATTTCTGCTACTTTATTTATTTACATTGGTCGAAATCGTTCCCATAGACTCTGTTGATGTCTTGGTGCTTGTCGCCATCCCGGGAGGATCGAAAACGCCTCCCAGGTCATGTCGCGGACCGGCTCGGGTGAAGAGTTATGGGTCGACTTGGGTTGGTTCGCGACAATACATGTCGATTAATTCTTTCATGTGCTGATGTTTCTCATTTTCTATTACTTCCTCAAATGGAATGATATTATTATGTACTTAATAAATAAACATTATACTAGTGAAATAATATTTTTATATAAATAAATTATATTATATACTATATTACTCATCTTTTTATTAGAAAAAGATTACATTTCTAGGGATTAAGTTTTAACTTCTTCCTCTAACAGGATGGTATATTAATGTTTCATTTCCACCATGCATGGCACATCATGATGATGGATATAATTTAAAAATAAGATATTTATAAAAAATATTATCTTTCATTAAAGGTGATCATTTATCAATGTATTTACCTTATCTATATTTGAAAACTGAATATTGAGTTTATTCATATATATGAACTACCATATCTATAAAACATGTAAATTAAATATTCATGGCCACTATGCATGTTTGGTTTTTAATGTGTATTGAATGTATAAATTTTATAATTATTACATTTATTTGAATCTTGTGAAAACTAATGATTTTTTGATTTTTTTTCAAATAAATATAATCATTTCAATATTATTCTTCATAAACAACACTTTAAATAGATTTTGTTACAATAAAAAATGAGTCTATCTTATGTTGTACTCAATACTGATTTTAAACTAAGCATGAAATACAATTAAAATCTTGTAATTTAATATTATAGTTATCAAACAACCATTTAAATAAAAGGTATTAACATTATTCACTAAATTATGAAAATATATGGTTTATATATTAACATAATATGAATTATTTTATAAAAAACAAATTAGAAATAAAAATAATAACCATTTTAAAATAAATAAATTCATTTTCAGAAAAGCTTTTTTATTTATACAAATTGGTTTTTCATAAAAAATTATTCATATAACTTTTAGTGAATGATTTTAATAAAATTAATATAAATTTTATAAGTGATAAAATGTTTAGAATTAATTTTTTTTACTTAGACCAATAAGAGAATAAATCCAATTATACACTTAAAAATAATATTTTCTAAAAAGATGTTTAATCATATTTTTTCTTACCTATTTTAAAAGTAATTTCATCCACATAATTGAATGGAATTTGAAAAAATTCATTTTAAAAATTTTAATCATAATCATTTATATTTTATAATCATGATAACCTAATTTTAGAAAATTATAAATCATGAAAAATATTAAATATAATAACTGTAGTTAAGGTGAAAATAATTTTACACTTTGTTTTTTAAACTAAAATCTAAAATGGTAAAATGATAGATAAAATATTTCAATACATATTTTATGTCCATATTTTAACCTTATGACCTATAATATTCAATAAGGGAGAATTTCTGAGCCTTTTGGTATTGAAAAACATGTTTGCACCATTATTTTGTTCACAAATAACAAGTGTGCCCCTCACCTCACTTATAAAAGACCACCCCCACTTCTATCCTCATGACACATAAAAATACCTATATCTATACCAATACCTCACCAAATCACTTCCTTACTTCACCTAAATCACCTTACATACCTTATTTTTGTCACAAATAATACCAAGGGTGTATATTGGTGTAAACCAAAAGATGTCATCCAATGAAGAGGTAGGACCCAAACTGAGAAAATTATTTAATTTCTTACTCTGCCATATTATATTATTATTAAAAAATAATGATATAATATCATAATATGATTATATATATAGATATTTGTTATGTTATGGTTATTACCTTCAACTGTCTCTACTTCAATAAAATGGTTTAAAAAATTTTCATTCTTGTGTACAACAGATTACAGCCTTGCGAACAGATGTTATTCATTTTGCATCACCGTATATGTTGGAAAGAGATAATGACAGATTTATTTTTATATATATGATTTTTTTAATATTATTATTTTTTAATTTTTATAAATATTATTCTTTTGTAATATCCATTCCTTTTATGTATGGTGACATCAGTTATGTGTATAATAGACTACCACCACACAAAGCAATGTGATTCATTCTTCACATTCAATATACATGGAATATAATAATGGATAGAAAAAAAAAATATGATATGTATTAAATAAAAATTAATATTTAAATATAATATATTATTAACATTCATAAATCAACCGTCGAGATAATGGATTATCATTCAATCTTATGTACAACATACCAAATCCATGGAAAATGTATTAATTATCTATATCTAATATTTATTTATTAATAAAATTATATAGGTAAAGAATTTATATGATATTTATACCATGTATAAAATTATAGATATGAGTGAACCACGATGGTAGAGTATGGATAACACTACACAAAAACATATGTGAAAAATGAATTAGTTTTCACTCTAAACAAAATTTTAACAAGGAATTTGTAATATGTATACAATAAGAAGAAAAAATTAAATCATATATGATATGATATATACAATTACAATAACATTATATATTTATAATAAACTTATATTTTTTTTAATGGATTTTCAAACATGTATGATGGTATTTGAGACTTCTGGTATGGTTTTTTCATCTCACTTTTTTACTTTTACGAGACACATTCCAAATTCAACACCAATTTATTTTATGTAGTATATATAATCCCCAATAATAATATTTTATGGTGATTATCCAAAAAATTATTTTAATTTACATATCCTATAGAGTATCTCTCATTTATAGTGTTTAAGATTTAAATTTTACCAAAGTGTTGAATGTTTAATAAGATAATATCGTCATTTTCTCTATATTGTTTATCTTTATTCTTATAATGATGAAATAATATGATCCATATATAAATAAAATCATCAAATTTATTATCCTATGGAAATATCATAATAATTCATTTTATCGTCAATTTCATCTCATTATGGACTCATTATTTAAAAATAATTATTTTTAATGAAAGAATACTTTATTTCACATTTCAAAAACAATTTTTTTAATATCATGTCATATAAAAATTATGTAAAATATTATTGGAAAATATCTAGATGATTTATTAAATTAATTTTTAATATTTTTTCAATTTTTTATTTATTTTTAAAAAATAAATCTTTTTATCATTTTCCAAACAATACAAAATTTTCTTTTAAATAAAATGTAAAAGGAAGATTTGTTTTAATGATTAAGACATGAACTATATTTTCACCCATCATTTCCATTTATTTTCATAAAGAAACATTTATAGGTTTTCATGATTATTTATAAAGAAGAGGAATGTAATAATTTTTTTTGTTTTAAAAGCCTTTTTCAATGTGGAATGGCTATTTTCCTCAAAAGTATTCCTTTTGATATTTCAAAATAAATTTTTATCTATGATGACAAAAATTAATTTTATATATTATTTAATTGGGATATGATCTGTGGACACCGTCCTTATTATTATTCTCTATGGTTTATTTTTGGGATGTAGATATGATTATGAAACCTATTTATTCCCCATTGGTTATTAAAATATAAAATATTTTATGAATCCCAATTCTATTCATAGTTTCTTTTCTGATGAATTGTTTTTATGCGTACTTCCCTTCATGGATTCAGATGTGATTAATGTGTTATGAGGATCATTTCATTTCATTGTTTATGATATGATGAATGTTTTAGGATGTTGTGGTACACTAAATTATTGTTTTCCATTTGGATGTTTGTTACTTTATAGCCCAGGATGGAGGATATTTTATAACCAAGGATGAAGGATACATTTTTACTAAAGATGAGTGTGACCTATATCTCCCTGAAATGAATTAGTTAATGATAGATAACCAATGAGTAAATACGTATTGTGCGAACCTGATTATATTCTCAAAAAATTATCTATGAACCTAATTACATGTTCACAATAATATAGGTGGACTTGATTATATGATTGTAATATTTTGTATGAGAATAGCTTTAATGACCATAATATTTTTTTTGGTTCATGTTTAATGTTCATAAGTTTATGAGAGGTTATGATTTTTTGAACTCAATGCAATTAGTGAAGATATTTCAAATAATACATGTTCTCAATGTTATAATCTTATCTGTTTAAAAAAAATCGATTCATTATTACAGTGTTAAGTTATCATGGATCATTTTCTTTTATTCAATTATGATTATAGTATTTTACACTACCAGGATTTATTCAATGAGTCATGTTTATGATCAATGATATGCATGATATATTTTTTAATTTTTATTCTCATGTTCAAATACCCTTATTTTCAATATGTGTGTATATTTTATTTGGGTATACTTATTTTTAATTTTATCTCATCCATTCTTTTGATTTGTTTCTCTAGGTTATGACGAACAATACTATGTATGTAATGTAAAAATAGTTTCTAGGTAGGATGAACCTAGTGTGATGTGGAATATCTCACTTATGGACTAGTTTTTTACCTATCAATGTTTCCAACAGTACATAAACTGAACTATTATGACATGAATCTATATACTTTTAACTGAATATCCAAATATTAAGATGTAATATTTGTGTATGATAATATTGGGTCCTTATAGTTGGTATCTAAACCATATTTAGTTAAAATGTAAAACTATAATGATAAACCTTTTCTAAGATCCATAGGGACATTTATATGGATATTTTTAGGTATATGTCGGAGGATAATTCTAATGTTTATTCAATGTTTAAGAAAATGTCCTAGAATATTGGTAAAATACAGAGAGAGTGGATTTAATCAAATTATGTCCCATTTTGGATACTATTAGTTGACGTGGATCTGGTAGAGATGTACATAGTGGTAGTAACTCCAAATGGTTACATTTAATTAGACTCAGTCATAACCTATTGGATAAAAATTATCCTTAATGAACACATGATTTTAAAATCTCGAGGGGGGGGGTATAAGCTTTAGAAATTCACAAACTCTATATGAACCCTCATGAGTGAAGAGAATACTGACCATGAATGACCTAAGTTAAGCATATAGTTTAATAAATTGAAAATAATGTTTCATTATTCACATACCAAATAAGTTATTTTTAATGATTATATAGTTATGTACTATTTATTTTGTTACTTATACTATTATTCTTGGTTTTAGTCAATGAATGGAACCGTAAGGAACTGTGTTAGTGATGGTTGTGAAGGAAAATGAAAAGATTTTCCTCTGGATCAGACAAACTATATAGAAGGTATACTGAATAATCTCATTGTTATGGTGCAAAACATTCTCTAGCTATGAATCACGAAAAACATCTAAATGATCAATTTTGGGAAAAAATTTATATAGAGTCCTCCATGAGGTATCATACACCTTATTTTAGTGGTTCTACTGATCCATTGGTTATTGAGAAATGGATCAGTACCACCTTAATGATTTAGTCAATTCTCTTTTTTTCTATGATGAAATTTTAGTTTTTGTTCTTTGTCAATTATAACGAAAAGAATATCAATGGTGGACTACAATAAACAATTTGAGATAAATTTTTTGAATTGACTCCATGTTGTGGAATGAGTTTATGATATTAATTTTCAATAAGTACATCCATCAAATTTTTCATAATAAAATTAGAAATAAATTCATTTATCTAAAAAAAGACAAATTATTACGTACAAATGGGGTAAAATTAAAAAGACTTGCCTACCATAGATCTAGTATTATCATACAACCCAAATGAATGGTTGATTGATTCTTATCTTTCATAGAACTAAATATTAAAATTAAATTATCTATAAGGGAATTTTATAGCTATGAATAAATATTTTATTATGATTACAAGGTTGGAATGGATATTATACTTACCCATCAGTGATGAGGTTATGATTAGAATAGAAATATAGATTTAGAGGGAAACTCTAAAAACCATGAAGAATAGATGACGTGAAATCCTATATACTCATTGTGTGGAAGTAATATTAGATAAAATTATCTTTAAGGGACTATGAAATGTTTTCTTTTAGAAATGTATGTTCATATAGTGTTATAATTTTTATGTAATATGAATAAGTTAGATAATTATTTATATTGAGAGAAAACTCTACAGAATGCAATAACCAAAATACAGTGCATCAAGTGAAAGGATTTTTTGGTATTTTGATAATCAATACCCAAATCAGAGGGATAATGTGGATGATATCCCATAAAAATCCCTAAGGAAAATGGACAATGTGAAATATTATAAAATAAAATTGATGAAGTGAATTATGAAAAATAGGGATCACTTAACATTTCTTCATGATATGAGATTTTCTTGTTTCATATTTTTTGAATGATCCGAATGAAAAATTATTTTTCATCTTTTACCGATATTTCCAATGTTTATTAGAAATTATTATCACTCTCAAAATAGATTCAATAATAATGTGACCACATTTTACATTCTATCAATATTAGTATAAAACTATGATTCCAATAGAAATGTTAGAAATAATGGGTTAATTATATTTTTAAATTGTATATGTTCCCATGTGGTATTAACATATTAGTTATAGAGAACATCACATTTTTATTACTTTATTATTGACCACAAATTAAAATTTATTGACAACCATTTTGATGTTTTATGAGAAAAGTTTTTATTAGGGTTAAGAATATTTTAGAAATAATTTATGGAAATAAAATGTGTTGATTTTTTATAATTTTTAGAAACAATGTTATATGAGGAGTAATACCTTTACAACTAGTAGAGATATTTCTAAATGTATTGGTATTAATTAGGATTTATCTTATCACAATAGTTTATCAAATTATGGGTTGTATTTGATCACATTATGTAGTATTCACGCTTCCTGTATGTCTAAATTTTCTTTATCTATATAAGATTACTAGAATATAAATCATATAAGTGTAATGGTTTCATGGATTACCACATTCCAAATTATCAGATTAGGATCTGATGTTAACATCGATGTTCTAGATATGTATTATTTAGGCCCTAGATAGAGTGTTATGTTTTAATAGTGTCCATAATCCTCAAACATATAGTAAGTTTGAGAGAAAAAATCAAACCCTATAAGATATGACATGATATTTTTATATAGAATTAAATGGTGGATAAGATAAAAACCTTGATTTTGTTGAGTTTTATTATAATAACAACATTTACAAAAGAATTCAGATGTCTCCTTATAATGAACATATTAAAAAAAGTGAAAACTCTAATGTACTATATTTATGTAGTAGGAGGAAATATTCAGAGACATGGTCGAGGTGTTGTAATGAAATAGAAGGTTAGACACATTCAACCACAAATAAAGGTAACACAGTATCAAATAAACATTATGTAGATAATGGTTGATGCTATCTGGAATTCGGTGTTGGTGAGGAGGTGTTTCTATGAATTTATATGAGGAATATTGAAGGGAAAACTAAGAACATGTTATTAAGATACCTCTAAAAATATATATTTTATCTAGATATTAGATTATAATTTCGAGCTTTTAGAGAACCTATATCATTTTTATGATTTTTTCCATGTATCTTTCTTAATGATATACAAATATGATCAATCACATGTACAGAAATAAGATGTTGTGCCTATAACAACACAAAACTCAGTCAATGAAATTTACCATCTTATTTTTATATAATATAGAACTTATAGAATCACAAATATAACCCAATACAAATATCTTAAATAAAGAATGAATGAAAAAAATTATTTCTAATGTTAAGGAACCTATAAGGATTAAGTATTAACCTGACCCTTGGTATAGTAATGTAACCAATATAAATTGTAATTTCAGTTAATGAAGAGTAACATCACCCATAAAATTATAAATAAAAATTTGGATCCAAATACTTGAATGTATCATATAATTATATCATAGTATATGTAAATTAATATTTTAATAATTGTTAAATAAGTGTTAGTACTTCTGTAAGACATAAATATTAAATTAAATTATTATAATTAATAAAAAACCATAAAGAATAAATTATTTATATAAAGTATATTCTGAAATTAAAATTTTTTTCTTATGATGTTTGGATAATTTTTTGAGACCATAGATCATCTTTTAATGTAATATAAAATCATTTATAGATTTGAAATATATATTTTTTTGTGTAAATGATTGATTTAATTAAAAGATAAATTTCTCAAATTTTAAAAAGTATTATCATAAAATAGAGTTCATTTTTCGAATTCTACAAGTCAAAAAATGTTTACAGTGACTTTTCTAGATTTTTATAAAAAACGTGAAATTTCTATGAATAGTATAATTTGATAATTTTGGAATAATGATATATACATTATATAATGAGTCATAAGTGATCATTGTATGATGTAAGCAACCTTGTTTAAAACTCAGTTGTACTTTTTTATAATATATAGTTACAATAATCAATTATATTGTTGTTCGTGAAAAAAATAATAAAATAATGACAATAATATTGAGAAATTGCCACTCTCATCCACTATAAATACCATGCTTAACCGCATATCCTCTTGAAACATTACATGTGTTGAACCATGTCAATTTACTACCAAAACTTTTACCATGAATTTTTTGATCATCCTAAAGCTCTTGGTCATAAAAAAGGTGACAACCAATCACCTTGAGTAGGTTCTCAGGGAGGAGTATTCAAGAGGTAAAATCTTATTCCTTTTACTTTTAATTTCACATCATGGTATTTTATTTTATTATTCTCTCCTCACATCCTCTTTCCAAATGATCAGGATAAATACATTGTCATTAATATACTAGAATAATGTAATAACCTTACTCAAACTCATTTCTCCCTCTCTTTTATTTTAAAAAATTTCATCATCGATACACAACCATAATAGAGTTATATCTTATGAATAAATACAGTTAACAATCCATGAAAAGAAATATCCAAATCCCAATATTGAGTCATTCACTATTATCATGTTTCAAGAGATATGTTGACATGATCTCTATTGTGAAATAGGTGAGATATATACGGATCAATAGAGTTTGAAATATATCTTATCATAGAAAGAACTCAACATGATGAAAAGGTGATGGATCGAGCCACTCATGGATTATGATTTTTCCATATAGTACCACCAATGTATGGAAGATAAGGTGGATAATTCATTGAGTATGAAGAATTATGCTGTTATGAAAAAAATTAATATTGATTGGGATTGATTGTCAATGGAAATAGTTAATATGTATACGGGAATTATCAAAGAAGGAGAAACATCACTAATTTTTCAATTAGTTTCCCACATAACATTGTTCTGAAGAATTAAATGTAATCAGATAGATGATTAGAAACATTAAGATAAATTTAAAGCCATGAATGATGGGATGATTCTAATAATGGTGTGTAAGGATGAAATTTTTATTTTTAGTAGTTGGTTAAGTGTTCCCTCTATACCCGTTCTAAAAAGAGACTTATTAGATGAATCCTAAAGATTGAATTTATTTATACACCCCGATAGAACTATGATGTATAGATATTTGATGGAACATATATGGTGGAATAACATGATGTGGAAAATTTAAGATTATGTATCAAGATGTTTAGACTCTTAATAGGTTCGGGCTACAAAAATCCTAGCGGAAATATGAAACCCTAAACTATTCCTAAATGTAAATGGGATGACATAAACATTTATTTTTTCACACGAATATCAAAAAAAACAATGAAATCAAGATGAAATATGGGTAATTTTTATCTACTTACCCAATCTACTCATTTCCCCCCCATAAGGGAGGATATTCCACTACAGTGTATTGCATGACTATATATTAATGAAGTTTTAAAACGTCATTGATCATCTCTATTAGTTGTGTCTGATCATATTCCATGATTTAAATCATAATTTTAGGAAATTAGTAATAAATATTTGGAGATAGAGCTTTATTTGAGTACTACTTATCCCCATCAAACTAAAAGGTAGTTTGAGATGAAAATTCAATATTTTGGATACATTTTGATATCATGTGAAAATGATTTTAAAGGTATGTGGGATTAGTATTTAACTTCGGTAGAGATTTATTTCTACAATATATTACATTCTATAATTAAAATGGTACCATTTGAATCATTGTAGGGAATGATATGTCATACACCAACATGTTTGGTTGAATCTGGTGAAAGGAAACTTTTATACCCAATGATTTTGAAAGATACAACTGTGAAGGTAATGAATATCAAAACCTATAATAAATAATCTAAATATATAAAATATATCTATACATATAATCTAATGAAGTATTTGGAATTTTAAGTGTAATATCATGTCTTATTGAATGTATCTCCATGGAAGGGTGTTATAATATTTTGGATAAAGGGAAATAGAGCCCTGTGTACATTGGTATTTTTGAAATTATAGAGATAATCAAAGTTGTGGCTAATCATTTAGAAATTTCACCTAGCATTTCTAAGATACAAAATGTTCTCCACATATCCTTGTTATAGATGTACATATTAGACTCGACACATGTACTCACTTGTAAAGGAATAAATTGAGAACCTCATTTTTTGTACTATGAAGAGCCTATGTAGATTATTGAAACTAGAGAATAGGTGTGGAGGAATTTGAAAACTAATCCAGTTAAGGTACATTGAAAAAATCATTAAATTAATGTGGTGATATTGGATCATGATGATCTTATGATAAAGAATGATCCAAATAATTTTGTGGGGAGGAAAATTGGAAATTGTGACGTTGAAATTTTTATGGGAGGTGAGAATGTAACAACCTATAACTATATCAATGATATTTTAATTGTTATTATTATATAGTATAGACCACGTAGAATCACATTTATTACAGAATACATACATCATTAATGAATAATTAATGAAATACGACGTATTTCTAGAAGTTAAGGAAGTTATGATAATAAAATAGTATCTTCACAATATAAATAGTAATATGAACCTTATGAATTCTAAATAGAACTAATGCATAATAACATCACCCATGAATGTATAAATAAAATTTATTCACCCTATAAAATAAAATATCATATAATTATATCACATTATAAGTAAATTAATATTATAAAAATTGTTAAATTAAGTGTTGATATTTTTTATGTCATAAATTTTTAATTCTAATTTTATATTTAATAAAATGATTTAAAATTATTTTTTAATATAAACTATATACATAAATATGAATTTTTTTCTAATGATTAACTTATAATTTTAGGAGACCATATTTAATTTTTTAATGTCATGTAAAATCATTTATAGATTTAAAATATATATTTTTCATGTAAATGATGGTTTTAATTACAAATTATGTTTCTCATATTTAGAAAAAAAAATTATAATATGAAGTTCATTTTTGAATTCTACAATTAAAATATTGGATAAGGTGAATTTGTTTTGTGAATAGTAAATTATACTAATTCATGATATATGATAAGTAAATGATTTACAGAGTCATAGGTTATGTTTGGATGATTTAAACACTCATTTTCCGAACTCACATTCCCTTATTAATATATTTGGTCCTAAGAATCAACAATATTTATTGTCATGAAAAAAACAATAAAATAATGAATAAAAAAATAAGAAATAACCTATACACTTTGTAACATCCCATGTAAGAAATTAATAATTGATATTTTTATCTATGTCTATTTATGAATTATATAGTGTTATAGTGGCTTAAAATTAGAATATATCCAATCTTAAGCATGAAATACACTAATATTTTTAAAAGATTGTTTTACTTCCTTTTGATGGAAACCCATTTTTAAATCAAAATGTTGAAAATTTTATAAGCTATATTTATCCAAATAAACTTATTCATTATGATTGGGACATTGAAATTTACTTTGGATAAATTTTTGGTATTTTTCTGACAATGTTCATTTTTTAATGAATAATTAAAAATACTGCATTTTCATCTAATTTAATTATATGGTCAGATTATATTTTTAAATGGTTTTAAATTTTAAATAGAATATATTTTTACCATTTAATCCAATGGTGGTCATTGAGATTAATTTCACATTGGAATTGGGCATAAAAAAGTGCCATACTTTTCATATATATTGTTTAAAAAAAACCCGCTATTAGTTTTGACAACGAGAATTATATTTAAATTCATCATTGCAATTTCTATGTTTGGAATTTGGTAAAATGGATTCCATATTTGGAATCATAAGTTCAAGATTATCTATTTAAGTATTTTTTGTTTCTGGACATTATGAATAGTAACGACAGTAATTATCTTTAATTATATTGATTAATTAGTAATCTGGTAGTTAAGGATAATAAAATAATATCATAACAATAATAAATGACCCTAACATGTGTCATAATTCTACTGGTTGTGTCCTGTCCTACCATGGGATTCCTTGTGCCAAACATAGGGACCCCATGGAATCACTTTTGGGTGAATGTGACACATTATCTTTTTAGTTTTAAAGAAAGGAGAATATCACTAAAGAATGTATCACCTGAGTAAAACATTTTTAATTTTGTCTAAATAAATTTTATCTTGAACTATAAATAGTCATTGGAAATCTAAAAAAAATTCCTACATCATAGTATTTTTTTATAATTTTTAGACATTAAATATATTAAATTATTTATGACATCATGATGATGCAGTGATTACCTCATTAATTAAAGATTTAAATAAAATGATAGGATAATGTAACATCCATGACATACACTTGTCAAAGCCCTATTGTATGAGTATATTTAGAACCCTTATCACCTTATACTATAAATATATCAATTTGGGACCTTTTAAATACGAAACGCTTTTTAAAATAATGTAACATTTCTTAACTTTCCAAGAGTTCCCCTCCTCTCCTCTTATAAAAGGCCCCCACCTATACCTCCTTACCCACACTTCTCAAGACTTTTGCTCGGCCAATACCTTCTCATTTTATCTCTCCACATCACTCTCTTAATCCTATAAGCCATACCATAGGCATAAATCTCTTCAAGAAACCATTTTGGTTCAAACCAAGAAGAATTACCCGATTTAAAGGTAATGTTTTCTCTAATGTTCTTTTGGTTTTAATTTGATTCTACAACCCCATAACCTCTTTTTATTAATTTCTTTTGTAATAACACCAGTATATTCAATATACTAGGATGTTTTTATAATAACTATTCGAGCTACACATACACACACCTTCATCTAATGGTTAATGAGTATACTGTTTCCGTGGATGGCGAATTTATGCCTCACGAAATGATGATTATTCAATATTCTTCTAACACCTTCAAAGGTGGACATTAATATGAAAATATATTTATATATGACATATAATATGTTTATTCTTTCCTTAAGATTATGTATTTTCCATTTTTGGAATACCATTATGGGTAAACATGATATCTTTATTTTAGGAAGTGCGGACTACCGCCCCCTCAAAGTGATTTGATTCGTTAATGCCATATGTGGGATGTATAAAGGATGAAGTTAATGATATTATATATGATATTATACTAGAATAATAATATACCTTTATATCATTATGATTCCAATCCATAAAATATGAAATAGAAATGAAAGTAGCGTTTATGCGTACGTACGGCTTACCGTCTCTATGAACGGTGCATTTCATTTCTTACCTCTAAATGTTATGTAATTTTATAAATGCATGTATATACTGGATATATATGATATATATGATATCTAAATCATGAATATATCCCTGGATATAATGGATACATGAACAACTTGTAATTATAAAGAGTTTATTTTTGACTCAAGTACCAATGATCGTTAAAACGACCGTTATTAACTTAAATAATTACATAGTGTTAATGACATGTTAATAAGTGTTATAAAAGGAATAATGAACTTGAAAAAGGTTATTAATCAATTATAAATTAACTCAAGTTTATCATTCAATAGATTAATTAATGATCGAGTCAAGTCGGATACTAGGTAAGGGATTTCATCTCAATCTCCTTTCATTGAGTCATATTTTGTTTTATACAAAACTTTATTTTATACGGTGTATAAACCCCTTTGAATTTTACATTTATTCAAAAGGAATATTTTTTATATGAAGCGTTTACTAAATGACAAAAGGGAATGTTTTTTTTGTCGTACGTATGCGGCGACAATGACTTCTCCGCCGCCGTGACCATTATTTGAGTTTCGGCTTCCTCTACAAGCCATAACCTTTTTTAATGAAAAATAAATACCATGTTTTACTTCTCTTTTATTTTGGTATTTAAAATGGTTTTGATATTTTTTTTATATAAATTTGTTTTATTGATATCATGTGATTGAAATGTGTAAATGTTATGTTTTTTTTATGCATTTTTAGGTGATACGATTATGTTATGGTTCTTGGGAATTGTTATGAAAACGGGTGGTTCCAGGATAAACTAAGGGTGGGTGAGCTCGATATAGCTCTCCAATGCATTGTGTAACGTGACAGGGTTAAACGTTAAGGTTTCTCCAAAGAGATTTAGGTAATATACTGTGATGGGTATTCCAAATGTAACCATAAGGGTTACTCCCAACCTAAGAATGTTATGAATGCCTCAAGTTACCTTTATGTCTTATGATTTCTATGATTTATGATTTGAGGAGGTTTGTTAAATTGCTTATGTTTTATGAGTAATGTATGATTTCATACATGGAATAATGTTTTCATTTCACACTTTTATATCCCTTTCTGAGCTTTTTATGCTCATCCCATTTTTTGGGAAATGTTTTTCACATGTCAAGGTAAAGGTACATGATGTGATTACAGTGTTACGGAAGTGTCAAGAAATAATCTATGTTTTATTTTAAATATTTTTCCGATTATGGAAATAATGAGTACTATATTTTATGTAACCACTTTGTTTAAATGTGGAGTTTAATGCATGATTTATGAAATAATTCTCTAAAGCTCTAAACCTGAAAAGATCCTCAATGTGTAATCATGTAATAACTCAAGATTAAGTAATGTTTAATGCTGGGGCCTTATATCCTCCACTATTAAAACCACACATCACCACCTCTTCTTCTCAAACCATCCAATCATTAAGCCTTGTCAAATTTCTACACAAACTGCTTTGCATGCCTTTCCCCCACATCCAGGATAACATTGTATTAACAAATGACAAAAGCCAATACCAATACGGAGGTTTTAAAGGAGGATTATTTAAAAGGTAAAATCCTCTTCATTTTCCTTTTAATTTCTTTTCATGTTATTTTCTTTCATTATTCCCTCCAAACCTCCTTTTTCCAAATGAGCATGATATCTCTTGTATAATTAGTATACATAAATAATATCATTTTAATGGAAAACCCTTCCTCAAACTCATTTCTATCTCTCTCTTTAAAACAAATCATCATCCACGCACTACAACAATAGATTTATTGTCTATGCATCACGGTAGTTAAAAATCCATGAAGAAAAATATATAACTCACAATATTTATTTACAACCTATGAAATTTTATCTAATTATATAGACACTCTCACTATTGTGAAAAATAT
Source organism: Viscum album (assembly GCA_963277665.1). Taxonomy (NCBI): domain Eukaryota; kingdom Viridiplantae; phylum Streptophyta; class Magnoliopsida; order Santalales; family Viscaceae; genus Viscum; species Viscum album. Next base: position 93,281,040 of record OY728164.1, read on the forward strand.
TAGATATATATATGAATAAAAATAGTTTGATATATTTTATCAAATATAAATAACTCAATTTGCGGAAAATGTTATGGATCAAGTGACTCAAGGATTATTATTGTTCCATACACTACCACCTAGGGAAGGAATGTACGGTGAAAAATCATTGAGCAAGATGGATCATGGGGTTATGAAAAAAATAATGAATAAAAAGAATACATTGTATATGAGACTAGTTTATATAGATATGTAAATTATCAAAGAAGTTGAAACATCATTACGTTTTCAATTGGTTTTCCAAACATCTTTATTATAATTAATAAAAAGTTATGAGACTAATAATTAGAATATTCAAGAGAAAATTATTATCGTTAATGATAAGATGTTTCCAGAATTCATGTGTGAGGATGTAATTCAGAAATTTTAGATGAGGCTATGTGTTCCCTCTATACCCGAGATAAAAAGGGGCTTATTAAATGATTCCCATAGTTCAAATGTCTATATACACCCTTGTATCACAAATATGTATAGAGATTTGAAGGAATTTTTGAGGTGGGATAACATAAATTCGGATGTTTATTATTATGTTTTTTGATGTTTAGTCCTATAATAGATGAAGGATGAAAGACAACATCCCAAAAAAGTCAAGCATCCTATAAATATTCCAACATAGGAATGGGATGAAATAACCATGGATATTATCCTATTTTTTTCTATCGTAGTATTAAAAAGGAACCATATGATGCATTATATTGAATTATATGTCACACACTAACATGTTGTGATGATGTTCGTGAAAGGAATCATACATGCACAATGTTTTTAGAGGAAAAAACAACAAAGATAATGACTATTCAAACACATATCAATGTAGTTCAACTCATGAAAAATTTCACTGTAGATGATCGAAGGATTTGTACATTCATTATGAGATCAAATTTTGTTGAGAGTATCTCCAAGGAAGGGTGTTATAAGGTTTGAGAGGAAAGAGATAATAGCCCCAATAAACATTGGTGCTTTTCAAATATTTTAAACAATCAAAGTTATGTCTTATAATTTATAAATTATTTATACTGTTTCATTGATACAACATTTGTTCCACATATAATTGTCAAGGAGCTATATGTGAGACACAAAACATATACTCCCATATAAAGAAATGGAATTGGATCCTTATTTTTCTTATTATAAAGATCCTATTTGAATTCGGGACACTAAATAATAGGTGTTGAGGAATCAGCTGACTCGGTTGGTAAGGATAATTTAGAAAACTCATAAAATTGTAATGCTGTCATGGGAGACTGAGGAACATTGGATGAGGAACTAACCCAATCTATTTTGGTGGTGAAAATCTAGAAGTTTTTAGGATAAAATTTTTATAGGAGAAGAGATTGTAAAAACCCAAAACTCGATCAATGAAATTTACAATCTAATGTTTATATATTATATATCACATATAATCTTTTATATAACATAATAAAAACATCATAAATGATGAATGAATAAAATATGTGGAATTTCTCTATGTTAAGGAACTTATAAAAATTAAATAGTAACCTGACCGTATGAATAGAAGTATAATCCTTATGAATAGTAAATCAGACTAATGGATACTAACATCTCATAAGAAAATATAGTTAAAATTAAGACACCATTAAAAATAAACTATAATAAAATCATATCATAATATAAGTAAATGAATATTTTAAAAATTGTTAAATAATGTGTTGCTATTTTTGTAAGTCATAAATATTTAAATAAAATATTAAAAAAATATTATAAATTAAAATAAAATATATTTATATAAAATATTTTCAGAAATTAATATTTTTTTATTATGATTTAATTACAATTTTATAAGACATTTGTTAAATTTTGAAATTGTAAAAAAATCATTTATAGGTTTAAAATCGGTATTTATTAAGTAAATGATATTTTAAATTAAAAATTACATTTATCATATTTAGAATTTTTTTCCATAAAATGGATTTCATTTTTTAATTTTAAAAGTTGAAAAAAAATGTACGGTGAATTTTTTTATATTTTTCTATAATATTTGATGTTTTTGTGAATAATAAAATACAATAATTTACGACCAAATAGTAATTACCTGATTTTTTGAGTCATATGTGATTTTTAGATGATGTAAGCAACTTGGGTTCTACATCACATGCACTTATTACTATATTTAGTGATAATAATCATCACTAGTTCTTGTCTTGGGATAAATAATAAAATAATCCATAAAATAATGAAATATGACCCCTCTCCTCCACTATAAATACCATAATTTACCACACATTTCTTCACACCAAACATGATTTAATAATTGTAAATATTCTACCCAAAAATATTACCATGTCTCTCCCCCACGTTCAAATTATATTAGAATTAAAAAATGATAAACAAGTTCTCTTTAAGAGTTTCTCAAGGAACAATATTCAAGAGTTAAAATCCACTTCCCTTTCATTTTAATTTATTTTTATGTTCATTTATCTTGTTATTTTTTCCTCACCTCATATTTCCAAAAAAATCATGATAAATATAGTGTCATCTATATAATAGAATCATATAATATAAATTGAAAATTATTCCTCAAACTCCTCTATCTATCTTTTTATTTTAAAAATGAAATGAGAATCCTTTAATTTTTGATTTACAACCTTCGTTGACGATAAATTTTTGTTATTAAATTTATCCATAAAGGCTGGTGATGAAACCATTTTTTTGAAAAAGAAAATAATATAGGTATTTCAGCATATTTAATTTTCTATATCTAATATATATATATATATATATCTGTGTGTGTGTGTACTATTAATGTATATGATAAAAATAGTTCGTAATAATAATAAAAAATTCAAAATAATATAAATTATTATCAGTAATATATTATTGAATGAATCATCCTTATATAATATGAAATGATGATTTGTACAACCATTTAATATTTTTCATGTTCAATAATATCATATAAATTCAATTCTGGTGAATTATTCCCATTCTATATGAACATCCATACACATATATAAGTATACAAATCCAGAAAACCACGGAAACAAACTCTTCTGAGAAATAAAATTATATCTTCTAACTATTCAAAAAATCCATAAATGAAGATAATAAAACTAAAATAAATCTAATACATATAAAGAAGGTTATTAATTAATTAATTAATTAATTAATTAATTTTATTATATGTGATGTTAATGCCATGTGCGAAATAGTTTCAGTCATATGGTATGGGATTCTCCACGAACAATTATTTTTATTCTGGTTATGATTTATTCCATTATATGCCAAAGTAATTATTCAATATTTTCATATACATATTCCAGATTTTATGTATACATTCCAAACTCATTTTTTCAGATCATTTATTCTTTTTTTAAAAAAATAAATACTAGTATTTTTTGGTGGCTATATCAATCCTTCCCAATAAGCAAGTTAGAATAAATAGAATATCTCAATTTCATAACCATATTAAATTAACAAATACAACTTATTTTAATGAACCTTGTTTTTTTTAAAATAAATAATTTTTTTATTGAAAAATTATCTTAATACATTTTTGTTTTTTCGAGACTATTTTTTACAAATGAAATCTTCTTTGCAAAGTAAAAAATAAATTTATATTAATAATTACTCAATGATTTTATTTGAATATTTTAATCTATTTAAATATGATTATTGATTGTTCTATTTAATTGGTATTAATATTTTATGACAAAATCTACCATTTTTTAAATTAATATTTATTATTTAATATCTGGTTGTGTTATCTAGATAGAATTCACCATATTTCTCTAAATGGTTAGTGATTATGTTTACTGATTGTGGAATGTAATTTAAATTTAATTCGATAGTTTCATTACGAATAAATATTTATATTAGGATTCACCCAATTCGTATGAGAAATTAATTATACTTAGCAAGTGTTGGGTGGGTCCTTTTATCACCCCTTAGTCCACTGGGAGGTCTCATGAGACAAACAAGTTTGGGTATTTTCTAAGGTTCTACATGATTATATATGGTTTCTTGGCCAAAACATTAATGGTATGTTTATGATGTCCTGTATTATGAATTCACTCAATTTTTATTAGTATTTGTTATTCCATGTGATTATTTAAATAGTATAATATCCATGTGTACGTATTATTTCCATGTTATTATTTATATGTAATTATTTATTCAGTTTTTATTATAGGAATATTGTTCCTAAATATTTTATTCAATAGAAAGTGTTTTTAGTTATTCACCATTCTATATGGATTATTTGTAGCTTTTTTTTAAATCATACCCTTATAAAGAATTAAATCTCACCAAGTTAATTTTTTTATTTTCCCCTTGCAAACCATGATGACTTTTATGAATGACATGAAATGATAATATTGATGAATAAAAGTGATTTCAAAAGATTATATATGATTTATTTCACGTAATGTTGTAATTTTGTAATTATTATTGAATCTTGTTTTCCAAATCAATTAAACTATTCAGTCATTTGAGATGCATCTTCCTTGTTTATATTCTAATTTAATAAAGTAAGGCCCCGACTCTGGGCTATGTGGTTTAGGTTCCTAATAGTTTATATCAAAGGAGTTTTAGTAGAATCCTTGGAAACATGTTATAGAATAAAGTGATTAGGGAACAAAACACTTATATAGACTTTTAGGATTAGAATATTCTAATGTCCTAGAATTTTTTTATGGTAGATAATAAGTAGATATTCCAAGAAATACATCCTTTTCTGGGCACTACAGGTGGACATGATTCTAGAAAAAAGGTACATATGGGTAAAAAATATAACAACTTGTCCTTGTCCTGACTCGGGGTAATCTAGAATATGACAACAGACTTTACTGCGTAGTTTGTTTTATATTCATGAGGGATGCTCTTATAATAATTCAAATTTTCATTAAAAACTAATATACAGGATTTAAAATTAAATATGTCCCAATATGACCCATATTTATGATTATAAGAAAAAATATGCATATAATTTCAATTTATGTTACGTACTATTTCCATAAACATATTATATATTTTGATTCATAACTTATTCTAGTGTATGCCATTATTTAAAAATAAAATATAGAGGAAGGAATTGAAACTAGAACAATATATGTACACAATGTAGGGATTTTTCAAAAACTTAAGATAATGGTGGCTAAATTGGAGTTATGAATGGTGTTGAGAAACCTAAAACTAACTGAGACAATTGATTCATGTCGCGAATGACATCATTAACCATATAGACCATCCTGATCTACATTTAGGAGGAACAATGATAGATCTCTTTATTCGAGAATAGACTCTGTCATTTAATGTAATAGCAAACTAATTTTTAGTAGAGTAGTGGGAATGATCATTAGAGAATATATTTCTCCCTTTGGGATGTAATGAAATTTATAATGTGTTTATGGAAATTTATCATCTTTTGGGAGACATAGATCAATGGTGGTCAATAATTCTAAACATGATGAATGGTAAAGAAGTAGAAAACAAAGAATTTATAGAAATTGTAATTTTTTATTACAAAAAATAATTTCCTTCGTGAATAGTGAGATGATATGGAAATGAATTTTCGGAGTCTCAACAAAAATGAGGATGAGAATGATTTAAATTATAATGCTAACATCACAAGGTTAACAAAGCCTACTATGGACAATATACATAATTGAAGGAGTAAGATTGATTAGTTATTTGATGGTTTGATGAAAATATTCTGATTGGCACTAGTCTTCTAAACATTCTCATCATACGAAGATATAGTATCAGGTGCTATCAGGATAGAAAGGAAATTATCTAATTCTTATAAATTTGATGAAAATCATGAGAATAAGATGTTTTATGATCACTCTAGAAGTGTCAATAATTAAATGGGTTATAAGGGAATATTTGACATCACACCCTATAGTAATTGTTTGAAGAAGCACCCTAGTACTAGCATAAATGAAATGATAGTCTATTATTAGTGTTGAGGAAAAGGCCACCAAGATCATGATTTCTAGGAAATGAAAAAAATATTCCAGTGTTCAATTATATAATTATAGTGATACAGGATATTATTGACATAAATTTCAAACATGACAGGGAATCATTCCTTAGAGAATGAAAAGATATCTAGGAAAAGCTTATGTGGTCATAACATTGAGATTAAAGTTCCTAATGATGTAGTGGTAGGAACAATAAAAATTTCCTAAAACATAAAAAATGATTTATTTATTTATGGATCATTACATTCATTTATATCTTTCAAGTTCCAAATTAATGTTATAAATTACCCATTTGATTTAATAAAGGGTATTTCCATCAAAACTCTTAAATGAATAATCATTATAACAACATTGTTTCAATATTTCCCCTTTATGAAACATAAATGTTCTTTACTTCCTAATGTTTAATCTTACGCAAAAATATTTTTATATAATAATTTGTTGGGATTATATTTAAAATTATGTTCTGAAAATCTATTTCAATATAAAGGTAGTTAATTTTTTTGAGAATGATGTAGAGTCCAATACACTACTACAAATACGCCCTTTATCAACGCTAAAAGGGCCTTTAACAGCACTAGGGAAAGCGCTGTTAAAGATGGAGAAGATAAAGGGGGGGGGGTCCCCTTTATCAGCGCTCAAAACAAGCAATGATAAAGACCCCTTTTATCAGCACTGATAAAAGTAACCCTTTATCAGCACTGATAAAAGTAACCCTTTATCAGCACTTTTTTTAGTGCTCATAAAGGGGTCCTATATCAGCTCTTACATTATCAGTGCTTTCGTTTTAGCGCTGATAATGGACCCATTTATCAGCGCTTTTAAAAAAGCATAGATAAATGTTAAAAAAACAAAAAAAAATTAAAAATTTTAAAAACATTACATAAAATCAAAAAATCATGCCAATCATGAGGGGGATTTAATAGCACATGATCCCCCCTTTTAAGAGCACTTTTTAGCCCCTCCAGTGCCCGCACACACCCCCTCCACCCTTTATCAACGCTATCCCCCAACATCCACCCCCAGGTGCGCGCCTCTACCTCCAGCAGGTTTTGAACTCGAGACCTCACCTCTGCGCGCCTAAGCCCTTACCACTACTCTATTTTGATTTGTTTGCTATTTCATGATATCTCTATATATATAGTTATATTTATTGATATAGTAATATATATTTTTATTAATATATATATATAGTTATATTAATATATATATATAGTTATTTTAATATATATATATATACTTATATTAATATATATATATAGTTAAATTAATATATATATATAGTTATATTAATATCTATATAGTTATATTAATATATATATAGTGATATTAATATATATATATAGTTATATTAATATATATCTCCCTATATATATATAGTTATATTTATTTATATAGTAATATATATTTATATTAATATACATATAGTTATATTAATATATATATAGTTATATTAATATATATATATAGTTATATTAATATATATCTCTATTTACAAAATATATTTTTAGTTATATTTATTCGTATAGTAATATATTTTTATATAAATATACATATATATATATTTATATGAATATATATATTTATAGTGATGTTAATATTTATATTTATAGTGATATTAATATATATATAGTAATATTAATATATATGTAGTTATATTAATATATATATACCTAGATTAATATATATATATAGTTATATTAATATATAATAGTTATATAAATATTCATATTTTGTTATTTTAAATAAAATTGTTATTAGTTATTATATAGATAGAGAAAATATATTTTATATGTAAATATGTTTAATTATTTATTTTAAAAATTTAATTTTTAGGTGTGAATATATAAAAAATATGTACATTTAGTTATATATTTGATTATAAATAGTAGTGAAATATAAAAAATCATAAATTTTGAAAGACATAATATCAATATTAATGTAATACCTTCGTATAAATTCAGTCCCTACCATAAAATCCAATAATACCCCCTCAAATGAGGCTGAAAACCCACAAAATGTTAACAAATCTGGGTACCCCGACTAAAAACACAGTTTTGGAGGCCTTCTGAGCCTCTTTTCGCCTTGAAAAATCCCTGAACGGGGCTTTCCCAAATTATTATGTCATTTATCTCGTCACAGGCTTCGATTTGATATGTGGTAGCGCTCAAACAGACACTCGGATCATAAGTTATGGTCGTTTGAAGTTTTAGTTGCATTTTCAACTTATTTTGGATCTTTTTTTAATTTTTTTTATTTTTTTAGTCGTCAAATTGTTATTAAATGACTACTAATCCATGATAATTAGAAAATTATTAATTAAAAGTATTTTTTAAATTTTTTATGAAGCCATTTTCACTAAATATCTTATATATTATGTATATTACGTGTTAATGTACATTTAAACTTATCTAAAATATATTTCAAAATTATATATTATATCTATATCAATATAACTATATAACTATATTAATATATTAATATATTTTTTTATTTCGACCCATTATCATCGCTTTTTAAAAAAACGCTGATAAAGCCCCACCCCCTTTATCAGCGCTACTAAACAAGGGATGATAAAGGGGGTCCCTTTATCAACGCTAAAAAAAGCGGTGATAAAGGGGGGGCTTTATCAGTGCTAAAAAAAGATCTGATGAAGGCCCCCCCTTTATCAGTTTGTTTTTTTATCATTGATAAAGGGGGGGCTTGGAAAAACTGTTTTGTGGTAGTGATATCATTAGACATAAAACCCTTGCATCTGATTCTTATCTAGATCCATCATTAGTTTCTCTACTAAATTAAATTCTTGGGGTGGAAATGAACTAACTTTCTATTGGTGAGGAAAGAAATATCAAATTAAATATTTACCTACTATGATAGAATATTTTGATATATTTCCACAATATTTACCTGGACATACTCTAATGTTGAAATCTGTATTTTCTATTGATTTAATTCTTATTTCAATGCCTATATGAAACACACCTTATAGAATCCCCATAATAGAATTAGTAGAGCTAAAGAAAAACTAGTGGAGTTGAGTAGTAAGTGGTTTATCTTCCCCAGTGTTTCTCCAGGTGGAGATCATGTTATTTTCATTAATAAGAATATAGACCTATGAGGCTCACCATTTAATATAGGGAGATCAATTCTATTAAAATAAATAACAAGTACCATCTGACTCGAATTAATGAGTTAATTCATAAACTTAATAGATCCCCATATTTTTCAAAAATTGGCCATTGATCTGGATATCATCATTTGTGTGTGGAGGAGAAAGATATTCCAAAGACAACATTTGGATTCAGGTATAGCCATTTAATGTTTACAATAATTCCTTTTAGACCATCTAATGCACCATATATTTTCATGTATCTAATGAATAGTGTTTTCAACTAATATCTTGATAACATTGTCGTGGAATTTATTAATGATATCATGGTATGTTCAAAAATCTATAGAGATTGTGAAAATCAACCGCAAATTGTTTTGAAGAATATTAGATGAAACATGTAAAATGTGATGTTTTGAAAGTGTAAATTATGGATTTTATTTTTTTTTCTTGTCCATATTGTCTCTATGTATGGAATATTAATTTATAAAATGAATACAAAGGTAGTTTAGTAATGGCCTACACCATCGAACATAACTAAGGTATGTTGCATCACTGGTTTAGTAGGTTACTATCAATAATTCTTTCAGAACTTTTCCCAGTCTATTAACTCCTTATCAAAGTATACACATAAAGTTGTTAAGTTCATATAGACAATAGAATGTGAATAATTTTTGGAAAAATTGAAGAGGATATTAGTGAACTCTCTGATCATGAAAATTCTATTGGAAGATGGTGGATTTGTGATTTTTAGTGATTCATCAGATAAACGAATTTGTTGTGTCCTTATGTAGAATGATACTATTCGTGCCTTAGAATCAAGGAAGTTAAAAATTACTGAATAGAACAATCAAACTCAAAATCATGAGTTAGAATCTGTAATACTTTCTCTAAATGTTTAGAGACACTATCTATATGGTGAAATATGTGATATATATATACATGCATCAAAAGAGTTTGAAATATATCTTCTCACAGAATGAACTCAACCTAAAGCAATGGAAATTGTTTGATCTACTCAAGGACTATTATTATACTATACACTACCACATAGGGAAGGAAAATCAGGGTTCTAGATGCATTGGGTAGGAAGGTTCGTTGTGTTATGAACAAACCAAGGATTGACATGAATTATTTGTATATGGAACTAGTTAATATGGAAGTGTAATTACCAAAGAAGGTGAAACATAACTACTTTTGCAATTGGTTTCCCAAAAATATTAATTAGAATGAATTAATTCCAATTAGAATAGTAATGTGATTCATCTAGATAAATTTAATTCTTTGATTTCTAAGAAGATTCCATAATCCGTGTTTGATGATGGAATTCAAAAATTTGGGAAGAGTCTATGTTTTCACTCTATACCTGAGCTAAAAAAAGATATATTGGAATATTCCAATAGCTCGAATTTCTCTATACACCCTGGTAGCACTAATATTTGATGATATTTGATGGAACATTTCTATTAGGATAACATGATGAGGTAAAATTCCAATTATGTGTCAATATGTTTAGTTTTTCAATATGCGAAGGTTGAAATACAACATCCTATAGGAGTCATGTATCCTCTAGCTTTTCCTACATTGAATTGGTAGGAGAATCCAATGAATTTTATTACTGGATAACCAAATACTCTAAAAAAGAATAATGAAATATGTGTAATAGTTGATATAATTAGGATGTTTATACATTTCATCGCTATAAGGGAAGATTTTCCATTGGAGCACCCTAAATGAATCATTACTAATGAATTTAAAAGACTTCATGGAGAACCTCCCATAATTGTTTTTGATGTTGATCCATGATTTAATTTTAAATTCTTAAAAATTCTTTTGAAATCTATGGATGCTGAGATTCGTTTCTGTGCTTCTTATCTGCCCTAAATTGATGGGTAGTCAAAGAGGATGATCGAAACATTAAAATACATTTTGAGATTATAATCAATTGACTTTAATAGTTTTCGGTATCAGTATTTAACATTGGTTGAAGTTTCATAAAACAATATTTTCTATTCTAGTATTCTAATGGAACCATATGAAGAATTGTTTAGAAAGAGTTTTTGAACACCAACTGGTTGGGATGAATCTTTTGCAAGGAATATTGTAGGCCCATAGCTTGTGGAGGAAACAATAGAGAATATAATGACTATTAAAATCCATATCAGAGAATATCAGAGGTGGTAAAAGTATTACGATGATAATCGAATGAAGGATTTAGAATTTAAAATCGGTGATCACATTTTCTTGAATACATATCTATGGAAGGGATTTATAATATTTTGGAAGAAAGGGAAACTGAGCCCTATGTACATTGGTTCCATTGCAATTATAGAGATAATATGATTTATGGATTATCATTTTCCAATTTCTCCTATCCTTTCAATGGTATATAATGAGTTCCATTTAACATTATTATGAATGTACATTCTATAACCAACACATGTTCTTACATCTAAAGGAACATAATTGGAAGTTTATTTACATTACAATGAAGTGTCTATCTAAATTTTGGACCCAAAAGAACATGTGTTGTTGTATCAGACAACACATCTAGTAAAGGTACTTTTTAAAAATCATAATCTTGTAGAGTCAATGTGGGGACCTGAGGAACATATAATGAAGTACAACCCTAATCATTTTGTGGGGTGACAGTCTGGAAATCTTGTGGATGAAATTATTATAGGAGGGGAGAATTTACAACCTAGAACTCTATTAATGAAATTTCCTTTATTATATTTATATTGTATATATCAAAATAAATCACATATATTACACAATAAAAACATCCTAAAAGATTAAAGAATGAAATAAGAGGTATTTTTAGATGTTAAGGAACCTATATCGATGAAATAGTATCCTCATCATAGGAATAGTAATAATAAACGTTTGAATAGTAAATAAGACTAATGAATTGTAACATCACCCATGAAAGATAAAATAAAAATTATGCATGTTATTAATGAAAGTATCATATAATTTTATCATAGTAGAAGTAAATGAATATTTTCAAAATTGTTGAATTTAGTGTAAGTATTTTTTGTAACTAATAAAAAATTAATTTAAATTTTTCAATTATTAAAATTACTTATATATAATGTATTCATAAATAATTATTTTGATGTCTTATGATATTAAGATAATTTTATTTGTCCTTAGTTATTTTTTGAATGTTTAATGAAATCAGTTATATATATATAATATATATTTTTAGAGTAAATGATGAATTTAGTTAAATTATAAATTTATCATATTTATAAAATTAATTTAATAAAATGAAGATAAATTTTGAATTATAAATGTTTGAAAATTGATAGGGTTAATTTTTGAGATTATTATAAAACACTAGTATTTTATTATGAATAGTAAAATATGACAATTCATGATAAATGTTAAATAAATAATATATTGAGTCGGAGGTGATGTTTTGATGATGAAAGAACCCTTGATTCGATATAAAATGCAATTATTACTTCATTTAGTCAGCAGAATCAACAATATTGTTTTTATTATGAAAATAATAATAATGAATAATATAATGAGAAATCGCCCATCCCATACCCTATAAATACCACTCATCAACACCCCATCTCCTTACACTATCCAAGATGGGAAGCGTGAAAAATTTATTCCCAAACCTCTTCTGAATCCTTTCCCACACATCCACGAGCACCTTGTATTAACAATGGAAAAAAACAAATCCCTTAAGGAGGTTCTAAAGAAATAGTGATAAAGAGGTAAAATTCTCTTCCTTTTCCTTTTAATATCTTTTCAACTTTTTTCTCTTATCATTCTCTTCTCAAAAAAATGAAAATGATTACACACGTATCATATATAAATAGTAATGATATCATGTTAATGGAATATCATTTCTCATACTCCTTTCTCTCACTAATTTATTTTAAAAATGAAATCATCATCTGCGATGTGCTTATTTATAACCTTCAAGGAGAATGGATTTTCATACATCATTTTCTCCTTCAGTGATTGTAATAAAACTATAATTATTTTTAAAAATAATTATAATTTTATTATTACCTCGTATTTTGTTTTCTAAAACCAATATTTATATGTAACATTATTTCATACGACAAACAAGTTCATAATAATCAAAAAGCAGCCACAATAAAGTTTATAACGAAATTTATATTTATGGAATCATCCACAACCCATATAACCAAATTAAATATAAAAAAATTTAATATTATTTTTGTTGATTAACATTATATAAATTCAAATCTAGCTAATTATATCTATTCCACATGATCCTCCATATTCATAAACATGTATACCGATCATGAAAAACAATGAAACAAATTCTTCCAAGATATAAAATTGTATTTTATAACTCATAATAAAGGACATAAATGAACATAATAATAAAATAATAAATTAAATTAATATATATATTTTTAATAATTAATTAATTAATTTATTTGTAAGAGTATCTTCATCTATTTCAACAAGATTATAGATTTATATGATTAATTGGGATTAATAGTTTATTATATAATACACCATATTTTATCTAATTTTTATGATCAGTATGATTTTGGATGTCCTATGTTAATACCATCACCATATTACTCTGAATGTTTTGTGATTATGTTTACTAATTTTAGAAACTTATTTACATTTCATGTGTTAGTTTAAATTTGAATTCCTATATTGATTATGTTTCAATATTATAGTATTACGAATTAATTTGGTGTAGTATGTCTTGTTTAGGGCCTACTATATCCCCTCTATAAATCAGTAAGAATAATGAGACAAACTAGTTTGAGTATTGGATAAATTCGTATTGGATTATATATAATGTCTTTGAAGAAGAATTGACGGTAAGTTTGTGTTGTCCCACGTTATGAATAATATTATTATGAGATTATTATTTCACATTCAATGTGAATATAAGAATAGTATAATATCCATTGGTAATTATAGTTTTCATGTGATTAATTATATGGAATAATTTATTAGGTTTTTATTCCAACCATATTATGGTCATGTTTTTGTTTTAGCAGTAAGTATTTTTAGTTATTCACATTTCCTTATGGATTATTTTTAGCTTCTAGTGAAATATTACCCTTACTTATCATTATATGTTACCCCTTTAATATGTTTATTTTTCACTTGGATGCTAAGATGATTGTTACGGATGACATCCAATGATAATCGTGATGAATAATACTATTTCCAATGGTGTATTTATAACATATTTAATATCATGTTGTATTTTTGAATTATATATGTATCATATTTTTCAAATATTCTAAACTACATAATCATTAGGAATTCTTCTTACTTGTTTATATGCCAATTTAATAATGTAATGCACTAGATTTGGGATACTGGGGTTGGGGTTATTACCACACCACAAGAGTATGAACTTTCTTTTGAGTAACAAATCATTGAGAATTTTTATCATATAGGGAAATTCCTCTATGATAGGACCACATACCTGGAAAATGTTTTTTGTCCATACCTTCATCTTGAGAAAGAAATGTGGTCTCGTAATTATGTAACGAGTTTGATGTATCCTCTGTTGTTTTTACCAAAGTGATGAATTTTGGGGGTAAAATTCATATTAATGTGTATAGAATGTAATAACCCAAGATTATGTGAAATGTTTCTTCAAATAAATTTAATATTTTCAATATTTTTTTAACACACAACACCATGTTTAACATCTATTACAAAAAATGATATGTTTAACTATCATTACATCCCACACCAATTTTAAATGACAAGTGACATAAAATTAAATTATTAATATTTAATATTATAGTAATCACATATTTTTTGGAATTACTAGCAAGAATAAGATTAAATAATTTTTGAAAATATATTGTTTACCCAATTATATAAAATTTATTCCTTTTTTATTAATTAATTATAAATTAATATAAGGACCCTTTGAAAATAAATAAAGTCATTATCTCAAAATTATGTTTTCTATGAAGATGCATATTTTGAGTCAAGTAATTGAAAAAATACCTTTTAGTGAATGATTTTAACGAAATATATATATATATTATTCAGTATAATTTTTAACATCCATCATATTTTTTCCTATATAATAAATAAGTATAAACCCCATTTCATTATTTCAATCATTATTTTTCTAAAAAACTATTTTACCACATTTTGGACACTTATTTTGAATTTTTTTTCCACTTATGTGAATGGAATTTGAAAAAATGACTTCCATATTTTGAATTAGAATAATTTATATATTATAATAATGGTATCATAATTTTTAATCATTATTAATATTAAATAATTTTAAATTAATTACCCCAGGTATGGTAAAAATGGCTTTACCCCTAGGGTGACACTAAAATAGATACCATGTAAAATGACCAAAAACATTTCCAAACCCCATTCTATGGGTATAGTTTTACTTTATAGACATAAGAGTTCGATAATGAACCATTTTGGAGCATTTTGTTTTGTAAAAAACATGGTTACAAATTTATCTTTTTAAAAAATACTATTGTGTGACCCACCTAACAAATAATACGAGACGTCATTCATCTCCATTAAAGAATCCAAAACTGCTTGGTTAATTCAAGAAATTATAAAATAACTTTCGTATTCCCTAAAATCATTCTTGAATCATTAATTTTATTTAAAATTATAAACATGTAGGATTTTGATTAAAACCAAGATAAGTATTCTAAAGGATAGGTCACTACCATTACCACGTTTTTTATATTATTTATCACTCAACCTCTATCAATTTTTATTAAATACGTCTGATATAAAGATCTTAGTATATTCCTTATATGTTGATTTTTTTATGTTATGGGAATTAACTACATCCATATTTACTTCCTTTAATGGGATATGAAATAAGTAATAATGTGGTATATCCATATCTACTTCTTTTGTAATATGATAATATCATGGTCCTGTAAGGAACAATATCGCCTCAAGAATGGATGTTGTACATTATTCAAATAAAACTTTCATTGAAGAGAATATGGTTGGGAATAAATTAAAAAAATTAATATATATTACATAAGAATTATTCTTTAATTTTATTATATTATTTATCAATCTTTCATTCCATTAATTGAGAAAATATAGACAAAGTTCATTTGTATGTATGACCTACAAACACTATGGGTAATGTATTTCATTTTCTACCTCTAAATTTCTTATATTTGGATAAATTAATATATAATGAAAATATATGATATATATATCCATATATATATCTTGTATATAATTTTGGATATTATTTAACTATGATTAATTTGTGTGGACTGCAAATAAAAAAACCAAAATATTCATGAGAAATAAATTTGGTATTACACAAAACATAATTTTTGTATGAAAATTTTAGGGAATGGGTAATAAAAGGTCATAAGTAAATAATATATGGTATTATATATATATATATATATATATATATATTTATTTTTCATTAAAATATTTATAATAAATTATCTTAATTATATAGGATGTTTAAATATCTAATATGAATTCATTACGTAGGGTATTGGATTATCATATCACTTTTTTACATCAGTTATATTAATGACATTTTCAAAAACAATTTCATTTATGTGGTCTATATAATTCCCATGAATTAATATTATATTTATTCTCATAATAATTGTTTTAATTTCTGTATTGATTTTTGGAACTCTATTTCATTTTTTACAATTCAAAAGTTACTAATGTTTTTTGGTTTTCATGATAAAATTTCTATATTAATCATGATTTTTATGTTTATGATTTTTATGGTATAATCTTATCATCCATCCCCATAGAAATCCATAATTTTATTCTCATATATATATATTATATTATAATAAATATTTTCACACATTTTTTTAACTTTATGATGTAAATATTTGAAAAGAATGTTTTTAATGAAACCTGACTTTATATCTCTCTTCAGTCAAAATTCATTTTCCTTTCAAAATATTATATTCTAAATTTTTTTTCAATGATGTTGTTGAAATTTTTTAAAATTATTAATTAAATATATATTTATTCATGTTTAAAAAAAATTATTTTTAATATTATTCTTCATGTTAATTTCCAATCAATGAACTTTTTGGATTTTAGTGAAAATGATAATGTAATCATTGTTTAAATGTGTATCTCATGAATGATATTTTTGGATGTCATCACAAATCATTATTTTCGAGCATAAATTAAATGATTCCAAGATTATTTTTAGTTAGTAGGATATTGAATATGTTTTCAATTTAAAAAAAATCAATGTGGAAATTCTTTTTCACTAAAAAATGTATCAAGTGATCTTTCAAAATAATTTTTTATTTGATGATGAAATCCATTGATGATGCTTATGATTTCTTAGGGAAATGATCCAAGGATAAAATTACTATTATTTATATATAAGTTATAGGTTTATGATTAATATATATTTATGAAACCCATTTACATTCCATGGGTTATGTTGTGATGAAATATTTTCCAAAACACATTTCTTTTCTTAGGTTTTGATATGAAGAAATATTTATGAAGCACATTTCATTTAAAGGAATTTAAAATGATAAATTTATTATGAATCTCACTTCTTTTAATGGGTTCTTATATGATACATTTTTATGATCAGGGGAAACAATAATGTATTATTATCATTATGTGATGGTGGTAACATTATAATCTAAGATGGTGGTTAAAATAGAACCAATGATGGGTGGGACCTATATATCCCTACATTTAATTTGGTAAATATAGATAAATTTGGAGTAAATATTTTCTACAAACACATTATAAAATGATCACAATTTTATATGAGAACTAGATAACATGTTCAAATTATTATCCATGATCTTGATTAAATGTCCACAATGTCATACTTGGGCATAGATTTCATTTCTGTAAGGTTTTGAATGGAAATTAGTTCTTGTCTAGAAGTTTATATGAGGGGATGATTTCATTTCATGAACATAATGAGTGTACCTTATATTAATTATAACTATTATCAGTGTTATAATATTATTTGCATGCCCTAAATAATTACTTTTCATAATGTTTTGACGTGGTTGCTCGCGTACTTTTATTACATTATGATTCTTGTCTTTTGAAATTCATAATTTATTCCATGTATCATGTTTTTAATCGATGATATGCATATTATGGTTTTCAAATGTTATTATCATGTTTTCATTCTCTTATTCATTTGATATGTACATATCTATCTTTTGTACTCTTACTAAGAATATGATGTCACCCTTTCTTATGATTCCATTCCTTAGGTTATGATTAATTGTATAATGTTTGATATGTCTAATAAAGGTTCTCATTGTGATGAACATATTGGGAGATTATTTTGATCACTTATAGACCAGTAGTTTAGAAGTCTCCATTTCCAAAGGTAGTAAAACTAAATGATTCTGGAATGGATCATTTTTAAATGAAATGAATAATCATCTATAAAGACGTAATATTTATGGATGAGAAGTTTGGGTCTTTGAAATAAATAAAATCATAATGTTTTGACTATTGTCTACCTATAATGACTACTTTTAAAATTAAAAACCAAATGACCCAAAAACATATGATTTAATATGAATTAATTTAGGAATTAAATAAAATATGAGTATAATTGAAATAATGTAATTAATGATAATTAAATTACAATGTATATAATTTCAATAAAAAAATTAATATTAATTTATCACTCTATAGTTATAGAATATAAAATTCTATATTATAAATAATATATGGGTTTTTCTATAAAATCAATTTTTTCTATTTTTTCCTTTATATTTTTCTACTACATTCAAATTTTTTAGAAAGAATAAAAAAAATCAAATACAAATATCGACTATTGTGAATTTTCTATTTAATCTATCAATGAATATATATAGAATGTTTTATAAAATTAATTTTTCAGAATTTTAGTTATGGTTAATTTTTTTACAAATACTAAAGTGAAAACAATGAAAAGAAACACTTACTGATGGAAAACAGTTTATAGCCATCATAATTGTTATTTATTAAAATGATTTCATTATAATTTTTTATTTTTATTTAAAGAAGTTATTATTTATTTGATTTTTGGAAAATATTAACTACGTGTTCCTAAAATAAAGTGATATTTATTAGTAATTTTATTTGAAAATTGATTTTCTTAATATCAATTCAAATGATACTTTTATTATTTTTATGCTAAAACGTTAATGATTATAAATTTTCTATATTTGATACTTTAGTTTAACATTATAGTTTAATATTAGTGTGACTAATATAACTCTTGATGATAGGCTCACAAAATAATTCTCTACATTGTATTTTATAATTATTTATTAGTCAATGGTTAAAATGAGTGTCGTTACTAAGTAAGTTACAAATATATATTTAATTAGGAGTAAATTATTTTAAAAATATTTAAACATGGGATAAAAATTTTTATTAATATGATCCACCAAAAAAATGAATTTATTTTCACTATGGGTTTTATAGAAATAATTTTGTTTAATGTGGATAGAAATATCTGTGAAATTTTAATGGAGATATGTTTTATTTTAATATAACTCTTCCAGGGTGTTCCCTATTTCTTGAAGTCACCAAAATTATTTTCCTACTTTCAATAATTATGTTTCAAATTATTTTTAATGAAGGGTTAATTTTCATATATATAAATGTTATATTAATGCACTCAATGTTTTATTATAAAATTGGTAAACATTTTTATGGGTTTTCATGTTTTCACTAGACTAACATGATTCTTTTATGTTTTTACCATTCTAAGGTTTTTTATACAATAATTTTTTAATTGTATTTATAGATAATTAGGAACAATATTAGAGTAAAAAAATAAAATTTATAAAATTTTAAAAATCATAAAAATATATTCAATAAGAAAATGGTATAAAATAAATCCGATATATTTATAGAAAAAAATATACACAGTATAGATCAATAAAATCTTTTATGTATGTTTTTTTTCTAATAAAATAATACTAAAACCCTAAAATATTATAGTAATTATAAGTGTGAAATAATTTTGGTTAAACACATATTTATATGTTTTAAAAGAAATGAGATTTTATACTAGGAAGTACAGAAAAGGGTTCTAAT
Organism: Viscum album; assembly: GCA_963277665.1. Lineage (NCBI taxonomy): Eukaryota > Viridiplantae > Streptophyta > Magnoliopsida > Santalales > Viscaceae > Viscum > Viscum album. The sequence goes on from OY728164.1 coordinate 93,301,194, forward strand.
CATTTGAGAAAATAAAATTTGAACATTGGGTAAAACATGAATATTTTTCTATGAGGTTTATTTATAACTGGATAATAGTAGGAATAATGGTAATTCTCCCATGGAATAGATGTAACCACAAATATAGTGATGATATAGGTATCTTGTTTACCCTAATGCGTATCAAACCATACCATTATAGCTTGAATTATTGTACGGTTTAAATACCCAAAGAGGATAAGATCATAATAAAAGAAACCCATAAAAGATTATTAAATATGGTTATATTTTCAAAAGCTATATATTAATTATTGTCATGTTGTTTAATCAATCCATTTACTGTTTAGAATGTTTTACCATAAATAATAGATGGATTCCAATGGTATAATATAAAAAAGGGATGATATACTTCCAACTAAGAGAAATAGAATAATTAAATTAGAAAAATTTATAATAGTTTTAAAATATTAAAATTTTGATATCATTATTGGAACCAATAAAATAGAACAACTAGATTCTCGATAGAGGAACATGTATATAATATTGCATTTCCTAAAACAATATTATCCTTTTTAAAGGATATTTAAATTCTTGTAAACTAGAAGGATAAATAAATTTATGGGAGTTGATATTTTCTGCTTTTATATCTATGAAACATAGAATATTAATTTCTTATATTTATCATTATGAAGTTGAAACCTATTGGTGTTTAAATATAATTTTTTAGTCTAATGAAAATGTTGAGACTTTTTCATGGAGGGGATGATAATTAAATAATTATTTTATGATAATAAATTTTGAATAGTTATTTGTTGTATAATATAATTTATATTTCTTGAATAAATTAAAAATAATGAAGTCTCAATTGATTCATATGAAGGTAATTTTACAAAATTGTAATTGTATACAAAAAATTACACTATCAACCACAAAAATTAAAATTCATAGCTTTTATATAGGTTTTAAATAGAATCAAAGACAATTCAACTATCAAAATATAAATATTAAGAGTAAATTTTTAATGTGCTTATAAATTTGAGATATATTTTTCTGACCATTTTGTACCATGTGAAAGTAAGCATATGAAGTGATCAAGGTCCAATAAATGGATATGAATTAAATAAATAAAAATTATGTAAGGCCAAAAAATGATCGAAAAATGGTAAAATAATTTTTAAACAATGTTTTATATGAATCAAAAACAGTTTTTGTTAATGAAATATCCATTTTTGTCTCATGACAGTAGGTAAAAGGGTTATGATTAAATAGATATTTAAAAACTAGATACATTAATTGGAATGATTTGTATTAATTGAGATTATTTGGGTTATGACACTTATACATTCCCTAATTTTTTTTACTGAAGCTGGTAATTATTGATATTAGAAACATAATTCTATTGATAAATATTTTCATACTACTATAGAAAATTCCGTCCCCTCAATGAAAGTTGTGACTCACACATTACTCGTTTATTCAAATTATTCTTATTATTTTTTTGTTTTATTATTTATGAATTATTTTATATATGGAAAATTTACAATTAAAATTAAACATCATCTATGTAAATTAAGACATATGTTCTAGTCAAAATCCTCATGGAATTAAAAAGATAACATCATTTTTTTTTCAAATCATCTTATTATTATTAATAGAATTGGTTTCCCTTTATCCTTTTTATCATGACCATAATAGAGTTATATGTAATTTTGGATGTGGATTATATTTTAGATTACCATTTAATGATTTATTGTGTTGGAAATGAAGTTATTTTCCCAAATTCATATTTTTTTATATACAAATGTATTCATACATTTGATAAAATATCATGAATATGAAAACTAATAAAATTTTAGAGTGAATGTTATCATGAACCTATTTTTGAAAAGAATGAATCTATCCAAATTATTCATTTTATAGTACTAATATATAAATATTTATATTACTTTCTAATTTTTTTCATGTTGTATTTCTAGATTATGAAGTTAATATTACTCTGTCTCATATTCTTGATGAAATTATAATTTCAAAAACCCTAAATTAAATGGCTACAGTAAATCATTACGAAATGAAAACACCTATAAAAGGGTTTCATGGTATTGGTTTCATTCATCCCATCACATAACCTTAGGTTGTTCTAGTTTTTTTGTTAAAAATAAAATGTTTCGATGAGTCATATCATAGATAATGAATCACTAAATAACATCACTCTTATGAATATATTTTTTTTCACATATTTATGAATTATTTTATAATCTCTTGGGTGCACAATACTTTTTGTTGATTAATTAGAGGAATATAAATCCCTAGATGAATTTTTATGAGGAACAAATAATGAGAATGAAATTTTATAAAAATAATTGAAATTATGTGACTATAGATATGAATTCTAGGTTGAATATTTCTTTGTTTTATTTTGGATTTTATTAATAGTGTTTCACATGATTATGTTGATATATATTTAATGGTTTTACTTAATTAAATTCCAAATTAATATAAATTTTTTGGGGATCATGAATTAAATTAACATATTTTTTATAGACTTTAATATAAAATAAGTTTGATAATAATTTTCATATGAGAATTTTCTCACTGTATATTTCATTACAAGGGTATTTTATTTTTAATGATGATATAAATTGTTATCCTTATAAAGCCATGTTGTGAAATATTAGGCATGACCAAATCTGTTTAAATAAGATTAATATATTTCATTAATTAGTGGATTACTACTAGTGAATAGTGGAAAACATTATTTTTAAATTTTTCCCCATAGTTAGTAAACTAAAAAAATAGTAAAATTTATCTTGAGAATGGAATTTCATTAGTAATATTAGTATTTAAAAAAAGATGCAATAAATCCCTAGAGTTATCCTTTATAATCTCAAACAACAATTTATTTATTTACATTAATGATTTTTTAAATGAAAATTGTTCTATTTTCTTATATAATAAGAGATTGATTGTGTATGAATTATTCTAATTGAATCCCCACAAACAAAATTATCCAACAAATAACCTTGTTATAGTAGTTTTGTCAATATATGTAACACCATAATGATTTAAAAATAAATTGAAAAGCATGACACACTGAATATTAACATAATGAATCATTGTTTTAAAGAGAAAGTTATAAAATAGATATTAAACATAAATTTTCCACGTTAATGATGTGAATTTACAATAAAAATAAATCTATGGTTGTGATTAGTATGTTATTCAGAGTCTGATAGAACCAACTTGATTTTTTGATGAATATTAACATACCCTTACGAATAGTAAGATGGCCCATATTAATAGTAAATCAAAATATTATTTTATTTTCATTGGGTTAATAGATAATTAGATCTTGATTAATATTTCAAGGTGATATAAAATCAGTTATAGTTAAAAAATTGTGAATTTTGGGATAAAATCAGATTTAAATAAAAAATTAAATTAATCATATTTAGATAAAAATAAAAAATGGAGTTCAATTATATGTTTTACAAGTTGATAAATGGTTAGGGTGAAATTTTTGTATTTTTTAGAATTCTTGAATTTTTGAAGAATAGTATAATATAGTAACATATCTTATATATACATTTTAATTTAAATACACTATTCCTAACATTATAGAAGATATAAGCACCATTTATTCCAAATCACATGCTCTCATTACTATTTAGGGTCACATGAATCAACAATATTCATAGTATTGAGAAAAAAATATTAAACTAATTATTAAAATATTTGAAAACCCCTACTATCCTCCACTATAAATACCACCCTCTGTAACACCCCCGGTAAATAAAGAATATGAAATTTTCACATTTATCCAAATTTGTGAATAAAATTTTAATATAAATTTAAATGGGACGCTATGCTCGATGGCGTACCCAATACGCAACAATGAGTTTCTTGGGAAAATTATATTGCACTCTAATAAAAAAAATATTATTTTAAATTGTAGATAACGCCTAGTCATTATAATGGCAGGAATGAACAGAACTAACTACAAAATGATTATATATGTTTTTAAAATATTTTTACTTTTTACAATAAATATTAGTGGATTAAAAATGCGAATGAATCCAATTTTATGCGTAAACATTCTAATATTCGTTAAAAGGTCGATTAACCGCCTTTTGATGATGAACCTCTTTTAAATCCACTTTTTGACGATTTTATGTGTTATATTAGACAAAATATAATTCTTTTTTAGAATAGGGACATCAAAATTTACTTTATGTAAATTTTTGGTATTTTTCTGATAAAGTTCATTTTTTAATGAATAGTGAAAATGTTATATTTTAATTCAAAACCTTTTTTTTATTCTGATTTATTTATATGAATATATTATCTTTCGAATTGTTTTTAATGTTAAATTAGAATATATTTTTACCATTTAATCCAATATTGGTCGTTGGAATTAATTTCATCTTGAAATTGGACTTAAACTAGTGTCAATGTTTGGATACTTATTGATTTATAAAAACAAGTTATTTGCTCTGAGAGCGGGAATTAATTATTAAATTAATTAATGTAACTTATATATTTTGAAATTTTTAAAATATACATCATTTTTGAATTTGAAATATCAAATATAGCTTAGGGTGATTTTTGGTATTTTTCTGGAAAACTTCAATTTTTGATGAATTGTGAAACCACTAAGTGGTACTTAAAAAAAATTATTTTTGTTTTAAATGAAATTTTACCATCTCTGTATTTTTAATTTCAAAAATCCGACATACATGGTTGTCATGAATAAGTAAAATGTGGTTCAATGGGATTAAATTAATTTTTTTTGGTGAATAGTAACTTTTAAGTTTTAATCGCGATTAGAGGTAATTAGTGTAGTTTAATCTAAAAATAATGTTTTAATAAAATGAAATTACCTAGAAACGCCGACCATGAAAATAAATTGGTCAACGTGGGGACCCCATGGAGCCACTTTGGTTGGGAAATTACATAAATACCTTTTTATTTAATGTTAAAATTAAAATGTAACAAACATGTGTTGTTTTACTAAAACAATTTTTACATGGGGTTATATAACTGATATCTTTGACTATAAATATTAATTAGAAAGATAAAAAGATTTCTTTGATCATGATATTTTTTTTATAATTTTTAGATATTAAATAAATTAATTTATTTATGACACTGTGATGATGCAGTGATTACCTCATAAATGAACGATTTAAATAAAAAGAGAAGATATGGTGAAATCTAAGTCTTAAAATAGTCACAAACCGATTTTATTGGTGTATTTCTAAACCTTATCACCTTATACTCGATATATATCCTTTTGGTACCTTTTAAATCCGAAAATCATTTTATAATGATGTTTTATTTTATAACTTCCCAAGAGTGCCCCTCCTCTCCTCTTATAAAAGGCCCCCACCTCTACTGAATTACACACACCTCTCTAGCCTTTGGCTCAGACAACCCCTACCCATTTCATCTCTACACATCCCTATCTTCATCATTGAAGCCACACTTTGGGCAGAATCCTTTCGAAGGAAGCCTTTGAGCTCAAATTAAAGAGAGTTTCCCGATTTAAAGGTAATGTCTTCCCTTGTGTTCTTTTGTTTTATTTTCCAAACCCCTAAAATCTTTTTAAAACTTTTTTTTTGTAATAAAACCAGTACCTTAAATATACTAGGATGTTCTTATAAGAAGTATTCGAGCTACACTTTCACACACCTCCGTCTAATGGTTAAAGAACATACTATTTCTGTGGATGGCAAATTACAACCTCACGAAATGATGATTGTTCAAAATTATTTTAACACCTTTAAAGGTGGTCATTAAGATGTCACTATATTTATATATGATATATAATTTGTTTATTTTTTCCTTAAGCTTCTATATTTTTCATTTATGGCATACCTTTATGGTTTCTATTATGGGTAAACGCGATATCCTCATTTTAGGAAGTGCGGACTACCGCCCCCTCAAAGTGATTTGATTCGTTAATGCCATATGTGGGATGTATAAAATATGGAATTAATGGTATTACATATTATATCCTACTAGAAATATAATATAACTTTATATCATTATTATTTAATTCCATTTAATTCAAAAAAAATAAATAAATGAAAGTAGCGTTCATACGTACATACGACTTACCGTCTCCATGAACGATACATATCATTTCTTATCACCAAATATTATGTACTATTAGAAGTAAATATATATAATCGATATATATGTAATATATTACATCTAAATTATTTATATCATTCTGGAATTATAATATATATATATATATCTCATTTTGTTTTAATTCCATTAATATGACAAAAAATGAATGTAGCGTTAATGCGTACGTACGGTCTACCGTCTCCATGAACGGTGCTTTTAATTTTATGTCTACAAATGCTATGTAAAAGTATAAAATTAATATATACTGGATATATATGATATTTAAAACATTAATACAATTCTGGATATTATGTACCTATAACTACATGGAAAATTATTTTCCAACAATTTCGATTTTTACTCCTGTACCGAACATCGACAAAAAGTCTGATATGAACTCAATTTTTTAACCAATTATTATAACATTATGTCATTCCTTTTAATCTCGTCTTTCTTATGATTGGGATGTTCTTTTATATTACTCCTACTGTACTTTTTATGTTCATATGATGAGGGAACCTATTTTCTCTCATCAATCCATTTTGGATGTTTTGAGTGGCACCGTTAGGCTGCCGAATTTTCGTAAGAGATCTAACCTCTCTCTTTCTTTTTAAGTACTATCCTTTATGTCACTTCTTTTAATATACTCTTTTTTATGATGGGGGATGCTATTTTATATTCATATTTCTATAAATTTTATTGTAATATGACGAGAGACCCTATTTGATCCCCATCTTCAATGGGGTGTACGTTTCGAAAGTTACCCAAGTCGATAAGGGAACCTTTCACCCTCCTCTTTTTAAATGACTTCTTTTGTTATGTCTTTTAATTCACATAATATTATGTTGGGATATGTTCTTCTATATATTTAATGATGTAAATTTATGTCTAATTGATGAGATACTCTTTTAATCTCTCATCAACTCATTTTCTGATTTTTGAAGTGATGCCGTTAGGCTGTCGAATTTTTGCAAGGGAATTTCTTAACCCAATTTTGATTCTTTGGGATAAACTTGTACTCCATGAATATGTCGTTCTATGAATATGTGTGAATAACCTCAGATTGTTTTACACTTAATATCCACTTATATTTGGTGTATTCGTTTGTCACAAATAATTATATAATTGATTTATCCTTAATCCAAGGATACCGTCTTTGTATGGGTCTTCATCTCAATCTCCTTTCATTGAGGCATATTTTGTTTTATACACAACCTTATTTTATATGGTGCATAAACACCTTTTAATTTTACGTTTATCCAAAAGGAATATTTTTTATACGAAGCGTTTTACTAAACGACAAAAGGGAATGTTTTTGTCATACGTATGCGACAACAACGAATTCTCCACCGCCGTGACCATTATTTGAGTTTCAGCTTCCTCTACAATCCATACATCTTTTAAATTAAAAATAAATACCATGTTTTACTTTTATTTTATTTTGGTATTGAAAATCATTTTCATAATGTGATTATATCAATGTGTTGAATTGATATCTTGTGATTGAAAAGTGAAAATGTTATGTTTCCTTTATGCATGTTTTATGTGATACGATTATGTTATGGTTCTTGGGCATTATTATGAAGATGGGTGGTTCTGTGATAAACTTTGGGCGGGTGAGCCCGTTATAGCTCTCCAATGCATTGGGTAACGCAAATGGGTTAAACGTTAAGGTTAATCTGAAGAGATTTAGGGAATATACTGTGATGGGTATTCAAAATGTAACCAAGAGGGTTACTCCCTTCAAAAGAATGTTTGAATGTGTCAAGTTACCTTTATGTATTATGATTTCTATGATTTATTCATGATTTATGAGGTATGTTAAAATGCTTATGTTTTATGAGTAATGTATGATTTCATACATGGACTAATGTTTTCGTTTCATACTTTTATACCCCTTACTGATCTTTTTATGCTCATCCCATGTTTTTGAAATGTTTTCCACAGGTCAAGGGAAAGGTGCATGATATGATGAAAGTGTCAAGGAAGTGTCAAGAAAGAATCCATGTTTTATTTTAAAAATGGTTCCATTGATGGTAAAAAACGAATACTATCATTTATGTAACCACTTTGTTTAAATGTGGAATGTAATTTATGATTTATGATCTAATTCTCTAAAACTCTAATCCTGAAAAGATCCTCAATGTGAATTAGTCATTTAATTCAATATTAAGTAAGGTTTAAGGTCGGTGCCTTATAGTTGGTATCATAGGTCGGTTTAGATAACTTTAGAGGTTAGGATATTCTCTAGTCATATGTGACATTACCATAATGATTAGGATTTCAGAAAGAGTCCTAGTTTTAGATAAAGTGAATGAGTAAGTATATCGTAGTGTTTATCTTCCACATTAGTACATGATGTCATTGTTGATAAACTCACACTGACATTTCCGTTTTTAGTGAATGGATGGATCTAGCAAGCACCAATGTGACAATAGGTTTGAAGGAAACTGTGATGGTTCTCTGATTAAGAGACTGGATGAAATGGGGGATTCAATGAGGAAACTCGTGGTTGTTCTAAACAAACTATCAAGGATTCATGATCAACCACTTGTACCTTGGTATGATCTGTAATGCATCATATACGAGATGACCAATCGATGTGGAAGTTCAGGTAGTAATTATAAAGGTAACCATTAGGGTTTATAAGATCCTTACTTTTAAAGTAATTATGGGTTATTATATATTATGATAGAAAATGCAAGGCATGAGATAAACTTGATGTTAAAATATGTTATGATTATTTTTGAAGATGTTATCTCGTATTGGGTAATGTTTTAAGAACTATATAGTTTTGGAAAAAGGACAACACGCAGACCGTGTGACAACCCGTCACGTCGGACAAAGCTGTGGGAATCGAACCCACAACCAATGTGCGACTGGTATTTATTGCCTACCACTGGACTACGTGAAGTCCCCGATTATTTTGACTAATTTATTTTAGTTAGATGATTTTAGGAATCAATATAATGTTTACATTGGGTTATCTATTCAAATTATTAACCTATCATCGAGGATATGTGATTAGGTTAATTACTTTTCAATATGAGAATTTAAGAGCAACTGATATTAATTGGAGATAAAAGTTAATTTGTACCTTGGAAGACTATGTGATTAGATCTTTCAAATATTTCGGTTTCAATCTTAGTTTGGTTTACTTTGAAGAATTTTATGGACAATTTTTTATCGAATGGTCTTCGTTGCACTTTGGGTTTTTTTTGGACAAATTTTGGAGATTAAGAATAGATTTTCTTTTTATAAAGGATTATACTTTTGTAGATTATCTGATCTCATTCTAAAAATTTTGGTTTTGGATTTTGTCTAAAGACATTGGAAATATACAGTGCTATTTTGTGGATTAGGTGATTCTCAAGAAGTTGATTATAGTACACTTAATGCGAACAATTCATCCTAAATACTCATCTTTTGGAGAAAATATGAGTTTGATTAAGGAGTCTAGTAGAAGTTGAAATTATACGTGACAAGTAAGTATGTTTAATTTTGATTTAGTTAAGCTCAATAATAACTTCCTCCATTAAGAGTAACTTAAAACAAAAATGTTGTCTGTTAACTTTTCTGACTGGGGAATCGAATACCGTTTAACCCATCACAAGTTTCTGATTTTCTTAAGGTTAACTTTCTCCTAGACATGTTTACTATCACTCTCCCTCAGAACATGACCCTTTGTTTTTCCTCTATATCCATGTTTTACTACATGGAATCCTAGTATGGGTTAACTCGGGTGATCTTTGTACTTCTCATTCTTTATTTTAATGTGATTGTTTTACTGAATCTTGTTCCGATGTGGGATTTTCATTGAAGTTTCCAAGCCCAAATTTAAAATTGCGAGGATGCAATTCCTAAAAGTGGGGGAGGATGTAACACCGCAGGTAAAAAAATGAATATGACATTTTCACATTTATCCATATTTTTGAATAAAACAGTAAATAACATTAAAGGGGATGTTATGCGCGATGGCGTACCCAATACACAACAACGAGTTTCTTGGTAATCTTACGTTGCACTCTAATAATAAAATAATATTAATTTAAATTGTAGTTAACTCCTAGCCGTTGTAATGGAAGGAATGAATAGAAATATCTACAAAATGATTATATATGTTTGTCAAATATTTTTACTTTTTACAATAAATGTTAGTGGATTAAAAATGTGGATGAATCCAATTTTAAGCATAAACATTCTAATATTCTTTAAAAGGTCGATTAACCGCCTTTTGATGACGAACCTCTTTTAAATGCACTTTTTTCAAAATTTTATGTGTTATATTTGACAAAATAAAATTCTTCTTTAGAATCAGGACATCAAAATTTACTTTGTTTAAATTTTGGCTATTTTTCCGATAATGTTCATTTGTTAATGAATAGTTAAAAATGTTGTATTTTGATTCAAAACCTTTTCTTAATATAATTTATTTATATGATTATATTATATTTTGAATTGGTTTTAAATTGTTATTAAAATATATATTTACCATTTAATCCAATAGTGGTCGTTGGAATTAATTTCATCTTGAAATTAGACTTAAACTAGTGTCAATCTTTTGATACTTATTGTTTCATAAAAACACGCTATTTGCTCTAACAGCGGGAATTAATTATTAAATAAATTAATGTAACTTATATGTTATGAATTTTCTAAAATAGACATCATTTTTGAATTCGGAATATCAAATATTTCTTAGGGTGATTTTTGGTATTTTTTCTGGAAAACTTCAATTTTTGATGAATAGTGAAACCACTAAGTGGTACTTAAAAAAACTAATTTTTCGTTTAAATGAAATTTTACCACATCTGTGTTTTGAATTTACGAAATCCGACATACATGGTTGTCATTAAGAAGTAAAATGTTGTTCAATTGGATTAAAGTAATTTTTTTGGTGAATAGTAACTTTTATATTTTAATCGCGATTAGAGGTAATTAGTGTAGTTTAAGGTAAAAATAATGTTTTAATAATATGAAATGTCCTAGAAACATGTCCTACTCTCATTTTATGAGTAATGGCCGGCTAGGACAGTCCATGGGTCAACATGGGGACACCATGGAGCCACTTTGGTTGGGAAATGACATAAATACCTTTTTATTTAAAATTAAAATTAAAATGTTACAAACATGTGTTATTTTATTAAAACAATTATTACATTGGGTTATATAAGTCATATATTTGACTATAAATATTCATTAGAAATAAAAAAATATTTCCTACATAATGATATTTTTTTAAAATTTTTAGACATTAAATAAATTAATTTATTTATGATACCGTGATGATGCAGTGATTACCTTATAAATGAACGATTAAAATAATGTGAGAAGATAGGGTGAAATATAGTCTTAAACTTGTCAAAAACCTATTTTATGGGTGTATTTCAAAACCATATCACCTTATACTCGAAATATATCCTTTTGGGACCTTTAAAATCCGAAAATCACTTTATAATAAAGTAATATTTTATAACATTCCAAGAGTGCCCCTCCCCTCTCTTATAAAAGGCCCCCACCACTACCACCTTACAGACACCCCTAAAGCGATTGTCTCAGCCAAACCCTGCCCATTTCATCTCTCCACATCCCTCTCATCATCATTTAATCCTCTCATTGGGCATAATCATTTCCAAGGAAGCCTTTGAGCTCATATTAAAGAGAGTTACCCGATTTAAAGGTAATGTCTTCCCCTGCGTTCTTTTGTTTTTATTTTCCAAACCCCTAAACTAATTTTATTACTTTTTTGTAACAATACCAGTATATTAAATATATGATGATGTTTCTATAATACATATTCTAGCTACACTTTCACACACCTCCATCTAATGGTTAAATAACATACTGTTTCTGTGGATGGCGAATTACTGCCACAAAAAATGATGATTGTTCAATATTATTTTAACACCTTCAAAGGTGGCCATTAAGATGTCACTATATTTATATATGATATATAATATTTTTATGTTTTCCTTATGATTATGTATTTTCCATTTATGGCATAACTTTATGGTTTCCATTATGGGTAATCACGATATCTTCATTTTAGGAAGTGCGGACTAGTGCCCCCTCAAAGTCATTTGATTCGTTAATGCCATATGTGGGATGTATAAAGGATGGAATTAATGGTATTACATATGATATCCTACTATAATTATAATATAACTTTATATCATTATTATTTAATTCAATTGAATGCAAAAAAAATGAATGTAGCGTTCATGTGTATGTACGGCTTACCGTCTCCATGAACGGTACATTTCATTTCTTATCTCCAAATATTATGTACTATTATAAGTACTTATATATAATGGATATATATGTAATATATTACATTTAAATGATGGATATCATTTTGGAATTATAATATATATATCCCTCGTTTTGTTTTAATTCCATTAATATGACAAAAAATGAAAGTAGAGTTAATGCGTATGTACGACCTACCATCTCCATGAACGATGATTTTAATATTTTATCTACAAATGATATGGAATAGTATAAAATTAATATATACTGGATATATATGATATTTAAAACATCAATACTATTCTGGATATGATGTACCTATAACTACATGGAAAATTCTTTTCCAACAATTTCGATTTTTGCTCATGTACCGAACATCGACAAAAACGTCTGATATGAACTCACTTTATTAAAAAATTATTATAACATTATATTATGTGATATTATCTGAATAATAATATTTACAGTAGGTCCTTATGAAATTATAAATTGACCAAATTTTATTATTCAGGAGATTAAAAAATGATCGAGTCATGTCGGACACGAGGTAAGGGATCCTACCCCTCTCTTTATTTTTAAGTACACTATTTTATGTCATTCCTTTTAATCTCATATTTCTTATGATTGGGATGTTATTTTATAATAATCATACTGTTCCTTTAATGTTTATATGATGAGAAACCCTATTTTCTCTCATCAATCAATTTTGGATGTTTTGAGTGGCATCGTTAGGCTGCCAAATTTTCGTAAGAGATCTAACATCTCTCTTTCTTTTTAAGTACTATCCTTTATGTCACTTCTTTTAAGCTCCTATATGTTATGATGGGGGATGTTATTTTATATTCCTATTTCTGTAAATTTTATTTTAATATGATGAGAGACCCTATTTGATCCCCTTCTTCAATGGGGTGTACGTTTCGAAAGTTACCCAAGTCAGTAAGAGAACCTTTCACCATCCTCTTTTTTAACAACTTCTTTTGTTATGTATTTTAATGAACATAATATTAAGTTGGGATATGTTATTCTATATCATTATTGATATAAATTTATTTCCATGTGATGAGATACCCTTTTTATCTGTCATCGACTCATTTTCTGAATTTTGAAGTGACGTCGTTAGGCTGTCCAATTTTTGCAAGGGAACTTCTTAACCCAATTTTGATTCTTTGGAATAAACTTGTACTCCTTGAATATGTAGTTCTATGAATATGTGTGAATAAACTCAGATTTTTTTACAATTAATATCCACTTATATTTGGTGTATTTATTTTTCACACATAATTATGTAATTGATTTCCCCTTAATCCAAGGATACCGTCTTTGTATGGGACTTCGTCTCAATCTCCTTTCATTGAGGAATATTTTGTTTTATAAACAACCTTCATTTATACGGTGTATAAACCCCTTTGATTCGTATGTTTATCCAAAAGGAATATTTTTTATAAGAAGTGTTTCACTAAACAACAAAAGGGACTGTTTTTTTCGTACGTATGCGGCGACAACGACTTCTCTGCCGCCGTGACCGTTATTTGAGTTTCAGCTTCCTCTACAAGCCATAATTTTTTTAAATGAAAAATAAATACCATTTTTTACTTTCATTTTATTTTGGTATTGAAAATGGTTTTCATAATGTTTTTATATCAATGTGTTGTATTGATATCTTGTGATTGAAATGTGGAAATGCTATGTTTCCTTTATGCATGTTTTATGTGATACGATTATGTTATGGTTTTTGGGAATTATTATAAAGATGGGTGGTTCTGTGATAAACTTTGGGAGGGTGAGCCTGTTATAGCTCTCCAATGCATTGGGTAACACGAAGGGGTTAAATGTTATGGTTTCTCCGAAGATATTTAGGGAATATACTGTGATGGGAATTCCAAACGTAACCAAGAGGGTTACTCCCTACGTATGAATGTTATGAATGCCTCATGTTACCTTTTTGTATTATGATTTCTATGATTTATTCATGATTTGATGAGGTAGGTTAAAATGATTATTTTTTATGAGTAAAGTATGATTTCATACATAGACGAATGTTTTCTTTTCATACTTTTATATCCCTTACTGAGCTTTTTATGCTCATCCCATGTTTTTGAAATGTTTTTCACAGGTCATGGGAAAGGTGCATGATATGATGATAGTGTGAAGGAAGTGTCAAGAAATAATCCATGTTTTATTTTAAATCTATTTTCGTTAATGTGAAAAAAGGAATACTATCTTTTATGTAACCACTTTGTTTAAATGTGGAATATAATTCATGATTTATGATCTAATTCTCAAAAACTCTAATCCTAAAAAGATCCTCAATGTGAATTATTCATTTAATTCAATATTAAGTAAGATTTAAGGTCGGGGCCTTATACCCTTAGCCCCCACATCTCCTCACACCTCTCAATCTTTGAGAACAGACTACATTATAACACATACCCATCCCAAGTCCAATACCCACATCGAAGACCCGATGGTCTAACCCAAAGGAAAAAACCAAAGGCCTGAAGTCAGATATCAATTAAGATAGATGTAGAGGAGGGTTAAATAGGATTCATGTAAGACAAACCCAAGTTAAAGGGAATTCTTAAACCATTTTTCCTTAATTGGGTTAACATTAAAATTAATTGATTTAAGTTACAATGTTTTATTGTGTAATTAATTTATTATCATATATGATGTATTATATTGATTTACAGTGTATACACATAATCCGATCATTATATTAATTTTCACTTTAATTTTTTGATTTTTGTAAGAGATTTTTCTTTAAAAATCCTTTTTTATAATTCTATTTTATCAAATTAAAATAGATAGTTTTTATGAACGTATTATAGTTTTATCAATATTTTATGGTTATTGGGCATTGTTTATGATAAGTGGTGGGATCTATATCTCCCTCTAATACATTTCGTATATATAAGTTGGAGGTTGGTGGTATGGTTACTCCAAGTGTAACTGCAGTAGTTACACCATAAGGTAGCTATTAGGGTTACATTATAAGGTACCCATGAGGGTTAAAAACCATGAGGTAGTTCTGAGGGTTACATAATTCGGTAAGTAATTCCCTAAGATAAATTCATTCTCTATTTATTTTTTCTACAATTTTTGGAAATCACATGTTTTCCAAAGTAAGTATATGGTTTTTTAGTGATAAGTAAGTCATTTTGAGAATTATTATATATATATATAAGTATTCTTGTAATAATGGTTTCATTCCTTTTTTTATCACATATTGAGATTTTGATGATCATAGGTTGTTTAAAATATAATTTTCTCAGGTTGTAAGTATGTTCATGAGATATAAAGAAGTCAAGTAAAATGTTATGAATATTTGTTAATTAAATACTGTTGTTGTTTTGGGTTTGAAATTTTTTTATTAGGAGGAAATGGATAGTGTTTTAATAGTACCCACTTTGTATAATTGTGGGTTGGAATGTTTGAGTTTTTTCTTAACTTTCTAAAACATTAATCCAAATATTTCATTTGGAATGTAAAGAATTGAAATCTAGTTGAAATAACTAGAATATGTAATGTTTAAGGTATGTGCCTTATATTTTTAATATATAGATAATATTTATATCTGGTGAAATAAGAAATATATACAAAGAAAATATAGAAGAATATATTCAATATTAAATAATTAAATATTTGGAATATAATATCGTTGGAATAGAAAAGTGATTTTTGGGGACAATTCCAAATCAAATAGGTTTAATTATAAAAGATATTCATTGGCATGATTTAAAAATATAATGAATGAAGATCAATTTTATTCTTGTAATTTGTTCCTTTGATTAATTAGTTAATCACTATTGACATATATATTGTGATTATATGATCTATTTTTATATTGGTTGTGGTGTCATTGAAGCTGTTATTGACACAGAAAATTAAGAATGGTCAAAAGAAATATTATGGATTACAAGAAAGTCTATAGTTGGTTAAGAGTGATATGTTTTCTAATTTTTTAATTGAAAAATAAGATGTTATGTTATTTGAAAAGAGTTTCTTTCTTCCTTGTGACCCCAGATAAAGAAATAAATTTTTAGTGATCTTCACACCTCCCTGTTTTATGTTTTTCCCAAATCATCTAATACGTAATAATACATTTTAGAATAATATTGGTTTGATGTAATAATGAATAATAATTATTATTTTTATATTATAGGATTTAATTATAAATATTTTGACCCTCAAAGTATTACAAATGGGGAAAATTTAATATTTTTATGTTCCTGAATTGAAATTATGGAATATATCAATGGAATTTTTCATTGGATAATAAAGTAAATATTGAGTTAATAAGGTAATTTGGGTTATTGTTGATTTTTTTGACTAAATATTTTCATTTTCTATAAATTTTAAATATTATGTATTAGGATCATAATTTTAAACATTAATATAAATATATATTCATTTAATATATTATCTTAAACATTATTGTATCTGACTGTGTTCCCATTATTTCCTCTAAATTATGGAAAGCATTTCAAAATTTACTATATGTTTAATTAAATTTCATGAGAAATTTTTTTCCTCAATCTGATGGATTATTCAAGAAAATTATTATGTTATTTGAAGATTAACATTAAGTGTGTATTTTAATTACCGTGTATGTTGTGACCATTATCTTTCATTATTTTTTTATTAATAATATTTTTCATTCAAATATACAGTTGGAACAAACTGTGATATTTTATTAAAAGAGGTGTTAAAATCCCACATCTCTAAATGATGTTAAAGAGAGGAAGAATTTTTTGATAGAACATTTATATGAAATTATTTAAAAGGATAAGATGAATAAATAGAACATTTGGATATCTCACAGTATATATAAGTGATTTATAAATAACAAGATGATGCAAAATATATTTGTGGTTTCTGACCATATATTTCATAAAATATCTCCATTTGATGTTGTTGTCAATTTTGGTAAAATAAGAAATTTATGTCCACAGTCTATTGGACCGTATTAAATTATTGAAAAGGGATTATTTTCTTATAGATTATATTTAACATTATGTTTATCATTGTTTCATGATGTGTTTCATGTTCTGATTTTATGAAACATTTTACTCGATACCTATAATGACTTTATACCATAGGTTTCACTATTGGATGATAATATTTCATAAAAATATATCAACATTACAATTTTTTATGATATAGAGTATATAAAGATAAATTTTATGTTCCCATATCATATGGTTTTGTGGAAAATCACATAATACTAGAATTAACATATGAATAATAAAAATAAATGAGTGAAAATATTGTCACAAATTAATTTACTGAATAAAAAATTAAGATATAAATTTCATAAAGTTGGATAGAATTTGAAACCCCCATAAATCCTATTTATGAACCAATATTAAATCATTTATGTTATAGTATTTTGTATTGGAATTCTTTATAGTTTTATAAATAATTACATATTACTTTTCAATTTAAAAAAATGAATTTTTTTTATTTTTATACTATTCTCCAACTATTATATGGCTCTATTTTAATGAAAAATATATAAATTTTCAAAATTAAAATTTATACAGTGTATTTTTTTTAATATAATCATTTCATATGAACCGATGTTTTATTTGTTGGGTTTTTTTCTTCACAATGTTGATTTTTAGGTGAATAGATAAAATATACATTTTAATAAAAACTAATATTTTATTTCATATATAAAATATTTACCATTCTATTTTGGAATGGATTTCATTTATCAACGATCCCCATTTACTAAAAAATATAAATAATTTCCCTGTAATGATGATTTTAATTTATTTATGTGAAAAATATTTATGAGGCTCAAAAAATATTTTCTCAAAATAACTACTGTTCTTATATTGCTTTGCATTAAATTATGAAAATTAATTTCTTACACTTAATTATATTGAATAATAAACTTTTAATTTTATATTTAGAATTGTGTGGTTTAAATTTATTAATGAGTTCAATTTCATCGTTTTCATAATTAATAGTAACCATATATTTTTTTATAATTACGACAAAGGATAAAACTTATTAATTAATGTATAATCATTATGATGAGATCCAAAAATGTAATATAAATTCTTCTTGGATAATATAATTTAATCCTTTATCACATTATGATCAATATTAAATTTTTTTAGTTCCCCATTACCATGATTATTATATTAAAAATATATAAAAGTGAAGAAAAATTAAATGGATGCCACACCCATAAAAAATAAAATTACACCACCTCTCATCAATTAATCATTGTAACATGGCACATTACCAATTCCATTTATTTTTAAAAATATATATGCAATATCATCCCAACATACTAGAGTTTATGGTCTGTTAAAAATTTCATCTTATAAGGAATAGTTTTCATGATAAAGGTGGTTTTCCAATGAATATGTGTAACTTTTATTAGAGTTATTTCATGCGTAAGTTTATCTTACCTCTATTATATTTATAATAACTAAAATGGTATTACAACATCAATTTATCCTACATACTAAAAATTTATAATTTTTTTCCTAAAATACTTGTTCATTTCCTTTTACATCATATTGGGAATGAGAACAACACTCATATGTACGGTGAGGCTACAACACGATTATGTGATGTTTGGTTTATCAAAAACTCAATTAGATAGTAATTATAATGGATTTAATATATATATATATAGTAAAAATTATGGTTATGTAATGTTTTGATACTATTTACCTTCATACCCTTCCTTCCGTTGGAAAAAATTAATGCTGCTCAGGCATACGTGTGTAATACCACCTCCACGAAGAGACGTGTCTATTTTATTGTTACTACCATATATGGAATGTCATAAAGATTTTTTATATAAATATCATGTTAATTATAATTTTGTTATTACTATATAATTTTAATATATTATTTATTATATTTATATTCCATCCCTTAAAAAAATAAAACTTTCATTCATGCGTATGTTCAAAAAAACCATCATGAGAGGGTATGATTCATTTTTCATTATCAACATACATATTAGGTTGTAAATATGAATTTATGTTATAAATATTTTTATGATATATATAAGATTGTAAAACCATGACGCCTAAACCAATATCATCAAATAATTTCTATTTTATAAATTAATGAATGAATGACCATAAAATGCCTCATATAAACAAATCATATTTTTTAGTGAAACAAATATTGTAATAAATGAAATAAAATATATAAGAAAAATGGAATTAACTTAAATGTAGTTAAAATAGAAGTAAATAACTAATATAGTTTTATTATTCAGTATATATACAATGTATAATTCCACATGGTATATAAGGTAAATAATTTTTTTAAACCCCATTTTTAATGATTTCTTTCCAAATAATTTTTTTTCAATATCCATGTTATTTTAGATATTTCAATAATTTTATTTCTAAAAATATAAATACTTTTAAATGTTATTTTATATGAATTTTTACTTTCATTACCATTGTTTACGGAGGAATAATTTCAATTTTTTCTATATGGGTTATATTTGAGTTTAATAAAAGTGGAAAAAATGTTTTTGTACAATTTAAGACATGATTTATTTTTAACACATATATAGAAATTATTATTTATCTGGCATAACAAATATGTTTTCATGGATTTATCTATGAAGTAAAATTTACCATTAAACTAGAAATCAATATAATTAATATTTTTAAAATAAAATAATTGTTTCTCCATAATTTTATTTATAAATAGAACATTATATTTCTCATGCATTAAAATGAGTTTTTGTAGGGTTTAATGATAAATGAAAATGATTATAATTGGTTTCATCATGATAAAATTAATGATAATTATAAATGAGGATAGATGAGCTTGATATAGGACATAATGAGGTGTCAGACTGATATATATCTCCAATGCATTATGTAAAGATTTATACATTAAATAATATTATGGGGAGATAACAGGGTAGGTTACTCCTATTATTTTTACTAGGATTTTGTTATTATAGCATGGGTTAAATGTTAGTTAACATTGGTTATGATTATGATTATCTAATACTGAAATTTTATGAATGTTAAATGTTTTTTTGGATATAATTTGACTTTATTAGGAAACGATGGTTTATAAACATTCAAAGTAGATGACCTTTATTTTCAATCTTTGTTTCCACGAGTTCATTTATATATAATGATTACTTCACAGTTATCCAATACCAAATAATGGATTCCAAATATTTTCTTTTACCAAGTATTTATTTTTATATGAATAAATATTTTATTTCTGTGGTCAATGTTTTTTTGTGAAAAAGGATATAAAATTTAATAGGGTTTCATTTATTTTCAAGAAGAATGGATTCTTTTTTTATTAATTAACTATTATATTATTTTTATGATAAACAAACATTTTAAAATGTTTTTCATAGAATCTATTGATAATTTCAAACTAAAATAAAGAAAAAAGCTATACATTGGACTCATCCTTAAATCACAAAAATATATTAGAAATCATCAGTGTAAACATAAAAACCTGGTTATTTTGAAACTTAAGCATACTATATGGATGTTTCAACATTATAATGTATTATTTTTACTAGTTTCACTAACACTATTCTAATAATAATTCATTAAAATGTTAAAATGTAAAATCCTTTATTTTAAAATCATATTTATGGTTTGTTAATGTAAAATTATGTCATAATATAAACTCATCCTTTCATATATTTACATTACATATGATATAAAAAAATTACACATGATAAAATGATAATGGTAGAATATGTGGAAAATATTTTTAGGATACTTTGATGATGTTGTGAATTAATTTTTTATATATTTAATCTCCAATGATAGTGGGAATTTTATTTTTTGGGTGTGGGATATTATCAGTTAAAATAAATAATCTGTAAGATAGTATTATATGTATATAAGAAATTCAATGGTCAATTCAAGAGGACATATGAAAATTAACATTATTATAACCATATAAAATATTTAAAATATATGAGGCTAATAAGAATTATCAGTTAAAGTTCATGTTAGATGAATAAAAAATTATAACTTATATATTATTTAAGGGTTAATATTACAGAAAATCTTAATAAAAATTATATTGTTAAGCTATAATAATGTTATATCACAATAGAAGTTATTATTAATTGATAATTTTATAACCCAAGGAACCTAGTATAACATGATTTTGTAACTACCGAAAAAATATTAAAACAATAGTGGGGTAATTTACCTCAATAAGAAATAAATATATTTAAACGGGGAGCATCCGAACACATTGGATAACCATGCCATAATAGTTAGTGATGTAATAAATCCATGTATAGTGTATTTCACATAAATGAATGCGGTATTACTGAATTAGTTTTTAATATTTCTGTTTAAAAATTTTCTTAAGAATCTCTACCAGTGAAGGACCTAATACCTATTAATTGAGGTCTATTCCCTAACACACTTGGGAGTACCAAAACATCACATTTTCTTCAAATTCCATTCTAAAACCAAATGACATTATAAATTCATATAAGAATCTATATCCATAATTACTAAACACATGAATAGCCTCCAAAAAACTAGTGTGTCATTACGATCTATTTGTAATGTCATCCCATAAATATATTATTTACTCATTTTATTATAACAACCAAGAGTCAAGATACTATGAATTCCAAAGTAAAAAATATAGAATACACATTAATGTTATTAAATATAGTGTGTGGGTTGTGGCTTAAATCAAGGGATTAACAAAAACCATCATTCCTTATGATGTAAACATATAGAGTTAATTATCAAAGTTTTTATTTTGTGTTGGTCTTCAATTTTGATTATCCTTGATTATCAATATCATGATCTATTTCATTTCAATACAAATGAAATGTTCCATTCCACAAATAGAGCCTATTTTAGGGGTTAGTTTGTATTATAATAAATAACACATTACAACATGTGTCTACCAAAATATATATTGTGAACAATAATCACACACCCTATAATATTTAATTCTATTCATAAATCCCAAAAAACATAAAATATGGGACATAGTTTTATCTGATTAGAGACACCCTTTCAGATATTTTTACTTTGAGGAATCTGTATTTTATGAATTGAAATAAGAAATGATATGTTATAAACTATCAATATGGGATGTAGTCTAATTTTTTTTAACCCATGACTCCTTCTTGTTATGATAGTATGAATTAATTTCCAACACAATCCCAAAAAAACCACCCATAAATTTTTTAACAGTAATTGGTGCCATTGAGGGTCAAAACCTCACCTATCTAGCATTACAAAATCACAAATATTTCTATCATATACCTTAACATAACAACCACTTTTATTTGGGTTCATAATTTAAATGGATTTTACACCAAACTGGCCTTTGAGGGCCCCATCAACAATGTTGATCCCGGTCAATCTAATCATTGTTGTTGCTAACTAGTCAACCATCATTGATTACATTTTTTATTTGATGAAAATTGTGTAGGCCAATGAGGGATGTTAGAGACATAATGAGAAAAGAAATAATGATATAAAAAAGAAAAATTCTTTATGTGGTTCATGGAATGAGTTTTTATTAAAAAATATCATTGAGAAAATTTTTAAAAGGAGGAAAAATAATGACAATTTATAATGAGATTAACATTGTTGAATCCTAAAATTTTGAAATCCTTCTTTTTCCACAACCATTCCCATCATTGAATTATTCATGAATTTAAATGTTTAAGGACATTAAAAAATATGTTTCCTCTTATATTTTATTATACATAGCATGATAAATATGAATTTTATATCCCAATGTCATAGAATATATAATGAATTTAAATGTTTAAGGACATTAAAAAAATAGTTTTATTATTCAGTATATATACAATGTATAATTCCACATGGTATATAAGGTAAATAATTTTTTTAAACCCCATTTTTAATGATTTCTTTCCAAATAATTTTTTTTCAATATCCATGTTATTTTAGATATTTCAATAATTTTATTTCTAAAAATATAAATACTTTTAAATGTTATTTTATATGAATTTTTACTTTCATTACCATTGTTTACGGAGGAATAATTTCAATTTTTTCTATATGGGTTATATTTGAGTTTAATAAAAGTGGAAAAAATGTTTTTGTACAATTTAAGACATGATTTATTTTTAACACATATATAGAAATTATTATTTATCTGGCATAACAAATATGTTTTCATGGATTTATCTATGAAGTAAAATTTACCATTAAACTAGAAATCAATATAATTAATATTTTTAAAATAAAATAATTGTTTCTCCATAATTTTATTTATAAATAGAACATTATATTTCTCATGTATTAAAATGTGTTTTTGTAGGGTTTAATGATAAATGAAAATGATTATAATTGGTTTCATCATGATAAAATTAATGATAATTATAAATGAGGATAGATGAGCTTGATATAGGACATAATGAGGTGTCAGACTGATATATATCTCCAATGCATTATGTAAAGATTTATACATTAAATAATATTATGGGGAGATAACAGGGTAGGTTACTCCTATTATTTTTACTAGGATTTTGTTATTATAGCATGGGTTAAATGTTAGTTAACATTGGTTATGATTATGATTATCTAATACTGAAATTTTATGAATGTTAAATGTTTTTTTGGATATAATTTGACTTTATTAGGAAACGATGGTTTATAAACATTCAAAGTAGATGACCTTTATTTTCAATCTTTGTTTCCACGAGTTCATTTATATATAATGATTACTTCACAGTTATCCAATACCAAATAATGGATTCCAAATATTTTCTTTTACCAAGTATTTATTTTTATATGAATAAATATTTTATTTCTGTGGTCAATGTTTTTTTGTGAAAAAGGATATAAAATTTAATAGGGTTTCATTTATTTTCAAGAAGAATGGATTCTTTTTTATTAATTAACTATTATATGATTTTTATGATAAACAAACATTTTAAAATGTTTTTCATAGAATCTATTGATAATTTCAAACTAAAATAAAGAAAAAAGCTATACATTGGACTCATCCTTAAATCACAGAAATATATTAGAAATCATCAGTGTAAACATAAAAACCTGGTTATTTTGAAACTTAAGCATACTATATGGATGTTTCAACATTATAATGTATTATTTTTACTAGTTTCACTAACACTATTCTAATAATAATTCATTAAAATGTTAAAATGTAAAATCCTTTATTTTAAAATCATATTTATGGTTTGTTAATGTAAAATTATGTCATAATATAAACTCATCCTTTCATATATTTACATTACATATGATATAAAAAAATTACACATGATAAAATGATAATGGTAGAATATGTGGAAAATATTTTTAGGATACTTTGATGATGTTGTGAATTAATTTTTTATATATTTAATCTCCAATGATAGTGGGAATTTTATTTTTTGGGTGTGGGATATTATCAGTTAAAATAAATAATCTGTAAGATAGTATTATATGTATATAAGAAATTCAATGGTCAATTCAAGAGGACATATGAAAATTAACATTATTATAACCATATAAAATATGTAAAATATATGAGGCTAATAAGAATTATCAGTTAAAGTTCGTGTTAGTTGAATAAAAAATTATAACTTATATATTATTTAAGGGTTAATATTACAGAAAATCTTAATAAAAATTATATTGTTAAGCTATAATAATGTTATATCACAATAGAAGTTAATATTAATTGATAATTTTATAACCCAAGGAACCTATTATAACATGATTTTGTAACTACCGAAAAAATATTAAAACAATAGTGGGGTAATTTACCTCAATAAGAAATAAATATATTTAAACGGGGAGCATCCGAACACATTGGATAACCATGCCATAATAGTTAGTGATGTAATAAATCCATGTATAGTGTATTTCACATAAATGAATGCGGTATTACTGAATTAGTTTTTAATATTTCTGTTTAAAAATTTTCTTAAGAATCTCTACCAGTGAAGGACCTAATACCTATTAATTGAGGTCTATTCCCTAACACACTTGGGAGTACCAAAACATCACATTTTCTTCAAATTCCATTCTAAAACCAAATGACATTATAAATTCATATAAGAATCTATATCCATAATTACTAAACACATGAATAGCCTCCAAAAAACTAGTGTGTCATTACGATCTATTTGTAATGTCATCCCATAAATATATTATTTACTCATTTTATTATAACAACCAAGAGTCAAGATACTATGAATTCCAAAGTAAAAAATATAGAATACACATTAATGTTATTAAATATAGTGTGTGGGTTGTGGCTTAAATCAAGGGATTAACAAAAACCATCATTCCTTATGATGTAAACATATAGAGTTAATTATCAAAGTTTTTATTTTGTGTTGGTCTTCAATTTTGATTATCCTTGATTATCAATATCATGATCTATTTCATTTCAATACAAATGAAATGTTCCATTCCACAAATAGAGCCTATTTTAGGGGTTAGTTTGTATTATAATAAATAACACATTACAACATGTGTCTACCAAAATATATATTGTGAACAATAATCACACACCCTATAATATTTAATTCTATTCATAAATCCCAAAAAACATAAAATATGGGACATAGTTTTATCTGATTAGAGACACCCTTTCAGATATTTTTACTTTGAGGAATCTGTATTTTATGAATTGAAATAAGAAATGATATGTTATAAACTATCAATATGGGATGTAGTCTAATTTTTTTTAACCCATGACTCCTTCTTGTTATGATAGTATGAATTAATTTCCAACACAATCCCAAAAAAACCACCCATACATTTTTTAACATTAATTGGTGCCATTGAGGGTCAAAACCTCACCTATCTAGCATTCCAAAATCACAAATATTTCTATCATATACCTTAACATAACAACCACTTTTATTTGGGTTCATAATTTAAATGGATTTTACACCAAACTGGCCTTTGAGGGCCCCATCAACAATGTTGATCCCGGTCAATCTAATCATTGTTGTTGCTAACTAGTCAACCATCATTGATTACATTTTTTATTTGATGAAAATTGTGTAGGCCAATGAGGGATGTTAGACACATAATGAGAAAAGAAATAATGATATAAAAAAGAAAAATTCTTTATGTGGTTCATGGAATGAGTTTTTATTAAAAAATATCATTGAGAAAATTTTTAAAAGGAGGAAAAATAATGACAATTTATAATGAGATTAACATTGTTGAATCCTAAAATTTTGAAATCCTTCTTTTTCCACAACCATTCCCATCATTGAATTATTCATGAATTTAAATGTTTAAGGACATTAAAAAATATGTTTCCTCTTATATTTTATTATACATAGCATGATAAATATGAATTTTATATCCCAATGTCATAGAATATATAATGAATTTATATTTTACCTCAATATAGAATGATCAGTGGATCTGTAATGACTTCTTGATCTAAAATTTTCTTTATCTTCGTTAAATAAAATTATAATAAGACAATCCCCATGAGGCACCTTTAGAGATTCCACACACTATAAATGGATAATTTCCAAAAAAAAATTAATATTATATTTATTTGGATATATTAGATTATTCATTGATTCAAGTAAGGAACAAAAAATAGTTATATTGTTAAAAACCTAAACATTAAAATTTTATCTCTATAAGGTAAAACCATTTTTTTCAGACATAACTATTGGGTATAGATTTCATTATGTGGATATATGAATGATATATTAATTTTTTACTTGTGTATATGATATAATTATTATTTTCAATATTAAATAATCTTTTGGAAACTACAACATAAATGAAGATTTACTGATTGTGTAACTGCTTTATTATATGTATTTAAAATAATTTAAAATGATTAAACCGAAAATACGGGTAACTAAAGTCTCCCCTCCATCACTAATTAACACCTATTAATCCAAAAATCACTATATAAATGTTATTATATTGAACTATAAATTGATTATAAAGGTCCAATGAGATTCCACAATGATTTTAATGCTACTATGGGACATGCACAATTGGAATAAATCACACACGAATGTTCTTCTCATACTATTCCTTGATCCTATCATAGTAATATACAAATATATTTTATTATTTTATATATAACTCAATCCAATTGAGAATTTGTGATTATGTATGGAAATATGAACATTCTTGTGCAATTTTTTTGATATTGTCAACCATTATCAACTACATGGGTAATTACATGTTTTATGAAAGATCACATATCCTAAAAATAACCATGGATGGACAAATGATACTCAATTTTATATTTCTTCACCACTTCTCAAATCACTACATAGATAGACCTATAGGAATATAAAATCCCTATAATAAATATCTAATGACCATACATTTATATCCTTATAGAACTTTTGAAATAATATGGTTGTACTTATCCATTAATACATAACATTCACCCTCTATTTCATCAACCACCCCATCTTTTCTCCCATAAGTGATGACACATTGACCAAAAACCCATACAAGGATGGCCTGTATGGTTTTCTAAAAAATACCATTAATAATTTTATGGGAATAATATTGTGTTAGTTATTGTTATGATGATATTACACCACTTTTATGTGATCGACCCAACTCTAAATAATATATTTTGTGGAAGACTGTAACATATCCATAATAAAATAAATAGTCCAATATGATTAGCCATCAGTCTATGTGTGGAATGGAAAACTCGATTTTAATTGGATCCCAAAATACACATTCATTATGTAATGTCCTGGAAATTTCATGGAAATTTTTTACTTAAACACTTTGCAATTTTACGAGTCTGCAGTCTCTAATGAAACTTGATTCTGGGGCCCGGTGTGCCCTAAATTAATTTCTAAAGTTTTTTTCAGGTACGTTCAGTGAACGTATGTGCGGGTTTTTCTATCTTTTAAACAGGTTCTTGGAATTGAAATCTGAGGGTACCGATGAACTCGCAACGCTGATATTCCCTTATGGAGACCTTTACCACAGTTGTGTTTTATGTGGGTTGAAAGTTAATGTTGCGGATTTAAAATAAAATAAATAAAATTGTGGAACACAATTTTATTTTATATCTGGTAGTTAGTTCCTCCCAAGGGTAGTTGGAAGTGGGGACCACAACCACTTAACCTCCAATGAGAGGATTTTGTGTGATGGGACCCACATGTGCCCTAAACTTTACATCTTCCCGTAACTCCCTTTAAACCCCCCATTAACACTTCCCTTTTTTCATATTTTACAACTCCCCCTAATTTATTATAATCTCTCCACATTCCCCTCTCCCATTAATTTTATGACAGCACTTTTAATTAATGAATTTTCTACAATTAATTAAATAAAGTGGTTTGAATTTTGAATTACATGTGTTAATAAAATAATAGCCTTATCTATTATTTTATTTTGGGCACTTGTGGTGTTGAGATGATTTTTTAGAGGACTCTTGAGATATTCAAGAGGAGAGTTCATATTTTATTGAAGAACATCGTCCTTCGATCGATGAACCACAGAAGAACGAAGATCATCTACTTTGATCTTCGGCCAAGCCAAAGGAGAAGGAGCCACCCGCAAGGAATGCCGACGACATGCCATCCTCGGCTCCTTACTCCCCGACGTCAATGAGTTGACACTGTCTCCCCACGACGCCGTCTTCTATGACACCTGACTACCGAGAACCTTATTTCGAGGTAGGGGATTGTTCAATTGGAAGTGATTATTTTGTACACCGTTCTTCGTTGAAAATCATAGTTTGTATTCTTCCAACTGATGCCACCTAATGCGGAAGGCGCAGGCTGAATGCACATGGCCCGACCACCCTATGTAGTCTCTTTTGTTTGTGATGGAGACCTTGATAGAAAGGTGGCAGCGAACGAAGGTGGCGACCACATGTGGAAGAACCGCGACCCGCAACCGTGGGCCGCTCGTCCAAGGAAGAACCGGTTGGCCATAACTGGCCGGACCGAAGAGACCGTAGTGCCACAAGTGATGCCATGATACGGAAGACCACGGCCCGTGCACTGTGGGCCTCTTCGGTGGGCGAACCGGCCGACTTGTTTGCTAGTCAGGAGAATGAAGGCCGCGAAACCCATGGTGCCACGCAGGGAGACCGCGGCCCGCCCATGCTGGCTGCTCGCGCCAGGAATGACCGCTAGATTCAGATAGATGGTTGGGAGGGCGGCGCCACCGATTCTAGAAATTGGGGGGCCTCCCCCCATCCCGGACCACTCGGCCACCCGGGACGAGCATCCCTTCTAACCGGTCGAGCTGCGGCCATCCGGTCCGTGTCCTGTCGGGCCGGGCCGCACCGTGCCAGGCCACGCTGCGCCGCGTCGAGCCGGGCCGCAACCCACCGGGCCTAGACGAGCGATTCATGGGCCAGTCCAACCCTCTGCTGGGTCGGAACCACCAAAACAGGGCTGACCCGACCCGCCAGCCCACTGGGCTTAACGGGCCGGGCCCGTTTTCACTTAATCGTGAATATCTATAAGACCACATGTCTGATCGACACACTATCTGTGGAATTGTGACCCTCGCGATGAATCAGTTCTTTTTCAATACTATAAGTTAGTTTTAGTCATCTTTGGAAAACGGATGGGTTTGGATTGAGCGTAATTCCAACCTGGCCCCTGGAACAGAAAAGCCAATATCTCTGAGGCCGGGCGTCTGATTGACGCGCCGTCTGTCGCATTGCATTCCTTTTGACATGACGGAAGTTTGAGATACATCAAATATGGACTTCTTGATAGTTGATGTATTGAACCCTTGGCCTGAGGATCAGACCCTACTAGAATCAAGCGTGTGTTGTGTTCGGGAATCCTAGAGCTGGCTGCGACAACGACGACTTCTGTACTAGGATCCTACGTGGGTTCGGCAGAGGAGATGATATAAAGGCTACATATAATCATCTACACCCCAGTTCATGAATTTTATACCCATGTAAGCTATGTCTTGACTTTCAATTATTATCATCGATGTGATTGACTTCTTTCCTTGGTCGACTAGGTTGGGATGGGGCAAGAGAGCTGGAGCCGAACTGGGATTGATGACTTAAGTATATGTATGGGAATGTACCTAAGTAGACATGGTTGATAATTCATGATTGTATCTTTCCTTTGTGGTTTATCCATCGTGGATTCTGGGAGACCATTTTGGGTCTCGGGGTCCCTACTGAGAATTATTATACTCACCCCTACATGGGCTATGCCCGCACCCGTTGTGTTGGTTATAGATGACAGCCAGTGTTGAAGGAGGCAGAGAGTGAGCCAGGACTGGATGGTACTCGGAGGTGGATCACACAGAGAGATGGTACACGGAGCGGACTGATAGACGTGGACTACTGAGGTGGACATATGTACCTACCCCTCTAGTAGTATTCTCGGTGTACATTCCAGGAGCTTCCCTTTTTAGCTATTTTCCCTTTTCCATTTGTACTTGCTTTCTAGTTGTGCTGTACTTTGCTGTTGGGCTTGTATTTCCGGCCCCATTCCTTTCAGCACTTACTCTTGAACTCGATTTTACATAGTGCTTACTTCAATTTCACACTTTGTTGTGTTTGTTTATTTTTATAATTGAAATTCCTTCCCAACATACTAATTTACGCCTTTTGTGCTTGTCGCCATCCCTTGGCCTATGGAAGGCGGGCTTGGGGTAGTCACAGCATGGGCCCTGAGAACGGGTCGTGACACATTACCCTACCAATGTGGGATTAGAATCCAATCCCATTCTAAGAAAACACATTTGAAGGAATTCTTTTAGGAACCCAATATTATTTATGTATATGTGTCCAAAACACTATATCAAAAACATCTCTCAAAATAGAAAAAATTGAAAAAAAAATTGTGAATACACACCTAGAATTAGTTATATAACTTTCAGCATCATTGATTTATAGTTATGAAATCTATAGATATAGTATCTAAAATATGGTAAGGAATATAAATATGTTATCATAAAATTGATTTAAATTATTTCTCATCTATCACCATCATATGGGGAGGAAACTATTAAATAAAATCATCACCAATATTATTTGCGACTTGTAACTAAAATTATCGACTGTGATCTTGGTACATCTTTATAAGAGTGTGATGTAATCTTGAATGATAATTGTGATTCTACCATAATAAAAATTACTAAAAATATACAATAGGTAACCTCTACCCTGGATATGATGATATTTTTTCCCACATTCATAGAATAATTTATGTGAATATCTTAAGAATATCAATTTATACAAGACATCATTATTGATATACTAAAACTAATATTACATAAGTTTTTTAGGAAATACAAATGATACCCTTATCGAATAAATCCAATACATGTAAAAATACTCCGTCAATGCTATCTAAATCAAGGTTCGTTACTCAAAAAAATATTCTAAAATAAATTCATGGAATATAATCTTAAATGAGTTAACAACGATGATTCCCATCCCATGAGTATAAACTATCAAAGAGATGTTTTTCATTAGAATCTTTATACACCTCATTATCCTTATATAGAGATATCATTATGGAAATATTTACATGAGGACATTTTAATGCATGATGTGCAAAAATAACTCATTAATTATAAAAATGCATCTATATATTATATATAAGAAATTCAAATATAAGGATTCAATCAGGTGACATAAAATTCATTTTATGAGGCCTCAAATATCTATAACCATAAGAAATTATAACAAGATTATTTATCATAACAAAACTAATACAAAATATAGTAGGATTACATAATATCTCATGATCAAATAATTCTTATTCTGTTTAAAATACTAGGCCACATGATCAATTCTATAATAGTGTAAGGACCCTTGTTTTCCGAACAATAGTTTTGAGCAGAAATTTGAATTTTCCTTCCAAATTATTATAATTGTAAAAATGGTTATATTTCCCTAGAATATTATTTATTATTATTTATTTAACCACTTATTTTGTGCTAAAATAATATGTTTACCCTATTGTGGGAGTTTTTAGAATTTTGAGATGATATTTTGATGAATAATTAATAATTAATACTTAATAAATTAAATTTTAAATTGTTCAGGGAGGTTCGTGCAGCCGTAACATTTTAACAGAGCATCATATTTAAATTATATATATTCTATTGAGTCCTGAATGGGTATTTTTTCTATTAAAGGCTTGTAATTGTGCTGGCTGATGGGGCTGTCTCGGGGCCTCTTTTTTCCTTTCATTTCATTTTCTTCTTTTCGTTATTTTCATTTTCTTTTCTTTTTCTTCCTTGCTCTTTCCTACTCATGGATGCCTCTGGTGGATCCTATTTCAGCATGTAAAAAGAGACAAATTATAGAGTTATAGAGGAAAATATGTATAAGGAAATAGGGGTTCCATCATAGGGCTCTCAAAGTGATGGATCCACATGTACCAAATGTGGACCAAATATTTTTGAGGAGGTTCAATAGTACCCTCCAAAAGGTTGTTGCTTATATGTTTTTTCATTAGATCCATCTATATTACAATTTAAAAAAACATTATACTTATTTTTCATTATAATGGACCATAGAGGCTTTATTTGTATATTTTGTGGTAAAAAAGGGGTTTAGGTGATCTGTAGGTTTTTTATCGTTAAAACTAGGATACATGGAATATTGTATAGGGTGGCACACCGTGTGTTCATTCAGTTCAGGAGAAATTATTTATTTATGTATACACTATATACAAGGGTGTACACTCTAATTAATATGTCTCGACCATGTATTCGAGTACCCATCCAAGTATTCATGTGTAGAGGCACAAAACGGTGTGGAGTACATATCCAGACATTGTGTGGGGTGCACACCATGTACAAGTGCACAACATAGGAATGTACCTAGTTAGTCCAGTTGGGGGACATGATAAGTTACACCAAATGGGGTACACACTGAGTTTATTATTTACACTCTGTTTGCTTCCGGCATTTAAACTCCTAGGAAAGTAGGAGTACATTCCCATGTTCTGTTTCGGGGTAATATGTCATGTACTCATAGGGACACACCTTGTACTTCCCCCTTTATTTCTTTGTGGGGTTTTCAGATCTTTTCATCCAATAGTTGGAATTGGACATATGATTAGTCAATAGTTGTACCGTTTCTGATTGAAGATGATGTAATGAAATGTGATGTGTATGGATAACTTAGGCATGGAATTTGATGCATTTCTCGAATGGAGATATTCTTCCTTTAAAAATATTTTACAGAAGTATCTAGAGTGTCAGTCATGGTCTGAGATATTCTCCCCAAGTCATATTTTCTCTTCTAGACTAAGAGGGTATTAGACTCTTTGTTATAATTAATCCCCTATAAGAGTCATCTCTTTACATTAGGCATAGAGGATCCTGTGTTAGAAACTTCTACCATCATTCTATGAATAATGAACCTTTATCGGTTTTTGTTCATTATATTCTGACCTTGGGTGTACCTTAAAATATACATTTTCCTATTTACCATTCTGAGGATCCCATCTTGGATTCCTTGCTCCATATTGTTATAGAGGGACCCCAGATGGGCACCATCAACTGTTTTGTTCTAAGGATATCTAATTGTATAACTCTTTCAAACATTAAATTTTAGGATCCCATGAAGGATTCCACCCATATCTTTATAACTAAGGATAATAAGTAGGATTCCATTGGTTATTCATGAAACTGATGATCTCAAATAAGATTCCTCTTAGTGTTTTACATGGGTGACCTAGGAGGATCCTGTTGTTTGATTATTCATGTGTTAGTACATCGAGTATGGGTAGATATGGTAGCGGGTGTATCCTTAGATCCATTTACGAACATGAAAGTCCATGGAGATGTTGAATTACTGTTAGTTTTAGGGGTTCATACACCCTACAAATTTTTTATTCATTCGCATTTTTATTATTAATGTAGTGATGTTTATAATAGGTGATTCTTGGTTGGTGTCTCTTGGCCTGAAATGATGTTTCATTCTTTCTTCTGGGTTGGCTGAATATTACTCCTGGGTTCTGTCATGTTTGTTAATATAGGAAACTAGAGCAACCTAGGAGGGGCATGTTGAATCAAGGTGTTAGATTTTTCATTTCATGAAATATATAGTGTTCCCACATCAGTAGTAATATGATAAACCTATCCATTGGAGTAGTTTAGTAATAAAACATTCACATGAAAAGAGACAACACATAAGTTTTACATCGTTCACCAATAAGGGCTAGTCCTAAGAGAATACAAAAATAGTATCTTGGTCATATCTAAATCCTCTGATAATCAATAGTTATGGAATACATATGTTCTTATATAGTCATTCTTGTCACGGAATACATCCTTTATATGATTTTGAGATAGCTCACTACGTCCATCAGCACACATCCGTCGACTCCACCAAGATCACTCCCTTTTGTGAAGTCTTAAACTGTTTGTAAATAAGTAGGTTTCATCAATGCATTAGAATTAAATTATTTATTTCTTTCTACCAAAATACTTTTCTTGCACCATAGACCTATGTTAATTCAATTTTGATGACTTGTTCACTAAAAAACAGACATTCAAAACATCCATTCACAAAGCTCCATCATAAATCTCTTACTTTCAAGAAGCTCACTACCTTTGTGAAACAAACTACCTTCATAAAGCCCACTGATTCAATGTGGAATACTCAATCATCTTCAGTCACTCATGAATCAAAATTATTGGCATCAGCTAAAACTCCACAAGTCGTTTTCATGATTATCAAGCTTGTATGGATGTCAGTTCCATAGATCTCCCATGGCTATACAAAATTAAATAAATTATGGATTTTTATTTAAATATTTCACTCTAATTATATGGGGGTAGCCTTGTATTTATTGGTTCGACCATTCGGGATGCTCCAAAAACAATTATAATATTTTATAGATCATTCAAAAACATCTTTTTCGTGCTACATTTTTTGTGTAACTTCATTGAGATTGATTGTTATCATGAATCATTCTGTCAAACCATAATATTCATGGAGCTCCATCAGTCATCAAGATCTAGTGACATTTTCCATTATTGGGTAGCATTCCATCACTATTATTGATTCTCTAATTCATCATCATTTACGATTCTTGTCTCTATTGTATAAATCACGGTCAAATTTCTTTGATACATTAAGAAACACCATTAATTAATACCATCACCAAAAAACTAATGACTTTTCCATATTTTTATAATTCCTTCAAAAAAATCTACTTTTCGTGATGCAATCTATCCTCTAAATTTTGGAGAACAAAAATTATGAATAATATGTGAAATGATGCCACCTATAACACTATTTACAAATTAAACTGTAAGATCCCTTTACATGAAGAATCCTTGATATTCCATGTGAGGATATGAATCAAACACAAACCATACTCCATTAGAGTAATTAAATTCCTAGGTTAGAATAGTTGGGATGCCCAAACATTCTTTCATGGGATCTGGAATTTGTGCCTTATTATTTTTAATATTGACTGGTAAACTCAGAGAAAACACCTTGGGTTCGGCTATTGATAATGTATATTTAATTACTAGATTGTTGGGATATTGAAAGGTGTTTTTTTATCCATATATTTAGAATATGATTATTTTATACAAAAACTTTCTTCCCTAATAATGAATACATGTGAATGATTACACTCCCCTGAGTGATGATTATGATTATCCTCTCCACTAACTGTGCATGGAATCCCTAATAATACTTGGTGGGGATGATTGTAATCTCCTCAACCTATAATCGGGATGAATACGCTCTCCCTGATCAGTTACATTTATGGAACCCTTTATACTTATTGATGATTATTTTTTCTCATGTGGTGGGGATAAGTATGCTCTCCTCATCAGATAATCCAGATTATTATGCTCTACCTAATCAGTTATGATAATAGAGGGGTGTTGTATATAGTCTCACTAGTGAGTTATCTTAAAATATTGCATATGATTAAAACCCTTATTGACTATCAGAGTCCCAATATCATGACCCCTTATAGATCGGGCCATTCAAATCATATATTGTATTGGATTTACATGGTCTGAGATGTATGGAATCTAACATAGTGACCATTGATATGGAATATGGATGTACTTACTAGAATACTTATTGAAAGGACTTACCATTGGCATATGGTATCATTATTAGTGTTTAGAGTTGATTATGGGTGAACATGGGTGTTGGAAAAGATTCTCTTGTGGAGATGTATCTTTCTCAGAGATATTTTCATTAATGGATGAAGTAGTTAATTTACATTGTGATCACAAAAGCAGAGATTGACATAATTTCACATGGTTTTAGATGATTGACATATAGCTCAATGTCCTTTTATTGGATGTCTAGGAGATTAAGATTACAAAACCAAGGATCGAATGAAGATCTGGTTTCATTTCATATCCTTCAATTACTCATGAATATTCATATTTTTGTATATATTTATATGTATGGTACTATACATGTATATATATATGTACATCCATGGACACATGTTTTCTATTGGTTTGGATTATGGACTCGAACATTGAGTGTGGTTTCACATTTTTATTTTACTAATATTTTAAATTATTTCTCAACATGGTTGTGAATATTTTCTTTATTGAACACTCATAACATCTTAATTAATATGTTCCTCATCGTGGTGGCCAACTGAAATTATTTTCACCCCTTTATGTGCACCCAAATAAAATACTTATATATTATTTTCATTTTGATAATGAGTTGCATGGTGAATTGGGTTGAGTCCCATTGATGCATGTTTGATCAAAGCTACTCCTATCGAATCATCCTATCAGGATGCTATAGTTCGACTTTCTCTGGAGACCAAGTACGTCATCTAGCTTGGATTTATTGGTTAAACCATTTAATTTTATTTTTTAAATTATTTTTCACTCATATATATTAATTATAATCATAGAGTGTGACCATAGTTATATTTTATAGAATGTTGGTTGGGATGTTAATGATTTTTTCATTAGTTATTACAGTATCATCAATTTTTGTTTACTTAATTATTTTGTACACTCTTAAATTTGTTTTTTGTATGATAAATTTATATAATAACTTTTTATTAATATGATATGAACTCTTTGTATCCCCAAAATCACACCCTTTTCCCTTGCAACTAGTCGGAAGCCTCAAACATACAAGGAGGCACACTTGAGGCCTTGTAACCCATCGTCTTTAGAATCCAATTTCAATAGAATCTCGGGCATGACATTAAAAATTGGTACCAAATATATTATTTTCCTATTATTTACTATTTTGGATATGGTATACCAGAGTATTATAAATGTGTTGGAACCTATGATGGATATTGGAATGGTGCATCTAGAACACTTTTTCGATAGGATGTATTAATTTCTAGGGTTAATGGATTGCTATTATGAACTGCGATGTTATAGTGGTTTTTTTCTTGTGTGAGACACATATTGTGTGGATGTTATGATTTTTAATGTATATCAATATCTTGGTCATTGTCAAGATGTTCAGGTGGAATTTGAATCTATGCTAGAAAAGGCAAGAGGTGTCTCATGCATCATACATGGCATGTAGGATTCATATCACATATACCATCTTGTGTGTGATTTTATTATAAAATGAGGCCGATATATTTGGGCCTAAACACATGATATATATTTCAATATAATTGAATGTTATTTATTAATGATAATATGTTTTTTCGTGGGGATGATGACTTATTCCTTGTGTATTGGAGGTGAATTGACCCTAGTGGGTTGATATAGGACGTCGTTCATTTTTCTCCCATTGTAGGGATTTGTTTCTTGTTACATGATTATCAAGTAGGAAATCCATGTATGATGTTGAAAGATACTAGGAATTTTAATCTAAAATGGACATCCATGGGCATTACCACATGTGGATGCCAGATGGGTGTTGGTTTAGTCTCCATTAATTGTTACTATCATGAATTCCAGGGAGTATTTCCTTATAAGAATTTTCAGAGAGGATCAATCCCATGTAGGTCATGTTTTAAGTTTTTATTATCGTTGGTCATTGTAATAATTTCCTTCAGTTCAAATGTTTTCTCTTTTTGATGAGGTATTTAGACCATGTCAAATAGTTGTGAGAAATATTCTGTATGGCTAGGTAAGAGACCAATAGGTCCTTATTTTTTACTCAAACGCATGTAAGATGACATTATTGTTTAGAAAAACTAATATAAAAGAGGTGGGAATTATTTTATTGAAACATCTTTAAGTAATGAGCTTCATTATATACTCATTATGAGATAGATGCATGTTTGGTACTCATGATTTATCTTATTGGAATGTTTATTACTTCAATTTTTGATAATCACCTTGGGTGTTTGTGTTTTTATAAACTAGATACGATGGGTAGGACTATTTGGGTTCCTGAATCTATTGATCTGTGTTTCTATTAATGTGAATATAGTCACAGTATGGGAATAAATCAGGATTACAATGACCCCAGGTGATAGAGAGACATGGAATAAATCATGGCACATGTGAGGTTCCATATTTTTAAGTGGATTTCCAAATAAGGTTCTAGATTTATAATTTTTTTATTGTGTTGTTTTCTAACATAGAATTTTAATGGATGACACACTAGAGTTTGAGTCGAGTGATAATGGTACATTGTGGTTGTGTGTGGTATCTTTTAAATCCAAAATTAGTGATTGGACGAGTGCGAGGTGAGGTTCGTTGGTTTTAAGACGTTTCATCACATAGGTTTTTTAGGACTAGTGGTTTTATATGATGAATGTACCTCAATGGTAGTGATGACATTGAGGGCAATTGGTGTAAGATGGTTTAACTATGGTTGAATCTTTTTTAGGTGTTGATGGAATGTGGGCATGGCTTGGAGGGATATTTACACACACTTTTGTGGAATAATAGTGTACTACTATTAGAGATATTCTTTTTCTATCATGAAATCTTCTAGAGTATACTGAGAGAGAATTGAAAACACAATGAGATATTTTTTCATTCCAATTTTCTTCACTAGTTGAGGAAGGGAACATGTTGAGGTGTCAGTCAGGGAGTGATGTAATGCAATCCATATGTTGGGGAGTGCATTGTTGGTTGTTTGATGGTGGTGACACTCATTATTTGTTTAACATCAGTGTTTTCTATGCGTTATTGAGCCCATATCATTGTTTTGAGATGAAGATAATCATATTCTTATTATGTGGAGTCCTAGATTTGTCATCATTAAACATCTTCTTAATAGGAGATGATTGTTGTTGCTAAAAGAAATGTTCATGAAAAAATACATATAGAATTAAAATTAATATTCTCAGGTTTAGATCACGGATAATATACTTTTTTCACACAACTTCTTGGGGATTATAAGTCTAATGGTGTTGAATTTTTAAGGACCATTGTTTTTTCAAACTGCAGTTTGGAGCAGAAATTTGAATTTTTTTTTCAGATACGTAAATGGTGTAAAATTGTAATTTACCCATGAATATGAACTCAATTAACTTTTTTTACCACTCTATTCGTACCAGAAAAGGGTGTCTACCCTTGGATAATAGTTTGGTAGAATTTCGAGCCAACCAAAAATTATTAGGATAATTAATAAATAATATTTAAACAATTCAATATGAAATAGTTCATGCAAGTTCTTTTATCCATAAATTTATAATGGAGTAAGATATTTATATTTCATCTCCACCATTTTTACACGAATTGGTAGTTTTTCATAGGTGAGGCATAAACTTGACTTGAGCACATAAGTCGACCAGGGCCCGCTTTTTCTTTTTTTTTCATTCTCTTTTTTTCATTCTTATCATTTTCTTTACCTTTTTTCTATCCTCCATAATTATCATGGATTTCTCCTGGGCTCCTCCATCACTGCGTCCAAAGAGATAAAATATAGTGGGGGAGAAATAATGAGAGTGAGAGTTGGAGGTGTTCCACCGTAGAGCTATGGGCGTGCTGGATCAACAAGCACCAACTGTGGACCATAGAGTTGACTTAATCAATGGAATATCTCACCCAAAGGTAGGTATTTTTATATTTTCAACAAAAATTTAACACCATAGGATTCCACGATACTATTCTTCTTATAATTCAATAGCTTGCGTTACACGCAATATTGAGTTCAAGCGCACATTAACCTATCAAACAATTCATTTAAAAAGAAGATATGAGTATTTATTACCACATTATGAATTTTAACTATCCCATATATTTTTAACATTTTTCTTATGTGTTTATTAGACAAAATATATAGACAAATTGAATTTGTTAGATAAAAGAAGTATTTTTCAAAAAATATAGTTTTTCCACATTTTAATTGAGAACCCTTTTCAAATACAATATTTTAATTGTTTAGATATGAAATTTGACATAAAAAAATTCTTATTTATAATAGGTACATAAAAATTTATTTTGGATATATTTTTGGTGTTTTTCTAATAACTTTCTTATTTTAATGAATAATAAAAAATACTAATTTTTCTTCAAAATTATTTATATAGGTAGACTTTCTTTTTAATAGTTTTTAAAATTTAATTGAATTATTTTATTATAACTTAATAATGTTATTGTCTTTTAAATTAATTTCACATTGAAATTAGATACAAAAACATGTCAGTTTTTTGATAGTTTTTACTTCTTAAAAAGCTTCTTTTTGGTTATGACTACATGAATTAATTTTAAATTTATTTTTACTAATTCGCTGTTTTGAATTTGGAAAAATGGAATCCATATTTTTTATTAAAAGATAAAATTTTCTAAATATGTACCTTTAATTTTTTAGAAATATTAATAGAAACTTCTGTAATTTTTTTATTTACCATGGTTCAAGGGTAAATCATGTAAATAAGGGTAAAAATAATATTATAATTCTATATAACAACCCTAAAACGTGTCATAATCCTGTTATATGCAATATTTCCAACCATGAGACTCCTTAGGACGATCCTTTGGAATTTGGGAGCCACATTGGTATGCAAATGACATTTTATAATATTTAATTTAAAAAAGGGGAAATATAACATAAACATGTATATTTTACAAAATCAGTTTTAATATAGGGTTATATAACAAATCTATATGACTATAAATAATCATTATAAATCTAAAAATAATAATAAATCATGGTATTTTATTTATAATTTTT
This sequence comes from Viscum album, assembly GCA_963277665.1. NCBI lineage: Eukaryota > Viridiplantae > Streptophyta > Magnoliopsida > Santalales > Viscaceae > Viscum > Viscum album. Next base: position 93,342,567 of record OY728164.1, read on the forward strand.
AAAAATTTAATAAATATATTTTTTTATGACACAATGATGATGAAATGATTACCTTATTAATGAATAATTCAAATAAAGAAATTATAAATATTGAAATTAATTTAATTTGAGCAATTTTATGACACACACAAATTTTATTAATGACATTGACATATGTGGGATGAGTTAATGAATTTTTTTAGGAGGATTAATTTTTTTTATGATTATATCAAAAATCAATTACAAAATATTTTCAAAATTAACATAAATGTGTTTTTAATACAAATTATATATTATTAAATGATACAATTTTCCTAAAAATATTTGATTCATAAAAATTGAATATATAATGTTAAAAACTCCATTAATGATCCAAATTTACTTCTCTTAAAATTTTATGGAAACTATAGTAACCATATAATTTTAAAATACAAGAAGACACGGTAAGAGTTAATATTTTTAATAAGGGTTAACTCCAAAAGATAAGGTTAAATTCAGGACCTAAACTTGTCAAAAAATATTTTTTGAGATTAATTATACCCATAATCATCTTAAACACTAAATAATTTAATTTTTATCAATTAAAAAAATTTATAATAAATTAATTTTTCATGCTCTTCCAAAAGTGCCCCTTACCTCTCTAATAAACAGCACTTATCCTTATCTTCTATTCACACATAAAAATCCATTTGTCTAGGAAAAACCCTACTCAAATAACCTCCAAACATAACTAAATTCTTTATAGAGTCCACCATTTGGTCAAAAAACCAACATAAGGAATCCTTTTCTGCAGATCAAAAGAGGACCCCGATGAAGAAGTAATCATTTTATCCCTTCATTCAAAGTTATTTTATTCTTCTAGTTGTCTAAACAGAAAAGTAATAAATTCAGTGTCATAAATTTAATAAGATATTTTTATAATCATGGTATAACTATATTAATCATTTTATCCATCTAATAAATAATTATATCACCATGGATTGGTACTTACTACTTAACGTCTATACGTAGTTGTGAAATTTGTTATTCTACATTACATTTTATGGATGGGTATAATGATGAGTATAATTGCCATAAATAATGAGTATTAAATTATTATGATTATGTATAATTGATATATTTTCAAATTCCATATCATTTAATCATTAAAGGAATGATATCATCACTCATGTGTACAAACAACTTACCATCTCCACGACATGAAGAGATCCATTCTACACATTAACCATTAAAGAATGATTATAAAAATATATATTTTTTAAATAATTATGAAATATATGACAAAATTAGTCTAATGTAATAATATATATATATATATCATTCACTTACTTCCATTTTATAAGAAAACGGAAACATCGTTTATGAGTATGTACGGTCTTCCGTCTCTATGAATGGTGAATTATATTTCATATATCTATATATTATATATAATTATATTATGAATATATATGATATATAAATCATATTATACATTTTTTATTTAATTCAATCCTGATCTAATTAATATGATCATGAATAATAAGTGAAAACACTTATGATAAAAAAATCAATTATTAACCAAAATGTTGCATTAACTAGAAATTGTTAATATATTTATAATATAAAGTCTCAAAAGAATCATTTATGATATGATTAATATTAATATGATTCGGATATAAGTTAATAATATGTTTTGAAATTGTATACCAGAATTTTGAAGACATACAAATAGTAGTAGACCTATGATAAGGGTTAATTTCACAATCTCATTATGAGCTGAGATTGCTTATATGTATCTCTCTAAGGGTAAACATTTATCATCCACATCCATGTTTCATATAAAAGTATTTCAATGTAATATTTCTATCTCTAGACTATAATTTAATGTAATTTATACCCATGTTTAAATTTTTATAAAATTTATTGAAACAAATCATTCCATCTTTTTCCAAACAAGGTAATGAATTAGATTTTTGAAAAATTAAGGAACAAATTTTTTTTAACATATAATAAATCCTAGGATATTTACCACAATAATGACACCATATTATTTAGAAGAATCAATTAAAATGTTACTAGTTTATTTTCAATGTAAATATTTCCTTTTATAATTGTGTAGGCTTTCAATTGATATCAATGTAAAAGAATGAATATTTATAAAAGTGTTATAATGATTTAGTTAGATCACTTTCATCTATGTCTACATTATTTGTTGGATTTTTTTGGCTTATTTAAGAATAATATATTATGATAGAATCTTCCATATTGTATTGATGTTCTTATGATATGTTTGGTATTGTATGTTCTATTTTGATATCATTCTTAGAATATGGTTTAATTATTGACATTTCAATGTTAGTTATAATATGAACATTTATTTTGGTTATGTTATACCCCTATCATAAGAGGAATGCATTGGAAATTTTATATTTTGAGTGGGGCTTACTATAACCCCATGATTCTTTGCTAGTATCATGAGAAAATTATGTTTGTGTTTTGGATATTGTCTTACCCAATTAGGTATAGTGACTGGGTTTAAGCATTGGTGGTATGTTTAAGATGTACCACATTATGAATTCTATCATTATGTGATTATTTATTGATTTTAAATGATTTTATTAGACTATTAGAATATCCATGTGAACGTTTAAATGGAATTATTTTATTTATGCATTCCGTATTATGATAAAGCTAATTTTTTTAATGGCATTTGTTTAAATTGTGCACCTTACCAAAAATATTTATGTTTATTTGTGATATAGTTTTCTCTAATTTTTATCTTTACTGAGCATCTAATCTCATCTCTTTCTTATGTTTCTTTTTCCCAGGATTCGATGAAGTATGTTATTATTCATATGAAGGGTTAATCTAGGGGAATAATTTCATTCTCAAAATATTATATATGATCTATTTTATACAAGAAATTTTTGTTTAATGTTCATGTCTGTAATCTATTTTCCAAGAAATCTATATTGGTTGTTCATTTGGGACATGATTCATTGTAATCATGCCAACATATAAAAATAATTCACTATCTTCGAGCATCTGGGGTCAGTGCCTCACAATTTGATTTGGAGGATGTTTAGAAAAAACCTTTGAAATAGATTTAAAAACTATATATTATGGAACATTACCCTAAGATATAACATGGGGATAAGTATAGATAAAACCCCAATAATTTTGGTAAATTAGTGATTACGTGTATATTCTAGGAAATTCATCACTGTATGGATACTACTAGTGGATGTGTGTAACGTCCTCATTCCGAAATCCACATAGAGGCACCCCATACCCAGTAGGTCACATGGCCTCAAGATCATTTCACCGAACACCAAAGTTTTCTGACTAGAACTTAGGGCCTTGTGTGTGACACTGGAGAATCTATGCCCTCATTGGAAGACGGAATCAACAGACATAAAACAGATAACAATAGCGAAAGCAGTAATAAAACCAATCAAAAGTAATTAATAGATGACTGGAGGTAACAACTAGGGAACACATGTATAAATGATGTGTTTCTAGGATACTATCCAAACAAATCATAATGATGGAATATAGTACTAAACCCAAGTACAAATGAATAGCAAGTAAATATCTCTATGGAATCTCAATCCTATGCATTGTACCATGCTCCCACGCTCCACAAAAATGAAGTATCTAATGTAGAAGGGTCATTTCCCTTATCTAAACCTATAACAATATAATCTGTTTGGGCCCAAAACCATGACCCCAATAGGGCGTGGGATGAATTGCAGTAGGCAACCAACCAAAGATATGTGTCTAACAGTTAGTGAATATATATGGTAGACAATAATGAAAATGAAGCAATAACCAAAGAAGTACATATATTAACAATCCTTCAAATTCAATTGTATTCATTATCATATATCAAGTAAGTAGCTAATCAAAAGCAGGTAACCCTCTGAGAATTAATTACAACCTAACCCCTCTAGTTATCCAAGAAAAAACAAGAAACCTTTGGGATGTACAAATAGTCTAACCCCTCTAGTTGAGCTTTAGCAAAGACACTCTGAGGAAGCAGTCACCATCAATTCCCAATGTGGTATTATATCGGTAACTCATAGAAACTATGAGGAAGACCTCAACATCTAATTCCCCCTGTGGCCAATTTTATGGAAACAAAAAACACTCTGAGGGATAAAAAATTTAGTCCCCCTATAGTCTCACAACGTAGTAGTAAACAGATAGTATGTTGAATCCCTCAATGTCCATTCTCCATATGATCTACTACACCAGGTTCTTGAGGCCCTATGTATGTTTGTCATGCACAATGATACATGGAAGCCAATGAAAACCTCATGATCTACATGGATAATCAATCTACATCATATCATAGCATGTAAGATAATAATCACTCCATTTTAACAAAAATAGGCATTTAAAACAATGAAGCAGCCTAACAGGGAAAGCTAGACCAAACAGTCCAAAACAAGAAAACATGGGAGAAACATCCCTATCATGGAAATGTTAACCCTATTCATTAACAATTATCCACTATCCAAAAAAAACACATAGCAGGAAAAATAGGGCTACAAACCATAAACATGCAATACCCCGAATGAGGGTATTGGGCATTGTTACACATAAAATTCAAATACTATCTATAGAAAGGAAAAAAACACCTACCTCAGCATTGTGAGATCGATAATTGTGATCCTCATGCCTTGAATCACCCTAAAAAAGTGAAGATCTACAAAAAATTTTAAAACGTTCAACTAGGGATATCTCACAGAAGATAATAAATCACGAGATCGTATTCAATGAGAAGAGAGAACTCACTAATGCTATTCTAACACTGCCGACAGATTTCAATTCAAAGAACATATCATTATTTAGGGGCTCAGAGAAGGAAAATGATCATACATATTCCCATGGTAAATACTGATGAAGAAGGAGTGATTTTTGTCCATTATACGCACCCATGGTCCGTTTAATGAAAAAAAGTACATGGCGGGTTATTCAAAAGTACACGACTTGTACGTTCATTTTCCAGCCTCCTCTTTATGTGGTTTTAAAGTCACTACACATGGTCATGTACTCGGTCATTACACAAACAATCTACGGTCACCTGCGGAAACGGGGTACACTGTGTGTACTTAATATACAAATCGCGTACTCTGGATATTTCCAAAAACTCTTATTTTTCTCAAAAACATCTAGAAAATTAAAACATATCTGAAAAAAACATCTGAGTTCTTAAAAACATCATCCCATAAATAAAATCATCCCTCAATTTCCCTAATAAGGTTATGTAGAAGAGAAACCTCGAATAGCTTCGGCCACTGTTATCGTAAATCAGCCTCCCTCTCCCATGTCTCATCGTATACTCGCTCGTGTTCCCATAGAACTCATACCATTAGGAATACACTTGCCACAAAGAACCTTCACACATCAATACACAATCCAGATATGATTCTCCTCAATAGATGTAAAGATCCAGGATTTCCCTGTAATTTTTTTATTAGATTAGAATTTTACGAGTCCGCGAAAATTGACTACATGTGTTTCTGTGGCCCGGAGTGCCCAGAATTAATTTCTGAACATTTTTTGGGTACGTATAGTAAGCTTCAGAGTGGGTTTTTCTATCTTTTTAACCAGTGCTCAGAATTGAAATTTGAGGACACCGTTTAACTCACACTGCTAGTATTCTCTTAAGGAGACTTTCACTTCGACGACCGTTGGTCATGGGTGAATGTTATTTTTTGGGTGTTTTTGTGAAAATAATTAAATAAAATAATGCATGTAAATTTTTATTTTATTTAATTTTTTGAAACTCCCATGTGGATGTTTCAAAAGTGGGTACCACCTAAATTTACCTCCCATGAGAGGTTATAGTTGTGGGGACCACCCGAGCCTAACTTCCCATGAGAGGTTATGGTGGTGGGGACCACTCGAGGTTTAAACCTCTTGAGATCCGCTCATAAAGAGGGAGGAACCTCTCAAATTCATCTTTAATGTGGAGGATCCTCTTGGGATTCCTCTACATTAATTGTGAAAACACTATACATAAATATTTCCAACATGTGTGTGTATATGCCAAATTTTTTTTTCTTATTTTAAATTACATTGGCACCTATATCTTTTGGTGTAAAAAGGGGATGGGGAGAACTCTTTGGAAAATAGTGGAGAATACCATCCTCCAACGAAGAAAGCTCTTGCTGAAGTAGACCACCTTTGACTACGACGAACCAACAAACAATCTCGAGAACAGAGGCGTGTTGAAGGAATGATGAACGCCAATATCTTCTATTTCCTCCAACGTCGGACGTCTTCATCTATGATGAATATACGTCTGTACTTATTTATCACACAATGGTCAACTAACAATCCCAGGTCAGCGGTTGTTATTAAATTCATGAATTTTCTCTTATTTAAATTCATCGTTCTTGGTAAGCATGGAGAATGTAGATCAACCAAAACAAATTGATCCATGATTCATATTAAATGGAATAGTTTTTCGTTCTTGACTCCAATTTTTTTTGAGCCTCTTGATACTGGTCTAATGTGGAGGATTCTGACCAAAAAAATAAGGGACGACCCCTATGACATTATTCATTACGGTGTTATTTGTGATGGAAGAAAGTGGCTTCCACCATGATGAAGAACAACGAGAGAGTTTGGCTAAACCGTCCGCCGAAGAAGGCACGCCACCCCACTGTTCATAGCCAAGCCGCCGCCTGCGGCCTCGCCACCCAAGTCGTCGTTGTCGTTCCTGGTCGAGCCGTCGTCCACACCACCACCACCACCCGTGACCTCACTGCCTGAGCCACCACTGTCATCCATGGTCGAGCTGCCACCCAATATGCCGCCGCTGTCTACAGCAACGCCGCCGCCTGCAGCCTTGCCACCTGAGCTGCTGCTGCCGTCCACGATCGAGACACCGCTCGGGTCCCCACCACCATTCCCAGTCGTGCCATCGCCCGTAGCCTCACCAACCTAGCCGCCACCACCATCCATGGTCGATTTCCTGCTGAAGCAGCCTCTACCGTCCACCACCGAGCCACCGCCCGCATCCTCGCCACTCGAGCCTTAGCCGCCATCCGCGGCCACTCTGCACCACCCACGGTCTCGCCGAGCAATTCCCTAGGTGAGCTTCCCTCACGACACTCCTTAGATGAGCCGTTCATGAGGTAACCCAGGTCTGATCCTCCCTTGAATATCCCCTCATCCAAGCCACCCCCGCGACTCCCCAGGGCCATGCCTCCCTCACGACACCCTCCATGGCTGAGCCACCCCGTGGTGACCCACCCCCACAACACCCTATGTGGCCCTCCATCGCCCCTCGTGGCTTGTTTGAAAATCCAGTGGGCAGGGCCACCCAGTGTGGGCCGTGCTGGGTCAGTCATACTAGGTAAGATCAAACCCGGACGCACTTCAACCCATTTACGCATTTTCAGCCATATCATTGGCACCAGACAACTATTTGATGAACCATCTGTGGTGCCATAAATACTGGAGCGAGATGGACCCTTTTGAATAAACCACTAGAGTTTTGGATAATGATGGGGTATGTTTGGGTTGGATTGAGCACGAATCCAACTGGTCCCTCAGGACTAAAATGATAATAACTCACAGATCGGGATTTTGATTGAACACCGTGTATTGAGTTGAGACCCTTATGAAATGGCGGTCGTTTTAGATACTTCATTGTGGGACATCATGGTAGTTGGTGTATCATCTAGTGGCTTCGGGTGAAGACACTCCCAGAGATGAAAAAGCCTAAGTCGGGAACCAGTAGTTGGCTGTGACGAGAAGACTGACTAGAGATCCTATGTGGGTCAGCTGCTAGCAATCCTGTGTGGGTCAGCTCCTAGATATCCATTGTGGGTCAGATCCTAGCGATTCTATGTGGGTCAACACCTTGAGATCCTATGTAGTTTAGCTCCTAGCGATCATGTGTGGGTCTTCTCCTTGCGATCCTATGTGGGTCAGCTCCAAGAGATCCTATGTGGGTCACCTCTTAGCGATCCAGAGTGGGTCAGATCCTAGGGATCTTGTGTGGGTCATCATCAAGCGATACTATGTGGGCCATCTCCTATTGATACTGTGTGGGACAACACCTAGGTATCCTATGTGGTTCCTCTCCTAGAGATCCTATGTGGGTCATCTCTTAGTGATCCTGCGTGGGTCAGCTCCTAGCGATCCTCTGTGGGTCGTCTCCTAGTGATCCTGTGTGGGTCCGCTCGTAGAGATTTTTCGTGGGTCAGCAGTAGAGCCTCTTAATAGAGTATGATGATTTAATATCAATAACTAATCATATAAACTAGCATACGTAAGTTATACCTTGCGAGAGGTGAGTCAATACCTCTGTGTTTTCCACATGATTGAGATGGATTTCGTGAAAACTTAAGTATATGTATGGGAATATACCTAATAAGGGTTATCTATAGATTTCATACCTTTTAGTTTATCCTCAGTGGATTTTGTAATACCTTGAGGATCTCAGGGTCCCTACTGAGAATCGTTATACTCACCCCAGCACGGGCTATGCCCGCACCTTTTTGTGTTTGACGCAGATGAAAGACAACGCTGACTGAGGATGAGGGTAGCGGTACTAGACAGTGCTTGGAGGTAGACCCTACAGCATGTCGATTCGCCATAGAGACAGGTGTATGTGGAGTGCTGAGGAGGAGATTTGTACCTACCCTTCATGTATGAATTGAGTTGGATGATCTCGGAGCTACAATTCACCTATCAATTATCTTGTACATTCCAGTTTTCTGTGTACATTCGTGTTGTGCTTGTATTCTGGTGCTTTTTTTCTTACTATACTCACTCTGTTTACTATTCAGTATTCATGAGTTTGTATCTTTCTTTGTGCTTGTTTTTGGGTTTACAGGTTATAAAGGTAATTCCTTTCTAGTTCTAGGAAATTACTCCTTTGGTGCTGGTCTCCAGCCTCTGGCCTAAGGAAGGCAGGCTTGGGGTAGTTATGGCACAGGCCCCGGGGGATGGGTCATGAAAAATTGGTATCAGAGGAGTCATTTATATCATATAACATAGGACTCTGATGATTCATTTAATGGAAATAGTGTTAAGTGTAGTGAGTGTGGTTATCCGTTTATGGAATCTAGTGTTGGTGCGGCGACCGACGTATCCACACACCACGACCCTGACTTCTTATTTCTGACTCAGTGCACGAAAACACTGATTGAGTGTGTGTTTTTAAGAGCTTTATTTTTGGCCACTTTGAATCATCTCACTAGGTATAACTTATTGACCATGGTGAACCTGTTTATTTTCAGGATTCCTCCACACATATAGGCAGCTAGGGTTCTGAGATTAGTATGCACTGATAGCCCACCGAGCAAAGTGGCCCCAATTCTGGGCCCTCTTTCAGTAGAGGCACCAGTGGAGGCACCAACAGTACCATTACCCATTGGGCCATCGATGCCATCGTCCCCAATAGTAGACGGTGCACACCACCAGAGTGTGTTGGATGATTTCCAGAGCCAGAGGCCACCTAGCATCAGGGGAGAGATGGACCCACTGGTAGGTGAGGATTAGTTGGAGATTGTAGTGAGAGTCTTCTGACTGGTAGGGACACCAGACGATCTCATGGTGATCCTTGTCACCAACCTTATATAGTAATTTGTTGGAAGATGGTGGAGCTTGATGCTCTAGGTTCAGGATGAGTTTATGATACTTTGGGTAGATTTTGGGAGCCGCTTTTGGGAAGATTATTTCTCAGTGAGTCACCTAGAAGTGCACATATTGGATCTTCTTCATCTACTAAAGGAAAATATGATTGTAGCTCAGTACTCCTCAAGGTTCACTAACCCCTCATGATACTACACTAATATAGTTTGGGACTCTATATTTAGGGACCAAACCTTCAAGAAGGGATGCGGGTGGGAGATCAGGGCTTCGATGATCTCACTCAGCATCCCGAGCAGGTGGGGGTGTTAGAGAGTGCCATCTTAGTGGAGAGATTTCTTGCTAAGCGGTCTCCAGCAACAAGACCCACCACCAGTCCTCACATAGAGAAGTCTTATGCAGCTGGCAGTATACATATGACACGGAGGTCAAAGAGGGCCAAACCTACAGGTGGACGACTGCATGATTCAGTGTTGTTTGTGAGGGGCACCTGAGATAGAGACAGTCATGCCAGGAGGAGCCAATGTTACGCATGCGGTGTGTAGGGTCACATGGCTCATGACTATCTGACCCGCCATATAGATGATCAATAGATGGTTGAAGTATTTCCTAATAAGAGATAGATATTTGACCGAGGAGGTCCATAGGGAGAAGGCAGACATGGAAGAGGAGATGGTCGTGCAGTCGGCGTTGGGAAAAAATTCGATATGATACCGCCACCACCACCAGGAGGTCCACCCCGACTGCAGTGAGCAGGTGGACAGGGGATAGCTCAGCTCTAGGAAACTGAGGCCTATGATCATTGTTCTCTAGAGATTATACGAGGTACGATCTGTGTCTACTCCTATATAGATGTAGTTCTTATAGACAATGGTTTCTGACATCAATTTATTTCCCTACCCTTATTCAGAGCACAAATATTCAAATGATGTTTTTGGCTCAATCCTTACAGATAGATACTCCTATCAGAGAGGATTCTATAATTTCGAACTGGTTTCGGCAGTGCGAGCTTTCTTTAGGAAGCGAGTGCTTCAGCCAGGATCTCCAGGTAGCAGCATCGAGGCCTTACGACTTTATATTTTATATGGATGGGTTATCTATAGTCCATGCTCGGATTGACTGTATTAGGCCCAAAGTGCAGTGTGTCCACATGGATGGGACCATGTTTACATTCACCAGTGAGAAAGGAGCCTTTGCAGCACATGATGGACTTACCTGGAAGAGAGTGCATCTGATCATTCAATAGTTGGGTATCCTTACCCTCAGAGCAGTTGATGTAGAGAGTCAGAATTGTCCTGTATTGGTGGAAAAGTATGCAGATGTCTTCCCTGACTATGTTCTGGGTCTACCTCCTCGTAGAGATGTGGAATTTTACATTGACTTGTACCCTGGGACGACACCTATATCTACACCAGCATATCAGATGGCTCCCGCAGAGCTTCATGTGTTGTGGGTAAAACAAGAGGACTTATAGGGGAAGGGATTCCTTCGGCCACGTGTTTCTCCTTGGGTAGCCCCGATTATATTCTCCAAGAAGGCAGATGGGATATAAAGGATTTGTTTTGACTATTGACTACTAAAACATGTGAATGTGAATACCATGTACCCACATTCAAGGATTGACGACCTCTTTGATCAGATGAAGGGATCACAGTGGTTCTCGAAGATAGACCTCAGACTATGCTCTCACCAGCTCAGAGTACAAGAAGAGAATGTGAAGAATACGACCTTCAGATATCAGTATGACCATTATCAGTTCTTTTTTATTCCATTCGGTGTAACCAAAGCTCCCATAGTGTTCATGGGACTCATGAAAAGGATCTTTCATCCATACCTTGATCTCTTTATAGTAGTCATCATTGAAGACATTCTGATCTATTCAGCTCTTGAGGAGGAGCATGCCTATCATTTATAGGTATTACTAGACACACTCTGATAGAACCATATTTATGATATTCTCTTGAAGTTCCAGTTCTAGATTTTAGAGGTTCACTTTCTGAGACATGTCATATCGGAGGCTGGAGTTGCAGTGGTTCCAGTGAAGAATGCGGATGTACATTCTTGGGAGCCAACCAGGAGTGTGACAAAGGTGTGGAGTTTCCTTGGTTTGGCTGGATAATACTAGAGGTTTGTTACAGATTTTTCCAGAGTTTCAGCACTACTTTCAACATTGAAGATGAAGGGGAAACCCTTCATGTGGTCGAAGGGATGCCGAGAGAGTTTTTAGAAGCTAAGACAGAGGCTGACTAGTTCCCCCATCTGGAGGCTTCCAGAGGAGGGCATTGGGTACTTAATATATTGCGACGCATCAGGGACTGGGCTATGATATGTCCTGATGTAGGAGTGAGAAGTGATCACTTATGGTTCATGACACCTATGGCAGTATGAGCAGAACTATGCTACCCATTAATAGGAGTTACCAGTAGTGGTATTCTCCTTGAAGATGTGGTGACACTACTTCATGGGCGAGCACTTTACATTGTACTCTAATCACAAGAGTCTCAGGTTTATCTTCTATCAGGAGGACCTGAACATGAGACAATGACATGGTCTTGAGTTCAACCAATACAATGACATCGAGATATTCTATACTCTTAGGAAGGGGAACATTGTAGTAGATGCACTCAGTAGGAGGTCTGGTATACATCTACTAGGAAAGGTGACAGAACAACTGGCCACTTTGCTGATATCCTTTATGGATAGTGATGGATCATCTTTTATTCAGTCTCTTACAGTCACTCCCCCACTTATTCAGAAAGCTAGGGAGGCACAACGTGGGGCTGCTGACTACGAGACACGACATGCTCAGATATCCATAGGATAGGCACGTGATTGATTTTCTAAAGGTGTGGAGCATGTCATTCTCTACAGAGGACTTAACATGGTACTATTTTCACTTCGGGAGGAAGTGTTGAGGGTGTTCCACACATCTCCTATTACAGTACATCCAAGAGTGGAGAATTTATACCAAGATCTCCGATGACATCACTGGTGGCCAAGAATGAAGAATGCAATAGGAGAGTTTGTCACTCGGTGCCTCCCTTGTCAGCATGTGAAGGTGGAGCATCAGGTACCAGCAAGCTTGGATTATCCTTTAGAGTTCATAGAGTGGAAGTGGTATGGGATATCCATAAATGTTGTGATAGGACATCCACGTACATCCAGAGGTCATGACTCTATATGGGTGATCATCGAACGACTCACCAATTCATCCCACTTCATACCGATAAGAGAGCAGAGTTCAGTAGAGATAATGGAAAGCCTATATGTGTATAAGTTTGTGCACCAACCTGAAGTAACATCGATGATTGTCTCCGATCATGATGCATGTTTTACCTCCTAGATATGTAATGGGTTCCAGGAGGCTTTCGGGATGAATCATCGTTTGAGTACCACCTTCCATCATGAGACGGATGGTCAGACTGAGCGGACCATTTAGACCCATGGGGAGATGTTGCGTGCTTGTGTCCTCGACTTCAGTGGCTACTGGGAGGATTACTTCCCTTTGGTGGAGATTGTGGACAATAATATCTATCACACCCTCAATGGGATGACCCCTTTATAGGTGATATACGGGCAGCCTTGCAGATCACATTTGTGCTGGACTTACCCATGGGAGTCAGCATTCGTAGGACCAGTGAAAGTTTGGGCTACCACATTGAATGTATAAATCATAGGATGAAGACTGTACATATCAGGAATAATCATATTCCGAAAGAAGTCGGAGACCTCTGGAGTTCGAAGATGGTGACCACGTCTTTCTACGGGTCTCACCTCGATGAGCATTGCAGAGATTTGGCTTAGGAGGCATGTTATCTCCAAGGTTCATCGGACCATTTCAGGTCCTCAATAGAGTTAGTGAGGTGTCTTACCCCTTATCTCTTCCACATCTGTTGCACCATTTGCATGGCGTCTTCCATGTATCCTATCTGAGAGATACGTGCAAGATGCTTCTCACATCATCGACCTTGGTGAGTTGGACGTCGACGATAGGGAAACATTTATGGAGGGTCCAGTTGAGATTGAGGATCAACAAGAGTGGGTCCTTCGTGGATGGTGGATAGCTATGGTGCGGTTTCGTTGGAATCACATGAAACTCTAAGAGATTACATGGAAGCGGGAGGCTCAGATGCGTGCTTAGTACCCCAACTTGTTCTCTTAGTTTGAGTTGTGGATTATGGGTACATAAAGCCCTAAGTTGGGGTTAATGTAACGACCCGGGATTTTAATGTCATTTATTTTATTAAATTGGAATCTTTTGAGTCCAAAAAAATTTACGACGCGTGATTCTGTGGCCCAATGTTCCCGGTATTAATTTCATAACTTTTTTTGGGTACTTTCAGTAAACATGAGAGCTGGTTTTTCAAACATTTGATCCATTTCACCTCAATGGATGTTAGTCAAGGGTGAAGGTTAATTTTTGTGTTTCTCATGAAAAGAATAAAATAAAATAATGTGTGTAACATTTTATATTATTTTGTTTTGAATCTCCCATGTGAATGTTTCACAAGTGGGGACCACCTGAATTAACTTCCCATTAGAGGTTATAGTGGTGGGGACCACCTGAGCCTAACCTCCCATGTGAGGTTATGGTGGTGGGGACCACATGAGGCATAAACCTCTTGAACTCCCCTCTTAATGAGGTGGAAACCTCTCAACTCCCTCTTTAATGTGGATGAGCTTCTTGAGCTTCATCCACAATAATTGTGCCAACGCCATACATTAATTTGGCCAACATGTGCATGTATGTGCCAACATAATTTCTTATTAATTTAAATTATATTGGCACCTATTTCTTTTGGTGTGAAAAGGAGAAGGTGTGGACTCTTAGGAGAATCGTGGAGAATCCCATCCTCCAACCAATAATTCTCTCATCGACGAAGAACGCCTTCGAATATGAAGAACCAACGAACATGCCTGGTATCGGAGGCATGCAGCGGGCATGACGAATGCTGATATATTTGACTTCCTCCAATGTGGGTCATCTTCCTCTACAATGAATCTACGTCCATACATCCTTCTCGCACCAACTTCAATGAACAGTCCAAGGTAGGGGATATTTTTTAATTCATGAATTTTATCTCTTTTAATTTCCTCCTTCTTGGTAAGCATGGTGAACGTGGATCAACCAAAATGAGTTAATCCACGATTCATATTAAATTGAAGATTTTTTCGTTCATGACTCCTATTTTTGTGGAGCCACTTTCTACCACTCTAACGCGTAGGATGAGGTCCAAACAAACATGTCCTGACCCTTCCACAGTTCTTCATTATTGTGTTCATCGTGATTGACGAAAGTGTCTTACAACTTGGAGATGAATGAAGAGAGAGGCCGGATAAACCGACCAATGTTGAAGGAATGACACCCCGCCGTCCACAGCCGAGCGACCGCTTGAGCCGCCGCTGCCGTCCGCAGCGGAGCTACCACATGTGGCCTCACCGACCGAGTCACCGCCCTTGTCCACGGTCGAGCCACCGGTCGAGCCGTCGCCATATTATGTGGCCCTGTCGCACCTCCCGCGGTTTCGCCGAGCGACCCCTTGGTCGAGCCGCCCTGGTGGCACCCCTCGGCTGAGCCACCCACTTGGCACCCCTGGGCCGAGCCGCCCTTGCAGCACCCTCAGTGGCCAAACCGCTCCTTGGCCGACCCACCCTCGCGGCACCCCCTGCGGCCCTCCACGGCCCCCTCGGCCTAGCGAACCGTCGATCAGGATTGATCGGGTCGACCCGAACCGGGTCCGCCTAGGCCGGGTCGAGCCTGGTCGGTCCGACCGGGTCAGACCGGACCTGAAACCACTTTGAACCATTTACGCATTTTCAGCCCTATCATGGGCACTAGCCAACCGTGTGATGAACCGTCTGTGGTGCCTGAAACCTTTGAGTGAGATGGTCCCTTTGGAATACCTCACTAGAGATTTGAATAATAATGGAGTATGGTTGGGTTGTATTGATCATGAATCTTACCGGTCCCTCAAGACTAAAAGGCTAATAACTCACAGATCGAGCGTCTGATTGACACACTGCCTGTTGCGTTGAGACCCCTATGTCATGGCAGTACATTGAGATACTTCTTTGCAGGACATCATAATAGTGGGAGTAACAACCAATTGATTGGGAAGAAGACTCCCTCGGAGATGATCAAACCTAGTGCGGGAACCTAGTAGTTGGCTGTGACGAGAATACTGACTAGCGATCCTCTGTGAGTCAGATCCTAGCGATCATGTGTGGGTCAGCTCATACATATCCTCTATGGGTCAGAAATTAGTGATCATGTGTGGGTAATCTATGCAGGATCCTGTGTGGGTCAACTCCTAGGGATCCTATGCGGGTCATCTCCTAGCGATCATGTGTGTGTCAGATCTTAGCGATCCATTGTGGGTCAGATCCTAGTGATCTAGTGTGGGTCAGATCCTAGAGATCCTATATGGGTCATCTCCTAGTGATCCTATGTGGGTCACCTCCTTGGGACCATGTGCGTGTCGGATCTTAGAGATCATGTGTGGGTCAGCTCCTAGCAATCCTATGTGGGTCAGTTCCTAGAGATTCTGTGTGGGTCAGCAGAAGAGCCTCTTTATAGAGTAAGATGATTATTAGCTATAACTAATCATATCTACTACCATTGCTATGTTATACCTAGTGTTATCTTAGTTGGCACCTCTTTGTTCTCCTCATTATTGATATGGATTACTTGAAAACTTGGTTATATGTATGTGCATATAGCTAAGAATGGTTATCTGTTGATTTCATACATTGTGGTTTATCCTGGGTGGATTTTGTGAGACCATGAGGGTCTTGGGGTCCCTACTGAGTATCTTCATACTAATCCATGCACAGGTAATGCCTACACCTTATTGTGTTGGATTTAGACGATGGAAAACGCTCACTGAGGACAAGGGTACTTGGACTTGACGGTGCTTGGAGGTGGACCATAAGGCAAGTCAGTTTTCCGAGGAGACGGGTGGATGTGGACTGCTGAGGTGGTGATATGTACCTATCCATCAGGTAGCAATCTATGTGGATGATCTAGGAGTTTTTTTTCACCTATTAGCCATCTTGTACTTTCCAGTTTTTTTTTATACATTCCAGTTGGACTTGTATTCTGGCTTCTTTTTGTTACTATACTCACTCCATTTAATATTCATTTTTCTTGAGCTCGTATCATGCTATGTTCTTGGTTGTGTGTTTACAGGTTATAAAGGTAATGTATTCCCAGTTCTATGGAATTATGCTTTTGGTGATAGTCGACCGCCCCAGTCCTAAGGAAGGCATACTTGGAGTAGTCACGAAATGGGCCCCGGGGGACGGGACCTGACTAAAGATGCGTCCACCACAAATTTAACACCCTCACGTTGGAAAACATGATACAGTTCCGAGAAGTAATTTCAAAGATTAGAAACATGGAAGACATCATTCATAGCTCAGTACCTCTGAGGTAACTGAAGCCGATAAGCAATCAGTCTGACTCTCTCCAAAATCTCAACGGTACGACGTACCTTGATGAAAGATTAACCTGTCTCCTAATCCTCCTGCGTCCCAACCTCAGTGTGACATTCAATAAAACCTAAACTATGTCCTCGAACTCTAGAGGCCATCTGCGTTGATCAGCATAAGACATCATTCGTGACCTTATTGTATCCATCATCTTCTAAATCAACTCTATCTGCTCCGTAGTTCATAGATAAGATGAGGTCCCAACATAGCTATCTCTCCTACATCCAACCAATATAAGGTTTATTGGCATAGACTACAATATAAATCCTCAAAAGTGACATATTAATAGTTTCTTGAAAACTATTATTGTAGGAAAACCCCACAATAGGTTTTTTCTTCTGCTAAGAACCACTAAAAACTAGGATGCATGATCGAACCATGTTCTCATGTACCTGAATCATACGCTTGGACTGGCCATCTTTATGAGGATGCTAAGTTGTACTCAAATGTATCCTTATACCCAGTTCCCTTGGATGTCCTTCCCGGACCCGAGAAATAAAACGTGAATCCCTATCTGAAACAATGGAGTGTGGAACCCCTTTTAGACGTACAATCTCTCAAATGCACAACCATTATAGCTCATCAACACTGATGGATGCATTTATCGTCAAGAAGTGAGAAACCTTTGTGAGTATGTTTAAGAAAGGCCAAACTGTATCATTTCCTCAAGGCGACCTCGGTAAACCCGTCATGAAGTCCATTGTGATATCGTTCCATTTCCACTCAAGAATGGGTAACTACTGAAAAATCAATATGGGTCACTGATTCTCCGCCTTCACTTGCTGAAAGGTAGAAAAACTAATGAAAAACCTAGAAACATCACTTTTAAGACCATTACACCAATACAAACAGTTTATATCATGATACATCTTCATGACACCAGGATGAAGTTCCCAAACTGAGGAATGAAAATCCTACTTTAGCTCCTCACGTATGTCTATTGGCACCCACACGCATCCATGAAAATGAAATATCTCATCCTCACCTACTGTCCATCCAGAAATAGGTTCCTCTCCTAAAAAACCCTCTTGTAGGACTAGGTCTTCTGAATTTTATAGATCCCTCATTTTCACTAGATTAAGAAGAGTACAAGTATCATCTTCAGAAGATAGAAACATCTTCGCATGACAGTCATGCACCTCCAAATGAATTTCTAAGAACAGATTCTTATGCTACCACTCCATTTTGGACTCCTGAACTGTATGTATCTGAGTCCTCCTATTCAGCACATTATCCAATGCATTACCCTTCCTAGGAGTGTAGGAAATCTCAATGTAAAACGACTAAAGGTTCTCTACCAACCTTCACTGTCTCAAATTCAATTCATGCTATGTGATGATATACTTGTGACTTTTGTGGTTGGTGAAAACAAAAACATTCTCTCCCATTAGGTAGTATCTTCAATAGCGTAATGCATGAACAGTAGCAGCCAACTCGATATCATGTGTTGGGTAGTTCCTCTCATGTGTCATCAACTATCAAGACCCGTATGCAAAAAACCCCTTTTCCCTATAAAATCACTACTCCCATCCCGATAATTTATGCAACACAGTAAACACTATAGATCATTCCCAGATCTAGAAAAACCAGTATCGATGTTCAAGTCATCCTCTCTTTCAGCTCATTAAATGATGAATTATTAGAATTTGACCACAAGTACATCAATCCCTTCCTACTCATCCGCATTAGTGGTGCTGCTAATCCTGAAAAGTCCTATATGAAACGTCTGTAGTAACCAGCCATCCTTAGAAAACTCTGCACCTCTAATATGTTCTTTGGCTGCTCCTAGGAAACTACTTCTATCATTTTCTCTAGATCTACTGGTACTCCTGTCTAAGAGATAACATGACCCAAGACGTGAATTTGGTCCATCCAAAACATTAATTTTGAGAGAATAAGATATAATTGATGATATCTCTGTGTACTCAAAATGATCTCAAGTTGTGTGGTGTGGTTGTGTCGAGAGTGAGAGTACACTAATATATCACCCACAAACACTACCACAAAAGAATCTATGTATGGATGGAAAAATCGATTTATCAACGCCATGAAAACTACTGGTGCATTTTTGAGACCGAACATAATAAAAACATACTCATATATACCATATCTACTTTAGAAGGCTGTAAGAGGTACATATGATGGTCTAACATGAAACTGATGGTAACCAAATCTCAATTCAATCTTTGAGAACACATGGGATCCTCTATATTTTTCAAATAGATCATCAATCCTCAGAAATGGATATCGTTTCTTGACCATTAACTATTTCAACATCCAATAATCCACACAATGTCTGAGGGTACCCTCCACCTTCTTTGCAAACCGGACAGGCGATCCCCAAGGAGAAGTACTGGGTTTGATGGAATCCTTTCCCTGAAACTCCTCCAACTGTTTCATGATATCTTAAAATTTTGTTATTTCCATCTTATAAGGATGAATAAAAATCTGTGCCACTACTGGAACAAGCTCAATAGAAAAATTTCACCTCTCGCTACAGAGGCAAACATGAAAAGTCCTCTGGATTGACATCCCTAAAACGATTCACAACTTTGGAAATGTCCATCTTTGAAGTCCCCTAGTCATCTAGATATAGACTAGAAATATGGTCTATAATTCCTCAAAACCCATGATGCTCATGTCCTTCTCTACTCTCTTGGAAATCCCATTACCCCTTATGATGAAACGGTTCACCCTATGGTGATGTGAAACTAATCCTACGACAATAGCAATCGAAAACTGCCTAGAAGGGCACTAATCAGTCCATTATGAGAATGACAACATATCCAGTCATCTCCCGGAAATAAATGTCCTATACGAATTAAACCCCCTCCAACCACTAGATGTAAGTCCTTCCATTGACATAGACTCGCCTTTATTGTCCCCAACAGTGTGTCTAATATCATGATATTAGTAGAAGAAAAGAGACAGAGCCCAAGGATATCCACAATAGCTATAGTTATAATGCTATGGAAAGACACTGTATGAAAAAGAAAAGATGGTAAAACCGAGGTAACATGGATTGTACTTTGAATTGTAGAGGGTCTGGTATCCTGCTCTTATTTGGTCTGCTCCACTGCAAAATTCTAGCTTTCACTGTGGCCCTCCGACACCAGCTGACAACTCTGAGATTATCCACCATGTTTTAATCAAAATCCCGGTGACTTGATACCACAACCATGACCTCCACCTAGGCTTGAATGGCCAGAAGAACTCTAGTTTCCAGAATGATAAAATACTAGTGGTGCTTCTCTTGAACTCAAGGATATAGAAGAACCCATGTCACCAGCTACTGGTGAGAAGAACTGATAGAAGCACTGACGATGGCCCATCTTGCCACAGGATTGGCACTCCACTGGGCCTCTCGGGCAATGTGGCCTCGTATGCCCCCTCATCTAACACTGGTCGGACACCACCTGGATACCATAAAAAGTATCCCACCACCTCGGATCAATACTAGAAGACTCCCTATGGCACTTACTTATTTTTATATGAGGGATACCAACTCCGAATGTCGAACCACCCTAGCTCCCCACTCTATAATCCCTCTAATTGTTCACTGTGATTAGTTTTTGGTTAACTATAGAAGAGAGAGAAGTAAGCCTGTTGATGTTCACCTGAGATCAGATGTCCGGCCTTAGTATATCCTCAATCTTCCTTTCCACGAATAACTCATCACCTACTAGGATAGGCGTGAAGCGCTGTAGCTCAGTGAAATGAGAAGAATAATCCTTGACGGAGAGAGTACCCTAATCCAAACTCATGAACTCTTCAGCTCGATCGGCCCCCAGATTCTCTATGTATAAGTAGTCATAAAAGGCACACTATAATTCCTACAAAGTTATAACATAATGTTGTCTTACCTATGAGATCACATCCCACAATCATTTGGCAGAATCCCAAAGCATATATATATAGAATGCTTCAACCTTCTCTATAGAGGAATCTCTATATGATTGAAGATAGAAAGCATGATTTCTTACCATGACACTACAGAATGAGTTCCTCTGTCCCCTATAATGGTGGTATTTTGTTGCTACTAGAAAACCCACATCAACTTTTCCATAAAAGGGGCTGGATGCGGTACACCTCAAAAGGTCTAGATAAACCTTATAAAGCCCTCTCGGTACTGTGTGTCAGCACTTATGTCTGGAATGATGATTTTTTCCGTGACTGTAACAACTCTCGGATCTTTTGGTTGTGTTTGATCATCCATATCTGGTGCCTATTCCCCGTCCTATAACTAGAGGACAACCGGTGGATGTCTCATTGGCGTGACTCTGCAAGGTCATGAACACACCTTAGATAATGATTATATAGGACGTAAAACTAGATGTGTAATAAGGGAACATGAAAAAAATCATTCATGGTTTTTGAATGTATGGATACACGTCGTGTATAATGCCTACATGACGTTTTCCCTTAATCCATCACACGGGTGTGCACTTCTTCCAACTCAGGTCGTGTAACATCCCATACAAACGACGTGTTCCCTAACACACGATGTGTAATTGAATCATCTTTCCCTTACTAAGTTATTCTACATGTATATGCCACATGGTTCTCCTAGAACTAGTCTTCATGGAGTTTTAGTTCCAGACACAACCTGTAGTAGATGAAAATAATTGACCCGTGTTGTTAGTTAACCGAATGGTTACACAGATGACTCTACATGGCATGTTTGTTCCCAACGAGAAATGTACTAGAATGATTTCACTAACTCTTGTTGTTAGTTACATGGCTGATTATATGGTTGGATACATGGGTTACACTACATGGAATGTTCATGCTTGAAAGGATGTGTATAAAATATGTTTTATACATATGTTTCGTTAGTCACACAAGTGAACACTTGGTCTTCATAACACGACGTGTCCATCAGGAACACTACGTGTTCCACCAATGATTTCCCAACCTCATGTCTCTGCCCACACAACCAATGAACCAATTAGAGAATACATGGAGTGTACAAAAAATACACAACGTGTACTTATGAAAAATAGTTCCTTCCTAAACAGAAGGATACATGGCGTTTATTTATCATTACACACCGTGTATGCTGGGTTTTTTCGGATAGTAAGCCTCAGAAGCAACTCTGGAATGCGGAAAAACACCGAATTGAACCTTAATCTACCAAATTCTGATCAGTGAGGGCCCATAATCCCCACAAATCAAATTTTGGCATCTTATACATTTCATACACTAGGAATAACGATAAAATGATCCACCAATTTCAGATCCATGTGGTCCCATAACACCTCACGAACCAAATCATGGAGTCCATTCAAATAAAACCTTAAAAAATCCAATACCATATCAATTAAAAAGTTTTATATAAAGGCATATATCACAACAACCTGTATATCTTACACAAAATCTATCAAAACAACATGCAATTACAAATGCACCCTAAACAACATGGCAAGAATGCATGACATCTGATTTCTAACAAGAGACTATATGATAAATGGGATAACCTACCCTCATCTCATCGGGTTGCAACATAATTGAACCTCAATAACATCATCAATAATAGTACAAAACATGTGAATCACTCAAGGTGAAATCTAAAAACTATAAATTCACAAAATTAGAATAGAAGAAGGTACACGGTAAATTGGATTTTCCCTGTACATTGGTCAGCTACTCCTAGGCACAACTTCTTAACAAGTAAATATTCCATCATATATTTGGATATAGGTTCCAAAAATTATGTCACGAAGTAAATAATCCCTTTGATACCACATTGTAGCATCCTGGTTCTGGAATCCACCAAGAGGCTCCCCGTACTCTGTTGGTCACATGACCTCAAGTGCATTTTCCCGAATGCCAGAGGCAACCGACTAGAAACGACGGCCTTAGGTGTCATAGTGGGGAATAAATTACCTCATTGATAGAGTGGCACATCAGATGTAAAAAATAACAATAGTGGAAGAAGTATTAACACCATAAAATAGTAACCAGCGGATGACTATAAATTATAACTACATCACACATATATAAATGATGCATAATAAGTATGTATAATAATGAACCCAAAAAATTCACAATGCTGGAAAATTTTACTAAACCTAAGTATAATAGATAAGCAATTAAACAACTCCACATCATCACAGGCCTCATCTTGGTCCCATGCTCCCCATATCCATATCAATCAAGTACCTAATGTAGAAAGGCACTTTCCCTTATCTAGACTTGCAACAATAAAACATTTTCAGGCCCAAAAACATGACCCAAATATATTACGAGACGAATCCTAGTAGGCATGCACCCAATGAACTATGACTAAAAGTCATTGAATATATATGTCATGGAATAAAAAAAATGAAGCATTAGACAAGGATGTGCTCCTAGAAAAAATCCTACAAATTCAATAGCATTAATTTTTATATAGCAAGTAAGTATCTAAGGAATAGATGGTAACCCTCTAAGAATTACAAACTGCCTGACCCCTTTGGTTCAACCAAACAAAAACAAGAAAACCTCGAGGAAGTACTTACAATGTAACCCCTCTAGTTCATCATTAGCAAAGACACTCTGAGGAAGAAATCGTCGGCAATTCCCCCTATGGTCTCGTATCGGTAACTAATAGGAACTGTAAGGAAGAACTTGACGTCCAATTACCCATGTGGCCTATATTGAGGAAACTACAGACACTATGATGGAGAAAAATGTACATCACCCATATGGTATCACAACCAAATTGTAAAAAGACACTCTGGAGAAGCTATCAACATCCATTCTCTCTATGGTCTACTTCACCAGGTTCTCATGGCCCTATGTAAGGAAGTCATGCACAATGATTCATTGAATCCAAAGTAAACATCAATAATTACTTGGATAAACAATATACAACATATCATAGCATTTTAGATAATAATCACTCAATCCTAACAGTACTAGGCCTGGGAAACAAAGATGCATCCTAACATGCAAAGCTTGAACCAAAGGTCAAAAACAAGGAAACATGGGAAAAACATCCATAACATTGGAAAGTTAACCCTATTAATATAAAATTATCCTCTATCCAAACAACAAGGCATAGCAGGAAAAACATTTCTTAAAACCATAAACACATAATACCCCAAATGAGGGTATTGGGTATGTTTACATATAAATATCAAATAATATCTGTATAAAGGCACAAACCACCTACATTGGAAACATGGGATCTATATATGTGAACCTCATTCCATGAATCTCCGTATAATTTATTAGATCTTTAAGAAAATTAAAATTATTAAACCACAGATATCTCGTGGAAGGGGATAAATCAATTGATGATATTCAGGAAGAAGAGAGAACTCATCGATGTGATTCCAATACTATCAATGAAGTTCAATATGGAGAGCGGATGACAAGTTGGGAGCTCGGAGAATATCCACTTCTGTATAGATGCTTTTGGTTGATATAGAAGAAGGGGATAATTCTGTCCATTGGATGTGTCCCTAGATTTTTTAGGGATAAAAAGAATGCACCATGTGTGTTCTTTAAAATTACCCACCATGTAACTATCTTTTTCCGGCATCCACTATAGGCAGTCTATAGGTCACCAAACCTAGCCATGTAATCATCCATTACACGGTCATTACAAAGTCACCCTCGTAAACCATGTACATGGTGTGTACTTAATGTACGTGACATGTACTCATGAAATTTCTAGAAACTACACTTTTTTGATAAAAAACGACCATAAAAGTAAAACATACCTGAAAAAATAATGGGGTTCTTACAACATTGTTCTGGAATAGATGTGCGTTGGGGTTAAAACTCAAAAATGATGTTTCATGCTTGACACTGGGTAACCAATTACATGGCAATGGGCCTTATTGCGCAGTTGGTTTGACACTCTTGTGGGATATTCTATGGATAATTTATTTTTTCATTGCAAACCATTATGAAGGAATTATGAGTTAAAATAGACACAATGGAACTCTATTTATGATTAATGATTAGTTATGCATATATTTTTCAATTTAGGTTAAGTATTTTACTTTATTAGAACTATGAATTAGGATTTATAACTTAATCAAGTGTATGCCATTGTTCAAAAATGGCTTGTAGACGAAGGAATGAAAATAGTATCAACACATTTAATACATGTAAGGAGTTACCAACTATGATATATAATTATAGTGGAGCCAATGATTTAACTACTGCTCAATAGCTTGTAACCTTCCTGGTACAATTGTTCAGGGTATGAAGAACATCCTTACCCATATGGAGCACCCTCATCCATAATATGGAGGACCAATGTTAGACTGATTAATGAGATAACAACTCCAATATTTTATAGGACTACTAATCCATTTCTAGCCGAGAAATGGATAATTTACATAGAGATAATATTTCTTACTTTGGAGAGTAATGAAATGTAAAAAGATATCATGGATGTTTACCATATCTCATGATATGTGGATCAAAAATGGTCATTCATTCAAAACAAAAAAGAGGATGAAGAAGTTAAAAATATGGAATGGATGGTGTT
Source organism: Viscum album (assembly GCA_963277665.1). Classification (NCBI taxonomy): domain Eukaryota; kingdom Viridiplantae; phylum Streptophyta; class Magnoliopsida; order Santalales; family Viscaceae; genus Viscum; species Viscum album. The sequence goes on from OY728164.1 coordinate 93,368,122, forward strand.
TCATGAAATTTTCCTTGAGAAATAATTTCCTTTTGAACAACGAGAAAATATTTATAGGCAATTTTTGAGTCTCATTCAGAAGGAGGATGATAATGTTACAAAGTTTGATGATAAAATCACAAGGATATAAAGGAATGTAAAAGACTAAATACATAAGATAATCAGTATGATTGGTAAATCATTTTATTGTTTAACACCGTTCTTCCGATGAGCACTTGTCTTGCAATATTTCTCATCATACTAAGATATTGTCTCATGTGATATCAACATAGAAAAAAAATTATATAAGTCATATGACTTTAAAGTAAATCTAGAGAAGAAGAGAATGGTGGAACATGAGACAGTTAACGTGAAAAATAGAATGAAGTATTTTTCCTTATGTGATAATTGTTCGATGAAACACATTGGTATTTGCCTGAATGGATTGGGAGTTTGTCACAAATGTGGAGAAAAAGGTCCACATGCTCATTATTGTAAGGGAAACAAATAATATTTTAATTGTTATAATTTTATTGATATGGGAAATTTGGAAATTTATTTTCCAATGAGTAAATAAAATGATTCTCAGAAGAATAAAATGGATCATGGTCAAGGTTATAATATTACTACAGTTGAAGGGGAATAATTAGGGTATTTCTGTTTTTTTATTCAAGAATTATATTCTGGTTATAAGAAGAATGCGATATATATAGGTATTATGCGACAATAATTTTTTTTCATTACAGTTTTAATATGATGAAGGTAATTGTATATTCTATATGTGATAATAAGAGAAAAATTATGATTTAGATATTTATAGATCATTTAGATAGATTATGGATAGATGAATTTTGGATAATTCTAATGATTTTAATGGATAAGGTTTTCTTTTTGATTGTAATGTTCGAGGATAATAAATTTCATTTGGATACTTCTAGAATGTTAAAATAATATGGATTTTGAAAACAGAAAACCCATAGGCAGGTAACAACTGGTTGTTTCAGACAATGCTACATGAATCGAACCAACAACCAAAGTGCGATAAGGCTTTATTATCTACAATTCTCCAACATGAAATACCTCATTAGTATAACATAGTCCTCTTTATTTAAATGTTATAAGTTTATATTTAGATCATTTTATGATTAAGATAGATTATTTTGTGGAGTATTATTATCTTTTGAATAAAAAATGAGATTGTGGTAGGAATTATCTAACAGATCAACCATTACATGTAAATTATATATTCTTCCATGTGTTCTTAGTTTGTGAAGTAGTTATTTAACTCTATGGAAAATATATTAAAACCAAAATTTTTTAACTAGTATATAATTTTGTGATGACTTAAATGATCCTTTGGATCATCACTGATTTATGGATTTCTGATTCTTAACCTTCTCCTAATAATATTCTCTATCACTCCCTATCATAACAGAATGGTTATATTTTTCTTTCCTTCCCATGTTTTTCTACATGGAAACCTAGTTTGTGTTATTTCCAGTAACCTTCAAATTTACCTTTTTATATTTTCAAATAGATGTCTCATTAAACCATGTTTCGTTATTGGATTTCAACTTAAATAATAGGAAATGTCAAACCCATAGTTTTTAATACTAGGTTCAAATTACTATGACAAATTTTATTGAGGTATGAGATAATGTAACATCCCAATCATACATGGTACACTACTTATTATAATTCAATGGTTTGCGCAACAAACAACACTGAGTTAAAGCACAACATGACCTATCAAACTAGTCGTTTAAAAAGCGGTTATAAATAGTATTAACCACATTGTGAATTTTATATATCCCTATGTTTTTAAAATTCATAATATTTTTTTCATATAAATAATATAAGGAAAAATTAAAATTTACACATAAAAGGCATTTCTTTTAAAAAAATGTAGTTTTCACCCTTTTAATGAAAAATATTTTTTTATCTTAACATTTGACACTTTTTTACATTAAATTTGATGAAATAAATTTATTATTTATAATTTCGATAAAAATAATTAGTTGGGATTTTTTTTTGTTTTTTTAATAACTTTAATATTTTAATGAATTGTGGAAAATACTATCTTTTTATTCAAAACTACTTATTCATCTAAATTATCTATATAATTATATTATCTTTTTAATTGGTTTTAAAGTTTAATTTATTATTTTTTGTCATTTAATCCAGTTTTAGTCATTATATGTAATTTCACATTGATATTGGACATTAACCCTTATCAATATCTTGATAGTTTTTACTTCTTAAAAACAGCATTATGGTTTTCACAAAGAATATTATTTTTAAATTAATTTCATCCAATTCTGTGTTTTGAATTTGGAAAAATTGATTCCATATTATTATTCATAATATCTAAATTTTCTAAATATGTATCTTTTATTATTTGGAAATTGTCAATTGTAACATCAAAAATTATATTTATTTACCATGGTTAATGGGAATATAAGGTAAATAAATGTTAAAAAATAATATTATAGCAATATAAAACTACCCTAAAACTACTATTAATCCTATTAGATAATAGATCTCTGACAATGATATTCCTTATTCTGAACATTTGGCAATTTCGATCCACTTGGGTGTGAAAATGACATTTTATAATATTTAATTTAAACAAAAGATAAATATAACATAAACATGTATATTTTACAAAATAAATTTTCATATAGGTTTATATAACTTCTCATTATTACTATAAATAGTCATTAGAATTATAGAAATATTTCCTAAATCATTATACTTTATTTATAATTTTTAATCAATTAGTTAATAATTTAATTTTTTGACACAATGATGATGTAGAGATTACCATGTTAATGAGAGATTCAAATAAATAAATTTATAAACATAAAAATTATTGTAATTTGAATATTTTAATATAATACAATAACTGTATAGATGGTGTTTACATTTGAAGGATTATTTAATGCCTTTTTCTCTAATTAATAATGTTTTTATGACGTTAACCAAAATCAATTACTTAATAGTTTTAAAATTAAAATAAAAGATTTTTTTCAAAAAAAAATTATTAAATGATATAATATTCAAAAAAATCTAAAATTCTTCCAAATGACTTATATAATCTAAAAAATGTCATTAACGATCCAATTATTCATCTCTTACCATTTTATGGTAACTATAGTAACCATATATTATGAAAATACATGAAATCAAGGTAAGAGTTAATGTTTTAACTAAGTGTTAATGCCAAAATATAAGGTTATATTCATGAAAAAACATGTCAAAAAAACTATTGGATTAGAGGATTGGGACCCATAATCATATTACCCTATAAATAATTTACTTTGGATACATTTTAAACCTAATATAAATTTATAATAAATTAATATGTCAATTTTTTCTTAAAGTGTCTGTAACCACTATTATAAAAAAGAACTTCTACTTCTATTTTATTTCCACCTCCAAATCCATTTTTCTAGGACAACTACTGAACAATTATCCACCCAAAATCTATAAATTAATCATATAGGCCACCCATTAGTCAAAAAACCAACTTAAGGAGTCCTTTTGTGAAAATAAAATTAGACACCCAAAGAAGAGGTAATTGTTTAATCACTTCTTTCAAAGTTAATTTCTTCTTATACTTCTTCTTTATATATTTTTTCCAGAAAAAAGTAATAAGTAAAATATAATCCACATACTGAGATGTCATTATAATCATGGTACAACTATTCTTTTCATTTTATAAATCCTATAAATAATAATATTACCATACGTGTGTAAGTATGTCTTAACATCTCCACATTGTGGTATAATTTGTTATACCACATTACATTACATGGATTGGTGTGATGATAAGTATAACAGACATAAATAATGAATATTAAATGATAATTATTTTATATAATTAAAATTCCATCCATTTCTAAATCATTTAACCTTTAATGTAATGATATTTTCGCTTGTGCATTCGTACGACCTACCGTCTCCATGACCCAATGAGATTCATTCTCCACATTAACCATTAAATAATGTTTATAATATATATATTTATATATATATAATATAAATAATTATGAAATATATTAAATAATAAGTCTACTTAAAGAATATGTGTGTGTGTGTGTGTGTGTGTGCAGATATGACATTCACTAACTTACATATGATAAAAAAATGGAAACAATGTTCATGCGTACGTATAACCTACCACCTCTATGAGCGGTGTATTCCATTTCATATATCTATCTATAATATATATTTATATTATGAGTATATATCATATATTAATCATATTAAACATTATGGAAGTAATTAAATAATCATTTATGTAATATGATCAAGAATAACTAGTCAAAACACGTAAAATAATTAATGTTATTATTACCTGAAATGTTTCATTATCTTGGAATTATTAATAAACGGGTAATATAAAGTCATAATAGAATAATATATGATATCATAAATGTTATTATGATGCTTATATCTGTTTACAATATGTTTAAAACCCATATTTAGGAGTTTTGGACACTTATAGAGTGTATCAGACCTAAGGTAAGGGTTAATTTCGCAATCTCATTATTATTCCAGATTTTTTTATATCAGTGTCTAATTTGACATATTTATTATTCAAATCCATGTATCTAATACTTTTATTTCAAAATAATATTTTTATTTCTATAATATTATTAATATTCATTTTTACCCATATTTTACTTTTAATAAAATGTTTTTAAAGGGTTCTTTCTATCATTTTACAAATGATGTACTATATGACATTTTCAAAAAATTATGGAAATAATGTATTTTTAAATTATACGGCGTGAGTGGATTTTTTCCGCTATTATGACAGCTTAAATTTTTTTACCATACCTTCAATCTTACTAGGTTATTTTCAAAGGAAATATTTTCTTTTATAATTACACATTCCTTCAAATGATTTAAAAGTAAAAAATGGATATTTATAAAAATATTATAATGATTATGTTAGATCACATTCGTATATGTCAACAACCTTTTTTTGATTTTCTGATAATCTAAGGATAACATATTATGATACAATTTTCCATATTGTATTAAATGTTTTTTGATATGTTTGAATGTGGTTGTTCTATTTTCATATTGTTCATAGATTATTGTTTAATTATAGATGTTTCATATACTAGTTTTAATTTGAATGTTTATGTTGGTTATGTTTTACCCCTTTCTTAATATGAATGCATTGGATATTGTAAGTATCAGGTGGGGCCCGTTATAGCCCCTCGATGCATCAGTAGTCTAATACGACAATTATGTTTGGGTTTTTGAAAATGTATTTCCTTATTAGGTATGGTGTCCTAGACGAGTCCTTGATGGTATGCTTAAGATATCATGCATTATGTATTCCCTTGTTGTGAGATAATTTATTGATTTTACAAGTGATTTTTCAACTAGTAAAATAACCTTGCGAGTGTTTACATTTAATAATTTGATTTATTCTTTCTATATAATGAATATGATATTGTTTTTAATGCTTTTGTTTTAATTTTTCACCTTCCATTAAAATTATAAGTTTAATTGTGATAGATTCAACTCTATTCTTTATCCTTACTAAGCATCTAAGCTCACCCATTTTTTATATTTAATTTTACCAGCATTCCAATAAATGTTTTATGATTGATATGATGGTTTTAGGTAGGGGAATAATGGAGTTATCATATAATTAAATATTCTATGATTTGTGTTAGAAATTTTTATTTAATGTTCATATATGTAATCTATTTTCTAATACATCTAAACTGATCGGTCCTTCGGGATACGATTCCTTGTAATTGTGTAAAGTTATTAAAGTAATGCACCAGATCCGGGATTCTAGGGTCAGGGAATTAGAATAAATACCCATATATTTTAGTTTTTCAAGGTTTAAATCTTTTTTATACATTAAAATTTCCCATAAAGGCATGGTCTATTTATTTGGGGGAAGAAACATGGTCTACGGGCAATCTTACGATTTTCTATTTTGGAAAACATGGCAACACTGTGTGTGCATCAGGGCGACTTGTGATTTTTCATCCTACATGAAGAAGATGATGTTTTTAAAGTACGAATCATGTACGAGGTCTTGATTATGTATCCTAGTACCCGTGGTAGGCTTACCACGTAGGGAAACATGTCCTTGTAGAGTATACGACCAGGCCCATCGTGAGTCACAGGATGTGTACAAGAACATAGAGTGGCCAGGTACGTGGCTAGAATAGATGGGGGACAAGGGTAGTTTCTAGGTTTGGGGTACAATCCATTTTATTTCCTTACTCACTCTGTCCCAAGGATATTTATATGGATAGGAGGTGGTTTTAGAGGCATATGTGGGTTTTCATGAGTACATGCCATATACCCATGGGGACAGGATGTGTACATCCCCTTCTAATGCATTGAACGATTCTCGTATCTTTTCTCCCAATATTTGGAATTGGACCCATAAGTAGTACAGTATGATAATATTTTCCCATATATTGTGATGGTAATACATGTAAGGTGTTTTGAGAACTCCATGGTGGTGTTTCATGTGTTTTTTGAACCGAGAGGTTCTTCCTCCGATAATCTTTTTTAGTAGTCATTTAAGAGTGACACATATTTTGAGTTGATTCATGAATATCACTTTTTACTCATGGTTGTGTATATTTTATTTTGAGAATATCCCCATATAGATATGTTCTTGTATAGACTAAGAGGCTTAACACTTGTAGTTATTGAGTCCCCTATATAGGACTCTTCAATTTTTTTTCAAATTACTGGATCCAATGTAGGTTGAATCTATCTTATTTTGGTTACAATACATCCCCTTACAGATGACTTTACATAAATTTTTACATTGGGTGTCCCTTAAAGGATCTCTTTATCTATGTACCATTCTAAGGATCCCATGTAATATTTCTGTTCTCTTTACAGTTATAGAGGGTACTCAATAGGATTCCATCACCGATGTTATTCTGAGGATTACATGATTGATGCCTCAATATTTAAATCCTTTCTAGGATCCCATGTAATATTCCTCCGTTAAAATTAGGGATAAGGATACTTAGTAGATTTAAATCACTTATGCATGGACCGATGGATCCCAATTATGATGGATCTCAATATATAACATGGTGGACTCAGTGACTATCCATTTTTTAATTGACCAAAGCCATTACATCATGTTTGGGTAGATATGGTATTAGGTTTTACCTTTCAAAATGTTCTAAAAATGTATCCCAATGGGGTTGTGGCCCTAGTGTTTGGTGTAGGTGTTCATCCTCCATTACCCATGATTATTTTCACATGTTTATTTCTGATGGATATATGTTTACTAAAGGACCATACTAGTTAGTGGTTATTGAGCCTAACATGTATTTCATTCATTTGTGAATCCAATATGTTCATTTGGGGATCTTTCATGTTTTTTTGTGATTCTTAATTTTTTTTATTGGGATCCACCATTTGGCCCAAGTAATTTTTTATATTTATTATGATAACCATATCTATTACACAGGGTTATGATTTTTTGAATGTATATAAGATTAATATTTTTTTGGGATGTCTAAAAGAATTTATTAGAATTTGGTTTTTGAGTCTATGAGTATGAAATAGGGGTGTGACATCCCTAGTAAAGAATACTCATGGATTATTATGATTTCCTGAAATATGAGGATGATTACTCTTTACTTGATATGGTCATGGAATCCCTATTGATACATGGTGACGATGATTATTATCTTCTCAGCCTATAATTAGAATGATTATTCTCTATATGATTTGTAACTAGTATGGATCCCTTTATACATGAGCATGATTACAGAATCTTGAGTGGTTAGGATGAGTACACAATCCTCAGCTTATAATCAAGATGATTACACTCTTCTTGATTAGTCACGAGACTCGAGGGTTGTTTCATGGAGTCTCACCGGTGAGTTCTATTTATAGATCTCATAATGGAAAGACCCTAAGGGACTATCTGAGAAGTATTGTCATGAACACTGACAAAACAAGGACTAGGGATCATACATTGGACTATATTTTATTGGGCAGAGCAGAATTGAATCTGAATCATTTACCATTTATAGAATGTCTAGATGTTCTCTATAGAATCCTCTATGGTAGGATTGACCATCAATATATGGTACCAATGTTGGTGATAGGAGGATTGTTTGGATGAACCCATGTGTAGGATTAGTATCCCCCTATGGTGACATAGCTTGCTCAGGGATATTCCTAGCATTGTCTGAAGAAGGTATATGTCGATTGGGATTATGGACATGGTGATAAAAATTTTATTACATGACTTTCGTGAAAAAATTTCCATCTAAATGAATTGCACATGATGTCCATGTGATCGGTATTATGAACCAAATGATCGATTTCTGATGTGGTTTCATGTTATTTGTTTCACTAACTCATGAATAATCATATTTTTTTATATGAGTAGAGATATGAGACAATACATGTATATGTATATAGATATGGGCATCCAAGGAGGAGCAATCCCATTTGGTAAAGATTATGGACCAGGGTTTTTACAGATCTTTCACATTGTAGTTTTACAAATCCTCTCAAATATGTCTCAATTAGGATAATACATTTTTTTTATTTCATACAATCATAGTATCTTATTTTATAGGTTCCTTATTAGTGTGGCCTTCTATGATTATTTCACACACATGTATGTGAAACAAAATATATGTATAGAACTTATGTCTTTTTTTCATGTTAAGATTGAGTTGTATGGTAGATAGGGCTAAGGGCTAGAGTTTCCTATTTGAGAAGAGCCTCTCGTGAGGTTTCTTCTTCTTGGGATAATGTAGTTTGACTATTTTTAGAGACTGGGTACATGATCTAGATCAGAGTTAGTGGTATAACCACATACATTTGTTTTTTAGTTTTTTACTCTTGTATCGATATGTTCATTCTTGTGTGTGACCAGTTTATTATTTTATGGATAGCTATATGGTATTTTATATCCATTTTCAATTTTTTATCACTACATGTTATATTTATGTATATTTACTACTTCAGCGCACAATTTAATTTCTGATGTGTATGATACTAAGTTGTTTCTTTTATTTTCTTAATATGATATGAGGACATAGTATCCTCACATTCACACCCTAAGCCCTCACTACTAGTCGACAACCTCTTTAATATGGGGAGGTTTGATTGAGACCTTATAATTCCCTAGATCAGGGTACTACATTAGTGGATTATAGGTGGTGTTGTTTCAAATATATCTTCATTTTCTATATAAAAATTGTTAGACTAGATGAAATGATTCCCAATTTTAATAATGGTTTTCATGAGAGATGAATTTTAGGTTAAAAATACCTTAAATACTTTATATTATATCATTTATATAATATATATATCCACCAAAAAATTATTCTTTATTTGATGAAAACCATTCAGAGAATCAATCTCCATGTGTTGAATATAAACATCAACTTTTGATATTACATTTCATATCAAATTAACATTAAAATTCCGAAACAATTACTTTGAGAAACATTCGTATGGTTTATACTCCTAGAGTAAGCATATAAATATACTAAAATTCTTGTTGTGATCATACTCTATATGATATTATAATAAACTATCATTGATGAAAACTATTATGAACAGATTAGAAAATTGTAAAAATATATATGTCCTAATTTACAAAAAAATAATAATTGGAGGTATTTACTCATAAAAACATACTAAGAACACATAGTCATTATATTAACACCTTAATTCCATATTAATATTATCATCCTCATAAAAACAATTATTATAATATTAAATATGAAGATCAAATATCAAGAACTATTTTCCTCCATTTAGATTTTCACTTTAGAGATAGAATCTCATAAGAGGGTATTTTTTTCAACTCTATATCTAAATTCATGTAGAAACAGTCAATAAAAATCATCAATTATTCATCTTCGGTCATATAAAAAATTCATTGAAGTACTAAGGGGGACACACTGATTATGCAGAATATATTCTCTTATAGATCTTCTAACCTCACCTTAAACACATTGAGATTATTCAAGCCTATCCAATATAATGTATATTAACATTTCAAATCTCTTGGTGTACAGTAATTCCAAAATTTACATAGAAAATAGGTGGAAACCCTAAAAACCCATATGGTGAATCACCAATGAACTCTTACCCCAATATTGGAACCATATCCTCTATAGAATCCAAGGAATACAAATAAAGGATCCCACAAAACACATATTTGGATATAAATTTATAATGGATGGACCTATTAATCCATCCTAATGTTAACACACACTTGTGAAACAATAAAATGTCCAATATAAATGATATCAAAACACCCTTTAAAGACAACAATCAAAAAAATACTGGACTATGATAAACTAATAAATACTAATGATAAAGTCAAACGATCGAAAACTCACTAGGATGAGATCCCAAGAGAACCTTTTTCTGTTGAGTATAATACTCATAGTATTTGAATATTTGAATAATATGATGTTTTATCAATTATGAGTAGCGATATAGGACATATTAATTTATATCTATTAAAAAATATATATTGTAATAATAACATGGAATTTTTTTCTCTAAAGATGTATGAGATATATAGTATATAAGACCGATATCAATCCCAAATCCATGTTATGAACTATCTAATAAATTCATTCAACCAAATGAGTTTTTCAATAGATCATGATCTTAACACCATATTCCTATAATGGGTTACTATGTGGTGGTGGTGGTAAGAATGTGTTTAATAAATTATTACATCAGTCCCCTAATATTTCAAAATTTAGTACACCAAAAACCACCACATGGAGGGAAACGATGACCACATTCAGGGTATTCCTTGACATCATATTTATATAAATGGAGTACATCATTAGGTATATGAACATAATTATGTGCTTTATCCTAAATATATTACCACATAAAAATATAATAGATTATAAAAAATAACATTATATATTAGATATGATATTAATCAACTCATAACAGGATATAAAATTCAAAATGTGGTAATGTTTTCCCACTGTGATTCAGCACAGTCACTATCCACTAATGAATACATCACCAACATAGAGGACCCATTGAAATAACTATTATCTAGTCAAATTTTTTGTTGTCTTTATTGAATAAAATATTCATTGGAAACAGAAAAATATATACTTCCCATGGATCGGGAACACCATCGATGAAAGGAGGCCTCTATAATTATAACTCACTAGTAGCCCTTAAAACACATATAATCTCATCCTTACATATGTGGACTATTTTCTACACCACTAGTGGCTCTTGCATATATGAAACATAATGGAGACCCTATACTCATAGGGAATACATAATTTATCCTTTATTCCCTATAATGACCCCTCATCAATAAAATTAAAAAATGAATATAAATTGAAGCACTAACTTGTCTTCATCATTACGATAAAAAATGAGTTTATGTTCTATATGATGTTATCCAATATTTTATAGGAAAACCACATAGTTGTTAAAAAATACTTTTTGAAAAACACGAAGAATGAATATGAAAAAACTCATAACCAACACACTCTATAAATCACACATTGTCATATTATTCCTTAAAAATTGTTCCCTATAGTTAAAAGTCATCTAATATAATTTTAAAATCCTTTTCAATAGTTACTTTGGGAATCCACACATACTATAGGTTCCCTAATTTGATAACCAAACTAAATAAACACTGTGATTATTTCCCTATGTTCTAAAATTGAGCCTCAAAATTCTATTAATTTGAATATTTTCATCAATAAAATGATCATTTTTTATGACAGTAATATAACATGAAATAATGGGACCTATCATTATCTAGAGGTATTAAAATGGTACCATCTCATTCCAACATCCAATAGGATAGGTTAAAGTGACATCTACTAAAAAGAAATCACACTAATGTGATACTATTTACTTATGAAGATAAAAATATCTATAAATAAGATTTTTATAAATGTAATAATAGAAAAAATCTATTATAAAATTTCATTCATGTAAAACATGAAAAAAAATCCATAATAGTATAAAAATACAAATTCATAATAAAAATGGAAAATATTAGGTCCCAATATCTAAAAAATATATATTTTAAAAACTATAAGGATAAAATCCATTTTTAAATAGCTATAAACACATAGTCATTGGAAAGAATTTTAGATATCCAACAAAACTATCCTTCAGATTCATTCCCACTAATGTCAACATGGTATTATTTAATGAAAAAAAATTATAACAATTAAATTAATCTCATGTCCATGTAATGTTTACAACAAATGGTTTATAATGTAATATATAATTCTTAGGAAAAATAATTTTTTTTGAGAAACAAAAAATCAATAGCTAACAAATAAGGCAAAATAAAGTGGATATCAATGCTCTATAATAAATACCTATATCTAAAGAACATGATATACCCATATGTCGTAACTCTTATACCATAATTTAATTTTACTCTGTTAATTTTTATTTATTTTTGATATTCAAATTTTTAACTAGGCCTAGGGGTAATCTTTCATGGCTCGAAAAGAAAGATAAATAAGACTAGTACATGATCCTTTAGTTCAAAAACCACAGTCACAGACCGAATCCTCCAAAAAAAATTCATAAAGACTTTATAAATCTCATGACATGTATGGTTTCCCAAAATAAATTCACAAGTAGAATTGAATGAGTCCTGGTTTTGATGGGGAAATCCATTCCCTCTCCTAATTATTTTATTATTTTAATTTTAGATGGATTCTTCTCACTATTGAACTAATTTTCTCTCTTAATATTGTATTTTTTTCACTGAGATATTGTTACCGTCTGCTGCCTACCTTCATCGTCATCCATGCCCCACCACCTCTAGGGGGACAATATACTCCATCACCATACAATGAAATTTTTCAACATAAATGATCCATTATTCTAAGAAAACCATTTTTATTACATTAATTCAATCGTCACCTGATCCGCATGAGACATGATGATGTTTTCCTATCAACCGATAGATCATCCTTCATGAACAACATAGAATTTTTCCTCTACTGAGCTCCCACTAAGCTCATGAAAAATAATCCAACCCCACAAAATATTGGTGTTTTCCATGATTTTATCCTTGGAATGATAAAGGATTATGGGGAACCATTTCTATAGCTTTGACCCCAACCATTCAAAACATTAAAACCAATTATAATAATTTATTAATTGACCTCGCCTCATTGGGATATGTTTATCTACTTCGATATGTTATAATAACCCTATAAAGGACCACAATCTGACACACAGAACATTTCTGAATCCATGGATAAAGGAAATTGAATTGAAACCTAGAGGATTATGAACTAATTTCATTATATAGAGGCCTAAACTAGTTTTTATTATAACCTCCTAGGGATTAACTTATCATTCAACATCACAGACCTATCCATGAAACATTGGAGACTACCAAAACTATATGTATTTATGAAAAATATTTCCTAAAAACGATCATTATCTCTAAAAAAATATTAAATATTATGATATCAAAGGATCAGTGTTAATGGTTTTAATACCAAATAGAATCATTTCAAGTTTATATATATATAGAAAAATTGTAAAAAATGAAAAATTTCAATATATGATTATAACACCTATTTAACAAAATTATAAAAAACACCATGTAACACCTATATATTTCATGTTTTCCATTGAACTACGTGTGAGGTCCTTGAACCGGAATTGGGTGTGGAATGTCATTGTCCATTTGGGTGCATTCAACCTTTATAGTGTGTTTTTGTGTTTTATAGGGAGTGTCGAAAATGATTGATTCTGATATTCATCCATCAATTAATATATATTTTTTATATATTAATACAAAAAATGTCCACTATAATCCACAAAATATAGGACTATGTGTATGCTCTGTATGTAACAAAGAACACCGAAATTATTGTGGTCCACTAAACATAGAATCTAGACCAGAATCACATTCCATGTAATATTTACTTCCATATGTAAACCATATCTACCTTCATAGCATGCAAACGTCTGATACTCTTATACTAAACCCACTAGATATTTAGCATCCATAGAACACATAACCAAAACATAGAGATGATAAATGACATGATATTAATATTTGTTATTAATTTTTACACTTATGATTTTAGATAAAAAAAATTCCATTTCATTATATAAAAATGACCACATTTCAATTATATTATTCAATTGCGTAATTAATGGTAATAACAAATAACATTTGTTCTTAATTGGATTATATGTTAACATTCCATAATAAAATAAAAATTGAAATTGATTCAAGGTGAATAGGAAGTTTGAAGATGTTAATGAATAAGTGAATAGGTTGTGGGGTGGTTTTATAGTGGATTAAGTAAAAAAATTAAGTATACAATAAAAAACGAAAAATAGATTTTATAATTGAATACTAAATCCATAAAAAGTATAAATCATTATATGTAAAAATGATGCAATCCTAGAGAAAATTAATTGGATAATGGTCGATGAATATTAATTAAAATGATGGAATGAAAACACATGGGAATGGGTGAAGCAGTATCCCTAGAATTGAAGCATTTATAGTTTTCAATAAAATGAACTAAATCTTAAGTAAAAGATTATCAATACAATAATTAGAAAATAGAGAACACCCCACACTGATCTTTTATGTGTGGAAATTCGAATCCAAAAATGTTATTGAAAATTGAATTGGAAATAACATTATCTAATATGGAATATCATGTATAATGAATGAATTAATTGATAGGCCACGAATATTACTCTATTATCTAACTAATCGTTTTTTCAGTGACCCAATGGATTTTAATATTACAAGGATACCATTAGAAATACATGATTTTCGATGATCCATTTTATTTTGTAATGTTTTAGTTTTTTTCAACCATCAATGTATGGATGTTTTTTAATTTTTAGAAGTGTTTTCATTATATAACTGGAATGAGGGTATTAATGTTTTCTTCATATTATTGTAATGTTTGGAAATATAAAATTATTTAAAATAAGAAAAATTCATATTTTTTAATGATATTTGATAATGATTTCTTGAGTTCTATGAAAACTATCAATTTTGATACCCTTATATGAAAAATTATTGACTAGAAATATGATGAAGTTTGAGAACTAATTTTATATGTATTCCATGGAATTTATGAATATTAAAAAAAAGAACATTTTTATTGTATATAGAGTTATAGATTATAAAAAATTACACAAGCTAGCCCGACCATCCCAAGCTAAGGAATCCTGACAAGGATGTTCATCCTTATTCAAAGTCCATTCCATCCTACATTCATAGAGATCTGTGGTTATAGATAGTTACTGGATACTTCATAAAGGGAATATATATTTCACATATAAGCATGTGTGCATGAATGAGTCGATATAAAAGATTTCCAATTGACTAGTCTGGATAGTTGAAACCCAAAATACATGTGTTTGATATTGTCCAAAAGAAGAAAATAGTTTCTTGTTCAAATATTATTTAATGTATGACCTTTTGTTAAATGGAGGCCATATGTTGTGACGACTTATTTTTGATGGATGCTATGTATATCACTATTACTCCAACTTTAAAACTCATTCAAATAACATGGTATTCCTCTAACTCATCCTGATTTTTAAATTTTGCTTTGTTATAATAATAATTGTCTTTAATATCTTTCATTACATCCATCACCAGCATTAAAATAAATTACATGTAAAACCTATTTAGTATATATTGGACATAAGACTAAGATTAAATTCACCACTTATATTATTAATTTTATTATTTAAACATGTAAATTATAAATAATATGTTAAACGTAATGTTATTAATTTTAATAATTAATTTTAAAATAATAAAAATAATTGTTTTAGATAATGAAAACATATTTTTTAATAAGTCATTAAATGTTTTTGAAATACTATTTTCTAAAAAAAATTTGTGACCTATAAAAAAAATTAAATTTTAACAAAATAATTTTAAAAATTAATACATATTTTAAAAGTAACAATGGAATAATTTTTTAGGGTGAATTTTTGGGATCATATCAGGATTTTTAACTTGTTGATTAATAGTTATAAAAAATAGTTCATATTGAAATATTCTGTTTCTTTTAAATAAATTATAAGGTTTATTTTAAAAAAAATGTTATAAAAGTAAAATTATATAAATTTTATATTTATTAGTCTAATATTTTTCATTGGAATCAATTTTATAGTAAATTATTATATTCATGTTTTCTAAACATTTGAACATTTTATCCTTGGAAAATAGATTTCTCATTGTATGTACTAGATTTGTTATAAATAATATTTTCCACTAATGTTAAAGTAATTTAGATAAAATATATTGAATATTTGTAATAATCCTAATTTATGTCCTCTAATTACTTCAACACAATTCTTTTCAATAATGAATATTAAAAAACGTAAAATGTATTTATCACAGTTAAGGTAAAAATGGGTATACTAGAGGTTAACCAAAAATGATACAGATTATAATGACTAAAAACATGTCTAAATATATTTTTTGCCTATATTGTGACCTTATATCTTCTAGTTTCTTAAATTTACACTTTTGGTTCCCTTTATCAAGTGAATAATTTTTTTACACCATTTTTAAATATTTAATGTGTGTCACACACATAACAAAGAAAAGACCACCCTATCCTCTTAGGGTCACAATTAAAAACAATTTTTAAAATCAAATAACTATATTAATAACTTACCAAAATTTATTTTATCCTCGAATTCATATTTTTATCTTAGATATATCAAAGGAATACATTTAGTTAAAGGAAAAGAAGTTGTCTGATGAATAAGTAATGTACCTAACTGAGTGTTTTAATTTATTTTTTCCCATAAATCATTAATTTTTTAATCAAAAATATTTATATAAAACATAATAATAATAATAATAATAATAATAGTATGATATTTTCTTAATTGAATAACCTAAATCCTTCTCCTCTTCCATTTTATAGGTTACAAAGACATCATACGTGTGTAGGGTGGACAACCACCTCACAATCCGATGTTATTATTTTTACATAAACTCATATAAATTATAGATATAATGATGGATTTATTAATAATATATTATATTTAGGTATATTTTATTGTTTTGGAATCATGATATCTCATGTCCCTTTTTAACTTTCATTCCAAGGGAATATGGTAATTTTGTTCATTTGTAATGCCGACTACAACCATTTGAAGAGATATGATTTGTTCATTCATTATATTTAAGGTAATAATAATGGGTTTAATGAACGCATTTGATATATAAAAATTGAAAACAAATATTCTTTGTTGGTAATATGTTACTGTCTATTATTTCATTATGTCAATCTGGAAAATGGATACAACATTCATACATACATACGAACTATCATCTCAATTGACAGTGTATTTCATTTTCAATTAATAAATTTTTTTGATCACTATAAATAAATATATAATGAGTATATATGATATTTATATAATTTTTAAATTATGAATATTATGTATATACGATAAAAGTAAAATGACCTTAATTTAAAAAATCAGTGCATGCCTAAAAAACAATTTAGTTATTGCCCAAAAATGATATTAACATGGAATAGTTAGTAAACATGATATATATAGTTATAAATAAATAATATATCATATTATATGTATATTCATAGTTTTTAAAATATTTATAATAAAATTATATATCTTATACAGGAATTTTTATGTTGTATGAAGAAATTTATGATCTTTGGAAAGGGATTTCTGTCTCACTTTTATTTTTTGTGATAAACATTAAATATTAACTTGTTTATTTTATGTGGTCTATATACATCCCATGAATTTATTTTATGATTATTATAATTTAAATTATAGGTATTTAAAAATATATTGGATTATATATCTTTCATGGGGTTTTCGGTTCAATATTTTACTTGGTGGTAATGTTTTTATGACAAAGTATCATTATTTAACAATATGTTTTGTACTTATTCTTCTGATAAGAAATATTTTTATACTTATATGATGAATCCCCTAAAATTTATTAAAATATCAAGGTTTCATGGGAATACATTTTCCTATAAATTTTGACTCTTTATTTACTTAATAGTTCAACTGAATGTTTTTGTAAATATTCATCATTATTTCCCTCTTCAGATGAAAACATATTTTGTGAAAATTAATTTCTCTAAGAATGTTTTCAAAATTATTTTTAAAATTTTTAAAATATTTTATTAAATACATTTTTACCCATATTTATCTTTTTAAAAAATATTTTTAATGAAATAATTGTGCCATTTTCTAAATAAATAACATTTTACTATTAATGAAAATGTGAAAGGAATCATTATTTTAATGTGTATGGCATGAATAAAATTTACTACCATCATTACCATTATTTTAATTAATGATACCTTTATTTTTATATTTGATTGTTTTAAATGAATAATTATTTTCAAATTTTGTTATGTTTTTATGATTATTTTTTTCAAATTAGAATGTATACTATACTCAAAAATATCATTGAATCATTTTAAGAATTCTGTTATAAGTTTAAATATTATTTTTAAAAGAAAAGGATATTGAACATAAATTAGTTTTTAGAAATAATTTCACAAAATGGAATGTCTATATTCCACACGAAATGTTCCATGTGATCTTTCAAAATTATTTTCTATGTAATATAAAAATTTATTTTACAACTTACATGTTACTGTGGATAATATTGATTGATACAATCTATATTATTTCCATTGATGGTTAATATTTAGGTCGTTGAAATTATTATAAAACCCATTCATATTTTATTGGTTATGCTATCATGAATTAGTTAAATATTTATGTAACCTATTTCCATTACATGGGTTATAATTTGAAGATATGATAAATGTTTTTTCATATTGTTGAATACATTAGTATGGTTTTCATTATGAGATGTGTGGGACCTATATCTCCCTCAAATGTATTGAGTATGCTTTCATATCTCATCAAGTAAAAATGGGAGTAATGTTAATGGAATTTATCCTCTATGAGAAGAAGGTGAATCCCGATCCACTATGAAAAATATGTGCTTCTGAATCTACAAGTAGATATGGGTGTTTCAAAATCCACAATGGTAAATTTATGTGTCTTGATCTTCTATGGGAAGTGGGTTCATCCTAATCCACAAGATAAAACATGTGATCGGCCATATTCCACTATGTGGATTATCTTTGTTATTATATTTTAAAAATGAAATGGGTTATATATATATATTTTATGGATAAACACTTTTATGAATTGATCATATTGTAAATCATTTATTTATGATTATTCACTCTCTTATGGGAATGTTTTTTGAAATATTAAATTATTATGAAATGAATCTTGTTTAAGATCTATGAATGGGTGGTGGTGAACATCCCATGTTATTTTAATAATAACATACTGGTATGATTACCTTATTATTTAATATAATTATTGATTTATATATTATATATTAACCCTTATAGATCATCTGAGCTCACCCATTCTTTTTTTCCCTACTTCATGTGATGAAGAATCATTTGGGATGTTTTTTTCTAATAGGAGTACTATATTAGAAGATATTTATGATATATGTTGATGATATTTCATTAAATAAGATAATTTTTTTTTCTAATTACCAATGAAACTAAACTGTTAATGTCTTCCAGTGTGGCTTTATAAAATATAATGACTATTAAACATAACGTATAAGATATTTTTTATATAAGGCGATGTTTCTATTGTTGGTATCATATAAAAAGTTTATTAAATAATTTGAGATTTGGATTTCAAAGTAATTTTACATCCCCATGGATATTATTATGTATACTTCTTGGTGTATACCATTGGATTTCTTTAAAGATAAGAATTTGGATAATTCAATATATCGTAAAATTAGATAAAATTTTTGTGATGTACAAGGAATGGTGATTATAATAAGATAAATTCCTATCTTATAATTCAAGTTGATTTGGATCTTTAATATAGGTATTTATGGTCATTGACTCTAAAAACAACACATTGAGATTAAACTTATCATCAGTTGGTTTATGAAAATGGGCCTTGCTACACAGCTGGCCTGACACTCCAGTGGGATATGTTTTTAAAATCCAAAAACTCTTAATGAACCATCATTATGCATTTATTTATTGACAATGAATGAACTTGGTTAAGCCTAATGTATAATAAATTTTAAAAATTTTCATGATTCAGATATCCTGTATATTATTTATTTGGATAATGTTGTTTTGTATCATGATTAGTGTTTCACATGTTATGAATTTGAGTTTTTTTATGGTTTGCACCAAAAAAGTTTTTTAATAATAAGTGAACATGAAAATTAAGTGAATTTACTCATCAAATACAAAATATTATTATATATGGATTTTAAATATTATTACTATGCTCATAGAACTTTCTTAGGCTATAAATCAAGAGGAACTACAAATGAGAAAAATACAGAACCACAATCTATTCAGACCTTCATAAGGAAACATCCTCCTTATTTTATTGGTTTTCTAAATATAGTAGTTTTTAAGAAATGGATCAATACCAAATGAGAGGATACATACCATTATTTAGTGCTTCGAGAATGGAAAATATATTTTGGATGTCTATCATTTCTAAGGTGAATTAGATTAGTAGTAGACTATTATTAAGAAAATGAGGGAACAATAATAAATATAATCTAAATAATTAGTAGATTTGAAGTGTATATTTATCAATAAATATATCCTTCATAGTATATAAATAATTATGGAGAAGGAAATCCATAAGATTAAGAAAAAGAATGATGTATCTATTGGTTCCCATGAAGCTAATTTTTCAAGACATTAATGTTACGTTTCTAGTTTAATCCATATCTTTGAATGAAGAATTGATAGATTCATTGGTGGCATAAAACCAAGTATTCAATTCAAAATTGATATTAGAGACATTAGTATCTATGAATAATTCATTCAATGTTAACATAATGTAGAAATACAAATTAGATATGCCCACAATTTTTATGGTTTTGATAAGAAATAAATGATTGTTTCTCATTAATACCAAAATATTTGAATGAAATTACAACCATCAGCATTCCAAAAATATGGGTAGAATAATCACTGTAAATTATTTAATGGAATTGGAAGGTGCATTAAATGTGGAAATCTAGGTCATAAATTTATTGAATTTAAAAATGTGAGTAATGGGATGGTTAATAAAATATTGTAGAAGAGGACAAAAAATAGTGCACCACCAGTACCCCAATGTTTTATTTGCATGGTGTTTGAGATTAATTTTAATAAATTCCTCAATTCAAGGGATAATTTGAATGATATTCCACAATAACCCTTAATGATAATAGACAAAATAAATTCAAATGAAATCAAAATGGATGAAGTAGGTCATGATAATTACAGAACAATTATCCTCCCCCCTCTATAGTAGTAAATTAAATGATCTAATTTTCATGAATGATCCATATGGAAATATTAATGTTAATCTTTTAGTGAAGATTTTAGTTATTATCTCCATATACATCGATTATGGATTACTTTTATATTCTATTAGTATAAGGATGATTCCATGATTTCAATAAAATATTTTTTCATAATATAATGGCCATTATAATGAATAAATGTTCAATTTACTTTTGGAAGTAAATATATATATATATATATATATATATATGTAATATTATCTTCGGATTTATGGATTCCTTCTTGGTTTAGTGAGTATTAGGTTTATAATATGTTCAATGTAATTAGAACTGCCTTTTAAGGTTTTTCATGATCGGAATTTTCCAAGATTAATGATATTTAAAATGAAATATATATAAATAGAAAGATTCAGATTTGTATATATTTTAGTGAAAAAATTATTTAAGGATTAGTTACATTACACTTATTTGAGAAATGATTTATGTTGAAAACCTTAAGGGATAATCTTTTTAGTGATCATGATGAAACTATTTCTTTTGGGCGAACATCATATAATTTCAGCACACTTCATTACTAACATAAAAGATTTCTCTCAAGATCCACCTTCTAAAATATAAATTAAAGAAGGGGAAGGGTTTTATGGAGTACCACATTCAATTGTATATGATTGGGATCTTATTTTTGACATGAATTTTTTATTAATATTTAAGTAAGATCATGATATAATGGTGATTTTTAGCCTTGTGCATCATCCTTAGATGGATAGTCAGTGTGAGAGAAAAATTCTGACTATATATTATATTGTATGATATTGTTCTATATATCTTAATGTTGTGTGTTATTAACCCATTACTACAGTGGTGTTATCCTCCTACTATAACTTTCACTCAAGTATTCATATGGATCCTTATAAATCACTTTATGAACAAAATTTTAGAACTCCAATGTACTAGATTAATGTTTCTGAAAGAATGATATTGGGACCTAAGAAAGCCGATGAGATGGCACATGCTGATAGAAATGTAATGTTGATACTCATCAATGGGATCTAGAACATGATGTTGGTGAGAAGGTCATTCTACAAATATCATCATAGAAGGAGGAAGGGAAAACAATTCCCTAGTATATATGTCCATTTCAAAATATTTATCATATATAGACCAAAAAATGATTCTTGTTGCTTCAACAAAAAATTATTTGAGGCTCATGATGTGTCTCATGTATCTCTCCAGAGATCTATATACCAAATCCATAACATGTACATAACATAATGGTCATACTTCTAGAGCACAATCATTCTTATGAGGTAGCACTGGTATAGAATCTGGATTGCATAGAAAAATTTATATAAAACAGTACAACTGTAACACCCCAAGATTTCATAGTTCGTTATCACATTTATGTAATTCAATAGCATATGTGACATGCGACATCGAGTATGAGCACACCACAACGTAAAAAACTAGCAGTTCAAAAAGAAGTTATGAATAGTATCAACTGCATTTGGAATCTTATATATTCTATATAATTTTAATATCTATATTATAGGTTTGTAAAACATAATATAAGAACAAATTCATTTCATTCAAAAAAAAGATGTATTTCTAAAAAAAATCAATTTTACCACCTTTTAAGGGTTATCCCTTTTTTAAAACCAATATTTGAAACTTTTAGATATTTAATTTAATGATATTAAATTATTATTTAGAAGTAAGACATAAAAATTTAGTTTGTATAAATTTTTGGTTCTTTTCTGATAACAATTATATTTTGATGAATACTAAAAAATACTAAATTTTAATGGAAAACATCTTTTTTAATCGAAACAATTTATAGTGTTAAATTATACATTTTAATGGTTTTGATTTATAATTAGATTATATTTTTACCATTTAATCCAATGTAGGTCATTGGAAGTAATTTCACTTTGAAATTGAACATAAACCAGTTTCAATATTTTGATACTTATTATTTCTTAAAAACACACTTTCAGTTTTGACAACGGGAATTAATTTTAAAATAATAAATTTATCATCTAGGTTTTGAATTTGGTATAATAGACCGCATTTTTAAATTCAGAATATCAAAATTTCTTTAGGGTAAATATTTGGTATTTTTCTGAAAACATTCCATTTTTGATGAATAGTGGGAAACACGGCTTTATTGGTTAAAACATAGATTTTATTTAGCAAATTATTTATTTTATTTAATTTTATTATAGGTAAAAATAGATACATAGTACCTATATATGTTCAATGTAATTAATTGGAGTCATTTTATAATAATTTTAGTTATATAAAAATTTTATTGAACGTTTTAACATCTTTTACAGACCTCCTAAGAGCGTCTGCAAATTTTCATAAAACATAATTTTAAGGCATCTATGAGTTGAATACCAAAACTTAGAATGAAATGTTTAATATCAGTAAGTAATATTCGGTTCAATAAGATGGATATAATTTTGGGTGAATTATATATTTTGGTTTTTATTTACCATAGTTAAAAGTAAATAGGTTAATTAAGTGTAGGAATGATATAATAATTATCCTCAAACGTGTAATAATTCTATCAGATAAGTTTAGCTCGACCTAAAACAACCTTAGTATTAATATATGATCATTTAGGTCCACTTGTATTATATTAGGACATTTATTATTATTTTATATAATGAAAAGTTAAAAGTGTTAAATTAAATGTTTAATAACTAAACCATTTTTAATATAAGGTTACAAACAATATAAAGTCAACTATAAAGATTTATTAGAAAGTTAAAAATATTTCCTACATAATGGTATTTTATTTATTATTTTTAGATATTAAATAATTTAATTTGTTTATGACTCAATGATAAAGAGGTAATAACCTAAATAATGAAATACTAAAATAATTGACATTATAAATATCAAAATAAATGTAAAATGAGGCTTATTATGAATTCCAATAATTTTTTATATTAATATGAAATTTTATGGTTGATTAGATCAATCTTGTTTGAAGTTATATGGTATTTATGACTTTCACAAAAACAAAATACCAAATAGTTTTAAAATAGACATAAATTAATTTTTAAAACAAATACTATATTATTGGATGATATAATATTTCTAAAAATAAAATGTCATGTCAAAAATATTAAATAATAGTATATATGTAATTAATGAAAAAATTGAGATTCTCGTGGATGTTTAGAATTTTTTTACCATAGATTGTTAGAATTCAAGAAGACATGGTAAAAGTTAAACTATTTAACTATGAGTTAAATATAAAAGATACGTTTACAAAGGAGACCTAATCTTTTAAAAAACCTATTTTATGAGAGTTTTTAGACCCATACCCAAATTATCCTAGAAAGAAATCATTTTGGAGCCATTAAAAACCAAAAATGATTTTATTATAAAATAATATTTCAAAATATTACTAAAGTGACACTAACCTCTCTAATAAAAGGGCACTTCACCTTCTCTCAAAATGACACCTCAAAAGCCATATGGATCGGGGAAACCCTTCCCAAATATCCTTACAAAATCAATCACATAAACCAAAAGTCATTACATTGATCATAAAGTCAACCTATGGGGACCTTTTGATCAACTCAAAAGGAAACACCCGAAGAAGAAGTAATAATTTCACCACCCACTTTTATGTTCTTTTCTTATTCCAATTCCTATTTATTATTTTTTTCCATGCCAAAATAATAAATCCAGTACCCTCTACAAACATTGATTTTATTTTAAATATAGTACAACCATATTCGTTATTGTATCCATCCTATAAATGAGAAAGTCACCATACATGCGTACGTACGGCTTACCGCCTCCACATCGTGGTGTAGATTGTTATTCAAAAACATTATTATTTGGATGGGTATAATAATGAGTATAACTGATATAAATAATAAATATAAAGTGTTAATTATTCTGTATATATGATATAATGTCAACATACATATGATTTCACCATCAATATAATGATATTGTCACGTGTACGTAGGTACAGATTATCGTCTCCACGACGTGATGAGATTCATTCCCACGTTCACAATTCAACGATGATTATAAAAATATATATTATTAATTATACTAGAGAGAGATATTTATTTTTATTTACTTACATATATCTTATTCACTTACTTCCGTTCAATACTGTATGAAAACGGAAACATCGTTTATGCGTACGTACGGCCTACCATCTCTATAAACGGTGCCTTCCATTTAATATATAAATCTATTATAAATATTTATATTATAAATATGTATATATATATCATAGATAAATATAGGTTTATATTCAGGATGTATTTAAATCATGATCTAAATGATAGGATCAAGAATTACAAGTTAAAACACGTATGATAAAAAAAGTGATAATTAACCGAAATTTTAATTGAACATGGATATCATTATTAAATGGGTAGTATAAAGTCAATAACGAATCATGAATGATATAATACATATTAATATGGTTTTGGTATAATTTAATAACATACTATACGGGAGGTTAATGTACCCTCGACCAAAAGAAAGTGCAAAGTAAGGGTTATTTCTTCAATCTCATTATTATCAAAGATTGTTTATGTGTAAGTATTTACTAGGACATATTTATAATCAGTACCCATATTTCATAAAAACTTTTTCAAAATGAATCATTTAAGGTTTATGGGAGGGTCTATTTAACTAGATCACGATTTTAAATGTTTTGAATATTTATCATTCCAAATCCTTTTAATTAATGTAAGTGTTATCAAAATGAATTTAAGGATTTATTTACTTAGACATGAGTGTTTTGAAAAGATAATTATTTTCAAATGTTTATAATTTGTATGGAAAATAATGATTCAAAAATCTATTTTGTATTACTTACATTATAAATGTGTGACTTTTACATGTTTTCATAATAAAGGGATATTTCTCTCAAAGAGTTTTACAAATCATTTTCAACTTTGTCAACATCCTTTGAGGTATTTTAAACTTTTTTTATGTTTATTATATTATTATAAAAATATTCCATATTCTATTGAATGTTTTGTGATAATTTTTATTGTAGATGTTTTATTTTTTACCCTTCATTGTTTATGGTTAAGTTATTTACATTTCGTATGTCAGTTTTAATACGAATGTTTATGTTATGTTTTAACATTTTTATATGTGGAATGTATTGGACATAGTAAGTGACTTTAGGATCCCACTATAGATCCTTGATGCATCGGTAGGTTTCATGAATCAATTAGATGTAGAATTGGTCAAGGCCTTTCCGAATTTGGTATATGGTTTTGGCTGAGGCCTTAATCATTTTTAGACATCTTGGCTGAGGTTTGTACAAAACATTTAAAAATGTCTGGAATTATATATTCCCTCATTATGAAAATAATATTGATGGTTCATGTGGTTATTGTACTAGTATAATACCCATGACTATGTTTTATTATTGTTTAATTTACTCACCTCATATTTCTACCATAAAGTGTTCATGTTTATTATTTGTAATGGAATTTGTTTTCAATTATTCACCAGGCCTATTTTTTATGTTATATTCTGATAAATTATTCACCCTTATAATGCATCTGGGCTCACCCCTTTCTTATTGTTTATTTTCCCAGGATTCCCAAAAGTGACTTATGATTTATATTTAGGGTAAAGATAAAGGGAATGAAGGCGTCCTCAAATATCTATCTATGTTGTGTTTTATGTTTGAAATTTTAATGTTATGTTAATGAATGTAATCTATTTTCGAAGACTACTAAACTGATCGGTCATTCGGGACATGATTTTCATGAATCATGAAAATGTATTAAAATAATGCACTAGATCTGGGTAACTGGGGAGGGTATTATAATTGGTATCAGAGGAAAAATAGTACAAACATTAGAAACTAGATTTAGAAGAACTCTGATTAGAGAACACTACCATAAGATTGAATTTGAGGATTAGTATATAAGAACATCCTAGATATTTTGTATTGTACATATTTTGCGAGTTTTCTATGAAATACATCCCCGTATTGATACGATTAGGTAGAGGTTTCTCTGGAACCGATGTACTTAGGAGTAAAACTCAAAAACACCACTTTGAGCTAGACTCGAACGGGGACTGCTACAGGACAATGGGCCTTTCTGCACTCTTGGTAATTACCCTCTAGGGGATATGCTTAAGATAATTCACATTTTCATTACAAACCATTTTGAGGGATTTATGAGTACATACTTCCTCAAACAAATTTGTTTTCTTCTGATTATGTATTATATCCAAAAAATGTTTAATTTATGTTAGTTATTTTACATGTTTGGAATTATGCAATGTGGTTCATAATTTAACCTAGGGTATTCCATTGTTCATAAAGCGTTCCTAGTAGAAGGAATGAGAACTCCTATAATACACATGATCCGAATATTAAGAAGGATCTTATCTTTCAAGGTATTAAACCAACATTTAAATGGGAAATATTCTTCCACATATTCTTATCTTCTAAATAAATAGTATCATGTGTTACTAAGATAATTAATGAATTCTTTGAGTCGTACTTCTTTTAAAGGAAGCAAGAGAAGAAAAAGATGGTATAGAGAAATACTGTTAAAGGGAAGAGGGGAAAGAATGATTTTACCATATGTGATAATTTTAGAAATAATCACCTGGGTATATTCTTGAGTGTAATTGGAGTTTGTTATAAGTGTGGAAAAATGGACACCATGTACGTGATATCAATGGTCAGAAAAAAAGATCAAATATATAATGCTTCATATTTAAGGAGTTGGGACACTATGAGAATCAATGTCTAAATCATCAGAGTATGCCTGAAATGATTCTATTGTACAATAATCATGTTATGATACTACAACAGATGAATAAAAAATACTAGTGTTATTATGTTGTCATTAACGAATTATTTCATTTGAGTGTTGTATCAACAATGTATTGGTTATATGAATTATGGAAATAAATAAGGATTGTACTGTAGTACTATTTCATTAAGGATTAGAGATTGTATGATACGAAATAAAGTGACACAATTTTAGGTTAAAATTTGTGGAAAATACATGCTTGAAATAAAGGTAAACCCTAATATGGTCTTGATACTGAGGTTGTGATTTTGGAATAAGAGATGGTTGATTTGGATAAATTATATTTGATACTCTTGACTACCATGGAATTGATTAATGGTTTGTTTATTCCATCATTGTTGGGATATTCAAAAATTTTGGATATAAGGAATATATCTAGCATTCTATATGGAATTAGGTATCATGAATGTAATAAATAAGGTTTTATTGTAATTTAGGGTGTTACCATGTTTCAAAAGAATACATGATGAAGCTATTAATATGTTATTATGTGGAAAATATTTCTTTATTTTGTTTACCTCCATTATAATTATTTTACTATAAGTTTGGACATATGTATTTTGGATTTTTATAAAGGTTGAAATTGATTAGGTTTGAAATTGGATACTATTGTTAATGTAAAATAATTTCTTGAGATTATTTTTGTATTTTCATAAAAAGGACTACTCGGAGGTCAGGCGACAACCCGTAATGTCGGGAAAGGCCACAGGACATGAACATGCAACCGAAGGGTGACAAAGGTACATCACCTACCACTGGAATACGTGATGTCCTGGTTTCTGTATTATAGTTTTTTTTAAATTAGTCTGACAAATAAACTATAAATTAAATATTTTTGGATCCATATACCGTTATAATAAATAGAATTTTTTTGAATTGTATTATATTTCGGAGTGATAGATGAGTATGTGGTATCAATTAGTTGAAGGATTAAACTCAACATGTCTATTACATGTTTCTTCAAATATTATATGAATAAATTAATTCATAAACATTATGGAAGTGATCTTAAAATAAAAAATGTGTTATCCCAATACCTTATGTTTTTTTAACTAGTGATATTTTAAATCATCATTGATCGATGGATTTGAGGGCACCAATTGAACACTTTTTTATTATTTATGGCCTCAATAACTCCCTATAAATATTTACATATTTCCTCTAATTATGTGTCTCTAATTTCCACCAATTTTCTCCTAATCGAGATCGTAATTTGGTGGTGACATTTCCATTTCCCTTTCTCTCTTTTTAGGAATAAATTTTTTTGAACCAATTTCTGATGTGGGTTTTCCACAAAGATATTTTTCTATTATTAACATTTTGTTTTTGAAGAACAATTTGAAATTGTTAGGATAGAATTTATTGAGGTATGGGAGAATGTAACACTCCATGATTTTATAGTACATTATCTCATTAAAGAAATTTAATAGCTTGCTCTACACACGATACCGAGTTTGAGTGCACCACAACATACAAAACTAGTCGTTCAAAAAGCCTTTATGAATAGTATTAACTAAATTCTGAATATTATACACTATTACATAATTTTAACATCCATATTATATGTTTCTCAGACATAATATAATAAAAAATTCATTTTTTAGATAAAATATGTATTTTAAAAAAAATGAAATTTTACCGCCTTTTAATGGAGAATCCTGTTTAGAAACAATATTTGAAACATTTATATATTATATTAAATGAAATTAAATTTTTATTTAGAATAAGGACATTAAAATTTAGTTTCTTTAATTTTTTGGTTCTTTTGTGATAACAATCAAATTTTGATGAATATTGAAAAAAAAAATTTAATTGAAAACACCTTTTTTAATCAAAATAATTTATAGTATTAAATAATACATTTGAGTGGTTTTGTTGTATAATTGGATTATATTTTTACCATTTTATCTATTGTTGTTCATTGGAAGTAATTCCACCTTGAAATTGAATATAAAAAAGTGTCAATCATTTGATAGTTATTATTTCCTAAATACTCCTTTTTTGTTTTGAAAATGGAAAATAATTTTAAATTTATAAATGAAACTATTATTTATTTAGTTTATAAATATAGAATTCATTTTTAAATTTCACATATCAAAATTTTATTACTGTAAATTTTAGGTATTTTTCTAAAAACGTTCATTTTTGGATGAATAGTGATAAATATTGCGTTATTGGTTAAAACTGACTTTTTATTTAAATAATTACTTATTTTATTTTATTTTTTTAAGTAAAAATAGATACATAATACCTATATAAGTTCAATTTAATTCATTGGATTCATTTTATAATAGTTGTATATATATAAATATTTTATTGATATTTTTACCGTCTTTTACCCACCTCCATGGAGCATTGCAAGTTATCATAAAACATATTTTTACCACTTCTGTGAGTTGAATTTATAAAATCCCAGAGAAATATTTAATATCATTAAGTTAAATTTGGTTTAATAAGATGAAAATAATTTTTGGTGAATAGTAACTTTTTCCTTTTATTGACCACGGTTAAAAGTAAATAGGGTAAATAATGGTAAAACTGATATCATAATTATCCTAAAATATATCCTAATTATTTTGGAGAATTGTAATTCAACAAAAAACATTATCAGTATTAACATATGATCTTTAGGTCAATTTAAATTAGAATAAGATATTTATTATTATTTTATTTAAAGAAGAGATAAAAGTCTCAAATTCAACGTTTAATAACTAATCCATTTTTAATATAAGGATACACAGTAAATAAATTTTACTATAAGTATTCATTAGAAATATTAGAAAATTTACTACTTAATGGTATTTTATTTATAATTTTAGGATATTAAATAATTTAATTTATTTATGCCAGAATGATGATGCAGTAATTACATTATTATTGGACCATTAAAATAGTTGATATTATAAATATCCAAATAAGTGTAAATTGATGCTTTTGATGAATTACACTAATTTTCTTGGTTAATATGACATGTTAGGGTTGATTAGATAATTTTTTTTTGATGTGATAAGTTTTTTTATAACTTTCACAAAAAACAAAATACCAAATACTGTGAAAATTGACATAAATTAATATTTCTAAAAAAATACTGTATTACTGGATGATATAATATTTCTAAAAATATAAGGCTTCATCAAAGAAATTAAATAACATTATATATGTCATTAATTAACAACTTTATGTTATCTTGGAAGTATAGAATATGTTTATTAACCATATATTGTAAGAATATAAGAAGACACGATAAAAGTTAAACTATTTAACTAAGAGTAAAATGTAAATGATAAGGTTGAAATTATAACATAAACATGTATAAAACAAATTGGTTGAGTTATTTTTGACCCATTCCAACTATAACCTATAAATAAATCATTTTGTATCCATTATAAAACCAATATTATTTTATTATAAAATAATATTTCATGATTTTTTTAAAGTGACCCTCACCTCACTTAGAAAACGAAACTTCCCCTTATCTCAAAATCACAACTCCAAATCCATTTGGATCGGCCAAAACCTTCACAAATATATTCCCAAAATTTCTCACATCAACCTGGAGTCATTACTATGATCAGAAACTTGTCCTAAGAAGCACTTTTGATCAACTCAAAAGGAAACACATGAAGAAGAGTTAATACTTTCACCACCCTCTTTCAAGTTCGTTTCTTCTTCCACTTCTTCTTTATTTTTTGTTTCCATACCAAAATAATAACTCCAATACCTCCTACATACTGTTATGTTATTATAAATATGGAAGAAAAATATTTTTTATTCTACCCATCTAATTAATGACAAAGTAACAAAACATGTGTGCGTACGGCTTACAGTCTCCACGTCATCGTGTAGTTTTTTATTTAAACAATTCATTATTTGGATGGGTATAATAATGTGTATAACTGATGATAATAATAAATATAATTTGTTAATAATTCTGTATATATGATATACCATCCAATAACAATTGATTTCACCATCAATATAATGATATTTTTTGCTTGTGAGTACGTACTGATTACCGTCTCGATGACGTGATGAGATTCATTCCCATTGGACCATTAAACGTTGATTAAAAAATTATATATTATTAATAATTATGTAATATATAAAATAATACATCTAATGATTATATATATATATGTATATATGTACTTACATATACCTTATTCACTTACTTCAATTGAATACGATATGAAAATAGAAACAACATTTATGCATATGTATGGCCTACCGTCTCCCTAAACGGTACATTCCATTTCATATATTTATCTATTTTAAATGTTTTTATTCTAAATATATATATTATATATATTTAAATGTGTATAATTAAGTCATAAATGAATCATTTATGATATAATAAATATTAACATGGTTCTGGTATAATTTTATAATAGACTATGGTCATTATACAGGATTTTAATCGTACCCTCGACCAAAGGAATGTGCAAGGTAGTGGTTATTTCCAAAATCTCATTATTATTCGATATTGTTTATGTGTATGTGTTTACTAAGGAATAATTATCATCGATACCCATATTTCAATAAATAAATTTAAAAGGAATATTTTAAGGTTTATGGGAGGGTATATTTTACTAGATCATCATTTTAAATTTTTTAATGATTTATCTTTCTAAATTTTTTTAATTATCATCCATGATTTAAAAATGATTTTAAGGATTAATTTATATAGACATAAATGTTTTGAAATGTTAATTGTTTTCAAAAGTTTCAAAGGGGTATGGGATACTTTTATTCAAAAATAAATTTTTGAATTACTTCCTTAAGAAATACATGACTTTTAAATTTTTTCATGAAAAAGGGATATTTCTCCCAAAGAGTTCTACAAATCATTTTTACCTATATCAGTATCCACTGATAGATTTTTAACTTGTTTGAAGT
The DNA here is from genome assembly GCA_963277665.1 of Viscum album. Lineage (NCBI taxonomy): Eukaryota > Viridiplantae > Streptophyta > Magnoliopsida > Santalales > Viscaceae > Viscum > Viscum album. The sequence goes on from OY728164.1 coordinate 93,401,227, forward strand.
TTATTTATTATCATACAAATTTTCTATATTGTATTGAATATTTTGGGATATATTTGACTATGGATGTGTTATTTTTATCCCATTCGTGGTTTATGGTTAAATTATTGACATTTTGTATGCTAGTTTTAATACAGATGTTTATGTTATGTTTCAACCATTTCATATGAGGAATTTATTAGAGTTAGTAAGTGACAGGTGGAGCCCGCTATAGCTCCTCTATTCATCATTAGGTCTAATGATACAATTATACATGGAATTGGATGAGGCATTTCCCAATTTGATATATGGTTTTAGCCATGGACATAATAAATTTTAGAAGTATTGGTCGAGGTCTTAACAAAATGTTTCTGAATGTCTGGAATTATACATTCCCTCATTATGAAATTAATATTGATGGTTCATGTGGTTATTCTACTAATAGAATACCCATGACTATGTTTTATTATGGCATTATTTACTCAGCTCATATTTATTCCATAATGTGTTTATGTTAATTATTTGTAAAGGAATGTGTTTTCAATTATTCACTATGCCTATTATTTATGTTATATTACGATAAATTATTTACCCTTACCGAGCATTGATCATACCCATTTCTTGTGTTTTATTTTCCTATTATTCAAAGATATGTCTTATGATTGATATGTAGGGTTAAGATAAATGGAATAAGGGAGTTCTCAAAGAACTATCTACGTTCAGTTTTATGTTTGAAATTATAATGTAATGTTAATGTATTTAATATATTTTCCAAGACTACTAAACTGATTGGCCTTTCCGGACATGATTTCCTTTTATCATTCCAATTTATTAAAATAATGCACCAGCTCTAGGTTACTGGGGTCGGGGAATTACAACATATCTATTGGTTAATGTTGTTTAAAAAATCACAATAATTTAGAGAAGGTATTTGGTATTTTGATGATATAATGATTTAATTGTATCCTATGTTGTCTGTACCAAATTAATGAATTTTAAAAGAGAAATTGATTTTAAGGGGGTAGAATGTAAAATAATAAGATAATATAAAATAGTTATATTTTTTAATAATGATAATTTCTTTAATAACCTTATTTATATGAAAATTTTAAAATACCTTGTTTCAAAATCAACACCATGTTTTTCTTTGGTTACACACAACACTGAGATTTAAGAAAACACAATATATTATTAATTGTTTTACATAATGAAACTACTAAAACTTATATATTAAGAATAATTATATGAATAGCAATAAATAATTTTAAAATATTATGTATATTTATTTTATATAATGAAAATATATTTCATAGTTAATCATTATATGATTCAAAAATATTTTTTCCGCATAAAAATGTTTTGTTTTTATTTTGAACAATATTAATGTTATATATTGACAAATTTATAAACTTTATTTGATAAAATAAATATATCTTTTTAAAAAATATTTTCATTCAATTCTTACGATGAATTTTTCAGATTGTTTTTTAAAATATTAATATTTAAATAAATGATTAAAATACTAGTTCTTATTGAAAATGACCTACATATTTAAAGAATTTATTATGTTAAAATTTTTAAAAGGATTTAAATTTAAAATTAATATATTTATATATATATATTAAACAAATTTTGTTCATTATAATCATGTTAATAGTAAAGTTAAATGTTAAGACCTTTTGAAATTTTGATCATTTTCACTTTGGAAAACCACTTTCACGTCACTCTAATAGGATTAATTTTACAATAAATATTTCAACTTCTATGAATTAAATATAGAAAAATGTATTTCATATTTCCAATTAGATTAATTTATTGTACACAATAATGTAAATTTATATTTGTAACTAAATTTAATGTAATAATAGTAAAAAAAATTATTGTTGTTAAGGTAAAAATGGGTTTACATGGGGTTTAAACAAAAAATAGAAGGTATACGTATAAAAATAACCTAAAACATGTCTAAGACATATTTTATAAACATGTTCGAATGTAAAATATAATAAATTTGAGAATGTAACATCTTGTAGCCAGGTTTTATATGAATAATGCAGGTACAACATTTTACGTTCCAAAATTAAAATTGTGCTACTCAACTCTCATATAAAATTTCCCACCATTTCTATCTTCTTAACATATTAAAACCAATTTTTTTAGCTAATACGTAACAAAAAAACTTTTTTAAATATCCTATATCATCAAAGATACATTAATTTTTTCATTAATACATCCTATGAATCCTTTGGGATTAATATAAAAGTTGTTTTCGAAAGAAGAGGCAATTTCCCTAAATGATAGTTTTATATTATTTATTCCTAAACATCCATAAATTACTATAAAATAATTATTATATAATATCATAATCCTTTTCCATGTACATAGATTTTATTAAGTAAATCTAATAACATAAAAACGTCACTAATTTAATCCAATGGGTTTTGAAATCATCAATCATGTGTGTGGCGGACTAGCACGTCGCAAACCTCTGTTTTCATTTATCCATCACCACATATCAAGGAGGTATAGAAAGATGAATTTAATATTTATTTATATATTTAATATATTATTATTATTTTTAAATCATTATATTACATTTTCATTCCAACCTCCCATTCCTTGAGAATATGATAATATCATTTGTTTTATGGTGGACTACCACATAGCGAAGCGATGTTATTTGTTCACACATTAAATTGAAGTTAATAAGAATGATTTTATTGTAAATATCCAGTATATATATAATAAAAAATATTTTTAATTTTAATATATCATTATCCCTTTTTTATTTCATTCCTTATGAAAAATGAAAACAAAATTCATGTGTACGTATGACAATACATTTCCATGAATGATGTATTTTGTTTTATGTCTATTAATTTAATGAATGACTCAAAATAAAGATATAAGATATTTCTATCATGTTTAAAAAAATTAATTTATTTAAAAATGAACTATTTATTCAGAAAAAATAACAAATAAAATAAATACAAGAGAAACAAAGAAATTTATTTCTGAAATGTTACATTAATAAGGAATTTCTTATAAACGGGTAGGAAAAGGTTTCAAGTAAACCATATATGTATTGATATAAATAATTAGGGTGTATTAAAAAAATTTTAATAACCATTTAGTTATTTAAAAAAGAGTACCGATCATCTCTGAAGAATTTCGAGACTTCTGGTAATGGATTTCAATCTCCCTTTAACATTTTGTGAAACTACTGTAATATTTACCATGTGTTTTTAATGTGGTGCATATTCTAGAAATAAATCTATTTTATCATTATTCAGATATATTTTATTGGTATTTACATATCTATTGATGGATATATCTTTTATGGGTTTTAATGTATAAAAATTTCTATTGCGTAATGGTTTTTATGATACAATTTCATCAAATAGCGTGATTATTTATGTTTATGCTTCCTATGATGGAATCTTATGATCTGTAGCTCAATAAAAACATGAAAATTATTCTAATATTATTATTTCTTGAGAATAAATGTTTTACATTCATTTTAATATCTATATATACTAATTAGTACAATTATTATAAAATATTGTCTTTACTTATTCCATAGTCAAAAACCTCTTTTTTCAAATACCATTGAAATATGTTCTATAAAATTATTTTCTCATTATAGAAATGATTTTAAAAAATTATTTCCCATGTTTTAGTTTTTATGAAATATTTTGAATGTAATCATCATTTCATTTTCTAAATAATTTCAATTTTGATTTTGATGAAAATGTTAAAGGAATCCTTGTTTTAATGTGTAAAACATGAATGAATTTTCCCTCTATCATGACTATTACATTCATTGATGATTAAATTATATGTAATACCCCTGGATTCTGGTATGTAACCTTTAACTAATAATTTTAACTGTTATAATGGTTAACTATGATGATTGGGAGAGTTGAGAAAACATTTAATGAAGTTTTGAGGCAAAGGGGAAGTCTCACGGATGGCGCACAGTTTGTCAAAACCGTGCAGAAAAACTATGCAATGATGGTCTTGGATGATGTATCTTTCACACGGGCGGTGCACGATTTATCTTCTCTTGTGGTCAATTAATGCATTGAGGATTTATGGAGGCAGTGTCTAACGTATGATTATCACACAATTTGTATAACCGTGTGAGAAAACCACACTTCCCCTTAAATTAGATCCTATAAATGTGGATCTCACAAGTTTTTTCTTCTAAGTCGCTCGTTTTTTCTCTTAAGAAGCCCTAACTATGGATTTTGCTTCACCTAAGGTCAGAGAAGGTTCTCCCTTCGTTTTAGAGGTGATGTGAAGGCTTCTCATGGAAAAACAATGTCAGATTCAAAATGTTTGTATATGTTCTTCATTGTTCTTGTTTTGTTTCTTAGATCTAATTAAATCTACTTCTCCACTTCGATCAGTTTCTTGGATCATTCCTATTATGGTTAGATCTTATTGAGTGGAATCCAAATATGATAATATTTGGTCTTGGTCTTTCTAGGAGAAGAGATCTTGGGGAATCAACCCAGTTTTCTTGAACATTCTTTGCTCGTTGTGGTATTCATCAAAACATTTGAGGTAGGGTCTTCACTTTGGACTCCTCTTGTTAGAATTGATTGTCATAGATTCCAATTGGTTTATTTGAATGGAATTTATTGTGAAAACCATGGAATAAATATTCTTTAGAGATGATTTTTGGTTTCAATGAAATTTTAAAATCATGGTGATTTGTTGTGTAAGTGATTTAGATTCTTGAATTTAAAATGATGATTTTAAATTTTGGATTTGATGGAATTTGTAAATGGTTTGATGAAAAATAGGTTTTCAAAAAAATATTATTTTATTTAAATGGATTAGTATTTAAATAACTATGATGGAATTGGTTTCAATAAATATGGAGTTTTACTGAAGTGGTTTGGAATGAAAATGGTTTGTTATTAAAATAGATTTGGCTGAAATGGTTTTTAATAAGAATGAGTTTTATAGAATGGTTTGGTTTGGAATGAGTTTTGGGAATATTTGGTGTGTGTTCATGTTGCGTGTATGAGGCTTGTTTGAAATTTGAAATTGTGCTCGATGCCAAATGTTTAATGCGACATGATAACTATTTGTACGAGGCTTGGTTGAAATATGACCTTGTGCTCGGTTCCAAATGAGTAATGGAACATGGGAAACAATTACTTAGTGACGAATTGATAAACTGATGATAAACCACTCATGAGAATGGAACTGTCATAACATATCATGCATGGGTGGTTGCATGGGTTTTTGAAATGGTGGGGTATTCCAAAAAGGGATATTTTAAAATGGTTTTAAAGGTTGCTTAGTTATTTTTCTGGAAAATTAACGTGTTGGGAATTTTTTTTTAAATTAGAGTTGTATGCATTTAGTTTTGATTGGTTTTAGAAACTTGTTTATATTTGGTTATAAAATGTTTTGAGAAATTGTTTTATATAAACTGTTTTATGTAATAGTTGCTAACTTTTCTATCTTAGTGGTGTGAGTAGGGTAGTCATTGGGGGAAACCTACTGAGTTTTATACACACCCCTTATTTGGAAAATTGGGGATTTTTCAGTTGTTGTATTTCAGGATACAGGTAACGGTAAGTTACCTCATTACTAGTGGTTCGTGGTGATGCTTGGGGTAGGTGGTGGTTCTTGGAGCTTGGAGATGGGTGTGGAGTCATGGAGTGTGTGTTGGCATTTTTTAGGTCCTTTGTATAGTCTTCTGCATATTCCTCTGATATGGTGTTTGGTTGTATTGGGTTTTGTTTGTATTGTGGACCATCTTTGTTGTATTTTGGGTATAAATAATTGAATGTTTTATGGACACGCATCATATAGTGGCTATTAGCAGATGTTTCGGTTGGTTTCTTTCTTAAAGTGTAAATCGTCCCCCACTTGTATTTAAAACCCTTCAGCAATTATTTCCAGCCTTTGGCATTATCGGGATTTCACATAAGTCCTATTAATGACTCATTGTACACTAAAGACAAAGAGAATTGGCAGACCATTAGAAATGGTATCTGTTTGTTCGGTCTCATCCTAGTAAGTAGTCATCTATATTCTTAGTCTTGGAGTACAAATTCCTTCTTTTCTATTCCTTGGGTTGAAATCTTATATAGGTGTAGGATTTTCAGAACATGAAATTTATATCATAAGAGGAAGTAGCAAACCTGTTCATACTGAACTTTACGTTACCAGGGTTTTGGGTACAAAACTGTTTTGGATACACATCTAGAATTTTGGAAATCTCATTTTCATGGGTTTATCCAAATATATTAGCATGCCATAAATTTTAGAGGAATGAATTTACAACTAGGAATGCATATCTTATTGTGAGAAATTACTTATGATTTTCTAGATGGTGTAAATTTTTGAAAAAATGCAGAAATATTTTTTATGAGGAATAATATGAAAATTGATAATTTAGTGTATTCTGAAAATGGTTTGATATTCAAAAATCATGTTGAAAGTTTTCAGAAATGTTTGAATATGAAAAAAATGTTGTAATGGATTGGAACTCTCCGGTCTATTCCTTTGTTAAATGTGGTGCTGGAGGTGTGTCAGGAGATGATAGTGACTTCGGGTGCGTTTGGGTGGACGTTTAAGGAATGCTAAAGGGGAATATCTTTCGCACTGTTGGTGCACGGTTTGTCTAGACCATTCAGCCAAACCGTGCGAGGTTGGTGTTGGAGGTAGTGGATAATGCACAGTTAGCACATGATTTGGCTAACCGTGCGGACTAACCATGCGAGGAGTGTTTGGTAAGGAAGATACTAACACACAGTTAGCGAACGGTTTGCTAAACCGTGTGGACTAAATGTGCGGGCACTTAAAGTTAGATCCTAAAATTGTGGATCTAAACTCATTTGCATCTAAATTTTTCGTTTTATCCCATAGGTGTCCATAACTCGGGATTACCCTTCCTTGGAGGTAGAATAATCTCTCCCAAGCATTTTTAAGTTGATCCGGAGGATTTTCATGGCGAATTGAAGCCGGTTCCTTGAGGTATGTGATCGTTATTTCTTGTTTTCCAAGATCTACATAGATATAATCCTCCTCCTCTCTTGGTTTCATAGATCTATAAATATTATGGGTAGATCCAAGCGTTTGGATGTCGAATATGATGATATTTTGTCTTGGTTGTGTTAGGATAGGATATCTATGGAGGATTCTTGGAGAATCGACCCGGTTTTTTGAGCGTTCAATGACCGTCATGATTTCTTAAAAAAACCATTGAGGTTGGGATTTTTCCATCGTATCTCCTTTCTATGTATCATATGGGGTGGGTGCACTTTTTTTTGGGAATGGATGAAGCCATGCATTAATGAAGATAACAAACAGACTTTTAATGGAATAAATGGGAGGGGTGTGATAGATACTGCTGTTATGTTTTCCAGCTCTTCCTTGATTATTATGTTGTGAACTGTTTGGATGTATGCTTACTGAAAATAATTTGATGTTGGTGGTCTCTCTCTGTGCACTAATAAACTATGGTATTCTGTGTGATTAAATGGATGTAATATGGAAATTTATTATTCACGTGAACTTGGTGGATTAAATGGATTCCCAGTAAACATGAATCCTTGTGTGATCTCCCCGATTAACTATCAGAAAGAGGAAACAAATAAATGATGTTCTTGAACATGGATGTTTCCCTAATTTTTTACTGTTTGGATGTATGATTAATGAAAATAATTGGCCAATGGTGGTCTCTCTCTGGTCACTAAAAAACTATGGTCTTCTGTGATGATTAAATGGTTGTAATATAGAAATTTATTATTCACATGAACTCGGTGGATTAAATGGATGCTCGGTAAACATGAATCCTTGCGTGATCACCCCGGTTAACCAATAGAAAGAGGAAACATATAAATGATGTTCTTGAACATGGATGTTACCCTGCTTTGTTTGGTAGTGGGTGTGTTTTTCTGTTTGATTGCTTATGGGGTGATGTGGGTGGGGATGGGATCCTCTATTGTGGCATAGTTGTTGGTTGTGACTCTCCTTGCATCACAATTTGGGTTGGAATCCTCTTCAATTCTGAATCCTTTTTGGTTCAGGGTTTTGGGGATGTGGGGCTCTATCTTGAACCCTGCTTTGGTTTCAATATGCGGAGGGATCTCACATTGATGTGAATTTACATGGGAACTGGTTGTGAATATTTAAATTGTTGTTGGCTGTAACTTTTCCCCTAGGCTTGGGCTTATGCCTTCTAGTTGACCAGTAGTGCGGAATTTATTAAATGGGGTCATTTAAACATGAAAAAAATATATGGGTTAATTGGGGGATTGGTTCTAGCATGGGTTGTGACTCGGCTGTGAATATTGTACTTCTATGAAATATGACTCGGTTGTTGGTGCTTGGGTTAGGTGTAGAAACCTAGGTTGGGAAGAGTTCTTTATATATATATATATATATGATTGTAGTTCTTGTGTTTCTTATTCTCGCCCCACACATGTTGAGAACGTAGTGCCGAACACCCCCATTTTAGGGGGGAGGATGTTTTTTCCAACAACCCTATAAATGGCTGGTTATTACCTCCTTTTTTGATCCCTTTCTCGAATATCCCAAGACTCTTTGGGTAGGCTGTGATGGATGGAGGTCCATTATTTTCCCATGAATCATTATCCGGCGTAGTTATGGTGGTTTAACCAAGTGTTAACGGGTAGTTTGTTTTCCATGTATCATTAGGATGAGGCCCGAGTGTCTTCAGGCGTGATGGTAGCCTTCTGACCCAGGTGTCTTCGGGCGTGGCAGTGGTTGTTGTATCCCAGGTTTCTATGGGCGGGATAGCAGTTTTGCCCAAGGTGTTTGTGGGTGGGATGTGTGGTTGTGGCCTAGGTGTGTACGAGCGGGTGTGGCAGTGGGACGTCGGTGAGAATGGTGGGATTGGTTCGATGCGTAGGATGTCTTCAATGACCATTGGAAAAGCGGCGTGGGGTACCCAAATATCGATGTGCTATTACTATATTTTTCTTGACATGCATTATTTGGGGAGTGTTTTTAGTGAGGTTTGGGTGGATAGATTTTCCTGGTTGGGTGTTTGGTTATCTCTTTTTCCACGGGTCATTAGAATGCCTCCCCACTTGTGCACATGAGTCTTTGGTTTTCCCTAATGGGTATACATGTATACTCACCCTACATATATAAAACCGTTTTTAGGTTTCCAGGAGGACTTAGGGGATCCTGCATGGCCGTACTATCTCAAGTGTTGGGACCGTTGCAGTTGTTGTTTCCTTCATTTTGGTAATATACTGTTGTAGACACCTAGTAATTTCTGGTTTTACTTTTGCAGCTTGCATATTGGAGTGGTATTCTTTGTCTTAGCTTTTACTTCTAGTCTTGGCGTTGTTGGGTTTCATCATCTTATCTCCCGATCCTATTAATAAAAAGAGTAATTCCTTCCTTTTTGTGTGTGATTCTATACCCTTGGTTCTAGTCACCACTTCAAGACCTATTGAAGGCGGGTCTCAGGGTCATTATCTATTCTTGAACTTGGAGAAGGAAAAGTCTAGCAGTCTGTTGTCCCTTCCCTCATCTTGGTGAAGGCGAGTCATGACAGAATTGTATCATAGAAGTGGTTGAGAGATAGGATGTGGTCTGGAGTTAGGCATAGAAAGGATTCCATGGGATGGTAGGGAAACAGGTTTGGGTGACCTTGGTGCGTGAAATAGGCCAGGGAAGACTGGCTAGGACACGGGATTTTAGGGCCCCCCGTGATCAGATGCAAGGACTCTGGACCTACCGAACAACCAAGTGAGGATACAGTGATTGTAGGGTAGAGACCCTAGGAAAGGTATATGCATCATAATGACTTGGGTTCTCATGTTTCTCGGTGTTTTGGGGATTCAAAAATAAATAAAGAAGTCAAATAAAATGTAGGAACAATATTTTACACTACCCGGGCTTATGCATTCCTGTTTAGCTTGCAGCAATGGAACCTGGGAGACGACCACAAGTGGTGCTGGTGATCGAGGCCCAAGAGGTTGATGTGGTCCATCGGAAGAGGGATGATCGAGAGGAGGAGGACAACCAGTGGAAAAAGATGCATCGAGCCTTCTAGTGACAGACCCTCGGAAAGTATGAGGGCAGCACCACTGACATGAAGACGAAGAGTTGGATAGAGGAGATTGCGATGGATTTGGCTTGATATGGGCTCCGACCAAGTACTGGGTTCCTCTGGCCGTCAGCCTGATATAGGGAGAAGCGCGTCAGTGGTGGACGCTCTACCTGGGGGAGAGGAGAGAGGCTGAGGTGGTATGGGGTGATTTCGAGAAGGAGTTCCAGGCGTAATTTCTCTCTTCTACGATTAAATTTGAGATGATGCATAAGTTACTCTCCCTCCAGTAGGGGAGTATGTCAGTAAGAGAGTTGGGGATCATGTTCAAGGATCTCATCCTCTTTTCTACGGACCTCTTTCCGGATGAGGAGTCTCGGGCAAGACTTTTGGAGCAGGCACTCCGACCATCCCTCTAGTATGTCGTTACTCCCTTCACCCTACTGACATACATAGAGGTGCAAAAGAAGGCTGAAGTGGAGGAGAGGATGCACACACTGGGAGGTGTGTCATGAGAGGGGATCCATCTGGGATCATCGAAGGGGTAGGCCGTCAGCACCAGGCCTCCAGTATCAGGTCCCTCTAGGTTTCGACCGGCATGGAGCAGGCCCCAGTAGTTCTAGTTCCGATCTCCTGGACCTCGCCCATTCTCTTCGGTCCCAAGGACGAGATTATACGTCTGTAGGAGCCATGGTAACCTCCAGAATCAATGCCTGGATAGATTGTAGTACGAAGGTGGCAGGCAGGTTCAGCACCCGCCTCAACAGTAGCAGCTTCCAGTGAGGCCTTTCCAGCAGCAGCAGTACAGTCAGCGAGCTCCCGCTCTTCCGAGGATAGACATCGCAGGGGGAGCCCACCCCCAGGGCGTTCCCCAGGGACCTTGACCAGGGCGTGGTTGAGGAGGTGGCAGTCTTCCGAGAGGTAGAGGAACCAGGTGTGGGTATTTGCACACCGCAGAAGAAGCAGTTCCAGCTGGACTGGAGGTCGTTCGAGGTACGATTAGTTTGTTCAGTACCCTTGTTTATGTCTTGTTCAATACAGGAGCTTCAACCTCCTTTGTTACACCCAGTCTGGCCAGTGCATTGGATCTAGATTCCGAGATACTTCCAGTGCCCCTGGTGCTTAGCACACCAGTCGGAGGTCAGACTGACTTGATATATGTTTATCGAGGATGCAGACTAACAATAAGGCCACATCAGTCAGTCAGGGACCCCCTACTATTGTAGATACCTCCATATGATGTCATCCTATGAATTGACTGGCTGTTCTTTATATGTGACATCATCGACTGCTTCTAAGGAATGTGAGTTTTTTCAGACTTAGGCAGCAGACGTGTTACTTTCTCCGGTGATCAAGGTGGCCAGAAGGGCAGCATGCGAGAGTAACCCATCCTATCCTTGTTAGCTGGACTATCATTGGAGTCATTGGATGCCGAGATGGTGGAGGTACCAGGGATCTTCAGTGATTTTATGGACGTATTCCCTAAGGAGGTGACGAATCTACCCCCTCTACATGATTTGAAGTTTGGGATAGACTTGCAGCCTAGTGATCGTCTGATTTAAATGGATCCCTACCAGATGGAACCTTCAAAGCTATGGGATTTGCTGATTCATATTGACGATCTGATGAATAAGGGTTTTGTTCAACCAATTGTGTCACCAGGGGTGCTCCAGTATTGTTCGCAAAGAAGGCAGGCGGTGGTTTCAGGCTGTGCACAGACTACAGGAGACTGAATCAGGTAACGATCAAGAATCACTACCCTCTTCCATGGATAGACGATCTCTTTTACTAGTTTAAAGGGGCAGGATGGTTCTCTAAGATCGACCTGTAGTCTGGATATCACCAGTTGAGGGTGAAGGAGGGAGACATCCCGAAGATGACCATCATGTGCAGATATGGGCACTTCGAGTTTGTGTTCATGTCGTCCGGTGTTACAAATTCTCTAACTGTATTCATGGGGCTTATGAACTCCATCTTCCAGGAGTATCTGGATCGGTTCGCGGTCATGTACATTGACGACATCCTGATCTACTCAAGATCATAGGAGGATCACGTTGAGCACCTGAGGACGGTTTTGGATGTCCTCCGACAGCACCAGCTCTATGGGATGTTTTCAAAGTGCATTTTTTGGATGTGAGAAATTCACTTCATTGGGAATTTAGTGTTTGAGAAGGGAGTAGCGGTAGACCCATCGAAGGTTAAGGTGGTTGTTTCTGGGTCAACACCAAAGAACTTCGCAGAGGTCCATAGTTTCCTCGGGTTGGAAGGTTACTATCGGAGGATCACACCCAACTTCTCTCGAGTTGCAGAACCTTTGAAATACTTACCAAAAAGGACCAGGATTTCGTGTGGAGTGAGCAGTGTGAGGTAGCCTTCGACTATCTGAAGGAGAAGTTGGTTAGTGCCCCAGTGTTGAGGTTTCCCGAAGAAGGGGAATCATATAAAGTATTCTGTGATGCTTCAGGACAAGGCCTCGGGTGTGTACTAATTCAACGACAAGGATTGGTCTCTTATGGGTCTAGAAAGCTACGCGCCCATGAGGGTAATCATGCCACCCCTGATCTAAATCTCACATCAGTCGTCTTTGAACTAATGTTGTGGCGGAATTACCTCATTAGAGAGAACATTTTGGTCTTCACAGACCATAAAGACTTGAAGTATATCTTCTCCGAGTGGGACATGAACCTACGACATCGAAGGGGGATGGAGTTTCTCCAGGATTATGATTTAGAGATTTCATACACCTCAGGGAATGGAAATATGGTGGTTGATGCCTTATGAAGATGGTCACAGAGGGATCTGGTCCAAGAGTCGGCAGGTGCTTAGAGGGTGATGGATGAGTTGGCTGCCCTACACCCGGATGCGGTGATGGATTGTGTGAGGGGTTTCCTGTATCAGATGATAGTATAGTCTTCTCTGTTACATCAAGTGGAGGAGTCTTAGTGGGGAGACCTAGAGAGTGATGTGATGTCTGACCGGATTAGCCGAGAAGATTCTCCGGAAGGGTGGACAGAGGATGGTCAGAACCAGATTCTTTTCGGTGGGAGAATTTTTGTTCTGGAGGCGATGGGTGAGAGGGTCCTTGGTGAGTTTCACATCTCACCCCTGGCGGTGCATCCAGTAGTTTCCTTAATGTACCAGGGTCTGAGGGGATATTTTTGGTGGTCCGGGGTATAGCGGGCGATAGTAGAGTTTATTGCCACGTGCCTAGGGTGTCTGTAGGTGAAGGCTAAACACCGTGTTCCAGGCGGGTTTTTGCAACCCTTATATGTCCCCGAGTAGAAGTGGGATGAAATATGGATGGATTTATGCACGGAGATACCCATGTTTCTAGGAGGATACGATTCCATCTGTATAGTAGTATACCGGTTGAAGATGTCGGCTTAGTTTCTGGTGATCAGGGAGTCGAGTGCGGTGGTCGCTCTAGCACAGAGGTATGTGGACGAGGTGGTGTGGTTGAATGGAGTTTTGAGGTCAATAGTCTCTGATAGGGATGCAAAATTTACCTCATGAGTCTGGAGGGGTTTACAGCATGCTTTTGGAACCCAGCTGTGCCTTAGCACTGATTTCCACCCCCAGACAGATGGACAGACAGAGCGCACCATCCAGACCTTGAAGGATATGCTGCGAGCATGCGTCCTGGACTTCATAGGATCATGGGTGATACACTTTCCTCTGGTAGATTTGTCCTATAACAATATAAACCACTCTACCATTGGCATGGCTCTATTCTAAGCATTGTACGAGAGGTCGTGTCGCTCAACTTTGTGCTGGACAGATGTCGGGGAGGCAGGTTTTCTTGGCCCGGAGGTGGTGTAGAGAACAATGTATAGTGTGTATCTTATATGAGAGAGGATTAAGGAGACTCCGGACTTTTAAAAGCCATATGCGGATGATAGGAGAAGGCCCTTGGAGTTCGAGGTTGGGGACCACGTTTTCTTGAAGGTCTCCCCTCGGCAAGGGCAGTGGAAGTTATGCAGGGGAAGTAAGCTCTCTCCTAGATTTTTCGGATCATTTGAAGTGTCGTAGCTGGTCGGCAATGTGGCTTATCATCCGGAATTTCCACCACAGCTATAATGGGTACACGATGTCTTCCATGAGTCCCAGCTCCATCAGTATCTGCACGATGATTCACACGTCCTTGACTTGGGAGAGTTAGATATTGGGGACGATGCAATGTTCGTGGAATGACCAGTGATGATCGAAGGTTGTGAAGAGAAGGTTCTTCATGGATGAACCATTCCATTGAATCGTGTGTTGTGGAGACATAGTGGGATTCAGGAAAGTACCTGGGAATGAGAGTTGTAGATGCGCGCCCAGTACCCAGAGTTGTTTTATGTTTTGTTCTATTTTGTTCGTACTTGGTTGATAGAACACTTTACTTTTCCAATTATGGAATCTGTGTTATTCCTTTTCTCTGGATGTGTGTGAAGTGTCCTGAGATGTGGGGAGAGGAGGACCTGATCCCTAGTTAAGACGCATTAATGTGGATGCGCCTAAACCTGTGCGGGCAAGTCAGTGCCGCCCAAAGCGGATAGAATCTTAACATGGAGGAAGGGAAACCCCTCACCCACATCATCGGACTGTTTGGTCTTTTTTACTTGGTTTCATGGTGGGAGAAGAGTGATATGTTTTTGGTTGTTCAGGAGATAGATGTAGAAGGGGGATATCCTTAGTAAAAAAGAGGTTTTCCCCAGAGAGGTATCTTTTGAGGGGGAGTTGATTGGACCCCTCTCCCTTCTTTAGGTGGGTTTCTGGATCCTCGGGGATGAGAATGTTTTGAGAGGTATCTGATGTAATGGAATGGACCTCTCTGGTCCAATTCATTGTGAAATGTGGTGCAGGAGGTGTGTCGGGAGGTGAAGGTGGCTTGGGGGTGAGTTTGGGTGGAACTTTAAAGAAAGCTAAAGTGCATTCGCATGGTTGGCGCACGGTTTGGCGAAACCGTGCGGCCAAACCATGTAAGGTTGGTGTTGGAGGCAGTGGTTAATGCATAGTTAGTGGATGGTTTGACTAACCATGCGAGGAGTGTATTTTTAGGCAGAATCTAATGCATGGTTAGCACATGGTTTTCTAAACCGTCCGAACAAACCATGTGGCCACTGAAAGATAGATCCTAAAATTCCGGATCTAAACACTTTTTCCTCAATATGGATCTTTTAAGCCCCTAAGCGGCTATAACTCGGGATTACCCTCTATTGGAGGTAGAATAAAATCTCCCAAGCATTTTGGAGGCGATCCAGAGTCTTTTCGTTGCAGATCGATGTCAGTTTCTTGAGGTATGTGATCATTCTTGCTTGTTTTCCTAGATTTACATAGATATACTCCTCCTCCTATCTTGGTTTCTTATATCTATTCCCGTTATGGGTAGATCTATGCTTGAGGATGTCAAATATGATGAGCTTTGGTCTTGGTTGTGATTGGATAGGATATCTAAGGATGATTCGTGGAGAATCGACCCGGTTTCAATAGCGTTCTTCAACCATCGTGGTTTCGTAAAAAAACCTTTGAGGTAGAAATTTTTTCCTTCATCCCTCCTTTCTATGTATCATGCAGGGTTGGTGCACATTTGATTCTATGGGAATGGATGAATCCAAGCATTAATGAAGATAACAAATAGACTTTTAAAGGAATAAAGGGGAGGGGTGTGATCGATACTGCTGTTATGTTTTCCAGCTCTTCCATGATTATTATGTTGTGAACTGTTTGGATGTATGCTTACTGAAAATAATTGGTTGTTGGTGGTCACTCTCTGTGCACTACTAAACTATGGTCTTCTGTGATTATTAAATGGTTTTAATATGTAAATTGATTATTCACCTGAAATTGTTGGATTAAATGGATACCCAGTAAACATGAAACCTTGTGTGATCACCCCAGTTAACCAACAGTAAGAGGAAATAGATAAATGATGTTCTTGAACATGGAATTTTCCTTGATTTATTTGGTAGTGGGTGTGTATTTCTGTTTGATTGCTTATGGGGTGATGTGGGTGAGGATGGGATCCTCTATTGTGGCACGGTTGTTGGTTGCGATTCTTCTTGCATCACGATTTGGGGTGGAATCCTCTTCTATTGTGAAACATTTTTGGTTCAAGATTATGGGGATGTGGGGCTGTATATTGATGCCTACATTGGTTCCAATACATTTAGGGATCTCACTTTGATGTGAATTTACAAAAGAACTGGGTGTGAATGTTTAAATTGTTGTTGGATGTAACTTTTCCCCTAGGCGTGTGCTTATGCATGATAGTTGCCCAGTAGTGCATAATTTATTATATGGGGTCACATGAACATGAAAACAATTAAGGGGTTAATTGGGGGATTGGTTCTGGTTTGCGTTGTGACTCAGCTATGAATATTGTACTTCTATGAAAAATGACTATGGTGTTCATGCTTGGGTTAGGTGTGGAACCCAAGGTTGGGATGAGTGCTTGTTAAATATATATATATATATATATATATATGATTTTAGTTCTTGTGTTTCTTATTCTCACCCCACCCAGGTGGAGCACTTTGTACCGAACACCCCCATTTCAGGGGCAAGGCTGTTTTCCCAACACCCCTATGAGTGGCTGGTTATTAGCCCTTTTTCTGCTCCCTTTCTCGAATATCCCAAGACTCTTTAGGCAGGCTGTGATGGCCAGAGGTCCATTATTAGCCCAAGAATCTTCAGGCGGGGTAGTTTTGGTGGACGACTCAGGTGTTTGCGGGCAGGTTGTTTCCCAAGTATCATTGGGACGAGTCCCGAGTGTCTTCGGGCGTGAAGGTAGCCTTCTGACCCAGGTGTCTTCGGGCGTGGCAGTGGTTGTTGTGGCCTAGGTGGCTGCAGGTGGGATAGCGGTTGTGGCCCATGTGATTGCGGGCGGGATGTGTGGTTGTGGCCCATGTGTGTGCAGGCGGGTGTGGTAGTGGGACTGCATTGAGAATGGCAGGATTGATTTGATACGTATGATGACTTCAATAACCAGTGGAAATGTGGCGTGGGCTACCCAAATATCGATGTGCTAGTACTATATGTTACATGACTTCCGTTATTTGGGGAGCATGACTTGGTGAGGTTTGGGGGGATAACTTTTTCTTTGTTGGGTGTTTGGTTATCTATTTTTCCACAGGGCATTAGAATGCCTCCCCACTTGTGCGTGAGACTCTTTGGTTTTCGCTACTGGGTATACATGTATACTCACCCTACGTATATAAAATGGTTTTCAGTTTTCCAAGAGGACATTGGGGATTGTGCAGTTCCACACTAGCTCGGGCGTTGTGATTGTTGCAGTTTCTATTTTCTTTCTTTTGGTACTTTACCTTGGTAGACATCTATTACTTTCTGGATTTTATGTTTGTAGCATGCATATGGGAGTGGTTTTCTTTGTCTTAGATTTTAATTACAGTCTTGGAATTGTTGGGTCTCATCATCTTATCTCCCTATCCTATTAAATAAAATGGCAATGCCTTCCTTTTTGTGAGTGATTCTATACCCTTGGTGCTAGTCGCCACTCCCGGACATATTGAAGACGGGTCTCGGGGGCTCGTTGTCTCTCATTCAACATGGAGAAGGAAGGGTCTAGTAGTCTGATGTCCCTTCCCACATCATGGTGAATGCATGTCGTGATATATGTTTTGGAAAACAATGTTCTGATAGTAGATGTAATATAATTTGAAATGATAATCCATCAGTTTCTAGAGAGTGAGAGTGACAGAGTTGTTGGTTTAGAAAAAGAAACCTGGTAGGCGTCATCCAAACCAACACAAAGAAGCTACAGAGAATGTGGTTTGACCTGAACCACGAGTGAACCAATAGCTTGTTCAAAGTATTGCCCAGGATTTTCATGTTGTGGATATGGGGAACTGGGGGAATGAACCAAGGCATGAGGATCATACCATCCATTTCATGAAGCAGAATCCACCAAATTTTGGGGTGATTTTGAACCCGAGATGGTAGAGGTGCGGCTAATTATGATGAATCGTATCTTTGATTTCATCGACACACCATCAGAGCCCATGGTCATGCTGGAGACATATATGCTTGAAGACCCTGCACATAAGTGGTGGGATTTAGCGGTTCATACTAAATTGGATGAAGGACTTACATGGGAGGATTTTGAAAAATTGTTCAACAAACAATTATATCCCCACGAGTTCAAAATCCAAAAAATGATGGACTTATTTTTCCTAAAATAGGAGAGCCTCTCTGTCACATAGTATGCTGCTACGTTCATGAATTTAACCTATTTTGCACTAGCAGTTGCCGAAAGTTTGTCCTTGAAGGCACACATTTTCGAATCGGTGATAAGGTAGGAGATTCGATCTAAGATTACAGTGATCTATATTAAAGACTATATGGATATGGTGAACAGAGCGATTGTGGATGAATGTGATATCTCAGGATCCATATGGTGGGGAATGATGATACCAATAGGAAACTGTGGAAACTCAACTGCTGGGAGTAGGAGGAGAAGGGACTCCTCTTTCTATGTTGCAAGTGGGAATCAAAACCAGATAGTGGGATCAATGAAACTTCTTCCAAGACCCTAGAGAAAAGAAGGTTGTTTTCAATGTAGTTCGAAAGACCACATAAAGAGGGTCCATCCATCACAACATTGAGCATTTCACAATTGTATGAAAATGTGGAATCTACAACACTATTGTAGGAATCCACTATAGTCGGGTTTGTGCGACACTTCCCAGGTGTCGCATGCATCGTATTCTCTGACATTATGGGTAAAACAGAGTCAGTCTAGTCAGCATAATAGTGCTAGACATGGTCATTCATTATCTACACACAAATGAATGACACTTCTCATGATATTTATTTGATATGTTTAAAACTGGATGTGGTGTCTACGGTCTTGAAACTACGAACTCCTCTTGGTGAAATAGAATGTCATTCATTTGTGTGTAGATAATGTGCTATAACTGTTGACAGTGCTGAGTTTAAATGGTACTTTTCGATGTTGGATATGGATTTCTATGATGTAATCCTGGGTATGGATTGGCTGTCAACGTTCAAGGCTTAAAATGACTGTTATAGGATAACACTGATTTTCATGATAGAAGATGACATCGAGCATCTCTTTAGATGAGAAAGGATTTTAAAGAATGGTGCAAAGAGCTTGTTGGCACCAATGGTCAGAATGATATCTTACAAATTGGAAACATTGAATTTGTAATAAATGGAAGAGATCATGGATCATATTTTTCTAGCTGTTTTGGATCAATTTCCTGATGTCTTTCCCAAGAACATCTCAAGTTTACCACCTCTAAGGGAAGTGGAGTTTAAGAGTGATCTCTTTCTAGGGATCAGTTATATTTCACTTCTGTATTATCTAATGGAACCTATAGAGTTATAGGAATTTAATGTGCAATTAGGGGAGATGGAAAGAAAGGGTTTTATTTATAAAAGTACATCATTGTTGGCCGCACTAGTTTTGTTCGTGAAGAAGGCTGATGGAACTCTTCATCTATCTGTTTATTATCATAAGGTTAACGAAGTTATGATAAATAATACATATCCACTCCCATGAATTGATGATTTGTTCAACCAGTCAAGGGGATCCTAGTGGTTCTCCAAGATCGACCTAAGATCGGGATGTCATCTATTGCGGGTGAGGAAGAACGATATTCCTAAATCAACTTTTAGAAGTATATATGTCCATTATAATTATCTGGTTATTCCCTTATGTCTAAAAAATTCACCTACAGTCGTCATGTCATTGATGAATCAGATATTTCAACAATATCTGGATTCTGTTGTTGATGTCTTTGTGGATGAAATTTTGGTCTATTCAAAAATAGGGTCTGATCATAATGTTCACATGGAAACATTTTTACAAATATTGAGATATCATCATTTGTATTCCAAATTATCAAAGTGTGTTTTTTGGATACATGAAGTACATTTCATTGTCTATGTCATTTATTAGAAAGGCGTTTCTGTTGATCCTGAAATGATAGAAGTCATTATCTCTTGGAAACAACCGAAGAATGTGTTCTAGATACGATGATTTCATTTTCTATCTGGTCACTACAGACGCTTTGTGCACGATTTCTCACGACTATATTAACTAATGAATGATCTAACAATGAATAATGATCCATTTCTATGGACCGAATAATGTCATAAGTCTTTCTAGGAACTGAAAGTTTGGCATACATCGGAACCTATCTTGATTTTTCCAGAATTAGGACAGGGGTATGTGGTGTATTGTGATGAATGAGGATTAAGGTTGGGATGTGTTTTCATGCAAGGAGACTATGTTTTTACTTATGTTTCAAGGTATTTTATGGTTAATGGGAATAATTACCCCACACATGATTTGGAGTTAGCTGCAGACGTCCATGCTTTGAAAACATGGAGACATTATCTCTTTGGTGAGAAATTTACTATGTTTACATATCAAAAAATCTTGAAACACATTTTCTCATAGTGAGATTTGAATCTGAGGCAAATTAAATGGATTGTGTTTCTCCTAATGTTTGACATTAACTTTATTTACACACCAGGGAAAGGAAATTTGATGGTGGATTTGTTAAGTATAAATTCATATGCTCAGTTGGAAAAAGAAGCTTCAGATGAATGGAAGCTGATGTCAGAATTATCCATCATGCATGTGGAATGTGAAGACTGAGGTGATTTTTTTTCATTTCAGCTACGCCAATTGTTGATTTCGTAACAATGATTAAATAAGAAGAAACATCTAATGAATAGTGCCTGGTTGTATGTTCAAAACTCAATGGTGGAGAGAGCATTGTTCAATGGAATCTTCATGGGTGTTCGGTTTTGTGTTTCAGAGATCAGATGGTTGTAACTATTGTTTTTTGGGAACAACTCCTTCATTCTTACCACCACTAAATATGGGTTGTACATCTAGGTATGCAGAATATGAATACGGAATTGAAGACACATGTTTAGTGGACTGGCATGAAAAGGATGGTGGTGGAGTTTGTCTTGCGGTGCTCAAATTGTCAATAGGTTAAAGCATATCATCAGAGACCAGCTAGTATGTTACAATATTTTCTATTTCTAGTGTGGAAATGAGATCATATAGAAATGGATTTTGGTATAGGTCTTCCATGAACGGTCTGAAAACACGATGCCATTTGCATGATACTGGATCATTTAACCTAGTCGGCCAATTTCATCCATTTGTGAAAAACTCATACGGTGGATCATCTTTAAAAAATATATATCCTAGAGGTGGTAAAGTGTCATGGGGTACTAGTGTCTATAGTCTCAGATAGAGATATGAGGTTCACATCTTGTTACTGGAAATCATTACAACAACCCTTGGAACTCACTTAAATTTGAGCACAGCGTATCATCCTCAAACGGATGGGCAATATGAGCGGAAGATACAAAAATTGGAAGACATTTTGTGGGCTTGTGTAATTTATTTTGGTGGATCATGAGAAGATAAAATACCCTTAGTGGAGTTCTCATACAATAATAGCTATTAAGTCTTGATACACATGGTTCTGTTTGTTGAATTGTATGGGCGTCCTTGTTGTTCTCCACTATATTTGGTGGAAACATGCGAAACATCCTTAGTCGGGCCAAGCCTTTTTCAAGAAACAATAGATAAGATCCAGTTGATTAGAAAGAGGATGGAGACATCTCAGAGTCATCAAAAATCATATGCAGATCACCATCGAAGACCGTTGTCGTTCGTTGTGGGTGATCATGTCTTCTTGATAATATCTCCAAGGATTGGATATCATCATTTCGGGAAATAGGGAAAGTCATATCCAAGATAAAATGGACCTTTTGAGATACTAGAATGTGTTGGATAGGAGGAATATCGGTTGGAATTACCACCATGATTTAGTTCGGTGTATAATTTGTTCCATGTATCTCAATTGAAAAAGTATCAGCCTAATCCAGACCATGTGATCAGATGAGATCATGTTGACCTAGAGCCAGATGCTTCGTTTATACATATCCCAGTATAGATTTTGTATAGGCAAGAGAATGTTTTACGTGGAGAAATCATTAGTCTAGGATTGGTTTCATGGCAGCATGGTCAGATTTAGGAAGAGACTTGGGAATGTGAAAAGGAAATGAACGATTGGTGGTGAGAACTCTTTCAGTTGGGGGGAGGTTTTCAACATTCTGATGATTGAAAAAGCAATGTTTGGGAGAATTTTGTACCACTGATTTCTAGTATGTAACCCATAATTAATGATTTTAATGGTTATAATGGTTAATTGTGATGATTGGTAGAGTCAGTAGAACAATGAATGATGTTTTGAGGCAAAGGAAAAGTCGCATGGACGGCGCACAGTTTGTCTAAACCATGCTGCAAAACCGTGCGTAGTTAGTCTTGGAATCACTAGCTTCGGCATGGGATGCACTTGGTTTTTATAACTGTGAATCCAAGCCATGCGTGGAGGGTTTGTAGAGACAGTGGCAAAGACATGGATAGTGCACGGTTTGTCTAACCATGTGGGAAAACCATGCAGCCACATAAATGAGATCTTATAAAGGTGGATCTCACAGGTTTTTCCCTCAATGTTGCTCATTTTTTTTCTAAGTGGTCTTAGCTAGGGATATGGCTTCTCCTAAGGTCAGAGAAGGTTCTCCCATCGTTTCAATGGCAATCTGAAGGCTACTCCTACCGAAATGATGCCAGATTCTTGAAGTATGTAGATGTTCTTCTTTGTTCTTGTTTGGTATCTTAGATGTACTTAGATCTACTTCTCCTCTTCCATCATTTTGTTAGATCTATGCCCGTTTTGTGTAGATATAGGTCTGTGGATGCTGAATTTGAAAATATTTGGTCTTGGTATTGCTAGGATAAGAGATCTATGGTGGGTTTTTGAGAATCGACCCAATTTTCTTGAATGTTATTCGCTCATTGTGGTTTTCATCAAATCTTTTGAGGTATGAGTCTTCACTCTTGGATCCTATTTTTAGAAATGATTGGTTTAAATTTAAATTGTTTTATTTCAATGGAATTTATTGTTTAAATCATGGAATAAATATTCTTTAGTGATGATTTTTGGTTTTAATGAAATTTTGAAATCTTGGTGATTATTTGTGCAAAGTGATTTAACTTATTGAATTTAAAATGATGATTTTAATTTTCTGAGTTGCTGTAATTTGTAAATGGTTTGATGAAAATTAGGTTTTCAATAAAAGGGGTCTTTTATTGAAATGGTTTGGTATTGAAATGACTATGATGGAATTGGTTTTCAATAAACATGGAGTTTTGTTGAAGTGGTTTGGAATGGAAATGGTTTGGAATTTAAATGGTTTTTGATGGAAGTGGTTTTAAATAAACATGTGTTTTGTTGAACGGGT
The DNA here is from genome assembly GCA_963277665.1 of Viscum album. NCBI lineage: Eukaryota > Viridiplantae > Streptophyta > Magnoliopsida > Santalales > Viscaceae > Viscum > Viscum album. The sequence continues at coordinate 93,424,553 of OY728164.1, forward strand.
TGTTTTGGAATGAGTTTTGGGAATATGTGTTGTGTGTTCAGGTTTCATGTATGAGGCTTGGTTGAAATATGACCATGTGCTCGGTGCCAAGCGTTTAATGGACCATGATAACTATTTGTATGAGGCTTGGTTGAAATATGAACTTGTGCTCCGTGCCAATGGAGTAATGGAACATGGGAAACTATTACCTTGTGGCGACATGGTAGATATATTATAAAGTGATCATAAGTATGGAACTGTTATAACGTACCATGCATGGGTGGTTTCATGCGTTTGTGAAAATGTGCGGTATGTCAAAAAAGGATATTGTGAAATGGTTTTAAAGGTTACATTGTTTTTTTTCACGAAAAATACCTTACTGGGAAAATTTGTTTAAATTTGACTTGTATGATTTTGGTTATGATTGGTTTTAGAAAAAATTTTATATTTGGTTATAAATAGTTTTGAGAAAAAATTTTATATAAACTATTCTATATAATTGTTGATAACATTCCTATCTTAGTGGCGTGAGTAGGGAAGTCATTGGAGGAAACCTAATGTTTTTTATACTCACCCATTATTAGAAATTTGGTGCTTTTATAGAGGTCATATTCTAGGATATAGGTAAAGGTAAATCATCTCATTACTAGTGGTTCATGGTCATTCATTGGATATGTGGTGGTTCTTGGAGCTTAGAGATGGGTGTGGAGCTGTGGAGGGTGTCTGGGATTTTTTAGGTCCTTTATTTAGTCTTTATCATAGTACTCTGATATTAAATTTTGTTGGATTGTTTTTGTTTTGTATTGTGGAAATACTTGATTGTCGTTTGGGAAGACATTATTGTATGTTTTATTGGCATGAATCATATAGTGTTTGATAGAGTATGGTTTGGTTGGTTTATTTTGTAAAGGGTAAATCGTTCCCCACTTGTATTTGAAACTCTTCAGCATTTATTGCCATCCTTTGGCATCTTAGGGATGTCACATAAGGCCTAGTAATGACTCGTTGTACTCCCAATCCATTGAGAATCTGTGGGTCATTACATTATATGTTTTCAAGGTTATATACAAATAATAAAATTTTCAAAATGTTTTTTTTCTTTAAAAAATTTTTTTATTTGGAAAGGATATTATCCTCATTAAATGTTTGAAATTATTTTAAATATTCCTTTATACATTTCTATCAATAATTTTAATGAATATTATTTTTTAAAAAAATTATGTTTTACAAATTGTTTTTAAGGTATAATGTTCATAATATTTAATAAATGATTAATGTTATCATTCAAAATACATTCCCATGTATGTTGAAATCATGTGATGTCACTTATTCATTACTGGGGATAAGATTTAATGATACCATCCCTATTATTTATATGGATTATAGATATTTATATTGATGAAATTTTTATGAAACCCATTATTTTTAAAGGGGTTATGATATTTGGAATTTATGAAATATATATGAAACCAATTTTATCTACATGGTTACGATGTGATGATATGATGAACATTTTATTATATTGTTTAGAAGATAAAAATTGTATTAATTTTGAGATGGGTGGGACCTATATCTCCATTCAATTTATTGAAAAAAACATTATATGTCATCATATAAAAAATGGAAACAAGTCAATGCTCTTGATATACAATGAGAAATAGGTGTTTCCTAATCCACTATGGGAAATATGTCCATCCTAATCTAATATGGTAAACATGTGCCTCCTGTCCACTTTGGGAAATAGCTGTGTCCTAATGGTCTATAAGAAATACGTGTGTCATGATCCCCAATGGGAAACAAGTGATAAGTCCAGATTCACTATGTTTAGGGTCTTATTCATTAAAATTTAAATATTAAATAGTTTCTTTATATTTAGGATGGTTAAAAAAATTATGAAATAATTTTATGGTTATGTATTAATTTATAAGGATTTCTCAATCTTACATGCCATGTTTTCAAAAATGATAAATTTTTATGCCATGGCGCATGTTTATGATATATGATAGGTTGGGTATGTACATATAATGTTATGTTCATGACGACATACTCGTTTTATTATCATATAATTACATGTGAGCATAGATTGAAATATTTTATATTTACACTTATTGGGAATATGATCTCACCTTTATTATTTTTCGTCCCTATGTTACGAGGAATATTTTAGGTGTGATACTCCTAAGATGAGTACTATATGAGAAAATATTTGAGGGATATCATTATAATATTTTATGAAAGATGAATATTTTTTTCTGTCTCCAAGGACAATAAACAATTACATTACATAAGAATTAGTATATGAAATTTATTTAATATTCATCAAATAAATATGATATTTATCTATAATTTATTGGGATCGAATCAATCCTGATCTGATGAATCATTATTGTCTGATCAAATTGAGTATCATCCTCAAAATTATCAAATATTTTTTATATAACTTTTGAATCAAGAACTCATATTCAATGAAATATTTCTAGAAACTATGAACATTTATGTAAATTTTATAAGTAATGATTTCCCCAAACCATTTACAGTTAGTTGTGAGTGATGATTTTATATAGAGAAGAGTATGATAAATTATTTTTGAATTAATGTACGATAAGAACTGAGAGTGTGTAATCAGGGTTTCTAGAAAAGAGTTTACCAATATTTTCATATGAATGGGAATTCCATTAAAATTAACAATAGATATGCTTTATTAGATTAAAATAATGAAATATAAAAAATCAATTATATATTTTATTTGTTTGAATGATGTATGTTAATGGAATTTTTTTTGAAACATTGGACATGTATCATTAAATGTAGAATCATATGGATTATTATCTATATTTTTCATGGTTATGATATGTTAACCATATAAAATTTAGGCTATATATACCTTCACAATACATTTATTTGGTTGATTTAATGAGGATAATAAAATTTGGAAATATAAATATTTTATTTCAAAAGTTGTGTTATGAAAAATTGGGGTAGTACTACATGACGCCTATTGTTTTAGAATATTTATTATCATTAAAAGCATATATCTTATAAAAATTATCAGAATAATGTGAAGTGAGTAGATATTTGATGATATTTCATTGTGTTTGATATGTTATATTATTTAATTTATTATATAAAATTAATAATTAACATTATATTTTCTGTTGGTTATCTTAAAAGAAAATGTGGTTTTGATTTTTTATTATCATTACGCCAATCACTAAATAATAAATGATATAATAAAAAAAGACTCACATATGATATGAAATGATCATACAATTTGAAAATGATAATTTCACATAATTTATAAGAAACATATAGTTGATAAGTCATGAATTTCAAGACACTTTGGAATAACTAATGAAATGATTTAATTTAGAGAATAACAAAAACCGTTATTATTTCTTGGGGTTATCTGTTGTCAATAATCATTAATTTGGGAGAGAACGTATATAATTTCATATTAAATTTTTGAAAATATTATGCATCGTCAATATTTATATGATTATCCATCAATTATGAGTGAGAGTTCATGTTTTTTAACTCATTTTGAATCATATATTGTGGATATATTGTTCGACTATGTCCCTATAAAACATAGTGTGATTATAGGATATTAATGATTGTGTGGTGTATCTACATGTGACTAGAGTGTAAAATTTATGATTCAGGAGTTTAACATGTCTCGTAATGGATTATTGTCACATTGATATCAAACAACATAATTATAATTTTTCATTGTTCTATTTATTATAACGTTATTAATATGAGGATATGTAATCATGATATTGTATTGGACCATAATATAATATAAGATGTTAATTTTAAATGAAATAGATATTTTTAAAAATTCAACTATGATTACCCCACACAGTGTAATGAAAACACTATAAGATAACTAAATTGGTGTAAGAGAATATGTTCCCCCAACAGGATCCAAAATATTCTCAATATGGATCATATTAATTATACAAATAATAGTGTTGTTCAAACATTCACTGGTGAGAGCAATCAATAGTTAAATAATATAATGTTTTTTTATCAATAGTCACCCATCCTTTCTTTTAATGATGTACCAACTATATATCACAAATTATTTAATGATGGATATCCTATGAAATTATCTATTAAGGAAAATATTGATGTGTACAAAATGATGAAAATGAATATTTTATATACCATTTATAGAATTTTTAAAAACATTATATTAATCCAAAAAAAAGTAGAAAATTGGAAAAAAAATTTAAAAATATTTATAAAGGATGTGTTAATGTCGAATATGCCAAATTTGAAATTTAGCAGGCAATAACATTAGGATATCAAGAGTTTTGATTAATAATACTTTTATTAAAACATTACAACAGATAACATTATTTGTAGAAATATAATGTGTTTCATAGAAAATATAGAAAAATAAAAAAATTAGCAAACAAATATCTGAAACCATCCTAATAGCTTCGATCACAGGTTTTTGTGTTTATAAAATAGATAACATATTACTATGGATAAATTACAAAAAAAAATTAATTTTTTTGAAATAATAAATATCCAAATATTCAAGATGAAGATCATAGATGGGTGGTATGTTTGTCCCTAAGAGATCTCAAAATTAGATACAATAATAATATATAATATTTTAAATTTATTGAAAAATATTTTAAAGAATATTATAATAGAATCAGTGCAATTTTAATAGAGATATTCAAAAGATCTAGGGTTAAGGTTAGAGGAGTACTACCACCATAGTGATAAAAATTTAATGACATTTTAAAACCCTCCATAAATTTTTATAATAAGAAAATTCATAAATCATTGATTGAATAAAATTATAAGAAAATAATAAAATTGAAATGGGTAAAATATCAAATATTAAATGAAATTTTATGTTGGGAAAATGATTTTATATACATGTAGAAGATGAATATTGATGATAAAATAAGAAGAATATGACTCCACATCAGTTGAGAAAAACGACAAAGAAAAAAAATTATAATTAATATTGAATAAAATATTTGTACCACCAAAATCAATGATCATGATAGATAATGAAAATTGATAAAACACATGTTAATGAATAAATAGGTAGATTTTATTGAGAAAAAAATGAAGAATTATAAGAAGGGGCTATTGAAACATGTTGAAAATATAGATGATGGAATGGAATAATTTGAAAATAAAAAGAATGCAAAAATTCATGTGATCAAGAAAAACAAAAAAATCACTTAAATAGATGTGCTGGAAAATTATATTGAGGGAAAAAATTTCTATAAAGAAGATTAAACATCCAGGACATAGTGAAACATTCGAGAATATCCAAATTATTTTAAGATATTTAGAAAATATTCCAAAAAATATATTGAATATAAGGAAAATCATCTCATTTTTACCAATATTGAACCAAAATATCTAATAATGAATCATCTTTTAAAATAATAGGATGAAAGCAATTGTTCGGGACATTTATTTTCCCTTTCGTTGTGGAAATTGGAATATATTGAAATTAAAAGTAAATGTGGGTAGGATATAACTATTATTTGTATTGATTATCTTGGGGAGTTAGTTATTATTGATTCTGTGGAAATCTTGTTTTGAAATTTTATTCATGATGGTATAAAAAATCCGTTCCATAAATTAGAAACTAACTAACATAAAGCTATTTTATGAAAATGGGAAAATATTATTAATGGAATGATTTAGTGATTGGGAATTAAACTTTCCTACTAATATAGAATAACTATGAATACTTATAATAAATTAATCTTAGATGTGATAAACAAGTCCATACAAATGGTGAGTTTATGACTATTCAACCAAGAAAAATTCTAAATAACGAGAAGAGATAGTAAATTTAAAGGATAATGAAATAAAAATCATGTTTTGCTAAATTTACATTAATGGGCAGTTAATGAAATAGGTCATCGATACATGGTTGTGGATGTTCCATACCCATGACTAATGACCATAAAATTCTATGAAATTTGAAATTCAGGATGGGATATTAGTGAAATTGTTAAAAGAATATTCACTCTAAATTATATGATTATATCTATGAAACCAAAAATCCAAGTATGACGTGTAATGATTAATTTTTTTTTTGGAAAAATATTATATATATATATATCCAAATTTTTTATAATATAAATTAAGTGGTATTTAATAAAATTTTACCTATCATAAAAATTATTGAATGATAATCAGTCAAAGGAAAAGAAAAAAATGGAAATATATTTTAAATTTGAGATACATATAATTCATTTTACATTTGTTCCAATAATAAAAAAACTATAGAATTGGTGAACTAGTTATCTTGGTGAAATGAGTGTAGGTAAAAATTTAGATAATGAAAATATGACCAATATAACCAATAAGAAGAGATACATGGAAAAAATTAATTAAAATTCTGAAAAAAGAAAAAGAGAAAATATTCAAATAATGGAGTGGAAATTATATCTACCAATAAACTTGATCTCATTAAAATTAACATGTGTGGTATTATGTGATAGAAGGATACCATTGGTGATCTTTATTTAATTGTAGTCATTGGTGCTTATACACTTTTGACTAATTCCATTTTTTCAGTAGACAACTAAGAAGAAATTAATTTTTAAAAATATTTAATATTATATCCATGAATCAGTCAGGACTCTACCTAAATAAAATGATATAATATAATAGAAAGGATTATAAGTATCATGATTTTTATTGTTATCTTGTCGAATATTAATCCAAAATTAGTATATCACTCCATATACACTACTGATAAATAGGTTGAATAAAGGTATAAAAACAGCACCACTAAGAAGTGAAGGATTGTGATAGATGAACATGCAATCCCAAAGTATTTTTGGAGGTAATTTATTTTTATAGAAATACAGATACATATTAGGTTCCCTTTGAGTCCAATAAAATACATGATTTTATATAAATCTTGTTGCATGAAAAATCGAACTATAAAATATTCATGTTTTCTTGGATTTCCTATTATATTTAAATGAATGGAATATAAATCTTGGAAAATATGAATTTAATGATGTGGAATGTATTTTAATGTGATACTTATATCATATTAGTGGATATAAATTTTGGAATAAATTTATTCTGAATCTAATATAGTGATTTGAACGTAATATTTTTGAAAAATGGAAAAATTTGACATTAAATTTGATACAGACATAGAATATTTTAAGGATAATAACAAGAATTTTTTAGAACAAGTCAATTCTGAAGTAAAAAAGATATATTAAATCATTAATGATGTTATTTTAAAACAATAGATTAATAATATGATGTTGTTAATATGATAATAAATTTTTTAATATATCGATGAATCATCTTTAATCTGAAAATATCAGTTTTGATGAAATTATTGATGTAAAAATCAATGGACAGTGAGTTATGATATTCAAGTTGAATTCATATCCACAATTGAAACGTATATAGTTGATGAAGATGATGATCACAAAGATTAGATAAATAATATGAATTTATTACATGACCATATTTAGAACAATAATACTTGGAATCATATACAAATACATGAAAATAAAATTCATATTAGATCCATATGGGTATTATGAAATAGAAAACATGATGAAATTTAGGTATCATGAAATAATGATTGAATGGTGTGAAAAGTAAATTATAATATTTAAGCTATTAACTATTAACATTGTCTTCCTAGGACCAGCTGGTTGTATTTGAATACATGTATATGTCATTTATTTAATATTAAAAAAACTACTTATTACATATTGTTTATTGTTCTGTGTGACTATAACGTAATAATTTCCTAGAATATACGTCGCATTTATAATGTGATAGTAGTTCCCCAATATGACGAGAACCTTGATAGGATATGATTATATTATCAAATATTGTTATGTAGTTTGAAAACATACTATGGGGGGACACATAGTACATAGACTATCATGTGTGAGTGCCCATAAGAAGGTGACATTTCTTCTCATGTAGTTCTCACATGTTAATATCTATGATTAGAGATTACTAGAACAAACCCACCCAATCCAATTCACAATGTTTTAGTGTCATTATATCTTTCTATATAAAAGTGTGTGTGATGGACCTACTTTATTATTATTATTAACACCGGTTACAACTTTTGTACTCAGATATATTTCATAAACCATGATGATAATTGTTCATTGTTATGTTCGATACGTTGGTTGTGTCACGGGTTACATTCCATTAATGAATATGTTGAGAAAGGATTTCTCCCTTATATATTTATAGAAGAAGATATCATGGCCCTTTGATTGAAATAGAATTATCACATTAAAATCTATTGCCATGGGGTAATGACGTGTATATTTTAGATAGTAAATGTAATACATATAGGTATATAGGTTGGTGACGTAGATGTCAAACCCCACTGGATGATATATTAAGACAAATGGATTATTTAAAAAAATTACTATTCTTATATGGTGGTTGACATTGTGAAATTAATCTGTTTCTCCTGGGTTCCATGACCCATTATTAGATCGTAATCATAGACTTTTGGAATGTCCTCCTAATGCTAACATGAATTAATTATAGAGGATCACCCACTAGGTGTTTCTATTGATCATGAATAAATTATATTTTAGATTAATTAATGGATTAAAAATTATTCTCAAGTACAAGGATTAAATTTATGCAAGTTATATTAATCGCATAAATTAAATAAATATTTATTTCCCTTCTTGTGAATAAAATATTTATTTTATTTAGGGAATATTTTAATAAATATTTATTTACTAGATTTTGAATAATATATTATTTATTAATGGAATATTAATTCAGTTTTTAAATAAATTATAGTGATGTTTTAATGAAGGAAAACTGAGTCTGGTGACATATATTAATTAAAAAATTTAAATAATATTTGTTTGTTTGCAAGTAGGTGCACACCAAATTTTTTTTAATATTATTATAATGCTGCACTGGGTTTACTAAAGGTTATAAGTTTATTTAATTGTCAATATGAAATTAAATAATAACATTATAAAAAAAGACTATGTTTATTGTGAAGAGAATCCATAAATTATGAATATAAACATGTTGTGAAAAATGAATTCTATCCCAACTACTCATTTTCCCTCCATATTAAGAATGAGAAGTGGGAGATATATTACTTCAAGAAAGAAAAAAAATGATCATGAACGAGTAGTGAAACACATTCGACTATCTATGCTAGGACCCATAAATCGAGTGGTGTTTCTCAGAGATCATAGTGGAACATGTGGATCACCGCTAGAGGGATTCAATCCATGGATCCTTATAGTGCAATAAAGGTAATATGAATGGGTCTTTTTGGATGATCAATATTCACATGTGAAAAAAATCCAAATACGATGTATTTATTTTAAAAAATGTTAAATATATTAATTATACATTTTGAAATAAATAACCTCGCTCTTAGTTTAAAGATATGATAATTAAAAGAAATTTGGACATATCACCCACCTATGCATGCTTCCGCTTCGCTCAGAGCCATCAAGTGGCACTAGTGAGGTTTCATTAAAATTTATAATTATTTATTTAATTTTTGATATATTATATATTTTCCTTAGATTTTCTTTTCATGTTAATAGTAAATTAATAAGATTCTAATTAACATGTCATTAAAAGAGTAATCATGCTCATTTAATATTTAATTTTTATAAATTTTATGATCATATGAAAAATAACTAGAGATGCCATTGGGATGTATAAAATCCTTACCTAGCAGAAATAATTTACACGACATATAGTTGGAGAACATTTTGAATTCCCATGTTCATTTTATTATGATGTGTCATGAAATTAAATGCATGTGGTTCTTTTATTTCACACTACATGTTGATCGGGCCCTATTGGAACATGGAAAGCAGATAAATGTTGCGTAATCGCATGAACTCGCCATGTTGTCTAACCAACTCAACACACAAAATCATGAGCCATTAGAGTTTGATATATGAAAATTAAGTTACATGGTGTGTATCTGGATGTACAATTCTTGTAGTCTCCCCCAAAAGAAGAAAAATATATTTATATTAAAATTTTAAATTGCAACATTTAATCCTTTTTTTATTAATTATCGCACTATTGTGTTTTTGAAAATTTAATAATGGATTCAAATAATTTTAAATCCTCAACTAATTTATTGTAATAAATATATGATTATTGGTTCCACCATTTATTTTTCATGAATATCAATAATTATAGGTATATCAAAATAAGATCTGATAACCATTAAGATTAAAGGAAACTAATCAATTAATCAATGAAATCATGATTATCTTAAATAATAGAATAATAAAAAATAAAGTGAATTATATAAATTGAATTTTGATTATTCATGGCATGTATGGTCATTCATGATCTTCAAAAAACCTTAGTATGTGATATATTTTTTATTTAAAAGTATTACATTAGTTTTTAATTATTTTATATTAAACAAAATGATAACCTATGAGTTATACCTCACTCCACTATTAATTAAGAACTATAGGTCCAAGGATATTTTTGTATTACCCTTTACCAAGTCCTCTAGTTCCCCACACCTATGTGTGAGTCATAAATATTTTTAATTAATGGTTCATGCCAAGGCATGTAGAGGAAGTTCAAGATGAAATCAGAAAAGAGTAACACATGTGATACACAGATGGACAAGTGGAATATTGTAACTCATTCCAAGACGAGTAATAGGAGTTATTTCCCTTAGGTCAAAGGTTGAATTAATGTTCTCTCTTTATTCAATCATTATGTAATGATCATGAATGGGTTATTAATTAATTAATTATTTCAGTCTATAAATTTTCTTATTTTATATTATCTTGGTCACAATCACAAAAATATATTAATTAATGTGAAATGATGAAAATTAAATAAATTAATTATGGGAATTTTTTTTGTCCAACATGATTATTTTATTATGTAAAGTTCACTTAATATTAACAATACCTGTAAAGGATAAAAATAGATAATGTTTATTCATAACAAATTAAAATCCCTCTATCAAAAATTATGTCATACTTATATTTCCGTTACATTACTATGAATAAAACAATAGAACTAAGAGAATTATATTGAAAAAGTCAAGAAATATACATATATCAGAGAGGTCTCAAGATAGTTTTGGGGTTACATAACCAAAATTGTATTTATTTTGACAAAAAAGTGTTTTCTATAAAATTTAGGTTGAATGTTTGGAGGATATCCATGTTTGGATTTTAGGATAGGGGATTCCACTCAATGGAACATGGATTTACAATCATGTAGTTGGAAATAAAAACCACCAAATTAAATTATTATAGTATTCCTGGCTATGTTTTGGATAATTAATAAAACTAATAGAGATCCTTTTGACTCAAATGTTAAAGAAAATATACATTATTTGTTTCATGGGGAAGGATATTGAGACATGATAAAATAGTTGGATATTTAATAAATAAGTAAATAAATATTTAATTTATTATATATCACATATTATAATCAGGAAAAGTTAAAAAAATATTCCTACATAAATTTTATAATTAAATGACATGTTCATCAACCAAACTATCCCTAACATTAACATTGTATAAACGTGTCCTCATAATTGGAAGTAGCTTCAATGAGTGGTTTAAATGCCTTCAATTTGTTCTATACTTGGAATGATAATATTATGTGTTAAAATAATCAATGCTTGATCCACCTGCTAAATAGGTGTGGGATTAAGAGTTTCTTATTTATGAAAAAATATGACTGAAATAGTCTAAAATAAATGTTTGAGGCTTTCATCGATGTATAGTGAAATAATGAAGTCTTGTGAAAACATGGATATGTATAGCATGATTGAGCACCTCTATTGTCATTACTAGGAGAGATCTATTTATGAAGGGTTCTATATTTCCAAGGAAATCATTCAAGGATACCTTAGATATATTTCCACACTGGGTCCTCATGTATTCATGCTTACTAGCTATATTTACTTCTTAGAGTTTATAGGGTTTAAAATAAATATATAACTAGAAACCATTATTATTTTATCATCAATCTCTCGGATATTACCCATATTTATTGTGAATTTTAACAAAATTGAGAGTCTTTTCCATATATTTTTACTCTTATTCTCCAAGTACTTATGGTTACAATGGGTGAAAACCTTTTTCCCTCATGTTCATCAAATGGAATGGTCATGTGATGATCTTTAATCCCAATGATTATTCATGATAGTCCATTAATATAAAGATCAAGTTGGAAGAAAGGGAACATGATTCTTTCTATTTTTATGTGGTAAGAAGGGACACTGGAAGAAAAACTACACCCAACCATAAAAGCAAGGAGAAGCCTTATGTTTGTTTGTTATCGAGTACAATTTATCTATTACTTCAAATTTTTATTTGATACATTATTTTGTTCCCACATATGTACTCAAAAACAAGAACCATGTAAATTTAGAATGGTTAACTAAGGATATGTATATGTTTGAGAAACCAATGGAGCTAAACATTCTACTATTACTATCAAGGAATACCACCTCACATTATTGACCATAATGATCTCTGATTTAAAGGGTTTTTATTATATATCTTTAATTACCAAAATAATTATTTCTATATCCAAACATTGTATATATGGATTAATAATCAAATTTTGAGAATAAATGATTCATATTATATAAGGATATAATTTAATATATTATGTCTCATTTAAATAAGTGTCTTTATGTGTTGGATTAAATAGAACAATTAATTGAAATTTATAATGAAGTTACATCACACAACTCATACCATACCAAACATTGGAATCATTATGAATATTATGAAAATTAATAGATATTTAATAATTTAAATATATATTTATATTTAGATTATATAGAACAAAAAACACTTTGTGTATGTCCCACATGTTTTATAAAAAAAGAGATCAAATCCATGTTTAGCTTGAATGTTGACAATGATGACAAGTTTCTTGAATTATTTCAAAACGATGTCCTTTGACTATTTATTATTAATTCAAAGGGTGAGTTAACATACATTATAAATTTTAATGATGATTTTAGTATATACATATATGTATAGTTAATGAGGGACAAGTAGTTTTCTATTCACCAATTCAACAGATATAAGAATGTAGTTGAGTAGTAGCTAGGTATTAAGATTATGAATCTTCCATCAAAACATGGTGGAAAATATCTCAATCAAAACTCCATTGATTATTTACAAGAGTTTAGGATGTAAACTCAACTCACTCTTACTTATACACCTTAGTGGAATGTTCTAGGTGAAAGGAATTACCACACCATGTTTCAAAATGGTGAGATCAATGATGAATCATACGAGTCTTCTATTATCCTTTTGGGGATATGAAATAAAAATAGTACAATATGTAATAAAAAAAGTTCCAATAAAAGAGATAGATGGTATACCAAACAAATTATTTAATTTAAATGAAACATGTGTTATCTTACTTACATATTTGGTGTTGAAAATAAATTTTTAAGGCCTCTTCTTGTATAAATATTTCACCCCGAGGAAAAAATTGTATATATATATATGATATTTCAAAAAACAAAGGTTTTATATCTATAAAATCATTTAGACAAAAAATATTTCTTTGATGGAAATCCAATATTTTTTGTGGAGAATCATAACCCTAATATAGATATTGGGAGAAAAATTGACAGTGATGAATTCTAGGATCATGATACATAAAAATAGCCATGGAAAATAAGTAATCAATGCCGCATGGATGAATAAATTATTCCATATACACAATTACTGCATGAAATCAATAGTCATGTTTGAGAACCATAATGGAATTTTTTTATTCATCAAGGATAGTGACTCATTATTAGTTGATAATAATTACCCTCTCACCTAGAAGGATAAATTTCATGGCATAAATGTTTCCAAGGTGCAGGAAGCCCTAAATTTTGAAATGAATTCCGTGTAACAAAACCATGTAAGGGTTTTGGTGGAATCTCTTGTAGATGTAAATACCATTTTCTGAAATTGGGTATTCAAGAAAAAATGGGCACGGAAAGATAATTAAATTCCTAAAAGGCATGGCTAGTTTCCAAGTTGTTTAAACAGAATCAATACATTGACTATGATGAATCACTTTTACAATTTCAATGTATAATTACAATAAGATTCTATATTCCATTTCATATTTCTATGATAATGAGATTTAGAATATGGATTTCGAAACATCCTTCCTTAATCGAATCATTTTTTAAGATGTCTATATGACAAAACCAAACAATTTTGTGACTCCAAATGATGCCAAAAATGTATGAATGCTTCACAGATCCATTTATGGATTAAAATAATCTTTCATATCATAAAAAAAATCCTTTTTTATGAAATAACATATTTTTTTAAAAAACAATTTAGGTTTTGATAAACATTTTAGTGGTAGTGTAATCGTTTTCTTAGTAGTATATATTGATGTCATATTAATAATGGGATATTAATAGAAGTCTTCCAATATATTAAGGCATGGATAAATAAATGATTCCTTATGAAGGACTTGGGAGAGGAATCATATATTCATGAGATAAAGATCCATCATGATGGATAAAAGTGGTTTCCCGACCTATGTTAATGTACATACAATATCAAAATACTAAAATTATTCAATATAGAATAATCCATGATTGGATTTTTTTTAATGACACATGGCATTCATCTTTCCTTGAAAATGTTTACTTAGGAACATGAGGAATGAAATTGATATTTTTGTATTCCATATGCATCACTTATTGGGTCAGTTTTATATGATATGATACGTATAATGATAGTTTTTTTCTATACATTAAGTGAGGTGGAATGATATCAATATTATCCCAGTGATCGCTATTGGATGGAAGTTTTGACTCTAATTACGTATTTGAGGAATACTATTGATATTTTCCGTGTTAATGTAGGATATAAGGAACTACTCATCAGGGGATATGTACATTCTAGTTTCATTATAGATCAAGATGAACCAAATCCATAAATGGGAAACATATTCACTATGAATGGAGGTGTTTTAATATGGATGTGTTCAAGGAAGGATGTGGATACAGATTCTACAGTAGAGTCCAACAATATTATTACTTCTGAGTTATCAAAAGAAGTAGTATAGTTACACAAATTCATATATATGATTTTTTCGATATCTAATATTAATGATCGTATCATAGTATACATTAATAATACTATAGTGGTGGCTCATGAAAAAGAGAAAAAGTAATATCAACTGATAAATCACATACTTGTGAAGTATCATCTCATTAGAAATTTTCATAAGGAGGTGATGTTACAGTGACCTATATTTCCAAGGAAGGAAATGTGGTGGACCCGTTGACTACATCCTTGACTACCCATAACATAACTATCATGTGAGGTCTAGAGGATTGATGGCAAAAAACAGTTGTCTCTATTCTATGTTGGAGTTTTTTGGAGATAGTTTATTAGTACCAATTTTTTTTTCATTTTTTACATATATATTCTAATTATTGAATATGAGAAAAAATCTTATTACATGTTTTTTGTTGTTCTACATCAATATAATGTAACTATTCCCTCTAATATACATCATATTTATATGTTTATAGATGTTCTCCCCTGTTATGAGATCCTTTATGGTCAATGATATTATTATTAGATAATATTTTTCTTTTCGATAATGCACTATGATGGGAAACATTGTACATATACATTCATGTAAATGTACTCATATGTAGATGAGGATTCATCTTATAATGTTCGTACATGATAAAATCAAAGATAATAGATTTTGACAATAGACACACTATTCAGAATTCTGCATATTTTGGTGTCATTAGTTATTCCAATATATTAGCTTGTGTAATTGTCTTTATACTTTAGTATTATTATTAATGCATGTTACAACTTATGTACTTATATGTATTTCATAAAACATGATGATAACAGTTTATAGTGAAGATGGACACATTGGGTTTCTGACGAGTGACATATCATTAATGAATATGTAGAGGAAGAATTTTTCCCTTCCATATTTATGGAATCTAATATCCCAAACATTTTATTGGAATAAAAACATTTCATTTAATTACATGGACATGGTGTAATGACGTATTTATTTCATTTAGTCATTGAATGACATATCAAGCGTATAGTTTAGTCACATCGATGCACAACCTTATTGATAAGATATTGAGACAAATATATTATATTACATAGTGGTCATTCAGATATTTTTGTTGACATTTTAACATTGTGTTATTTCTATTGTGTTCCTTTACCCAGTTACAGATAGTAATCTTACACTTTAGGCAAGCCCTTTCAATTACCATGAGAAATAATCCAAGAGGGTTAGTCACTGACTATTTCTGTGGATCTTGATAGAATTATATTTGAGTTTAATTAATGGAAAATAAATTATTATCAATTATCTAGAAAAATTTTATTCAATTTATATTGATCACATATATTATATAAATATTTATTCGACATCTTTTGAATAAAATATTTATTTAATTATTAATTATTTTAATATATATTTATTCCCTATATTTTGAATGAGCAATTTATTTATGAATAAAATATTGGTTCTATTTTCAATAAATTCTAAAGGATTTTGAATATACAAAGACCAAGTTCGATGAGTAATGTTAAATTAATAAGGATGTTACATAGTATTTGTTTTTGTGGAAGTTGTTTTGCACTACAAAATAATAATAATGTAATTATTTTTAAGTGGAATGGTTTCTATAAGAGGTAATAAATGATATTTAATAGAATTTATATAATTTAATATTATTTTAACTTAAATCCCAACTCTATTAAAATACATATATGTATATTGTGTAGTGCATCACAAAATTGAGAATAAGGAATTGTTGCGCACAAATAAATTCTCTCTCAACTCTTCCATCTCCGGCCCACTCAAGAACATGATATGAAAGAAATACTTCTTCATGGATAAATAATGAAATATGAAAACAAAATAATGTCATATAACTCACCATGCTAGCACCAATAGATCTAACGATGTTACTCAGAGATCATATAAGCATGTGTGGATCATTACTAAAGGGACTTAATCCTTGGAGTCTCACAGTTAGACAAAGGTAATCCAAAAGTGACTTTTTATATGAACAAAAATCACCAAAAATAAAAGTCCTAAGCCTAGGTATTTGTTTTTATTATAATTAATAGATTAATTATAATTTTTTATGTGCAAAATCCTCACTCATGGGTTTTGGAAATTATTATTAAAATAACCATTAATATATCATCCACCTCCTCATGATTCTTTTCCCCTTGGAACCAAAATATATATTGAAGAAACTATTTCAATAGAAGTAATTCTAGAGAATGAAAAAATGTTGTTGTTATTTGAAAAACTAAAATGTTACAATTGTTATTTATTTGATGAGTAGTATACTATTCTAAATAATGATCAAGATTAGAATATCTATATTGAAAAACATGATGTTTTAATATTAGTAAATGGTGAAAGTGTGTTCTATTGATTAAAGGAGACATTTTATGGTTCGAAACAAACCACAATATCCATATATTCGGAATTTTATAGAATTATAAGTTAAATGATGTTCACGACCAAGACTGTTTATGGTAAAATTTATAAGAGAGATATTTCAATAGATAATATTATTGTCAATAATTCTAATTACATATTTCTATGTTAATAAAAATAATTCTATAAATTATTAATATTTTTTGAATGAATAAAAATGCCAATGCTCCCATTACTATTATATTTTTTTAAAAAATTTCTTATGTAAGAAAAGTTGAACAAAAATTATTTCTAAGTGTCATTAAATTAATTACTTATAAAATGATAAAGTTTATATATAACATATAAAGAGACATTATTTATGACATGTCAACTTGATATTAATGAAACTAAAATGTTGGTTTCATGGAGATTCATGATATGTTTGAAATTAAATTATAATAATGAGATACTATAAAAAATATTTCCTATATGAGTTTGTTGTTCATATTATATGTCAATTTGGAAAGTGATTATTCTGAAAAAAGATTGAATTAAAGTGAAACAATATTTTGGGGGGTATATGTTATTGGTGTTGGGGGAAAATAATTTAGTGACCTTGAACATATATGAGGAATAATATATAGTATAAAATAATGTCCCTACAGAAATTGTATGGATGAATGTGTAGCATATAGATTTGAAATTGGTGAAAAAGGGTGAAATGTGTATTTCTTATAATAATAAATGTATTGTTGAGTAAATTGAGAAAGAAATGAAATATTTTAGATGTAATAATATTAATATTTCTGGTCATTTTATCGTATAATATTTTGATAATAATGATACCAATATAGAATACACTTTTACCAAAAATATGGTTTTATATATTTTCACTGATGTTTTTACTAGAGGGGGGTTTGTTAAATTGAGATCAAGTCATCATGTTTATTCTCCCCAAATGACTTGTTGATTCATGGGTGATATGGCCATAATATATTGTAATCAATTTTATTTTTCAAAGAAAAATATATAATATTCTTTATCTACGGTGAGTGGTTCATTCTATTTTTGTGAATCTATTGTTTGTTTGGTTGAAAAAAGGTGGATAAATGTGAATGCAAATAGTAAGGAAGCATCAATGTGACTGAGAAAAAAAATTTGTTTGAACCATGAGATATAATTCTACCAAGAAGGAGAAATTATCTATAAGTGTGGTATTAGGAAATTTGTCCTTGATATAGGTTGTACATTAATGCAAATTTTAGGATTGGCAGAAATTAAGGTATTTGTTAACAAAAAATAACGGTGTGTGATAAAAAATCCTTTGGAATTATTGACATTCAATTGAATTATTTGCGATGAATTGTGTATGAAATTTTTTGGGTTATATAATGTGTAAATGATTTTATGATTATGGTAAATTTTGTTTTATGCTTTAAAATATACGCTAATAATGTTTTGAAAGGGAATATTGTTTACAACATGAAAAAATTCAAGTGTGGAATGTTAATTGATGATATTCATTTGAATACGGAAATACAAAATCTTTTTTTTGACTCTATATAAATAAAAGTTAAAGTGAAATATGAATAATATTATTCATGAATTTGATATGGTTTTCATATAATTTGAGGATTTTATATTTTGTATTTGTTTTAATATGTGTGGAGTTGGTGTTTACCAAAAAATATATTCTAGCTCAATAGTATAAAACCAATGCACACCACTCAAGAATAGTCAACCTAATGAAAACACTAGATGGGAATTGTTTTTTGAGATTTATAGTGAGATACATCATGTGGGTGGAAAAAAATGGTATAACCAATAATCTAGAAGGCATATGTGCATTAGTAATCTTAGATGAAAGAGTTTAGTGGGAAATCATAGTGAGGCATAACCGAGGAGCCATGTGTGTGGTTGTTTTCAAGAGTTTACCATGTTTTCATGGATAAGATGTGATTAATGTGAGATTGCAAAATTAGATGATTAAATTCACTATATTTACTATTTTAGGATGTATTATATAAATATAGTTGTTATAGAAACATAAAAACATATTGGAATACCATTTTCTAATTGATCTGAAAAATACTCATATTCTGATCATAATTATTTACAACATCAAACCTCACATATATTTTTTCATAAATCAAAACACATATAAAATCTATGGCTACGTGATATTTAAGGTGTTTAAAAAAAAATTTTAAGTCATTTTAAAGAAATAATTTTTTATACATTTAAAAATGTTTTATGAATGAAAATTCTATTCTAATATGTCATTTAAGAATTTTATGTGAATACATTTACACTGATATTTGAGGTATTTTGATGACATATTAATGAAATGCATGTGAAGATAAATATATTAGAATGTCTATTTGATTTTAAAGAAGAATTACTATTCATTAATGGATTTAAATATGTTTATATAAAAAATGAGTTGTGATAATGGATTGAGGTGAATACAGTATGTGATGAAAAAGATGTTCCCAAAATAAAGGTGACATATATTTTAGAATCATATGTGGTGGATATAAATTTTTTTAATTATCATTAGTTCACCACATGAAAAATAGAAAATTTATATATGCATTACTTTTTACAATGTGATCCATTTTTACATGAGTGATTATTGAGATCCATATACTAGGTTTCATTGATTTTGGTCCACAATGTAGGTATATTAATATGTAATAAATCACATTTGATAATACTTATACCTATAGAAAGAAATAATCTTGTATGATTCCATTAATTACATTGAATAGATTTTCTATAATAAAATAACAATATGTGGTATAGGTTATAGGAATGATATAGTTAATAATGAAAGAATATTTAGGAAATCACCAAGAATTTTTAATGTTAAATAAAATAATTATTTTGAATATTTTGGAAATAGTAGATAAAGATCCAATTAATTGTGTCGTACCTGATGAGAGACATATTCTTTAAGATGAACATATGATGTGAATGTGGATAATTTTACATATTATATGATACGTATCTAATTCATAATTTATTCATTAATAAACATCAAGTAAGTCCCATAAAAATAATTTTATTCAGATAGTGTGTATGACATGAATTGTTGATTGTGATTATCACTTGTTGATATTATTGAATACGTGAGGAAATTATATTTATTTCATGTTTATGGATTGAAAGGAAAGATAATCATAAACATTTTTAGAAGACAATATATTTAAAAGGTGATATTTCTTGTTTTATTCCAAATAATTTTTCATCAATAAATTTTAAATTAATGTTCTCGTTTGAATATTGAATGAATAGTTTGACTCTATGTTATTGATGAATATATAGTGTAACTTCTTATTAATATATTTAATAGTATATGAAAGGGGAATTTACCCCATCATAGTATAGGGTATGAACACATTAAAACCTAACCTAATAAAAAAATTGCATGTGCTATTTACCAATACCTTATTAATGTATTGATGAGTAATCATAATACTTGATTAGATCCTGATAGATTAACATTGGTTAATTTTAAAACATAGAGTAATTATAAAAAGCCACAATAGATTCAACCCCCCTAATCAGTGGAGAAATAACACATTTAGACAGTCAATGTTCTACATTCTAACAAAATTTTTAATAGTGTCTGTGGATAATTTATGTTTATCTTATATATTTTTCAATACATTTATTTGAAGAAGTGAAAAAAATCAATGAAATTTAATATAATGATATATTCATATTCCAACCATAATTGAAGGAGAATAGAATTTACTAAGTTATGATAGAATATAATCCTAATAAATAAATTATCTTGTTTAAAAAAATATTCAAATTCATACATATAATGATAGATTGTAGGATATATAAGAAGAAATGATATTTCTAAATCTCGAATAATATTATATGACATGTGTGATCATCACTAGATTTATGGTAGTTTATTCTATATGGTTTTATTAGTTTTTATGAACTTCTAAGCTACTTGGTGTGTTATGTGGAGGTATTCCAACTAGTTTTTGGGACAGACTAAGAAATCATAAGTGAAACATGTTGTGTCATAAAAAATAAAATCCCCCCTTAATTGAAACAGAGTATAATAGGGGGAAAATACATTACTTTAAAAAAATAATAACATATTCACGAATGAATATGTTTTTAATTATAATAGTGTCATATCCCAAGGGTATGTGATTCCATATTCTTATAAGAAAATAAGAAATAACTTATATTCTGTATTATAATTGAATGTAAATATTATGATTGTTAAACAGTGAGTTTTTTTTATGAAATTATAATTATATATATTTTAAATATTGATTAATGTAAATATAGATGTATTATAGGAGTGGATAATGATATGTCACATCCCTTGATTTAATCACTACTTGTTATTTGTTTTGAAAAAATCTACATCTATGATTAGGATCAATGAATCCCACAAACATGTGCATATCAGACCACCTTATTATTATAGAAACATTAATATAGTTTCAAGAGAAGAATTTGTTCCTATTAATGATGATACATGTACCTTGGTTGGACAACCATGAGCTTGGGAAAAGAAAATGACTTTATATGTACATGGTTTTTCAAATACAGGTATAGTTGTAGGTATCTTACAACATAGTAGCCATCAATATCGACTAAGGATCATAGTTCTATTTATATATTTCATAGAAAAAAGAAACATTAAGGATGAATATTAATATTTTCCATATGTAAACATATTAGGATAAACCTCTTATGTAGAAAACAACCATGAATTGTGATGTATTTAATAACCTTCACTGTATTCACATGAAATAGATTAAAGGTAACTCAAAATGGGGTCCTCCATCGAATTTTTCATTATCATTAATTCATTTTAATAAATATCAATATTATTTTAAAATAATTATATCAAAACTATGGATACATTCCAAATTCCAACAATTTAATTTAAATGGAATTATGGTTTCATTCAATTTGTGTTTCAACCGTTGATTAGTTACCTCAATACATAAAGTAGTAATAGTTTATCATTATATTCATGTTTATTAGTCATTCCCCTTATATTTATTTTAGTTTAAAGAAAAAACTCCCTAGTATTTTTCAATTCTCATTTTATAGATAATTTTGAGATATGTAATGAGTGATTAAATTTTCAATTCCAATTTAGGATATGATACAAATATAAGAATTGGATCCTTTTACTGGTATGTATATATAATTACATTGGAAACTATTATGACCATCATGTTTAACTATTGTCTATTGCATGAGTGGGAATCCAAGTTCATAGTATGCACTAAATGTACTGATAACAAATTTTTAATAATTGAAAATTATCCCACATCATCATGTAATGCCAATGGAGTGATCTCCATAAGTTTTAATCTTATGCCCTGAATCAGGGGAGAACCATAGGATGTAGTGTTTGTGTACCCTACTAACCATCAATATACAGTGCACTATAATATTATAGTGTTGGATCAGTAAAAATGAAATGAAATTCCAACCCTTAACCAGATTAGATTTGTCACGTGTAACTACAACATGTTTGATCAATTTTCCTTGGATTATAAGTCAAGAGACCATGTTCCTATAGTTGTTGCTACATTCCCATGTGGTCATGTAACTTTCAACATATTCCATGAATCATGTATTAATTACATTAGTTTTTTATTCTTTCAATAAAACCATTATAATTAATTTTTAATGAAGAAGAAAAGTTTTGAATTTTATTCACGTGAATCAGGACCAATTTCCAAATTCATTATTCCTTGTATCCACCAAGAACTAGTTGTCCCTCATCCTCATTTTAATGGTGAAAATCATACTAAAATGTAGAATTTATTTTTAAACCTAAATATTGAATGATAGAAACCATGGGTAGTTATTTGTTCAATGAAACACAAATAAATATGATATGGTTTGGTGGAATATAAATAACTTAAAATGAATACCCCCTTGAATCATTATCTTACTAAGTGTCTAAATATATAAGATAATGATAAACCTTTTTGTTTAAAAGGTTTGAATAGGCCTATGTGACAAATCATAGATAATGTCAATTCCCATAATGAATAACATTAGATAATTATTTTTTGACCCTCATTGAGGACAACTCCATTAAAAAATAAAAAACCACACATCTATATGAATGTTAGTTATTTTAAAAATTATTGATGAAAGTAAAAAGGTTCTTATAACTAGTATTCAATCCAGTAAAACACATCTGTTTTCCAATGATCCACTGGATGTTCCAAAGAAGCTTGATTATATTCTCTTATATGCCTTTATAGATTGACTATGACACTAAAATCAAATTCACAGTGGTAACTGATGAATTTATATATTTTTTTCTTAGATTATGGTTCTTATAAAAAATACCAACAATATAAAATCCCAAACCATTTTGGTTTTTATGGAATTCATTGATTTTTAAGACTCCAAATTATTATTCCTTCATCATCTATAGTATTATCAATGTATTTGTAGTTCACCTAGTGGAAAAACATTCCTAGTTATAATTAAAAATGAGGGAACTAATTCTGTTTTATGTATTCTTGATGACACCATTTGTATCTTTCATACTAATAATTTGTTTATAGGGATTAATGATAATAAACCACTAAACATTTTCAATCTACATCCAAAGGAAATTATATGGATATTGTTTTAGTAATGATATTATATATTTTTATTAGAGAATCAAAATAATTATAATTTATACTACTAGTAGAATATAAGGCACTAATGTAATCCCTAGGGAAACTAAAACTTTAAAACCAATCCAATCTTCAATCTAAGGGACCTGATTGTTTGGAAAATAGATTAAGGTACACACATTATTTTTAGAAATGTTAAATAATTTTCATCTCGTCTTGCAAAAAAGATTCAAAATTTATTTGAACCCTAGGATGCCAATACACCTCTCATTCAAGAATAATATCATATAATCTTCAAAATATATGATAGATATTCCTGATAATTAGTACATTCATTTAAAAAGAGACATGAGGCCCATATTTATTACATTATTGGTATTTATTCTATGTGATCCAAGTAAAATGTAAAATTTGGTGGTCAAAAGAAGATTTCTTATTCAAAGGCCTATGTTGTTTTAAAAAAACTAAATATCATTCCCATGGGTGATAGTGAGAACCATGAATATGGAATATAATAAAATATAAAGTAATTGAACCTCAAGTAAAAAAAATAAAAAACATAATTTTACAAAGAATTATATTATAATATCTTATAAGGAATTTTTGGTGATAAATTAATATATATTTATATATTGAATCTTTTTATTTGAATATTTGACACATTCCACAACAATACTTGCCCTATAACAATAATGGTTTAGTGAAATTGATGAAACGAATACATAATCGATATACTTTACAAATTTTCATTTTCATTTCCCATAATTTTCTTCTCACAGTGTAGTCGTATTAGATATTTATATTTTAATACCATTCTCTATAAGCTGGGGGAAATTGTAACATAATAAGGGGTGAAATTAGATTATTAGTAAGGGAAAAAATTAGTGATATTAATTATTGATCATATGAATGATTATGATATGTAACAAGATATGATAAAATGATCATAATATATGATGTTCATATAAAATCAGTCATAGATCATAAATAAAGATTCATCGTATAAATATTTATCTTTTAAAAATGAATGATTCAAAATATTAAGAAATCATTGTTAAGAAATCTCGAGCAATTAAATAATTACATAAGAATTAAGAAATTTCCTATGTATTATGAAATAATCATAAGCGTAGAAAATAATTTCATTAGACATGTATCACTGAAAATTCAATCATCATGTAGTAGACAATGTCCCGTGATGGACTGGGATCAATCCACAACCACTTTCCATTGCGGGAATGGGTTTAACCCCCGTAAACATTTATATTAACACATGAGATATAAATCATTACCTAATGGATCTAATAACTATATAATTTTTTTCATATGTATCACATAATGAATCCACCCATATGTGTTCTATAATATCTCATAAACATTCATCATTATCTCATAGCCTATGCCGTTGAAATGAAAAAATTTCCCATAAACATTTATTCATCATATAATTATAAGACATACTAAGAAAGACAATGGGTTGTATCATTAGTTCATATCCCAATTGAAACATAAAAAACTTAAAATAATGTTGATTTAGAGGAAAAATGCCTTCAAAAGAATACTTGAACAATTATTTAGAATTTTTAGAAAAATATCTTCTTATTTGGATTATATTTTAAATAACAATTTATAGAATATTTAGAAAAATAATTTATCATGGAATCCTATAAATAATTATTCAATGTAAATAATGGTTATGAAGAGAAAATAGGCCTATGTGGTTAATATTAAAACAATTATTCATTTCAACCTTATGTAAAAAATCATAAATAGTAGATTATTTTTATTTGAAATTTACATTTTAATCCTTTGAAAAGTAAGTAAATTATTGTTGGAAGTGACATTAAGTAATCATTTTATCACATAATACAACATTATTGCGAGACTTTAATAGAACATGGACATGAAATAAATTTTCCATCAACAAAAGTGATAATAAATCAACATTTCATAAATAAAAAACAATTGTATTAAGTAGCAATGTGATGAGAATGAAAGGAAAAGGTTAAAATAATAAATAAATATATATATATATTTGAGAATAAAATAAAAAGGATTTATGATATTAAGATAATTTAATTCACCCAATATTGATCTAAGAATAAACAATTCTAATTTAAAATGATATTACTATATAAACTTATACCATGATTCCCAACATTTACATATGCATTCTTCAAAAAATTCAGAATATATTTATATTTCTTATAAATATATAAAAAAATAAATTAATAATTGTAATACACTGTAAAATTAGCTATTAAATTAAAATTATAAATTTGTTAAATATTTTTCATTAAAATCTATCGTCAGGCCCTAACTATTTCACCACCATGCACGTTCTAGGACTATAGTTCTGTTCCATGAAACTAATTTGTAATTTTATAATTTCCATTATCAAAATAATTTTATAATTATCATATAAGATAATTATATAAACATTTATAACCTTTTTTATATGGTGGTGATGAATAATGAGTAACAATACTTCTTCGAGATGGTTGTTCATATATATACATGAGTAATGTTTTCATTTTCCAATGGATGGAAGAAAGGATTGAAAAATAATAATATCACATCATAAAATGAGGATAATATAATAAATATAATATATATTTAATAAATATGTAACGCCTCGAACACTAGTTACACAGATTCAATGCATTATTACATATCCTTAGCATGATCACAAGGGATCAAATCTTAAAATACTGATCCATTTAGTAGCCTTGGAAACATGATATATACATAAGTTCAACATTACAACTTGAAAATAAATACAACAATAATTTATTCCATTAGAAACATCCAATCATCCTAGATTATGCCAGCAAGACACTCATAACTAAATTATTCATATCCTGGTAAAATGAAACCTACGAAAGGGGTGAGCTCAATTTCTTAGTTAGAGTAAGAAATATATCCGAAGATAACATAAATATTAGGCATGATGAATAATTTAAAACACATTCCTTTAAAAATAATAAACATGCACAGATTATGGTAGGAATATGATATGAGTAAATAATGCCATAATAAAAAATTATCATGGGTATTCTACTAGTATAATATTCACATGAACCGTCAATATTATTTTCATAATGAGGGAATGTATAATTCCAAACATTCTGAAACATTTTGTTATAGCCTCATCCAAGACGTCTAAAAATGACTAAGACCTAGGACAATTCCACATCTAATTGTCTCATGAGACCTACCGATGCACCGAGGAGTTATAGCGGTCTCTACCAGTCAATTACTAAGTCCAATTCATTCCTCGTATGAATAGGTTGAAACATAACATAAACATTAGTATTAAAAGTAGCATACGAAACATCAGTACATTAACCATAAAACATGAATGGTATAAAAATAACACATTAAAAATCAAATATATCACAAAAAATTCAATACTATATTGAAGATTTGAATCATAATAAATCAACTTCAATATAGTTTTAAATCATTCAAAGGATATTGACATAGATTAAAATTATTTGTTAAACTCTTTGAGAGAAATAACCCTTTTTCATGAGAACATTTAAAAGTCACACATTTTAAAATGATGTAATTTAAAATTGATTTTTTGAATCAAAATTTTCAATACCACTTTGAATCTTTTGGAAATAATTATCATTTCAGAACATTCACTCCATATAAATAAGTCCTTAAAATCATTTTGATGTCATGGACAATAATTAAAAGGATTTAGAAAGATAAATATTTATAACATTTAAAATGAAGATCTAGTTAAATATACCCTCCCATAAAACCTGAAAAATCTACATTGGAAAACATTTTTATGAAATTGGGGTATCAGAGATAAATATGTCCTATTAAGTACTTAAACATAAACAATCATTGATAATAATGAGATTAAGGAAATAACCATTACCTTGCACTTTCCTTTGGTCGAGGGTACTTTTAACATAATCTATAATGACCATATTATGTTATTAAATTGTTAAAAAACCATATTCATATTTATTATATCATACATGATTCCTTTATGACTTTATACTAACCCTTTAATAATTATTTCCATGTAATATCAACATTTCAGGTAATAACTGCTTTCTTTATCGTACGTGTTTTATCTTGTCATTATTTATCATTTCATTTAGATCATGATTTACATAATTTTAGAATATAACAAATTATTTATATATCACATATATTTTGAATATAAATATGTATAATAGATAGATATATGAAATGGAATACACCATTTATGAAGATGGTAGGTTGTACGTACACATAAACGTTGTTTCCGTTTTCACGTCTTATTGAATGGAAGTAAGTGAATAAGATATACATAATTACATATATATATATATATATATATCTCTATCTATTCAGTAACATAATTCTGTCATGTATTACATACTTATTAATGATATATATTTTTATAATGATCGTTGAATGGTGAACTTGGGAATGAAACTCATCGCGTCGTGGAGGCGGTAATCCATACATACGCATGAGCGGCAATATAATTATATAGATGGTGAAATCATATGTAATTGAATAGTATATCATATAGAGAGAATAACTAACATTTCATATGTATTATTTACATAAATTATACACATTATTAAACACACCCTAATAATGAAGTGTTTGAATAACAAACTATACCACGACGTGGAGATGGCAAGCCATACGTACACACATATGGTGACTTTGTCATTTATAGGATAGGTAGAATAATTAATATTGTTATACCATATTTATCATAAAATCATTGTATGTAGGAGGTGATGGAGTTATTTTTTTCTATGGAAGAAACAAATAAAGAGGAAGTTGAATAAGAAAGCAATTTGAAAGAGGGTGGTGAATTTATTACATCTTTTTCGGGGGTTCCCTTTTCATTTGATCAAAAGCGCTCCATAGAATATCTTTCTGATAAATATATGGACTCTAGGTCGATATTAGGGATGGAGGGAGGATATTTGGGTAGTGTTTCACCCAGCCAAAATGATTTTTAGATGTTATTCTGAGAGAAGGGGAAGTGCCCATTTATAAGAGAGGTGAGGGGCACCTTCGGAAAAGATTGAAATATTATTTTATAACAAACTCATTTTCGGTTTCTAATGGTTCCAAAATTATTTATTTCAAGTATAAGGTAGATATGGGTCTAAAACCACTCAACCAAATGGTTTTAGATAGGTTTAGGTCACCATTTTAACCTTATTTTTTTGATTTAACTATTAGTTAAATATGTTATCTTTCATCGTGTGTTTTGGTATTCTTAAAATATATGGTTAATAAACAAACTTTAAACATCTAATATAACCTCAAGTGGTTCATTAATGAAATATATAATATTATTTAAGCCATTATGCAGAATAATAGATTTTTAGGAATATTATATCAACCAATAATATAGTTTTTGTTTTAAAAATTAATTTTTTCCAATTTTGACACTATTTGGTATTTGGTTATTTTAAAATTCATCACAAAATTATTACATCAAAAAAGATACATTTAATCAACCGTGAAATATAATATTAACCTATATTATTTGTGGATGTCATCAAACATAGAAATTATATTTATTTTAAAAATTATAATACCATTAATTTGATTTATTCATTAATAATGTAATTACTGAATCATCATTGAGTCATAAATAAAATACCATTATGTAGGAAATTGTTTTATATTTATAACTAATATTTATAATCATTATGATAACTTATATAACAACTTTTAAAAAAAAATTACTAAAAGATATATGTTTATGTCATTTTTGTCTTATATTAAATAAATTTTTATAAAGTGTCATTATCACTCTCAATGTGGATCCATGTTGTCTCAAAATTTACCAATGAATTCACATGTTCGGAAATGTATCATCTAATAGGAATAGGACATATGTTAGGCTAATTTAATATTATTATAACAATATTTTTTTACCTTTATTTACCAGATTTACCGTTTAACCATGCTAAATAAAATATTTTACTGATGTAAATATTCATAATGTATAAAAAACGTTACATATTTACAAAACTTTTACATCCTGATTTCAAATATGGAATCCATTTTTCCAAATTCTAAACACAAAATTGAATGATATTAATTTAAAATTAATTCACGTTCTCAAAACAAAAAACAGG
Source organism: Viscum album (assembly GCA_963277665.1). Lineage (NCBI taxonomy): Eukaryota > Viridiplantae > Streptophyta > Magnoliopsida > Santalales > Viscaceae > Viscum > Viscum album. The sequence continues at coordinate 93,454,746 of OY728164.1, forward strand.
TTTTTAAGAAATAATAACTATCAAAAGATTTCCACATGTTTATGTCCAGTTTAAATGTAATAGTACAACAAATGACATAAATTAAATTAAAAAATAAAAATATAATTTAATTATAATTTATTGCCACTCAAATGTATAATTTATTACTATAAAATCATTCGATAAAAATGTTGTTTTTAATTAAAATTTAGTATTTTTTCATTATTCATCCATATATGAAAGTTATTTGAAAAACACCAAAATTTTATCCAAACTAAATTTTTCTATATCTATTATAATGAAGTAGTTAATTTGGTAAAATTGAACATAATAATAGTGTCAAGTATTGTATTTAAAAAGGGTTCTCCATTAAAAGGTAGAAAAATTTCATTTTTTGAAAACTACTTCTTTTATCTGAAAAATTGAATTTTTTCTTATATTATGTCTCAATAACATAATATAAATTTTAAAATAATATGGATTATATAAAATTCAAAATTCATTTAATACTATTTTAACCACTTTTTTAACGACTATTTTGGTAATTCATGTTGTGCTCGAACTCGGTGTTGCGTGTAGCGCAAGTTGTTGAATTTATTTGAAGAGATAATGCATTATGAAATCTTTGGGTATTACATTCTCCCCTCCTTAAATAAATTCCCTCCTCACAATTTGAATTTTTCTTCAAAAATAAAATTTTAAAAATATAACAATACCTTTGTTGAAACCCCACATTGGAAATTGGGATAATGAAATTTAGCCTTAATAAGAAGGTAATGTAATGGAAAAAGTCACCCCCAAATAATGATCTCGATTAAGAGAACATTGATGGTAATAAGAGACACATTATTGGAGGAAAAATGTAAATATTTATAGTGAGTGATTGAGTTCATCAATCACAAAAAAATTTAAAATTGAGAGCCTCAAAGTCATCAATTTAAGATGATGTAAAATAACTTTGGTTCAACAAAACATGTGGAATTTAGATAACACATTTTTGGTTATAAGATCCCTTCCATAATGTTTAAGAATTAATTTATTCATATAATAATATAAAATATAAATATTTATATATATATATACTTGACAATTATATTTTCATCCTTCAATTAATTCCTACCACAAACTCATCTTTCAATCCAAAAGATAATAGAATTCAATAATATTCTATTTACCCTAATCCTTTAGGGTTAAAAGAAACTAATGAATTGATAATTTATTTGATAGACTGTTTAAAAAATATTTCATTATACAAACTATGACATCGCGTTGGCCAATGGTAGTTGACCTACCATTGTCACCCTTCGGTTGTAGGTTCAAGTCTTGCACCCGTGCCGGACACGATGGGTTGTCGCTCGACCTCCGTGTTTTCTTTTTTCTAGCAATGCAAAAATAATCTTGAGATATGAGTTAACCTTAATAATATTATCCAACATCAAACATAATTCATTCAATCCTTTAGACAAATTCAAAATATTTCTGTCCAAAATCACAGTCCATGGTTTATAAGGAAGGTAAACATAATGAAGATCATTTTTTCCATGTAATAACATGTGAATACCATCATCATGCATTCTTTTAAAACATATTAACTCCCTAAATTACCATAAAACCTTATTTATTACATTCATGCTCCCTTATTCATTATAGAATACTTGATATACTCCATATATCCAAAATTGTTGTAAACTCCAACAACGATGGAATATACAAATCATTAATCAGTTACAAGGTCTTCATGAATATAGAATATAATTTATCCAAATCAATCATATTTTATTCCAAAATAACTTCCTTAGTATCATAACCATATTAAGGCTTATCTTTATCTCAACCATTAATTTTCCAAAAAAAATTAACCTTCCATTGAGTCACTTTTATTGGTTCCACACAATCTAAATTCCTTAACGAAATTGTTCTACAATAAAATCCTTATTTTTTCCATTATTTATATAACCAGTACATCGTTGATACAACACTCAAATAAAAAATTAGTTAATAAAAACATAGTAACACTAGTCATTATTCTTCATTTCTGGTAATATCATAACATGATTATTATCCAATAGCATCATTTGGGGAATACTCTAATGATTTGGACATTGATTCATGTTGTGTCCCTACTCCTTGAAGATGAAGCAATGTACATTTGAAACCTTTTTCATACCCTTGATATCAGGTACTTTGTGTCCATTTTCTCCATACTTATAACAAAATCTTATTCCCATCACGCATTTACCAAGGTGATTCATTCCATAATTAACACATTTGGGAAAATCATTCTTTCCCCTCTTCCCTTTATCCATATATTTCTCTACCATCCCTTTCTTCTCTTGATTCCCTTCAAAGCCAAACGACTTGGAAAATTCTTTACTTATATTATTAACACATGATAATATTTATTCATAGGATGATAATACATGGGAGACTAGTTCCCTTTTAAATGTTATCTTAATACATTGAATGATATGATCATTCTTAATCTTTTGATCATGCGTATTGCTGGAATTCTCATTCTCTCAACAAGGCACTGTCTCTAAACAATGACATACATTAGGTTAGTCTATGAATTTCAAACCATAATTCCATACATGTAAAATACCTAAAGTAAATTAAAAATATTATGCATATAATCTATAATCATAAAATGTTTTCTATGAGAAAGTGTTTACTTACAAATTTTTTATAATGGCTTATAATGTAAATTTGAAATATCTATAACATATCCCATAGGAGTGTCATAAATAAAAGTGAAGAAGGCTCATTGTCATGTACCAAGACACCCTAGGTCATGCCCGAAACTCCTTGTCAGAGTTTTCAATCCAATGTACATCTTTGTTAGAGCCGCCACTACCTTCTCGTATCATGACAGGGATGTATTTCTTGGAAAATTACCAAAATCCCTACAATAGATAAAATCTTGGATGTAATTATATACAAATCCTCAAAGTCTATCTTAGGGTAATGTTATCTAATAAGAGTTTATCTAAATTTTGTTTACAACAATTATACTAAACTTCCTCTGATATCAACTGCATTTCCTTGACCCTAGTTACCTAGAGTCGGTGAATTATTACATAATAATGGAAATATCATAAGGGATCAAATCCCAAAAGACTGATCATTTTATTAGACATAGAAACAAGGTATATATATAATACCAACATTAAGACTTGAAATGAAATACAACACTAATTTATTTCATTAAAATAATCCATGACTCATAGATTATTCCAGAATTTCACTCATAACTAACTTCTTCATATCTTTGAAAAATGAAACATAATAAATAATTGAGATCAAACTCTAAGTAAGAGTAATAAATATAGTATAATATGACATAAACATTAGGCATAATGAATAATTGAAAACACATGACTTTAAAAATAAAAAACGAACACATTACTATAGGAATATGAGATAAGTAAATAATGCCCTAATAAAACATAATCATGGGATTTATACTAGTCGAATAACCACATGAACCATTAATATTATTTTCATAACGAAGGAATGTATAATTCTATTCATTCTGAAATAATTTGTCAATGCCTTGGCCAAGGCATCTAAAAATTATTAAGGCCTCAACCAAAACCATATATCAAATTGAGAATGGCCTCAGCCAATTCCATGTCTAATTGTTTTGTGAGAGATACTGATGCACCTAGGTGCTATAGAGGGATCCCCCCATCACTTACTAACCCATATACATTCCCCATATGAAACGGATGAAACAAAACATAAACATTTTTTATTAAAACTAGCATACGAATTGTTATTACATTAATCATAAAAAATGAATGGTTTAAAAATAACACATCCATAGTCAAATATATCACAAAACATTCAATACAATATGAAAACTTGAATCATAATAAGTCAACTTAAAACAATTTTATTTTCCATCATAGGATTTTGATATAGTTCAAAATGTCTTTTAAAACTCATTGGGAGAGATATCCCTTTTTCATGAAAATAATTAAATGTCACACATTTAAAAAGGAAGTATTTTAAAATATATTTTTAAATCCAAATGTCCCATAACACATTGAATCCTTTTAAAGTAATTATCATTTTATAACATTCACGTCCATATATATTAATCCATAAAATCATTTTGAAAACATGGACATTAATTAAAATCATTTAGAATGATAAATAATTAAAACGTTTAAAATAATGATCCAGTTAAATATACCTTCCAATAAAACATTAAAATTTTTCTTTTGTAAAATTTTTATGAAATATGGGTATTGATGATAAATATGTCCCAATAAATACTTAATCATAACCAATCTAGGATAATAATGAGATTGAAGAAATAACCCTAACCTTGCACTTTCCTTTGGTTGAGGGTGCACTTAACATCATGTATAATGACCATTGTATGTTATTAAATTATACCAGAACAATATTAATGTTTATTATATCATATATTATTCATTTATGACTTTATAATTCCCATTTAATAAGGATTTATATTTTAAATAAACATTTCATGTAATAATGGATTTCTTTATCATATGTGTTTTAACTTGTTATTATTAATCGTTTCATTTAGAAAATGATTTACATAATTCTAGAATATTACACATGATTTATTTATAATATATATTTTGAATATTAATATTTATAATAGATAGATATATGAAATGTAAAACACAATTTACGAAGACGGTAGGCCATATGTACGCATAAACTCTATTTCAGTTTTCAAATCTTTTTGAATGGAAGTAACTGAATAAGATATATGTATGTACAAATAAAGATATATATATATATATATATATATTCAGTAACATTATTATGTCATATATTAGATAAATATTAATAATATATATTTTTATAATCATTGTTGAATGGTGAACGTGAGAATGAATCTCATCACATCATGGAGACGGTAATCCATACGGACGCATGAGCGAAAATATCAGCATATTCATGGTGGAATAGTATGTAATTTGATAGTATATCATATATACAGAATCATTGAAATGTTATATTTATTATTTACATCAGTTAACTCATTATTATACCCATCGAAATAATGAAGTGTTTGAATAACCAACTACACCATGACGTGCAAACGTAAGGTGTACGTACACACATATGGTGACGTAGTCATTTATGGGATGGATAAAATAATGAATATGGTAATAATTTATTTATAATAACATCTCAATATGTATGAGGTATATGTTTTTTATTTTTGTATGGAAAAAACCAAGAAAGAGGAAGTGAAAGAAGAAAATAATTTGAAATAGGGTGGTGAAATTATTACCTCTTCTTCATGTGTTTCCTTTTTAGTTGATAAAATGGGTTACATAGGTTGGATTTATAATCAAAGTAAGATCTCTAGGATGAATTGAGAGAATTTGGGAGGATATTATGGTTGGTTTTTTTTGATCCAAAAGGATTTGGATGTGTGATTTTGAGAGAAAGGGAAGTGCCCTTTTATAATATAGGTGAGGGACAGCTTAGGAAACGATTAAAATAGTATTTTACAATAAAATAATATTCTTTTTATAATGTCTCCAAAATAATTTATTTCGAGGATAAGGTGGGTATGGGTTGAAAAACCTTCATAAAATTTGTTTTATATTGGTTTAGTTCACCATATTAACCTTATCTATTAGATTTAACTCTTAGTTAAATAGTTTATATTTTATTATGACTTCTTCTATTCTTACACTATAAGGTTAACAAACATACACTAAAATTCCAAGATAACATTAGGTGGTTTATTAATTACATAAATAATATTATTTAATCCCTTTTTTCAAACCTTAAATTTTTCTGAATATTATATCAACCAATAATGTATTATTTTTAAAAAAAATTAATTTATGACAATTTGGATATGATTTGGTATTTGGATTATGTGAAAGACATTACAACATGATTACTTCCAAAAGGATACATTGAATCAACCCTAACATGTCATAGTCACCTAGAAAAATATTTTCTTTCATAAAAACATTGAAATTATATTTATTTAATATTTATACTACCATTTATTTTATTCATTAATTAATAAGGTAATTACTGCATCATCATAGTATCATCAACAAATTTAAATATTTAATGTATAAAAAATATATATAAAATAACATTATATGGGAATTATTTTTATTTTTCTAATTAATATTTATCGTCTAAATGATATGTTATATAACACCTTGTAAAAATTGTTTTACTAAAATATATTTGTTTATGTCATTTTTGTCTTTACTATTAATTAATTAATAGAAAGTGTCATTATCACTCTAAAAGTGGATATAAGTGGTCCCAAAATAACCCCAATGATTCCCACCAGAGTACATGTATTAAAAAATAGAAATAGTATAAATGTCAGGGTTATTTATTTTTATTTTAAAAATTTTTTTCCCCTTATTTATCATATTTATCCTTTAACCATGGTAAATAAAATATTTACTGACGTAAATATTCGTAATGGATAAAAATAGAATTTTCCAATTTACACAATTTTTATATCCAAATTCCAAAAATGGAATCCATTTTTAAAAAAATCAAAACACACAAGTTGCAGAAATAAATTTAAAATCAATTCTAGTTGTCGAAACAAAAAAGCATGTTTTTATGAAATAATAACTATCAAAAGATTGATAGATGTTTATGTTCAGTTTAAATGTGAAATTAAATAAAATGGCCTAAAGTGTATTTAATGATAAAAATATAATCTAATTATACATTAAAACCACTCAAATGTATAATTAAACATTATGAATTATTTTTATTAAAAAGTTTTTAATTAAAATTTTGTATTTTTTCACTATTCATCAAAATATGAATGTTATCTGAAAAACACAAAAATTTTGTCCAAAATAAATTTTTATTTCCCGATTCTAAATAAGACATTTATTTTGTCAAATTGAATATAAAAAAAGATTCAAATATTGTTGTAAAAGGGGGTTATCCATTAAAATCCTGTAAAATAACATTTTTTTAAAAAAAATACTATTTTTATCTAAAAATATAAATTTGTTTTATATAATATCTAAAAAACATAATTTGGATGTTAAAAATATATGGAGTATATAAGATTCCAAATTCAGTTATTACTATTCATAACTACTTTTTGAAAGACTAGTTCGGTATGTTGTTGTGTGATCGAACTCGACGTTGCATGTTGCGCATGTTATTTAATTTCATTGAAGAGATAAAATATTAGGAAATCATGGGATGTTACAAAATCAATCCATATGGAAGCATGTGATATTCCCTAAATCCATATTTATATAAGATATATTTTTAATTAAACGAAAATTATGATTTCTTTGAATTTGGTATCTTATTTTCTGTGTTCTAGAAAGCTATACAATTTCACCCATTCAATAATTAATTAAATTAAATAATTTCTACTTTTATTTATTTTACATGGAGTAAATTAACATGCTTCAAAAAATGGACAAGGAATTTATATATGCATTTTATTATATGATTTAATGAGGAAATCACCTTTGGAGCATCTTCAAATGTTATATAAATCATTTCCATATAATTGTAGTAGGTTTGTGTAGAAATTAAAGTAATGAATCAAATGAAAAAAATGGTCACTACCATCTTCCTCCTTTTCACTGGAATATTGTATCACATCATAGAGATGGGTGGAACCTGAATGGATTACAGGTGATTTATATTAGCATGTGGATGCCTATATAGGTGGGTTGATTTTTTCCACTTTTTTGACCTATATCAAACTCATCAAATGAATATATAAGATTCATGTGGATCATTGGATTATTCCAATCTTATATTTACAATATCTATTGATTTCTTTTTTGAATAAATTTTATATTATCCTTAATGGGGATCTTTGGACAACAGATTTTAATGGATTTTTATAAATCTCATAAGTGTTATTAGATTTTTATGAAACCAAAGATTGGTATTTAAGTGATAAATGGTTATGTTGTATGAAACATGTGCTAAAATGAATAAGAAATACAAAAAATAGTGTTCTGTTTTTTTTATAGAAATTCAATTTTTTAAATTTGAATGCCCTAACATCGTTGGGAATTGTTAAACTACTTGATTTTCTACCTTTACATAGATAGGATATGTAATGTTAAAAAATTCATTACCCTTACACATATCAATTCATTAATGGTAATATGGTATAACCCTTACATGAAGCAGTTTACATATGGTCATCTCGCATTATGCTTATGTAGACCAGTCTATGTTAGGGTCATTGCATGTTACTATTACATGTATATGTATTTTCAAGGTACATTTATGTCAATGTGATATTCATAAAGGTGTCGTTTTATTACACAAAAACAATGATACTTCTGTAAGGTTCATGCCATATTTACCGATGGTCTATTAATGTGTTATGTTGGTATTACAATTTAAAAATGACGATATATAAAGTTAATGTAATTTTTCAAAATATTAATGTAACGATAGATTTTTAAACACCCTTACATGATGAGTTCATGTAATAATAACACATTCATTAACATTATGTAGAATATTCTATTTAAGGGTCATGGAATCCTACCCTTATTCAATACTATATTCATTTTCAGTACGTTTTTAATGACATGGGAATATTTTTTATTCATTTACTTTAAAATGATAAATTTATAATATGATAAAGTATAAAACTCTACAACCCATATACCTAGATCATATTCTTAAATCTGTAACATTACATTTTGGACTTTTATGATGATAATTTGGACCCAAATTTTCCTCAAAAAATTTCATCATCAAAAGGAAAACTTCTATAATTTAAAACCTTGAGAGCCTAATTTGTTTAAAGTTTTTAATAATTAAGAATATATATTACATAAAAAACTCATATCAACATCGAATCATATACCCTTAAATGAACATTTCTCTTAATTATCCAAGATTCTCTTATTTCAAATTAGTTCATCAACATCATTCTTTTGAAATCCTTTATAGACATAAATCATTCATCATAATTAATTAAATACTTGGGAAAGAGGATCATAAGAAGGGTGAGATCAAACACACAATAAGTATAAACATAATAATTAACAATTAATTGCCAAAAATGATAATAGGAAAGCATAGGGGTATGATGACAGAGTCATTATACATGAGCGAATCATAGATGAACTCATAATCATATCTTCAAAAATTAGAAAATTTGAAAACATTCCAATGAAAAGTGTCATGAAAATGACTAATTAAGATCCATGAGATATAAATCATGATCACTAAAATCATATAAACTCATATCAATAAATTAATACTATTTTGGGAAACACAGAGTATCACTTTCACTGAACCCTTTCAAAACCATTTATATAAGAGTAACCATACCATAAAAATCAAATATACTAATTACTCAATGCATCATATATCATTAATGGGGATCCCCATTTTTATAATATATATATAGCTCAGTCATTTATTGTGTGCTATAATGGTGATCATCCCTTTGTATAATCTGTTTCAGGATCACCCATTTATTACAGTGGTTAAGCACCGTGAATAAGTCACACCCATCATAAAACTCATATATAAAATCATTATTGACATATAATGTTATTAATATTTCATTACTAATTGGGTTATAAAAACATATTGGAAACATGATTAAATCATGGAAATGAAATGGGTTTAATTGAAATCTCCATTAAACATGAGTAACACATGAAAATGAAATGTGCTAAATAATAGTATCTTTGAAACAACATTAGCCCATGGAATGGAAAAGGGTTAAATAAATATATCTTTGAAAAATCACCATTGAAAAAAAGATTGAATGAGGATGTTGTCAATGAAAAATAAATTGAGAATAGGGAATGAAATAAAACGGGTTGTTTATGTTGATGAATAAAAATACCATAAAAATATCATTTTGTCACGACCCGTCCCGGTGGGGCCTACGCCGTGACTCCCCAAGCCCGCCTCCAATAGGCCGGGGGCCGATGACTAGCACTGAGTAGGCATGTTAGTAACATGTGAGGCATTGCCTAAGTACCTGTACACACACACATCTTCAAGCCCACAAATGCTGAAATTTAAAACACTAAAGAATAAAAATTCATGCATACAACTAAACCCAACCAAAAAAGCATGACGAAAGGTAGAGTACTATAAAAGTAAACTGGGCCAGAATACAAGCCCACCAAAAACAAGAGTCTTAAAAACTGCAAAGTCCAACCTATAAGCAAAAAAGGTAATGGGACTGCTGCTCATAGCCGTAGGAACACCTCGGCCTGTAGGAAACTCAGAAATCTCGGTCCTGTACTGGTCTGCCCTGGACTCTGTCAAAAGGATGCTCGTCTACACAAGACACCAGATGTGCGGGCAAAGCCCGTGCAGGGGTGAGTACAACAATACTCATTAGAGGACCCCGAAAACCAAAAAGTCGTACACAAAGTAAAGGTACAGTAAGCTATGCATAATTTTAGTTTACAAAACATATAAAAAAACAGATATACTCAAAACCCAGACCAGTGGTCTAGAGACAAGTCACGCAACTGCATACCCTCGCAAGGGATTCCGTTTGAAGATTTTGTGATGCACTCATTCCGGGAGAACACACTCCACGAGTCTTATAGTTTTGATGACGTCCATCCGAGATGTGATGTTCATCAGGAACCATCATGAGATACAGCTACACTCATTACGGGAGACACACTATTCAGTGGAAGGGTTACGATAGATAGAAGCACTCATTAAGGTAGACACACTCTTGAGTGAGAAATATCTCAATACACATATGAGGATCACTGCCAGGGCCATGGGGGATACCGCGTCTCATCTAGAATTCACCTTCTAGGTATAGGATCAACAACAGGTAGAGTTGGTCACACCGATGCCTGACTCTACCTAGGGTCTGGAATGGATAGAGGATCTTGATCCAGGCCTCTCGGATGGATGCCTGACTCTATCATAGAAAATTCCTGCTGAAGTGATCATAATCCGGCGTGAGGGAATGTTGTGTGAACATCAGGAGAAAAGAAGAAGGGGCACTAGCCAAAATAAAATATGTTCAACGAACGGTGAACAAAAGGACCAAGCAGTTCTCCAAAAAGTACACGGTGTGTAGAAATGATACACGCCTTGTTGTCCGACCCCGGGTACTGCCCCTGTACAACGACTCGTGTCGTGAGGCTGGTCATGAAGAAATCTTTATACATGGCGTGTAGTACGGAGTGCACACCGTGTCTGGGTCACTGGGGCTGGCTCCGTCTACTCTGGCCATTTGCCCGTACACGGTCACCGACCCGTGTACTCCAACCCATGAAATCTGTACACGGGGTGACCTGCGTTGGTGACCTCACCTGGCCGAGTGAGGGAGTACATGATCGTGTACTCCATCCCGTGTCTGTGTATCCCCGGGATACATGTCGATCTCCGTGTAGCCGCCTCTACCGAGATGTACATGCTATGCCGCATGAAGCCGTGTAGAGAATCCCGTGTCCGTGTACCACCCAAAGTACACGCCGAGCTTCGGGAAAGGTCCAACACGTCGTGTGACTAGGGTCACACGCCGTGTGATCCTTCTATGACCTCAAAACCCTAGCAGCCACCATCAGAACTACACGACATGTTCTTCAAATTTACACGCCATGTATTCTGAAAATTTCCAGAAACGCGGACCTCCTCCGTCGCACATCTCGTGGTGCTCCGATCATCGATCCGTCCGTTCGATCAGCAAGAAACCTTCAGGTTTTGGTCGCCCTAACACCACGAAGCTATTTCCATCATTTTCAGGCCTCCGATCATCTCTGAAAACAGGATTGATCTTCCCGTGCGAAGAACGCTCGATGAATTCCCTTTCTGATCTGGTCTGATTCATCATCCGCAATCGCCGCCACAACTCCACAAGGTCATTGCGTTGTCGAACCTTTGATTTGGGATCATTGCGTCACAGAACGGATGTGCAACGATCCCTTGCTCGTCGCCCCGTGAAGAACGAGAAGAATGCGTGGGGAAAAAGGAGGAAGAGATCCAAATAAACAATTTTTGGAATGAACCTCCGCCGTTGTTCGTCAAAGTGTTGATCCTCTCCCCTTGATAGGTTTAAATGGAGCAGAGATCAAAATAAAAATAAAGAATGGATTAATTCCCCAACATCATCCCAAAGAAAACCCTCCCGCAAGAACGTACGAATCTGAGGATCAACTTATTCGCGGTTGATCTGCATTCGTCGTTTAAACTCAAAAACCGGGAAAAGAAATCGAAGTAACAAACCCTACATTTCAAAAGGATCTATCATTGACGAAGGTATTGCGCTGCCGTTGTCGTCGAGATCCTTCAACGTTGTTGGGGTAGAGATTCTCAACTTCGATCTGTCATCGTTCACCAACGCATCCTCCTCCGCCCATGCTCCAAGAGAAATCTCTCTCTTTTTCTCAACATGTAGGGTTATGAGGCTAACCCTGCGAATTTTCCATAAGGATGCATTTATAGGGGAGGATTGGGTTGTGCTCAAAAAAAGGAAACGTTTTAAAATAACAAAATAAATTATTAATTTATTTTATTCCCTCCAAAGAGATTTCCTTTTTAAAAAGTCCCAAATTAAATTTTGCAGCCTACCTGCGCCGGTTGAGGTTAGAGTCATTCTTAGGCAAAGTCATCGTCTCAGACGCAACGGTGCGCTTAGATTTTTAATCCGGGCATCCATTTTGAAACTGCCACAACCGTGCACATGTGCCGACTCACATGACATAAAAAATTTTCAAACCACCATTCTGGGCTCACTGGACCTTGGAATGATGTGTCGTCTTTACACCCAGTATAGAAATAATTCCATATAATATTTAAAAAAATAATGAACGGAAAAAACGAGACATTACATTATCCCCACCTTGGGGCTTTAGGTCCCCGAAAAGCCAAAAAAATGCTACTAAAAAAGATGAGGTTACTGGGCGCGGATCTAGTACTCCCACTCCCACGTGCTCTCCTGAAGATTCTCATGCTTCCACCAGACGCACACTAAGGGAATTGATTGCCCATGAAGGATTATATCCTGTCGATCCTCGATTTCCACCGGGTACCCAGCAAGGGTCACTCCATCCTCGATGTCCAGCTCGCCCCAGTCGATGACATGTGATGGGTCATGCACGTACCTCCTCAGCTGCGACATGTGGAAGACATCATGTACCTGATGCAACTATGGCGGTAGAGCCAGGAGGTACGCCACCTCTCTAACTCTGCCAAGGATCTGGAATGGTCCGGCGAACCTCGGAGATAGCTTACCGCCTCGGCCAAATCTCTGCATCCCACGTCGAGGTGAGACCTGATGAAAAACGTGATCTCCCTCCTCGAACTCCAAAGGCCTTCGTCGTCTTTCAGCATAAGACTTCTGCCAGCTCTGTGAAGTCTTCATCCACTCCCGGATGATCTGCACCTTCTCTGTGGTAGCTCGTACTAACTCTGGACCCATGAGTGCTGACTCTCCGGGGTCGGTCCAGCAAAGCTGTGACCAGAAAGGTCTCCCACACAAGGCCTAAAATGACGCTATACCAATGGTAGAGTGGTAGTGGTTGTTGTAAACAAATTCCACAAGTGGTAGGTGTTCCTCCCAGATGCGACCAATGTCCAAGATACAGGCCCGCAACATATCCTCCAGAACATGAATGGTCCTCTCTGTCTGACCATCTGTCTGGGGATGAAACATTGTGATCAAGAGTAGCTGATTCCAAAAAGCCTCCTACAATCCCTTCCACAACCGAGATGTGAAACAGGCGTCTCGTTCTGAGACTATAGTCGAAGGGACGCCATGTAGCTGAACTATCTCTTGTACGTAGAGGCGTCCTAAACTCTCTACGGAAAACTCCTCCCTGATACCTTGGATGTGGGCTGACTTGGTGAGTTGGTCAACGATCACCCAGATGGAATCGTGCCCCTTGGACGTCTGTTGGAAGCCTATCACGAAGTCCATCGATATTCCATCCCACTTCCACTCTGGAACTTCCAAGGGGTGAGCTAACCCTGCTGGAACCTGGTGCTCAGCCTTCACCTGCTGGCATGTGAGGCATCATGAAACGAACTCTACTACTGCCTTCTTCATGCCTGACCACCAGAACTGTCGTCGGAGATCCTGGTACATATTTTCCACTCTAGGATGTACCGCCAAAGGGGATGTATGAAACTCCCTCAAGACCTCCTCCAGGAATTCCACAGGTACAACAGTGCGTCCTCTGAAAAGAAGCACGTGCTCCCCATCTTGCAAAAATCCATCAAGAGCATGTCCTGTGGTTAACTGAGCACATAAAGCCACATAGTCGACATCCCCAAGTTGTGCCTCCCTAACTCGCTGTAAGAGTAGAGGGGTGACAACCATCGACTGTAGGTAATCTGTGACCTCACCATCCACGAAGGATAACTGCAACACAGCTAATTGTTGTGTCGCCTCACTCAACAGCTGTGAGCTCGACCTTCTGCTAAGAGCATCCACCACCTTGTTCCCCTTCCCAGGAGTATAGTTTTTCCCAAAATCATAGTCCTGGAGGAACTCTAGCCAACACCACTACCTCATATTTAGATCCTTCTGTGATAAAATGTACTTGAGGCTCTTGTGATCAATGTAGACAATGAACCGCTCGCCCATAAGGTAGTGTCACCACATCTTCAGTGCGAAGACTACCGCTGCTAACTCGAGATCATGGGTCTCATAGTTTTTCTCATGCGACCTAAGCTAGCACGAACCAAAAGCAATCACCATGTGCCACTACATTAGGACACAACCGAGCCCTTCCCTAATGCGTCGCAGAAAACTATGTACTCAACACCCTCCTCCAGAAATCTCAAGACTGGGGCGCTCGTCAAACTCTGTCTTAGAAGCTCAAAAGCCTACTGGAACTTTTTTGTCCACACGAAGGGTTTCCCCTTCCTGGTTAAGGCCATCATCGGTTATGATATCCAGGAGAAATCAGAGATGAATCTCTGGTAATATCCTCCAAACCCTAGGAAGCTTCGCACCTCTGTCACGCTCTAAGGTGGCTACCATGCTAACACAGCCTCCACCTTGGCTAGGTCCACAGCTACTCCATCTGCTGAGATGACATGTCCCAGAAAGTGGACCTCCTGAAACCAGAACTAACACTTCGAGAGCTTTCCATAAATCTGGTGCTCTCGGAGTACGTCCAGAACCATCCGCAAGAGTCTCATGTGCTCCTCCTCTGACGCCGTGTACACAAGGATGTCGTCGATGAAGGCCACTATGAACCGGTCCAAGTACGATTGGAAGATCTGATTCATCAATCCCATGAACATTGCAGGGGAGTTCGTCACACCAAAGGGCATCACCACGTACTCATAGTGACGATAGCGACATCTGAAATCTGTCTTCAGTATATCCTCATCCCGCACTCGTAGTTGGTGATAGCCTGATCAAAAATCAACCTTCGAGAACCACTGAGACCCTCTTAGCTGATCGAAGAGGTCATCAATTCTCAGCAGTGGATACTTGTTCTTCACCGTCACTTGGTTCAGGCGCCGGCAATCCACGCACAACCTCAGACTCCCATCTGCCTTCTAGGAAAATGAGACTGGGGCCGCCCAGGGTGAAACGTTGGGTCTCACGAAACACTTGCTCTTCAAATCCTCCAGCTGCACCCTCATATCGTGAAGCTCTGTCGGAGCCATCTGATAAGCTGATGAGGAAATCGGTGTCGTCCCTGGGTGTAAGTCAATGCAGAAGTCAATTTCCTGGTGGGGAGGTAACCCTGGAATATCTTCCGGAAAGACGTCCTCATAATCTGCCACCACTATTGGGAACTGAGAGCTCACAACGTCTAATGCTCTGAGGGTAAGGCTATCCAACTCATGAGTGATCGGCTACCCCTTCCTATGCATGATCCCACTTAGTTCTGACTGGGTTTCCATTTCTCTGACAAACGAATACTTTGTTCCATCACGACGGACACAACGCACGCTTCGCCTAAAATTGTCAATCTGGGCATGGACCGAAGTTAACCAATCCATACGGAGAATGACGTCGTAAGGCCTCGACGCTACCACCAAGGGGTTCCAACCAAAACTCTCACCTCCAAGGGTAAAATGACACTGTATGCAATGGTGCGTGATCGTCACGTCTCCTCCCGTAGTTGTCTCCAAGCATAAGGATCAATTCAACGGTTATATCGGAATCTCGAGGTTTTTTCACATGACATGTGGCTATAAGGGAATGACTGTCACTTGTGTCTATGAGTACGACAGCTAAGGTAGAAAAGACATAGATCGTATCTTGAATCATCCCTGGAGCCCCTGGTTTGTATGCCTCGATCGCATGTAGTTGTCCCCGTCCCTACCCCCAGCTCCTTGATCCTGGTGCAGACCTCCTGGGGGTGGTGGTGGAAGTAAGTCGAAGCGTATGCCACCACCAACAGCTGTCCCAGCTCCTCTTCCACATCCGCTGCCTGGCAGATATTCCTGCTCCCTTCTCTGCCTCTATCTTGGTGGTCCATCCACCACTTCCCTGTCAGTAGCCCGACGTGTCAGGCATTCCCTCACGAGATGCCCCCTACCGTCGCATGCGTAGCATCGCTTCTCCGTAGGAAAACTGGATCCAGCCTTAGATCCATGGACTATCGATCCCCTATCTTGGGTACTCCTATGATGTCTCCCACGTCCAAATCCCTGCGTCTGATGTCGGCTCCCTGCTGCCGGTGTCTCCGCACCTGTCTGCCTATTACTGACTGCCGGTGGATGTCTCTGCTCCGCCAAGAAACTCTCGATCACTAAGGCCCACTCAAGCACTCCAGCATAGGTTGATATGCATAGAGGAACAAAACTAGCTCGGATTTCTCACTGTAGGCCTCGCTCGGAGATCCGAGACCTGAAGTACTGATCCGTGATCAAATCCATCGAGTACCTGGAGAGGTTGGTGAACGCCGATGAATAGTCAGCCACCGTCATACTGCCCTGATGGATATTAAGAAGCTCTTGGATGCATATAGCTCTCAGCATAACTGGAGAGAACTCATCCTTGAATAGTCGCTCAAAATCCGTCCACAAAAGAGTCTCCTCGTCATGAGTCTGCGTGGTCAGACTCCACCATCGTCCAGCCGAACCCTTAAGAAGGCTCACTCCTAAGATCACCATCAGGTCTGCTGGTGTCCTCACTAGACAGAAAACTCTGGTCACCTCCTCAAGCCAATCCTCAGCTGCCTAAGGGTCGGGCTCGCCTCGGAACCTGAGGGGCCTCTTTCTCTGAAACTCATGGAGCGCGCTAAGCATGCGCTCCTTGCCAGTCAGTACTGCAGGTACCACTGGCTGCTCCACTGGTGGTGGTATAGTAGGTGTAACACCTAGTGGAAACGCCTGGGGAACTGGTCCCTGTATCGAAGCCTCGCCACTGAGGGGGTCATCATCATGATCGTGCTGCTGAATCCTAGAAGGTATGCATCGTGGAGGCATCCTGTAAAGAAACAAGATGTGTCATGGTCAATGAGTATATCTGGATAACTGACACCAAGTATATGGAAGAAACAACCCATTCTTATATGATGCATGTACCTTTTATTTCCCCGCAACCATTGGTTTCATGAACCTGGTCGAAAAGAAGATTATCAGAGTCCTGGTGTATGGATACGTTGGCTACCACACAAACACTAGAGTCTCTGGCCTGAAAGCCAAACACGAAACAATCAACACTGTTTCCCCAACCAAACTCACAGACTCTTGGTCCTAATGTAGAACCGACCACCACTGATACCACTATTTCTTGACCCATCACAGTGGGGCCCACGTCATGACTCCCCATGCCCGCCTCCAATAGGCTTGGGGCTGGTGACTAGCACCGAGTAGGCATTTCACTAACATGGGAGGTATTGCCTAATTACCTGTATACACACACACACATCTCCAAGCCCACAAATGCTGAAATGTAAAACACTAAGGAACAAAAATTCATGCATACAACTAAACCCAACCAAAAAAGCACGATGAAAGGTAGAGTACTGTAAAAGTAAACTGGGCCAGAATACATTCCCACCAAAAACAAGAGTCAGAAAAACTGCAAAGTTCAACCTATAATAAAAAAGGTACTGGGACTGATGCTCGTAGCTGTAGGAATGCCTTGGCCTGTACGAAACTCAGAAAGCTCGGTCCTGTATTGGTATGCCCTGGACTCTGTCGAAAGGCTGCTCGTCTACACAAGACACCAGATGTGCGGGCAAAGACCGTGCATGGGTGAGTATAACAATACTCAGTAGAGGACCCCAAAAACCACAAAGTAGTACACAAATTAAAGGTATAGTAAGATATGCATAATTTATGTTTACAGAACATATAAAACAAACAGATATACTCAAAACCCAGACCAGTGGTCTAGAGACAAGTCACGCAACCACATACCCCTACAAGGGATTCTGTTTGAAGATTTTGTGATGCGCTCGTTCCGGGAGAACACACTCCATGAGTGTTATAGTTTTGATGACATTTATCCGGGAAGTGATGTTCATCGGGAACCATCACGAGATATAGCTACACTCATTACAGGAGACACACTCGTGAGTGGAAGGGTTATGATAGATAGAAGCACTCAATAAGGGAGACACAATCCTCAGTGGGGAAGATCTCGATACACAGATGAGGATCACTGCCAGGGCCATGGCGGATACCGCTTCTCATCCATAATTCACCTTCTAGGTAGAGGATCAATTCCTGGTAGAGTTTGTCACTCCGATGCCTGACTCTACCTAGGGTCTAGAATGGATAGAGGATCTCGATCCGGGCCTCTCGGACGGATTCCTTACTCTATCACCGAAATGTGCTCCTGAAGGGATCGTAATCCAACCTAAGGGAATGATGCCTGACCTATAGGGAAAAAGAAGAAGGGGCCTTAACCCAGACGAAATATGTTCAAGGAACAGTGAACAAAAGGACCAATCCGTTATCCAAAAAGTACACGGCATGTAGTAATGATACACGCTGTGTTGTCCGACCCCAGATACTGCCCCTGTACAATGGCCCGTGTCGTGAGGCTGGTCATGATGAAAACTTTATAAACGGCGTGTAGTACGGAGTACACGCCGTGTCTGGGTCACTGGGGCTGGCTCCGTGTACTCTGGCCATGTGCATGTACACGGTCACCAACCCGTGTACTCCAACCCATGAAATCTGCACATGGGTTGACATGCGCTGGTGACCTCACCTGGCCGAGTGACAGAGTACATGGTCGTGTACTCTATCCCATTTCAGTGTATCCCCGAGATACACGCCGAGCTCCGCGTAGCCGCCTCTACCGATCTGTACACGCTGTGCCGCCAGAAGCCGTGTAGAGCATCATGTTTCCGTGTACCACCCGAAGTACACGTTGAGATTCGGGAAAGGTCTAACATGCCGTGTGACCAGGGTCAAACGCTGTGCGATTCTTCTCGAACCCCAAAACCCTATCTGCCACCATCAGAACCACACGGCGTGTTCTTCGAAAGTACACTTCGTGTATTCTGCAAATTTCCAGAAATGCAGACCTCCACTGTCACTCCTCCCGTGGATCTCCGTTCATCGATCCGGCCGTTCAATCGCCACGAAAACCTTCAGGTTTTGGTCACCCCGACACCACAAAGCTATTTCCGTCATTTTCGGGCCTCCGATCGGCTCTGAAAACATGATTGATCTTCCCATGCGAAGAACGCTCAAAGAACGCCCTTTCCGATATGGTCCGATTCATCGTCTGCCATCGCCGCCGCACCTCCAAAAGGTCGTTGCATTGTTGAACCTTCAATTTGTTATCGTTGCGTTGCAGAATGGATGTGAAAAGATCCGTTGCTCGTCACCCCATGAAGAACGAGAAGAACACGCGCTGAAAAAGGAGGAACAGATCCAAATAAACAATTTGAGGAATGAACCTCCACCGTCGTTCGTCATGGCGTTGATCCGCTCCTGTTAATATGTTTAAACGGAGCAGAGATCAACATGAAAATAAAGCATGTATTAATTTCCCAAAATCATCCCAAACAAAACCCGCCCCAAGAACGTATGAATCTGAGGATCAACTTATTCATGGTCGATCCGCGTTTGTCGTTTAAACTCAAAAACGGGGAAAAGAAATCAAAGTAGCAACCCCTACTATTCTAAGGGATTGATCGTTGATGAAGGTGACACACTGCTTTTTTCATCGTGATCCTTCAACTTTGTTGCCATAGCGATTCTCGACTTCGATCCGTTGTCATTCGCCAACACGTCCCCCTCTGCCCAAGCTCCATGAGAAATCTCTCTCTTTTTCTCAACTCGCAGTGTTATGAGGCTAACCCTGTAAATTTGCCATAAGGATTCATTTATAGGGGAATATTAGGTCGTTCTCAAAAAAAAGAAACATTTTGAAATAATAAAATAAACTAATAATTTATTTTATTCCCTCCAAAGAGATTTCTTTTTTAAAACGTCTCAAATTAAATTTTTGTAGCCTACCTGTGCCGGTTGAGGTTAGAGTCATTCTTAGGCAAAGTCGTTGTCCTAGACGCAACGGTGCGCTCATATTTTTAATCTGGGCATCCGTTTGCAAGCTTCCACAACCGCGCACAAGCACCAACTCACTTGACTTAAAAAAAGTTCAAACCACCATTCCGGGCTCACTGGACCTCAGAATGATGTTCCGTCTTCGCGCCTGATCTTGAAATAATTCCATAAAATATTTTAAAAAATAATAAATGTAAAATCCGAGACATTACAAATTTTATCATTGTTGAGGAAAATAATCTATAAACATTCCAAAGGGTCCCATACCAGTATAAAACATTTGAATCATCGAACCCAAGGATGGAATAAAAATCAATTAAAATTATAATATCATGAGAATAAATATATCATGATATAGAATTTAAATAGATATGTATATACCCATCATAATAAAATATGGGTGTATAACATATCAAATGTTTCAATGAAGTAAAATTATGACAAAAGTCCGTTACCGATTTGGTATCCCCAAAAACCTAATCCCAATGAAATATTGATCATAAAAAGTATTTTTCAAACCCAGTAAAGTTTGTTTAAGAATCATAAAATACATTCCTATGAATTATGTACACCATATAAATGAAACTAGGTGCTTAAAAAATCCCAATGGGATATAAATTGAGTTGAAACCCCTTACAACTATGGTAACAAGTTAATCGAATACCCCAGAATAAATAATTATAATAATAATATATTCATTACCATGAATATAAAAATATTTCATGATTTAATATATAAAAGGGTTAGTTGATAAGCCACATTAAATAAAAATGTGTTGATTTTTTTTACGCCTCAGAAAATTTAATGTGAGAAATAAATCCATTGCCTCAAGTCTAATTTTCCATTATTTTTCTCTATATTCCTTAATAATAAATTTATTTAAACTATATAATTTATTTAGATACTTTCACAAGATTATTATTACATTTATTTCAATTATAAAAATGTTATATACAATTACATAATCAATATTGCTTAAGCTGGATGTCTAGACCATAATCAGGTTGTGTGTAAAAAATGATATTGGTAAGCATAAATGGTAAATAGAGGCATTATTAAATAAAATGAAGAATAATAATTATTACATAATATTCATATTTATATAAAAACTGACACTTAAAAAACCATTTTTGAAGATGGTTGGCAGAAATGAACCAACAATACAACCATGGAGATGGTAGGTCACACGTATGCATGAGTTACATTCCCATTTCTCAATGATATTTATGAAAACTAGTTAATTAAAATTTTAATTTCATTAATGATAAATATATAAAAAATGACATGTTATTGAAAAATATATACTTATATATATAATTTGTGGTATATTAATGTAACAAAATTTAGTTAAGGAGACTGTAATCAACATGTTCATGAATGAAATTATCAGTTTTTCGGTGAGAAAAAGGGTAATGAAAATTATTATATATAATATTTACATAAAGGTAATTATATATTGAATATAATATTTTTTATGACCCATATTTAATATATTACATGTAATGTGTCAACATATCACATCTTTTTGAGGAGGCAGTAGTATTCACAACCAAATTGATGTTATCATATTTCCACTGAATTTAACACAAAAAGGTATTATTTTTATAAAAACTAAATATGAATTGAGATAACATAAATATAATATATAAAAAATAAATATAGATTTAACATTATAATTATCAAAAATTAGAGGTGGTAATAGTAATATTATTGACTTCATCTTCGAGCAGGCAGTTCACTATACACGAAGAGTAAGTTTGATACCCATTTGAAATATTTGTGTGTAGGTGTAGGTGGAAGATTTAAAATAAATAAAATAGGTATATGCAAGATAATTATTTTATTATATAATAATGAATTAATAAAAAATTAATTTTTTGTAGAAATAAGTAAAATAGAAATGAACAATGAGGAATGTTAATTCATTTTTACGTAACTTCATTTGGTTTTACCCAAACAACAACCTTGGTTTTATTGTTTCCCAAAATGAGGAATATATGATGTGGTTAGGGACATTTTTAGGCTATTTGGTAGACGTCGGATGATCAAAAAAAATTTAGAGGTGCGAGAAAAGGGATTATTCAATACGTCATCATAATAGAAGGGGAGTGATATTCTTATAAAAACTAATAGATAATCACTATTGGGAGGTGTCTCTTACATATCGCTCTTAGAAAATTGTAAAATAATGGATTAAATGGAATTTATCAGGTATATAAATATTAAAAATAGAAAAATAAGTTCATTTTTATATTTTTGTTCTTATTCTTTACATTTCTTTATAACAATCATTTTTGTTTCTCATAAGGTAACTATTTTCTAACCTATGTAATTTTTACATTTAGACTAAATTAATGTTGTATTTATTATTAAATATAGTCCCAATGAATTATAAATATTATAATTGATTTAAAAAATAAAAAATTTATTTTTGTTGAAAATTTATTTAAATTCAAGTACATGTAATGTGGAAAAATGCTTCCTTAAACAATACCATGCTAACAATGTTTAAACTACTAATGGTTGAATAATTTAATTATAAAATATAAATTTTTGAAATAAATATTATTGAATGTAACTAATTTAATAGGTTTTTTAAACTATAATGTATTATTATTCACTATTCATAAAAAAATGAACCATCTCAAATAAAATAATAGAAAATTTTCTCAAAGAAACTTTTGATATTAAGATTTCAAAAATGAAGTTTATTTTTTCATATATATATTATAAAACAATTTAAATTTAAATTTAATTTTTTTTAATAAAATATTGTAAAACAATCATATTAAATAATAATATTGATTTTATATTGTTTGGTATGACACTATCATGGGTGAAATGAATGATAAATTTGTTATTGTCTATTATTTAAACTGAAATATGTATTACATGTAACATAATCTATTAAAGTGTTTAATTTAATTAAAAAATAATATACTTCGTTAAATCTCAAGATTTTACAACATACCTCCTTAAAATTAATATCACCCTCAATATTCTTCTGGGTCATTATAAGCTTAATTTTTTTTAATTCTTTTCTTGAAACCCACATAATAAAATTATTTAATAAAATGTACTCATAAAAAGAAAAATTGGAAAAAAAAGGTAACCATAAGTTATGAATGACTAGGATTCCACTGAGGGAGAATATTTTTGGGAATGGATGAAATGATTAAACAATTATAGAGAGTGATTGAGGTCATTAATAGCAATTAAGTTAATGATAAATTGAATTATAAGGGTCCTAAAAACATAACTTTGTGATGAGATAAAACATGATCGGTTCATCATAATTCAAGGTAGAAGGATAATAGTTTCTCTGTTTAAATATCCTTTTCCTAGAGTAGAATATTTCTATTACTATATAGAATAATATAAAATAAATATACATACTCGATGATTATAATTTCACCTTTTGGTCAATTTCCAAAACAAATATCCCCTTTTTCTCCAAATATATAGAAATATATATTAATTTTTAATTCTTGATGCATAAAAATCATCTTCTAAAGACCCTATAACCAATAAAGGGACTATCAATCTATTTCACCTATCTTTAAATATTATCGAAAACCAAAATGGTTAGCACACTTTAAGATAATTTTGAAAATTAATAAACCCTAAAATGATACATTATTCTAAATATTTAAATTGTATTACCCAAAGGTCAAAATATATTATTCAATAAATAAAAATCCTAAAAAATTCCTCAAATATATATAGAATAATATTGAAATCCAAATATTAGATGGATTTGATCTTATATTATTCCAAGATAAATAAAATCTTATTCATTAAAAAAAATACCATATGTTTTCCCAAAAAGATTACTAATTACCTAAAAATGTTCATTCTAACTCGAACATCATGTATGCTAGTGGTAGTGCATGATACAATTATCATCCATTAGATATGGGTGCATGGGCCTCCACACTACCATGTGTAATGGATTTTCACCAAGAATATGATTTTTCCTTTTTACCTCAAAAATAGAAATGTATTAATTTTTATCCTTAGTGTTAAAAATACCAAATCCAAAAAAAATTATTATAAAGATAACTTTAAGATCTTATTTCATAAAAACATAATGGGGTGTTTAATACTATGAAGATATGATCATCCTTATTCTTATAATCCTATAATGGTATCCATGACTCTTAAGATAACCTCAAATGAAAAAATGATAATCTCCAATGTTATCTAATCTATCATTTGATATTATTTATAATAATCCAATACTTGCACTCTTGGATCCTGGGATATAATATATAACGTTATATTTTTTTCTTAAACGA
The DNA here is from genome assembly GCA_963277665.1 of Viscum album. NCBI lineage: Eukaryota > Viridiplantae > Streptophyta > Magnoliopsida > Santalales > Viscaceae > Viscum > Viscum album. Next base: position 93,479,447 of record OY728164.1, read on the forward strand.
TGGTAATTATGACCCATATTTTTCTTCTAAATATTAGACCATATAATTTAAAACATGAACATCTACAACCTCTCACACATTTTAGGAGTATATATTTAGATAATTAGGAAAATCTCTTAAATAAAGAACTTTTATAATCTTGGACTCATAATTAATCAAAAGAACATTTCTCCCATTTAACCCGTCTTTCCTTATTTCATAACTGTTCATCAACATCATTCTTTTAAAATCCTTTGCAGACATAAATAATTCAACCACATATATTAAATCATAGATAATATGAAACAAAATAAGTGTGAGAACAAACACTATTTAGGGGTAAACATAGGAATTAACAATTAAAATTCATTAATGAGCATAACAGTTCATATGACTATGATAAATTAATCTAATTTCATGATAAAATAATAATGGAAATAATACTCATCAATATATGGATCATCAAATATGAAAACATGGAAAATCAAATGGTCGTCAAAAAAAAATAAACAAGTGCCTTGTGATATCAATATCGATCACTAGAAACAGAATATTCTCATAAAAAGTAATTAAAAATACTTCTGGTAACATGAAGAATCATATTATTTAAACACATTAAAACCCCTAACCCCTTTGAATATGAATAACCATATAGGTGACATTAAATATAATAAATTACCAAAGCATCAGAAATCTATAATGGGGATCAACCTTTGCATAATCCATTTCAAGAGAACCTATTTACGTGAGATATAATGGGGATAAACACTTCATGTGATCTATATTAGGCTCAGATTTTTTATATTAAGAAGACCAACCCTTTATATAATCTATATTGGGCTCACCTATTTCTTATAAGACTCATGTGCTAGGAATATAACAAATACACCATAAAAATCACAGAAACAATCACTATTCACATATAACCTAACAAACCCATGGTAAATAAGTGGGTTAAATAATAATATAATTGATACCTGATTAACACATGTAAACGTAATTAATTAAATAGAAATTTCATTTTAACATGAATAACCCATAGAATAAAACTGTGTTAATTTAAAATACCGTTAAAAATGATTAAACCTTGGAAATTAATTGGATTAAATAAAAATCTCTTTGAATAAAACATAACACATTCAATTAATTAATGATAATAGTATCAATGAAAAATCTACCATGTGGAGGATATGTAACATAATTTATTATAGATGTCGATGATTAAAAATACCATTAAAAGATCATTAAAAAATTCTCGAGTAATATAGTCTTTATAAATTACAAAGCCTCCCATACCACATTGAAACATTTGAACCATTAAAACAATGAATGGAATAACAATAAATAATGAATAAAATATACTAAGAATAATGAGATTACTTATATAATATGTAATACTATAATTATAAACATATCATAAAAGATGATATGTGTATAACATAAGAAAAATTTCAAAGAAGAAAAATTTTAACAAAAATACACTACTGCTTTGGTATCATTGAAACCATAAACCCCATGAAAGACATATACAAAAAATTATATGTAAGTACCCATAAATATAAGGATAAAAACAAAAAATAAATTATTCATATGTATAAAATCATATAAAAGAAACTATGTTCATCAAAAAATATGTCTCAAATGGATGTAAATTGAGATAAACCTCTTATAACTATGGTAACATTTAAAAGAAAACCCCACAATTAAAAACAATCAATTGAAACATTGAAATAACCAGAATAAAAAATGTTTCATGATATAATATATTAAATGGTGCAGTAGATGCACCATATAAAATAAATAAATGGTGATAATGACATAAGCCTCGTGAAAGTAAATGGGAGAAAAAAATCACTTACCTCGAGTTCGATTTCACAAATGTAATATCTTTATTCCAGAATAATAAACATAGTTTAATGATATATTCACATATTAAAATTTAAAAGTTTTATTATAACTTTTATTTCTCTTATAAACTGTTTATATGCATATACTTAAAAAATAATGTTTATACTGTATGTTTTTAACAACTATGTTTTGTGTGTCAAAAATGACTTTTGTATGTCAACTATGATCAATGGAAAGATTATTAAAATAGTAGAATAAAAATTATAATTATACATAAATTCAATCATGAATATGGATGTGAAAAATGAACCAAAGTTTTAATCATGGAGACTGTACGTCATACATATGGATTAATAATGTTCCCATTTTTCAATAATCGCTATGGAATGAAGTTAAGTAAAATTTACATTTCCATAAATATAATAATATTATAAATAGAATTTTATTTAGTCATATATAATAATATATTTAATTCTTATGATGTTAAATTAATCACATCACATTGAGGAGGCGGTAGTCGATACTTTAACAAACAACATTATGAATTTTTCAGTGTGTGAAAGGATAATAATAAAAATGAGATATTATTTTTATAGAAAAAAGTAAATAATTTAGATCATATTGATGTTGTGGATTTCACATATGTTTAATTATACCAATCCTCAATAAAATCCATGTAATGTTCAAACATATAATATTACTTTGGGGAGGTGGTAGTCCACATGTCCAAAAATGATGTTATCATATTTACACTAAATGGAATGTATAAAGGTATATGTTATATAAAAATTAAATAATTTTTAGTATTAAATTAATATCATATATATCATATAAATTTTTTGTGCCCACCAAAATTCCCATCCACAATAGGTGGTAAATTAAAATAAATGACTTTGTTTCATGAGGTGGTAGTTTTCCTAACATTAACATCAATTTGGTTACAGATTTGATAGAAGTTTGTGATGTTGAAGATTTAATCCATAATAATAAAACATTTAGTTATACTGAGGATAATTATTATTTTTCATATAATAATTAAATTATAAAAAAATGAAAGGGGTGGATAGATAAATAAAACAAAACTAAAAACTAAAAAATGTTACCTTTTTAAGGGTGACTCTTCTTTGTTTAATCCAAATGTCTTCCTTGGTTGGATTTAATCCCAAAAAGAGTCGTCTAAGAGGAGGGAGAGATTTTTAGAAATATTTGGGAATTGTATGGATGATCCGATGTGTATTGAGATGTGTGAGTGAGGGTATGATTAAATGCCTTATCATAATTGTGAGGATTGGAATTATTTTATTTAAAAATGATAATAAAAATTAGGGATGTATCCCATACCTAATATGCTAAAAATGATAAAATAATGGATTAAACTGAAATTTTGTTCGATCATAATCTCCACCACAAAAAAATAAGTAAATTTTTATAATTTTATTCCTTAGTCTTTATGTTTCCTTGTATTATTCATTCCATTTTTTCATTTAGGCTACTAATATTTGATACTATGTAATTTAACCATTTAAAATAAATTATGGTTATATATATTTGAAAATAAATTATCACTAAATTATAAATATAATAAATAATTTACAAAATGAATATCTAACGTGTATTTTAAATTAGTTTAAATGAAATATCATTTAACGTGCAAAACCACTACATTAACCAGGACACCATTAACTATGATTTTACTATCTATGATCAAAATGTTAATTATAAAATATTAATTGGTAAATTAATTGGAAATATTTTCTATTTACCAATACTTAAAAATTTAAGAACACTTGGAAGTAGATAAAGTTTTTTATTAATTTTAAATAATATAATAAAATATCATTTACTATAAAAAAACAGTAAGGTCAATTTTGACATTATTTATTTGATTTTAATTTAAAAATATAAAAAATTTATAATAACTAAAATATATAAAATAAAATTCTATTAACATGATTTAATAATCTAAAAATATATTTGAAAAGAATACATCATTAAATTTACATTATTTTTAATGTTTTTAAAATAAATTATTTTATTTGATTATTAACAAGGTAATCCATGCATTTGTATTTGCTACGAATTTAATGTAATTATATCATATATAAAAAAATAAATTTAAATTACCTTGGTAAAAAATATATTTTACTTTCATGATAATTATTATAAAATTAACTATGTAGTTTCTTCAAAACTATAAATCTTTATAAATTTTATTGGTAGGGAAGGTTCCTTTTTTTTGTTTTTTGAATACATGAATTATTATATTGGTTAGTTACATTGAGTAATACCAATATAACTAATAAAATTAAAAACAAGGGGTTATATGGTAAAAATAATGGTATGAAATGGATTTTTTAGAAGTTTTTAGGTCATTATGGATAATAAGATTAAGTTTTAGTCTTATATTAAGCTTAATTTTATCTTATTCACAATAATTAATTTTTATTAATTTCAATAATATTTTCTATAAAATAATATGTTTAAATTATTTTAAAATAAATATTATACTAACTATAGCTATGTAATTATGTTTTTCTAAATTCAATTCATCGAAGATTAAAATTCGTGTTTAATTCTAATATCGTAGACGTGGTGAGAATACGGGGTATTAATGTGAAGGTGCTCAAAATTTCATTTATCTTTTATATCAAAATTCAAAATGAAAATTATTCTAATGACCTAATTTATATTAATATATGTATAATTTATATATTTTTTACTTAAAAAAATATCATAAACATAATTCAAAATTAATATTTATTTAAAAGAAAAGTTAGTTTTCAATAAAATTACACCACTTTCACTATTCATCAAAAAAGAAATTATTCTAAAAAATAAAAAAAATTAAACGAAAATAAATATTGATATTATTATTTTAAAAATAATGTTTATTTTCTTATTTTAATGTTACGAAAGTATTAAGAAAATTATATTAATTTTTTTCCAATATAAGGCGGTAAAACTGTTATATTAAATAATAATATTAATAATATATTATTTTTTGGTATAACACTTTCATGGGTGAAATAAAAGAAAAAAATTGTATTTTTTGTGATTATAAATAAAATATAAATAGTTATGATGAATTGGATTCTACATTGAGTGACGTATCACCAGGTAGAGGGACTAGTGGTCGAACTACCTACCTCCCCAAATACAGGTCAATTGATTAGGATGGTTAATAGGATTGGAAATTGTTAGCTCAAAGATTCATAATATATAATGGTCATTATCATAAATATATATTCATTTATATGATGTTTTATTGTATGATATGAATATAATAAATCTATATTTTTAAGAATATTTTTGACTTATATTGTTGGGTAAGTAACATAACATTTTGGGTTATGAAGAGAGTTTCACATCAATATGGTTTGGACATGTTGACTTTGTGGAGAGAATATATTTCTGAAGTGAATTAAATTACGATTTCATAAATAAAATGAAATATCAAGTGATAATATACATAGATTAAAATTCCCATCAAATACAAAGGGTAAGATTCATTCCAAAGAGACACTTTTCAAGACCTCGGTCATCCCACATGGTAGCTTCAGTTAATATCCATGTTCCCTTATATTATCTTTTTTAATGGAATAAAGTATTAATTGACTTTGGATTTTCCTATTAGGTAGTTTCAAGACATATCTAATTTCTCCTACATTTTCTTTGTTTAAATTGTTTTTGGAATTTACATTAAGTAATAGCGATCTAAGAATCTCTATTTGTAAGAATACCACAAGTATAGTGTAAGATTTATCTATATTATGGATTGGAAAAACATTTTCATGATCATCTATATAATAATAATATACGAAATGAAAGGTATGATTCCATACCTAAATATTTATTTTCTATTGTTAACCCAAAATATGACTCATTACATAGTGAAATATGCAGCATACATGACAAATGGGTATGAAGAGTTTTCAAAAAAGGGTTCATTTTTATAATTGGATATAATTTAATAACATTACACTTTAAAGGGATAATAATAAATGATAATCATTTGATAAAACATTCTATTTTAGATAAATATAATCATCATCATAAATCTAAATATTGTGATCATACCATGATTTAGTGAATCCTATTATATGTGGTTATTAATATTAAGTACTTATAAAATTTTCAAAATAAATTTTAGTGATTTAAAAAAATTTCATGAGGAAAATTATATATGTAAGAGGAATTATAATTCTCTATCATATGATTATCTATTTTACATAAATGGATTTTTGAAACTATATTGAATGTCCATGTCATGTATGGATGTTATATAAAATAAATTCTTCAGTTGTGAATGGTATATATTAATGATTTAATATATTTTAAAGTACTATAAATATATTGGAGTTCAAAATCAATGGATGAATTGATCGACCATATTTTTTATATTATGGGCATGTAGTTAATAATTACGACATTAATGATTTTATTATAAATAATTTTATAGGTATGAAATTAATCTATATGAATGATTTGTATCTTCATATAATTTCTGTTATATTATTTTATAATTTTTTTTATTACAAATAGTTTTTGTGAACAATTATGAGTTGACCAATTATATACACATGGTTTTTTATTCTAAAATTTCGATAACATTTTTTATAAGAATATATAGATATTAATGTTTTATCCAGTATAAAAAATTTAGGAAAATATTTGTTACAATAAGTTAGAACGTTTTCTTTACACCAATCAATGGAAAATTTTAATTTAGTATTATATTCAAATAAAAAAATTCCAAACACATAGAAAGAAATATGTGATATGGAAAAAATAGTTTATTTGATATGTATTCTTAATAAATGTAAATAAATATTATTTCTTCACATAAAAGGGATTTATTATATTACCATGACATTCTCAAAAGAATATAGAGTCTAAGAGACTAGTTTAAGTATGTTTTAACGTAGACTAGTTCAAAATTTACATTTAATGGACCACACCGATCGTATGTTACTATGATACCCACATAATAATCTATAATATTTAGGATATTTTATTATAAAAAATTTACATTTTAAAATTATGTTAGAATTTAAATGGGAATATGACAATTTATTAAATGATTATACTAGTTTAAGAATAAATAGTTTTTACTCATTATATGAGAAAAATTTAGGATATATATTCATAAATAAGAATTGTAAGAGTTTCATTTGGTTATCATGAAAAAATTAAAACACTATCTCATGAAACAATTTACTAATAAACATCGAATGTTATTATCAACTGACACCTTATAAGAGTTTAGTGAATATAGGTAATGATAAATATAAAGTGTTACATCCATTGCAATAATAACGTGGCTTTTCACTTTTTCTTAAATGTGTGTAGGTGGACTTATTAACAATAATAAAAGTAGTCATATTATTTTAATTAAAATATGTTATGGAATATGGTTCCACAGATGTTTATGATGAAATTAAAAAGTTTATTATGATGAAAATATAATTTTTCATCTTAAAATTTGATATTATTAAGTTCACAAGTTTATGTATGTTCAAAAAGTTGAATTTATTGGAATATGATTCATATGTCTCACAATTTTTCAAAATATAATTTTTATAGGATTGTCTCACTAAATATATTCTAAGTGTGTTTTTTAGATAGTCACATAATGATGTGACATGGATTTCATATGAAGTAATGAGTTTACAAAATCTAGAATCTGTGGAAAAAATACGGAAAACATAGAAGTTTATCAAATATTATATGTTAAAATGATTATTATATTGGGTTTGTTAAATATTTATAGAGTTCATGATTTGAAAAATATATCAGATTTTAAGACAACATTAATATTATCAGTCATTCATGTTTGATACATAAATTTATATATATATTTATATATGAGTGCAACAATAATTGATCTATTAATGTATGAAATTGATTTTATCCATGATTGATGATATTCATGGAGTTTTATAGGATATAAAGAAATTTTATATTTTTCAGGTGTTTTATACATCTATAGGGATACAAGATATTCTCTTGAGTCACAGGAACAAAAATTGGATTCTTTGTGTGAACTATATAGACCAATATGTATACCACATGATGTGTCATATAGATGTATATTTGATATTAGGGGTGCATGGAAAAAAATTAGAGTCCCCAATACTGAAGGCTGGAGAGATACCGAGAATGGGAACAATAATAATTTGATTCCCTACATTAGAATGTCTATATATTGACATAATTAATATGTCAGTGTTTGGGTATATTTCATTTCAGGTCATCTGTTATAGATTAATAATGATTATATTTTTCATCTTGTATGGTGAGTATGGAATTTGGGAGATAAATTATGATTGAATATGGGTGTGTTCGCCTACACATAGATATTATATATCTATCATGATAAGGTACATGTTATTTTATTATGCACAAGGATGAATGTCATGGTATTTATTCATCTATTAGATAAGTATACATAAAGAAAGTAAAAAACAGATGATTTGGTTATATGGTATTTACATACTTCACATCGCATAGTCACTTGATGTCTTTTTAATAGATATAAATGTACAGGGATGAGAAAAAATCATTCAAGTTTGATATAGTCTGGAATACATTTCAATTATGTCTATAGTTGACCCATTAATTTATTCTCTTGAAAATGATTTTATTCTTGTATGTTTTCTATGAGATGGTTGATCCTTGATTTAATTTGTCTTGAACTATGTATTTTCTGGATATTTGAAGAACAATTAATTGGGTTTCTCAGTTTAAAGATGCGTCTTTATGCTTATAACATAGGGATGGAATGTATCATATGGTATAGTGTCATGGATTACATCAAGATGTTGGGAATGTATTGTGAGTATGGTTTTCCCGTTGGTTATTTTTTTTATTTTTTTTTATTTTAATGTATGAATTATTTGATACTCAATTGATTTGATTTTCAACTGCATACTGAAGATGGCTAATTGAATGTTAATGAATATCATCATGGAATCTTATCAATTAATATCTGAGTTCCATGATTTTGGAATTGTGAATGGAATTAATAATGAACTCATTGAATGCATGATTCAGATGCCCCATAACTACACTATCATGTATAGTGAAAACAAATCCTTACACATAAAATTAGATACCAAATAAGGGGTACCAATTGAGACATTAATAAATTTTACATTATGTATCACTATATTCTTGTAATTCATTATGATGACCCATCCCCCGAGGTCGATGTCATGATGACCCCAAGCCTACATTCTACTAGCCAGGGGTTGGCAACAAGGATGTACAAGCTATGAAGGTCGTATTCCTAAGATCTAATGTGAAGGGTAGGTGTAGCTTATTATTGTATGTTGCTGATGTGTACTATGTGTATAGATCCACCTTTGAGCACCACCTGGCCCTGGCAGTTCATGATCCCTGTCAAAGCAGTCCATCATATCCAAAATACAGAACAGGTACAGGTGAAACCTGTGCCGGGGTGAGCATAAAAATACCCAATTGGGACCCCAAAAACTACTCAAGTATCGCATAAATCCCCAAAAGAAATCACAAAATAATTCACAAAGATTAGATTCATCATAGTCAACTCGACACATGTATAACATAAAGTGTTGATAGAAAAACCAACAGTTGTAAATACTTAACCTCATTCACTACAAAGGATATCATACCTAATGAGTTCTTTAGGATAGCTAGGTCTCCTAGACATATATAGTTGTTGATTCCTTAATCCTCACTCGGTATACGTGTCATGATGCCTCACTAATAGTTGAGTCAATCACAAAGCCTTACTGGGTAGCTGAGTCAAAAAACTTCACTGGGTACCAGAGTCATGAAGTCTCAGTGGGTATCTAAATAACGAAGCCTCGCTATTAGTTATTTAATTAAAACTTAATTAGTAGATCAGTTATAAAGCCTCACTGGGTAACTATGTCATAAAGCATCACTGACAGCTGATTAACGAATCCTCAATGGATAGCTGAGTCATGGAGCGTCACTGATAGTTGAGTCATAGATCCTCGCTGGGTACCTGAGTCATGAATCCTTAATAGGTTAACTTCCAAAAAATCTTACATAGATGATTTCATAAGGACATTCCCATCACATGGGTCCCTACAACATAGACGATGCATCAATCTAATGCACGGTCTAAGAGATACATCTCTTTTTATAAACATGGGCCAGTTGCATCTAGGCCCAGTATCACTGGTTTCAACCGACCTGACCAACCCGGCCCGGGGACCTGAATGACCCGATCCTATCCTTATTAAATGAATTTATCTACCCCAGACCTCACAAGTGGGCCTGTCTCTTTTCCCAGCTCGGGCTGCCCCCCCACAGCCTGATTGTATCATGTTTGTCGGTCCATTGGCCCGGCTCAGTAGGGCCACATGTTGACGGTCATCTGGTTGCCCCATAGTTCAATACATGGCCCAAATGGAGCGGTAAACTCCACCTATGAGTTTCCATGATGGCACCATATCTATAATGCTGTCAATGTTGGTCCCTGGTGGCGCTAGGCCGGTGACACATTCTGCGGGCCATCGTGTTCGATGCAGTGGTCAGATCTCAGATCCTTATAGGCCCTCCAGCCTCTAGGGTATCCACCATCACATCCACGACCACAGGGTCAATGTTTTGTTTATTCTTCCATTCGGCCATGAAAAACACAAATTCCCACTACAGAGGGTTCTAAACCATGTTTATGTCGGCCTGATCCCTCCGTGTTTGAATTTACAAACAGTTATAAGTGGGTTTTTCTATATTATAACATGGATTTTAAATATCAAAACTACCCAGAATATAATTTCCCAACTATAAGTAAAGACTAAACCATGGGTAAACCTACTCATGGGTTGATCTGCATTCATCGTTTGAAAAGAATAATAGGAATAAGTAGTAACAAAGAATGTATATAACCCAAACATGGATTGTGTGTCAGTCTCTAGTGAGGTTTGATTCTATGAGACATCATGAATCACCAATATATTAGTCTTAGTAGTCTCTCGAATTCTTCCCACTAGTATTATTTGATCCTTATATCAGTTTCATTCATTATCGTCGTCATCAGAGAGAGAGAGAGAGAGAGGTTCCTCATTCATCGAAGGATTTAACAGGTTTATTTATCAACATTGGATCCCTGTTTAGTTAGATGATGGAGGTGTGTAGTTCATCACCATTACGTTTCATTAGTGAGGTTCATTAATGATTCAACATCACCTAATTACTACATGGAAGTACTGACTAGTCTCTGCATCGCTGAAGAAATAGTTTTAAAAAAAACATTGAATTTCATTAATGTTTATTTCATTTTCTACTAAAATTACAAAATTTATCTTTCTTGGTTGACCCATTCCAGTCGAGGTCGGGTCCTTATTAAGCAAATCCATGCATTATAAATTTAACAGTTCCATATGTTTTTCAAACCATGCATTGGAAAAAATGTGAGAATATAATTCTCCATAAATTACTAAATGTACTTCAAAAATGTTCTAAAAACGTTCTAGCCTCTCCGGGCCTCAGAATCATGTATCGTCTTAGAGCCCCGTCTCGAAATATTTCCATTCAAATGAAAATAAAATACATGGAATTTTCCGAGGGTATTACATCCAGGACTAGATGGCTTAGTTTATTTATATATTAGATAAATAGAAAACCCCTTTTGAATTCTTGTTTTCATTCGTCCATAATCGTACACCTCTATTCCACTTTCTATACATCTTAGGACTTATAATCCACATAACAACCTACTGAATGGAAACATTATAAATTTGTGAAATTCCATTCCCTATAATGTTAAACAAAATATATTAAATTTTAGGACCATATGTGAGAATATTAAATTTTATGACCATATGTGAAAATAAGAAAAAAAGTAATGTAGTATAGAATAGTTATAGTATATGAATATAAAAGTTTTAAATCATACCAACATAAAACTTGATTTTAAATAATAAATAAATATATAATGATCTATGAATAATATAAGACATGCTTCATCATAACACTAGAATGTAAAAAAAATATTAATATTGAACAAACATAAGAATAGAAAGCAGAACATATTAGGAAAGTATTTGACATCTCATCACATAATTAGTTCAGAATTCTTGTCCTTATCTCCCACAAAATAGTGCATCAAGAATTTAATATTTTTCTCTCACAACATAGTTAGTGATGAATTCAAATTCTTGTACATAATAATTATTTTATGAGATATAAAACGATTCTCACTGAAATAATGGGATATATAGGGTCCACCCATAACATAATGATAAACCATTCATTTTTGTTCAAGAATAATAGTACAAAATTTATTTTTCAACTACTTCGTAATTTCCCCAATGAAAATAGATATGTTTAAAAAAAAAATCAAAATCATATTTCATAATAAATTCTAAAATCAAGGTGTATGGTATCATTTGATATTAATTCCATGATAAAAGTTATAGTATGCCAACAAATACTTAGAAAACACATTTATAAGAGCCTTATAAGTTTCTTTTACAAATAAGAAGTATTTTTTCATTTAAATAAATTTTAAGAAATAAATTCTAATTCAAATAGAATATTTATTTATTTATTAAAAAAATAAATGCATATATAGGATATTTAATAAAAATATACTATGAAGGATGTGAAAAAAATATTTAATTTAGAAAATATTGAAAAAAATTATTCCATCTATATTTCATAAACATTTTATATTGGTGAAAAATACAATAAAAATAATCAAAGAAGATTACATTTATAAATAAATTTTAGTAAATTGAAAAACTCGATTGAAATATATATATAGAGACAATATCATTCAAAAAACCAAATAATTTAAAATGATAGATATAGAAATTTTCTCAACCAAAAAGAAAAATCATGGTCGATTATTCAAAACAGAATCTATTCTAGTGAATTATGAACCAAGGGGAAAGAGATATTATAGGAAAACATTTAATACTAATTAAAAAATATAGGATATGAAAATAAACATGGTTTTTTGATAAGTATCATATGGAAACCCATATAATAATTTAGTTATATCAATATAAAAATCAAAATGATATTGGGAATATAAACCTTTGCCTTTTTGTCTCGTCATCAACAAAATATATTCAAATTATTGTATAATAAAAAACCGTATTACTATTCTATTTAATAAAATTTTTGAAATCTATAACCCATTATACTCATTAATTTTAATGATACATTATACATTCGTTAATTAGGGGTCATTTATTTATACTATTAAATATTAGTAATTTTGATTATTCGACGCATGTTTTACAAGGGAGGAGTTGAACCCAATTCCATTATATCAATATCATGATTAATGGATTATAATAAGTTTTTAAATAAATAATTGCAATGATTTATACATTTCCATGATCATTTTATGGAATCTATGGTTATGGTTCCAAAGAAAGAGATCATTGAAGAGCTTGTTTCTGGTAATTTACCAATTTCAACATATTATATTAAAATGAACATCAATTTTTTTATTACCATTTAATAACCCTTTTAATATATTTATATCACCCCATAATATCATATATATTCATCAAATTTATTTTAATTTCAACCATGTATTTTGGTTCTGATAAGAAAACAAATCGTCTATGGAGGATATAGTATGCCAGTACGCATAATTGACGATTTCATTTTTAAATGAATATTATTATTAATAGAATGACTGATTAATACTCATATAATATTTATAATATCTAAAATATCATATTTATTTACTAATAAAAATATTATAATCATCCATGTATAAAGGTTATGAATACAAAACCACCGCATTCAAAGCGGTGGTAAACTGCACGTACACATGGACAATGTATTTATTTTTCAGCGGAGAAGGGGTAAGGTAGATATTGATTATTACATAATAATTATAACACATTTGAATAATATTTAATCTAATGAAATATTTTTAATATAGTATAATAATATTCTCAGTAGAAGGGGAAGACTTAAATAAAAATAAATAAAAAGAAGTGATTTGGGAAATTTACCTTCATCGTTTGAATAACTTTTATGAAATGTAGATTAATACTCAATGGGTTCTATAATAAAGAGATCAAATCCTATATAAAATGGAAATTAGTTTTATGAGGTACATATCCAAATTTTATTTGAACGTTTTTTATAAAATTTCATGAAGATTATGGTTGTTAAGGGACCATTTTCTATGTGAGTGCAGTGGCATCGTTAAAATAAAAGGTTCATTATTCATGGAATTTATCTCCAATAGTAATTAAATAAATTTATATTAAATGAGATAATGTTAATATAACCATACAAAACTCAATTTTAAATTTTAGTTTTAAAAAATTGGCCTTTTAGTCTATTGGGTTTACCCTTTTATAATTTAATCTTTTATTATGGTGACTATTTTTTACCAAAGTAATTTATTTTTTAAATTCCTAAAAATAAATGGACCATATTAAATAATATAAAATTTGTTATTCTAAATTTGAAACTCATAATAAATGAATAAATTTATAAAAGGGTTAAAAATTATTTATATATTAAAAATGTTAGAATGCATGAAAAACATTTTTGGTGAAAAATCTAAAATGTAGTTATAAAATGTAAAATATAGGTTTGTAAATAAAAAATTATAAATTATAATTTATAATTTTAAATATTATATTTATATTTCACCATGAAAATGTTTTATCAAAAAATAACATATTCATATGTCTTAATGATTTAATAAATGTCATGTTATTAGTAAAAATATTAATTTTCATTATTTTCTTGGAAATAAATTTGTCTATAAAATCCCGGAAAACACATAATGATATCATATTGTTATTTTTAATGTAACAAAATCATTTCTATTTTATAAAATTAAAATAATAAAATAATTTAACAAACCTATTATATTAAAAAATAAAATATAAATATAAATAACATTATAGGAAGAATAATTTTTAAATATATAATATTCTTATTCTTATTTCAAATAAATTTCAAAATAAATTATATTTAATATATTATTCAGATCCACAATATATTTCATTATCATTGAACCGAAATATTCAAATTTCATTGTAATACATATTTATGTTTTATAAAAACAAAATTTTTATGAAGACAAAAATTACAACCAAATAATTATCAAATCAATATTTTAACATGACTAGTTCTTTTTCATCAATAAATTATTGTTTAAATTGTAACTTATTTTTGTCAAAAAAAAAATATCAAATACATTTTCCTTTATTTGGACCTACTAATAAAAAAATTTCATTAATTTTGTTTATATGAATTAATATGTTGCAGTTATTTTTGGTTAACTATTTCATGTAAAATAAACTCTTCATAAAAATATTTATTAATTCAAATATATTTTGGTATTGAATTTACCCACTAAAAAAATACATTAATTAAAATATAATTATCATACACTAATGAAAATTTAACAAGGGAGTGAATCAGAATATTATTTCAAGTTCACTAGACTGCGTAAGACTATAAAACTAATATTTTAATTTATATTATAAAAATATTTATATTATCAACAATTTTTTTCAAATATGAATCCATAACTATATATAAGTCATATGAGATTCTAAAAAGATATTTTTCACATATTTATTTCCTTGATACTATATCCGATAAAATTATAAATAAATGGTTATGATAATAACAAATAATGTCAAGGTAAATGGTTATATAAATAAAAATATTCAATCCAAAGAAATCTTCTCATATGAAACGTTCATTTAATCCTTGGATTCATTCATTTCAAATATTCTACAACTGGATCAACCTATTACTCTTTAGGTATAACCTAGGTTATCTAATTTCATATTCTAATTAGGTTCTCTAACTTGACTTGATATTCATTATATCCTCCACTACTGTTTAACTTTATCATAATAGTTCATAAATACCATTTGAATCATAAAAACATATCCCCCATGATTGTTAAACTAGTTGTTTAGTTAGGCCCACTTGTCAGGATCCATGTGATGATCGAGTTAATACTCAACCAAAACATTTTAGGGTCATTTAGGTTATGAACGTATTGTCTCAAGAATACTCTATAAATATTATTTATTTTGATGACAAAATATACCCTTGTTTTTTACTAATGATTTTATTTTGAGTGTATTTTATAAAATATATATTCTATGAAATTTATATTCCCATCTAGAAATACAATTCAACAATTTATTTGAGATAAATTTTCGTTAATGTGTATGGAACGAGCTTAAGCATATTCTGGAAACACTGTTCATATTTTGTCATTTTCTGGAATTACAATTTATTCAATACATCCATGAATTTAATGTATAGAACATACATTACGTTTATCTTTAAGGATCAGCAGGTATGGTTAGTCAAACATAAGTTTGATGAAACTTGTGGTTATGCAAAATTACATTTGGATAATAATATTACATTTGTCAGAATGAAAATGTAGGGTTAAAGAACCCTACATAAGTAATCAACACACAAATGTATGGATCATCATCCTTAATTTTTTAATCAAATTTTCATTTTTAACCTTATGTTTATAAAATTTGAATTAATACATAATCAATGTGATGTTTAGAGATCTACACTGACATGGATAAACATATGGATCATCAACCGAATGTTATGATGTTGAACCCAACATTTATTATTTTTTCATTTTATGAAGGAACATTACATTTGACTTTTCAACATCAGAAATTTGAACTTAAATCTTTATTAGAACTTTTTACAACACTCTTTGTGGAATGTTAGGGCTATTCAAAGAATGATTAAATGATAATTTTAAATTATTTAAATAGATATTTACATTGGAGATTTTTAATTAGATTCATAAGGGATGTCGAGATTACTAGGATCTATATTCTTTGTATTTGAATCCACTCTATTTATCAGAAATCATTTACAGATCTGAAATAGTGCTAGAGATTTATCATTATATATCTCTCTGAGTATCATATAAAAAATAGCTAGTTCTATGAATACCTCTCCGATATCTGTGAAATTTTTATTTGTCGACTTCTTCCCATGTAAATTGTTTTCAGTATAAAAGCGATCAAGTATCTCAGAAACAAGGAATATATTTTGGAGATATATGTGTTTAATCGTGGAAGAGTGATGCTCGGTTTTTTTGACGTTCTTAAAATAGAAGATCTATTATGCAATTGGATCTCTTCAAATATATTTCGTTTTTTATTTTTATCTGAAGTTTGATGATCCATCTTATATTAGTTGTGTGCTGCTGCAACTACAATCTATATCTATTTCTCATCAAACTACATCAAAACTATCATGAGTTTGGACTACTATTACTCAGTCATGGTGGAGTTTCATCTTATAACACATAGAGACGTTTTTATCGGAAGCCACTAAATGAAAAATAAGGAATTATTTTTAATCCTTTATTTGTAGGGTGACAACTGTATGCACTCAGCTGTGGATCAGTCTTATGATACAAGGAAAATACTAGTGAAATTAACCAAGACTATATAGTGGGTGAATGTTGGATTGGACTGGGGGATTCTTGTACCCTGAAACATTCTAAATTATTTTTCTTTGTTCTCAGTTCATATCCATTGCATATACTTTCATATAGAATAGTCTCTAGCTCTATCTACTGTGGATATTCCAACCTAAAATTATCTTGTGTTATCACTATAGATATTCCAGCCAAAAATTTGGTATCAAAGGTTGAGATTTTCTACACAGGTATAATAAGATAAAGGAATGAGATATATATTTATAATGGAAATAGAAAATCTAAAGGAAGAAATGTCAATGGTTCATGATCCATATTTTAATGGTTAGAATTATAGATGTATGAAGTCTCGAATGTTAGTCTACATAAAAAATCTAGATTTATAGTGTACTCAAAGATTACTACCCATTACACAGTTCCGGAAAAACCTAAAACATGGTCTACTACTATAGAGGAAAAGTATGAAATAAATTATAAAGCAATGAATACCATTATTTTTGGTCTTGGTATCTATATATTAAACTTTGTATTGGAATACTCAAAAGCCTACGAAATGTGGAATAAAATTATAGTAGGCTATTAAAGATCTTACCATGTTTGAAAAATGAGATATGCTATAATGAAATTTATATTTTGTACTTTCAGAATTTATGATGGAGAGTGAAACACACAGATGAATGGAAGGATAATTTTTTTTTAATAATATAACATCTTTAGGTGAGCCTATCAGCCATTCTGATCAAGATTTGAATGTTTTAATATTTCTACCTGTGAAGTAGAATAGAATTTTGCTGCAATGCACCAATAAGTACCTTCTAATAATCTAAAAATGAGATAATTGATTGGAGAATTAAGGATGTATGATGCTGTAATGGAAGATGATGTTGAATATCACAATAACCTAGTAAAAAATATAACACTACTATAGAAGTTACATCCCAGAAAAAGATATGTAAAATGAAACAAGAATGAATAAATTTAGACTCCTCTAATTTAAAAATTTAGGTGGATCAATAATCTAGAAAATTATATAAATTCTATAGGAAGAATAAAGGATTCAAAAAACCCTTCTAAAATGATAATAAAGATTCAATGTATAGAAGATGCGAATAATGTAAATAATTGGGTCATATAAGACCTGATTATCCTCAATTGAAAGAAGAGAAGAGACAGAAAGAAAAGATATATCAGATGAATGCTGATTATGAGAAAAATGAAAAAAGAGATATGAAATATAGTTGGAGTGTTTCAAAAGACTCTAGCTACTCATCAATATCTAATTCTGAGAAAGAATAATTGAATCTGAAATCTAATATGTGCTTTATAGGTAAATAAAATAAGGTACAATACTACTATTCATCGGATATAAATTCTAGTTACTCAAATGTAAAATGACTGCATATTGTACTATGCTAGAAGAACGATATAACTCTCTACTAAGGAATCACAAATCCTTAAAAAATATTCATAGTGCTATTTTAGGAGAAAGGGATACATTACTTAAACAACATCAAGTGTTATTTGAGAAATATAGTTCGTCTACTATAATCTGTATTAACCTTGAAAATAATAATAAAATAATAAATTATAAAGTAAAAACCTATAAAAGTGATACTCTTATATTTACAATATGGGAAGATATACTAAATGAAATTATTGGTAAAATATAAATAAATAATAAATTTTGTATTGGCAGTATGGGTGAAAAAAATAAATTGTATAAAAAACTATTTTGTTCCTAGTTATAACAACTTTATAATTTCTAATGTGAAGTTTTTTAATTTTTTTATTAATGGACATTATGCTAATGAATGATATTTAAGAAAACCACAATTATATGGTGTCAATCTAGGTTATTATTCAAAATCATTATCTAGTTTGAATTATAACATTTTTGAAAAAAATGACTCTATTTGGATTCCTAAGTCTTTGATAGATAATACTATTAGACCCGATAAGATATGGGTACCAAAACAAATATTTGTTTAATATGACCTTTTAGGTAACATTCCACAGAAGAGGAAAATATTTTTGGTATATGGATAGTGGATGATCCAGAAATAGGAATGGAAATTCATCAAATTTCTGTACTCTGACTAAAATAAATGGAGGCCTAGTCACCTTCGATGAAAATTCAAATATAAAAAATTATTAGAATCAGAATGGTTGGATATTTAGATATTGTCTTTTTTAATAACGCACTTTATGTACAAGGATTTAAGCACAATATGATAAGTATCTCTCAACTCATTATTGACAGATACTATGTTGATATTTCTTATAATAACTATTTCATTTTTAAGGATATTTTACATAAATTTAGAGCACCTAGAACAGATAATGTATTCACATTGTATTTAACTTTTTTGTGTAAATTGAATCTGAAATGTATAAAAGCTAAGATAAATGATTCTTGGATTTGGAATAGAAGACATAGTAATTTTAATATTTTTTCATTATATAAGTTATCTACGAATCAATTAATTTCATTTTTACCTAGTCTCAAATTTGATAGTTATAGTTACTACGATGCATGTCCGATTGGCATGCAACACGAATCTCCCATTAAATATGTTAGCAAAATTGCTATATCAAATCCCCATGAAATTAATCATATGGATTTGTGTGTTCCATGTAGAATAGTATGTTTGGCTGGAAAATTATATTTATATATTTTAGTTGAAGATTATTCTAGAGTAACATGGGTATATTTTCTAAAACTTAAAAATTAATAATTTTTTTGTTTCTGAATTTTTTTATAAAATATTTTAAATTAAAAAAGGTTTTAGGATAATTTCATTAAAAAACGATCATAGTGGAGAGTTTAAAAAAATCAATAATTTAATTCTTTTTTTCCTCATATATAGGTATTAAAAATGCTTTATATGCACCAATAACACCTCAAATTTGAATTACTAAATGAATGAATAAAATTAACATTGATATGGATGCAACTATGCTAAAAGAATACAGTCTCCCAACCTACCATTAAACAGAAGCTGTAATGACAACATGATATATTATAAATTGTGTTTTAATTCGTCCTATTTTCAAAAATAATCTTTATCAACTTTGTAATAACAGAATGCCTGAGGTAATGTACTTTATAGTTTTTAGATGTAAGGTATATATCTTGAATACCAAGGATAATAATGGAATGTTCAATCCAATAGTTGACGAATGAATATTCTTAAGATATTCTGCAACTTCTAAATCTTATCAAGTAGTTAAAAAGGATTCAAGGATTGTTGTAGAATTAATTCATATGATGTTTGATGAAACTAGACTTTTTCATAAAGAGAATGATCAAACAGATGAAGGTGATGATTCTTCTAATCACGTGATACTTGAAAACGTGAAAACTGATTTTGAAAATATAAATGAAATTATGTCAAATTAAAGATAAAATGATACAATTAAACATAAAAGTTCTCTTTTCAGACATTCTAGAATCCTAAAGAATCACCTGTTTGAGACTATTGTTGGATATTTAGACATATGAATAAAAACTAGAAGTGTATTGGAATCCAAGAAGAATTTTGTGTTTTTCTATCACAGCTAGATCCTATGTCTTTTTAATAACCTTTAGAAGATAAAGATTGATATTAGCAAGGCAATAAGAGCTAAATCAGTTTAATCGAAAAAATGTATGGAAATTAGTGGAAAGAAAATCACATTATCCAGTTATAGGAACTAAATGGGTCTTTATGAATAAATAAGATGATGAAGGTATTATAACAAGGATCAAAACTAGACTAGTATCTAAAGGATATAATAAAAAGGAATATACAAATATTGATGAATCCTTCTCTCCCATAACAATACTACAATAAATTAAAAAAAATTGGCATATGCATTTCATATTATTTTGAAATTATATCAGATGGATATAAAATCTACATTTTTAATTTGATATTTAATATAGGATGTCTATGTTTAGCAACCTCCTAGTTTTGAAAATTCCAAAAAACCATATTTTGTCTTTAAACATAGTAATACTCTCTATACACTTATGCAAGCTCCAATAGTTTGGTATGAAATATTATGATAATTAATTTTAAAAAATGGTTTTAATGTATGTTTGTCAGACCCAACCGTATTTATGAAAAATATTTTTTGTAATTTATTGTTAGTTCAAATCCATGTTGATGATGTTATATTTGGATAAAAAAATAAAAAACATTGTAATGATTTTTTAGAAGTTATGTTGAAATTATTTGAAATGAGCATGATTAGAGAATTAAATTTCTATTCAGGGCATCAAATTTATAAAAAATTGTATGGAAATGTACTAAATCCAAGTAAATACATTAATGATCTATTGAATAAAAATTGTTCTTGAGAACAAGAAAAACATATTTAACTCCCATGTGTACTAATATTAAACATTACTTGGATAAAGCATGAAAACCATTAGAAAATTAGTTACATAGAGGAATGATTTGATGATTAATATATCTTACTACTATCAGACCTGATAATAAGTTTTTGGTATGTCTCAGTGTTATATTTCTTTATAATCCAATTATATTCCATCATGCTACTATAAAAAGGTTTTTTAGATATTATAAATATATAGATATTAAATCACTTATTTATCCAAAAACATATAATTTTAATTTATTATAAATTTCTGATGTATATTTTATTGGTTGAAGATTATAAAGAAATTATTCTCCATGAACCTGTCACATTATAGGAAAATCATTAGTGTCATGGTCAAGAAAAAAGCAACATTCAGTTTCACTATCAACCACCAATGTAGAGTATGTATCTGCGGTATGTGGTTGTACACAAGTTATGTGGATGAAAAACAATATCATGGACTTCAGACATAATTTTTATAATACATATATTTTATGTGATAATACATCTATTAATGATGTTTGAGGCTAAAATGGAAGATGAAGTTGAATATCACAATGACCTAATAAAAAATATCACACTACGATAAAAGTTACATCCCTAAAGCAGAGAAGTAAAATGAAAAAATAAGGAATAAATTTAGACTCATATAAATCAAAAATTTTGCTGGAACAATAATCTAGAAAATTCTTTAAATTCAATAGGAAGAATAAAGGATTAAGAAAACCCTTTTAAAATTATGAGAAAGAATCAATGGAAGGAAAATGTTATGAAAGTAAATTACTGGGTCATATAAGACCTGATTATGCTCAATTGAAAGAAGAGAAGAGAAAGACATAAAAGATATATCAGATGAATGCTGATTAAGAGAAAATTTTAAAGAGATAAGAAATCTAGTTGGAGTGTTTCAAAAGACTATAGATACTGATAAATATTTGATTCTGAGAAAGAATAATTGAATCTGAAAACTAATATGTGCTTTATAGATAAATAAAATAAGGTACAATACTACAATTCATCAGATTTAAATTCTAGTTACTCAAATGTAAAATTACTGCATATTTTACTATGCTAGAAGAATTATATGACTCCCTATTTTGGAGTCACAAATCCTTAAGAAATATTCATAATTCTATTTTAGGAGAAAGTGATACATTACTTAAAAAACATCAAGTGTTATTTGAGAAATATAGTTGGTCTAGAATAATCAGTATTGATCTTGAAAATAACATTAAAAAACCAAATTATAAAGTAAAAACCTATAAAAGTGCTACTCTTATAATTACAAAAAGATAATCTATACTAAATGAAATAATTGGTAAAATATAAACAAATAAAAAAATTGGTATTGGCAGTAAGGTTGAAAAACATAAATTGTATAAAAAAAATTTTGTTCCTAGTTATAACATCAATATAATATCTAATGTGAATTTTTTAATGTTTTTATTAATGGAAATTATACTAATGACTGATATATAATAAAAAAACAATTATGCGGGGTCAAACAAGCTCAATATACAAAATATTTACCTATTATTAATTATAACATTTTTGATCAAAATAAATCGATTTGGATTCTTAAGTCATTGATAGATAACACTGTTAGACCTAAAAAGATATGGGTAAAAATTTTTTTTTTTGTTAAATATGAACTTTTAGGTTACTTGACATAGAAGAGGAAAATATATTTGGTATATGGATAGTGGATGATCCAAAAATAGGAATGGAAATTCATCAAATTTCTATACTCTGGCTAAAATAAATGGAGGCCTAATCACCTTCGATGAATATTCAAAAAGAAAAAATTATTAGAATCAGAATGGTTGGATATTTAGATATTGTCTTAATTAATAACGTACTCTATATATAAGGATTTAAGCACAATCTGATAATTATCTCTAAAATCATTGAAGATAGATACTATGTTAACATTTCTAATAATAACTGTTTTGTTTTTAAGGATATTTTACATAAATTTAGAGCACCAAGAACAGATAATGTCTTCACTTCAGATTTAAATTTTTTGTGTAAACCGAAAGGGAAATGTATAACAGATAAAATAAATGTTTCATGGATTTGGAATAAAAGACATAGTAATTTTAATATTTTTTTCATTATATAATTTATCTAAGAATAAATTTGTTTCATATTTACCCAGTCTCCAATTTGATTGTTATAGTTACTGCAATGAATTTCAGATTGGCATGCAACACAAATCTTCCATTAAATACTTTAGCAAAATTTATACATCAAATCCCCAAGAAATTAATCATTTGGATTTATTTATTCCATGTATAATAGTATGTTTGGTTGGAAAATTATATTTATATATTTTAGTTGATGATTAATATAGAGTAACATGGGTATATTTTCTAAAAATTAATAATTAAAAATTTTTTGTTTCTGAATTTTTTTATAAAAGTGCTGAAAATGAAAAAGGTCTTAGGATAATTTCATTATGAATAGATCATAGTGGAGAGTTTCAAAATCAATAATTTAATTTTTTTTTATCAAATATAGGTATTAAAAATGCCTTATATGCACCAATAAAACCTCAAAAAATGGAATTGTTAAAATAATGAATAAAACTATTCATGATATGGAAAGAACTGTGCTAAATGAATATAGTCTCCCAACCTACCATTTGGCAGAAGCTATAATAACAACATGCTATATTATAAATAGTTTTTTAATTCGACCTGTTTTAAAAAATAATCCTAATTAACTCTGTAATAACAGAAATTTTGAGGTAATGTACTTTGTAGTTTTTAGATGTATGGTATATATCTTGAATACCAAGGATAATCTTGGAATGTTCAATCCAATAGTTAACGAATGAATATACTTAAGTTAATTTGTAACTTCTAAATCATATCAAGTAGTTAAAAAGGAGTTAAGGATTGTTGAAGAATCAGTTCATATGATATTTGATGAAACTTAACTTTTTAATAAAGCTATTGATCAAACAGATGAAGCTGATTATTGTTCTAAGCATGTGATACTTGAAAACGTGACAACTGATTTTTAATATATAAACGAAATTATGTCCAATTAAAGAGAAAACGATACTAATAAACCTAAAATTTATATTTTTAGACATTCTAGAATCCTAAAGAATCAACTTTTTGAAACTATTATTGGAGATCTAGACATATGAATAAAAACTAGAAGAGTATTGAAAAATAGGATGAATTTTGTGTTTTTCTATCATAGCTAGAGCCTAGGAATTAGGAAGAAGCTTTAGAAGATAAAGTTAGATATTATCAAGCCAATAAGTGATAAATCAGTTTAATAGAAACAATGTATGGAAACTAGTGGAAAGACCATCGAATTATCCAGTTATAGGAACTAAATGGGTCCTTACGAATAAATAAGACGATGAAGGTATTATAACTAGGATCAAATATAGACTAGTATCAAACAGATATAATAAAAAGGAAGGTACAAATTTTGATGAACACTTATTGTAACATCCCAAATAAGTAATGAATAATAGATATTTTTATCTATGTCTATTAATGATTAATATAGAGTTATAGAGGCTTAAAATGAAAATAAATACAATCTTATGCATGGAATACACTAATATTCTTAAAAGATTGTTTTACTGCCTTTTGATGGAAAACCATTTTTGAATCTATATTTTGACAATTTTATAAACTATGTTTTTCAAAATAGACTTATTATTTATGATTGGGACATCAAAATTTACTTTGTGTAAATTTTTGGTATTTTTCTGACAATGTTCATTTTTAATGAATAGTAAAAAATACTGCATTTTACATTAAAACTGCTTTTTAATCTAATTTATTTATATGATTAGATTATCTTTTGAATTGGTATTAATGTGTAATATGAATATATTTTTACCATTTTATCCAATGGTGGTCATTGGAATCAATTTCACTTTGAAATTAGACTTAAACTGGTGTCAATCTTTTGATACTTATTGTTTTGTAAAAACACGATATTTGCTCTGGCAGCGGGAATTAATTATTAAATTAATTAATTTGACTTATATGTATTGAATTTTGTAAAATGGACTTCATTTTTGAATTCGGAATATCAAATATAGCTTAGGGTGAATTTTTGGTAATTTTCTGAAAAACTCCAATTTTTGATGAATAGTGAAACCACTAAGTGGTACTTATAAAGACTGATTTTCCGTTTAAATTAAATTTTGCCATCATTGTGTCTTTAATTTCAAAAATACGACATACATGGTTGTCATTAAGAAGTAAACTGTGGTTCAATGAGATTATAATAATTTTTTTGGTGAATAGTAACTTATTAAGTTCTTAATCGCGATTAGTGGTAATTAGGGTAGTTTAAGGTATAAATAATGATTTAATAATATGAAATGACCTAGACACATGTCCCAACCTTATTGGTTGTGTCATTTCCGACCAATACAAGCCATGGGTCAACTTGGGGACCCCATGGATCCACTTTTGTTGGGAAATGACAAAAATAACTTTTTATTTAATGTAAAAGTAAAAATGACACAAACATAATATGTTTTACGAAAACAATTTTTACATGGGAATATAAAGGTCATATTTTTGATTATAAATAGTAATTGGAAAGATAAAAAGATTTCCTACATCATAGTATTTTTTTTATAATTTTTAGACATTAAATAAATTAAATTATTTATGACATAATAATGATGCAGTGATGACATCATTATTTGATGATTTAAATAAAATGGAAAGATAATGTAACATATATGAACTACACATGTCCAAAACCAATTGGATGAGTGGATTTCGAACCCTTATCACCTTATCCACGAATTATATTAATATGGGACCTTTTAAAACCGAAACACATGTTCAAATAATGTAATATTTCTTTACTTTCCAAAAGTGCCCCTCCTCTCCTCTTATAAAAGGCCCCCCACCTCTACCTCATTTCACACACTCCTCAAGCATTTGGCTCGGCCAACCCCTGCCCATTTACTCTCTCCACATACCTCTCCTCATCCTAGAGTATTCCCTTTGTGCAGAATCCTTTCAAAGGAAGCCTTTAGGCTCAAATCAAAAGGAGTTACACTTTTAAAGGTAATTCATTCTCTCATGTTCATTTGTTTTATTTTGCTTCTCCAACCCCCTAAACTCTTTTTATTTACTTCTTTTGTAACAACACCAGTATCTTCAATATATTAGGATGTTGTTATAAGATTTATTTGAGCTACACTCTCACACAACTACATCAAATGGTTAAAGAACATACGGTTTCCGTGGATGGCGAAATTCTGCCTCCCGAAACGATGATTGTTCAATACTCATTTAACACCTTCAAAGGTGGCCATTATGATGTCACTATTTTTATATATGATAAATGATATGTTTATGTTTTCTTTAAGCTTCTGTTTTTTTTCATTTTGGGCATCCCTTTTTGGTTTCCATTATGGGTAAACACGATATCTTCATTTTAGGAAGTGCGGACTACCGCCCCCTGAAAGTGATTTGATTCGTTAATACCATATGTGGGATGTTTAAAGGATAAAGTTAATGATATTATATATTTTATTATACTGGAATTAAAATATACCCTTATATAATTATGATTCCATTCCAAAAAAAATACGAAATAGAAATGGAAGTAGCGTTCATTCGTACGTATGGCTTACCGTCTCCATGAACGGTGCATTTCACTTCTTACCTCTAAATGTGATGTAATATTATAAATACATGTATATGATGAAAATATATGATGTATATGTTATCCAAATCATTAATATAATTCTGGATATAACGAACCATTGGCCAAATTGACAACATGTAAGTGTAAGAAGTCTATTTTTGACTTAAGAACCAAATACCGACAAAATGAACATTATTAACTTAAATGATTACATGATGTCCATAACATGGTATAAAAGGAATAATGAACTTGAAAAAGGTTCTTAAGCAAGTAGAGATTAACTCAAGTTTATTATTCAGGAGATTAAAGAACGGTCGGGTCAAGTCGAATACGAGGTATGGGACTTCGTCTCAATCTCCTTTCTTTGAGGCATATTTTATTTTATACACAACTTTCTTTTATACGGTCTATAAACCCCTTTGACTTTTACATTTATTCAAAAGGAATATTTTTTATACGAAGCATTTACTAAACGAAAAAAGGGAATGTTTTTGTCGTATGTATGCGGCGACAACGACTTCTCCGCCGTCGTGACCGTTATTTGAGTTTCATCTTCCTCTACAAGCCATACCTTCTTTTTTAAAAGAAAAATAAATACCATGTTTTACTTTTCTTTTATTTTGGTATGGAAAATGGTTTTCACAACGTTTTTGTGTTGTATTGATATCTTGTGATTGAAATGTGGAAATGTTATGTTTCTTTTATGCATGTTTTATGTTATACGATTATGTTATGGTTCTTGGGCATTATTATGAAGACGGGTGGTTCCGTGATAAACTAAGGGCGGGTGAGCCCGATATAGATCTCCAATGCATTGGGTAACGCGAAGGAGTGAAACGTTAAGGTTTCTTCGAAGAGATTTAGGGAATATACTGTGATGGGTATTCCAAACGTAACCAAGAGGGTTACTCCCTACGTAAGAATGTTATGAATGCCCCAAGTTACCTTTATGTCTTATGATTTCTATGATTTATTCATGATTTTATGAGGTATATTAAAGTGCTTATGTTTTATGGGTAAAGTATGATTTCATTCTTATGTATATATGAACTCATGTTTCTTTTCTATGTTTTTTTTATAACCCATACTGAGTTTTTATGCTCATCCCATGTTTTTGAAATGTTTTTCACAGGTCAAGGGAAAGGTACATGATAAGATGATAGAGTCAAGGATGTGTCATGAAATAATCCATGTTTTATTTTAAATGTGTTTCCATTGATGGGAATGAATAATACTATCTTTATGTAACCACTTTGTTTATATGTGGAATGTAATGAAAGTTTTATGATCTAATTCTCTAAAACTCTAAACCCGAAAAGATCCTCAATGTGTAATCTTGTAATAACTCAAGATTAAGTAAGGTTTAAGGCTGGGGACTTATAGTTGGTATCAAAGGTTGGTTTAGATAACATTAGGAGTTAGAATTCTATTAAATGATTATACAAAAATAATTTTTTTTTTGAAATGATATAGCATTTAAAGAATACCATGTTGCTTTATCTAAGACATGTTTGTTCAGAATGGTTTTCCACAGAGGAAACAGGGAAGCAGTTCTAGGAAGGAATACAGAAGGAAATAACCTTCCGAATCAGCATCCAGAAATGGTCGGAATTGAAACTGAACAGTTTGTTGCAGTAATGGCACAGTTGAATCAAGCGATAAATGGAGGTGGTATCTATACACGAGATCATCCAGACCAACCGCAGAGGAACATGTTAGTGGTGGAACATTTCATGAGGCAACATCCACCATCATTCAGAGGATCATCTGACCCTGTGCTAGATGAAGGGTAGATTAAAGCACTGGAGAAGATTTTTGATGTCATGGGGTGTTCATACAATCAAAAGGTTAGTCTTGCTATTTACCGTTTGGAGGGTGAAGCAGATCAGTGGTGGTCTATGGTTAAAAATATCAGGGACGCCGATGAGATTGATGCTCTTGACTGGGATGAATTCAAAGGTATGTTTCTTGAGAAGTATTTTCCTATGGCTGTTCGACTTAGGATGGAAAAGCAATTCTTGGAATTGAGGCAAGAGGAAGACTCAGTGGCTGCCTATGAAGAAAGGTTCACTCGATTGGCAAGGTATGCTCCAAATTTTATTCGAGACCTTGATAGTAAAATCAATCGTTTTTACTTAGGATTAAAGCCAAAATATCGAAGGGAATTAGCTTCTCGTGAGTTTAAAAGTTATTAAAAGCTTGTTCGATGTGCTGAGAAGGTGGAAATGGAGTTTGCCGATGACCAAGTGTTCTATAACAACCAGCAGAAGAAGAGACCGAGGTGGCAGGAGAAAGGTAAGAATTCGTCAAAAAAGTCTGATGGTAAGAGAACTAAGTTTCCAGTTTGTGATAAATGTGGAAAAAGGCATGCTGGGGAATGTCTTCTGAATTCTGGAAAGTGCTAACGATGTGGTAAGATGGGACATAAGGCTCGTGATTGCACTGAAAAGGATCAAGGTGAAGGTAAGAACAAATTTTATTTACAGTTAGTGAAGTGTTATAAGTGCAATGAGATGGGTCACTATGCAAACGAGTGTCTGACAAAGAGCTTGAGTGATGGGAAGCAGTTAGACTACAAGCATAAAGGGGTGGTGAAATCCTTTGAAACTACTTCAGCAGATGTCGGGCCATCAAATGAAGTTGTATCAGGTACTTTGTTTGTTTTTTCAGATTATGCCAGTGTGTTGTTTGATTCGGGGTCTACACATTCTTTCATCTCTGAAACCTTTTCTAGTAAAATGGGAATACCATCTCAAGAAATGACTCCTGAACTTTTGGTAAAAACACCTGGGGGTAATGTTGAGGAAAAAAGAATTTATAAGAATCTTCCTATCCTTATCTGTGGAAAGAACCTACTTGAAAACCTTATTGTTCTACCTCTAGTAGAGTTTGATGTTATCCTGGGTATAGATTGGCTCTCTATTTACCATGCTAAGATTGACTGCAGAGCTAAAGAAGTTTCTTTTCAGAAAGACTTTCAGTTTGTTTACAGGAATGAACCCTTACTTTTGATAACATATCAAGAGGATGAGAAACTTGTAAAATATGGAAATGAATGTTACCTTGCACACGTCGTTGAAAATAAAGGAACTGTTCAGATTAATGATGTGCCAGTGGTAAATGAGTATCCTGATGTTTTTCCGGTTGAGTTGCCTGGAATAATACCAGATCAGGAATTTGAGTTTACTGTTGACTTAGTTCCGCATGCTAAGCCAATTTCAAAACCCCCTTATCGAATGGCACAAATTGAACTTTTAGAGTTGAAGGAGCAATTGCATGATTTTTTAGAGAAAGGTTTCATTAGACCTAGAACATCACCATGGGGTGCTCCTGTTTTATTTGTTAAAAAGAAATATGGTTCTATAAGACTTTGCATTGATTATAGAGCCTTGAATAATATCACTGTTAAGAACAAATATCCTTTTCCTCATATCGATGATTTGTTTGATCAGCTCCAGGGAGCTCAGTTTTTTTCAAAGATTGACTTGAGATCGGGGTACCATCAGCTGAAGGTAAAGGAGGAAGATATTCTGAAGACCGTGTTCCGTACGAGATATGGCCATTATGAATTTTTAGTAATTCTTTTTGGGCTAACCAATGCACCTGCTGTATTCATGGACTTAATGAATAGAATTTTCCATGAGTTCTTGGATAAGTTTGTGGTGGTTTTCAATGATGATATTTTGGTGTTTTCTAAAAGTAAAGAGGAGCATGAAAAATATTTAAGGGTTATCTTGCAAACCTTAAAAGAAAATAAACTATATGGGAAATTCAGCAAGTGTGAGTTTTGGTTGCAACAAATTTCTTTCCTTGGTCACATTGTTTCTAAAGATGGAATAACTGTTGATCCTGCAAAAACAAAAGTTGTGGAAGAATCGTCAAGACCCACAAATGTAACCGAGATTCGTATCTTCCTTGGTTTGGCGGGCTATTAACGAAGGTTTGTTAGAAATTTTTCACGGTTATCTAGTCCAATGACTAAGCTAACTCGGAAGGGTGTTAAGTTTATCTGGACAAATGAATGTGATGATTGTTTTCAGGAATTGAAAAGAAGATTGGTGAATGCTCCAGTTTTGGCACTACCTTCTAGGAATGGTGAGTTTGTTATATACAGTGATTCTTCATTGAAAGGACTTGGTAGCGTCCTAATGCAGAATGATCAGGTAATTGCTTATGCTTCACGACAGTTGAAAACTCATGAGGTAAATTACCCTACACATGATTTGGAATTAGCTGCTGTTTTTTTTGCTTTAAAAATTTGGAGGCATCATTTGTATGGAGTAAAGTGTGAAATATATACCGATCACAAATGTTTAAAGTATATATTCACTCAGAAAGAGTTAAACATGAGACAAAGGAGATGGCTAGAATTAATCAAGGATTATGATTGTACAATTCATTACCATCCGGGAAAAGCAAATAAAGTGGCTGATGCTTTGAGTCGAAAAAGTAATGCTTCATTAGCAATGTTGCGTTTGGAACGTGATCCGTTGGTCAAGGATTTGATGAACTTTGGCATAGAAGTTGTTGGTGCAGGAAGTCCTTCTGTTTTGTTTCAGGTATCAGTGAGATCTTCTCTATCAGATAGAATCAAGCAAGCACAGAAGCAAGACAGTGAGTTGCAGAAAAAGGTAGAGCTGGTTTAGAAAGGTAAGTTTCTTGAACTCAACATTGATAATGATTGTGTTTTGAGATTTGGGAAGAGATTGTGTGTGCCTTGTGATTCACAGTTGAAGAGAGAGTTGTTATGTGAAGCTCATAGTTCTCCGTTTTCAGTTCATCCGGGAAGTACTAAGATGTATAGAGATCTACGGGAGTATTACTGGTGGGATGGAATGAAAAGAGATATTGCTGATTTTACTGTGAAGTGTTTGACTTGTCAGCAGGTTAAAGCAGAGTGGCAGTTACCGAAAGGGATTCTTCAACCTTTACCAGTGCCAGAGTGGAAATGGGAGAATATATCCATGGACTTTGTTGTTGGATTACCGAAGACATATCGAGGTAATAATGCAATCTGGGTTATTGTTGATCGCTTGACCAAATATGCTCATTTCCTTGCTATACGAGATACTTTCTCTCTTGATCAAATTTCCCGTTTGTATCTTAAAGAGATAGTCAGGTTACATGGAGTTCCTCTCTCCATTGTATCAGATTGTGATCCCAGGTTTACTTCTAACTTTTGGAAAGGCCTTTAGAAGTCGTTGGGTACTGAATTAAATTTTAGTACAGCTTTTCATCCTCAATCAGATGGGCAGTCAGAACGAACAATTCAGACATTGGAGGATATGCTACGAGCTTGTTCTATGGATTATCAGGGAAGTTGGGACCAACATCTTTCATTGGTTGAATTTTCATATAATAACAGTTTTCATTCCAGTATACAGATGGCACCATTTCAGGCATTATATGGGAAGCAGTGTCGAACTCTATCTTTCTGGGAGGAAGTGGGTGAAAGGAAGTTGATGGGACCAGAATTGGTAGAAGAGATGGCAGAAAATGTTCAGCTGATTCAGAAGCACATGAGAACAGCTCAGAGCAGGCAGAAGAGTTATGCGGATAACCGGAGGAAGGATCTATCTTTTGAGGTAGGTGATCATGTTTTTCTCAAGGTTTCTCCTTGGAAAAGTGTGATGAGATTTGGTAAGAAAGGAAAGTTGAGTCCAAGGTTCATTGGACCATACGAAATTCTGGAGAGAGTTAGATCAGTTGCATACTGAGTGGCTTTACCTCCGAGTTTATCTCAGGTACACCATGTTTTTCACGTTTCGATGTTGAGAAAGTATATGCCAGATCCATCTCATGTTTTGAGTCCAGAGGTAGTTCAGCTGGAAGAGAAACTATCTTATGAGGAACAACCAGTCCAGATTCTTGACCACAGGGAGCAAGTGTTACGGAATAAAGTGATTCACCAGGTAAAGTTTTTGTGGAAAAACCACATGATTGAAGAGGCAACATGGGAATCTGAAAATGCAATGAGGGATAAGTACCCCCATTTATTCGATAAGTAAATAAATTGCGGGGACGCAATTTTCTAAAGGGGGAAGGATGTAACATCCCAAATAAGTGATGAATAATAGATATTTTTATCTATGTCTATTAATGATTAAGATAGTGTTATAGAGGCTTAAAATGAAAATAAATACAATCTTATGCATGGAATACACTAATATTCTTAAAAGATTGTTTTTCTGCCTTTTGATGGAAACCAATTTTGAATCTATATTTTGACAATTTTATAAACTATGTTTGTCAAAATAGACTTGTTCTTTATGATTGGGACATCAAAATTTACTTTGTGTGAATTTTTGGTATTTTTCCGATAATGTTCATTTTTTAATGAATAGTGAAAAATACTGCATTTTACATTAAAACTGCTTTTTAATCTAATTTATTGATATGATTAGATTATCTTTTGAATTGGTCTTAATGTGTAATATGAATATATTTTTACCATTTTATCCAATTGTGGTCATTGGAATCAATTTCACTTTGAAATTAGACTTAACCTGGTGTCAATCTTTTGATACTTATTGTTTTGTAAAAACACGCTATTTGCTCTGGCAGCGGGAATTAATTATTAAATTAATTAATTTGACTTATATTTATTGAATTTTGTAAAATAGACTTCATTTTTGAATTCGGAATATCAAATATAGCTTAGGGTGAATTTTTGGTAATTTTCTGAAAAACTCCAATTTTTGATGAATAGTGAAACCACTAAGTGGTACTTATAAAGACTGCTTTTCCGTTTAAATGAAATTTTGCCATCATTGTGTTTTGAATTTCAAAAATCCGACATACATGGTTGTCATTAAGAAGTAAAATGTGGTTCAATGAGATTATAATAATTTTTTTTGGTGAATAGTAACTTATTAAGTTCTTAATCGCGATTAGTGGTAATTAGGGTAGTTTAAGGTATAAATAATGCTTTAATAATATGAAATGACCTAGACACATGTCCCAACCTTATTGTTTGTGTCATGGCCGACCAAGAAAAGCCATGGGTCAACTTGGGGACCCCATGGATCCACTTTTGTTGGGAAATGACAAAAATAACTTTTTATTTAATGTAAAAGTAAAAATGACACAAACATAATATGTTTTACGAAAACAATTTTTACATGGGCATATAAAGATCAGATTTTTGATTATAAATAATCATTGGAAATATAAAAATATTTCATACATCATAGTATTTTTTTATAATTTTTAGACATTAAATAAATTAAATTATTTATGACATAATAATGATGCAGTGATGACATCATTATTTGACGATTTAAATAAAATGGAAAGACAATGTAAGATCTATGAACTACACATGGCCAAAACCATTTGGATGAGTGGATTTCGAACCCTTATCACCTTATCCACGAATTATATCAATATGGGACCTTTTAAAACCGAAACACATTTTCAAATAATGTAATATTTCTTTACTTTCCAAAAGTGCCCCTCCTCTCCTCTTATAAAAGGCTCCCACCTCTACCTCATTTCACACACTCCTCAAGCCTTTGTCTCGGCCAACTCCTGCCCATTTACTCTCTCCACATCCCTCTCCTCATCCTAGAGTATTCCCTTTGGGGATAATCCTTTCAAAGGAAGCCTTTAGGCTCAAATCAAAAGGAGTTACACTTTTAAAGGTAATTCATTCTCTCATGTTCATTTGTTTTATTTTGCTTCTCCAACCCCCTAAACTCTTTATATTTACTTCTTTTGTAACATCACCAGTATCTTCAATATACCAGGATGTTGTTATAAGATTTATTTGAGCTACACTCTCACACAACTACATCAAATGGTTAAAGAACATACGGTTTCCGTGGATGGCGAAATTCTGCCTCCCGAAACGATGATTGTTCAATACTCATTTAACACCTTCAAAGGTGGCCATTATGATGTCACTATATTTATATATGATAAATGATATGTTTATTTTGTCCTTAAGCTTCTGTTTTTTTCATTTTGGGCATACCTTTATGGTTTCCATTATGGGTAAACACGATATCTTCATTTTAGGAAGTGCGGACTACCGCCCCCTGAAAGTGATTTGATTGTTAATACCATATGTGGGATGTGTAAAGGATAAAGTTAATGATATTATATATTTTATTATACTGGAATTATAATATACTCTTATATAATTATGATTCCATTCCAAACAAAATACGAAATATAAATGGAAGTAGTGTTCATGCGTACGTACGGCTTACCGTCTCCATGAACGGTGCATTTCACTTCTTACCTCTAAATGTGATGTAATATTATAAATACATGTATATGATGAAAATATATGATGTATATGTTATCCAAATCATTAATATCATTATGGATATAACGAACCTTTGGCCAAATTAACAACATGTAAGTGTAAGAAGTCTATTTTTGACTTAAGAACCAAATACCGACAAAATGAACATTATTAACTTAAATGATTACATGATGTCCATAACATGGTATAAAAGGAATAATGAACTTGAAAAAGGTTCTTAATAAAGTATAGATTAACTCAAGTTTATTATTCAGGAGATTAAAGAACGGTCGGGTCAAGTCGGATACGAGGTATGGGACTTCGTCTCAATCTCCTTTCTTTGAGGCATATTTTATTTTATACACAACTTTCTTTTATACGGTGTATAAACCCCTTTGACTTTTACATTTATTCAAAAGTAATCTTTTTTATACTAAGCGTTTACTAAACGACAAAAGGGAATGTTTTTGTCGTACGTATGCGGCGACAACGACTTCTCCGCCGTCGTGACCGTTATTTGAGTTTCGGCTTCCTCTACAAGCCATACCTTCTTTTTTAAAAGAAAAATAAATACCATGTTTTAATTTTCTTTTATTTTGGTATGGAAAATGGTTTTTACAATGTTTTTGTGTTGTATTGATATCTTGTGATTGAAATGTGGAAATGTTATGTTTCCTTTATGCATGTTTTATGTGATACGATTATGTTATGGTTCTTGGGCATTATTATGAAGACGGGTGGTTCCGTGATAAACTAAGGGTGGGTGAGCCCGATATAGCTCTCCAATGCATTGGGTAACGCGAAGGAGTGAACCGTTAAGGTTTCTCCGAAGAGATTTAGGGAATATACTATGATGGGTATTCCAAACGTAACCAAGAGGGTTACTCCCTACGTAAGAATGTTATGAATTCCTCAAGTTACCTTTATGTCTTATGATTTCTATGATTTATTCATGATTTTATGAGGTATGTTAAAGTGTATTTGTTTTACGGGTAAAGTATGATTTCATTCTTATGTATATATGAACTCATGTTTCCCTTCCATGTTTTTTTATAACCCATACTGAGTTTTTATGCTCATCCCAAGTTTTTGAAATGTTTTTCACAGGTCAAGGGAAAGGTACATGATAAGATGATAAAGTCAAGGATGTGTCAGGAAATAATCCATGTTTTATTTTAAATGTGTTTCCATTGATGGGAATGAAGAATACAATCTTTATGTAACCACTTTGTTTATATGTGGAATGTAATGCATGTTTTATGATCTAATTCTCTAAAACTCTATACCCGAAAAGATCATCAATGTGTAATCTTGTAATAACTCAAGATTAAGTAAGGTTTAAGGCTGGGGCCTTATACTTCTCTCCCGTAGCTATACTAGAATAAATTAATTTTTTTGGAATATGAATTTCATATGAATTTTAAATTATATCAGATGGATATAAAATCTATATTTTTAATTGGATATTTAATATAGGATTTCTATGTTTAGCAACCTCCGAGTTTTGAAAATTCCAAAAAACCCTATTTTTCATTAAACTTACTAAATCTCTCTATCCCCTTAAGAAAGATCCAATAGCTTGGTATAAAATATTATGATCATTTATTTTAAAAAAGGTTTTTAATGTAGGTCTGTCAAACCCAACAATATTTATGAAAAATATTTTTTCTAATTTATTATTAGGTCAAATTTATGTTGATGATGTTATATTTGGATAAAAAAATAAAAAACATAGTAATGATTTTTTAGAATTAATATTGAAATTATTTGAAATGAGCATGATTATAGAATTAAATTTCTTTTTAGGGCGTCAATTTTATAAAAAAAAGTATGGAAATGTACTAAATCCAAGAAAATACATTAATAATCTATTGAAAAAAATTGGACTTGAGAACAAGAAAACATATTTAAATCCCATTTGTACTAATTTAAACATTTCATGGATGAAGCTTGAAAACCTGTAGATAAGTAGTTATAAAGAGGAATTATTGGATGTTTTATATATATTACTGCTATCAGACATGATATAAAGTTTTTGGTATGTCTCTGTGTTATATTTCTTTCAAATCTAATTATATTCCATTATGCTATAGTAAAAAATATTAGATATTTAAAATGGATAGACATTAAATCCATTATTTATCCAAAAACATATTATTTTAATTTATAATAAATTTAGTATGTAGATTTTATAGTTTTTAGATTATATAGAAATGGTAATCCAAGAACCAGTCACTTTTAAGAAAATCATTAGTGTCATTGTCAAGAAAGAAGCAACATTCAATTTCACTATCAACCACCGTAGTAGAGTATGTATCTATAGTATGTGGTTGTGCACAAGTGATGTGGATGAAAAACACTATCATGGAATTAGGACATAATTTTTATAATATATCTATTTTATGTGATAATACAAGAGCTATAATCGTTTTAAATATTCCAATAACTCATTCTAAAACTAATCATTTTTATATTAGACATTATTCTCAAAGAGATCATGTTCTTAAAAATGGTATATCTTTAGAATTTGTTAACACTATATATCAATTAGATGATATTTTTTTCTAAACTATTTCCCACTATTTGTTTTGATTTTATTATGGAGAATTTAGGTATTATTTTAAATTTTAAATATTTTTTTATTTACATTAATTTTATTTTAATTTATATTAAGCCTAATTTAATATTTAAATATAATTTACATTTATTATTTTTATCCTGTGGTATTTCAGTTAATGTATATTATTTTTAATGAATTTACACCATGTAGGTATTAATTTTTTTTCATAATGACTGTGCAGCACGAGAAATGATGACATTTTTCATTTCTCAGAAATTGCGAGTCTTCCAAAACCATCTTCTTCAAAAAAACATTTACCCAAAAAAATTGTTTCTCCTAGTCCTCAATATTCATCCTTCCAAATTCTTGATATAAAAAACCCTCATATTTTCAGATCTTAAAAAATGATGAAAACCAAGAGAATCGATGAAAGAGAAGCAAGTGAACCAAAACGTCAAAAGAG
This sequence comes from Viscum album, assembly GCA_963277665.1. Classification (NCBI taxonomy): domain Eukaryota; kingdom Viridiplantae; phylum Streptophyta; class Magnoliopsida; order Santalales; family Viscaceae; genus Viscum; species Viscum album. The sequence goes on from OY728164.1 coordinate 93,518,010, forward strand.
TTTTAGGGGAAAAAAAATTCAGGGAAATGTGTTTGATCTCAAATGGTTATATCATATGAACTTACTCCTAAAAGAAGTGCTTTCATTTCCAGGACTAAATGCATCATTTATTGTCATCGACTAAGACTTTTTATATATGGTAAAACTGTATTTGTTTTATCAGACTGTGTAGTTTATTTTTAGAGATTCACATGATATGATTTTTCTATTATCAAAGATGAGGATTTCTCTATTTCATCTACTGAGGTTTAATAAAATATTGAGATAAACACAAAAAAGAGTTTTCCAATTTGATCATATATCGATTGGTGAAAAGTAAAATTCTTCTAAATACTTCATGTCTTTTCTATTAAATTCGACGCAGATTAGAAAGAACTTTTTAAAGGATTTAGTACCTGACCATAAGATTTTGGTGAAGTTTATTCAGACAAGAATAACACCAAGTATGGATGAGAAGGAGAAAATTCTTTACCCAGATATGTATATTATGTTTCTTTATCTATGAGATATAAAATTTTATTTTCCATGATATTTATTTTGAGATCCTCCTTAATGTTGTTTTTCGGATTCAATAACGAATTTCTATCCATATGGATGGTTAATTTCAAAGATTTTATTTAAAAAAGATATGATTAGACTGGTTGAGGAAGAATAAAATGTATTTATAATTTTTTTTGAATGCTGGAACTTTAAGAAATCATATATTTTTTCTGGAGAACTATAAAAGGAAAAAATATTCCTGTTGGAGCTGAGCATGAACATAGATCATGATCTTTTTGTTAGGGGGAAAAAGAAACTATTCAAACGGAGGATTTAGCCAAATAATGATTAGATGAAATTTCACAACCGACTAAGAGGAGGCATAGATTAAACACAGAATAATAATAATAAGATAATTGTTCAGAGAGAGTGGTTATGGAAAATAGAAAATGAAATGCTTCTCAAGTTGAAGAACAGATGTCGGATTCTGGAGAAGTAACATGCTCAGTTCATTTGGAAGAAACTTTTATTGAAGAGGAAATTTATGTGTAGTGTCAAGAAATATATGTTTCTATTGTAACACCCCAAGCTTCCATGGTACGCATCTCTTTGAATAATACAGTAGCGTGTGTAGTACACAACTTCAAGTTCTAACACACACCACAACAAATCAAACTAGACGTTATGAATAGTAATACATACTTTTAGAAATTTTATAAATATTATCTTTCAAAATGGAATTCATTTTTGGATTTTGAATATCCAAATTAGCCGAGGTAGAAATTCTAGTATTTTTTCTAAAAACATTCAATTTTTTATGAATAGTGAAAAACACTAAGTCATGGTTTAAAACCGAATTATTATTTAAATAATTATTTTTGGATATGAATTTAAGTAAGGTAAAAATTGATACATAATACATATATATGTTCTATGTAATTCATTGGAGTTAGTTTAGAATTATTTTAGATATATAAAATTTAATGGAACTTTTCACCGTCTTTAACCCACCTCCTAGGAAAATTTAGAAATTCACATAAAACATAATTTTACCACTTCTGTGAGTGGAATTATAAAAATCCGAGATACAAGGTTAATATTAAGGAGTAAAATGTGATTCAATGAGATAAAATTAATTTTTGGTGAATATTAACTTTTTATTTTTATTTACCATTGTTAAAAGTATATAGGGTAATTAAGGGAAAAACAATGTTTATGTTACCCTAACACATGTCGTAATTCTATTGGACAAGTTTAACTCTACCAAAAGGAAACTTAGGATTAAAATATTATCATTTAGGTCCACTTGGATTAGATTAGCTCATTTATTATTATTTAATTTAAAGAAGAGTTAAGAGAGTTAAAATCAATGTTTAATAACTGAAACATTTTTAATATAGGTTTATACAAAAGAAAAATATGATTATAAAAATTAATTAGGATGATAAAAAGATTTAATACATAATGGTATTTTATTTATAAATTTTAGACATTATATAATTTAATTTATTTCTGACACAATGGTGATGTAGTAATTACCTAATTAGTGAAATATTAAAATAATTGATATTATAAATACCAAAAAAATATAATTTGAGACTTTTAATAAATTACACGAATTTTATAGCATAATATGACATTTTCTTATTGATTTAATAATGTTTTTTCGAAGTAATAATTCTGTTATGAGTTTCACAAAAATCAAATACCAAATTGTGTCAAAAATGACATAAAAGAGTTTTTAAAACAAATATTATATTATTAATTGATATTCAATTCTGAAAAGTCTAACGTTTGGCAAAAGACTTATATAATGATAGATATATCATTAATGGACCACTTGGGGGTTTCTTGGAAGTATATAGTATGTTTATTAACTATATAATATAAAAATACAAAGTGACGTGGTAAATGTCAAACTATTGAACTATGTGTTAAATATAAATGATAAGGTTAATATAGTGACCCAAACCTGTCTAAAATATATTGGATGAAAGGATTTCAACCAATCCCAACCTTAAACATTAAATAATATAGTTTTGATCAATTAGAAACCTAATATTAATTTATTATAAAGTAATATTTCTAGCTTTTCCTAAGGTTCCCCTCACCCCTCTTATAAAAGGGAACTCCCCCTTCTCACTAATTCACACATTCAAAGCCTTTTGGATCGACCAACCCCTACCCAAATATTCTCTAAACATCATTATATTCATCCTATAGACCGTACTTTGATCATAAAGAATTCATAAGGATCCATTTTAATAAAATCAAAAGGAATAACCTGAAGAGGAGGTAATGTTTTCACTACACTCTTTCAAGTTCCTTTCTTCTTCAACTTATTCTTTCATTGTTATTCGCATTCTAAAATAATAACTCCAGTATCTTAGATATACTGTGATGTTATTATAAATAAGCTACAAACATATTTTGTATTCTATCCAACCTTTGAATGAATTGTCCCCATACGTGTGTACGCATGACTTACCGTCTCTACATCGTGGTGTTATTGTTATTCAATAAATTATTATTTCGATGTGTAAGATAATGATGTGAAATTCATGCAAATAATAAATATAAATGATAATTATTCTTTATATATGATATTAAATCCAATTATTTATTATTTTAATATCAAAAGAATGATATTGTCACTCATGCATACGTACGGACTACCGTCTCCACAAACGCGATGAGATTCATTCCCCATCGTATCCATTCAAGACTAATTCTCATTTAATTATTAAAAATTATGTTTATGGACGTGATATCATTCTGGATATGAATAATATGCAACCTATCCAAAAGAACATGGCTTATGTATCAAAACATATAAAGGAAAACAAGTAAGTTAACACCCGAAACGACGATAATACTAAGATATTATTAACAAAGAAATAATAAAAGATAATATATGATATCAAATTAATGTATATGATTATTTTAAAATTTAATAACAATTATTTCAACATTATACTGGAGGTCAAACTACCCTCCACCATGGAAAATTACAAGGTAAGGGTTTATTTCCCAATCTCTTCATTATCTGTGGTTGTTTATATAAAATTATCTATTGGGACTTCTTTATCATCCACATCCATGTTTCTTAAAATTGTTTTTCAAATCATTCTTACTATTTTACATACTATGGGTTAAAGTTATTTATACCCTTGTTGACTCTTTATAATATGTTTATAAAGGAATCTTTCTGCTATTTTCCAAACAAGGTCATTTTTAATCCTTTCGACAGAATTAAAGTAAGAATGTTTTTATTTAACTTATACGGGGGGTGCGGCTATTTTCCGCCGTTATAAAATCATCGAAGCTTCCCTTACAATATTATAAAGATATTTTCAAATTAAATTTTTTATTTTATAATTATGTGACTTTGAATTTATTTAAAAATAAGATATATTCCTCTCAAACAGTTTTGATTTCATCTATGCCAACATCCTTTGATGAATTTTAAGTTTATTTGAAGTTTATTTATTACGATACAAAAATTCCATATTGTAATGATGATTTTGTGATATTTTTGAATGTGGATGTGTTATTTTTATACCATTCATGGTTTATGGAGAGAGTATTGACATTTCGTATGATAGTTTTAATGTAAATGTTTATGTTATTTTTAAAACTATTCATATGATGAATGCATTGGACAGAATAAGTGACGAGTGGAGCCCGATATAGCTCCTTGACAGATCTGTAGGTCTCATGAGACAAACTAGTGTCTTGGAACATGGCCTTGAAAAAATCTTATTTGTTGTATTTGCACAAGGCCTTGACTATGTGGTTATAATAGTCCGGTATTATGCATTCCGTCATTATGAAAGTGGTTATTGATATTGCATGTGATTATTCGACTAGTAGAATATCCATGTGAATAAGTAAATGGAATTATTTCATTTTATCATTTCCATATTATGCTGAAGTTAATGTTTAAAAGGATTTTGTTTTAGTTATACATTGCCTTAAATGTTTATGCTTATTTATAAAATTTTCCTCTATATTGTTATCCTTACGGAGAATCTGAGCTCACCCCTTTCAATGTTTTATTTTTCTCCGGATGTGAAGAAGTAATTTATGAATGACCTTCCGGGATAATATGATGGGATATGAAGAGAAGATGTTGTTTTAGTAGTTTTCACTTTATGATGTAATGTAAACTTTATGAATATATCTAGTTATTCCAAGGCTACTAAACTAATCGGTCTTTCGAGATTTGATATTTTGTGATCAGGCCAATGTTATGTAATAATTAAACGACTCTGGGTAATTAGGTTCGGGGCGTTACAGTTGGTATCAAAGTAATTTTAGTAAAAACCTTGAAATCTAGATTTAGATAAAATCTGATTAGGGCACATAGCCCTAAGATAGACATTGAAGATTAGTATAGAAAAACATCCTATAATATTTGTATTGTAGAGATTTTGTGAGTTTTCCATGAAATACATCCCTGTATGTATATGAGCAGCTAGAGGCGGCTCTGGCATAGATGTATCAAGGGGTAAAACCTGAAAACACCACATTGAGCAAGACTCGAATGAGAACTGCTGCACGAAAACAGGCATTGCGGTATTCTTCGTTACGACACTCTCAGAGGATATGCTTAGGATAATTATCATTTTATTTACAAACCATTGTGAAGGGTTTATGAGTATATACATCCTAAAAAAATACATTTATATGATTATGGATTATATCCATAAATAGTTCAATTTATGTTAAGTTTTTTACAATTATAGAATAATGTATTTTGATTCATAAATTGATCTAGTTTAATCCATTGTTTACAAATGGAACCTAGTGAAAGAAATGGAAACCATATTAATGCACACACAACATGCAGGGATTCCACTCCTACTCAACACAATTATAGTGGAGATTGTGATGAAACTGGTGTTGATAAGCTAATCACTATACTCGGACAACTCACTCGGGTTATGAATAATAACCTTACCCATATAGAGCACCCTAATCCACAGCGTGGAGGATCAATGTTAGATCACTTCATGAGGAAACAACAACCAATGTTCAATATGAGTAAAATTCCTTAGTAGCTATGAAAGGGATAAATTCCCTAGAGAAAATATTTCAGGCTTTGGGGAGTGGGGAAAGGGAAAAAGTTATCATATCATTTTACCGCCTCACTAGAGATGCTGATAAATGGTGGTCCTAGATTCAAAACACAAAGGATGACGAGGAAGTATCAAATATCTAATGGAGGGAGTTCAAATAACTTTTCATAGAAAAATACTTTCCTCATGACCATCGAGTAGATATGGAAAGGCAATTTCTGAGTCTGAGACAAAAGGATGATGAGAATGTCTCAAAGTATGAGGCTAACTATACAAGGTTAACAAGGAATACTGGAGATTATATATGTATCCCAAGAAGTAAGATTGGTCATTTATTTTATGGGTAAAAACCATTTCTTCGTTGAGCATTAGTTTCACAATCTTTCTCGTCATACAGATATATTGTCTCATGTGCTATCACGATAGAAAAAGAATTCTCTATGTCTTATGACTTTAAAGCAAAGAAAGAGAAGAAGAGATATTCTGATCACTATGGGAATGGAAAGAAGTGTAAGAAAGGAAAAGTTGAATATCCATCCTCTAGTAAATGTGGGAAGAAACTACCTGGTATTTGCTTGAAGGGGATGTGAGTCTGTTACAGGTGTGGTGAAAAAAGGCCACCAAGCTCATGATTGCAATGGGAAGAAAGAAGCTACCAATGTTCAATGCTACAACTACAAAGAGATGTGACATTATGCAAATAAATGTCCTAAGCGTCAAGGGAACTTACCTCGGAAATGGACAAGGGATCCAGGCCAAGCTTATGTTATCACTACTATTGAGGTAGAAGCTCCGAAAGATGTGGTGGCAGGTAAATTAATGGTTTCCTCAATTTTAGAAAATGCATTATTTTATTCTAGATCATCGCATTGTTTCATATCATCCATGTTTGCTAAGAAAATTAGATATTTCCAATTGGATTTAACATGGGAGTTGTTAGTTAAAACTCCTAATGGAAGTATCATTGCTTCCATGTTTTGTGAATCAGTCCCCATTAAAGCACATAAATGTTCATTATCCACTTATCTCATAATCATACATATGATTGAATTTGATATAATCCTTGGTATGTATTGTCTTTCAGACCAGGATGCAAAAATTTATTGTAAGAAGAAGGAGGTTACTATTTTTGATGATGATGATAAGGAACGCCATATCCTTAGAGCGGAATCATCACCACCTAATTCTTACCTAGATCCACCCCCAGTAACTCAACTAAATTAAATTATTGGGGAGGAAGAGAATGAAATAACTATGGGTAAGGAAAGGAATGGTCAAATAGAGGATGTGCCTATTGTGAAAGAATATGTAGATGTGTTTCCAGAAGATTTACCTGGATATCCTCCAGAATGAGAAGATGAGTTTTCCATTGATTTAATTCCTGGATCAATGCCTATATCGATGACCTCTTATAGAATGGCCACTATTGAATTACTATAACTAAGGAAACAACTAGAGTAATTGAGTAATAAGGTATTTATTCACCCTAGTGTTTCTCCATGGGGAGCCCATGTTCATTTTTTTAAAAGAACGATGGATCTATTAGGTTATGTATCGACTACAGGGAGATCAATGCTATAACAATAATGAACAAGTATACCCTACCTCGCATTGATGATTTATTTTACCAACATCATGGAGCTCAATACTTTTCTAAGATTGACCTTTGATCTGGATATCATCAGTTTTGTTTGTATAATGAAGACATTACAAAGACATCATTTCAAACTAGGTACGGGCATTACGAGTTTAAAGTAATGCCTTTTGGATTGACTAATGCACCCTCTGTATTCATGGATCTAATGAATAGAGTTTTAAAGGAATATCTCGATGATTTTTTGGTGGCATTTATTGATTCTATCTTGGTATACTCCAAAAGTTATGGAGATTATGAAAATCACTTGCGCATTATCCTGAAGACTCTGAGAAGACATGAATTATATGTGAAGTTTAGCCACTGTGAATTCTGGCTTCATGAGTTTTATTTTCTTGGCCATATTGTCTCTAAAGATGTAATCTCTATTGATCCTTATATGACCAAGGCTATCCATTAAAGGCAATCACCAACGAGTATAACCGAGGTACACAGTTTTATTGGTTAAGCATGTCATTATCGACATATCGTCCAAAATTTTACCCGGTTGGCTAACCTATTAACGAAGCTCACACGTAAAGGGGTTAAATTTGTTTGGACAAAAGAGTGTTAAGAATGTTTCTACGAACTAAAGAGAAGATTAGAAAATGATCCTATAATGGTTCTACCATCGTGGAATGATGGGTTCATTATTTATAGTGATGCATCGATGAAAGGACTTGGTTGTGTCCTTATGCAAGAAGATAGGGTTATTGCCTATGCATCACAAAAATTGAAAATTCATGAGCAAAACTATAATACTAATGATCTAGAGTTAGCAGCTATGATCTTTGATTTGACAATATGGAGACACTACCTCTATGGTGAAATATGTTAGATTTATACTGATCACAGGAGTTTGAAGTATATTTTCCCAAAAAAAGAACTCAACATGAGTCAAAGGAGATGGCTTGAATTACTCAAGTATTATGATTGCACGATACTCTACCACCTGGGGAAGGAAAATAAGGTGGCAGATGCCTTGACCAGAAAAGATCATGGAGTTTTGAACAATATGAGAATTTAAAGGGATCAATTATTCATGGATCTGGTGAAGATAGATATTGGAATAACCATGGAAGGTGAAACTTCTATTCTTTTTCAAATGGTTTCCAAACCATCTTTACTAGAAAGGATTAAGATTTCTCAGACTGATGATGAATAATTTCAAAAGAAGATTAAAGCTATGAATGATGGTAGATTGAGAGACTTTATTTAAGAATATGGCATTTTAAAATTTGGGAAGAGTCTTTTTGTTCCCGATATACCTGATCTAAAAAAGAAATTGTTGGACGATGCCCATAGTTAGAATTTCTCTATACACCCTAGGAGCACCAAAATGTATAGATATTTGAAGAAACTTTTTGGGTGGGACAACATGAAGAGGGAGATTGCTAATTTTGTGTCAAGATGTATGGTTTGTCAACAAGTGAAAGCTAGAAGGCAAGAGCCTGGAAGAGTCATGCAACCTCATCCCATACCAGAGTGGAAATGGGACAATATTACGAAGGACTTTATCGTGGGTCTACCAAAGGCTCCTAGAAGGAACGATACAATATGGGTTATTATTGATCGTCTTACTATTTCAACACATTTTCTTGCTATAAGAGAAGATCTACCACTGAAACGTCTAGTAAGACTATATATTAATGATGTTGTGAGACATCAAGGAGTATCCCTATCGATTGTTTCTGATTGTGATCCCCGTTTTACTTCAAGATTATGGAAGAGTATTCAGATGTCCATGGATACTGAACATCATTTGAGCACTGCCTACCACCTTCAAACTGATGGACAATCAGAACAGACTATTCAAACCATAGGACACATGTTGAGATCTTGCTCACTTGACTTTTAGGGTATGTAGGATCAATATTTCCCTCTTGTAGCATTTTCCTATAACAATAGCTTCTGTTCAAGTATTCAGATGGCACCATATGAAGCGTCATAAGGAAAGAGATGTCGCACACCAACCTGTTGGGATGACGTTGATGAGAGAAATCAAGTTGGCCCAGAATTGGTGGAGGAAACACTGGAAAAGGTGAAGGTAATCCAAAACCACATTAAAGCAGCTCAAAGTAGTTAGAAGAGCTATGCCGATAACCGAAGGAATGATTTGGAATTTCTGGTAGGAGATCAGGTTTTCTTGAAGTTATCTCCATGGAAGGGAGTTATACATTTCGGAATGAAGGGTAAATTGAGTCCCAGGTACATCGGACCATTTGAAATTATAGAACGAATTGGGACTGTAGCTTACCGATTGGCAATGCCGCTAAGTCTCTCCAAAGTTCATGATGTTTTCCACATATCACTATTGAGAAAATACATGCCTGACCCAATGAATGTAGTCACCTATGAAGAATTAGAACTGGAACCTGATCTACCTTATTGTGAAGAGCCTGTCAAGAATCTTGATACGGGAGAACAAGTGTTGAGAAACCGGATGACTCGTCTGGTAAAAGTTCTATGGAGAAACCATAAGATTGATGAAGCAACGTGAGAACCTGAGGAACTTATGATGAATAACCACCCGAGTCATTACATACAGTAATATTTTAGAAATTTCGAGGATGAAATTATTTGAAGTAGGGGAGAATGTAAAACCCCAAGCATCCACGGTACACTTCTCTTTAAATAATACAGTAGCGTGTGTTGTATACAACATTGAGTTCAAACACACACCACAACCAATCAAACTAGCCGTTATGAATAGTAATACAAAATTTTTGAAATTTAATAAATTTTATCATTCAAAATGGACTTCATATTTGGATTCAGAATATCAAAATTAGCCTGGGGTGAAATTTTGGTATTTTTCTGAAAACATTCAATTTTTGATGAATAGTGAAAAACAATGGGTCATGGTTTAAACCCGAATTTTTATTTAAAAAATTAATTATTTTATTTAAATTTAATTAAGGTCAAAATGGATACATAATACCTATATATTTTCAATGTAATTCAATGTAGTTAGTTTAGAATCATTTTAGATATATAAAAATTTTATGGAACTTTTCACTGTCTTTTACCCACCACTTAAGAGAATTTAGAAATTTACATAAAACTTAATTTTACCACTTCTTTTAGTGGGATTTAGAAAATCCGAGAAACATGGTTAATATTAAGGAGTAAAATTTGGTTAAATTAGATGTAAATAATTTATGTTGAATAGTAACTTTTTTCTTTTCTTTACCACGGTAAAATGTAAATAGGGTAATTATGGGCAGAAACGATATTAATATTACCCTACCACATGTCTTAATTATATTTTAAAAGTTTTTATCGACCAAAAACAACCTTAGGAATAAAATATTATCATTTATGTCCACATGGATTAGATTAGGACATTTACTATTATTTAATTCATAGAAGAGTTAAAAGAGTTAAAATCAAAGTTTAATAACTAAAATTTTTTTAATATAGGGTTATACATAAGATAAATTAGATTATAAGTATTCATTAGAAAGATAAAAGTATATTCTACATAACAGAATTTTATTTAAAATTTTTAGACATTATATAATTTATTTTATTTTTGACACAATGGTGGTGTAGTAATTACCAAATTAGTGAAATATTAAAATAATTGATATTATAAATACCGAAATAAATATAATTTGAAACTTTTAATGAATTGCCCGAATTTTATTGCTTAAAATGACATGTTAGTAATTATTTAATTATTTTAATTAGAAGTAATAATGCTGTTATAAGTTTCACAAAAATCAAATACCAAATAGTGTCAAAATTGACATAAAAGAGTTTTTGAAACAAATATTATATTATTAATTGATATTCAATTAATAAAAATATAATTTTCGGCCAAGAGACTTATATAATGATAGTTGTATCATTAAAAAGAAACTTGGGGGTCTCTTAGATGTATATAGAATGTTTATTAACTATATAATATAAAAATACAAAGAGACATGGTAAATGACAAACTATTTAACTAATAGTTAAATATAAATGATAAGGTTTATATAGTGACACAAACCTATGTAAAATATATCTGTTAAAATGATTTCTACCCATCCCCATCTTAAACATTATATAATACACTTTGGATCCATTAGAAACCTAATATGAATTTATTATAAAATAATATTTCTAGCTTTTTCTAAGGTGCCCCTCACCCCTCTTATAAAAGTGAACTCCCCCTTCTCACTAATTCACACATTCAGAGCCATTTGGCTCATCCAACCCCTGCCCAACTATTTTCTCAAATTCACTCTCTTCAACATCGAGGCCTTAGTTTGATCAGAAAGGCATCCCAAGGATCTCTTTTTATCAAATCAAAAGGAAGAACCCGAAGAAGAGGTAATGATTTCACCACCCTCTTTCAAGTTCCTTTCTTCTTCATCTTCTTCTTTTTTTTATTCCCATTATAAAATAATAACTCCAGATTCATCTATATATTTTGATGTTATTATAAATATGGTACAACAATATTCAGTATTCAATCCATCCTTTTAATGACATTTCACCATACGTGCGTACGTACGGCTTACCGTCTCCACGTCGTGGTGTAATTGTTATTCAATAAATTATTATTTGGATGGTTATAATAATGATGTGTAATTCATGTTAATAATAAATATAACCTGATAATGATTCTGTATATATGATATACCATCCAATTATATATTATTTTAATATCAAAATAATGATATTGTTGCTCGTGCGTACGTATGGACTACTGTATCCACAAACGCGATGAGATTCATTCCCCATCATATCCATTCAAGAAAAATTATAAATTAATGATTAAATAAAATGTTTAATGACATGATATAATTATGAATATGAATAAGATACATCTTATCCATAAAAAACACGGCTTATGTAACAAAAAATATAATGGAAAATGATTAAGTTAACACCCAAAAAGACAATAATACTAAGATATTTTAAACAAAGCAATTTTAAAAGATCATATATGATATCAAATAAATGTATATGATTCTTGTATAATATAGTAAAAATTATTTCACCATTATACAGGAGGTTAAACTACCCTCAAACAATGAAAATTACAAAAAAGGGTTTATTTCACAATCTCTTCATTATCCGAGGTTGTTTATATGTAATTATCTACTCAGACTTCTTTATCATCCACATCCATGTTTCATAAAAATGTATTTCAAATAATTCTTACTATTTTATAGACTATGGGTTGATGTCATTTATACCCTTGTTGACTTTTTATAATAATTTTATAAAGGAATCTTTCTGTCATTTTCTAAACAAGGTTTTTTTAACATTTTCGATAGAATTAAGGTACAACTGTTTTTATTTAACTTATATGGAGGGTGTGGCTATTTTCCATCATGATAAAATATTTGAAGCTTACCATACTATCTTATAAGGATATTTTCAAAGTAAATGTTTTATTTTATAATTATGTGACTTTTAAATGATTTTAAAAAAAGAGATATTTCTCTCAAACAGTTTGGATTTCATCTATGTCAACATCCTTTGATGGATTTTAAGTTTATTTGAAGTTGATTTATTACGATAAAAAAATTCCATATTGTATTGATGTTTTTGTGGTATTTTTGACTATGGATGTGTTATGTTTATACCATTCATTGTTTATGGAGAAATTATTGACATTTTGTTTGCTATTTTTAATACGAATGTTTATGTTATGTTTAAACATGTTCATATAAGGAATGCATTGGACCTAATAAGTGACAGGTGGATCCCGCTATAGCTCCTCGATGAATCGGTAGGTCCCATGAGACAAACTAGTGTCTTGGCACAAGGCCTTGAAAAAATATTATTTTTAGTCTTGGCACAAGGCCTTGACTATGTTGTTATGATAGACTGGAATTATGCATTCCATCATTATGAATGTGGTTATTGATATCGCATGTTATTATTAGACTAGTATAATATCTATGTGAATAAGTAAATGACATTATTTCATTTTATCTTTTCCATATTATTATTAAGTTAAATTTTAAAAGGATTTTGTTTTAGTAATACATTGCCTTAAATGTTTTTTCTTATTTATAAAAGTCTCTGCTATATTGTTATCCTTACTGATCATCTGAGCTCACCCCTTTCAATGGTTTATTTTTCCCAGGATGTGAAGAAGTAATTTATGAATGACTCGAAGGGATAATATGAAGGGATATGAAGACATGATTTTGTTGTAGTAGTTTTCACTTTATTATGTAATGTAAACATTATGAATTTATGTAGTTATTCCAAGGATACTAGACTAATCAGTCTTTCAATACTTGATCTTTTATGATCATTCCAATGTTATTTAATAATGCACCGACTCTATGTAACTAGGGTCGGGGCGTTAAATCTGTTATACCTTTGGTATGTGAACAAGTATAAGAGAGAATAATGGAAGAAATAGTGTAAGAACAAAATACTCCATCAGAAAATGTTCGACAACATATTGTTAGAGAAGAAGTTCCTGAACAATGATCTTTTCAAGAAGGGAAAATTTTATAGGAATTAGTTATAGAAATTTAACCCTTTATTTTAAACCAGACTTTGGGACATTCAATCATATTTGTTGTGATCATACTGATGATTTAGATAATCAATAGGTTTCCTGTGAAAAATAAATGATGATAATAGTGCCAGATCTATTTTTTTATGATTGTGCAATTTAGAAAATGAATGTAGATATGGAGATATCTGATTTATTATCTCATGAAGTTCAAGAAATTGTGATTAAATTCAACCTGTATCAACAAGAGAATGTCACACTACAAAAGGAACATGAAATTGTAATGAAAAATATTGAGGATCATAATAGAAACACTATTTCTAGAGGGGATTGTGATGCCTTCATAAGGGAAATGTTAAAAGAGACTGGGATGACCAGATATGAAGCTATTTAAAAGGAATATTTTTCAAATTTGAAGTTGTATATGGGAAGATAGTTTGAATAAGTAAATGGTTTAGTGATTAATTCCAGTACTTATACTCCTACCTCTACTACAGGTCCATGTTTGTTTCTATGACTTCAGCGTATTTCACATATTAGGGCACACCTGAATAATTGGATTCATGAACTTCAATGAAACAATGACCCTCTATTAGTTTTATTAGAAAAGAAGAAATTTATTGTTGAATAGTAAACTCAAGTAGAGACTAGCCTTATATTGAGGTTAAATCTGTTTTCATAAAATTGGGAGCTGTTCCTCAAGCAAGATGAATATCATCGTGAGTTTCTGAAGGTCAATATTTTGGAATATCAGCATGTCAATAATTACTCCAAGATGTTGATAATTCAGTTAGGATGCTGTTTGAAGAAGAATATATGATTTTATATGGCAGAGCTGAAGGAGATTTTTGAATACATACAAAATTAAAATCCACCCAATCCTTATCCTTCATTCGTTTTCATACCATGAACCATGACAATGACAGTTTTCATTTCTAAGTCAAAAGATTTATTGAATTAATTTCTTTATTTATCAATTAACATCTATTCTATATATATGTTATATTTTTTGTATTATTTTTTTAATATGTTTATCTGTTTTGCAATATACAATTCTCATTATTCATTATAGTAAATTATCACAATCACTTAACATTCTATTTTATATTAAATGTGTTTTAATTTATTTCCATACATTATTTTTGGTATCAAAAAAAGGAGGGGAAAAAAATAAAAACATAAACATTATTTTTATTTTAGAAATTTAGATATACATAAATATTTCATTGAAATTTACCTTTGGGGAGAACATAATTCTGTCAAATCAAAAAAAATTCTTTTAATGTTTACAAAATTATAAATTATATTGTTTAGATTATAGTTTCAATTTATGGTTTTCTTGATCATTGAAAGGGGGAGATTGTTGGGCATGTATTGTCTCTACAATACTCTATTAATATTATTAATTTTTATGCTCCCAAATACACTTGTTATTTATCTAATGATATTATTTATAATTTTTTTCAAGAAATTTTATATTCATTGAAATTTATATTCATATCTTGAAATAACATTCAACTGTTAATTTGAGACACGTATTCATCAGTTTTTTTGGAATTATCATAATCAATTTAGAGAAACACTGCTCAAAATGTTTTCATTTACAAGAATAACTATTTAATCAATACATCGAAGAAAGTAATATAGGGAACATACCTTACCTCTATGTTGAAGGATAAATGCGTGTGGTTAATCAATCATACGTTTAAAAAACATATGGAAAAGGAACATTAAATTTCGATAAAAATGATACATTTGCCAAAAATAAAAATCATGGTTAAAGAACCCTAGATAATTATAGAAATTTACCAATGTATGGATCATCAACATTACCTCAATGATCAAACTTACGTTGTCAACCATACATTCTGGAAAAGTTATCAAATGTATAATCAATGTCATGTTCATCAGTCTGAGATGATGTGGATAAAAATAGGGATGATCAACCATACATTATAACGTTTAACGCTATGTTTATTAGTTTATCATATTTTGAAGGAACCTTATGTTTGACTTTCCAACATAAAAAATTTGAATTTACGTCATTATCAGAGTTTTTTGAATTAGTCTTTGTGGATTTTGAGGGATATTTAAAGAAGAATTCAAAGACCATTTTAAATTATTTAAAGATCCATTTATAAGGGATATTTTTGCTCCTATTATTAGGGGATGTTTTGATTACACAGAGTTGTATTCTTTGAATTTAAATTCAGTCAATATACATGTTTAATCCTGGATGCGCGATTATCTGTTTTTTTATTGTTATTAAAATCAAATATATCTTATGTAACCTGATATCTTCAAATATATTTCCATGTTTATTTTCTTATAATGTGTAAAGATCTATATTATATTAGTTGTGTGCATCTACTACTGCGAGCTATATCTATTTCTCATATAACTACATATTATATATATTTAGTTTCGACTACTCAAATTCAGTTTAGGTGGTGTGTCTACTTCATTCACTAATCTTTGGTTTTATTGGTTCCGTGTAAAAGAACCAGAAGGATCTTTTTTGTAAGCCTTTATTTGTATGGGTAAAAACTGCTTAGACTCTGTTGTGGATTAGTCTTATGGTATGAGGACCTTACTAGTGAAATTTACCAAGCCCACAGAGATCGTTATTGGTTGAGTGCACTAGAGGATTTTCTTTCCTTGAACAACTATAAATTGATGTTCATTGTTATATATTCATATCTGATGCATATAGTCTCATACATAAACAACACCAACTCTATATAATGTATTGTTTAATTGATATACTTTTGAATATTTTTAAATAACCAAATTCAACCCCTATTTTTTTTATCAGTATAGAAATTCTACAAGAAAAATTTAACCATGGGGAATAAGTTCTAGAGACTATATCTACATGATTATAACTAGACAAGGATTTCATTTCTAGTATTACACAGACTCAATATGTAACAAATTTTTTACGATGTTATCTAGAAATTTTACATATATATAATGGCCTAGACCCACCACGTCCATTACAATGTCAAAACACGGCTCCACTGTGACGGTGTCACCATGAGGGTGGCACCATGATGGAGGCAACATTAGGGTGCCACCATGATAGTGACACCTTAAGTATGACATTGTGACGATGGAAACGTGAGGGTGACACCATGACAGTGGCAAGATGAGAGTGGAACCGTGATGGTGGCACCCTGTCCTCACTGAGTGGTCTTTATTCTTTTCGAGTTCTCATCTTTTCTGCTCCCACAACATATCTTTTGACGTAAAGATGATATAATTCCCCCTTTCAAAGCTATTTAAATACAATAAATAATATCCAAAATCCCCCAAGATTCAAGCAACCCTTAATTTACCAAAACATGTGGTTTTTCCTCAGTGTCACGCCCTTCCCCATACCTTCCAAATCCGCCCCTGTTATGCATTTTCATAGGGTTACATAAAGCTATATAAATCAATGCCGTAATGACCACCTCTCTGAGGAGAATTTTAAAATGACAAATTAATTCAATCTTGCATGACCACCCAACTGTGTGGTGAAACCATGATCTGACTTTAGAGCCATTCAAAATTCCATATCCCGTAACAATAGGATGTCATCCTTATATCACGTTAGAAATTCATTCTTCTTCCTCTTGACTAGTCTCATTTTCTCCCTTGTGAGTTTGGAGTTCCCATTCCCGAGGAAAATGGTGCTCCTATATTGGAGCCTTTCTGATCACCATTGGAGTCCCTGACATTCCCCCTGCAAGTCAATCATCCCCTGTTCTTGGCGCGTGGAGAAGAACATCGATCCTTGATCAAGCAAGTAGTGATTTTCCTTCGTCTCTCCTTATTGTGTATCATGCGGGGTGCGTACGCCACTGTTTATGTGGGAATGGATGAAACCAAACCTTAACAAAGATAAAAAATTGACTGTTAAGAATGATGGGTTGAGTTTGACAATTCTTCTGTACTCATTTATAATTTCTATATGTTGTGAACTGTATGGGATTATGCTCACTGAAAACCATGGTCATTGGTTGTCTTTCCTTGCGCACTAATAAACCCTTGTCTTCTGTGAACATAAAAAGTCTATAACATGGAAATTGGTTAGTCACCTTACCTAGGTTGGTTAAATGGATGCCCAGTGAACATCAATCCTTGTGTGGTCACCCCGGTGAACCATCAAAAATAAGAACCTAATGAATTATGTGCTTGAACCTGGATGTTTCCCTACTCTATTTTGGTAGTATGTGTGTTTTTCTGTTTGATGCTTATGGGGTGATTCGGATAGGGATGAGAACCTCTGTTGTGGAACGGTTGTTGGTTGTAAATCTGAAGCTGTGTGGGGCAGTATCTCGAGGCTTGGTTTGGTTCCAGTACTTTTAGTGATCTCACAGTTACCTTTGTTGTTGTGCCATTACAAGAGAACCGGATGTGAATGATTAAATTTCTATTTGGCTGTTTCTATTTATCTGGCTTGTGGTTATTCCTGTTAGTTGGAAATTAGTGAAAAATTTACTTATATGGGATCAGTTGAACATGAAAACAAGAATGGGATCAATGGTGAATTTCTTTCCGGGATGAGTGATGACATGGTCGTGGGTTCGGTGTTTCTTGTGAATGAATAGTAACAAGGGTGTTTGTGCTTATGTTGGTTTTGGTACACCTAGATTGGGATGAGTGCTTGTTATATATTTTATAAAATTTAGTTCTTATTTTTCTTATTCACACCCTACCCAAGTTGATCACCTAGTGCCGAACACCCCCATTTCATGGGGGAGGGTGTTTTTCCAAACACTCCTATGAGTGGCTGGTTATTAGCTCCTTTTCTGCGCCCTTTACTGACTAGCCCAATACTCATCGGGTAGGCTGTGATGGCCTGAGTTCCATTGTAGAAAATTATTCTTTGGGCAGGGTAGTTATGGTGGTTTCCCAGGTGTGTGTGGGAAGGTTGTTTTCCAAGTGTCTTCAGGATGAGGCCCTGGTGTCTTCGGGCGTCGCAGTAGTTGTTATGGCCTAGGTGTTTGTGGGAATTGTTACGCGTGGTTGTTGGGGCCCAGGTATTTGTGGGCGGGATGTGTGGTTGTGGCCTAGGAGTGTGCGGTTGGGGTGTGGCAATGGGACTTTGGTGACAATGGCAGGAGAGGTTTGATGCGTAAGATGTCTTCAATAACCAGTGGGGGAGTGGCGCGGGGTACCCAAACATTGATGTGTTATTACTATTATATTTCTTGACTTGTGTTATTTGGGAAGCATTCCTTGGTGATGCTTGGGTGGTCAGTTTTTTTGCTAGGTGTTTTGGTTATCTCATTTCTCATGGGTCATTAGAATGCCTCCCCACTTGTGCACGAGAGCTTTTGGTTTTCCCTAATCAGTATACTTTTATGCCCACCCTACGTATATAAAACTGTTTTCATGCTTCCATGAGGACATCATGGATCGTGCAGGGTTAAACTAGTTCATACATTGGGATAGTTTCTGTTGATGTTTTTTCGTTCTTTGGTTACTTTTTTGGGGTTTTATTTTAGTTTTCTATCCTTTCGTTTTGGAACAAGCATATGAGAATGGTCTGTTTTGGCTTTACCTCTACTTCCAATTTTGATGTTGTTGGGATTTACTATCTTATCTCTCGATCCTATTTAATAAAAAGGCCAATTCATTCCATCATGTATGTGATTTTATACCCTTGGTGCTAGTCTCCACTGCATGACCTATTGATGGAAGGTCTCGAGGGTAATTATCTCTCCTTCAACTTGAAGATGGAAGGGTCTGGAAACCTGTTATCCCTTCGTTAGTCTTGGTGAAGGCGGGTCATGAAATAATGGTATCAAAGGAGGAGGTTGAGAGATAGGATGCCGTTCAAAGTTAGGTATAGTGGGGATTTCATTGGATGGTAGGGAAACTGTGTTGGGTAATCTTGAAGCGTGAAATAGGCTAGGGAAGACCAGCTAGGACATGGGATTTTAGGGCCCCCCGTGATCCGATGCAAGGACTCTAGGCCTTCCGAACTTCCAAGTGAGGGTACACTGGTTGTATGTTAGAGACCCTAGGAAAGGTACATGCGTCACAATGACTTGTGTTCATGTGTTTAAAGGGTATTTTGGGGATTTAAAATGAATAAGAAGTCTAAGAAAATTTAAGAAAAATATTTTAAACTAGTAGGGCTTATGCATTCATTTTTTACCTTGCAGCTATGGAACCTTGGAGATGACCACAAGTAGTGTTGGAGATCAAGGCCCAAGAGGTTGACATGGCCGATCGGCAGAGAACTGACCGAGATGAGGAGGATGATCAGTGGAAGAGGATGCTTCAGGCCTTTCAGCAGCAGACCCTTATGAAGTATGAGGGCAGCACCTCGAACATAGAGACCTAAAGCTATCTAGAGGAGCTAGAGATAGCTTTCAGCTTGATCTGGGATCTAAAGGAGTATTGGGTTCCTCTGGCTGTAAGCCATATGTTGGGAGCAGCGCTTCAGTGGTGGATGCTCTACCTCGGGGAGAAAAGGGAGGCTGAGGTTAGCTGGGATGACGTCGAGAGGGAGTTCTGGGCAGAATTCCTCTCTTCCATGATGAAGGCCGATAAGAGGAAGGAGGTACTCTCCCCCCATCAGAGGAGAATGTTAGTGACAGAGTTGGGATCAAGTCCAAGGATCTCCTCTGCTGTGCTCCAGACATCTTTCCAGATGAGGAGTCTCAGGCGAGACGTTTAGAAGAGGCAATTTGACCATCGCTTTAGTATGTTGTTTCCCACATCACCATACTGACATACTTGGATGTCCATAATAAAGCTGAAGTGGTGGAGAGGATGCATATTCTAGGGGGTGTATCGTGAGAGAGAATCCAGTTGGGCTAGTCAAAGGGGAAGGTCGTCAGCAGTAGTCCTGCAGCATCAAGGCCCTCATGGTTTCGACCAGTAAGGAGCTGGCCCCAGCAGTTCTAGTTCTGATCTCTCAGTCCTCGCCCTATCCTTTTGGGCCCAGGACTGAGATGCTTCATCTATGGTAGTCATGGAGACCTTCAGAATCAGTGCCTGGACCGAGTACAATATAATGGAGGTGGGCCAGTGCAGCTCCTGCCCCAGCCGAAACAGTTTCCAACCAGGCCCTTTCAGCAGCAGCAACAGGGATAGCGAGCTCCCGCTCCTCCATGTGTAGACATCGTAGGAGGAGGTTGACCTCAGGGCGCTCCCCAGGGACCTCGACTAAGGCGCGGTCAGGGAGGCGGCCGACAGCCGAAGGGTAGGGGAGCTGGGCGTGGGAAGTTACACGTCAGAGAGGTAGTATCTCCAGCAAGGCCGGAATTCGTTCGAGGTATGGTCAGCTTGGTTAGTACTCTTGCCTATTCATTGTTCAATATAAGAGCTTCACACACCATTGTTGTGCCCAGTCTAGACCGTACTCTGGGTCTAGATACTGAGAGACTTCCAGTGCACATGGTGTTGAGTACACGAGTCAGAGGTTAGACCGACATGATTTATGTTTGTCAAGTGTGTAGACTGATTATAGGGACACATCAGTCAATCAGGGATCTTATACTGTTGTAGATACATCCATATCATGTCATCCTAGGCATTGACTTGTTTTTATCTTTATGTTCCATTATTGACTACTTCCAAATAAGGATCGTGTTTTCATATTTGGGTGGCCGACGTGTGACTTTCATTGGCGAGCGGGGTTACCAGGAAGGTAACCGGCAAGTAGAGCCCCTCCTTTCCTTGTTTGCTGAATTATTAGTGGAGTCAGCAGATACAGAAATGGTGGATGTCCCAGGGATCGTCAATGAGTTTATGGATGTCTTACCTAAAGAGGTGAAAACTATACCCCCATGATGTGATGTTGAGTTTGGGATAGACATGCAACCTGGTGCCCGTCCGATTTCGATGGCTCCCTATAGGATGGAACTTTTTGAGTTGTGGGAGATGCGAATTTAGATTGACGATCTGATGAAGAAGGGTATTTTTCGGCCAACTGTGTCATCATGGGGTGCTCTTGTCTTGTTTGCAAAGAAGAAATATGTTGGTCTGAGGCTGTGCATAGACTACAGGAGACTGAATCAGGTGACGGTCAGGAATCGCTACCCTCTTCTGAGGATAAACGATCTCTTTTACTAGCTGAGGGGATCAGGTCGGTTCCCTAAGATCGATCTACGGTCTGCATATCACTAGTTGATGGTGAATAATGGGGACATCTGAAATACTACCTTAAGATGTATGTATGGAAACTTTGAGTTTGTTGTCATGCCATTAGGTATTACGAATGCACCAGTTGTGTTCATGGGACACATGAACTCCGTCTTCCGGGAATACCTGGATCGGTTCGTTGTCGGGTTTATTGATGATATCCTGATCTACTCAAGGTCAGAGGAGGATCACTCTGAGCACCTGAGAACAATTTTAGAGGCACTCCGACATCACCAACTCTATGGGAAATTTTCCAAGTGCAAGATCTGGACGTGAGATGTGAACTTCCTTGGGAACGTGATCTCAGAACATGGAATAGTGGTTAACCCGTTAATTATTGAGGCGGTTGTTTCTTGGGCAGCACCCATGAACGTGGCAGAGGTTAGTAGTTTTCATGGACTAGCAGGTTACTACCAGGGGTTCGTACCCAACTTCTCCCGAGTTGCATTACCTTTTACACCTTTGATAAAGAAAGACCAGGATTTCATATAGGATGGGAAGTGCGAGGAAGCCTTTAGCTATCTAAAGGAGAAGTTGGTAAGTGCCCCCGTTCTGAGGTTTCCAAAAGAAGGGGCATCATATGAGGTGTTTTGTGATGCCTCGGGACAAGGCCTTTGTTGTGTGATAATTCAATGAAAAGGGGTGATCTCTTATGGGTCTAGACAGCTACATCCCCATGAGGGTAATTATGACACCCACGATATGGAGCATACAGCGGCCGTGTTCGCACTAATGTTGTGGTAGAATTACCCCATCCTGGAGCGCTTTATGGTCTTCACAGATCAAAAAAGCTTGATGTATATCTTCTCCCGGTGGGACATGAAATTATGGAAGTGAAGGTGGATGGAGTTTCTTCAGGACTACGACTTAGATATTTCATACTCCTTAGGAAAAGGGAATGTGGTGGCTGATGCCTTGAGTAGGAAGTCGCAGGAGGCTGAGGTTCAAAATTCTGTTGATGCATGGAAGGCGATGAAGGAGTTGGCTTACCTGCACCTAGATGTAAGTGAGGATGGTGGTAGGGGTTGTTTTTTTCATATGACAGTGTAATCCTCTCTCCTACGGCAGGTGGAGGAGTCTCATTTGGGAGTCATATAGAGTGAAGTAATTTGTTACTAGGTTAACCATAGAGATGCTCCAAAAGGGTGGAGGGAGGATGCTCAGAATCAGATTCTTTTTAGAGGGATGTTGTTTGTTCTGGAGATGATGTGCGAGAGAGTTCTTGGTGAGTTCCAAAACTCACCCTTGGTAGTACATCCGAGAGCTTCCAAAATGTACCGAGGCTTGAGATGACAGTTTTGGTGGCCCAGGGTGAATTGGTCTGCGGAAGAGTTCGTAGAAAAGTGCCTCATGTGTCAGCAGGTGAAGGTTAACACCGCATCCCATGGGTTCTGTTACAACCTCTAGTTGTACCTGAGTGGATGTGAGATGACATCTCGACTGATTTCTTCATAGGACTACCCAGAGATCAAGGGGGTTGCAATGCTATCTGCGTAGTGGTGGACCGACTGACGAAAGCATCCCACTTACAGGCAATCAAGTAGTCAAGTATGGTGGATTCCCTAGAACATAGGTACGTGGATGAGGCGGTGTGGCTGCACGAAGTCCCCATATCCATAGCCTCGGATAGGGATGCATGGTTTACCTCCAGAGTCTGGAGAGGATTGCAACATTCTTTTGTCACCCAGCTACGTCTTAGAACTACTTTTCACCCCCAGATATATGGACAGAAATATCACACCATCCAGACATTGGAGGATATGCTACGAGCATGTATTTTAGAATT
Organism: Viscum album; assembly: GCA_963277665.1. Taxonomy (NCBI): domain Eukaryota; kingdom Viridiplantae; phylum Streptophyta; class Magnoliopsida; order Santalales; family Viscaceae; genus Viscum; species Viscum album. The sequence goes on from OY728164.1 coordinate 93,541,610, forward strand.
TGGAGGATCGTGGGAATGAAACTTCACTTTGGTGGAGTTTTCCTACAACAATAGCCATCACTCTAACATTGTCTTGGCTCCATTTGAAGCTTTGTACAAGAGGTCGTGTCACTTACCTGTGTGCTGGAAAGAGGTCAGGGAGGCAGGTGTTCTTGTCCAGGAGGTGGTGCAGAACATGCTGTAGAAGGTTCAACATATACAAGAGAGGATGAAGGTGGCCGAGGACCGGGAAAATACATATGCCGATAATAGGAGGAGACCCTCGGAGTTCAAGGCTGGGGACAATGTTTTCTTGAAGGTCTCCCCACGGAGTGGGAAATAGAGGTTCACCAGGGGGTGTATGCTTTCTCCCATGTCAGTGGACCCTTCAAAGTGTTGTGGCGGGTCGGTGAAGTGGATTATCAACTAGAACTACCACCACAACTTCTGAGACTGCACGATTTCTTTCATGTGTCTCAGATCTGATGATATCTACATGACGATTTTCATTTCCTCGACTAGGGAAAGCTGGATATCAAGGACAATGTGATTTTTGTGGAAAGACCAGTGAGGATCAAGGAACGTGATGATAATGTGCTCCGTGGATGGACCATTCCATTGGTTTGTGTGTTGTGGAGGCATAACAGGCTCGAGGAATGTACCTGGGAATGGGAGACGCAGATGTGCACCCAGTTCCTAGATTTGTTTTGAGTTTTTTTGTGATTTTTTTATACTTGTTTGTGATGGAATGATTAACCTTGTTAACTATGGAACATGTGGTTATCCTTATTCTGTGGATGTGTGTGAAGAGTCCTGATTATGGGGAGTGGAGGACCCGATCCTTAATCAAGACACATTAATGTGGATGTGATTAAACCAGTTCGGGAGAGTCTGTGCCGCCCAAAGTGGATAGTATCTTGACATGGAGGAAGAAACTCCCTAACCCATATGACGGGATAGTTTGACCCTTGAGTTTTTCCTAGTTACTTGAGAGAGAGAGCTGTTCCTAAATGTCGATGACAATCACTCCTGAGAGGTATCTTTCTAGGTGGTTGTTCTGAACCCCTCTTTTCTTCGGGTCTAGATTTGATTCTCGAGGGTTCGAATAGTTTGAGAGGTATCTGATTTAGTGTCTCGGAGCCACATGTTCCATTACTTTTTCAAAACACGGCTCCACGGTGAAGGTGGAACCGTGAGGGTGGAAATGTGATGGAGGCACCATCAGGGTGCCACTGTGACGGTGGCACCATAAGGATGACACCGTGAAGGTGGCACCGTGAGGGTGGCACCGTGACGGTGGCACCGTAAGGGAGGAACCGTGACGGTGGCACCCTGTCCCCACAGAGTGGTCTTTGTTATTTCCCAATTCCCGACTTTTTCTCTCCCACAACATATCTATTGACGTAATGATGATTTAATGTCCCCTTTAGAAGCCATTTAAATCCCATAAATAATATCTAAAATCCTCCAAGAGTCGGGCAACCCCTAACTTACCAAAACGTGTGGTTTTTCCATGGTGTGACGCCCTTACCTGTACCTTCTAGATCGTCCCCTATTACGCATTTCCCTATGGTTAAAGAAATCTGTTTAATGCATCACCGTTATGACCACCTCTCCAAAAAAAATTGTTAAATGACAAATTAATTCCATCGTGCATAACCACCCAACAACATTTTGAAACCGCGATCCAACTTTATAGCCATTCAACATTCCATATACTGTAACAAATGGATCTCATCCTTATATCACGCTAGAAATTCTTTCTTCTTCCTCATGGTTAGTATCCTTTTATACCTTATGTGTTTGGTGTTCCCCTTCCCGAGGCATGTGGTGTGCCTGTATTGGAGCCTTTCGGCTCACCCTTAGAGTCCCCGACGTTCCCCCTGCATGTCACACATCACCAGTTCTTGGTGCGTGGAGAAGAACATTGATCCTTCAACAACCAGGTAGGGATTTCCTTCGACTCTCCTTACTGTCTATCATGCAGGGTGGGTACGCCACTGTGTTTGTGGGAATGCATGAAACCAAACCATAGAAAAGATAATAAACCGAATTGTAAGAATGATGGGATGAGTTTGACAGTTCTATTGTACTCTTTTATAATTTCAATATGTTTTGAACTGTATGGGGTTATGCTCACTGAAAATTGTGGTCGTTGGTGGTCATTCCTTGCGCACTAATGACCCCTTGTCTTCTGTGATGATTAAATGACCGTAACATGGTAATTGATTAATCTCCTAAACTTTGATGGTTAAATGGATGCCTAGTGAACATCACTCCTTTTGTAGTTACCTCTGTTAACCAACAGAAAGAAGAACCTAATGAATGATGTGATTGAACCTGAATGTTGACCTACTCTATTTTGGTTGTAGGTGTGCTGTTCTATTTGATTCTTATGGGGTGATGTGGATGGGGATGGGATCCTCTATTGTGGCACAATTGTTTGTTGTGAATCTGAAGCAGTGTGGGCATGTATCTCGAGGCTTCGTTTGGTTCCAGTAATTTGAGGGATCTCACAGATCCCTTTGTTGTGGTGACTTTACAAGATAACCGGGTGTGAATTATTAAATTGTCGTTTGTGTGTTTCTATTTCTATGGCTGTGGTTATGCTTATTAGTTTCCCAGTAGTGCAGAATTTACTTAAATGGGATCACATGAACATGAATACATGAATGGGATCAATGTGGAATTTCATTCCGGGGTGAGTGGTGACAGGGTCATGGGTTCAGTGTTTCTTGGGAATGAATAGTAAAGAGGGTGTTTTTGCATAAGTTGGTTTTGTAATTCCTAGGTTGATATGAGTTCTTGTTATATATATTATATTATTGTAGTTCTTATGTTTCTTATTCACGTCCCACCCAAGTTGAGCACCTAGTTCGGAACACTTTCATTTCATGGGGGAGGGTGTTTTTGCAAACTCTCTTATGAGTGGCTAGTTATTAGCTCCTTTTCTACTCCTTTTCCCAAATAGCAAAAGTCTCATCGAGTAGGCTGTGATAGATTGTGGTCCATTATAGCCCAAGATTATTTAGGCAGGGTATTTGTGGTGGTTTCCCATGTGTGTGTGGGCAAGTTGTCTCCCAAGTGGCTTCGTGATGAGGGCCAGGTGTCTTCAGGCGTGGCAGTAGTTGATCTAGCCCATGTGTTTGTAGGCATGGTTACACATGGTTGTTTTGGACTAGGTGTTTGTGGGTGGGATGTGTGGTTGTGGACCAGGTTTGTACGGGTGGGGTGTGGCAGTGGGACTGTGGTGACAATGGCGGGAGAGGTTCAATGCGTATGATGTCTTCAATAACCAGTGTGGAAGTGGTGCAGGGTACCCAAACAACGATGTGTTTTTACTATTATATTTCTTGACTTGCGTTATTTGTGGAGCGAGCCTTGGTGAGGTTTGGGTGTACAATTTTCCTTTCTAGGGGTTTCAGTTATCCCTTTTTTCATGAGGCATTAGAATGAATCCCCACTAGTGCATGAGAGCTTTTGGTTTTCCCTACTGAGTATACTTTTATGCTCACCCTACATATATAAAACTGTTTTTAGATTTCCAGGAGAACATTAGGGATTGTATAGGGTCGTACAAGTATAGATGTTGCGAGAGTTATTGTTGCAGTTTTTCATTCTTTTGGTACATCTTTTTGGGTTTTTTTTACTTTTGTATCATTAACTTTTGGAATATTAATGTGAGAATGATTTGTTTGGGAATTACATGTACTTACACTGTTGGGGTTTTTGGGATTTACTATCTTATCTCCTAATCCTATTAAATAAAAATGGTAATGACTTCCATCTTGTGTGTGATTCTATACCCTGGGTGCTAGTCGCCACTCCGGTACCTATTGAAGGTAGGTCTCGGGGGTCATTATCTCTCCTTTAACTTTAATAAAGAAGGGTCTTGCAACCTGATGTCCCTTCTCTCATCTTGGTGAAGGCATGTCATGACATATCTCTATTATATTAAATTAATTTCTCTCATCATAATCCACAAAAATGACTAATGGAATCTTCAATTATAACTAGACCATACTATAATACCAATTAAATAATCCCACACTTTTACTCCTAGTTCTAGTACTAAAATAAATTCTGTATATATATATATACATTGTTTGAAACTATCTAAATTTTCACAAAATAAACATGAATACATTTCCCATTACATCTCATTACAATACCACAATAACATGAACTAGATTTTTGGTGTCTTTGGAGATTATCTATTTTAAAAGCTTATTTTATAGATGTTCTAAACCTTCCCACATAAACACAGAACAATTGAACCCATAAAGACCCTAATCTAAAAATCTCAAATGTTCAATATATATATTCATAACCATTTGAATGGAATTATAAAGGGTTATCTTATATTCATAGTAAGGGTAAAAATAATAGTTAATAATTGATTATTATAAGTTGGAATAAGATAATGATGTGGAAATGAGAAAATATTCACAGTATAATAACTCGGTATTTGAAAATCAAACCCAAATAAACATGGATCTTCAATAATAAATAAATTCATAAGGTTATGAACATAACATATTGCATGATTCATAATAAAATTATAATGCTGAAATACATATGAATAATATAAAAAATAGACATAATAGCATAATGGAACAAAATTTCATTTCCCTATATCCCATGAAAATTTTGGGAAGGAATTCCTGTATTTATCTCCCATAACATATAGTTTCAAAAATTTATGTCTTTTTTCATCATAGTATACCAGGTTCTGAATTCATATCCATATTTCCAATAATTTAGTCGATCACAAATACACATCCATTTATCCCAAAATTACCTCATAAATTACACAACATTACCCATTGAATTAGTGATATATATAGGGTTCACTAATCACAAATTTCATTACAATACATATATGTACCATGAGAGCATGAAAATATTTATATTTGAAACACTGTAAAATTAACTCATATAAAAGATATAGGTTTAATGACAGTTTCAATTGAATATCTCATTATTCATCCATATATATAATGGTCATGTTATCATTATAGATTATTCACCTAGAAAAAATTAATGGTTGTTGACATAGATGAAAAAATATTTATAATAGCATTAAATGTTTCTTTTAGAATGAAGGAGAAATACTTCTTACAATTTTTTTATCTATTTTGAAGAAAAAAATTATAATACAAGGATATTTGATATTTATTAGTAAAATAATTAAAATTTTGAGAGGAATTTGGTAAAATTTTATTTATATGGAAAAATGAAATTATATTCGATTGGATAATGTTAAAATGAAAGATATTCCATTCACATTTTGTAAAACATCAATGGTGGTATAAAATGACCACATGAAAATCATTGAAGTAATATTTTTTTAATGGAATACATGTATATAGAAAAATATATTAATAAATCATATAAATGTATACGTAATTATGTCAATAAAAATATATTGTATATAGATTTTTAGTAAAAAAAATTGCAATCAAAAATAAAATGTATGGTTGGATTTTCATAAAGTAATCGATTTTAGTTAATTATAAATCAAATAGGGAAGTTAGATGTGATGTTAACCAGAATTAAACATAAATAAATAAATGATAATAAAATAAATATAATTTTATATTGAAATATCATAGAATTCAACAAAATTCCCTTAATGGTAAATTAGACCTATAATTTACAATACAGAAATCAGATTGGAAATAAATACTCTCATCTTTTTTATCCAAACATTTATGAATTCTATTTAAAATAATATACAATAAAAAATATTTAAATGAAATTTTTTATACTAATTTATATCTACAAAATAGTATAATATTTAATTTTAGGCAATCATTATCTATTTATTAGTTAGATATCAATTATTGACACTATCATATGTTCAAATATTCATTATTTTACACATGTTTCATAAAATAAATTTCAAATATTTTTATTTGATACAAAGTTCATCCATATAAATTTATAAAACAATAAAAATTAGTTTTTAAAACTATTTATATATCAAAATGTTAGTTTTATTGAAATAGTGCATGTGGTTCTAGAGAACATGATATGTGATGAGCCTGTTTCTGGTAATATACAGATATTAACAAAATAAGTTATAATGTTAATTAATTATTTTTTGACCATTTAATAATCATTTTAATGATCTATATTACTCTTTAATATTATATATATTTATCACACATTATTTTTAACCTTCAATATAATTTGGTGATTAAAATCAATCACACTATTTATAAATGTCATATTTTGAACTAAATCCCACACGATGTTTTCATTTCCCAATAAATGTGAATTTTTTAATAATTACAAATATATCCTTATATATTCATAATTAAAAAAAAATATCATACTCTTTCAATTAATATATTCTCCAAAAACTCCAAGTAGGGTATCAATGAAAAATTGAACACATCAATAATGGAGGCAGAATTTTTCCTATAAACATGGAGGATATTTTAATTTTTTTCTAGGATAATAGAGAAATTTAAATAATTATTAACCCATAAATTTAATAATACATCCAAAATATAATTATACTATTAATATGTTTTTAGTATTTTTTAACATTCATCGATGAGGAAGAATATGTCTTAATGAAATATATAAAAAAGACTTGATTTGGAAATAATTAACTTACTCCATGAAAAACACCATTGAAAAGTCGATTATTCCATTGAATATTTTACATTTGTGTATAATAAAACCTCTATAAATTAAATTTGTTTTTTTGGAGGTATTTTACGATATTGTTTTCAAACATAGTGGACTAAGGTGTGACAAAAACTAGGGTGGTGAAAGGATTATTTTATATGTGAGAGGAGTGAAATTTTGTATAATAAAGGTTGATATTTTAAAAAATTGGGGCACCAAAAGTAAACCTTAATTGACATGTAATGATTTTAGGTTGGGAAATAATTCAACTATTAATTTTGAGATAAATTTTTACTATTTTTAGGTCTTCTAACCCACCAATTTAACTCTATCATCATTTTTACTTTTAACTAGGTAACTAGTTTCATCCTACACAATTAATTTTTTATGAATGAAAATAATATGTATATTATTGCATTATTTTTTATCATTTATTAAAAATATTAATACCATTTAATTAGAATAAAATTATAAATGTTGTAAGAATTAATACTAAATTTTTTTTTCTTCAGAAAATTATAATCTAAGTTTAAAAATGTAAAATATATGGTTTTAAATTAAACATAATATTTTTATTTGTATAATATTAAAAATAAAATAAATAAATTGTAAGAATTGTTTTACATAAAAATTATATTATTTATATATTTTAATTAGGTAATTAATATAATGGTATTAGTAAAAATTTGTGTTTATTTTATTCAATTAAAATATCAATATATTATTGGATATCATTAAAACTCATCCTATAATTTTTTTTATGATAAATATAATAATGATGTTATTTTTTTCAAATAAAAATTCATAAATTTAAAAATTTATATTTTAATAGGAAACATAAACTGTACTAAAAATTTTTTATAGGAAAAATACTTATTTAAAAATTTTAACTATTTTCATTCTTATTTCCAAACAATTATAATAAAATTATCTTTAATATATTTTTCAGATAGTTAATTTTGATAGTTAATATATTATGTCATCATATAACTGTAATAAACATTCATTATTGAAATAAATATGCATATGTTAAAAAAGTTCTTATTTAATAAATTTTATGAATAAAATTATCGTACTTGTTTTCAAATTATACTAATTTAAATTCATCGATTAATTAATATTAACAATAAAAAATATATTTTTATAAATATTTTTCATATTTTGGTGACCATTATTTATATACACAAGTTCACTTAATACATTACAATGGTTATATATGTCATAGTAAAATGAGTAACAATTTATTTGGGTTTAGTGTTGTGTATTACACAAGTAATTGAAAATATTAATGAATAATACTAAAATATTATGGAGATTGAGTGTTGATGTTATTAAATAAAATAGAACCATGAGATGGTTAAATGTAATTCTATAAGGATTATTGGATGAAAATACAGATATTTTTAATGAGAATTACAAACCATGTTGGATTATAATGAATTTATTTGATTAAAATATAATTAGAGAGGGATTTAACAAAAATGAATAGTTATTATTAATTACAAAATGAATATGGATAATGATGGTGAATATTTATACTTGTGAACATGCATGGGATATGGCTCCATAGACCTAATCAATAGTAGTTGGGTATCTTTTTTTGACAATATTTGACATTGAGGGTATGGCTACGAATCTTCCATTTGTGTGGCTGTTTCTGATATATATTATAATTTATGATATTATATGGTAAACCACCCAATTCAAGCTATAAGTCGATTCACAAATGTTTTATGAATGGTTGTTTTCCCCAACACCTTGGATTAATATAAAAGACTAGTTGACTTTTCCCTTGTAATAATCATCGATTTTCAACCCTTAAAGTGAGTACAATATTGAATAAATTGTGTCACACTGAACACCTTACTAATTAAAAAACTGACTAAAATTAATTAAAAAATATTAAATTTATATAAAAAATAAATCATTTTTATAAAAAATATATATAATCAATAATATTAATTAAACATTATAATGTTTAAAAGATTTGTATTTCAAAAATGATTTCTAATGAAGAAACATATAAAAAATTCATATTGAATGTTAACTTTATGATATAAGTTGAACACATTTCAAATATTATAATAGTGGTGAATAATTATATTTATAAGCTAATATACCAAAATTAAATTATTTATAAATATATATGAATAAATATTCAAGAAATATGAAGTCTAAAAAGGTTATTTATTTAATAAAATATGTTTTTTATATAGATTATTTTCACTCTAAAGATAAATATAAATAATTTATAATTTAAATAAAAAATTAACGTTCTTTTTTGTTAAAAATAAAAATATTATTTAATGATTATTTTTTTGAATTTTATAAAATAATTAATTTTATGCTGAATATAGAAAAAATACATACTTAAATAGTAATATAACATTTATGCCATTATTATATAAATATAATATAATTAAAGTATTTTAAAACCATTTATATTAAAATTTATATATATACAATAAAATAAATCATTTAAAAACATTATTTTAAATTTATGAATATCATGTTTAATGTTTTGGAGACTTAAGTAGTTTTATACTCTAAAAATGTGTTCATTCATTGAAATTAAACATCATTTTTTAATCACATAGAAAGTAAATCTTCAAAATTAGAATTAATATTTTAAAAATTCTTTTCTTATTATTAAATCTTTTAAATTTAATTTTATGGTATAAAATAATGATTACTATGATAAAATTTAATTTCAATGAAACTGGTAAAATTGTTATTTCCAATGATTTTTTTAATGTTTTGTATTTTTATCAAATCAATAGAATAAGTATATTGTAAATAATAAATTTTATATAGTTTTCATTTTCATATATATGTATATGAATATTAACTTAATGTGTAATAAATTTCATATTTTATTAAGAACACCTGATGGTACAAGAATATTTTTTTCTACAAAACATTTTCCTTATCTATTAAATGATTGAATTTAAATCATAATTTTTTTTGAGACTAAATTATATTATATATGATCAAAATTTATATTAATTAAAAAAAAGTTATTTAAATATTTTTATATTATATTTTTCATGAATCATAAATTACTTCATTACAAACTAGTTACCCGGGTAAAAAACCAAAATGGTAGTGTTTAAAAATATAATGGTAAATGAATAATAAAATAAAAAGAATGTGTTAAATATCATGATTGATGATTTTTTTCTCAATATGACTATATACACCATTATATATCATTTTTGAACCATTTTTCCAGGAATAATTTCCTTCCATTTTTTGAATAAAAATGGATGGTAACAATACATCCCTTTTCATCACTTATAAAATGGGATCACTTACAACCTATTAAATTTAAATATCCCTTTAAAATTTTATTGAACTCCTACCGAATTTTACTACGATATAAGTCCCTTTCTTGATATAACTGTCTCGTTCATCATAATTAATCCTAATACCTTCAATTTTATGGAGGTCATTAATGTAATGTTCGACATCACAGCGACATAATGTAATAATAATTTATTTCTCATATTAATCATTCCTTTAGAAACATATCATAACCACTATTATATAATTAAATAAAAAATAATTATTATACAAAATTTAAATTATATTAATGTTACCACCATTATTTTTTCTTCCCCATCCAATTATAAAAAAAATAACATTGATCGTGTGTTTATATAGAGACCCTTCCTTTTCATACATTACATTAACAACATTTTAATGATAATCAACATAAACACAATACACAATGGTGATATATAGGTATATTGTATTTGGAAAATAGGGACTGTAGATACTATTTAAAATATAAAATATAAATTTTTATTTAATTAGTTCCTCTCCAACTTATTATTTTTATTTGAGATCACCTTAGTACACATAGTAACCTTAGGATATACATTAGAAGGGGTGAGTTAAAACTCTAGTTAAAGGATATAAAAGAATATTATAATATGGGGTGAGCATAATCATAACATCATCATCGTAATCATTAGATAAATAATTAGATAACGGAATAGAATGTAGAAATGCATAAAATGAAAAATCATATCTTAGTGGTCAATTACCACACATATTTGTGAACAAATATAGAATTATGTTCAGGAATCATTTCACATTAACACATGAGGTTCATCACAGTACTCAATGCACCATATTGATGTATAATTCTGGGAGAACCCATCACATAAAATAATTTATATTTCCCTACATAATTTTTGTTACACCCATCACATCATGAAATTTATATTATCATGCATACCAAACATATAATATGTAAAAATTTAACATAAAATAAACCATGTATAGAAATTGGTTTCACATCATAAAGCATATATTCGTAAACATTTGGTTCCAAAAATATGATGGAATATCATTCTTGACATAGAACCATATAGCTTTTGTGAAGAGTGAAACAATCATCAAAATGAAAAATGGGAGTTATTATTTGAAAGAAGAGATCCTTTGGAAAACATTTGATATATAATAAAAAAATTAGAAAATAAGTATATCCCCAAAAAGGTAATAAAATGATGAAGAAATCATTTTTAATGAATATATATTCTGGAAATGGGTTCAAAAGGTAAAACCCAAAGAAAGAGAGTTGGGATCAAGAATGTCCCATTACATTTGGTCTGAATGCTTTTTTTACATTAAACTCCTCTTGCGTTTATCTCATTTGAGTTCCTCAAAAGGATGATGATTTGGTATTTTGAATAACAAAATGCCTGATAGTCATAGTGAAGGAGTTTGGGGGATATTTTTTCAAAACATATTTATGTCATGATGCTTGAGATGTATGAAGAAATGAGGGTATGAGGGGTGGTATTTATTATAGAGGGGAAGAGGGTTTTCTTAATATTTTAATCATTTGATTATTAATTTCATCCAATATAAGAAATAGTGTTAAATACATGACTGAAAATAGTAAATAGGGTATGTGAGTTTGTGATTTGGGTGCCTTCATCATTCATGATGTCAGGAATAGTGTACTTAACATAAAATCTACAAATATACGGTAAATTATCATATTTCACTATTAATAAAAATTCAAGTATTTTAGAATAATACCAAATATTTACCCTACCCAATTATGGATTTGTAGAATAAAATAACGAAATCCATTTTTCGAAATTAATTTAATAAATATGATAAATTTAATTTTTAATTAAAATCATAATTCACATGAGAACAGTTGATTTTAAAATAAAAACTAATTTTATAATGATTTAAGAATTTATATAATGTCTTATAATGTCATCTCAAAACTAGAAGAAATAAAATTTTAAATATATGCACATGTTTTCAGAAAGTAAATTTTATTTTAAATTAATTAATTAATTATAAATATTTATTTATGACTTGTAGAAATAAAAATACAATGGTTATTGTTTTACTTATAGGATGCATAGATTTTATTTATACATTCATGAGTGAGTTTATTAATATTTTTGAAGATTTATTATTCATAAAGTTCATATTAATATTCATAATGATAGGTTACTATTTATAAGGGTATATTACTATTCACTAAAAATTATGTTGGTTCCATCAGACTCAAAAAATAACCCAGAACACAACTGTGTATGTTAGATTTTTTAAATTCAAAACATAATATTGGCTAAATCATGTTTAATGGTCACATAGTATTTTTTATCAAGATAATCCTTTATTTTTTTAATGTTTTTATACATTAATGAATAATTATAAGAAATGATTTTCATAAAACATTGGGTCATTACATTCGTCCTCCCTTTAGAAATTTCTCACTCATAATTTTGTTTTACATCAAAAGGTGAGGGTACTTCTCCTTCATCACATCCTCTGGTTCCCAAGTTTATTCTTAATACTTATGATACTTCAACAACCATTTGAAATGGTGGGTTTTCATATTGCGTTGGAACTTATCTCTTCAATCCATAATGATTTCAGATCGCACCTCATAAGAGAGATCATCATCCAGTTGTACCACCAAAGACATGATTACATGTGATGGATCTGAAATGTACTTCCTCATGAGTGATAGGTGAAATGTGTCATGAAATTGAGAAATATTTGGTGTATGTTTAAGTTGATAAGCCATAGATTCTATATGGTCAAGGGTCTCAAATATACATATATACCATGGTCTTAATTTTGAATGCATTCGAAACAAACTCACTCCATTCTATAGTGATATTCTAAGGAAGAACATAGAACTCCATGTCCATTAAATTTTTTTAATCATTGTTATTTTTTCAAATATGAGCAGATTTGATTTTTCCCTTGATGAATTGAACCGTCACTGTCATCTCTTGTAAAATATCAGGTCCTTGTATCTTTCTACTGCCATCTTCATTGCAATAATTCAAAGTTCTACATCGCTTTCTATACAATTCTTTATTTGGATTCATCTAAAAACTTTAGTAGAAGATATTGTTTTATTAAAAATCAATAAATGGTAGAACTCGATCATATCCACATTTTAATTCTCATGATCATTTTCTTTTCATCTCTTCGAGCATCATGATAGTCCTTGCTGATTGGAAAACAGTTTTCAGGTGATAAGCCATGCTATCATTTAATTCAATACTCGAATCATGTTGAATTATCCTCTATAATTTATATGTGAACTTGGGATCATGATTAGAGACAATTAATATTTGAACCCCATGTAGTCTCACTACTTCCACCACATATATCATTGCAAGATGATCAAATGAGAGACCTTCTTGAATATCAATGAAGTGTCCAGTCTTTGGGAGTCGGTCCACCACTACCCATATCACATTATTTTCCTTCGACGTCTTCAAGAGACCCATGAAAAATCCAATAATAATATTCTCTCATTTCCACATGGGCATATGAAAAGTGTCTATCATCCCCATGGATTTATATCACACTATTTCAACATGCTAACATATCATGAACCTCATGATATATTCAATAATCTCTTTCTTCATGATGTCTCACCAATTTTTTTCTTTGAGAACACTTTACATCTTGGTACTCCCAATATGGATAGAGAAAAATGTGCTATGTGCATTATAGAATAGTTCTTTATTTATCTCACATTATGAAGCCAAATAATTCCTTGATCCAAACCGAATCACTACATAATCGATATATAACTATTCTATCTTCCCTTTACATTCAACATTCAACTTTTTTATAGCTCCAAATCATAATTTTGTGCCTCTTTAATATTCGCTTGGATTGATGGTTGGGGAAAAAAATGGTAAAGGTAAGATGTATTCCCTCCCATTATTATTTCCAAATCAATCCTTTTTATTTCCATGAAGATAGGGTCTTTCTCAAACTATAACATGGATAGAGTAGCAAGTTCTTTTCTTCATAAATCATCATCTACATTGTTTTCCATCCTAGTATGATAGTGAATATAGTAATTGTAGTCCTTAATTAGATCTAATAATAACCTTTCATCCTTGTTGATATGATTTTATATGAATATATACTCTAGGCTCTAGTGATCAGTATATATGTCACAGTTCTCACTGTAGAGATACTGCCCCTAGATTTTCAGGTCAAAAATCATAAATTCGAGCTCTATATCATGCATCGAGTAGTTCATCTCATGGATATTCAACTATCATGAGGAGTCACCTATTCTATTATCATTTTTCATGAGTACACACCCCAATAAAATATTTTAAACATCAATATAAACCAAAAAACATTCTATACTATTTGGAAATGTGAGTACATGTGCATTGATCTTCCTTCTCCTTAGATCATCAATGCTTCCCCAATATTCGTTTCACCATACATACTTCACCATGTTACTTTTTATCATAGTTCACATGCTAGAAACTCATGATAATTTTTTTTAAAAATTTTCTGTATTACCCAGCTAGTCCAAGGAAACCACTAATTTCATTGACACTAGAGGGTTTGGGACATTCTTCATTAACCATTGTTTTTGAAGGGTCCAAGTCACTTCGGATCACATTTCTGTAGAACATAAAATTATTCACCCAAAAGACTAACATAATGTACTTGATTTCAAAATTATCATTACATAATGTAACCAACACAAGCCAATGATTTTTCTTCATTTTCCTCCTTTCATTAAGAGTATATGAGAAAATATTCAATAAATAATACCAATAAATTGTCAAGGTAATGTCTGATGTATATATTCATCGAATCCTTGGAGATTATAGGGGTATCAAAAAGTCAAAAAGGCATCACCATAATCTCATACTTCCCATAACTTGTATGGAAGGAGGCCTTTTGAATATCCTCTTTCTCCCTCATGTACATATGATATCTAGAACTATGATCAACATTTTAGAAGTATTAATCTCCTCACAACTTATTGAACAAGTCCTCAATCCTTGAGAGAGGATACATGTTCATAATGGTGATATTGTTGAGATCCCAATAGTTGATACACAACCGAATTAATCCACCCTTATTCTTAAAAAAACCAGTGCACGATAAGGTGATTCACTAGGGAATCTGAACACATTATCCAAATTCACTTCCATTTTTTTCTTTTTTTCCTCAATTTGATAAAATCCATTATATAGAGACACATTGATATATGAGTAGTTCCAAGTATGATTTCTATTGAGAACACCACCTGACGATTTGGGGGATGTTCAAATAAATCATCAAGAAATACATCATTGTATTCCCTCATGATGGAAATTTTTGATTGGTAGTCACACCAAATTGACTCAAAGATTTTTGTGAGGTTTTATTCTTTATAAATAATAACACACATACTATTGATGTATATTCCAATTTAGATTCACGATCACCCCTGTATTTTTAGAGTATCTTGGGTTGGTTGGGAATTTGGAAATATATTTTCTTTCCCGATAGTTTATATGTTCTATGTATAAAGAGAATCAATTCATTCCAATTATTTCCTCAAATTCCACCAAAGGAAGTATTAAGAGATTCACAGGAAGATTATTCCATCATAACCTACTAGGAGAAGATTCCAACACATGGGTTGCAATAATTGAACCATTTACTTTTTTTATAGACATCACTACTTTAAGGTCCGAGGGATTCAATTATATTGTTTAGAAAACATGAATGATATAAATGAATGAAAATATATAGAATCAAATATGAATTTTTTAATTATTGAGTGAGTAGGATGTGTACCTTGTATAACATTAATTTTTTCTCAACTTTCGATGTAGTGATGGAATAATCCTTCCCTTGACCCCTTGTCTTTGGTGGCTGATGATTATGATTACCCATGAGGGCTCAAGGTTTAGTGTATTGGATTGCATAGTGACATTTATATGTGTAATTGTAACATTAAATCATGGGTTGTTATCCTCTTTCATCTACCACATTCATCATCCTTTTCAAGTCTTTTAAATATTTAAGATCATGGTGTCCTTCTCAACTACACTTGGAACATTTTTTCATCCCATTGTGGTAATTAACGTGATAAATCTTCCCACATTTTCTAGTTGGTGGTGGTTGAGTTTTCTTTTCACCATTATCATTATATCAAGTGGCATGAAACTACATCTTTATTTTCTTGTCACCATATACATGGGACCATTCTATAAACTATATTTCCCTATTGAAAGTACATCGAACAACTTGTTCACAACTCTCAATGTCCCAAATTCCAAGAGCCTTTTAATGGTTTGGTTTAAACCCACTAAATAACTTATCAATTTTTATATCATTATTGATAAAAAATACATAACCATAACTTGAAATCCTTTTGAAATTATATTCTTTGGACATGAAGGACCCACCTTCTTTTTTATTGAGAGCTATGATTTTTCTATACATATTTTTATGAAGAGTAAATGAGAATTACTTATTATGAAACATGATATTAATGTATTACCATTCTATATCTTCATTTTTTCCATCTAGAATGGTCTTATTAATTAAATCCTACAATTGATAAGCCTCACTATATAGATGACCAATGGACAGAATCACCGTCTCCATCTCATAATAGTTATATATATAAAAGATCATATCCATGGATTTGACCACTGTTGTGTATCTAGTGGATCATAGTATCTACTAATCATCAGTGTTTTTTTCCTCATAAAAGAGACAATAGCCAGTTGATCCCTATTTGGTGAAGAAGTAAGTTCCAATTTTTATGATTATTATTCATAACATGTGATAGTTGTGTAAGAATAATCATGTAGTTTTTAACTCCACCTCTCAAAGAATTAGGGTTGTGGTTCAAGAAATTCATGTATTGTCTCTCACACAGGTTGTTGTCCTGGTTTCTCATGGATCACACAATTTTATAACATAGGAAAAGTTTTAACAAATCATAAGTCAACGAGTCGTTAATAAATTTCTTATAAATTTATACCAATATCATATCTTATGGAAACCCTATATTAGAAAATATTCTTCTTTTCATATTTTTACATAGTCTCAAAGTATATTTTTTGATATGGTTCACTAATCCTAATTCCCAAATTAACTAAACCCTGCCTCTCAAACAGTCTATAGTGACCCTACCTTTTATTACATTACATTTACATCATTTTAATGATAATAAAATTAAATACAATACATAATGAGGAACCAATGGTTTAGAGCCTTGGGTAAACTAGGTCCATATATACATGTACAACATAAAACAAAATCATTTATTTAATTCATTCATCTCCCACTTCTTATTGTCCCCTAAGATCTATATAGAATGCATAGTCACATAGGGATAAACATGATAGGAAGTGAGATATTGTCCCATTAAGAAGTTAGATAAGAAAAATATAACATGGGGTGGGAATAATCATATCATCATCATCAAAATCATGAGTGTAATCATTAGGTATTTTCAGGGAAAGTGGCAATGCATAAAAATGAAGCATCATATCATTGTGGTAAATTACAACACATAGTTGTAAAAAAATATAGCATCATGTTCACGAATCATTTCACAATAAAAAATTAGATTCATAAATCTATCCAATGTATTGGACCACATTATAATCTTGTGCACACCCGTCATATCATAACATTTACATTTTATTGCATTCCACATAGAAAATATGTCAAACCTGAACATAAAATAAACCATGGAATGAAATGGGGTTAAGATCATAAAGAATAAATTCATAAACATTTGGTACAAAAAATAATTTTGGGATATAATATCTGATATATAACCATTAACATTGAGTGAAGAGTGTAAAAATCCTCGAGAAGTGATATAGGTCTATTTATTTGAAAGAAGTCTGCCTTTGGAAAATGTTGGATTATTGATAAAATCAATTAGAAAACACATATATCCAATAAAAAGTATGATAATGATGTATAAATATTTTTACGAATATACATACTGAATATTTTTTGAATATGTAAAATCCAAGGAAATAGTTGGGGGATCGTGTATGACCCCTTACCTTCTGTTCAGATGTATTCTCCACATTAATGTATTCTTGAGTTTATGTACATTGATTTCTTCTTCAAGGGGGAGGATTTGGTCATTTGAGGAGACCCAGGGTTTCTGGAAGTGGGGATGGAGCTTCATGGGAGATTTTGGAAGAATTTAGTTATTTTTTGAAGCTTATGTGGTGTAACGAAATGATGGAGTGAATGGTGGTATTTATTTTGGAGGGGAGGAAGGTTTTCTTAAATTTTTAATCAATAGTTTATTAATTTCCACCAAGATAATAAATGCTGATGTTTACAAGACATAAAATTGTAAATAAGGCATGTGATTTTTAGTATTAGGTGTTTATATCACACTTAATTTATGGAATAGTTTATATAACATAATATGTATATATATACGGTAAATTACCATATTTCACTAATCATAAAAAATCAATTATTTCAGAAAAATCCCAAACATTCACACTTATCATTATTTGATGTGTAGAACTCAAAAATTAACTCTAGAATCTGAAAATTATACACTAAATAGGAATAATTTAATTATTAATTTAAATCATAATTTACATGAAAATTACAAATTTTGAAAACAAATCTAATTTTATAATGGATTCAAATATTACATACGATCTTATGAAATTATCTAAAAACCAGATGATAAAAAAATTTTAATTTGTGGACACATTTTTTGAATATAAATTTTCTGTCAAATTAATTAATTAATAATAATTATTTATTTGTGACATAAAAAATACCTATACTTTTATTATTGTCATATTTTCCCTTATAAGATACATACATATTCTTTATACATTCATTGGTGAGGCTACTATTCATTTGGAAAATTTATTATTCATATTTTTCATACTAATATTCATAGGGGAATTATACTATTAATAATGGAATGAGGATATTCACAAAAAATTATGTTAGTTCCATTAGTCCCCAAAAATCACACTAAACGCAACCGAGTATATTGGATTTTTGAAATAAAAAAACAAAAAAGTTTCTAAATCATGATTAATGTTAAGATAGTATTAAGTATAATGATATTAAATTATGTTTCCTAATATCTTTGTAATTGAAGGAATAATTATAAGAAGGGAATTTCATAAAACATTTAGACATTATAGTTGGTGTGATCAACCACCTCAAAAAAATATCGTTTTATATTTTTAACAATATCCTCACATAAAATGTTAAATAAAAATAATTGAAAAGTAAATGTGAAATATATATTATAATAATTATTATTATTAAAAGTAAAATTATAATCCATGTTCATCACCTCTCATTAGATAGTACATTTACTTCTCATTGTGCGGACTACTACCAACCTGAAGAAACATTTCTCGTTTTTCATTTTCATTTTCATTATTCATAACAATCTCTTAAAATATGTATAGAAAACATTAATAAATCTAAAGAATATAATTTTTTACGCTTTTTAATGAAATTATGTCAAAATAATATATTTCTTAACCACATTCATACAGAAAATTATGGTAAGATCATGTTTCGCTCAGTCTAACCACCTAATCAAAAAATGATATAGAACTATATCATGGATGAAATTGGGAACATAAATAATAATATTATTGATATTTAACTATAACATAATTATTATTTATGGTTTAATAAATGGAATATTTAAGTTATTATTAAATTATAATCATTGAATACTAATATTTCTGAAATAAGCTTACCCCAATAAAATTTGTACACAGGAAAACTAAAACAGTTATATAATGAGATACAATTTGTCAAAGTAAATATATGTTATCCATTACTGTAAATTTATTTATATATAAATTATTAACATCATATCAAAGTAATAATAAATAAAATTTACATTAAAAATTACACGAAAAAAATTAATATAACTAATAGATGATGGTAAAAAAAGTTACAAATAGATATTATATTCATAATAAAAAATCCATAATTAGGTAGAAAAAGCAACTAACTATAAATAAGAATATTAAATAGAATATTTTAATATTAATTTCTTTTATGAAGGATTTTTGAATGAATTTGATTAAGAAGGAATTGAATGTAAGGGTTTATTATCTCAATTTTCACTCTTGGAGATATACATCTTATTATACGCCATGTAGTATTTAGAATGGTGTTCCTACATAATTTTTTATATTTTTTCTCATGACACTATTTATATTCAAGGTACTTAATGATTCATTTGAAATCATAACCTTCATTGGATTTTGATTAAAATGTTTATAATTTCATGAGTGTTTCACTATCTCATTTCTAAATCTCTGAGACATGTTTGATATTTTTTAACATAAATTCTGTTTTATAGTATTTTAAAATACCCATTTCTATATAATATAATAAATATTTTTTATTTATTTATATTAAAATGTTCATTTAATTTTATCCCTATTATTGTCTTAAATTATTACAATTTTATTACTGTAAGGTGTTTTCTTTACTCAACTCTCCTTGTTGAGTTTAAATTATTATTGTTGGAATTATTTCATCTATTATAAGTTTCATAGAAAATTATATTATTAATGGTCCTTTTATTAGTTTCTAATGGAAAATAAAATTTTTATTCTAATCTTTTACCTTGATAAAATTTCACTGTAACAATATTTATCCCTTTTGAGGATATTGGAAATCTACTATAATGAATATTTCCCATCCCTAAATATATTTCGATTTTGCAAAAATGTTCATATTTTTATATAGAAAACCAATTTTATGTTACCTCATGTGATCCATTATAGTGTTTTCCTTTCTGAAATATTTGTTTTGAATATGCATCACTTTTCCTTCTTTTCCATTCCTTTTTGTATACCATATTTTCAATTTCAATGATTAATGTGTGTTCACTGAGGTGTCAATCATCGATTAATTGGGGGAATTATTGGCTAATTAATATAATCATTATCTATTTAGTTAATGTAAAATATACAACATTAGAGGGTATCTACCTATAAATTTATTTAAAATCATTATATTCCCATTAATATTATATAGGATTTTCATGTTTTGGGATTGTATAATGAATTTTCTACGAATATGTTTCCATTTGAAATAGATATAAAACCAATTTTCCATCCATATCATCTTTATAATATGATGATGATGATAGATTTTATGTGGAAAACATATGTATGGATGATGCTGAGTGGGAACCTATATCACCTTTCAAATCATGGTTTTATTTTTATATATCATGGTATGTTCATTTGTAGAAATAATGAGTCTATTCACATTTTTATGGTCATAATTAGTTTTTCCACATTTTCAAGCATGGATATAATGTGTTTTTTCATTTAGATATGAAAATTATTATTTTTAACACAATGTTTTCTCATTATTATGATTACTTCACCTTTCTATGGTTTGTTTCCTTTTTTTGGCTATGTTACATTCCCTTATTATGCATCCATTTTATGATATTTCATTCTTACAGTTTTATATTCATTTTTCTATGTTCTAAAATATTTTTTGACAGGGTTATCTTTGTTATATAACCTGATTATTCTTATATAATCCTATAAAGAACACTTAGGTTCTTTTATAATTAAAACATTTTATTACACTTTATAATAATAAAAGATATCCCCTTTATTATATTACCATTTACCCATGTTATTTAGTTGATTATAAAAATATCTATTTATTTATAATGTGTTATTGTGTTTCTTTAATTCTGGATAAATATTTTATGGGATTGAAAAAAAATTTTATGTATCTTTTCAATAAATTCATTATACCATATCTCTGTTGAGACTATGTGATTTCTTTTGAGATGTAATTATTTAATTCTAGAAATATTATTTAAAAAATATATGTTTATATTGGGAATCATACTTTGTATCACCAATGGGAATACATATTTTGTAGATTATTTTAGTCATATTTTAAATATTAAAAAATAAAACTATAAAAAACCCCTAGGTATAAGTCTATTATATAATTACATGTATATGATAGAAAAATGACTTTATGGAAATTATAGATTTTGTGGTTCTAATAGAAATGAAATTCCTATTTGGATATTGAAATGTGGACGCATGTTTGTAATAGATGCACCTAGTGGTAATCACACTGCAAAAGTCTAATTTAGTATCGACTCAATATTTACATTTTTGTATGATGTGTGGGATTAAGACTAAACACATTTCTAGACACTCATGGGGTATAGTTTTTTAATTAATATTCTCTTTACATCCCATTATGAAGGATTTAAAAATATTATGGATAGAAAATAAAATAAAAAATGACTCTGGATAATATATATTGAAATTTATAAATTTATGAGTTTAGGTATGTGTTAATTGATATTTTATTCCTCGGAAAAGGGTATTTCTAACTTCATGAGAATTGATTTGAATGATTTTCATGTTAAAATTATCTTACGAAATTTTAGGAATATTTTGTGACAGTTCTGTTTAAGATTAGGCTATAAAGTATATGAAAACCTAATATAATAAATATTAGATTACACCAGGATGATAAAATGAGGGTTTGTTTATTGATAACTATTTAGGGATGGTATTTCATAAGAATGTGATCATTTACACTAATTTAATTGATAACCATGTTGATTTTTAGTTTTTGGTTGATACTGGATCATGAAAATGATGATGAGAATTTTATGTATCTAAAAACTACTACATCATATAATTGAATAATCGTACAAAAATATTCAGTTGATAATATTAGTATATTTATATTAGAGAGGAAAAAGTAAATTCATAGTCTTAAATAAGGTCGTGAGGTTTATATATTTATAGAAATTAAATATTGATTCTTGAATCTATTTTTATTAGTGAGTGATATTTATCAATTATATTCTAAAATATTCTAAAATTTTTGAGGATTATGTGACATAAATATTGATTGTTCATTGGTATTTTCTCATTTAAATGTGTCAAATGAAATATTAAAATGTATAAATAAGCGTGAAATGTATTATTATGATAAGGATGCATTTTTTTAGATAATTATAAGAGAACTCATGAATGAAAGATAGATTAACATTTTGTTTAATATATGATTATAGTTGAAATAATAAATAGTTCATTGATTTTTAAAATGTATGATAGAAATTATTGATAACCTATGTATTTATAATTAATTCATTACTTTTTTGAATTTCTATTCATTTTTGGTAATGCTGTATATATTTTTTAGTGTGAGATTTTATAACCTTTAGATAAATTTTTTTAAGGGTAAAATATATTATTAATTTCAGTATGAATAATTTGATTGGTTATTTTTTAATGTCTTAGAGATTCATATGGATTTTATAAAGCTAAAAAATGAAGAATATATTATTATGAAATATTCATACATGGTTATATGATTATATGAATGATTAATGTTTTTTAAGGAAATGTAATTAACTTGATATAGCCTAATATAGTAATGTATATTTCATAATAGAATTTATATCCTGGGTGTTGAATATGATAATAATACACTCACCTACTTTCTTTTATGAGTAATAATTAATATTTTGGGTAGATAATTTACATAGGAGGAGTTGAATGTAAGAACCTATTATTTTAGAACATTTTAAAATAGTATTTTCATTATTATCTTTGGTCACACGCAATGAAAAAATAACACATTACCAGACTAAATCAATCCTTGATATATTAAAATTACATTGAGAGTATAAAAATTATTATACAAAAATTTTACAACCAATTAATATTTTTCATATTATTTGTTTATTTTAGTTTAGACCATATTAAAATGATTATTATAATAGGAAATATTTAGATTTATTGACTGATATTTCAACATTGAAGTATTTTGAAATATATATGAAATAAAATTAAATAAACATGATGTTTAAATTTTTTTTATTAAAATAGTTAAACATTATATATTATATTTCTATTTTGAAGGAAATTTTAAAAAAATTAGAATTTCTATTTGAAAAAATTAATAGCTTTTTTTATTAAACATTTCTATATTATCATATCATGAATTTTCAAAATTTCCCTTAAATAATTTATTTTTAGGTGAATAGTTGAAAATAAATATATTTCATTAAATTTCACTTTTATGAAGTTAAAATAAAAAAACAATGAAATAAAATTCATTGATAAAATTAAATATTTAAATATATCGTTACTACAAGAACATGATATTTCACTATGTATTTTGCTTAATAAAATATTGTGCTCGATAACTTACTCCATATAAAACGTCATACTAAAATGTGTTTTGAATATTTTGATGGATATTATTTATAAAATATAAGAATGATAAAACATATAGTATAATAATATTTAGATCCATTATTAATTCTTATAAAATAGTATTAATAAATTATACACTTTTAATATAGAAATGTACATTATAATTAGTTTCTCATTATATATTTAATTTTTATATAAAAGATAAAATTATAATTCTAAAATTTGAAATTTATAAAATAAAATAAATTTATTATTTTTTAAGGAAAATTTATCATATGATTAAATTTTTGGATTTAATTAAAATAAATTATTTTTATGGAATAGTGAAATTTATTTTTTTCACCATAATGTTACATTTGTAGTCATCATAAATATATGAGTATGACCGAAGGTAACATAAAATACTTTTATTGATTACATATTTTATTACCGAGTAAAAATATGAGTATGACCTAGGTAGTTTTTCAACCAAAAAAGATATAGGTGATTTCTTAATGAATTTTTTTATATGTATTATATAGTTTTTTTTAAATGGGTGAAATTAAAATTTTAGAATTTTAATATTTATTAAATAATATTATATTTGATATCTAGAAATAGAAATTGGCTTAGAATTATTTTTCTTGGGAATTTCATAAAAAATATTATATATGATTGAATAACAGAAAATAATAATTTTTAAGAGAACAATATTTTATTTTCATTTATTTAAAATGTAAATTTTTTATTTTTATTTTATTTAAATTGAATTACTTCCATTTAATTTATAATTATCTAATAAATTTTCATATAATCAGTAGTGAAATTTAATTTTCAATAAAAAAGTTTTTTATAATTAACAATCATTTTTTCTGAAAAGTAGATATTCATCATGTTTTATGGGTTTATTTTAAATGGAATTTCGGGAAATTAAAGCCACATAATTTGATAAAATGGATTCCATATTAATAATTGGATTTTTATATTATTTTTAATGAGATAATATTCATTTTTAGTCATTTTGAATAGTATCATTAGTTGAAAAACTCAGTGACCATATTAGGAGATACAAAGTGTTAAAAGAGTTAAAAAAGTATTAAGTGTAATAATTAATAAAAATCATGGCTAAATCTTATTTAATGTGGATATTTAAAACCAATATTCTATATTATATACTTTTCTATTTTTAACCCCTCATGCTCGATTAAGTCATTAATATAATTTAATGTTTTGAAAAAAATCCAAGTTTGTCTTCTCCCTCACTTATAAAAGAACAACCCATATCCATTCTCCTCTACACATAAATATTTATATATAATTCCCCATAACAACCTAAATACCTTCCTAACATCCCAAAAAATATTAATAGGTCTTTTCTCAATCATAATAAAATCTTATGATGTTTTAGGCATATACCTGAGGTTTTTTAATTTAGAAGCATGGTTTTTAACGTTTTGTTTTCGTTTTATTTCATAATTTACCTATTTCAAGCCCCTCCTAGTCTATGTAATATAACAAAATAAGTATATACCATATATTTTAATTAAAATATGTCGATTCTATAACCATTTTTCATTAATTTATACATATAATGAAAAATCAAAACATCCTTAGTGCGTATGTGGAGACAACCAGATCGTAAAAGAAGATGTATTTTATATTTCATCGTAGACTCTTAAGGATAATCATAATAATAGATCGAAATAAAATAATATTATATAAATGATATAGATTCAAAATGTTTTTGGTTATTAAATATTATAAGAATTTTCATATCCTCTAAGGAAAAAAATCTTATAACTCTTTATTTTGTGCAGACTACCGCCTAGTAAACTGATGAATGTTATTTTTCATCACCACCTCACATGATTGGTATATATAAGTCAATATAATGAAATACTATGATATTTAGGATATCTTAAAAATTATTTCATTTTAAAATGATATGTTCATTCTTTCCCTAATTTTTGTTGAAGAATTGAATCGGCAGTCAAGCGTACATAAAAACTATGGTCTCCGTGTTGTAATGTAATTAATTTATCATAACCATATTTTTTTTTCATTATAAACATATAATTAAATTATTAAAAAATTATAATATGCTAGAATTATATAAATTATAAACTCAAGATCAATAAGACATTAGTCATCAAACTAAACTCATTTTGGACATATGATTTGAATATCATCAAAACATCTACTACAAACAAAATTGTTTATGTAATTGAATATAATTAGGTAATGAATACATAAATGTAATCAAAATAATTAATTATGTTAATAAGAAATAAATACATAATATATGTTTATTACTAAAAATGATAAATCTTGTACATAATGATTTTTCCTCAAGGTAAGGGACACATTATCATAAAACTAGAATTCTAAATGTTTTAATGATTTATTTTTAAAATCAATATAATTTACATCATATTCTTAAAATTTATTTATGGAGTTATTTTTATTGAATTAAATAAATTATAGTTCAAAATTTATGTCTACTTTGACTTTGATTAAAAAAAATTAAATTGAATATTTTCACTTTTTTATATAGAATGTTTTGAATTTCATTACAAAAGGAAAAATTAATTTGTTTTCATAACATATATCGATTGAATTATTTTTTCTAATGTAATATTTGTTATTTGTTAAAAAAATTTCTCGAAAAATGAACATGTTGTCATAGAATATGTTAGTCTATATCATCTTTTATTTTCCCAATATTATGATTTTTTAATAGGATAAGATATTTCTCCCCTTTTTTATACAAAACTGTCATGTGTTTACCCTATGGGTTAAAATGAGTATTAAAATAGATTATTAAAGAAATTTAAAATATTTAAAATGTTTTAATGATGATATAGTTCTTTAAAATAGTATATAATGACATATGAACCTGATAAAGCATGGATGAATGGTTATTCTATTACAGTTTTCACAACGGGTATGCCTAATATAGCCCTCCAATGCATTGAGTAATGAACCTTATTCTCATCATAAAAAATAAGGGAGATAATTTTGGGTTTTATCATATATATTTAACAAATAATTTGTTATTTATGACACTAGAGAACATATGTTATGAATATGATGCACTAAATGAAAAACAGGTTTTACATTTTCATTATATAGGTTTTAATGGTTTTAGTAGTGAAAAATAGTGGTCTCCTCCTGGGTATATGATTTATTTTAAGTGATAAAGGTGTAATGATGAAAAGGTAAAAAATTTATAGGTTTTAATGTTCTACTCTATAAAATTTGTTTTTATTCATATATGTACCATATTAATGTTATTGTGCCCGATGAACTTTTTGTATATTCTCACATCATTTTAGTGTTAGTAATAAATAATAAAAAATTATGTTAAATGCCATGAAATTATTTAACGAAATTTAAATTATTTTTATATTAAAATTATAATATTTATAAAACTATATACTTTGTGGCAGTTTATACTTTTCAATAAGAGATATTCTACGTAAATATGATAATCTTATTCTATATAAATGTTAATTTATAAGATCATCATGAATGAAGGTGAGTGACTTTTTGTCTAAAAACTCAACAATATTTATTTCCTTAAGGATTTTTTCCTTATAGTTGGTATTATAGAAAATGTTTAGATGAACTTATATCACATGTGAATTTTAATATAATACCCTTAATAGATACTATATTATGTTTGTGTTGATATGTTATAGTATTTTATGATTAGAATATTGCTTTATCTATTAATGACTTTTATAATATTTTTCTATAGAAGAAATAAGGAAGTTGAAGTAGAGTATATCATGATTAAAATAACCTTAAAAATTGTAATCCTACAACATTTGAAATTTTAAATTAATATTTTTTTATTTTTATGGCTAATATTAAGAAGGATACAAATGGTTTTGGAAACTATATCATAGAAATAATAGATTTTCTATATAGAAACATTTTGATTGTTAGAATTTTCATGAAATTGATGCCTTTTGATTTCATTATAACTTCATATCAAATGGTAGTGGACTGATGTATAAATAAAAATAAAATTATTTTTGTGTAATGGTATATTTAGAATGAAAAAATGCAACCTTGGTATTTTCTATTTTGAAGGTGAATCTGATTAATGGTGGGTTTTAATTGTGAATAATTGAGTATGATTAGCTTGATTTCATGGAATAAGACACATCTGATAATATTTTTTGAAAAAAATATATTTTTTGGGTTTGAAATCAAATTAAAGAAGCATTTATAAGAATTAAGAAAAGATGAGGAGGATTCAATATCTGTGTATGAAAAAATATTTACATAACTGGTTGGGTAATCATAAATTTGTATCTTGGACATTGGTAGTAAAATTATTTGATTTTACTCTGGATTGAAACCATGTGTGTGGATATACTTTCCATCATGGAAATTTAAATTTTATGAGAATTTGTATTGTTGATAAAGTTGAGAGAGTGTGCGAAAAAATTAATTTTCCATGTGATGATAATAGTGAGAAGTAATCAAGGTGGAAATAAATATAGAAAAATAAAAATAATAAATATTTTTTAAATCTTACTACATCATCCATGTTTTGTAATGAAATATTATATGTAATTTTTATAGGAACTAGAATGTGTTACTGATGTGTTTTTCTTGGTCATGAGTCTCAAGATAAAAAAAATCATATATATATTGAAGAATGGGATAATTAATAGTTATCAAACTGTGTGATGATTTTACTTTATTTTTTATTAAATTTTGTTTATTTATGTCAAAATTTAGTTACATTGGGTGTAATTAATCAAAATAAATAGTAAAAAAGCATGTAAAATCATTTCCTACTAATATGGATAATGTTGTTCTACATTAAAATAGTGTTATAGGTATGTTCCATATTTATTTGAATTTTGCAGATGATTTTTTTGAATCTATTTCTTCACATTACTTCATTTTATAATAAATAGACCAGTAAAAAAGTTATATAACCTCATGAAAGTAATATAATAAATTTTCTGAAAACTCATAGTTTAATTAATAAACCAACCATGATTTATAAGAATGATAATATTATTTTTAGTGGTATGGGTTTTCATGATTTTTTTAATCAACCTAGGGTAGTGTTTGATTTTTTTAATTTTTGAATTAGATTTTAATTTATTAATCTATGATATATTGTAGATCTATGAATGTTATATTCAATCATTTAATACCTTTTATAACATATTTAAAAGCAAATAAATTTATTAAAATTTGAAATTAAACATACCATGATCGTATTATTGAATTTAAATCGGTAGTTCAATTTAGTGATTTTCTCATAGTGAATAAATATATGGTTGTATTTTATAATGAATTTCCTTGTTATATTCCAAATAAAGAAGTTGATATTTGTATTTACTTAGTTCATGATGCTATGATAATGTAATTAATCCCTTATAGAATTTATCAATCCAAACTTTTAGATTAAAAAAATTCTGAATTTTCACATAAAGGATCCTTTAATCCAAAAACTTGACTAATGGAAGATTGTATTTTATTTCATAAAATTAAATATTTTTCACTGATTCCGTGTATTGATTATAAGTCCTTTAATAACAACACTGATCAGAAAAAATATCATTTAACTCATATCAATTATTTATTTAACCATATCTATAGAGCCAAATATATTTTTAGGAATGATATCAGGTTACGATACCATAAATTTAAGGTTAATGTAGAATATATTCCATATAAATAATTTCAGATTATATATGGGAATTATTTGTTTTTGGTTATAACCATTTGGCGATCGAAAACAGTGTCTACATTCATGGATCATATAAATAGAGATTTGAATGAATATTTGGAAAAGTTTTTGGTAGTGTTTATTGATGATATTTTTTTATATTCTATAATTATATATAATCATGAAAGACACCTAAGGATTGTTTTTCAATCCTTGAATGAAAATAAGATTTATGGGAAATTTAATAAATGATAATATTTTTGGAATATTTAATTAATTTGGTATATTGATTATAAATATAGAATAACTATATAACATGTTAAAAAAATGGTTGATGAAAGGATAGGAAATACAAATTTTATAGTGATTCATAATTATTTTGGATTACAAGGTTGATACCAGTGGATTGTTGAAAACTATTATTGGTAATCTTTCCCACTTATTATATTGAGTCAAAAAGGACTCAAATTCATATCGAATAAAGAGTATAATAAATTTATCCAGGATCTAAATATTATATTGGTGAATGATCTAGTGTTGTACCTACCCTTTTGAAATATTTAAATTATAATATACAATGATTCTTCATTGACGAAACATTGTTGTGTTATAATGATGAATGACATGTTAATTTCTCATGCTTCAAATTAATTAAAATAATTGGAGAGAAATTATCCTACAAATGATTAGAATTAGAATTTTTTGTTTTTTGTTTAAAAATTTTTAGGCAATGGTTATATGCATTATGATGTGAAACTTATGGTAATAATAAATTTTGGAAGTATATAACGACATAGAATGGGTTTCAAATGTGCCATAAAAATGGATTGAACATACAATGGACTAGGATTTCATGATTCAATAACATAAATTAAAATAAAATAAAATAAATTGATTATTTGATTTAAAAAAATAATAGATAATTAACTATGATATATTTGGAACATGATCATTTTGTAAATGATTTGATAAATGTCCATCATGATGTTATGTGTGCTAGAACATCCATTAATATTTATTATATGTTAGTAACATAATTATTTGTAGATTTAAAAAATAAATATTATATGGAAGAGAATGATTTGTGGATAAAACAAAAATGTTAATGAAATGTATGATCCCAAAACATAATATTGACAAGGAAGGTGGTATGATATTTTGAAAAATGTTATGTCTTCTAATTATCTCGTAATTGTAAAATGTCTTTTTTTAGGGAATATTATTTACCATTATTTTATATTTATTTGTTTTAATATGTGGTATAGAGAACATTTGAATTATTATTGGTTTGATGGAATATAGAATGATATTGTAGTGTTTACCCTCTTTTTTATCAATAGGTTAATGGAGAATTAAAAATTCTGAATTGGATGCTTCATCCTATTCAAATGTTAGATTTGAAATTGTAAAATATATTTATGGATTCTGTAGTGGGAAATACAAAGACACCTCAAGGTATTAATGAAATTTTATTTGTTATTAATTGATAGAATAAACCAATAAATTTCTTTTCTCTCTGAGTCCCCATGTATTTATATCGAATATTTTAACAATATATCATGGAGTAAGTTTGGTTACATGGAGTTTTTTCACTATTATATCTGAAAACAATCCCGAGTTTACATATAATATTTTTAAATCCTTCAAAATTCATTTGATAAATAATTATATTAATTCCATCATTTAATCCTCAATCTAATGTAATATCATAGAGAGTGAAACAAAGTATCTAATATATGATTCTATATTATTTAATGGTTTTCTAGATATGTTGGGATCATAATCTTACATTAGTTGAGTTCCATTTAAATAATAATTTTCATCCCATTATATAGATGGAACATGATGATCAATTATACAGAAATAGGTTTCAGACTATAACTTGTTGGGATAATGGAGGCGGAAGGAATTTGTTTGAGGCCAATGATTATACAAGATATGATTGATAAGGTAAACAGAATTTAGTAACATAGGATATATTAATAGAGTAAGAAAAAGTGCTTTTTAGATAACTAGAGAATTATTAGTCATTCGAGATATGGAATCATGATTTATATAAAGTATCTCTATGGAAATATTTCATGCATTTAGTGTAAAGGGATATATGATTACACCATTCATCAAATAATATGATATCCTTGAGAAGGTAGGATTAGTTTCATTCAATGTATCCCTGCTTTCTTGTTTGTACATATTACAAGATGTGTTTCATTATTCATTATTAATGAAATTGGAGGTGGATGCATATCCTTTTTTGAGCCTCAATTAGTATAGTTTTAGGATAATATTTCATATAAAGAAAAACCTTTTCATATTATTGATCGTAAAGAGTACATTTTTTTTGAGTAATGTGATTTTTCAAGTTAAGGAAATGTGGAAAACCCATATTGTTGAAGAAGAAACATATAAATCAGAAAATGCAATGGAAAAATATATCCCAACTAGTATATGTAATGACTAAAATTATGAGGACACACAATTCAATAGTGATTATGGATATAAAAACATAGGTAATTCTAATAGTAAATCAATTTCTTACCATATTAATATTTTTGATTTATATTATATTTATTTATGTTTATTATAAGTTTTTTTTATTTTTCTATCAAACTAAATATTTTTCATCACACTAAATTTATTTACATTTAATAATTTAGTTTATTGAAAAATATATTTTTCAAAAAACTTTATTTCTTATTAAAAAAACAAATCATTTATGATATCAACAAGTAAAAAAATTAACTTTGAGTTAAATTTTTATAATTTTTTCAAAAATACAATTTTTTTGTTGTGAATATTAAAAATATCTAATATTGAAGAAAATAAGATTTCACACCCAATAATCTACATGAATTGTAGTTGATGTTGGACAAGTGACTATATATTTTGAAAATTTGGGATCTCAAATTTTTAGGGATGAAAGTAGATTACATAAATTTATAGGCATCTATGAATTGAAAAAATATTGATTAAAAAAGCATTATGAAAAAGTGCTGATATAATATTTATATATTAGAATAAATGTGAAAATTATGTCTAATATAATATCATAGTGTAATATCATTTCTAATAATATATTTCTATATATATATATAACATTATTTAAATATATACTGAGAACATATATAAATTGAGCACATACATATATATATTATAACTTGTATTAAACATGTATGTTTTTATGTCTATATTAATATATATTTAGAATATATTTTTCCATAATATATATACATATGTAAATAATGTATTTTGAATATATATTCATAAAATATATTCATAATAAATTGCAGAATATATTCAGAATATATAGCAGTTTACAAACTACAGTATATTCATACTATATTTCAGTATATGTGAAATCAGAATAAATGTATGTATGTATCTAAATATATATTAATTATATTTAAATCATAATATATTTTTATTATATAATATAATATATTTTGAATATATATCATAATATATTTATATTGAATTCTCACACACTCATAATCATAAATACAGATGTTTACTAAAAATAAATTTAGATATGATATTGTGAGAAAATATATATATATAACACACACACACATATATATATAATCATCTCCTGAACTATTAAAATAAATCTGAGTTGATCATATAATGACTATAGCAGTAAAAAGTAGTTTAAAATATGTAGATAAAATACTATAATATAGAGGGAGCGAAATGACAGTATGAGTGTATTTTAATTTAAACCAGTTTATTAAAAAATTCAATTGTTTTGAACTGATATATTCCTATTCTTAAATGGTTGACCAAATGTAGAAAATGAATGAATGTATTCCTCCAAAATAAACTAATTTTCATAACCCCATATTTGACCACAATCAGAAATGATATTAATTAAAATTTAATATGATTATATGTAATATTCCATATACCCTTAATATAAATCATACTTTCATAAAATACCCAAAAAATAAATATCATTTAGGGGGGGGTGAATAATGAATAAATAAAACACTTACTTATTCCTAAAATTTTTTACATTATTGATCATGTAATAAACACTAAAAATGGGAAAATGATTCTCCTTTCTTTATAACCTTATTGAGAGAATATATGGCCCCATTCCGTTTAATCTAATGTTATCCATGTGATTAATTAGTACCTATGAAAAGATATATATTATTATAAAAAGGATAAAAATTAAATTTAAAGAAAGTATATCTATGGAAAAACTCTTAAAGGTCACATATATCAGTTAGCTCCATCTTGACTCCAAATAATCATCATTATAAAAATAAAGAATAAGTATCCCACCTATACTTGAGTTTTTTTGTCACAATTTCCCAACAACATAATACCAAATTAGATATTGAATATTTATTTCTACATGAAACATATAATGAAACATATCACTGTGATATAACTGTGGGGCTTCAAAATGGTACTTTTTAACATGTTTTTAAGAGTGTTTTTGGAACCAAACAATGTTTTTAGGAAAATAATTGCATACAAGGTCTAAAAGAATTCAATTATATGTCCATAATTAATTATAAATAAATAATTAATGAATTTATTTAAACTGTGGAATATCCCTTGAATATATAATTAAAGGAACATGGATTATATTTATAAAAATATTATTAATGGGAAAAAATATAGCCATGAAAAATTTGGTAACATACGGACTCAAATGAATTTTTATCAAACCAAAAAATAAATACATAACTTTGAGTTGTATATTGGTTCTATATCAAATTTATCCAATACTCATCAAAAAAAATATCGGATTCATATTTCTTATTTGTCAACCAAAAAATCAAAAACTCATTTCATGAACACTTGCATGTATAATATAAAATAACGATAAAATGGATGTTTCATGCGAGATAAAATTTATGATGATGTAAAGGAATCTAATATAGTATTATTAATTTAAATTGACAGACTATTTGAATGATTCAAACCTAGATAAACCATATAATAGTTGAATAAATAATTAATTTGATTTTTTAAATCACAATATAAAAATAAATTTTATGATATATTGTAGTTAAAGAAATTTGGGTTTTCCTTATAATAAAACAAAAAAAATGAAAATTTAATATGAAACATAATATTTGGGAACATCATATATGAACCAATCCATATACATATTGAGTGGAGTGAGATGTTTTTATCAACAAAATAAGAATCATCAGTGAATGAAAACCATATGAAGTCATTCAATGAAAAAAGTGAATTTAAACAACATATCAATATGTGAAAATTAATTCCCTAATCAATTTTTGTATAAATGTATGATCCTACCTCAGAATTTACATAAATATTCATTGAGTAATTTTATAAATAAATATATAATCTAAATATAGGGTAATGTTTTAAAATTTAAATATTCAACTAATATTAAATGAACTATGTAGATTCATTATACCTTATTTTCCATGTGTATAAAATAATTGTGAATTAAATAAGTATAGCGTGAAACTATTTTTCCACAAATTTTATAATGAATTCATGTTCTATATAACAAGGAAAATTAATATACATATCATCACAAGTTGTAGAATTTTTTTCCCATATATTTAAGATACACAACATATATATGATATTTCTAAAGATGTAATCATTAGTTATAGAATATTATATTTTGATAAGTCATAAAAATTTAGCATTATTGGTTTTAAATCAATATATAATTCTACATTAACATTATTATAAACATTATGTTAATAAATTTATATAAAATATGTTACAGTTGAAATTTTTTTATTAATATGAACTCACTTTTCCATTCATTGTAATCATTATTAAATATTTGAATCATTACGAAATAAAAAATAGTGTATGGAAATTAAAAATAAATACAAAAAACTGTAGTATGTTTTATCTTTTTTATATTTCTTATTATAAAAATCAAAATATCCATAAGTTGTTTATTCCGTTCG
The DNA here is from genome assembly GCA_963277665.1 of Viscum album. Lineage (NCBI taxonomy): Eukaryota > Viridiplantae > Streptophyta > Magnoliopsida > Santalales > Viscaceae > Viscum > Viscum album. Next base: position 93,577,351 of record OY728164.1, read on the forward strand.
TCCAAATTTATTTGAATATAAATTTTTAAAAACCTTGTCATTTTAAAAAGAAACATCTATATTGATGTACAATAGTAAAATCTAATATAAATGGATAAAATATATCATAATAAAGATAAATAATAATATAAAAGGGAATATATTCATGAAATAATAGAATAATTTTTTTATGTAATTAAATGTATGATGAAAAATTAAGATTTAAAAAAAGTTTAACTTTATATATGTATACGTTAGGTTTTATGGCTGTTAATGTTATAAATAAATTATATTTACAAAATTTTAATAATTTGATGATAATTTTTTGAGATATATATAAGATAAATTAATTATTTAGTCACAATGATAATAGGGTTTCCAATTGTTTTATTTATAAATCTCAAAGTAAATTAGTTTTTTATATTAATTCATGAAATTATTTTAGAATCACAAAATCATTATTGTTCTAATAGATTTATTTAAATGGGTATCATAATTTTTTAATGAAATTTCAATATTAAATAAGTTGAATTAAAAAAGGAAACTAAATTTATTTTTTACTACGTGAGATAGATGTTTCTTTAAGAAACAAATGATATTTGATGGGAAATAATAATTCATATTCATCCACAATGATTCTTGATCACAACGTTGTCTCTTTATCTAGTGAAATGACTAAATAAATTTCATAACAATGAGGTATATTATAATGCATAAACGATATAATTTATTCTATCAATTAATATAACATATTATGATTTAGTAAAAGAAACTATAACATGGTATATATGGTGATAGATGTGGATTCTATGTAATTCCACAAATTATTAAATTAATGCTTTTAATTTTATTCCTTAAAGTGTTACTGTATTTGAAGAACAAACTATAGTTTATTGGAATTTCATAAATGGTTACAATATTATAAAACATTTTCACTTCAAAGAGTTCATATTAATTTGATGTTTTATAATTACTAATATGGATAGTAAAATATTGTAAAATTACATAAATATTTTTAATATATTATTTACATATAATGAATAAATTATTGTCAAAAAATTAAAACATATAAATGTTTATTTTTACAGTAATCCATAAATAACAAATTATAAATATTAACTTCACTTTTGATATCTTAAATTGATCTATCAAACCATAGAACAATTATAGTATATAATAAAAATACATACTCTTAATGGTCTGAAATTGTAAAGTTAAAATAATTATAGAATAATTGATTATTCCACGGTATAAATGTGCAATAATTTCCAAAAAAAATTACATAATTGAAAAATTATTACTACAATATTTTTTCCCTATTACCAAATTCGGGACATATATAGTCAAATTGTGGAAGAACATATCGATAATGAATAAAATATATATTAGTATAAAACATTTATAGAATAAAAACATTATGAACAACTGACCCCTATTATTTTCTCAATTTCTCCTAACCTTGGAAATTCATAGAATTAAAAAAGATTACAACATTTTGTTTTTTATGACATCATTTTATATGTGATGTAGTTTTAATGTCCATGAAATTATATTTTAGATAAGGTAATCAACACAACTCAGGGAACGTGGATTTTTGAGGAGATAATAATCCATAGTAAGAAAAATATTAATTCATATTTCAAATTTGATATAAAAAAACTATAAAACTGACGAATCATTAATAGTAATAAAAATAATGAAATCCATTGATAGTATATAATAGAAGTGTTCCATAAAATAATTAATTATAGTGTTTAATAATTTAAATATTTTAATTAATGTAATAATAATTAAAATAATCTTAATTATCTCTTATAACAAATTATAGATGTAATGGTAGTCTTAAGATACAAAATGAATGTGGTGAAGAAATTAGGTTAGTGTTTTAAAATTATAGAATGAATTATCATTTAAAATTACTATATGACATTTAAATTGATCAAAATATATAAAATTAAAGTCATTAAAAACATACATAACATTAATGTGTGTGGCTCTCCTCATGTAGTAGTAGTGATCTGCATTATGTTGTATAATGAATCAAATAAAGATAGATAGTGTGATATTGATTAAAGGATAGAGAGATAGAGAGAGAGATAGTGAGATATTTTTTCGTTGTATATGAAATTAGGGGGGAAACATGGTAGAGTAAAGCATTGATATAGAGAGTAGATGTGAGATTTTATCAACCATATCTGTAACTGGCATCATGTGTATTTGTAATGAAGGTGATCGATTTATCTGCAGTGATGGTATTCACATTAGGTGCGGAATATGACTAAGGTACACTAATGATGGTAGTTATCATAAGAAAATTATGTGGATAAATTATTAGTGTTTAAGTTTTAGTGAAGGAAATAAATTTGATAAAAGAGGGTGGGAATGAGGAGAGTTTATATTTTAGTTGGAGATATGAAGGAGTGGTGAAACCAACCAATATTCCATCTAGAACTGGAACACATACCAAATTTCCACATACATCAATGGAGTTCACAAATATCATGGGTTAGCTACTACTGTATAGGTATGAAATAGAAACCAGAGCGAATAATTTCTCTCCACGTGAGTTAGAAAAATGTAATATATAAAAATACAACAAAAATACCATTATATAAATAAATAAATATATTCCCTAAATTAATTATAATAGAATAAAATGATATATCTCATTTTAATCAGAATATCTTAATGAACAAGTCTACTAAAAAAATAATTAATGTGAGAAGCCACCAACTCTATGTGGTGGGGTGGGAAAGCTACCATCATCTCATGACTATCTACCCATGAAATCTGACACAAACCATTCTTCCACTTGGTGATACTAGTCTTTTACCTATATCTAATGACATACAAAGGTCTATGCATCACTAATGAATGTATGTAAGGTGTGAGCTACCTGTATTAGTAGGATCCTACCTTGGTGTTCTATTAGAATTATATTTATAATAATTTGGACATGCTAGTCTTTAAAGAAAAAATAGCATGAGAAATATTTAAACACTTTTTATCTCTAGAAAATGAAAAAATAATTAATTTTAACTTTTAAAATATTTCCAGATAAATATAGGTTAAACTATTTCAAAGTGTTTTATATACATATATCAAATAATATATGTCAATCCAAAACTAACAAAGCATATATCACATATCATATCATATCTATGGTAGAACGGTAGAAAATAGTACACACCAAATGCATAGATCACATCATGCCAAGAATAACTATAGGTCAGGATAGATATAGCAGTCATAGAACCAATATATAAAATCATTCATTCATCATGTTTCTAGATATATGCATCGAATATAGATAGCTTAGGAACACCCCAGAATGTGATCCTACAAATAGTTTCTATCAAGTTTCTAGATCAATAGGCATAGGGTGTAGGAAAAAAACCATATGAGTAGACCCCCATTTGTATCAGTAGAAGATTACTATTACTTATCCTTCAACCTATTTACCTAGGACTTCCAATGAGCTCTATTTTTTAAACCAATTAAACAAAACAAATATTTAAAAACCATTATTAAAATATAGTTAATAATTAATTAATAGTACAGTTCCAATTTACTAAAACTATGGAAAATCATATATATCACAAATAAATTTCCACGAATAAACATCAACACAAAAATTATGCCATTTAATTTAAAAAACAATTTCTCTAAACCATATCAATCCAATTCATCCAACATAGGCTAGATACTGAACGATCTAACTAAATCTAGGGTAACACAAACCTACAATTGTTTCATCCAACAATGAAGAAGACGATGATGTTAATGGAGTCCAAATAATCAATCCTCACATCTCATAATTGATATAATTTAACAAAATTTTCATTTAATAGGATATATCCCAACATGCCTCAAGGAAACTGACACACTACATGATATCCAACAAAACATTCATCATATGGAGGAATATCTCACAGCAGATCATGATCGAAAATAGAAATATCAACAACACAGATTGTTGGATATAATAACAAAATTCAAATATTCTTTTGTGATCGAAATAAATGAAGAAATATAATGATTAGTCGTATGGGGGAACACAACACAACTATAACAAAGATCAACTAGCGAATGAATTGATTTAGAAGGTTTTGAGGACTCCAAAATCACTGTAGACAACTCTTAGGTTGAGGACCCAGAGACTATGACTAAATGAAATAATTATCTTCAATGCAGTGACCTAAAAGTGGGAAATCATGAGGTTAACCCAGCACAAAATCCTATTAAACATCATGTAATCCAAATAAGAAAAAAATGCCAGGAAAACTATAGACTCATTATAAAAAACCGTATATTTACCAATGTATTGTGTAAAAAATATACCTGATGTGGAATAATTTCGTGATGTGTATGAGTCTCATGGATGATTTCCATTAGACATTACAAGGTGTGTAATCAAATTTCATTAATTGTATTTCTCATATAGATAACAACATGTATTATTTTTGTAGAAAATTATAAACCACCCCAGATGTTCCCCGAACATGTAGAGAACCATGAAGATCCATTACATGTTTATACCTAGAAACTATTAATTCTAAAAATATACACTAGGGAACATATGGTCATTTTACATAGAAAATTCACTCTATTATTGGGTTTCCTCATATTCACCAACATAAATAGTTCAACGATTTAGGGATGAGAAATATCTGAACATGTGTAATTTTATGTTAAACACTCTCTAAAATATGATTTTATTCCCTATAATTCATGATTAAGAACGAAGAATCTTAAAGAGGTTAGGTTACTACTCCCTTATTATTAAATAATTCTCCCAATTCGCATGAGAAAATGATATGTGTTACCATAATAGTTTGACCAGCAGAATTGACATCCCATGAATTATTTTCACATTAGTTTCGACGAAATCTACTTACTACTCCACAATTAAATTATATAGCTCTAACATATTCTCCTCCAAAATTAGAACATGATAAAGGCCAGGATAATATTTCATGAGATTCAATATGTGGAAAACATCAACAATTCTTATCAACTGAAAAAAAATTCAACATATTGACAACATTCCCCTGATATTAATTGACCTCCAATGGTCCGACACATCTCAAATCCAACATTCTTTATTTTCCAAGATGATAGTGATCCATTAAAGGATAATCATTCATGAAAATGTGGTAACCTTCGAAACACACCAACATATTATTCCCCTAATCTGAAAACAATTTCTATAAATTTTGAGCTATAATCATACACTGATTTATATATAGAATCCTCGTTCAAATCTCTTGACTAAGTCTTGTTACCACCATATATTATTCTCCCATATCATTCAAAAAAAGAGGTGACCTTAACTGGTGACCTTATAGATACATAAAATAATCCATACTAATCCACGATTGATAACTAATAATAAATGGAAATAGCTTTATCAAAATATATCTATCCAATTATCCACCAAAATCCAAGTTATTAGAATTAACCATATTATCAAAAACATGAATATAATACTTTGTTTAGTGATCTACTTAAGGATGGTATGATCTACTCATCTTTACCTGAGTCCCCATCACTTCATATAGACTCATCCAAAACCACCATGTAAACCTTGCATACCTATAAGAAATGATGGTAAAAGGAACTCCATTGGACATCACAATCTCAAGCACAAATATCTTACCCAAATAACTAACATTAGTTGTGTCCCTAATCGAAATGAAAGGATATGACTTCTTTTAACTAATAAATCAATTCCCAGATATCATTTCCCCTTTAAAGAGTCCATGGTAATAAAAAATACATTGACATATCCTCCCAATTCAAAATCGGAACCAATAGAGACTCGAGGAAACCCAAATGATTCGTTTTTATTTTCTCTACTTGATGGAATGTTTAATATCCTGAAACATAATAAAAAATTCCACGGTTCATACACCGTCAACAAAATCATCTTCTCATGTCATAATATATATTCATAGTGATTAGATAAATGATCCATGGTGAAAATTTATAATCAAAAAAATTAAGCTCCTCATATATGTTGGAATATAAAACTGATCCCCAAAACATAGATTACCATATAAAGAGAGATACCAACCATAAATTACCACCCCAATATAATAGATTTCTCAAATTCCAATGAACTCATCATCATACATATGATACTAGTAATAGAATAAAATATATATGATTATAATCCACCTCTATAGAAAACTCTACCTAATACATCCTTCTATGAATCTAGGTGGAACTGAGAGAATATTTATATTTGGTTTCACACATCATCTAGTTATAGAACAACTTATGATCATACATTCCTATTAAGATCAACATCAAGGGAATTCCCCTTCCCTCAGGTGTTGAATATATCGAAGTCGAATTCTAATGGATTTCAACCCACTACCTTTATCTATTATTTTATTATTTCAAATAAAAAATTTAGGTCATACACTTATCATAAAAAAATAATGCGAACCTATCCCAGAAAATAGAGTGCATACCTTAATTAATAACATATATAAATTTGGAAGGCTCTATATAATGAGTCGGTTAATAATTTTCTTGTGATTGATGTTTAATAGAGTCATAAAACACCACATGATCATTCAATATAAGCAAGACCAAACCTAGTTCAAGATGCATCATAGAAAACATAATACCCATTACATGGCTCAGGTAAGATCATGATAGGTGATGATGTTTTAATTCATTCAGCTCACCAAAATAATAGTGACAAATTGCATCCCTTGTGAATTTCATCCATTTATTATTAATATCAGTCAATGGTGACACCCACATATATTAATAATTTATGGATCATTAATGGAATAAATTTTACCAAAGGAATCATTAAATCTAATAGATGTTCTATAGATAATTCAATGATAATAAATCCTTAACCGTATAAATAATGACTAATAATCCCTGTAATGAAATCTTTAATCCCAATAACATCCCTTCATGAATAAAAAAAATAAATTTGAAATATTTCTCTACATAAAATTACTCTTGGAGACTTAAATAACCAAAATCAAATGGTGTTCGTTCTAATACTCAGACCTCAAATAATCTAAAATATCATCAATGAACACTACCAATAAAATGTCAATATATTGATGAAATATGAGGTTCAAGAAATATATAAAATTTTAATGGGTTTTTGTTAGAAAAAATAGAATCACTAGATATTTACAGAGGTCATACCTGCTCTTGAAAGCTGTCTTTAGAATATTAGACTCCCATACTAAAAGTTGATGGTATCCCATCCAATGATAATATTTAAAAACCATTTCCCCCCTTAACTATTCAAAAATATCCTTCACATGAAGAAAATTATTCTTATTCATAACATTCACATGGTTCAACATTTTATAGTCAACAAAAAATCTGAGTGAACCAACTACTTTCTTATAAAATAGAACTGGGCCTGACAAATCAGAAACACTCAGGTAAAATAACCATTCTCTAATAGGTAGTCCCACTAAATCATGATATTTTTCGAATCCATTTTTCCCATATGATATTATGTTATTGAAATAAGTTTTGTACCTATAACTAGTTAATTTATTAAATCTACATCCCATTTTGGATGAGCACTAGATAAATTTTCATGAATAAAATATAGAAAATACTAAACAACTAATGGAACATCAAAACCAATTGAATAATCATCAATCACAATAACTATAGTTTATATCTAATCCTCATCTTTATGTGGTAATTTTATATGAATAAAAATCATGGATCCCCTCTCCCTAAAAATTTTTAGAGATCCCATCATCTATAAAAAACAAGATATGTCAATGGTAAAGATCAACCAAAGCACAACGATCATTAATAAAATGCATCCCAATGAGGGCAAAAAATAGATATATATTGAGAATAATAAAATCTCATTCAAATCATGTATCATATGTTCAAAGTGTATATGATGGAAGTTGAAACTGTTGCTCTTCCATCATCCCAAGAAGGTCAAAAAAGTCCAAAACAAAAGGACATGAGAACTGTTGGATGGTTAATCATGTAAACAACATAGAAAAATATAAATGATTGGGAAGCACTGGTATTAATTAAATAAACTACTACACAAGATTCAATGAAGATGGTACCTCTCACTTTTGTATGACCATAATCATCCTCTGCCAGAACGTCTCTTCTGTATGTAGGTTCTTTATTCCTGAGGCATGTTGCTGGAGAACTATATTCATTGATCCATATGACTATAGAAAAAAATCATTTAGATCTAATGATCCCCAACCATAATGAGGCATAGACTTAGCCTGACTAAAAATTTGTAGATGGACAAAACTCCCTTAACTATTGCACAACATTGAAGGTGATGAAAAAGAATGATGGGTGTGTACAAACATTCCAAATAGATATCATGTTATAGGAACACATATAAATATAATTGGATGTGAAAATGAAGTATGACACTGAGAACCACCAACACCACTCTTATGATCTAGCAACTTCCCCATTTTCCCTAACACACCATTGATTGCACCCCTCTGTGGATGATAACAGAAAAATACCCAACCTTTTATTCAATTTTCATCTGAACCATCATTTATATATCATCAATCTATTTATAGTTTGAAATATTTATCATGAACAACTGTGATATGATATCTGATCATAATATCGGATCATACTTCTAAGCATTTAGCTGGTCATTCTTTACTACATCTAGTGAAAATGGACATAATCAACCAACTGATTTGTGTACACTAACACTGAATTATATCTATACTAAAAGGATAGGAACTACTGATAAATCACTATCATCATTTTATCATGAAATAAAATGTTTTAATTTTAGAGACAAAAACCCCATCATATCAAAGCCTAAGTTTCTATCCACAAGTACCATGAAATTCCACCATTGCATGTTGGGACTCTCAAGTCTAAACAGCTCATATTTCCCCTTTGATACTCTCATGTGTATATTGGAATTCAAATATTTGATTGATCATGTAAACCCAATGCTCTTTCTATTTATATCCATTCATACCATCAATGGATGGTGAATTCTCACGCATGAACACCTGTGATTGATCCATATCTCATCTATCTCATGGTCATTCATTATTAACTACCTTCTAGACATATTTTACATTCTGGTTGATAGCACAATAATTCTACATGATACCACATCTTTATTCTAATCTATTAGAGGATTATCTTATAGATTATCAGTTTCACATTCATGAGGAACTCATGGAACATCTTCGGAGGAATGATGCTACATAGGGAAATCGATAAAATATAAAATAATAGAATAATCATAGTTCAAATAATAAATCCTTATGGAAAAACTAATTTTACGATCAATGAATCAAAATAAGAGACACACATCCCCACATCCCATGGTTTGTTGACTATCCTCACAATAAGAGATAGCTAAAAACTCACCACAACGTACCTATAAATTCTAGAAAATCATATATCTAATCTACCATGCATCCAAATACAAGGAATCTTGAGTGAAACCAATATTCCTCTAATACCAAAATATGATTGGAATATATTGGAAATCCTCTCAAACTGGTACCCAAATTTATTATCCACATAACTGAAGGGGACTCCCAATCACCATGGCCTGAAGACTAGAACATGGTTATGAAAAAAACCATAGGGAAAAATTTCTCCCAATCATAACCAAAATCATTGAATATATGTGAATATATATAATAAAGATATAAATAGTGGAATCATTAAAGATATTAAATAACTATAAGTAGATAGTAGAAATCAATACAACTTATAACACTTAAAATATCCAAAACTACAATTCAAATCATTGTTGGAAATATAATATATAAAACCTACTACTCCAGGAGATAGCATGGGATAATTTCTACCACCTCAGCCCCAATTTCTAAGAAAAGCTTACCGAATCCTCCCTATATCAAATTTGAACCTTGCATTTCCCCGCATCAAAAGATAAAAAAATGTATACTTACCACTAAAGGGGTGAAAATGGTGTGATCTAGCAGGATCAGTAAGATCCCTCCCAGGTGTTTCATAATATTTCTATCTATAACAATCTGAAAATTCTCAACATTATGATGAAAAGGAATGATGAGGAGTTAAATAAATTTTAGTTCAAATTTATGGAAATAAATTTAATTTCCATTTTTATTGATTTTCAAATGAAGATAATTGAAATTGATTCGAAGATTTTCCTATACTATAAATGTTTTAAGACTGAGAAAATGGAATTTCCTAATTTGTTTAATCATATAAAAAACAAATCTCTAGGAATTACAAAGTGTATTATAAAGTCCTGGATGAGTCCAACACCAAATTGTTTCCCCCATGAAATTAGATCAAAATCATGGGATAAAAAAGACCACATGTAATTAGTTTTGATCACTATTCTCTTTGATATAACATCATGAAGATGGTTATCATTTCTATATACATAAGTTATGAACAACTTCAGATTCATTATGTCACGAAGGAATTCAATCTATTATTGTGACACATTCCATTGAAATTTTCTGGTTCTATATTTTAGTACATCACCTGCATGCTCAGAGATAAATTCAATCGATAAATTCTCCCATTTATGTTTGATAACATACTTTAATGCTTGTATTACAGACTATAACTCAGACTCATATGTAATTGAAATGCCAATATAGTGAAAAAGTACTTCAATGAATACATGATGTGTATGAAAGACTCATACACATCCATATGGACATGATATTATAGATGTATCCCCGTAAACATTCACCGTGATTCACAGAGGAATCAGGGGAATCCATCAGGTTGATTTCACTATTAGAGGTATAATGGACATCATAATCACCCCCCAACTTCTGTAAATTATTCAATTAATATAGGGTTTTACTCATAACAGTGTATTGAATTTTTGAATATGTATAGATATGTATGTGCATGGCCATTATCCCTACATAATGAGATAGACACTAGTTGTTAAGGGTCATATCATTTTCTGTATTCCATATGTGACTGATGAGTGAAGCATTTGATCCCATCAATAGATTTTGAATCAATTCACTCTTAAAAATAGAAATAATAGATATAAGAATATCTTGTACATTTCCCTATTTTCATATATTGGTTCAAAAGACATCATATGAAGTAACTGTGTCCCACATCAGAATTTTGTGGTCTGGGGATTTTAATATTTTCATCAAAGGGATGAAATAAATCATCGACACTGAAAATCTGAGCCATGGTATGGTTTAAGGATATTTTATAAATTATAAAGGGAAAAAATTAAACTGAAAAACATACCATTCTAGATATGAAGGCGTGAATGACTACAAATTTTTACTATTGATCATTGATTGAATAATCTATAGCAGGACCCCTCTAGATTGTCCACGCGTGATTCAGAAATCTTATGGAATGTCGATTGTTGAATTATAGGAGTTAACGCGGTGATTCAACAATGTCTTTGACGTCCTGATGATCACTGTATTGAGATCCCTTCAATACATGAGGGAGATCTGGATGCATGTTCTTGGATAAACTTCTTCTGTCTATAGAAAGTGAGATGAGAAAAGGTTTTTCATTTTTCATTTCTTGAAATGAATTAATATTTACTTGAGAGAGATCATTCTTAATTATTTATAGTGGGGTTTTTAAATACCCAGTCGGGTTCCCAGACCCCCATTTTTTTCCACATCCACTAAATAAATAATTTTGATGAACTAAACCATGTTAATGTAATTTATTATTTAATCACATAATTGTAATATATATAAAATCTAATACATGATAAAAACATTTCCATTTAACTTGAATATCTACCCCGTTTAATATTAAATGAACCTTGAATATTAAAATAATATTTGTTTGATTAATATTTTCCCATATATACTAAACATGAAAAAAATTTAAATAAATTAAATTCCAATTATTCATAACTTTAATTATAATATTGAATTTATTTTATAGTTTTTGATTGATAACATGAAAATACATGGACCCCGTGGTGAGGCACACCATGTCTGTTTACTTATTCAACTAAAAAGGGAAGATTCTTGAATACACAATTGTATGTGACCCTATAGGCCCTTATATTGATAGTAGTGATTAAAATCCACAAACAAAGAGAGGAGTCTAGAAACCCGTTATGGACCCTAAAAAGAAACATATTTTTATAGCAACGACAACCAACCTTTGAACACTAACTGTATACTATTATATCTTTGTCATTATATATATTATAAATTAGAATGCACACATGTGTCATTGTCCTTTTTTCTTTATTATTTTTTGATCTATAAGGATGGATTTACCTTTAGAATTATTTGGTGAAATACTTAATAATTTATTACCATCATGATTAATCAGGCCGAATGTATAGATCTTCCTTAACTTGTAAAAAACAAATCCATTATTTCTCATTCAACCAATGTCATTCCACAAACAACACACTCAACACAAGCTACCATGACACAATTTCAATACTATGGTTTTTTCAATGAATCAATGTGCAAAATCAAATGGTACACACTGGTAATGAACTCATGTCAACAGACTAATACACATGTTCATAGATAAGACCGACCAATGACACCCAAAACATGTGGTGTTACTATTGGAAGGTCTTCCCACATGATAACTCTACTAGATATCACCAAGTGCTAACATTATGAGAATACGTCGTAATTCTTTTGAATGACCCAAAACATGAGATTCAATCATCTACCTTGTATAGTTCGTAAAATTTATCATGGGACCTTCTATAACCTCTCGACATGACAATTTATCTTTGGACATTGCCATAATATAGTGGATTCCCAAATATCTACTTTAAAATTGTAATAATATATCATGTATAACTAACTGTACACATGATATTGAAATCAAAATTAATGAATAAATGGGTCTAGGGAACCCACTATTTCAACTCACCCACTTGAACTAGATCCATCTTTCTAACCAAACCTATTAGCTAATCACCTGATAAAGATGATGCTCATTATGATTAATAGATTTAACTGTTGGGCTTTCCATGTTTTCTCCATGTGGCATTTCTATTGTATGCGCCCTCATCTCATTGAGTAAAATTTCACAAGAGATGGTATACCCGAGTATATACATTTCGGTTACTCTCATAACATTTCATCATGGATAGTGATAATATCATAATTTTTATAATGATAATTTTTTTCTAACGTGGTATCATTCTATGAAATGGATCAAATCATTGCAATTGATAACTTCTTCTTAGCTGCCTATGGAAGCTGCAATGCACTCGGTATTTATAGAGATGGCTACAACTAGATTTTATGATCTTGACTCTATAATCACTTTATCCCATCTAAGGTATAAGACCTAATTGATCTATAGAAAACTATTTTTTATCCCACAAAAACTAGTATACATAATTCTCCATATATAGGGTATAAATCATTTGTACTTTCAAAAGTACAAGATTATTGTTCTGTCTGCTTCACTTATAGTGTTCCAATATAAAATTGATATATGGTTACTATAAAGTATAAATTTTATATATCAATTATTTAACATATCATGTAATACATGACTGATCCATCACGGAATTTTATGGTACTCAATTTAAAACCTTAACCTCTTCCCATGTTCTGAACATGTCTACCTGGAAAAATTAATTCATGTGACCATAACAAAGATTCTGAGTCTTCAATTGTTCAAAATTGTATTTTTCAATACCATGTCACCATATATATGATTGGATAGGTCCAAACATCTGTTATAACTCCTTCGATAGATCTTGTACCCTAGAACATTGGTTTTTAATTTAAGTCAATCACTAGAGAATTACTTTCGTCTCTGTGTTATCTAACTGTGTGACAAAATCTATTTTCCATATGTTATACATATTTCTTTTGGAAAACATTGGTGCTCCCACTAACCATTAGTAGACACAAGGAAAAGTTACATTTGAAAGGAATTCTCTAAGATCTTGTTGGTTACGTTAATCCTGAACTAGTTTTAAGTATCTTGCATCCATCCTTGGTATTCTAGGATGTCACCATTCATTTAGGGTTGCGCCATGTATAAACCTTCCATAAAATATGACCTTGATATCCAATGAACAATATAACAATCTTAAAAGTTTATCTACGACAATTAAAATATTAATGGATTTAGGCATACCAATATGGTATAACCAATTTAGCCATATTAGTACTAGGATTATACCATGTATATATCATCTCATTAGAATACCCACTACAGTATTCATTTTATAATCCCCTTTGCGGTTTGCTACCTAGAATCCATTATTGAATTTAAATTGATATTGTCAATATTATAAAATTGTCATATCCTTTTTTCTTTTAATAATTATTATTCTTAATTAATAATTTATCATCATACACACTGAATATAATACCACCACCATGGACTCATCCTTCCTATGTAGTATTTTTCCCTAGAACATCCCTCTTTCACATGAACTTGTGAAAGTGGTTCTTATGTCAATGATTTGTGAATCTTAATCACTTGCTATGTCCGATTCAATTCTGATCCAACTATATGAAATTGATATGTGAAACCTTATATAGAAATATAGTCTAATACTTGACCACAACATTTTTTATGTTAAGGATTTAGGTAATTTCTTATCTAGCATTAATGATATGTTACATAGATTGACCGTGTGTTTAGCTTGATTCATGTCTGTTTGTTTTTACTTAACAAACTCTTTTCATCTATAACACATGTACTATGACATAATGGATTTTCCATCATACTAAAACTCATATGATATCCATTTTTCATATTAGTTGTCATATTAGTTATGAGATATAGCCATTATGTGAAAAGAACATTTTGAAAAAAAACAATGTTTATTCAAGTTGTAACATTGATACTACATAAAACTTATATTTGATTTATAAAATATGTGTTTTGAAATTGATCCATGCTACATATTTTTTTCAATGTTAACATGTAATACTTTATCATATATCCTATTTATAAACATCAATACCGTGAAGTATATAAGGTAATGTGTGTTTAGGAATTACTCTAGGATATATTATCATGATCGATGATTCCATAGTCAAGATATTTATCATCATGCCAACTCAGAGCAACTCATATCTTATAACCATGCACTTACATCACATTAAAATTTATTAATTTTATAAAGGAATCTTATGAAGTATCATTTCCTCATGATTTCCATTGGAATAGTTCACATTCTGGTGATGGACTATCCCTGGATGCTTTATGGCATACCTTTATTTCTAAAGGATTATTTGTTGAAAAAAGATTCCAATAATATAAAAGGTGTTTAGCTAAGCTGAGTGTAAATACCATATTGGGTATATACCAGACATCCACATTTTGTTTTGTTTGAAAAATTTTATCTTTCTATAACTGGGTAAAGGGCCTTACATTGTATATTCATCACTCTTTTCTAATGGTTCAAATACCACTGAACTATTTGTTGTGTATGACACACCACAAACCAAATTCATTCCAAAATATGGAATAATGTCTTATTATGTCCAAAGAGAATGTGAGATAAATTTTTTTGTCATACTCATCAACTTATTAATCTAGAATCATTCACTTGGAAAATAGAAGTTATGTTTTTTTAACTGTTAATTTTGGAATCAACCATTCTCATATGCTTGGAAGAAGACACCTAACATCATGTAATGTTTCTATATTTACATGGTGACTTTATTTAAATACAAATATGTTATTGAAATATTTTATTCAATACCAAAGGTTTTTTCTTGAAATTTTAATTTATATTGATTAATATATGTGAATGAGAATTAGGTACTTAATTCTTTTATTTTAGTTCATTGGGTATTTTAAATTCCATAAATTTACTTCATTATATGCATTTCAAATAACCACCTATTAAATAACAAAACTCTATTATTTGAAGAATAGTACAAATGTGTCTTTGACATAACATTCCATTTTCCTTTTCATGTTTTCTTCCAATTGATTCATCATAAAAATAAAATGTGGTGTTTCTTTAATATTCTTATTACTTGGTAAATGTTACCTTTAGCAGAAATGTAATGAAGACACTACTCTATATAGTTCATACTTATTCTTAAACAAAACTATATTAATTAGTTGTAAAGGGAATAAGAATGGAATTCCATGAAATATTATGAATATTTATTCAAATTAATCAAAACAAGTGAAATCATCACATTAAAATCTTTCTTATCATTCTCTTTGGAATCATCTTAGAGATGAGGCAACATGTAACATCTTTCATGTAATGATGTAGAGACCACAAATAACATCCTAAGTTGATTATATCATTATGATAGGACCATCAGATACTTGATTCAAGAGTCTCATGTATGCATTTACACCCTATCTTACTGAGGTGTATTAACAGGTTGGGACACAAGCACCTTGAATTTATTATATAGTAATATTTTTTGCAATCACCTCTAGTATATTTTAAATTCATGCTAGTTTAGACATTAACTATAACCAATATTTATCAAATTTTTTCGTAGTATTACTTGAAATTTTAACAAAATAAACATTAGTAGATAGTAATTTTTATGTTGATTAATGAATGTGACATTATTGATCAATTTAATCATTAAATGTCTCCCACTAATTTATGTAATTCTAGGAAACCTCTGTTCTAGATTAGGAAAACTATATCGTTTGAGTAATATAGTGGCATGGAACCTTGAACCTCAACTCAAATTCTACAAGGTATGGATACACAACTACTCTGACTGGTTATGGTTTGTTTTTGGTTGGCCAACTGCATTATCTCATGATTCCTTGATCTGTTGAGTGAAGTCCCATCGTCTAAAATAATTTCTTGATTTACTTGAAACCTTCCTTCTAAAACTACAATAAGCTAGATATGGATATTTTTTTTCTATATTTATAGTTAAGTCAGCCAACACCCTAATAGGGAATACCTGGTAATAAGAGGCACCCTTAGATATGGCATGATCGACACCCTAGACACCATGTTTTGTTCAAACAAGAATGACAAAAGCCCTCGATGACTTAACAATACATGGATGGTTTCATGTTTTTCAATAAAAGAAAGTATTCCATTTCAATTAATCTTCTTAATATATGTTTCCACACTCACTACTGAATATTAATAGAAAAATATACATTTCTTATTTATCCATTTTATTAGTTATTATTTAATGTATTTTCCAATGTTTAAAATGAATAAAATAATAATTTAATACATAATGGTAAACTACTACCTAACAGGTCTTGAGCATCTAAATTACCTACGAGCATCATACCTAAGTCAATGTTTGGATCTTGATCCAGCTCAACCCTGTCATGTATATATTCTTTGTATCAAAAGTATCACCTAATCATGGTTGGGTAAACATCATGTCTTGATGTACCACCTAATCTTGCTGGGTTCCACAACACTTCATGTATATATTCTTTGTATCTGAAGTATCACCTCATCGGTGTCGTTCGTGTGCCAAATAATGTGGCCAAGGTAACGCATGTGCCGTCTTGAGTAAGGGGACACTAGGGTCCACCACATAGCCTCCCCCTCTTGTAATTTTTTTATACATATACCCATTTTATATTAATTGATTGGAGACCTGCAAAGTAGGTCTCCCACCATTTTTTTATTTTCATTAAGACATATTTTGAAGTCCTCCCTCCACATTTAGAAAAATTCTTAATGATAAATTTTAGACCCAATATAACAATAATAAAATAATTATAAAAATAATAAATCATTATTGTTATTATATTAATATAGTAATAATAATATTATTATTATTACGAATTATTATAATCAAAAGTATGCATATTATCATTTGTCAAATTATAATTTGTACATTATTGGAACTATTTCCAATGAAGAACATGAACGTAAGGTGATCAGTTATTCGAGATGAATATAATTTAAAAACAATGATCAAACTACAAGTTTTATATAATCCAAAATATTAAAATGGGTATTACTCAATCATTTGAGATTGGATCGAAACACAGTCTGAACAAATGGTACTTTTTTTGAATCCTTTTCTTTGTTGTAATGAAAATTTTATTTTCTAGGCTCCATAAAACTACTCAATTCCTTGGATACCAAATTATTGAACTGGGGTCCATAGCGAATGCCAGTGGGCTAGGGATTTTAAATTTATCATAAATGGGAAGATGAAAATTTTCAACGTTTACAATTCGAACCAACATAAGGTCTGAGGATCTTTCATAAATTACAATGACAATACAAATTAAACTGAAAAACCATACCATTACAGATCTGAAGGCTCACATGACTTCAAGTTGTCACTATTGGTATTTTCATGATGAATCCATAGTAGGATCCCTCTAGATCGTCCACATGTGATTCAAAAAACCTCTAGAACATCAATCGTCGAATCTTGGGTGCAATTGTGGTGATCTGACGATGTATTTAACATCTCAAAAATCACCACATAGAGATCCCTTAGTTGATTTTTGGGGATGTATATCCACATTCCTGGATCAACTACTTCACTCTCTAAGAAGCACGTGTGGATAGAGGATCTCATTTTTCATTCCCGGAAATGAATGAACTATTACATCAGAAATATCTTCTTCCTTTTCTTATAGTGGTTCTGCTAAATACCTAGGTGGGTTCCCCGAACCCCTTTTATTAAAACATACACTGAATATATAAATTTGACAAAATAAAATGCCTCAATATTATTTATTATTTTATCACATACTTGTAATATATAAATAATATAATACATGTTAAAAACTGAGCGATTTAACAAGGCTCACAATCCCGCTTAATATTAAACAAACTGTGAATATTAAAGTAATATTCAGTCGATTAATATTTTTTCGTATATACATAACCTATAAATATTTTAACTAAATTAAATTACAATTATTCACAACATTAATCATATTAATGAATTTATTTATTTATCGATTATCGATATCTTGGACAACACTCAAACCGTGTTGTGGGTTCCACCATGTCCATATACCTAATTAAAATTAATTGGGATGATTCTTAAATACACTATTGTGTGTAACCCTCTAGGTCCTTATATCGATATCAGTGAATAAAATCCATAGAACAAGAGTATAGTCTAGAAACCCATCATTTCCACTAATGAGATAAGGATTTCCATAGAAACCAACCTATGAACAGTAACTCAGTACTATAATCTATTTGTCATTTCATATCTCATAAAGTATGATGTAGACTTATCTCAACACCCTTTTTTTCCGTATTATTTATTGATATATATTGATAGATTTACCATTTGACTACTTTTTTTAAATACTTGTGAATGTATCACCATTTTAATCAACTAGGCCTGAGATATACAACATCATTTTCTTTGAAGAAACAACTCCTATCATTATTATTCGACCAATTTCATACCACCAACGACGCACCCCTCATAAGCTACCTCGACACGATTTAAATTCCATTGTTTTTTAGTTGCATCAAATTACACAATAAAATGGTACACAATAGTAGTGATCTAATGTCAGGAAAAAATACACATTTTCATAGATAGGAACAACCAATGATACCCAAAAGATATGTTGTTTTTATTGGTGGGTATGTCCTCAGGATCTCTCTTCTAGAGACCACGAAGTAAAAACATCATGAGAAGAAGTCTAAATGCTTGTGGTCCCCCAGCACTTGATAGTCAAACATCTACTAGGTATAGTTAGTAATATGTATCAAGGCAATAGAACATATATTTATGATTAATTTTATAGTATCTCTCAGTTGTCATTATAGCATGGGATCTGCTATAACCTCTCGACATGAAAATTAATATATGGGTGTTACCATTATATAGTGGATACAAAAATATCTACATTATAATTGTAATGATACATCAGGTATAACTAACTATATAGATGATATGGTTATCAAAAGTACAGTACAATTTGGTCTATGTAACCCGATATTTTCACATCCTGCATGTACATCCATTGAGTGGTTAGAAATTGACATTTAATGAAAATAAGTTTTAGATTTTCATCATCCTTCATGAAAATCAAACAAGTTGAAGATCGATGAATGAAATTCCCTTCTAGACTATATTGTGTGGCTATCCTACAATTATATATTATCCATAGTAATATCTATATTGAAGGATTAATGAAAGAATTTATGAAGTCCATCACCCTAGAAGGGGTAATGATTTTATAAACAAATATCATCATGTAATATTACTCAGTGTTGAGAGATTCATTCTTATTTGGAATCCAAATTAACATATACATATCAATAATTGGATACATTTAGTGTACAATGTTAATATTATAAGTGAATAATTTATTATAATTTCTATTTTTGTGAGTGAGATTAGTAATTGACATACTATTTATATTCAAGGGAATATTCATGATGTCTTAAAGGTTCATACCAAGATAATTTTTACTCTAGTAGTTCAGATTGGATTGCTTGAAAACCATCCATTTTGAGTTGAACATAATATCATTGTATGTTTTCCTAACTTTAATCCAAACAGACAAGGAAATATAATATTAGAAATCATTTAATAATTTTTATACCGTAAAAAATATAAAATCAAAGGAGGGGTCGCAATATTTCATAATAATCTAGGTGAATTTTCTATCATAAAATTATAAAAATTCTTGAGATCCTTGACGCCAAATCCCAACATTTTAGTGGGGTTTTTCACGCTTCCAAGAAATATTTATTTGTATCTTATCACGGAAATAATCGGTCGAGATTAATTTTCTCATAATGAATTTTATGTTATTAATGAGCCATAAAAGACAATATATTAAGTATAAATCATATAAAAATATAGAGGTGATCACACAATTGACCAAACATATTCATCCATCTTAAGACCAAGATTACCCATTCATGTTATCTATAAGATTGATAATCTTGCAGAATGTTTTTTCATGATAGAAACTCCTGAATCTACCCTAAAATAGTGGGTACTAGGATTAGTTAATGGTTTTGTTTATATTTTGATTCTATTTGTTTTGGAAATCCTAATTTTTATAGTAGTCTCAAATCTATTCCCAAAGACAATAAATAATTTGTTCCAACTGATAGTTTTTCCTACAAAATCATCATCAAGTCTAAAAATAACTATATTCATCGGTAAGGATATTTTAAATTACATTCCAAATAATGGGATTTAATAATCTTAAATAATATGAGAGGGGGTGAACAACCCCTACCAAAATTAATTATTTTTTAAAGGAAAAAATGGGTATGCTCATTAATATACCTGCTTATATAATTTTCATCCATAACAAAAAGGTCTGAACATGGGGTCCCCTTTCATGAAACCTCTAGAATAGTTAAAGAAGCCTCTTGTAAACCATTAATGAGATAAGATAGCCTCATAGAGTTGAGAATGGTGTTGATCAATTTCACAAAGGTAGTGAAAAATAAAATCCTCTTGAGGAAAACATTAAAAAATCTATTTCATAGTGTCAAAAGCATCCTAGATGAACATTATAAGAGTAAAATTTCTATTCTTTACCTTATTACTCATTCAATTGATCGTTTCTGAGGAAGTTAATAGACAAATCTAAAAATATCACCTAGGTGAAAGACCAATCTAATTTTTTCTAATCATATCCTAAAATATATCCTGTAGTTTGGTTGCAGTGATTTTTCTTATGATTTTAGAAATAATGTTCCAAATCATATCATTCCTATAGTCATTGATGTCAATATAATTCTCCATCTTAGGTATTTTTTTATTAGGATTGAGAGCTAAAAAGCTGGAATTAACTCCATAGGATATAAATGAATGACTAAAAAAATTCTTTATAAGAAAATTCACATCACTATTTTATATGTCGAAGAAGAACATGGAAATTTTGTTTGTAAAGATATCAAGTCCACGTGCACTGTTAATATTGAAAGAGTAATGTTCTTTTTTTATTTCTTCCATAGAAGGAATTATGATGTGACTATTTTTTGGATGATCTCTAATGAACCTATAAATTATATCAATCAAATTATTTGTGCTATCAATTCAATTATAAAAATATAGTTCATTTAGATAGTTGACCACAACATTGGAAATCTCATTATCTAATGTGATCATGCAAACATTAATAATTATTACATTATAAAATTATAAAATTATTTTCCCCCTATGTGATCAGTGAATGAATTTTGTATTGTTGTCACTATACCTTATCCAATTTACATTTATTCGATTACAATCTGACATTTCCTTGAGATTAAAAAGATCATTCATCCTAGATAAGGCTGGAATTTCATCTCTATTAGGAATATCTTGATTTTGAAATTATAGTTGATACCAAGAAATATTTACATCAGAATACCTGATACATTTTCCATCATGAATAAGGATTTCTTCTACATTATCTTAATAGTTTTTTTTCAATTATTTCTTTTCAAGGAAGGATTTGAATATGGACACCAAAATATTTCATCCACAATGATTCCATTGTAGCTTCTCTACATCAGGATATTACCGACCATTTTTTGTTAAATTTGGATGGAATAGGTGGTGTACTTTTAAAACAAGTATGTTTTTAAATAATAAGGTTATTATGAATCGAGTGATATACGGGATGTTTAAATTAATATATCCTAATTTTATAACCTCTATCACCAATATATGTAAAATATTTAGCTACATTGCTCTCATGCCTACCATTAATTGTATATCAACCCCATGTAATGTTGTATCCAACAATAAGAACTTTTTAAAAGTTGTAATAGTAATTTAATGAGGAGAAATCATGAGAGTGTATATTGATGAAGATGGATCTTATTTTTTTTTACATCCTCAAAATTGTGTTGAGGTCTTCATAAATAATCTAGTTATTTCTCATCTCCTCAGAACACATTTCCATCTCATTCCAAGGGACCCATATTATTATATATAATGTAATGAAATATAAAAAAGTGATTATAATGTTATAATTCTGAGTGAATAATGATATATAAATGGGCTAGTAGATTATTTTAAAATCATGAAATTGAATTCTATAATGTTTTTGACCAATAGGGGTTTTATATCATTAGCATGGGAATTCTGGGAGACAAATTTATATCAATGGGAGTCCCATTTGAAATCCATCCAATTAATGAACACCATTTGAGGTTCATAAAGTCCAATAAAATGGGTCTTATAGGTCATACAATAATGTGTAAGGGCTATGATCATTGGAGAATTCCCAATCCCTTGAAAATTACTTTATAAAATCTTCATTGCATAAGAGAATTTTCAATTGTTAAAGGCCCTCCCCACTGTGTGTTATCATACTGTTATTTTTTTCCTTTTCATTGTACAATTTAATTTTTTCATTTTTGTTTTTATGCTCAACCTGTTATATCATTCCCATCCCTCATTTTGGATATGTCTTGGCCGAGTTCATGAGGCCATAAATCCCCAGTGTCATCATCCTAGAAGTATCTATTTAAAGGATTGAAATTATTTCTATATTCTATAGACACGATAGGTGAGATATAAAATTTTCATTTTCATGGACACATTAGACGTAGGAACAAGAGTTAAAGTAATTTCCTTCACTTTAATTGATGGTGCGTTAGGAAATGGTCATGTGTTAAGAGCATGCATAATGCCAGTTACATAATCCTGTAAGTATTCATGTATGGTAGGGAATTTCCTTGACTCAATGTTCCATCATCCTTATCCATTTTTTTCATCAGGATTTTAATATTCTCATTATTATAAAAAAACATATTATACCAATATCCATGTATACTTGAGATTACTTTTGATAGAATTCTGGTAGTTATATAATTACAAACTAGATATTTTATATTTTAAGAGATCATTTCATTTGATATATTTCTATTATGATCAACAATGAAAATATCCATTTCCTTACCTTCATTTTCTGTAATAACGTGAACCCGTTCAGTCATTATAAAATTGAAAGAGTTTTTATTTACACATTCCTATGTTTCATGAACTTCCTTATAATTCATAGTTTCTTCACCCTAAACATTATTTCCTAATTCAGCACAAATTAATTATATTATCATATAATATGACTTTACATTAGGAATAGTTCCTTCAATGAGTGAATGCTGGTGAGCCAATTTATTTCATTATTTCCCAATTGTATTTTTTGGTCAAGAGTAGCAGTTTTGTTGTTTATTTCTATCCCATATTCACTATAAATTAAAGGGGAATATAAATTTTCATTTGTATCATGGATTTTAGAGTCCTAAAAAATGTTGTCAGAGCATCATAAGGATGAGGGATCATGATCTGCATCATTTTAGGGCCCATACTCCATAACATCATTAATTATATTTTCATTCCTAAAGGATTTTTTCACATGGTTCTTTTCCATAATGATGTTACAAACCATTTACGTATGATATTTAGTGGATAAATAAAAATTATTTTTTAAATAAAACATAATAGTAGTCATATTTTATATTGGAATACAATGATGATTTTATAATCTCTCATTATTAGTACAAGGTCATAAACCATAATACATTCCATAGAAACCTCTATAAGGACTCTTTCATAATTTAAAATCCATTTATTTTATGTTTTTCAATTCATTTTGATTTTATTTTAAACTGAGGAAGCAACATTCTATATAATTCATGAATTCCATTATATTAAATTGAGATTGCAGATCATTACCCAATCATGGGTGTGAGTATTCCATACACTACATGTCTGAAATTATTAGTCCAATTCTTGAATTATGATAAATCATGATTCTAGTGAAATATATAAAAATCTTCCCACCCTCCTTTTACATTCATAATATGAATGTTTAATGTTATAAAAGCCTCATCCCATGGTTGTTATCCACTACTCCAAAAACCAAAAAATATCATTAATTCTCTTCTGATGATCATTAAATTTCATGAGTCTATATCCTTTTGGGGTTATAACTCATTCAATAATAAAGTACCATCATTGATTGTTTCTTTCTAGTGATTTTTCTTGATTTCCTGATATGCGAGCTAGTTGACCCCTCTTGATGACTCTTTAAGGTGAGGTAACACCAAAAATGGAGAAGAAATGTCTCATATTATTCTTGACCACCACTTAAAAAATATCTTCAGACAACTAACATCGGTAGAGGGGTGAACCTTCACATTTTGTCAATAAATTTGAAAAATATCGTTATTACCAAAATTATATGATGGATTAGGGTTTTAAAATACATCAAGATTTGCACAAAATGAGTCTTCTAATGCATGATGACTAATTTCACCCATGATCCACCTTTCCCCTCCATATCTAAAATTATTTCATATACATATATCAAAGTAGATATATCAAATCAGACTAGACCAATATTATATCACATATCATATTAACTCCATGAATTTACATTTTAAAATAGTAATGTTTTTTAGAACAGGTCAATTCATTCCATGTATCACTACAAGTCAAGAAATATAGGATACTTATACACCCCATATAGAAACTTTTATGAATATCTGGCCCCCTGAACATATTCACTGAATCTAGAATGTAGAGAAGGAACCAAGAAATTTATTTTTCCAACAGTTTTATCAAGTCCCTAGAACAACAGTCATTGGGAGTATGAGAACGCACAACTAGTAAACACTCAATAGTATCAATAGATGAATCATATTAGTAAACCTTCCTCTTAAAAACCCAATTCCTATAATGATCTCTATTTTTCCAACCAATGAATCTAGACCATTCTTTGAAAACCATTTCATAAATCTAGTTCATTGTTCATCGAAAAATCTTTTTTCCTTCTTCCAAAATAAAGGAAACCCATATTTATGTAATACACTTTTACATATACCAAAATCAACCAAACAATCATTTCATTTCATTTATAAAAAAATATTAAAACCAAATAAATGTAGATCATTCAAAACAAGTTAAATAAGGAACCACCTACCTCAAACATTGGTAATGCATGCCCGTACTATTATCCACAAAATGTAACAACACAATGATGAAAAAGTGTCCCTATAATCAATCCTCACATATTATTCTTGATTAATTTTACTAAAAGTCTATATAAATTGGATACATCAAAACAAACAATAAAAATACCTATATTCCACACCACAGAAACCATAAGGATAAGCCACCGGAGGAAGACCCCCAAACAGATATAGAGAGAAACAATAATAACCAATACTATTGATTAACATATCCATTAACAAAACAAGATGGTGATGCTATGATGGATGTAAATGATGAAATATTATAATTAGTCAACTATACAAATTAAAAAAATGAAATAATGATAAATCAACAAAATAAATTATTCATAAGGATTGTAGGTCTCCTAAATCACATGGTAGAGTGTGTAGGTCGAGAGATAAGAGTATACTGCTGAATTAAATTAGAATCATATGTGTAGTGAATTTAAAACTAAAACATAAAATATTTATATGGTGTGAAATCCCATCCCACATATTATAATCCAAAAATTCAAAAAAATCAAATAAATATTTCATCATTTTACTAAAAAAACAAACTTTTACCAACACAAAACGTGAACCAAATACAAAGTGTGTAATCCTTTCGTGTTGTATACCATACTCATGGACTAATATTATAAGAAATTAAAAATCATGTAATCCCATTACATGGAATTTATTTCTACTATATATAATAATAAATCTATTTTTAAATAAATCTAAAAACCACCCTGGAGGTTCATTAAAACAGGGAGAGATGTCGGCAAATACATTATGAAGTTATACACAAACTCTATTAATTCAAACAAGCATACATCCCGGATCATTAGTCTATTTTCCCAAATAAATTATCTACATCCTTATGAGTTCCAAGATTCACCAAAAATATGGGATGATGATTCAAGAGATAGTAACTACCCAAACGTATGTAAATGGATCTTACAGGAGGTGGTGATGCAGTAGAAATGTGGATTAGCTGGAGGATAGGGGTGGAGGTGAAGGCTGAGTTGGAGGGGGATGAGTGTGAAGGCATGGGTGGAGGATAATATGTGGGGATTTGGGGAGAATGTGGATGTGTGGGATTGGGAATTGATATGGATGAAATAATGTTTTGGAATAACTTATTGGGTGTATTCTATCAAAGGTAGATAATAAAGGAGTACATTTACACTTTTTAGGTATGATCTATCACAATATATATGTATGTATGTATTATTGTTTCATGTTTTTACAAATTTGAACAATATTATTGAAACAACACAAACATTCATTGATGAAAATTTCTCTTAATCTAATTTAATGTATTATTATGTAAAATGGTTATATAAAAAATAAACTTCATTGGATTTATGTTTTGGGATTTTAAAATACCTTTATTAATGGTGACCATTGCTAATATAGTCGTTGAATGGTGATCAAATGATTTGTATAAATATAGGGCTTTAACGAATACAATTTACTCAGAAAAAGGAAGTGACGACCTCATCAAGTAGTCTTGGCCTATATGAATCCCATTTGATAAAACTCAGAAAGGAGTTGGAGTCATTGGTAATAAATCATGACCAAGTCAAAGCCAAGCTTCAACACATTATTCTTGAGCATAACTGACTACGGGAGAAGTGGATGTTAATAAAAATTGTCACCTGAGCGATGTTATCTAATACTCCCCAAGAGTTTGTCACCATCGCACACCTTACCCTTTAGTCTAATGTGGGTGTTATAAGGTGTTATGTAACAATACCCTAGTAGTAACATTATGTACATTTTTATTTTATAAGGAATATACATTCATTTTATAATTTTTACCTTGTAAATAGTCTTTAACGTGAAAATAGCATTTTAGTTAATATTCAACTATGAAACCTATTTTGATTAATTTATGGATTTTTGAATTAAATAATTTTTTAATAAAATATTAATAATAATAATATTATTATTTTGTTAATTTATATTAAATAATAATGATCGTATAATTTTATTAATTCAATTGTAATTATTATTATGGTTTGAATGTTTTTTTGTCAAAACCCGTCAACTTTCTATAAAAGTTGGTATTTAGTTTAAAAGTAATAATTCATATATATAAAAAAATGTTTAGATAAAATTAATATTTTTTATGGAATAAATATGTCAAAATTATCCCATGGTGAATTTATCATAATTTTCTAAGACAATCGATTTTTTGGGTAAAAATTAATTTTGGTTTAAATATGTAATGTGTTTTAGGACATCATAATGACCCAATAGTGATGTAATAAAATATAATAAATATTATGTTCAGCCAATATATATTTTACCATTAAAATAATATTATTTTATGTATTGTTCGATTTATTATATAATGCTTTAGTGGACCTTTCAAGACTTATAAAACATTTTAACTTATAAATCAATTTCTCTGAGATTGTAACTCACCTCCACATAAGAAACCCTCTTATTTTAAGAATTTCCACAATTGGACATATAAAATATAGTTTTAAACTCCAGTTTTGAAAAATATAGGGCAAAAACCATGGGTTGGTTTGTGGTTTTGATTAGGTTAATGTGTAGTGTGCCAAACCTAAATAATAATGAATTTCATCTCTTTGCCTATATAAACCCACCCAAGCTCACACATCCTCTTAACTCAAATCCTTGGGATTTTTTCCAACCTCTACCATCCTCTCTCTATTATCCTCTCAAGGTCCCCAAATTTTTATTAAGCCTCTCTCAAGCCTCTCCCATTCTCTTTGAATCACACATCCTTGTAAGGGATTCTCACATTCCTTGTTTATGTCCAAGATTCCTTATATTGTTATTCCCTTTTATTTTCAATAATAAATGTTGTGGTATGACCTTGATCCTCCCCCATACTTCCCTATTTATGTTTTAATGATGGGATACCCCTGTCTCTTTCATTAATTCCATCCATGAAAACTCGTTACTATGCTGATATTCTGTAATGAATTTCTCCCTCCTCATATACATTAACGAAATGCTTTTGTATTATGTATCTAAATTCCATTACATTTATTGGGACATGTATATATATGAACCACAAATACATTATATATCATTTACATATGTGAGACACCCTTTTTCTCTAAACAACCATTTTTATGTATTCTTATGTCAAGCTGTTACACTTCCAAAATTGAACTGGTTTTCCAAGCCAATGTCATTGTGTAGTGAATAACATGCCTATTTATCTATCAATGGTATTCACCTTTATGCACATTTACTTATTGATTATCAAGAATAATCTATTTTTTCCACATCTATTTATCATGGAATATATTATGATGAATGATTCAATGTTTTATGACCTATGTGGCACACTTACGCATGAAATGAAATGATTATGAAGGGTGTGCCCTGATAGCACTCCAATGTATTGGGTAAAGTATTGTATCATGATACATCATGTTCAATGAGTGTTGACTCATGGAAATTCATTTAAAATGAGGGGTTACAAGTGCTTCATGTTCAATGAGGGTTTACTCGTGCTCTATGTTCAATGAGCCTTGGGTCATGTTAATTCAATGTTAAGTTGTTTTTTCCACATTTCCATGTTATTATTATCATGATTTATGATGACTTTATGTTCAGGTTTCACTTGTAATCCCTTAATATGCCTACTTACTAACATATATATTATTCCCCGTTTTATTCTATGTTTATTCCCTTACTGGTCTTTATAGATCATCATTTTCATATGCATGTCCTCCGGTTATCCCATGAAATTCTACGTTCGAGGGAATGTAGAGGTCATGTAAAGGAATTTTCAATATGATGTAGCATTATATGTTTTAGGTTGTTTCATAATGTTCTTAATCCATATATACACTAGAACTCTCTATCATCAATGTTGTATCTAGTGATGAGTTTATGTAATAAATCAGTTTTAAGTTTGTAATAAAGTGCATGGTTGTTATAATTATGTATTATTATAAATCATTAATTAGTTAATTTTAATTAATATATTTAATAAATTTTGTTGTAATCAAAATTATAATAAATTTATTACATAATATATTTTTTATACAAAAATATGTATTGTTTTTGAAAAAAAATATTGTTCATCCTTCATTTCTGGTTTATATTAAAATTAATTTATGATAATAAAAAAATATAATTTTGTAAAATATACACCATATTTTGGCATATATTTTTTTAATTTTGGTCATTATGAATATTTTATATTGGGTTACTATGAACATTTACATTAAAAAAAATATAGCTATAAAGGTATGATTAAAATAGGTTTAAAATGGTTTAATTAAAATTATAAAGTAAGAAATTAAGTAAATCATTTATGAGTCCAATTTTATAGACATATTTCATCAATATATTATTTCTTATTTTGAAATTATCCATTTTAACCATCTATAATGATCAAGACCCTAATATATTTAAATATATTCCAAAAAAACTCAAACTATGTCCTATCCCTCAGTTATAAATGGATATTGTCAGTCCAATCATCTCAATTCTTCGAGAGCCTCTTAGTGTAATGACGTGAACATTACTGAATATAATTCCTGTTTTTTAGTTAATAAAATGTATTATGGTAATATAAAAAATATCAAATTATAATATTATATCCACATAGGTTTTAAATTATGTTAAGAATCATTAACATTGATAATTTAGTTATTGAACAATGATCACATGACAGGTATAAATATAAAAATTGAACAAATCCATTTTACATAGACAAATGAAGTGTTGGCCTTCCCCGTAGTATCATACCCTATAAAGCACAATTATCAATTCTTATGTGGGTAATATAATTTATGGTGTTTTTTTACCATGAAAAAAATGAAATCCAATTACATAATCATAAGTGAAACCATTTACGATAGAGGTTCGTGCTCATCGAGATCACGTCGCAAACCATGTTCTCCGAATGGCCCCTTGAAAGCACCACATTACCACACCATACTCATCGGTTGTATGATGGTGTAAAAAAAGAAATGTAACAATATCCAAGTATTATGTATATGTATATTATTTTTTATTGAATAATGAATATATTTTTCATATTATATTTACTTTGTAAATTATTTTAAAAGCCCAAATAGTATTATTGGTTAAAATAAAAATTCAATTACGAAAAATATTTTTATGAATAGATTTATTTTTTAAATAATTAATATTTTAATAAAATATTATTACTAGATAAAATTTATTTAATATAAATTATCATATAATTTTTATAAACTCAAATGTAATTTCAATTTTGATTTGAAAACTGATTTTATTAAAATCCACTAATTTCTAGTAAAAGTTTGTTTTTATTTAAAAAGTGAAAAGTCACATATTTTTAAAACTATTTTGATAAAATTCATTTTATTTTTGGAATCTAGATATCTAAATGATACAATGTTAAATTGTTCATAATTTTTTGAGATGTTGAATTTTTGGGGAAAATAAAAAAAACCGTATAAAAATTAGCTGTGTTTTATGACTTCATAATAGACAAATAGTGATGTAATAAATAATAAAATGGTTATAATCATATAAATATATTTTATTCATTTAATATAATGAAATTTTGGGTCTATTTTTTTAATTTTATAAACCCTTATTGAATCCTCCACAACATATAATATATTTTAATATTTTAAAATCATTTCTTTGAAAGTGTGACTCCTTTCCACATAAATAAGGGAATTATTTTAATATATTCGGTACATAGTCTTATAAATTTTTTTCTATGACTCCACTATTCTATAAACCCTGTAAAACCCCATTTAATTATTTGTGGTCTTGAATATTTTATTGTGTTGTGTAGAAAACCAAAATAATAGAGATATCACCCTCAATTCCTATAAAAACCCACATATTCTCTCATTTATCATCACTTAAACGCTTTTAAGAATGAAAAAATTTTCCCCATACACCCTAGAGTACTCCCAAAGATACATAATCCTCCCAATAAGCCTCTCTAAATCCTTTTTAGTGACATAGTAAAGTAAGGGATCATTACTTTTCTCTCTTCCTTTCCAATTATAGAATCT
Source organism: Viscum album (assembly GCA_963277665.1). Lineage (NCBI taxonomy): Eukaryota > Viridiplantae > Streptophyta > Magnoliopsida > Santalales > Viscaceae > Viscum > Viscum album. The sequence continues at coordinate 93,609,184 of OY728164.1, forward strand.
TATTTGAAATTAGGACTCTTAATTTCATTTGGTTATAAATTAACTCCTTTATAATAATAAAATTATTTTTCATTTGATGTTATTTTACTTAGGGATCATTTATCCTAGCCCATATGGAACCTTTACATAAGTTGTTACTATGTCGAAATTCTTTAAGGGATTTATCTCTTCTCATTTCTATTCAGGATCTTGTTTTATATTATGATTATAAAATTACATTTGAATATGTTGGGATATGATTTTAAATGACGATATTACATTCCATTTGATTTATAAATTATGGTATATTCCTTTAACTCTAATTATTCCTCCATGTGATCCTTTATGTACCCTCGTTATTATGCAGAAATTCTGCAAGGAATCTTCCGCATGTCTTCTTTATTAAGGACCCCATTTTTTCTATGGATTATAATTACATTTTTTTATTATTTTGAGATATGTTCTTAAATAATAATCTTAATAAAAATTTTATTTATATTTTATGGGACAACCATTTCTCCCACATCAACCCATTTTATGAATTTATATATGGCTTTGTTATGTGGCCGAAATTGTACCATGATTTTCCATGCAAAGATAACAGTGTACTTAATAGTATAACAATTTCTATTTCTATTTTATTCACCTTTATGAACATAATCCTATTGATTTTGGACATACATATATGTTTTCCACATTTCTATATTTTTGAATAGAGTTATGATTTTGAATGAATCCATGTTATTTGATCTGTGGGGAACACATAAGTATGAGAATGAATTTTTATGAAGGGTGAACCCTAATAGCGCTATAATTCATTGGGTATTGTTTAGTATCATTGTCGTCATTTCAGGATAGGTGTTTAACTAATTCCTTTATGGGAAATTTTTTCACCATGAATTCTTGGTGTTTTAGCTAGGACTTCTATCTAGGATGTAGTGTTTTATGATGTTGCCACCATTCCCATTTTATGACTATCATGCTATATCATGCCTTTATATTAATGTACCTTTAGTTCCTGTTGATATAAATTTTCTAACATGTATTATTATCCTCACTTTATGCCATGTTTAATCACTTACTAGGATTTATAACTCACTGATTTCTTCTGTATGCACTCAGGATATTCCATGTAGGGTTAAGTATGAATTAATGTTGTCATCAAATAAAAAAAATCAATAAATGTATTTTATTTAATCTTTTCAGTCATTATTTAATACTCCAAATTTCCTAAGACACTTGGCCTCTCTATCTTATGATTTTTAATATGTGAAAATGTATGTAAATAATCTTGTTTAAATATGAATTAATGATATGGGTTGAAATTTTTTGTATCAAAGCATAGGTTTAGTTATTTATTATATTAGGATTAGAAAACCCTAGAGAAAACCAATAGGTATAAATATAATTAATTGAAGACATATGGAAGTTTTGGTGAGTATATAATAAGTGGTTTATTAGGAAAATAAATCCATGTCTATATAAAAACAAGTATATGTGGCTCTGGTACAAATGTATCTAGAGGTAATTCCTGAAACTACCACATTGAGATAGGCTCGAATATGAACTTGTGAAAGATAATGGGAATTGAAACAATCTTTATTTGACACTCCAATGGGAGATACCTTATTAAATTCATAAACTAATTATATCCCAATATTAAGGGAACAATAAATGCCAATAATAATATAGGTTAAAAAGTTTCACAATCATAACATAGACTGAATCTTAAAAACTAATAATTTTAGAAGATAAATGTAATTTATAAGATATCACTTCAATGTCATTGGATTCCCATTATGTTTTTAACCTTTTAAGATACTGATCCCCATGTAAATATTGGATAAATTAGATCCAAAATCATCAATTGAAAGGTAGGGTTATCATACATGGTTCAATGCATTCTTTTATATCCAACTAATTTAGTAGAACAGTCAAAATACCACTATAAATAATGGATTTATAGATTTTAGTGAAAAATGAGAAATGGGTAAATTATTGCATCACATGAATATAAGTCCTCCCATGTCACTATTTTTGGGATGAACATCCCAACAAACATTTTTATACTTCCCTTGGTGGAATTTGAAGCAATTATGGGACTATATTATATTTCCCTTTATAGATCAAACATAATTTACCGTTAGTGGGAAAAAATATCCACATAGTTAATTGACCCCTAATTCTGTACAACTAAAATGAAGAGGATGAATCTTCTTTAGAACCATCATCCCATGAATTGATATTAGTTCCCTATGAGCATATGTATCATGATAATATGATTGATTCTATGTAAGGAACCATCATTTAAAAGATGTATATTGTTAGATAATTCACTGATGTGTATTTGGGGGAATTTCCTTGTCTTCCTCCATGTAGATATGTCAAATTATTGATTTATCTTATACCTAGGGTGTATCCAATTTCCATGAATCCATGTCAAAGGGATATTTTCGATCATAAGGAGCTGAAGAAGTATCTATAGGGGAATCTAGATAAAGGATTTATACTCCTATGTGTTTTACCATGTGGTGCACCAGTCCTCTTAATCATTACGAAGGATCAGCCAATGCACCTTTTTGATAATTATCCTGAACTCAACAAAATCATGATTAAGAACAAATATAATTTTCCATGAATTTATTACTTGTTTGATCAGATACATGGAGAACAATGATTCTCCAAGGTTGTTCTATAGATGGGATATTACCATGTAATGGTAAAGAAAGAGAATATCCCCAAGACTAGTTTTTGTACAAGGTACAGCCATTATGAGTTCATTTTTATGTCATTAATACTCCCTTATTCCCCAGATATATTCATTGAATATATAAATATTGTCTTTATATATTACCTCGAAAAAGTTTTGGTAGTCTTTATAGATGACATTCTAATATACTCAAAACCCACAGAGGAGCGTGAGGAGCATATAAGCACTATGAAAAATACCTTAGAAAAGAAGAATCTATATGAATTATATATCAAGTGTGATTTCTTGTTGAAGGGAGTCTCGTTATTGGGGAATATAACCATGAACAATGGGATACCTGTGGATCCTAACAAGTCAAAGGAAATTGAGTGATGGCCAAGGAAAACGGATTTGAATTATATCTGTAGCTTCCTTGGGATAGAAAGATATTATCGTCGATTTTTAATACAATTTTCATGACATTTTAATCATATTACAGAAAATCTCAGAAGTGAGTGACGTTTTCATGTAATGGTGAATGTGATGATATATTCATGGAGGTTTAAAAAGAGGCTTATCACAACCCATGTGCTCACACTATCCACAATCGGGGATCATTTCATAATCATCATTGATTCTTCAAAGAAGGTATTGAGATTTTTTTGATGAAAAAAGAATATTTCATTTCATACGCCTCATGGTAGTTGATAATTAACAAGATAAACTATCCAACACAGGATTTAGAGATTGCATATGTGATCTTTCCACTGAAAAGAGATAGGAATTTCCTATTTGGGGATAAGTGTGAAATTTAAACTGATAAAAATAGTTTCAAATATATATTCACAGCTAAAAAGAATAATATATTCCAATCAATATAGTTTGAGTATTTATGGTTATGATTGATCAATCCACTACCATCCTTGGAAAGAGAACAAGGTAGAAGATTCTTTATGTAAAAAGGACCCATCAATTTTATCATTGATAAAAATATGGAAGGAAAAAATCATCATAGAATTGATGAAGATGTACATTGGAATCATAATGAAAAGAGGTTCATCAATACGTTCACAAATTATTGCTCAAATTTATCTTCAGTAAAAAATAATGGATGTTAAAAAAGATGACGTGTAAATTTAGATGAATGTGGAAACTATAAAAAAAGGGAAATACATGGATTTCAATGTTAATGACAAAGGAATATTGATATTTGGTTCAAGGATATTTGTTTCATCAAATCTCGATTTAAAGAATGAACATTTTAATGATGCAAATAGTCCAAATTTATCCACTCGCACAGAAATTACAAAGATGAATTGAGATATACAAAAGCACTGTTGGTGGGATAAAATGAAGAAAGAGATCACTGAATATACATCAATGTGTCTAATATGTCAGTAAGTGAAGTATAATAGGTATAAATCTAAGGGTACGATGCAACCATTACCCATACCAATAATGAAGTGAAAAAACATCACCATGGAAGATTTCACCCGAATTTTGAAGAAATCCAAAGTAAAAAAGTGTGTCTGGGTTGTTGTGGATCATCTTACAAATAATACACACTTCATTATGATTCAATAGGATTTATCATAGGACCAGCATTTATGGATATACATCATAGAAGTCTTAAGGCTGCATGGAGTACCACTCTCTATTATGTCTAGTCACAATCCAATATTTACATATGTATTATAGAAAAGTCACTAGATTTATATAAAAACCTAGATGAATTTAAATATAACATTTCACCCTCAAAATGATGGCCTATCTGAGCTGACATTCCAAACAATTAAGGAAATTGTTTTAGATTTCTCAATGGACATCAATGAAGTAAAAGACCAATATATTTCATTTTTGGAGTTCCATTATAACAACATTTTCCATTATAGAATCCAAATATCCTCTTATTAAGCACATTATGGGAAAAAGCTAATAACACTAGAATGTTGGGATGATGTTGGGGAACACAAACTTCTCGGGATGGAAATGGTCGATGAAGTGGTGGAGAAATCTAAACCATCTAGTGGAACATGAAATCTACTCAGAGTCGAAAAAATAGCTATACTAACAATCATTGATGAGATAAATATTCTGATGTTAGATACATGTTATTCCGACATATATCTCCATAGAAGAGGGTGATGAGAATTGGGAGTAAGGGAAAGCATAGTCTAAGGTACATCAACCCTTTTGATATCCTTAATCGTAATGGAGAAGTGGTTTATCGAGTATCACTATCACCAAACATGTCTCAAGTAAATTATGTATTATATGTGTCCCTATCAAGTAATTACATACTAGATCCCTCACAAGTACTCAATCAAGATGTTATACCATTAGAGAATTTCCTTTATTATGAGGAGAGCTAGTAAAGATCATAGATCATAGAGAAAATGTTCTACGAAATTAGACAATCCCATTGTGAAAGTGTTATAGAAAAACCACTTGTTTGAATAAGAAACATGATAACTACAGGATGTGATAAAGTAGAGATAAACTCATCTATTTTATAGAGGGAAAATCAAAATTTTGAGGAATAATTTTTTTATGGGGGATGGTTACAACGGCCGAAACTTTTATGAATAAAATTACATTTTATTTAACTTAACTAAATGTCTTATGGTTATAGAATATCATGATAGTATTTTTATTGTATAAAATTGGATTTTAAATTACTATTAAGTATCTTTATTGATGATAATATTTCTCTTAAATAGTGATAACCTGAATAGTATAAATATATAATTTTAACCAATACATTTCAAATAAATAAAGGAAGTAGTGGCCTCAAAAAGTTGGATCATACCCAATGAATCCCATTTTTCCAAGATTTTATGGGAGATAGAATTTCAAGGATTTTACCTAGACCAATCAAATGATGATATCCAATAATTTAAGCAGATTGAAACTGTTTACAGGGAAAGTTCAAGCACATCAAGATCGCAGCCCAAACTATGGTTACCCAACAACCCCATGAAAGCCCCACCATCATAAACCATAATCTTAATGATTATTATAATATAATAAAAGGATATGCAACATGAACAAAAAAATTAGGGATATGTATATTATATTTGTATAGAATAATGAATATATTTTTCCAATTAATTTTACTTTGAAAATGATTCTAAATAAACAAATATTTCTTTTGGGTTAATATTTAAATTCAATTAAAAATATATTTTTGTGAATTAATTTATTTCTGAAATATATAATATTTTTATAATATATTATTATTAAATAAATTATATTAAATATAATTTATCATACAATATTTATGATGTCAAATGTAATGTTTATTAAGATTTGAAAAGTGTGTTTTTCAAAACCCACCCATTTTAAATAAATGTTTTTTTATTTTAAAACTAAAAATTAAAATATTTAGAGAATTATTTATATAAAAAATTTATTTGGAATCTGTACATTGAAATCATCCAATATTGAGTTTTTAAAAAATTTCTGAGATAGTATAATTTTTGGATAAAAAATTATATATCATATAAATATATTGTGTGTTTTATGACATCATAATTACCTAATAGTTTTATAATAAATACTAAACGGTGTATCATAAGACAAATATATGTTTTTTACATTAAAATAATGAATTTTTTTTGTTTATTTTATATATATTATAAATCCTTTTTGAATCCTCGATGACTTATAATATATTTTACCATTTCAAAATCATTTCATTGAAACTGTGAATAAAATTCAAATAATCAAGGGAAATATTTTAGTATCATCAACCCATGAACATATAAAATATTTTATACCACATATTTTCCTAATACCGTGAGATAATAATATTAAATAGGTTTTGGTATTGAATATTTTATTGTGTAGTGTGAAAACCCAAAATAATAAAGACATCCCCCCGATTCATATATAAACCCACTAAGGCTATCATTAAACTTCAATAAAACACATTGAAGCTCCCCAAATTCCCCCTACATTCTATAGTCCTATAAAGGGACCCTCAAGCTCCTCAAAAGCCTCTCCCATTCATATGGAGTCATATATCGAAAGAATGGATCCTCATTATCCTCTCCTCCTTTCAAATTCACATATCCTATTTGAAATTTGTTATTGTAATTTAATATGGTTACAATGTATTTCATTTATAATATCAAATTTATTTATCATTTTATGTTATTGTAATTTGTTATCATTTATCATCCCCTCTTTGGACTCTTTACCAAAGTCGTTACTGTGCCGAAATTCCATAAGTGATTTCGCTCTTCTTGATTTCTATTGAGGAACTTATTTTATTTTATGCTTATTAAATTCCATTTTTCTATGTTGGAATATGTGTTACATGATCACCTTACTTTATATGTGTTTTATAATTAATTTTTTATTCCATTTAATTTCATTAACCCCCTATGATCATTTATGTTCACCCGTTATTATACTGAAATTCCACAAGAGATCTTCCACCCTTCTCCTTTATCAAGCATCAATTTTTTGTTATGTATAATCATTTCCCTTTTTATAAAGTTCTTATATGTTCTAAAATATTAATAATATTATAAATTTTATTTACATAATATGGTAGATCCCTTTATCTCTCATCAACCAATTTTACTAATTTCTATATGACTTTGTTATATTGCCAAAATTGCACCACAATTTTCCATGACAAGATATTGGTGTAGTGGGTTGAATAATTTTATGATGTAGAATGAATCCATGTTATATGATCTATTTGGAAAACATAAGCATGAAATTGAAATGATTTTGATATGTGCTACCTGATAGTGCTCCACTTCATTAGGTAATGTTAATTGTCATTATATGTCATTTTAGGATTTGTGTTTACCAGATTCCTTTATTGGAATTCTTTCCACCCGGATTTTTGGGCAGTTTAGCTTCGACTTATGTTTATGATGTAGTGTTTTATATTGTTTCCACATTTCCAATGTTTGGATTATAATGATATATCATGCCTTTATATTAATGTTCATTTATGCCTTGTCGATATTCCTTGCCTAACAAGTATTATTATCCTCATGTTATTCCATGTTTACTCCGTTTCTGGAATTTATACCTCACCACTTTCTTATATATGTCATCATGTAATCCCATGCATTGTTATGTACAAAAGATTGTTATGGTAAAGTAAAAGATTCTTTCAATAAATATGAGGTAATTCGTGTTTAATGTTGTTATGTAATGTTCTTAATTTCCAAATAAACTAGACCTTTCCATCATCTGGGTTGTAATAAGTGAAAATATATGTAATAAATCATGTTTGAATATGAAATAAAATCAACTTTATTATTTTTAGTTTATCCAATACCTACTGAAATATCTTCCTCACGTCCCACCCCATGTCATATAGGTACTGGTTTGATCAAAACATCATCTTAATAATATTTTGTCTATAAACAAAAGGAGGTTATCTAAAGAGTAAGTATATTTATTAATTGATTGTTTTATTTTTGTTTATTCTATTATATGCATATATTCTATTCTAATAAATGTTATATAATAAAACACAATATAATAATTTTAATTATATTATATTATTTTTAGGGTAATCCCATTTTCATCTACATAACCTTATAAAGGAAAATGAAAACATATTTACTAGGAATGGGCGTACCACCATCTCATGAAGATGATGTATTTATTTTTCATCACCAACTATTATGACTAGTTATAATAAAAAATCCAAATGAAATAGAATTATATATCTGATATAAATTTTATTCTGAAATATTAAATAAATATATTAGTTTTTTTACCATACAATGAAAAATAACAACATCAACGGTGCACACGTTCAGACAACTACCTCGTGAATTGATGTATTTTATTTTTCACCAATCCCTATTATGGATTTTATATAGAAGTTGATATAAATAAATAACATGATATATTTGAGATAACAATCATTCACTAATTATAAAATGATACATACCATCTTTCCCTCAATTTTATTAAAAATTGAAACATTAGCCATGTGTATTGACGATATATAGTTTTATTATTGTAACATAATTGATTTTTCATTACAATCATTCATTGATTGTTATAAGAGTATAATTAATGACTATAAATAACAACTATAGATTTTATAAGTCTTTCCAAATCATATAATTAGAATTCATCATAACAAAGACATTCTAGACATATTAGATGAATATCATAAAATCTCATAATGTGAAATTAATTTACAAAGTAATTTTATATAATGTAATAATAAATAAAAGAAAATTAAAGATGAACCTGAAAAAGGATATTTATAAAGTAAATAATTTACATTGGATTATTATTATCTAAGAGAAAAAACACATATGTCAAATCATACTAGAGTTAAGGGATACTTCACCATAATACCATGTGTTTAATGGTTTTAGAGATTTTTTTCCAAATCATTTCCTCCAATTATATATTCATGAATTTTTTTATAATTTATTTATAGTAACAATAATAAATCATAATGAAAATTGTATATTCTTTTTTCCATTACAATTTTTTTTAAAATAAGTAGATTTACATATTTTCTATAGAACATTTTGACATTATTTTCCAAAGGATATAGAATGTTCTATTTTAATATATATTCTTTTATCATGTTTTTATGTTATCAAAACTATTATTCATTACCAATATTCCCCAATATATAACATAATTTTTTTTATATTTCTTCTCTTCTAAGAAGTTTAATTCAGAAAAATGTTTTTAAAGGATGAGATATTTCATTACATTTTTATTATTAAATTTAAGTTGCTTTTGTTCTGTTATTAGTTGAATTTAATAAGGTTTTAATGATGAAAATTGGTATGTTGAAAAAATTTTATTCAATGTATGGTACATGTATATTATATATGCCAATGTGTGATCCAGATAAAACATATATAACCAGTGAGCCTAATATATCATATATAATTGATGATATAGATGAATCTCTCTAATGTATTTTTAAATGTTTCATGTCATCAATGAAAATAAGGTGGGAGATAACCATGGATTCTTATAATATGGTTTTGACTAGGGTTAATTTATTTTTGCTGTTATTTAACATTTGTTATGAATATCATGGTCTATGATGCCTATGATGGATTATATTTGATCACTCCATGTTTTAAAGGATTTCAATGAGAAAGAGTTTTCCTCCATGTTTAAATGATTAATTTTATACACTGAAATAATAATTTAGAGAAATGTAAATATTTTATAGGTTTTAATGTTTTTCACTGGACATTGGAATTTTTTTTCTTTAATGTTAATTACTATGATGTTTCGTTAATGACACCATTAAAAATGCCTTTCAAAGTGTTTTATGATGAGTAGGAATAAAGAATAAATAAATTTTGAAGTCCATAGGATTTTTTTGTAAAATATTACAATCTTCAATTTTAATGTTTTATATTGTGAAAAATATATATCATATGTTAGACTATCCAGTTTTTTAATATGTTGGTTTGTGATGTAATTGTGATAATATAATTCCATAACACACTAATCCTAAAATATCTTTAGGAATGTAAGAAGATAAACTATTTTATAAAAAGTTAAGAATAGATAATTTTTTAGACAGTTTAACATAAATTAAAATGGTTATCAATGTCAAATAATAGGAAAACCCCATAATGATTAAAATGCCATTTTATACAAAAATTGTTATTAAATACATTGTATGTTTTATTTTGAAATCAATTTTCTTATATTTATATATTCAAAAGGATTAATTGTGTAAAAATTTAGATTCCTCAAGTAAATATTTTGTATGAAGGGTCTTCATGTATTTTTAAGGGTAAAATAATAAACTTGTAAATTATTAAATATTGATTAAAAAGTTGTAGAATTTTCATTATAATGTAGACAATATTTTATTAAATATATATGGAAGATAGAAATTCAATGATACCTTCTTTAGATGGAAAAATAATACCTATATGTCTCACATGAATATCCCTACCTAACTCAAATATCTATCATGAAATTTAATTCATACACCTTACTAAACATTCTTTTTCTAATTATTTGTACATATTTTTACAAATAAAAGGATTTCAATTCCACCGAATTCATATCAAACCCTTAGTTCAAAGATAAAATAATAATTTACCCAATTTCATATTCTTGGTTGTCACAAAAAAAATTTAATCCCGTTTCCTCAAAAAAAATTCTAATGTAAATAATTTTTAATGTCTACTTCAAGAGAATATCAAAATTCAATACATACATATTACATACACTTTTACATTATTTATTTGTCCTTCCCATGAACCATCATGTTATCCAATCTAGCCATATTTTTATAATAACATTTATTTAAAAAAATAAAATGAAGTTTTAATTTAATGAATGTAAATCCTTTTTCAACTGCAATCATATTCAATAAAAAATTTTAATGTTGCTCATGTATGTGTGTGTAATATTGCATCCACGAATGAAACATTAACTTTTTTATTACCACCATTAATGGTCGTACTAGAAATGATTTTGATGAATATATATTTTATTTGGTTTATGATTTATAATATTTTATATAAAATATTAATTCTATAATAAATATTATGAATAAATGTTTATTAAAAAACTACCCACTTAAAACATACATGCCAAGAATAAAATTGATTTATTTATAAGTGAAAAAATATTTATCATCTACCTTATTCTTATAAATCATTTATATTTTGATTATTCAAATTAATAAATTCTATATAATTTCAATATACATTTGGGATAATGATATTATTAAAGATGAATTTATTCTGTATCCATTTTTATAAAAATATTTTAGGATTTTCATGTTTGGATGTTTTAACAAAATACATAGGAAATACTATAAATTTATGTGAAGGATTTTTTGTAATCATAATTTTTTATATTAATTTTGAATAATGATTTTTTGTATCCTTAATGATAATTCAAAATTTTTACTCATTAAGAAAACCTTGTTAGTTTGTTTAAATTTACCAACAAACACATCACTATCTTCATAATTTTTAATAACTAAAATATATGAGAAATGAAATTTAAAAATTATAAAAAATTTAAAATAATATATTCTATTACCTTGTTTTATTTTTATTGATGAATTTTGAGAGAATAATGAATAACAACAACATAATTAAAATCTATTTAAAAATGAACATGATTACTCACATCCAATATTGATAATTAATAATATCATACTACTAAACATGTAGTGAAATATTATAAATGAAATTTATAAATGGTTTTATGTATGAAAATTTCTCTAATATTTTATTAATGTATTTATTCTCATTATATAGTATCTTAAATTGCACCCGAGTAATTAATGAAATAAGGTATTGTTTTATTAGTCTCAGTTTCAACTCATTAAGATAATTTGGATATTGTGCCCAATAATTTCTTTTATTTTCATTATTTAATTCAAAATTTATTTAACATATCATAATATAATCAATTTCATTATTTTTTATTTCCATTTCATAAACATTCCCTAAATCTCATTTTATGAAAATATTAACCATTATATAAGAGTTTCATAGATTCAATTTTGGATTCCAGGGGTCATAGTATTTTTTATATAAATATAATTTTCATTATTTAAATTATTCATTAATTATTCCATTTATATGTTGTTTACATTATTTCTTAGGGGAAATTACTTTTAATCATCAATAACCACTTCAGGGATTAAAAATTGTCAAAAAGAAATGTATTATTCTGGTAAGAATAAATCCAATAGATAAATTTTATATTTATTTCTAAAAAAATAATGAGAAAGAGAACATCTTAGAAAGAGCTTAAAAACAACCAAGAAGCACAATGATATATACGAGTATATAATAGTGGTGCCTGAGGGAATACTATCAAACAAAATTAAGAAGTTCCCAAGGAATGGATCCCGAAAAAGAATAATAACAAATCCATCTTGGTTGTAATGGATGATAAGAATTATCACATATTATTATCAGCACTCTTAGTGTAAAGGATTTCCATAGTGTCGGAGATGAGGCCTCTAAACCTATGAATATAATATGTAGTAGACCATGGGTTGGGTCCAATGCCAAGAAATGAATTTTAAATTTCTGTGTAGTATATGTCAACTCCCTAGAAAGTGATTCTCCTCTAATTAAAAAAGATGAAGAATAGCGGTCATAAAAAGATCCTCATCCTAATGAGAATTTTCCTTAACAAAAAATAGAGAAGGATAATATATCAAATCCATTAAAATCAAAAAAAAATTCACCTCTCTATATAATTATTAAAGTTCTATAATCATGTGTATTGAGATTCAACATATTTTTTTGGGGGAACCAGAAAATACAATTCCCTAGGGGAGACTTACTGACAACTCATTGGGGGGACCATTCAGCCAAAGTCATACCCATTGATAGAGCCTTATCCCAGTTTCTAATTTAGTGGGTCATGTCCAATAGAATGATTCTAATCATAAATATGATATATAATAATTAGAATGAAATACATGGATATTGTACTAGGTACCATTCCATCCATATGCACCATAATCCCACCAAAATACTATACAGTCGCTCAATTTTCTCATTAACCCTAATACATCAAACTTGGAACATACAATTGAGGGTGGGAATATCCATAGGTTGTTTGGGGGATATTCCAGTGAAATTACCAAAAACATTCTAAAATATAAATTCACATTCCCCATTAAAAAATGATATGATGTTTCTTTTTAATGATCCCTAAAACAAGATCATATTGATATCATGTAAATACAGGTACACCTAAAATTATATTCAATAGGAAATTCATAAATTTTGTCACACTAAATAATAATGTTCTGTTTCATATGAAACTCTTTTCACCAGAGTAGTTGACCCCACTTATCGATGAAACTGGGATTCAACATTATTCTATGATAATACTTAACTAAAAACACTAGTTGATGAGCTCGTAAATACAAACCATCCATTTTTTGAGTTTGGTCAACACTATTGAAAATATCACATTGATAATTGATGAGGATTTTCATGAATTAACTATGAGTGCATGCATGCTCGTTTAAAATATTTTTATAGTGTAGGACATCTAGGAATACCTTTTTAAGAACCTATCTAATTATGAGACAAGAAACATATATCTCCTCTACCAAGGATCCATTTTGTGTGACCTTGATATTTTTAGAATTTTAGTTGGATCAAACACCTCAAAAAATACACATTACCACTCAACACATCTAGATTTATCCTATAATTTTAATTGGATTATTTTCCCATGAGTGTATTCCCTCCAATCTCACTAATGATATAAAATCATGAGAACAATTAGTGGCCTTAAAAACATTCCAAACACTGATAATGATATCACACGTGGTTCTATCCTACATATTACATGATGACCAATTCCTTTTCCCACTAAAATGTGTGTCTCAAATAAATTAGGGAAAAATGTTATTGATTTACTTAGAAAACACTTTGAAACCATGATAGTTGAGAGTGAATCCACGTGAATTGAGGATAGAACATAAAGAACCATGGAGTTCCAACCTCAAAATAAAATGTTTGAGTTCTTCTGGTCTAAGATGTGGCCTGTAATTTTTCTGACTATCTAATAAATGTGATGAACATAGAGGCATCGTGGAGAGACATGAATGCTTGTTTTTCAACAATGATATGTCATTATTTAAGAATTAGTTAAAAATAAATGTACGAATATTTTCATAATTAACAAGTTGGTAAATGAATTTATCATACTTGTTATGAATATTTTTGATTCCTCATATATATACTTTCTTTGTATTAGCAAAGATTATGTTATCGTCTACACTCATCAAAAGGGACATGTCATCCGACTGAGATCTACCATACAAGGGATGGATGAAACACTCCCAAATGCATGTGTTTATGAAATTCTTATGGGAATATTAGGATAATATTAAAATGATATAAAAGATGGGATCTCTATACCTGTGTCCATGTATAGTTTTGGTGTAATATCAAAACTCATTTGACCACTAAGATAGTAGTCGGACCTGTAGATCACATGGATCCATCGGGGTGTCTCCATACAACAAAGGTTTATGTCTACTAATGCGGGTCATAGGAGGTGATAGTAAGGATAATATGACTTCATTTCAAAGTATCATAGTTTTAAAATATGTGTAAATATAAAGCAATAGAGGATGTAGAAAATAAATTAATGAAAATATCAAAACAATTGATGGAAAATACAATATATGAATTAAAATGGTCAATGCTAGTTAATACAATGTATGAATGATAGATGATGATAGATAGGATAAAATAGTAAACATAAAACATAATTTCCAATACAACAAAAAAAAGGACTCAATTAAAGATATTAAATAAAAATCCCGTATGTTATATCTTGAAGAATCCTGAGCTCCAGCTCATTCATGTCCACCAAACTCCTCAAGAACATGAAATACAACAGAGGAAATAAACCATGGTATTGAATCCTAAAAAGAAGAAATTTTAAGCTGGTAACCTTTTACAATAGAGGTCAGAAAAGTGTGTGAGATTTAAATATTAGTGGAATATACGCCATGGTGTTTATCCCAATCCAAACAGTTCAATATGAATTGAACAGTTTACAGGTATGGGTAAATGATAAAAAAATTTAAATGAATTAGCAACCACTAATCAATGTTCCTAAGGGACACCTGATAGCTATACCTAGTTCGGTACACAGCCTAAAGAAGTCTAATCCAGAACTATAATATATATATATATATATATATTATAGTTATATATTGAATCCACCTATATGGAACAAGGTCGTGTTGAATCATAATTGTTATATACCTCGAATACATTTTTTGGCTGGACTATGATGTAACTAAAATACATCTATGACCAGCCTATCAAGCTGATAAGTTCCAATCAATGGTATATGAACTACATCCCAATAGAGTAGGAGAATCTATATCGATAACTCGGGATAGAGAGTTTTCATGCCATGGAAACAATCAAACATGGAATGTGGTGCCTATAACTGTCACCCATATCGTATCACTAGTGAGAGTCATCATGTTAAGCATTAGATGTAAGAGAGTATGGTATCACTATATGCATCAAAATACATACCATCGTACCCATGTATCACTGGTGTGAGTCTCTATTCTCAAAAACCGATGTAAGGGAGCGAGAGTTACCATGCTTAATAGAACTGTTACCATCATAACAATCCCATGTATAATGTGTATTCTTATTCATAATTTAATCCAAGTAGAAATACCTCTCATGTTATTCATTTAAAAATCCTAGTGTTTATTAAGTAAACATATTTTTTTATATATTATAATACATAGGAAAATACAGTTTATGTAGTTAATTTTCATGATAAATTCCATTAATGCATTTCATTTCACAAAATAATTTCACTTAATGATCACAGAAGGGCTTGGATAATCCATAACAAAATTGTTTCTCCCATTTTCAAACGATTATGTTCTTATAATTCATTCTTATAAAATTAACCAATTTTGTTTTTACCCAACCCTATTAAGTTCCATTTCAAAATAAGTGTTTCATAAATTTACATTAAAATACTATAGCAAGACCACTATTTTATAAAATTCATTTATTATGGTTCATGTCACACATAGATGGAACCGTAGGAAAAATATGAAAAATTCCTACATGGGTTTTTTTATACAAAGTATTCCATGTTAATAATATTATAATATGGTTCATGCACAAAGGAAGTTCCTTTTTTTTCATTACCCATTTATAATGTGAAACACTATTTTTCTAATTCCATCAGATTTAATATAATAAAAATTCCATATATTATTCATAAAATCAATGTATGAAGAAACATCATTGCAATATTCAATGAATCCATACATGTCTAATTAGTACATTTTATCTTAGAAGTTAGTTCACCACAATTGGAGGGGTTTTTTTCAAAAAAAATGAATTTTATTATCAAAAAAGTCATTTATCATTTTTAAACAGGTAATTAATTGACAAAAATTTAATTAACATATTAATTATTCTAAAAGATACACAACACTAATTAATGACTAAGAATAGAACACATGCTATTTATTAATTCTTTTCTAAATTTATGGTTAGCGGAAATGGATCGTACCTCATGGAAATAACCATGCCAAACACTTGATACATTAAAATTTTAATTGTCACCACTTGAAGCTACTTCCTCCTAGATGTGACCATTTACGCCTTCACATTTATATAAGGACACATACCCGCTATGTATATATTCTCATGAACATGAATATGTGTAAGGGGATCCTTTTATTCAAGATCATATATGCATATACCTATAAAAATCACTCACTTCATCATTTTTCATATTATATGTAAGCACACCAAGCACCATATATCTATATTCACTTCCAAGTGTGAATATACATATAATGTGGGAACAGAATTATAAATATGCCATATTATGCATACGATGTGAGTTTCTATTGTCTCCAGCCACACAAGACCCCGTCGTGGATAAAAATAACACACAATATATAAATATTGGTACTCAAAACATCAAAATGTCAGAAAATAAAATTGGAAAAACCAAACATTGGAAGAAAAAGATTTCTTTAGATGACATCACCAAACTATATCAGACCCATCTGATTTTCCTTCATCGATGGATGTTAGGACATAAATAGAGAGTTCATTAGAAGATATTCATACAAGCTAGAACTAGAGGAAATAAATAAACAATGTGTTAAACCTAAGCCTATGGTTTTTACCAAATTATAGAGAAAATAAATAGAGGGAAACTCTATAAAATGGGAATAGGTGCGACCCATGAGTCCTACCTTGAAGATCTAATGAGAAATCACCCTGAAATATGGTTGATTTCATCTATCAGATAGGTGTTCATGAGAGAGGGTTGTTTCACACCTATAGAGGTAGGGGTAGGTGCATGGTTTGGTAAACCATTTGCAGCCCATGTACATAACCATTGTCCATCTGAATATAGCCAAACAATTTCAAACCGGGGCCCAATAGTTTCAAAAAAACTATGCATGCTACACATACTAATTAAAACACTACTTTCTCTTCGGTTTGACAATATTAAAACTCCTCAAGACACCTATGAAACATCTCATGCAGTCACCCAAGTCCAAAAAACGTCTTTAAAGCATTCCAAATATTATAATCCATTCGAAAGCTTGATTATAAACGAGTTCCACCTATTAAATGTGGAAATTCAAATTCAGCTATAGTTTAATCAGGTTCAAAACACATATCATTAATAAAATCCAAATCTAGAACATCTCATCCCCATGAATCCTTCATGAATAATTTAAACATAATTAGAACTACTAGGGTCATGAATCTCCATCCAAATGGTCGTGTTTCATTTACAAAGGCACAATGCTCTTCTGAGGATTCTTTTAAACACATGGAACTTTAACCACTAATACATGAGCCAACAATCATTTGATAACTGACACACCAAAAATGAATATACCCATGCCCATTTATCTTGATATATAATCACGTCATATTCTCAGTAAATATCTTGACAATGTTACTTTCCACCTTAGGATTTAAAATTAAAGAGGTCCAATTAGGGGCCACAACATTACCCAGTATCATAATTTCGATAAAAAGAACTATCCAAGGTGTGTTAATGATACCCCATGCATGATTTTGAACTTAATAAATGGTCAATCCCCATAAACCACATTTATCAATGTTGAAAGAGATTATTATGAAAATACATGTACGGCACATACAATACACTTCACCACCAGAAACTTTGTTAAAATCAGTTTTAGACTGACTGTTTATATCGTGAAAAATAAAACCAGCCGAGCCACTTTAAACAACCATTAAAAGACAATCAGATTAGATGGTTGACAAATTGAAAATAGAATCACAATGCCATGTTTTTAAGCATTATGTGTTTACTAAAAACACAATCAATAAATTCCATAAATGTAATTTGGTGATATTATGAGGTCAAACCACCCATGTACATTCAATTGTCGTTTTATAGTACAAACAAGGGTGTAACTAAAATCCAGGTCATTAAGGTCACCAGAGATTATAAAAAAAAAATATGTTCCCGCCAAAAATTCTAAGCCAACCTCAAGTTAATATAACTAGAGTTTGTGGAACTAGACAAAGAAAACCCAAATTCTTATTCTAATAATATAGATGTTGGTACAAATACAAAATATTCCACTTCAAATAACCGACTGAGCCAAGAGTGGAAACTTCATGGCGGCCACGTCCAAGGAAAGGGATGGTGTCTGTGTTTTAATCCATGTAATTTCTATTCAAGAATCCTACTTTCACTCAAGACTATCCAAACATACCCATGGAATCCCCACATTATAATAATCTCAGATTGAGATCACATGTCATTCCCAATGACATTAATACTTTATCTAGTCATAAGACCAACGCTCTCTTAGTGCATCCAGTATAACATCCATATTAGGGACATGATCAAAGATGAATAGAATACACTAGAATCGTTGAACGAAATTTTGATCACTCTTACACAATTAATGGAAAAAATAACAATTAAAACACCACTTCTCATGTTCTATTAATTGAAACATGGTTTCACCCACTGACAAGTGGTCAATAACCGATCACAAGCCTTTATCTCATGAGGAATTTTCATGAACAATAAAACTCAACCTCCGAGGTCCTTAAAAAAATTTTGTTTCAATATGTTTCCTACACTATAAAAAACATGCTAGGACACTCTTATATGAAAAAATAAAATGAATTATGAAATGAAGGTCTTGAAAGGAATTAAAGAAATCCTTACCATTTCCAATGATTCTCTTCAGTTGTGCTCATTATTCTATGAAGGAACAGATTAACAGAACTAACACCACACTCCCCACCTCATGAATGTACCAGTCATCCAAATAAGAGAGATACCATCTACAAATATTTGACCTAGATCAGATTTACAATAATCATCATGTGTTACTTTTCTGATTCATGATTTCCATGTAATAGAAAATAAACATTTGGTATAAAAACGAAAAACAAACTAACCGGTGTATAAAAAACATGAGTCTTAGTGAAGACATCATTTGGATTGGTATGAATTGACTTCATTTAGAACCCATGCCACTCTATGATGAAGTTTAAAAGAGAACATACATGGAAAACCAATGATCAACATTTCATAAAACTCAACATGTTTGTTACATCCATAAGGAAAACAACGGATAAAACATATATAAACACATACTACCAATAGTTTATAGAATCAAGAGACCCATATTGAATACTATTATAAGTTATCCATCCTATTCTTTCAGGTATCAGATTCCTCAGGTACACGATTTAACCGAGATGATGACATTCTAATTAGCAGATCACTAATGCAAAGAAAGTACCATGTGGCCAACAAAGTGGCCGACCATGTCCGAGGAATGTCTGACTAGTAGAATATGATCATTTTTTGAAGCTAAATCCTATACCAATGTTATGGAAAATGTGACAACCCATTTAAAAAATATATAAATTTGAAATATAATCATCCTAAAAATAAAATAGTAAATAAATGGAACCAAGTCTCATAAAACATAATGCATTTTGCAAGGCATTGTAACTCAAGGTTGAAACCTACCACAAGCTAGCCCCTTGCAATGAAAAAGTGTTGAACATATCACTAGGACCCACATAATAGAAGTCACCAGCTCAGGATACTATCAACTAATCCATTTATAAAAAAGCATGGCCAATAGAAAATGAATGTGGTTTCATTCCATGGAAACACAAATAAAATATTGCATTAACAATACATTAGAAAATTATAAAAGGAAAAAACCAAATGGTTCCATATTTAAGTCATTACATTGATTAAATAATTGAAATATTTAAATGTATTAAATATTTAATTAATATCATCAATTACCATTCTAAAAAAAACTTGGAACCTGATTATAGAAATCCGTACAATGAAAAAATTGAATGTGTCGTTAAAATTACTTTTCAAATATTTTAAATTAATTGATATCTCACTATCATTATGAAATTTATGAAAGATATTATGTTTTATGAAATAAGATGTCAAAATAGAGTCCCACTAATTCATCCTGAGTTCAACAGAATTCATCTAAATAATAGTTTCTATGTTATTAAAGTTCTAAAATACCTAAACTAGTCATCTAATATAAAACATTCCCTAACTGACCAACATGGGTCCAGTTGAGCATTTTTTAAATGGAACCAATTCATTTAGTTATATATTAATAAAATTATCTATTAAGAATAATAATAATATATGATGTTCATTTAAACAAAGGATCGATTACATGGTTTTTCATTTCCAAATTCATAATGCACACATACACTTCATGGATTAAAAATTTTCTCCAATTAATTGAAACCAATATAATTTTAGATTAAAATATGCTAAAATATATATTGGATTCATTATATGGGTGACCATATACCAATCCATAATGTTTCGATCAACTTTACAGTTTTACATTTTGTTCCCTTAAATAAAAATCAATTTACTTAAACAATATAAAAGTAATTGAATATTACAATAGTTCGATTAAATGGTCATTTTTTACTTGTAATAAAGAGCCCATAAACCATACAAATGAAATATATCTCACATCATAATCACAAATAATAAATTTATCACACACAACCAATTTCATATTATTTAAACTCAGCATGTCACTATAAATAGTACACACTTAAAATAATGATATTAATATAGATGGATGGAATGTAAATAGTAAATGAATTTTGAATTACAAGAATCATGTCAAAATAAAAGGTAATCATTTTATACCAGCAATCATGCTAAAAATTACATAAACAAGGTAAAAAACTAATCATGGAATAACACTTAAGGAACACCATCAAATCAATACTAAAACTATTAATGAAACTACAAGGAATGATAATTTATATGATCCTAAAATTATGAATGAAATACATCATCCTATCCATCCTAGGAAAAAATAGAAAGTCCTAAATTCTAAAAATCCATAAGAAGTAGAAATTACACCAATCACTTAAGGTGAAATCAAACTCAGCTATAACAGCAAACAAAATGAACAAAAATCCCATCCCTAAACACATAGTCATTTCTTATATGTCTGCTGACCAGTCCCAAGAACAACTATTTTCCAAGAAATAGAACATTTCGAGTCTCATGTCTTCTATCAAAAAATAGCAAGACAAGGGAAACATTACTCTGAAACCACATTGTAATATCCCAACTAGGGTGGCCACTAAGACTGTAGCTGGATCAGCGGGTTAAACAGCCTCATCTATGTCTCCCCATATGCCATAGAATAATTATTATCATAGAGGATCTCATTAGATGATATTGGGGAGACTATACCATCATATCCGTGTTTTTTTGTGGTACAATCATTGTATGTATAAATTAATACAAGAAGCAGTAAATAAATGAATGAAATTATCAACATATCGTAAGAATATTATAATAACTGAATTAAAATTGTCAAAACCCTTTTATAGAATGTATGCATGACAGATGATGTCATATAAGTTAAAATATTACAACTATAACATGCTTTTTGATATAGTACAAACGAAGTACCCATGTAAATAAAGGAGATAAAAACCCATAGGTTATTTTAATGATCGTTATAAGCTCCATCTCAGTCTTATGATTTTAACTCCACATATACAACCATGATAACAAAATAAATTATCCAATGTCTATAGTACTGTGAGAATAAAATCTTACATGTTTACCCTAGAGAAATGGTGTCCTGAACGGGTTGTGTGATATAAATTCCAGTAGGTAGGAAACCATGGTGTCCTGCCCAATCACGAATGTGAAATATGAGTTAAACATTGATAAATTATAAATAAATAATAAATTGAACTAAATAAATAGAAAACCATACATCCAGTTTATTAAGTGGAACCTAATGGCTATACATAATTTATCCCATTGCTATAATTAGTTTGATCAAGAACTATATATATCATAATATATATATTTCCATTATATATGGAATCCACCTATACGAACCAAGTGTCTGCCAAAACCTAGTGGCCATATATTTGGAATACTAGTTCTTTCTAGATAGAGATGTAACTCATAAACATCCATGACCTACCTATATGGTTGATAATCTCTAATAAAGTGTATATTCCCCACATCCTAATACAGTTGGGGATGCCATGCTTGTCAATCGATATTGTGAGTGTGCACACAATAGAAACACTCTATCATATAATATGATGCCATAACCCATCACCAATATCGTATCACTGGTAGTAGTAACTAGGATCCAAACATGATTTAAGGGAGCATGGTATCACCATACTCATCAAAAACCTTACAATCGTAACCATGTATCACTAGTGTTAGTCTCCCTTCTCAATATCTGATGTTAGGGAGCACGAGTGTTCATGCGAAATAGACCCCTTACAACTATACCCATCCCATGTATAATAAATAATCATAATCATAACTCAAGTAATGATGCAATACCTCTCACTCTTTTCATATAATATGCATGGTTATCTTTAAGGGATCACATTACTTTTTATATTATAATACATAAGGAAATAACTTTTATAAAATTCACGTTCAAAGTTAAATTCTATTATTTATATCAATTCACAACATCATTTAAATTAAACAAAAAAAGGAATGACTAACCCATCTAAGATGTGTGTCACCCTTTTAAAACCATTAAATTTGTATAATACATGCTTATTTAATTAACTAGAGGAATAGTTGTTCCAACCTAAAAATTTCCATTTCAAACTAACCATCTAATTCATTCAATTAAACTTCTGTAGAAAGAAAACAATTTAATAAAATTTATTTATCAAGGACAATTGGCACATCGAAGGTACTAAGGGAAAAAATAAAAATAAATACATGTAAAATACCATTCTTTAAAGCATGATGATTTAATCATTATATAATATATTCTAAACATTTATACATATCCTTGGTTCTTTAAATATTTAAAGGGGGAACTTCTTTTTTCTAATTTCATTTGGGGTCATGTAAAAAACATGCCATATATTTTTTGTAACATAAAATCATGATGAAACATCATTGCAATAAGACAAGCACGAATAAAAGTAGAATCAAAGCTATTTATCTGAAAGTAATGAATACTTACATTGGATAAAATTTATTTAAAAAAACAAGACACTGTTTGTCAAAGAATTCATTTAACATATTTAGTAATTTCTATCAATTCCTAAAAATCAATTAGTGGATAATTTATTTGAATAACTACACCAAACTAATTAAATCCTACGAAAGGAGAACATGAAATTAATTAATGAAATATTAAATTTATGTGGAAAGGGAAGAGATCCTACCTCTAGAGGGTAACAGAGGTGAAAACTATGAACATGTAATTTTAAATATCCAAAATTAAATACCACATCCTACCACCTCTAAGAATATGCACCTTATAATTTACATAGTACACCTTCCCCCTAGGCACATATCCACATGAACATGAATAAATTCAAGGGGATCTTTACATACATGCTCATATGTGGATATAATCATTAACACTCACACACTAATGAAATTTTCTTATTATATATAATCTATCTTAGGACCATATAGATATATTCACTACCATGAGTAAATATACATTAAACAGTGGAATATTAAAAAAAGTAATCTTACATATGCATATGTTTTAAGTGCACTTTGACATCAACGAACCCACCTCAGGGAAGAGTAAAAGTCATTGAAAAAAATCATAGGGACTAAAAACCAATTAAATTCCATAAATAATGTAGGAAAAACTAAATATAAGTTAAAAAAACTACAATAGATGGTGGTGGAAAACCAACTTGTACCAACTTTCTTTTCCTTCAGTAGCGTGTGTTAGACCACACATAAATAGATACCAAGAAAACTTGCACATCATAAAGAATTATAAAAACACAAAAAACATTGGATTTCCCAAACCATAATGTTTTTTTTAGAATGAGAGGGGTGATGAATATAGGGAAAAACAAAAACCAAATGGACGAGGTGAGCGCCACTGGTCTTAACTTGAAGATCCCAAGAGAAATTTCACTGAAATATAGTGGATTTTTTTACCATATAGGGTGATGTAAGGATGGGGTGCATCACTACTATAAAGGAAGAGGATAGGGGTGTTGTACGAGTGAGGTGAAGGGGTCAGGTAGATTTATGTTATGTTTCTTTTTATTTTAAATTTTAAATTATTTTTTTAAACCAGGACCTCACACACATTTTAGGTTGAATGTTTTCAAAAATTGTGCACCAATTGTGCACTCTCTACATGGTATGTGGGGAACCCTACACGATCTGGCCATGCCGTTTTGAAAAATGTGTGCCCACCATGTGGTGAAAAGTGATTATGCATGGCCTCATTCCCCTTATTGTGAAGGCTAGGTGAAAAATTTGGTAATGTATGCAATACTCATGTGAAAAGCCTCTTTCCATTTTCATTTGGCCGCACAGTTTATTGCTCGGTGATTCAAAGTTTATTAAAAACCATGCAACCAATAAATACCCATTAAAACAAAATTTTCATGGTCCACAGCTCCTGAAACTCCACAATACGACCGTGAGTCTTCTCAATCCTTTACCTATGTTAAAAAATATCACATTTAGGCATTCCAAATCTATGAATTCCATTTCAAAACATATTTTTAATGTTTTCCCATACAGTAAACACAAAAATTCAAATTATTCTTGATTTTATTCTTGTTCAGAACATGTATCATTTAATTTTAATACTCCATAATTCATCGGCATGAATGAAATGGAAATCCATGTTGTGTTAAAACATCAAAAAGAAAATATCTAAAGGCCATGTTGAATATCCCAACCATGAAATAATATTGAGAATATAGTTTCATTCAACTCAATCATAATATTTTTCCGTATCTAACTTCGTAGAAAATTTAATGCCAATGAATCATTTATTTATGTCACCCAAAATTTCAAATGAATTATAGACATATACTTGAAATTATCTACCTTTTTTAAACTCCTGTTGTTCCTATGAGAGTCAACAGGGAGATTACAAAGATAACATCTACTTTAGAAAACAAACCAAAACCATCTAAGTAATATTTTTCAAACTAATTGGTGTATTTTGGTGAACCTCATACAGATATTTTATATCTGGAATAAGTGTAAGGGTGGTAATAGAATCCACCCATGGGATATAGCCAGAAAAAATTAAATTAGTCATATAATTAAATCTATAGCTACCAACCATATCCCAATATTTCAAATAAAATGACCCCATGATACGAATGTGACTAACTACACTATCTAAATTAAGATACTTCATATCCCCAAATACCCCTTCATCCATAGGTAAATACTAAAAACGGCCAATCTTCTTTTTAGTTACCATGAAATGAATTTCATCCAACAACACTACATGACCCTTCATATAGCCACCATGGATGAATGGATTTGGGCATGCATTAAGACAATTTAAATGAGATTCCTCCATTTCAATCACAAACAATCAGTCATTGGTGTAATATTCCTCATCCAATAGGACATTCAATAAAATAATATTCTTTTTTATTTAATTCATTCTTAGAAGTAAGCTAAATTCTGAACCCCTTCTTTGATCTGTTTAACTCTAGAGTAACCACAAACATGGTGCTCCCCTCTCAAAATTGTTTTAGCTAGAATATCATTTATAAAGAAAGAAAACCAAACAATACTTCTTTCTCACGTTTCTTCATGACTATATTCTTCTTAATTATTCACTAAAATAACAACCAATAAATCATCTGAGTGAGGAGGATGGCCACAAATCCACCCAAAAAGGTCCTATTAAAAAAATCATAAGATTTTTAAACAGGTCAGTCCAAGAGAACCCCTACAAAGGACTAGACCATGAATCTTCAACTACTAGATGTTAACCTAGAATATTGAGTCAAATATAAGGAAAAAATGGATTCGCACCCAAAGCTAAATAAAAAAATCAACACAAATTTGAGCGTGTTAAGAAAACTACATAACTGGATTGGATACCTTAATATCTGGGCATTAAGATACACCTTTGCAGTTAGAAGGGAAGAGGTTGAGATAGCACATGGTTCACCCCTACAACATATTTTATTAGAACAAGTGTACCAGTACCGTATATATAAAATATCAAAAATATCAATGTGAAAAATTATATTGGAGAAATATTGAGTAGTACTCTGAGGGATCATACAACCTCCCTTATTCTCTGATGGATCCACAATAAAATACTTTTCCCCTCCCATGAGAGATGAAAATCCTCCATGGTTGATGGACTCCAAATACCTCCATAAATGATCACATGTACGAACATAACATTTAGAATATTCAAAGGAATAACATAATGTAATGAATTCCATTGATGATTTTTGTATTGACGAACGGATTGAAGAAAGTGTGTTTTTCAACTGAGATATTGCAGTCCTAGAATGTTCAGATATAATGGTTGTATGGATATGTATGAATGAATCATTTAATCATTACTCTACAAGAAAGAAACATAAACCATGTATGAATATTGTTATGTTTAAATTATTTCTACTAGAAAATAATTTATTTTGAGAAGCTCTGAAGAGATGAAATGCATTTTAACATATGCGCCTATATGATGGGAATTTTAGATGATGATAGAAATCATCGAATGACATACAAAATGGTTTTGGCCCCAGAAAATACAGGGCTCTTAGAAGGAGATAATAAAAGAACCAAAAAGTGCTTGGTCAGTTATCTTGTACTAACCCCATAGTGACTTGATTTAGAAGGATGTTTACCCATGTATGATACTTTAACAGTATAAAAATAACATTATTCATTAGATAGAATGTGGGGAATGATAAAATATATTATTTTCTATGATTAAAAAAAATTATAACAATTATTATAATTAAAATTTATTTCTTTTTTAAAATTAATGGTTTTAAAAAAACTGTATTTGAAAATATTTAAAAAATTTAGTCTTGGAATAAATTAGAAAACATAGGATTTATATTATACCCAGTGTTTCATTAAAAATCATTATGATTTCCCATGTATTAATTTGTTGTAGAATATTTATAAAAAATAGAATATTCCCAAAAAATTCACCTCAAAATTATTGAAATAACTTCTAAAAGTGACCACTAACTTTTACATATTATGAATATCATAAAATTTTCATAAAATTTTGTTTTTCTAACCATTCTTCTATTAAAACATCTGTACCAAATATTTTCATTTCCTTTTGAAAACATGTCTCATTTCTATACTTCCAAAAGTATTTATTTTCTCTTAATTTAATAATTTAATTATTTTATAATGATTTCAGAAATATCAAATTCATTTCTTAATTCTAATATAATTTTTCTAAAAATCCAATAAGTATGTTTTCATTTTAGATATTTTAATTTGATAATATATTATGATTAACTATTGATGTCTTTAATATAGAATCATCTACCTCGATTATATAGGTTAATTATTCAATTTAATTTTATTTTTGAATAATGATCTATCACTAAAATTGTATTTCCAATGTGTTTTCAGTGTTAAAATATAAATTTTTTCCACTTAATTTCCTATGTAAATACCCTACGTTTGATTCTATTTATTTAACTGTAGCCACCTATATTCAATAAATTTATTGATTGGGGAAATTTCTGTATTAACTATTTATCCATTATCTATATGGTGTAATTACCTTATGTTATATTATAACGATTTAATTGTATTTACCTATAATGTAACTTCATATCATTAGATACCAATTTTTTTAATGGTGTATCATGTTTTGATTATTTATGTATTTATGAAATATATAATTATTTGAATCAATTTTAAAAGGAGATGACACCCGGTCTTCCTCCAAGGTTTAAATAATGCGAGGAATATTTATTTTCATTTGATATATATGTTTATAGATACTAATTATGTATCCAGAGGGCTATTTATAACCATCCAATGCATTTATTGAATCATTATATCTCATAATATAATGGTTAAATGATTGGTAATTCCTATTCCAAATTTTAAATTGGTTGGGGTGATTGATCCACTATTTGAAATAGGTGGTTTAAGCCTATTCTAGAAAGAGAAATCGATGAGTGAGGCAAGATCTTCTAATGGAAAAATGTTCTGTTATATTTCCACTACGTTAAGACTTCTATTATTATAGATGTTTCGTTATTCTAAAGTTTTCCATTTTTCTAAGATATGTAATATTTTCATGATGTATTCTTATGTAATTCCATGATTTATTATATATTATATTTTTGGTTATAACTTTTATATATTTATTGATTATTCCCATATGCTCATCTTAGGTTCAATTATGATATTTGACTTTTTTCCAATTATGTTTACCCTTAGTGACCATCTGATCTCATCCATATCTTATTTTCCATTTTAAAATGTTATTATTATAATAAATGTATAAAATTTATAGAATAGAGTCTTAGTTAGATAATTTGGGCAGATATCTATGAATTTTTATGTATTAAGATGATATATATATATTACATTGAATATGTCTATTATTTTAAAAGGACTTATGTTCTGTGAACTAATATGTGGTTTTAATTCCCTATAACACTAATCCTATATAGTCTTTGGTATTTATTGTAATTGAATTTTTTTAATCAGCTATTTTGATTATCATGTTTGTGGTATATTAAAGTTATCATTAGAGAAAGTGATAAATAAAATTAGAAGTTCTGATTATATAAATTTAGGATAAATTGGGAGCTATAAATTCCATCAATTTTTGAAATGTTAATTTTGAATATAATTAAAATGGTAAAGTTGTATATTTTTTTTGGTTGAGGTAGTATTAGGGGGATAGGATATGTTAAATATATTGAAACCCCACGGGAAAATTATATCAATATATTAATCCAAAAACCTTGGTGATGTATATATTTTGTGGTTTTATGAGAAAATAAAATCACTTTCAAGATACAATACGTTTAATTAGGCTACAGAATAGATGTACCTAGGAGTAATAACACTAAAACAAATGTTTTGGTTATTTATATAATCATCACATGGTGTTTGAAAATGACTCTAAATTTTACACCTTGTATGGCAGTCATTGTAGATATATTTGGTCAATCATATTCTCATTACAAATAATTACAAATGATATAATTTCAAATTAATTTATAAGATAAAGATATGAATTACAATATAAACTAAATAAAAGTAATGTAAATTGAACTAAAATTATAAATGGTTGAAATAATTTATTAATTAAAAAATATTCAGTTTTAATATTTATATTAACATTTTTTTGTTTATATTTAATATTATTGTAATCATGTTTAATTTTATATTTTTCTGAAATAGATTCATAAAAAATAAATCTTTGAAAGTTATGAATCTAAAATATACAATATATTATTTCTAAATAAATTATTATACATAAAATTTAGAGAATATTAATATATTTTTAAGATAGAAAACTTCTGTAACATATTTTTACTAAGGTAGTGAGGAAGGTATCTAAATTGAATTTAATTCCTGATAATTATAGTTACTCTCACTGGGGAGTAGAATTTATTAAGGATATTATGTTATATTCTAAAAGTTATGAGAATTATGTAAAAAATATAAGGAATGTTTTAATAATTTTATTCACTAAATGATTGGATACATATATTAAATAGTATCAATAACCTCCAAATTAATTTTATGAGAAGGATATATTTTGTGGATAATTATTTAATAACAAATGATTGCGGTATTTATTACTACCAGGTTTAATATATACTTTTATTTGACATTATAAAGGATTGATTAATCTTGATAAAAGTTATTTAGATTGTATTACTAGCCATAGAATTGATAGTCGACTTCATAAAAAATGTAATTCATTATATTTTTTTTGTGATTTTATCTCTCTTTTTTCATTATGATATACATTAACTAGTGTGTTATATTTCAAAGTACTGGTTGAATATAATACATAATTGTTTGAGTAATATATGACATCTTTTTTGTTTAATTTCTAGTAGATTCAAATGGTTTTAGGAAAATCATGTTTTTAATAATTTATATAAATACCTGATTATATGATTATATGAATGGATAATGACATTTGAAAAAAGTTAAGTGATATTATATAGTCATAGTGAGTAAAGAAGATGTCATATTATAATATATATCAAAAATTATGGATACATTAGGATTTTCATAACTTATTTTCATCGTGATGTAATAATTTAAATTATAACAACACATGTTATTTAAGGGGGTAGAATGTAATGACCTGATATTTTACTCTGTATTCTCCATAAATAAATATTTTTGTCAATAGTTTTTTTCAGATTAAATACCAAACCAAAATGATCCACAACATATTAAATGAATATTGTTTAGAAAATTTATGAATTATAAAATCACTAGTTAATTAAAATGATATAATCTATTAAAAATTTGTATAAAATAGGTTTAAAAAATTATAAAAACATTGTAATAAAATTTTATAAAAATGTTGATTATATATTTATTAGTGTAAAAATATTCTAATAAAATATTCATTATATATTATTTTTCATTTAAAAGATAAATTTATAAAATATATAATTTTATATTTTTAAAATAAATTATTTTGTTGATTTTTTTTCAAATTCATTATGTGGTGATTCTTAGGATTTCTTTTAAATAATTTAATTCTAAGTCTATGTAAAAATAATAGGTTTCAAAAAATATAGAAAATTTATAAATTGAATAATATATGAAAATCATCTAGACATTGAAAAAAAATTATTGATTAAATCTATATTTAACGTGTAAAAAATATATACATTAAAATATAATTTTGAAAGTAGAAATACTATGTTCATCATTTTAGATCATATGTTTCATTTCATACTACTTTAAAAAATATTTTCAATATTCATTTAATTGAAATTCTAAAAAGTTATATTTAGGTTGTATTGTATTGGATTATTAATAAATATTATTTTCTATAATAAACCAATTTATATCCTAAATTCAAAAGATGATGATTAATTTATATGTCACAACAATTTTATACATAAAAATAAACTTATTTAAAAAATAGTTATTAAGTGTTTTTTGCACAAATATTAAAATTTTCCATTACATCATTTTGAAATTTTAAAGTTATTTTTATATTTTAGATCAACAGTTAATTATTATACAACATATTCAATTTCAGTTTAGACATAATTTTCTGTTACCAAGGTAAATATTAGTTTCCACGGAAAAAAATATTAGTTTCCAATAGATGAATCATTTATAAATATTATGTATTATTAAATATTACATATACCATTTGAAAATTAATAATTTAATATTAGTGAAAAAACATTAAAAATAAATTAAAAATTCATTTATTCCATAGCCAATGTTAAATAATATTAAAAACACTTAATGATTAAAACAACATTTCTTTCATCAAACCCAATTTTTAAAACATTATTAGGCACAATTTTAAATTTAATTTTCACATAACAAAAAAACTTAGTTCGATTATATGAATTTAAAATTCATATTTATCCAATATATATTTTATATGAAGGTATATCTTATATTTTTGTGATAAAATAATAACCATGGTTCAAATTTGTTCAAGTTTCATAAATAATAAAAAAAGTAATCTAATGTGGTTTGAATTTTAAAAAATAAAATTTCCACATAGACCTCATATAAATATTTTTTTGTGTTTTAATGTCATACCAAATTTCCCCACAAAATTTTTCCTACCTAACTCACCGATCAGTCGTGTAATTTCATTCTTACCCATTACCTATCATTCTTTTTTCAAAATATTTGTCCATATTTTCAACTTATACAAGATGATCACTTACTTCCACATCATGTCAAAATTTTAAATAAAAATTTCCAGGAATTCATTTAAAATTTACATCTTATAAAAAAAATTGACACATTTCTTAGACACTAGACTCAACAGATTTCTTCAATTCCTTCATTTAGAAAGGGTACTTTTAGTGAAGATCCAAATTTTCAACATATTTATTGCATACAATTTTACAATTTTATTTTTTCGTACCATACATGCTACTCCAAAACATTCCAAAATATTTATATAATTACATCAGTATACATAATGTTATAAAATTTTATTATATTAATGTTATTAATTTTGTTTTGTGGCCTCCAATTCAATAAAATAATGAAATTTGTGATCAAGTGTGTGTGTAGATTCCATTTTCCTTGAATGAAATTGTTTATTCTTATTTAACCCATTTCAAGGTAGGTTATATAAATAATTTTATTGAATATATAAGTAATTTATATAATTTTTTATATTAATTAATTATAAATTACCAATCTTATAATTAATTTTAAAAATTAACAATTGTCTTAAAACAAACCCCTTAAAACCTACTTACCAAGTGGAATATAAATTTTGTTATAAGTGAAAAATTATTTTTCAATATATTTTATAATAAATAATGTCAATTCTAATCTATAAACTTGATAACATATTTGTTGTTTTATTATACATTTTTATAATGATATTATAACGAAAGAGTCTCTCTCACAGCCATATTCACTTATAGATTGTAACATGTTCTTGTGGGGTCATCTTAAACACACACATGAAAAATATTAATAATTTCTATCAAGGATAGCTTGGATAATTCAATATCATTTATTAAATAGTAAAAAATTTGTTTTTTTTCTTTCATAGAAATATAAACCTTTTAATCATTAAATAAGACAGCATCGCTCGTTAATGTTAAATTATCAAAACATGCCCATCATCAACTATTTCATCACGAATGATAAGTAAAATAAGTATTAAATGAAATTATAAAATTATTAATAATACAAAAACATAAATTAACATACCTTTAAATATCACTGAATGATCTATTCTATGATAATATTGGATAAAAACACCATAATTATGAACAAATTCCAAATGATGCATATTAATCACAACCATTATTGAAAATAAATAGTATGTAAATAATATAAATATATGGAATAATTTTAAATTATATTTATAAAAGGTTATGTAAATGATAATTTAATAAAATAGGTAACTGAGATATTTATATTTCTTATACTAGACCATATAGTTCATTCGACTAAACGGGGAAACAAAAGGGTTTCTCTATATAATTTTCATCATTGTGAGACGGGATTGATATTGTTCACTATATTTTCATTAATATAGTGTATTTATTTAAAAATTGAAACAATATATTACAATAAATTTCATTATATGATATTCTATTTCCCATTTCAGGATATTTCATGAAATATCATTTTATTCATATGTTTCCAATTCTATAAGAATTTAATTGATACAATTTTTTGTTTTTTGGACTATAATATTAATTACATGAAAATAATTTTCATGAAACATTGAATCAATCCATTCAAATATTTTGTATTTTATCTACTAATTTTCTTTATCTAAAATAATTATTATCCTAAATAACCCCTTCATTGAAGGATTTATTTATTAAATAAAAATATAACATAGGTAGAACAACTATCATTATTTCAAAATAATATTTTTAATCATGTACATATTTTCCTTCCTAAAAATGTACTTATATATATTTAGGAAATCAATAATGGATTATTTTGTATGATTATCAAATTTACCATTAACCCATTTTAATATGAATATCGTATAATCTTTTTATGTTGTTGGTTTTCAAACAAAGGTCATTCAAAATATTTTTTACAAAATAAGACTTCAATATCATCATAATCAACTAATTTATCTTCCACCCACATTTCATTGATAATTAATATAAAATTTAAAGGAACCATTTTTTGAATTATTTCATTATAATTTAAATTTTCGCAAAATTTAACACTTTTTATTAAAAATAACTTCTGAAATAGACCTATAACTATTTCATTTTACGAATAGGTTGAAACCCTTTTATAATTAACTATTTCAATGTTTTACACAAGAACACATCTTTCTTTAACATTTTATATATTATATGAAATATTCTTTATATGATTTCATAGTTTATAAAAGAAAATATTTTTCTCCTATTTATATGGAAAATTAATTTAAAAATGATTTAATAAAATCATGGATATTTATTATTTCTATATTTATTTTTCTCTAACTCCTCGAATTAATTTTTATATATTTCATGTTCCTTTGAAATATATTTATCTTGTATAGTAATGATTATTAAATGTAATAATAGACATTATTTATTTTGATATATTGTGTAATGTTCATCTCATTTTGATGAGTTTTTCATCACTACAATTGTCTTGATTAAAAATTGTTTTTATTAAAAAAAATCTATTCCAATTTAATTCTTCTACGAATATCCCATTTTTTTAATTTTATTATTGGGTGTTCACCCAGAAATCATATATCGATTGATTGGGGAAATTTATTTTATTAATTTTATACACTTCATATATATGGTTAAATCACTGTATGCTTTACTATATTTTTTAAATTGTGTTAACCTAGAGAGTTAGATGATTTCATGGAATACACATTTATTTTCAATGAGATTATCATTCCATGATTATTAATGGAATTATAAAGGATATAATTGGGTGAATATTATTAAAAGGATATGAAACTCAATCTTATTCTATGGTATTAATTTTATTATGGGTAGATGTTTTCTTGTCGCTAACAATTTTATGGTTAATTATTAAAATATAGGCGGTCTCAATATATTCACCTAATTAATTAGGTAATGTAACAACCCGAAATTTTATGAGAATTTTTTTTTTTAATTTTATTTATGTCTTGTGTTGTATGCTACACCAATATTATCTTGTGATATACGCAACACTGTATTATATTATAATATATGCAAAAACTATTCTTGGATTGTGTTTCATGCAAGAGAGACCTTCCTCAATAGCATAGGTTGTACGCAATACTGAGTTTCATGAAACAATGATATATTTTTATAATATTATTATGAAATAGTCATTATGAATATTTAAAAAAACATTTGGAATTTTATAACATTATCATTCATCGTACACATATTATATAACATGGTATGAGAACCAAATTAATTTTTCGGATAAAAGAAGTATTTTTTAAAAAAAATTAGTTTTTCCTCCTTTTGATGGAGCACCCATTTTAAATCTAATTTTTGACAATTTAATAGATTCAATTTGATAAAATAAACTTATTATTTTGAATTAGGTTATTAATATTTACTTTGGGTAAATTTTTGACATTATTCTGATAACCTTAATATTTTGATGAATAGTAAATATACACTAAATTTTTATTAAAAACAAATTTTTTTCATCGAGATAATTTATATGGTTAAATTATAATATTTAATGGTTTTAAATTATAAATACAATATATTTTTTCTATTTAATATAATTTAAGTCATCAACAATAATTTTATAGTGAATTCATAAGTACAAATATTTGAATCTTTTGCAATATTTTAACTTTTAAAACCCATTTTCTCTACAGCTGGATTAATTTTAAATTAAATAATGGCACTTATGTGTATTGAATTTATAAAGATGGATTTTATATTTGGAATCATTAGGTCCAAATTATGTTAATTGGATACTTTTTTAGGCATTATGAATAGTTATAATGATAAATTTTATTTACTAATGATAAAGGTAAATATGGTAATTAAAGGTAAAAATAAGATTATAAAATTACCCTAATAACTGTAAAAATTCTATTAGATTAATAATAGTCAACCCATATAACCTAAGGGTTGTAAAAGATTCATTTCATGGACTTTTGACCATGAAAAGGATGTAATTCTTATTAAAACCAAAGAAAATGACAACATGTCACTCTCTTATATATTATAAGTTTAATAATTTTAAGTTTGTGATAAACATCATAAAACTATGAGAATAAATAGTAACCAGATATATTATAAAATTATCTATATCATGTGAATTTCTTTATAATTTATAGGGATTAGATAATTATCATTAATGGTGAAACAATAGTGATGTAGAAATTATTCTATTGATTGAAATATCAAATAAATGGTTTTACAAAAATCAAAATAAATATTATATGACCGATTTAATGAGATCCAAGAATTTTAAATATGAATATTATATGTTAGTGATCTAATAAATAATTTTTTCAAATATATCTTCTGAGTAGATTTTATTTAAATTCAAATAAATTAATTGTGTTAAAATTGAATGTATTGATATTTTATAAAAATAAAATATTATTAAATTTGTTAAAAAGAACAAAAATATATGAAAATTATAATTTTATATTTATATGGTCTAAAATTTCATAAATATTCCAACAATGGACAATTTAAAACACATAATTACATATTTATAACAATTTATAATTTAGAATCTTATTACCACAAATAAAATAAATTTGATTAAATAAGGGTAAAACAAAACAATAAGATTAAAAAAAATCCCATCATGTATAAATTTTATTGGTTAATGATATTAAAAACCTATAACATCTCATATTTTATTTTGAGTCATTTTGGAGGTTTTTTGGTGGGGTTTGAGTTTATTGTAAATTAATATTATGGATGTTTCCAAAACTGGCCCTCTCATCTCTTATAAAATGGAACCCCACCCCTCTCCTCTTCACAAAATTTTGTTTCTTAAAGCTCAGTCAAACCCAGTCCATTTCTCTTCTCCAATTACCTAGTAACATTCTAGAGGTCTTGGTGTTCTTCAAAGACAAAATTTAGTGCCATAAGATAAGGTTTAAAAGTGGCACGTCAAAGAAGAGGTAATATCCATTACTGATTCATTCAAATTTATTTCTTCTTCTACTTCATCTTGTTTAATTGTTTCATTGTAAAGTAAGAACATTAGTATAAGTAATATACATATATGTTACTATAAATATGAAAAAACCATATTTCACCTTCTATTCATCCTACGGAAAACATAATCATTGCGCGTGTGTACGTACGGAATACCGTCTCCACAATGTGGTGTAATCTGTTTTTCCACCAATAACATTCATGGATGGGTTTAATTGTGGAAATAATATCTATATATGATTATTATTAAATTATACTAATTCGGATATATTAAGTCATCCACTCCAATTCCATTCACTAATTATGGGAACGATATCATCGCTCGTGCATACGTTTGGATTCCCGTCTCCACGATGAAATGAGATTCATTCTCCATGTTAATCAATCCAGAATGATTATAAAGTATATATATTAGATAATCATGAAACATATGACATTATAATGATAATTTATTTATTTTATTTGTTATTTACTTACTACCATTCAATTTAATAAGGAAATTGAAATAGCGTTCATGCGTACGTACGACCTACCGTCTCCATGAATGGTGTATTTCATTCAATTTATCGACCTATTAAATATATATATATATAATATATTTGGAATATATATTATATATAAATAATGTTTTACATTTTGGATGTATGTAATCGTGATCTAATTAATCATATGAATAATTACATGTCAGAAAATGTATAATGAATGAAACAATTTTACCCAAAACAATGCTTAAAATGGAATATACAACTGAACAGGTAAATAAACTCATAAGTAAATCATATGTGATATCATAAATATTATTCTGGTTTTGATACAAGTTAATATATGTTTAAAACCACTATATATGACTCTCAAACACATATGGAAGAAATTGTACTTAAGGTAAGGGATTATTTCGTCTAACTTTCATTTCTGTGAGACATATGCCTTAATCAACATCTATTTCTTTTGTATGATATTTTTTCTTCCCATGAATGTTTTATGATTTATATTAAGAATGATATTATATTTAAATATGCATGTAATATTTTTTAATTTAACTTATGCTTCCACTTATTAAAAATGTTAAGGGATAATTATTCCAATATCGTTCTTATCCGAGACTATTTATTCATAAGTATTTATTAGGGTTATGTTTATCATCCATGTCTGTGTTTTATAAAAATGCATTGATAAAATTTATAATATTCTTCAATGTATGATTAAGTTAATTTATACCCTTTTTTACTTTTACCACATGGTATGGATGAAATCTTCCTTTTGTTTACCATAGGAGTCACTTTTTGAATTTTCTGGAAAAAGTATGAGAAGAATGTTATTTTTAACATATATGCAATGAACCTATTTTTTTAGTTTCATAATAAAATATTTGTATGAAGCATCCTCTACAATATTTCATTATTATTTTCACCAAAATCCTTCTCTTTTAAAATTTCATGGAATTTTTTGGAAAAAAATGAATTTGAAGAAGAAAAGATATTTTCCTCAAGATTTATTTTCAAGTGGTTTATCAAAACTATTTTCCACATAAGATGAGATTATTTAGTGTGTTTATGTTTCAAGTATAATGTATCTATTATTTACATGGATTTATTTTTCTTATGATGAAATGTCATCCATTTGTATTATATGGATTATGTTATGGAGGGACGATATTTATGAAACTCATTTTATTCTTTTGGTTATGATGAGTGATTTATGATTGTTTTGTGGAACACATAATAATGATTTCAATATGATATGGGGGGACCTATATCTTCATCCAATGTATTAGGGAAAGATTTATATCTCATGAGATAAAAAGGGGTGGAATGGAAAGTAAATCTGGGTCATTAATACAGTGCTAGAATAACAAGTAAACCCGGTTCTGTAATGGATTTTGTCCACTATCACGGTCTTCACAGTAATTCCGTGGCTACTATGGAAATACTATCATGTGCTTAATGGTTTTCCAAAATTACATGTTTTATTCCCAGGCTATTTTATCATGATTGATGTTCCTTTATGATCTATTCCTAATGTACTACCAAAATTTATTTCACAACTAATGATTTTTATGTTTAAACTTTATGTTCATGTTATTAAGTTCAATGGTATATGTTTTGTTTTATTTCCTACATGATTACCCTTAATGAGAATTCAATCTAACCCTTTATATGTTTTATTTTTCCCATGATATAAATAAATGTTTTATGTAAGAAAACAAAAGGGGAATATTTTTATTGGAGATGTTGAAGATCTTTCACCCTGAATAGAGGATTATGTTCTGAGTTTCCAAAGACACTAATCTAATATGGTCCTTTGATGTCTATTTGTGCTTTTTATTAAGTATTCCTAAAAATTAATGTTGTTTCTATGTATGTTAGGATTCAGGTCTCTACAGGTAAAGATTAACATATCAATTTATAATGGTGTAAAATGAAATGATTCTTTATCCAAATTTATAAATATGTATTTAATCGTGGTATATTATGAATTAAATGTTAGTGATGGTTGATATACCTAAAAAATAGTGAAAATATCCGTACAGGCTATGGGAAATAGGATGTGATGCATGGTCCAATACATGGATATTTATATTCAAATAGATGTTTTAAAATTATCAGGTAATCGTTATTTTTCTGATTTTAATTATTTTAAGATGTATACTTATGTTACGACATGATTTATGATCTATTTAATTTTTTTGATTAATTTATTGTGTAAACTGATTGAAATAATTTTATCATCTTGTTCTCACATATGATCATTTTTTATCACATAGTTATACCTATAATAAGAATATAAGCTCCTCCATAATAATGATAGAATTTAACTAGGATATAAAGATATGAAAATTATGAAACTATAAGAAGAGTATGTTATGTGGAGAATTGATGGGGGTTATTGGGGACTTTTTATGGAGTAACTAGTTAAATATATAATGAAAAAATGTCCATTAGATTAAAAATACATCTATTTTTAGTTAATTATTTGTTCAAATTTTCTTTATCTCAAAAAATAAAAGATATATTGAATGTATTATAGTGAAATGTTATATTCATATCATGTAATTAAATGGAGGAATCTATGGACTATTTAATTTGTCATCAGAGAAGGGTTAAAAAATATTGACGTTTATGACGATATCAGTTGAGGATAAATGTAGAGTTATAAATTTCATTAATGATTGATATGTTATGGATGATTATAATTGAAATTGTAAAGATATCCCTTCATGTTGGTTGATATAATATTATATGTTTTAGGATAATTTTATTTAAACACTAGGTATAATAATTATAAGGCCATGGCCTTAAACCTTACTTAATATTGAATTAAATGAATAATTCACATTGTGGATCTTTTCAGGTTTAGAGTTTTAGATAATTAGGACATAACTATTACATCTCAAAAGATTACAAAGTAGACATTTCTACTATGTTTCCATAAAATAAAAACTCTTAAAAAGAAACATGTCTAGTTCCATGTTTTATATTGCCTGACTTTTCCTTGATCCCATCCTTGTCCCTAATCCACATTAAGTCCTGTGAAAAACATTTTAAAAAAACTTGGGGTGAGCATAAAAAGCTTAGTAAGGGATACACAAAGAATGAAAACTGTTAGTTTTTTCAAACATCAAGTAAACCATGTATACTTTATCAAAGTAATAACTTCACTTTTATG
This sequence comes from Viscum album, assembly GCA_963277665.1. Lineage (NCBI taxonomy): Eukaryota > Viridiplantae > Streptophyta > Magnoliopsida > Santalales > Viscaceae > Viscum > Viscum album. Next base: position 93,650,158 of record OY728164.1, read on the forward strand.
AAGTAGTAAAAACTCTTCACTAAATGAAATATCATTACATACCATTTTGTAACAAAAGGATTACCATAAAACCCTTATAAAGAACACATAACATATAAAGGTAACATAGGACATAAACATACTTATGTGGAATAACCATACGGTCGACTTCCACACATATCACTTAATGGAATAGCCATACAGCCAACATCCATACATACTTAATGGAATATCCATACGGCCGACTTCCATACACAATGCATTGGAGGTTATAATGTAACCACCCGTCCTGGTATTCACGACACCACCCGTCACATGGTTTATTACGTAACCACCCATCAAATGTCCAAGTACCAATATGAAATCATAAAACATAAAACAAATATAATGGAAAGAAAAAATTTCCATACTTTGATCACATTATATGACATAAATATATTGACATAAAAAATCCATTATAAATACCATTTTCAATACCAAAATACAAAAAAGAGTATATGGTATTTATTTCATTTTAAAAACATTACGGCTTGTTGAGGAAGCCAAAGACCAAATAATACTCGCGGCGGCGGAGAAGTCGTTGTCGCCGCAAATGTACTAAAAATAACATTCCCTTTTGTCGTTTAGTAAAACGCTTTATATAAAAATATTACTTTTGAATAAACATAAAATTCAAAGGAGTTTATACACCGTATTAAAGAAAGTGGTGTATAAAACAAAAATGTGCCTGGATGAAAGGAGATTGAGACGAAGTCCCTTACCTCTGGTCCGACTTGACTCGATCATTCTTTAATGTCCTGAATAATAAACATGAGTTAATTTATATTTTCTTAAGAACCTTTTTCAAGTTCATTATTCCTTTTATATAACTTATTTCCATGTCATGAACAATATGTAATTATTTAAGTTAATAACGGTCGTTTTAACGATCATTGGTACTTGAGTCAAAAATAAACCCTTTATAATTACAAGTTTTTCATGTATCCATTATATCCATAATGGTATTCATTATGTAGATATAATATATGTCATATATATCCAGTATATGCATGAATTTATAATATTACATAATCATTTAGAGGTATGAAATGAAATGCACCGTTCATGGAGACAGTAAGCAGTACGTACGCATGAACGCTACTTTCATTTCTATTTCATATTTATATAGAATGGAATCATAATGATATAAAATTATATTATAATTCCAGTGTAATATAATATATAATATCATAACTCCATCCTTTATATGTCCCACATATTGTAATAACGAATCAAATCACTTTGAGGGGGCGGTAGTCCGCACTTCCTTAAATGAAGATATTGCGTTTACCCATAATGGAAACCATAATGGTATGCCAAAAATAAAAAATACAGAAGCTTAAGGAAAACATAAACCTATTATATATCATATATAAATATAGTGTCATCTTAATGGCCACCTTTGATGGTGTTAAAAGAATGTTGAACAATCATTCTTTCAGGAGGCCGAAATTCGCCATCCACGGAAACAGTATGTTCTTTAACCATTAGATGCAGGTGTGTGTATGTTTAGCTCGAATAAATCTTATAATAACATCCTAGAATATTGATGATACTGGAGTTGTTACAAAATAAATTAATAAAAAGAGTTTATGGGGTTGGAGAAGCAAAATAAAACAAAAGGACACAAGTGAAGACATTACCTTAAAATCGGGTAACTCCCTTTGGTTTGAGCTCAAAGGCTTCCTTGGGAAGACTTATGCCCAATGTGAGGCTTCAAGGAGTAATAGAGGGATGTGGAGAGACAAAATGGGCACGGTTTTGCAGAGCCAAAGGCTTTGGATGTGTGGGTAAGGAGGTATAGGTGGGGGCCTTTTATAAGAGGAGAGGAGGGGGCACTCTTGGAATGTAAAGAAAAGTTACTTTATTTTAAAATGACTTTCGGATTAAAAAGATCCCACATTTATATAATTATAGGTTAAGGTGATAAGGGTTCTAAATCCACCCATTTAATAGGTTTTGGACATGTGTAGGTCATAGATTTTACATTATCATTTCATTATATTTAAATCCTTTATTAATGAGGTAATCGCTGCATCATCATGATGTCATAAATAATTTAATATATTTAATGTCTCAAAATTATAAAAAAATATCATCATGTAGGAAATCTTTATATCTTTCTAATGAATATTTATAGTCAAAAATCTGACTTGTATAACCCCATTTAAAAATTGTTTTAGTAAAACATCTCTTGTTTGTGTCATTTTTACTTTTATATTAAATAAAAAGCATTAATGTCTTTATCTTACCCAAGTGGCTCCATGGGGACCCAAAAATCGGTCCATGGGTTGTCTTGGTCGGCCATAACTCATCAAATAGGGTTAGGAAAAGTGTAAAGATATTTTCATTTTATTATAATATCATTTTCACCTTAAATCACACTAATTACCTTTAATCGCGATTAATAAAACATAAAAGTTACAATTCACCAAAAATTATTTTAATTCCATTGAACCACATTTTACTTAATAACGAAAATAATTTAAATTGGATTTCTGAAATTTAAAACACAGAAGTGGTAAAGTCCCATTTAAACGAAAAATCAAATTTTGTAACCACCACTTTGCGGTTTCACTATTCATCAAAAATTGATGTTTTCCAGAAAAAACCAAAACTTCACCATAAGAAATATTTGATATTCTGAATTTAAAAATGATTTATATTTTAAAAAATTCAAATAATATAAGTTACATTAATTAATTTAATAATTAATTCCCGTTGTCATGACAAATAGCGTGTTTTTATGAAACAATAAGTATCAAAAGATTGACACTAGTTTAAGTCCAATTTCAAAGTGAAAATGATTCCAATGACCACCATTGGTTTAAATGGTAAGAATATATTCTAATTTAACTTAAAAACCAATTCGAAAGATAATCTAATCATATAAATATATTAGATTAAAAAGAGGTTTTGAATTAAAATACTACATTTTTCACTATTCATTAAAAAATGAACTTTATCGGAAAAATACCAAAAATTCACACAAAGTAAATTTTGATGTCCCAATCATAAAGAATAAGTTTATTTTGAAAAAAATAGATTATAAAATTGTCAAAAGATAGATTTAAAAAATGGTTTTCCATAAAAAGTAGTAAAACAATCTTTTAAAAATATTAATGTATTTCATGCTTAAGATTGGATTTATTTTCATTTTAAGCATCTAAAACACTATCTAATTCATTAATAGGCATAGATAATAATATCTTTTATTCATTACTTACTTGGGATGTTACATCCTTCCCCCCTTTAGAAAATTGTGTCCTCGTAATTTATTTACTTATCGAATAAGTGGGGGTATTTATCCCTCATTGCATTTTCATATTTCCATGTTGCCTCTTTAATCATGTGGTGTTTCCACAAAACCTTTACCTGATTAATCACCTTATTCTGTAACACATTCTCCCTGTGGTCAAGAATCTAGACCGGGTTTTCCTCATAAGATAGGTTCTCTTCCAGCTGAACTACCTCTGGACTCAAAACATGAGATGGATCTAGCATATACTTCCTCAACATTGAAACATGAAAAACATTGTGTACCTGAGATAAACTCGGAGGTAAAGCCACTCTATATGCAACTGATCCAACTCTCTCCAGAATTTCATATGGTCCAATGAACCGTGGACTCAGCTTTCCTTTCTTACCAAATCTCATCACACATTTCCATGGAGAAACCTTGAGAAAAACATGATCACCTACCATGAAAGATAGATCCTTCCTCCTGTTATCCGCATAACTCTTCTGCCTGCTCTGAGCTGTTCTCATGTGTTTTTGAATCAACTGAACTTTTTTTGAAATCTTTTCTACCAATTCTGGTCCCATCAGTTTCCTTTCTTCAACTTTATCCCAAAATGCTGGAGTTTGACACCGCTTCCCATATATTGCTTCAAATGGTGCCATCTGTATACTGGAATGAAAACTGTTATTATAACAAAACTCAACCAAAGAAAGATGTTGGTCCCAACTTCCCTGATAATCCATCGAACAAGCTCGTAGCATATCCTCCAAGGTCTTAATTGTTCGTTCTGAATTCCCATCTGATTGTGGATGAAAAGCTGTACTAAAATTTTATTCAGTACCCAACGAATTCTGAAGGCCTTTCCAAAAGTTAGAAGTAAACCTAGGATCACGGTCAGATACAATGGAGAGAAGAACTCCTTGTAACCTGACTATATCTTTAATATACAAATGGGAATGTTGATCTACTGAAAAAGTATCTCGTATAGCAAGGAAATGAGCAGATTTAGTCAAGCTATCAACAATAACACAGATTGCATTATTACCTCGAGTTGTCCTCGGTAATCCCACAACAATGTCCATGGAAATGTTTTCCCATTTCCACTCTGTCACTGGTAAATGTTGAACCATCTCTTTCAGTAACTGCCACTCTGCTTTAACCTGCTGACAAGTCAAACACTTCATAGTAAAATCAGCAATATCCCTTTTCATTCCATCCCACAAGTAATACTCCCGAAGATCTCTGTACATCATAGTACTGCTAGGATGAACTGAAAACGAGGAACTATGAGCCTCACATAACAACTCTTTATTCATCTGTGAATCACAAGTCACACATAATCTCTTCCCAAACCTCAAAACACAATCACTATCAATGTTGAATTCCTGAAACTTACCTTTCTGAACTAGCTCTAACATTTTCTACAACTCACTGTCTTGCTTCTGTGCTTTCTTGATTCTGTCTGATAGAGAAGATCTCACTGATACCTGAAACAAAACAGAAGGACATCCTGCACCAACAACTTCTATTCCAAAGTTCATCAAATCCTTAACCAAACGATCAAGTTCCAAATGCAACATCGTTAATGAAGAATTAATTTTGGACTCAAAGCATCAGTAACTTTATTGGCTTTTCCCGGATGGTAGTGAATTGTAAAATCATAATCCTTGATTAATTACAACCATCTCCTCTATCTCATGTTCAATTCATTCTGAGTGAATATATACTTTAGACTTTTGTGATCAGTATATATTTCACACTTTACTCAATACGAATGATGCCTCCAAATTTTTAAAGCAAAAACAATAGATTCTAATTCTAAATCATGTGTAGGGTAATTTACCTCATGAGTTTTCAACTGACGTGAAGCATATGCAATAACCTGATCATTCTACATAATGACACAGCCAATTCCATTCAAAGAAGCATCACTGTATATAACAAACTCACCACTCCTGGAAGGATGTGCCAAACTAGAGCATTCACTAATCTTCTTTTCAACTCCAGAAAACAAACATCACATTCTTTTGTCCAGATAAACTTAACACCCTTCCGAGTTATCTTAGTCATTGGACTAGATAAACGTGAAAAATTTTCAACAAATCTTTGGTAGTAACCTCCCAAACCTAGGAAACTACATATCTCAGTTACATTTGTGGGTCTTGGCCATTCTTTAACAACTTTCGTTTTAGTAGGATCAATAGTTATGCCATCTTTTGAAACAATGTGACCCATGAATGAAATTTTTTGTAACCAAAACTCACACTTTCTGAATTTTCCATATAGTTTCCTTTCTTTAAAGGTTTTCATGATAACCCTTAAATAAATTTCATGCTCCTCTTTACTTTTAGAAAACAACAAAATATCATCAATGAAAACAACCACAAACTTATCCCAGAACTCATGGAAAATTCTATTCATAAGTTCCATGAATACAGCAGGTGCATTGGTTAACCCAAAAGGCATAACTAAAAATTCATAATGGCCATATCTAGTACAGAATGCAGTCTACGGAATGTCTGATTCTTTTACTTTCAACTGTTGGTACCCCGACCTCAAGTCGATCTTTGAAAAATACTGAGCTCCCTGGAGCTGATCAAACAAATCATCGATATGAGGCAAAGGATACTTGTTCTTAACAGTAATATTATTCAAGGATCTATAATTAATGCAAAGTCTCATTGAGCCATCTTTCTTTTTAACAAACAAGACAGGAGTACCCCATGGTGATGTTCTAGGTCGAATGAAACCTTTATCTAATGACTCCTGCAATTTCTTCTTTAACTCTAAAAGTTCAACTTGAGCCATTAGATAAGGGGGTTTTGAAATTGGCATAGAATCAGTAACTAAGTCAACAGTAAATTCAACTTCCCGATCATGAATAATACCAGGCAACTCATCAGGAAAAACATCAAGATACTCATTACCACTGGCACATCATTAATCTGAACAGTTCCTTTATTTTCAACAATATGTGCAAGGTAACATTCACTTATTTCTTTTACTAGTTTATCAACTTCCTGATATGTTATCAAAATTAAGGGTTCATTTTTGTACACAAACTGAAAATCTTTCTGAAAAGAAACCATTTTAGCTCTGCAGTCAATCTTAGCATGATAAACAGAAAGCCAATCCATGCCAAAAATAACATCAAACTCTACTAGAGGCAAAAAAATAAGGTTTGCTGGTAGATTCTTTCCACACACAAGGATATGAAGGTTCTTATAATTACTTTTTGTCTCAACGTTCCCTCTGGGTGTTTTTACCATAAGTTCAAGGTTCATATATTGAGATGGAATTTCCAATTTACTAGAAAACTTCTCAGAAATGAAAGAATGTGTAGACCCTGAATCAAACAACACATTGGCATAATCTAAACAAACAAACAGTGTACCTGATACTACTTCATTCGATGGCCCAACATCTACGGAAGTTGATGCAAAGGATTTCACAACCCCTTTCTGCTTGTAGTCTGGATGCTTTCCCCAAGTCAAGTTCTTCATTAAAAACTCATTTTCATAATGAACCATTTCATTACACTTAAGACATCTTACCATTGGATTTTCATTAACTGCTTGATCATCTTCCTTACAGTTACGGGCAATATGACCAGACTTACCACACCGAAAGCACTTAACAAACTTGGTTAAACATTCTCTAGGATGCATTTTACCACACTTCTCAAAGGATGGATATTTGGTTTTCTTACCTCCTTGCTTCTTTGATGAATTCTTCTCCTTTTCCTACCAACTAGACCTCTTATTCTGTTGTTTTTCATAGAACACCTGCTCATCGGCACTCTCCATTTCGACCTTCTCTGCACATCGAACAAGTTTTTCATAACTTTTGAACTCACGAGAAGCTAAAGCCCTTCGATACTTTGGCTTTAACCCTGAGTAAAAATGGTTTATTTTACTATCATGATCTCTAATGAAGTTTGGAGCATACCCCGCTAATCGAGTGAACTTTGCTTCATAAGCAGCCACTGAATCATCCTCCTGCCTCAATTCTAGGAACTGTTTTTCCATCCTAAGACGAACCACCTTAGGAAAATATTTCTCAAGAAACATACCTTTGAATTTTTCCCAGTGAAGATCCTCAATCTCATCACTATCCTTGATATTTTTCACCATCGACCACCACTGATCAGATTCACCTTCAAAACGGTAAACAACAAGACTAACCTTTTGATGTTCTGAACACCACATGACATCAAAAACATTCTCCAGTTCTTTAATCCACCCTTCAGCTTGCACGAGGTTAGATGATCCTCTGAATGATGGGGGATGTTTCCTCATGAAATGTTCCACCACTGACATGTTCCTCTGCAGTTGATCTGGCTGATCTCGTGCATGGATACCTCCACCATTTATAGCCTGATTCAACTGTGCCATCAATGCAAAAAACTGTTCAGTTCCGATTCCGACCATCTCAGGTTGCTGATTTGCAAGGTTGTCTTCCTCCTGATATCGTCCCAACATAGAAACTTTGATTCCTATGCAAAATACAATTCTGAACAAAGATATATCTTAGGCAAAGCAACCTGGTAATCTTTAAATGCTATATCATTTCCTTCATACCATAAATTAACTTATAATTTAACAATTTTCTAACTCCTAAAGTTTTCTAAACTGACCCTTTGATACCAACAATAAGGCCCCGGCCTTAAACCTTACTTAATATTGAATTAAATGAATAATTCACATTGAGGATCTTTCTAGGTTTAGAGTTTTAGAGAATTAGGACATAACTATTACATCTCAAAAGATTACAAAGTAGAAACTTCTACTATGTTTCCATAAAATAAAAACTCTTAAAAAGAAACATGTCTAGTTCCATGTTTTAGATAAACTGACTTTACCTTGATCACATCCCTGACCCTAATCCACATTAAGTCCTGTGAAAAACATTTTAAAAAACTTGGGGTGAGCATAAAAAGCTCAGTAAGGGATACAAAAAGAATGAAAATTGTTAGTTTTTCAAACATCAAGTAAACCATGTATACTTTATCAAAGTAATACCTTCACCTTCATAAAGTAGTAAAAACTCTTCACTGAATGAAATAACATTACTTACCCTTTTGTAACCAAAGGATTACCATAAAAACCATATATAGAACACATAACATATAAAGATAACTAAGGATATAAACATACTTATGTGGAATAACCATACGGTCGACTTCCACGCATATCACTTAATGGAATAGCCATACGGCCAACATCCATACATACTTAATGGAATATCCATACGGCCAACTTCCATACCCAATGAATTGTAGGTTATAACGTAACCACCCATCCTGGTATTCACGACACCACCCGTCATATGGTTCATTATGTAACCACCCGTCAAATGTCCAAGTACCAATATAAAATCATAAAACATAAAACAAATATAATGGAAAGAAAAAATTTCCACACATTGATCACATTATATCACATAAATATATTGACATAAAAAATCCATTATAAAAACAATTTTCAATACCCAAATACATAAAAGAGTATATGGTATTTATTTCATTTTAAAAACATTACAGCTTGTTGAGGAAGCCAAAGACTAAATAATACTCTTGGCGGCGGAGAAGTCGTTGTCGCCGCATACGTATGAAAAAAAATTCCATTTTGTCGTTTAGTAAAACACTTCGTATAAAAAGATTCCTTTTTAATAAACGTAAAAGTCAAAAGAGTTTATACACCGTATTAAAGAAAGTGGTGTATAAAACAAAAAAGTGCCTCAATGAAAGGAGATTGAGACGAAGTCCCTTACCTCGGGTCCGATTTGACTCGATCGTTCATTAACGTCCTGAATAATAAACATGAGTTAATTAATATTTTATGAAGAACCTTTTTCAAGATCATTATTCCTTTTATATCACTTATTTCCATGTCATGAACACTACGTAATTATTTATGTTAATAACGATCGTTTTAACGATCATTGGTACTTGAGTCAAAAATAAACCCTTTATAATTACAAGTTGTTCATGTATCCATTATATCCAGAATGGTATTCATGATGTAGATATAATATATGTCATATATATCCATTACATTCATTACATTCATGTATTTATAATATTACATAATCATTTAGAGGTAAGAAATGAAATGCACCGTTCATGGAGACGGTAAGCCGTACGTACGCATGAACGCTACTTTCATTTCTATTTTGTATTTTCATAGAATGGAATAATAATGATATAAAGGTATATAATAATTCCAGTGTAATATCATATATTATAACATAATTCCATCCTTTATATGTCCCACATATGGTATTAACGAATCAAATCACTTTTAGGGGGCGGTAGTCTGCATTTCCTTAAATGATGATATCGTGTTTACCCATAATGGAAACCATAAAGGTATGCCCAAAATAAAAAATACAGAAGCTTAAGGAATACAAAAACATATTATATATCATATATAAATATATTTTCTTCTTAATTTCCACCTTTTAAGGTTTTAAAATAATGTTGAACAATCATCGTTTCGAGAGGCCGAAATTCACGATCCACAGAAACAGCATGTTCTTTAACCATTAGATGCAGGTGTGTGTAAGTGTAGCTTGAATAATTCTTATAAAAACATACTAGTGTATTGATTATACTTTAGTTTTTACAAAAGAAATGAATAAAAAGAGTTTAGGTGGTGGGAGAAGCAAAATAAAACAAAAGGACTCAAGTGAAGACATTACCTTAAAATCGGGTAACTCCCTTTGGTTTGAGCTCAAAGGCTTCCTTGGGAAGACTTCTGCCAATAGTGAGGCTTCATGGAGTAAGAGAGGGATGTGGAGAGACAAAATGGGCAGGGTTTGGCCAAGTATAAGGCTTTGTAAGTGTGTGTATGGAGGTAGAGGTGGGGGCCTTTTATAAGAGGTGAGGAGTGGCACTCTTGGAAAGTAAAGAAAAGTTACATTATTTTAAAACGAGTTTCAGAATAAAAAGGTCCCACATTGATATAATTCGAGGTTATGGTGATAAGGGTTTGAAATCCACCCATACAATAGGTTTTTGGCATGTGTAGGTCATAGATTTTACATTATCATTTCATTTTATTTAAATCCTTTATTAATGAGGTAATCACTGCATCATCATGATGTCATAAATAATTTAATATATTTAATGTTTAAAAATTATAAAAAAAATATCATGATGTATTAAATCTTATTATCTTTCTAATGAATATTTATAGTCAAAAATATGACTTGTATAACCCCATGTAAAAAGTGTTTTAGTAAAACATATCATGTTTGTGTCATTTTTACTTTTACATTAAATAAAAAGAATTAATGTCTTTATCTTACCCAAGTGGCTCCATGGGGACCCAAAAATCGGTCCAGGGGTTGTCTCGGTCGGCCATTACTCATCCAATAGGGTTAGGACAAGTGTCAAGTTATTTTCATTTTAGTATAATATCATTTTACCCTTAAATCACACTAATTACCTTTAATCGCGATTAATAAAACATAAAAGTTACTATTCACCAAATATTTATTTTAATCCCATTGAACCACATTTTACTTAATAATGAAAATAATTTAAATTGGATTATTTAAATTCAAAACACAGAAGTGTTAAAGTCCCATTTAAATGAATAATCAAATTTTGTAACCACCACTTTGCGGTTTCACTATTCATCAAAAATTGATCTTTTCCAGAAAAAACGAAAACATCACCCTAATCTATATTTGATATTATGAATTCAAAAATGATGTCTAATTTAAAAAATTAAAATCATATAAGTTACATTAATTAATTTAATAATTAATTCCCATTGTCATGACAAATAGCGTGTTTTTATGAAACAATAAGTATCAAAAGATTGACACTAGTTTAAGTCCAATTTCGAAGTGAAATTGATTCCAATGACCAACATTGGATTAAATGGTAAAAATATATATTCTAATTTAACTTTAAAACCAATTCAAAAGATAATCTAATCATATAAATAAATTATATTAAAAAGTGGTTTTGAATTAAAATACAACATTTTTTAACTATTCATTAAAAAATGAACTTTATCGGAAAAATACCAAAAATTCACACAAAGTAAATTTTGATGTCCCAATCATTAGAATAAGTTTATTTTGACAAACATAGCTTATAAAATTTTGAAAATATAAATTTAAAAAATGGTTTGCCATAAAAAGGCAGTAGAACAATCTTTTAAAAATATTAGTGTATTTCATGCTTAAGATTGGATTTATTTTCATTTTAAGCCTCTAAAACACTATCTAATTCATTAATAGGAAAAGATAAAAATATCTATTATTCATTAATTACTTTTGATGTCACAATAATAATATATAAGTCTATGTATACAATAAAATCATGAAATTTTGGTAATGTTTAAATTATGGTATTTTCCATAAAAACTATCCTTGTATTGATATTATAAATGGATATAGGTTGTAGTAGAGATTTATATTAGGGTAATAACACTAAATGGATAATAATAAGTATTAAAATAATCATCATTGAGTGGAAAACAATGAGTCCTACCACCATAACGATTTTAACACGCTTGGGGATATTCTTTGGTCAATCACATTCTTGTTATGAACCATTATAAAGGATTTAACTAATAATTGCATTAATGGATTAGGTTATTAAGTACAAGAGAAGCTAACATAGATTAAATTATATTGAACTAAAATTATTAAAGTGTGAAATGAAGGTTTCAATAGAGAATCATGAGTTTATATATTCATATGAAAATTTACTTATTTTATATTAGATGTTATCGTCATTATTTTTTATTTATCATTCTAGAATGGTATGACAATGAAAATGATGCTGAGAATGGCATTACAAGAAAACATCCATGTAGCGGAGGTTTAAACCGCCGCTACATGTTTTGTCAGCGGTTGACATAAACCACTGCTAAATTTGGCATCGGCAAACTATTAGCATCAGTTTTTTTCATTTAGTGGTGGTTTAAACAAAGCATCATAGAGGCCACAATGCGCGGTAGTTGTCTCCACTTTAGCGGTGATTTTTACGAAACCTGGATTTTATTTAATTAGCGGTGGTTATAACAGCCGTGGAATGCGGGCGGGGGATGTGTCTCTATAGTGGCAGTTAAAACCACTGCTAAACATAAAATACTTACATTTAGCGGCAGTTACAACCGCCGCTCCAGTTTTACCTCTATACTATTAACGGCGGTTAAACCCGCTGTGAATAGTTGACTTGAAAAAAAATAAATTTGTTGTTTCCACTGAACCACTGCCCTGAAAATAAATCAAACAAGACAATCCAGACACAATCTCACTAAATAAGATCAACTGAATTATGTGTTGGATTAATCAAGGATATCAAATTGGAAGAAGTGGTTGTATATCAAAACTTTTATGGTTAAATGCTTTTTTTAACAAAACTTTTATGGTTAAATGTGTTGTGAGATAACTAAGGGGATCAATAATGAATGGAAAACGTGGGAATATACATGTTATAATATGGAATAGAAAATACGTACAATGTTTTTTGTTATGAATTAATAGTAAAATAGAATAGTTATGGAATTACGTTAAGTGCAGTGAAAGAGATAAACTATGTGAATATTGGTGAAATGAAATAGGTTCACCCTAGATATTGTAATTTGTTAACAAGGTCAAGTGTGTTTGACCTTGTGGAATGTGTATTGATGTATTAGTAAATGACGAGGGACACAGTAGATCCCACCCATGGGTAAGAATTTTTTTTACAAGGAATTCCTTATCTTTGATGTGGGATGGCTAGACATGAAATTTGAAATAATGGACTTGATATGATGTATTTGGAGTTTCTTATGCATGGATAGTGTATTGAAATGGCTTTATAGGCACTAAAGCCTATGCGTATGATATGAGTGAACTAATTAGTGGACCAGAGAATATGAATTTGAAATGATTAATTAATTACCATTGTTGTTAATGAAAATGTAAAACCCATTTATATAAATGGAATATAATTTTGACATGGCTGAAGAACGTTAGGTGGGATTTGATGTCATCATAAAACCGAATGATATAATGGGTTAAATGCTTGATATTTAATTATGTAACTTGTTTAACTTTTCTTCCTTGTTCATTATTTAATTGTAAATATGTATATAGTATGATTTTTATTATAATATTTATTTGTTTATACACTATTGGTGGTGTCCTATTAAACTATACTCACACCCTTTTTAGGATGCCATTGATACTTGAGTAGATCTCATGTTTGTAGGGAAGTATAAGGGAAAAATCATTTTGATGGATGGTTGGTCTAGGATATGGTATGGAACATTTATGAGGGAACTAGATGGAAATCATGACACATTTTAAGAATGTTATGGGGTTTTTTATTTTATTTTTTCTTTAACACATTACACATGTATGAACTGACATGTTTACTATATTGGTTGTGGGAATTTACCAAATTTTTAGAATTGAAAACATCATGCATGATTATTCTTATAACATAATTGGTTATCATTTAAATTGATTTATAATAATATTTTACACTAGTAAAGATGGTATATTATCCCCACAAACCTCATTGGACCCTCCATACTAGTAGGAAGCCTCTTGTATATGAAGAGGCATTCCTATGGTCGTGTGGCACATTGGTTTGAGGATCTAGTTTAGTGGAACCTAGGTAATAGCGTCACATTGTTGTATCAAAGACATTTTATTTTCTATTGAATAAATTATTTGAATGATTTATATGATATTAAGGTGTTTCAGTCCTTTGTAATGTTGTTTTTTGTGGGATTATCTAAACTGAATATGGGGGAAACACAGGTTCTCGGTGTGGGATTATTGTTCTTGTGGTTTTATGTTATATTTGGATGTTATTTCCCCTTGGGTGATATTCTAGCATTGAGATATTATTGTTTTATAAGGTTTTATTCAAGGAAAAACATGTAATTAGGTATATATTAATGAATAATTTTAGGAAATTAGGATTTATATAACATGAATAATATTAGGTTCAAATAAAGAACAATGTTATGTTTGTGTTATGGAAAATGAAAATCATTTTATATTGGATTAATAGAAAACAGTTCCCAATAATGATTTATCAATCCACATGGTTTTGTGATTCATGGTGTCATTGGATACCAATGAAAAGAAGGGTTTAACTTCTTGGATGATGATATTGAATAATTACATATAATAATATAAAGCATCTAGAATTTATTCAACACATCAACAATGGGTTTAACTCCTATTCATCCAAAATCTTGACTACCAATTCAAACGCAGGCCTAACTGGAATGATTTATACCACACTTGAGAAATAAAGACAAAAAAGGAATCATCAGTAATCAATAAAATGCATAAAAGGAAACATGTGAAATCAAGAATATATTAGTACATGAAAATGTGTGTTGGCAACTATGTGCCACAAATGGTTTATATATAAACCAACTATTCCCATATTTGTTCAACACATCAACAATTCAAGTGTACTCATGGTCCGATGATGCATCGTCACCCTCTCCACTTCCATCTCTACTTTCTAATATCACCTATAAGAAAATTATAATGAAAATTAAATATTGTATCATATTTAAATTAAAACATAAAACAAATGAATGTTTTCAAAATAAATGATTTTGATTTTTTGTGATTTACCTGCTAACCATCATTCGATTCACTACCACTGGGGAATCGCTTCCCATCTACTGATGTATAACAATCATCGCTTGCTGGAAAGCAGATATCTGAGCCCCCTGATCTTGAATTGTGGTTCATAGAGAAGCAATATCACTCTGAGCATCTTCTGGTATGCACTGACTATAACCAGGAGTAGATGCAGCTGGAATCCCTAGTGGCATGCCAAAGACCACAGATGGTATGGGTCTGAAACCCATCCCGCGCACTCTACCTGGATGCTCCTTCCCATGGACATTAGCAATTGGGTAATCCTGGAAGACTGAGTAGGACTTCCCAGGATTGGCATCCCATTGTTCTTTAAATTTTACCTATAAATCAAATATCAATATATATTAACATATTAAAAAATTATAATAAGTTATTATAATAAAAAATTGACTTCATACCCCAACTTCTTTGGCAGGCTCATTAATAAAACTTCCATCTGTCTTTTTGTGAACATTCAACCACAGTTCAGTTTGGGGTGCTTCGTGTCCTAAACTCTGTGACTTCTTTATGAAAATGTAAATAAACAATTAAATATATTAAACATATAATATTGTGATATAAATATTTAAAATAATTAAAAGATTACCATTGTCGTTCGGCTTCTGGAAAAGCTTTTTGAGCCCACAACGTGAGGGATGACTTGCTTAGCCCGGTTTGATGCATTCTGTCAGGAGACATCCTAAAATAAATAAAATTCAATTTAACAATAATGTATTCAATGCCATATCTACTTCATATACATGTATACATTTAATATGAGGATAATATAATAATATATATTTCAATACCATCTGATTCTCATCACGATGTCTATCAACAAAAAAAATTCAATGTTCTTTAGTTATCCCACTGGGTAGCATCTCATACATTTTTTGCACGGTCAATGAAGTATTATTGACATCTCACAACAATATTCATTTGAAATCATTCCATTTCTAAACAATATTTTTAAACATCCACTTCTGTGCTATCACATTAGCAACTGTAAATTTGAAGAACATCCATATATAGAAATTCATTTTGAACATATTAGTAACATGTCATTAAAATAAACCATAATGTAATAAAATTATCATTATTTGGGAATCAAAAACTTCATTTTTCCAGCTTGGGGGAATATTTCTCCAATAATCATAAGAAATATGAAGGGAAATGGGCTCCACTACCAGCTGGCCTAGAATCTGGCCAAGTAACCCCACAGTGTCATCTGTAGGGACCCCATATGAATAAGATGACACGACTATCTTCTCCCCATTCATATTAAACCCATCTAAATTTTTTATGTTATTCTTCATGGTTTCATTTTTTTCATCTTAAATGATAAAAAAAATTTTATAAACAAAATGAAATAAATTTATTTAATTAAAATTTTTACCTATGATAGTGACACTCGAGTATGTCCGGGATGAACTGGTAAGGGCGTGTCGCCACCCCACTGCTGAGGTTTCTGAAGGGGGGTTCGTTGACACAGCCTCAAATGGGACACCCAGATATGGTGTGAGAGATGGTGCAGGGGGAGATGGTGTAGTGCTGTAGGAATCTGGTGTCTCAGATGTCGTGGGGAGGGAGCCAGATGGATCGTCATCTGTCGCAGAACTAGATGAAATAGTATACCGCTTTTTCCTTGGAATTACTATCATATAATAATATAAAAATTAGTTCAGAATATATATTTCAAAAAAATATGCAAAAAAAAATAAAAAATGATAATATATGCCCAGTACTAACAGACAAAATATATATAACAATGATAATGAATGACTGCAGAAATGAAACAAGTGGTTGCTGAATGAATAAATAATTGTACATAAAATCATTTTCCCCTTCATTCATGTCGGTTTATTACTCCATTGCTTAATCCACTTCATTCATCCATACTAGACTAATATTTTCAATATCAAGATGGACAAATAATTCTGCTTCCTGTTGTTGATGAAATTCAATTTCAGAGGTCAATTCTTCAAATTCATCACCCATATCATACAAATATTTTTGTATTATGTAAACAACTAGACTCCTCCCTTCATCCACAACATCATTTACATAATATATCATTTTTTCTTGCAATTTTATGATATATGGATCATGTAGTTCATGATCACCAACAGCCATCAAGCGAGAGAAGTTCATTGAAGTAAATTGTGTGTAATCTCTTTTAACACCTATGATAATATCGACCAATTTTAATTTGAATAAAACAATAGAAAAATGTCTGTGGTAGTTTAATTCAATAATATCATTCATCTTTCCATAGTATCCCACATCACAAAATGTAATTATACCACTATTCTATGTTTTCAAACCCACTTCTTGATCCACTGTAAGAAATCTAATTCCATTCACATTATAAGAGTCGAGCTTTCTAACTTGTTTTATAGGACCTCTAGCAAGAAACATCAAATCTTCTAAAAATTCTACTTGAGTATTATTATTCATGATCTAAGAAAAGAAATATAATTTAATAGATTTACAAAATGTATGTTCCAAACTAATATTTTAATTTTCTGCAATATTTGTTAAGTTACACATCATGCAAACCATTCAACAAATCTTTATTCACCACTTTCGTTGTATCTTTCTCATTTTGTGTTCGGCCTCTCATTTGTCTCTTTTTTTGTATCATCAACTCATCAATAAATGGATATGAAATTTAACTATTCAGCATCACATATCTATGTGCCTGTAATAATTCCAATTCTGTTAGTATCACATTTGAGGTCCTCCCAACTTATAGTCCAACAGTGTGAAATATTTATGATTTTTGATGCATTTGAGATTTAGTTGATGTGTCTTCAACATGTGCAACTCGATTAAATCTTCTCTCAATGTCATCCAAATATCTGGAACGAAAGGTAAGACACTCCTCAGCCAAATAGCTTTCTGCAATAGAGCCTTCTGGTTGAGCATTATTTCTCACGTATGCTCTCAAATGCCCAAGTTATCTCTGAAATAAAATAGAAATATTTTGCATTTATTTATATGAAAAAATGTTTACAAAAATGGAAAACATATAAATAAAAAACCTCTGAATTGAATACATCAATCTATAATGAACGAGACCTCCTAATTTAGCTTCATCAACAAAATGCACAGTTAAATTCATCATGACAGTAAAAAACGATAGAGGAAATATCATCTCCATTGCACAAAGGGTCAATATAAACCTCTCATGGAGGTTGTCAAGCTGAAATGGATGTAGAGATTTCACACATAATTTTCTGAAAAATGTGTATAACTGGAGTAAAACAACAGTATATTATTTAGGTAATAATGTTTTCAATGTCAATTCTAGTAACTATTGTAACAAAATATTTGAATCATGACTTTTCAATCCATGTAACTTATGAGTATTCAAGTCATAACACCTCGAGATGTTACATGAATACCCATAAGATACATTCACTTTCATTAAAATTCGAATGAATGTATCATTATCCCTATTTTTCATTGAAAAAATGACCGGAGCATACTTTTCATTCTCATCTGGCCAGAGATCATGTTTTATGTTCATTACATGAAAGTCTTTGCAAGCATTGAGATGATCATTTGACTTTCCACGCTCATTAAGTTAATTTAAAATCAAATTATCACAAGCAGTCTTCTCAATATGCATCACATCATGATTGTGTTGCAACAAATTAAATTCCCAATACATGAGTTTTAAGAATATTTTTTTTCTTCCATTTTTGCATTCTGATTCCACCTGACGATGCACTTCAGACCCATTTTTCACTATTATTCAAATGATGAACCTTCCCATATTCTATTTCAATATTTTCAAGCGGTGTAAATATTTAAAAACCAGATAAAAACTTTTGAGGTAGTCTATGATCAATGGAACCATTACATTTTGATCTGTTCAGCCAAAATCCATGAGATTCATTGAGAAATATTCGATGGCACAAGAATCACCATTTTCTACTATGAGCTAGCCGTTTGGGCTCAAAATCAAAGTTAAAAATGGGACAAGCCAAACTCGTGTAAGTGTTCCGACTAGATAAATTCCCATTCCTAGGGAAGTGACTAATGGTTCACATTAATGAAGCATGCATTTTGAACATTGTTTTAGAAAAAACATCAAATGTATCCACACCGTTGCTCCATAACTCCTGCAATTCCTCAATCAAAGGTTGCATGTATACATCAATATCATTTTCAGTAATTTTTTTCCTGTAATAATCATCTAAATGATAAAATATGTTTGTTTCATACACTTCCATGGAGTCAGATTATAAAGGATCAAAACAATTTGCCAAATTCTCTAAATGGTTCTCAAAATCCTAAATGGGTTGAATCCATCGGCAACCAATCCCAATCAAACATTCCTAGGATTAGATGAGAAATCCTGATGTAATGAATCAAATGTTTTCCCTGATTAGGAATCTCATAAATATATCATTAACCCATCATTTTTTATCTACATAATTCCACTTCATGTGTTCATCGGTTTTTGATGACATGAATAATATTTGAAATCGAGGCTTCAAGGGAATGTAACACAAAACTTTTTCATGTATGTAGTTTTTCTTCTTCTCTATGAAATTATATTCATTCAGACTTCCAACAACACCCTTTGACTGCCATCTAGAAGAAGAAAATTTCTTGCAATTCTGTCTACATGAATCCCCTCCCCAATAAAGCATACAATCATTGGGACACACATGTATTTATGTATAATTTAAACCAAGCGTGTTAAAAACTTTTTTCATATCATAAAAACATTCTGGGGTTTTTTCTTCAAGAAATGCATCACGAATCAATTCCAATGTCATGGAAATTTCCTTATTTGAAATTCCACAAAATCATTTGATATGGTACTAATTCCAGAGAAATGAAATCGTTGAATATTTCCAACACCCACTATACAACTCTTGATTTTCGTCATCAACTAAATCATGAAACACATTTTTCTCACTGGGGTTTTATCTTACATTTGGCTCCACAAAATCAAGCGGAGGATCCAATGATATGTTACGATCTGGATCTTCTTGTGTTACAGTCTCAAAAACATCACTTTTCACGTTTCAATTTGTATCACCATCTTCTGGTTTTTTGGATAATTTTTTATGTTGATAGTGGTGTCTTGCAGTGCCGAATGCATCCTTTATGAGGCTTTTCATTTCATTTACAATTGTCGATGAACCTGGGACCTCATTATGTGGATTAACTTCTGTACTCAATCTTTCTGTAATGATCAATTCTCCATACCAAACCCAACACAAATATTGACCAGATAATTTCTTCAGTATTAAATGTTCATAAACTTCATCTCTCTTCAACCATATTCTAAATTTATATTTAGGATATGGACATATTATTCTCCCTTCAACGGATATATTAGAAATATAAAAATCTAAAAACTCATTCAAACACTTAACACACTGAGGTGTGTTCCTTGGTAATGTGATCCAGCTTTTATCCATGTATATCACAATGTGCCTACAAAATAATAAAAAAATTAAAACACATAGTTAATACTAAATAGATAATGAGATTCATATATACTATAGTGTAAGATTATATAAACATAATATAATATTGATGAGCCCCTGATTTATATATGAACCCACTAATGTTTGGGATAGAGGAAGGTTATTTTTTAAAGAGAAACAGTGTGCTAACAACACCTTATTACTCAATTACCACTTTATGAAGAAGCATAGAAATAGAAGGATGTAACACGTAATTGTTCTTGATTGTGTGACACTAAATCACAAAGAAAATGTTATGGGCTTCATGACCATAAACTAAATGACCCATGTTCTAAGACTGTATCTACACCTTCATTTTGTTGGAATTATTGGGAAATTTGAACTGTTTTCCTTTTTTATGAAAATTCATTAATGATTATTAGGTAATTATTAAATTGAAATGGGAATACTACTATTATTTTACAGACACATATTCTAGAACACCTTGGTGAGATACTACTTATTCTACAATCTAACATCCTATCCCCTCTTATGTGGTCATTATGATTAGTTTTATTGAGTTATAATTATTTATGAGATCATCCATATTCATGATACCATATTTAACCAATTCATATCAGGTTAACTTGAAACATCTCTTCATGTAGGCTACCCCAACTTATGGTCCACACATAATAAACATAAACAATCTGCACCCATTGTAAAGAGAACCCTTAAACATCATCTATATCGGTACTACTTGCATGAACTAAAACTATATAAGTAAATAGACACACATCTCATAATGATTTACAATTATAAAGCGAAACCACTTGAAAAATTGAGTCTCCGCTAATTGGATATGACGCTAACCTCATCTTTGTTAAGAATTTGGAATTGAAAACTGGAAGAAATCCTATTAGGTTGAAAAGACATAAAGGGAAACCTAATAAGAAGACAATTCCTTGTAAACTAGACCTCCCTAATATGAGGATCATGTAAAATTTAAGGTTATTATATAATAAATTAGAGCTTGTGGGGTTCATAATATTAATCTAGAAGAAGTCAGGATGTACTCGCTAGGCCCTTTTGACTATGAAATTTTTTAAGCATTCACTTGTTCTCTCATCCCTAGTTTATCAGAGGTATATTGAATAAGATAAGGCAATACTCTTGGACTACCTATTCCTCTCATGAAGTGGGAAAATGATAAATAAGAGTATATAAGTTCCATTAATTGAACCCAATTGTTCTCAAGCCATAAACGAGTTGGAGAAGAAACTCTACTTTATCAATATTCTCCTCTATCCCCATGATGATAGAAAAAAATTGGCACCAAACACATTATATCACAACATAGTTTTTTACAGTGATGCTGGGATCCAAATACTATTTACATGCTTCTGTATGTAAGAAGCTAACGATACTATAGAATCCTCCCTGTTTTATCCCCCCATGAAGCCACTATGACCAAAATATAGAGAAACTAAGAATGTAGATGCTCTAGGACCATAAGTAAACTAGTTTATTGTTCATAGTGTAGAACATGATTTTGTGGAAGTTGTTATGGGACCTATAAATGTGGAACTTCATTTATGTAAATCATTTAATAGAACTTCTAAAATAGAAACCACTGACCAATTATGGGGATTTTAGACCGAATAAATCGGATGTGTTTTCGTATAGGAGGTCTAGTTTTTTAACATTGATGGGAAACTGAATGAGATAAACATCAAAGTTAGAATGAATACTCTTGAGTACCCAATGCTAGAATGATAAGACATTGTTTTTTTGGATATGTTGTTTCAATACCTCACTTGGAAAGGATTTCTATACATTTAATGTAAAATAATTATTCATGAAAACCATTGGGGTAATAAATGTAGAATAATTTGTTAAATTTCAACATGTATGCATAAAAGAGATTAAATATACTTAAAAATTCACTCACATCATTCACTGTTCATGAAAGGAAACACCTAGAAAAGGACTGAATGAATAGATCATAATTTAAGGTATCCAAACTACAGATCTATTAATATTTTTAATGCTCTGTATTACATGCCACCAAGAAATTGATAATAAAGATTTGGTTGGAGGAAGAGTCTTTGGATGGAATATTAGTGTAAGAGGCACCATTGTTCGGCTATGTGAAACTAGGAGCATCAGCATGGGATTTAAACAAAATATGTAGAATCAGTCCTATGATAGTAATGTAACAGAAAATCAATCAATGGGATGAGTTTCTTATAATCCATATAACATCAATTGACCTCGATTTTTACTGTGCATATTGAATTTACACATGAATAATTAATTCATATCACTACTATAGAATTTACACCATTGTTCCATGAATGGGAATCATAAAAAATATTTTCATAAAATTCTATGACCAGTTGGAGCATGAAGATCAACTCTACCTCTAGTTTTGTATGATCAGATGGAATAGTCCTATTAGAATAGTTCTTAACAAAACACTTAGGAAAACTAAGAAGAATTTAGGAACAATGAATTTTATAAGGATGAGCCTCAGTAGAGAAGAAATAACTATCTTGTGACATTTGTGAAGTAGGTTTATACATATGTGAAGGATATCATGAACAAGAAACATAATTCCTATATTGTTTGGGGTACCATTTGTCTAAATATAGAAATTATGGATATCATATATGATATTTTTTTATTGGATACATCCATCACTCTTCTATTGTTAAGCAACATGTGGAAGCTATTCCTCATTCCATCAGTGTCCACACACCTCTTATATAGTGGTAGTGAGGAGGGTTGAAATGGATTCAATTATGCAAGACTATTATTACTGTATAATTTAACTAGTTTATTCAGATCATATATATGTATTTCATTTATTTAATCTTTTTTATGAACTACATGGTGGGATTTAAAGCTAGTATAGTCCACCAAGATTATTAGGTAGTGTTCACTTCTCTATACGTATATCTTCATAAATTAACGCGGGATTTAGTTCTAACTACTGTTAGAAATAAAGATATACAAATTGTGGATGGAACAATAAAGGACTAGTTAGTGTTAAAAAAATGTAATGCTTCTAATGAAACACGAATTGTAACTCTTCCTATCATAGTGGACTGACACACCAACATCTTTCCAAATGATTTCTCTAGGTTACCATCCAAGAATTAAATAATATATCATATCAATCTACTTCAATGATCATTAACATAACTTACTATTAATATCCCATTTATAATGAATAACCCATTAACATATATTCCATTTACAATCGCAAATCATTTATCACATATATCAATTCTATACCTTAACCAATTTAACACAATCACATTATATCAAATGCCCCCTTATGTTATGCCATCAAGAAAACTCATTTATCAAATATTTCATTTAATAATACAAGTAAACATGCCAACCTAATTGTTGGGGGTTCTATCTCAGTAACCAAAATATCATTTAAACGGCTATGTTCTCAACATATCTTTAAAATCAAATCTTGGAATAAAACACAATTAAATATACTCAATTGAAATAATCTTGAATCCACCCTTTAAAAAACGATTCATCCTCTTTTAAAAACTCAACATGTCCCATATAATTCCATTTCTATTTAAAACAATAAAAAGAGATTTTAAATTATTTTCAAAAAAGGGGAACCACTCCCTAATTTCTAATCACTATTTGAAATCTATTAAGATAACCCTTTTTTCCTATAACATTGAGGTCATCACCACCTTTTCAAAACAATACCCAATTTCAAGACATTGTTGTCCTTCATAGAAAACCATATCCAAATCAAAGTGATATTTTTTTATTTTAATCTATTTCATAATCCAACTAGCCATTTAAAAAAAAATACCAATTCAATATTTCAAATATTTCATTAACCTTGACTACATACCAACTTACAACTCTCTACCCATTCACTTTCATGATTATATTATTGAAAATTTTTAAACAATATTTCACCAACCTTAAGGGGTTTTCATTACCCAAGGGTAGACCTAGGTATGATCTCAAACATCAATGGGCCCAATAAAGTCCTTTGAGGGTGTAATACATCAATATAAGTCCTAATATCACTTTTATAACTCAAGAACACAAAACATAGTAAATAATTAAATTGGAACAACCACATACGCTTATAATACATAAATTTTGTGGGAAAAGTATTCAATACCACCTACGGTCGTGGGGTCCCTGGGGTCACGGGGGGCCTGGGTCGCCGACGTTGCAGTGTAGCCGGAGACGCGGGGTCGCCAGGATCGCGGTGGGATGGGGTCACCGGCATCTTGGGGTCCCTGGCGTCACTTGGTCATGGGGGGTAACAGGGTTTCTAGGTCGCGTGGGGAATTGGGGACAACTGGGAGAAGCGGGGTCAGGTTGGGGGGGGGGGGGGAAGGGTCGGCTGCGTTAAAATAAAAGAAATGATTTGCGGTGGTTTATAATAAACCTCCATGAAACCACTTTAAAAAAACGTTTAGAGGTGGTTACCAGAACCTCTGCTAAAACCAATATTTTTTGTAGTGTGGTATGTATCTTGAAAACATTATGTTTTAAAATAGAATTAGGCTATGTAGATATATTTTTGAGAATCTTCGTATTTTTATTTTATGAAAGAAATGTTGAGTGTCGTAGTAATATCCAATGTAGTGAGGATGATAGCGTAATAGAAAATAATTATAGATACTTTTTTCTTTTTTCTATAGTGAGTTGTATATATTGATGATATTATGGTTTATTGTAAAAGTTATTAGAATGGTATGAAATATCTATGTACTATACACTAATATTTTTTCCTCAAAAGGATAGGAAATAAATATTATATGGTACTAACATGAATAAAAATTGATTTTTTTATAGGTTGATATTTGTAGAATAACTACTATATAACAAATTATTAATGTATTGATAAAACCTAGGATTAATATATTGTTTATTTTTGGGTAATATAGGTTTGATTTATTTAGAAAAAATTTAGTTATAGAGTATTGATAGCTATATAAATTATTTTAGTTTAAATGAAAATAACTATAAATGGTAATTATAGTGATGCTTAACACTTTTTTTAAACAGTTATATATAATATATTGTGTGATTTTATGAACTAGTTGTTAAAGATAAGGGTAAACAACAGGAGAAATATATTATTTTTATGTGGTTTAATTTCCATGGGATTCAAATGATATTATATAATATATATACTCTTTTATATAATTGTGTTAATGTAAAATATTGTTTAATGACGGATAAGTAACCTGAAATAGATGAATAGATAAATGAATATTTCCTACTATAAGTTATATGTGAAATGATTAATATGTTAGTAATAACCTTAGAATCTTTTATTGGTGAGTAATAATTAAATTTTTTTGAAACAATTTACTTAACGGTGGTACCAAAGAATAACACAAGGTTTTAATATATATTTTCCATAAATAATTATTGTGTTTGATAACATTATTCTTACACAGTAGTGAACATAAATGAGCTATGAAATATTACAAGATGGTTAATAAAAACATTAATAACAATGAAACATAAATTAAATAAAAATATTAAACTCTATTATAAATTCATTTATATTATGATTATGAAGACATAATTTTTTAACAGAAATTTAACAACTATATTCAATTATATATTTTATTTTAATATAAATGATAAATTTATAAATAGTATAATATTCATTTTTAAAATTGAATTTCATTTTTTTATTATTGAATATAAATATTAGTATATGTGTAAATTTATATATTTTTCAAATAATATATTTTTATATGAATAATGAAAATTACTGTTTTTGTAACGTCGCGATACCAATTACCTAGAGTTGGTACATTATTTTAATACATTGGCATGATTCAAGGAAATATTATCTTAAATGACTGATTGGTTTAGCGGTCTTAGAAATATATTATATATATCAACTTCACATTACAATTGTAAACATAAAATAAAATATAATTGGTTCTTTGAGAATGCCTTTATTCCCTTTTATCTTAACATAACAAATAAATCATTATTCACTTCTTGGAAATCATGGGAAAATAACACATAAGAAAGGGGTGAGCTCGGATGCTCAATAATGGTAAACAATTTAGCAGAAGATAACATAATCAATATGCATGGTGAATATTTTAAAACACATGCTTTTACAAATAATAAACATGAACCCATTCTGGCAGAAATATGAGATGAGAAAAATAATGCCATAATAAAACATAGTCATGTGTATTCTACTAGTTGAATAACCATATGAACCGTCAATATTATCATCATAATGACTGAATGTATAATGTCATACATTCTGAAACATTTTCTCAAGGTCACATTCAAGACATCTAAATATGATTAAGGTCTCGACCAAAACCATATATCAAATTGAGAAAGGCATCAGCCAATTACACGTCAAATATTCTCTTGAGACCTACTGATTCATTGAGGAGAAATTGCGGGCTCCACCAATCACTCACTATGGCCAATACATTCCTCATATGAAAAGTTTGAAACATAACATAACATGAATATTAAAACTAGCATACCAAATGTCAATAATTTATCCATCAACAATTAATGGTAAAAAAATAACACATACATAGTCAAACATATCACAAAACCTTCAATACAATATGGATGATTTGTATCATAATAAATCAACTTCGAACAAGTTTAAAATCCATAATATAATGTTGACATAGATGAAAATGATTTGCATAACTCTTTGAGAGAAGTACCATTTTTTCATGAATAATTTTAAAATTAAGTAAATTTAGAAAATAATACATTTAAAGAAATTTTTAATCAAAGTGTCCCATATCAATTTGAATCTTTTTACTAGAATTAACATTTTAAATACATTCATATCAATATAAATAAATCCTTAAAATGATTTTGAAAACAGGGACATTAATGAGAATGATTGAGAATAATAAATATTTAAAACATTTAAAATCATGTTTCAATAAAATATTCCCATAAAAATAATCCCTTTGAAATCCCTTTTATGAAACCTGTATAAGGATAATAAATATGTCCCAGTAAAAACATACCCATAAACAATCTCAAATAATAATGATTTTGAGGAATTAACCTTTACCTTGCACTTTACACTGGTCGAGGGAACATTTAACCTCCAATATAATGACCATAGTATGTTATTAAATTATACCGTAACTATATTAATATTTATTATATCATACATGAATCATTTATGACTTATACTACCCATTTAATAATGATTTCCATGTTAAATTAACATTTTGGGTAATAATCATTTTCTTTATCGTATGTGTTTTAACTTATTATTCATGATCATATCATTTAGATCATTATTTAAATACATCCATAATATAACGCTTGACTTATATATCATATATATTTACAATATAAATATTTATAATATATGTATATATAAAATGATAGACACTATTTATGGAGACGGTAGACAGTACGTACGCATAAACACTAATTCTGTTTTCATATCGTATTGAACGGAAGTAAGTGAATAAGATATGTATAAGTACACACACACATATATATATATATCTAGTATAATTATTATTTCATATTTTCCAAACTTATTGAAAATATATATTTTTATAATCACTATTTTATGGTGAACATGGGAATGAATCTCATTGCGTCGTGGAGACGGTAATCCGTACGTACGCACGAGTGACAAAATTATTATATTGATGATGAAGTCATATTTAATTGTATGTTATATCATATATACATAATAATTAACATTTTATATTTATTATTTACATTAGTTATATTTATTATTATACCCATCCAAATAATGAAGTGTTTGAATAACAAACTTCACCCCGACGTGGAGACGGTAAGTCGTACGTACGCACACATGGTTACATTGTCATTTATAGGATGTATAGAAAAACAAATATGGTTGTACAATATTTATAGTAATATCATAGTATGTATGAGGTAATATATACTTTATTTTCATATAGAAACAACAAAGAAAGTGGAAGTGGAAGAAGAAAAGAACATGAAAGTGGGTGGTGAAATTATTACATCTTCTTAAGGTGTTTCCATTTGAGTTTATCAAAAGGGCTCCATAGGTTGGCATTATGATAAATTTATATACTCTAGGTTTATGTGAGGTATGTTGGTAGGGTTTATGGGAAGGGTTTGGACAAGAAATATGGCTTTGGAGGTGTGATTTTGAGAAATGGGGAACTGCCTTTTTATAAGAGGGGTGAGGGTCACTTTAAGAAATGATTAAAATATTAATTTATTATACAATAATTTTCGTTTTATAACGGCTCAAAATGAATTTATTTAGAGCCTCAGGTTGTTATGGGTCGAACTCCTTTCAACCAATAGGTTTTAGAGAAGTTTAGGTTACCATTTTAAGCTTATCCTTTGGATTTATTTCTAAATTAAATAGTTTAACTTTTACCACGTCTTCTTGTATTTTTTCACTATATGGTTAATAAACATACTATAAACATCTATGAAATCCTTAAGTAGTTAATTATTGACATATATTATATTATTTATTCTCTTTTGACAAAACATACATTTTTGGGAATATTATACCAATTAATAATATAGTATTTCTTTTAAAAATTAATTTATGTCAGTTTTGACACTTTTTGGTATTTTATTGTTTTGAAATTCATAACAACCTTATCACATTGAAAAATATTTATCTAATCAACCCTAAAATATCATATTAACCTATAAAATTAGTATAATCCATCAGATGTCTCAATTTATATTTATATGTATATTTATAATATAAATTATTTTAATATTTCATTAATAAAGTAATTACTGAATCATCATTATGTCCTAATTAAATTAAATTATTTAATGTATAAATATTATAAATAAACATCCATTATGTTGGAAATAATTTTATATTTCTAATGAATATTTATATTCGAATTTATTTTATGTACAACACAATATTAAAAATGGTTTAGTTATTTAACATTGAATTTAACTCTTTTAACTCATCTTTAAATAAAATAATAATAAATGTCCTATTCTAATCCAAGTGGACCAAATAGGATAATATTTTTTTCCACAGGATCATTATTATTGAATTATAACTATCCAACAGAATTAGGACATGTGTTTTGGTAATTATGATATCATTTTTACCATTAATTACCATATTTACATTTAACTGTGATAAATAAAATTCAAAAGATACACTTCACCAAAAATTATTTTCATCTTATTGACACACATTTTACATACTGATATTAACCGTGTCTCTCGAAATTTTTAAATACAAATCACATAAGTGGTAAAATTGGGTTTTATGCAAATTTTCCAATGCTCCTTGGAGGTGGGTAGAAGACGGTAAAAATTTCAATAAAATTTGTATACATCTAAACATATTATAAAATGAATCCAATAAATTAGATTAAACTTTTATACGTATTTTTATATATTTGGACCGGAAATAAATTTAAATAAGATAAATAATTATTTAAATAAAAAAGTCACTTTTAACTAATAACGTAGTGTTCTTTAGTATTCATCAAAATCAAATGTTTTCATAAAAATTCCGAAAAAATTACCCTAAGCTAATTTTGATACTATTATTTCTAAAATAAATTCTATTTTAATAAATTCAAAACATAGAATATGCATTTATTAATTTAAAATTAATTTCTGTTGTCAAAACAAAAAAGATACTTTTGAAAAAAGAAAAAACTATCAAAAGATTGACATGTGTGATTGTCAAATTTAAATATGAAATTAATTATAATGAACAGATTTATAATAAATGGTTAAAATATATACTAATTATACTAAAAACTCATTAAAATGCAAAAATTTACACTATAAATTATTTTGATTAAAAAAGTTGATTTCAATTAAAACATATTATTTTTCACCATTCAACAAAATATAAAAGATATTATAAAAGTAAAAAAAATTTGTCCAAAATAATTTTTTATGTCCCACTTCTAAATAAAAAGTTTATTGTTTCAAATTTAATATAAAAGTGTCAGATATTGCATTTAAAAAAATCACCATTAGCAGGCGATAAAATTACATTTTTGAAAAATACATCCTTTATCTGAAAAATTGAATTAGTTATTATTTTATTTCTAAGAAACACATAATATGGGTGTTAAAATTATATCAAGTATATAAGATTAAAAAATCTTCTATACATAACCTCTTTTTGAATGGCTAGTTTATTATGTTGTGGTGCGTTCAAACTCGGTGTTGCGTGTAGCATAAGCTGTTCAATTACTTTAATGAGATAACATACTATGAAATCTTGGGGTGTTACATTCTCCCATCCTTTAATAAATTGCATCCTCACAATTTGATGTTATCATTTTAAAATAAGAGGTTGAAAATAGAAAATACCTTGGTGGAAAACCCACATTGGAAATAGATTTAAAAAAATTTAGTCTTAATAAGAGGGGAGGGGAAATAAAAAAGTCACCACCAACTTAGGTTTAAGAATTAGAGAACATTGGTGGCAATTACAGACCCATAATTGGAGGAAAATGTAAATATTTATAGGGAGTGATTGGGGTCATTAATCAAAAACAGGTGAAAAATTGAGGACCTCAAAGCCATCAATATAATGTGATTTATAATATCATGAGTTCAACATTACATAAGGTATTATGATAACACATTTTTTGTTATAATATCCATTAAAAAATGTTTACGAATTTATTTATGAATTGAATAATATATATTAATATATATATATACATGACACGTAGAGTTCCATCCTTTATCTAATTTCTACCAAAAACACATATTTCACTCCCAAAGATAATAGAACACAAAAATATTATATGTACCGTAATATTATATGTTTCTAGATATATACCATGATGAAAACTAATTTATAATAACTAGGGACTTTCTATTGGCAAGTGGCAGGTCGTAAAGCCTTATCGCACTTTGGTTGTGGGTTCGATTCCTGCAACTTTCTCTGACGCGACGTGCTATTGCCCGATATGCAGGTTTTCCTTTTTCTAAAACTATAGTATTATAATATTCAAAAAATAATCTTAATAATCACTATCCAAAGTTCAAATTAATCCATTACATATTTTCTAGCTACCCAAAATACTTCTTCCCAAATTCTCTCTAAAAAGGTATCTAAATTCCTAAATCAATTGTAACATCAGATTCCCCAAACAATTTAATGTTTCTTTTATTGTCACAAATTGAAAATATGATTACCATAATCATATTAAAACCATAATGAAAATAAGTACTATAGTACAATCCTTATATATATATCACATTCTTCTTATTACCAGAAAATAACTTTTGAATCCAAAAACACAAATACAATAATTATTCCACTTCAACTGAAGTAATAACATAAGCTTGGACTTTCTCCCTTAGAGTTTTCTGATGTATTTTTTCATGGCGTATAGGACATTAATTTATATAATGACTCATTTCTCTACAATTGTAGTGTTCAACATTGACAACCTCTTCATTTACCTTGCAATCATGATCCTGATGACCATTTTATCCTCATTTATAACAGACTACCATTCATTTTATATAGGAACTAGGGTTCTTCCATCCACAATTATCATAGGGTGGAAACTCAACTCTCCCCTTCTTCCCTATTTCTTTATTTACATTCCCAGAGTGTTCAACTGATCTCTACTTCTATTACTTCGAATTTAATTCATATGACTTAGAGAATACCATTTCGTTCTTGATATTACATGAGAGAATATCTTTGTACGATTAGAAGAATTGAGAGACTAAGGCTCAACAGAGAAAAGGTTTTAGCCCATTAAATAAATGGTCAATCTTACTTCATGGGTTACGTATGTAATCTATAGCATGCCTTTTTAACCTAGTAATGTTAGCATTATAGATTGTGACAGTCTCATCTTACGTTTTTCTCAGACACGGAAATTTCCTTTTTATATTCACTCTATGGTCATGAGGAAAGTATTTTTAAAAAAAAATCTCTTTAAACTCCCTCCATTCCATGCATGATACTTCTTCTTCCTCTTTTGTGTTTTGAATTAATGACACCATTGATCTGCATCTCCCGTGAGGTGATAAACATCCATGAAAACTTTTTTCCCTTTCGCTACTCCCTAAAAGCATGAAATATTTTTTCTAAGGAACATATACATTTCTCAGCTACATCCATTTAATATTTATAGATGTTGCCTCATGAATCTGTATAGCATTGATCCTCCACATTGTGGATCAGGGTGATCTATATGGGTAAGGTTATTATTCATAACCTGAGTGAGTTGTCACTATATAGTGATAAGATGATCTACATCTATTGCATCATCAGCTCCACTATAATTATCTTGAGTAGGATGGCAGTCCTTACAAATATTACATGGATTGATATGGCTTTCATTTATTCCACAAGGTGACATTTCTAAATATTGGCATACAGTAGATTAGTTTTTGAATCATAATACATAAATCCAAACTTGTAAAAAAATTAACATAAATTGAAATTTTTATTTATATTATCCATAATCATAAAAAAAATGTTTTATTTGAGAAGTTATATACTCATAAATCCTTCATAATGGTTTGTAATGAAAATTTAAATTATCCTAAGCATATCCCCACAGAGTGTCGTAACCAAGAGTGCAGCAAGGTTCATTATTATTTACTAGGATACCCTTTGTCAAGACCAAAACTCCTTGTCAGAGTTTTCACTCGTAGGTACATCTGTGTCAGAGCTGCCTCAACCTGCTCGTATCCAGATAGGGACATATTTCTTGGAAAATACACAAAATCTCTACATTACCACAATTCTAGGAAGATCTTTTGTACTAATCCTCAGAGTATATCTTTGGGTAATGTTCTATAATCAGAGTTTATATAAATCTAATTCTAAGGATGGTGTTAAACTTCCTATGATAAAAACTATAACACCCTGACCCCAGTTACCCAGAGTTGGTGCATTATTCTAAAACATTGGCATGATACAAGGAAACCATGTCCCAAAAGAACGATTAATTTAGAAATCGTCGACATAGATTACGTACATAAACTTCACATTATTTTTTTCAGACATGTATTATAGAATATATAGTTCATTGATAATGCTATTATTCCCTTTTACCTAAACACTGCATATCAATCATAATACATTTCTTGAAAATGCTAGGAAATTATAACATAATAAAGGGGTGATCCACGATGCTGAGTAAGTGTAACACCCAGAGATTTTATAAGATATATTATTTTTAATTTATTTCATATCTTCTGTTGTACACTACAAAAATATTACCTTATGCTATACGCAACACCGTAATGGCTTGTAGTATACACAACACTATTCTTGGATCGTGTTACACACAATTTCACGTATGTTTAATAAAAGTTATTCTACGTAACATTGACTGTATATATATATATTCAATGTATAAATGAAATATGGTATGATTCATGTTATATACAACAACAAAGGAATCTTTCACTACACGCAACCCTAACTTGCCTTACATTACACGCAATCGCAACCTTCCTCGATATCGTGTGTTGTACGCAATACATGGTTTAACTAAATGATGACATATTATTATAATATTATTATGAACTAGAAGTTATGAATAGTAGTATTTAAATATTTAATTTTATAACATTATAATTTATCTTACACAATTTATAGAACATTGTATGATAACAAAATAATTTTTTCGGGTAAAATATGAATTTTTCAAAAATTGCAGTTTTGCCGCCTTTTGATGACGCACCTACATTAAATTTACTTTTTGACTTTTTTATAAGTTCAATTTGAAAAAAAAATATTTTTTTTGAATCAGGATATAAAAAATTACTTTGGAAATTTTTTTCATATTATTATGATAACATTCATATTTTAATGAATAGTAAAAACACGCTATATTTTAATTAAAAACAACTTTTTTCATCATAATAATTCATATGGTTAAATTATAATATTTATTGATTATAAAGAATAAATAGAATATATTTTTACCATTTAATATAGTTTATGTCATTAGCATTGATTTTACATTGATTTCATAGGTAAAATCATTTCAATCTTTTGCAATGTTTTAACTTTTAATACCCATTTTCTTAACAACTGGATTAATTTTAAATTAATTAAGGCAACTAATGTGTTTTGAATATTGAAAAAATGGATTCTATATTTGAATTCAGTGGGTCCAAATTATTTTAATAGGTTACTTTTATTTTTTTGATCTTATAAATAGTAACTACGGTAATTTTTATTTAATGTAGTTAAAGGTAAATCGAGTAATTAAGGGTAAAAATAATATTATCAAATTACCCTTACACATGCCAAAAATCTATTGGATAACTAAATGTCTACCCATATCACCTAAGGGTCGGATGAGATTCATTTTATGGACTTTTTACCATGAAAATAATTTAATTATTATTAAAACCAAAGAACGTGACAACATGTCACTCTCTAAAATCGTAGAAGTATAATAATTTTAATTTAGTGATAAACTTCCTGAAACATCGAACAAGAATAGTCTCTAGAAATATAATAAAATTATATACATCATGTCAATTTATTTAGTATTTTTATGGTTTAAATAATTATCATTAATTGTGACACAATAGTGATTAAGAAATTGCTTATTTAGCGAAAAATAAATAAGATTGTTTTTGTTAAAATAATAGTACCTACCAAAGGACCAGAAACATGAGAAAAACTTATTGGTCAAGTATATATATACCCACTCATCCAAGAGTCTATTTTTGTACCATTTTTCGTCTTATAAATGATATTTGGACATTTATATTATTTTATTTCAAATGATGTCAAAGATGTCACCTTCATAATTTAATAAATATAACAATTTAAATGCTATAATTTTAAGATGATAAATTCAAGTAAAAATATTATTATTAAACGTATTATATTTATCTTCATCATAGGAGATTATTTTTAATTTTTATATATCAAATAAGTTCATTAAATTATTATACAAAAAATGATGTAGTAATTGTTTTATTAAGAGAAATATAAAATAAATGATTATAAAAGTATTAAAATAAATATTATATGAACTATTTAATGTTCTCCGCTAATTTACTAGACAAATATGACATGTTATGATTCTACTATATGTTTTAGTTCGAATATATCTTATGTGTATATTTTATTTAAATTAAAATAAATGAATAGTGTCAAAATTGACACTATTGTGATTTTATAAAAATTACATATTATGCAATCATTTAAAAATTACAAAAATATTTAAAAATTATATATTTAAATTTATATTATAGAAAATGTAATAATTTACACAAATATGGACAATTAAAAACACATAATTATTTATTTATAATGACTTAAAATTTAGAATAATTTTACAACAAATAAAATTAAATAGATTATATAAGGATAAACCATGTTAATAATGCTTAAAATAAAGTTCCAACTTGTATAAATTTTATTGGTTGATGAAATTACAACCCTACCTCATCTAATATTATGATTTGATTTATTTTGGAGGGATTTATGTGGGGTTGGAATTTATTAGAAATTAATATTTCTTATAATTCAAAAGGTGCACCTCTCCTCCCTTATAAAGGGGCACCTCCTCCCTCTCCTCCTCACACCATTTGGAGCCTTGAAGCTCGGACAACCTCTACCTATTTAACTTCTACACTTCCTTATAAACCTTATATAGGTACTTGTCTATTCAAAAGTCCATCTCTAGTTCCCTAAGAGGTAGTTCAAAGGAGGCACTTCGAGAAAGAGGTAATACCTTCTACTGATTCATTCAAGTTTCTTTCTTCTTATACTTCCTCTTATTTAGTGGTTTCATTATGAAGTAATAACAACAGTATCCATAATATACTGATATGTTATTATAAATATGAGACAACCCTATTCCATCTTTCTATCCATCCTAAGGAAAACGAGATCACCATGCATGCGTACGTTCGGAATACCGTCTCCACGCCGTGGTGTAATATGTTTTTCCACCACAACCTTACTTGGATGGGTATAATGGTGTAAAGAATAACTACATATGATTATTATAACATCATACTGATTCTAAGATATTATATCATTCACTCCAATTTCATTCAAAATATATGGGAACGATATCATCGCTCGTGCGTTCGTACGGATTACCGTCTCCACGACGCGATGCGATTCATTTTCCATGTTAACAATTCAAGAATGATTATAAAGTATATATAATAAGTAACCATGAAATATATTAAATAATAATTCTAATGGATTTATGTATATATATATGTATGTCATCTACTTAATTCAATTCAATTCAATAAGGAAATGAAAACAGCGTTCATGCGAACGTACGACTTACCATCTCCATGAATTATGTATTTCGTCCCATTTATCGATCTATTATATATATGTATATTTTGAATATATATTATATATAAATAATTTTATATATTCTGTAATTAATTTATCATGATCTATGTAATAATATTAATAAATAATAGTCAAAACACGGACGATAAATGAAACGATTTTACCCAAAACGCTACTTTAACATGAATTTACAAAAGAACAGGTAATATAAGTCATAAGTGAACCATATATGATATCCTAACAATTAATATGATTCTTTAATAATTCAATGACTCTAGTTAAATCATTATACAGAAGGTTCAGATATGTATGAAGCATATCAGACCTAAGGTAAGGGATAACTTTTCCAATCTCGTTTTTGTCCGAGATTGTTTATTCGTAATTATTTAATGGGGTTGTATTTACCATCCATGTCTCTATTTTATAAAAATGATTTCAGGTATGTTTAAAGTCCTTTTTACCCAATTTTGTGTTTTACTAAATGATATTTAAGGAATCTTTCTTTTTTTACCATACGAGGTACTTTTTGACTTTTCTGGTAAAAGTACTAGTAGAATGTTTTTTTAACTTATACGACATGAATGGATTTTTACGGTTTCATAAAGCCTTATTTTCATGAAGCTTCTTCTATAATATTTCATGATTATTTTCAAAATAATACTTTTATATTAAAATTGAATGGAATTTTTTGAATATAATATGTTTTTGAAGAAGAAAGGATATTTTCCCCAAGAACTCATTTAAAGTATTTTATCAAAACTATTTTCCATCTATGGTGACATTACTTAATATGTTCATGTTAAAAGTGTAATGTCTCTATGATTTACGTGGTTTCACTTTTATTATGATGAAATGATATCCGTTTGTTTTATATGGATTATGTGATGATGGGATGATGTTTACGAAACCCATTTAATTCTTTGGGTTATGATGAATGATTTATGTTTATTTTGTGGCATAAGTAAGAATGATTTCATTATGAGATGGGTAGGACCTATATCCTCCTCCAATTCATTGGGTATAGATCTATATCTCCTGATATAGACATGGTTGGAATGGAAAGTAAATCCAGTTCAGTAATCCAGTGCTGGAACTGCAGGTAAACCCGGTTCAGTAAGGGACTTTGTCCACTAAGATGGTCGTTGAAGCAATGCCATAGCTACAATGGAAATCATAACATGTGCTTAATTGTTGAAACAATTAAATGTTTTATTCACATGATATTTTATCATAATTTATGTTACATTATGATATATTGCTTACGTACTACCATATTTTAGGTCATTCCTCAAGATCGTGATGTTTAAACATTATGTTCAGGTTTTTATGTTAAAATGAATATGGTTTGTTTTATTTTATCTATGCTTACCCTTACTGAGAATTTGAGCTCACCATTTATATATGTTATTTTCCACAAGATTTAAATAAAGGTTTATGTAATAAAACAAAAGGGGAAGATCTTTATAGGAGATGTTAAAGATCTTTCACCACGATTAGAAGATTATATTCTGAGTTTCTAAAGACACTAAACTATTACGGTCCTTGTGTGTCTATTTTTGTTATGTATTAAGTATTACAAAAAAGTAATGTAATTTCCATGTATGTCAAGCTTTGGGTCTCTACATTTGGTATCAGAGGAAAGGTTTAGTCAAACTTTGGAAACTAGGATGCGAAAACATTAGTGAAATCCCAAGAGAAATTTCAAAGGTATGTCTAGGGATGTCTCTAAAGTTAATTATAAGTATAGTTTATAGTCCTAGAATTACGATAACGATATTAGAATTAATACTATGTTGATAGATATTGAGTGTACTCCCCATTGATTATGATTTTTTCCGCTCACACTATTATTTTGGGTTTTAGAAAATGGCTAGAAACAGGAAGATTCACTATAATGGAGGATATGATGGACAATGGAATGATATTCTTCATGAAAAACCAAATGAAATTGGATCTGGAGGTCCACATATCTTTATTATTCCTAATTATATATCTCATTATATGATCAATAATCTCAACTTTGGTAAGTTTCCTTACTCAGCTAACAATAGAAAGATGGAGTTTCATGATGATCATAGAGGAAATAAAGTTCAATTTCCCTCATGTAAATCATGTGGGAAGAGGCATCAGGGATAATGCTTCAAAGGAACTGGAAAATGATTTCGGTGTGAAATGAAGGACACAAAGCCAGTAATTTTAATGGAAAAGGTTCAGTTAACACCACAGAAAAGGATAATGGTATTTCTAATACATCAACAACAGTTAAATGTTTTAAATGTGCAATGTATGGGTATTATGAAAACCAATGCCCTAAGGGAATGTCTCATGAAGAGAATCAGCATGTCCATATGGGTAGTTTTTATGTTGATGATGATGAAGAGACTACAAATGATATGTGAGATGAATGAATTGTTCATGACCGGTCAATGTTTTAAGAATGTAGTGGAATGTTAATATGTTTATCAAGAGTAATGTTGTAAAAGTAATCTCATGATACCTTTGAATAAGGATACAACTAAAGATTGTTACTCTATTTTTTTCCTTGTGATTTTGAATGTCTATGTTGAATGGTACCGGTAACCATGAATGGTTATTCAGATATTTTTGGAAAGCAGATGATATGCGCATAATGAAGGGATAAGGAGAATATGAAGTGTTTTATAATATTAATGAGCTCATGACTGATATAAGAACAAAGAGATATCATGGTTTGAGTATATATAATTTTGGGGTTTTGGTATGTGGAAAGAGTTAAAATTTGACAACATTCATGTTTTCCCTAAGGTTTAATGGGTATTCATTTTTCAAGAGAATTAATTATTAAATAATTCACATGTTTGGAATCTGACAAAAAAGATATATAAATCTTATGATATATAGGAGATAAATGATTGTATTCAATTCTTGGTAGATAGCCCTTCTAGTAATCGTTTTATTTATACTATGAGCTTGGACATAAGTATATTGGATAAGCCTAAAGATTGGAATGGATTATGTTGGACATAAGTTAGTATTGTTTAACACTGGCATTTTTTTCGATATTATTGATGGAATGTTATAAAATTTTAGTTTCAGAAAAAGGAAAACCCATAGGATGAGCGACAACCCGTCATGTCAGACAAGGCTGTGGGAATCGAACCCACCACCGAAGTGAGATAGGAATTTATCACCTACCACTGGCCTACAAGATGTCCCTGGTTAGTATAAATTAGATTTAATTTGTTATGTGGTATGATATATGAAGTATAAGTCCATTTTAGGAACCATATATGATTAATCTCACTATAGATGGACTTATGTATATTTGATAACTTTTTCTAACCTTTTGTTTGAGATAGATGGAATGACCCATCATTCTATCACATGATCTACTAACACTTCACGAATGACAAACTCAACTTCATTTCTTAATGAGATGAAGTGGAAATTGTCCACGAAATGACCAACAGTGAGATTTTATCGAAATCATGTAAGTATTTCTTTTAATTCATCAACTTTAGGGAAATGATCTTGAAAACAAAAAATGTTGTCATAGTTCCCTCAAATCCGATGAATTAGATGGTACCTTAGGTCATCAAAAATTTATGGCTTTGTGATTGTTGGATTTTTCATAGCCATGTTCTCTACCACTCTCCATCAGAACATTATGGTCAGATTTCTCTTTCATATCAATATATTCACCTATGTTATCCTATGTGGAAACCCAATGATTAGTTAATTTGGGTAACCATTACGTTTCATTCATTAGTTTTTAAATATAGGTTTAGGTATTCATTTTTAAGATGTGGGTTTCTATAAAAGAAACTCTCATGTAATAAACCATTTATAACCCCGAAATATTTCGAGGGCGAAATTCATTTTAATGGGGGTATAATGTAACACCCTATAATTTTATAAGATATATTATTTTTAATTTATTTCATATCTTCTGTTGTACGCTACTAAAATATTATCTTGTTCTATACGCAACACCGTATTAGCTTTTAGTTCACGCAACACCATTCTTGGATCGTGTTACACACAATTTCATGTTCATTTGATAGAATTTACTCTACGCAACATTGAGTGCATAGATATATATTCAATGTATAAATGAAATATGTTTGGATTCTTTTATACACAACAATAAAGGAATATTTAACTACACGCAACCCTAACTTGCCTTGCATTACACGCAATCACGACATTCCTCGATATCGTGTGTTGTACGCAATACTAGGTTTCACTAAACGACGATATATTGTTATAATATTACTATGGACAAGTAGTTATGAATATTAGTTACTAAATTTTAAATTATATATATATTATAATTCATCTTACACAATTTATAGAACATGTTATGAGAACAAAATACATTTTTCGGGTAAAATATTTATTTTTAAAAAATTGCAGTTTTTCCGCCTTTTGATGGCGCACCGACATTAAATTTAGTTGTTGACATGTTTATAATGTCAATTTGACAAAATAAAATTCTTCTTTTGAATGAGGATATAAAAAATTACTTTGTATAAATTTTTTATATTATTTTGATAACATTCATATTTTTATGAATAGTTAAAACACGCTATATTTTAATTAAACACAACTTTTTTCATCGTAATAATTTATGTGGTAAATTTATAATATTTAGTTATTTTAAAGTATAAATAGAATATATTTTTACCATTTAATATAATTTATGTCATTATAATTGAATTTACATTGTATTCATAGGTAAAATCATTTCAATCTTTTTCAATGTTTTAACTTTTAATACTCGTTTTCTTAACAATGGGATTAATTTTAAATTAATTTCTGAAAATTATGTGTTTTGAATTATGAAAAATGGATTCCATATTTTAATTCAGTGGGTCCAAATTATGTTAATAGGTTACTTTTATTTTTTTGATATTATGAATTGTAACTACGGTAATTTTTATTTACTGCAGTTAAAGGTAGATCGAGTAATTATGGGTAAAAATAAGATTATAAAATTACCCTAACACATTCAAAAAATTTATTGGATGACTAAAGGTCGACCAATAAACCTATGGTTTGTATCATATTCATTTTATGGGCTTCTTACCATGAAAATAATTTTATTTTTATTAAAACCAATGAAAGTGACAACATGTCACTCTCTAAAATATTATAAGTATAATAAATTTGATTTAGTGATAAACTTCATGAAACATAAAACATGAATAATCTCCAGAATGATAATAAAATTATCTACATAATTTAAATTTATTTAGTATTTTTAGGGATTAACTAATTGTCAATAAACGTGACACAATTGTGATGCAGAAATTGTTTATTTAGCAAAAAATGAATAATATATTTTTAATTAAAATAATAATACCTAAAAAAAGACTATAAATAGGACCAATTCTTGTGTTTTTAGTATATATATACCCTAATAATCCAAGGGTATATTTTTGGACCATTTGGAGCCTTATAAAACATATTAGGACATTTATATTATTATTATTTAAATTATGTCAAAGATGTCACCTTCATAATTGAATAAATATAACAATTTAAATATTGTGATTTTAAGATGATAAATTCAAGTAAAAATATTATTATTAAATGAATTATATTTAACTTTATAATGGGATTTTATTTGTAATATTTATACAACTAATAAGTATATTAAATTGTTATACAAAAATAATGTAGTAATTGTTTTATTAAGAGAAATATCAAATAAATGATATTAAAAGTATTAAAATTAATATTATATGAACAATTTAATGTTATACACTAATTTTATAGACAACTATGACATGATATCAATATATTAAATCTTTTAGTTCGAACATATATTCGGTTTATATTTTATTTAAATTAAAATATATAAATAGTGTCAAAATGGACACAATTGTTATTTTATAAAAATTACATATTATAAAATCGTTTAAAAATCACAAAACTATTTAAAAATTATAAATTAAAATATATATGGTC
Source organism: Viscum album (assembly GCA_963277665.1). Classification (NCBI taxonomy): domain Eukaryota; kingdom Viridiplantae; phylum Streptophyta; class Magnoliopsida; order Santalales; family Viscaceae; genus Viscum; species Viscum album. The sequence goes on from OY728164.1 coordinate 93,692,741, forward strand.
TAAAATGTAATAATGTATACAATTATGGACAATTTACAACACATAATTAATTATTTATAATGATTTAAATTTAGAATATTATTACCACAAATAAAATTAAATAGATTATGTAAGGATAAATCATATTTATAATGTTTAAAATAAATTCTCAACTTGTCTAAATATTATTGGTTGATTATATTACAACCCTATCTCATCTAAACTTTGTATTTGGGGCATTTTTAAGGTTTTTATGTGGGTTTGGAATTTATTATAAATTAATATTTCTTATAATTCCAAAGGTGCCCCTCTCCTCCCTTATAAAAGGGCACGTCCTCCCTCTCCTCCTCACACCAATTTGATCCTTGAAGCTCAGCCAAACTCTTAACATTTCAACTAAACACTTCTCTAGAAACCTTTTAGAGGTTTGGGTCTTCTCAAAATACCAACTATAGTTCCTTATGATGAAGATCAAAGGAGGCACTTCGAGAAAGAGGTAATACCTTCTACCGAATCATTCAAGTTTCTTTCTTCTTATACTTCCTCTTCTTTAGTGGTTTCATTATGAAGTAATAATATAAATGTGCCTAATATATGATATTTTATTATAAATATGAAACTACCCTATTCCACCTTCTATCGATCCTATGGAAAATAAAATCATCGCGCGTGCGTGCGTACGGAATACCATCTACATGCCATGGTGTAATCTGTTTTCCACCACCACCTTACTTGGATGGGTATAATGGTGTATATAATAACTACATATGATTATTATAACATCATAATTATTCTATTATATTATAAAATTCACTCCAATTCCACTAAATAAATATGGTAACGATATCATCGCTCGTGCGTACGTACGGATTGTCGCCTCCACGACGAGATGAGATTCATTTTCTATGTTAACAATTCAAGAATGATTATAAATAATATATAATAAGTAATCATGAAATATATTACATAATAATTCTACTGGATTTATGTATATATATATATATATGTATTTCATCTACTTAATTCCATTCATCTTAATAAGGAAACGAAAACAGCATTCATGGGTACGTACGACCTACCGTCTCTATGAACGTTGTATTTCTTTCCATTTATCAATCTATTATATATATATATATATATTCTGATTATATATTATATATAAATCATGATTTATATTCTATAATTTAGTAATCATGATCTAATTAATCATATTAAAAATTAAAAGTCAAAAAACGGACGATAAATGAAACGATTTTACCCAAAACGCTACTTTAACATTAATTTATAAAAGAACAGGTAATATATAGTCATAAGTGAACCATATATGATATAATAACAATGAATATGATTCTGTAATAATTCAATGACATTATTTACGTCATTATATAGGATGTTCGGATACGTACTAAGCATATCAGACCTAAGGTAAGGGATAAATTTTCCAATCTCGTTTTTTTCTAAGAATGTTTATTCGTAATTATTTACTAGGGTTATATTTATCATCCATGTCCCTATTTCATAAAAATGGTTTCATGTATTTTAAAATTCCTTTTTACCCTTTTTACTTTTACTAAATGATATGAAAGGAATATTTCTATAGTTTACCATACGAGGTACTTTTTGTCTTTTCCAGCAAAAGTATGAGAAAAATGTTTTTTTAACTTATACGACATGAACAGAATTTTACGGTTTCATAAAGTATTATGTTTCATGACTCTTCCTCAACAAGATTTCATGATTATTTTTAGAAAAATACTTTTATTTTAAAATAGGATGACATTTTTTGAAATGAAAATTATTTTGAAGAAGAAAGGATATTTTATTCAAGAATTCATTTCAAGTGTTTTATAAAAACTATTTTCCATCTACGGTGACATTATTTAATATGATTCTGTTTCAAGTGAAATGTCTCTATGATTTACATGGTTTCACTTTTCTTATAATGAAATGATATCCATTTTTTATATGGAATATGTGAGGATGGGATGATGTTTATGAAACCCAATTTATTCTTTGGGTTATGAGGAATGATTTATGTTTATTTTGTGGCACTAGTAAGAATGATTTCATTATGAGATGGGTGGGACCTATATATCCCTCCAATGAATTAGGTAATTATTTATATCTCATGAGATAGACATGGAAGGAATGGAAAGTAAATCCAGTTCAGTAATACAGGGCTTGGACGAAAAGTAAACCCGGTTCAATAAGGGACTTTGTCCACTATGATCGTCTTGGCAACAATGCCTTGGCTACTATGGAAATAATAACATGTGCATAATGGTTACCACAATTACATGTTTTATTCCCATGCTATTTTATCATGATTGATGTTCCATTATGATTTATTCCTTACGTACTGCCATATTTTATGTCATCGATCAATATCTTGATGTTTAAACATTATGTTCATGTTTTAAAGTTCAAATGAATATGGTTTGTTTTATTTTCTCTATGCTTACCATTACTGAGAATTTGAGATCACCATTTATATGTTTTATTTTCCACAGGATTTAAATAATTGTTTAGGTAAGAAAACAAAAGGGGAAGATATTTATGGGAGATGTTGAAGATCTTTCACCACGATTAGAAGATTATATTCAGAGTTTCCAAATACTCTAAAATATTACGATCCATCTATTTCTATTTTTGTTATGTATTAATTATTCCGCAAAATTAATGTAATGTCCATGTATGTCAAGATTTGGGTCTCTACCGTATGGGTAAACAATTTAGCGAATGGTAACATAATCAATAGGCATGGTGAATAATTGAAAACACATGCCTCTACAAATAATAATCATGAACACATTAATGAATAAATATGACTTGAGTAAATAATTCCATAATAAAACATAGTCATCAGTATTATACTAGGAGAATAACCACATGAACCATCAATATTATTTTCATAATGAGGGAATGTATAATTCCAGACATTCTAAAACATTTTTTCAAGGCCTCATCCAAGATGTCTAAAAATGATTATGGCATCGTCCAAAAACATATATCAAATTGGGAAAGGCCTCGACCAATTTCATGTCTAATTGTCTCGTGAGACCTATCGATGCATCAAAAAGCTATAGTGGGCTCCACCCATCACTTACTATGTCCACTACATTCCTCATATGAAAAGATTGAAAACTAATATAACATTCGTATTAGAACTAGCATACGAAATGTCAATACTTTATACATAACCAATAAATGGTAAAAAAAATAACACATCCACAGTCAAACATATCACAAGACCTTCAAAACAATATGACTGATTTGTATTATAATAAATAAACTTCAATCAAGTTTAAAATCTATCATTGGATGTTGACATAGATAAAAATGATTTGTAAAATCTTTGAGAGATGTGTCCCTTTTTCAAGAAAACATTTAAAAGTCCCAAATTTTAGAAAGGAATAAATTTAAAGACGTTTTTGAATCAAACTATACCATAAAACTTTGAATAATTTGAATGGAGATAAAATTTGAAAAACATTCATGTCCATATAAATAAATCCTTAAAACCCATTTTGAAAATAGGGACATTAATGAGAATGATAGAGAGGAATAAATATTTAAGACATTTAAAATGATGTTTCAATAAATTATTCCCATAAAAATAATCCCTTCGAAAACAATTTAATGAAACCTAGACATGAATAATAAATATTTCGTAGTAAAAACATACCTATAAATAATCTCTAATAATAATGAGATTGGGGAATTAACCCTTACCTTGCACTTTACTTTGGTCGAGGGTACGTTTAACCTCATGTATAATGACCATAATATGTTATTAAATTATACTTGGGCCATATTCATATCTATAATATCATACATTATTCATTTAATACTTTATACTACCCATTTAATAATGATTTCCATGTAATATTGACATTTTGGGTAATAATCTATTTCTTTATTGTATGTGTTTTAACTTGGTAGTCTTGATCGAATCATATAGATCATGATTTCAATACATCCAAAATAAAAACCCTGATTTATATATAATATATATTTAGAATATAAATATTTATAATATATGTATATATTAAATGGGAGGCACCGCTTATAGAGACGGTAGATTTTACATACGCATAAACGCAGATTATGTTTTCATATCACATTGAACGGAATTATGTGAATAAGATATCTGTAAGTACACACACACACACTCACTCACACATACACACACACACACACACACACACATATATATATATCTCCAGTAGAATTATTATGTCATTTATTAAATACTTATTAATAAGATATATTTCTACAATCATTGTTGAATGGTGAACGCGGGAATGAATCTCATCACGTCGTGGAGACGGTAATCCTTACATAAGCACGAGCGACAATATCATTATATTGATGGTGAAATTGGATTTAATTGGATGTTATATGATATATAAAGAATAATTAACATGTTATTTTTGATATTTTCCTAATTTATACTCATTATTATATCGATCCAACTAATAAGTGTTTGAATAACAAACTACACCATGATGTGGAGATGGTAAGCCATACATATGCATGTATGGTGACATTTTCATTTATAGGATGGATAGAATAAAGAATATAGTTTTAGAATATTTATAGTTACATCATATTATGTAATAGTTACTGGAGTTATTATTTTAGTATGAAAACAACAATGAAAGAGGATGTGGAAGAATAAAAGAACATGAAAGAGGTTGGTGAAATTATTATCTCTTCATCGAGTGTTTAATTTTGAGTTGATCAAAAGGAATCATTAGGTTGGATTTCTGATCAAAGTATGTACTATAGAATGATGTGAGGAATGGTTAGAGGATATTTGGGTAGGGGTTGGCTGAGTTCAATTGCTTTGGAGAGGTGATTTTGAGAGATGGATATGTTTTCTTTTATGAGAGGGGTGAGGGTCACTTTTGAAAATGATTAAAATATTAATTTTGTATACAATAATATTCGGATTATAATGGTTTCCTTATGTATTTATTTCGAGGATTAAGTGGATATGGGTGGAAATCAACTCAAGCAATGTGTTTTAGAAATTTTTTTGTTATCATATTAACCTTATCTTATAGATTTAAGTCATAGTTAAATAGTTTATCTTTTACCACGTCTTCTTGTATTTTTACACTATATGGTTAATAAACATACAATAAACATCCATGAAACCCTCAAGATGTTCTTTAGTGACATACATAATATATTTAAACCATTTATTCAATCCAAATATTTTTTGGAATACTATATCAACCATTAATATAGTATTTGTTTTAAAAATTAATTTATGTCAATTTTGACAATATTTGGTATTTTTCATTGGTGAAAGTCATAAAAACATTATCACATCGAAATAAATTTATTTAATCAACCCTAAAATGTAATATTAACCTATAAAATTAAAGTAATTCATAATAAGTCTCAATTTACATTTATTTTTATATTTATAATATCAATTATTTTAATATTTCAATAATATCGTAATTACTGCACCATCATTGTGTCATAAATAAATTAAACTATGTAATAACTAAAAATTATAAATAAAATACCATTATGTAGGAAATATTATTAACTTTATAATGAATCTTTATATTTTAATTAATATTATGTATATACCTATATTAAAAATGGTTTATTTATTAAACATTGAATTTAACACTTTAAACAATTCTTTAAATAAAATAATAATAAATGTATTAATCTAATACAAGTGGACCAAAGAGGACAATATTTTAATTCTAACGTTGTTTTTGGTCGAATTATACTTATCCAATATAATTATGAAATGTTTTAGGGTGATTACGATATCATTTTTACCCTTAATTACCTTATTTACTTTTAACCGTGGAAAAATAAAAGTCGGAAATTTCTATTCACCAAAAATTATTTTTGTTTTATTGAACAAAATTTTACATACTGTTATTAAACATTTCTCTTGGATTTTCGAAATTCAACTGACCAAATCAGTAAAATTATGTTTTATGAAAATTTTCAAATTCTCATTGGAGGTGCGTAAAAGATGGTAAACAGTTCAATAAAATTTTTTATATCTAATAATATTATAAAAATAATCCAATGAATTAAATTGAACATATATATATGTATTATGTATCAATTTTGAACTAAATTAATATAAATAAAATAAATAATTATTTTAATAAAAATTCGTTTTTGACCAATAACACAGTGTTTGTCACTATTCATAAAAATTTGAATGTTTTCAGAAAAATACCAAACAATTACCATAATAATGTCTTAATATTCTTATTTCAAAATTAAATTCTATTTTACCAAATACTAATCATAGAAGTTTCATTTTTTAATATAAAATTTATTCCTCTTGTCAAAACCAAAAAACGGGATTTAAAAAAAAAGTAAAAACTATCAAAAGATTGACAGGTGTTTATGTCAAATTTAAATGTGATATTACATAGAATGAAATAAATTGTATTAAATGTTAAAAAGATAATCTAATTATACATTAAAACAATTCAATTGAATAATTTAACACTGTATGTTATTTCGATTAAATAATTGTTTTCAATTAAAATAGAGTATTTTTAACTCTTCTTCAAAATATGAATGTTATCATAAAAGTGCCAAAACATTGTCCAAACTAAATTTTTATGTCCCATGTATAAATAAGAAGTTTATTTTTTCAAATTTAATATAAATATCTTAGATATTTCATTTAATAAAATTACCATTAGTCGGCGATAAAATTTCATTTTTTACAATTAGTTCCATTGTCTGAAAAATTTAATTTGTTCTTATATTATGTCTAAGAAACACATAATATGGGTGTTAAAATTATATAGAGTATATTAGATTCAAAATACTGTGAATACTATTCATACCCTCTTTTTGAATGGCTAGTTTAGTATGTTGTGGGGAATTTGAAATCGGTGTTGTGTGTAGCGTAATCTTTTGAATTACTCTTATGATATAACATAATATGAAATCAGGGGGTGTTATAGTTTTGATCAAAATTGTAAATTTTATGAACTTATCATTATCTAAAAAAGAACTATAAGTATATATAACATTGTTCGTGAATATATAAATAATTAGTAAACTTAGTGTTATAAAATAACATTTTTAACTTAGGAATCCAATGTTAAACATTTTCGAACATAAGTAAAATTTTATTTTAATTTATAATTTCTTGTTAGTATTCTGTTTTAAATAAAAATTTTAATGGTAAAATTCACTTATGGATTTCATTTGAAGTCGATAAATCATATTTATTTTATAAAAAACTAATGTTTATCATAAATATCAATGATATATACAAATTTATGCGACACTTAAATATTATACATAGAAAAAAAAATATATCTAAAAATATTGTTTTAATTATGTGTGATAATATTGAAATTAGGTTTTCCAAAAATATGAAATTTTATAATTAAATTTCAATTTTAGATTATAATTTTATTATTAATTCATTTTCTCAATTTTATTTTTAAGCATAAATTTTTTTTATCCCTTTAAATATTAGTGTCGATGGTAAAACATATATTTTTTAATGAATGATATATTTCTAAATATTTCTTATATTTTTTTATTCAATTGACACCATTTTAATTCACACAATTGTATAATGTTTAAAAATATATAAAACTAAATAAAACACTCATTTAAGTGCTATAATTTTTTAAACCAGATTAATAGAACTTAATGAATTAAAAGAAATGTTTTCTATAATAAAATTACAGAATATTAAATGTATTAATTTAAAATTTTATTTTTTAAAATTGAAAAATTAGTTAGATTAAAATTTTTCAAAATTATGATTTATGAACTCAAGATTTGATATGAAATACTGACATACATTTTTGGGGATAAAAAGTAACCGCAATAATATTTAATTGTGATTTATAAGTGTTGAAAAATAAAATCAAAAGTGATTGAATTTAAAAAATAAATTCTGAAATAATAAATTTCATAATTTATTTTTTATATTTTATATTCACACCTATGTTTCTCATAAGAATTCCCCCACTTCACTCACTAAACTCTCATGAAATTTCATTCATTCCCCTTAACCAAAATTTTCCAATTATTTATCACTTTTTCTCACTTATTTATCGAGCTAATCTCCTCCCACATAAAATTACACCCTTAGTTCAATTTTTCAATTAAAAAAATCACTTCACTTATTCTCATGTTCTTGTATGTGTTTTCACCCCTATCCTCAAATTAGTACCCCATGTATTTTATTTCTAAAGAATACATCAAGAGAAGATCCAAATTATGAATGTAAGTATTACTTACACTTTTACATTATTACATTATCTTTCCCATCCACCCTCATAAAAAAAGCAAACTTTTTATAGATTTATAAGTATAAATAGCTATATAAATTACTTTTTATTTTTTTGATGATAAATTATATACTCCCCTTCTATTTAATTGTCAAAAATTGACAATGTTTCTAATGTATGTTTTCATTCTATAGCCCTATAAATGCCACATTTCATTTTTCATCACTACTATTAACTGGATGTTCTAAAAACGTGTTTAGAAAATTTATATTATATTTTTTTGCCGAATTTATATTTTGAAAATATAAATTACCAATTATATATTTCATCTTATAAATAATTTTTCATTATAATAAACTACATAATACAAATATATAGAGAAGAAAAGAATATTATTTATTACTGAAACTTGTATTCAATTAAATATTTCTTATAACAAATCTTTATTATTTTTAGACACCATATTATAATCTATTTAAACTCATTAAATTTTTTTGGATAATGATATAATAACAATATAGTCTATTCTATATCTATACTCCCACACAGATTGTAGATTGTTCTTTTTGGTTAAGTTTAACCACATATAATAAAAATACAATACCTTTATATGGACCAAGGATTTTAATACTTAATATTCAATATTAATTACTATATAATGATTTTTTTAGTGGGAATCCAAATATTTAAATATTTATTTAATAAAATAATACTCATTTTTTATAAATTATTGTTCAAATTTCATCACCACCTTCATCGTCAATAATTATAAGTAAAATATGTAAGAAATGATATTATAAGATCATAAAGAAATTAGAAGAATCAATTATAATAAATTTTATGATATATTAATTATGAACATCATTAAAATAAATAACAACATAATTATTAAAAAAGTAGTTCAAAAATATCAATATTACTTGCAACCAATTTTATAAATAGATAAAACTAAATAATGTACAAGTAGAAAATAATTATAAAAATAATTATAAAAATAATTATAAATTTATATTTAGATGAAAACGGATATTAAACAGTTCATTATTATGTTTATGTTTTATAAACATTATTTTATTGTGAACTTGGATAAGTGGGGAAACTATGTAAGTGATTATTTGTCTCATTTTAAAGCCCATTGGAATTGTTAGATATTATAATCCATAATTTCATTCTTATGGTGTGCTAAATATTCAATTTTTTTATCAAATGATAATATATTCCATTTCATGATTTCTTAACATCAATATAACTTTATTCCTCAAATATCATTTAATTTATATGTTACTAGTTTTGTAAGATTATCATTTATTGAATTTCTAATTCATCAAGTCATAGTAAATCAAATTTAAATATACATTTTGGGATTTAAATTAGTGTACCATTACACTATTTTATGTTTTATTTTTTTATCTAGGTAAATTAATTCACCTCATTATAAACAACTTATTTGAATAAAAAAATTTAATAAATTAATTTCATTAGTATGAATGACACTAATTCCATCAGATGAATCTTTTCATCTATGTCCATATTTTTCCTCTTACTAATGTTATAAACAATTTTTTTTAATGTTAATATAAATTATTTTATATTATTCTTAATAATATATTTACCCCTAATTAAAATTAAAATACAATAATATTTTTACAATGTGTGTTTTCAAATACTGGTATTTCAAAATATTTAAAAATGGGATTTTGATCCATTCAAAAGAAATTTTTTATCATGAACCGAAAAGTTATCTAATATTATTTATGAATTATAATGGAATCATTTATCAAATTAATTTTTCAAATGTAAATTCACTTCAATGATTTCAATTCTCCATGTTAAAAATAACATTCAAAAGTTATCCATAAATTATTTATTTTACAAATATGTAATAAATTTATTATAAATATCACTTGTACATTTTCTATTTGAGTGAAAATTTTGTAAAAGATTTAAATATTATGTGAAACATTGTATCTATTACTTAAAAGCTTATAAATAAAATTATTTTACTCTATTATTATAAAAAATTTCTTTTAAAATAATTACTAAAATATTAGTGATGTAAATAATATCAAATGTGATTTAAAAAAACACATTAGAATTTTTTTCATCCATTTCATTTTCATTTGATATTTATTATTCATGGTGGAGGATTTATTATCATAAATTAACCATCCAAATTCTCTCTTAATATGTCATATGTAATTTCATTATCATTTGGTGGAATGATATGTCACTAGTGTCTTCTATTCTAATAATATTCACTGTATATCCATAATTCCATTTCCAATGATTTTCATATGTAAATAAAATATTATTAATTCCATGTGTTAAAGGGTGTTCTCTTTGATTTAATAAATCGACTTAATAGAGAAAATTGGTTTCTTAACTATATAAACGTTACCTATATAGTATTAACACTTTATTATTTATTATCTTAATTGAATTGTATTTACATAATAAAGGTACATTATTTTATTTGATACCAATTTATTTACCATGGGTTTATCATGTTATATTTATTTATGGAATTATGAAATATAACCTTATATTAATCCATTTAAAAAGGTTAGGAAACCTGTTGTTATTCAATGGTTATAATAATGAGATAGTAAAATGTGTTATAATTGGTCACATGTTTGTAGTTAATCATTAAGTGATGGGTTGGACCTATATTTACCTCTAGTACATTTGCTAATGAATTAAATATCATGAGATAATTGATAAATGGGTAACTATAGAAAATAAAAAAAAGGGAAATATGCAGTTTTGTTTGATCAACTACAAGAAATAGTATAGGTAATCCTGATAGACCAATGAATGTTGGTTATTTAATATTGATCCACTAAGAGATACATTTTTTGATACATGATCTATAATTTTAGGATTTTTATGCATATTCATAAGCAATAATTTTCATGTCATACTTTTTTATATCATATGTATTATTTTAAGGATGTACTATTATTTTAGGCCATGATTTTTAATATATGATCTACTGGTTATTACCTTATTATGTATCCTGATTATACATTTATTCTCAAAATTAAATCAGTTATGAACATTTATTTTTATCCATTATGTTTACTGTTAATGACTATTTCACCTCACACTTTTCTATTATTTCCATTTCTATTTGTTATAATGTTAAAAATTAACAACAAAATATGATAAAAAATATCATATGTGAAAAAGGAGTTGGAAAACTTGAATACTATTTATAAATTAATCATATACTTCTATTGTGGGGAAAATATCTATTAGTTTAAAAAATAATTCTTTTTATTAGTGAATTTCTTTTCTAAAATTTATAAAACCATAAACCAAAAAGGTATTGGGAATGTATTTGACTAAATTATTTTCAATATATAATGTAATTAGATTGATAGTTACATATGATTATATATTTTTAATGTTAAATAAATCAATTATAAACTATTTTTATTTTTAAAAAGCATGTTTAAATTTTGTTAAACTTAATTTGTATTTTAATCAAATACTATTTTTTTTTTGTATTATAAAAATAATCATAATTAATTAATAAAACCATAAAAATTGCATTTCCTTTTTTATATAAGAATTTAAATTTATTATAATATTTTATATTCCATTTTATGCATAACATTATAACAAATATGATAAAATTTAATAACTCTGATACTGGATATAATTTTATTTTCAACAGATTATATTATAAATGTTTTATAATTATTATATCATCAATCCAATTAATATATTTGAAATAATCAATGTAATATAAGGATTATATATATATATGAATATCAATACTAAATTATTTTTTAAAAGATTTTTTATTTTCTTAAGAACACTTAAAAAATAAAAAAATTATTTAAATCATTTTTACAATATATTATGAATATTATTTTGAAATTAGAATTTATTTTATTTAAAATATATATATTAATTAGGGATACAATTTATATTTAAAAAAATTAAATTTGTTAAAAAAGGTTATTTTTTAATTAAATCATTAATTACTAGTTAAATACAAGGAATCATAGTAAAAACAAATAGATAATGTGTAAAAATCTGATGAAAAATGAAAAAAAATGGATTCAATTTTTTTTAAATTCATCTTTGAGGATTTACAGACATAATAAAACTCCAAAATCGTTTTTTATCACTTTTGGAACAATTGATCCTTCAATATTTTCTTTTATTTTTTGGAAAATAATAGGTGTTCACAATTGTTCACCATTCATCACATGTAAAGGGGTATCACGTAAAATAGATAAAAGATGCACATCACCTTAAAAATTTCAATAAAACCATACAAAATTTTCCAATCCATGAATCAACTTGAAAAAATAAATCCGTTAGTCGCCATTGGTCACCGTATGTTAGTTTAATCACATAATTTCCATGAATACTATTAAAAGAATAATCATTGTCCCAACATGAGTATTATTTAATCCTTTAAATTTTTTATTCTAATTCATTATCTTAAAAACTATTATAACCATTGTAATATAATTAATTTAATATCACAATTTACTATATATAAATTATACTAATAGAGGAACCACTATTTATATCATCCCATTGCTTAAATAAATAAAAAATGTTGATTGCGTATTTGTGTAGATTATCACGACGTCATCAGTTTTTTACTATTACCTCTATTAAATAGTTATTCTAGTTATTTGAAGGATAAATTTGACAAATAGAATATAATTGTTAATATTAAATTGAAAATTATAATCATCCACATTTCTCCCTCGTTAGTTTGTGAATGAAAATTTTAATGGTTTGTTGTGTAAACTACCACCTCCAGGTAGTAACATATATCATTTTTCTTATATTTTTTAATTCATTGTACTAACCCCATAAAATATAATTGAAAAATAAAAAATAATTTACATAATATCAATATGTAATTCCTATAATGATATTTTTTTAAAAGAAAATCTCATAAAAATACTCACCAATCATATTATTGTATGTTCTTTTTTAGTCGATCTAACCCCTTACTAAAACAATTTTATAATGTACTAAAATTGATGAATATGTTAACATGAATAATAAATTTATTATAATTCAATTATAAAATATTTATTGTTTTATCATCATAGAATTGATGTAGTAATTTTTTAATATATTTTTAATATATCATCATTGATCACTAAAATTACGTAAATAAGCAAACATAAGTTAATTGTTTATAGAAAATAACTAAAACACATATGTAATGAGAAAAAAATTACAATTTTTTTTATATATTTTGTTATATATATTGATTCAATAATTATTAAAATTATATAAAATAATGGTTACCGAAATCATCATCATTTGGCCAGTAAGAAACAATTCATGTTACAAGAAAACAAATGGTAAAATTAATCATTAACAAACTAATATATTATTAATATATTATGATATATAAATTATATAAAATATAATATATATTTATATGGTTTTTAAATTTATTATAAAATACATTAGAGTGTGTTAAAATAATAAGTAATTTGAGTTAAGGGTTGTTTATCTACTGTTTCACCACTTATGATATATTTCCTATTACACACAATGTTTTCCTAGAAATTCAAATATACTCACAAATTATTTTACATTTATATAATTATCCAATTTTTATTCATGGTATTTAATGTTTCAATTGAAATGATACACTTAAATGGGATTTGATTCAATATTTTCTAATTTTGGAATTGTTTCTCTATCTTATTTTGAAATCTAGGAGACATGCTTAATATTTCACACCATTTTTCACTGACAAGGTGAACTAACTACCTTATTTCAAGAAATTCTAATTAATTTCATTAATATAATTATATTTTAATTTACATTTAATAGTATCCCTATTATATTCAATCAATATTATATTATAATTACCATATTGGATTTTTTTAAATGAACTTCCTTTTTGAGTTAAAATGATTCTTATAGACCTAATTTATTTCATGATTGGTTTCTTACATGATAATATTTTCCATCATCATACATTTTATTCCACTTTTTTCTATTATTTTCATTTAATTCTAAACATTTACTATGATATAATTTCATTCTTGAAAATTATATGGTTAATAAAAATAATCCATGTCCTCTTTATTGAATGTTTCCCCTCCTTGTCTATATTTTCATTTACTAACAATTTTATCCATTATATGTATAAACCAATGATGTGTTTCATCATGTGATCAATCTCTACCTTTTTATTTTATAACTATCCTCTATGAATATTCATAAATTTTTTAATAACCTAATTTTCATTTAATTGTTTGAAGGGTGTTCAGGAAGATTAATTTCATTAATTATCCAAGGAAATTATTGAATAAACCACATATGATTTATCTAAATATTTTAAATAACATATAAATCATTGAGTGGTATCTACCCAGAATGTTATTTTTTATCATTGGAAACACATTTATAATACATGGGTTTATCATGTTTATTAATTGAATTATGAATATATTTCTTATTTTATTCAATTATAAATTATTATAAAACATAATTTAATTCGATGGATTCTTTAAGGTATGATGATGATTGATTTTTTTTGTCACCCATATGTAATGATGATAATGGGTGGGATCATATATCACAATTTAATGAACTTTTTTATGATGATATCCCATGGGATAGTCAAGTGTTGACATAATTATTGTGTTCACGTAAGAGCGGGAAAATGTGTTTGATCAAATTATCAGTCATGGTAATAATTCAATTTTCACATAATCATGTTTATAATGATTTTTCAATCCATTTTTTATTATACAAATGATTATGCTACCATCCAACGTTACATTTAGTGTAATGTAATGTTATGTTACATTCCATATTTACTTTTCATTTCTATGATATTAAACAATTTTATATTATTCTATTTGTTATTACATGAACTATGATATAATCTTTATTTGGTATATATTTCTTATGTAACCTAATAATAAACATATTTTATTATTATTCTTATATGTGATATTTCATGATTATGTATTTTTTATACGCTTACTAACCATCAGGGATAGAAACATTCTAATAATACCATTTCAATATGTTATGAATATTATTATAATAGATAAAATGTTGATAATGGAGTCTATTTTTTCTCAATTATGGAGAAATGGACACAAGGGTTATAAAATAATTTTTATACAGAGGTCTTAAATATGGAATCTAAACGTTCTGTATCATGGTATTGTGTGATTATAGTTGATATGTAATGATTACCTTATGGAAATGATGTAAAATTAATATATGATTGTATTGGGTTATTATATCTCCCATCCCCTTTCTTCTATTAGTATTTCCTGATGTGAATGAATATCGAGGATGTAATTTCATAAGGATTAAGATATATGTGTAAAATGGATTTAATGTCCCAAAGTATTCAATACTTTTTTATATGTTGTAGTATATAGAGAATAAATTTTATCCAAATAAAGTGAAATTATTTATGTGTACAAATTAATGCATTGTATGTGATGTATTGAGGTATAC
Source organism: Viscum album (assembly GCA_963277665.1). Classification (NCBI taxonomy): domain Eukaryota; kingdom Viridiplantae; phylum Streptophyta; class Magnoliopsida; order Santalales; family Viscaceae; genus Viscum; species Viscum album. The sequence continues at coordinate 93,708,460 of OY728164.1, forward strand.
TTCATGATACATGAGTTGTAATGGATTTCAAACTATCAACAATGATACCAATATCATAATTATGATGAGGTTGTGATAATCCACATGGGGTATAGGATGATATTGTTTTTATGTCATTTTTATATCTATATGGGGTATAAGACAAATTATGTAACAGACTATTGTAAATAACATTTCAGGTAAGGTCAAAAGAGTGAAAACTACTGATAACATGAAGACCAGTGTCTCTATGGGTGAACAATTTCAGAATGAATTTGAAACATTCAATTTAAATGGTGTTTTATTTTCCAAATTAGTACCCTTAATGATATTACAAGATTTATGGAATCATGAAATGATAATTTGGACATATAATGGGGTTTGGGTGGTAGGCTAAACTCTTAGGTGAGCATCGAAGATATACTAGGGATATTGAGTAGTCATAGCTACCAACGGATTTCTTGGAGGATGAGATGTAGGATAACACATCATCTAGGTCCCCATTATAGTCGGTGGAGTTTGGGGTTGCTGATAATCCCCACTTATATTTTTATGTGGGTAGACAAATATTTTCCTCTATTGTATACCCTTCATTATGGGTCGGATTTGGAAAAATTTCTTGGTGATTCATGGTATATATATCCCCATGATGGCCTCCTTTAACACCATCCTTCCTTTTCTTCTAATTTTAGTTATCTCCAAGTTGGGTTTCATATATGACTCCACTATATAATAGAAAAAAAACCTAATATGATGTCATTTTCTTGCATTCTAACTAGATTACTTCCTCAGACAACGTCTTCTTACCCACACACATCCTTTGGATGAGGTATGCATCAATGGTGAAATTTATAATATATTTCAATTACTTTTATTTTATTGATGATTTAATTTAAATATACACTTTTCTATTATTCACAATTTAAGAACATTAGTATGTGATGGTTTTTCATTAAGATGTTGGGAATAATTTTGTTGTGGCCTAAATACTGAAAGATCTTTTTAGTGATTATGCATTTTTTATAAAATAATTATAGATATAAATTTTAAATAATTTATTTATTAAATAATTATAATTTTTTATATTTGATTATTGGGGATTATATATTTACAAAATTGATTGGTTCATTGAATAATGTCTTAATGTTTCTTAATGGGAGCTATTGGACTACATCATGAAAGGGGAAATATCTTGGAAAAGGCATGTGGTCCTTATTCAAATTCATGTGGTATTTTATTGGGGTTTTAATATCTATAAGGTGATATTTATGTGGAATAATTTCATATAATTATGTAAAATTTAAAATCAAGAAAAATAGATTAATTTAAATTTGACACACTAAAATGAAATTAATAGACTGTTAAGGGCATAAAGGACCTTGAGAAGTAGACTGATTTCTATGGCCACTAATATATGACTCCTTTATTATATTTTCATACCTAGGTATACATAGACCCATGCATGGGGTGTATTTATTTTATCGAATCACGGAGGCCCATAGTATTAGAGTATTGTTAAGTGTCGAAGAGTAATATGTGTCATTATTATATCGTACAACCCTTGTAGGCCCTACTATACAATGAAATTTCTAAGTGGACTTCAAAATACTATGATGAAACGTGTTAAATGTTACTCCCCAATTTAGACATAACTTTATTGTGGGGTATTTCCAAGGTATTAAGGGATGGGATAGGTGCTTCAGGACCAACCTTGTGATGACATCGGATGTGAGATAGTCTTTGTTTATCTCTTGAGATGGATTCTAGTATGACATTCTTTAGAGCCCAGCGACCCGTTTATAATATTTTGACATTTAGAAGGGATTAAATTCATAGTAAATAATTTTTGATTGTAAATATATTATTTGAGGTTTTGGAAACATTATTTGTTTTCCTAGTTATGACAAGACTTTCGAGTCTTAGTGAGTATAAATTATTAGGAGTGTCACCATTAAACTTGGATCAACATTTTGAGCCTATTAATGATGTAAAAATGTAATGTACTACAATTTATAAGATGATCTATTTTATGTGAGATATGATTCATTATATGGATATCCTTGATGAGGTGTTATAGGTGGAAATTTTAGCTCCACAATTTATGTAGACATAGGGGACCCAGTAGTAGGGAATGTGGCCCCCCACATAGAATGGGATTCCAAGGGAATGATTTTACATATATAGGTACATGATGGGATCCATCCCCTCCCAATTGATTTCGGTACTATTAATTTTTCAAATGGGAATTAAACCATTGAGAGAGTGTATCAGTTTTTTCCCAAGGGTGTTTATCTCATGTATAGTGGGTGGGTTATCCCCAAGTGTTTTTCTCGTGTATACTGATTAGATTATCCCCTGGTGTTTATATCTTTTATACTAAGTGGATAATTTGTATATTATTATCACACATATAATCAACGAGCCATCCACTTTGTGCTTGTCTCATGTATACTGGATGGGTCAACCCCACGGTTCTTATCTCATGTATACTGGATGTTATCCCTTTTGTGATTTTTTGTATATTGGGGTAATTCTAATCCACAGTAATTATTTTGGTTTAATTGATTACAATTTATTCTCATAGACTACTTCAACATTGACTAAAGTAGGTATGAATTTCTTCAACTATCACTGAGGAACCAGATGTTTGATAATGTTTTATTTATTTATCTTCTGTAGATTATTTATTTATATATGAATTTTTATGCAAAATGTTTTATTTGCTTGGTTACTTACATGAAAACATTTTTAGTCCCTTAATGAATTAGATACTCACACATTTATTGGGAACCAAGGAACTTGGGTACCTTAGAAACTCTTCACTGATGGTAGGTTAAAGGTGGGAAGAGGTCTGATATTGGATCATTCATCAATATAGCTTGGATTATATATGATATTAGTATTAGGTAAGGATCAAGTATGTAGTTGAAGGTACATTATTTATTTACTTTTATGTTATTTTTATTATTGTTTGCCTCAAGGATAGATCATTGAGTATTTATGACTACATACCTATTAATTTACATATATTATTTGTGGGTTTTTTATTACTTCTATTCACTCTGATGGATTTTTGTGAATTATGTTTTGTTCAATTATATATTATTATAAACTATTATAAGTGTTTATAACATTCCCATGGTATAACCATATAACCCTAGTCCTAGTTAGAAACATTTTCCATGTAGGGAGGCATGCATGACGGCCCATATCCCTTGATCCTGTTATGGTACATTGTTTATCAGGTTGGGATATGAAAACGTGGTATCACTGATTTATAATAACTGAGATCATAAAATGTGTCATATTATATTTTGTCTTACTATTTTTTAAGATATTATACTAGTGATTTAGTAATGTTTATAATCATGTGAGGTAATGAAGACTGGTGTGTCAGGACCACATTATATTCTATGAAGTATATGTTAATAGGGGAATGATATTGGTTTTAATTATTTTTAGTGTAGTGTTTAACATATTTAACCTCATGTGATGAACATGAGTATTGTGTCTCAAAATTTATTGTGTTTTATAAATTTGACCATTATGTCATGATAAATATCACGCGTCAGTCCCAACACATAAATATTTAACTGATATATATCATTGCATATGTGTGATTTTACTGATGAAAATATTAGTTGTTTAATGTTTCAACAACATATCTTATGATGTATTATAATATTATTTAGGTGATTACTTCTATATAGATACACCACAACACATATAATTTTTTTTTTCTGATGATTGGTAATATGGATTCTATTGTTAGAAAATGAATAACGAGGATAATGATATAGTACCCTAGTTAGGAACATGTTGTAGCCCAATTATGTCAGTACATTAATTTGATTCCATGATTATGTACCCCATTAGAGAAGATATTATTTCGTGCTGGTTTCATAATTATCAATAAAAACATATTTTTTGCTTTCCCATTTATCTTTATATGAAATTATACTTTACCAAACCATGTGTTTGTGATTCAATTGATACATGTTTTTTTGGGTGATGTCGCTATATGTGTATGAATAAATAAATTGGATGATCCTCCAAATAGTATTTAGAGGTGAAAATTATTGGAGAGGTTGTGTGACCTAGGAGTTGGTGGTGATTTGGGAATTTGATTTTAGTAGTGTGAATGTGAGAACATGGGATGGATGTATCAGTATTTGAGTGTCAGTGATTTTTTAGATAGGTGTGCATATGATGTTATGTTGTATTGATCTATGTGAGACTTGGTTTATGGGATAAGTTATATATATTAGTTACCTTTGAGAGGTTAATTTATATTTTTTTTGTTCCCTGTGATATGATTTTTGAAGGAAACCCTATAGAGGGGTCAGCGCATTCATAGTAATACCTTCAAGGATGAGTAAATTGTAATTTTGATGTGATAGAAGATAGTAAACAAGGTTTGATCCTAGCCTATGGTTTATTCATAGAAATTTTGTTGATTATTATCATATGGTTGGGGTAGTCCTATGTGATTTAATTTATATTGGTAATGTGTTTACCTAATTATATTTATTACATTATAGTGTTTTGAGGTAAGGAATCTGGATTCCATGATCTTCTTTAGTATCGATGTTGTGTTTCTATGGGAAACACCAATATAGTTCATGAACCTAATTATTCTTAATATACTTCTCAATATAGTGATATAATGGGTAGATGTTTTATATAGCTATAATTATTCTAGTTGGTATGAATTATTGTGTCAGATCCCAACCAATGTGAAGTGCTTGATTTTGAAAAGGTGTGTTGAGAGTACTTCAAGTTATATGAGCCTAACATTAACATTTTCATGGTATATTTTTTATGTGTGTGATACTAGTTTGGATTCAAATGTACACACTGATCATCAGTAAGGTTTTATAATTGGGTAATACTACTGTCTATCCAAATTATATTTCGATGAGATCCAGGAAATGTACATGTTTAATTGTTGTTCCTATTGATTTCTAAATTACTGAGAAACTATATATGATCGAAGGACTGATGTAATTAGATGTGTTTCTTAATGAAAAAGAGTCATGTGGTTTTGAATGGGAATGAATATTTCTGAATCTAGAAATATGACATCACTAATGGATTAGGTGTAGTGGAATGATTGATCGGTGATGAACCTTGATAGCAGCCATAATGGGTGATTTTATATGGTGATAGTGACTTCGTTGGGGGGGGGATTATTGATGATAGATCCTAACGAGTTTCACTTTTGGGGGGGTATAAGTGGATACAAGTGGTGAGTATTTCACTATCTTCTATTAGATTATAAGAACTCGAACATAGCCATTACATAATCTTGGGATTTTATATAAGAATCGCATTCTTTAATGTTTGAGATATTTTCATATGTAAGATTTTAGATATTTAGGACATAACTATTATATATCTAACCAATAATTGGTGGGTATGTGAAATAAAGTTCATTGTCAATGTCAAACATAAATCTTGTCTATTGTGTTGGATGGATATCACATACCCACCTATCCTTAATTTATAATGGATCAACCCATCATTAGTATATAACATAACCACATATCATCATAAATATTTCCCAATAACCATAACCTAATCCTAAAGAATCAAATCATTTATCTTTCAAAGTATTCTTTCCACCAATTTGAAAACATTTCCATATTGTTAAATATCTTTTTCAATTAGAATCTGATTTTAAAAACAAAAAATGATATTAAAAGGGGAAAAATGTTCCTTAAAAAATTGAAAACATATAATGGGATTAAAATAAAGTCTCATATGGTGAGAAAATTCATTACCATCATATATGTTAAAATTCAACATTTCTTTTCTCATTTATAAAGCATTTCAAAAAATTATTTATAATATACCTTATGATATTCTGTTAGAAAACATTTGAAAAAAAGTAGAATGTGAAGTAAAAATTATATTATAATTCATTGATCTATATATATATACAACCATAAAACAATATTATGAATAGAGACATGAAAAAAATACATAGAAAATAAATATTTCAAACATTTAAAATGAGGTATTAATTTAATGGGTCCCTTACTTGAAAACATAAAATTATTCATTTTTAAAACATTGTAAAAAACGAAAAATATGGCCAAAAATTAAATTTCACATTTTCTTAATCATAAATAAATATTTTATTAAAATATTTAGAACAAAATGGATTTGGGTGAAAAAGATTTGGATGGGAAAATATAAAAAATGGATTTTGTGATTATAGTCCCCGACAATGAGTCTAACTCATCAAGTATAATTTTAATCTTCTAGAATAATTGAATTATATTAATTTATTATTAAATTAAAACCATGTTAAATATCATTATACCTTTTATTTACAATTTAAAATCAAGTAATTAATCAATTAAGATTATTCCAGGTGTTTTGATGATTTTTATCTCATATGCCTAGAATGACTTAGGTTGGTTGACTATAGTAAAATAGGTAATTATATTAATTTCTATATAATAATAGTCATAACATAATTATCATTTTTTTTAAATAAAATATAATTTCAAAACCTTTAATAAAATATGATTATGAAAAATGATCTACATTACCATCGCAGATATGGGGGATCGTACGTACACATGAAAAAATATTCATATCTCAATGATCATTATGGAATGAAGGTGACTATTGTTTTATATTTACAAACATATTATAGAATCATAAATTATATATTATTTCATTAAATATACTTACATATATAATACATTTGATTTGGTGATTATGGAAGAGTCACATCGCTTTGTTGATGTGGTATTCCACACATAGGCATTAACAATCGTATCATCATTCATGGAATTGAGTGGTAAAAAATTTAAAGATATATTATCCTTTAAGGATGATAAATATGAAATTAGTATCATATATATACTCATTAGATCAATCATGATAGAAAAATATAAAAGGAGGTGAATGAAAACATATTACATCTGTTCACGAGGTAGTAAACTACTAGAATTTCAACTATTTACAATGTGGCATTTGTAATGGGAAAAAGAACCATTAAAAAGAGGCATCATACACGAACTATTTTTTAGGAATGTGTTATTTTTTTACTGGTAATAATTTTTTTCTCATGGAATATGTCATCTGTCACAAATATGTTTGGTAGGATTTCCCACCATGTTGCATTAAATGTATCCATGGTGGAAATTTGTGGTAGTATTCTATTTCTGTCGCAAATTCCCATTGACATGAGAGTATTTGCAATGATAATTGATGATCATACCAAATAAATTTTATGGAATAACTATTCTTCATAGAATTAATTCATTTAAAAATAACCCATCCTAATAAAGATATCAATTTAAAAGCCCTACGCCAAATCTTTTATTTCTCTCTTCTCATTTTCTCTATCCCAAACCACAGCATCATGCAACACATGGTCGGTCTGCTCCATGCCAATGAAATGAAAGTCATTGAATGTGATTTTTTACATATCTGGATTCAATTCTCCTTGGTAGGGATTCTTCTTGTCTCTATTTTTATTATTTTTGGTTTTTATTCATTTTATTACAGGATTCGTTTTCTGATTAGTGCCACTCCATTTCACATCATTATAATCGCTTCTTTATAGTAGGATCATTGATTCTCTTTGATATATATTCCTCTTGTCCTTAGTTTTCATTATTTTTGGGTTTTATTTATTTTATTATTTGATTTATTTTTTGAACAAACTAGATTTAGCATTGTATAGTAGTGTTCATATTTAATTGATATTTATGATTTCTATAAATTTGTTGTTCCATATTTTATATTTTTATTTTTTCAGGTATATATATATATATTAATATATACCATATTTTTTGTATATATGTGTGTGAAAACCCTCGGTATAAGAATTGTTCTGATTCCAACTTCGATTCACCTTTTTATTAATCGTTATTCAATTTTGATATTTTAATTTGTGTTTATATATACAACTTTTTAAAAAAAAAAGTGAAAATGTAATAAGTCCTCAATTTTTATGTCAAGATCAATAAAATATTTCTTTGTTCATTAGCACAAGGCAGACACAAATTCTTTCTTTCTGATGACCTAAAAAGTGTTAATTCTATGATTTAGTCGTTTTTAGTAATTTATAATATATTGTGTTATGTTATGTTAAATTAATTTTTTTTTATTTATAAAAAATAAATTAATTTATAGTAATTAATAGGGAATTTATTCTAATTTATACTAAATTTTTAAAAAAATTAATTGCTAAAAAAATTACATAAATATGCTCAAATCTCAAATATATGTATTTTTTATTAGTATTAAAAAAATTAAATTTAATTAATTAAATTTAATATTTTTAAGAATAACTAATAAATTTAATTTTATATGTAATTATTTAAATAATTTTAAAGAATCTTAATTTTTCTTAAATTTTTAATTATTTGTAACTACTAGAAGTTTTTAATAATTCTAATAAATTTTTAATTTTTTTTAATATCATTAAATGTTATTATTTATTATTATATTCATGTATATTTAAATATAGATAAATATTTAATATTATATATACTTCTTAAAAATATAAAATGGTTTTCAATTAATTTAAATATATTATCAAAAAATAATTATTTTTATTTATTTTTTTTCAATTTTTTTTAAAAACATATGTATTATGATGGATGAACATTCTGTCACAAATACTATTAATTATGATTTCCCATCACAATTATTCAATTTTTTTACAAACTGAAAATCATTTGCGACGAGGGATATACGTATGATGATTATTTTTTATTTGTGACGTATTGTTACAAATAAATTCGTTTGGGATGATTTTTAATAGAAGCGCATTTATGATGTAAATCTATCACAATTCATATTTTTCTACGGATGTCTGTCAAAAATAAATCATCACAAATCCCAAAAATTCAATTAGTGGGTAGTCTGTTGTACATAAGATTGATGGGTTCATTTCCCGTTTGATAGATGAAGATATTGATATATATTGTACAATTTTCATAACAATATTTTAGTATATGGATGATTCTTATTATATTATTTCATGAAGGTTGAATTTTTTTTTGAGAATGTTGAAGAAAAAAATAAAATAAAATTACTTGATTAGGAACTATACCTCTTCTTCCGAAATCCCCTTATTTTTTATACCAAATTATTTAATATGATGGTTTTATGATAATAGGTAAGACTGTAAGATGTGGTTTGGGATGTATAGATTGGGTTTTGGTATGTCTTGTCCAAAATAATTTCATTTATAGAAAATAGGAGTGGAGGTTTCCTTTCATATGAGATGGAAGAGGCACTCTTGGGACTTTAAAACGTACTAAATTAATATAAATTTAATTTATTAATAAAAAATAACTAAATTGAAAAAATTAGAAGTTAATTCGATGTTTATTTGAAATACCCTCATCCAATAAAAATTGTACTAGTTTTAGGTGGTATTTTTATAAGGCCCCAGCCTTATAACATTACTTAATATTTAATTACATTGAATAATTCACATTGAGGATCTTTTCAGGTTTAGAGTTTTAGAGAATTAGGACATAACTATTACATCTCAAAGTTTACAAAGTAGACACATCTACACAACTTCCATCTTTTTCAAAATATAAAAACTCTTGAACAAAATAGTCATGTCTAGTTTCTTGTTTTATACAGCCTAACATTTCATTGATCCCATCCTTGACCCTATTCAACTTTATGTCGTGTGAAAAACATTTCAAAAAAATTTGGGATGAGCATAAAAAGATCAGTAATGGTTATTAAAATACGGAAAGAAAACATTAGTCCATGTATATATAAGAATCAATGAAATCATACATTACTCATAAAACATAATCAATTTAACATACCTCATGAAATCATAATATGTATGCATAACTCAATCGAAATCATAAGACATAAAGGAAACTTGAGGCAATCATAACATTCTTACGTAGGTAGTAACCCTCGTGGTTACATTTGGAATACCCATCATAGTATATTCGCTAAATCTCTTCGGAGAAACCTTAGCGATTAACTCCTTCGCGTTACCCAATGCATTGGAGAGCTATCTCGGGCTCACCCGCCCTTAGATTATCATGGAACCACCTGTCTTCATAAAAAATGCCCAAGAATCATAACATGATCGTATCACATAAAACATGCATAAAGGAAACATAAAATTTCCACATTACAATCACAATATATCACATAATGATATAAAAATATCTAATAGAATCATTAAAACTCTATGAGAGGAATGTCCCTTTATACTTTGAAAATACAAAAAGAAGACATTTAAAAGAGATTTTAGAATCAAAGTGTCCCATACCACTTCGAAAATTTTGAAAGGGTTTTAAAACATTCATTTCCATATAAATAAATCCTTAAACGCATTTTTAAAACATGTACATGGATGAAAAATGTTTAAAATAATAAATCGTTAAAACCATTTAAATTTTTTTTTAATAAAAGAGTCATTTTCTATTTTGATCATTTAAATTATAAGCTACATGGAATTAGACCATTTTCAAAACATTTAAATGTATTGAGTATGGACATAATATGGATATGGAATGTCAAAGGGGTTGTATATACACTTTAAAAAGAATAAAAGTGCATATCATCAAGAAGTGTCTCAAGGAAGATAAATTGAGACGTAATCCCATTCAAAGATCATGTCATTAGAGCAAGGATAAATCAATGAAATAATTATGTGTAAAAAGTATAAATACACCAAATAAAAGTAGATATTATGTATAAAACAACCATAGGTAATTCACACATATTCATAGGATTACATATTCAATAACTACAAGTTGAACCAAAATAAATTGAAATTGGGTTAAGAAGTTCCCTTGTAAAAATTCGACAGCCTAACGACGTCACATTAAAATTTAGAAAACAATTTGATGAGACAAAAAGGGTATCTCATCACTTGGAAATAAATTTTACATCAATAATGATATAGAAGAAGATATCCCAACATAATAATATTTAAATTAAAAGACCTAACAAAAAGAAGTCTTTTAAAAAGAGGAGGGTGAAAAGTTCCCTTACCGACTTGGGTAACATTCAAAACGTATACCCCATGAAATAAGGACTATAAAACATTGATGTAAATACTAATTAATGAAATTATGTTACAAAAAGTGTATAAAAACTGGCAGTACATACACCAATAAAAGGAAATGGTGGAAAATTTTACATAATCCCACGGGAATAAAAGTGAGATAAAAAATCCCTTAAGAAAAATAGGCAGCCTAATGGTGCCACTTAAAACATACAAAAATGGATTTATGAGATAAAATAGGGTCTCTCATTATATGAACATAAAAATTACAGAATGTGGAATATAAAAGAACATCCTCAAACATATGAAAGATGATATTAAAATAAATGACAAAAAAGAGAGTACTTAAAAAGAAAGAGAGAGGTAGGATCCCTTACCTCAAGTCTGACTTGTCTTGTTCGTTTCATTATATTTCTGAATAATAAGCTTTGGTAAATTAATAATTTCATAAGGAACTTCTTAAAATATTATTATTCAGTTCATATCACATATTATAATGTTATAATAATTGGTTAATAATGTGAGTTCATATCAGACGTTTTTTCCGATGTTTGGTACATGAGTCAAAAATGAACATGTTTGAAAATGATTGTCCATGTAGTTATAACTAAATAATCTCCAGACTAGTATTTCTAATTTAAATATAATATATATCCAGTAAATATTCATTTTATACCATTCCATAACATATGTATATAAAAATAATTGAAGTGCACCGTTGATGGCGACGGTAGGTCGTACGTACGCATGAACGCTACTTTCATTTCTTTGTCATATTAATGGAATTAAAAATAATTTGTACATATAATATAATTTTTTTAATATATATGTTATATAGTTAACATATTTTCATTAATTTCATTCTTTATATATTTCATGTATTTCATGAACGAGTCACATCACTTGAGGTGGCGATAGGCCACACTTCCTCATATGAAATTATCGCATTTCCACAACATGAAAAGAAAAAAGGTATGTTTTAAATATAAAATAAAGAATCATATAAAAAATTACCATATATATCATATATAAAGTACAGTGACATCATAATGGCCACCTTTAAATTTGTTGAAAGAATATTGAACAATCATCGTTTCGTGAGGCAGTAATTCGCCATCCACAGAAACAGTATGTTCTTTAACCATTAGACGAATGTGTGTGTAAGTGTAGCTCGAATACTTCTTATAACAACATCCTAGTATATTTAAGATACTGTTTTAGTAACAAAATAATGGAATAAACCGAGTTTATGGGGTTAGAGAAGAAAAATAAAACAAAAGAAGACAAGTGAAGACATTACCTTTAAATCGGGTAACTTCATTTGAACCAAAAGGGTTTTTTGAAGAGCTTTCTGCCTAAGGAGAGTATTCTAGTAAGAGGATAGGGATGTGGACAGATGAAATGGGCAGGGTTTTTCTGTGACAAAGGCTTTAGAAGTGTGTTTATGGGGGTATAGTTGGGGGTTTTTTATAAGAGGGAGGAGAGGCACTATTGGAATGTCTTGAAAAGTTACTTTATTATAATTTTTTTCGGATTTTAAAGTTCCCACATTGATATATTTCTAGGATAAAGTGATAGGGGTTCTAAATATACTCATCCAATAGGTTTTTTACTGGTGTAAGTATTAGATTTTACATTATCTTTTAATTTTATTTAAATCGTTAATTAATGAGGTAATCGCTGCATCATCACGGTGTCATAAATAAATTAATTTATTTTATATCTAAAAATTATAAAAAAAAATATCATGATGTAGGAAATAATTTTTGATTTATAATTAATATTTATAGTCAAAAATATGACTTTTATAACCCCTTGTAAAAATTGTTTTAGTAAAAAAATACATGTTTGTGACATTTTAATTTTTACTTTAAATAAAAAGTTATTAATGTCATTTTCCTACCAAAGTTTCTCCATGGGGACCCCAAGTAGACCTGAGGGATTTTATTGGTCATACATGTCTCATAAAATAATGGTATGACATGTTTCAAGATCATTTAATATTATTATAACATTATCTTTACCATAAATTACACTAATTACCTTTAATCGCGATTAATAAAATTTAAAAGTTACTATTCACCAAAAAATTATTTTAATTCCATTGAACCAAATTTTACATATAATGATATACATGTATGTCATATTTTTGAAATTCATAATCACATATGAGGTAAAGTTTCATTTAAATGAAAAATCAGTTTTTTTAACTACCACTTAGTGGTTTAACTATTCATCAAAAATTGATGTTTTTCAGAAAAATACCAAAAATTCACCCTAAAATATATTTGATATTCAGAATTCAAAAATGATTTATATTTTACAAAATTGAAAACAAATAAGCTGCATTAATTAATTTAATAAGTAATTCCCGCTGTCAAAACAAATAGCTTGTTTTTAAGAAACAATTTCTATTAAAAGATTGACACTAGTTTAAGTTCAATTTCAAAGTGAAATTAATTCCAATGACCACCATTAGATTGAATGGTAAAAAAATATTCTAATTGAACTTTAAAACTAATACAAAAGATGACCTAATAATATAAATAAATTATATTAAAAATAGGTTTTGAATTAAAATAAAACATTTTTCACTATTCAAAAAAAAGAACATTATCGGAAAGATGCCAAATATTTACACAATGTAAATTTTGATTTCCCGATTCTAAATAAGAATATTATATGGTACACTAGAATTTATAAGGGTTACCAAAACTATATTAATGAGGGTTCACCATCAAAAGGCGATAAGTCGACCTTTTAGTGAATTTTAGAGTATCTATGCTTAAAATTGAATTCTTTTCCTATTTTAAGCCTTTATCTATTATTGGATAAATGTAAAAACATTTAACAAACATATAAAATCATATTTTAGTTATTTTTATTTCTTCTGGCCGATAAAATGACAAGGCGTTAACTATCATTTAAAATAATAATATTTTTTTAGAGTGCAACGTAAGATTTAAAAGAAACACGTTGTTGCGTATTGGGTACACCATTGAGCATATCGTTCCATTTAAAGTAATATTAATATTTTATGCACAAATATGGATAAATATAAAAATGTAATATTCTTTATTTACATGGGGTGTTACATCCTTCTCCACTTATGGTAATTGTGTCCTCACAATTTTAAAATTGGGCTCAGAAACTTCATTGAAAATCCCACATTGGAACAAGAGTCGATAAAACTATCACTTTAGAAGAATGAAAGTGAAGTGCAGAGGTCACCAGAGTTAACCCATACAATGATTCCTTGTAGGAAAACATGGATATGGAAGAAAAATACAAAGGGTCATGTTCTGAGGGATAGTGATAGAAAACATGTTTAGTAGAAAGTTAACCACCAGGAAATCACAAAATTCTGATGGGTTAAACGGTATTGGATTCCCTAGTAGGAAAAGATAACGGACAACATTTTTTTAATTTACTTTTCATTGAGGAATTTATTTTTGAGCTAAACTAAATCATAAGGAAACATAATTACTTATCGTGTAGACATTCATCTTTTACCAGATTTCTAACACAAACTCATACTTTCTCCAAATGATGAGTATTTAGGATGACTTGTTAACATTAAGATCGATGTAATCCACTTCTAGAGAATCATCTAATGCACAAAGAGAACTATATATTTCTCATTCCTTTTGACCATAACCAAATCCCAAATTGTTAGTATGAGATCAGATAATACCCAAAAGGATAATCCTTTATAAAAAGAAAATCTATTCTTAATCTCCAAAATTTGTCCAACAAAACCCAAAGTTCAACGAAGTCCATTTGATAAACAATTTGTCCATAATATTAATCAATGTAATCCACACTAAGATTGAAACCCAATTATTTGAAGGATTTAATCACATAGTCTTCCAAGTTAAATCATAGCATTTATCTCCAAATAACATAAGTTACTCTTAATGTCTCATATTGAAAATCAATTAACCAAATCCCATATTCTCCATGATAGGTAAATATTTTTCATAAATAAAAAAATCATAATATGTACACAATAAAAAAATAGATTCTTCAAAAATAAAATTCCACCATTTCTCCTCAATTGAAATCCCAAAGTATTCTATTTTCTATAGACATATATTATTTCCATGAAAGAGAGAACATCTTCTAAAATAATCTTTATTACTCAGTCACCTAATCATTTTCCTATGTTAAGGATATGAATTTAATAAAACATATGTTCCCAAAATCAACTTATTCATGATCCATAAAATCATTTAACTAAAAATTATAAGTCATACTAACCCGGGACATAACATAGGCTAGTGGTAGGCCATGCGCCCTTGTCACCCATCGGTCGTGGGTTTGATTCATGTGGCCCTACCAGATGCGATGGGTTGTCACCCATCCTATGGGTTGTCTGTTTAATAAATCTCCAAAAATATCCCTAACATGTTTTAACCTCAACAGTTTCCTTATACCTCCCATTTTCATTCATATTCATTACAATATCAACATCTTAATTCTTGAAGACTTATTTCACCACCATAAGATAAAATTAAATGATTCCCAAAAATGAAGGACATCATACCTTGATCATGGTGTCTATTTTATTTCATCGTCATCTTTTTCACGTAGGTAGATGGTCTATGCATCACAACAATGATTTAGAGATCCTTCAAAATCATTTGCTTCCTCCATCCAAATACACCTTGTACAACATGGGTCATATGGGTGTTCACAGAAAAAAGTTTTTTAAAATAATCATGTATGACATATAATTTCAAAACACCTGATAAGACATGATTTATATAAAATAGTTTGACCAAAATTGAGTTTAAACTTTCAATTAACGGTCCATTTAAAATACCATAGGTATGTGATGAGAGACTATTTTAAAAGAAAATATAAATATGTTGCAAAAGGGTCTCCTTCTTCAGCACCTTCATTAAAATCATAATATGCTTCAAAATATTGTCGTAAGGTAAAATATTTGAAAATGCATTGATAATATCTACCTTTCTTCAAAATATGAGAATATTGTGAAAATAGGATTTGTCTAAATACAACCCATTAATCACGATGATAATGAGGTATAGTGTAGGTGTTTGATATCTCAAAAAGATTCTTGTAAGTGAGTTGTATGATAGAAAATGTTTCACAATCATCCGAACATGACTTTGGAATACTTATTGCAAGAAAGTCATCTGGAAGAGATAATAATGTCGTTTGAGATCATCCCCCTTCCATTTCCTTGAGCTTACAAAGTTATAAAACAAGGATTTATCTAAGATAATAAACATAGGGACTAATCATACGTTTAACGAAAACACCTAATCCATAATGTTGTCTAAACCGACCTCTGATACCAACTATAAGGCCCCAGCCTTATAACATTACTTAATATTGAATTACATTTAATAATTCACATTGAGGATCTTTTAAGGTTTAGAGTTTTAGAAAATTAGGACATAACTATTACATCTCAAAGATTACAAAGTAGACACATCTACACAGATTCCATCTTTTTCACACAAAAAAAATCTTGATCAAAAGATTCATGTCTAGTTCCTTGTTTTAGACAGACTGACATTTCGTTGATCCCATCCTTGACCATATTCAACTTTATGTCTTGTGAAAAACATTTCAAAAAAAATGGGATGAGCATAAAAAAGCTCAGTAAGGGTTAAAACAATTCGGAATGAAAAAATTTGTCCATGTATACATAAGAATCAATAAAGGCATACATTACTCATAAAACATAAGCAATTTAACATACCTCATGAAAACATAATATGTATGCATAACTCAATCGAAATCATATGACATAAAGGTAACTTGAGGCATTCATAAAATTCTTAAGTAGGGAGTAACCCTAATGGTTACATTTGGAATACCCATCACAGTATATTACCTAAATATCTTTAGAGAAACCTTAGCATTTAACTCCTTCGTGTTACCCAATGCATTGGAGAGCTATCTCAGGCTCACCAGCCCTTAGTTTATCACGGAACCACCTGTCTTCATAGAAAATTCCCAAGAACCATAACATATTCGTATCAAATAAAACATGCATAAAGGAAACATAAAATTTCCACATTAGAATCACAAGATATCACATCATGATAAAAAAACATCTAATAGAATCCTTAAATATCTATGAGATAAATGTCCCTTTATACTTTGAAAATAATAAGAGAAGACATTTACAAGAGATTTTAGAGTCAAGGTGTCCCATAACACTTCGAAACTTTTGAAAGGGTTTTAAAACATTCTTGTCCATATAAATAAATCCATAAATCCATTTTTAAAACATGGAAATGGATGAAATTTTTTTAAAATAATAAATCTTCAAAACCCTTTAAAACAATGTTTTAATAAAAGAGTCCTTTTCTATTTTGAACATTTAAATTATATGCAACATAAAAGTAGACCATTTTAAAAAAATTTAAATGACTTGAGTATAGACATAATATGGATATGGAATTTCAAAGGGGATGTATATATAGTTTAAAAAGAATAAAAGTGAATATCATCAAGAAGTGTCTCAAGGAAGAGAAATTGAGACGTAATCCCATTCAAAGATCATGTCATTAGTTCAAGGATAAATCAATGACATAATTATTTGTGAAAAGTATAAATACACCCAATATAAGTGGATATTAATAATAAAACAACCATAGGTAATTAAAACATATTCATAGGATGACATATTAAATAACCTCAAGATGAACCCAAATATATCGAAATTGGGTTAAGAATTTCCCTTGTAAAAATTCGACAGCCTAACGACATCACGTTAAAATTTGTAAAATGACTTGATGAGACAAAAAGGGAATCTCATCACATGGAAATTAATTGTACATCAATAAGGATATAAAATAACATATTCCACAATAATAAGATGTAAATTAAAAGACAAAACAAAAAGAGGTCTTTTAAAAACATGAGGGTGAAATGTTCCTTTACCGACTTGGGTAACTTTCGAAATGTACGCCCCATGAATGAAGGACTATACAACATTGATGTAAATACTCATAAAAGAAATTATATTACACAAAGAGTAGAATAATGGGAAGTACATACACCAATAAAAGTAAATGGTGGCAAATGTAGAATAATCCCACGACA
Source organism: Viscum album (assembly GCA_963277665.1). NCBI lineage: Eukaryota > Viridiplantae > Streptophyta > Magnoliopsida > Santalales > Viscaceae > Viscum > Viscum album. The sequence goes on from OY728164.1 coordinate 93,726,548, forward strand.
ATAAAAATGAGATAAAAATCACATACAAAAACTCAGTAGCCTAACGGTGCCGCTTAAAACATCCAAAACTGGATTTATGAGATAAAATAGGGTCTCTCATAATATGAACATAAAAATTACAGTATGAGGAATATAAAAGAACATCCTCAAACATATTAAATATGAGATTAAAATAAATGACATAAAAGAGAGTACTTAAAAAGAAAGAGAGGTAGGATCCCTTATATAAAGTCTGACTCGTCTTGTTCGTTTCTTTATATTCCTGAATAATAAACATTAGTTAATTTATAATTCCTTAAGAAACTTCTTTAAATATTTTTATTCAGTTCATATCACATATTATAATATTATAATAATTGTTTAATAATGTGAGTTCATATCAGACGTTTTTGCTGATGTTTGGTACATGAGTCAAAAATGAACTTGTCTGAAAATGATTGTCCATTTAGTTATAGGTAAATAATCTCCAGAATAGTATAAATAATTTCAATATAATATATATCCAGTATATAATCATTTTATACTATTCCATAACATTTGGAGATAATAAGAAATTAAATGCACCGTTCATGGAGACGATAAGTCATACGTACTAATGAACACTACTTTCATTTCATTGACATATTTATGGAATTAAAAATAAATGAGATATATATATTATAATTCCAGTATAATATATATGTTATATAGGTCACATAATTTAATTAATTTAATTCTTTATACATTCCATGTATTTCATGAACGAGTCACATCACTTGATAGGGCGGTACTCCACACTTCCACATATGAAATTATCGCATTTGCACAACATGAAACGAATAAAGATATGTTTTAAATATAAAATATAGAAGAATATAGAAAACCTAAATACCATATATATAATATATAAAATATAGTTACATCATAATGGACACCTTTAATGGTGTTAAAAGAATATTGAACAATCATCGTTTCGTGAGGCAGTAATTCGCCATCCAGAGAAACAGTATGTTCTTTAACCATTTGACAGATGGGTGGGTAAGTGTAGCTCTAATCCATATTATAAATACATACTAGTATATTGAAGATACTGGTTTCATTAAAAATTAAATGAATAAAAGAGTTTAGGGTGTTGGAGAATAGAAATAATACAAAAGAACACAAGTGAAGACATTACCTTTAAATCGGGTAACTTCCCTTGGTTTGATCCAAAAGGGTTTCTAGAAGAGCTTTCTGCCTAAGGGATGGCTTATAGGTTGAGTATAGGGGTGTGGAGAGATGAAATGGTCAGGGTTTGGTAGAGCCAAATGCATTATAGGAGTGGGTAAGGTGGTAGAGGAGGGGGCTTTTTATAAGAGGGAGGAGGGGCACTCTTGGAATGTCTTGAAAAGTTACTTTATTATAAAATGCTTTTAGGATTTTAAAGGTCCCACATTGAAATATTTCTAGGATAATGTGATAAGGGTTCGAAATATACTCATCCAATAGGTTTTTCCCAGGTGTAATTCTTATATTTTACATTATCTTTTTATTTTATTTAAATCGTTCATCAATGAGGTAATTGCTGCATCACCACGGTGTCAAAAATAAATTAATTTATTTAACATCTAAAAATTTTAAAAAAAATATCATGATATAAGAAATCTTTTTATCTTTCTAATTAATAATTATAGTCAAAAATATGACTTGTATAACCTTTTGTAAAAAATGGTTTAGTAAAACAATACATGTTTTTGACATTTTAATTTTTACTTTATATAAAAAGTTATTAATATCATTTTCCTACCAAAGTGGCTCCATGGGGTCCCCAAGTAGACCCATGGATTGTATTGGTCGGCAATGTCTCATTAAATAAGGGTAGGACATGTGTCAAGATCATTTCATATTATTATAACATTATCTTTACCATAAATTACACTAATTACCTTTAACCGCGATTAATAAAACATAAAAGTTACTATTCACCAAAAAAATTATTTTAATCTCATTGAACCACATTTTACATCCTAATGAAATCCATGTATGTCGGATTTTTGAAATTCAAATAACAGAAGTGTTAAAGATTCATTTAAACAAAAAATCAGTTTTTTTAACTACCACTTAGTGGTTTCACTATTCATCAAAAATTGAAGGTTTTCAGAAAAATACCAAAAATTCACCCTAAGATATATTTGATATTCCGAATTAAAAAAATGATGTCTATTTTAAAAAATTCATAACATATAAGTTGCATTAATTAATTTAATAATTAATTGCCGTTGTCAAAACAAATAGCGTGTTTTTAAGAAACAATATCTATTAAAAGATTGAGACTAGTTTAAGTCCATATTCAAAGTGAAATTAATTTCAATGACCACCATTAGATTAAATGGTAAAAAAATATTCTAATTGAACATTAAAACCAATTCAAAAGATGATATAATAAAATAAATAAATAATATTAAAAAGAGGTTTTGAATTAAAATACAACATTTTTCACTATTCATTATAAAAAAGAACATTAGCGAAAAGATACAAAAAATTTACACAATGTAAATTATGATGTCCCGATTCTAAATAAGAATTTTATTTGGTCCAGTAGAATGTATAACAGTGACCAAAACTATATTAAAAAGGTTTCACCATCAAAAGGTGATAAATCGACCTTTTAGTGAATTTTAGAGTATTTATGCTTAAAATTGAATTCTTTTCTACTTTTAAGCCATTATATTTTATTGGATAAATGTAAAAACATTTAACAAACATATAAAATAATATTTTAGTTATTTCTATTCATTCCCGCTAATACAACGATTAGGCCTTAACTACCATTTAAAATAATAATATTTTTTTTGAGTGCAATGTAGGATTTCAAAGAAACTCATTGTTGTGTATTGGGTACGCCATTGAGCATAGTGTTTCAATTAAAGTAATATTAATATTTTATGCACAAATATGGATAAATATAAAATGTTCATATTCTTTATTTACCTAGGGTGTTACAGTTTTTACCCTTACTGTATCTTAATCATATTTAACCCTTTTTTACGATTAATTTTTTTCTTAATATTTTTACTCATTTTGGGTCAAAAAATATACTATAAAAGGAAAATTAACACATAAATGGACCATAATTTACATTATCAATTGTGTCTCATTTTAATGTTCGATGATAAAATTTTTTTGACTTCAGAATCATTTAATAAAAAATTATTTAGTATAGAATTTAATTAATATTTATTTGAATCTCCATTTAATAGGAATTAAAACTTTATGAAAAATATGAATTTGGAATATATTATGATAATAAATATAAAAAATTATATATTTTTTAAAAAAATTCATAAAATATAATAATTCACTCTATTTATTTATCATTTAATATATTTAATATCATTAATTTTAATTTTCCATTAATTGGATTAATTTTACGCTATCATTTAATAAGAAGTCTAGAAAATCACATAATTTCTAAAAAATTTAAATAAATTAACATTATGAATAAAATTTAAATATTCCTAAATTAAAAATAAATATTCATAATAAACATTTTTTAATTTGTTTTTTACAAATAATATATGTTTAAATGCATGAGGGTGGCATTTTGATGCTTAAAATATAATATAGGACACCTATATTGAAAAAGGTCAAATAAATAAATTAATATAATGAATAGAGTGATAAGGGAACAATTAACTTCATAAAAACATTAAATATAAAATTTGGTGGTCTTATCACTTATTTTAATTGTAAGTTATCAAGATTAACCCGTATACGGTGTTAATGATTTTTTACTATTTGTACAATTCATCATGATCAAAAATTGCTCTAGACATATTAAAAAATATAAATTATTATGATTATAAATATTCCATCCATTTAACCAAATTTAATTTCTATAGTTTCATAGAATTAATTCGATAATAATCCTACAATGCATGATAAAAAACGATTTTTCATGAAGATGTATTTTTCAATCAAGAGATGATCTAAAATTAGCTAGATAGCTAGAAACACAATTATATAAATTTATATTCATATAAATATATATAAACACTCTAAATTTAATTTAAATATTTCTTTATTAGGGTTAATTTTCATTAATTAACATATATAATTTGTATTTATTTAAAAATAGATTTCAGAAAACTACATTTTTCGGCATAAAAATAACTTTATACCTAAATCATAAAGACATATAAATAAAATAAAATATTTTATTTTATTATAAATAAACATTTAAATATGTCTCATTAATACCAAATATAAAATATAATGGGAAATTTTAAGTTACATTATTAACTTAAAATAAATGACAATATTTAAATATCGATATTTATCACTATTTCATGAATATTCAATTATTTAATAAAAATAATAAAATTCCAAAAAAATATATTATAGATAATTTATTATTAAAAAAATTCATTTTATCAAATTTTATTTATGACCATTACATGTATTAATTATAATGTTTTCTCATAGAAAACAATAAACTCATTTTTGAAGAAAACATATTTTTTGAAGAATAAAATGTTATCCTTACAAATAAAGTACTCATTTTATAACTAAATATGAATACATTTATATTTAATAGTATCATTAAATATATTTTATAAATAATTTAATCTTACTAAAATAATTCAATTTAATAGAAATGTTATAATGATCTTATTTGATTAATAATATTTCATTGTTTGTTAAGGCTCGGTGTTGCATGTCATATACACTATCAATCATTGTATTATTTTCTAAAATATATTGGTGTCACATCCCCCCACCTCATAAATTTTGTGCCCTCAATTTGAATTTTACCTTAGTAATAAATATTTTTCCGTATGAAAAATATTTTATTGAAATACCATATTGTAAAAATTGTTTATAAAACATCTTCTTAATAAGAGTGTAAAATAAGTATGAAGGTAATAAAAAATAAAACATATCTATGATTCTAAGTATGAAAACATTATTGGGAAGTAAAAATATGCACTTCAATAGAAATATTAATACCCAAATAAGGATGGAGAGTGAAATATATTGTTGATCACTAGAATATGAGTGATCATGATAATGTTAACAAACTCAAAATCATAAACTAAAGTGGTGTGAACATACAATTGATTCATAAAAATGATGTTAATAAGATAAAATTTTCATTTAAATATATTTTTTCAATAGTTGAAGATTTACATACCATCTACACTAAAAACAGAAGTAAAATATACGTACATGAAATGTATAATTTCATGCTAAAATGTATTTATACCACAGTCTCATCACTTGAACCAAATGAATGAGAATTAAAATCAAATTTTGTATTCCAAAAGCACAAAAATCAAATTACAATGGATTAAATATTTTTATAGAAGGATCATAAAATGTTCCACCTCCCTGTAGATATAACACAAAACTATAAATTTAAACAAATGATAATATAATTACAAAAGTTGATAAAACATCAAACGAATTAATAACACGTGAATCTCCATATTTCAATATTAATAATTAATGTTCAAACTAAATAATTCTAAAAATAATTATACCTAAAATTACTCAAAATATTATAGGATATGATTCAACCTGAAATATTAGAATGATTTGACCACATATTCATAAATGATAAAGTGAACATTTCTCTCTAAATAACCCCAATCACTCTTAATTTCTCATAAACGAATGTATATGACATAATCATATAATCATGATGATATGCTAATCATTTCTATAAATAAAGAAATAGTCATAATTCCACATTAAAATCATATATTCATTTTGAAGGAAATTCAAACATTATTCCTAAACCAAAATTCCATATTACTATGTTTACCTTAATAATGTATGTTTCCCAAGATATTGATCTTCTTCCAAAAAAATATTATTCACCTAATAACAAAAACACCATTCAATCCCATTGTAGTCTCAATGATAAAACATTTTCTACAAAATAATAATAACTCGATATTAACTCAATATTAAATATCATATAAACCTTATCATTTATTGAAACCATAAAATTTATGTCTAAAATAATGTAGAATAATTGTTCCTCAAATAACATATTATCAAATTAAACAGAAGTTTAATTGATTCCTCAAATAACCATAAAAACCATTAAATATATCTAAATGCATTATCATCACATAAAATTGGTTTTATATGACATTAACATATTATCAACCTGAAACAAATAATCTCATAAAGATATATATAACCCTTAAGTAAACCTCAAAATTAAAATACTCTAATCTACAATGTTTTCAAAAAATTTCCTCAAAATCAAAATATAAGTAATCAACATTAAATAATACATAACATTGCGTTGTTAATCATGAGTAAAATTTCAGGTAATTTCAAGGATTTTTTAGGTAAATATTTTTAGAGAATTATATCATAACTCTTACATTACTGCCCCATATAATAAATGATGGAAACATCCACTTAGTAAGAATTTATTTCACATAATAAAAATAATTATAAATACATTCTATAATCAATCAACGTAACTTATATATCATGAACTATGGATTTATTAGTATTTATACAAAACCATAAATCCTATGAATTTTTATTTAAACAAGGGATGAGGAGAAAAAATATAATATGGTATATGAATTAAATAACATAAAAAACCCTCTTGTTCTTGAAAACTATTAAACAAAATTCTTTCTAAAATAATATTTTGGAAAAAATAAGAATATTCCTACACAAGAAATAAAATATTCTACAGAAATAATTGCATAAAATATTTTATAAAAATTAATTAAACAGAAATAATGAATTAATATTGTATTTGAACTCATGAAAACATTTTCAAAGAGTAAACTTTTTCACCCATAAGAAGTTTCATTTACAATCCTTTAAAAATAAGATGGACAACAAACCTTGATAAATCATAAGGATTCCATAAAAATCATTAAAACAAAAAATAATTAAATTATGTAATATGAGGAATCATTTTCTTATCTATATTACATATGGAATAACTTTTTTAATTATAAATTGAATAAACATTTTGAATAACCATGTAATAACATTCACTTTAATATATAAACATCATAGTTACAAATGGAATAACTGTCATAGTAATCATATAATATAAATTTACCCAATTAATTGTAGGGATATCATAGACCAAATAATAAATGGTTTGTAACAGAACCACCCATAATGGGTTTATAATGAAACCAACAATAATAAAACAATATTCCCAAGAAAAATAATATAATAAAATAAATAAAATCTCTTATTTTTCATAATATTCATTGTACCCGAAAGAATAAATTTCCAGATACTGATATATCCGTTTCTTTAGAATATTTATTTTTAAACAACAATTATTAAAAATATTGAAAATGGTGTTTTTTAATTTAATAAAATTATTAAACATACAAATAAATCCAAATAATTTCTCATAGTATGGGAAAATTAATTATTGGTGTGTATTTTAAAATTTATTATTCCTTTCATTATTTATAATGTCAAAAACCATGTGTATATGATATATAAATAAATAATTTTTTAAAAACATGAATGAAATTAAAAATGTGACAATAAATTTCATTAAATTAATTTATGTCCATGTAGATACACTTATAATATAAATTTAATATTATGGACACTAAAAAAGATGATTTGGAAAAAAACATTTAAAAAATATTAAATTAGGTTTTTGTAAAAGAGTTTGTTACATAAAAACATAATAAATTTACATTTTAAAACATTTTAATGAAGGTAAAATATTGTAAAAATGATCTTTAGAATCTATTTTACCATAAATAATAATTTTATTAAAATTTTTGTAAAAACATGGGAACGGACTAAAAATATTTTGAGGGGAAACATTAGAAGAAAATTTCTTTAAAAAATGTCCCTTACCGAGAGCCTGAGTGACCATGTATGTTTTTGTCATTTTGATTAATTACTACATGTTAATTATTTACTTTTATTTTATCCTTTTTCATTTTTATTATTCGTTCTAATTCCTTTTTCTGATAAATTATATAATCAATTATGTATTTGTTGGGTGTTTTGACGATATTTAGCTCATTTGTCCAAAATGAATTTTTTGGGTGACTATGGTCCAAGATGTAATTATTTCAACATAAATAGAATAATATCCATAAAATAATTATAATTTTTTTACATAAATTATAGTTATTTAACTAATAATTAAATATGGTTACAATGAACGATCTGTGGTATAATCAATGGGATGTTTGGTTGTACAAACACATGAGTCATGTTTCCACTTTTCAATTAACAGTATAGAAAGATTGTAAGTATTATTTTATTTCTCCAAAATGATAATAATATCCTAAATACAAGGTTAAAATATGCATATACATATATAAATATATTATGTAACGCAGTGATGGAAAATGTGTCACATCACTTTGTGGATGTGGTAGTCCACATATATGTAGAAAACAACGTTATGATTTTTAGTGATTACTAAGGTCAAAATATTATTGGTATATGATATTTTTCCAAATAAGAGATATTCCACGATTAATATATATATATTAGTATATTTAATCCCTCATTGAAAATATTTTTAAAAGGAGTATGTGTCAAGTTAATTATATTAGTTCTAGAGGTCGTAGTGTTCCAAACCCATGAACAATGGTTTCATTTCGAATTTGATGAAAGTGGAGTTGGGTACATCTTATGATATTAATATAAGGAAATATAATTATATGTAAGATTATATTTTTATTATTTGATCATGGTTGAATAATTAATTAAGGGGAAATATGAATAAATAAAACGAAAATGGTTGATTAAGAAATATACCTCTTCTTCAAAGAACATATTATGGGGAACACTAAAAGATTTCCTAAGATAGTATTATAGTAAAAATGGAATCATGGATGTGTGGAGGTATTTTAGTAATGTTTTTGTCTATGTATTTTACTAACTAAAATTCTTTTATGTGTAAAAATAGAGTAGATGATATGCCCTTTAATAATAAAGGGAAGTTCACTATTTATATTTCTAACATTATTAAAATAATAAAAATTGAATTTCTCGTTAAAATGTATCATATTTGATAATATTATAATATATGATTCTTTCGAGTTATAATCTTCTCATACAGAAATATATGTCCAATTTTTAGGTGATGGTTACACCCTTATATTTTTGTTTTAAACAATGTTGACCATTTTTTACGATTATCATGGTATTATTGTTATTATTATTACTACTTTCACAAAACATGATGGTTATAAACAAGGTTTAGAAACAATCATACTGTTGGTGAATGTCCCTAAAAAGTTACAGAAGGTATGTAAGAAAATTCCTACCATGACGCAGAATAAGGTGAATATCCCTAATCTTCTCGATGCTAGCATCCTTAAGGTTATTTTGGACACATTATCAATACCACAAGGGTCCATAAAATCTTCAATCAAATTGGAAGATGATCATTACAATGATAGTTGTCTTCATTGTACTGTGGATTTGGATCACTAGTACTCGACTCCTAACATTCGTCATGGCCAACATTCTCGTAGTGATATCACCAACGAATAAGGATATCCTCCCCTTTCCCAAACAACTCTATATAAATTGGAGTTCAAAACTCATATTCTATCATATATAGATGTTATAAAAACATTGAGGTTAACTATTAATATTTCCTTGTCAACATACAACAACACGTCTTCCCATTAAGTAGGAGACCCCATGAAGCACCATGTATATTATGATCCTATGGAGTCATGTATGTCTAATGAAGTGGAATAAAATTTATATATGAATAATTTTAGATAGAAATAACCTCCCAATCATGTTACAGCCTCTTTCCACTTCTAAATATGAGATCCTAGATGATTTAGAGAAGTGTTTCAAGAATTATTTATGCCATGATATGTTGGAAATTCATTATTATCTAACGATTAGACCCTTTCCTTATATAGGATATGAGGGTCTCTTTTAGACCATCATGATACTCTATTTTCAACTAGACCTGACTCCTATATCCATGGACCAGGATCAAAAATCAGAAAATCATAGCTCTAATATTCAACATTATTTCTTCCATTTCATACCAAAAATTTAGATATTGATATTCGAATAAAAATCATCTTTTTTTATTCAAGGTTATGGAATTTATGGAGTGTTAAAAATTGTCACTCCCCTAGAACAAAAAAACCCCTCAAATACATCATACTGTAATGTCATATCGTCTAGTAGGATAAAGGGACCAAATAACACTCAGGCTAGTTGGTCACTATAATTTAACACTCTTAATTATATGATTACAAGAAATCATGGATATAAGAAGAAGATAGCCACGATTTATTTGAATGGGTACTCTTAAAGAAAGGATATTTAATTTTAGAGAAGGATGTGTATGTTGCAATAAAAATAGTGGAAACCTCTAGAAATTGAATCTCTTCATCATCTACCATTTCACCTAGCTCCAACAAGAACACAAATTCACAATATCAAATAAGACAGGGTAGAAGCTTCCATATCATGGATCTAAGAGGGAATAAAGTTTTTTGTGTTGAGGGAATATTTACCACCACCTCCACCCCTTGAATAGTCAACTCCTTGGGGGATTCAATACATGTCAACAGTAGATAAAAACAAACCCCATAGCACTAAAAAGGTGAACTTTATATCTCAATCAGCATCACCATGTTCATAATCCCCCAATATGATCAAATGGAAGTCAACAATGATTCCACATCAATCCCTTCCCACTATGGTAGAGGAATTTATATCTCATTTATCATTATACAAAACATCAAATCCACAATAAGAAACATCATATCCTCAACAATAGGATCAGTCAATACCAATTTTGGATCTAGATAACCCCCAACGTGCACGGTTGGGGTCATTTTCATCATCATCATCACATAAAGAATTAGTTGTCTCTAGGTTGATAGGTAAAAAATGATAGTTGGTATCCCATTTGTTCTTCCTTCCACGAGGAAGTCCTCTTCAATTCATGGAACATTATGTAATCATGACCATTTCTCCCTCAAGGATATTTATCACAATACATGATAGGAGGAGTTTAGAGATAATTCATTCAGACTCTACTAAGGTCGGAATCCAAAATTCCCCAACATAGCCAAGGGTTCAAGAACCTACACTAATGTAGGGAGTAAAGAATCATTTTATTGCATTGAATGTAGTGGAAAAATAACTATTTCCATATACACCAATGTGAATTTAATCACCATAAACACAAATAAATGTTGAATAAGATGTGGATATATTTGGAAAATCCAAAACAATTCCTCAAGAGGAGGGTTATTTAGATACACTAGCTGAGGCTGTATGTACCAGAAACCATAGGAGGCTTCAATATATTGAACCTCTGAATATCCAATTTCATCCTCAATAGTGAAATGCTACAATTATAAAGGGAATGGTGTTCCCACATCCCAATAAACTCTATAACAAATATATATTCCTTCTATGGAGGAAATTATGATATAATATGATAATGTGTATCAAAATATTAGACAAATCAATGTGAATTTACATTGGAGAAACATTCAAACTAGTTATCATATTTAGAAAGGGGAAAATATACCTCATCCCAGAAAGGTAGAAATATACAATCCACCTGAACAATCAGAATCTAACAGTTAAATTGGATCCACATCTAGAAAGTTGGTGTACATAAAATAAGATATTTGAATATGATATTGAATCCCCTCCATTATGGTGACATCCTCTCCCTCTCAAGGTTAGTTATTCAAAATTTAAAAAAAAATTAGAATTAACACGGGGAAAAATAGGGGAACCTCATCCATCCCCATCCACTACCTGTAGATGAGAGTTTGATCAAACCACAAGGCCTCCAAAATTTCTAGATGACATCGATTCATTGGATACACGAATGAAATCTATGGAGGGGTGACACACACATGTGCATCCTGAGATGAAACCCTATCCTAAATGGTTGGATGATACCCTTCCTCCACCCAATTTCATCATTCCTACATTATCTACATTTGATGGTGGGGGAGATCCAGAATATTATCTCACTAACTTCTTATTAATATGCGGTCATATTATTGGCCCTTGAGATCAAGAGGAGGTGATCAAGTAAATGTTTTTTTTCATATACTCTGATAGGTACATCATTTGATTGATATAGTATAATTACAACATGATTCATTATATGATGGAAAGACATCAAGTTTCAATTACATTATGTGTTCATCTCTATTAAGGGGAAAATGGTAATTGTTGACCTGAAAAAAATATAATAAATGAAAAAAAACAGGTTGATTGATTTTAGTGATAGATGGAAGGATTTAATATATTCTCTCAATAACCATCTCTTACAAGAACAATTGTGGAAATATATGTTGAAAATTGTTTGGATGAGTTATAAAAACCTCTAATCATAAGGGACTATATAGGTGGGTTCCATGAAATCACTATAATGGCCTATGCTATTGAAGTCTCCATTTAGTGAACCTGATCTAGATCTCAAATCATGCCTTAAGAGCATATGAAATGGTTTTTCATAGTAGAGGATCCCTCAATTTACCACAAATAAGTAACAGTTCCCATTAAAGTACATATGCTTGTCCCAAACTGACTAGTGGCTTCTGTTGTGTAGAAATTAACAAAAAAATTACCCTCATCCAGAATCCTAATGAAGTCAGGGTCACCCGATATTTAATTAATAGATGAATAAATCATACTCTTTCCAAATTGAGTAAGTTCTTAGTTATTTCCTTGCATATATGAAAAAAAACCTAATCAATATACCATAACCTAGGAATCCCAATGAGGTCAACCTCAATGACCATCCTTACTACTACAATTTACCATGATATTTGGGTCATAATATTAACGAGTTTTCTATCATTAGAGTTTTACTTCAAGGCATGGTAGATTCTAGATAAGTGGTGTTAGATAACTCATCAGAGAAGGTGGCCCACAAGATCATTTCCCAATAAAAAGAATAAGGTGACTAGAATAATGATTTTCCATGGAGTGAACATGACCTCAAAAAATAGATGACTCGGAAAACAATTGACTGAGCCCATGCCACCATGAGATAATAGTAGCATAGAACCAAAACCTCCCACCAACCTATGAAGGTGACATCTAATATTTCTTTTAGTGGTGAATTCAACCATCAAAAATATGAATAGATGGAAGAAGAATAGTTATATTTTGATCCAAAACATTCTCTGACTCTTTTTTATTTATTATCTACAAAAACCAAAACACAAGAACTACCCCAATAAATAGAACCTTCATCCTATAAAGTGCACATATTTCGGTCTGTAAACATGAAACACATTTCAGACCGCTTTCGATTATGAAAATGCCTCTAAGTACGTGTTCCCCTCCCAAAAGTAGTGAACAAGATGCTTCTTACCTAGGAACCCAGGATATAGGATAAACATGGGTGTGATAGGACCGAAAATTTTAATAATGTCCCCAATGTGGATATAAATGCCGGTGATACCTATATGAATGATCTCATAAATCCCAAAAGTGATGTAGAGGTCTCTCTAAACCCACCAATTATTATCTGTGCCTAGTTCTATTTCATGGCTCCATAAAGGGTGGGACATGATCATCATAGGCAACATAGAAGGCTGTAATGTCCCAAACCACTAGAAATAGATTCTCCCTCAACCTCTGCACAAGAACTAGGCTCATCCAACTCATGTTCCTTAATTCTTGTGAAAATATTCAAAGAGCAACTCCACCCCAAGAGGCATTGGACTCTATCAAAAATGAATGACATTCTAAAATATCTCATGGATGTCCTAGCCAAGATATAAATTTTTTATGCACTAAATATTTCAAAGTAACTCCTAGAAGAACTCATTGAGTCCTTCTATAGCCCGTAGAAATTCAAGACAGATGTTATTGTAGTCGATGTCGATAAAATATAGACCATGTCAGAATAAATTCACATATTCATCTCATTCATAGAACATGATTAGTAATAGGTCATCCAAGGACACATCAAACCCCTATATGTTTCTAGTAGACTTGATAATGTTGATATCTAAAGGGGTTTTATTTAAAATAGTTCTAGGATTAATCATATCCTAATTTGAACCCTCTAGTGTTTAGGATGGAGTAAAGTATATTTTTATCGCAAAAATATAAAATTTCAAGGGTATAATAAGTGTGATCAATACCTATTTTTATGATCAAACTCAAATATTTATTATGGAATTTCATATATAATGCTGGTTTTATTGTTATATAGTAGGAACCCAAAAACAATATCCTACATAGAAAACCCTATCTCAATGGACATGTGGTGGTGGCTTCATCATTCAAACATTGTTTAAACTGCCCCATCGATGGAAAATTTGATTGCTGACATGTTGATGGTTCCACCATTGAAACATGGAAAGCCACATAATTAGAAGTAGGTCTCTATAAAATGAATGAAAAATAGTCAATTGTGGATGATGATGTATAGGGTTCATCCCCCAATGGATTATGGGATAACCCTAGAAATCCCTATAGTATTCTCAAAAATGAATACGTGCTCCCAATAAATATTTTTGAGGTAATAAACCTAGTAATAAGGGCCAAGTAACCTCATTTCACAAACCATAGTGTAAAATACCATCATTTATTGAATATATTTGAAATGAATCTTGAATTATCGGATTTTATTGTATTTTCTATTATCCTCCCTCCCCTCAAAAGAGAAAAATATTCCCCTACATTTCCATCTATGTTAGAGAATGAATCCATAGTCATCATGGTGGGAGAATAAGAGGATTACAATTAGAATTACCCTCCAATATTATTGGAAGGTGTCTCCACCATCATTGATGAACATAGAAAGGTAAATATATGAACATAAGAAGACCAACAGACTACATAGATTAGAGAATATATGATACTTGTTATTATAGAATTTGAAAGTTCATATCATAAAGATCACTAATATGTGTTCAATTGGATCTATAAAGAAATCCATGGAATTAATCCAGTTGTAGATGTGCACCATCTTGGCTTAACGAGAGACCATAGAGGCCTAAAGATGGCATGAAGGAGGATTCACCCCTCTCATGCTACCAATGTAGAGGTGGAAGATGATAAATTGATCAGATCCAAATTTTATTGAGAAGTGAAATATCAATGGTGGATTTCCAATATTTTCCCTCTCAATACAAGGGAATAAAAAGACTTGGGTCTGCATCAATTTCGGATACCTTAATTGACACTACCTAAAATAATACATCTCATTAGCAATAGTATAACTCTAGATCAACGAAAATACATGATTCTATTAACATTACTTCATGGATGGTTATTTAGGGGATAATAAAATAAAAATACCCTTGATGATAAAGAATCCACTTCTTATAGTGTGCACCAAGGGATATTTTTCTGTGAGGCCATTTCATGTGGCTTAATGAACAAAAACAACACTTATTAATGTTCCATGAATCATATAATTAATCCAATCCTAGGAAATATATATTAATTTTTTTAGATGATCATGTTCTCAAATCATGACAATGAAATGATCACTTTATTGATATTTAAACATTCTTTAAAAATCCATAGTAGAAAATTCTAAAAATTAATATACTAAAATTGAATTTTTGGGTAACATCAGAGAAGTTCCATTCTTTATGGTATGCTATTGTGACATCGAGTTAGACCCAGAAAATAATATTAATATTTTAATAAAGTCACACATAGATATCAAATAGAACATAAGGGACTCCAATAGAACCACACATACTTATAGTGTTTTATAACCAATGTTGTCAGAAGTTTATCCTTTTAACTTGTTTGATAAATAGAAGAATATCCTACCAATTGGGTGGGGGAAACAAAAAAACCTTCAAAATCCCCATGAATTATTTGTTTCACCCGTTGGTCATGTTTCCACCAGTCGACAGAAATCCATTAATCATATATGTGGCTATTTTTTAATGCATACATGGATCCCTTCTTTTATAGAAATATGATGGAGAGACTAATAAAAATCTCTAGTACCTTATCCTAAAAATGATTGGTATAGAGACTAGAAACTCAGATGTCGATGAGAACTACTTAGAACGCATATATACATGGTAGAAGTTGCGGAATTATATTTATAACAATAAATTCAATCAGGTCTCTCATATTGATCGTCTCAAGTATATCATGAGAATCCCCTGATTTACTAGGAATATAGCCCAATGGGTAGTCATTCTATAATAATATGACATATTGTTCATGTCATATAATGTGGTGAGGGGAAAATCCCTATACGATTTACCTACAAAACATCCATCCCCATATAGTACACAGGTAGACACTGAACTCCTAGATGATGATGTTATCTAAAAACATGAATTTCCCCAGACATGAGAGAAGTATTTTCGTAGTGCCTCACGAATCCATATCATCAATAGGTTGGATAATCCAATGCTCTTTTGGGATATCTTAGGGACTATGTTTGTGTCTCTAGACAAAGAAAATTTGTCTAGCTCTTTCACACTATTCGAGGGATTCAAAAATAGTGAGGAAAAATACTATGCCCTTATCGTTGTCTTAAAAATGTACACACATATGAAAATATCTAACCAATATATCAAATGCGAATTATAGTGATTGATGAATGGATTCAATAGTTAATACCCAGTCAAAACGGTTAAATGGACCCTTTTATTGGATATGTTTGGGGACTAATGGAACAATTCCCTTTTGATCCAACAATTAATAATATTCATCAATCAATGAATTATGGAACCGATGCATTGGATAATACATCCACTACCCTGGACGACCTTGATGAAATGGATAAAATATTATGAATCATTTATGGAAGAATGCTTTCATTGAGCATAAAATATGATATGCTTGAAATTAAATAGTTCATGACCACCCATGATCATGATGAGTCGATAACCACCCCAAAATGGATGGAGCTAAGTATCAATTATCTCTAAAACCAGACTCTCCCAAAAGGCTGAGCTGAAAGGGAATAGATTTAGTGGCGTTCAAGGCAGTTTACTCTATGGGATGATCTATATGAGAAAAAATACCTCCAAAAGTGAGGCTTTGATGGAATCATACTCATATTCTTATAAGGAAGAGAGATTCAGGCCATCTTGGAAGAAGTCCATATAGGATCTTGTGGTGCTCATTAGAGTGGGATCAGGATCTCCCACAAAATCAAGTGCAAGGGTTATTATAGAAAAAACATGACACATGAATTTTTTGGAATTAACTTTGAAATTTAATGCATACTAGATCCCTAAAAATAGCATCCATCATCCATCAGAATTTATACAATCAGTTAAATATTTCTGACTATTTTATATTTGGGAAATAGACATTGTGGGTCTATATACCCCATAAATATCTAATCTGTTCAACTACATCCATAAAAATACTGAATTGTTCTCTTAATTGTATGAGTAAATACAAATCCAGAAAGTCAACATAAATAATATCAACAACTTCTTAAATCCTGATATAATCACTAGTTTTAGGATCCCTTATACAATATTTAAGGACAAAGAAAACGACACCAACATCTATTCTATGATATTAAAGAAATTGTAATTATTTTATAAAATTGAGTTCAATAAATTATAAAAATTTAATGCAATGAAAAATCGTAAAATATATGCCTTCAATAAGACCATGTCAAACATAATCCAAAATATGGTGAATAAAGACAAGAAGTCATGGCTAGATAAACTTTTTAGTCTTTTTGGGTGTACCATAACAATACATGTACTACTAAACATGAAACTCCATTCTCAACTGTGTATATGAATGAGGTTTTATTTTAAATAGATTTCCAATTTCCCTCACATTTAATAACCATTATCAAACAAATATAGAATGATGGGAACACAAAAATGAAAAATGGGGGAGATGGAACACCTCAATTACAATATGTTATATTAAATGATGAACCTTGAAGTCCATCACAATCATTATTATGGGCCTTAAATAATAAGGACATCCTTCATTAATTCTTCTAAGTAGAAATAATGTTTCCTCTTAGAACTCTAATGATACAAGGTATGGTTCTTCAAAAGATATAAAACAAATGGGAAGCACCTTATATCATACTTATGTTTTATGAAAATAAATCATACTCATTGGATATAAGGGATGAGGAGCATGTCACACCCTACCAATGTGAGGTTTCAAAAGAAATAATTTTTATAGGTGTTATCGAGCATTTACTCCTAGATTAAAAACATTATACTATACAACATCTCACACCCTGACCATGCGATGTTAAAAATTATGGAGTTTATTTTGGTTGGATAATGTTATATAGTAAAATGGTGTCCAAGCCGCATGAAATTAAACTTAACATTAATGTGTTGAATATATGATGCTAAATTTTATGGAGAACATTATCACTACATGATGTTAAATTGGAAGGTTCCTAAAATTTTTCATCTTCCATCATATCACGTGACCTGATTCCTAGTGGCAAGATTGAAACTACCCAGTGTCTCACAATGTAACCACCTTATGTTATTCTTTATGGAGCATGTCCATGTCATATTACATCAAAATGTATGAAATATTCCCACAATAAATAAAATTAAATGGAACAGGAAACACTATCTCACTAATAAATCACCACACACAAGCTAGTTCTATGTGTAAGAGGGATTAAGTTCCCATGTCCCCATGTGAGAGTCAGCACCACATAGGGAGTGTCTCCCTCTAAGAACTACTTGTGTATTGATTCCTACCATCACATAATACATAGTGATTACTGAATTTTAACCATTGGTCCCAACAAAATTTTTACATCCCTTTCATTTTAGGAGACCCTTGTCCTCACCGCAATATTTTTAAATTCATGGATGATGTTTATCTACATGATACTAAACATTGAAGCTCCCATGAACTTCATGTATCTTGATTCATTCAATAATGTGATACATAGTGACACCAAAACCCTAATTATCATGTTTAGCCACCAAATTCATTCACTTTTATGTTGATCCACCCACATCCTTACTGTAACATGTTAAACAACATGGCTGATGTCCATGACACACAACATTAATCTAAATGGGTTTCTAGAACTTTTTAAGGAATGATTCTCATTTCACGGAGATATGTAGGGACTTTTAGATACTATATATAGGTCAAACCACCACATCATACAAATTCCCATCTCATATCTATTCTTTCCCTTTCTTCTTGAGAGGAAAGTGTACCCTTTCTTGTTTTTCAAACCAATCATAGATCGATTTATCTATGGAATATTATTAAGGTCTCCCCCACATGTATAATGAATAATATCTCACAAGATTTTCATCATAGTAATAAATTCAAGATATTAAATGTAATACAATGAGTCATCACCGCATGATGTTAAACTACATGGTTGATGTCCCTTTCATGACATAAAATTGAAAAATTATATGGACATCACTCGAGAGGACCACAATTTTGTATGATTGGTCTCCTACCACAGATTCATTAATTAAATATGTGTGACTTAATTCCTAACATCATAGGATACATAGTGATGCTCGATTCTCGAACAATGGGTCCACTCACAAAAAAATAAGATTAAAAATGTCCCAACCCTTTTTATAGGTTAGACATATTAGGAAATATACGTCTATAAGAACTACAGGTGGCATTACTCCTATTAACATATGATACAGACTGATTCACAAATCTCTATTCTATGGTTTAATTTCAATACCCCTTTTCATGTTCGGAATCCTACATCCTTTCTAGGTGACATTAAACTACATGGTTCCCCACCAACTATGTGTGGAATGATTCTTGTCATCACATGATTCATAGATATAACGGGATCTCCAATATTGGGTCCAGCTACAAATATTAATGGATAAAATTTCCTCCCCTACATAAGGTTCAGAAATACATATATGGTTTCCCATTCAAGAACTACATGTTGCTTGAATTCTATTATCATAGGTAAAGTACTGATACCCACATCTCCAATCCTAGTCCCAGTTAAAAAAAACAATAAAAAATTCACCATAAATTCATAGGATATGAACTCTACATGATCATTTTCCTATGTACAATCCATATCTATATATGTCATAGTTATTCATGTTATATTTCTTGTAAATTTTTCACATTTGTTCCCACATCAATAGTTCATGACATTAAACTGCAACGAAATCTTCCTTGTTACATGATGTTAACCAACACAGTGGAATATATTTCCAAAAAACATGATGATAAACTATGTAGAACATCACACATTATCATCCATTATAAAAATACCACATGATCCTTACCCAAACTATCAATATTATATAGAATTTCTTCTATATTTTTATCACCTCAATTAATAAATCACACTTTATATCTTGAGCATCTCATGTTTTTGAAAACCCTTCATAAACCATGGAATGGAAAATTGATCTCTCTTCATAATCCTTCTTTTGATGCATAAGGTCCTAGACCTACCCTCTAGAAAAATCATGTATCTGTAAGGTGGGGTTTCAAATCCTCATGAGCTTGGATTCTCTAGGAAGAACTCAACATCTGATGCTGGTCATGGGCATCCCTAGTATGATTTTCCCATATCATTACTCATTACTTGTAAACCTCAATCCGCAATTTAAAATTTTTTCATCTCTCACGCGTAAGGTTATCAGAGTTCTCTTGACCCCGGGTACCCCAACTGGGTTCATTTGTAGTATCCCCTCATCTTATGTCCATGTGAGTCATGACCTTAAACTGGCTTCACATTACAAAAAAAACCATGACCTTAAAATTTACACTAATAATGGTTCAAAAATCTATAAATTAAACTGAAATCAAGAGAAACACAAAAAATATAAGGTTGAATCCCAAAAATGGGCATCATTATTGAAGTTAACGTCATCTCTCCATAGTTTATTCAAAAAATAGGGTGAAAAAAAATAATGTATATAGATGATTGGGCCTACTTTATTTCCCTAATAAAATCCATGTCATGCTTAGTGGACCCTTGATCTATGAAAAATTTAGAGTGATGGTTTGACACATCTAATCATCAAGATAAATCGTTCCCTAGGTGGAGAATAGATTTTTGGGGTGCTCAAACCCTTTTTGAATCCAAAATTTTCCATAAATCAAAATTCATGATTCATGTGTCGCGGGTCTTCAAAAACCATTAATATCCCATGGTATGAAAAATTGATTTCTCTACTTGATCATGAAATATATTCCTAAGGGCTTAGAGCAACATACAAGAGACATCATTTTCTAATATAAAGGGATTCTGATTCATATTTTTGATGTCATTATGGAAGAACAAAACACGTGAGGTTTTTCTCAGCCTTTCCTTGTATGATTTTCTTATATCGTCCCCTGTGAACATCAAAATTTGAAATATAATTTACAATCCCTATAACAATAAAATTCATGTGTATTTTACATATTTGGAATTATTTCACCATGTTTCTTACCATTACTCAAAAAAGGAATGTATCACTCCATTACTATTCTTTTGATGGATCGCACCACATGATTCAATGCCAAAGTTCACAGGTCATGAGCTTCAGAATTTTATAGCAAAATTATTCAAGAGTCACATAACCCTTCATGTATGTCATTCCTTCAAAACCAACATCATGTCACAGACACTTGAGACTTCACGAAAAGTAAATTTCTATTGTAAATGAGTGGGGATACCTCTATTTTACCACATTATTGATGTTAAAGGGCTTAGAGAATCCAAGTATTGGTTTCCCCCCAATGTTGGAATGGAGATCCAGCCTTCATGAACCTCGTTCAAACAATTTTAGAACATAGAACCTTAGTTTATCTTGGTTCATCATGGGAATGTATTCCCCATTCCATAATCTATCAATGCAAGATCCTAGGTACATGATTTACATCGTCCACATAAAAAAACCTTGAGGTCCTAGATTCCAATGTATTTTTTCATCAACCAATATTACCCTCATAAGTCATCTATATACCTTGTATAAGAGTGGAGATGCATCTATTTAACTATGCTATCATTGGATAAGGGTTCTGAAAAAAATGAAGGAATATCTTCATTACAGTAAGGATCTCTAATCCACATGAGCCTAAAAACAATGGGAAAAATCAACACACTAGTGTGTTTTTGTTTACCATCTTTAGATGATCATTGATTAGGTATTGGTAGTAAATCTTTAAACAACAGGGAATCTTAAATTCCAATCTAAATGAATATAAAATCAAATGATATATGTTCAAAGGAAAATACACTACACTATAGTAATTTAAGATCCAAATAAAGGACACTAATCTATAGAAATCAATGTCCCATGAAAAAAGTCCCTAAAACATTGAGATTGAAGGTCAGATGTAAAAGACACTAAATTATAATGATAGAAGGTTTTATCATAATTACCACATACTGCATCAATAGAAGGTATGAGATAAAATATCATAAACAACAGTTATAAAAGGTTTGGGCTAAAAAGACCTAAATTACAGAGATAGAATGTCCAAGCTAAAAGAACCTATATTACATTGATATAATGTCTAAGGTAAAAGCCAATAAACTACATCACAAAATCTATTCAATTTTCAATAATTGAAATAATTTTATGTCCCACCATGTAGCCTTTGAAAAAATATAGCTATACTTTCCAATACTATTGTACTTGAAAAAAGGAATTCAACTCTCCCTTTAGGGAAAATACTCCACCCAATTGTCTTTTTGTGATATAGTTAATCTCAAGATAACTAGAATTGTTACATCAATGAGTAACTTCATGATTTTTAGGCATTGATGATAATTTTTTGATAAGATATATTAAGATTTAAATATTCAAATCTGTACATTTGGGTTTAATTGATATTAAAAAAAGTATTGGTATTGTTTGCGATTCGTATAACATTGGGTCAGAAAAATATCACACCCATCATTAATTAATTAAAAATAGTATCATGATATAAAAGGATCATAAAATATATTTGATGATTGTTTTCAATAAGTGTAATCTCTGAATTTTAGATTCTTTCCATGAATCTCATCGAAAATAGAATTCATGTAATTTATAGAACAATAATAAGATTCAATCGGAAACGTTGGCCATGTTGGAAAGAGTTTGAAGAGATGTTTCAATTGAATTTTGAAGTGATGCTCACTCCTCCTTTTCTACTTATACAAAAGGAAAGTGGTACTTGACTAAGTTAGTCATCTCTTCAACTCTTTTTTTGAGTGGTTTCTCATGAGGATGACGATATTGAGAGGTTAGATGTTAGGAGAGGTATGACATCCTCAAATATCTATAGCTACATGGTCCAGGAATCCATATGGGCAAGAAAATTAGATAAAAAGTAAAAAATATGCTCTAATTCTTCTAAGGCCTCCTCAAAATATTCATAAAGGGGATCATCATATTCATGATCACACAAACACCTCTCATTGGTGTCCAAATATTACTTTTTCATGGTAATTTTATTATAATTTCATAAAATGTTTGGTGATCAAATCCATCTACCAATAAGTAATAATATAGATAATGAATGCATTCCAATTGGTCACCAAATGTTTCTAGAGGAGTCTCAATGATCATGGTGTAAATATTCTTCTAGATCATCCCAAAACATGTTTATGATTTGTTGTTGTGAAGGAATCAATAGAGGGTGTCCCATATTTTATTCCATCCATTGAAGAATTGCCCATTGTTTTTAATGAATGTATAATTTCCTCAGTATATTTTTTCCTCTATTAAGATAATCATTCCTATGTTATGGGAAAATCCTTGGTATCTCTCCCAAATCCAAAATCAATTATATAATTTCAAAAAATGGAGAGGACGGTGAGGAAAATGGTGTGTCCACATGAAAAACCCATCATCATAGCACACTACCCTTGTAGGCTACTACCCAAGACTAGGAATAATCCTGAGAATGAAATTTTATAGCATCAACACATGGAAGAATGATTTTAGTATCATTGTATTCATGCACCATCTTCATCAAAAATTTAAGGGTGATCTTAAGGTTTTTCTCTCCCCACATTTTGTCTAAAGGAAGAATGGATAATATTTGTGTGTATTCAAACTAACGAGAAAATATACTATATTTATATGGTTCAAAAATGACCAACTCATTCTTTGTAGCTAAATGAACCCCATCCAGATGGGATATCATGTACGAACATTCATCCAGAGATTCATCTCCATAATCAATGATTGTCCCAATAGGTGAAGGATAAGTGGTGAAACCATATCTATTGGATCTACTCAAAACATTGTTATCCTCAGCCGATCATAGTGAAATAGTCCCATCCCTGAATTTGATAAAAAACCTAGAAGAGATAAGCCACCAGGGATCACGGTTGTATTGTAGATTTTATAGAAAAATAGAATCTCCCCTATCCATATACAGAATTTTGTGGAATACTAATCTTCACCAAGAATATCAAGGCTCACCCAAATACAGTGATTAGAGGCAACCCCAAAGCCTCATGCTTAAATATACATTCCTCGTAATTGAACCCTTGTCCCCATAGACATCTCTACTGAATGGGGAAATTTTTTGACACTTAAATAATCAGTATAAAATATTCAAAAGGTAATAATTAACTAAATATGGGAATTATTTCCAATAAAAATAGAGGAAGAAATGGGTTTTAAAACTCACGGGTTACATAAGATTCCAATAGACATGTGATCCCGAGACCTTAAAAAAGTAATTTCAAGGAACCATGAGTAGAATATAATCTATTGTATATCTCAAAAAATAATTTTAAAAAGTTATTTTTCTCTTGAGAAGGTGTCCAAACAATCAACGATCATGAAGAAGCTTCCATATGGCCACCCCATTCCATGAAAATAGTCAGGTGGAAGGTTCCTGACAAGACATCCAAAACACCTACAATTAAATGGAGACAAACATCATAAATTATTTAGCCTATTATGGTTAAAAACTGATGTGGTTCCCCCATTAAGCTCATGAGACACTGTGGAATCCATGGTGACATGTTTTTCGGGACACACAAGATCCCCATGGAATGTCACCCTTATCATATGAATGGGTTCATACATGTCATGGCGGTCTAAAAATCCCCCTTTGGCTCCAAATACAAGAATATGGGCTCTTCTATGATAATTTTGGCTCATAACCATATGACCCTTTTTTGTTCATGATATGCACACCAACGAAAATAGTGATTGTCTTCGATAGAATTCATGGAATCTCACAAGACCCCAAGACCATATAAAATAAATAGAGAAATAAAAGGTTTAAAATGTGGGAGCCCCTTGTGGTCCAAAATACCATGTTACTCACCTTGATGATTCAAAAGTAACTTCAAACACCCCATGGCATGTTTGACTCATCTGATGAAATCCCACTAGCATGTCACAATTTCCATGTGAAGGCTTCGAAATCTCCTTAAACTATTACATTACCCCTCTATCGCAAATTGAAAATAGAATTGATGGTCTGTAAAATGATCGTGCCTCAAAAAATGATGGTTTATTTGTCATGTGAAGCATCATTGATGAGGAGAGTTATTTTTTGAAATATCTATCATGCAATCTCACATGATCCCCAATCCTTTAACAAATTATATAAGTAAATAAATTTAAAATTTGAGGATCCTCTTGTAGTTATAAACATCATGTGACATGATTAGGATCAATAAAAGACCTCGTAAATTCCATTATTGAAGGTAGATTGATCTCACGAAAGACCCCTAACAATCCTTCTTTGTATTAAGAATTATCTCTTAATAATTTCCTAAGACCACACGAGGTCCTTTCAATAACCACCATGGCCTGGAAAAGGTCCCTAGTAATATCATCCTGAAAATTGGAAAGTGTCTTGGTCTGATAACATGATTATGAAAGACCCCATTAATTGGTTATAATCCAATAAATGGTTACTGGCATGATGGTCTCAAGGTAGATAAAATTCATGTAATTCCTCCATAATGACATACAATAGGATCTCATGAAAACATAATACCTAAAATCCCTCCATGGGCTCTATCATAGATTTTCACGATAAGAATTATGGAAATATGAGAGTAATCAGGGTGAAAATCCATATATATCCCTACCCCAACAATCCAAGAATTCATCATTTAATCCTCATACTGGTGAAACTAGGAATCATAGTTCCTTTTTTAGTGGACAATCACACGATCAAAATGGTTTTCTGTCAGGTAAAATTTTGGAACCACCTATGTGGACCTTGAAATATGCATAGGCACTTCACATGATCACATATTGATCACATGAATGATTTATGGTGTTTTATGTGAATGACATACCACATTTCTAAATAGTTAAATGTTTATTAAAAATGATGATACTATACAGATATAAGGTATATGTAATAAAATTCTTGGAAAAAGACTAAAAAGATAATATAAATATGCATAGAACACATATAATGATCATCATGTGCTTTAAATTTAGCATTCATGCCCAGAGACAGCACCAGAACAGGTCACCCAGATCAAAATATGATTATTTGGTATACTCTATAGAATATGTTATGTCTCATGGATATGTTGGAGAAACTCACATAGAACCCAAGGGTGTTCCACCCAAGTCTTGTGAAACCCCTTGGGATTACCATCAATGCCTCACAATCTTCTCTCAACATTTTATCCTTCTCATAAAATGACACTAGTACATGGTATCTATGTCCTGCGATGGAATCAGAATAGGTCAGAAGGATATCAATTCAACCTTTAGATGAGTCATGCAGATTTTGGGACGTTATCTAAACATGTAAGTCGAATTTTGTGATAACACCAAAATAAGTCATCCAGGACATGTATAACCTTCTAGATATGGAACATTAACTCTCCTGACACACTCTATGTATTTTAGATATCCATCACGATGACACCAAGTCAATATAGGTTGATTATGTGACACCCTACAAGTATGTTAGAAGAGATCAAGAGATGATTTCTAGGATTAACCAGTCATGTCTAGAAATGTCTTCCAAAACATTACACCATATTCATGCGATGTCCTTCTTACATGCAATAAATATTATGTGATGTCCATAAGACAAATAAAATAGATCATATGATTGTATTTATAAATTTCAATTTTATATCCTATGAAATGTCAGGAACACAGTCAGGGAATATCGAGCATACAATCAATGTATTCTAGGCAGCAAATAAGTCTTGGTCAAATGATCATCCCCTAACATTATAACCTTGTTCATCCTCCATAAGGGGTGTTATCAGTGTGTAAGATCCGATTTAATTGAACAATGATGTCACTAATTCCTTAAATAACTTATATATGTTGGAATCCATCATAAATACTATTATCTATAATAAACAATACAAAGGGTAGTCCCACCACATACAACCAATATCCACAAGCAGTGGGACTGGTCATTTTCCATCCACTGTTTCCCATACTGAGAAAAGCTCAATGAGATTAGTAAATTTCAATTATAATATAATTTATAATTGGAGGAAATATTGTGAAAGACACCACATAATGAACTATGATGAATTTTATTACTTATATAAACAACACACATAGGTAGTCTTCCTAAAGTCGGAGCTCAGATGGCCATCCATTTAGTTTTATGTCCCATTCTATTTCTTACATTCTGACACATGAGACTCAATCTCTCCCATGGGATGACGATCTATCCTCATCCCCCAATTGATAAGGAAATCCATGAACTACTATGACTCTAATTACTTCCATAAATAGTATATATAGGATTCCTTCCAATTTCATGGCCTATATATTAACCATTCAGTGGGATATCCTATATTGTAAGCCCCATATCTATGAGTAATATAGTGGATTTCCTGATATCCCTTGTTTCTCACACTGATCATGTCTCTTATTGTCTTTGGTGGTCGTAATGATCACCTCATTATCATCATGAATCTACACTATCTATAGAAACCACAATATTGAAGCCCTTATCAGTGATATGATTTTATTACCCATCACACTTGTGTATCAACCTTTGGGTTAGTCCAAAGAGAAAGACTGAAAAATGATAACTCTGATTCCTACAATAACCATGATACATTGGATGCCTTCTTGAGGCTCAATCTCAACACCAAGTTTCCATTTCTGGTATATATTTCCTTCCTGTGTGACATTAAAAACATTCATATAATGAACTACCTAGTTTTTGATTCCTACTCTAAAATAGGATACATAAGATGCCTCATAGTGGCTCAATCCCATAAAAAAAATCCTAACTTCCTCTCTGTATAACAACAATATCGGAGTTCCTGGTTATATAAATTCAACACATATATATACCCAATAATGGGATTATGATGAAGAACAACATCTATATAAATATTGATTTAACAAAAATCACCCCCTCTTATTTCATTAACTGAGGAAAACCCTCTGATAAAATTTTAGGGTAATTGGTATTGTATAGGGATTTTGAAGAGATTATAAACAGAAGCTAAATCTATAAGATAGTGCCAAGATGGTACTAATTCCCCCCCCCCAACACCTCAAGGTTGTGATGATCCTGACCTTTCATACTCTAAAACAATGTGAGTTACTATGAATCATTGGGTCTGAAACACAAAATAGTCATGTACCTTTGGAAATAAGGTATGTACCTAGTTATGGATGTGGGAGCTATTTAGTGTTTCCACTATGGATAAAAATTTTAGTACCTAAATGATTGATTGTACCATTACCTATAACCCACATGATATTCAACCTGTTATGTCATTCAAGCGATGCCTTTCTAAAAAAAACTTGGTGAACCAAACTAGGAATCATTTAACTATGGTGTATCACTCATAATATAAACAATGACACACTGATATGTTCTCATGAAACCATAATAGTTTATTTCACATGAGTGTATCCTTATAACCAAAACCCATGATAAATAGTGGCCCTCTTGTGACGTCATCAATCCAACAACTATGTAAATTTCACAATCACTTTCACTTGAAGCATGGATTATCCTTTTATAAATATATTTCTTATATCTATATCTTAAAGGGAAATACTGATAAATACATGAGTTTTAAATCTCTTTATAGTTCTCCATGTAAAATCTTTATTAAATATCGAATCAATATCACCTGGTTGACTACTGATGTTCCCAATTTTGAGTCCATTTTTAAATTCAAAATGAAATAGAATTTGATTTTAGGGTAGTTTAGAATTAACCATAATGTGGAGTGATGCTATAAATTATAATGAAATTCATGATGTTTTGATGTCTAATCTTTCTTCATGGCTCATTCTTTGGTAAAAATCTAAATCCAATACAAAAATTTGAAACATCTTTTTTAATATCTCAAAAAATACACCAAATCCACTTTTAACATATAATGTGTTCACTTCTCTTTTGGTTAGAAATTTCTATCATATCGTATTGGTCTCCTAAGATATCAGTTCAACCTATCCTCTATGACATGAATAATAGAATCGATTTGTTTTAAAATTCACTCCAAACCATGTGTTGTAGGGTAGAACATTATATTTTGACATGGTACTATTCAATTCATATAATCATGTGAGATGAATCATAGAGATGCGGTGAATTACAAGTTCGATCCCAAACTATCATTACATCAGCTTCTCCCTACTGTTCTCTATAGCAAAGATGAAACCCCTATAATTCCTCAGATAATGGATCATATTAATATACACTTGTTTATGGTTTCATTGTATTCTTGTCAAATTAACATCATTGTAATTTCATGTGTTACTCAGTGGTACAATTAACCTATGTAATATTAACACACTATTTCTCCGTAACTATCATGGTGTGACCAAGAAAAAAATGTGTTATCATTATTTCATTAAATTTAAATCATTCATGTAAAATTTTATCTCTAGTATGTTCTGGAATAATCACTTATATAAACACAATAGTTTCATAATTATAATTTAAAATTCATCACTCCTTTGGAAAATTGATGATGCATTCAACAAAACAATGGAATAAAGAATCTATATAAGTTTAAAATTTTCTTATAGTTCAACAGATCATGGAATAGTGATGTCCCATAGGTAGTCATATTCTCTAATATATATATCTCTAATGTAAAATTCACCACTACTTCTCTATTCTTCTCTAGAAAAATTATTCTTCAATATTATTTATGTTGTTATTAAATCATCTTTGTCTCTGCAATTCACTTAGATCATTGAACACAATCTTCATTCTTATTTTTCCTTGTGAAAAGAAATGTCATATATAAATCATTAGTCAACTAAAAAATACATATTCTCAAGAACACCTATAAGAAAACACTATAAATATATATTTATGAAATGAATTAGTTTTTTCAGAATTCTGTCTCAATCATAGTGACGCTACATCTATCATCATTCAGTTTTTATTTCCGCCACACTAATGGGTTTGATAGTGTCGGTGAGATATCTCCATACATATAAGAACATGAAATCACAATGAAAATGGAAAAAAAATATCATTAAAAGATGTCACATGATCTCTCTTGGTCTTCATACTCTATGTGATACTTTTACCCTATAATAGTTCTTCATGTGTATGTTAAGGAATGTGATCTCAAAGGAATTTATTCCAAACGAATTACAAGTATAAATTCACAAATATTCTTTATGGGTAAATTATGTAATATATTATAATCAAATATCATAATTCATATTCATTAGTAACAAGGAATATCACCTTATAGGCATCACATAGTGGATTCTATAATCTTATTATACTCATCATCAAAGGAAGAGAACTGACATAAACATAGGTTATAATCGTCTTCTCTAATATACATCATCCAAATGTCACATATTAATCTCATAAAACATATATATGCATTTAATATATTCAATATATATCATCCTTAAACAGTGTCCCCAATTATTAATGAAAAATACAATATGACATACTAAGGCATTTGTAGACATCATCTTTATGAATTGTATAGGCATATCAATGTCACCTTTCAATTTATTAGAATTATGATCATAATAAATTTTTAATCAATAAAAACCTATATTCTTTTTTTGAAACATCATTAATTAACAAAAATTGATTTTATCTTCCTAAATTAATCAACCCCAGGTTATAAAAAATATTTGGAATTTTAGAAAAGATATTTTAAATTTTTGGGTTTCTTATCAACCGTTTGAAACATAATCAAATGATAAAAATAATGTGTTATTGTGAAAGAGTGTAGCCTAGTATCCCCCCTAAAAAAATTATATTATTTTCACTTATTTAATGATGGTAAATTATTCAAAAACATAGGGATATATGAATTTTATTTCCTATTAGATTTACTCCCTCCTCTACAAGGATTCATCAATGAATTTATAACATTTTAATAATAATATAATTATTTTTAGAAGAAAAAAAGTTAATTGAAGAGTTTATTTTCAATAATGATGTGTTATATAAATCATGAACATTATTTGGAAAGCTCAACTCTCGATAGAATGTAACAACACATAAGATAGTATCAAGAATTGAATATGATAAAATACAAATTTTAATTAACCACTCTAATTATATAGGAGGGAAATATTTATAGGAAATAAGTGTAATAAATTACTAAGACAATGTTATCTATAATATATCTTCTAGAATGATTTTATATTTATAATAACCACTTTGATTATCAAAATAAAGCCTCACGTTATTATTCTAAGTCATCATAATGTAATTCAACAATTAATAAAATAATACGGTTCACCAAATAATACCATAATATTTGAATGAATGATATTTTTTAATATGGAACCACATGGGATTAAAATTATATCTATAAATACCATTGATATTTTCAACCCTTATTTTCCTTTTTTCTCAATCCCATTATTTGATTCAATGGAAATGACAATAAATGTTGGTGTCCTCCTATGATCATTCACGCCCCTAAAAGTAACATTATAATATATTTTTGAGTTTCAAGAGGTTCATATTTTAGTTTCAATTTGGCGAATTATATCATTCTACATTTATTTTTAATATACTAATACAATCAAAAAAATCATTATTTTCTTCCATAAAATTTTTTAAGTATGCTGAATGAAAAGAGAAATTTAAAAAAATCTTTTAGAGAATTGATTATTATCTCCATTGTAATTCACTAGGTGTGTAGTGAGACCATAATTATCTTCCTCAAACACCATTATAGGAATTACAGAATGATTATACCAGTTGTATGAATTCGATTCCTTATGCAACTCTAGTTTCTCAAGAAGCCATGTGACACAATTTTTAGTGTTGTCTTAAAATTTTACACCATACACAACTCCCCTTAATTGTAAAATGATTGATGGGAAATTTATAATTTTCATCAGACTATTATTCTTCATTATTTTTCCTATATTTTACCCGTAAAATTTTATACCAATAGTTTTTCAATTTGTTGAAAAAACCACACCAATATAATCCACCTTGAATCACTATATCCTCTAAGGAATATATGTTCAAATTTTATTTAATTTATTTCTATTATTCTCTTTGACATTACAAATTATTATTTTCCCCTTATTTTACTAATGAAATTTATATTCACTTATCAACTTGTGTGAGTCTCCCAATATTCTTATTTCATATTGTCTATACTCATCCATTTATTTTGTTGAAGAATACTGTGTATTCTCAAAGAGGATATTGCTTTTTTCTTAACTCGTTCACTATTGGGTATCATCTTATTTGGGGGGTCAGTTGTAACCCAAGTATTATAAACCATATAATTCTCTATGAATAACATAATATAAGACTCAATTAGATGAAATTAGTTGATTTTAAGATGAAATAATGTCACTACCGATGAAGAAGACAACTGTGATATATCCATATTCTACATTATTAATAGAAAACTAAGAGTTCAATACCCATTAAAATAATTTTCAAATCTGGTGAAATTTTGGAAATAAACTCTCATTATGATTAGTCCATAGATTTTAACCACACTTAAAATGAATTTTAGGTCCCTTTTCCCTATTTAATGCATCATCTTTGTGTAATAAATGTATTCAAAAGTGCAGTTCAGTCCATTTTATTTGAAATGATATCACATAGATCGATAATATACATATGGATAAAAAGTTTTTGAAATTTTAATTTTAAATAGTTAAGGTTTTATTCTTGTTTGGTCATGATTGTGTGAACACCATGCTAACTATACATTGTGTATCAATTCACTAGTATAAGTGATCATCATTTCCTTATACATAGATTCACACACAACAAACATAAACCATACATCAGGCACCAAACATTTTGTTTCCAACCATGTTCATGGCCAAACTCATATGCCCGAAATTATATGTCATACCATACATTCCCTCCCATCAATTTATCTATCCTAATGTAACATACCTTTAATTCCCTACCTCACATTCCTTATTTCATAAAACTTGCAATACATTCCTATAATCATGCACCATGAAGACATAATTGGCACCAGATATGGTTACTAAAAAATGATGGATTCAAATTTTGGGATTTAATATAAAATTTCACCTTTTCCTACTATTATATACACCTCATTGTAGGGATGGACGATGGGAAAACATGTCGAACTACCCTATGAGGCTATATCACTATATCATTTAGAGATCGTGTTAAGAACACATGTCCTCCTAATGTCCCATAGTTTATTTTTGAGTAAAAATTATATATAATGTTATAGATCTATTACTATTTTAAAGGGACTATTTAGGTGAAGAAACATTTTTATTAGACCCCTTAAATCTAATACCACGCCCCTAATCCTTCAATTTGGAGATTCACCATATGTGATGACTAGATGGCTTCCAAAATACATAATCACCCGATAACCTTTGGTATCGAATACATAAGAGTATAATATCATAGGGAGTAAAAATACCTAAGGAAAAAATAAATTATTAACTAGACCACTTGAGATACTGATGAAACTATGCACACTTTCACCTAGGAACCAGACTATCTGGGAACTAAATCACATGAGTTAATACCACATGGGTGTATAATCACATATGTACATGACCATAAAATAATTAGACTACATAGGAATGAAACCACTTGGGAACTAGAACAATCCATGTTTAGAATGATATAGAATTATACCATAATAGGTCCACCATATAAATAGAAAACATGAGATATGAACTTTCTAAGAACTAACCACTAAAGAAAACTACATCTAGATTAATGAATACATAGGAACCCATTCACCCAGGCTTGTGAATTATGTGACCACTTCACTAGATCCTGTTATCTATGAAAAAATTTCTCCCAAGTCACCATTATATGTTCCCCACCCTATAAAAGGTCCATATCAGACTGGATCAAGCCATGCACCCTAGGTTGGTAATACTGATGAGCTTCAGTCCCAACCCTTTGTCTTAACTCCCTATCAATTATAACTAAATCCCCGGAATATTTGATATAATCACCATGTCATATTTATTTTGGGTAAAACACGATTTAGGTTGTAAAACATACAAACATAACCA
Source organism: Viscum album (assembly GCA_963277665.1). Taxonomy (NCBI): domain Eukaryota; kingdom Viridiplantae; phylum Streptophyta; class Magnoliopsida; order Santalales; family Viscaceae; genus Viscum; species Viscum album. The sequence goes on from OY728164.1 coordinate 93,760,867, forward strand.
TCATTCTATATACAATCATGGGTTGAGATACTCCCATAGGATTCTTCACATTCATTGAGTTGAGGTACTCATTTTAATTTCATTATATTCATTGAGCAGATATATTTTTCGTGGTTTTCTTATATTCCTTGACATTCGATACTTTTCTTTGTCTCCTAATATGACTTTAGTGATGGTATTTCTCCTATTTTACTCATATTCCATGATTTTCCGGTCTTTTCATTTTTTTAAAATACATTGAGTCAAGATTATCTTATGGGTTTCCTCATATTCCTTGCATCTAGATACCCCTACTATTTTTTTAAATTCATTCACCTAACTTCCATGTTATATTAATCATTAAATGAAATCTCATGCATAATTAACAATACAAACATTTATAGTAACAATTCACCTGATATCCCAAAATATAGTTCTTTAAAATTCTTGGATGTTGTCATAGATTCAAAAATGTGAAAGTAATCCCAATGGTCATGGTGTCCCATTGAGTAGAAAAAAACTATGTAGTTAATGGATCCCTTAATAGGGAATCATAATAATTCTCTTACATGTGTATTATCACAACTCCACAACACCTTTTTACCCCTTCCATAAGATTAAAATACCTCCCTATATTTAAATAAATTTTAATGTTCCAAACTATATGAATTAAAACTATAGAGTAACTAGATTCATTGATCAAATGATATAAAATAAATCCTTTGGTTAAGTGTCTTTATAATTAATATTTTTAGTGAATCATGTTCACTAGTATTATTACTGTGAAGGATTCTCAATAATTTATTAATCCCATAAGATTTATAGAAATATTAAATAAGACCACTTGAGGGATGATACAACCACCCACAACCTCATTAAAAAAATGATCTGTAATGACAACCCCAAGTGACTGAGAGTACATTGAAAATTCTAAATTTAGAGAATCACGTGAGACCTAAAATAAAAAAAAATGGGCCCATGTAGATAAGAATCCAATCAAAAATAGAATTGTGAACCTAAAATGAGTAATTTTTTTTTCAAATAGATTGATTGAACATGTATTTTTTGGGGGGATACTATACTAATTGGATTCTTATTTCTACATTAGACTCAAAATATAATCTATGATAAAATTAATGAAATATAACGGGATTCTTGGCCTAACATGGGGAAAATGAATAGTCGTAAGAGTTTTTATGAACCACATAACGAGCACACCTCAATCATATTATGTTTTCCTGTCAATATATTTCACAAATTTGAGGAATCAACAAAACTAGTCAACATAAAAATTTTTATAATGCCAGATGGTTAATTAAATGGTGGAGGAGTGCCTCCATGTATGGATAAATCCAAATTTAGAGAAAACTCATTATAGTCTGATGGGACTATGAGAATAGAATAAAATATTATATATACAGGTTTGGAACGGAAAAATACTCCCCATCATAATATTATAACACCTTTATAGTGTATCATTAGAGCATTAAAAAAGAAATATTTGACACCATTGAATGCAACAGAAGGAAATAAATTACATCCATATAACTATTATCTATTTATATACAAGGTATCTCATTGGATTATAATAATGTATATCCTCATTCCCTCAATAAAATCATGACAAAGATACATCAAGGATCATAATCATGGATTTCCAAACTAAGAAAACTAGATAGAGGTACTTTAAATGGAAATTGATTGTTTTTAGTTGAGATTCGGTTCTAACCCATTTTCCCATCAACACCTTGGAATCCCATCATTATATAAAAATGATAACTGAGGGGTCATTTAAGATATCAATTAATCTCAAAGTTTATTTCCGAATTAAATGAACCCTATTATGATTAAATTTATAAACATCACCCCTGAACAAAATAATTTCTTAGGAAGTCACATTGAAAGAAATATATAAATGAATGGATAGTCCCCACATCTAAGGATATTAATTTCCATGAGACTCATTGGCATATCATGATAGCGTATCAGTGTATATTATTGATCACCATTAGGCACTAAACATAGAATTAATAAAATCTTGTAATAGTTGATTATTTATCAAAACCCTCGCCAAATAGGGTGATAACTTACCAATATTGATACCCTGGTAGAAGAATCTCGTTGAATTTGACACATCATGGAATATGGGCATGTGAAGAAAGGAGAGATACACCAATAGTGATAACATCCCTGGGGAACGCCCAACCCATTCGGGTGAGCTTGCCTTTCCCCAAGACAACCACCTGTAACATCCATTGGGAAGAAATAGAATGAAATTAAAGATCATTACAAAATGATTTGTAATATAGAGAATCATGATCACGATGTAATATAGGAATAATTAAATCAACCCATCATGACCTCAAATCCATCTATGAAGAAACCCTTTAAAAATTGTACATCTCATTATCTTATTATTAAAATTAATTATAATAAGTCTGGGAAAGATCTAGAGGCATCTATATTGATTCAAAAATTGGCATAAACATTAACAGAGTCTATAGCCCCATCATTAAGAGAATGTTAACTATCCTACCCAATTAGACAATAGGAACCATAATACCAAATGAATAATTAATAATGATCCTAATAAATGAGATTCAATTCAAATAATTAATATCAATGGGAACCACCCCCAACAAATGAGATACTCTTCTGATGAGGAGTAGGAGTTATTCTTTGTCCATGATTTTTATGTGATTTAAAAGGATGCTGAGATAAAAGTGTTTTATGAAATGAGAGTTTCTTTTTCCTACATCATGGTATTAACTATAGATTAAATCGTATATAAACAAACTTACAAGGAAAAATATAAACCCAACCCTAATAATGCTATAAAATTTGATGATAATAATAAACTGGTTAGTAATGAGGAATCTATGAAAAACATCACTAATGATGTAGTACGTGGAAAAAGATTGTGATCTCAATGGTGATGGAATACCCAATCATTGGGGTCTTACCATTAACACCAATCACTATTCATTTTTCCTCTAAAAGTTAAAGGAATGTGTTTTGTCATTTCTTCTAAATATCATCCCCCTAAAGTTGTGTTTTCAATCTATTCTAAATAAAAATTAAGCTCAGTTATATCAAGATAATGAAAATATATGGAAAATATTTATTTTGTTTCACTTTGAATGAACATTCCTTCACAATGATTATGTGGATCAATACATCTATTAAACAGTTGTATCCATACAAGATCGTCCTATTATATTGAATACCTCTCTGGTGGATATTCATATATATTCTCTCCATTGTGAAGTGACATCATCCATCTATAATAGTCCCCCTTATAGTTATGATACCAACCCTAAATGTCTTAGGAAAATTTCATATTATTAACCCCCTATTTAAGATAATTCCATTAATTTTTACATTTTTAAAATCAAAAACTTCGAAAGACCATATGAATTTCCAAAACTAGTTATTTTTTTTTGTGTATTTTCCCTATTCCTTATAGAATAATTATATTAATAATACATAGATTAAGAGATTATAAGAGGTAATTTTGAAATAACAATCTAATTATTTCCCCTACATTCATTTTTAATGATATAAAATTAAGAGGTGATTTAACATTAAGGACTAGATTTTAATTACACAACTGAGAGAATAATGGAACCATTTTTATCCATTTCTCTAATTTAGCCATGTGATCACCCTTAGAATATTATTTAATGTTTATAGAAAAATATGATATATTTATATTTATATTATTTAAAAAATAGATGACTATTCCTTTAGTCATGAACATGTTGTTATATATTTCATATGAATAAAATATCATATCATTTCTTAGATTCTTAATGTCAAGATACTTGAGGAAGCACTTATGAATGTCGATTTCAATTATTGTCCCTATAAACATGTTATGGGATATTTGACCAATGGATGAATTTTTTATTAATTATTATATTTATATAAAGATAAATAAATAATATATAGAGTTATATAATCTTGAGACTCATATTATATGCATGAAATTCATTCTCACTATAATAGAGAAGTATCATGACATATGAAAAAGTCCATTTTTATGAAAAAGATCTAAAAACAAAAAGTACTTGTAACATAACATTAAACTATAAAATATGATGCCCCTATCACAAAATCATAAACAATATTACACAGTTCCTTTAATATGTATCATTACATTGTGTTATTCATATTTTGTCCAGTATTACTTTAAACTACTCAGTGTGGTCATCCGAAGACTACCTTAAACATCATACATCCTTTTTATATGATAATGTTCATCAAATACACATACCATTTTAATTTTGGGAATAAAAAACATGTTAAAATATAATTTGGGTCTTTTAAAAAATAGAGGTTACATGACAAATATTCAATATTCCAACCGTTATATATTGACATCGTTCCCTATTTCAAATCAAGTTTATTTACCCTCCTATTACATTATGGAATATTAAATTATCTCAAATTTCCTTTTAATAACATGATTATGAAACTATATATTATTCTGATGATTTTTTCATAGTCTACTCATCCACCCAACCTACTTTATGTATTTGATGTCAGGATCACCATCAACTAAAAATACTCAAGTGGAAATTCTTCTTTTGGAAACCTATAGACTGGATTCAATAGTTTACTCTTGACATCCTAAAAAACATGAATATGTTATATTTCATTACCCTATTATAAAACTTGTTAATGGAGACATTGATTCAACTTAATAGACTATCCAAGGAATAAAAGGTGAAGAACACTTTATTTTAGCAGCTAAGTAACACTTATGGGATGTTTTCATTATTGAAATAGAGTCACCATAAATACATGTGATACATTTGGATGGTGTGGTGGTATTTTCCCCATTATTAATGGTTAACTAATTCCATCCAATAAAAATTCTATTATCCTCAATTTGAACATTTCACAACTTTATTTAATTAATCCTTTTCACCCATATTGAATAATATCTAAAATATCTATAAATTTTTCTATTATAATTATAGACACTATTAAGGAGGCTTTAATTAATATGAGTAGGAATTCCATGACACTGTGGTCAAATATTTGTTTCCTTATGTATAATAATCATAAACCCTTTATGAAAGGGGCTAAACACCAAAATATGTGGACTTTTTTAAAAGCCATAAATAGTTGGACATGTGGTCCTTACATTAACACCCTAAGATTTGATGAATTTTTTCGAATGAATTTAATTTATTTGATATGTAGTGTTACACAAAACATAGAGTTTTAAAAACAATTATATTATACTAATATTATTAGTTAAACATGACAATGATATTCTAAGAACAAATATTAAGAGAGAGATGATATAGAAAGAGGTGAATAGATATGATCCCAAACCTAGTGATTTGGATGATCATGCTCAATATGAAGCCTAAAGTCCTTTATACATATATCTTCATTTCAATCATGTTGGGAAAAAATATTTCTTCCATTTTTTCTATAAATAGTAATCCTAATACAGCCTTTCATTCCACTACAGATTATACTGGATCGAGGAAGAACTTTACAGAGGTGCTCAAATCATATACCATTATTTTTTTTATCATAAATCGATATTAATTCACTTAGTAGGGTTATCAAGAAGAGGTGTATGGAACATGTATCATCCGATAAGTACACATTTTTGGAAATATATAATTTCTATATGTTATCAATTTTCATGAAATCTGTGGTCTTGAATGCTAAGAAACTATAGAAATTAAATGATATCATCCATTGAGTCACAAAGGCTTGTGGATTTGATGATTTGATAATTATGGAAATGGTTAGAGGATATTGTAATTTTATATTACCCTTTGAAATTTTTTTGAGGAGATATCGGAGCATTGGATTGATTTCTTGCAGTCCTGGTTATTTGATAATAAAAAAATGGGATTGTAACTTTTACCCAACTAATGTTATGATTTATAATGTGAATAATTGGATCTAATATTTTTAGATGAACATGTTATATAGGATCCCACAAATAATCTTGGTCAATGCATCCTTTGTTAGAAATTCGATTAGAATCTGTAGGAACACTAAAAATGGAAGGTTCTTGTATTTTTTAAAGGATTCATATGTACGGAGATATTGATTCCACCCTGGTTGAAGATATTGTTTTATCATCTTGATATGATTATATATATAATGAAATATAATATGAAATAAAGAAAAAATTCTTCCTAAATTGTTGTTTTTTTTGACATGTAGCCTCTAAATGTTTTAGGGAAGAGATCTTCTGTTATTGTAAGTTCAAAGGCTATGAGGTGGCCAATTGTAGGAAGAAGAACTGAATTTTCAAAACCCAGTAATTTTCTCTAACCCTTTATGATAATTGGATCTCCACACATAGTTATGGGGGTCCTCCCATTGAGGATATCCAGGATATAACAAATTTTTGTAATTACCCTATTGTTCCAATTACACTTGAGTATCATAAGGTCTCATCTAATATTGCAGTGAAGTAGCGGGATAACTATGTCTGTATTGGTGATAATAATGTGGAAGGGGATTCACATAAGGACGTAATTCCCTTTAGTGGTGTCCTATAGCTATAAAATGGTTTACTTTCTAGGAGGGATTGTGTACTATTGATTTCGTTTGATCCATCCTAATGGTATTTCATGATAAGTGACAATATTTTAAGAGTGTCACAAAATGTTGAATGCCCTCATGAGTTTATATCTAAACATGATGAAAATAGTGATCCTCAATAAGATTCCCATGATAGTCCTATAAACAAAGATGGCCATAAAATTCATGTATCTAGCTCTAATCCAATGAGAATAATGGAAATTGTGGCAATCTCTTTGAAATTCATTAATGTATCAATAAATTCACAACACATAATGTAGTCTCCTGGGCTGATGCTGATGATGATCCTCCATTAAATAAGGATATTAAAAACACTATAGGACCTCAAGACACTAAAAGACATCAATCCACAGATCTGATTGAGAGGAAAAAATTATGATATGGGAAATTAGTGCTGGATGTAGTAATCAAAGAAAAAAATATATTTAAATTAAAGATGAATAATGACATGTCATAAAATGACATGCCTATAATTGTAGGAAATGGGCTTCAAATTAATCATTTATATTAGAACTATAAGGGTATGGGGAACTCACTTATGGTCATATCCCTTAGAATTTTATTATGACACATAACCCCCATTTGATTTTGTTTTCTAATCCTAAGATGATGTTAGAAAGCTGGAAAACCTTAAATCGGGAAACTCTTGGGAGAATATTTATCCCCTAAAATATCATAATATTGAAATAGATCATTTATGGATTTTAAATCATGATTATTTCTAAATTATCTCATGTGATATAGGTTTCCAATGTATCAGAAACTCCCTTATTTCATAAGGATCCAATCTCAATGTTTATTTTTTTTCTATGCCTCTATATAATACATTAGTAGAAGAGAGTTGTAGAGGGAAATTTTTATAATTTCCATGAATATGATCCAAAATTAAATTCTCATTGTGGTCACCAACAATATCATATGAACTGAAAAGAAAATTGGATTCAACATTTAATGTTTGTCCTCACATGGGTTCTTTTTTTGAATTGATCTGTTCATCCATGTTGTGGTCTGAATTGATGGGGGTGACTTCACATGGATTATGTATACTAATAATGATAGGTAGGGAAATAGGCTTGATAGATGAATTGTGAATTTTAATAGTGGAATTGGATCTGCTAGGTTTTTTTATTTTTCTCTACGCAGTATTCACTACGATCACATTCCATTGATTATTGATAATTATATACCGATTTCATGAGTAAACATTCTACATTTCAGATTTAATGATGATTGATTGATTATCCATGTATATTGGATATTCTAGTTGTGTATTATGGGAATATATATTCATGGCATACATCTTAATGTGTTGTCATGAAAAATGAAATTCATCAAGGGACGCATCGAATGATGGATAAAAAACAATTTTATAGTATTGATAATGAAATCAAGGATGTGGAGAATATACATACATGATTATAGATATTTGATCAAATCACCTAAAATTATTTAAGGGAGTAAAATATTTCCCTATCTAGGTTGGGGGATCTCTTGATAAATCACGAAAGGTTGAGTAGAAATCAATTCAATGTGAGATGGATAAAAATTTCTGACTGGAATAGGAAAATTATCTAGATAATCCGTATGATGAAAAGAATCACAGTAGGGGTTAATTCCCTCAACATCAATTAATTTTTACTAAATTCCGAAAAAGAAATTTCTAATACAGTGGTTGGTTTCATTCATATTCAAAATTTTGATGATATATTTAACATCACACACAAGATTAATAATAACATCCCTGAATTATTAGAGAGAGAGAAAACTAAGTCCTAATCCTAATTCCATATGATGAATATGTTATAAGATCTCTCTTTTCTCATATCATTCATAGTGTGGCAGGTCCATATGGGTTTAGTAACATGTTATTCATGTTATATTGTAAACTTATAGATAATGATTTGGTGAATGTTTTTAAAGATCTATTTAATCTATTCTACAGTCCTTATGGGATTTATTATAACATCATTGATATTATACAAAAAAGATAATTCCAGTGTAATCATGGATTTTAGACTTGTTTCTATTAGGAATACCCTTCCTAAAATCCTAATCAAGAATATTCTTATCATATTTGGGAAATTATAAATATGTGTCATCCCCACAAATCAATTAGGGTTTTTTCCCATATAGGAACATTTAACATTGTCTCTTTGCTACACAAGATATTGTGAATCTCATGGACATGAAAACAAAGGATTGAATTTTTTCACAAAAAAATTATAACTCTGAGGCCATGGATTTTCTAAAAAATTTTTTCATATTTTTTGTCATATTAACGTATATCTAATCCATGTAATTTTTTAATATAATAAATAATATTCTGAGTTCTAAGAGACTCTCAATCCTTATTAATTCCCCCAATAGTCTTCATCAATTTATCAAATGGATTTTTGTATGGTGATCCCTTGTTAGATAAAATTTTTAAATAGTTGAAGTACATTTTAGTTGATCACTTATTCCATTGTCAATATTGGAATTTTAAAATAGATCAATTATGTGAGAGGTATGTTCAAGCCCCCACATTTGTTCTATGGTGATGATATTCTTATTCTTAGGGATGATAAAAAGAATATTTATTCCAACATGGCCTTTTTTATCATTATGAAGAGGTGAATAGACAGGAAATAATATTGAAGAAATACACCATTATTTTTTGGATTAAAATAATAGTGATAAGGTATAATAGTATTTTAAGAATACTTGGTGTCCACAGGGAGTTATTCCTTTTGTCTATCATGGAGCTCCAAAAATATTGGGTAAAATCCGATGTTTTAATCTTGAAGTTACTTTTTTGTCATAATTATTCAGCTAGAAAAATGGATTTTTAAATACATGTCTCATGTAGTAATTGTGTGTTTGATCAACTCAGTGATCATTTCCACATTTGTATATATTATATCTATTTATAGATGTACTAGTAGCCCAGTTAAAAAAGAATAAGGTATGTTTAAGAACAAATTATTGAATGGGATTATTTATGAAAGGAAAACCATCATGGTTTTATGGAAGGATTGTATTAAATATAGGGATATGGGATGTATTTTCATAGAACTCATCTTAATATTTAATTATTCCCTTCTCACTAAATCCACCTGGATCCTATGTACATCAAATGATCCCTCACCTGAATTTATTTTTTGAAATATAAATCAAGGCTGATGAATAGGTAATATTATTACATAATATCTTAAATATGACTATATATAATAAAATTCATAATTTGTAAGATGTTTTTTTCAAAATGGATTACCTATAAGTATTCTAATATCAATTTTTGGGCAACTCATTTGATTGAAAAACCAGTTCAGAAATGTGTCCTTATTCTAACCGAAATAAATAATATATATGCTTATAATTTATTTTCCATCATATAAATATGTGATATAAATGTTAACAATCATGTCTTCAATAAATATAAATCATATTTCATTATGTATAAATAAATTTTTCTACGAACGTTAAAAATTAGTGGGAATTTTAAAAATATGGATTTTTAAAAGATAAATAGTGGGGAAGGTATCATTACCCTTTATTATCTCACATCCTTCAGGAAACCGTTTATACATCATTCTAGGGAAATTATAATATATAAATTCTAAAGAAAGACACTACCTACACATGATCTAGTACATGGGGATATAATTTAGATGGATTCAGCATTCCATATATGTATGGTAGCTCTGGAAAATATTCAACATTTATTTTTTCAATTGACCATCATTTTTCCGATTGTGGGAGTGCATTTTGGATGTTTTTTTGTGTGCATTGATGGGAACATCACATTGGATTAGATAATTATTTTTTCATTACTTCTAGACATAGTAATCTATTTTACAATATGCTATTATTAGTCACTGCATCTAAAGTCACATACAACTAGAAAATTAGGAATCGAAACCATTAGAAAATAAAAAACATGTTTTCATGTAAGAAGAATTACTTTTCCTATTTCATTAATTGTGGAATATCATATTTCAACATGTTCTGTGAATAACTATAAATTTGATCTTAATATTCTACAAACACTTAGTGTACATGAAATGGAAAAAGTACCGGTTTGATTGAAATTCATTTATCAGATTCTTCCGATCAGTTTGTGGATTAACGTGAATGTGGATTGTGTTCCATTTGGCGTAATATGTCCATCAGGCATTGTTGGTGTCTTCTACATCAATTTTGGTTTTGTGAATATGTTTTTCCAATTATATTGGTAGTGAGACCATGTTTGAGGCTGAGCAGTGAGATTTGATATGTGTATAAAAATGGTGTATGTCATAATTAGAATAAATTTTGGATTGAAAATGATTCTCATATGGATTTTAATGATCTCAAAGAATGTATCATGAATGTTCCATGATTATTTATAACTCAATGTATTGAATTTATTCATGTCATTGGCCAAATAAAATGGTGAAATTTCATATGCATATAGGGAAGCTAAATACATTGAGATTTTTTTTGAAAGAGGGATATTATTGTCATTTTCTGATGTCGTCATTCTGGATTCATTAATACTAATCATCGCAAGATTATGTGGTTAATTGGGTTATTATCCATTCTAAAATTTGAAAATAATTCTTGTAATTTCAGAAAATTTTCTTTTATTTTTCAATAAATATTTAGTATTGTGTTCTTCCAGGTCCTATGTTTTTTTGGTAAAAATGACCATTATATCCAATCTATCATAATTGGCTGTATGAATACTAATAATCAAAATTTTAAAAAATATGTATAATTTTTTAATATAATTAAAATATAAAAATAATTTTTTTTAAATGTCTTAACATACTTCGAAAAATACATTTTTCTCAAAAAATTCATTTTATTTATTTTTATGAAAAAATAATAACATTAATATAATTTAAACTTATCGAAATTTTATTTCAAAAAATTAAATTCATTTTGAGAATCATCATGTTAAAATTATCTTACGGTCAATTTTTTGTTATTTTCAAAAGGATTATTTTTCAATGAATAATGAAAAATATATATTGTTATTAAAATAATAATTTTCAAAAATTATAATCCATTTTAATTATTATTTTTTTATGAGAATTATTTTGTGATTATTGATTATTTTTGGGATATATCTAAGTACTTTTCATGTGGGTTCCTTTCCTCACTAATAAATGGACATACCATCTCCTAGACTCTTCCCACATAAAAATAACATTATTGTAAAATATCTTCTCAAATCCCTTACCTAATTCTCTAACCACATAATATAGGTCTTATTTTAACTAGTAACCATTATAAGAAGTATTTTTCTATAAACCATTGTAGGTTTTCCAAAGAATTGTCATCATTCCAAACTAAGTATTTTTGTCATGTTTATTATTCCTCATAAATATAATACACTTAACGTAACACACTGGGATTTTATGAGATATATTATTTTTAATTTATATTATGTATTCTATGTTACACAACCCCAATATTAGCTTGTTCTATATGCAACACTGTATTAGCTTGCAGTATATGAAACACTATTCTTGGCTCGTGTTACTTTCAATTTCAAGTTCGTTTTGTTGAAATTATTATATGCAACATTAATTATAGATTTTTGTTTAATGTATAAATGAAATATTTTTTGATTATGTTATACGCAACACCAAACAAAGATTTCAGTATACACAGACTGGACTTGGCATACATTACACGCAATCAAGACCTTCCTCGACAGCGTGTGTAGTACGCAATACCGAGTTTCACTAAATGATAAATTATTATAATATTGTTATGAACTAGACGTTCTGAATAGTAATACCCACTTTTTAAAATTATATAAATTTAACCTTTTAAAATGTACTTCATTTTAGGATTTGGAATATCAAAATTAGCCTAGGGTGATTTTTTTGTATTTTTCTGAAAACATTCAATTTTTGATGACTAGTGAAAACAAAGGGTAACTATTTAGAAAAAGATTTTTTATTTAAATAATTATTTATTTTATTTAAATTTATTTTAGGTCAAAATTGATACATAATACCTATATAAGTTCAATGTAATTAATTGGAGTAATTTTATAATAATTTTTCTATATAAATATTTTGTTGAACTTTTCACCGTATTTTACCCACCTCCTAGAAGAATTTTAAAATTTACATAAAACATAATTTTACCGCTTCTATGAGTGGAATTTTTGAAATTAGAGAGACATGGTTAATAAAAAGGAGTAAAATTTGGTTCAATAAGATAAAAATAATTTTTGGTGAATAGTAACTTTTTACATTTATTTACCAAGGTTAAAAGTAAATAATGTATTTAAGGTTAAAAATGATATTATTATTACACTAACACATGTGTTAATTCTATTTGATAAGTTTAATTCGACCAAAAACAACTTTAGAAACAAAATATTATCATTTAGGTCTACTTGGATTAGTTTAAGACATTTATTATTATTTTATTTAAAGAAGAGTAAAAATAGTTAAAATCAATGTTTAATAACTATTTTTTTAATATAGGGTTATATGTAATATAAATTAGACTATAGATAATAATTAGACATATAGAAATATTTCCTACATAATGGTATTTTATTTATAAATTTTTGACATTAAATAATTTAATTTATTTATGACACAATGATGATGCAGTAATTACCTTATTAATGAAATATTTATATAATAGATATTATAAATACCCAAATATATGTAATCTGAGACTTTTTATAAATTCTAATAATTTTTTAGGTTGATATGACATGTTAGTATTAATTCAGTTAACTGTTTTAGAACTAATTGTGCATTTATGATTTTCACAAAAATCAATTACCAAATACTGTCAAATTTCACATAAAATAGTTTTTAAAATAAATATTATATTATTACTTGTTATTCTCTTCCCAAAATTCAATGTTTCTTCCAAATGACTTATATAAGGTTATATATATTAATAATGAACCACTTGGGGATCTTTTGTCTTGTTATAGTATGTTTATTAACCATATAGTGTAAGAAAACAAGAAGACACGGTAAACGTTAAATTATTTAACTTAGAGTTAAATCTAAATGATAAGGTTAAAATAGTAACCAAAACATTACTAAAACCTATTGGATGAGTGTATTTCGACCCGCACCCACATTATCTTCTAAATAAATCAATTCAGAGCTATTATAAACCAAATATAACTTTATTATAAAATAATATTTTAAATACTTCCTATGGTGCCCCTCTCCTCCCTTATAAACGGGCACCTTATCCCTCTTCTCTTTACATAATTTTTAACCATCAAGCTTGGACAGCCCCTGAACATTTACCTTATCAACAACCCTATAAACATTATAGAGGTTCTGGTATCCTAAAAAGACCAACTCTTGTTCCTTAAGAGCAAGCTTAAATGGGTTGTGTTGAAGAAGAGGTAATCTCTTCTACCGATTCTTTCAAGTTTCTTTCTTCTTAAACTTATTATTCTTTATTTGTTTCATCATAAATTAATAACATCAGTATAACTCATATACCGATATTTTATTATAAATATGAAACCACCCTATTTAACCTTCTATCCATCCTATGAAAAATGAAATCATTGTGCGTGCGTACGTACGGCGTACCGTCTCCACTTCGTGGTGTAATATGTTTTTCCACCACCACCTTACTTGGAAGGGTATAATGGTGTAAAGAATAACTATATATAGTTATTATAACGTCATACTGATTTTGATATATTATATCATACACTCCAACTCAATTCAATAATTATGGGAATGATATAATCGCTCGTGCGTACGTATAGATTAACGTCACCACGACGCGATGAGATTCATTGTCCATGTTAACCAATAAAAAATGTTTATAAAGTATATTTAATAAATAATAATGAAATATATGACATGATAATGCTACTGGATATATATATATATATGTCATCTACTTACTTCCATTAAATTCAATAAGGATAATAAAACAGCGTTCATGTGTACGTACGACCTACCATCTCCGTGAACAGTGTATTTAATTTCATTTATCTATCTATTATATATATATATACTGAATATATATGATATATAAATAATTATTTACATTATGGAAGATATTAAATCATTACATGAGTAATAATAATTTCAAGAACAACAAGTCCACGCACGTATGATAAATAAAACGATTTTACCCAAAAAGATGATTTAACAGGGAATTTAAAAATGAACGGGTTATATAAAGTAATATGTGAACAATATTATATCATATCAATGAATATGATTATTTAATAAGTCAATGAAATTATTTAAGTCATTATACAGGATGTTTGGATGTGTATGAAGCATATCATACCTAAGGTAAGGGAAAATTATTCTAAAATCGTTCTTATCTGAGATAGTTTATTCGTTAGTATTTACTGGTGTTATTGTTATCATCCATGTTCGTGTTTTATAAAAGTGTTTTTATTTATGTTTAAAGTAATTTTTACCAATTTTTCACTTTTACTACATGTAATGAATGGAATAATTCTTTTGTTTACCATACGAGGAACTTTTTGATTTTTCTGAAAAAAGTACGAGAAGAATTTTTTTAACTTACATGGCATAAATGGATTTTTATATTTTAATAACACCTTATTTTCATGAATCATTCTCTAAAATATTTCGTTACTTTTTTCAAAGAAATCCTCTTCTTTTAAAATTTCATGGCATTTTTTGAAAAGAAAATGATTTTGAATAAGAGAGGATATTTTCCTCAAGAATTTATTTCAAGGGTTTTATCGAAACCACTTTACATCTAGGATGGCATTATTTCATATGTGTATGTTTCAAGTGTAATGTATCTATGATTTACATGGTTTCACTTATCTTATGGTGATATGATATCCATTTGATTTATACGGATTATGTTATGATTGGATGATGTTTATGAAACCCATTTTATTTTTTGGGTTATGATGAATAATTTATGTTTATGTTGTGGAACACGTAATAATGATTTCATTATGAGATGGGTGGGACTTATATCTCCCTATAATTCATTGGGTAAATATTTATATCTCATGAGATAGACATGGCTGGAATGGTAAGTTAATTCGTTTCAGTGTTATAGGACTAGAACGAGAGGTGAACTCGATTAAGAAAGGGTCTTTGCCCACTTAGATGGTATTGGCAGCAATACCTTGGCTACTATAGAAATAATATCATGTGCTTAATGGTTTCCCACAATTACATGTTTTATTACCATGCTATTTTATCATTATTGATGATCCATTATGATATATGCCTTACGTACTGCCATTTTTTATGTCATTGCTCAAGATTTGGATATTTAAATATTATTTTCATGTTTTTAAGTTCAAATGTATATGGTTTGTTTTATTTTCTCCATGATTACCCTTAATGAGCATTTTTTCTCACACTTTATATGTTTTCTTTTCCCCAGGATATTAAGAAAGGTTTTAGGTAAGAAAAAAAGGATGATATTTATGGGAGATGTTGATGATCTTTCGCCAAGATTAGATGATTATATTCTGAGATTTAAAAGACACAAAACAATTACAGTCCTTTGGTGTCTTTTTTTGTTATATATTAGATATTCTGAAAAAGTAATGTAATTTCTATATATGTCAATATTTGGGTCTCTATAGTTGGTATCATAGGAAAGGATTAGTCAACATTTTGAAACTAAGATGTGAGAGCTTTAGTGAGATCCCTAGATATATTTCTAAGGTATATATAGGGATGTCCCTATTGGTAAGTATTAGTATAGGTTATAGTCCTAGAATTATGGTAACGATATTAGAATTAAACCTAATATGTTATATATTAAAGGTACTCCCCCTTTATTATGTTGTTTTCCTAGCATGATTTTTTCCTCTCACACTATTTTTTTGGGTTTTAGATGAAGGTTGGAACCCGAAGGAGCCGTTCTGATCAATGTAATGGACAATGAAATGATTTTCCTCCTGAGCAACCAGATGTGATGGGAGATGGAGTGAAAAATATAATTTCTATAATTACAGAAGCTATGAATCATTTTGGATTTCAAAATAATCAGAGAAGGGAACAATATTCTATTGAGACCTTCATGAGGCAATGTCCACCATCTTTCAATGGGTCTTCTAATCCACTTGTTGCCTAACAATGGATCAATACCGTTGAAAAGGTATTTTCCATACTTCACTGTTCAGAACATAAAAAAGTCATTTTTGCTATTTATCTTTTAGAAGGAGAATCATACCAGTGGTGGAATCTAATTAAGAATAGAAGGCCCCAATATGAAATTGAATCCATGGAATGTGACGAGTTCCAGAAATTGTTTTTCAGTAAGTACTTCCCTCGTATTATTCGAACAATGATGGAAAAGGAGTTCTTTGAACTTAAGCAGAAGGATGATGAATCTGTTGGTATATAGGAAGTGAATTTTACATGACTTGAAAAGTATGCATCTGGCTTTATCATCCAACCTGAAATAAAAGTTGATCGATCCTTCAGTGTCTTAAAACCAAGTCTTTGAAGGGAATTAGCTATAAGAGACTTCATTAGCTATGAATAAATTATGTGTTGTGATATCAAGTTATAACTAGAAGTTGGTGTAACATATCCATATCATGGTTTTGACATGAAACGAAAGATTGAGTTCAAGGAGAAATCTTAGAATAATGGTGAAATTAAGATGAATGTTTCTTTATTCTCAATGTGTGGAAAGAAGCATTGTAGAGATTATCATAAGGGGACAAGAAAATGTTTTTTAAGTGTGGAAAAGATGTTCACCGAGTTGTTGAGTGTCTAAGTGATGGAAAAATGGTTTCTAATGATGTGAATAATGAAAAGACTATAGAGAACACACCACCAACACTTCAATGCTTCAAGTGCAATTAAATGGGGCATTATGCTAATCAATGCCCTAATCCAAGGGATAATGATGATCAACGTGAGCATCCTCCTAAGGAAAAGGATAAAGGGAAGTCACATGCGATCACTATTTTTGATGTTGAGTATGAAAATGATGTTATGTAATGATTAAGTGTTTATTTAATGGGATTTCAAAATAGTATCCTGGAATCTCATTTATGGTATCATGGAATTTTGGAATATCTATGTATTGGTTTTAAATAATTATATGGTACGAGTATCCATGAAAAGTGATTGAAATATTTTTGGAAAGAAGATGATATACACATAATGAAGGGATAAAGAAAAAATGAAATGAGCCCATGACTGATATAAGGACAATGTTATATGATGGTTTTTAGTATATAGAAATTTTGGGATTTTGGTATGTGGAAAATGTTAAATTTTGACAGAATTCATGTTTTCACTAAGGTTTAATGGTTATTCATTTTTAAAGAAAATACATGATTTAGGTAGCCACATGTTTTTAATTTAACCAACAAGATATATCGTATGATATATGGGGGATAAATGATGGTATTCACATGCTCGGTAGATGACATTTCTAGTAACTGTTTTCTTTATACTTTGACCACGGACAAAAGTATTTTGGATAAGCCTAAAGATTGGAATGGATTATGTTGGACATTTGTTAGTATTTTTTAAGGCTAGAAATTTTTTCGAAATTATTTATGGAATGTTATAAAAATGTTGTTTTAGAAAATGGACAATCTGCAGGAAGAGTGACAACCCGTCACATCCGACAAGGCTGTGGAAATCGAACCCACACCCAAAGTGCGACTATCCTTTATCACCTACCACGAGCCTTCAAGAAGTCCTTGGTAAGTAGAAACTAGTTTTAGTATCTTAAGCGGTATGATATATTAAGTATAAGTCCATTTTAGGAACCATATAAGTTTAATCTCACAATAGATGGACTTATGTATATTAAAAAAACATTTTATATCCTTTTGTTTGAGAAATATGGAATGACCTATAATTTGATCGCATGATCTGCAAACACAACATAGAAGAAAAATTCAACTTCTTTCTTTAAGAGATGAAGTAGAAATTGTTCAAGGAACAAACAATAGTGAGATTGTACCAAAATCAATTAAGTATCTCTTTTAATTCAACAATTCTTCAACTTTAGGGAAATGATCTTGAAAACAAAAACTGTTGTCCTAGTGTCCTTATATCCGATGAATTTTATGGTACCTTAAATCATCACAAATTTATAGCTTTGGGATTTTTTGCTTTTTCATATCCATGTCCTCTACCACTCTCCATCAGAACACGATGGTTAGATTTTTCTTTCATATCAATACTTCTACCAATGTTCTCCTTTATGGAAACCCAGTGAATAGTTAATCTGGTTAACCATTACATTTCATACTTTATTTTTTAAAATTATGTTTTAGTATTCCTTTTACGATGTGGGTTTTTACGCACAAAACATTCAATTAGTAAATTATTTTTAACCCCGACGAATTTCGAGGGTGAAATTCATTTTAAGGGGGGTAGAATGTAACACCCCGAGATTTTATGAGATATGTTATTTTTAATTTCATTGATGTATTATATGTCACACAACACCAAGATTAGCTTGTACTATATCCAACATCGTATTATCTTGTAGAATATACAACACTAATCTTGGCTTGTGTTACACAGAATTTCAAGTTCATTTTACAGAAATTATTCTACGCAACATTAAGAATAGATTTTTGTTTAATGTATAAATGAAATTAGTTTTGATTATGTTATACACAACATAAAATAGAGCTTTCACTACACACAGCCCTGACATGGCTTGCATTAAACGCAATGAGGACCTTCCTCTATAGCGTGTGTAGTACGCAATACCGAGTTTCACTAAACGATATATTATTATAATATTATTATGAACTAGCCATTATGAATTGAAATACCCACTTTTTTAAATTTTATATATTTTATCATACAAAATGGACTTCATTTTTTGATTCGGAATATTGAAATTATCCTAGGGTGAATTTTTGGAATTTTTTTGAAAACATTCAATTTTTGATGAATAGTGAAAACACTTGGTAACTATATAAAAACTGACTTTTTATTTAAATAATAATTTATTTTATTTAAATATATTTTATGTAAAAATTGATACATAATACCTATATATGTTCAATGTAATTGATTGGAGTCATTTTATAATATTTTTTTATATATTAAAATTTTATTGATCTTTTAACCGTCTTTTACAGACCTCCTAAAAGGATTTTAAAATTATATAAAACTAAATTTTAAAGCTTTTGTGAGTGGATTTTATAAAATCTAAGACACATGGTTAATATCAAGGAGTAAAATTTGGTTCAATAAGATAAAAATATTTTTTGGTGAATAGTAACTTTTTACTTTTATTTACCACGATTTAAAGTAAATAGGGTAATTAAAGGTAAAAATTATATTATTATTACTCTAGAACATGTCCTAATTATATGGGATAAGTGTAATTCGACATGAAACAACTTTATAAATAATATATTATCATTTAGGTCCACATGGACTAGATTAAGACATTTATTATTATTTTAATTAAAGAAGAGTTAAAATAGTTAAAATCAAAGTTTAATAACAAAAACCTTTTTAATATAGGGATTTAAATAAAATAAATTCGAGTATAAATATTAATTAGAAAGATAAAAATATTTCCTACATAATGGTATTTTTTTATAATTTTATACATTAAATAATTTAATATTTTTATGACACAATGATAATGCAGTAATTACCTTATTGATGAAATATTAACATAATTGATGTTATAAATATCCAAATAAATGTAATTTGTGACTTTTAATAAATTAAAATAATTTCTAAGTTGATATGACATGTTATTATTGATTCAATTAACTTTTATTCAACTAATATTTCTTTTATGATTTTCACAATAATCAATAACCAAATAGTGTCAAAATTGACATAAAATAGTATTTAAAACAAAAATTATATTATTAGTTGTTATTCTATTCCTAAAAATATAAGGTTCTACAAAATTACATAGATAAGGTTATATATATTAATATTTAACCACTTGGGGATCGTTTGGATTATTATAGTAAGTTAATTAACCATATAGTGTAATAAAACAAGAAGTCCCAGTAAAAGTTAAATTATTTAACATAGAGTTAAATAAAAATGATAAGGTTAAAATAGTTACCTAAACGTGTATTAACCCTATTGGTTCAGAGAATTCCTACCCATACCAACTTTATCATCTAAATAAATTATTTTGAGCTATTATAAACAGAATATGACTTTATTCTAAAATAATATTTTATGTCTTTCTTAAGGTACCCCTCTCCTCTCTTATAAAAGGGCACATCATCCCTCTTCTCTTTAAACAATTTTGAGCATTCATTCTCGGCCAACCCCTGCCCATTTCTCTTCTCAACTTCAATATAAACATTATATAGGTTCGGTTCTCCTCAAAAGAGCATCTTTAGTGCCTTAAGATGAAGCTTAAAAGTGGTGCGTCGAAGAAGAGGTAATCTCTTCAACCGATTCTTTCAAGTTTCATTCTTCTTAAACTTCTTCTTCTTTATTGGTTTCAACATAAATTAATAACATCAGTATAAATTATTTTCTGATATTTTATTATAAATATGAAACAACCCTATTTCACCTTCTATCCATCCTATGAAAAACAAAATCACCAAGCATGCGTACGTATGGAATACCGTCTCCACGACGTGGTGTAATCTGTTTTTCCACCACCACCTTACAGGGATGGGTATAAAGGTGTAAAGAATAACTATATATAGTTATTATAAAATCATAATGATTCTGAGATATTATATCATACACTCCAATTCAATTCAATAATTATGGTAATTATATCATCGCTCGTGCGTACGTATGTATTACCGTCTCCACGACGCGATTAGATTCATTCTCCATGTTAACCACTCAAGAATTATTATAATGTATATATAATGAATAATATTGGAATATATGACATGATAAATATAATGGATTTTTGTATATATATATATATATTTCATCTATTTACTTCCATTCAAGTCAATAAGGAAGAGATTACATTGTTCTTGCATATGTACGACCTACCGTCTCCTTGAATGGTGTATTTCATTTCGTTTATGTATCTATTATATATTTATATATATAATGAATATATATGATATATAAATAATGAATTAAAATATGGATGTAATTAAATCATGATATATTTAATAATAATTTCAAGAACAACAAGTTCACAAATGTACGATAAATTAAACGATTTTACCGAAAACGGTGCTTTAACATAATATTTACAAAAGAACGGGTAATATAAAGTCATAAGTGAACCATATATGATATCATAACAATGAATATGATTCTGTAATATGTCAATGACATTGTTTTAATCATTATATTGTATTTTTGGATATGTATGAAGCATATCAGACCTAAGGTAAGGGATAATTATTCTAATCTCGTTCTTATCCGATATTTTTTATCCGTAAGTATTTAGTGGGGTTTTTATTATCATCGGTGCCCATGTTTTCTAAAAGTGTTTTTATGTAGGTTAAATGTCCGTTGTACTGATTTTTACTTTTACCACATGTTATGAATGGAATATTTCTTTTGTTTACCATATGAGTAACTTTTTTACTTTTCCGACAAAAGTACGAGGAGAATGTTTTTTAACTTATACGGCATGAAAGGATTTTTACGATTTCATAACACCTTATTTTCATTAATCTTACTCTACAATATTTCATGACTATTTTCAACAAAATATTCTTCTATTAAAATTTCATTTCATTTTTTGAAAAGATAATTATTTTGAATAAGAAATGACATTTTCCTGAAGAATTTATTTCAATTGTTTTATCAAAATCATTTTCTATTTATGATGACATTATTTCATTTGTGTATGTTTCAAGTATAATATCTCTATGATTTACATGGTTTCACTTCTGTTATGATGAAATTATATCCATTTGTTTTATATAGATTATGTTTTGATGGGATGATGTTTATGAAACCCATTTTATTCTTTGGGTTATGATGAAGGATTTATGTTTTTGTTTTAGCACACTTAAATATAATTTAATTATGAGATGGGTGGGAACTATATCTACCTCCAATGAATTGGGTAAAGATTTATATCTCATGAGATATACATGGAAGTAATAATAAGTTAATCTGGTTCTGTGTTACAGGACTGGAACGAGGAGTGAACTCGAATCAGAAAGGGACATTATCCACTAAGATGGTCTTGGCAGTAATGCCTTGGATACTATGGAAATAATATAGTGTGCTTAATGGGTTTTTACAATTACATGTATTATTCTGATTCTATTTTATCATTATTGATGATCCATTATGATCTATGCCTTAAATACTTCCATTTTTTATGTCATTGCTCTATATTTTTATTTTTAAATATTATGTTCATGTTTTGAAATTCAAATGTATATGGTTTGATTTATTTTCTCCATGCTTAACTTTACTGAGCATTTGAGCTCACCCTTTATATTTTTTCTTTTTCCCAGGATATAAATAATCGTTTTAGGTATGAAAAATAGGAAGATATTTATGGGAGATGTTGAAGATCTTTCACCAAGATTAGGTGATTATATTCTGAGTTTTGAAAGACACTAAACTATTATGGTCTTCTGGGGTCTATTTTTTTATGTATTAGATATTCCGAAAAAGTAATGTAATGTCTATGTAGGTCAAGATTTGTGTATTAACACTTTAACTATGCTAATATAATAAAACAAGTATATAAAATATATGAGTACTTCATTATGTTAATGGAAAAAATAATATCCATCTCATCTTCTATCAAATGTGAATTAAAATTATCGATCGTTTGTGCAATGTACCACCAGCTCATGAATTGATGTTATTTTTTTTCAAAACCATCTCTATAATAAGGATATAATGAATGATTTAAAATATTTACATTCTATTTTTAAAAATATATATATTTCATTATTTATAATACCATATCATCCTTCGTACATCCAAATATTTTGGAAAATGATAATGTCCCTCTTGTGTACTTGTGGACAACCAACTCCACAAAGAAATATGATACATTTTTTATTTTATATTGACATGGATTTTCTTGAGGGTATATAAAAGGAATATAAAATATATTAATTAAATTAAAATTATTTTATTATGTTGAATTAATATTTACCATTATTTTGTTCTATCCTTCAAGAAAATGGAAACAGTGTTCATGCGTACATTTAACAAGCTGTCTCTTGAAATAATGTAATTAATTTTATATCTAAAAAATTAATGGAATAATATTAATAAATTTAAAAAGAATGTATAATGTATTTATATCATTTTAAACATTTTTAGATAGCGGGACCATGATCAATGTAAAAGAACAAAAAATACCAAACAGAAAACAGACAAGAAAAATAAATCAATTATTACCTAAAACGTGATTTTAACATGAAATTTATTAATAATTAGTTAATTAATGATCATAATAAAATAATATATGATATTATATATTTGATAATTTTTAGTTAATATGTGTCTAAAAATATATATTTATGATAATTTATTTTTCAATTTTTATGATGAAATGAGAAACCTGAGGTAAAGGATTTATAGTCACTCTTATTTTGGCAGACATATGACATATTCACTTACCGTTTATTTTATATGGTGTATATACATACCAAATGTCAATTTTTATAATAGATATTACTTTTTAATAAATTTAAATATTTTATATCATGTTATTCTATAATTGGTCTCATGAATCAAAATTTTACAAAGTGGTAAATGATTTTGGAATCATTTTTATTTCTACGGGTGAGATATATTATACACCACATGTATTTTTGTGATTTTTATATAATAACCATGAATTTATAATAAACTATTACCATAAAAATTTTGTGATATAATTATCACCCTAATATTATTTATTTCATGAGAATTTTATTCAAACATTTCTACAGTGGCCAATGTTTTATATTTTATTCTCATTATTTTGGGGGATTATTTATGATCATTCCTTAGATGATGAAATATTATAAAATATATCTCTCAAAAACCAAATGTGTTTTTTTATCAGATATTTATTTATAGATAACATGTATTTCTCTTTCAATTTTCTATGTTTATGTACTCAAGATACTGAAAAAATGTTTTTAATAAAATACAACTTTTTCTCTCTCTATATTCAATAACCATTTTTAATTCATGTCCTTGTTTTATAAAAATGTTTTATAGAATAATTTTATAATTGTAAAATGATATTTTGAAGACATGTATTTATTAATTATTGAGTTTTTTGTAAAATGGTTATATGTAAAAAATGTTTTCATTTTCATAACATGGCACATCAAAATCATTTTGTAAAATTTGGAAAGAATCTTCATTTTAATATATACAACATGAGTAGTATTTTCCAATTTCATTAACATTTAATTATTTAAATATTCATTTACCAGTTTTCAACGATATTTTCAAAAAGAATATTTTATCAAATTTTTGTGAAATTTTTAGATTCTAAATATGTTTTTTTTAATTTGGAAATGCTAATTTCATTAATAAATATTCCAGTGATCATTCAATGTATTTTTTATAAAAGATTAAATATTATAATATTACTTAATATTTACTAGAGATATGATCAAATTATTCCATCCTTAATAATTCTTAATATGGTCTTGATTACTATAAAATTATTTTCAGGAAACCAATTTCTTTTCCATAGTTTATGATATGATTAATTGATGTAATGATTATTAAACCCATTTCTCATCTAATGGTCACGTTATAATGAAATGATTATGAAACCCATTTCAGTACATGGGTTATGAAATAATAATTTTTTATGATATTGTAGAATAAAAATGTATAAATGATATGATATGTTGGACCTATATATCTCTTTAATGTAGTGGGTAAATATTGATATCCCATGAGATATATTGGACAAGAATGTGGTTAAACATTGTTTAGTAAGGGATGATGTCCACTAAGATAAGCTTTGGTGGAAAACTAGACACCTATAATAGTTTTTTGAGCTAACCCATTCCATATGAAGATATTTTTAAAAACAAATTTTATTCTAAGGAACTAATTTTCTATTCCTATGTGTATGCCACAAATATCTGTATTATACATATGTAATATCCTCATGTCTCATATTTTTTCATTAAATTATGATCGTGGTCTTATGAACTAGAAATCCCTATTCAATGACTCAAAATTACAATATTTAACATGTAGGATATTGTTTTAATATTTGAAGCTCGTATTCTTATAAAATTAATCCAATAATTCAACTTATCTGATCATTGATATCTCTCATGTTTACCATTATATATTATCTTAGATCACCCTTTCAAATACTCCCTTTAACAGTGTTATAATGAAATTTAATGTGTATTGTATAATTAATAAGGGTTTTAGTTTTTAAGAAATTAGTTTGAGTTGATGTAGATCACTTATGAACCATTTATTTAAGTATATAATTTTCCAATGGCACTACCCTATACAATTTTGGTGTGTATAATTATGATATGAAAATAATAATAATCTACTAATATTTAATATCTATATATGCAATGTTTGGGTAAATATATATTGTATCACAATATATTTTTGTTAAAACATTGGAATATAGGATGTTTAATGGTCTGTGTTTCTCCAAATTGTAAATTCAATAATAAGTTAATATTTTTGACTAATATACATGTAATAGGTAAAATGAATATTTTCCATGAAAATATTACCTAGAATAATTTTTATGGACAATTGATTTTTCTTGGAAAAGAGTTTTTACCATTGGAAAATTGATTTTTGGAATTCCATACTGTTCGAATTTTCGTGGGATAATTAATATTTAATGTTTAATTAATTATATATTAATTTATTATTTCTTTTTCAATGACATATATAATTTAAATGGAGGATTTTATTGATGTTTTTTCTCATTCAATGAGTTTGGAAGGGGGAGTTTATACTAGGATGGGAATAAAATCGGGTTGGGTGAAAAGCCAGACCCGATCCCCTTTTCCTTTTATTTTAATACATTTGTTTTGCCTCTTTTATTCTCTATTTTTTCCCTTGAATTATCATACACACCCTCATGGGTGTCCTCCTTCACACAATTGAAAAATAATGGTATAGGGAGGGAGAGGTGTCTTTGTATATCTCTTGAAGATCCAGTTCATCATGCGGTAGTTGAGAATCACAGAAACAAGTGATGCTTCATTAGATTCTTCCTAATGATAACCTGTTTTTTATGTTTTTCCAAAAATAACCATTTTTATTTTTATTTTTCTAGGTTTAATCCATTATTATCACTTCTTAGGACCCCTTTAGGGTAAATCTATAGATTTTGAGGGGAGAATATGGGATTTATAAATTTTTAGGGGTTTCCAATTGTGAAATCATAATCACATGACATGTAGTTCAGGTACAATTGTCATATGTTATTATTATAAAAGAATATGATACTTTATAAGCACAAACACTGTATATTCTATACACGATATATACAGGTATTCAGTTGTCTACCCGTGTACATGTCCAGACAGCTCGTGTTTGAGTACTTGGTCATGTAAAGTACACAACCAAACCCCAAGTTGGATATATACAAAGTAAATGTACATAACTTGAAAAAAAATACCTGGCTAGGTACCTTGTATCGATTACACATCGAGAACCCATGTCAGTTCATTCCATTTAGAAGTACACATCTTGTATTTACACATATCCAGGCAATGTGAGGTACATTGGCAGGTACCCCACGTAGGGTATACACTATGTACATGATATACATCCAATGTATATGGGCTTACATTCCATGTTCAGAGGAGGTACATGAAAAGAAGGTCCCCTAAGGGTACATTCCCTGAAATATTTAATACACGATGTGTACAACATATTTGATATTGTATTGATTGATTCTCTAGTTTTATGACCTAGATTCTAAATTGGACATATAAGGAGTCCATTATGAGTGGTAAACCATTTAGATAAAATGGTGAAAATTTTGGGTGATTTTCTTACTCATAAGGGTTATTTTGGGGATTTTATATAAACATAGATGTTTTCACTATAGTAATAAAATATAGTAGTCCCCAGAGAGATAGACATAAAATGAGACTGAGAGGTTAGGTTTCTAGAACTACAAGTTTGAGACCTTGACCTGAAATGGGCCATGATCTATCTCTCTAGACTAGTACCTTAGTACAATTATATTTCAAGTTTTTATTTAGGATACCATGTAGGATAACATTTCCTAGTGGACGGATAGGATCCCAGGGGGTTTATCATTACATATTCATGACCAACCAAATCTCATGTCAGATGCATCCTCTCGATTTCACAATATATCGAGGATTCCCAATGGAAGGAATGTTTTTATGGACCACCCATGAGGATCCATCATTGGACTCCTTATAATTATTTAATACTAAAGAACCTAAGAAATATTCTTATTCATATATTATGACCAAGAAAACCCCTTGTAGGATGCATCTACATTGTTACACATTTCGATGATCCAAAATAGGATGCCTCTTTAATGTCAATCTAGGGGACCCAGTGGGTGCCCTTGACGTTGATAACTCCTTTCTGTGAGAATTGGGGGTTTGTGTATAGATGGTAGAGGGTTTCACCATAGAACCCATTCTAAACATGTTTACATGAAGAGAATTAGCAGTGGTGGTGGTTTTTTTGTGTTCACCACCCTCACTCTGTTTTATGAATTCACATGGGTATTAGTGATTTTTCTATAGTTAGAATATGTACTTCTTAGTACTCATCCCATGGGAAATGATGTGACCTGATTCAATGATGGGGATTACCAAAGGTGCTACCTAGGATCTATCTCTTGAGACTTCTGTTTTGATGATGCTTTTTGGGATACACATATATGACTTCTTGGATCTTCTATTGAGCGTTATATGTTTGGATGTCCTTCACATCCTTCTGGAGACACATTTTGAATTTCATTCTAATCTCATAAATTTATTTCATGATAAGAATTATTTTTATATCCTAAATTTTCTGTATGATTAGGGTGGATATATATTCATTTATTTTTTGATAATGAGGATGATTATGATCCCCTCGATTACAATCATGGTGCATTCCCTAAATTTAATTACAAGAATCCGGTTTATGGGACATACATTATCATATATTGGACATGATACTATAGATCTATGATATACTCATGGATGTTTATGATCTTCTATGTAGTGTTGAGGAATCAACCTATGGTTGGGTAGATTCCCCAGTCCAACTCTTCTATTAAATAGATGTCAATAATGTACATAGATCTAGAGGGAATTACATTTATAGATCACATAAGTTTGATCCCCTGGGTGATTAATCCAATTCATAATATCATGACAGCATATAAACTAAGACATAGTTCTAGGAAATTGGGTTGGAATTACATGGAGAGTGTGGAATCTATTCGATCTCAACACCATATCTAATGGATATTCATTGGTATACAACTCCTTTCATTATAGTTAATGGAGGATTGTATGGGTGAACCAAATTTAACATAATATTTCCACTTGAGCTGAAATTTCTTTCTCAGATACATTTTTAGAAATGGATGATGGAATAATGGTAAATCAATATTATAAACCTAGGGATCGACTTAATTATACACTACATTAGTGGTACAACATCCAACTCAATGTCCTTATCATGGGATGTCCAGAAGATCCTGATTGTGGACCTAATGTTCAACTAATATTGTTTATGTTTTTCACCTTCCCCAATGATATACATATTTATGTATATATATATATTTATGGGAATATATTTATACATACATATAAATAGTAATATATATATGATGGAACATTTTATAGTTGATCAGGGCCACATACCCAGGGATCGACTATGGTTTCCATTGATTTATGATAATTATTATTTCAATTGTGTCTCAGTTAGGATAATAGAATTACTTGATATTGAAATTATGAATGTAGATTTTTAGGTTCATCATCGGTGTGTAATACTATGATTTTGTATCACCCTTTTCTATAAAAATAATTGTACAAGAAGACCTTATGTCTACTTTTAAGGATGAGCACAATTTTCATGATGGGCAGGGCAGAGGTCCATGGTTTCATGACCAAGTAGGGAATCCAGTATGGGTTTTTTGTGATTGGGATGGAGATGCTCGATATTGTCTTAGATACAAGGTATGTTGTATGGATTAGAGTTAGTATTAGATCACAATAATTCTGTTTCAATTTACTTTATGTACTCTTGCATGTATGGTCAGCTTAGTGGATGACCTATATTCTGTGTATCACATAGCCATATGGGATTTTATATAAGTTCATTAACTACAACAAAATTGTTCTATTATAGATATTTATTTATTTTGAAATATTTATATTATTAATCTATATGATATATAGTTTTTTCAACGGATGTTTCTCTTATATGAGGGAAACCATTTTCCACAAGAACAACAGAGGCCATCACTTCTATTTGGTAGCCTCTAGAATATAATTATGAGTGCTTGTGTCCTTGTGGTTAAAGAGCTTAGAGAAACTGTTTAGTGTCATCTTGGAAAAGTGGTATTATAGGTATTCATTTCATTTTTTTATTTACAATTAGGGATATTGTAGAGAGGACTGTTAGGAATGTGTTGGAATATTTTATGGATATTACACTAGTGCATCAAGAACACTTCTTTCGATATGATGTCCATATTACTATGGTTATGGGATTGTTATAATGATATATTATGTTACAATTTTATATGATACTCTCTTTGAAAGGTTCATTTTTTTTGGATTTTATGATTTATTATGGATCCATGGCTCTTAGACTATTGTCAATAAGATATTGATTGATTTTATCCCCATGGATGGTAAAAGGCAATAGGCATCTGGGGCATAATATTTGAAGCATATGATTCACATGACATAAACCATCAAGTTTCTGATTTTACTGATGATATATTCCAATTGTCTAATGTGTCATAAAAACTAAATTTACATTTCTTATGTAGGTTTTTTGTGTCATTTTATTGAATTGCGGATGACTTGAATATATATTTCATTCTTATGGAAATTGATATGGATATATATTGAGACATTTTATTGTGGGGATGATGACTCAATCCTCAATAATGGAAGGTTCTATGACTATCGTATGACTATAGGGATGATGATGACAATTTTTTAAGACCCCATGTTGGGTACAGTTTTCTTAGTTTGGATATTTAAATTTTCAGTAACAACCAATATAGTGTTTTCCTAAAAATGATGGGTTGAAATTTTACATAAGTGACATTGATTTTTGGTTATCTAGTTTTAGCAATATGTATGACATTGATTGGTAACAAAACCCTTCTTGTGAACTAGTACAAAAAGGGATATTATGATATGCGGATTCTTGGGAAGTATTAATTCTGTATCACTCCTACATTGATATCCGGACCTATAGGTAGTAGTTTCTTATGACCATGCTCGGAGAGGATAAAGGCCTCATTAGTGCAATTCATGATATTTTTTACCCTTGTAGGTTAGTAATATACTTACCTCCCTTTTAGAGAGTGGATCTTTTGGGCTACATAGTTAGTCCTTGTGATCGAGTTGTGAGACTTGATTGGTAGGACTAGGTGTGAGACATATATATACAAATACAAAACATGCATTTAATTGCACTATAATTTTTTAGTTCTTGAATATAAACACTGATAATGTGTACATTTTAACAGTATTTTTTATCAATGAAAAAAGGTTCCCTTTTCAGTTCATTTTTAGCGCTTATAGAGGGTATCATTTATTAGTGCATTATTTTTAATGTCAATAAAGGTTAACCTTTATTAGTTTGTTTTTCAATATTGATAATGGGTACCATTTGAGGATTTTTGTTTAGAACCAATAAATGGATCTTTAATCATTGATTTTTTACCACTAATAATCGTACATAAATAAATCAAAAAACTAAAAAAGAGTTTTTTTAATATTAAAAACATTATCAATTAAATTATAAGTGATAAAATGTATAAATTTATTATACTATATATATTATAAATAATAATATATAGTATATATTAAATATATATAATTATGTAAAATGAAAATAAAACAATTAAAAATTATATTAAATAAAATAGATAAAAATATTGAAAATATTATTAATTAAATAATTATTGATAATGTTAATAAATAGTACACTATATTTATATATAAATGTATATAATTATCATTTATATACTAAAAATATTTATGATTTACATTAAATAGAAATATTTGTAACGAATAATGGTTTGTAATTAAATATTAATATGAATTAAAAATACTGACTAATAACATTGAGTAATGTACATAATTGAATCTCGTTTTATTTTAAAATTTAACATAAATCAAACATGTGTTATATTCATTTCACATATACCTAATGAATTTATTTTAATAATAAATACAATGTCTAAATTATTTACATTAATAGAGAAATATTATATTGAAATAGAGACCTCCAATATTTATGTAATATATTCAAATATAATTATTCATTTTAAAATTTCATTATAAGAAGATACATTCATTATATCATGTATTTAATCATTTTATTTTTTCTTTAATTATTATTAAATTTATTAGAGTTAAGTAATAATTCAATTATGATATGTTTTTTTCCTATTTTGTATATGATTATTTTTTTTATTTTTTGGGGATTTAATCAATTTATAATATTTATTTTTTCTATAATAATTTACATTTTTTTATATTTTTCATTTTGTATTCAAAATTAATTCAATATATATATAATAAAATATATTTAATTAATAAAACTTATCAATTTTATCAATATTGAAAATATGTTCTTGTTTTTAATAATTTAATTTTACTCATTTTTAACAAACATGTACTTAAAATTAAATATTAATTATTAATGATAAAAATATATTTGTGAAATATTATTTATAAATTTATGTTTAATATATTGATAGATTAATATGTTTGTAATTATAAATAGATAAATATTATTTATAAAAAAATTATTTATGCAATTATAAATATATAATTATATACATTTAAAAAATTAAATCATTATAATAAATTTATTTAAGTAATGAATATATTTTTTAAATTTATATTTATATGTATTTATTATATATATATATAATTATAAAAATATATCATGATATTAATGTAATTTTTTAAAAAATCATTTATATATTTATAACGAAATAATTATATATTTAAATAATTATAAAATTATAAATAATATTTTGAATTGAAGAATAAAATTATAATTTTTTTATTTATATAATTTTTTTAAATATATATGATTATATTTATATATTTACATAATTTATAATTTATAATTATAATTATAAACTGCTTATTAGCTCTTATGTAAAATTCACTCATTAAAGCAGTATTTTCCTGCACAAATTAATTTATCACTAATAAAAGGTATATTTATCCTTAGTTGATTGGAAGGGCTGATAAAAGTGTCCCAATTTAATTTTACAAACCAAATAATTCACAAAAATATCACGATATATGATGTATTATGTAGAATAATCTCTCGGTCTATACCCCACATTGGTTAATCGAACACAAATCAAGGCTAAAATCAAGGCTCGAACAATTTTAAACCTCACATCTAAGGCTCGTGTTATTCAAGGGCCGAACTAATCTTAGGCTCTCACATTTAACAGGATTTAGAAATCTCTAATTTCCGTCACCCAATTCAACACTTCAATAAAAGGAATATTATTTTCTACTCCTCATCACTCATTGATTGATTGTTTGGAAATAAATATTAGTGTATTTTACAATCATTCATTATTTATTGTCAGCATATCCCTATGGTCGACAATGATTGTTGGTGATGTTTTTTGAAAATAAATAGGCCTAT
Organism: Viscum album; assembly: GCA_963277665.1. NCBI lineage: Eukaryota > Viridiplantae > Streptophyta > Magnoliopsida > Santalales > Viscaceae > Viscum > Viscum album. The sequence continues at coordinate 93,794,151 of OY728164.1, forward strand.
TAGATCAGGAGTAATTGGAGAGAGGGAGGGCCTATCCGAAACTCTTATCTTGATATCATGAGTTTCCAAATGTTGTTTGGAACAATAATTTAATTATTGATTATTTTATTCCTTCATTTTAGAAGGGCCATGGACCGTAAACATTCACTATTTTTATAGAGTGACATGAATTTTAATATAATATTTCTTTTGATTTAATTGAAAATTTTATTGAGATAAAATCCAAAGCAAGATTGTCTTCACTATAATCCTCTAATTTTTAATGGAATATAAAGCTAAATAGATAGTGTATTGGGTGGAACAAATTATGAGGATATTTGTAACCCTCTATATTTCTACTTCCATTAAGTTCAAAAGTGTTTCTTTTATAATTTAATGTCTTATATAAATATTATGTTAGATTATGGTCTATGATAAATTAAACGAAAATATATAATTGAAACACCACATTATGGAAGGATCATATTACTTTAAAACATACAATATCTCAAACAGATATTGAAATTAAAATATTCTTGTTATTTGATAGATAACTCCCATTTGAATAACACTAGTTAAATTAAATATCCAAAATCACCAATTAAAGCTTATTCAATAGGAAGACCCCCATGGGGAATCCCACATGTTGTTTCATTTAAATTCCGAAATTATTTTTTAAATAAATAAATATATTCTCGTTCAAATTAGTATAAAACATCTATAAATTTTATATTTTCATCATAAAAACATCTCAACATACCATTTTTAAAGTGTTATTTAAATATGTCATTATTTAATATGACCAATTTTTTAGAATCAAAAAACAATTTCCCATTTCAAGAAAAATGTAACATATATTTTAGTAACACCAAAATAGAATATTGTTTGGCTAGTTTTTATACCTTTTTAAAAATATATCCATATTTGAAATGATAACCCAATAATTAATAATTCTTAACAATAACTTCATATCCTTAATCACAGATCTAATAGACGCTATGAATGTTTTACATCAATCCATCTAAAAATATACCATTATATAAAATTCTATTTTTTAACATATTTTAAATGAAAAAAAATTATCTTAAGAAATCCATCATTTTAATAATAATATATACCCTTAAAATTTTAAAAAAATCCTTACTTTCATCAAATTACCGGTCGTGTGAGATGAAAATTCAATATTTAATATGAAATGATGTTTCTTTTTTAAATTTATTTGTATGAAAAAAAAATTAACTTCACATACATTACAATGTATTTTTTATAATACATTTATAATATAGTTAGAACTAGTCTTTTTTGAGTATTTAATACTTATAATTGGGATTTCTTATATAAATATAGAATTCATAGAGCCCCCAAAGATTCATATTTTATAACATGTCCCCAACAGTACATATTGAATCATATATATAATTTATTATTCCATCAATTATCACCTTAAATAGGAAACGATTGAATAACTACTGTCAATGGTGTAATTCTCACAAATGGGAGGCATTACCCCTTTTAGAGAATATAATTTAGTGTAACTGTCAAACCCATCAGTTTCAACTCTTGCATAATTATATTTTTTATCTTGAGACTCAACCACATTATCTTTTAAATTACATTTACTACAATTCTCATTATTTATTCCCCGAATGTCTATATCTTAGTGTATTTTAGTTAACATAATTTCATGTCCACATAAGATGTATAATGTCTGTCAAATAAGAAAATTCAGTGATTAATGTTTGGGTGATGATGTGATGAGGATGGAAGTTGTCTATAAATTTCTACTATGAATTAATTAAGAGGATTAAACATACCATGATGGATTAATTACTATTTAAAACTCAATTATCCATTTTCTTCAATGAAAACTAAAATTCATTGGAATAATAAAAATTCAGGTTTTCCGTATTAGAATTATATATATCATTCACTTTTGACTATGAATATCTTATGTGTATTATTTATTTATTGTAAAAACATATTCTATGAACCTAATAGGGTGGAAGTGAATTGAAAATTGATTCATTATTATAATTTGAAAATTTAGTATGATTATGGTTTTTTTGAGTTTATCATGTTTGCAATAGAGCCTGCATATGATCCTTCTCATATCGGTTGTCCATGTATACATTGTTGTTATTCAAAAAAATATCCTGTATGGGTTGGACAAACATTTCACTTGTTTTGGAATATATCATAATATTAGATTATAGACAAAATATGTGAAATCATTGATCATGCACACCTATTGGGATAATAATACGGTTTGTAAATCATTTTATATAAATACCGGTGTAGATGTTTATATAGATGACATGGAAGAAATGATAATGGAAATTTAATACGAACTTCCTAATTTTCTAATGTTGTTTGAGATTCTAAATATATGTGTTAATAAAAAAATTTATACCATTTTTATTAAATACATAACATTTTATGTTGTAGTGGAGTCATATAATTTGAATGCTGATAGTAGACAGAATAACATCATTTTTACTGAACTACTTGGCATCTTTAATGATATGTTACTTGAATAAAATATACTACCATGTCATAATTATTATTCTAAAATGATTCTTTTTTCAATGTAAATGACCACAATGAAATACATTCATGTCCAAATGATTGCATATTTTTCTATAAGGACCAATAATCACCCAAAAAAACTCATAAGTGTGGCGTGTATTGATACATGAAAAATGAATTAAGTCCATCAAAATTTTAATGGTACTTTCCTACCATTCATGATTTAGAAGACCATATGGATAACATGAAACCATGATACAATTGACATAGTATGAAAATACAAGTACTAAAAATGTAAAACTATGTCAACATAAATAATCTCATCAGTTGAAGAATTTTTTTTACAAGAATCCGGAATTGGGAAATGAGATACGAAACAATCATCTGTCATTATCTAAATATGGAATAAATCCTTTTAGTGTACCATGTAATTGTCATAGTTTATGAAAATTCATATTATTAAAGTATAGAATTCCTCCATTGTTATTCATAAATTAAAAATGCATTATATTTTCTTTCATTATTTCTGGACCACAATAATATGGTAATTATACTGATGAATATTTGGCTCCATTATTCAATGATCTAAAATTAATGTGGTATACAGGTGTTAAAATTTATGATTCTCATAGAAGGGAAGGATTCACATTGAGATTTATGTTGTACATGATGATAAATGACCCCCCTCTTATGCAAATTTATAATGATATATAATTAATTGAATGTCGGGTGTCAATTTTGTAAAAAATGCACAAACTCAGTCCGGTGGAAACATTCCTCAAAGTCTTTGTTTAAAGGAAATCTAAAAAAATTACTCGATGGAATAAATATAGATCATTGATTAAAAAAATTTATGAATATCGAAAAATGTACAACACTATATCCAATTATTTGTGATCAAAAACTGATAAAGTAAATGATATTGACATAATTTTCGGTTAATCAATTTCAAAATACATTATGAACCCAATTTGGAATAAGAGAACAATTTTATTTGAATTACCATATATAATGTTTTTTAGGTTTGAAATTTTATTGATTTAATTCATATATAAAAAAATATATTTTCTATTTTTTTCATTATACAAAATATTTCTATAAAATCAAAATTTGTCATTAAGGCTAGTTTGGAAATAATAGACATGGGGATATGGGAAGAGTTTGTACTAGTGAAGGGTAAATGGAGGAATTTTCATCCTATAATAACTTATACTCTTTTGAACTAATAAAATTTGAAATTTCATCTTTTCCATAGTATTTTAAATGTTCTATAAGGGTTTCGATCAAATATTAATAATGTTGTGTCAATGACTAATATGAATTTACATGGAATGAAATAACCTTACTGTTATGTTGTGAGAAATTATTTGATGTTTTTTCTTTATATTAAATCCTACCTAAAAATGTATAAAATTTATTAAATAGTCGTTGCTTATTTATCAAAGACCTATACAAAAACTTTTCGTACCCGATGAACTTTCCCATCATGTAAAGGGAGGTTCCAATCATATTATTTGAATTAGATAAGTTATTATGGTGAAGACAATATTTTCTAAAATTTTCTTATATAATTTATTGTTTATATTACAAACATAGGGTTATTTAATGGGAAATTATCCTGGTTTTATGTTTTTGTGTTATTTAAATATTTAATGCAAACATGGCCTAATATGGGATTTTTAACTATTTTTTATAGTATATGTATTTCAGGTTTCGACTAAATTTTACACCGCGAGTGATGTTAAGAGACGTTATGTTGGATTTTTGTACACAATATTGTGCTAAAAAATTGAGTGGAATGGTTACACAGCATGTAACACAATTAAATTTCAAGAGTTCTTCAAATTGAATTTTTAATGCAGTACAAGTAATGAGTCAAATACATTATGGGAACCATAATTACACATCGTGTAACTACATTATATGATGTAATATTTTTTGATAAATTTTTTTATTGAATATCTCTCTAACATTAATGTTGACTGTTTATTGAGAGATTAAACAACATGAAGTCCATTAAACATTATGATGATGCCAGCTGGTAGAAAATTAAATTCATATTTGACCAAGGATTTCAAGATTTTCCATCCAAATTTATCCCTCAACCGTCGTTCAAATATATTCTATGCGAATACAAAATGGAGTAATCAAACACCCACAAAATACATGATATACAGGTATATAATTCAATGATTTTATCAATACATAATGGTCTAGACTCTATGTGGTGGTGGTGGCTAAAATCATAAGATTTTTCCTTTTGTGTTTCTGTTTTTATTTAATTGTGAACATTTTTCATTTAAATCGTTATTGAATTTGGTTTCAACATTGAAAAATTTCTATTTCTCTCTTTATGTTATTTTATTATTTATATTTTTAATTTTTTATCAATAAATGATTGTAAAATAGTTTTCTTGTTTTTTATACTTCTTTGGGTGAGGTCTCCCCTTTGAGCACAACATGTTCAACAACCATTGATTTCATTAAGGTCTTTAGGGAATAAAATCAAATTCATGAATATATAAAAACCCATATTTGAGGTCTCAATAATGTTTTTGGTCAATATAGTTGTATAAATTGTTCTATTAAGTTATACATTGGATAATATAATCAGTTTAAAATCATCAAAAATGATATAAAGAGTGTCCAACAATTATCGTTTGTCCACCACTGCCTTCTTTAGTTATTCTACTCAGTTTGGTTTGCTTCTAATATACAACCACTAAAATAGATTTTTTATTACATTTTAATTTTATGTAATTAGTATAATTCATTTAAATCCCCCTTTTTTAGATAATTATAGTTTTATATCAGTTATATTTATATTATTAAAAATTGAAAAGCGGTGAGTCTAAGAGGCCTCCTTGAGATCAACCCAAGGGTGCACCACCATGGTGCATTCATAAGATAATGATAATTTATTTGAATATGGTAAAATTAATATAATTCATGTTATCAATTTTTTTACATTTTTTAGGAGTCCAAGTGTGTATACACACGATTTATTTAAAAAAATTAGCAAAAAGAATTCATTGAATATCATTTATTTTTTTGTTAATATGGATTTTTATGGTTACTACTGTAATTATTTAAAATTTTTGTCCTTTTATGGAGATCCTAAAAGGGAAGATACATATGAATATCCAAATTGAAGAAAATTCCATGATGCTTCAGGATAATTTAAAAATTCATGAAAAAACAAGAAAGATAGTTGCATTGGTAGCTGCCAAATTTTAAGACATTAGAGTCTTATAAATGGATCTATAATAAAGGAAATATGTAGAAAATAAAATTATTTTCCCACAAAAATTTCTACAATATATTGGTGAGGATGATGTGAAACATGATGATTCACATTCCCCTCAAATAAATTAGTTCCCATTTACCCTGTTTAAGGAAAGTGATTTTTAAGATAAAAATTTTGAGCGATATTTAATTTCTAAGAAATTTATTCATTCAAATTTCATAAATCCTTCATTACAGAATAATATACCTTATTCTGACTTGTAAAATTTAGAACTACTAATTCAGGCTTTGGATGAAGTAGATGAAGAAGTTGTTTGTGTTGAATAGAAGATGGAGGATCTATTTGAGTTATTGACAGATGCATGTGACGATAATGGTACTGAAGAAGAAATCCATGAGGAAACATTTTTTGAACTATAACAAGAAGATGTGTTGCATCTTATTCTTATATATTCAACACCAGTGGTCACCGCTCCTTCCAATGAACAAACTATGTAGTATACCATAATCCTCCCCCCCCCTCTACAACTCAAATTATTTCCTTCATATCTTTAGGGGGATGGGACTCTTTTTATTCTCTTTTTGAGTTCTCAATAATGTAATCTACTGATGGATGTTGGGTGAAATCAATTGTGGTGGTTTCTAAGAAAGATACCCCATCCACCATCATAGAGGGGTTAAACCACTATAAATTCCATACTAGGGGTAGTAAAAACCTATCAACTGCTTGGTGGTCAAACCATGCATTAAACATTTTCCCCATTTATATTTCCTCTCTTTTATATATCTCATGTTATTTCATTTATGTCATTTATTTTTAATGTAGTAATATCTAAGTGAATAACTGAATGTTACCATTTGAAAATAATTTCAGGTTGTATCTTTTCATTCTCTATTTTTTATCCCTTATTTACATTTGGATCTGAAAAGCAGGGTAGTGAAATTTTTGTGAGGTGGGAAGATCAACCTACTAGTTGTATTTCATTTTGATTTTTTTCAATTCATTTTTTCGATCCTTGACTTGAAATTAATATTCTGTTCATTTTTTCACATTAATTAATTTAAGAGTAGACATGGGTTTTTAATGATTTCATTTTAAATTATTATCGATGTGAAAAAATTTACCGTTAATTTTCTTTTCAATCATTTTTATGATTTTGACTGATTATTTAAATCCATTCCCATGAAATACTAACTCAATATATTTTTCTATCCTATGTGGTATTTTGAACCATTTTTATATATTATTTCTAATACACAATCATTTTTGAGTGAAACATGCATTTTATGTGAGAACCCTAATTTGTGATATTTCTCTTTAAAAGCTTTGGATTTCATGGAATGATTTCAACAAAGATGAGGCACTATATTGTCCTTCCACCTACTATCTTAATCCCCACCATTCCATATGCCATTTTTTATCCCATAGATTCCTTGAATTTCTATATATATTAAATACATATTATATATCTATTTTTCTGTACCTACCCGCATTGTTAGTATTTGTTCATAGATATTTCATTATTGAGTGAGGAGGATGAGCCTTTTGTGTGCATTATTTGAGATGTCTATATTTTTTGGGTGGTTTGTGGTGTGTGTGTGTCATAATTTTTGGTGGGGTATTATTAGAAAATTTGTATGGAGTCATCATTTCATTTTTCATTATTTGAATCATCCAATTCTACATAAGAAATGTAAAAATTTATATATGCTTCAAATTCTCATTTTAATAAAATTTATGAACAATTAAACTATATAAAACAAATTATAATATTGTCATTCATTCAAAAAATTAAGTTTTCAGCACTTCTTTCATGTAACATATATCAAAAAATGAGAAAGATTTTTTCTTTTTTAGAGATTTTATAAAAAACATGGATAACTTATATGATATCATTATTTGTAATAAATGATTGAATCATGGATTATTTCAAAAATAAGGGGATTATGTTGTGTTTCATATTTTTTAGGGGATTTTTATGTGATTCATCATGTGTTTTCAATTTATTAATCAGGCATTCTTTATAAGAATGAAACCTATTATTTCTGGCCTTAATATTTTTTTTTATTTTCCCACCAACCCAAATCCATAGAATTCAACATGAAAAATACCTCATAATTGAATTAAATTTCATGTTTCACACTATGGATATTTGATAACTGTAACAAGCCTATTGGTATACAATAAACTTCAATGTATGATCATAACTCTATATTTAATTTCTCTTAACTGAAGAGTGATAATTTTTTTAATTTGATGTAGGTTGTGATTGTGCCACGAATTTATTTATCATGTTTAAAAAATTTAAATTTAAGGAATGAAAATGATAGGTAATTTTTCATCATATAATAAACATTATATAATTTTTATTTTGATATGATCGTGGAATTTTATCATTTTTATGTGAATTTTGATTTGATTATATGATTATTGATCAAGAGTGCAATGGTTATGTTTAGGGAGTAATGAAGCTAATAATTTTATATATTTTAATATTTAATTCAATGTTGATAATATTAACATAGTGCTATTTAATTGGAAATTTTCATATTTTTATGTTTTTTTGTTATTTATAGCTTTAAATAAAAAATGGACATATTTTGGATTTATAAATATTATTTATAGCTTCTGTATTTTGGGTTATTACTAATGTTAACACTACAATAGATGTGAATCGAGGAAACATTGGATGTTTCATCACAAATTAGATCTATAATATCGTGTGGAATGATTACATGAAATGTAATATATTTACACATCCAAACTTCTTCAAATGGAATTTTATGCACAACACAAGTCATGAAGCTAATACGAACTATGAGACATAATTACACATCATGTAACACCATTACATGAAATTAACTTTTTTGATACGTGTTTTCTTAAAATATTATTCTGAGATTTGTGAAGAATGTTTAATGTAAATATAAATGAAATTTAAGTCTATTTAACATCACGAAAATTGTAGATAATAGAAAATTATATTCAGATGCAACCAAGGGTTTGAAAATTTTTCTAATAAATTGAGCCTGCAACTACCCTTACAAGGTATTTTGGGTGAGGACCAATTAGATTAGTTCCACAACAATAGAATACAAACTATGTACATGTAGAATTTAATGATGTTATCAAGACATGACGGGTTAGAATAAATGTGGTGGTGGTGGTGAAGATCATAGGATTTGACCCTTTTGAGTTTGTGTTTATATTCAATTGTAAACTCTTTTCTTTTAAATCATCAAATAATTTGTTTATATGATTGAATGGTATCTAATTATCTATTGTTTTAATTTTATAATTTTTAAATACATATCATATTATTACTATAAAATAGTTTTATTGTGGTCTAAACTTATATTGATGAGTTTTCCCCATTGAGCACTACATGTTCAACTAGTTTCAACATCTCAAAGGTCATTGGGAAATCAGATCACATTCATGAGGGGATAAAAACCCATATTTGAGGTTTTAATATTTTGTTGTCAAAATTGGTGTATAACGTGAGGTATTTAGTTATACATTGTATAATTTAATTGGAATAAAATCACCAACAATGATAATGTAAGTCTATTATGATCAACAATCATCCACTACTATCTTCTTTAGTTTTTTTCTTCAGTCTTGTTTGGTTATGATTTCCAACAACTAATATTCATTTATAATTTCATTCTAATTTTGCGTAATTTTTGTAATTCATTTCAAAAACCAACATTATATTATTATAGTTATTTATTAGTAATATTTAATATAGAGATAATAGAAAATAGGTTAGTGTAAGCATCCTCCTTGAGATTGACTCCAGGGCGTGCCACAATGGTGCTTTCATCGTATAATAAAAATTTAACTTAATAAGATAAAATGAATAAAAACACTATTATCAATTTGCATATGTTTCCTAGCATTCCAAGCACATATACACACTATTTTTCATAAAAACAAAAATAAACCTAAATATTTAGAAAAATAAAAAAGGATTCATTGAATGTCATTTGTTTTTTAGAAATTTTTTTAGGGAGATTATTATAATTATCTTCCTTTTTAAAACTTTTATGGATATCCTATAAAGGAAGATACAATGAATATTCAAATTGAAAAAAAAACACCATCATGCTTCAAAAGAATTTAAATTTTCTCGAAAAAGAAAGAATGATGGTTGCATTGATGGCCACCAAAGTTGATGATGTAAATGTCTTATAGAAGCAATGAAAATATAGAAAAGATGAATATACTGAAATGATTGTTCCACCTAAATTTCAATATGATATTGGTGAGCTTGAATAAAAACATTAAGATGCACTTATCTCCCCAATAATTGAGTTCCTAGTTTAACTACATGATGAAAATTATTTTGAAGCTGAATTTTTTTGGGAGATTTAATTTCAGAGAATTATTTTCTTTCAAAGTAAATTGATTTTAAATTGTAAATAAATCTTACATATTTATACTTTTTATATTTATAACCACTACTTTCGGCCCTAGATGAAGAAGATAAAGTTGTTTTTTGGGTTGAACAGAAGTTGGAGAAACCATTCGATTTATTAAACAGTGAAATCGAGGGTAATGGTACTAAAGAAAAAATCCATGAGGAACCATTTTACAAACCATAAATATATTACGATCCACATTATATTGATCTATATTCAACACTAGTGGATGGTAATTCTCTATATGAACAAACCGGGGAACACCCATTTATTTTTTCCCTCCCACACTGTAACTCAAATGTATTCCTTTATCTCTTCAGGGGGTTTTGACTATTTTTAATTTAGTTTACATTGTCCACTCCTATCATATATTGATGTATGTTTGGACAATTAAATTTTGTTTTTTACATATCATGAGACCCCATCCACATTCTATTTAGTGTTAAACAATTATTATTTCCAAACCAGGGGTTGTAAAAACCTATCACCCTCTTAGGGGGTCAAACCATGCATTATCACTTTTCTTTTCCATTTTTTAATTATTTTTTTAATATCATTCATTTATGTTTAATTTTGTATTTTTTATGAGCTGAACTCAATGATACCACTCAAAAATAATGTTAGGTTGTCTCTTTTCCACACTATAGTTTTTCTTCCTTTATTAGTATTTTGAGATAAAATGGGAGGTAGTGGAATTTATGTGGTGGGATCAAACTACTAGTTTAATTTTTGTTTTATATTTAGTTTTATTTTCATTTTGGGGTTATTTTATTGGAAGTAAATATTCTAATCATTTGTCACATTTCAATTAATATTTAATGTGGAAATTATTTTTGAATAATGTATTTTATATTATTGTTGATATGAAGAATTTTTCCTTGAATTTTATTTTCAAACAATATTATGAGTTTGAATAATTAATGAAATTCATGATAATAAAACACTGAATCAATATATTTTTAATTTTGTGAGGCATTCTAATCCATCTTGGAATATTCATTCTAGTACACAAACATACATGAGGGAAACATGGATTTTTTGTGAGAACCAAAATTTATAATTTTCCACTTCCAAATATATGGATTTCATGGAATGTTTTCAATATTTCTGTGGAACCAAATTTTCTATCCACATATTATCCAAGGACCCACCTTTATATCTAAACATAGTTTTCTTTTAGATTTTATGAATTTATATATAGGTTTACGCCACTATACAAGCTAATTTTTCCTTACCTACCAATAGTATTAATATTTTTGCATGGATAAAAAATGTTTGAGTGTTGGAGAAGTTCATTTTGTGTTTGTTATTTTGGATGTGTATAATTTATGTGCTGTGTGAGGTGGGTGTGTGATCATTTTGTAATGTCTATTATTAGAAAATGGGGATTGAGTTATCATTTCATTGTTCATTATTCATATCATCCAGTTCTCCTTCCAAAAAAAGAAAAAAATATGGGGTTGAGATTGAAATTATCATTTTAATATCTTTTATGAGACATGTTTAATCTATAATAAATAAAAATATTTTCATTCATTTGGTTTATTCAATTGTAATCTTATCCTCAATGAAAAAAATAAAAAAAGGGAAAATAATGTTTTTCATATTTAGATGTTTAAAAAAACTGTAATAATATGGATGATATCATTCTTTGTAATCAATGATTGACTCATGACTCATGTCACAAAAAATGGAGTAGTGTTGTTGTAATATCCAAATAATTCTGTATAATTGTTTTTAATTATATGGAATTATTTTGAGACTACGAAATCTAACGACGCACTATTTTGAGGCCCGGAGTGGCCCGAATGATCAATTGAAGTTATGATAAGATTTAATTAGTGCGCTTAAATATTTTTCATTAAAACGTGTAATAACTCGTAAACTATTGTAGAATTGGAATTCAGAGGGAACAGTTGTGCACAGGATGAAGGCTTTACCCATGGTGTGACTTAAGATTAGTTGGCGTGGGTAACCTTTGAGAAAACCCCAAAATGGCATAACCGTAAATAAAATATTTAAATAATGTAATTTTTTTTAAAAGGATTATAACTCAGAAACAATAACTCGGATTAAAAATCTATGACCACCTCTAAACTCGTGATGGTATTCTTTTTATAGGCAGATACTAACAGTGGCTGACATGTGTCACCAGATAAAGATAGTTATTGGCAGTAAATAAAATAAGTAAGTGGCAATTATTTTATTGTAAAACCCATAACTTTTAAACTGTATCTCGGATGGAAAATACGATAATAGAATTGGGTTCGTTGTGGTGTGATTAATTTATGAAGATCCAAACCATGACCGGAACGGGTCGAGGGTGACTGTTAATAATTTTCTGAACTTTCTTTTGGGTACGTTCAGTAACCATGTGAGTGGTGTTTTTTAACTCTTGAACGGGTGCTCGGAATTAAAATACGAGGATACTGTTGAACTCACAGTGCCAATATTCTCTTAATTAGTCCATCACCCCGACCGCAGTAGTTCGATGGTGGGAATTAGTTTTCAGACAATTCATGGGAGAAAATAAAATAAACATGATTTATTTTATTTTTCAAATTGAATCCTCCCATTTGAAACATGAAGGTGGGGACAAACCAGGGTGGTATGACATGTAATGTTGGGAATTAAATGCATGTTTACACAAAATGTGGAACCAAATTCCTCTTTAATTAATATTATTTGTTAATTCATAATAAATTAATCAACTTTAACTCTTGGATTTGTCCAAATTATATGTGCCAACATATTTTAAGTAATGATGAAACATTAATTAAAATATTCCTTAAGCTTATTTATTTTGGAACCTCACCTACCATGGGAAAAGGGATTGAAAGAGGAGGGGAGTGCATTGTAGAGTTGGAAATATATTTATCCCACAAAGGATATCCTCCAATGAAGAATGGCATTCAGAATCAAAGAATGAGGAACTGTCCTTGGAGCGTCTTGCGGGAGTGATGAACGCTGATGTCACTCTTCAACAACTTCCTCTTTATCCTCGCAACATCACCAATGGAAAATTGTGGTAGGGGATTTATATATGATAAAATTTATTTATCGATTCATTATATACTAGTTTACTAACGACGATGTCCAAACTAACATGGTCATCGTCCTGCACTTAAACCTTGCCGCTTTTTCATTTGTTCTTTGTTCGCTCTTCATGCATTGATCGACACCAAGATTTTAATGATAATAGAAGCATGGAGTGTTTCTGAGCATTACATATGGATGTGGATCCCTCAACATGATGATCATGAATTTTTGAACAACAAAATTTTCATGCTTGGAACGAAGCTGTGATGGCTCGCGGATGAAGGTGGTGGCTGGCACACGGCATACCGCGAGGAAGGTGGGGTGGTGCACGTCTGCACTGCCGGTTGAGTAGGAGGCCATGGAACATCATCCACGGCGGAGATAGGGGTGGAGGAATGTATGTCAGTAGGCCACGTGGCAGAGTGGCAGTGTTGGTCCGTGTCATAGGAGCAGAAGGCCGCAGTCACTTGGCTGCGGTAGAGGGCGGAGGGTGGTCAACACCAGGCCTGCTGCCAAGGATCAGCGGCACACGACCGCACCTCTGGGAGGAGGATAGAATGGAGCACCGATCGGGCATTGAAATTTGGTGGGACCCACTTAGTTCTCACGGTGACAAGGCTGTGCCTATGGCGCTGCACATTGTGGTTCCGAACAGAAGGGGGTTCGCCCCCCCTTCGACACCAGGTCGGGCGGACCAAACCCAGCGGGCTACGCCCATAGCGTGCCGGGCTACGCTGGGCTGCTCCCTACATGGGCCAGGCTAGACCATAACCTAGTAGGCTAGGCATGTCATGTCACATGCCACCCAAACTAGGCCGGGTTGGGATGGGTCGATCTGACTGGCTCTGACCAGACCCGGGCCCATCCGGACCACATTTCGCCTTTTCTGCTATAACATGAGAATTGGGTGTCCGTTTGATGAGCCATCTATAGAACCAAAATCCTTGTATCGAGATGGTCCTTTTGGTATAATCCACTTGAGTTATGGATAAGGAATGAGTATAGCGGGGATGGATCAGACCTCGAATCCAACCGGGCCGTTAGAGCAGAAATGCTAACAACTTACAGTCTGGATATCCAATTGGCGTGTCGTCCATTGCGTTGGGTACCTTATAACATGACGAAACATTAGGATAATTTTTTATGGGTCTTTTAGGAAGCTGAGTTATGAATTTTGTCTTGGGTAGCGGTTCTCCCAAGTGTGCTACATATGGAACCCTGTGACTGGCTGATATTTGATGACTACAGACCATTTCGACATAGATTAACATGACAGGCCCAGTGAGGATTGCCTCTGTGTGATGCGGTAGACCCATGGTGGGGAGTTCCTCTGTTTGATGCAACAGATACATGGTATTTGACAGGAGGAATACATCAGTAGTCCACTAGGGGGAGCACCTTTGTGTGACATGGCAGACCAATGGTCATGAGCGCATTTGTGTGATGCAGCAGACCCATGGTACTCGACTGGAGAAAAACCTCAGTTGTCCAAGGTTAATAGAAAGATCCTATGTGTGATGTTGCAGGCCCACTATACTCATTAGAGGATGAGTTCTCTTGTAGCTGAGGTGTTTGATGTTGTGACTGGTAATGTTACTTGTTATTATCCCTAGAGAATACATTGGATGGCTATCAGCATTCATAGCGATCATGTGTGGGTCAGATCCGATGTGGGTTAGTTCATAGTGATCCTGTGTGGGTCAGTGCCTTCCAATCTTATGTGGGTCATATCCCGTGTGGGTCAGCGCTTAGCGATCCTATGTGAGTCAGCGCATACCGATCCAGTGTGGGTAAGATCTTGTGTGGCTCATTACAGGGGTTAGTACCTATAGATCCTATGTGGGACAGACTTTGTATAATCATCATCAGCGACTCTTGACAAAATAAGATGATCTAGCTTCATAACAAGTCATATGTACTTCTATACTTCACTAAAAACCTGGTTTGACCTGAGACTATGTTTGAACTTAGACTTTTTCCCTCCTGGTAGTAGGGTGTTTTAGTATTTAGTTACCAATAAATGTGGCTATAGTTCATCCAGGACTATGAATTTGAGATATTCTATACTCCTAGGGAAGGGAATGAGGTTGATGATGCACTCATCAAGTATGTATGATCTACAAATACTGAGTGAGGCGTTATATTAGCTAGTCACACTACAGATATCCTTCGTGGATAGAGATGAAGCAACATACCTCCAACCTATGACAGTCACTCCCCCACTTCTTTATCAAGCTCAGGATGTATAGATTGGGACACTAACTATGAGCCTCAACATGCTCGGATATCCATAGGGTTGGCACCTGATGGATTTTATGAATGTGGGGAGCACACCATCTTTTTTAAAGGACGTACTATCATACCAGTGACACTGCAGGAGGTTGGGTTGAGGGAGTTCCATACGTCGCCTATAGCGGTACATCCAAAAATGGAGAAGATGTACTAGGACCTTTGGTGTCACAATTGGTGGAATGGGATGAAGAAAGCAGTGGCATGCTTTTTATCCCGATGACCCTCTTGTCAGCAAATTAATATTTCACAGAGATGGAATAGGCCTTATGCTGACAAGAGATAGAGACCTTTGGTGTTCTATGAGGAGGAAATTTTTTTCTTCACTGTCTCCCCTCGACGGGGACTACAGAGAATTGTCTATGGTGGAAAGTTATCATCATGGTTTTCGGACCATTTCAGAAACTTTGTAGGATTGGTGAGGTTGTATACCGCTTGGCACTACCACCACAGTTGGAGTGGGTGCACAACGTCTTCCCCATATCCCAGCCGACGAGATAGGTGCATGACCCTTCTCATTTCATCAACCTTGGTCAGCTAGACTTTGATGATGGGGCAACATTTATAGAGGTTCATATAGAGATTTAGGATCAACAAGAGCGAATACTTTTTGGGAAGTTGATACCTGTGGTGCACATTCACTAGCAGCATGAGAACCTCCAGGAGATCACATGGGAGTAGGAGGCTCAGATCCATTCTCATTACCCCCATTTGTTTTCATAGTTTTTGTTGTGGCTTTCGTGGATGTAAATCCTTATAGATGAGAGAATGCAATGCCCCTAAAATTCCGTATATTTTTTTCAATTATATGGAATTATTTCTGTTAAGTCAAAAGTCTTCTTTTGGATTTTACATCATGTTTTGGAAATCACAAATATATTCTGTCATATTTTGAAAATCTCAAATGTATTATATCATATATGTTTGTAAATAACAAATTGTCTTTTATCATGTTTATCGTATCGTACGATGTTAATCGTACCGACCAAAACATATCGTACTGACTCTGTCAAACGTATCGTACTGACTCTGTCAAACGTATCGTACTGACTCTGTCGATCGTATCGTACTGACTCTGCTATTCAGATGATCATTATTTGTTTTGGTAATTTGTCAAAAAACTCTCTCTGCATATGAATCATACTCATGTTTTACATTTCTATATATCTCTTGTACTAACAAAACGATGTCGTTGAGTTAGTTATGTACTAATCAAAACGATGTCGTGCTTTCTGTTTCAATATGACCGTTGGAGGCAATATGACCGTTGGAACCCGAGGCCTATAAATAGGAGGTCATTTGAAGCTGAGAGGAGAACTGATGAACGAAGAGACTCTGTGAACTACAAAGATTCTAGAGAGAGACACTGTGACTTCTCTCATCAGCCTTGTGCGTCCGATCATCGTATCGAGGGCTTTCAAGTAATTGAAAGACAGAGGTGCCGATTACCTGCAAAATCGAGGGCTGCCGGGGATAGGCAGACAGACGAGCCGATCATCGTATCGAGGGCTGCCGGGGATAGGCAGACAGACGAGCCGATCATCGTATCGAGGGCTGCCGGGGATAGGCAGACAGACGTGCCGATAATCGTATCGAGGGCTCACCAAGGTGTTGGTGAGACAGACCTTTTATCCTAGGTGAAAGGATAACCCTTCTCTTTGGGTTAAAAGAATTGTATTACTTTTACATTTCCGCTGTTGTATTAGAAAGGGATTTGTATTGTTTCCTTTCTTTCTTATTCAATTGTAATTGTTTCAATTACAATCATTCTATTACATATTGTATCAATTGATTCTATACGCTTTAAGGTAGAATCATTCATATTTGTATTACTCTGATTATTGTGTTCATCTTGAATACAATTGTTTTACTTTACATTAGTATTACAATACATCATACCTTTTACATTCAATACAATTGTGGGTGTTTGTATTTGTATTAGTTTAAGTTCATTTAAACTAATCTCTTTGTTTCTAAAACTCAAAGTTTTTAAACCTACAATTCACCCCCCCTCTTGTATTGTTCCATCTAATAGACTTTTATATCTACTATTCGATCCAACAATTGGTATCAGAGGCGGTTTTCCACTGATTTGTTTTACTAGATTTATTTCTTATTACTATCTTGAATACTTACTACACTAACGTGTGGAGTGGAAAAGTTGTTTTTGTTATATTAGATGGCAGGAATGAATATCGGATCTATAGATAATCTGAATCCTTCTAGACCACCAATCTTTGATGGGAATGATTATGAGTATTGGAGAGATCGTATGAAGACTTTCGTCATCAATACTGGTGTAGACAATTTTATTATGCTTACTGGGGGTTACAAAATTCCTGACAAAGAAGTTAGTACTTTTACCAACCAAGAGAAGCAAGAATATCAACTGAATTTCAAGGTACGCAATACTTTATTATGCTCTATGACCAGGAATATATATAGTCAGATATCTTCATGTGAAGCAGCCAACTGTATTTGGAAGAAATTAGAAGTCACTCATTTTGGTACATCCAAAGTTATAGAAACAAGGAGAGCAATGCTTCGAGCAGAGTATCATGGATTTGTTTTTCCTTATGGAGAGCCAGTATGTAAAGTGCAACAAAGGTTTATGACAATTGTCAACAGCTTACAATCTATGGGAGAAAAATGTCTTGATGATGAAGCTCTTGTTGATAAGATTATAGATATTATGCCAAATGAATGGGAGTCAAAAAGAACAGCTATTGATGAAAATAGAAAAGTTTCCCAGATTACTCTTGATGAACTCTTTGGAACTCTTCTACAGCACGAGACAAGAATGAAGAGAGATGCTGATTTCAATAAGAAGAAGAATGGGAATGGAAGTGTAGCCTTTGCATCTAAAGCCAAAACACCTGAAAGGGTTACAAGATCTAAATCCAAGAAAGTTGTTGTATCTGATTCAAGTGAATGTAATCTTTCGGATAATGAGTTAGCTAATCTTGCTCGGAGGATGAACAAGATTGTGGGAAAGAAAGATTTTCAATATAGATTCAAAAAGAAAGACAGGAAAGATAGGAAAGATTCAGAGGTAACTTGTTATGAATTCAAGAAAGCAGGACATATAAGGCCTGATTGTCCTTTACTAAAGAGGAAAGATAGAAAAGAGAAACACTCTGAAAGAAACAAGAAAAGGTTTTATAAGACAAAGAAGGTCTTGAAAGCAAATGATACATGGAGTGCAAGTGGTAGTGATTCCTCAGATGATTCTTCTGAATATGAGACGTCAGGACAAAGGAATATTGGACTTCTAGCCAGACTACCAATTGAAGATCATTGTCTCATGGCTAAGGTACATAATGCTGAAGCTGTTACAAATGTCTCTTTAAATGCAAATTATGTTGATAATAGATATTATGAATCTTCAAATGATGAACCCTCATCATCAGAAGATGATACTTTACCTTCTTTTGAAGAAGTTTCTAGATTTGCTAAGTTACTTGAAAATGAAAATTCTAAACTCAAAAAGAGATTTGAAAAAGCAAATTCTAGAATTTCTATTCTGACTAAAGAGGTATCAGATCTTTCTAAAGATCTTGATGAGAAAACTGCTGATTTTGAAAATATTTTAAAAACCCTTGAGAAAGTTAAATCTGAAAAGGATAAACTTTCTAAGGATCTTGAAACTGCTATTTCAAAGAAAGATATATTAGAGTCTAACTCTAGTTCAAATTCAAATGTTTTAGAAAACAAGAATTTGGTTTTAAAACTAAAGTCAGAGATTTTATCCTTGAAAAAGTGTTTGTCAAACTTTACTCATGGAAAAGAAAACTTTGATAGGATGTATTCTCAAATTAGACCGTTGAGAAATCATTCTGGTCTTGGTTATACTTATTCCAAACCTGTTTTTAGTAGTAACTATTTTGTTCCTCAAAAAACCATTTTCTGTTCCAAGTGTCAATGTGGTGGACATTGGAGAAGAGATTTTTCTCTTAACAAAACTCAATCCTTAGGATTTCATAAAGCTCATTTTGCAAAACAAATGTGGATTCCTAAGATTCTTTTATCTAACCCTTCTGGATCCAAACAAGTTTGGATTCCGAAAATCTAATTGTTTCTTTTTCAGGAAAATCAGAAGTGTACCAATAAAAACATTTGGTACATGGATAGTGGTTGTTCTCGACATATGACTGGAAACAAAGATTTCTTTGAAAAGGTTATCAAAACAAAAGGTGGAAAGGTTACCTTCGGAGATAATGCTCAAGGAAAGATTGTTGGTATAGGTAATATCGTTTTCCTTGGAAAAGTTCTTATTTCGAATGTTTTATTTGTAAAAGGTCTTAGGCACAATCTCATCAGCATAAGTCAATTATGTGATGAAGGTTACCTTGTGAATTTTAGAAATGATAAGTGTCTAGTTCACAATTCCAAGGACGAATTCATTCTATCTGCCCATAGGCAAGAGAATGTTTACACTATTAACCTAGAAGACCTTAGGAACCAAAACTTACCTTGCTTAAGTGTAATAGAAGACCAATCGTGGCTATGGCATAGGAGATTAGGACACTGTAATTTGAGAAACCTAAGAAAACTCTCAAAGAAAGGACTTGTAAAAGGGCTACCGGATCTTAGATATGATTCTTCAAAAGTCTGTGATCCTTGTCAATATGGCAAGCAACATAAAACTAGCTTTAAACCAATTAATGAAGTTTCAACTTCTAATGCATTACAGCTTGTGCATATGGATTTGTTTGGTCCTTCACAATCTGGAAGCATTGGAGGCAAATACTATGTATTTGTTTTAGTTGATGACTTTACTAGATTTACATGGGTCTATTTTCTCACAAAGAAATCTGAAGCCTTTTTATATTTCAAAACTTTTAGAGCCCAAGTTAAAAATGAGAAAAACCTACCATTGATAACTATTCATAGTGATCATGGTGGTGAATTTCAAAATTCAGATTTTGAAACTTTTTGTAGTAAGAAAGGTATTACTCACAATTTCTCAGCACCAAGAACTCCTCAGCAAAATGGGGTTGTTGAAAGAAGAAATCGTATTCTTCAGGAAATGACTCGAACCATGTTGAGTGAATACTCAATTGCTAAGCACTTTTGGGCTGAAGCTGTTAGTACTGCCTGTTATACTATAAATCGTGTTTTAACTAGACCATTTCTTAATAAAACTCCTTATGAGTTATGGACTGGCCGAAAACCTAAAGTTTCTTACTTCAAAGTTTTTGGATGCAAAGTGTTCATTCTGAACACAAAAGATAATTTACACAAATTTGCACCAAAATCTGATGAAGGAATCTTTCTAGGCTATTCCACAACCTCTAAGGCTTATAGAGTTTTCAATAAAAACACTTGTACTGTTGAAGAAACAGTACATGTAAAATTTGATGAAACTAACCCTTTTGTTTTCAACCAACCCAATCCTACATCCTCGGATGTGTTTTCCAAAAATGTTTATCAACCTATATTAGAAGAACATTCTGATAAGGAAAATGTTCAAGAAAGTGTTCCTGAAACATTTACCACAGAAGATTTTCTGCCATATGTTGATGAACAGGTTTTACAAAACCCAAATCAATTGTTTCCTAGGAATCATCCCAGTGATAACATCATTGGTGATATAAATCAACCTGTAAGGACTAGAAATTCCTTATGAAATGAAATAGAACATCTTGCTTTTCTTTCCCAATTTGAACCTAAAAGTCCAAGTGAGGCCTTAGGTGATGATGATTGGATCAAAGCAATGCAGGATGAACTAAATGAATTTGAAAGGAATCAAGTCTGGACTTTAGTTGAAAGACCTAAAGAAACAACTGTAATTGGTGTAAAATGGGTTTTCAGAAACAAGTGTGATGAAAATGGAATCATTGTAAGAAATAAAGCAAGACTTGTTGCTAAAGGCTATAATCAACAAGAGGGAATAGACTATGAGGAAACATATGCTCCTGTAGCTAGACTTGAATCTATTCGTAATCTATTAGCCTTCGCAGCATATTTCAATTTCAAACTATTTCAAATGGACGTCAAATGTGCTTTTTTAAATGGTTTTGTTCAAGAAGAAGTTTTTGTTGAACAACCTCCTGGTTTTCAAGACCCAAAACATCCTGATCATGTTTTTAAACTTACCAAGGCTCTATATGGTCTTAAACAAGCCCCTAGAGCATGGTATGATAGACTTACAGGATTTCTTTTACAAAACAATTATAGAAAAGGTACAGCTGATCCAACTCTTTTTATCAAAATGGAAAACAAAAATGTTTTGGTTGTCCAAATCTATGTTGATGACATCATATTTGGATCAACTCAGAAATCTTTAACCGATTCTTTTGCAAATTTAATGAAATCTGAGTTTGAGATGAGTATGATGGGTGAGTTAACATTCTTTCTAGGTTTTCAAATTTCTCAAAAACCAGAAGGAACTTATATATCTCAACATAAGTATATTAAAGACTTACTCAAAAAGTATGGATTTGACAAAACTAAAAGTATTAGCACCCCAATTGGTACCTCAAATACTCTTGATCTTGATGAAACTGGGAAACCAGTAGATCAAACAATTTTTAGAGGTATGATAGGGAGTTTCCTATACTTGACAGCTAGTCGACCCGACTTGATGTTTTCTGTATGCTTATGTGCAAGATATCAATCTAATCCAAAAGAGTCTCACTTAAAAGCCGTAAAGAGAATCTTTCGGTATTTAAAAGACACATTGGATTTAGGACTTTTTTACTCTTCTGGAAATGAATTTGTTTTAAAAAGTTTTTCAGATGCTGACTTTGGTGGTTGTAGAATGGATAGAAAAAGTACATCTGGAACATGTAATTTCTTAATAGATTCTTTGGTTTCTTGGTCCTGCAAGAAACAACACTCGGTAGCACTCTCCACTGCTGAAGCTGAATATGTAGCAGTTGGAAGTTGCTGTGCTCAAGTATTGTGGATGCAGCACACACTCACTGACTATGGTTTGAGTTTCTCCAAAACTCAAATTCTTTGTGATAATACAAGTGCCATAGCTCTTAGTAAGAACCCAGCACATCACTCTCGTGCAAAACACATAGATGTTAGGCATCACTTTCTTAGGGATCACACACAAAAAGGAGATATTATTTTACAATTCATCGGAACGCAAGAACAACTTGCTGACATTTTTACAAAACCTTTACCTTCCGATAGATTTGAATTTATAAAACAGAAGCTAGGAATGATTACATTAAAATAATCATTCATATCTACTTCCTGTTTTAAATCTCTCCTTATAGTAAGAAACTCCTCGTAGAAAGGGGGAGGACATTTCTTTATGTCTTTATGTTTCTGATCTTTAAATATTTACTCTATTTATATATGTTTCTTTCTGTTTATCGTATTGACCATTTCAATTTTTCAGTTTATCGTATTGACCTTTTCAATTTTTCTGTTTATCGTATTGAGATTCTTTTCCATCGTATCATTCAATAAATTTTGAATCGACCGATGATGGTATTGAAATTCTTTTCCATCGTACCATTCAAATTTTTTTTGAATCGACCGATGATGGTATTGAAATTCTTTTCCATCGTACCATTCAAATTTTTTTTGAATCGACCGATGATGGTATTGAAATTCTTTTCCATCGTACCATTCAAATTTTTTTTTGAATCGACCGATGATGGTATTCAAATTCTTTTCCATCGTACCATTCATTTTTTTTAATTGACCGATGATAGTATTGAGATTGTTTTCCATCGTAATGTCACCAAAACCAGCAATCACCTTACGATCTTCGACAGGTATTATTTTTCATTTTATTTTATTTTTATTTCTAACCGTTGATCTGCTTTTCTTTAATCCTGACCGTAGAAGATCAACAGTCATATTTTTTTTGCCTATAAATACCCCCCTCCCCTCCCCAAACCCACATCGTTTGTCCAGGAATTGAGGCGAAGCTCTGCTCAACCGGCTATAATCAATCGTACGATCTTCTCAATCGGCATCATCTTTATGTCTCAATCTTCTGCCAACACTCCCGCTGATATGTCTTCAAAGACCTTTACAGAGAAAGACTTTCACAGAGAAAGGTTAGTATCCCGAGAATTCTTTGATACGTACGATTCTACAATCAAGAGGATTATTTTGTTTCAAGGATGGGAACATCTCTGTGTGGAAAAGCCTGATACTCAAGATCCAGTTCTGTTTGATGAAGTGTGTCAATTCTACAAAACCGTTTCTTTTGACAAGGATATGAATATTAACTTCGCTGTGTACGATAGAAAGTTATCTATGTCTGTGAAACAAGCGGCGCATTTTCTAAATGTTTCTATAGAAGGTGATGCATTCTGTCCATCTCATAAACTTCCAGAGGAAGTTGGTACTTTCAATAGAGAAAATGCTGAAAAGTCTTTGTTTGTTGTTAATGAGGGAAAGAGGAAAGTTTATCATCTTTCACCGGACAATAGGTTTGTCACTCTATGGATGAAAGGTTTCCTTGTTCCAAGGAAAGGGGATAGAGAAACCCTTAAAGTTTCTGATGTCTTTATGCTTGACTACCTTGTGAATATGAGGAAGGTAAATCTCATGGGATATATTTTTGAAACCGTCAAGAACGTCAAGAAAGGAGGGATTAAATCCCAGATAATAATGTATCCAGCTATCCTTACAAAATTCATTCTTGAGAGTATGAAGTTCTGTAATATTCCATTGAAAGGAGAACCTATGGATTTGTGGCCGTCTTTGATTAATAAGAGTACGATGAAAAAGCTGAATGTTTGTTTTGATTCAAATTCAAAACTTTTTGTCAGAGATGTAGAAGCTGAAGTGCCTGAAAATCAATCGGCACCTATGCCAGCTAAGGACAATCAATCGGCCGGTGTTACTCGAAAGTCTGATCCGCAGACTAGTTCAAAGCCGAAGAAGAAGCCGAGGTACAGTAAAGAAGTTGTTGCAAAGTGGAGAAAGGACAAGGAACAGAGAAAAGAGGGTGATCCGAAGTTTGGACTTGATCCTGCTGAGGCCTTTGCAGAAAGGATAAGGGTAGAAGAAACCCTTCAAGCTGAAAAGAAAAAGAAGACTCTTTTGAAAAGAAAGGCTCAGGACTTTGATATCTCTAAAGTCTTGAAAGCAGTTGAACATGCTAGTGCTCAACTAACTGTGGAAGTACATCAAGAGCCAATCGTACAGAGTCAGCCTGAGAAAGAAAAAGGGAAACAAGTGATAGAAGAAGTGGAAGAAGAAGAAGAAGATTTTCTTTTAGAATATCTTCAAAGTTCAAAGAAAAGTAGAGAGGAATCGCTTCAAAAGCTGAGCGAAGATGTTCAACAAGTTTCTCATGCCGATCAGGAAAGATCACCGGACAGGGTGTCATCTAAAGAAAAGAAAGATGCTCAATCTTCTCATTCTGACAAAGTTGTTGTCATCAGTGATAAAGTAGAAGAAAGAAAGCAGAATGTAAAAGAGAAAGGGAAACAGCCTGTTGTTGAATCAAGCAGATCATATCAACTAGCATCGTACGATGATGATACTGATTCAGAGCATACAATCTCTCTTAAGAAGAGTGATTACATTGTTCATGTTTTGAGAAGAATGGAGAAAACTATTCCTTATTTCCCGAGGCTGGAAGGAAAGATTGATTTTATTACTGAAAATCAGAGAAAGAAGTTTGGATCTGTGAAAGAATTGAGGAAGAAAGTTTTATCTGTAGAAGCCGATTTAAAAGTTCTTTCAGAAAGCTCTGTTGTTCATAGGAAGGCATGTAATAAGATGACTAAGTGGTCGTACAAAACAGAGAGCTCAATCAATGACCATGAGATTGCTATTGAAGATATAAGAAGGTTATCAAATGATCTTGCAATTGCTTTCAACAAGCTTGATAAAGAAACAGTTGAAAGGCTGAATCTTTTATCTTCTCAAAGAGCCGATGTTCCTTCAGTGAAGGATTTGCAAGAGAGGATGAATGCTTTCCAATCAGAATTTTCGAAGGTTTCATCTTTCAAAGATGAAATGGTTTTACTGCAGAAACAAAATTCTGAGTTGTCCAAGGATAACAAGACTTTGCAAAGCAGAATTGATACCCTTGAAGAGGTAATCAGAGTCCAAGAGGAAACCATCAGAAATCAGGATCAGATTTTTGCGGATCAACAGGAGCTTCTCAAAACTCAGGGTGAATCAATTTCTGAAGACAAGAAGGAGATCAAGAAGATGAAAGCCGTGCTTCATGAGCTGATAAAGAAGGAGAAGGAAAGAGAGAAATGATTGTTGTATTTGTTTCTTTTGAAACTTGTTTGTTTTGTAATAACTCTTATAATTCTCTCTTTTATCCATTGTCTTGTTTTACTTCACTAACTCTTTCAGACAATTCTAAATTACTCCTTTCTTTTTGTAAATCACAAAGGGGGAGAATATTTACAAAGCAAAGATTGTTTTACAAAGGGGGAGAATGCAATACAATGCTCTTAAGGAGAATCTATGAATACAATCCTTAGGAAAGTCAATACCTAAGGGGGAGTTAGTTGTATTCTATTTCTTATTCAGAAGAGTTTTCAATAACTCAGGGGGAGATAAGTATTTCTTGTTTCATTTACTTTGTGTGTTTGTGCTTTCCAAAAAGGGGGAGATTGTTAAGTCAAAAGTCTTCTTTTGGCTTTTACATCATGTTTTGGAAATCACAAATATATTCTGTCATATTTTGAAAATCTCAAATGTATTATATCATATATGTTTGTAAATAAAAAATTGTCTTTTATCATGTTTATCGTATCGTACGATGTTAATCGTACCGACCAAAACATATCGTACTGACTCTGTCAAACGTATCGTACTGACTCTGTCAAACGTATCGTACTGACTCTGTCGATCGTATCGTACTGACTCTGCTATTCAGATGATCATTATTTGTTTTGGTACTTTGTCAAAAAACTCTCTCTGCATATGAATCATACTCATGTTTTACATTTCTATATATCTCTTGTACTAACAAAACGATGTCGTTGAGTTAGTTATGTACTAATCAAAACGATGTCGTGCTTTCTGTTTCAATATGACCGTTGGAGGCAATATGACCGTTGGAACCCGAGGCCTATAAATAGGAGGTCATTTGAAGCTGAGAGGAGAACTGACGAACGAAGAGACTATGTGAACTACAAAGATTCTAGAGAGAGACACTGTGACTTCTCTCATCAGCCTTGTGCGTCCGATCATCGTATCGAGGGCTTTCAAGTAATTGAAAGACAGAGGTGCCGATTACCTGCAAAATCGAGGGCTGCCGGGGATAGGCAGACAGACGAGCCGATCATCGTATCGAGGGCTGCCGGGGATAGGCAGACAGACGAGCCGATCATCGTATCGAGGGCTGCCGGGGATAGGCAGACAGACGTGCCGATAATCGTATCGAGGGCTCACCAAGGTGTTGGTGAGACAGACCTTTTATCCTAGGTGAAAGGATAACCCTTCTCTTTGGGTTAAAAGAATTGTATTACTTTTACATTTCCGCTGTTGTATTAGAAAGGGATTTGTATTGTTTCCTTTCTTTCTTATTCAATTGTAATTGTTTCAATTACAATCATTCTATTACATATTGTATCAATTGATTCTATACGCTTTAAGGTAGAATCATTCATATTTGTATTACTCTGATTATTGTGTTCATCTTGAATACAATTGTTTTACTTTACATTAGTATTACAATACATCATACCTTTTACATTCAATACAATTGTGGGTGTTTGTATTTGTATTAGTTTAAGTTCATTTAAACTAATCTCTTTGTTTCTAAAACTCAAAGTTTTTAAACCTACAATTCACCCCCCCTCTTGTATTGTTCCATCTAATAGACTTTTATATCTACTATTCGATCCAACAATTTCGAGACCGTAAAACTTACAGTGTGAGATTCTTAGGCCCAGAGTGCCCAGAATGATCCATCAATGAGTTGTTAAGAATTAATTAGCGTGCATAAATAGTTTTCCTACAAATGTGGAATAACTCTTAAACGATAACATAGATCAAAAATATAAGAGCATCCTTACTGTCATGGTGGCGGGTTTACCCTAGGTGCAACTTATGTTTTGTCGGTACGGGCCTCCTGTGAGAAAAACCAAAAATGACATAACTATAAATAAAATAATTAAATAAAGTTATTTTTTTTTCAAATGGTTATAAATCACAAACGGTAACTCAGATTAATAATCTGAGACCACCGCTGAACTTGTGAGGGTATGATTTTTTAGGATGATACTAACTTTGGTTGGCGTGTGTCACTAGAAAATGATAGTTTTTGCCTATAAATAAAATAATTAAGTGACAATTATTTTATTTTAAAATCGATAACATTTAAAAGGTAACTCGTATTGGAAATATGAGAGTACCATTGAGTTCGTTGGGGCATGTTTCACTTAAGAAGATCCTATCCTCGACCGGTGTGTGTCGAGGGTGACAATTAATAATTTTTTGGACATTCTTTCAGGTACGTTCAGTAAACACGTGAGTGATATTTTGTAACATTTAAACTGGTGATTGTAATTGAAGTCCCAGGACACTGTTTAACTCAGAGTGCTGATATTCACTTACAGAGACCATCACCTCGACCATAGTAGTTAGTGGGTGTGAATTATTTTTCAGACTACTCATGGGAGAAAATAAAATAAACAAGCTTTATTTTATTTTTTAAATTGAAACCACCCATTTTAACCATGAAGGTGGGGACCAAATGTGGTTGGTCGTGCATTAAATGACGGGTATTAAATGCCCGGTCACACAACATGTGTAACCAAATTCCCCTTTAATTAATATGACACATTAATTTGGAATTAATGAATCAACTTTGACTCTAGTATTTCTCTAAATTAAACGTGACAACTTAATTTAATTAATTTATAAGCATTATATAAATTATATCTTAAGATTATTTATTTTGGCACCTCACCTCTTGAGGGAAAAGGGTTTAGCCATGGGGGAGAGAGATTTGAAGAGTTGGAAAGATCTTTCTCCAACAAAGGAGTCCATCCAATGTATAAATACATTCGTAATCGAATAATGAGGAACCGACATTGGAGTGTCTTGCTGGAGTGATGAACACCGACATCAATATTCAATGACTTCATCTTCTTCCTTACACCACCTCCAATGGAAAACTAAGTAAGGGGATTTATATGTGATTGAATTTATTTATCGATTCTTCATATTTTGGAATCATAATGGCGATGGCCAAACTAACATGTCCATCGTCAGGCACTTAAACATTGCCCCTTTTTCTTTTGTTCTTTAGGCGTTCTTCTTGTGTTCATCAACACCAAACTTTTAATGAAACTAGAAAAATAAAGTATTGTCGAGTGAGGCATATGGATGCAGAGTCCTCGATATTAGGATTTGAATATGTGAAAGACATAATTTTTAGGCTCAGAATGTTGTTGTGATGGCTCCTGGAAGAAGGCTGTGGCCAGTATCCAGCCGACCGTGAGGAAGGTGGGGCGGCGCGCATCCGCGCTGCCAGTTGCGCAAGAGGTCATGGGTCGTCGGCCATGGAGGAGCTAGGTGTGGCGGCTGGTATGCCTTCCGACTACGTGGCAGAGCAGGGGCACACATCTTCACCAACCAATCTATAGGTCGCGACCGCATGGTCATGGTGGAGGTCGGAGGATGGTTGACACTTGGCCGGCCGCATAGGATCAAGGGCGTGTGACTATGCCACTGGGAGGAGGAATGGCTAGCCATAGAAGTTCGGAAAGACCAGATCATGTCTCGTGGTGACATGGCAGTTCATAAGGTGTTTACCATTGCAATTCCTAATGGAAGGGGGTCTGCTCCCCCATTAGCGCCAGCTTGGGCGGACTACACCCAGCACGGGATGGGCCACGCTAGGACGCCCATTATGGGGCTCAGTCCGGACCCCGGAAAAGTGGGTTGGGCCCGTCAAGCCCCAGGCCATCTGATCTAGGTCGACCCTAACTGGGTCGGGTCGGACCGAACACGAGCCCATACAGACTCAGTTCTCTTTTTTGGTCGTAACATGAGAACCATCCGTCTGTTTGACCAACCGTCTATAACACCAGAATCCTTGGATAGAGATGGTTCTTTTGGTATACTCCACTAGAGTTTTGGTTAAGGTTGGAGTACAACTGGGTTGGATTGGACCCCGAATCCAACCGGGCCCTCGAAGTGGAACCTCTAATAACATACAGACCGGACGTCCAGTTGACGCGTCGGCTGTTGTGATGTGACATTTATGACATGAAAAACCTTTGGGATACATCTTCATCGGACATCATGGACATTGAGGTCTGAACGATGTCTTGGGGATCATTTTTTTAACACCCCAAGCTTCCACGATACGCTTCTCTTTCAATAATGCATTATCTTGCATTGTACACAAGTTCGAGATTCCAACACACTACGACCAATGGAAATAGCCATTTTGAATAGTAATACCCACATTTTGAAATGATATATATTTTATATTCCAAAATGGGCTTCATTTTTGGATTCAGAATACCTAATTAGACTATGTTGAATTTTTGGTATTTTTTTGAGAACATCAAATTTTTTATGAATAATGAAAAATACTTAAAAATAACATTTTTAATCAAAATAATTTATAGGGATAAATTATAATATTGAGTGGTTTTAAATTATAATTAGAATTTATTTTTACCATGTTATCCAATGGTGGTCATTAGAATTAATTTCACTTTGAAATTGGACATAATCAATTGTCAATCTTTTGATATATATTGTTTCTTAAAAACACGCCATTTGTTGTGACAGCGGGAATTAATTATAAAATTAATTGATGCAACTTATATGTTTGGAATTTTTTAAAACATACATCATTTTTGAATTCAGAATATCAATTATATGTCAGGGTGAAATTTTGGAACTGTTCAGAAAAACATCAATTTTTGATGAATAGTGAAACCACTAAGTGGTAGTTAAAAAACTGATTTTTCGTTTAAATGAAACATTACCACTTCTGTGATTTGATTTTCAAAAATCTAACATACATGGTGGTAATTAGGAAGTAAAATGTGGTTCAATGGGATTAAACTAAATTTTGATGAATATTAACTTTTGAGTTTAATTAATCGCAATTAATGGTAATTAGTGTAATTTAAGGTAAAGTTAATGTTATAATAATATGAAATGACATTTACACTTGTCCTACCCCTATTTGATGAATCATGGCCGACCAAGAAAATCCATGGGTCAACTTGGGGACCCCATGGAGCCACTTTGGTAGGAAAATGACATTAAAAACTTTTTATTTAATGTTAAAATAAAAATGTCACAAACATGAGTTATTTTACTAAAAATAATTTTAAAATGGGGTAATAAAAGTCATGTTTTTTGACTCTAAATATTAATTAAAAATATAAAAAGATTTCCTACATCATGATATTTTTTTATAATTTTTAGACATTAAATAAATTAAATTATTTAGGACACCATGGTGATGCAGCGATTACCTCATTAAATAACGATTTTAATAAAATGGAAGGATAATGTAAAATCTAAGAATTAAACTTGTACAAAGCCTATTGGATGAGTATATTTCGAACCCTTATCACCTTAGCCTCGAAATATATAAGTGTGGGACATTTAAAATTCGAAACTCATTATATAATAAAGTAACATATCATTACATTCCAACAGTGCCCCTACTCTCCCCTTATAAAAGGCCCCAACCACTACCACCTTATTTACACCTTCCAAGCTATTTGGCTCGGACATCCTCTACCCAAATACTCTCTCAACTTCCCTCTATTACTCCTAGAAGCTTAACTTTGGGTACAATTCTTCCCAAGGAATCATTTGGCTCAAATCAAAAAGAGTTACCTGTTTTAAAGGTAGTGTTTTCTATTATGTTTCTTATGTTTTATTTTTCATCTCCAACCCCCTAAACTCTTTTTATTCATTTATTTTGTAACAACACCAGTATCTTAAATATACTAGGATGTTTTTATAATAATGATTCGAGCTACACAAACACACACCTACATCTAATGGTTAATGAACATACTGTTTCTATGGATGGCGAATTTCTGCCTCACGAAACGATGATTGTTCAACACTCATATAACACCTCTCATGGTGGCCATTGTGATGACACTATTTTTATATATTATATATATAAAGTTTTTTTACTTATGATTTTGTATTTTTCATTTATGGCATACCTTTACGATTTCCATTATGGGTAAACGCGATAATTTCATTTTAGGAAGTGCGGACTACCGCCCCCTCAAAGTGATTTGAATCGTTAATTCCATATATGGGATGTATAAAGGATGGAGTAAATGGTATTATAAATTATATTATAATAGATTAATAGTATAACTATATATAATTATAATTTCATTCCATTATATATGAAATAGAAATGAAAGTAGCGTTCATGCGTACGTACGGCTTACCGTCTCCATGAACTGTGCACTTCATTTCTTACATCTAAATGTTATGTAATGTTATAAATGCATGTATATACTGGAGATATATGATATATATGATATCTACATAATTAATATAATTCTGTATATAATGGATATTTCACCACATGAACAACTTATAATTATAAGAAGTTTATTTTTGACTCAAGTACCAAAGATCGACAAAATGACCGTTATTAACTTAAATAATTACATAATGTTCATAACATGGTAATAAGTGATATAAAATGAATAATGAACATGGAAAAGTTTCTTAAGAAAATATAAATTAACTCTAGTTTATTATTCAGGAGGTTAAAGAACGATCGAGTCAAGTCGGACAAGAGCTAAGGGAACTTCTTAACCCAATTTATATTCTTTGGGTTAATCTCCTATTTTAAAATTATGTAAGATATTATTATGTCCTATCTTGTATTTTTACTTTCTTTATGTGTACTTATAGTGAATACACATAATAGATCTATTTTATTTTAAAAAAATGATCTTTGTAAGGAAACTTCTTAACCCAATTTCTATTCTTTGGGTTAATCTCCTATTATCAAATTATGTCATGATATTATTATGTCCTATCTTGTATTTATACATTATTTATGTTTACATAAAGATAATACACATAATAGATCTATTTTATTTGAAAATGTTCTTTGTAAGGGACTTTGCCTCAATTTCCCTTCATTGAGGCATAATTTGTTTTATACACTAATTTCATTTATATGGTGTATAAACCCCTTTGACTTTTACGTTTATCCAAAAGGAATCTTTTTATACGAAGCGTTTTACTAAACGACAAAAAAGAATGTTTTTCTTGTCGTACGTATGCGGCGACAACGACTTCTCCACCGTCGTGATCATTATTTGAGTT
Source organism: Viscum album (assembly GCA_963277665.1). Classification (NCBI taxonomy): domain Eukaryota; kingdom Viridiplantae; phylum Streptophyta; class Magnoliopsida; order Santalales; family Viscaceae; genus Viscum; species Viscum album. Next base: position 93,826,899 of record OY728164.1, read on the forward strand.
TCGGCTTCCTCTACAAGCCATAACCTTTTTTTAATGGTAAAATAAATACCATGTTTTAAATCACTTTTATTTTGGTATTGAAAATGGTTTTGAAAGAGTTTTATTATATCAATGTGTTGTATTGTGATTGAAATGTGGAAATTTTATGTTTCCTTATGCATGTTTTATGTGATACGATTACGTTATGGTTTATGATATGTTTAAACCTATTCATATGAGGAATGAATTGGACATAGTAAGTGACGGGTGGAACCCGCTATAGCTCCAAGATGCATCGGCAGGTCTCATGAGACAAACCAGTGTCTTGGCACGAGGCCATGACAAAATCTTATTTGTAGTCTTGGCATGAGGCCTTGGCTACGTGGTTATGATAGTCTGGCATTATGCATTCCATCATTGTGACAGTGGTTATTGATATTTCATGCGATTATTCAACCAGTTGAATATGCATGTGAATAATTAAATGGAATTATTTCATTTTACTTTTGCGATTTTATTTTGAAGTTCATGTTTAAAAGGCTTTTGTTTAGTTATACATTTCCTTAAATGTAAATGTTTATTTGTGAAAGCCTTCGCTATATTGTTATCCTTACTGAGCATCTAAGCTCACCCCTTTCAATGTTTTAATTTTTCCAGGATGTGAAGAAGTATTATAGGAATGACCTGCATGGATAGTCTGAAGGGGATATGAGTATGGAAAATGGAGACTATGTTATTGTAGTTTTTCACTTTATGATGTAATGTATCATTTATGAATGTATCTAGTGTTTCAAGGCTACTAAACTAATCGGTATTTCGAGACTTGATATTTGTGATCATGCCAATGTTATGCAATAATGCACTGACTCTGGGTAACTGGGGTCAGGGCGTTATAGTTGGTATCAAAGGCAGTTTAGTACTAACCTTGGAAGCTAAATTTAGATAAACTCTGAATAGAGCATGTATCCCTAAGATAGACTTTGAGGATTAGTATATAAGAACTTCCATGAATTTTGGTATTTTAGAGATTTTGTGAGTTTTCCGAGAAATACATCCTTATCTGGATACGAGCAGGTAGTGGCGGCTCTGGCAGAGATATACCTAGGGGTAAAACCCAAAAACACCGCTTTTATCTAGACTCGAACGGGACCTGGTGCATGACAATGGGCCTTGCTGAACTCTTGGTTACGACACTCTCGAGAGATATGATTAGGATAATTCTTGTTTTCTTTACAATCTACAATGAAGGGTTATGATTATATACTTCCACAAAGAAAACTTTTATTATGATTATGGATTATATCCATAAATAGTTCAATTTATGTTAAGTGTTTTTCAAGTTTGTAATTATATATTTTGATTCATAAACTAATCTAGTTTATGCCATTGTATAGAAATGGAGCCTAGTGGGAGTAATTGAATCCATATCAATGCAGACACTCCATGTAGGGATTCCGCTCCTGCTCAAGATAATTATAGTGGAGCTGGTGATAAAATTGGTGCTGATCACCTTATCACCATACTGGGACAACTCACTTAGGTTATGAATAATAACCTTTCTCGTATGGAGCACCCTGATCTGCAACATGGAGGATCAATTTTAGACCGCTTCATGAGGCAACAACAACCAACATTTAATGGGGGTACAAATCCATTAGTAGCTGAGAAATGGATAAAGTCCTTAGAGAAAATATTTCATGCCTTGGGGAGTAGTGAAAGGGAAAAGGATATCATGGTAGTTTACCGCCTCACTAGAGATGTTGATCAATGGTGGTCATTGATTCAAAACACAAAGGAAGATGATGAAGTATCGAATATGCAATGGAGGGAGTTCAAAGAGATTTTCATAGAAAAATAATTCCCTCATGACCATAGAGCATATATGGAAATCCAATTTCTGAGTCTGAGGCAGAAGGAGGATGAGAATATCGCAAAGTATGAATCTAACATTACATGGTTAGCGAGGCATGCTCCAGATTATATACGTTACCCAAGAAGTAATATCGATCGTTTATTTGATGGGGTAAAACCGTTTCTCCGTCGAGAACTAGTATTACAATCTTTCTCAACGTACGATGATATAGTCGCGTGTTCTATCAAGACAGAAAAGGAATTCAATAAATCTTATGACAATAAAGTAAAGCAAGAGAAGAAGAGAACTGTGGAACAAGAGACAGATAAAGGGAAAAAGGAAAAGAAGGATTTTCCATTATGTGATAATTGTAGGAAGAATCTCCCCGGTACTTGCCTAAAAGAAATGGGAGTTTGTTATAAATGTGGAGAAAAAGGTCACCAGCCGCATGATTGCAAGGGAAAGAAAGAGGCTATCAATGTTGAATGCTACAATTGTATGGAAATGGGGAATTATGAAAATGAATGTCCTAAGCGTCATGGAAACTTACCTCAAAAGAGGCCAAGGGATCAAGGACAATATTATGTTGTTACTACAGGTGAAGTGGAATAATTAATGTATTGGTGATTTTGGAAACAAGGATTATAATCCGGTTATAAAAAGTATGTGATATATATAAGGATTTTACTATAGTACTTGTTGTTTTCATTAAGGTTTTAATAGGATGAAGGTAATCATATTTTTAGTATGTGACAATAAGAAAAACATTACTTTATTTGGGGAATCTAATGTTACAATTGATTTTGGAATTTAACGACCTTTTAGAGAAAGTCTGGACAGAGATATTTTGGATAACTATAAAGGCGAGAATGGATTAAATTGATCTTTGGATAGTATTTTTTAAGGATAAAACATTTCTGAATATTACTTTTGAAATATTATAATACTATATTTTTAGGAAAAGGACAACCTTCAGGTCAGGGGATAAACCGTCGCGTCGGACAAAGCTGTAGGAATCAGACCCACAACCATAGTGCGAAAGGCCTTTATTACCTACCACTAGCCTACATGAAGTCCCTAGTTATTACAAAATAGTTTCCTAATCAAAATGTTATGTGTTAATATTTGAAACTTTTTACGATTAGGATAAATATAATATTTTTGAGTTATGTAATCTTTTTGAGTGAAAAATGGGTTTGTGGTTAAAAATTTATTAAATAATGAAAGTCTACATGACAAGTATGTATATTTCCTTAGGTTATTGGTAAATCTCTTAAAAAAATTCCTCTACATTATGAAAGGTAAATTAACACAAAAATTTTGTCAGTTAACTATTCCAACTGGGGATTCAATGAATGTTTAACCAATCACAAGTTTGGGATTTTCATGTGGTTAACTTTTTCCTTATCCTATTTTCTATAACTTTCCATCAGACCTTGATGGGTGTTTTTTCCTCTATATCCATATTTTCATTGAATCCAAGTATGGGCTATCTCGGGTGACCTTCGTACTTCTCTTTCTTTCTTTTAATGTTATATTTTTATTTAACTTATTTCCGATGTGGGTTTTCCACAATGGTATTTTCTATTTTCAACCTATTATTTTCAAAGAAAAATTTCAAATTGTGAGGACAAAATTTATTGAATGAGGGGAGAATGTAACACCCCAAGCTTCCATGATACGCTTCTCTTTCAATAATGCAATAGCTTGCATTGTATGTAGGTTCGAAATTCTAACACACCGAGACCAATCAAAATAGCCATTATGAATAGTAATACCCACTTTTTGAAATTATATATATATATATATTATATTTCAAAATGGACTTCATTTTGGGATTTATAATATCTAAATTAGCCTATGTTGAATTTTTTGTAATTTTTTGAGAACTTCAAATTTTTTATGAATAGTGAAAAATACATAAAAATAAATTTTATAATCAAAATAATTTATAGTGATAAATAATACTATTGAGTGGTTTTAATTTATAATTAGAATATATTTTTACCATTTTATCCAATGGTTGTCATTAGAATTAATTTCACTTTGAAATTGAATCGAAACAATTGTCAATCTTTTGATATATATTGTTTCTTAAAAACACGCTATTTCTTGTGATAGTGGGAATTAATTATAAAATTAATTGACGCAACATATATGTTTGGAATTTTGTAAAAAAAGTTATCATTTTTTATTTCAGAATATCAATTATAGCTTAGGGTGAAATTTTGGCAATTTTCTGAAAAACGTCAATTTTTTATGAATAGTGAAACCACTAAGTGGTAGTTAAAAAACTGATTATTCGTTTAAATGAAACATTACCACTTCTGTGATTTGATTTTAAAAAATCCAACATACATGGTTGTCATTAGGAAATAAAATGTGGTTCAATGGGATTAAAATAATTTTTGGTGAATAGTATCTTTTAAGTTTAATTAATCGCGATTAAAGGTAATTAGTGTAATTTAAGGTAATGATAATGTTATAATAATATGAAATGAGCTTTACACTTTTCATACGCCTATTTTATGAGTCATTTCCGACTGAGACAATCCATGGGTCAACTTGGGGACCCCATGGAGCCAGTTTGGTAGGAAAATGACATTAAAAACTGTTTATTTACTGTTAAAATAACAATGTCACAAACATGAGTTGTTTTACTAAAACAATTTTAAAATGGGGATATACAAGTCATATTTTTTACTATAAATATTAAATAGAAATATAAAAATATTTTCTACATCATGATATTTTTTAATAATTTTTAGACATTAAATAAATTAAATTATTTATGACACCATGATGATGCATCGATTACCTCATTAATTAATGATTTTAATAAACTGGAAGGATAATGTAAAATATAAGAGTTAAACTTGTACAAAGCCTATTGTATTAGTATATTTCTAACCCTTATCACCTTATCCTAGAAATATATAAGTTTGGAACCTTTAAAATCCGAAACTCATTATATAATAAAGTAACATTTCATTACATTCCAAAAGTGCCCCTCCTCTCCTCTTATAAAAGGCCCCCACCACTACAACCTTATTTACAACTTCGAATCCATTTGGCTGGCCCAACCTCTGGCCAAATACTCTTTGAACTTCCCTCTATTACTCCTATAAGCCTCACTTTGGGAAGAATTTTTCCCAAAGAAGCATTTGGCTCAAATCAAAAAGAGTTACCCGTTTTAAAGGGTGTGTTTTCTCTTATGTTCTTATGTATTATTTTTCTTCTAAAACCCCCTAAACTCTTTCTATTCAATTCTTTTGTAACAAAACCAGTATCATAAATATTCTATGATGTTGTTATATGAATGATTTGATCTACACTTACACACACCTACATCTAATGGTTAAAGAACATACTGTTTCTGTGGATGGTGAATTTCTGTCTCAGGAAACGATGATTGTTCAAAACTCATATAACACCTCTCATGGTGGCAATTAGGATGAAAATATTTTTATATATGATATATATTATGTTTTTTGCCTTATGATTCTGTATTTTTCATTTATGGAATACATTTACGATTTCCATTATGGGTAAATGCGATAATTTCATTTTAGGAAGTGTGGACTACCGCCCCCTCTAAGTGATTTGAATCGTTAATTCCATATGTGGGATGTATAAATGATAGAGTAAATGGTATTATACATTATATTATTCTGGAATTATATTATACCTTTATATAATTATAATTTCATCCCATTAAATATGAAATATAATTGAAAGTAGCATTCATGCGTACGTACGACTTACCGTCTCCATGAATGGTGCATTTCATTTCTTACCTATAAATGTTATTTAATGTTATAAATGCATGTATATACTGGATATATATGATATATATTATATCTACATAATTATTATAATTCTGTATATAATGGATATTTCACCACATGAACAACTTGTAATTATAAGATGTTTATTTTTGACTCAAGTACCAAAGATCGATAAAATGACCATTATTAACTTAAATAATTACATAATGGTCATAACATGTTAATAAGTGATATAAAAGAAAAAATGAACATGGAATAGTTTCTTATGCAAATAGAAATTAACTCTAGTTTATTATTCAGGTGATTAAATAATGATCGAGTCATGTCGGACATGAGGTAAGGGAATTTTCTTAACCCAATTTATATTCTTTGGGTTAATCTCCTATTTTCAAATTATGTCATGATATTATTATGTCCTATATTGAATTTGCACTTTCTTTATGTTTACTTATAGTGAATACACATAATAGATATATTTTATTTTAAAATAATCATTTTTGTATTGGAACATATTAACCCAATCTCTCTTCTTTGGGTTAATCTCATATTATCAAATTATGTCATGATATTATTATGTCCTATCTTGTATTTATACTTTCTTTATAAGTACATATAGTGAATAAAAATAATAGATATATTTTATTTAAAAATGTTCTTTGTAAGGGACTTCATCTCAATCTCCCTTCATTGAGGCATATTTTGTTTTATACACAAATTTCTTTTATATGGTGTATAAACCCCTTTGACTTTTACGTTTATTCAAAAGAAATCTTTTTATACGAAGCGTTTTACTAAACGAAAAAAAGGAATGTTATTCTTGTCGTACGTATACAGTGACAAAGAATTTTCCGCCGCCGTGACCATTATTTGATTTTCATCTTCCTCAACAATCCATAACTTTTTTTAAATGAAAAAAATACCATGTTTTAAATCACTTTTATTTTGGTATTGAAAATGGGTTTGAAAATGTTTTATTATATCAATGTGTTGTATTGTGATAGAAATGTGGAAATTTTATGTTTCCTTTATGCATGTTTTAGGTGATACGATTACGTTATGGTTTATGATATGTTTAAACCTATTCATATGAGGAATGAATTGGACTTAATAAGTGACAGGTGGAGCCTGCTATAGCTCCTCGATGCATCGGCATGTCTCATGAGACAAACTAGTGTCATGGCAGGAGGCCTTGACAAAATATTATTTGTAGTCTTGGCACAATGCCTTGGCTACGTGGTTATGATAGTTTGGAATTATGTATTCCATAATTATGAAAGTGGTTATTGATATTGCATGTGATTATTCGACCAGTAGAATATCCATATGAATAAGTAAATGGAATTATTTCATTTTACTTTTTCTATATTATGTTGAAGTTCATGTTAAAAAAGCTTTTGTTTAGTTATACAATGCCTTCAATGTGAATTTTTATTAATTATAGCTTCTGCTATATTGTTATCCTTACTAAGCATCTGAGCTCACCCCATTCAATGTTTTAATTTTTCTAGGATGTGAAGAAGTATTTTAGGAATGACCTGCAAGGATAGTCTGAAGGGGATATGAGAGTTGAAAATGGAGACTATGTTATTGTAGTTTTTAACATTATGATGTAATGTAACATTTATGAATGTATCTAGTGTATCAAGGATACTAAACTAATCAGTCTTTCGAGACTTGATCATTGTGTTCATGCCAATGTTACGCAATAATGCACCGACTCTTGTTAACTGGGGTTGGGGCATTACAGGTTTCCAAAGGGCGCTACGTACGGAACCCTGCGACTGGCTGAGACTTAAGGACAGCTGACCATTTCGACTTAGAGTGACTCGATAGGTTTTGTGGGGATCACCTCTATGTGAAACGGCAGACCCACAGTGGGGAGTGCCTCTGTGTGATTCGGCTGACCCATGATACTCGACAAGAGAAGTACCTCAGTAGGCCACGCGGGGGAGAACCTCTGTGTGACGTGGTAGACCCATGGTGGGGAGTGCCTATCTGTGACGTGGAAGACCCATGGTACTCAACAAAAGGAGTACCTCAGAAGTCCAAGGTTAGTGGGAAGTGCCACTTGGTGACGCGACATTCCCGCTGTACTCGTTAGATAATGACTTATCTATCAGTCGAGGTGTTCGATGTTGTGAGTGGGAATGTTACTTTTTATTATTCATATAGAATCCCTTGGATGCCTATCACCATTAATAGCAATCATGTGTGGGTCATATCCTGTGAGGGTTAGCGCTCAGTGATCCTATGATGGTCAGTGCATACTGATTCTGTGTGAGTCAGATCCTGGGTGGGTCAGTGCTCAGCGATCCTGGGTGGGTCAGCGCATACTGACCCTGTGTGGGTCAGATCCTATGTGGGTCATTTCGGGGGTTATTACCTATCTATCATTTGTGATTCATAATCCATATAACTAGTAGCAATGCCTCTTGGCAGAATAAGATGATCTAGCTTCATGACTAATCATTCGTACTTCTATACTTCACTTAAAACCTTGTTTGAGTAGAGACTCTGTTTGAACTTAGACTTTTACCATTGTGGAACTATCTTCATGGTGATACATGTGTGGTACTTTACCTTCATAGTGTAACATTCTTTGTGTTACTTGTGTGGTAATTTTACCTTTTGTGGTGTTACCATTGTGGTGTTCTTCCCTCATGTATGCAATGTGTATATCTTGATAACATGGGTATATGTATGGGCATATACCTAAGTAGAGTTGATGTATTTCTTTGTGGTTTTTCTTTTTGGAACTCTCAGATACCTACAAGGGTCTTGGGGTACCTACTGGGTATCTTTATACTCACCCCTATGTGGTATTTTCCCACACCTTGTTGTGTCTATTTCAGGAGATGTACAACTTTGATCGAGGCTGAGGGAGCCAGGACTGGACGGTACTCAGAGGCAGACCATTTGGTGTGTCATTACATGGGGACTATTGATCATGAGTTGTACATACCCTTCATGTTGGATCTGAGGTGGATGATCCAAGAGCTTTTTTTTCTTTTTAGTTGTATTTAAATTTTTGATTTGTACTCGTACTTTTAGTTGGGCTTGTATTCCGACCGCTTTTCTTTCAGCACACTTTTTTTATACAACATATTAATTACTTTTTGCTTCTTATTGATTTTTACTCTTTGTGTATATACAGGTTAAAAGGAAATGCCTTCTCGTTTTAGGGATATGACTTTCCTGGGCTAGTCACCATCCCCATGTCTTATGGAAGGCGGGCTTGGGTTAGTCACACACGGGCCTCGGGGGAAGGGTCGTGACAGTTGTGTTTCATATTTTAAGGGGATTTGAATGAGGTTTATCCTATGTTTTAAATTTATTATTCATGCGTTGTACTAAAGAGTTAAACCTCATATTTCCATCCTTGAATTTTTTAATAATTTTCCCAGTAACCCAAATCCATAAGAATTCATCTTGAAAAATTATTCACGATTGAATACTTTTTTATGATCGATGCAGTAGAGATATGATAATTTTTATAAGCCTATGGTGATACATTCCACATCCAAGTATGATAATAACTTTAGATTTAATATCTATTGAGTGAATACTGATTTTAATTTTAATGTTTGTTAGGTTTTGATTAATACATGAATGTAATTATATTGTTTCTCAAATTTATATTTTACATTGTAAAATGATAGGTACCAAATTTTCATAGAAGTGACGTGCTGTAATTTTGGATATTATATGATCAGGTATGTTTTCTCATTTTTTGTTGTGTGGATTTTGATTTGAATATATAATAATTTGTCCCGAGTGAAATGGTTATCTTTTGGGGAGTGATGAAGAATGTATTTTCAGACATTAGCTTATATAATTAAAATTTAATAAGCCCCCAAAAGGGTTGTATAATTGAAAATTCTCTTGTTTTTATGTTTTTGTATTATCTTATGCTTAAATTCAATATGGTCCTTATTTGGATTTTTAACTGTTTTTTGATAGATTATGTATTTTAGGACTCAGCTACAGTTCACACAACCAAAAAATTGAAGCAGCATGAAATAATATTTTCCAGATCAAAGTTGATCCAGAAATTGGATTTGAACTGTTACATGGTGTGTGACGTAATTACACATCGTGAATTATTCATATATAATGTTATACACAGGACATGTCATGATTCCAATACCTGCTCTAAAACAAAATTTCACATCATGTATCTCCATTACCTAATGAGTGGTCCCCACCACCATGAATTTACAAATGGAAGTTTTCTAGCTTGGGTGGTCCCAACCTATAAGAATTCAATTGGGAGGCTAAAAAAAATAAAAAGATGTTCTTTATTTTATTTTTATTTCCACAAAGAACATGAAAAAAAAATTCACCATCGACCAACTGCAGTCAAGGTGAAAGTCTCCTTATGTGAATATCAATGCTACGAGTTCAATAGTGTCCTCTAATTTCAATTCCGAGCACCGGTTCAAAAGTTACAAAACACCGCTTGCGCGTTCACTGAACGTACATGAAAAATGTTTGGAAAAACTATAACAGTGACCCATGACCACCATCCGTCGAGGATAGGATCCACCTAAGTGAAACATGCCCCAACGAAACACAGAGGTTCTCTCAAATATTCAATCTGAGTTATCCTTTAGAAGTTATGAATTTGATAATAAAATAATTGTTAGTTAATTATTTTATTTAAGGCCAAAAACTAACTTTCACTGGTGGCCCGTGGCGACCAATGTTAGTAACTTTATAAAAAGAGTATACACTCATGAGTTTAGCAGTGGCCTCATATTTTTAACCTGAGTTACTGTTTGTGAGTTATAAGCATTTGAAAAATAAAATAATTTATTTAGTTATTTTATTTACGATTATGCCATTTTTTGGTTTTCTCACCGGAAGCTCGCGCCAACTAAACATATGTCACCCCTAGGTTAAACACACAATTTTTAATGCAATGGTGCGCTCAAATTTCATATCAATGTTACCATTTATGTGTTATTCCACTTTATTAGGAAAACTGCCTATGCCCGCTAATTAAAACTGAACCAAACATCAACGAATCATTCTGGGCACCCCGGGAAACAGAATTGGGCACCGTCAGATTTCGAAGTCGCGAAACAATTCCATATAATTAAAAAGAATATTTTTATGAATTTATGGGAAATTAAAAAACCATCATGTAATTTGTTTTTGTGATTGAATAATGTAAAAATATATTTTTCTTCTATTTTTTTGGAATGATTATCATGTTATTATTTTAATATATTATTCTCATTATTTAGACATATATGGTTGATTTCATTCAATTGAGATCAACATGTTTAGTTGGTAACAATTTCTCAAAGGGCTTTGAGAAATCAAATCCCATTCATGAGAAGAAAAACATCGATATATGAAGTCATAATATGGTTTTTAGTCTATATATGGGGATAACAAGTGGTTTTACGTTTTACATTAGATATATTAATAAAATAAAATTCGTAAAAAATGTTAAAGGGATATTTTAATGATAAATGTATTTCCACCGATACCTTCTTCATATTTTCTCATTAGTTCAGTTTGCATGTGATTTCCAACAAATAATATAGATTTATTATTCCCTTCTTATTTTAAGTAATAATTTTAATTCACTATAAATCCCCCACTTTTTATAAATATAGTTATATATTAGTTAGATTTACAATAGTGAAAAATGAAAAGCGGTGAGTCTAAGAGGCCTTTTTATGATTGACCCATGGGTGCGCAACTATAGTGAATTCCTTGTATAATAAGAAATTAATTTAATACGGTAAAATATCTAAAACGGATTTTATCAATTTGGTTCCATGTTTAGGGAATAAAAGCTCTTACACATAATGTTTTACAGAATAAATCAAAATATTTTGAAAACTAAATATAGGGATTCGTTGTTTATTTTTTATTTTTTGACCAATATAGATTTTATGGAGATTGTAGTAATTATTTGAATATTGAAAAAAATTATGGTGGGATTATAAGAGAAGTGGAAATGAACATCCAAATGGAACAAAATGACATGTCTCTTCAAGAGAATTTAAAAAATCTCGATAAATAACGAATGGTTGTTATATTTTTGGCACTGAAGTTGGAGATGTTAATGTCTTATGGATGGACAGACAAAAAAGATAGACTGAAGAGAATGAAATGATTATTCCCCTACCTTTCAAGAAGATATTTGGGATTTTTATGAAAAACATGAATATCCACATTCCTCCCCAATAAATGCATTCCCATCTTTCCTACTTGAAGAAAATGACTTTAAAGATGAAATTTTTTAGGGAGATTTAATTTTTGGGAATTCTTTTCATTAAAATTTAATTAATTCATAATTTAAAAATAATATCCCATATTATTAATTTTTATATTTACCACCACTAATGCAGGCCTTGGATGAAGAAGATGTTGATTCTTATTTGTGTTGAATGGATTATGGATGAGTCAGTTGAGTTGTTGACTGGTTCAATTGAGGATGATGATTATGAATAAGAAATCCCCGAGGAACCATTTTTTGAACATTAAATATATGATGATCCAAATCTAATTATTATACATTCAACAATGTTGAACACCAATCCTCTAGATGAACAAACTAGGGAGGACCTTTTTTTTCTTTTTCCTCCCCCTTTGCAACTCATATTTTTTCTTATCTCTATTTTAGGGTTTGGGACACTTTTTCTTTTCATTGCGGGTTACCACTAATCTCGATTACTAATATATGTTTGGAGAAGTAAATTTTTCGGTTTTCTAAGATAGAAACACTAGCCACCATCGGATTGGGTTTAAAAAATTACCAATTTTATACTAGGGCTAACAAAAACCTATTACCCACATGGGGGGTCAAGCCACACAATAGATCTTTTATTTCCCCATTGTATTTATTTTCCCCTATTTTTCTCAAGATTTATCATTTCATTCATTTCTGTTTAATTTTGTAGCATCAGGGATTTTAACTCAAAGATACCATTCAAAAAGAATGTTAGGTTTTGTCTTTATTTCTTTTATTTTTTCTACCCTTATTTATATTTTTATCTAAAATGAAGGGTTGTAAAATTTATGTGAGTGCGAGGGGGGGGGCATCTTGATAGTTTTATTTTTAGTTTTCATTTATTTTTTTATCACTGAGATAAAATTGATATTCATATCATTTCTTTCACATTAATTAATTTTGAGAGTTAAAATGATTATTGAAATAATGGATTTTAAAAGATTGTTGATCTGAATACTTTTTCCATGAATTTTATTTTAAAACATTTTTATGAGTTTTACTGGTCATTAAAATCTATTCCCATGAAACATTGACTCAAAATTCATTTCTGTCCTATGAGGTATTCTAACACATTTTGAAATATTCATTCTAATAACAAAAAATTATTATGTAAAACTTGTATTTTGTGTGATGGCCATAAATTTATTTCTCCTTCAATGATTTAGATTTTATGGAATGTTTTCTATATTATTGAGGCACTACATTGGCTAGCCAGATAATATCCTGATACCCACCTTTATATCATTCATATTTATCCCTTGTATGGAATGAATTTCTATATAAGTTTAAGTGATATTACAAGATTATTTTTCCTTACCTACCAAAACTATTATTATTATATTGGTATATTTCATGTTTTAGTGTCGGTGAAGGTACTTTATTTTGCATTATTTTGGATGTCTGTTTATTTTTGGATGGTCTGAAGTGTGTGTGTGCCTGAATTCATTTTGGTTTGTGTATTTTTAGAAAATAGGGCTTGATTCATCATTTCATTGTCCTTTATTTTTATAATATGGTCCTCCATAAAAAATGAAAAAAAATTGGAGATGAGTATGAAATTATCATTTTAGTACCGTTTATGACACAAAATCCTATCTAAAATATAGATAATGAATTTTATTCGTTCATTTTATTCAGTTTTATGCACATCCACTGTGAAAAAAAAATCAAAAATAATGATAATATAATTTTGTGCCTTTCAAAGGATTTTAAAAAAATGGGGATTACTGGGATGAAATCATAGTTGTAATCACTAATTAACTCATGTATCATTTCACCAAAAAAGGGTGGTGTTGTTTTTCACATTTTTTAATTGGATATGAGTGAGGTTTATTCTATTTTTCAATTGATTATTCAAGCATTGTACATAAGAGTCAAACATCATATTTAAAGCTTTACATTTTTTAATCATTTTCCATCCAACCCTATGACAAAGAACTAAACATGAAATGTCCATCACGATTGAATTAATTTTAGTATTTTATGCTATGGATATATAATAATTTTCATAAGCCTATGGTGATACATGAAAAATCATAGTATGATCAGAAATCCAAATTTATGTTTTCATTACTGAAGGGTGAAAAAAGTATTAATTTTAGATAGGTGGTGATTGACCCATGGATCGATTTATGATGTATAAAAAATTTAAATTTATGAATAAAAATGAAAGGTAATTTATTTCATAGAAGAGACATGATGGAATATGATTTTTTGATAATATCATGGATGTTATCTCATTTTTGTTTTGTGTATTTTGATTTTAATATATAATAATTTCTCATAAGATCAATAGTAAGGTGTATGTTTGTTGGGGGGGTGGGTGATGAAGCCAATATTATAATATATTTTTTATTTAATTAAATTTCTATATTCACACCATAGTGTTATATAATGGGAAATTGTCAATTCTTTTGTCTATTTTTTATTTTGAGACTTAATGTAAAAATTGGCCAAATTTGAGTTTTTTATATATTTTTCATAGATTTTGTATTTTTGAATTTTGTAAATGTTCAAACTATGATTTAAGAGAAGCTGTGCGATATAGGATTTCATAGCACAACGAAGAGCTAAAAATGGAGTGGAATGGTTACACGACGTGTAACACAATTACACATCATGACTTCATCAAATGCAATTTTTTTCATAAGACAACTCGTGAATCCAATACATGTTGTGAATCATAATTACTCATTGTTTAACTCCAATAACTGACATAACATTTTTCGAAACATATTTTTGTAGAATATCAAATCAGGTTTTGGGATGAATGATGATTGAGAAATTATATGATGTGTATGTCCAATACACATCATGATGAAGGATACATGTAGAAAAATAAAATGAAGGCACAACAAAGGCATTGATGATTTTTCATATAAATTGATCCCTCATCTCATATTCTAAATTATTCTATGAGAGTAACAATGGGATTAGTCTGAAACCAACAGAAGAAATTTTATAGAGTAGAAAATTTCATTGATCTTATCAATACATGATGGGATAAACTGCAAGCCGTGGTGGGCAATCCAGATCTAAGGATTTGTCCCTTTTGAGTTTTTGTATTTATTTCAGTGTAAAATTGTTTAATTTAATTCATCCTATAATTGATTGAATTATTGAATGAGGTATTATTAAATATTTTTTTTCATTTTTTACAATTTTATTTTGGAATTTTTATCAACTTATCCCTTTAAATAAGTTTTATTTTTTGTTTAAACATATATTGGTGAGGTCTTCCAATTGAGCACAACATGTTCAACTATTTTAGATTTCTAGGAGATATTTGGGATTTCCAATCACATTCATGTGTGGATAAACTCTAATATTTGAGGATTTTATATTATTCTTATTTAGTAGATCTATAACATTAGGACATGATTCTCAAATTAAAAAATTTAATTGGAGGAAAAGCATAGAAAATGATAAAGGGAGTGACAAATGTTAAAAAAATTTCTACGGTTTATATCATTAGATGCTTTCTATAGTTCTATTTTCATATGATTTCCAACCAATAATGTAGATTTTTATTACATTATAATATCATATATTTATTTTAAATCATTTCAAACCACCCTAATTAGATAATTATAGTTTAATATATGTAATATTTATAATAGTGAAAATTGGGATACGGTGAGTGTAAGAGACCTCTTTGAGTTAGACCGTAGGGTGAACCACTATGGGGAATTAATAGGTTAATAAAAATTTAATGGATTAAGATAAAATTACTAAAACCCCTATTAAAAATTTTGAGTCTTTTTCATGGAGTCCAAGCGCTTATATAAAATGTTTTAAAATCCCAAAAAAACCAAACAAATTAAAAAAGTTAAAAAATGGATTCATTTAGAATATTTTATTTTTCTGAAAATATGGATTTAAAGGGGGGTTACTATAATTATTTGACTTTTTAGAAAAAATGGAGATCTTGAATGTTAAGATACAACGAAGATCTAAATGGATCAAAATTTCATGATGCTTCAGGATAATGTAAAAATTCTTGAATAAGAATGTAAGATGGATGCTTTACTTGGTTCCAAAGATGCAGATGTTAAGGTATAATTCATGGAAAAAAATATAAATCATGAAGATAATGAAATGAATTTTCCACCTATATTTTAAGAATATACTGGTGAGGTTTAAGTGAAATGTGATGATCCACTTACTTTCACTATAAATTAGTTCCCAGTTGTCATGCTTGAATAAATAGGTTTTGATGTGGAAAATTATAAGGGTGATTTAATTTATGGTCATTCTATTCTTCAAAATTTCATTGATTTTTAATTTTAAATTAATCTACCTTATTCATAATTTTTATATAAAGCAGCACTTATACAGGCCATGGATTAAGATGAGGAATTTTTTTATGTTCAAGAGAAGATGGAGGATCTTGTTTAGTTATTCATTGGTACATATGAGGATGATGGTGTCAAAGAAGAAATCCCTAAGTAACCATTTTATGAACCTGAAATAGAAGATGTTATAAATACTATTATTCTATATTCAAAACAATTGTTCACAACTCATATACATAAAATAACCAATGATCACCTATTTTTTCTTTTACTTACCTCTCTACAACTCAATTTCATTACTTCTTCTTGTCTGGGTATATGGACTACTTTTTTTTCATTTCGGTTTCTCGTTAATCTCATCTACTTATGTGTTTTAGGAGAAATAAACTATTGTATTTTTTAAGAAAATAAACCCATTCACCTTCATGTTAGGCTTAAATTGTTGTAAATGTGATACTAGGGGCTGTAAAAACACAACACCTTCATAGGGGTCAAACCATGAGTTATCCCTTTTCCGTCTCCATTATAATTATTTTTCATTTTTTTCTGATTTTTTTCATTTCGTTCATTTTAATTTATTTTGGAATAATTTAATATCATAACTCAAAGCCAACATTCAAAAGTAATATATGGTTATATCTTTTATTCTCTTTAGTTTTTCTTCCCTAATTTATATTTTGATCTAAAATGATGGTTAGTGAAATTTAAGTGTGGGGGTGGATCAACCTTCTAGTTGTATTTCAGTTTATTTTTTGTTTTCTTTTCATTTTTTTGGAAATGTGAGATGAAATGAATATTCTGATTATTTATTGTACATCAAATAATTTTGATATTTGAAATGATTTTGTAATGAATTGATTTTAAATGATTTTGGACGTAAAGACATTTTCCTTGAATTTTATTTTCAATGATTTTTGGGATTTTTAATGATTATTAAAATACAATCCCATGAATCAATGACTCAATATATTTTCATTCCTATGAGGTATTTTAAAACATTTTTAAATATTTTATCTAATACCAAATATTTATAGGGGAAAACATGGATTTTTTGTGAGAAATATAATTTTTTTATTGTTCTCTTTAAAAGAGTGGGATTTCTTTGAATGATTCCATTATCATTGATCCACTAAATTGGCTCTAAACATATTATCTTATCACACACCTCTACATAAACCCTTCTTTATCCCTTAGATTCCAAGAATTTCCTTATAGGTTTAGCGCATATTGCAAGACCCTTTTTCTTTGCCTACTCAAACTTTTAGTTTTTTTCATGGATATTTAATGTTTCATTGTGTTGGAAGGGCCTTTTAGGTGCATTATTTTGGATGTGTAAAATATTTGGTTGTTGTGAGGTTTGTGTGTCCTCATTTTTGGTTTTTTATTATCAGAAAATTGGGTTTGAGTCATAATTTAATTTTTCTTTATTAGTATCATCTAGTTCTGTTTAATAAAATTAAATAAAATATAGAGGAAAACTTGAAATTATCATTTACCATCTATTATGACTCATTACCATATCTAAAATAATGGTAATGTGTTTCATTTATTCGATATTTTCAATTGTAATCTCATCCTAAAAAAAGAGAAAATAAAGTTTTTCATTTCTGATGCTTTATGAAAATGTAGATAATATAGATGATATCATTCTTTTTAATCAATGATTGAAAATATTATCATATAAGAAAAAATGGTTTTGTGTTGTGTTATAATTTTTTAAGGGTATTTGAGTGAGGATTATCTTTTTTTTCAATTAATTATTCCTCAATTGTATATAAGCGTTAATCCTTATATTTGTGGCCTTAAATTTTTTAATATATTTCTCACTCACCCTAATACATAGAAATCACCTTTAAAAATACCTCATGATTGAGTTCATTTACATGTTTAATTATATGGAGGTCTATGAATTGTTATAAACCTATAGAGATACATGAAACTTCCATGTTAGACAGTAACTCCATTTTTAATTTCTCTTGAGTGAAGAGTAATATAAATTTTAAAGTGAGGTAGGTTGTGATTGGGTCATGGATTCATATATGATGTTTTCAAAATATAAATTTAAAAAATGAAAAGGGTAGGTAAATTTTATATAAGAATAGACATGATGGAATTCTTTGTCTAATACGATCGTTGATGATTTCCTATTTTTTATCAGGTAAATATTGATTTGAATATATGATTATTTCTATTTAGTGGAATGGTTATGTGGGGGGATTGATAAATCCAATATTTTCTTATATTTTATTTTGTAATTAATTGTTTATAACCCCACCATCGTTTTATTTAATTGTAAATTTTCGTGTTTTTCTCTTTTTTTTGTTTTGATATTTAATGAAAAAATGGCCTAATTTTTTATTTTTTTTATCTATTTTTAATTGCTTATGTATTTCGAGTTTCTAATACAGTTGGAATTACGAGTGATAAAAATAGGCATGACATTAAAATTATTTGTAGAAAGGAGATATGTAAAATGGAGATGAATGGTTACATGATGTGTAACATAATTACTTATCATAAATTCATCAAATGAAATTTTCCGTGCAGGATAATTCATGAAGAAAATAAATGTTGTGAAATAATATTACACATTGTGTAACACCATTACAAAGTGTGACCTTTACCGATATGATTTTTATAAATGATTATATTGAGATTCACAAATAATGTAGATAGTTAAATTACAGGGCATGTACGTCCATTACACATTCTGATGACGAAAGTGAGCATTAAATTAGAGGCCTCAGTGACCAATACTTTGAGGATTTTCTCTATAAATTCGGTTGTTATCCTCCTGTTCAAGATATTATTGGCAAGGACTAAAGGAAGCAGTGTGACACCAATAAAAGAAATGTTATAGAGTAGTATAATTCAATGATGTGATCAAGACATGATGGGTTGACTATATGTGTAGATGGGCTATGAAGACCTAATTATTTATACCTTTGGAGTTTGTGTTTTTATTTTATTGTAAACTATTTTCGTTTAAAACATCCTAGAATTTATTTGCATGATTTAGTGAGGTAATTTTTTTTTCTTTTTGTCATTTTCATATATTTTTTAGGAATTATTATCAACTTATGATTGAAAAATAGTTTTCTATTTGTTTAAAGTTTTTTGGGTGAGGTCTCCCCGTTTAGAACAACATGTTCAACTAGTTTCGATTTCTCGGAGGAATTTGGGCAATAAAATCACATTCATTAGAAGATAAACACCCGTATTTGAGGTCACAGTAAGAGTTTTTGTCAATATAGGTGTCTACAATTTGGTATTGAGTTATAATTTTGATATTTTAATTGGAGGAAAATCATTAATAACAATAAATAGAGGGTCCAATTAACAATGTAAGTCCACCACTTCCTTTTTTAGTTGAATTCTTGAATCTCGTTTTCTTTTCATTTGCAACCACCTACATAGATTTATTATTGAAATCTTATTTTATGTAATTATTTTAATACATTTCAAACCCCCTATATATATAATTAGAGTTTTATATTAGTTTTATTTAGAATAGTGATAGTATAAAAGTGGCGAGTATAAGCATCATCCTTGAATTTGACTCTAGGGTGTGCAGCTAAAGTGAATTAATAGAATAATAAGAATTTAATTTAATAGGGTAATGTGAATAAAAAACATGTTATCACATTAGTACCACCTCTGGGGAGGCTAGGTGCTTACACACAATGTTTTTCATAAAAAACGAAACAAATTAAAACGTATCAAAAACTAAGAAAATAGATTCATTGCATATATCATATTTTATGGCCAATATGTAATTTTATGGAGATTACAGTAATTATTTTCCTATTGAAAAAATTTAAGGTGTCACTATATAGGATGAGACAATGAATATCCATATGAAACTAATTTCCACTACACTTCAATATAATTTTAAAATTCTTGAAAAATCCATAAAGATCATTTCATTGCTATCTGCCAAAGTTGAAAATGTTAAAGAATTATGGATGGAACAAAAACAAAGTCACACCAAAGTGAATGAAATTATTGTTCTACCAACCTTTCAATATGATATTGGTGATTCTTAAGTGAAAAATTATGATCTAGTTCGCTCCCCAATTAAGCAGTTCCTAGCATTCTTGTTTGAAGAAAAATATTTTGAAGCTGAAAATTCTGAGGGATATTTAATTTATGAGAATTATTTTCCTTCAAATATCACTGATTTTGAAATTCATAACAACATCCCTTAATCTTAATTTTTATATTCAACACCACTAATATAATCGTTAGATGAATAAGATGGAGAAGTTTTTTGTGTTGAATAGAATATTGAGGATCAAGTTCAGTTGTTGACCTGTGCTTATGTGGATGATGGTACCAAATATGAATTCATTAGGGATACATTTTATTAACCAGAAACAAAATATGAGCCACATTTTATTCTTTTATATTAAATACTAGTGGAGACCACTCTTCTAGATAAACAAACTAGGGATAACCCCTTTATCTTTTTCCCTCCCCCTCTAGAACTCAAATTCTTTCCTACATCTTTTTTAGGGGTTGGGTTTCCATTTATTTTTATTGGGGGTTGCCACTACTCTAATTTACTAATGGATGTTAAAATAAATTAATTGTCCTACTTTATAATAAGAAACCCCATCCAACTTCATATTGTGGTTAAATTGTTGTGACTTCTAAACTAGGGGCACTAAAAACAGAGCACCCATTTGGGGGTCAAAAAATGCATTCTCCCTTTTCATTTATATTTCAACTTTTTTTCCTTTATTTTTATCATGTATGGTAATTTATTTCATTTTTTTAAAGTGGTAGAAGATATGATGTTAAATCAATGATATTATTCAATACTAAATCCAGGATTTATCTTTCCTTCAATTTAGTTTTCCTTCCCTTATTATTGATTTTGTGCTAGAATGAAGTGTAGTGAAATTTATGTGTAGGGGTTAAACCTTATAGTTATCATTCAGATTTATTTATAGTTTTGTTTTAATTATTTATATCCTTTATCTAAAATTAAAATTTTGATCATTTTTCGTAAATACATTAATTTTAAGAGTTGAATTTTTTTTAATTAATGGATTTTAAATAATTTTTTATGTGAAGACTCATTCCATGAAAATGAATTTAGGTTATTTTTATGCATTCGAATAATTATTGAAATCCATTAAAATGAAACACTTACTCAATATATTTTATTATCTTATGATTAAATTGAACCATTTGAAAATATTTATTCTAATTCCCATCGATTCTTGAGGGAAACATGGATTTTGTGGGGGGAACTAGAATTTATGATTTTTCACATTCAATGAATTAAATTTCATTGGATTCATTAAATATGATTGAGGAACTACATTGGATAGAAATGAATTAACATGTCACCACCTTTACATTTCTCATTTTGTAGCCCTTAGAGGTCATGGATTTCTATATAAGTTTAATCCACTTTACAAAATGATTATTCCTTCCCTACCGACACTCTTAGTATTTTTCAAGGATATTTCATGTTTTAGGGTGGGGGAAGGGCCATTTGTGTGAATTATTTGGGATGTGTAACATTTTTGGGTGGTGTGATGTGTGTGTGGGTCCACATTTTGGATTTTATATTATTAGAAAATATGTCTTAAGTAATCATTTTATTGTTCTTCATTTGTATCAATCAGTTACCCTTAACAAAAATGAATAACATATGGAGATGAGATTTAAATTATAATTTTACTATATTTTATGAATCATGACTCTATATAATATAAAGGTAATTATTGTAATTTATTCATGGTATTTGATTGAAATCTCATCATCAATAAAAAAATATAAAAAATAGAAAATAATGTTGTGACATTCTATATATTCTCCAAAAAAATGGGATAACTTAGATGATATCATTTATTTAATCACATATTGGCTCAGGTCTCATGTAATAAAAAAATGGGGAGGTGTTGTGTTTCACATTTTAAGGGATATTTGAGTGAGGTTTATCATGCGATTTCAAATGATTATTTATGCATTCTACTTATGAGTTAAATATCCAATTTAATACCATAATTTGGTTGCTCATTTTTCACTAACCCGAAGAAACATAATTCACCATGAAAAAACCCTCATGAACGAATTAATTTTTCTGGTTCACTCTAGGGAGAGATGATAATTGGAACAAGCCTATAGATATACATGCAACTTCCATGTATGATCATGACCCCATATTTAATTTCACTCAAATGAAGAGTGACCTAAATTTTAATGTGAGGTAGGTTGTGATTGGGACATGGATGGATTCTTTATGTTTTCCAAATTTAAATTTGAGGAATGAAATTAATAGCTAATTATTTTTCATAGAGGAATCATGATGTAATTCTGTTTTTATTAAGATCATGGATGTTTTTTGATTTTTTTGTGTGGATTTTTATTTGAATATATAATAATTGCTTAGGAGTGAAATGGTTAATTGCAGGGGTGATGAAGCAAATATTTTTTTATATTTTACTTCGTAATTAAATTTTTATAATCCCACTATAGTGTTATTTAATGGGTAGTTGATACATTATTATGTTTTTGTTTTATTTTGATATTTAATGAAAAAATGGACAAATATATGTTTTTACCATTTTTGATAGCTTTTGTATTTTTTGTTTCATCTACAGATTGAACCATGTGTGAATTGAAACGTTGTGAAACCGTGTTTATTATCAAAAAGTAGGAATGAAAAAAGGAGCGGAATGGTTACATGATGTGTAACACAATTATATGTTGTGAGTTATCAAAATGGAATTTTCTACACAAGATAAGTAATGAATATAATAAATATCATGAAACTTAATTACACATCGACTAACTTCATTACACGATGTGGCCATTTTTTATATAAGTTTTTGTAGAATATTACTCCAAGATTTGAGATGACTATAGAAGGAGCATGCACATGATGTGTAATTTTAATACACATCATGAGAATGGTGGTGAGTATAAAATTAAATGTATTAGAAACCGAGGTGTTGATTATTTTCACAATAAATTGATCCCATGATCGCCCATCTAATTCCTTATGGGTGAGGACCAATGGGAGAAGTGAAACACCATCAAAAGACATGATATATAGGTGGAGAATTTAATTATTTGATCATTAAATGATGTGATATACTCCATGTGGGGGTGGGTGGTGATGAACTGATGATTTTTCCCTATTGATTTTGTGTTTATATATTATTACATACTCTTGTCTTTTAAATCATCCTAGAATTTTTTTCATGATTGAATAAGGTATATTTCTATCTTGTTTTCATTTAATTATATTTTTTATTGAAATTTTTATTGACATATAAATATAAAATAGATTTTTTGTTGTATAAAATTCTTTGGGGTGAGGTCTCCCCATGGAGCACAACATGTTCAACTAATTTCAATTTCTCAGAGGTATTTTTCAAATCAAATCACAATTATGAGCGGATAAACACCCATATATTATGTCTAGATATGTTATCTGGTCTATATGTCTATAAAGTCTTTATTAATACTTTTTATAGTTTTATTGGATGAATATATTAAACAATGATAAAGGGAGTGTCCAACTATCAACGTTTCTCCACCACTACATTCTTTTGTTTTATTGTTCAGTCTGATTTGCTTCTGATTTCAATCCATTAACATAGATTTATTATTGGACTATAGTTTTAAGTAATTATATTAATTCATTTGAAATCCCCCTTATTATATAAATATAGTTTTATTTTATTTATATTTACAATACTGACAACAAAAATGTGGTGATTCTAAGAAGCCTCCTTAAGAACGACCATATGGTGTGACACTATTGTGCATTCATATGATAATAAGAGTTTAATTGAATAGTGTTAAATGACTAAAACCTATGTTGTCATCTTGCCACCATCATTACTTTATATAATGGTCTATGTGAAAATTCACTTGGTTCGAGAGGTTCAACTATACGTTCCTGCCTATTAAAGATTGATGTACTTCATGGAATGGTGTATTTAGAATTTGAATAGGCATGTCTATAATCAATGCCCTCCAGAATGTTATATTGAAGAATGATAAATTGTTAAAGATGCTATTAAATTATGTAATAGTTACATATTAGATGTTGATAACATCTATCTCCCAATGTATCATCACAATGGATTCATTATGGGAGGTGGGATTTCTAGAAGACATGTTGTTACAATTAGATTTATAGAGTGTGAGGAAGTGGAGATTTACATTTAACATAATAGTGAATATTTTAATCCATAAATTGAAGCCGACAATGAAATTATTAGTTTTTTAAATCAATCAAGATATGAAGGGTGGATATCATATACAAATAATCAATAGTTTATAGGATGGTTATGATATCAAATTTATAAGGAGTTATAAGAATATTTAAATTCAATTGGTGACTAACTTCAATGGATAGATAGGGTTCCAAATAAAAATGAAAAAATGTATAGTAATTTTGTATTAATGATTTATATATTTGATACAAAATAACATGATGACAATCTTATGATACAAAGAAGTGTTGTTACACATTTGGTGAATGTGATGCACATATTTTCTTCTAAGTATCGTAATACAGTTTTTGAAAATATGTTAAATTTTGGTATTAATGAATAGATATTTAAGAGTTAGATTATACAATATTTTAAGTTTTTATTTTTTTATTTTAAATGGGTTGACAATATGAGTTTAGTGAGTGTTGATGAAATTTGCTTTGTGAAGGTGAATTTTAGTGTCTGAGGAGAAAATGATGAGTCATTAGTAATGGAATCACAAGAAGTGTATGTATTTGATGCTTTTGGCCTATATAAAAGAATAAGATTATGATATTATTAGTAAATAAAACCATTTTCAGGACATATGAAAATTTTATCAAGGATTTCCCTTTCATTGGGAGATCACAATCAGTCCATGTATGCACCAATGTCAACAATGTCCTATATGTTAGAGTGGACCATAGAGGGGGGATTCAGAATATAAACCGAGGAAACAAATTCCCATAATAATTTTAGTAATAGTGTTACATGATAATGTATTATTTTTTATTAATATACTATATTTTTTCTCATAATATTATATAGTCTCTACTAAGGTAAAATAATCAAAATTAATTTTTTGACCACTCATGAAAATAATGTCCTCTTTACATGATAATGATACCTATCCATCAAAAGAATAAAAAATTATAATCGAAATACTTTGGAAATATGTAAAGCTAGTGATATAATATACATTAATATGTTTTACCAAAAAATTATATAACGAAACGTTGGTTTAATTTTCACTATTCTAAGTATATTTCATTAATTTTAGAAGCTTTTTGTCCATCATTCAAGTGTTTCTACACCAAAACATCGATATACTTTTTCTCCCTCTAAACCATTTCACCCCTGTAGTGTTGAATTTATCACATTTCTTCATGTTCCCTTAGCTACATTTGATGGAAGATAAATAAAAATTCCTCTACTCAATCACAAATGTAATCCTAATGTTTTTAGAGTAATATCATGTTCTATAGAATAAATGTATTATTTCTTATTTATGTTTACTTAATTTTGTTTTGGTATTAATCATAGAAGAACTATTTTCCTATAAATATGGATTAATTTGTTCGAGTTGGGTGTATTTTCCATATTTCATGACATTCAATAATAAAGATTCTTTTTACGTGTTCTCCCATAAAAACTATTCACCCTTATTCAATTTTCATTTATCGTATTCCATCAACATCCCTCCACTACCCAATCACATAGGTAATATTGATTTTTCCCAATAATTATTTTCTATAGAATGAAAGTAATTTATAATATAAATGAATAATTTATTTATTTTCAATATTTATCATATAATAAATATTTTTTTATGAATGTTGATTATTTGTTTTTGAGTTTCGGTGATTTTTTTTAAGCTTCTCATGATCATGAGAGATTGGACTTCTAGCTTGAAACTGAGATAATGACAATGAAAAACATCAATAATGCATACAACCATCACAAAAATATGAATTACTCTGATTGGTTTTATTAATTTTTCAAAATTTTATATACTATTATTATGTTAATTTCCTTATCATTTTTAAATAATAGTTATTTATTTTCTTAACAGATATTTTGGGAAGTCAAATTTTCTTAACTACAAATGATACCATGATTTCTATTGCCTTTAAATATTAAATTATCAACCCTACATACTGACTCGATTATCTTAGATGAAACAAATTTATCATTGTTTAATGATATAAGATAATATGAATATCATGCGGTTATTATGGTGACTTATCATGATATAATGGGAAAATGAGTGTATTCTACTATTCAAGTTTTCATCAATGATTTTTTTTGGGCTAATAACATCGAGTCAATATATAGTTTTAGTTGTTTGAAAATAATGATAATGAAAATCATGGTAACATTGGCAGTTAGTAATTTTTATGAAGCATTGGGATGTTTCAGAATCATCTACAGTTCAATACGACACATGCTGTGACCAGTATGACTAAGTTCTTCATTTTATTTAAAATTAATATTAATTTTAGTAATTAAGGAATCTAACATAATGAAAATTAAGAAAAATTATTGTAATTTTTGTAAAAAATTACCAAAATGATCCATACGTCATTTCTAAAATTTGGTAATAATATGCACCTCAATAAAATACAAGACAAGCTAGACATGACTTAATGTGTTTGTTATGTGTTTAAAATCGATATTTTAGTTAAAAAAGTGTCCCCCATTGAAAATATAAAAAAATATTTGGATTGAATAAATAATTTAATAAAATTATTCATTAGTCATTTATGATGTATAGAAATTGGTCTCACATCAATCAAAGATATGATATGACATGTATGTGTCAATGTGTGTGATTTCCATTTAAAAAGATGTATTGGTAAAAAAGAGATGTTATGTACTCAAAACTGAGAAGAAACATTATGATTATTTTGAAAAACTGTTACAACTATAAATAATTCAATTTATATGTTTTGGAATTTTATTAACCTAAATATGACACACATTGTGACCAGTATGATTCCAAGTGTGGATTTTTATTTAAATTTGACATCAACTTTATTAAAAAGGACATTTGAACTACTCAAAACAAATATAGTCCATTAATACTATTTTGATAGCATATTAAAATAATCCATAAATATTTTTTGATGTTTTGGAATCATCCACACCTCAATCCAATACATTATGTGTCGGGTATGTATCAATGTGTCCATTATCAGTTTAAAATCGTTATTTTAGTTCAAAAAGTTTCACTTAGTAAAAACCAATAAAATTTTCTTATATTGACTTGATAGTTTAGGAAAATAATTCAAAAGATATTTGTGATGTGTATCAATTTTTTCTCCTAAAACCAACACCAAATTTGATCGGCATGAGTAGAAGTCCTAATTTAGATTTTTAAATAACATTTTAGTAAAAAAGTAATGTGATGTACTCAAAACAGAGAAAACATATTCAGATTGTTTTTATATTTTAGTAAAATTATCCATTAGTATTTTGAGAGGTTTTGGAGTCAGCCTCACCAAAATCCAACGCACTATGTGACTGGTATTACTTCAAGTGAATATTTTTATTTTATATTGATGTCAATTTTAGTAAATATGACAATTGAACTACTCAATACAGAGTAAACGCATTCGCATTGTTTCGATACATTGGTAAAATGATACATATGTCATTTTTTATGTTTGATAATTATTAATAATTCAATCTGAAACATGATTCATGTTTTATAACTTAGTGTTTTCAATGTTATTTTATAATCAAAATATTAACTCAAAAAAGTGTCACCCACAAAAAACCAAGAAAACATGTTCAAATTAACTTGATAATTAATAAAAAGGATTCAACTGCCATTTTTTACATATAAGAATTGGTCTCACATCAAACTGACACATGAGGTGAAATTTATGAATCAATGTACGTGTTTTAAGATTAAAAAATAATTTTATTAAAAATTGGAAAGTGACCTAATCGAATCTAAAAAACATTCATATAGTTTTTATAGTTTTGGGAAATGATCCATATGTCATTTGAGATGGGATACAATCTTCTTAACCATAAGCCGATACATGGTTTGACAAGAATGACTCTATGTGCATCTTTTTTTTGGAAATTAACATCAATTTTATTAAAAATGACAACACCTATTCAAAACAATGAAAAACATTCATAATGTTTAGATAATCTAAGAATACAATCCATACATTATTATTTTACATATAAGAATCAGGTTCACCTCAATCCAATACTTAATGTTCCGGGTATGAATCCTCGTGTCTGTTGTTAGTTTAAAAATTCCATATTTGTTCAAATAGAATCACTCAATGAATATAAAAAAACACCCTCATATTATCAAGATAATTTATGGAAAATATTAATAATTAATTTTTGTTGTGTAGGAAAGAGTCTCAGAATAAAAATAGGTATGATGTGACTATTATGAGTCCACATTTGTGTTTTCAGTTTAAAATGACAATTTTGTAAAATAGACAAGTGATGTACAAAAACCATGAAAAGACATTTGTAATTATTGATAATTTTTTAAAATTATCTAGATTTCATTTTAGATGTGTTGGAATTACCCACAACTCAATTTGATTAATGGTGTGACTTATAAGAATAAAATTGTGTCTTTTTAGTTAAAATTCACATCAATTAAATTAAAAATGAGAACTAGGCTACTCAAAATGAAAAACAATCATCCAGATTTTTAGATAATTTAGGAAAAATATCCATATGTATTTTTTAATGTGTACTAATGATCCTGATCTCAACTTGATACACGATGTGTTTGATATGACTCAATGTGTCGGTTATCAGTTTAAAATCATAATTTTAGTTTAAAATCATTCATTCACTAAAAAACAAGAAAACATGCTCGTATTTTATTGATAACTTTGGAAAACAATTATTAATATATTTGTGAATGGATGGAATTTTATTCATGTCACACCAATAAATTATGTGACTGGTTTAAGTCAATATGGGTGTTTTCATTTTAAAATTTCATTTTATTAAAAAAGTCAAATGATGTTATCAATACTGAGAAAATGCATTAGGATTTCATTGATAAAGTATGAAAATGGTCTATAATTTATTTGAGTAGAGTTTTACTCATTCCCAACACAATCTGACGTTTGATGTGTCATGTGTGACTCCATGTGTGTCTTTTGAATATTGAAGTGTCATTGCTGATTAAAATGCCCATCAAATTACCAAAAGCGAGCAAATGTGTCGAGATTGTTTTACCATAATTCGATCTTCTATTTCTTAATTGTCTTCATTGTTACTTTTATTTTATACGTATCTATAATATATCATTCATTAGAGGGGGAGTAAATATACAAAACCTTTCTAAATGTGCACACGAGGGCTCTAAAGTGATATGTACCAAACTTCACTGTAGGATACGACCACTATGATGTACCCATGGGGATTTAACTTATACTTATTTAATTAATTGTCATGGAGAAAATTCATGAATACTAAAATGAAATTTTGTGACAATATTGAATCAACCAAAAGTTAATCTAGTACATAGTCTTCCCCATATTACTAAAAGTATAGTTTAAAATTCACACTTTATGTTAATTTATTTCATTATATAGTTACTAAAATAATAATTTTATTCTTATACAACTATTTTCATTTTCTCTTGAAAGGGTGGTTTGTTTGGAAATAACATGAGTTGGATTTAGATTCAAAAAAAGGAACATTGATATTTTACAATGTATGTTATATTTTTTACATCAGTAATTATATAATACAATGTTTGAACTGTATATAATATATTTATTTTGTATTTTAATTTTTAATTTCATTTAATTTAATTATTTTATACATGATATTGCAGATATATGGTGTCTTTTGTTTTAGTATTTTATTAGTGTACATTACATAGGTACCACTAGGTTCTACTACAACACATTGAATTATGGAATTTTTCAATGCTTTTAAAAGCACTGAAAAGGGGGCCTTTATTACAGCTTCAATATGAACTGATAATGTTACCCTTTATTGGTTCTAAATTAAAATGAAGATTAATGCGTTCTTTATTATTTATTCTAAAATAACTACTAAAGGACCCCTTTACCCATGAAAATTTAGGGATTTTAATATAATATGGATTTTAACCATGCTTCAGTAGTCAGTGCTTTTATAGAACAGATAAGATCTATTTTTAGTGCTAATAAAGGCATATTTTATAACATTTAAGACCTTATTTTTGACAGATATCCTTTTAGGTCTATTTTTATTTTTGACAATGTGAACCTGTGATTAGGGTTGGATGAGTATAATGGATTTCTTCTTAATAAGGGAGTTATGTGAGATTCTTTTTTGAGATCGTTTCATGGTTAGTGCTCATGACTTCTGATATAGGGATGTTGATGCCTTTTTCTTCTGAAAAATAACATAGTGTTATTTGGTATTAAGATTGGATTCGAATGGAAGGACTATCCAGTTTTTTTCCCCCTATTGAATATTTTTTCTATTTTTATTAATTTAATCATAGCGTAGGTAACCTCTCATGACTATAATGATGTCTGGTGACAAGCAGTGATGGTAAATAGTGTGGTATGAGAAAGGTGCCAGATTTTGATGATGTTTTTAAAGGGGGATTCTTATTAAATTCAATTGAAATGCCCGGAATCATAGCCATCTTAGCCATCTAATGTAATAATCATTGTAACATGTGTTAGTTAATTGTGTTATACACTGGTTGTAAGTGATTCCATTTAAATCCAATATATGTGAGTGGACATGTTCGAGTTGAGGACTGAAGATTTCAAATAAATTCCATGGGAATTGTTTCCCATATATGTTTTTTAAAATTTAGAATGGAACACTATGGCATGGATATATAGGAAATTAATTGGGTCTCATGAGATGGTTAACATGGGGTTGGACTAGGACAAGCATTTTTTAAGAGATGCGGTGTGAGGAGTTTGTTAAAGGAAAGATAGCTGGTTTGTTATGAGGGAGGCTTGGAGAGCCCTATAAAAAATTATGATGTAAAATTAGTTTACTTATAGTTATATATGATCACAATATTTCTTAAAATACACTTGAGTACACTTCGAGATAATCATTTATCCACCAAGATTATTTTAATTTAAAATTCATTCGTTGTCGGTGATGGAACCATATGAGTTTTCACTCTAGGAGAATTTTAAAATAATCTTTATGGTGTAGAGTACACCACTATATTATGGTGGTGACCATCGTTTTTAGTTTAAATTAATAATTTTCCATGGGTCTTTGAGCATAGTGTTGGGTTATGAGGCAGCAATAATGATACTTATTTGGTGGGGAGTACAAGATCAATCATAGTTAAGCCTATCCCAAGTAGAAAATTGTTGTGGGTACTATTTAGATTTTAATTGGATAGTTGAGAGAGAATTTTTCTAAATATTATTAGGTTTAAAACATGGATATGTTTCACCGCAAAATATTCTTAAGGATGTGAAGGTTTATGGTTGGTAGGTGCTAAAGACCTGTGTTTTTTCAAAACAACAAATTTGAGGTTATATTGGATTTTTTTTCATTCAGATTCTTATGAATTAAAATAATCAAATTCATCTAACTGATGACCTTGGATGATTTTTTGACCACCCTATTAGTCCCAAAATTTGCTGGTTCCCCTATTACAAGAGGTTGGTATAAATTCGATCAATTTGATTTTCATGGAATTGTTAATAGCTAATATTTATTTATTTATTTAATAATTTATTCCCACATCATTGTTTTGATATATCTATTAATTTTAGAGTAATATTAATATTTATTATCCTTAATTTATTCCATAATTATTATTCTTCCTTAGGTGTGACATTAACTCATGTCGGAGGTTAGAGATGGGCCCAAAACACTTTTCCTTTTTCATTCATTTTTCTTGTTTTATTTTTACTCTTTTATTTCATCTTTTCTGACCAAGATTCTCATGCAGTCCCCTAATAAATTCCTCATTCATATGAGTGAATGATAAACAGATAGGCATATATCTATATATATGTGGAGAAGAAGGGAGGTATTTCCTTAATGATCATGAGGAGACAGATCAACATGATGTAGTGCTGGGTTTCCAAAAGAAGCGTTGCTTCAAAATATTCTCCCAAAATGTAGTCAGTTTTTCTATATTTATATAAACGCACATATATTTAACATTTTCATTTTTTAAACCAATATTATTACTAATATGGACTCCATGAGGGTTTATCTATTACTTTTGGGGTGAAATGGAATTTTCAAGTGATTTAACGGGTTTCCTAATTGGAAATCCATATTACATGGTTTGTAGTTTTGGAACACATGTGATGGGTTATTACTAGTATATGATGATGAAATTTTGGAATTATAAAATATTTATAGATTATAAAAATTGGGTACTGGCACACTTCCATGTAGTGTAGTACATGGATAGACATAATGTGTATGGGTACATAGCATTTTAAAGACATGTCTAGACACTGGGTTGGGTGTACGCAATTTAAAATTACATGATCATGACTAATTAATGTCCAAGTATCCTATGTATGGTACATGTCCAAATCCTAGGTGGGTTTCATGCCATTTAGATGTACACGACTAGGATATAGACATGTCCATGCCATGTGACATATATATAAAGGTACCCCATGTGGGTTACATGTCATATACATGATATACAAGCCATTTACATGGGCTTACACACCATTCTTGGTAAAGGTATAAATCTAGTAGAGGCCTGTAGATGCACTCGATGTACTAAGGTATAAAAACCGTGTACTCCTCATTTGTTACCCATTTGAGTTATTTTAATTATTTATACCCTAAATATGAAATTGGACCTAAAAAGAGTCTATTTCAATTAGTTTTTGATGTATATTACAATTGCGCAACATTTGGGTGATCATAGGACTAATAAATTGGTTTTTCTTGGGATTTTATCTAAATAGAGAGGCTATTTCTCTATTAATAAATTCTAGTCATCTCCTAGGGAAGAGAGAGAGATGAAATGATACTAATTGGTTGGGTGTTCAGAACAACATAGTTTGATACATTCATCAGATATGGACCATGATCTATATCCCCAGAATGCTGCCTTATTAGATTTTACTTTAATTCTATTTTTGAGGATCAAATATTGGATACATATTCCAAGTGTTGTAATAGGATCTCAAGATGGATACCTTAACTTATTCGAAACCTACATAATCCCATGTAGGATACCTCCTATCTCTCAATTTCTGTCTCGAGGATCCCTTGAGGGATGCCTATGTCTATAAACCATTCCTAATGATCTCATATGAGATTCTAATTTTTTTGTATTAGGATCCCACGATGGATTCATGTTCTTACATGTTGACTTGGAGGATCCCATATATAAATCATATAATTTCTTACTCTTATTGAGGATCCTAATTATGATGTGTCTTCAATGTTCATATAGGGGAATCAGTTAGCACACTACTATTTGACTGACCCTATGTTAGTGGCTTGGGGGTTCGGGTAGACATAGTAACAAGTGTCCCCATAGAACCCCATCCAATCATTTTACCCCAAGGCGTATGAGCAGTAGTGGTGTGTTCTTGATTTTATACTCCCTCACTATTTTGTTTATACATTCACATGGTCATTGTTGATGGAATTATAGTTAGGATAGGTGCTTCCTTGCACTCATCGTAGGGGGAAAGACATAATACGATGAAATAATTGGGATGCTCATAGGTGATACATGGGATTAGACTTATGATCCTTTTATGTTTATGATATTTAATGGGATACCAATATGTGCAGCCTAGGATCCATCTTTGAGTCATATATTTTTGGACTTCCTCCACATACCATTTAAGATAACTGATGATGATGTTTATGCTCTATTTTATTTTTTCCCTTTATTAGGATGATTATTCTCTCCTCAACTTGGTGTATGATAATGGTGATTCTATCACCTTGATTTATTGTGTGATTAGGATAATTACACTCTCTTTTATTTAACACGTTATGGGTATTACTAGATGTATTATCAGGGATTCACCTATTGATCCATATAATATTTAATATTGGTTGTGACGCTACACATTATTTACTTACTCATGGATGATTATGTTCCCCTGAGCAACACATTGGATTCCACCACATGTTAGATGGATTAACTGGTGACACTCTTATAATGAGTACATATCAAGACTATACATGGATCTAAAAGGAATTACATTGACATATCACGTTAGGGTGAGCCCCATAGGTATTTATCTGGGTCACAATGATGTTACCACTCATAGAATAGGGCCTCTATCTTAGAATCCGTGATGGATTTATAAGGAAAGCATGGCATGTTTTCTATATAATTAGCATATTTATAGTCTGTTCTTTGGCATATGACATGCATCATTATAGTAGTTTATTTTTTGTCTAGGTAAATCCATGGATTAAAAATATACCCCCTATATTTATGTAGATTTTTCAATGACAGATCCATCACTATTTTGTAGATGGAATTTTTAAGATGATTACAGATCAAGAGATCGACTTAATTATACATGGATTTAGTGTTATGAAATCCATATAAATTCCCTTTTCAAGTGATATCCATCAAATTTGGATTAGAGTCCCAAGCATTAAATAATATTTTTTATGTTATTTTTCAACTTACTCATGAGTATACTTGTTTATGTATATATATGATTATGGTAATATATCAAAACACACACACACACATGCATGCACGCACGCACGCATGCACACACACACACACACATATATATATATGATGGACCATTACCATGTTAATTAGGACCATGGACCTAGGAATAAATAGTGGTTTAACTTCATTTATTTTATTAATTATTTCTATTTTTTCTGTATAGGATGGCCATATTACATGAGCATTTATTTATGATAGAATATTTATAGGTTCATCACTGGGGTGGCTTAATGAGATTATTTTTTACATTTATATACAAAACTCGGCGTGCATGAAGACCTTATGTATTATATTAATTTTGATAATAGTTTTCCTAAGAGATATGGATGAGACTAAATGTTTCATAATTGGGAAGGGCCACTCTTCTGTCTTATTATGATTAAGATATAGAGGCTAAAAAATGTCTTCTAGATTATGCATGTTTGGAGGATCATATTTCTTAATAGACCCTAATAATTTTATTTCCATTTCATTTATGTACTGCAGCATATATGTTCAGACCAGTGGGTGACCAATGTTGTATATATGACATGGTGTTATATGATTTTATATAAAGTAATTTTATATTACTACATGACTCTATTTCGTTTATTTACTAATTATAAATTATGTAAATTTATGATTTGGTTGATATCTAGATTTTTTCACTTTTGTTACTCTAATATGAGGGTGTAATATATTCAATGATACACACTATTCCCTCATGGCTAGTCAGAATACTCAGGTGTATGGAGTGAAATGCTTGAGGCCTTATGGTGAACTAGCTTAGAAAACTGATTTATTTTCATCCATGCAAGGACAATATATGATGAAAAAACTTGATTGATATCCCAATGGATAAGACAATAGATATGCATAATTATATGTATATGTATATGTCAAAAAATATGGAAATTTCTGTGAATTTTCTGGAGTATAGAGTTACTGGTTTCTATGAATGCACATCCTAGTATGAATACTACAATTGGATATGGATGTGGAAAATTTGTACCTATGATTAATAACATTAAAGTGGAAATATTATTCTTTTACTCAATCATCTATTGGAACCTTAAAATGATCCTTACTATAAACCTATTTTCACCCTTTTAGAGGTATATGATTTGGAAATTCACAAACTCTTTAGTAATCATCATGAAGGATTTTAATAGATAATGACCATGAATGAATTATGATAAAACTAAGGACTAATTGATTGAAAATAAGGTTCAATTATTTAAATATCAAATTAATAATTTATCTCTCTGATCAATGATGGATGATGGCCATGATGACCAGATTGGGTTTGCTAATGGTTTGAAGAATGAATGATGAAGTTTGGGCGGTGACTGCTATTCTCAAATGATGAAGTATCTAATTTGATATTTGTTTTATAAATTCACATGTATCATGAAAAGAATTTTGTAATTATAATTCATGTCCCCAATAATTTTATTTTGAAATACATATATAAATCCTTAATAAAATGATGATCATATCTCAATTGTATGATTCTTCTCTAGTTGATGTTTGTGGTAATGTGATACCTAAAAATATCATTATTCACTAAATATTAGAATTTGATGTTATGTTAGACATGGATTGGGTTTCTCTACATAAATCCCACATATATTTTCAAGGAAGGAATAATATGTTTGATATTACAAACTAACCTATGATGAACTTCTAGTGTGATCATAAATATAAACAATCTTTGGAAATCACATCATTTTATGGGTCTTGATTCATATTCAAACGGGTTTTTTATATCAGATTTCTGGGGAGAAACTCAACATTGGTTATATGCCTATTATGAATGAATTGTTTTACGTGCTTCTAGAAGAGATTCCATGTATTCCAATATTTTTGGTTGCTTTATCAGTAGAACACATAATGGGTGATACACATATTTCAAAGGCATCTTATAGAATTTCAATGACTGAGTTGTAATAAATGAAGAGTAAAATCAAGGATCATATTTAAAAGGGAATTAATCATCTATGTGTGTCACCTTGGTGTAAACCTATTATTTTTTAAATGTTAACGATGGATTGATGTGGTTCTAATTTGATTAACAGGAGCTGAAAGAATCATAATCAATAATATTTAACCCCATCACTATATTGATTACATGTTTGATGAACTATTTAGAGTTCAATACATTTCCAAGATTCGCCTTCATTTTGATGTCATCGACTAAGGGTTATTAATTAGGATATATTCAAGACAACATATCATATTAGGTAGGGACACTGTGAATGTTTGTTGATTCCATTTTCTATTACTAATTCCATATCATTATTCATGGACTCAATGAATAGATACTTTAGAGATTACCATTATTATTTTGTGGTAATCATGATATATGATATTATAATCTATTAAATTTTAATTTAAGAGTCTGAATATTTCATGGGGTTGCATTGAAAAAAGATAAGAAGATAAAGATATATGTAAAATTAAAAAATTCGATATTTTGTCTTTTAAATGTTTTATTTTGGGCCATATAATCTAAATAGTGGAAATATATGTGGATACATAAATGAATAGAGTTATTAAACATTGGACCAAACATACCACTATGACATAGATCTAATGTTTTCATGGTTTTATGGGAAAATACATACAATATGTTGGAAATTTCTCCGAACTATCTGATAATAACACCATGTTAACTCAAAATAGTTCGAGGTTCCTCAAGACAGATGAAGGTGTGGAAAAATTCAAGGTAATGACGAAAATATTAGTTAGTTCACTTGTACAAGAACTACTATGTATTAGAAACGAATTTGTAATCTGTATTGATGTATCAAATATGGTTCCATGATTAATTATCAAGCATAATGATATGGAGATAGATTATGCCTCACGAATATTGAAGGTTCATGAGAAAAAATACCCAACATTTGATTTGTCCTTAGCTTCATTATTTTTTTAATTAAAAATATGAAGTCATAACCCTTATGGAGAAAAATGTGATATATTTATGGATCATTAAATTTAAATTAATATATTCTTACATAACGAGTTAAACATGCACCAGAGAAGATGGTTGGAGCTAAATAATGATTGTGACTACTAAATACATTAACACCTTGGGATGGAGAATATGGTGGCTAAGGATATCAATTGAGTGTATCATGATATATTTTCTAAGTCGCGGATAGAAAAAGAAACAATATTTCTGGTTTTATTAAGGGTAGATCTGAATATATTGATTAGTGGGAAGAAATTTTATCATTCCCAAATGATTCATCAACCATCTATCCATGTGAAGATTATAGAGGTAAAAAAGGGAGATGTAGATATATAAAATAAGGTCGGACATGTTCTTGAGTTCGAAATAGATTATGATGGAATGGTAACATGTATGAATCTTTTATGTATTCCATCCATACCATATTTGAAGAAGGATCTGTTAGGGGAAACTCTTTTTTCTTCATTATTTATTCATACTACATTTTAAAAGATATATAGATATTTGAAATAATATTTTTAGTGTGAAATCATGAAGAGAGTTATTACATAGTTGGTATCTCAATGCATGGTATGTCAAAAACATAATAGTGAGAGTAAAATTTCTAATTGAATGTTACAAACTTTAACCATACCATAATTGAAATGGGAAAACATCACTATGGATTTTTTAAATGGATTCCCCGAAACATATTAAGAGTACAATGCAATATGGGTTGTACTCTATTGAATGAAAAATTCAAGACACAAAATCTCTATTATAGAACATTTATGTCTACATTATATTAAAATAATATACATTATGTAAGTTGTATGGTTACAAACAGTATATCATTTTATTATATTTGATTGGGATATGAGTTTTAATCCAATATTCGAGATAATTCACTAGAAAGATGATGATTCATAGTTGAGTTTCTAAACATCAATCAATCATCCGTAAAAATGGACAGTGAATGAGAACCACCAAAACCCTAAATGATATACTGATATCATGTTCTATGTATTTCCATATTTATTGGGATCAACACCTCCCTCTAGTTGAGTTTTCCCAAAACAATTTCTTTTAGTCAGTCATTCAAATAGATCTCTATGAAGAACTATATGGAACAAATCCATGGTTTTTTGATGAAGTTGTAAAAATAACTATATTAGGAATAGATTGGGATAAATAAATGGAAGAGAAGGTTAGATATATTTTTCAACACATAAGGGAATCACAAATTGAAATGAAAAGTTATGCTGATAATCGTCTACTTGATTTGAAATTATAATTTTTTTAGAAGGTGTTTATGTAAATTTACACATGGAATAAGGTTAAGAGATTTAGGAAAATTGAATGTTGATCCATAGGTAATTTACCCATTATGATACATATAATCAAGTATGTACATTTTCTTATTTCATGGCACTTCCATCAAACCGCTCACAATTCTATGATATATTCCATGTATCTCTCATAAGGAAGTACGTATATGTTCTGTCACATGTATTGAACATAAAGGTCAAACCAATGTAGTAGGAAGCTTCTAATTAGAAAAAACTAGTGGATATTATGTATCCTAGATTGAATGTTCTATGGAAAAATACCACTCACCTGGTATATCTTTTTTTAGAAAAACCACTATGTTTAGGAAGCTATATGGGGTCCTAGACATATGTTGAGGTAAAACTATCCTAAATTGTGTTTGCTGAAGTGATTAATTTTTAGTGAAAAATAATTTGTAGGGGTTCATTTTAAAATCAGGATATTTTACAAATTTTTTCAAAAAATAGATTTTTTTGAAAGAATCTGTTAAGCTGAACATCGATTTTTATGAAAATATTAGATACTATAAATATAATAATTCAAACCTAAATGTTATAATCTATAAATTAAACATGGTTGTACGAATAAGAATAATCAAAATTTTACAATTAAGTATAATGGTTTTATATAAATAAAATATATTGATGAAAATTTACTTATTTTTTATTAAAGTCAGTATATACATCAAATATATATATATATTTTTTTTAAAAAATTATATTATTTTTAAAAAAACTAATAAAATTTTATTTATTCCAGTTTTAGAAAATTTATTTGAAAATATTATATTCAATTTTAGAATCAACGTGTCAATGTTATCATAGGCATAATTTTTGGATTGTTTTCTAAATAGTTTAATTTCCAATGAATAATGAAATATACTCGTTTTAATTAAAAACATACTTTTCTATTAAATATTTAAGATGACTCATTTTTATTTTTGATGTATTTAAATGGTAAATTATTTCAATTATATAATTATTAATCGAATTTAGGTTATTGGAATCAATTTTATGTTTAATATTGATATAAAAACATTTTTTTACGAGTGAAAACATTTTCTTTGGAAAACTAGTTTTTCATCATGTCTGTGTGTTCAATTTGAAAATAAATACGATCATTTATATGAATTGAATATGAAAAAATAGATTATATAATTGGAATTAGAGTACTTCGTGTTATATATTAATATATTCTTAATTTTTTCATCATAATTTGTAAATATATAAAATAATTAATTATCATGGTTTAGGATAAAACTTTTTTACCAGGAAGTTAAACTAACAATATAAGGGTATGTTTCCAATAAAAAATATATATCTCAATTTTTTGGGTTATATTTCAGCCATATAATGTCCCAAATTATATAATCTATGATCATTTTAATCACTATTCACCTAGATGACTTTATCATTTTGGACACATTTGGGTAATTTTCATGTAGTTTTCATGTTGGCTCAATTCCCCACCTTTAAATTCTTATCCCCATTCCATTCCAATTAACAATTCAAAAAGGAATTCATTTTCAGAATAAACATGAATAAATACCATCCTTAATTCCCCCACCACATCATAGAGTCTAAATATTGTTTAGGAAACCCTTCTATGAATGATTTTGGTGCAAACCTAAAGAGGTTTACCTAAAAAGAGGTATCATTCTTAATCGATATTTTTCATATTATTTAATCTTCCACTAACATAAAATATTCTTATGATATGATAATATAATAAAATGATTTTTTAAAATATTCTGATATTTTATTATTTTAATTTCATAACTTATATCCATCTCCTCTTTCATAAACTGGGAAACAAAACCATTGATCGTGTGTATGGTGAAATACATCCTTGCAAACCGATGTAATTTGTTTTCCACCACCTTCTCTAATAGATTGAAATAATTTTGGATTAAATTTATTTAAATTATATTAATTATATAATATATCTTTTGTAATTATAATATTACTTCTACTTTTATATCTTCTATTTGTTTTGAATATGATAGTGATGCTTGTGCATATGTGGGGATTACCGCCTCTATGAAGCAATGTGAATTAATTTTTACTTTATTTTAATATGTATGGTTATAGGATATATTTAATAAATATATATGATATATATGATATAATAGTTTTTTAAAAGATTAATTAATATTTGTATTTCATTCATTCTGTCCATTGAGAAAATGGAAATAACGTTCATACATACGTATGACACACCATCTCTTTAAACAATGAAATCATTTTCTATCTCTATTATTAATGAATTAATATAAATACAATTATAATGAATATATGATATATTTACATAATAGTTAAAATTATGTATTTCATTGAACCCTGATCTATGTAAATTGACTGAAAATATAGAACAAAATCATACATGAAAAATGAAGCATTCATTAGCTGAAATGTGATTTTAACAAAAACATTAATAATAAATGTGTAATAAAAGGTCATTCGTATATAATATATGATTTAATATATGTTATTATAGATCCTTAATATATTTATAATAAACCTATGTTTATGATACATCAAATTTTAATGTGTGTGATGAAATTTTATATTTAAGGGAAGGGTTTTCTAGTAACACTTTTATTTCTAGGAGACATATGTCATATTCACCAGTACTTTCTTTTGTGTGTTTTATAAAAAATCCCAAAGAAATTTGTATAATGAATATAATTTTTTAAACATATTTTATTTTTAATATACTTTTATTCATTAGTGTGGCATACAATTAAATAGTCTCCAAATTGGTTATTGATTTTCATCTCATTTTTATATATGTGGGACACAAGCCTCATACACCTCTTTTTTAGTTTTTTTAGTGTTATTACATTCCAAGATTGTATTTTATTACTATTAAAATCAATATTATGTGATATAAATACTTATATAATATTTTCTCTTTTATGGGGAACATTATTCAATCATTATGAATGTGGTAAATTTCTTATGGTACAATCTCATTGTTTTTTGGGGTTGTCCATGAGTATGCTTACAAAGATGAAATCATTTCATATATATCTTAATAAAATAATTTATTTTCCACTCATAAGGTTATTTT
The DNA here is from genome assembly GCA_963277665.1 of Viscum album. Taxonomy (NCBI): domain Eukaryota; kingdom Viridiplantae; phylum Streptophyta; class Magnoliopsida; order Santalales; family Viscaceae; genus Viscum; species Viscum album. The sequence goes on from OY728164.1 coordinate 93,869,068, forward strand.
TTTATAATACATGTTTCAATGAAATTCTCCTTTCTTTAACTACCCAATATCATGATTGAATATTTATAAATTAATCAACATTATCTCTCTATTTGGTCAAATATATATTATCGTCCATTTTCTTGTTTTCAATTTTTTTTAAGGAATCATTCATAATTCCCAAATTATTTTTTAAAATAATTTCTAAACTATATTTGAATTTATTTTAAATAATTTAAGTGAAATCTACATTTCATTTTCTAAATAAGTCTCATTTTAACTTTTACGGAAAATATGAATGGAAACGTCATTATAACACACACAACATGAATAGTATTTTCAACTTTTATAACCTCTCAACTATTTAAATCATCATTTTAATGTTTTGAAGTTATTTTCAATTACTATTTTTAAATATTTTCTAAAAAAATTATATTTTAAATAGTTGTTTTTAAATACGAAAGGTTATTTCCCTTTATATCTATTTTATATGATATTTTAAAATCATTTTCCAAAAAAGAAGAAGACCTTTGATGTTATATTCTTTATATTTGGGATATGATTTAATGATACCATCCCTATTCTTTGTCTATGTGTTTTATTATTATGATGAAAAGATGATTATGAAAATGATTCCTTTTAAATAAGTTATGCAATGATAAATTAGTGAAATGATCATTAAGATTATTTCTCTTCTATGGGTTGTGATTTTATGTAATGTTTATGAAACCCAATATTTTTCAATGGTTCTGATATGATTACTGTTTTCTGATATTTTGGAATCAAAATATATGGATTATGTAATGGATGGGACCTATATCAACCAATAATGAATTTTTAAACATTGTTATGTGATGACATAAACATGAATAGAATGGGAAGTGCACCCAATTTTTTTAGGGAATTTTTCCATTATAATAGTTTAAGGAGTGAACCTTGACTACTAAGTGAGATAATTTTACAATGATAGTTTTAAATGATCATTGACTACTAATGAAATGTATTTCTTTACAAATGGATCCATTGAAATTTTATTATTATGTCATAATTATCCATTAAATATGATATTATTTATATCATATATATATATATTAATTAAATCTATCATTCATTCAGTCCATACTAAAATAAAATGTAAAACGTACCACATCACTATGTGAAGGCGGTAGTCCACATGTACATAGGAGTGATGTTATAATTTTTCATTAGATATGAAGTTAAGAAGGTATACATGATTGTATATTTCAATAAGTATAATTATGTCATAAATATCATATAAATATATTAAATTCATCATCATCTATATATATATGAGAAGAGATGAAGGAAAATTAATTACATCAGTTTGTGGGAAGGTAATCTATTGTATACACAATTGATAGTTTCATTTCTCATTTTATGAAGGAGGAGATGGATATAAGATATTATTTTAAAATAATAAAATATAGGTATATTTAAGATATAGGATTTACTATTTTAATCATAGTTTTAGAATATTTTAAATAAGTGTATGAATAAATAAAATAAAACGCTCAGTTAAGAAAAATTCTTCTTCTTCAGACAACCTCTTTAGGTTAGCACCAATGGCCTGTCTTGTAGGATTTACTCGTAATAAAAATTCCTCTAAGATATGATTAGGTATGTATGGAAAGTATTTTGGTTGTTATTGTAAAATACATAAATAGTAGGAATCATAAATAAAAGATCATAGGAGATTTTCTTTTATAAGTGGGGGGATACACCCACTAAGAAACCATTTGATAATTTCCTAAAAGATTCCCAAAATTAAAATACCATTCCCACAATAAATTTTTAAAAATGGTCATATATTCTAATTTTTGATATTTTAATGATTAAATATGGAAATACCATATAATATGGATAAGTTTATTTTAATAAATATTATATATTTTGGCTTAAACACTTAGTAAACTCATTTTAACCATAATTGCTATAATAAATTATTAATTTTTTAATATTTATTATGAAAAACATTATATCATTCATGTTTCCAAATATTATTTATAATCATTATACAGAATTCATCCATTTTAATAATATTAATTCACATGTTTTTTATAATTAAATTTAAAATTAATCCCATTGATATGATAAAAAAGTGTTTTCCAAAGAAAATGTTTTCACGTGTATAAACCATTTTCTAATAAAGCATATAATTAGAATTGCTTCAAATATTCTAAATTGGATTAATAATAAAATTATTGAAATTATTTTAACATTAATCCCATATTGAAACAAAATTTGAATTATAAATTATTTAAATGTAAAGGATGTTTTTATGAAAAATCATCATTTTCATCTATTCATAGAGAAATTATTATTTTCAGAACATTATAAAAAATTCACCTTAGGATTATTTTGAGATAGTTATATAAAAAAGAATTTACTTTTTAAAAATAAGTTTTTCAGTATTGTGAAATTTAAATTTTTTTATATTTCCAAAAAAAATAAATGAAAATCAATTTTTTGGGAAAAAATGAAATTTGAATCACATAAATACTTCACTCAAAATATTAAGTACATATTTATCAATATATATTTTTTATCTAAAACAATTATAGTTAATTTTTTAAATTTATTTATCATGTTTATAATGAAAAATTTAGTAGAAAGTATATAATGGTAATGTTTAAATAATAATATTTTTAATTATATATTGTTGTTCATTACACCTCGGTGTTCTGTGCAACGCAATCTATCAATGAAATTAAATTTTTTAGAAAAAAGAATATTTCAAAAAAAATAATGGTAAATTTTTTTACTAACATTAAAATTATTTTCTAACTCAAAATTCAATCACTCTAATATAATGAATTGTGTATAATGTTTCCCCATCATGTCCTCATGGTCTTATGTATTTTTTACTGACGGTGTTTTCATTACAAAACTCATAAAAAGTGAGTGGTCTTATTTTATAGGACATATTCTCCTTAATCTAGAATATCCATTAATTGTTCTTCATAATAGATATATTCCTCAGGCCATATGAGCTATGATTTATATACATTTGATGGATTAGGTATTTAGTTCCCTTGGAGAGATACATGGAACACATCATGGACTAGAGAGAGGTTTGTTGGAAGCACCATGTATTAAGATAGCGTCCACAATAAATCAAGAATATTGAAAACATTCCATGGGTTCAGATTTCATTTCATCTAGAATATCATAATATTCTTCCATAGGTAAATCTATTGAAACAACTTTTTACTGACTTCAAAATCCAGACCATTCCGATGATTATCAACAATATTTTTAATCAAATTGGAACTACCATAATGTGTTGTGTTATTTCTATAATATTATCATCCATTTTTTTAGTAAGATGAGGTCCTTATAGCTTTCTGTCTCCATGTTTTTCTCATCACAATTGGGTTATACAATTATTTCTATTAGGGTGTTCATAAGGATCCATCTTAATACTCGATTGAGAACTATATTTGTAAGAAAACATAACAAGAGGAAGGTGTAAAACCAAACAACCATTAAAATGTGTAGAAAAATTTATAATAATATTATCTAGGTTTTGAAAGATTCTCTCGGACTGGCCATCTATCATAGGATGATACACAATTTTGAAACTCAACTCTACATGAACAGTTTACTGAAGTCCTCTCCCATACTTGTAGATAAAAATTTGACCTTGATCTGATAAAATATAATTTAATACTCATTGCACTATTTCTACTTTATTATTCTATATACTAGAAAACCAATCCAGATAGAAGAAATATCTGATTTAAATAATGTGTATTGGAACTATTAGTTGATCGATTACAACACAAAAAAATTATTCCCACCAGATGTTTTGTGGAACCCTATTAAAAATTCCATGGCCATGTTTTTCCATTTCAATTTTGGTATGGGTAATTATTGTAACATATGCTTATAATTTTTTCTCTCATCCATAACATGCTGACATATCAAGCATCGATATATATACATTGAAATGTATTGCATCATGTTTTCCAACCAGAAATAATCTTTCATCTCTATGTACATATTTTTTCTTCCATGATGAATTAAAGGTGATGAATTGTGAGCTTCCTCTAACAGCTCCTTCAAATTATGTATCGATAGAACATATTCATGGTTCCCAAAAATTATCATCTCATTATAATCAAGATTAAACATCATAAAAATTATTATCATATTCATTAGTTAGACATCATTTTATCATGTTTATTTAATTTTCACTTGGATAGATGTTTGAAAACTCATTTGAGAAAGATAACATTTAATCCATTTCGTCAATATTTCTAGATTTCACCGTTGAAAATCCATAAATATTGAATCATTTGTGATCATCAACTTAGACAATATAACATGATACATTAGAATCAATGTATGGGATACCTCACTTACTTTCCTAGGGTGGTAATGTATTGAGAAGTCATAATATTTAATCTTTTATGATCATCTTCTATTGAAAACATTCAACTCCTTCTGTATAAATACACACTATGCATTTTTTGATAAGTATATATATCAAAACGTTTTTTATAATTATATTTACTCTATATATTTATTGAAAAATATTTTGTAGATAACACTAAATCAATATTCTGGTACCTTTTATCATGAACCATCAATTGTTGTGAGGAATTACCTATCACCAAATCATTCTTCCTCTGAAAAAATTTTAATACCCTCTTTGATAAATTTCAATAGAACACATGACCTTATCCACTATTAAATAATCTATGAGCAAGATTTTTATCAAACCATCTCTTTAGTTCCATGAATGTCTCTTCATATTATTCAATCTAAAATAACTAAGCTCCCATCCAAGTAATAATTGTGATTAGATTATATATTCCTATGAAATTCGTTACAAGTAATCGATATTATCATTCAATAACCAAGAAAACATTTCATCATAGTAAAAATTGTTGGTCTTATACAACATTCAATAAATTCAGTCATTGTTGGATCTACATATATACCCCTGCCTGAAATTATCTGACACAAAAACAATATAATTTGAATTCAAAATTAAATCTTAAAAAAAATTTCATTCTCTTTATCATTTGTTAGGGTCATTAGTACAATTTTTATGGGATATTATTTCTCTTCCTTACACATTCAAAAGATAATAATATAATCTATAAATACTACCATGAATGAGTCAATGTAATCTCTAAAGACTCAATTTATTAAATACATTAATATAGTGGGGGAATTAGTTAGACCAAATGGAATCATTATACATTCATATTTTATATTTCTTGTGTATCTTCAATGATTTTGAATCAGTTAAATAGTCTCGACAATTTTTAATTCCTCAATTAGGCATAATTCTTTTTTATATATCATTGATCAGAACTCAATTCTATGAGTTCTATATTCATTATATCTTGTGTTTATATGATTCTATACGCTTTTTGAGTACCTTAGGTGTTTTGAAAGGGTTTTAGAAGATACATAGGTGGAATGAACTATTTTAGAGATCCAGGTTAGGAAACATGGTTCTCAAACTATTCTGGAAATCAATGCGTCCTGGAGCTCTTGTATAGTGGGAATCACATAATTGTGGCATTTTTTAGAAAACTATGCTGGTAAACCGTTAAGCTTCAATAAAGAAGTAAAATTATTGATGTTCCCATATCAATTTTTCTTATTTCCTCCCATAATCCTTTTTCTTGGATTCATTCATAGCAATGGGTTCTCCCACTTTACCCCCTCTAACCCTTTTGACCCAACTCCTCAATTGGTGCTCCATTTTTTAATCTGTTGGTGTCATAGGAAGCGTAGCGGTAATAATCTCTTCATCCTTTCTCCCTTTATTTTACTAATTCAACTCATTGTTCAATAAATATATTTGATCTATTTGTCCCTATTTTCATGGTTAATAAGCAAAATATAGATATACTCTTAACGAATTGGAGTTAGATTTCGATATCTGACATGGCTACATCACTGAGACCATGGTAGGTTGTGAATAACATTCATTGTGTTTTCATGTCTACTGTGTGGCATCAAATTTTAGAGAAAAATTATTAATTTGATAGAGACCACATTAATGTATGTTTCATGGTATTAAATTGATTTTATGACCCTATTGGATGTCGTTGGGAACACCAAATACAATTTCATAGTTGTGAGGCTGGGTTTGGGCCATTGACGACATTGGTTATCTAGGAAAAAGTGTTTTTTAATTGGTTTAATTATATTAATTGATGTCATGAAGTATATTTAAAATAAATTGCTTATTTAAATTGGACTGGTTGTATATAATTTAGTTATCCAATTATAGTGAATTATTTTTTGGTTTATTTAATTCAAGTTGTATAAATCAATTACATTGAATTGTCTATTATTCAGGGTTATATAATACAATATTTTAAATTTAATTGTTTAATAATTTAATAATTTATATGTGATTATTGTGATGCACTGTTTAGGCCCATGTGGTAGTGAAAATATCATCCCAATATTAGGAGGGAAATTCCATCTATATTGAAGTGACATGGTCTTGGGTTGGGTGTGGCTTAAATTTATTGAGTGATTTTGATAACAGGATTGAAAGTCTTCAACATTGGACTAAGCCAGTTAGGTCGTTAGGTTAGACAGGACCCATGATATTGGATTTATCAACTATTACACATTATACAAATAGTCATAGGGGCATGATGTAGTAGTGTTTATGTCGCTTAATATTTTTTTTGTGATTTCCTCTCACCCATGATAAAAAATCACTAAATAGATTCATGTGCACATAGATTGAATCCACAGATGTGGTTGTCATTATAACTCTTGTGGGTAGCTTCCCTTGGTAGTGATGATTATAAAATGGCTTGGGGGTGATTGTCGTGAAAAGGCACATGGAAGGTGAGGGGACTTTGGTAGATAATGATGTGGAAATTGGTAGCAGAATGATTTCTTTCATGATTCAGGCCATGGAAGTATATTATTTTAAGATATTAGATATAATCTATTTTTGTGACATCATTCCTTGGGAATATAATGACTTTTTTAGGAAATACATATTTTTCCTCTATTTTTCAGGCTTCGAACAGATGTATTCTTTGAGAAGGGTTCCAAGGGTATGGTAACATGTGTTTCGGAATGTCTTCTGGATGTCGGTGAAATGGTTTAAGTAACAAGGTTTTAGGATGGTTGGATGTGCTGATGAATATTGAGGTGGAACTCGAGGGTTAACCTGGGCTGTTATATTTTTATACGATTCGTTGGGCCATGATCTAATGACCTTTTCATTTTTATACATCTAATGTTGACTGAGGAAGGTGACATCTCCCTGAAATCCATTGAGAACTAGTGTAGTTTTCATTTTTTTAAAAGCCTTAAGATTCTTTAATTTTATTTATAATTTATTCCCACATAATTAGATATGTTAGGTAAGCAGCATTGGATGGTATCCTAGTGAGACACATTATCACAAACTACATAGTACCATTGAGATGAATGTAAAAATTATGTCATTTCACTCAGGTAATGGACCAGACATAGGATATGGATCTTAGTATCTTCTTGGCATGGAGTTAAGAACATGTCCATGAGGTCATGCCTAGTCAATGTTTCACTTTTGTTTATATTTCCTTTCATTTTTAGCATGATTCTTGTATATGTTTGTAGCTAAAATGTTATTCCATGGGTGATCCCTATATATTGATATTTTATTTTATAAAACGTCTTGATTATTCATGATCATTTTTAGTTTTTTCTTCGATTATTGTGACGGCGTGATTTCCTTATTACATTTCTATACTTGATTGTGCATTGGCTATTACTTATGATTGGAAATGATTCCGCCATTGGTAGGTCAAGATTGAGTATAATAAGTCATTTATGTTCACTATAGGATATACATTTATACTCGGACCATTAATGTTATCTTTGATGAGTGTATAGTCTCTACAAGGATGTACTTTACAAAATCTCTGCTAGTCGACAATGTTTTCTATGTCGGAGGGTGAACTTTATGCTAGTGTCATGAAACATGATAGCATTATTCAAGTGTCTAGTTTGGTTAGGGATTCTATAAGTGGTATCAATAGAGTTTATTCTAGGGAATTAGTAGTAGTTCTTAACATGATACTTAGGATATCGAGAATGCCTATTTTTTTATTTTAGTATTACTATTTTGGTAATAGTAGACTACAGATCGGTGATGTCAGAACAAGGTATAATACTCATTCTCTTGGGCCTGCAGCCCCATGTTTGAGTCACTGCCAAAGATTCAATGGTTTGGAATTATCATTATATTTTCATTAGTTTATGGTTTATTTTATTTCCACCATTTGTGGTTTATTTGGAATATGATTGTAAAATTGTTGTAAATTTTATCTTCTGACCCCTAACCTGGTAATATAAGGGAGGATTTGGAACTATGAGATTTTTTGATTAGGTGTGATTTTGATGATTTATTATGCTTATGTTAAGAAACATGGATGGTTTTTTCAATTTTATATAAGCATATATTCCATTTAAATTGTGAAATTTTATTATTTAAATATCTTGTAAATGATATGTTCCTTGAAAATTGTTATTCCATGTAATATATATGAAATTTTATGTGAAAAGTTATGTGAGGATAAATATTACACCGGTATGTAAATGCAATGGATCGGGGTGATTTTGATCAATATTTTGGGTGAATTAGTAGTCTGGTAATGTTAATGATGGTTTTCCATACATGCATTGACTGGGGGAATATTTTGTATGTGGCTCAGTTGAGGATTGGTATGAAGATTACTAGGTAGGGATGTTATACCTCATGGTTCTGGTAGGGGAGGGAAATGGTAGATATTTGACAATATATTTATATCTATTTCCTTACATATTGATTTGTGTATGTTATGGTCGATATAGCCATTTGATGGTATTTAGAGGGTTACTCCTAGAATGTTCATATAGAGTTTCAGGTGGGTGGTGGCTCAATGTAATAGTAGAACGTGTAGTTTCAGACCCATTAGGGTCAAAAAGAGAATATGCATGATCTAGGGATGGGAAAGGCATATATAAAGGTTCCATTGGAGGTGGGTCAGCCACCACGTCTTAGAGAATTTGGGTCATGGATTGATGAGCATCTCAAATCGATCCCAGAACATGTTATCCACAGAATCGATAGGGGAAATCTGAATGCGGAGCCTTCTAGGGATTATCTGAATCGAGAATTATTCTCATAGCGCCCGTCACTATTCCAGGTTGAAGGTGGTCCACAGATGTTATAGAAATACATCCGGAACATGAAAATAATCATTGAGTAGTTGGATATGCCTTCAAGGCAGAGGGTAAAGCTAATGATGTAAATGATCAATGGAACTGCATCACACTGGTGGGATGTGCAGGTTTGGGATGGAGGACTTGAGGGAATGGCCTGAAATGATTTTGAGGAATGGTTCATTGATAAATTTTTCCTAGAGACTTTTATGAATGAAATAGTTTGGGAGTTCATAAAATCTGAAAATGGTGACTTGTAAGTAGTTGTCTTTTCAGTGATGTTTAAAGATATGTCTAGCTCTGAACCTAACATGGTGAGTGATGACACCTTGAGAGTGAGGCACTTTGAGGATGGTATGAGGAATTCCATTTAAGTGGATTTAAATATCTTGAGGATGGAATCATTCCCATATATGGTGAAAAAGGTGAATATAGTGGAGGGAAACATGATGGGCAGGTCTTACTCGAGCCTCGGTGTGGCTTTAGGTGCTTCTATGGTGACGCTTAAGATGACAGGAAATGGGAATGGAATGAGATTCAACTATTATTTCAAGCCAAGGACTCAGTGAGACCACCTCATAGTGGATCCAATACTTTTATCTTACACTATATGCATCCAGTACAAGTCCATACATAGAAAGAAACAACCACAAAAAGGAGTACCATACATGTGGATAGGTTGGTAATCTCAAGAGGTTCTATAGGGGGACTTCTTTTCCAATGGGAGCTCAGGTCTCAGGAAAAAATCATGTGTCTGAGTTAAATTTAGTATCTATATACTGTGAGGGTAGCAGAAATTCAACTATACGCATAGCTCATGGATGAGATAGTGGGACCCTGAAGTGGGGTCATTGGTTGGTTCTTCAAGTAGCAGTACATACTATTCAAGCATCATGCAGTCAAAAATTTGATCGGGTTCCTATCATGGAGCAACATGGGGATGATAATTATGATGAGTTGATGAAAGTTTGAGTTACACCATGGGTGTTTCATAGTTCTATTTTTTTATTTGGAATGGCATGTTGGGTTATATATTTATAGGTTCATGAGGTGAAAAAGTATTATATATGGACTGCCCAGATGTTGGTCAACTATTTTCCCCTAGATCATGTGTGTGATTATATATATGTGTGATTAAACACACCAGGATGTTTATTTGAGAATCAGTTGATGTGGGTTCCCTGAATTTCATTGCCACTTGGGCATTGAAGATGTTGGTAACATGAGGTTTGAGAAATATATGCCCCTATTGGGTGCAGTACTTGATTGAGGTCTGAGGCACCAACACTAGTGTGAGCAGACACTATGATGTGGGACCAAGCTGGATCCATGTGAGACATGGGCATGAGGTGGCCACTAATACAGTGAAAGACTTTAACTACTGTATATTACGGAACGGGAGCACCAGATGAAGTCCAGGTGTGATAATATATCATCAGAGGAGTTTTGAGTGTGAGAAGAGGTTGATGGACCATTTTTTATGGATTTGTTGAGACAGGGGTAGGTCACTCTTATTGTCGAGATCCCCCTTGAGGTGGTTTTCCTATACCACTGAGACTAGGATAGTATGTGTTGTTTTAAATGGGATGTATTTGTTCGGTACCATCTCAATGTTTCATTAGATATCTAAGGGATGAGCTATTTTAAGGTGAGAGATTGTAATATCCCATGTAACTGAATTGGGTTGAAAACCTATCTCGTCTAAATCATTTTAATTTGTGGATTTGAAATTTTCAATGCCATTGATCAGAATTCATGTTTAAGAATTAAATCTGATATATATCTTGTTTTTATGTGACTATAGAGGCATAGAGAGTGCCTAGAGTGTTTATGAAGGGTGTTGAGATTTCCAGAGGCTGAATGACCCATTTTGGAGCCACACGTTGGGGTGAACTGTCTGGGGTAACCCATGAATCCCTTTCCACGGAACCATGAAACCACTTCAAGGTAAACATGTGCCCCAGTTTTTAACTGGATCATGGACTGGTTAAACCGTGCATGGAATTTAGACGACCGTGTGTCCTTGGTTGTAGAGTTTCAGAGTTATTAACAGTGGATTCCTCATGGTTTGTGCTTAGTTTTTCTAGCCTTGTGGGGTAACCATGTGGCATTGAGCTCTAGGATAGTGGGTGTTTCATAAATTCCACGTGATTTGGAAAACTATGAAGCCTCAGTAAATTAGTAAATTTACCAATGTTCCCCTCTACCCTTTTTCTTATTTCCCCTTTTCCCTTCTTCTTGTAAGCATGCACACCAATGGGTTCTCCCACATTAAACCCTCCTCTTTTAGACTCACTACAAAGTCAGTGGTCTCTTACCCAATTTGTTTTTGTTGTTAAAAGCAAAGTGGAATGTCGCTCCACATAATTTTTTTCTTATTTTACTTTTCCATCATAGAGCACTAAATCAATAGTCCCATTTCACCATATATTTCATGGGCTCAGTGGAAACTGAGATCTACTCCAAACAACGTTGAGTTAGAGCTAGATATCATATGTTCTTACATCATTGACTCCAAGGTAAGTATTTCAGACCTTTTATTTGGTTTTCATAACCACTTTTTAGTTGTGTATTTTAGCGCACATTTAGTAATTTAAGACACACCACTTTTATATATTTTTCAGGGAAATAAATTAAAGTTATGATCCAATGGGATGTAGTTGAGAATACCCAATAAAATTTTATAAATGTGAGGTCATGTTAGACGCCATAAACCACCGGTGGTAGTGGGTTTGGAGTGTTTTTTTTGAATGATTTAAATTGTTTAATTGATGTTTTGAAATCCCATTATAATGAATTTATTGTTAAAATTGGATTGGTTTTTGGGAATAATATATCCAATCATGATGAATTGATTTTTTTTATTTAGTTCATTTTTTAGAATTAAATTACAATGAATTTTGTGTTATTAAAGTTCATACAATTAAATTGTTTTAAATATAACTTTTTTTATAAGTGAATCATTTATACATGATGATTGTGATACGCTACTGAGGCCCATGAGGTCATGATGTGCTTGTTATAAGATGATGATGGAAATTCCATCAAGATTGTGGTGGCATGGTCATTTGGTTGGGCATGGTCCAAATTTCTAGAGTGATTTAGATCAATGTATTGGACATCTTGGAGGTTGGATTGATGTGGCGAGGCCATTAGGTAGTGAATTAACTATGATATTAGATGTATCATCCATCAAACTTGAGCGACACAGTTATAGGGGAATGAGATTATAGTGTTGATGTGTCTTAGGGTACTATTTGGGTGATTCTCGCTCACCCATAATGGACAAAGATCAGAATTGAGTCTTGTATACATTGGTTGAATCTGTTGATGAGGTGGTTTTGAAAACTAGTGTGGGTAGAGGCCCTGATAGTGCAGATTAGGAAATGTATTTGGGGGGGGGGGTTCTTGGCATAGAAAGCCTTTTATAAGGTGAGAATCCATTTATTTATAGTTATGATGATATTAGTTGGGTTATGAGGTGTATCGTTCTTGGATATGTGGGCCTGAATTATTTTGAGAGACCATATATCACTATTTATTGTTTCATTAGTCTATGGAATAATGATTCCAATTTTCAGAACGTACATCAATGTTCCTCTAGTTCTCGGTCATTGAGATGATGTGTTCTATGATAAGTTGTACAAGGGACATGTATCATTGGTTTGGGCATGCCCTTGGGACACTATTGACATGGTTTTAGACACTAGGTATTGGGTTGGAAGGAGGTTGCAATGACTATTGTGGTGGATGCTAATGGTATACTTGGGATGTTATAATTTAAAATGATACATTGGTCCATGGGAAAAGGATCCTTTCCTTTTTAGACTTTTGCACTAGCCAAATCAGGTGACATCTACCTGGTGTCTGTTGAGAAACAATAGTGTTTTTATTTATTTAAAATTCCTTTAACCACTTTAATTTTATTTATAATTCATTTTTTCTTAAATACAAATGTTAGGTATGATCCTTTGGGTGGTATCCTAGTGAGACACATTCCAACACCCTACATAGGCCCTTCGGGACATTTGTAAATTTATTCTCTCATGTAATGGATCATCCTCAAGAGGTAGATACTAGTAGAATATTGGCATGGAGTTTGGAACAAAACATTTATGTCACTCCAATTCAAATCTTTCCTTTTGTTTAGCTTTTATTTTACGTCCACCAAGTTACCAGTATATGTATATATCTATTGTGGACTACCATGGGTGGCTGCTATATATTGATATTATACTATATGACATGTCTTGATTATGAATGATATGTTTTAGTTATTTTATAGATGTGAGTTATTGGCACGATTTATTTATTCCATTTAATTATTGATTTTTCCTTCCAATATTACATATGATTAACTATGCCTTTTCTATTATCGAGTCTGTTGGGAGTTCGTCAAGAAATTTACGATCAATGCATGTTATACATTATGTATAGAACCATTATTGTTTACTTCACTAAGGGATTAGTCTCCCAAATGTTGTAATTTACACCGAAAATACTCTTTGGTAGCCTTTGGCATACTAGGAGGTGAACCTAGGGCTAGTGGAACCCGGGTCGATAACACTATTTGGATGGCTAATAGTGTCGATGAAATTACAACTTGTAGGAAATATTATCTAAGGTATTTAATTTTTCATAACCCATAAATTAGGATATCCATAATGAAGTAATGTATTGGAAAAGTATTTTGATCCTTTTAGTTGATCATACACGTCAACAATATGGGGTAGAGGTTATTTTTTCTTTATTTTCATCATGTTCATTTATCAATACTCAATTCATAATTACATTATTCCATAAATATTTTTAATAAATAGAACTGATACACCCCATCCTAACATATATGGACAAATTCATCCCATTTGATGATTCTCATTTATTTTCTTCCTCAATTCCCACAATTCAATTAGGGATATACTATAGAGATTCATTGAAATAAGTGGAGAAATGTGTAAGAGTAATATAGTGAACATAGCTACATAATTAAGTTGAAAACTATTAAAATAATTTGAATAGGAATCCAAAAAAACCAAAAAATAGGAATATAATTGATGATGAGTTTCTCAGTAAAAATCTGAGAAAACCGCCCATTTCAAATAGGAATTAAGACCCATACAAAAATTTTAATTTCCATCTGAAGTTTATATTTATCATCACATTGATATATCATCAATGGTTGATTTAGAATATCAGACAAGACTTCCATTACGTGGTAATTGATATGGTATGTTTGTATTTAAATCTAATCCATCTCAAATATAACATCAAATTCAACTAGAAGGAATATAATGAGATTTGCTGGAATCACATTTCTACAAACTCCAACTTGTATATAATCATATACTGGATATTTGACCATCATACCATTAGGGGGTTTCACTAATAATTCAACATCTAATTATTGGTTATATGAATTATTATTTTAATATATTTTTATGATATAATGTAAATTACATAAAAATCTAAAATATGATTCATAAATATTTTAGGATACTTTTCATCTACCAAATATCATTCTTCTATCTTTTATCCATTTCCATGAGTAAATTGGTAAGAATAACTATCCATAATCTTCAAAAATTGTTAGTAATCAAGAAAAATAATTTATAGTTTGTCCCAATAATGACATTTTATTTCCAATATATGATGAATTTGATTTATCCTAGGCCAGTAATTGTCAATATCTATTCACGTAATTCATGATGGTTCATAAAGTGTTTTTCAATTTCCATAATATATACCATGGTAGTGTGAAACATGGTGTTAAATAAGGCTCGTGGTCATGAACTAAGTTATGATCAAGTAAATGTTCAATATAACCTTTTTTTGAGTTATTATCACTAGGTTCAGCTATGCGAAAGCCACATCCAGTTGCAATATCTAGATAGGGAGAAATTTCTTCGAAACCAATCATTATATACCTCACAAAAATTCTAGAATTTTTATTGTAATTTGACATATCCATAGACATATCATGATGGTTTATAAAAGTTACAATGGTTAAATATACCTATTCTCATATACCATCTATAGTTGCCAAGGATTTTTATACCAAAATATTTCACCCTCTTATATGAATATTCAAAAGATTTCAAAAATACACAATTGAGGATCAGAACGGTTTTGTGTCCTTGGAGACTAGATACACAGTATTATTATTTCATGAAGGACCATGAACATATCCTATAAATATCCTCCCATTTAGTACACTTCCTAGACATAAACAATGTAGATTAGTATATATAACATGAGTAAATAAAACATAAGAACGGGTGAGCTTAGAAGGTCATTAAGGGAAAACATAGGTGGTATAAATAAATAATCATATGAAATCATGATATTAGAATATGGGTATGAGATCATGAATATTACATAAAAATATCAAACCCTTTCTATCATGGATTATAAAAATAATCCCTTGAAAAAAATCAGTTAATAATACATGAATAATAACATTGATAAATCATCATAAATCAATCATCAACAACAATTTCATGTCAAAGAGTTGTGGACCCCCCATAATCATAGGAGAAATTTTATATTTAAATGTTAACTAACATGAATATCAAATTATCATGGATTAAGAATCCCTACCTATATCTTATTTCTTAAAATATCATTCATCACCACGTGTACTCCATAGTGGATAAAGCCCACCCTCTTTTTTACACTATTAGATCAAGGACATCATCTTTTTACCCATTGCAGACCAATGACATTAGATTCATTCCAATAATTATCTCATGAGATATAATAATTTTCCCAATAAATTTTAGGGATACCTAATTCTATTAACACTCATTGAATATTGAAAATAATACATATTTGTGCGATAAGTAAATCAAACATTCATCACATAATCATATCATAACATAATCAATTAAAATGAGTTTCATAAAGAATTCAAAAATCCATCACATCATAACCCATAAAATATAAATGGGTTTCATAAACATCTCACCAACATACTCATAAATAATAAATGAAAGGAGCAGTGGTTAGACCATTTGATCATATCCTAGGTAAATCAAAATAAACACCAAAGGTTGTTGTCAGGGATGAATATAATTTCCCTAAAAACATCATTAAAATTTTATTCGGTAAAATTTAAATTCCAATTTCAAAATCAATTCATTGTAATATAAAAATTCCCTAAATGTTAATGAAATACATTTATTTTAAAATAACATTCTAAGATTCTAATATAATCATTATATGATTTATCATTGATAACATTGGGAAATAATATTCATGTAGTTCACATTTAAACAAATATTCCCTTATCATTTAAATAATAATTCAAAAGTGCCTCATTAAGAAAATGATAAAAAGATTCCAGTAAAACCATTTTTTAAAATGTAAAAAATTAGTGAAAAAGTATTTAAAAAATATTTGATGAATATTAATAAACATACATTAATAAAAAAAATTATAAAACATTTTCATGGAAGAGAAATGATTTTTCCCCAAATAAATGAATAAAGTAAATTTTTATTCAAAAAATTATTTTTTCACTTTACATCCAAAATATTATAATATTAAATAAAAAATGTATACTAAAAATTCCATGATTTTATATGAAAAATAATTATTTTCTTGAGAGACATATCATAATATTTTATCATTGTAAAATTAATCTTAAACAACACTGATAAACAAAAGGATTATAACATTAAACCATTTCTACATTGGAAACTCTCGAATCATTAGTGTAGAGACCAAAAGCCTGATGTACATTGACATTACATTAATTTTTCAGAATAATTACTACATAACAAAAACTGACACCCAACGACCGTAATAGTTTAGTGTCTTTGGAAACTCAGAACATAATCATCTAATCCTTGTGAATGATCTTCATCATCTTCTATAAAGATAATCCCCTTTTTTTTCTTACCTAAAACAATTCATTATATCTTGGGGAAAATAAAACATATAAAGGGGAGCTCAAATTCTCAGTAAGGGTATACATGGAGAAAATAAAATGAACCATATACATTTGAACTTAAAAACCATGAACATAAAGTATAAACGTTAAAATCTTGAGTTGTGAAATAAATATTGGTAGTACATATAGCATAGATCATAAAGGAACATCAGTCATGAAAAAATATCATGGGAATAAAACATTTAATTGTGGAAAACCATTAAGCACATGATATTATTTCCATAGTAGCCAAGGAATATCGCCCAAGACCATCATAATGGAAAAATTCCATTACTGAACCTGGTTTACATGTCCTTCCTACCCTGTATTACTGAACCAGACTTACATGTTGTTCCACCCATATTTATCTCATTAGATATAAATATTTACCCAATAAATTGGAATGAGATACAGGTGCCACCCATCTCATAATGAAATCATTTTTAAGTGTTCCACAAAATAAACATAAATCATTAATCATAACCCAATGAATTAAATGGGTATCCTAAACATCATACCATAATATCATAATCCATATAAATAAATGGATATCACTTCATCATAAACATAATCAACCCATGTAAATAATAGGAACATTATACCTGAAATAAACCCATAATAGTTTTGAATAAACACTTGAATTGAATTCTTGAGGAAAATAACTTTTCTTCTTCAAAATCGTCTTCTTTTCTCAAAATATCATGAAATTTTAAAATAAAAGAATTCCCTAAAAATTAATCATGAAATATTGTAAAGTAAGCATCATGGAAATAAGGCATTATGAAACTGTAAAAATCTGTTCATGTCATATAAGTTAAAAAAACAATGTTCTTGTACTTTTTTCCGGAAAGTAAAAAAGTACCTCATATGGTAAAAAAAGATTTCTTCCATACCATGTGGAAGAAGTAAGAAAAGGGTAAAATTGACTTTAAACAAACATGGACGAATATTAAACCTTTTATGAATTTTTTTAAATCATAGACATGTATGATAAACATAACCCCAGTAAATAGTTACGAATAAACAATCCCGAATAAAAAGGAGATTGGAATAATTATCCCTTAACTTATGTCCAATTTCATCCATATGTGTCCAAGACTCATGTATAGTGGGTTTGAACATAATATTAACTTTTAATTGAACCATAATTATTTTTATGATACCATATATGATTCACTTATGACTATATATTACCTGTTCCTTTTTCAATTCCATGTTAAAGCTGCGTTTTGGGTAATATCGTTTCATTTATCGTAATTTTTTGACATGTAATTATTCATATGTTTACTTACATCAGGATTACTTATTCCCATAATGTAAAAAATGATTTATTTAAAATATATATTCAGAATTTATAGATAATTGATCAATAAATTCAATGAAATACACTGTTCATGGAGACGGTATGTCATACGTACGCATGAACTCTGTTTTCATTTCCTTATTAAATTGAATGGAAGTAAATGATATATATATAAATAAATCTAGTATCATTATTATGTCATATATTTCATGATTACTTATTATATATACTTTATAATTATTATTGAATGGTTAATATGTAGAATTAATCTCATCTCATCGTGGAACGGTAATACGTACGTACGCACGCGCGATGATATCGTTCCCATAATTATTCAATAGGATTTGAGTAGATGATATAACATCTATGAATTAGTATTATGTTTTAATAATCATATATAGTTATTATTTTAACCATTATACCCATCCAAGTAAGTTGGAGGTGGAGAAACAAATTACAACACGGCGTGGAGACGGTATTCAGTACGTACACACGCGTGGTGATTTTATTTTCTGTAAGATTGGTATAAGGTGAAATAGTGTTATTTAATATTTATAATAACATATCATTATATGATTGATACTAATTTCATTTCATTATAATGAAACAACTAATGAATAATAAGTAGAAGAAGAAACAAATTTGAAATAATTGTTAGAGGACATTACCTCTTCTTCGACGCGCCTCTTCTAAACCTCCTCTACGGGCACTAAAGTTGGACATGGAAGAAAACCAGAACATCTATTATGTTTCTAGGGAAGCAAATAAGGTAAATGGATAGTTTTTGTCTAAGGATGAAGGCTCAATAATGTTGTGGAGATGAGAGTGACGAGGTACCCTTTTATAAGAAAAGAGAGAGTCACTTTTGGAAACGTCAAAAATATTAGTTAATAATAAAATCAAACCCCTCTTAAAATTCACCAAAAATGATAAAAATTTGAAGCTGAGATAAGATGTAATTGTAATCCCATCGGACTATAAAATTTATACATGTTTGGAATTTATTTTAAACCATATCAACTTGATTTATCTTTATTTAATCTAATTAATTTTATTTGTGGTAATAATATTATTAATTTTAAAATTTTATAAATAATTATTTATGTGTTACGAATTGTCCATAATTAGGTAATTTATGAAATTTTGGACCATATAAATTTCAATTTAAAATTTTTAAAAATTTCTGATTTTTAAACAATTTAATAATATGTAATTTTTATAAAATAACAATAGTGTCAATTTTGTCACTATGAATTTATTTGAATTTAAATGAAATCCAAACATAGGAAATATTCGAACCAAAATATTTAATTTATTTACAACATGTCATAATTATCTATAAAATTCGTGGTGCACATTAAACAGTTCATATATTATTTATATTAATATTTTCAAAACCAATTATTTGATATTTTAACCAATAAAATAATTTATGCATCACTATAGTGTCATCATTAATGATAATTATTTAATCAATATAAATTATAAATAAATTAAAATGATGTATATAACATTATTATAGTTTTGGTGACTATTTATTTTTGATGGTTTATGAAGTTTATCACAAAATTAAAATTATTACACTTATAAGATATTAGAGAGTGACATGTTGTCACTTTCTTTGGTTTTAATAACTAATACATCATTTTCATGGTCAAAAGACAATGAAATAAATCTATTCCGGCTCTTAGGTGATATGGGTAGACTCTTATTCATCCAATATAATTTTTGAATGTGGTATGGTTATTTTATATTCTTATTTTTACCCTTAATTACCTGATTTACCTTTAACTATAGTAAATAAAATTTATCGTAGTTACTGTTTATAATGCCTAGAAATAAAAGTAGCCTATTTACATAATTTGGAACTAATGATTCCAAATATGGAATCCAATTTTTCAAAATAAATACATAGAAGTGGTAGTATTTATTTTAAAATTAATCCCATTGTTTAGAAAATGGGTTTTAAAAGCTAAAACATTGCAAAATATTGAAATGTTTTTACCTATGATTTCGGTGTAAAACTATTGTTAATGACTTAAATTATTTTAAATGTTACAAATATGTTCTATTTATACATTAAAACAATTAAATTTTATAATGTAACCATATAACTTATCTTGATGACAAAATTTGTTTTTAAGAATAATTTAACATATTTTTACTATTCATCATAATCTGAAAGTTAACATAAAAATATAAAAAATTTATCCAAAGTAAATTTTTAGATCCATATTGGAATTAATAAGTTTACTTTTTCTAATTTAACTTATAAACATTTCAAAATTAGATTTAATGTGGGTGGCCCATCAAAAGGCGGCAAAACTACATTTTTTTAAAAATACATATTTTACCCGAAATATTTATTTTGTTCTCATACCATGTTCTTGATAATGTGTAAGATGAATGATAATGTTATAAAATTCAAAATGTTGCTAATACTATTCAAAACGTCTAGTTCATAATAAATATTTCTTTAGTAAAACTAGGTATTGTGTACAACACACGCTATTGGTGAAGGTCACTCTTGCGTGCAACACAAGCCAATAATACAAGCTATTACGATATAGAAAAAGACAATTGTGATGTAGCGTACAAAACAAGACATAAAAGAAATTAAAAATAATATTTCTCATAAAAATTTGGGGAGTTACATTTTACCCCCCTTAAAATGAATTTGGACCCCGAAATTCGTCGGGGTTATAAATCGTTTACTACTTGTTTGTTTCATTCATAGAAACCCACATCGTAAAAAACAATTCTAAAACATAATTTTGAAATGTAAAGCAAGAAACATAATGGTTACCCAAAATAACTAATCACTAGGTTTCCAAGTAGGAGAACATAGGTGAATACATGGATATGTTGGAGATATCTAACCATCATGTTCTGATGGAGAGTGGTAGAGAATATGGCTATGAAAAATCCATGAATCAAAAAGACATAAATTTGTGATGATCAAAGGTATCATATGATTGATCGGATATGAGGGTACTAGGACAACATTTTTGGGTTTCAGGATCATTTCCCTAAAGTTGATGAATTTTTTCATTAGGATAAATACATACTTGATTTTAGTGTAATATCATCGTTGGTCCATCCATGAAAAATTTCCACTTCATCTCTTATATAAAGAAATGAACTTGAATTTTTCATTCATGAAGTGTTAGAATATCATGTGATAGAATGATGGATCATTCCACCTGACTCAAAAAAAAGGTTTGCAAATGTTATCAAATATACATAAGTCCATATATGGTGATATTAATCTTATATGGTTCAAAAAATGGACTTATACGTCATCTATCAAACAAATAAATAAAATGAAACTAATTTCTACTAACTAGGGACTTCTTGTAGGCTAGTGGTAGAAGATAAAGGCATGTCGCACATTGGTTGCGGGTTTGATTCCTATATACTTTTTCAACGTGAAGGGTTGTCACCTGTCTTATGGGTTTCCCTTTTTCTAAAACTATATTATTATAAAATTTCAGAAATAATATCAAAATTGTATATCCTTAAACAATACTATCTGACGACTAACATAATCCATTCGAATCATTATGCTTATAAAAAATACTTTTGCCCAATCTCAAAGTATAATGAAAAATATTACTAGAGAGGTCATCTACCAAGAATGTTAATACCATCATTTATCCCCTATATATCATAAGATATATAGTTTTGGTCACATTCCAAACATGTGAATAACTTAATCATGTATTCTATTGAAACATGAATTACCATTGAACCATAGTGAAAACATGAATGCTGTCAAAAGTTAATTATTTCAACATACCAAAATCCCAATGATTCTATATACTCAAACCATGATGTCACTTTGTCCTTATATAAATAATGATCTCATTAATACTATCAAACATATTATATTCTCCTTATCCATTCATTATGTGCATATCATATTTTTTCCAAAAATATCACGTTTAATTGTTATTGGTACCATACAATTATTGAAAAACAATACATAGATATTCATATATTCCATAATACTATAAATGAGATTCCACAACACTATTTTGGAATCCCGTTACATATACACTTAATCATCCCACCACTTCAATGTCATTTTTAAAATCACTAATAGTAATCGCATGTGACTTACCTTTGTCCTTCGCCATAAGAGGTTGTTTATATTGATCATCATTAACCCTTGGATTAGGGAATTGGTTAACATAATTCCCCATTTCCTTGCACTTATATCATTGATGTGTTGATGGTGCATTCTCTGGAGTATTTTCACTATTCACATCATTAGCTACCTTTTCCCATTAATTTGGAACTCAGCTGCTCTATGACTTCTTTTCTACACTTAAAACATTTTCTATTCCTTTTAAGACAATATCAACCATGATTCTTTCCACTCTTTGAGCATAAATAAACATTCATCTTATTTTCAACATTGTTTTTATATTCTTCCTTGAACTCAATCTTTCGTTTCTTATCAATACCATGAGATGGATATGTAAAACCATCTTCCAGTTCTACCTTGATATAACAACACACAATCTCTTCATAGATACTAAAGTCTTTTATATTCAATTCCCTTCGATGTCTTGGTTTTAAGCCACTAAAGAATTGATCAACTTTACTTTCAGGTTGGATAATAAAGCAAGATTCATACCATTCAAGCCTTGTAAAATTCACCTCGTATATACCAAATGATTCATCATCCTTTTTATAAATCTCAAAGAACTCCTTTTCCATATTTGTTTGAAGAATAATAGGAATTAATTATTGAAAAACAAGTTCTTGAACTCATCCCATTCCAGGGATTTAATTTCATCTTCAGGCCTTATATTCTTAATTAGAGTCCACCACATTTCCACATCACCTTCTAAACGGTAAACAACGAAAATGAATTTTTCATGTTCTGAATAGAGAAGTAAAGAAAATATATTTTCAATGGTACTGTTCCATTGTTCAGAAATATGTGGATCAGAAGACCCACTGAAAGAAGGTGTACGTTGCCTCATAAAGGACTTAATAGAATATTTTTCCATTCTCTTCTCATTTGGAAGTCCAGAATGATTCATAGAATGTGTAAGTATAACAATAATATTTTTCACTCCATTTCCTACAACATTTGGTTGTTCATATAGACAATCAGTTCATTTCCCAGTGCATTGATCATTAACATGGTTCCTTCGTGTTCCAGCCACTATCTAAAACCCAAAAAGAATAGTGTGAGTGGAAAAAATCATACAAGGAAAACAACATAATCAAGGGGAGTACTTTCAATCTATAACATCTTTGGTTTAATAATAGGTTATTAATGGTCATTATCATAATTCTAGGATTGTATCATATACTTATACTTAACCTTGGGGACATTCCTATACATACCATAGAAATATCTCTAGGGATATCACTAAAGTTTCCGCATCCTAGTTTCTGATGGTTAACTAAACCTTTCCTATAATACCAACTATAGAGACCCAAATCATGACGTGCATGGACATTAAATTACTTTTGTGGAATACATAATACATAAAAAAACAGACACCCAATGACCGTAATAGTTTAGTGTCTTTGGAAATGTAAAACATAATCTTCTAATCATGGTGAAGGATCTTCAACATCTCCTATAAAGATATTCCCCTTTTTTCATACCTAAAACATTTATTTATATCTTGGGGAAAATAAAACCTATAAAGAGTGAGGAAAAATTCTTATTAAGGGTAATCATGAAGAAAATAAAACAAACCATATACATTTGAACTTAAAAAACATGAACATAATGTTTAAACATCAAAATAGTGTGTTCTGAAATAATTCGTGTCAGTAAATAAGGAAAAGATCAAAGAGGAAAATAAATCATGATAAAATATAATTGGAATAAAGCATGTAAATGTGGAAAACAATTAATCACAAGATATAATTTCCATATTATCCAAGGAAATTCTTCCAAGACCATCATAATGGACAAATTCCATTACTGAACCGGATTTACTTGCTGCTCCAGCCCTATATTACAGAAAAATATTTACCTGTCGTTCCATCCATGATTATCTAATGACATATAAATCTTTACCCAATGCATTTGAGGGAGATATAGGTTCCACCCATCTCAAAATGAAATCATTTTTAAGTGTAACAAAAAATAAGCATAAATCATTCATCATAACCCAACGAATAAAATGGGTTTCATAAAAATAATCCCATCATAACATAATCTATATAAAACAATGTATATCTATTCATCATAAACAAAATCAACCCATGTAAATTAAAGGAACATTATACTTGAAAAATAACCATAATAGTTTTGAATAAACACTTGAAATGAATTCTTGATGAAAATATCTTTTCTTCTTCAAAATCATCTTCTTTTCTCAAAATATTGTGCAATTTTAAAATAAAAGAATTTTGTTGAAATTATTCATGAAATCTTTTATAGTAAGATTCATGAAATAAGGCGTTATGAAACTATCAAAATCCACCCATGCTATATACTTTTAAAAAACATTTTCCTTGTACTTTTGCAGGAAAGTCAAAAAGTACCTTGTATGGTAATAAAAAGATTCCTTCCATACCATGTGATAAAAATAAAAAATGGATAAAAATTAGTTTAAAAATACATTGAAGAATAGTAAAAATTTTATAAAATCATTTTGAGAAAATATTGACATGGATGTTAAACAAACCCTAATAAATACTTACGCAGAAACAATCCCGGATAAAAACGATATTGGAATAATTATCTCGTACCTTATGTCAAATTTCTTCCTTATGTGTCCAAGACTATTGTATAATGGGTTTGAAAATATTATTAACTTCTATAAGAACCATAATACTATTTATGATATCATATATGATTCACTTGCAAGTTTATATTACACGTTCTTTTGTCAATTTAATGTTAAAGCATCATTTTGGATAAATTGTTTCATTTATCATACATGTCTTGACTTGTAATTATTAATATGATGACTTAGATCCTGATTACTTATTTCCATAATGTAAAAAATGATTTACATATAATATATATTCATAATATATATATAATATATCGATAAATGGAATTAAATACACCGTTGATGGAGACAGAATGTCGTATGTACGCATGAATGTTCTTTCTGTTTCATTATAAAATTGAATGGAATTAAATGAAAAATATATACATAAATATAGTATAATAATTATTTAATACATTTCACTATTATTTATTATATATAATTTATAAAAATTCTCGAATGGTTAACATGGAGAATGAATCTCACTACGTCATGGAGATAATAATCCGTACGTACGCACGAGCGATGATATCGTTCCCATTATTTTTGAATGGAATTAGAGTGGATGATATAATATCTAAGAATTAGTATTATGTTATAATAATCATATATAGTTTTTATTTCAACAATTATATCCATCCATTTAAGGTGGTGGTGGAATAACAGATTACACCACGGCGTAGAGACGGTATTCCATACGTACGCGGGCTCGGTGATTTCGTTTTCCGTAGGATGTATATAAAGAGAAATAGGGATGTTTCATATTTGTAACAAAATATAATTATATGAGTGATACTGATTTTATTAATTTTTAATGAAACAACTAAATAAGAGGAAGTAGAAGATGAAATGAATTTGAATGAATCAGTAAAAGATGTTACCTTTTCTTCGGCGCGTCTTTTCTAATCCTCCTCTTAAGGAACTAAAGATGGTCTTTGTAGAAAATAAGGACCTCTAGTATGATTATAGAGAAGTTTATAAGGGAAATTGATAGGTTTTGTCTAAGCTTGAAGGCTCAAAAATGTTTTGAAGATGAGAGGGACAAGGTTCCCTTTTATAAGAGACGATAGTGGCACTTTTGGAAACCTCAAATATATTAGTTAATAATAAAATCATACCCCAATTAAAAATCCCTAAAAATGACTCAAATTAAAATATGAGATGGGGTTTTAATTCAATAATCCAATAAAAATTATACCTTTTGGGAATTTATTTTAGACCTTTTCAACATGATTTATCCTTATTTAATGTATTTAATTTTTTTGTGGTAATAATATTCAAAATTTTAAATTGTTATAAATAATTACTTATGTGTTTTGAATTTACCATAATTAGTTACATTATGAGATTTTCAACTATATAAATTTCAATTTATAATTTTTAAATAATTTTATGATTTATAACAATTTAATAATATGTTATTTTTAAAAAATAACAATAGTGTCATTTTTGTCAATATTAATTTATTTGAATTTAAGTAAAATCCATACAGAGGATATACTTGAACCAAAATATGTAATAGATCCATAATATTTAATTTCTATCTAGAAAATTCGTGGAGAAAATTATATAGTTCATATAATATCGATTTTAATATTTTTAAAATCATTTATTTGATATTTCAATAAATAAAATAATTTAAACATCACTATTGTGTCATCATTAATGAAAATTATTTTATCACTAAATATATAAAATAAATTTACATGATCTAAATAATTTTATTATTTTTCTGGTGACTATTTATGTTCGATTTTTTATAAAGTTTATCACTAAATTAAAATTATTACACTTATAAGATATAAGAGAGTGACAAGTTGTCACTTTCTTTGGTTTTAATAATAAATACATCATTATCATGGCCAAAAGTATATGAAATTAATCTATTTAGACCCTTAGGTGATATGGGTAGATTTTTATTCATCTAATAGAATTTTAGCAGGAGTTATGGTAATTTTATAATCTTATTGTTACCCTCAATTACCCGATTTACCTTTAACTATAGTAAACAAAATTTACCATAGTTACTATTCATCAATCCTAAAAATAAAAAGTAGCCTATTAAAATAATTTATACATGATGATTCTAAATATGGAATACATTTTTTTCAAATTCAATACATATAAGTGGTAGTATTTAATTTAAAATTATTCCATCTGTTGAGAAAATAGGTTTTAAAAGTTAAAACATTGCAAAAGAATGCAATGATTTTACCAATGAATTCAGGGTTAAATTATTGCTAATGACTTAAATTATATTAAATGAATAAATTATATTCTATTTATACTTTAAAACCATTAAATTTTATAATTTAACTATATAAATTATCTTGATGAAAAGGTTACTTTAAAGAAAAATTTAGCGTATTTTTACTATTCATCAAAATATGAAAATTAACATAAAAATATAAAAAATTAATCCAAAGTAAATTTTTATATCATTATTGTAATGAATAAGTTTAATTTTTTTAATTGATCTTATAAACGTGTCAAAAACTATATTTAAAGTTCTTGGGCCTTCAAAAGGCGGCAAAACTGCATTTTTCAAAAAATACTTATTTTACCCAAAACAATTTATTTTGTTCTCATACCATGTTCTTGAATATGTGTAAGATGAACGATATTTTTAAAAAATTCAAAATGTGGTTAATACTATTCATAAATACTAGTTCATAATATATCTATGTTTATTAAAACTCAGTATTGCATATGACACACGCTATTAAGGAAGATCGCTCTTACATACAACACAAGCCAAGAATACAAGCTAATACAGTATAGTGCATGATAATCTTAGTGTAGCGTACAACGTAATACATCAATGAAATTAAAAATAATATTTCTCATAAAATCTTAGTGTGTTACAATAAGCCTCATAAAAAATAACACTATATGGATATTAAAATACCCATAACATTCAAACAATAATCCTAAAATAAATTAATTGGAATTAAATACACCTCATAAGAGAAACAATTTCTGAATATGGCATGTAACCTATTGAAATAAACGTGAGATAGAAATCCATTACCACAAGATTTGAATTAAATCATACTCATTTTAGCCTCCTGTATAATAAATATATATTTATTAACATGTTATCCCAGAACCATATTTATATACATCATACTATATATTATTTATTTATAATCATTTCACACTTGTATATTCATAATTATTTGATAAAATCAATATTTCGGGTGATTATATCTTTCTTTCCTTTGTATGTTTTGGTATTGTAGTTTTGTTCCTTGTACATTTATTATTCATTAATCATATGAATTATGTTATAAATTATATTAATATCACATTTAATCATTATATAAATACTTATATTAGTCAATAAAAGATTGAGGTAGAATACATTAATTACACCGTTCATAAAAATGGTAGGCGAAACGTATGCCTAAATGATGGTTCTATTTTATCGATTGATAGAATGAAATAACGGTAAATATTAATTGAAAATTTAAAAATATTCATTATATCATATATCACACACATATATATATTAAATTTATCTTAACTTACATCAATGTAAAAAAATGACCAATTTATCGGTTTGTTTTATGGAGGCGGTTGACCACACGTACACCTATGCAATGTTATCTTCTTCTAATGGATTGGAAGATAATAAGGTAGATGTAATATTATAATAAAAACTATATAATTATTTCATTAATAAAATATAAATATTATAAATCCATTATTATTTCAAACTAAGAGAGGTGATGATGGAAAACAAACCACATCTGTGTATTAGTAGGAAGCCCACTGTATACACTATCAACACTTTCCATTATTATTTAATTGAGGATGTGGGGTATATACGTTATATTAAAATAATAAAATTTCATTATTTTTATGATAATATTTTTATCATTTTACCACGATTAGAGAATATTTTAATGATATGGAAGAATAAATAAAATATAGTTCTCTGTTAAAAAAAATACATCTTCTTCAGACAAACTCGTTAGTTTTTCACTAAAAGTCTTTAAAAAAGGATTTCATAATATAAAAATATCTCTACGATGTAAGTGGGAACTAATAAATAGGTTTTGGTTTTGATTATATGAAAAAAACAATGATTTGTAAGGGTGAATATGAGAGGGTAGAATATGTATTTTTACAAAGTAGTTCTCATAAATGTTCTAAAAAGTAAAACTCCTAAGCATGTCATAAATGGTTAGATCATAACCATATGAGTATACATGATCAGGTAATAGATATATTATTAAAATAAAAATTGAACAATAATAGTTTTCCCTTAGTAATCAAATAATGTTATGTAATCTCAAATAAATGAACATATACCATGGAAAAATAATTTTTGATAATAAACATTTGTCATAGAGCAAAATCAATGGAATAAATATCATGAATAAATTATATTCATAACCTAACTATGAATAATGGCATAATCATATGCGTAATAAAATTATAAAATTATTGAAAAACCTAATTTCAATGCTTTATATTGTGAAAAACAAAATGTATATACTTCTTGTTGGGAATTAAGGAAATGCCCACACTTCATATTTTGAAAAAAATGACCATTCATAATATCCTTTTATCATGTGATGTAATTACTTATTCAAGGTATTTAATGGAGATATAGGACCAAACCTATGAATTATTCAGAAATATATGGGCCAACTAAAAATAGTCATTTAGGAAATGATAATGATCCAAGGGAAAAAAAATGGGATTCATAACATTTTCATATATTATCACCAAAAATTACCCCAATAATGTAAGATATTTTTGATAACAATTAAATCCGACCAAAATAATATTTTGTATGAACAATAATGTGGTGATGTGAGATAAATAATTTCATAGTAAATAAATACTTTATAGAAAAATATAAAAATGGAACTAAAATTATTTTAATAATTTATTTAATCATTTTTATAAATAACATAATTTTTGATGTTACGGTGGTATAGAAAATATATTTTTTAAAATCTTATGTGAAAATATACAAAATTATTTAGTTTAAAAAGAAACATTCAATACTATATCCTGGAAAGGATATTAAAAATATATTATTAAAATTTGTATCATAAGATAAAATAAACAAACAAGGAAAGAAAAAACATTTTAATATATTAAAATAATGTTTTTGAAATCCCACTTCATAAAAAGTGTAACAAAACTATAGTATGAAAAGTCGATAAAGTAAATTTGATGATCATAACAGATAAAACATAACTATGTTTCCAAATATAATTTTTTAACATTATAGGGAATAAAAACATTGATAAGATATATAAAGAGCATAATTGGAAAGGATTGAAATTATTCTTAATATTTTTTTTAATTTTATAAGAATGAAATCCATAAGAGAATGAGATTTAAATTAAAAGTTCTTTTTTTAAAAAATATGAAGATAAAATATAATAAAATATAATATTATTGTGGAATAAACCAATTATGGATGAAATAAGTCTATGAATAAATATCATAACATAAATAATGATGTTTTGAGTTATCAGTATCCTTTTTGGATAGAGAAACATTTTATGAAATCCACATAAAAGTTAGGTTTGTTAATTTAACATCAAATAAAATGAATAAATGTCAATAAATTATATTATATATCTAACAGTAAATATACAGACCATATAATGAAATTATATATATATATATAACTTATCTCAAAGATAGGATGTTGAGAAGAAACGTCATTACATCATCATTATCTTTTGAATAAAAAACGCATGAAAATTTTTAGATGAGTTTTTTTAATAACATTTATTTATTTTAAATTATTGTACTAGAAATACATCTGAAATATATGTACTAAAAAAGAAAACATGTTGTTAAAATGCTTCATATTTTAGTGAATAAAAATTGTGATACAAAATCCAAAACCATTAATTTCATATTTTCAAATATTATATAACATTATTTATAATAAAAATAATTTTAGTAATAACCTATTTAATAACCTATACCATCCTATAACCTTTTTATAATAATAATTTATTTTCATTTATTATAAATATATTACTTATTTATATTTTTTCTTCATTGTATGTTATTAACTTCGATAGTTTTTCTAGTCCTAGTTCCATAATTACAGTGCTAATTAATTATTATATATTCAAATTTAAACATTTTGAGATACACATATGTACTGAAACAGATTTTTATAATTATCTATAATGTTATAATTTCAATTATGACTTATGTTATTTATGATTTGTGATAATGAAGTTGGTGACAATACTATTACTATAATTTTACTCAATGAGAGATAGTATCATTAGAATAGGATAGATGCTACTATTACAATTATAAAACCAATAAAAAATCATTATTTACATATTCAATTCAAAATCATTAGTAATTAGGTTTCCTTGATCTTTCGTGAAAAAAATTGTATCATTATTCATATTGGGGGTTAAACCGACCCAAATAAGAACATATTTTATTCAATGGTTGTGTATTGTAATGAAGGTGACTCTTTTGGAAAATTATCATTACCATAGAAAAAAAATTAAATTATATATATTTTTTTAATAATTTTAAATTGGGTTTCAATATATTGTTATATATAAGGAAATTCTAGAATGAAATGTGAAATACGTCACATTTGTATAGGATGTAATCTACACTAATGCAAGGGAACACAGTCTTTTTCCTTATATATAGATTAATATAGGAAGTGTAGTATAATTTTAGAATTGTAATAATGATATAAAGATAATATTAATCCATTAAACATTATTTTAGAACTTATTATGCATTGTTTTGGTGAAAAATCAAGCACACAATTCTTTGAGGTGGTAGTATGCACGTACGCATGACCATGTCTTCATTTTTTAATGGTTTTAAATGATGGTATTAATGTGATATTAAATTATTATAATGAAATTTAATTTTTTTAATAATAGTTTTTACATTTATTTTAGTGATATAATTTATTTGAGATGGTGGAAGACGAAAATTATTAAGATACTTCAGTTGAGAACATTACCTCTACCTTTGGATGTTCTTGACTAGGTAACAACTTAAGGATCATTATCATAGACTTCATTAAATACCAAGGCTCATAAGACATGGGGATAGATTTTATATGAGACTAATTGCATGTTTTTTTATAAATATTTTTAATGTGTGAATAAATGTTGTGTAAGTGGGCTTCTTTTATCTGTGAAGAAACATA
Organism: Viscum album; assembly: GCA_963277665.1. Classification (NCBI taxonomy): domain Eukaryota; kingdom Viridiplantae; phylum Streptophyta; class Magnoliopsida; order Santalales; family Viscaceae; genus Viscum; species Viscum album. Next base: position 93,901,416 of record OY728164.1, read on the forward strand.
CATTTTGTTAATTACTTGTTACTTATAAATAATGTATGAATACTATTATAGGCTAATGGGATCCAAAAAATGGGAAATAGTTGATTTGGGGATGTGTAATGGTCAAGAATACCATAAGATGCAATTTTACAATTATTACACCATTTTCTAGTCTTACCGCTAGGTATTTAACTTTTACATATTTGGTTTTTACCATGGTAAATAGATTTTATATAAGAATTTAAAATAAAAATAATAATAATATAAGGTAAACCCTCATAAAAAAATTTGATGTTACAGTTCTAAATTTAGACTCTAATTTATCTAAATCGTATTTTAAAAATGTTGATATTATTTTTTAATGAAAACATATACTATATAGATAAACTATATTTATAGAAAAATATATTTTCATAATTATAAGTTATTCCTAATATTATATAATATTAATAACAAATTAAATTAGTGGTATAACATTTTTATATAAGAGTTAAAATAATATATGTTTCATTTTATTAAATATAAAATTTTAATTTATTATATTAAAATTAAACAACATCAATAGAAAATTCATTGAAAATAAAACACTCACCATTATCTTCATCATTTTCTTTAATCATAGTAATCCAATTTTTTTTAAAATAAATGAATCTTAACTTATTACATAATATGGTCACAATAATATAATGTATGAAATACATTTTATTATATTTAAATTTTATATGTGTTAAAAATTAATTTTCAATATATATAAATTAAAAAATTTAGAGTACAATATTATATAATTTTCCAAAATGATAAATGTGGATTTAAGGAATTAAACATTGTATTTTTAAATTATTTTTATTCTATAAATATATAATTTTTATTGAATATTGGATAATTTTTTTAATTCATTCTTGTTTAATTGTATTGTTATAAAATATATAGTAATAAAAAATCAATATTTTTTTATTTCCATCAATGAAAAAATCACTATATAAAATTTTAAAAAATTCACCCATTTCAAATTTTTTATATGAATATTTTAGAATCAAATTTAAAATTCAAAAAATAAAAAATCTAAAATAATATATTTATATTTTAAATGAAAAGATAAATTATTTTGAAAAAATATTCTTCTGTTAGAATGTTTTCTCTTAAAAAATTTATCATTATCATTCTTATTTTTATGAATTTTTAAATGATTTAAAACCTTCAATTTTTTATGCTTTACTATTTATAATTTTACTTAATAATATTAATCTAATATTCCATGGGTAATTTTTACTTTTTCGCACTATTTGGATAAAGATATGAAATTTATTATTAATTTTGTGAAACAAAATATATTCACAAGTATCTGGGTGTTACATTATCATACACTAAATTAAATTTCATCCCTAAAATTTTAATTAAAGCATATATATAATAATATCCAAGGGTATCTAAAATTTGGAGGTGAAATAATACATATATTTTTTATAGATAAAAACATACCAAACTTATGAAAAATATCTAATATCCTCAAAATATATCAATCAAAATTTTTTTCTTTTTTATCCAATAATTTTAGAAAAAGATCCCCCATTATTAGGACCCATAACTCTTACACTGTAATATTTTTTATAAGATAGATCATAGTCATCCATTAACATATATATGACATAGGTAGGTTTAATAAATTTTATTTCCCTATTTCCATAATTAATATGGACTTTCAGTGGACATAACCAACATATTTTGAAAGTCACATCAAATTTATTTAAATTATGGGTAACAAGATTCATATTCTAAGAAACATTATATTGAGATTTCATAATTATATATCAAATAAATATTAATAATTAAACATCTTGTCACTAAGGTGGTAATTTAATGTTCATGGAAATTATTATTATAAATGAGTTGGTTGAATAAAAATAACATATGACACAAATAGTTATTTAGTAGATTATCAGTGTTCATTACTCCACAACATTTTCAGTATGTACATCAATGGTTATGATTTCATATCCAATAATTTGTTCCCCTAGTCCTGGAAATTTCTAATGTCGGTCGTCCTTATTATCCTTTGTATTATTGAATTGGTATGGGAAATTTTAGTATTTCCCATATTTAATCCCTTGAACTATAATTAGTAAATTTGGAGGAAATATTTTTTCCTTTCACTATATCCAATAAACTATTCATATTTCCTAGAAAATTGTTTTCCCTATGACTTCCTTTACAATATGTGTACCATATTCTCTCTCCTTTGAGACACTCCCTTAGATATATCTTAATAATTTTTTAACCTGAAGAGACATGATTATTATTTCCTTAATCATCTTCATTCTATAGACTCTCATGAGAATTCATCATTATGCAATTTGGTGTGTTTATAAATTTGGCTATGTTCATTTTTTTAACCCTAATTCATGATAGTTGAATCATTATAATGATAAAATCTCTCACTCCAACTATGATCGCATTTGGTATATTATTGGGAAAATCATCAAATTGTCCCATACACTAATCATTAACGGTATTTCTCTTTAATCCATATTTTTCTTAAATAAATGAAATGTAATGGAAAAAACTACATAATATTAAATGAAATCAAATAAAATAAAAGGGATAAATAATAATTGAAATATTTTCCCTAACTTATATATTTATTCGTTTAAATTATTTTTATTAATTTTTTAACCACTATTAGGTTCTCTAACCATAGCATAAACATGTGATCAAGTCCTTAATTATGGTTTATAAATATTGTGAAAATTTCTAAATAACATACCATGATAGTTTCTAGCCTATTGTGTAGTATATAGCTTACTCATAAAGAAAAAAATGATGACCATGTCAATACTGAACAATCAATTTTAGTATTATTACCCCAAGATGAATCTATATCAAAACAACATCCACATTCTATTATCCAGACATGAATATAATTACATGGAAACCACAATACTCTTTCATTAAAAAATCATCATATTATCCTATAATTTTAATTATATATAGGGGTTCCTCTATATTTATCTTATCCTAATACATAAAATAACTAAACTAATTCCAAATTATAGCTAAATTAATTAATAAAATACACCATATTATGATATCAAATATGGATCCCGATACCTGCACCCATAGATAAGAGGAAGAACATTATTTTCACATATTATTTCAAAATAAGCAAGATAACCAAATATAAACTATGATTAACTTAAAAAAATTCATATCTTAACCATTAAATCTCCTAATAGGCAAAAAAATCCAATGAAAATTAGGGTTAGTCTCTGTAAATATCATATACATAAAAAATATTTTATTGTATATGTGGACATTCGTTTTCCTATAATTAATCTACATTAGACTCCCTTATATAATTATTATAATGTATAATAATATGCAACAGATAGGGAATGAAAACATAAGAAAATGTCATACCAAAATTCATAGTAAGATAAAAATAATTAACATTTCATCAAGGGTTATATCATAAATATATGTGAAAACATGATTATGGGAGAACTATATTATTTAAAATAATATTGAATGATATGAGTTATCCACATTTCATGTTAAAAAACTTATACTCTCAAATGAAAAAAAAATTTGTATTATGGAAAATGAATGTGAGATCATAAACATGATCCACGAATCTGAATCATAAGAATAAATTTTTTGCATGACATAGAATCATTAAATATTAATTAATTATATGAATAAGTAAATTATTCATTTCAATCAAAACCATTTTCAATTCATTGACTATTAAATATACAAAGCATATATGCTTCTTGTTATGTAAAAAATATCAATACTTAACATCCTTACCATATGAGATATAAATCCTTAACCAATGAATTTGAGGGTGATATTAGTCCCCACCCATTAATTGTTCATAATTTTATGGGCCAATGGAATAGTAAATTCTTAAATAATAAATAACATAAATAAAGAAAAATTTGTTTCATAACATTTCTATATTATATCAATAATATTTTCCTGAAGACTAAATTATTTTGATAAAAAAAATTAATTCCCATAAATGAGTTTTTATAATATCATTTGATGGTTCTTCATGATAAAATCCATATAAATACTGATTTTTTAGATAAATATAAAAAATATATACGATGAATTTTAAAATGTATTTTAAAAAATGCTTCTATAATTTTCATAAATGATGTTGTTACAATAACATTGAAAAATAATATTTTAAAAGTTAATGTAATTTTTTAAAAAAATCTTTTAAAAAATAGTTATCAATATTTTATAATTGAAAAATACTTAATGACTATCATCAATGAAATTATAGTTGAATATAATAAAACAGAATGTTGAAACAACCCCTTTTTAGTATATTAAACTAAATATTTTAAAATCCATAATTGTAAAAAGTTTAATAAAATATTCAATTAAAAATAAGAAAAAGAAATTTTGAACATCAAAAGAGATGGAACATAATTATCTTCTGATTGAAAACATTAAAAATAACGAAACATGGAGACGTATAAAAAAGATTATACATGAGAAGTATGAGAATTAATTTTAAAAACATTACATTTTTTTGAGAAATAAATTCATCATGGATGGATCATTGAATAAAAATTTTATTTCTAATATAAAGAGGGAAATAAATTATAATAAAACTTTGTAATGGAATAATGCATGCATTGAAAATTAATATCAATAAGAAATTACATAACTCAGAGAAAGATGTTCTGAGTTATCAATATCCTATTTGAATTAATAATAGTTTTAATAAAAATCACATTTAATGTTAAATATTGAAATTTTTCATAAAATAATATGTATAAAATATAGTTCACTATATGTTATATATTAATTAGGTAGTATACACCACATTTTATATACATTAGGAGTATTTGAAAAACACGTCTCAAATAATAGAAATTGAGATGAAACACACTCACATCATCATTATGTTTTGAATTGAGAAGCCAAGATTTATATAACATTATAGTGATTCATAAATACCTTATATAAAAATAAAAAATGTTAATAAATCAATCAGTCTTATATATATACACCACAAAAAATGAAACAATTGTTGAATAACCCTCATATCATAATAAAGAAAAATTTAGATGTAAAAACCCTTAAATTTAATAGTTATGAGTCGAACATGAGATAACAACCTTCATAAAAAATTACAATATTAATCACCAACATGAGAAACTTAATAATACCTATATCCTTTTATAAAATTTATTCATAATCATTTACTATAAATATACTAGTTAGCAATACTTTATTTACCTCAATGAATTTTATTATCTTCTGTTGATTGTTTAGTACTAGGTTCATCGGGGTGGGGAAAATTATTTTTTATAGATTCAAATATAAAAATTCATGGAATGTTACAAGTATTGTAATATATCATTTATAATTATTTATAATTATATAATTTTGATTTTGAAATTATTTTTGTTCTAAATTCCATTGATGAAGTCGCTGATGAGCCTATTTCGGTAATTTTAACAAACAAGGGGTGATATCATAATAAAAGGATAGATATTAAAATTATAATTCTAGAAAATAATCAATATTTACTTAATTGTTTCCAATTTTACAATTAATTATGTTTCATATTTTATCCGTGATATAAATATAAATATATCATTGATCATATATGTTGTTAAACCGACCCACAATTGAACATGTTATAATCCATGAGTGTGATGTTTATGAAAGTGATTATTTCAGCACAATATCAATAGCATGGAAGAATAAAGATATCATTTTATGTTTTTAATTTCAATATCAGGATATTTTATAATATTTTGTATAATAAATTATTATAGTGGAATATTTAAAATGTTAAATTAATGGAGGTAGTAGTGCACACAAACTTACAGGTGACATGATTATTTTCCAAAGATTAAGATAAAAATAAGTAATGGGTTTTCAATTCATAATGTTATTTATATTTTAAATATAATATTATTTTATGAAATATAATTTTATAATGATCATTGTAAGGTTGTGAAGAAAAATCAACTAGTTATTCATAGTGGTTCTTTTTTGCTTGTATGCAAAATGATGTGTTCATTTATAAAACTGGTTTGGATGATGGTAGAATTTTTTTATTACTTTATAATAACAACAATAAAAATATATTAAAAATAATAAATTTTTCAAAATTTCAAGGAAAAAATATATTTCATATGGTAAAAGAATAATGTAATTGAGATAGTTGAGTTGAGAATATTACTTCTCTCTTTAAATATTCTCCCTTGGGTGAAAACTTAAGGTTCTTTATCATGGTCAATTGAAAATTAAAAAGGCTTCTATGATGTTAAGAGAGATATGATGGGAGACTATGTATGAATTTAGTTCTATATAAATCATTTAATAGAATTTATAAATATTTTTGAAGTGGTATCATTTTATAAATGATGAAAATGGAATTTTCATTATACAAAGTACATTACAATATTATCATTACACTATTAAATGGTAAAATGATATAAAAATGAAAATAATTGAGTGGGGGATGAGATAATGTCAATAATACCAAAAAAAAATTTTTTACACAAGTTTAAATAATCTTTTTATTCTTTCACCATTAGGTTCTTAACTTTTATCCTTTTGGTTTATTACATTTTCAACTAGTTATTACCTAAGTAATTAAATTTTTTAAAAAAATATAAGAAAAATAATCTTACCAAAATTTTATTTAACAAACATAAAATTAGAATCCATTAAATATGAAAAAAATCTGTATATATTAAAATAAATTTTTACATTAGACTAAATTATATATAAAAAATTGTTTTGTTGAAAAAAAGTTTATTTAACCATTACATGTTCTTAATATAATTAAAAAGTAATTCAATTTAAATGTTTTATAATATGTTCTTATATAGGCTTAATAATGATATCAGAATAATTATATAATAAATTCCAACTAAAATTATCAGAAAATAACTATAAAATATTATTAAAACAATTATCTAAAAATAATACTATCATAATTTTCATAGTCATTAACATAAATATTTTTATATAAATTTATGCATAAAAATGAAATTGAACTTATTAATTCACTTGAACATAATGATAAAAAATAAAAAATTAATTTTTTTGATATAGTTTTCATAATTAATGAAAAATAATTTTTATTATTAATGGATAAAAAATATTTAATGTAAAATATTACACAAGTTTCCATTACATAAAATATGGGTTTTAAAAATATATATGACTAATAAACTCATTCCAATTAAGTTAATATTTCCCAAGTCTTTGGATATGTAAACATGTATTTAATGGAATATGTTTGAATCTAAAAATAAATAACTATTTTCCAATGTTGTATGACTATGAACTTCAATCACACATTGTATAAATTATCGGTACTAAAATACAAATTAAAGGGAAATAAAGACTTCTCTTATTGAAAACCCATTATAGTAAACTGAAAAAAATATATGTTCTATCCTCTATGAGACTTCCTCTTTAATGACATTGAATAAAATGACTGTAAAAAACATAAAAAAATAAACAAATACATAATAGGATGAAACCCATTTATGTGCATCCAAAGAAAACTCCAGTCTTTTATTAATGATATTTACTCTTTCATTGATTTGGAAGAAGGTAAATCACAAAATGGAACACGGAAAAATATTTTCGTGAAAAAAATTTGGCCTTATAAAATTTTTTTTATTCTCCTTTGATCCACTAGTCTAGGAAAAAGTTATAATGTATATTATTTCCCACAGGAAAAAAGGTTAAAATCTTCCATAGTTGTATTGCCTTTTATGGTACGACCACAGCTTCTCAAGGAGAAAGTATTCACATTCAAAAGATCACGTACTTAAGAAAAAAACTCTTTTATCTCTTTAGTTTACTAATGTGTTCAATAAACTATGGAAACATATTTATGTTTCTCTAACCCTTCTTGAATATAATTTTCTCTATGAGCATACATTATTCTTTTGATGTATGAATCATCCGCCGCATAAATCATTAGTATAAGAAACACAAAATAGTATCATGAAACCATGAGAATATCTTCTCTATTCCCCTTTTAATAGATATTTCTATTGATTTTATCTAACTCCAAAAAGAAATAGTATACTTGGTAATTAAATTTTTTCCATGTATTCATCCATTGAACGAGATGAATTTTTTCTTCCTAAAGAGATGATCATATAACATCAAGTGTTGGTTCCTAATGTTGTAGTGGTAATCTATTTTATCACACCCCGACCCTAAACACTCATGTATTCTATACATTCTTTGGTCTTAAATTTTTTTCTTTGAGGTTATAATACCATCCCTTGTAAAATTATTGGATTTAAAAACTTCTGGGTGAGTTTTTGACTAGCCTAGGTTTAGAACATGACATGGAAAACTATGTGGCCTACTATGCATTTAAAAATAATAAAAAATATATAAAAATTAAAATTAAATGAAAAATAAATGAAATGGTAAATCACATAATAATAATAATAATAATAATAATAATAATAGTTTCGTTATTATGAATATTTGTTTATTGTTATGATAATTATTATTAAAATTATTATTATTATTGTTATAACTATGTTTATTATGATATTGTATATTAATATTTATTGTTATTAAGAATTGATACTAATAATAATAATAATAATAATAATAATTTGATTTAATATTTTAATTTATTAAACCCTAACCCCCTTCATTCACCCTTCTCTTCCTCAAAACCTCTACCCCTTCCCCCTTCCTTTATGTGGCACAACCTAACCCCCAACATGCACAGCTCCTCCATCACTCTTTTCCCCTCCCATTATGAATGTGCCCCCTCCGACGTCCTTGACTCCACCACAGACGCCCTCTCCAATGCAACCGCACAAATGGATGCTTCCATATCTACCATGCCTCCTTCATGGGCAGTATGCTCCCTAGTGGACACTGAACACCAACTAATACCCTCTAATCCATGTCTCCCTCACCTAAAACTCCCTTCCCAACCTGGACTACTTCTTCAACGTGCAACGCTCCGACACATAGATCCCTCTGTAGCATTCTACCCACACGGTGTCTCCCACTAATCTAGCATGTGCATCCCCCGTTGAGTCAATGTTGTGGTTTACAAGTCTCCATAGGGAGTGTAGGGTTTTCAAAACCATTTAGGGTAGCGATTTTTTGTGATGTGTTTTTCTTTCGATTTTATAGTTTTTTATGGGTATCTCTAGACCCATTGGTCTTTTCTCTGAAAACAGCTACCAAAGGTGATGTGGTTCTAGTCGATTCATTCATAGTCCATCAATTTGGGGTATGTTTATAAATCTTTGTTTGAGTTTTCACCCACTAAATAAGGCATTTCTAGTGTATTTGAGTCTCATGGATTTTTTGTAGAGAGTTGATATCAGTTTTGAAGATGTACATACATATTCCAAGGTGTCGATATGTTTGAATTTATAAAACATTTTTGTTAACATTCCCTCTTGGTTTATGGAACAAGTGAATTTGTTTAAACATATATATATACATATATATATATATATATATATGGAATTTTTTGTGTGTGAACGGTTTGTTGCATGAGTTATAAATCTTTCCTCTTCCATCCTTTGAGGTAGGTTTCCCATGAACTTTCCATTTATAATTTTAGATACAATATTTTCATGAATTTTTCACCTTTATCGATTAATAATTAGAGATATTTGACTCTTTAAATATTTATTTTCTGGGAAAAGTAATGATTTATCCATTATTAAATTTTAAATTGAAATGATTTTGTTAAATGTTGGACACCAAGTGTCTGATTAAATGTGTATTGGGAGTTTGAATGTATTTTGTGACATCTAAATCAAAGTTATTCCTTAATAATATATTATTTCATATAGAAAATATTGATTTATGTTCCTTGAATTGTATTTTAATATAGTTTTAGATTTAAATAGAATTTTTTATAGTTTTAATGAGTTGTTTGGATGTGTAATGAATATGTAGAATGTGGAATAATTACTTTTATTTTCTTAATTGAGTCTCAACTTGTTTTAATTAAAAATAAATGTGTATTTGGATTTTGGAATCATTTTTTCATGTGATGAATAATTGTGTCCCAATTGGAATTTTCCTAGGGAATGGTATTAGTTTTAAAGTGTGATGGAAAATTTTTTAAAGGGGTTTTAAAAATGTTTTGATATTGTTGTTGTGTTTTTGAAACCTCTTTTGAAATATAGATTGCATGTTTGATAAATGTAATTTTATAGAAATGTCTAAAGGCCTATTTTTCCACTATATAAAAATGATGATAATTTTTATTAGAAAAACCTCATTTGGATGTTTCTCATGTGTTTTCTCAAATAATGTTTGGGATTTCCTCATTGTGAAATCCTCTGGATCCTTTATCATGGTTCCTAGAGTGGAACTCAATATGTAATCATTAAATTAAGGCATGATATTAGTCCTTGGGGACATGTGGAGTGAGGCCATTTATGAAATATTAATATTATATATTTGTGATTGGATGCTCAGTTAATATCAAACAGCTCACCGCTATTATATACATGAGACATGGGAACTTGGAAAATTTAGATAATTATATTAGAACATTTTCCACACTGGTTGTTCATGTACTGACCAGGGATTTATAATATGATGATATATTTGGATTTATTTCAATGGGATTTTGCCCATCAGTATGTACTAGGTTAGCGTGATTGGGAATTTGAGTGTTTTGATGTCATCATTTGTGGAAGGCCACTAGGTATGTGGTCTCATGTATAAGTATGTTATGGATTCATTTTCTTATCTTGGGTTTACATATGTCTATTATATCATGGTTTCTTGTAGTAATAATTTTGACACTTGTTTGTATATTTTTATTGTCTCTTGTTATATGAATATTGTGGTGATTGCTTATATAGTGTTAACTTGGATGTTTTATGATGGGTTTTAATAGATCTTGAAAAGGCTTATAATGTCAAAAGGGTTTACAAAAATTCATTTGGTAAAAAAAATAATCACATTTATTTATTCTAAAATGTTAATGACACAATAATAGAATGAACTTGGTTTTGGAAATTAATAAGGGCAATGAATAGTATTTAATTTTTGGGTAAAATGAGTTTGAAAGGATACTTTTATATATTATAGTTGAAAAATGATAATTAGTGTTTATTTTTTTAAAATAAGTGCATTGGGAATTATATTATCATGCTAGACTACTGCGTTATAATACTCCTACTTATAGTTTATCTTTGATTTTAGTTTTAGGTTATGATTCTTGATTGGATTTAGTCATCGTACTGTGGAATTGGTTTGAGGTCGATGGTGGCCTGTGGGGTAACATTGAGGTATATACAGTTTTAATTTCACATTGTTACTATTTTTCATTTTTAGTGTTAAATTTTTATTTTTTATTTTTCTTTCATATATCGGACAAATAATTCCCACCAATATAATTTCGATTCCCAACACTAGTATCCAGCACGTTAGAATTGGGAATTCGCATTGGGGCCTATTGGAGAGGGGCTTGGGTGATTGGTTCATGGTTGACCTAGGTGGTATAGTGATAGAATGGCATTAGAGAAGGATCATATTACTTGTGGTTCCTGGTAGTTGGATATTTGGATTTTTAGGGATCATTAAGGAATTCAAGAACTGGTGCACGATCACCACCACTCATGACGCAACCTAAGTTACCATGTGTACTGTGGGATTTGAATCCTCTATTCTTGTTTTGGTTTGAGGGATAATAAAAAATTAAAGGCTGTGTTTCATTGGGAATTGACAGGCTATAGTGACTCATGTGGATTCCATGTACATGTATTATGTTCCTACTAGTTTTTGATGCCTATATGGGGCACGGATCACAACTATGTCATCGGGTCAAGTCTATGGTCTAGTTCCTCTCTCCACCATTCTGGTGTAGTGGTTATTAGTCTTGCTTTCAATGTATTTATGTGTGTTTTTTTACATGAATGTGGTATTGAAATGGAAATTTTTTCTTTCAAATGGTCTTAAATTAGTAATGTGGGTTTCTAAATTTAAGGCATTATGTATTGAAAAATTGGTGTTTGTTTGGAAATTCTAATAAAATTTATTGAGTCATCCTCATGAATGATTTCACATGTGAGGGGATTTGAGGAGTGTTCTTATTGACCCATTTGGATGGAAGTAGATGACCAATTGTGAAATGTTTCATGGGATTAATTTGGGGTGTATTTGAAATGAATGTCTAGAAATTGTTTTTGAAAAGTGATTTTGAAAGGCGAAAATAATTTAGGAAATTTACTATAGTTTTAAAAGGGGTATTGGAATTTGGAGAAGTGTCCTTAGAAGAAGGTTGTTCTAAAAATTCAGTTAAAAAGTTTTATTCTGAAAGAAGTGATTTTGGTTGTGATTTATAATTGTTTGGTTTTTGAGCTGGCAATTTTGACACTAGATGATTATTTTATTGTACTTCGATTTGATGTTGGTTTTGGTTTGTGATTTCTGTGTTTTTCAAAATATTTTGCACAGAATGGTTTCCACGATTTCTAAGGAGTCACGACCTGTTATCTGGTTCATCTGAAATGTTTCTTATCATTCATGATGATTGAAGTCCTGTAGAAGTAGCAGATTTTCATGAAGAGGTTGAGTGTCTCTTTAGAGTATTTGGAAATACCAAATATGTTAGAGTGTATACCAATTTGGGTGTATTAAAAGATCCAATTATAAACAAATGGGAGTTGTTCTCTATACATTCAATGATAATTGGGATGATTAGTAATGTATTTAAGCCCGCATTTGTTTAATGGATCATTCGTGAAGAGGTAATGTGGAAATAAAGGGAAGGTATCATGGGTATTCAAAAAATATTGTGATCGGTGAACACCTATATTTCCTACTTTAAGGAAATGATTTATTTTTTTATAGTGGTAGCATTACAAGATTTCATGTAGACTGATCTCTTCATTGGGGGTCTTCATACTAAGATCAAGGATCATTTTATTTCTTCTCTAGACAATTATTTCACAATTCTAGTAGATGAAGTGTTCCAAAATGAGTTGGTCTCCAGAGCAGAGGCCGTTGGAATTTTGATATCTCTGCCTGCTTGTGATGTTTCCCAATATGTTAATATATATATGCTGAAATAACATGACTCAAAGGAGACTACCTCAATGGTTATGATTTATAGTTTTTTAGACCATCCTCGTGTTTTCGACATGTGTGGCTAGTTTGGGAACACAAAGTCATCATGTCGCATCCCATAGAAGATGTTCCATCGATGTGGTTGTCTAGACCATCTATATATGTTTGGAGAATGTGTCTCTTGAGGAAGATGTTGTGACTATAGGATTCTAGTGCCTAACACTGAGGAAGGAGAATCCTTATCCATTATATCCCCATTTATAGGTCTCAGGGTGAATCTCACCAATAGTACAGAGTTATCATGGGTCTGAAGCAGTAGTTCGGGTTTTTTTGTTCCATGTTGGGATTTGAAAATTTAATTTATTTTTTCTTGTTTCTATTCTATTAATTATTTCCATCATTATCAGTTCATTATTTCATTGTGATGTTATGATGGATTTTTTCAATTATAATCCATTTAATATTTATTGTCTGAATGTGGCTTATAAAACTATTAATTTTTCATAACATGTGTTTTCCCCTCGCGTGGGCTGGTTCTAGTTTTGGTTTCATTATTTTTTGCATTTAGATGTTTGGGTTTTTTGAGATAGGTTAATCGTGTTTCTGGATAGTTTTTTTTGTCATAATATCTTTTAGTGAGATTACCCATAATATTTAGGGTATGGTTGTTGTGTGAAACGATACTAGTTCTAATGGTGTGTTATTTCGCTTGTTTTATAGATATTAGTTTGGACCAATTGAGAGTTACCATAATAGGACCCCTCTCTAGGGTCGTATGTTTGTGTTTTCATTTATGTTATAGTATAATCATTATGTTGGGGAGAACCCTATAATTTTATCCCCTTATTTTGGGTTGTGGTTTCGTTTAGACCAGAAATGTGTGACTTAGGGAATTAATAGTCACCTAGAAACTCTTTGTTTCTTCTGGTTGTGTTTGAGCATGGACTCGAGGCTCAGTTATCAATTAGCCTGGTGACTTTCTGGTGGTATAAATTTACTATGGTGGGGATAATTTTCACACCAAGACCCTAGACACTCCATTATTCTATACATTACTTAGTCATATATTTTTCTGTTTGATGTTCAAATTGAGTACCGGGTTAAATTTTTGAATTTTAAAACTTTTGTGTGAGTTTCTGTCCTGCACATGGTTTGAACGTGACCTGCCAGACCATGCAGCGTACTCTACATCTTGAAATAATAAAAATAAAATAAAGAACAAAATAATAAAAAATTCATTTATAATGATAATAATTATAAAAAAAATATTTTTATTATTAAGATTATTATTATTATTAATGTAGTTGTTGTTATGAAAATTATTACTAAAAATTTTATGAATATATTTTTTAAGAATGTTGTGCCTTGGATGGAAGACAAAAGAACAATTTATTTTTAAAAAAGGGATTACATGAGTCTAAAATGAGGGATCATATTACAATATTTCTCATAAAGAGGGAGTAAATCAACAATACGATCATCCATCCATGTAATTTATTGACTTACTCTTCTATTGATGTTTCCATCTGCAACCATATTTTCTTCACGATAAATATTAGTGGTAATATAGTTGATGTTGCTAATAAAATATGGAAAATAAATCCAATGTGTATTAATCGACCATCCAGATGAATCACACCATTCCAAGTAACATTTATTATGGTAGTCTAATTACATTTAATACATATTTTATTCCAACCATTAAGCTTAGAGAACGAAATAGCATGTATCAAACTCATAATTTCAGTATCCAGAGATGAGTCAATACCACATCGGATCTGACCAAGATGATCCCTAAAGATGGCTCCAAATCCCACAAGGATCGGATTTCCATTAAAATTGTCAAACACATTAACATTAATATAGTCAAGGAATGGAGGTTTCTAGAAAACATAAAACATGTGTCATGTATGATGAAAATTTTCATCAACTCATAGTCGTTGCAGAATCATAAATCCATTCACTGTATTGTTACAATATCTCGTCTGAATAAAAGTCACTTAATGTATAGAAATTAGGATCTCTATTCGACCTAAATTAATGTTGAATGAGAAATTATTATGTACAATTTCATTTCAATCATACCATATCACATGATGAGGCTTCTAAAATGCAGCAAGAAATAAGTTCTTGATTTTCTACTATTTTTCCATATCTACACAATGCATTAGCTGAGCGATGTCAAAGTCAAAAATCAACCATCTATAATAAAATTTGTCAAAAATATAGTAGAAAATAGTAGAGGTAGTGGAACAAGATATAAATATATGGTTATAATCATCGTTTTGCTGATTAGAGAGACATAATTTTGAGAAAATGTGGATCCTAAAAGAATGCTAAAAAGTATCAGTGGGGACCCTATTCTAAGCAATATTCAAAATAAAAGTGAACCTTAAAGTCTAATGAATGGATTATCAAGGTTTTTTATCCGTCTAAAATCATTTCCAAAATTATAAAAATAGTTGTTAAAAAATTTGATTCCAGCATACCATTGTGTGAAGGATCCTAGATTAGAAAATAATTCGTAGAAGAAAAAGGACAATTATCAATGACATGAACAACATTCTCAGTGAGATTATTAAGATGAGAAATAAGAACATCTCTAATAACATTTTTAATACTTTTAGGAGTTTTTTTGTAGGGATAATAGAAATTAGAGAAGAACTAGTCCAGTTGTCCTAATTGATGTTCATAGAATAGTTCCTAGAAACCATCCATATAGAGATTGTCAAAAGATTGGAATAAACTATTTTAATGGAAGGCCATATGGAAGTGTCTAGAAAAATTGTTATTAATTTCTTCAACATATCAAGAAACCTATTTTTGATGACAGGAATTGATAGAGATTCATTGTTGATTAGGTTCAAAGCAGGTCAGGATTGAAGGGCTTCATTAAAAGGATTTATATTTTTAATGTAAAGAGAACACATATCCAATGGTTTGTAACAAGGAGATAATTGTATAGTCACCAATTTACCCTCTATTGTGTTTCCAGTTCAAGAATATATTTTTTTGGAAACATTCATTTTTTTATGAGACCGGTGGGCCATTTATAAACAACCATATAGTAGACCATTTTGGATACAATGAAATACTAGAAAATAAATATTCTACCTTCCATAGATAGAGTTTTTATTTTATATTAACAAATATAATTAATAACATGATAATAATTTTTTAAAATATATTTATATTTGGGATTTCCCCAAATATAGGGACACCATGGTATGGGAAAAGAAATGATCAATCTTTAATACCTAATTCATTGTGAATAGTACATTCTCTATTAACCGGAAATTTTTTCCCAAATAAGATAGATGATTTTTTCCTTATAATGACCTAAAAACATCCTCATAGTGAGACAGAGCACTTTGGAGGGTTATAATATTTCAGCTATCACCTTGTATGAAGAGAATGACTTCATCTTTATATAAGAGATGCATGGGGGAATTCTCATTCCTAGAATAATGGATTAGATTTAGTTTAGTCTAATCCAAAAGGTGAGAGAGAAATCTACATAAATAGTCCTCCATAATGGATAAATTGATGGAATAGGTGGAATCACCAAGTCTAACACCTTTGGTGCATTTGAAGTAGCCTATGGGAGAACGATTGACCAGGATATATATCGAAGCCAAGCTAAACAGATTTAAAATTTTAGATAAAAAGAAGTTATTGAAGACCAATCCATGAAGAACAATTAAGATAAAACTCTAGTCCATGGCATCAAAATATTTTATAATGTCATGTTTTATGGAAACTTTACCACCATTTTTATCATTATTTAACGTAATAGTGCATTCAGAGGCAAGAAAAAAGTTGTCCTAGATGGATCTACCCATAATGAAACCAAATGGTTTCAATGAGATACTTTTTTAGTCATGGTAGTAAGCCTATTTTCAAAAATCTTAGTTAATATTTTATATAGGTTATTAGTAAGAGCAATGGGTCTGAAAAGATGAATCTAAGAGGCATTATCTACATTAGGAATTAAATAGTATAATTGTGCATTCATCCCAGAAGGTATAATTCTAGTAGAAAAGAGGGATTTTATATGTTTGAAAACATTAGCTTGAATGACATCCCAATACTGCTAGTAGAACCCATTATTCAATCCATCAAGTCCTAGGGAAATATAAGGATTAAAGATGAAAATAGTTTCTTTGATTTCATGATCATGAGGAATTCTTATAAGAAAATAATTTTCCTCCTCATTGAAAAATACTAGAATGACATCATGTATTAAATCCTTATTTTTTCCGTGCCATTAAATATAGATTTCAAATAGAATATTACCTAATTAGTAATATCATTCTCGTTATCTAGAAGAATTTACCCATCATTGGGAGAGTATAAAGGTCAAAAAGTTTTTTTAATTCATTGAAGAGAGTTTATATTGTTATTATTACTATTGATGTTATCATTTATTATTATTAATGATTTTTTATTAATATTATTATTATTAATAGTAATTTATTTTAATAAGTATTTTTATTAAAACCTAATTTTTTACACTCTCTCATACTCCCTTCTCTACCATACAACATCTACCCCCTTTCTCTATGCGCCACAACCCGATCCCCCACAGCAACATGCATACCTCCTCCATTGCATCCTCTCCCATCCCTCGACGGATGTGCCCCCGCTGATTCCATTGACTCCACCTCCAATGCACTCTACGTCGCACACACCCACTTCAGCATATTCCCTCTCTTGTGTTCCTCCCCCACCAGCAACACCCTATCTAGCCAGCTCTCACTTGTAGGTATGATATTTGTCGGCACTTTCCCACCATCTAGCACACATCTAAGGTTATGTTGACCTCTTCTCCAACACGAATCTCTCCCCTACCTAGAGAGTACCTATTGAAGATTTTCATGTTTCTATAGGGTGCGTTAGGTTTGAAAAATCCATTTTGGGTAGGGTTTAGGTGTTATGTTATTTCCTGTAGATTTTAGGGTTGTCCAGAGGGTGTCTTGGGATACGTTGGTCCATGTTCCAAAAACCTCCACTGAAGGAGAGATAGTTCGGGTCAATTCTCTTTATCATCGTCAATTTGTGGTATGTTTCTAAACCCGTGTTTTGTTTCAAAACCTCTGAATTATATATTGATGGTGGGTTTGAGTCCCGGGGATTTAATTTATGGATTTGTGGTCATTTTTGAGGTAGCACATTCATAATACATTTTATAGATATTTATAAATATATAAATCATTTGTTTTTATGTTCCCTCATGGCATGAGGAACACGTTCATCAGTTCAAGGATATATAGTTTTATATATGGAAGCATGTGTATGTGAAAGAGGTGCTACTTTAGTTAGAAAGCTTTGACTTGGACTTCATTCGATGTAGGTTTCCCATTCACTTACCCTTTTAAATTTGATAATCATTATTTTCATGTACTTACTAACATTACTGATAACAAACTAGTGATATGTGACCCTTAACATTTTTATTTTGGGCGAAAGTGGTGATTTATTCATTGTTAAATGTAAAATATTTTTTTGATAAATATTTCACACCAAATATATGATCAAATGTCCATTAGAATTTTTCAGGATTTTTGGGACATCTAAATAATGGTTAGTCATTGAGAAGATATTTTTGGTTTGAAAATGATGATATGAGTTCCTTGAATGTTATTTCAAGATTGTTTTGGATTTAAAAGGAAATTATATTGGTTTTGAATTGGTTTTTTTCTTTGTTAATAAATATTTTATCATATGAAATGAGGATTTGGAGTTTCTAGAAATAGTCTAAAATGGTTTAATGTTAAAATAACAATGTATTTGGCTTCTGAAAATGGTTTTCTCAAGTGAAGATGAGTTGCGGACCGGTTCTTATTTTCATAGGAAATTGTCTTGGTTGGATAGTGTGATGGAATTGATTTTAAGGAGTTGTGTAAATGATTGGATATAGTTTTGGTGTTTTTGACACCTAATATGAAATATGGACTGCATGTTTGATAAATTTCGTTTTTAGGAGAAATATCTGAAGGCCCGTTTGCCACTTTATGAAAATGGCAAAAAAATTATTATAAAATCCTTTGTTGGATGTTTGTCATGACTTGTCTCAAATAATGGATTGGATGTCCTTGCTGTGGAATCCTTTGGATCTATTATTAGTGTTCCTCAATTATAACTCTTTGTGTTCAATTTATTTTAAAGAATGAGAGTAGTATCTAGGGAGACACGTGGTGGGGCCTTTTGTGAATTATTAATATTATATATTTGTGATTGGATGCTCAGTTGGCATCAGTTGGCCAACCACCATTATATACATGAGACATGGGAACCTAACATATTGAGAGATATATCTATGAATGTTTTCTACATAATAAGTTCATGTACTTACTAGTGGCCCATATTAGGTGGATATATTTTGGTTTATTTCTATTAAATTGGGCCCTTATGTCTATCATCAGTTAAGGTGGTTAGGCATTAGGATTTTTTGATCTCAACATGTGTGGCATGCTAATAGGGATGAGGTCTAATGTATAAGAATATTATAAATTGATCATGATCTGAAGAGTTCACCCAAGTCTATTAGATCTGGGATTCTTGTGGAAATAAATTTGATACTAGAATATATATTTTAATTTCCCTTGTTATGTGAATATTTTGGTTATTTCTTGTGTATTGATTATTTGGATGTGATCTGTTGGGTCCTAATATCTTGTTAAAAAGGTTTTAATGTCAATGTGTTTTATAATCTTTCATTCCACTAAAAATGAATTCAGCACATCACTTTCTTCTAAAATGTAAATGACACACTAATTGAGTGATATTGGTTTTGGAAAATTATAAGGGTAATGAGTTGTATACTGTTTTGTGTAAAATGAGTAGAAAAGCATTCATTGATATATTGTAGTTCAAAAATGAAAACTTATGTTTCTTTTAATTTAATGGAATTGATTGGGAAATATATTATCAGTCTAACCTACTGAGTTTTAAAACTAACGACTATAGTTTACCTTTGTTTTCAGCACCAGGTGTGGCTTCTTGCTCAGATTCAGTCAACCTATTGAGATGTTGTTTTTAGGTCAGTGGTGGTGCATAGGGTCACATGGAGGTATGTACAGTTTAATTTTCCCTCCCCGGATAGTTTTCATTTTCATTATTATGATTTAATTATTTAATTTTTGTTTAATTTATGGTAAAAAATTCACACCTACTTAATAAAGATGGTCGACACTAGTTGAAAACCCTTGGGGATCGGGAACGCCCTTTGGGCCTTCTTGCGGACCGGCTCTGACAACTACTTCAGGGTTGATCTAGGTTGGTTCATGACATCTCTGTTACCATTAGCTAACTTATTCACACCTAAACTCATTTACTAAAACATTCAAACCATATTACTTACACATTCTATATCCCAACTATTCAAATGGATATAAATACCCATTATAGTACACATTCGTTCATTATATAAATTTTTAATGGAATATTATATCATCTAATTATTGACCCCATTTATATCAGGATATAATTTTATTTGAAAAAAAAAATTAAATGAGTAACTATTCTCTTCTTATATTCCTATATTTCATAAATTGAAATGATTTTCATGTAAACCCCATATACATTAGTTGAGACTCCACTTTTTAAAATTAATATTATGTACTTTATCCAAATCACATGACCTCCCATAACGTGAAACAAGGGTCCGTATTGTAAGACATTAAAATATATAGAGCATCGTATTAATTATGAAATTATTCCAATAAATATAATCAATATCAATGTAATATTTTTCATGTGTACAGGTTTAAAATTTCAAGTCTTGACTTCCCAAAAAACACTACACTAGGACATGACTATTTTATTTTCTCTTATTCATGAATCTAGTATACACCAAGAAAATATAATTTAATATTACATTTATATTTTTTGTATTTCACATAGGATAAGTTGGGACATTCATAACATTTATACTAATACTTACTATAATCCTCATTTCCACCATATCCTATTTTTGAAGACCATTATCCATTTATTTGATGTTCTCCAAAACTACAACACAATGTGACACTATATAATGAATCCTGGATATCCTATCTTTGGTATAGACATGGAAATTATTTTGTTAATAACAATATATTGAAATGTAATTCCCATATTAATAACTATATATTGCTTAATTATTGTTCCCATTAAATATATGGTGGTGTCCTGATAACAAATCCTGGGTCTATACATAATTTAAACTTTTATTACATTCCACATTACATGTTAGAGGTTGGGGATGTTAATACATGTTGGGTTCCCCCATTAACTAAATTAAATTATTTGAAATTATTCATGTTGTGTATACCTCTAGGGAAATTAAAATCCATGACTTCATTATTACTATTACAAATACAAACACATCTATTCATTATTATCCTCTTTGTGAAAGGAACATCTTGTGTGGAGAACCTAATCTATTGAATATAAAATTTTTGATTCAACATTATTATCAACACAAACAAATAACCATGGATCAATATTCTATTTTAGGAAATAAAAATACTCTATTTCAAGATACTCCCCATAGAAAACCTAACACCATGATGGAATATTATCATACTATATTTAATACTCATTATTTTAAATTCCTTATCTTGGTGAAGAAACATTTGATTGGTATTGTATCAAATCCATCATTATTCCGACGGAAAATGTAAGTGTTCTGTATGTTATCAAAGAGTAATATTGATTTCATCACAAAAAGATCAAATTCTGATGGTGGTCTTTTTTCACACATAAAAATTACATCCCATTCATTTTTATGTAAGGACCATAATATAAGACTCACTTAAAGAACATAGATGAGATTAAAATAAAAGAAAATATTACTAAATGAGGACTAATATGGTGAGATATCCATATTCTATAGGAATTATAAAATAATGAGGGACAAATACCCTTAAAAACATTCTTAATCTAGTGATGTGATAGAGAGAACCTCCTAGTAGGATTAGGATATTGATTTAATCCTTTCTTAAATGATTTTTTTTGGGATTTTTGGCTTTTTAAAACATCTATTATGGGTAATAATAATGTTATATGGTTTATTTCATTCATTCACATTAATTTGATAGCTAATGGATCCAAAATAAACATAAAATACAAAATTTATAGACACATTATGATAGAATGAGTTTTAAATGACATTGGTCAATTATTTCATGGGAGAACCCTTTTTGGGTTATGCCTTTTGCACCTAGTGTCATCTTGGTTGAATTACATGCATGTGTTCCTAGATTACCCACACTAATATGGGACCCCTATTTAGGAACACACCTCCAATCATGTTAGCTCTATCTTGATTACCCTTCTTCACGTGGCCTAGAAGAGGTTCCCTATGTTTTGAACCCTCCCACACATATGGACCACCTCACAAATTCTTAAAATTACACACTATACCATGTGCTCTAACTTGTGCACCCATCATCACATTCCATGAAACAAAACATGAGTTATTCATACAATTTTCTCCTAGTTCTAGTTTCCCACATTTTGGATTACCTATAAAATGATCCCCTTGACTCCCATTTTAGACACCACCATATATGTAAGACTGAAGCCACACCATGTTTGACTTTATAGAGACACTACACTACAAGAGTACATAGGGACCTGGTTTTAATTCTCATATCCACATAAACTCAGACATGGGATTTCTTAATCAGAACCAAAAGAAATGTTTTAGTTTTTCTTAAATCCCAATATAGAGAACATATCGATGAAACATATCGCCCAACCACCTTGAAATTGTCTTGTTCTGAGGACCTCATTTATAGATTCATTGCCTAGGTTATGACTACTTTTGTAGTGAAATATATAGGCAAATTATTTCCAAAGTTTTCAACTACCTATCTGGAAAATCATTCTAGGTTTTTAAAAACTTGAGTGTCAAATCACCCTAGGTACCAACCACCTAATTTTAGGATCTCACATGAAAAAAATTCATAATCAACCTAAAAAAAGAATGCCTAATCACCTTGGGTGGTAACTAACCAGGTTCCTAATAAACGTGATCACTGACTGCCTAACCACATAACCACTTAATCACATGACTACTTGAGCACTGAATCACCAAGATGCCTAATTTAACTAATCACCTTACCATGTGGGATCCATACAACCTTAGTTATTGACCACTTGATCCTTGAATACCATAAAACCAGAGCACATAAACACCATAAATATAATGTTTTTACCAACTAAAATAGAACCAACTAGGAAATTTTAAATCCTAATCAGTGGCCACATAAGAATTTTAACCCCCAATCAATACACCCCCTGAGAACTAGTCCTCATGAACACTGATAACCTAATTGTCAGACCACCAGATAAATGACAACATGGGTACTTATTCTTCCATTCCTCTGCCATGGGAACCAAATTTACATGTGCAAATTAAATTTGGACCATTTTATATAGTTTCCCAACCTGGGAATAATCTTTAAAAAATATTTTATCATCACCAACATAGGTGATCAAGAGTTGGATTTCATTTGGAATGCATGGAACCCAAATAAAACCCATAATTACCAAAACATTCTTAATAAAAGTGGAAGGCTCCGAGAAATAGTGTATGATTTATAATCACTAAAACATTTTTTGCAACAGGTTCCACTATTATATATCATCATTGTTTTCATAATAGTTTAACTTTAGGAATTACATTTCTTACATCCTCTAGGGATTTTCTTCATCTTAAAAACCAATAAATAAGTTTTTTTTCATATTTCTCAGTAAGTTATTATATTATAATAAACATAAAGAATAAATAAAAATCCATATTTGAAGGATTTTAATTTATATTGTTTTCTTCCATGGTATTAGTGTTCCCTAACTCTACAACATCTCATTGAGCTGTGTATTAACCCATATTCACTTACATCAATTCCTCCAAAACATATTCAATTAAATATTTATGACTTAGCAATTTAGGCTTATAGTAATATACATTATCATTATTTGGTGACATGTATCTACTCATGGATTTCACATATTCTTAATTAAAATCATGACTCTACTGATTAATTGACATATTAATGTTATTACACTAATTTTTTAATTTTAGCTCCATATAATTTTTAGATATTAAAATTTTAGAATATTTAGTGGTACACTTCATTTTCATAATGTATTTTGATATATTTTTCATTGATATTAAACACATTAGTATGAATATACTTAACATCTCTATTGTGATCAGTATTTTAAAACCAAATTTATTATCCATTGAAATTCTACATCATTATATAAGAGAGGAATAAAAAAATCTGATATGTAAAATAATATCCCTTCATAAAAATATATCTCTATAAATAAATTTATAAACATAAATAATCAAAAAGTGAACACATCTACAAACTCATCATATGATTTCAAATTTCTCATGTGAAAGAATATAGAAATAAGAAAATTAAATGGTTAAATAAGTCTAATTACAAAAAATAAAACCACTATTTTATAATCCCATGATACATAATTGTTGTATTGGGATCCTTTAACTATTAATACTGGTATACTTTTTAAATCCCTGTGATAATGATAGTTTTGATATCATATATATGGTATCATAAATGAAGGCGTTTTGATCCACATGGAAGAACCTAATCTGATACAATTGATATGATTGGGAAAGAGTATCATAATCATTGAGAGGGTGTGAACTTGTTGTCATAGTATAATAATAACCATTCCATTTTTCTTTATTCCTAAACAACCTTCCTATATAACTAAATAGTGCATTAATTTTATGACCTTATTGAATAACCGGTTATCATCCCAATGACAAATTCACTACCTTATTAATAATGATGAATGACTTGAAAGATGCAGTAGGGGGAATATCCTCGAACTGTTATAGTAATTTTAAATGCAATTATAATAGAAATATTTTAAAAAAATTTAATATCATATAATTATTTTATTCTTCCTCCATCTTCCTGGAGTATATATAGACATTGGAAAAGGTATGTGCATGTGATCATCCCACAAGATAGAATAGAAATGGTATCGATATCCCCAAATTATCCAAGCGACTAGTATATCAATGTCATTATTAGTTTCTCCAATAGAATCAATGATCATTCTATAGTGATATTTCATGACGTTATATATTTTAAAAAATCAAGATCAATCAATGATCCCAAAATATCTTCATATTTCTCTATCCTATATCCCAATTGAATAATTATTCAATTTTTTCCTTTTGATTACTAATGATTTCTATTTAAATTCCTTGTTTTATCCATATAACACTAGGTTTATGATTTTGTAATATTTTTTAATTAACCAAATTGTGGTGTGATTTTACAAATCCAAGTACAATTTATGATGTATTGATGTGATATATTCCATTAATTAATAGGCTTCAATCAAACTCCATATGAAAAAGTATCATTTGGAATCACTCTTTGAATATCTATGATATACAATAGATCTATTTTTGTCTTATAGATTGATTATGCAGCTTATTATGTGGCTTCTTTATCTCCTCATATTGGTTACCATGGAAAATATATCTTCTAGAACTCAATCGTGTGTTTACTCCATTTATTATTGAACCATTACTTCATAAAATTCATTCTACATAGGGTGTTGTGTCATGATATCTTATGTTAGAACAATATTTAATTTATATCACCAAACCCTATCACATGAACCATTGAATTGTAGTTAAATACCACATGGATACTGAACCATAAATGCATAAAATTTTCATTCGTGGTCTTCATAATGTAAATGATTAAACTCAAATTTATCTAATGGTCCATCATGGTAACATCTACATGATTGTATAATTATACTCTTCATGTCGTATATAAATCATAATCTCATCATAAAATCTCTACAGTATAATCGTAAAATATCATATAAACTAATTTTACTTCAATAATCATCACAGTATTACCAACACATTGTGGGATAATCATTCCTATATCAAATTAATCACATTTATATGAAATATTAAATTTCCATTATAGTGATATTATCACTAATATTCATACTATTGTTTCATAAATAATATATAAAAGTTATCTATGTAGCCACAAATTTATGAATTTTCCAATAAAACATCAATGTGAGGCCTCAATATATGATTAAATCCATCATCTAACTCCATTAATCAGAATGTATTGATCTCCATTGAAAAGTAATATAATTCAACTGATAGAACTCTTTGACTCCAACCCACTACATAAATTTTTTCACATATATCATCCATAACATTAGAATATTATTTATGATTCTAATGAATCATCATAAACTCCCCCATTTACCTATATCCTTAAACTCAATCTCAATTCTCCAATATATCTATGAAATTGATTATGATATTTTACGATTTATTCTGATTAGAAGTATATATTCTTAACAATACATGTAAGAAAATTTTAAAACCCACATATATATATATATATATGTTAAATTAGTGTTTCAATAACTCCTCATCCAAATTATTGAATCTACATGTAAAACCATTCTATGGATCATGCAATACACCATCTATTTGTGTTGGGTTTTAGCAAGATAAATATAATACGATGAACATGAAATCACAAAACAAATAGAAATTTATATGATTTTAAAAAGAATTCGTAATATATGTAAGATTTGTTATCCTAGAACCAACTAGTTGTACTTTTATTACATGTATATTTACTGTATTCAAATATTAAACAACTTATTACATATTATTTATTGTTATGAACGACTATTATACAATAATGTCTTAGAGTATTTGTTGTATTAATAACGTCATTCTAGTTCGAAACCATGATGAAATCTTTGAAATACTATAACAATATTCTTAAATATAGTTCTATGGTTTAAGGACATACTATGATGGGACACATAGAATGCAGACCATAGGGCGTGAGTACTCTTATACAAATGACACTTCCTCACATCATGTTCACGCTTGGTAATTTCCAAGACCTGAGATTTTGATAACAAACCCACCAAAAGGAATTTCACAAGTTTTGATGCCATCATATATTTCTATCTATGAGCCTATCTAATTATTCTTAGACATTTATATTATCATTAATATGTATCACAACTGACACACATTTATTTACTAATGTAATGTGTCATGCTGACTGTTGGAAAGAATTATGGTATATTGGGTGTCCCACGAGTGGCATGTTATTATTGGGTAAGTCAAGGAAATATTTTCCTCTTAAATTTATGGAAGACAATATCTCAGCCCTTGGACTGAAATAGATCCATCACCTGAAATTAAATGGCCATTGTGTAATGATGAGTTTATTTCAGGTAGAAAAAGAATGATGTATCAGGCATAAAAGATGATGAAACTGTCCTAAAATCTACTTGAGGGGATATTGAATTTAAGTGATTATATTACACAGTGAGTGTTTATATGTGGATATCATTGTTTCAACTTTTTGTTCATTATTTTGGATTTATTGACTCATTTTTAGATAGTAATCTTGGACTTTAGGCTAGCATGCCTAATGCCAATGAGAAAGAAAACTAGAGGATCACGCACTAAGTGTTTCTGGGGGTCTCGGTTAAATTATATTTTAATTCAGTTAATACATATTATTGTCAAGACAATGGAATAATATTCTTCATGTTAAAATTATTTCATAAATTAAATAATAATTTATTCACCAGAATGTGGGTAAAAAATATTTATTTAATTTATTGAAAATTTAATAATACATTATTTACTAGTTTGGAAATGAAATTTTTATTTAAGAGAATAAATTATTTATTTAATTATTTTGGTGCTCACTAAATGAAAGTGGATATCGAGAGGACCACGACTGATCTGGTAGTAAAATAATTATTTTCATTATGATAAATAATTATTTAACTAGTCGGCACAAACTAAAATAACACTGTTATTATTTTGTGATGTAGAATATTATTTATAATTTAGTTTTGTGAATGTTAGAGCACCATAAATAATGACGTGGTATTATTATTATTATCATGGGTTTTCTCTATTGTTATTAATTTTTTTAATTACTCTTACACAATAAAATATTCTAAATAAATCACATGTCAGTAAATAGACACATACGTCTATTTTTCTATGTACTGAAAATCACAATCGGTGAATTGAGAATTGTTTATTTATACAATTTCTCTCTAAAATCCTCTCCATGCCCATCTCAAGAATGAGAGACATTATTCAAGATCGATGAACAAGCGATCAAGAACAATTGACACAAGACACTCGCTTCGCCACACTAGCACTCAGATAACGAGCAGTGTCTATCATAGATCATTAGACATGTGTGGATCACTGTTAGAGGGATGTTAGTTTGGATCCTTTCTAGAACAATCATATAATAGGGAAGGGTCATTTTGGATGATCAACATCATTAATGAAGAGAATACCTAAGATCTAGGTATTATTTTAATTATAAAATTAATTAAATTTATAATAATCATGATGTGTAAGATCATCTATAATGATTTTGGGCCTGTTCCTTCTTTATCTAAATCATTGATTCTATTCTGTGGAGACTATGATTCATTATCATATTTATAACATAATAATATATGATCATGGTAAAAATAAATGTTGGGTTTTGGCCCAACCACACTTCTGCTATGCTCAGAACCATAACTTGGTATAAAATGGGTTACATCATAGTTTATAATAATATAAATATTTTATTGATGATTTATACATTTAATAATTTAGGTGATTCAATTCAAGTTAATAGTTGTACAAATCTAAATCTTGTGATCTGTTAGACCTATTTTGTTTCTCATTCACCATACAGAAATGATCTTTTCTTCTACTTTCAATTATAATGAAACAGAGGATCTCATCTAGAGGTGCAAATGGATAATGTTCGTACAACACCAAAGTACACACTGTGAAGCCAAGGTTCAATGCCCCGGGTCTGGTCCTCCAAACCATGCCATTTCATTGGAGATTGTGTAAGTCTTAATGACTCATTATGTTTTCTAGGAACAGGTGGCACATGTATCCCGGATTACACACCTTGTGGCCAACTGGACACGACGTGTAGTCCCTTTGGGGTAATGTTCAACCATGTACCCCGCACACGACATGCATGGATAGAGACTGTGTAACAAGGAACTACACGGCATGTGGCCCACTGGACACTCTGTGTACTCTGATGATTTTCAAAGTACATTCACATGATGTTTCCTCGGGGGTGTACTTCATATGGATGGTGAAAAATAGTACACACCGTGTAGTTGGAACTACACACCATGTACTAATCCAAATTACACAGATTTATTAAAATTTATTATTATATTATACAATCCCTTGATATGTGTACAAGCGTGAGGATATAAAGCAGAGGCCCAACACGTGACTTTTGTTTTTTATTTGTGTGTTTAATTTAACATATGTGTAATTTTAATTTCTAATCATTTGGTAGTTATGAATTGTAATTCACCAGGTTTCCCTCCATGGTACAAGTTACATACAAATATAATTTTAAATGATTTTATTTGTTTAAAATTATGATGGATTATATCCTCAAGGAAATTCAGAAAAGTCTTTAAGATAAAAGTATTGATTAATTAAAGATGATAATTTATTGATTTGAGCGTGATTTAACTTCAACAAACATAGTTATATAATTTAATTCTAGTTTTATTTATGCGTAAATATCATTGCATATATGGATGATCAGGTGATTTACAAATACCATTGTATATGGATGGTTTCTATTAATTTATTTATTTAAATTATTTTTTTTGGCTTGTGAGACTTCTCCTCATTAATATGTAGGACATGCGTGCCCAAGGATTCATTTATGTAAAACAATTTTTATCCCTCACCAGAATGTGAGTAAAACATATGGAATATGTAATGGATGGAACTCCCAATCTATTGGAGGACGTTCAAGCAAGAGATGAGATGAAACCAATACCTAGAGATACAGAGGAGGACAAGTGGAAAGTTATAAACAAGAATCCAAAAAGTTCTGGATGTTTCTCCCCTAGTATAGGGCCAGTTTATTAACATCCAGATTAACTAACCATTATAAAACATAATAGTGAATCACTTAATTTTATGTAAGGTAGTTTCATGGTTTATCATTATGGATGTGTTGTCACGATCACATAATTAATGAATTAAACGAGCATGCAAGATGGAACTATAACAAACCAAATATATGTGAAAATATTATCAAAACATGGTTAATCACATAAGTATGTTCCTCATAATATTAACAAGCATGTGATAATGATAATAAGTCATTCATATATATGAGCTAAAAATCCCACAAATAAAATACTATATAAGATGAATCATTCTGTAACTTGATTAAGGGAAAAAATAAATAAAACTATGTGTTTGAAAAACCCTTATTGGAACAGTACTTTTATAAAGGAGTACCTTATGAAAGGTTTGAGGTTAAATTAACCATATTACATCAAGAGGAGTATCCCTCTCTATACATGTTGAATTATTGGAGGAAAGAGTAGAGGAAATCGGAATACATGATTTCGTGATTGGGGAGTCAACTCAATAGATCAAAGAGATGCAAGCCTGATGTTGTAAAAGACATGCCAACCTAAATACCTTCTAATATCTTGACCAATCCTTGTTGGGTTTATGTGAAGGGGAATATGGATCATTGACACTAGAATGTCATGGAAAATAGATATTTTGATTTCATTGGTGATGGTAATTGAAACTTTATAAAAAAGTGATATAAATAATAAAATTTATTACTTCTCATAAAATGTAATCAAAAAAATATTAATGATATGATATTTTAATTTTAGAATAAAAATTAAAATCTCATAAACCATATTATCCCTGCAATCAATTCTATATAAAGACAACATCCTCAGGGTCAGTATCATCTAGGATTGGTTTATATGCATTCAGGTTATCCTACGCCATGAATAGAAGTCTTATGTGCTTGAGTCAACATTACTGGATACACCTTCTAAAAAGTCGAGTGATGAGGATTTTGTGGTGGATGAGAAACATATGATCTACGTGTTCGATGTTCAATGTTTGATTCTATTATCAATATCTAGTAAAATAATTATGTCTCATGACAACATAGATTAAAATATCGTGATTGAGCACATTCATGGTCTATACTAGGAGAGAGAATGACAATATCAGTTTGGGATCTCAATGGAATTATTTTAGAGTATTCTTGGAGAATGTTCACAAGTTGGGCCTCATGTTGTGAATCTCATTTTCTACATTGAGTGCCTAGAGGTTCTAGGGTTTAAACACTCCAAATAATTGGGCACCGATCTCATCCTCGCATCACTCCCTCATAGATTCTCTATCATGGTTGTCACTTTCAATATGAATAACATTGAGAAGTCTCTATCTAATCTCCTTATCATCATTTACCTAGTAGACAAAGATATGAAGCGTGAAAAGTATTATGTCCTTGTAGTGAATATGATGAAAGGGGAGGTGAAGAGCATTAAGACCAAAGAATCCTCACAACCCTCCATGAAAATGGAGTTAAAAAGGGAGGCAAGGGAACGAAATGTTGTTTGTTTCGCATGTGGCGAGAAGGTTCATTGGAAGAATAATTGTACACAACCTAGTAAGATAGGGGAAGCATCATGTGTGTTTTCTATTGATTGAAATCTATTTGTTTCTACTAATTGGGTACCCGGAACAACTTGTAGTGCTCACATATGAATCCTAAAATAGGAACCAAGTAGATTCAGGATGATTGACTAAGGGGAGGTATATCTACGAGAATCAAACAGTGGTAGAATTTTTGTTGTTTCTATTGGGGAATACAACCTCACATTTCCAATTTGGATTATCTTGGTGTTAAAGGGTTGTTATTATGTGTTTTATGTTATTAAAGAAAATTATTTCTATATCCAGAACATATACAAATGGGTTTATTCATTTTTGGAAGTGAATGTTTCTTATATAACAAACATAGAATTTTTTTAGGTAGAGAATATTTATAAAACTGTCATTACATGTTGGATTACACAAAAAAAGTTATGGAAATAAATAAAAAAGATAAAAAACATAAATCATACCACACCCACCTTTGGAATCACCAGCTAGTTCATGTAAATGAGAGAAACTTGAAAAAGTAACATCAAGATGAATATATATATTCTTTCGATCTAAAACAACCTAGCATACGACATGAATTATTACAAGTAAAAATGACCCAATCCCTATTTAGTGGGAATGGTGAAAGGGATACAAACTTCTTGAATTGGTTCATACCAATGTGTGTGTACAATTTCCAGTTGAATCAATGCTAGGGTATACCTACTACATAACTTTTAAAGATAATTTTAGTAGATATGGATATATCAACATAACGAGGTATAAGTCAGATGCATTTGATAAGTTCAAAGATTACATGAATAAATTTGAGAGAGATATTGGTTATATGATTAAGTAACATCTCTCATAATGAGGTAGAGAATATCTTAATCAAGATTTCATTGATTTCATAAAGTAGTTTTGTATCCAATCTCATCTCAATCCTCCATAAACGACCCAGTGGAATGGTGTGAGAGAAAGGAGAAACCATGCCCTCTAGTACCTGGTGAGATCAAGGTTTATTCATGTGGGACTTCCATTATCAATTTGGGAATATGCATTACAAATAGCACTCCACATAATAAAACAAGTTACAACTAAATAGATAAATGGAATTCCATAAAAGTTCAGGAATGGAAAAAAAACCATATTATCTAATTTAAATGTGTGGCGATGAAAAAAGTTTGTTATGGCCACTTCATGTAACAAAATAGCACCTCAAGGAAAAAATTGTACAATTATAGGATACCGCATGTAAATAAGGGGATATTACCTATACAACCCCTCAGACAAAAAAAAATTATTGTGGAAAGAAATTCCAAATTCCTTGATAGGGATCACATCTCCAAAATTGATCGTGGGAGCGAGGTAGACTTCGAGGAAGTTGAGGCTCAATGTACAAAATATTTGATACAAGAACAGATTCAAAAAATCCCCAAAGAAGAAAGTACCATTCCAGAGACACAAGGGCTGCGTATGAGTACAAGAGATGATATCAAACTTTAATGGTATATATTTATAATGACTAAGGATGGTGACTCATTATTAGTTGATAATAATGATCCTCTATCCTACAAGGAATCATTAGGTTGAAAAGATGTTTCCAAGTGTAATGAAGCCATGAATTTGGAAATGGATTCCATGTACCAAAAAAATGTCTGGATTTTGGTAGATCCACCATTTGATGTAAAGAATGTTGGTTGCAAATGGGTATTCAAGAATAAACTGGGAATCAAAGAACAATTTAGTACCTACTAGGCACAACTGGTGGAAAAGGGTTTCAAATATTGTCAAGGAATTCACTATGAGAAACCTTTTCACAAGTTTATGTTCTGTAATCCAACATAATTATATTGGTCATTTCCTATTACCATGACTATGTGATTTGGAAAATAGATTTCAAAACAACCTTCCTTAACGGGAACCTTCAAGAAGATGTCTACATGACACAACCTAAAGTATTTAAGGCTCCAACGGATTCTAATAGTGTATGAATGTTGAGGAAATCCATTTAGGGATTAATGAAATCATCTAGGTCATGGAAAATTCGTTTTGATGAAGCCATAATGAAATTTGTTTTTAACATGAAAAAATATGAGCCTTGTGTCTACAAATGTTTTAGTGGGAATGCTGTTATTTTCTTAATGGTATATATTGATGACATATTACATATTGGAAATGAGATACTTGTCTTACAATATGTTAATGGATGGTTAAATCAATTCATCTCAATGAAGGACTTGGGAGAGGCAGTATAAATTCATGGGATCACGATCAATCGTGAAATATCATATAGACGGTTGGGCCTAAGTCAATGTACATACATTAATAAGATACTACTGAGATTTAGTGTAACACCCCAGGTAAATAAAGAATATGACATTTTCATATTTATCCATATTTGTGAATAAAATATTAATATGACTTTAAAGGGGACGATATGCTCGATGGAGTACCCAACACGCAACAACGAGTTTCTTGGGAATCTAACGTTGCACTCTAATAATAAAAAAATATTATTTTAAATGGTAGTTAACATGTAGCCGTTTCATTGGCGGGAATGGATAGAAATATCTAAAATATTATTATATATGTTTTTAAATGTTTTTACATTTATCAAATAAAAGATAAAGGCTTAAAATAAGTAAAGAATTCAATTTTAGGCGTATATGCCCAAGTTTTCACTAAAGGTTCACTTATCGCCTTTTGATGGAGAACCGTCATTAAATATAGATTTTTTCACTCATATACATCTTTTTGGACCAAATAAAACTCTTATTAAGAATTGGGACATCAAAATTTACTTTTTGTCAATTTTTGGTATCTTTCTGATAAAGTTTATTTTTTTAATGAATAGTGTAAAATGTTGTATTTTAATTCAAAACCTCTTTTTAATATAATTTATATATATGATTATATTATCTTTTTAATTTGTTTTAAAGTGAAATTAGAATATATTTTTACCATTAAATCCAATAGTGGTCGTTGGAATTAATTTCACTTTGAAATCAAACTTAAACTAGTGTCAATCTTTTGATACTTATTGTTTCATAAAAAACACGCTATTTGCTCTGACAGTGGGAATTAATTATTAAATTAATTAATGTGACTTATATGTTTTGAATTTTGTAAAATCTATTTCATTTTTTAATTTGTAATATCAAATATAGCTTAGGGTGAATTTTTGGGATTTTTCTGAAAACTTCAATTATTGATGAATAGTGAAACCACTAAGTGGTACTTATAAAATCTGATTTTTCCGTTTAAATGAAATTTTTCCATCTTTGTGTTTTGAATTTCAAAAATCCGACATAAATTGTTGTCATTAATAAGTAAAATGTGGTTCAATGGGATAAAAATAATTTTTCGGTGAATAGTAATTTATTAAGTTTATAATCGCGATTAGAGGTAATTAGTGTAGTTTAAGGTAAAAATAATGTTTTAATAATATGAAATGAACATGAAACATGTCCTAACCTCATTGGATGTGTCATGTAAGACCCAGAAAACCCATTGGTCAACTTGGGGAACCCATGAAGCCACTTTGGTTGGAAAATGACATTAATATCTTTTTATTTAAAGTTATAGTAAAAATGAGACAAACATGAAATGTTTTACTAAAACAATTTTTACATGGGGTTATACAAATCAGATATTTGACTATAAATATTAATTTGAAATCTAAAAAGATTTACTACATCATAGTAGTTGTTTTATAATTTTTAGACATTAAATAAATTAAATTATTTATGACATCATGATGATGCATCAATGACCTCATTATTTAACGATTTAAATAAAATGGAACGATAATGTAATATCTAAGACCTACACATGTCTAAAATGTATTTTATGAGTGTATTTAGAACCCTTATCACCGTATCCTCAAAACACATCAATGTGGGACCTCTTAAATCCGAATACCATTTTAAATTAAAGTGAATTTTCTTTACCTTCCAAGAGTGCCCCTCCTCTCCTCTTATAAAAGGCCCCCACCTCTACCTCCTTACCCACTCTCCCAAAGCCTTTGGCTCGGCCAAACTCTGCCCATTTTGTCTCTCCCCTTCCCTCACTTACTCCTTGAAGCCTCACATTGGGCATAAGACTTCCCAAGGAAGCCTTTGAGCTCAAACCAAAGGGAGTTACCCGATTTTAAGGTAATGTCTTCATTTGAGTCCTTTTGTTTTATTTTGCTTCTCCAACCCCCTAAACGCATTTTATTAATTTCGTTTTTAACAAATCTAGTATCATAAATATACTAGGATGTTTTTATAAGAAGTATTAGAGCTACACTTTCACACACCTACATCTAATGGTTAAAGAACATACTGTTTCTGTGGATGGCGAATTTCGGCCTCCCGAAACGATGATTGTTCAACATTCTTTTAACACCTTCAAAGGTGGCCATTAAGATGACACTATATTTATATATGATATATAATATGTTTATTTTTTCCTTAAGCTTCTGTATTTTTCATTTTGGGTGTAACTTTATGGTTTCCATTATGGGTAAACGCGATATCTTCATTTAAGAAAGTGCGGACTACCACCCCCTCAAAGTGATGTGATTCGTTAATGCCATATGTGGGACGTATAAAGAATGGATTTAAAGTTATTATATATGATGTTATACTGGAATTATAATATACATCTATATCATTATTATTCCATTCCATAAAAATATGAAATAGAAATGAAAGTGGCGTTCATGCATACGTACGACTTACCGTCTCCATGAATGGTGCATTTCATTTCTTATCCCCAAATATAATGTACTATTATAAGTACATGTATATAATGGATATATATGACGAATGATACATCTAAATCATGAATATAATTCTGGAATTAAAATATACATACCTCTCATTTAGTTTTAATTCCATTAATATGACATAGAAATGAAAGTAGCGTTCATGCGTACGTACGGCTTACCGTCTCCATGAACGGTGCATTTCATTTATTACCTCTAAATGATTATGTAATATTATAAATACATGTATATTCTGGATATATATTATATATATGATATCCAAATCATGAATATAATTCTGGATATAATGAACATTTGACCACACGAACAACATGTATTGTAAGAAGTCCACTTTCGACTTAAGAACCAAATATCGAAAAAACAAACATTATTAACATAAATGATTACATAATGTTTATAACATGGAAATAAGTGATCTAAAAGGAATAATGAACTAGAAAAAGGTTCTTAATAAAGTGGAAATTAACTCATGTTTATTATTCAGGACGTTAAAGAACGATCGAGTCAAGTCGGACCCGAGGTAAGGGATCCTACTCCTCTCTTTCTTTTTAAGTACACTCTTTTATGTCATTCCTTCTACGCTCATCTTTCTTGTTATTTGGATGTTCTTTTATATTAATCTTACTGTAATTTTTATGTTCATATGATGAGAGACCCTATTCTCTCTCATCAATCCATTTTGGAAGTTTTGAGTGGCGCTGTTAGGCTGCCGAATTTTCGTAAGAGATCTAACCTCAATCTTTCTCTTTAAGTACTCTCCTTTATGTCACTTCTTTTAAGATCCACTTTTCTATGATGGGGGATTTTCTTTTATATTCTTCTTGCTGTAAATTTTATTTTAATTTGATGATATACCCTATTTTATCTCATCAATCCATTTTTGAAATTTTTAAGTGGCGTCGTTAGGCTGCCGAGTTTTCGTAAGAGATTTTTCATCTCACTTTTATTCCCGTGATATTTATGCTACATTTTCCACAATTTCCTTTGAGTGGTGTATGTACTGACGATTATTTTACTCATTTTGTAATATTCATTGATTTATGAGTATTTACATCAATGTTGTGTTGTCCTTCTTTCAGGGGGCGTATGTTTCGAAAGATACCCATGTCGGTAAGGGAACCTTTCACCCTTCTATTTTTAAAAGACTTATTTTGTTATGTCTTTTAATTAGCATAATATTATTTTGGGATATGTTCTTCTATATCCTTATTGATGTAAATTTTATGTCCAAGTGATGAGATACCCTTTTTATCTCTCATCAACTCTTTTTCTGAATTTTGAAGTGATGCCGTTAGGCTGTCTAATTATTGCATGGGAACTTTTAACCCAATTTCGATTCTTTGGGATAATCTTGTACACCTGGAATATGTCGTTCTATGATTATGTGTGAATGTCCTCTGATTTTTATACACTTAATACCCACTTATATTTCGTGTATTCGTTTGTCACACATATTTATGTAACTGATTTATCCTTAATCCAAGGATACCATCTTTGTATGGGACTTCGTCTCAATCTCCTTTCATTGAGGCATATTTTGTTTTATACACAACTTTATTTTATACGGTGCATAAACCCCTTTGACTTTTGCGTTTATCCAAAAGGAATCTTTTTATATGAAGCATTTTACTAAACGACAAAAGGGAATGTTTTTTTCGTACGTATGCGGCGACAACGACTTCTCCGCCGCCGTGACCATTATTTGAGTTTCGGCTTCCGCTACAAGCCATACCTTATTTTTAAAAGAAAAATAAATACCATGTTTTACTTTTCTTTTATTTTTGTATTGAAAATGGCTTTCATAATTTATTTATATCAATGTGTTGTATTGATATCTTGTTATTGAAAGGTGGAAATGTTATGTTTCATTTATTCATGTTTTATGTGATAAGATTATGTTGTGGTTCTTGGGCATTATTATGAAGACGGGTGGCTCCGTGATAAACTAAGGGCGAGTGAGCCCGATATAGCTCTCCAATGCATTGGGTAACGTGAAGGAGTGAATCTTTAAGGTTTCTCCGAATAGATTTAGGGAATATACTGTGATGGGTATTCCAAACATAACCAAGTGGGTTACTCCCTCCGTAAGAATGTTATGAATGCCTCAAGTTACCTTTATGTCTTATGATTTCTATGATTTATTCATGGTTTGATGAGGTATGTTAAAGTGCCTATGTTTTATGGGTAAAGTATGATTTCATTCTTATGTATATATGAACTCATGTTTCCTTTCCATATTTTTATAACCCTTACTGAGCTTTTTATGCTCATCCCAAGTTTTTGAAATGTTTTTCACAGGTCAAGGGAAAGGTACATGATGTGATGATAGTGTCAAGGATGTTTCAAGAAAGAATCCGTGTTTTATTTTAAATATGTATCTGTTGATGGGAATAATGGATATTGCCATTTATGTAACCACTTTGTTTAAATGTGGAATGTAATGCAAGTTTCATGATCTAATTCACTAAAACTCTAAACCTAAAAAGATCCTCAATGTGTAATCTTGTAATAACCCAATATTAAGTAATTTTTAAGGCTGGGGTCTTATATTTGGTATCAAAGGTCGGTTTAGATAACTTTAGAGGTTAGGGTATTCTTTAAGCATAAGTTACATTACCATAATGGTTAGGATTTCAGAAAGAGTCCTAGTTTTAGATAAAGTGAACGAGTAAGTATATCTTAGTGTTTACCTTCATCATTAGTAAATGATAGTTTTGTTGATATACTCACACTGACATTTCTATTTTTAGTGAATGGATGGATCTATCAGGCACCAAAGAGACAACAGGTTTGAAGGAAACTGTGGTGGTTCTCTGATTAAGATACTAGATAAAATGGAGGATTTAATGAGGAAACTCGTGGCTGTTCTAAACCAAATATCAAGGAGTCATGATCAACCACTTGAACCTTAGTATGTTCTATAATGCATCATGTAGTTGATGACCAATCGATGTGGAAGTTCATGTAATAATTATAAAGGTAACCATTAGAGTTTATATGATCCTTACTTTTGAGGTAATTATGGGTTATTATATGATATGATGGAAAATGAAAGGCATGAGATAAACATGAGGTTAAAATATGTTATGATCATTTTAGATGATTTTATCTCTTTTTGGGGAATGATTTAAGAATTATATAGTTTTGGAAAAAGGACAACACGCAGACCGTGGGACAACCCGTCGCGTCGGACAAAGCTGCGGGAATCGAACCCACAACCAAAGTGCGACTGGTATTTATCGCCTACCACTGGACTATGTGATGTCCCTGGTTAGTTTGACTGATTCATTTTAGTTATATGATTTTATGAATTAAGAGAAAGTTGGGTTATTTATGAAAATGATTAACCTATCATAGAGGATATGTGATTAGGTTAATTACTTTTCAATACTAGACTTTAGGAGCAACTGATGTTGTTTGGAGATAAATGTTACGATTTAACTTGGAAGACTATGTGACTAAATCCATAAAATATTTGGGTTTCAATCTTATATTGGTTTACTTTGAATAAATTTATGTACAAATTGTTTATCTGATGGTCCTCGTTGAACTTTGGGTTTTGTTGGACAAATTTTGGAGATTAAGCATATATTTTCTTTTTAATGGGTTATCCTTTTCTGGATTATCTTAGCTTGTACTAACATTTTTTGTTTTGGTTTTGGTTAATGCCTAAACACATGGGATGTATATAGTTCTCTTTGGTGGATTAGGTGATTCTCTAGAAGTTGATTATGTACTCTTAATGCGAACAAGTCTCCCTAAATACTTGTCTTTTGGAAAAAAATATGAGTTTGATTAAGGAATCTAGTAAAAGTTGAAAGTCAACATGATAAGTGATTATGTTTCCTTATGAATAAATTCCTCAATAAAAAGTAACTTAAATCAAAAATGTTGTCTATTAACTTTTCCTACTTTGGAATCGAATACCGTTTAACCCATCACATGTTTGTGATTTTCTTATGGTTAACTTTCTCCTCGACATGTTTACTATCACTCTCCCTCAAGAACATGATCCTTTGATTTTTAATCCATGTCCATGTTTTTATACATATGGGTTAACTTGGGTGACCTCTGTACTTATCTTCCTTTAATTTGATGTGATTGTTTTACCGACTCTTGTTCCGATGTGGGACTTTCAAGGATGTTTCCAAGCTCAATTTTAATAATTGCGAGGACGCAATTCCCAAAAGGGGGAAGGATGTAACACCCCAGGTAAATAATGAATATAAAATTTTCATATTTATCCATATTTGTGAATAAAATATTAATGTGACTTTAAAAGGGAAACTATGCTCGATGGCGTACCCAACACGAAACAACGAGTTTCTTGGAAATATTACGTTGCACTCTAATAAATAAATAATATTATTTTAAATGGTAGTTAACATGTAGCCATTGTATTGGTGGGAATGGATAGAAATAAATAAAATATGATTATATATGTTTTTAAATGTTTTTACATTTATCAAATAAAAGATAAAGGCATAAATTATGGAAAGAATTCAATTTTAGGCGTATACGCCCTAGTTTTCACTAAAGGTTCACTTATCGCCTTTTGATGGAGAACCGTCATTAAATATAGATTTGTTCACTCTTATAAATACTTTTTGACCAAATAAAACTCTTCTCAAGAATTGGGACATCAAAATTTACTTTGTGTAAATTTTTGGTATCTTTTTGATAAAGTTCAATTTTTAATGAATAGTGTAAAATGTTGTATTTTAATTCAAAACCTATTTTTAATCTAATTTATTTATATGATTATATTATCATTTGAATTGGTTTTAAAGTTAAATTAGAATATATTTTTACCATTAAATCCAATTGTGGTCGTTGGAATTAATTTCACTTTGAAATCAGACTTAAACTACTGTCAATCTTTTGATACTTATTGTTTCATAAAAACACGATATTTTCTCTCACAACGGGAATTAATTATTAAATTAATTAATGTGACTTATATGTTTTTAATTTTGTAAAATAGACTTCATTTTTGAATTCGTAATTTCAAATATAGCTTAGGGTGAATTTTTGGGATTTTTCTGAAAAACTTCATTTTTTGATGAATTGTGAAACCACAATGTGGTACTTATAAAAAATGATTTTTCCGTTTAAATGAAATTTTTCCATCATTGTGTTTTTTATTTCAAAAATACGACATACATGGTTGTCATTAAGAAGTAAAATGTGGTTCAACGGGATAAAAATAATTTTTTGGTGAATAGTAACTTATTATGTTTTTAATCGTGATTATAGGTAATTAGTGTAGTTTAAGGTAAAAAAAATGTTTTAATAATATGAAATGAACTTGAAACATGTCCTAACATCATTGGATGTGTCATGGACGACCAATAAAACCCATGGTTCAACTTGGAGACCCCATGAATCCACTTTGGTTGGAAAATGACATTAAAATCTTTTTATTTAAAGTTAAAGTAAAAATGAGACAAACATGAAATGTTTTATTAAAACAATTTTTACATGGGGTTATACAGATCATATTTTTGTCTATAACTATTCATTGTAAAGCTAAAATTTTTTCCTACATAATATTATTTTTTATTATAATTTTTAGACATTAAATAAATTAAATTATTTATGACATCATTATGATGCAGCGAGGACCTCATTATTTAACGATTTAAATAAAATGGAAAGATAATGTAATATATAAGACCTAAACATGTCCAAAACCTATTGGATGAGTGGATTTCGAACCCTTATCACCTTATCCTTGAAACAAATCAATGTGGGACCTCTTAAATTCGAATACCATTTTAAAATAAACTGACTTTTCTTTACCTTCCAAGAGTGCCCCTCCTCTCCTCTTATAAAAGGCCCCCACCTCTACCTCCTTACCCACACTCCCAAAGCCTTTGGCTC
Source organism: Viscum album (assembly GCA_963277665.1). Taxonomy (NCBI): domain Eukaryota; kingdom Viridiplantae; phylum Streptophyta; class Magnoliopsida; order Santalales; family Viscaceae; genus Viscum; species Viscum album. The sequence goes on from OY728164.1 coordinate 93,943,652, forward strand.
GGCCAACATCTACCCATTTTGTCTCTGTGTTTCCCTCTATTACTCCTTGAAGCCTCACTTTGTGCAGAAGTCTTCCCAAGGAAGCCTTTTAGCTCAAACCAAAGGGAGTTACCCGATTTTAAGGTAATGTCTTCACTTGAGTCCATTTGTTTTATTTTGCTTCTCCAACCCCCTAAACTCTTTTTATTCATTTCTTTTGTAACAAATACAGTATCATCAATATACTAGGATGTTGTTATAAGAGGTATTCTAGCTACACTTTCACACACCTACATCTAATGGTTAAAGAACATTATGTTTCCGTGGATGGCGAATTTCGGCCTCCCGGAACAATGATTGTTCAACATTCTTTTAACACCTTCAATGGTGGCCATTAAGATAACACTATATTTATATATGATATATAATATGTTTATGTTATCCTTAAGCTTCTGTATTTTTCATTTTGGGCATAACTTTATGGTTTCCATTATGGGTAAACGCGATATCTTCATTTAAGGAAGTGCGGACTACCGCCCACTCAAAGTGATGTGATTCGTTAATGCCATATGTGGGACGTATAAAGGATGGAATTAAAGTTATTATATATGATTTTATAATGGAATTATAATATACCTATATATAATTATTATTCCATTCCATAAAAATATGAAACATATATGAAAGTAGCGTTCATGCGTACGTACGGCTTACCGTCTCCATGAACGGTGCATTTCATTTGTTATCCCCAAATGTAATGTACTATTATAAGTACATGTATATAATGGATATATATGATGAATTATACATATAAATTATGAATATAATTCTTGAATTAAAATATACATACCTCTCATTTAGTTTTAATTCCATTAATATGACATAGAAATGAAAGTAGCGTTCATGCGTACGTACGGCTTACCGTCTCCATGAACGATGCATTTCATTTCTTATCTCTAAATGATTATGTAATATTATAAATACATTTATATTCTGGATATATATGATATATATGATATCCAAATCATGATTATATTTCTGTATATAATGAACACTTGACCACACGAACAACATGTAATTGTAAGAAGTCCATTTTCAACTTAAGAACCAAATATCGACAAAATAATCATTATTAACATAAATGATTACATAATGTTTATAACATGGAAATAAGTGATATAAAAGGAATATTGTACTAAAAAATTGTTCTTAATAAAGTGGAAATTCACTCATGTTTATTATTCAGGACATTAAAGAACGATCGAGTCATGTCGGACCCGAGGTAAGGGATCCTACTAATCTCTTTCTTTTTAAGTACACTCTTTTATGTCATTCCTTCTAAGATCATCATTCTTGTTATTGGGATGTTCTTTTATATTACTCTTACTGTAATTATTATGTTCATATGATGAGAGACTTTATTCTCTCTCATCAATCCATTTTGAAAGTTTTGAGTGGCGCCGTTAGGCTGCCGAATTTTCGTAAGAGAACTAACCGCTCTCTTTCTCTTTAAGTACTCTCCTTTATGTCACTTCTTTTAAGCTCCTATTTTCTATGATGGGGGGTGTTCTTTTATATTCCTCTTTCTGTAAATTTTATTGTAATGTGATGAGATACCCTATTTCATCTCATCAATCCATTTTTGGATGTTTTAAGTGGTGCCGTTAGGCTGCCGAGTTTTCATAAGGGATTTTTCATCTCACTTTTATTCCCGTGAGATTTATGCTAAATTTGACACATTTTCCTTTGAGTGGTGTATGTAATGACCATTATTTTACTCATTGTGTAATATTAATTCATTTATGAGTATTTAAATCAATGTTGTATTGTCCTTCTTTCACAGGGCGTATCTTTCGAAAGATACCCATGTCGGTAAGGGAACCTCTCACCCTCCTCTTTTTAAAAGACTTATTTTGTTATGTCTTTTAATTCACATTATATTATTTTGGGATATGTTCTTCTATATCCTTATTGATGTAAATTTTATTTCCAAGTGATGAGATACCCTTTTTATCTCTCATCAACTCTTTTTCTGAATTTTGAAGTGACGCCGTTAGGCTGTCTAATTATAGCAAGGGAACTTCTTAACCCAATTTTGATTCTTTGGGATAAACTTGTACACCTTGAATATGTCATTCTATGATTAGGTGTGAATGTCCTCTGATTTTTTTACACATAATACCCACTTATATTTCGTGTATTCGTATGTCACACATAGTTATGTAACTGATTTATCATTAATCCAAGGATATCATCCTCATATGGGACATCGTCTCAATCTCCTTTCATTGAGGCATATTTTGTTTTATACACAACTTTCGTTTATACGGTGTATAAACCCCTTTGACTTTTGCGTTTATCCAAAAGGAATCTTTTTATATGAAGCGTTTTACTAAACGACAAAATTGAATGTTTTTGTCGTACGTATGCGGTGACAACGACTTCTCCGCCACCGTGACCATTATTTGAGTTTCGGCTTCCTCTACAAGCCATACCTTCTTTTTAAAAGAAAAATAAATACCATGTTTTACTTTTATTTTATTTTGGTATTGAAAATGGTTTTTATAATGTATTTATATCAATGTGTTGTATTGATATCTTGTTATTGAAAGGTGGAAATGTTATGTTTCCTTTATGCATGTTTTATGTGATAAGATTATGTTATGGTTCTTGGGAATTGTTATGAAGACGGGTGGTTTCGTGATAAACAAAGGGCGGGTGAGCCCGATATAGCTCTCTAATGCATTGGGTAACGCGAAGGAGTGAAACGTTAAGGTTTCTCCCAAGAGATTTAGGGAATATACTGTGATGGGTATTCCAAACGTAACCAAGAGGGTTACTCCCTACGTAAGAATGTTATGAATACCTCTAGTTGCCTTTATGTCTTATGATTTCTATGATTTATTCATGGTTTGATGAGGTATGTTAAAGTGCCTATTTTTTATGGGTAAAGTATGATTTTATTCTTATGTATATATGAACTCATGTTTCCTTTCCATATTTTTATAACCCTTACTGGGCTTTTTATGATCATCGCAAGTTTTTTAAATGTTTTTCACAGGTCAAGGGAATGGTACATGATGTGATGATAATGTCAAGGATGTGTCAAAAAAGAATCTGTGTTTTATTTTAAATATGTTTCCATTGATGGGAAGAATGAATATTGTCTTTTATGTAACCACTTTGTTTAAATGTGGAATGTAATGCATGTTTAATGATCTAATTCTCTAAAACTCTAAACCTAAAAAGATCCTCAATGTGTAATCTTGTAATAACTCAAGATTAAGTAATTTTTAAGGCAGGGGCCATATATTTAGTAAGGAATGGTCTGGGAGGGTATTGTTTATATCATCACATGGAATTCATATTTCTATGAAAATGAGTCCTATGACACATTAGAAATGAAATATAATGGAAATAACTCAATACACACTAGAGATTGGGCTAGTCATGTATGTCAGGCTTTGTACTAGGTTTTATTTCTCCTAAGAATTGAGTGGTGTATGTATATATAATGATTATCCATGTTACATCCATTAGATGGAATTCAAGATTATCTTAAAGTGTTGGAGGTATACAAAGGATATATTCTCGGTTTATAGAGGAGATGAGTAACTAGTCAACTAGGGATATGCAGATTCTAGTTTCTAGACAGATCAACATGACATGAAGTTCCAAATAAGATACATATTCACCTTGAATGGAATTGAAATAAGCTGGAAGAGCTCAAAACATAAGTTGTCGCAAATTATATAGTAGATTCTGAGTATATCACAACTTCTAATGCAGATAAAGAAGTTTTTTGGATGTGAAGCTTGGTACATGAGCTGGATGTGATACCTAATGGTAAAGATACTATCACAATGAACTAAGATAATACTGCAGTAGTGGATCTCACATAAGAGTCATAATCACATCAGTGGATGAAGTACATACTTCGGATGTATCATCTCTTGAGGGATTTCTCTCAGAGAGGCGATGTTGTAGTGGGTGGTATTTTAATAGAATACAACATGGAAGACCCATTTACTAAATACTTGAATTATAATAAACTTGATCACCATGTGAATTCTAGAGAACAGAAAGTTGTAGTCAATTGCCTCTAGTCCAAGTGGGAGTTTGTAAGAGTTGGTATCCTAAAACAAACTAGTTGTACTTTTATTACACAAATATTTAATGCATTAAAATATAAAACATCTTATTACATATTTATCATTGTTATACATGCAAATGATGTAATAATATCCTTGAGTATTTGTAGCATTGATAATGACTTGGCAGTTCCCCACTAAAATGAGAACATGGAAATTCTATAACAGTATTATTAAATATATTTCTACTATTGGATGAAATATTAAGATAGTACACATAGAATGCATACCATCAGGTGTGTCCACTCATAAGCATATGATACTTCCTCTCATTAATTTATCACTTAGTATTCATCAATATAGAAGATTATGAGAGAAATCCCACGAGTATGAATTCTGCATGTTTTAGTGTCATTGAATATTTCTATCTATGAGCATGTGTAATGATCCTTAGACTTTAAAATTTTCATAAATTTGTTTCAAAACTCACAAACATTTATTTATTGATGAAAACCGTTATGGAGACAGTTGGTGAGAAGTAGGGTATATTGGGTTCATCTTGAGGGGCATGTTATTAATGGATAAGTTGACAAAGTATTTGTCCCTTCTAATTATGGATGTTGATATCTCATCCATTTGATTGAAATATAATCGTCCTGTGAATTTCCATATCAATGTTGTAACGACGATTCTATTTCAAGTATTAAAATAATTATCGATCGAGCATAAATGCTTATGACACTATCCTGAAACCTACTTGATGAGATACTGCAACATATGGATTATATTACATAGTTATCATTCTTATGTGGATAATATATTTGCAACTTTATATTCTTTCTCTTGGGTTCCATAACCCATTGATCGATAGTACTCTTAAACTTTAGTCATTCCCGCCCAATGCCAACATCAAAAAATCATAGAGGGTTAGAGACTAAGTGTTTCATGTGGTCTCGGTTAAATTATATTTCAATTTAATTAGTAAATATTATTCCTAATATAATGAATTAATTTTAATCATGTTAAAATGATTTCATAATTGAAATAAATATTTATACACCAGATTGTGGGTATAATATATTTATTTATTTTATTGAACATTTAATAAATATTTATTTTCAATTTTTTAAAATATATTAATTTAAGAGAATAAATTATTTATTTATTTATTCAACTGTTCTATAAATGGATGTGGAGTTTGGGAGGACCGTTGCCGGTCTTGACGTAAAATAATAATTTTCAAGATGATAAATAATTATTTAACTAGTTGGAACAAATTATAATAACGATGCTATTATTTTGAGATGTGGAATTTTATTTATAATTTTGTTCTGAAAAAGTTGGTGAACCATAAATAATGACGTGGTATTATTATTAATAGCAAGGGTTTTAACTAAGGTTATTTATTTATTTATTTTTTGTTATGAAACTAAATATTGTAACTAAATCCCTATGTCCCCAAATAGACACATACGTCTATTGTGCCATATACTAAACTACGCACCTAATTAATTGAGAATTATTGAGCTAAACAATTTCTCTCTTCAATCCCCTTCTAACACCTCTCGATAAAGAGATACATTTTTCAGGGTCGAAGAAAAAGTGATCAAGAATGACCGAAACAAGGCACTTGCTTCCCTGTGCTAGCACTCGGAGAACGAGCTATATTACTCTGTGGTCAACGGAGCACGTGTCGATATCAGCTAAGGGGGTTCTAGTTTTGATCCTATCAAGAATTATGAGAAAATCAGGATGTGTCATTTGGGATGATAAACATCATCAATGAAGAGAATACAGAAGATCCAGGTATTATTTTCTCTATCAATTAATGTAAATTAATTATAAACACAATTTGAAAGATCCTCTCTAAAGGTTTTTGGAATCATAATTATTTATCTAAATCATTGATTATATTCTATTTAGACTAGAATTCATCATCATATTGATACCTGAATAATCATTTTCATTGTAAAAATCAATTTTTGGTGCAAGCCCATCCATGATTTCACTACACCCAGAACCTTCAATATAAATAATAAAATTCATGCTCTATATGATTCGTATATTATCTATGAGTTCTTTTTGACAATTCAAGGAAATTAATATTCAAAAAATTGATTCCAAAACCAATCCATTCATCCTTTTATGAATTTACTTAATTATCTAACCAAAGAAATATGTAAAGTCAAATATCATCATTGATATATATAGATAATCTATACCTCATCCTATTAACATCACATATTAAATGTCAGAATCATTAAATACTCATATTTCAAGGAAATATTATCACCATAACATTTCTAATGATGATATTATCTAATATTTATCTTCTAAAATGGCATATATCAATCAACTAATGTATATACCTCCCATAAATTAATTCTGTATTTAGCAAGATGAAATGGTTTCATTAACTATTGAAAAAATTATATAACATAATAGATAAATGCATGCATATACATCAAATTCATGACATGCATGCGACAAAAACAATGTTAATATGAAAAACCATCTCTCAATACAATATATTTTCATCTCTAGCTCACTAACTATTTTATTTTTCCCCTAGGTATCATTTATCATCGCCAAAAAAGGCCTCTTATATAGGGATTTTTATCTTATATTTATAATTAACATAAAATCCACCCTTTCTCTTGGGGGGATTCTTAACTTCAGGATCATTACATGACCTATTATCATTATAGTAAAACCTCTATGAAGTATCATTGGGGTGGGGTTTAGTCCCCTGTTACTAATCGTTGGGAGAAATGTCCACTGGTTCAAAAAATATCTCACTTAAATTTACCTGAGTGATTACAACCATTTCCCTAAATTATGATACTATCTAACAGGACCATCCATCAGTGCATGAAAGTTATTTTTTTCTCAAGCTCACCATATCATGGATTTTTTCCCCTAGGGCTCAAAGTATATCACTAGAAGAATCTTCTTACTAGGGGAGGATTAACATCTAATATTTATACTACACATGAAATCCATCTTTCCCCATATTAGACTCATGAATCAAGGATCATGGAGTGGCCTATTTGGTTCGTAGTTCAATCACCATGTAGTACCACAAAAGGGGGATTATTCATTTATCATGAGTCTCTATGAGTAGTAGAATATGGTTTTAAAATTTTCAATGAGTTTATTTTTAGTACTGTGAAAGATTTTTTGATATTACATATTTTTATTATCAGGATAAATAATGATTCAATATAATATATTAAAAATAGAAGTAGTGACTCTTAACAAACTATGGTTATCAAATGATGGTTTTTTGGATATTCAAAATATATAGATATAACTATATATTCTATTAATATAATGAATGCACCGACTAAAAGAACAACATTATATAGATCATTTTTATAATTTATAAAATGATTTGAAATACATATCATAATCAAATTATCACTATAAGTTATCCTCAACATTGATTATTTAAAATGTGATTAAGAATAAATACTCAGATCATTAATTATTGGTAAAAAATTAAACAATTTATTACATATGATCATTCAATGCTCCAACAAACTCATGATGCAATATTAAAATCCAAATTGCAATAAAAGAATCGTAAAAAAGATCTATCATTCAAAAAATTTATAATTAGAATGGAATGGGATTAAGAAAATCCTTCATGAATCTCTATAATTAATGTTATAATATCTTCAAAAAACTAGCACATTACCACTATACATAAATTTTTAACTTCTTTCCACCATTATATATTATATGTCTTTAAATTTTATAACAAAAAATATAAATGGAATATAAAATCCCCTTTATATTATCTAGCTTGTAACCCTATATTATTTCAACAATAAATTTCATAGTTATGAACTTCACCCTTCATTTTTATTACTTGTGTGCATTGTTTTTTCTTAGTTTTATTTCTTATCGAGTCAATTTATTAGCTCCTAATTCCAAATAGGGTGAAAAATTAATAAATTAATTAATTTAAGAATTCAGTCTCTATTATATATAATGTATAATAGATTTTTAATTTACTATGCATAACTCATTTATCAATCTTAACAGGCTCTTTACGTTTTTGTTTTCAAGTTATCTCAAACACACTATTTAAATAAAAAAATTGATTTTAATTTATATTTTCTAAAATACATAGTATACAATTTTGAAACATTTTAATTTATATTAAAAACACAATTCTTATTTTTATGCCATAAAATCATTACTATTCAATTCACCCCTTTAGAAGATACATAATTTGGAAGACATCTCCACATATAATAATGAGAAGAGAATAGGAGAGAGATTCACTAATCATAATTATTTAAGAGATATCTAATAATGAAAGCATAAAATCATTCAATCTATAAATTTCAGTTATTTATAAAACCTGATTAAATATTTGAATAATCATGTCTTAACATTTATAATGTTTGTAAACATCAATGTAAATAATCAGTAAAATAAAAACAACAATCATTTCTTCACAAATGCATCATCAAATAATGGATTATTAACTAATGGAATGATAATTAGTTTAGATTATGGGGATAAATGGTATCTCAGGTTATTTTGGGACGAACAAAACAACATGAAAAAACCATCCAATAATATAAACCCTGGTTTGTTGATTTTCTCTAACCCTATATTTTTTACTTAAGTTAAAATAACCAATAAGAACTCGAAAGTAATTTTTAATACAATTACTTTTAAAATTCAACTTCTATTTTTTTCGTGGAATTGAAATATATTTTTTATATTTATTTAAAATATTAATTAAAATAATTATTTTGAAATGAATTTATTAATGATTATTTTGATTTGATTTATATATTTTTGGAATAGTATTTTTTAGTTAAAATATTCCTATTTGGTAAGTTTCAGTACATTTTTTTGGTATGATTAATTATTCATTTAATTGGATACTATTCATTCTAGATGGTTTGTCCATGTTGGCCTAGTATGTTAAAGTCACATTAATTACTTTTAATTTAATAAAAAAAATTAAAAAAATATTATTTATCTAACCTCGTGATATACATCTAATTCAATGTTAGTGGTTTTATAAAAATTATGTTTAAATTTATTCATCTTCCCTATGAAGTGCTATATAAAAAATTATGTAACTATAAGTTATCAAAAAATAAACTATAAGAATTATTATATGTGTAAATAAGGAAATTTCAAATGATATATATTTAGTTATAAATTTTTTATCATTTATCATTAAATAATATAGAATTTAAAAAGAAAGTGGAATTTTTCTCACTGATATAGGGCTAAAAAGTTTAGATAAACAACCTCTATTTTATTATTCATGACTTCATTACATTAAATATATAATTAATATTTTTTAAAATTTTATTTATGTTATTTCATAAAAAACATTTTCAAATTGACTCTTTTATAAATATATTATATAATATATTAGAAAGAAAATAAATTTTTTTAACTCATTATAAAAAATATAGTTTTTAATGATTTTATTTAATTTATTAATAAATAAAATATATTTCCCTAAATAGTTCATATATTATAATAATGAATCAGTTATGAATATCTATTAGTTTATTGACATAATGAAAAATTATTCGACTGAAATAATTTATTAAATTTACAATATATCATGTGAAGTATAAATGAAATATTATATGAAATGGTGTAAAATATCATTTCTTAATGCGAGTTACATTAATATAGGTACAATATTATATATTATGTCATGTAATTGATCAAATATATCATTAATAAAATAATAAATCAATGATACAAAATAAAATAAATATCATCCATGGTTTCAGTGATATAAATACATTAGTAGATATTGATGCAAACACAAGTATGATTATTTATTTTCATATTTTAATCACTATTATTAAATAAAAATTCAGATATTGTTATATAATTCTAAAAAAATTATAAATTTATGCATATACTTGTTTGTATAGGGGTTATCCATGTTTCTATAATTTTTTTATTTGTATTAATGTAACACAACTATAAATTAATTAACGGGTAAATGGATAAAAGATTAATTAACTTGATTTCAATTTTTAAGGAAATTATATAGGAGGGAAAGATGAATATGATAAATATATGATGATTAAAAATGTAAATATTTGTTGGATTATAATATTAAAAATAATTTTTTTCTCCCATATTTCATTTTATTTATAATCATGAAGGATTTAGTAGACAAATTATTTAGACGTAGATAAGAAATATTGACTAGTTCTTCAAGATGTGGTTTGTTGTGTTATAAATATAATGAAAATTGTCTATATAAGATATTATTTTACATTCCCATTTTACATAAATTTACAATAATGTATAGTAGTGTTAAATATTTCAAAATTTTCACAACTCCTTGAAGAAACATCAAGAAGAATTTAATAATAAGATGAATTTAGATGATATCATTGAGACCTAATCAATATAGAAATAATATTATCACAACGAATTACAGTGAACTCAAATATATTACATTATAAATTATTATGGTGGTTAGATTATTCTAATTGAGATATTAGTATGACATGTTTCATTTGTGTTTGGTTCAAGATATTTGAATATGTTTTACTTTTGTATTTAATATCAAACTGATCATGAAATCATTGAACAAAAAAAATTAATTAATAGGATTAAAAAGAATGAATAAATTTATAGTCATAATAAACAATGTCATGGTGTTTGGAAAATAAATGGTATATATTGAGCCGTATAAAAAGAGCTTATGATGTGTTTCTGAATAATGGATATAATAACATCCATAATTTCAGGAGATGTTATGCAAGACTTATATGGTACCGTAAGGAATAAAAACACAATATGGTTATATCCAATTTTTTCTGAGTTGATAAAAATGAACATATTCTAATTTATGATTAATTATATAGAATTATTTAATTTCGTTTCTACTATAAAGAGAATAAATAATAGTTTTGGAACCATTTTTTTTTCTTAAAAATGGAATTTTTTCCCTTATTATATTGATATTTTTCGTAGTGGATGTTACTAAATTAACCAGTAAAGATGTTTTTAAAAAAATCATATTTTATTTGTGGTCATTAAAGGTTTAGAATTAAAAATAATCACATAATTTTGCTCATAATGTCAGTGTATATGGCCATGTATTAAACTAATGTTTCCCGTTCCATTCCAAAGGATCATAAACAATAATTCATGAGATTACCGCTACAAGGATACAATATTTTTATTACTTATTATATATTTTTCTTGTGATTAATATTCATTAATAGAATAGAAACTATTGATAAAAAGTGTAATTCTATTTTAAATAGAAACAACGTTCAGTTATAGAAATAGAGGAAGATTCTGTACCTAATATTAATGAGATCATTTATTTAAAAAGTCACTCATAATGGTGTAAATATATACATGGAATAATTTTACTTTAAATTTATGTTCTAATTAATGAGGAAGTTTGTGATATGAAAAAAATATATCTCACTTATCTATCTGATAAATAAATAAAAAATGTTGTGGGTCATAAATCAATGAATTCATTATCAAATAAAAAGTATGTTTTTAATTAAATAGAGAGGAATATAATAGAAGCATGAATTTTAACATGTAATAAAAAATTCCATGATATATTGAATGTTAATAATTAACATGTGGATAAATTAATTATCCGTCTCAGAAAAATTATTTGTTTGATATGGTGTTATAGAGAAGTTATATAATACTATATTATAGTGAAGAAGTTAATGAGAAATTAACATTATAATTTTAATGTATTACTCTTATCCCTTGAGAATCAAGAGAAGATTATGATTATGATATAAAAACTCAGAAATATCTTCAGAGCTAATTATATAAAAATAGTCCCCACATTGAATAATTGGTAGAGTTTAGATTAAGAGACAACATTAAATATAATTAATGGATTGTAAATCAATGAATCCCAGATGCCTAATAAGAAATGATATATTAATTATGATGATTTTAAAATTTAGATTATTTTATGTCATTATACATTAAATGTTTGCAATCTGGATAATGTAACAATAATGATAATTTTCCTTTTCAATTTTTCAATTATGGTAATATTTCAATTTTTTTGTGAATTTCACTATAAATCATTATAATAATGATGAGGATGGTCATTATAAAAGAATATAAATAATGACAAATATGAATTATAGTGGTCTTAATGAAAAAATAATATCTATGGATATTTAAGTTCAATTCATCACTAAAGAGTAATTTTTAATCAAATCCTAATGCATCTCATAATGAACAAGTAAACAAATGGGATGGAAATTAAATTCCTCAAATTTCACCATATTTCAGGGAATATTAAAATAAAAATAAATTTATTCGAGTAATTAAAGATGTAGTGAAGGGGAGGGTGAAGATGGGGACATATAAAACAATTTTAAATTTATAATTAAGCACATTTTTTGTCTCAATAAAAATAGAAAACATGAAAGATATGCGCCATGGTTGAAGAAAAACATTGATACATCAAATTTATGGATGTATTCTAAAGAATAAGTTAATTCAAAAGATTTATTTATTATTTAAATTATATTCATATTATATGATATATGAAAATTAATATTGTTATTATGAATCCAATTATATCGAAATATGATGTGGAATCTCTTAAATATATGTTCTATAAAGCTATGAATTAACAAAATAAAGTTTATTTTGAAATCAATAATTCAATTTTTGAATTTGTGAATATTTATAGTAATTAAAGAATATTTTTGGAATGAAAAAATAACATAATGACTTTCATAATAAGTATAGTAATGATACTTTTATTATATCAATATGTAATGAAAATAAATTCATTGAGGAAAATAAGGGAAATAAAGATGAATCTTCACGAGGAAATTGTGATTCACTTATTGTTACTTAAAATACTTACACTAAAAATAAAATAATTTGCGTGGAGGAAAATTGAGGCGAAGAATCATTCTGATGAAAATGGAACTGAATAATATGGTTTCTCTATGTATTTTATGAGTGCTGAAAAATAAAAAATCCCAAAAATAATGTAAAGGGTGAAAGAAGACTTTTTTCCATTTTTTTCCAAAATACGTGTTGATTTAGGATTGATTGGAGATATCAGTTTTGTAGAGTGTATTTCATATCGTTTACACTTATTGGTATATTATTTCTTTCTCACTTAATGTGAATCCATGATTTTAGGGGAAGAAATTATAAAATTAAAGGGGAACCACCAATAAATAAAATTGGATGATTAAGAGACATTATTTAGTGAGCTGATAATTGGGGAGTATAGAGGCCCCCAATGAGATGTATTCAGTATAGTATATTTTAATAAAATATTATCTTAAGTGATCTCAAAAACATTACTTTATCTAGTAGTCTGGGGTTTTTATAACCCTCCCATTAGGATCTGATAATAACTATTTTCTTGATTTATATGTTTTTTATGTTTGAATGTTTTTTCATTTTTATTTTTTATTCAATACGGTCATGGTTTAACTAGAGAAAACTTCAATATTAACAGGCTATAAATGATCTAATAAGTTCAATGAAATCATAATCTAGGTTATGCTGTCTTGGGAAGCATGTCATGGTGTGTGTCTCAAAGATGTTTTTTTAAAAGTATTTATTAAAATGGCATAAATTTATAAGTAATTTTCTAATAAAAAAGAGTTGTATTTCATAGATTTTGTATGTAAAAAACCACATTGTACTTATATCCATTAATTTTTTATGAATAAAATTATGATAATCTATTTTGTTGTTATGTGAGTTGAATTGTGTGATTTTGCATATACAATGGGAATAAAAAACATCATTGTTTTTATATAATTTCAACATTTATAGAAAAAATAAATTATTTTTCATTGATTCCTAAGAAATTTTTGGGAAAATATATGAATTCAATCGTAACATAGCCTATAAAGATAAAATAACGTTTTATCTTTCTATAATGTGATTTAAAGAAAATTTGATCATGGAATGTTAATCATGGGGTTAGAGAAAATTATGTTGATTTGTAAAATAATTAACCACATCATGGTTGTAGTCATGGATTTAAATATATGGATGGAAAAGACCATAATATTTTAATAGAGAAAGAGATACTATATTTTTTTGATCTATTGGGTACTAGAAAAAACTACTCCATGAATCAAAGAATCAAATTGTTGTTAATAAGAATGTACTTTATATTAGATATTTTCATAGAATGGGAGATCATTCATTTAGATTTCACTCCATGCCTTCTTGGAATAATTATTTGGACTGAAATGATAGATTTTTTGGACAAGATCCTGATAATGTTTTTATAGACATTTGAGTTGGACGTAATAATATTTTTTATGGAAATTTTTAAATATCACAGAATCTTTTCCAATATATTGTTATTTCAATAATTTTCAATGTTCTAGACAATATTTCAACTTCATCCTCTATTAATTGTTTTTAGATAAACAATAATATGTGATGTGGGATAACAACCACTACATTATGGATATTACCGCTATATAAAAAATAAGTAGTGACCCATATAAAAATATCTTGATAATATTTGTTTTCTCATCTCCCTCACTTTCTCTAGTTATGATTATTTATTTTCCCAGTTGAAAATTTCCATCACTAAATAATATGGGAGTAATAGGAGATTCAGGGGAATGTTTTTAGTGCCACAAATTTTCACCCAGAGCATATTACCTTCTTTTATAGGAACATAAATCATGATTATACCATGATTAAATATAGAATGTTTTTTTACTGTTATATTATCCACAATGATAAAAGATGGATATTTAATTCATTTAATTACCACAAGAATCTATGAATATTAACATTTAATATTGTTTAAAAAAATGAATTTACCTATTCATTAAAGAATTAATTATAGTTTATATATAGTAAATTTAATCATTTATAAACATTCTCAATGGTTATGCACCAATCATATATAAATGTTGTCATATATACTAATTTCAAGGTCAAATCTACCAATAAATATAATTGATTTGTACATACCCTCCATAATTAATGATTTGAAATTATTTTTGGATAACGATATTGATGTTCCTAATGGGAACCTGGAATATTTTTTTCATAGAGTTTTATTATTTTATACAATCAATAAATATTATTTTAATGTTATTTCATCATATAATTTAACAAATGGAAAGTTGGATTCCCTTTTTATGAAGAAAGAATATATTTGATCTGGATAAAATAGTATCAATTATTTAAATGGATTAGTTATCTTCCCGCTGATTTTATACTCATTATTCATGGGAAAATTCTTGGGATGCAATAATTTAGACACATTTGAACATGGATTTTTCATTTACAAATACCTTATTTTAATAAAATTTAATACAATAGATTAAATCGTATATATATTTATTGGTAAAATAATTTTAATCTATTAATAATATATTTAATGTGAATTTAGAATAATATTGGTCCCCACATCACATAACTATTTAGAAATTATTTTATATGGTGTAGGATGTGGATATGAAATCTGAAAACCCTATTACAAATTACCTCAATATGTGAGATTATAAAGAGAGTTATATTTTATTTATGATTTTATCATGTATGAAATTGAATGAATTATATTTTTGTGATATAATAAAAAGCTATAAAAATATGTAATAAACTATTATTGGTAATGTACTTCAAATTCAATTAAAAAACAATGATTATGTCAATGAAATATTATATATGGTTTCCTTGAGAGTAATAAAATATATATTATCATGGAAAACATATCTCTTACATCCCATTACAAAATATCTCACTCATGTTGTAAAAGTGGAAAAAATAATTCTTATTGTTTCATATTTTATGTAATGTTCTATAAGAACATATTTTTAATGAAAGGAACTTTGAATTAATAAAAAATCGTAATCCAAATTGTTTTTTATCTCTTTATTGATATATATTAATAATTAATTTCATTCTTTTGGATATAAATTCAATTTTATCTAATAGAGTTTGATCCTTAATAAAAACATTATCTTATTTTGTTGTGTATATTTTCATTAAAGTGATTGATCCCGTGAATTTTAATGTCTTCTATGTTTGTATTTTAAAATAATTTTTTGAACTTAAGTTATATTTTTTGTTTCTATTATTCAAAATTATAATTTATCTATAAATATACTTATTCAATGAGGCATATAAGTTTAACACAGTTTATTTAAGATGAATTTAAACTATTTATAAGTATATAAATATTTTAAAATATTATGTGAATAAACATAGTCAACTCTATTGTTGTGTTATTGAGTGTTACATTAGTAATGTGGTTAAATTTTGAATTAAGTACCTCAAAAGTGTTAATTATATTTTTCTTCCAATGCATTTACATTAAGACATGTATTTCAGTTAAGGGATTATATGGTAAATTTATCACTATATTATATACATAAAAAAAGGAAACCATATATGTCTTATAAAAATAAGAAGAGAATAAAGATCACATTTATAAATACATGATATATCTAAGAACATAAGAAATGATAGAGTTGAAATTTGAATCCTAGAATAAGAAAATAAAAAACATATTTATTATTTAAAAATATATATATTTCATGGGTTTACTGTTCAATAATGTTTAGATTCACAAAAGGTGATATGGTTATTATCATACCAAAACACATAAGTAGTTACACAATATATTTAATAGAGAATTATCATCACACTACAATGAAAATTATTTTCATGGTTTTTATATCCCAATTAATACAGTTTCTAGAGGTAAATTTTGGAATCTTATATAAATAAATAATTCATATTCAATGATAATTCATCAAACTTTTAATTTTTAATATGTGAATATTATGATGTCAGATTTGGCTATAAGTGGTTTAAGAATAATTGTAACATTTGAATTAAATATTTATGATTCATACATGTTTATATTAATAAGCAATTTTTTAGACAAGAAACTTTCATTCCATGGTAATAGGTTTTATATTTATTCAATGTTCTTGTAATTTCTACATGAAATTGGTATATAGTTTCGTTGTTAACCAAAAGAGATAAAGGGGTGAATGAGGTTTAATTATATCAAAATTATTGTAATATGGATAATATGTTTTTTTGGAATGCATCTAAAAATTCAATTCATATAATATTGCACATTATATATAATATATAATCATAATGAGGTAATTTTAATTTAAATTAATAGAAATATATGTCAAAATAATATTATGAAATAGGATCCTGGGATGAAAGATGCAAAAAAGCAGACTAAAAAAATAGAAACCATATTATTTGTAGTCATATTATAAAATGAAATAAATACTTATGAAATTATTATATATAAAATTATTATATGTTTTCCATGATTTATGTTTTATTGATTACGTTTATTTTATATTTTTACTGTATCATTTATTTTTAAAATATATTTGATTTATTCTTTTGGTAAATGTAATGTAGTAAAATTTGTATTTATTTTCATGCTTGTAATGAATCATTGATTCTATAAAAAATGATTCCAAATACTATGAAAAATAAAAAACACCACATAAATATAAGAATAAAATAAATTATCACATAATTTTACATCATTATGGAATTACTTATATTCACATAGAAACTAAATGATTTCAATATTTCTAGGATGATGATTACAAGGGAAATAAGTAACATATAAACCCAATCACAACTTGATCATGATAATATAAATTCAATTTCTAACATGATATATTGTCATAATGACATTATTTTCAATGTTTTCCACAATGTTATTATACCGATAATTTCAATAAAAGTCAGATATACAACATCATTTAGAATATTAACTATCCATGTAAATATGGTTTATATCCCATTGACCCGTGAAAACCAATAAAATAATTTTGTTTCCCCTAATAACCTACAATAACGTAACCTTGATGGTGGATCAATGAATTAAATCAAAATGGTGTTATGTATAGACTGATAATAATTCCCCTAAGTCTATCTCACAGATTGGGAAACATAATTCAAATAATATATCACTTATAGACTGATCTGACTTCTAACTTACTTCCATTTACCCAAATTGAACATGTGGTGTCTGGTATCTCAATGATAATTCATCATTGAACACCAAAAAAATAATTAAAATGTCCCAATATATAAATAACCATTAGACCCATCAACCATTTTATAATATTATTGATAACTAAAATAGATTTCTATGTCAGTAGCTCATCCAATATATATATATATATATATTATGTTGAAATTCTGTTTAATATTTGTTATACTTGAATGAAACATTAGGTTCTTCAAACGGAGAATCATTTTACTCTCATAATGATATAAAATTTTGTATCAAATTTTTATAATTCCTTTATATTGTTCTTTTTCCAAACCATATAATTTAAACCCTCTATAATAAAAATTTAATTCATTTATATATCAGATAGTGATAATAATTTTTGTAACTATAATAACCAACACTATAAATTCAATTCATGAGAAAATAATATACCACGATACTCTTCTTACAGTTAACATCACCTCTACGGAAAGTATCTATATACCTAATATATAATTACATCTTCTAAACCATAGAGATACTTCCTTGTTTCCATTAAGGTACATCATAATATCTTTCATGACTTCCTAATTTTGTACATATATTATTAATATACCTAATCATTAAATCCACTAATCCAAAAAAATATTCATAAGGAACATTTTTCGTATACCTAATATCGTTCACTGTCATCAGCGTATTCTCCTTGATTAACATAATGTAATCATCTAAGGGAACATAAAAAAAAATTTCTCCCCACAAATAATCCTTCTCAAAATAATTTTGTTATTTTTCATATATTATAGAATAAATTTTATAATTTCATTATGTTTGTGAATATACATCCTCATAATCATTCTTTATTCTCTAATATCGTTCATCTTAAAATTTTCAAAAAAAATCTCTTTGATCACATAAAATATTTTATATTAATATCATAAAATAATCATTTCATACAATATAGAATAAATAAAATGTAAGAATAATTTTAGAACATAAAGTAGAAATATTAATCCATTTCATGGAATTTATATCAATTTCTTCTGATAAATTCATTTACAATTTTATTCCATTTTATAGGAATTTATTTCAACCCAAATACAATTTTTTGAATTATAAAAATTATTTCCTTATTTATCAAATTTGATAATACATTTATTTTAACCATGTAAATTTCATCCACTAGATATCCATGAATGATTATGAAATTCAAATAGATATTCTCAAGTTGTAATCCCTATGATTCAACAATATTAATAATCTTCATTATAGTGGTGATATTTATAACAAGATTGATAATTTTGGGGAAATAAATATCTTCATATATTGAAAAACATCTACTAATTTTTCTTCTTTGTATCTACTTTTATTATCATTCTTATCATTGACCTATTATACTCATTTATTCTATAATGATTTATCTGATTTTGTAGAGGATGTTATTTCTCTATTATCTCTATAACATAATGAATAATTTCCCTTATTCATAGACTACAAACACATTGTAGAATCCACTAACAACATCAAATTTTGAAATTAATATGGATACCTATTCTTCTTAAATATATAATAGTATGAGTAAAAATAAAACACACACATATATATATATATATTCACTCCTGATAATATAGTCAATTATACATGATAGATACAATCAATTGAATTTTTAGTCTCATGGCTATGTACGCATTCAATATCAGTGTGCTTCCTTTACTGTAACTGTTCACTCATGGTATCATTTTAAACTACATTTCAGCCACTATACATGAATTATTTATTACATTCATGTATTGAATTTGTATAATCAGTTTTTTCTCATCAACTCTGAAATAGTATCCAATTTTTTTTAATTCAATATCTAATAGAAAAAAAATTATATTTAACATCAATCATATTCCCTGATTCACAATATATATATATATATATATTTAGATATATATATCTTAATAAACATTAACTTGTAAATGGGAGAGTATTGCTATTTTTTAGGAATATTTCCCCATTAGTGAATAATCTTATACTAGAATATTTTCAATTTAATGAAAAAGATATACATCTATATTTATTGAATATTCCTAGAAAGTCTTGTGTAGAATAGAGTGTATCCTTATACATATAGTGTGCTCATTAAACATTATATTTATACACAAAACTATAAAAATATATGTCACTATACATAGAATAATATTATCCCATCTAATTCCATTCTAAACATGAAATTCATTGATTTTTTACCATCTTTCTCTCATCAATTTTTATACTTCAAGAGTTATATCGTTAATTTTAGCTAATTATGCACCATAGTATTCCCCCATTAATACATAATAACCATTTTGGACTTAAATTTAAAAAACTAAACTCATACCTTTCATAATTTTACATATATGAATAAATTATAACAAATCAAGTATCTGAGGGAATGTATTAGTGAAACTAACTAAATATCAATGAATAATGAGTTTACTTTTCCATAATTTGGTGTATTTCTACATTTTTAGAAAATAAAAATTCTTATACTTTCCAATGAGAAAATATTCAAAGAGCATAACCTACACTGACGTCAACATTGATAATTTTAATTTAATATTTAGAACATTCATCATTTCCACTCACATATGACAAAAACATCATTTACACGATTTTGAATCTATAGATAATGACTTTATTATAACTATAACTATATAATTTATGAAGCATTTAATTCTCCTCCCATTAATAATTCCTATATCTATATTGTTAATATTTCATTTAATACTAATGAATGTGGTGTTGAATCTTAGAAAGTCTTGTAACTTAATTGATATAAGATTAATTCAAAACTGAGGTATATACCTAAAATTATATAAAATGTAAAAACACCCATTATTAATTTTGTTCTTATGATCACTTTTTCCTATAATCTGTATGGTTCATTTTCATTATAATTTCACTTATAAAAATTCATTTAAACCTTATTTTTTATGGAATACATAAAAATAAATGAATGAAAATATTATCATTAGATTAAAATCAAAGACACTATGTGACTATCCAATACCAATAATAAAACATAATAACTACTAGTAATAGTTATTTTTTATAATTTATTTACATTTTCCCTCTTTTTCTACCTTCATTCCTTATTTACATACTCATACTTACAAAATTTTAAAATATTATATTGAGAAACTATTGATTATATCAAATATTTTTTCTTTAATTTAATTTTTTTTATTTCAATATAAAAATTCTATATTCTCTATACTTTTCATATTACAAAGAATTTCAGATAGTTTTGATCACTATTTCTATCATATATCTCCAAAAAATGATGGATTTGATGAAATTGAAATCATGGCTGATAAATAAAATTGACATATTCCATGTTGGATAATTGAAAAATGAAATAAAGTATAAGGGTAAACCATGTGAACAGTGAGAGAAAAGACCATACACATCTACATGAACCAAATCTATCTTCTTATCATTATGTGACTATATTTCTATTCAAAATAAGGCACTTTTTCTTCCAATGAATTCATTATCAATATGATATGTACGCCATTCATGTGATTCATAATATTATATTAGGAGAAATAAATGTCATACTTTTCATACTTATGTATCCTTCACATTATTTCCCCAATATTACAATATTTTCCCCAAAATTTATATCTCTTTATAAAACACTCTTCGGGTTCAGTGTTTCAAATAATACCCCATTGAACACCACCGTGGAATAAAATGTCGCATTCCATGATCCACCCAATAAATTAGGTCAAAAAACAACACCATTAAATTATCCCATTGAAATCAAATTCTTCTATAACTCCAATATTTTGTACATTCTAGGAAATTTCAAAGATACTTATTTTTGTATCCACATAGAAACCTAAAAATTACTCAATAACTTAAGACATATACCCTCTCTAGGATGTACCTAATCAAATATTCCAAAAGTTTAATTTTTCATACTCATCTCAAATGAATAATAAAAGAATCACCAAATTCTATAATTTAAAACCTAATTGGAATTATGAAAATAAACAATAAAATATTAATATCATCTAAAATAAGATTTATATATGAAATTCCAAAAGAATATACACTATATTCAAGTCTTCACTCACTGAAATCCTTCCCAATATTCAAATTCTATCTGCAATTTAAGTAAAAGGGATGATATCCATCTAAGCTACTCTGAAATCTACTCCTTCTTCCTTTTGCTTTCACATGACTCTTCTTTGAAGTAGAACATATCCAACATTCTACACTATCGGAATTTATGGTATAATGTGGGATATCCTTTCACTAAATCTCTTTAGTCAAATTTGATATCAAAAATCAAAAACCAAATTTTTTTTACCTGGTCAGTTACTCACTATTGAAACAATCCCATCTAGTGATGTTGAGAGTGGTGAAGATAACATTAGTTTCCAATCTTGAACCATCAAAATTTCCTTTACTAATTCTATCCATCATTGGATCAAGTTAAATTCATAACATGATAAAATATTAGATTTCCTTATAATATTATTATACAAAATATCCTCCATAATAGATAATATATTTTCATTGATGTTTGATTCTTTAAATATTTATAGGATTATTCATAGGTTCCAAATTCATCTTCATGCCAAGGGTGTTATTTGACACATTTTGGGGCATTGATATATGGATCATCGCTAGTAATTTTTATATTTAATTCTTTTTATTCCTTCTTTGTTGATTCCAGTTTGGTTCTAGTCAATAAATGATTGATATCCTATATTGATTTGAAAACCTAAATCTATAAATTATAGAATAAAAAATATAACTCATTAAACTTCTCAACCTAAATGTTTTCCTTATCCAATGCCATCCTTCATGAAGCAATCAAATCCAAATAAACTTTAAACAACCAAACTAATATTATATAAAACTCAACAATATTTTTATATAAGTTAAATGGAAAAATGATGTCACTAAACTAACATCTTAAAAACCATGTAAATGGTTTTTTTTAACAAACACTGCATTAGTTATTTGAGAAAACATGAGGGGTCCAAACCCTCTGATCTAGAATCACCCTAGATAAGATTCATAAATATATAAAAAAATATTTTAAAATTATAAATATATACATAACCCATATATATAATGTGTTTGAAATTGGGGATATTCATTATCTTGTCCATGCACTAAAATGTTCACATGTACACCAGAAAAGAATCAGTAATATAATTATTCCGTGATAAGATTAAAAAATGTTATTTATGTGTCTCAAATAATGTCTAAATCTATTAGGGAAATGATAGATACTCATTTTTAAATAATAAAAAGAAGATTACATGATAGAATTTTTAAAAATGAAATTGAACCACTCACTTATTTATAGTATGGCCCTATAAATGAAATTAGTTTGTACACTTTATGAAAATCCCAAGCGATCATCCACCAAATTTTATGCACTCTCTGAATTTCACAGGCTCAATTGTGTTTTATGGTAAAACATGTATGCTTCCATAATCCTCCAAAGTTAGAATCATATTTTGTTATAAATATTTCTTATGTAATCCTCATAAATGATGATAACACATTATATAACTTCACAATTGACTCCTATGATGTTATTCTACATCTTCTCACTTCCTCCATCCGAAATCATAATTTTTTCATTTTATATATTTCTTTTATTGTTATTACATATATAGAATTATTGAATTTGGTTGTGATTCTACTCTATCTTCATATATATTATTAACAAGTATTTACGATTCAATCCAATTGTTTGTTCCAACAATTTTCCAAAAAATTGTTTTAACATTGACCAAATAAACACTTATAAAATTTTAAAATTCCACTTGTTGTAGTTATACATGATATACCTCTTAAAAACAATATAAATGTGTGTATTATAAAAAAAATATAGAACTTTCCTTGATCTACTTCTAAATAACCTCAGATACTATATGTTGGGTAGTCTACCCATGCTATTATTGGTAATATTCTACATAATGATACAATTAGAGAGTGTACTGTTGGGATAGTTTTCACAATAGTAATATTTAATAGAAAAAAAATATCATGAATAATAAAATTTTACCACTAAAACACTGATATACAGAAGACTAATTTCTTTACAAAATGATACTAAAATATTTTTCTACATTATCAAACTATATATTTTAACTCAAATGGTATTGATAAATTAAATAAATTCATTGTTGAAAATTTTATACCATAACAATGACATTTTGATCCTGAAAATCTTATTTCTGTATCATATGAACATCCTTCACAAAATTCATTCAATTGAATGAAATTTCGACATCAATATGGTATATCTTAAAATTATAATGATATATCGTGTAAATAAATTTTAAATGGACTACATCATTATTAATAGAAAAAATATTTCTTTATAGTAAATACCACAAATTTATTAATACTTCCTTATATCTACTGAGGTTTATTGGGTTGACACTATATCACCTATAATGTATTTAATTTTGAAAACACACTTATGCCTTATGGGTATCAAAAATTTATGTTCATCAAATCAGTTTTGCACTTGGTTTTACACATTGATTCCATCTCATATTTCATGGTCACTGACCAGTGTGTATAATAATAACATACAATGGACTCATATTAGGTAGTATATAAATGTTCTATATGTGTAACTTAATCATTATTTTCAACAAAAAATTATTACCTCTTTGGATATTGGAAATTATACTAGACCATAGTGATTGAATAGATTTCCATCTTAGGAACCATTCTTATTTATTATTCTTTAATTTCTATAATTTCAATTTTCCTCTCACTAAATGCTGGAGTGATATATTCATTCCAAATAAAATATTTATATGGATCCAAATTCTTATACCAATGGAATTATAGTAATATTATAATTTAGATTACTTATTATAACCACAAATTAAATAATTTAATGATTTTTAGATAATTATATTAAAATAAATCATATGTATAATTATCAATACTACATTATTATAAAATGTTAATTCGAATTTCTATAAATAAATATAACATTGAGTATCTTTATAAAAACATTTATGGAAAAAATATTAAGAAGGAATATTCTGGTTTCAAGAGAATGTCCCCCTTATAAATGAAGAGGTTCATATAAACTCATAATAGGTCGTATCATGTATAACATGATATTATCCCTCCTCTCAAACACACAACTACATTGTACTATTCCAAAAGAAATTAGTTTTAAAACAATTACATAATATCTAATGTGATTAGTAATTTTTTTTCTCATAAATTGTCCATCTCAATCAGATCTATGTATATTAATACTTATTAAGTGTTTTTTATATACTTGATTTTTTATATTGGTGAAATTTTCAATGTTATTTAAACGTTTTTCACTTATAAAAACCAATAATCATACATATTTAATTTAGTAAATGTTAGAAATTACATATTCTTTCCACTTTATAGTGTACATTTGGTCCACATAAATCCCAATATATTATGTATAACGAACTATTTTCCCTCTAACCCTCTTTCAATTTTGTCTCATGTATAACTTTTAATATATACATTAAATGTATATATGTATTAATCTAAATATTTATTTTCATATCAAACACCTTCTATCGAAATAATATATTTTAATGATATTAATATATAATAAATTATATAATAATTTATTCACGTTACTAGCACAAAAATATTATATCATTATTTTTACACGTATCTAAATAGATCTCATGAATATGGTGAGTGGAACTCATTGATATAATGGATTATAATCATAAGAAACTACAATATATTCATGATAAATAATTATATGATATTAAATAAAAACCCATGTTTATTTTATATGTTTTAGGATCCTAGGATATCAAGGAGATTGAAATAAAATTCTCTTATAAATAGATATATACACTTGAAAAAAAGTATTTCCAATATAATCATGATACATAATATGTATATAAATAGTCAAATATTATAATTAAACTTATATATAAATAATAAAATATCATCATTGATGTATGAAACTAAAAAATATTTTCTATTATGATGGTAACACTTATATGCATGGTATAAAAATTATATGAAACAATTTAAAAACCTTAAATATAAGCATACCGATATTCATAATTTGAATATTTTATATACATTATTATTTAATTATAAATTAAATAAATTGGTATGAAATCAAAATAGAATTGACGAGATATTCAATATTTTTATAGTGATATATTTTTTAACTTCCCAGCCTTGGAGACACTATAATGATATTCTGAGCTGGTATGTTACTCAGTCTCAAGTGTGCCACCAAATACACAAGAGGATTCCAAATAGAAGTGAAATTCTAATGGTAGTATGGTCAGAATACTATACCATCATGATAAAATTAGAATATTTTATTACATAATAAATAAATATCAGAATAAGATTAATAACTAACATTCAAAAGATAATGATAATTAAATATCAATAAAAATTAATAATTAACCATTAATGAACATGATACACTGCACACCAATATAAATACAATACATAAATACATAAAAATTTCTAAAATGATGATAAATAACTAAATAAAATAATTAAAATATGAAATGAATCATGAGTACTTGCTTAGCCTCTACACTCACTCCATGTCCTAGACTAGAGGATATTGATGAAAGAAAAACTCTCTAGGATCTAAATCATATAACCCTATGGTATATCTGGGTACCAAATGGTTGTCTAAATAGGGTGTGATATAATGTCCATAGGTCACCGAAAATGTTGTTTAATTCAATCCATTCCCTAAATATAAAATTGGTGTGAATGTATAATAAATAATAAGTGAATAAATAAATATAATCATGTCTGTCTCTAGATACCCGTGGACACCTAATCGGCTATACCTCCTCCAACCTAATATGGAATTTAAAAGAACAAGACATAATGTATATATAAGAATATATTTATATACACACACACACACACATACATACCATATAGTCCCCAAGGAGTAATATAATGGAATTCATATATAAAAATAACAAAAATATAAATCCAATTTCATAAATATGGGTACATGTCCAAGCATCTAAACACTGGATGTGGATGACCATGATAGAAAATTGTAATAAATTATGTGAAATAACCATTTCTAAAATCCTAATCACTTTACAATAAAGATCATGTCCAACAACCCAAATGGATGTGAAATGTCGTATCCAATATCTCGAACCAAGGGGGTGTGAATTATCTTTTCCTGGAAAAATAAATAATCTGTCTCAATAATAATCATGTGTAAGATGTTCCACATTATAGATGACACCATAACAAAGTTGATTCATAAATATGATCCTAGTATCCCTCATAGTGAGTTGTAATTATAGTAATCCCTTATTCTCTTTCAAGTTATTCTAACATGGGAACCAAAGGTTCAATCTGGGTGTAATGTAAATTAATTGACCAATGATCCCATATGTTTGATCATTGTATAGTGTATACCATTTAATCTATGAGACTGTCCTAGAAATTCCTACATGGAAATAAAATGTTCTCTCATGGTGTAATTATTCAATTGTAGGAAGATCACATTTAATAATTAGACATAGGTCATGAGAAGTCAATCATCCCAATGAAATATGATTCATCCATACAATTATATTTTTAAATAAATATCTGATAAATTATACATCCATGTAATCATACATTCCATTATACAATTCAAGTGTCTCCTTGGGTTGATCCATTATAATTGTCAAACTCTTAAAACACCATGGTCAATTGGGGTATATGAAACACACATAAAAAATAATTTCATTATACCATATTTTTTATTTCACGTGAATGTTTGAAATGTGTAAGCATCATAATTAATAATTTATCATGGATAAGGGTAAATACATTCCTTTAAAAATTATGTAGGAGTTAAATTTTTCATTTTGGTTATATAGTTGTACTCAAGATTAATATAATAGTACCTTAAGTCTATATGTATCATCCACACACTCCTAATTAATCTAATTCCATAAAATCATATCATTAAACAATATGTAATTATACACACCGATGATGGTTAGTTCAATTACATGAAAAGTAATAGGGGACACAGTCGCATAAGAAACAAACCATGTGAGGGTGGTTTATATCGAGTTAAATGACCATTGATGATGTAATAAACTTCATGGGGAATAATTAAATTTTGGATTGAGTATTTCTTAATTAATTTCACATTTATGAAGC
Source organism: Viscum album (assembly GCA_963277665.1). Taxonomy (NCBI): domain Eukaryota; kingdom Viridiplantae; phylum Streptophyta; class Magnoliopsida; order Santalales; family Viscaceae; genus Viscum; species Viscum album. The sequence goes on from OY728164.1 coordinate 93,971,909, forward strand.
AATGCATTAGGATTATGGCATGTAACAAAAAGTAATATTTTATAAAAAACAAAAACCATAAGGGAAAATCTTAAGACCACCTATATCAGGATTAGGATGCTCCATTCATTAATGATCAAAAATTGATTTGAGCTGGAATGAGGGAAATCATAAGATAAGATAAACTCCCAAAATATAGGTCATATGATGTCACATAGAAATACCATATTATATGACATGAAAAATGAAGAAAAGACTCTTGTGAACTCATAAATTTTCAAATAGGCTTATAACACCACAAACGATATATGATTTGGACCAAGAATGATGGAGAACAAACATTAAGGGGAAAATAATAGAGAGGATGTGCTAGATGGATCCTCCGATCATAATGAGTGTAGAAATGGGGCGAAAACCCTATAATGGTTAAAGTGGTAAAATTGATTTTTTTCATTATAATGGGTGTATGATTAGGATGAATGGTAAGGAAAAAAATTTACTAACTATGTATCTCACACTACTTAAGAACCAGACCTACATCATTTATGTGAATGTTTTTAGAAACCATGTGACATTTGTGAATTGGACACTTCATTAAACCCACAACACCTCTCTTAGATACTCACGTGGTTAGAATAATTTTTCATTGCCCATTCGCTCTCATTTACAACAATCAAAAAAACTTTTATATGTTTGTGCGGTCTCACTTGAATAGTTTATTAAAATATGTTCTGCACCAATAGGGATGCATGGTTTATTTGTGTGGTTATCACTAGCCATTCCATAACTATGATCCTACATATATGTTTCCAAAATCGAGGATCTAGAAGTCTGATTCTCCTAAAAATCACATGGGTTTTTGAGACACCTATCGGGCATTTAATCATTTTCAAAAACAACACTTCCAAGTCCTCAAACTCTCAAATTTACATTTTGAATGTTTATTTATGAATTTTTTCATCCACCAAATTATTTTTAGAAAACCATTTGAAATTATAACACATTAAAGAACATGGGACATTAAAAACTCAACATTTCAGATCTTATCATCCCTGAGAATACATGGAGAATAAAAAACATCGATCAACCTTCTTGGTTTGGGAACCTCCACAAACTAGCTGCATTGTGTTTCAAAATTACTAATCCACTCCCAAGAATTAATTTTTAATACACAGTACATAATTAGATGAAACTCGATCCAACACATATACCCAAAGATAGTATATTTGGGCAATAAATATACATTCCAGTATAAACAAAAACATGATCACCTCATTATCTCATTCATTAACTGGTCCACGGAGTATTCAGCAATAAATCTTAACTATAAATGGATAATTAAAATATATGATACTACCACCATCAGAATTATTATTTAAATCATTCACTCATCATCTAAACAGAGCTCTTGGGATTATTCATAATTGAAAAAATTGATAATTTCAAATCTTCCACAATTGGCCTACTCACACCGGGTATTCATCGAAAATACATATATGTCTCTTTAATTCCACCCATATCATTGCATGTAATGATAGATGATCCCCCTCATCGACTACATCATCAACTCATAAGATCCCAAGTTAACTACCACTCTTCAAAAATTCAAAAAATTGTGTGGTTAACTGTCGATATATAACCAAGCCAATATCACAGTTCCTTTAATACAAGGAACACTTAAATCATTCTTAGAAAGCACATTGAATCCCATTATCCTAATCCAATGAATTTTTTTATCCAAAATGGTCATTTTTATTATTATTCCATGACATTAATATAGGATTATTATTGATCCATAACACTCATATCTTCATATAGTAACTATATCAAATTAGCCTAACTAAAAATATGGGTTACCATGGATTCAACTACTATAATCCTAAGATATAATTCAAGGTAGTCAATACACTATGTTTTACAAGGGAGAAATTGGTATATAGTTGAGACATACACATACCACTATACTGACTGATCCCTAAGGGACTATCATTCCTGTTGGTCAGTCCAACTAATTGTTTGTTATCTTTGTGTCCATCCAAGGAATTCACATTTGGGAATCCATGTATCACTCACGAAAGTCCACACCACTATATATTATCAAGATCCTAGAGTTAAATTTAAAATTATTCCATTTATCAATTATAACAAGGCATTTAATGTTTCTAATATTATACCCAATACTATTTTCACACACTAAGGAGGATATCAGGATAATGGTCATGATCTCCAATATACAATGAGTAATCCAAGATTAATTTACAATATGGTCAACTCAACTTTAAAATTTGATCATTGAAGTACTAGTCCATCAACTTTAGACTGAACTGTTTCGTGATTTCCATCTTAATATCTATCATTACAAATAATGTCTCAACCACATCGCCATAGATCCTAATGTATTTAGGATTTCATAAGGATAACCACTAATATCCAGTCATGAATCTCAATGTTATTAAATGGTGGGTACTCAAACAACTATGTCGCATTCATTTACCTTACTTCCTTACTGGAATATATGTGCTACCAACCCATAAAACTCTTAAATCTCTAATTCATCCAGATCATTAATCTATCCTATAGACTATTTTTCAAATCACATGTTCTTTTTAAAAACCATTTCAATAATTATATCATAATATCTCAAATCTATAAATTCACTAGCCTTATAAATCCCTCATGATAATATTTAAATGGTACATAGTTTTTGTGTTCCCTCTATATGGAAGGACACACTCCTCAACACTGACATGACCCTTCCCACCTTAGGAATCCTCTAGTCATTATTTTACTAAAATAGAGAATTCATCACATGGAACATGCTCTATCAACAATAAACATGGTTCATATTCGTGAATAAAGGTGATACTCCAATATCTAACATGAGGACAAGGAAAACCACCCCATTATCAGCACACCTAGAATAGGTCCACATTTGTAAATAAACATGAATATAATGTAGAGATAGTTTCAAGAACATCTCATCATCTAGAATAAAATCAAAAAATAATCCTACTCATTTTTGTTATCACTACATATATTTTTCATATGTCATATCAAATCATTGGGAAAACTATACTTCTGATTATTATCTCAATGCTACGACACATGAAATGATATTTCATGCCTAGGTCACACTACTCAGAAGATGGCCTAGGAATGAAAATTACATGTACTCATGAACCCTTCTGAGAAATCACAAAAAAAATACATGGTTTAAGGTATTATGAAACCTTATTGCTCAAACTGTATGTAAATAACACATCACTATTTTACTTAATGGGAATCACATGCATAAACATGATAAAATAAGATATATAAACATTTTAATTGGTATTACACATTCCTAGAATGATATATCATACACATGTGTCAACATAGAGTTGATTACCCATACAAAATATTTACGTGATGCATATCATCGATTCATATAACAATTAGAAGAAAAAAATGTCAAAAACATTCAAAGAGGGTGACCATTCCCAGGGAATGTCAATATTGAGGAACATGAGAATTATGAGATTCTCATAGTTATGATATAGATCAAATAGAGTATGACCACACATCTTATCTGGGTTTATTCATTAAACTAAGAGTGCTACCTGAATCAACTAGACAAAAACATCACCTCATATCTGAAAACACAAACATATCATTTATTAATTATTTAATTTATCAGAGACCTACCTTTAATGGGAAAACCATATATCAACAAAAGTAATAAAACCTAATATATGGACACACATTAAAATGTAACCAGGCTTATCACCGAACCTCTAGTTCCATCATAGCTGTAGAGACCCGTATCTTGACGTACATGGACATTACATTAGTTTTGCGGAATACTTAGTACATAACAAAAACACACACACAAGGATCGTAATAGTTTAGTGTCTTTGGAAACTCGGAACGTAATCTTCTAATCATGGTGGAAGATCTTCAACATCTCCCATAAAGATCTTCCTTTTTTATACCTAAAACCTTTCTTTATATCCTGGGGAAAAGAAAACATAAAAGGGTGAGCTCAAATGCTCAGCAAGGGCAAATAAAGGAAATAAAAATCATATCATATCTTTTTGAAAATTATAACCTGCAAAAGAGATCATAATATCATAACGTGGAACAAATCATAGAAGTGAAAATGAGATCCCCATAATCATAACTTAAAACATGAAACTTTGTGGCATTCACACATAATCATAGAGAATCATTTCTTGTTAGTCAAGACTCATTGCCAAGACTATCTTAGTGGACAAAGTCCCTTTCTGAATCGAGTAACCCTCGTTTCAGTCCTGTTTCACTGAACCGGTATAACCTACCATTCCAGCCATGTCTATCTCATGAGATATAAAATCTTTACCCAATGCATTGGAGGGAGATATAGGTCCCACCCATCTTATAATGAATCTTTTCTTATGTGTGCCACATAATCATACATCATCGCATAACACATGTAACAAAAATGGGATTTTTGAAACATCATGACATCATAAATCAATTAATATAAGATAAAGGAATTCATAAAAATAATTCCATCACAACATGATCAAATCAATGTAATAATAGGGATAAAAACATAACCCTTTATTATCATAGATGGAAAATAATTTTGATAAAACACTTGAACTCCATTCTTGAGGAAAATATCCTTTCTTCTTCAAAAACATTTTTCCTTTCATAACATGTCATACGACTTTAAAATAAAATAAGTTGATTAAAAATAAACTTGAAAACTTTTAAAGGAAGCTTCTTGTATTTAATGTTTTAAAAATCCATTCATGCCGTATAAGTTAAAAAAATATTCTTCGCACTTTTGTCGGAAAAGTCAAAAAGTACCTCGTACGAAAAACGACAAAAGATTCCTTTCATACATATTACTAAAAACTCACCGAAGGATAAAAATGGATTTAAACAATTGTAGGTGGATGGAAATAATATAACATATTGATAAAACATGGATGTGGATGATAAAATACACCCCAGTAAATACATACGAATAAACAATCTCGGATAAAAATGAGATTGTGATATTTACCTTACCTTAGGTCCGATTTGCTTGTATGTGTCCGAAACTCCTGTATAATGATTAAAATTATGTCATTGACTTATTACAGAATCATATTCATTGTTATCATATCATATATGGTTCACTTATGACATTATATTACCTGTTCTTTTGTAAATTCCATGTTAAAGAAGCGTTTTGGGTAAAATCGTTTCATTTATCATAGGTGTTTTGACTTGTTGTTCTTGAAATTATTATTACTTATATCATGATTTAATTACTTCCAGAATATCAAATATGATTTATATATCATATATATTCAGTATATATATACATATATATAATAGATAGATAAATGAAATGAAAAACACCGTTCATGGAGACGGTAGTCCGTACGTACGCATGAACGCTGTTTTCCTTTCCTTATTGTCTTGAATGGAAGTAAGTAGATGACATACATATATACATAAATCCAGTATCTTTATAATTTCATATATTTCATTATTATTTCTTATATATACTTCTTAATCATTCTTAAATGGTTAACATGGAGAATGAATCTCATCGCGTCGTGGAGACGGTAGTCCGTACGAACGCACGAGCGATGATATCATTTCCATAAATATTGAATTGAATTGGAGTGGATTATACAATATATCAGAATCAATATGATGTTGTAATAACTATGTATAGTTATTCTTTACACCATTATACCCATCCTAGTAAGGTGGTGGTGGAAAATAGATTACACCACGGCGTGGAGACGATATTCCGTACGTACGCACGCGCGGTGATTTTTTTTCCGTAGGATTGATAGATGGTGAAATAGGGTTGTTTCATACTTATAATAACATATCAGTATATGAGTGATACTGATGTTATTACTTCATAATGAAACAACCTAAGAAGAAGAAGTGGAAGAAGAAATAAAGATGAAAGAATTGGTAACGGTAATTACCTCTTCTTTGAAGCGCCTCTTTGAGACCTCCTCTTAGGGCACTAAAATTGGTCTTTGAGGAAGACCAGAACCTCTAGGATGTTTCTAGGGAAGTGGAGAAGAGATTTTGGCAGGGTTTGGCCGAGCTTGAGTGCTCAAATTGGTGTGAGGAGGAGGGGGAGGAGGTGTCCTTTTATAAGGGAGGAGAGGGGCACCTTAGGAATATCTCAAAATATTATTTTATATTAAAGTCAAAATCGGTTTTTAATGGTTCCAAAGGGTCTTATTTCGAAGCTAAAGTGGGGATGGGTCGCAATCCTATCAACCAATAATATTTAGACAAGTTTAGGGTATTATTTTAACCTTATCAATTAGATTTAACTCTAAGTTAAATAATTTAACTTTTACCGTGTCTTTTTGTTTTCTTTCACTATATGGTTAATAAACTTACTATAACATGCCAAACGAACCCCAAATTGAATATTATTAAGATATATATCCTTATCTAAGTCATTTGGCCGAACCTTAGATTTTTAGGAATAAAATAACAATTAATAATATAATATTTGATTTAAAAACTATTTTTTGTCAATTTTGACACTATTTGATATATGATTTTTTTGAAAGTCATAATAGAATTATATGTTCGAAATAAGTTGATTAAATCAACAATAATATATCATAGTAACCTAGAAAATTAGTGTAATTCATAAAAAGTCTCAAATGACATTTATTTTGGTGTTTATAACATCAATTATGTCAATATTTCATAAATAAGATAAAAACTGCATCATAATTGTGTCATAAATAAATTAACTTATTTAATGTCTAAAAATTATAAATAAAATACCATCATGTAGGAAATCTTTTTATATTCCTAATGAATATTTTAAATCGAATTTATCATATGTATAAGCCTATATTAAAAATGTTTTATTAAATAAACTTTGATTTTAACTCTTTTAACTCTTCTTTGAATTAAATAATAATAAATGTCCTAATCTAATCCAAGTGGGCCTAAATGGTCATATTTTATTCCTAAGTTTGTTTTTGGTCGAATTACACTTATCAAATAGAATTAGGACATGTGTTAGGGTAATAGTAATATCATATTTACCCTTAGTTACCCTATTTACTATTAACCGCGGTAAAAAAAGTAAAAAGTTACTATTCACCAAAAAATTATTTTTATCTCATTGAACCATATTTTACTTACTGATATCAACCGTGTCTGTCGGATTTTCGAAATTCCATTCACAGAAGCGGTAAAATTAAGTTTTATGCAAAATTCAGTTTTTAACCTACCACTTAGTGGTTTCACTATTCATCAAAAATTGAAAGTTTTCAGAAAAAAACCAAAATTTCATCCTAAGCTATATTTCATATTCCGAATTCAAAAATGAAGTCTATTTTACCAAATTCATAACATAGAAATTTAATTAATTAATTTTATAATTAAATCCCGCTGTTAAAACAAATAGCGTATTTTTAAGAAACAATATCTATCAAACGATTGACACTTGATTATGTCTGGTTTAAATGTGAAATTACATCCAATGACAAACATTGTATTGAATTGTAAAAATATATTCTAAATATACTTTAAAACCACTCAAATTAATGATTTATCACTATTAATTATTTTGATTAAAAAAGTTGTTTTTAATTATAATTTAGTAATTTTCACTATTCATCAGAATATGAAAGTTATCCGAAAAGTACCAAAATTTCACCTTAGGCTAAATTCGATACTCCGAATCCAAGAATGAAGTTCATTTTGAAAAATAAGATTTACGGAATTTTAAAAAGTGGTTATTACTATTCATAACGGCTAGTTTTAATAATATTTTAATAGCATATCGTTGTTTAGTGAAACTCAGTATTGCGTATTACACACACTATCGAGGAAGGTCGCGATTGCGTGTAATGCAAGGCAAGTCAAGGATGCGTGTTGTGCAAGCTCCTTTTTGTGTAGCGTACAACACTAGACATTAGTGAAATTAAAAAGAATATTTTTCATAAAATCTTGGGCTGTTACATTCTACCCCCCTTAAAATGAATTTCGCCCTCGAAATTCATCGGGGTTATAAATAGTTTACTATTCGAAAGTTTCTTTAATAGAAACTCACATCGTAAAAAGGAATACCAAAACTTGTCTTTAAAAACTAAAGTATGAAATGTAACGATTACCCAAATAAACTAATCACTGGGTTTCCACATAGGTGAAAATATGGATATGGAAGAAAAATCTAACCATCCTGTTCTGATGGAGAGTGGTAGAGAACATGGCTATGGAAAAGCCAACAATCACAAATCCATAAATTTGTGACGATCTAAGGTACCATCCGATTCATCAGGTATAAGATCACTAGGACAACATTTTTGGTTTTCAAGATCATTTCCCTAAAGTTGAAAATTTGAATTAGAATAAATACTTTCTTTATTTTGGTAAAATCTCACTGTTGTTCATGCCTTGAACAATTTCCACTTCATCTCTTAAATAAATGATGTTGAATTTGTTATTCGTGAAGTGTTAGCAGATCATGTGATAGAATGACGGGTCATTCCATCTGTCTCAAACAAAAGGTTAGCAAAAATTATATGCATAAGTCGATCTGTAGTGAGATTAATCATATATGGTTCCTAAAATGGACTTATACTTCATATATCATACTGCTTAATAAAATAAAACTAGTTTCTACTAAACAGGGACTTCCTGTAGGCCAGTGGTAGGCGATAAAGGCCAGTTGCACTTCAGTTGTGGGTTCGAATCCCACAGCCTTGTTCAAAGCGATGGGCTGTCGCCCGTCCTGCAGGTTGTCCCTTTTTCCAAAACTATATTACTATAACACCCCATCAATAATATCGAAAAAAACAAAAAATACTAACTTGTGTCCAACGTAATCCATTCCAATCTTTAGGCTTATCCATAATACTGCAGTCGACTCTCATAATATAGTGAAAACGATTACCAGAGATTTAACACCATCGTCGATCCCCATATATCATAAGATATGTTTTGTTGGTCACATTCCAAACATTCAAAGTCCTTAATCGTGTATTCTCTTGAATACCTTAGTGAAAACATGAATGCAGTTAAAAGTTAACACATTCCACATACCAAAATCCTCAAAATTCTATATACTCAAACCATGATATCACTTAGTCCTTATATCATTCATGAGCTCATGAATACTGTCAAACATTTCATTTTCTCCTTATCCCTTCATTATGCGCATATCATCTACATTCCAAAAATATCTGAATAACCTTTCATGGATACTGGTAACATTAATCAGACAACAATGTAACAATCCTTACATGTCTCTTTATTCCATAGTACCATGAGACTACTTATACAACATTACACATGATAAACATGTAATCATTCCACTACATTCATAAACCATTGACCGAGCTTCAACAATTCTTTCATCTCACATATCATTGGTAGTCTCTTCATCATCATCCACATAAATACTTCCCATACGACCATACTGATTATCTTCATGAGACTTTCCCTTAGGGCATTGGTTTGCATAATGCCCGTACATTCCACATTTAAAACATTTAACCATTGTTGAAGTCGTAGCAATAACATTATCCTCATCCCTGGTGTTAACTGAACCTTTTCCTTTGCACTTACTGGCTTTGTGTCCTTCTTTTCCACACCCAAAGCATCTTCTAGTTCCTTTGAAACATTCTCCTTGATGCCTCTTCCCACATGATTTACATAGGGGAAATTGAACTTTCTTTCCTCTATGATCATCATGAAACTCCATCTTTCTCTTATTAGCCGAGTCAGGAAACTTACCAAATTTTACTTTATTGATCATATTATGAGATTGCTGATTCGGCATAATAATGATGTTTGGACTTCCAAATCCCATTTCATTTGGTTGCTCATGAATAATATCATTCCATTGTCCATCATTTCCTCCATTATCGTGAATCACCATGTTTCCAGCCATTTTCTAAAACCCAAAAAGAATAGTGTGAGAGGAAAAAAATCATAATAAAGGGGGAGTAACTTAAATATCTAACATCTTTGGTTTAATCTAATATCGTTAAAATAGTTCTAGGACTATATCCTATACGTATACTTATCCTTAGGGGCATCCCTAGACATACCTTATAAATATCTCTAGGATCTCACTAACGTTTTCGCATCCTAGTTTCCAAAGGTTGACTAAACCTTTCCTCTGATACCAACTGTAGAGACCCGTATCTTGACGTACATGGACATTACATTACTTTTGCGGAATACTTAGTACATAACAAAAACACACACACAAGGATCGTAATAGTTTAGTGTCTTTGGAAACTCGGAACGTAATCTTCTAATCGTGGTGGAAGATCTTCAACATCTCCCATAAAGATCTTCTTTTTTTATACCTAAAACCTTTCTTTATATCCTGGGGAAAAGAAAACATAAAAGGGTGAGCTCAAATGCTCAGCAAGGGCAAATAAAGGAAATAAAAATCATATCATATCTTTTTGAAAATTATAACCTGCAAAAGAGATCATAATATCTTAACGTGGAACAAATCATAGAAGTGAAAATGAGATCCCCATAATCATAACTTAAAACATGAAACTTTGTGGCATTCACACATAATCATAGAGAATCATTTCTTGTTAGTCAAGACTCATTGCCAAGACTATCTTAGTGGACAAAGTCCCTTTCTGAATCGAGTAACCCTCGTTTCAGTCCTGTTTCACTGAACCGGTATAACCTACCGTTCCAGCCCTGTCTATCTCATGAGATATAAAATCTTTACCCAATTCATTGGAGGGAGATATAGGTCCCACCCATCTTATAATGAATCCTTTCTTATGTGTGCCACATAATCATACATCATCGCATAACACATGTAACAAAAATGGGATTATTGAAACATCATGACATCATAAATCAATTCATATAAGATAAAGGAATTCATAAAAATAATTCCATCACAACATGATCAAATCAATGTAATAATAGGGATAAAAACATAACCCTTTATTATCTTAGATGGAAAATAATTTTGATAAAACACTTGAACTCCATTCTTGAGGAAAATATCCTTTCTTCTTCAAAAACATTTTTCCTTTCATAACATGTCATACGACTTTAAAATAAAAGAAGTTGATTAAAAATAAACTTGAAAACTTGTAAAGGAAGATTCTTGGATTTAATGTTTTAAAAATCCATTCATGCTGTATAAGTTAAAAAAAACATTCTTCGCACTTTTGTCGGAAAAGTCAAAAAGTACCTCGTACGAAAAACGACAAAAGATTCCTTTCATACATATTACTAAAAACTCACCGAAGGGTAAAAATGGATTTAAACAATTGTAGGTGGATGGAAATAATATAACATATTGATAAAACATGGATGTGGATGATAAAATACACCCTAGTAAATACTTACGAATAAACAATCTCGGATAAAAATGAGATTGTGATATTTCCCTTACCGTAGGTCTGATTTGCTTGTATGTTTCCGAACCTCCTGTATAATGATTTAAATTATGTCATTGACTTACTACAGAATCATATTCATTGTTATCATATCATATATGGTTCACTTATGACATTATATTACCTGTTCTTTTGTAAATTCCATGTTAAAGAAGCGTTTTGGGTAAAATCATTTCATTTATCATAGGTGTTTTGACTTGTTGTTCTTGAAATTATTATTACTTATATCATGATTTAATTACTTCCAGAATATCAAATATGATTTATATATCATATATATTCAGTATATATATACATATATATAATATATAGATAAATGAAATGAAAAACACCGTTCATGGAGACGGTAGTCCGTACGTACGCATGAACGCTGTTTTCCTTTCCTTATTGTCTTGAATGGAAGTAAGTAGATGACATACATATATACATAAATCCAGTATCTTTATAATTTCATATATTTCATTATTATTTCTTATATATACTTCTTAATCATTCTTAAATGGTTAACATGGAGAATGAATCTCATCGCGTCGTGGAGACGGTAGTCCGTACGTACGCACGAGCGATGATATCATTTCCATAAATATTGAATTGAATTGGAGTGGATTATACAATATATCATAATCAATATGATGTTGTAATAACTATGTATAGTTATTCTTTACACCATTATACCCATCCTTGTAAGGTGGTGGTGGAAAATAGATTACACCACGGCGTGGAGACGGTATTCCGTACGTACGCACGCGCGGTGATTTCTTTTTCCGTAGGATTGATAGATGGTGAAATAGGGTTGTTTCATACTTATAATAACATATCAGTATATGAGTGATACTGATGTTATTACTTCATAATGAAACAACCTAAGAAGAAGAAGTGGAAGAAGAAATAAAGATGAAAGAATTGGTAACGGTAATTACCTCTTCTTTGAAGCGCCTCTTTGAGACCTCCTCTTAGGGCACTAAAATTGGTCTTTGAGGAAGACCAGAACCTCTAGGATGTTTCTAGGGAAGTGTAGAAGAGATTTTGGCAGGGGTTGGCCGAGCTTGGGTGCTCAAATTGGTGTGAGGAGGAGGGGGAGGAGGTGTCCTTTTATAAGGGAGGAGAGGGGCACCTTAGGAATATCTCAAAATATTATTTTATATTAAAGTCAAAATCGGTTTATAATGGTTCCAAAGGGTCTTATTTCGAAGCTAAAGTGGGGATGGGTGGCAATCCTATCAACCAATAAGATTTAGACAAGTTTAGGGTATTATTTTAACCTTATCAATTAGATTTAACTCTAAGTTAAATAATTTAACTTTTACCGTGTCTTTTTGTTTTCTTTCACTATATGGTTAATACACTTACTATAACATGCCAAACGAACCCCAAATTGAATATTATTAATATATATATCCTTATCTAAGTCATTTTTCCGAACCTTAGATTTTTAGGAATAAAATAACAATTAATAATATAATATTTGATTTAAAAACTATTTTTTGTCAATTTTGACACTATTTGATATATGATTTTTGTGAAAGTCATAATAGAATTATATGTTCGAACTAAGTTTATTAAATCAACAATAATATATCATAGTAACCTAAAAAATTAGTGGAATTCATAAAAAGTCTCAAATGACATTTATTTTGGTGTTTATAACATCAATTATGTCAATATTTCATAAATAAGATAAAAACTGCATCAGAATTGTGTCATAAATAAATTAACTTATATAATGACTAAAAATTATAAATAAAATAACATCATGTAGGAAATCTTTTTATCTTTCTAATGAATATTTTAAATCGAATTTATCATATGTATAACCCTATATTAAAAATGTTTTATTAAATAAACATTGATTTTAACTCTTTTAACTCTTCTTTGAATTAAATAATAATAAATGTCCTAATCTAATCCAAGTGGGCCTAAATGGTCATATTTTATTCCTAAGTTTGTTTTTGGTCGAATTACACTTAACAAATAGAATTAGGACATGTGTTAGGGTAATATTAATATCATATTTACCCTTAGTTACCCTATTTACTATTAACCGCGGTAAAAAAAAAGTAAAAAGTTACTATTCACCAAAAAATTATTTTTATCTCATTGAACCATATTTTACGTACTGATATCAACCGTGTCTGTCGGATTTTCGAAATTCCATTCACAGAAGCGGTAAAATTATGTTTTATGCAAAATTCAGTTTTTAACCTACCACTTAGTGGTTTCACTATTCATCAAAAATTGAAAGTTTTCAGAAAAAAACCAAAATTTCATCCTAAGCTATATTTCATATTCCGAATTCAAAAATGAAGTCTATTTTACCAAATTCATAACATAGAAATTTAATTAATTAATTTTATAATTAAATCCCGCTGTTAAAACAAATAGCGTGTTTTTAAGAAACAATATCTATCAAAAGATTGACACTTGATTATGTCTGGTTTAAATGTGAAATTACATCCAATGACCAACATTGTATTAAATTGTAAAAATATATTCTAAATATACTTTAAAACCACTCAAATTAATGATTTATCACTATTAATTATTTTTATTAAAAAAGTTGTTTTTAATTATAATTTAGTAATTTTCACTATTCATCAGAATATGAAAGTTATCCGAAATGTACCAAAATTTCACCTTAGGCTAAATTCGATACTCCGAATCCAAGAATGAAGTTCATTTTGAAAAATAAGATTTACGTAATTTTAAAAAGTGGTTATTACTATTCATAACGGCTAGTTTTAATAATATTTTAATAGCATATCATTGTTTAGTGAAACTCAGTATTGCGTATTACACACGCTATCGAGGAAGGTCGTGATTGCGTGTAATGCAAGGCAAGTCAAGGATGCGTGTTGTGCAAGCTCCTTTTTGTGTAGCGTACAACACAAGACATTAGTGAAATTAAAAAGAATATTTTTCATAAAATCTTGGGCTGTTACAATAGCCATAGAAGAATTCATAGAGATTGATGAAAAAATCTATGTTCCCAACCATGAAAACTCTAAATAAAACACTTAAATTTATCCCTATATGAGGGTCCCTGAAAATAACTCCATGCTAAATTTTTATTTATGTGATTAAATCAATTAACATTTGATGTATCATTAAAGGGATCATAAAGAAAAACAAACATAAGTACCAGTTTTTGGTAAGACGATGTAGATCACTTCACATAACTGACATCATGAAGTATTAAGAAAATTATCTCATAGTTTTCTTTTTAACCTTAATTTATTTATATATAGGTTCATATAACAGTGATCATCTTATGAAATTCAAATTCAATATAAGAAAACATCTTGTTGGTTCAAATTGGAATTTTAATTAATGGAAGCATCATGATAGTAAATGTCGAAATCAATTAAAAGGTACTTATCAATTATAAGTGATCGGTTTTGTAAAATGACACCATAAATTTATATGTAACCCATATAAGTCACTACAAACTATTTAAATAACCAAACCATATGTCATGAATATACCCTAATGGGGTTAATCCTTCATCATAAAAGATAAGGGAGTTCTATGGGGTCATGTCATTCCAAACGTGGAACATTTAAGTTTAACCTAGTAACAATTAATTTATTTAAGATTATTTAAACCTCTATCAGTTTATCTAATAACCTTACAATTCTGAGCCTCACCTACAGGGGTATATCCAATCATATAAGGATCCAAATAATTATTCTCCATTTCCATGTTATAGAGGTGGAATTTTATATATATATATATATATATATATATATATATATATCAAGGATCAAATAGATGAATTACCATTCACGTGTTATAATGTGTCTTTCCTTTAGAAGATATAATTGGAATTCATGTAACTACAACCATATTGTTACCTTCAGTCTCAAAATATAACAATTTCATATATGGTGATTTAAATGTATGGGTTACTCTTCCAAATATATGAAGGTCCATTCACTATATAAATTTCTATTTTCGCCATTTAATCACACCCACAACTGTTTCATCCCATGAAACCAATGATCCATGGATCAAACAAGTCATTATATGATAATTAAAGAGATAATAAAAATATATATTAAATAAATCAATTAGATTGGTTCAGACACTTTAATAACCAATCGTATATAATACTATTACAAGTAACTCTATCCCATAATAAGGAATAAATTTATGTATGTCGAAAATCACAGAATCATGGTATACAACTTATCATGCTAAATTACATGTGATTCCAATATGATTGAAATGATGCATGAAAACACCTCACCCATATATATACTATAAAAATGCTAATTCTCATAATTCGTAGGTAAACACCATAAATTAGTAACTAGTGTAATTTAAAGTGATCACTAAAGATGATGTAACAATCAATTGTAATAACAAAAGCATGAATAATATCAACACTATAAAAAATATCTTATCTAATGTATGGGTTTAATAGACTCAATCACAATCTATTTAACAAGTTCAGACACATTACTATTTATAATCCTAAATAGTAAGTCAATGGAAAATGATATCCTCTTATAAAACATTATAACATATCAGCACTTGAGAGACTAAAATGGTTCCCAGATCCAGTCTGTTAGATAGCATAAAGTGTGCTTCCTTACTATATTTTTTTTACTACCATCGAGTGTCTATTGGTTATATATTGGGAAGACTATACTCTGATGGAAATAGTAACAATGTTGTATATTAAATAAATAAATAGTGTAATTGGATGAATAATAAAGCATCGAAAGATAATAAAAAACATTAATAAATAGTAGATGAGAAAATGACCATGCATGAATATGATAATATGTACATAAATATAGATAAATTAGGTTGGCTAGATAGAAAATAAGTAAACAAATAAAAACCCTATATGGAGAAGGCATTCAAAGTACATGCTCAGCCGATACTCCCATGACATGTCCTATCACAAAATATACTACTCTAAGAATTCCATTCAAGAATCATGATCCTACAACCATGATGTCTTTCAAGTTACCAAAAAACTGCATGAGAAGGGTGTGAGACAAACTCAGTAAGACAACACCATAGGTATATAATGTTATACAGTCCATAAATATAAAATATGTAATTTTCATTCATAATAAATTTGATAAAACTTGTTAAATGTAGTCAATTCAATCTCAGATTACTTAGGGTCACCTAGCCGGCCATACCAACTTCATCCTAAGAAAAAATATCTCTGAATAACCAATCATGTATATGTAATCATATATGTATATATATATACATAGTCATACGTAAACCTTCTAAAACCTATGGTTTAAGACCAAGGCATCCATATATAATAATAATGGTAATATGACTTTCATTGATTAAATATGGGTACATTTCCAAGAACATGAATAGGTTTTAAGTATAGACAATCCTGAAAATATAAATAAATGATGTGAAAAAATAATGTCCCTCATCCTAATCATTGTGAGTAAAACACCATTTCTGACCACAACAATTAATGTGCAACACCATGTCCAATATCCTTGACTAATGGGGTTTGAAATTTCATGTACAAAAACCCTAAAAGAGGCCACTCAAAAATAATCATGTATATGATGATCCACATTATCTGAGGTGAATAAACCAAGGGGTTCTGTAAAGAGGAACCTAGTAATGCTCAAGGAGCCTTGTAATATCAATCGATCTATAAGAACACCAAATTCATTACTACTTGGGAAATCAAGTTTATCTTAGCGGATAGAGTAAATAATTTGACTTGTGATCTCATCCAATTAATTACTACATTGGAATCCAAGGTTTTCTCAAGGTGTAATAATTTATGTATAGGTAGTTCACATTTAAGAATTTGACATAGACCATGATATTTTAGCAAATCCATTTATATGAGATACATCATGACTATTAATTTTATAAATCAATTAATTATAAAAAAATAACACATAATCATACATTAAATGATATAATTAAATAGTTCCTTAGGTTTGATCCAATATGGTAGTCAAACACATAAAATACAAAGGACTAAGGGGTGTATCCAACCTGCCAAGAAATTCATTACATTATACTTGCTTTTTAATTTCACATTCATGTAAGAAAGGGAAAAGTGATACACTAAATAATTTATCATGTAAAAGGGTGAATCCTTTACATTAATCATTCCAATAAGGTTAAATTCGGTATTTCATTTAATTAGGATATTTCAAGAATAATATAACAGGTGCTCAAGGAATTGATTATCATGAAAGAACTCATAATTCACCTAATTACCTTTATCCATATCATTAAAATAAGATGCATGTTTACACACCCAATAAGGGTGGTTTAATTACATGAAATGGCATATGGTTCATGGTCATATAAGAAACACATCATGAGTGGGTGGTTGGAGTAGAGGTAGATGACCTCTATTGATGTAATGATATGCATAGTGACTAATTAAATCATAAACTTGTCAAGAGGCTTCAATCATGATAAATGGAATTTTGTCTAGACAATTAATGGATAGCCATGGAGGAGGTGAGGGAGGACATGGTGTGAATAGGGGAGCCTCCTAGAATAATGAGGGTGGAAATTGGGTGAAAACCACTTAATGATTATAAGGGGAAATGGTAATTTTACTCTTTTTAATGAGGTGAATAATTAGGGCACACTATTAAAAAAATGTGTGCCAAATGTTCATATCACAATTTTTAAGAACCACACCCATATGGTTTATGAGAACAATTTAGGATAATTTGTGACAACTATTCATTAAGAACATCCTAAAACCGACAAACCTCACATGGTTATGTGAACAGTTAGAAAATCTATGTGTGTATTATTCTATAACCTCTACAAGAAACTCCATAGTTCATTCATGGTCATGTGGACTTGGATGAATGGTTTTATAAACTATGTGAGACCACTACAAGGCCACACTGTCGAGGTGCATGGTTTGTACTAACAATGGTATAACCATGTGCCTACATTTTTCATTCCATAAAATATTCTCTCAAATCCTGATGATCCTAAAACTCAACCGAGATTCCAAAAAACCTATCAAACATTTTATCTATCCAAAAAACAAGAAATACATGTATATTAACTCTTGGGAGTACATTTTAAAGTGTGATTCGTGAATTGGCCTATCCACTAACTAAATGTTCGAAAACCATTGGAAATTACAACATATTAGAAAAACAGGATGTTGCAAATTATATAAAAATATATTAATATGTTTTAAAGTCATGTTTATTTTCAAAAAATCGTTTAGATCTTTTCCGTTAAAGGTTTATTAGAATTCTATTTTAACACCATCCCATGTTACCATGAATAATTGGTTGATACATTACCTATGAAAAATTCTTCTCAATTTAACATATAATCATGTTTTAAGTTAATAATAAATTTTAATAAGTTATTTTATCAGGCTTCACACATTCCATAATAATTTATTAGTCTTATTATGTGAAATGGTTTTCACATGGAAATATAATTATAATGCAACATGGTGTTTTATTGTCAAAACTGTCACATGGGGTACATGATATGATGAAGAAATACTTTTTTATATGAATTACCCGGAAATTTTTAGAAAAAAAACGTTCTTAATAAAACATTTGAAAATGTAACAATTCATTTTTACATAATAATGAGTAGTTATATAAAACATTAACTTGGTTGTTAGGACCCCAGTAATTTAATTGTTTTTTTATTTAAATGTAACTGAATTGATTTTAGGTCTTAAATGGAGTCTATTTTGGGATTATGTGTATAGGATGTAAAGTGGGGAAGAATGGATTTGAGGTAGGTTTTGATATAAGTTTCAAATATCCCATTAGAATCCATTAGGTGTCTAGTGTTTATTATTGGTTATCCAATATGTGAGGTAGAGCCTTGGGTATCCAAGGTTTCAACCAAGTACTTTTAGCTAGTGTAGTTGGTTACTATAGGTGTTCTTGGAAGTGTTTTTAATGAGATGAAAATTTCCCTTTTATTGGACATAATATTAGATCTAATATCCAATATTAATTAATATAGGGGTAATCTTTTACAAATCATGGATTCTCCAAACACTCACAACCACTAGAAATATTCTCTGGATGAATTATCTCATATTTATTAAAGGATCAATGATCATGTATTTTATTCACTTATTTGATTATATCAAATTCCCTAAATAAATTAAATATATGAGGTTTTATTTATATTATGTTATAATTATCATTTTTACTCTACTTTATGAATTATTTTAAATAACTAGTTGTTTGAGAATGATTTTTTACTTCTAAAACATGTGTGAATTGTTAAAAAAATAGGCATGTTATTATAAACTTCACCTTGATTTAAATTAACTAAAAATGTTTTCTTTTGGTTATAAGATTCTTTAATTTACTTTATATTTGTGAGTTATGCTTGAAAATGGATAATAAGCCAAGAGGAGTTACAAAATACGACATGGTGTGATTTAATAAATTGAATTACAGAGGGAATATTTTTATTAAGTTATTTTTTAATGTTATTAATGTTTTATTTTATTGGGAATAAATTAGAAACGAAGATAATTAAGGACTCTTATTGAAATTAAAATTTATTTGTTTTTTATTATGATGAAATGATATTGTGATTACAATGTAATACTTGTTTAATAATCATTACTAATGTTAAATTGGGATAAATCAAGTAAAAAATGTATACTGATCCTTAGGTTAATAAATTTTGATGTAATGATCTAAGGACATACTATATGTTCTGAAAATAACCCATTTATTTATTTATTTATGTGAGAAATATTTATAGTCAGTTAATTTTGGTTCGATAAAACTATAATATGTTATTAGACATGTATATAATTTATAACATGTTGTGTCATTCTTATTTGGACTGAAAAATCTATTGTGTATTGTTGGAAATGATTTCATTGTTATTGTTATGTGTAGTTTATTTGAATAAACCATTTTAGGGGTTAACTATAAATGTATATAAATAAATTTCCTTATTGGATATTTTCAAGACTGATTTTAGAGAGTTAAACCCCACTATTTTTAGGTTGTAATTAAATTTTCTGGCCCTTCTATTTTTCTTTTTATATTTTAAAACAATCTTGAGTTATAATAGTAAATGTATTGGGTTTATTGTGTTGTTATTAACACTCATTGATTGGAAAATCATTGAAAATTGTAACACCCCGACCCTAGTTACCCAGAGTCGGTGCATTATTACATAACATTGGCATGATCACAAAAGATCAGGTCTCGAAATAATTATTAGTTTAGTATCCTTGGAATAACTAGATACATTCATAAAGTTTACATTACATTATAAAGTGAAAAATACTACAAGAACATCTTGTTTTCATATCCCCTCATGCTACCCCTGCGGGTCATTCATAAATTACTTCTTTACATCCTGGGAAAAATAAAACATTGAATGGGGTGAGCTCATATGATCAGTGAGGATAACAATATTGCAGAAACTTTTATAAATAACCATTAACATTTAAGGAAATGTATAAATAAAACAAAAGCCTTTTAAACTTGAGCTTCAGTATAATATGGAAAAAATAAAATGAAATAATTCCATTTTTTTATTCACATGGTATTCTACTAGTTGAATAATCACAAGCAATATCAATAACCACTTTCATAATGATGGAATTCATAAGGCTAGACTATCATAACCACATAGTCAAGGCCTTGTGCCAAGACTACAAATAATATTTTTTCAACGCCTTGTGCCATGACACTAGTTTGTATCATGAGACCTACTGATGTATCGAGGAGATATAGTGGGCTCCACCCGTCACTTATTAATTCCAATGCATTCCACATATGAATAGGTTTAAACATAACATAAACATTCGTATTAAAACTAGCATAAAAAATGTCAATACATTCTCCATAAACCATGAATGGTATAAAAAACACATCCACAGTCAAACATATCACAAAACCATCAATACAATATGGAAGTTTGGTATCGTAATAAATAAACTTCAAATAAACTTAAAATCCATCAAAGGATGTTGACATAGATTAAATCAAAACTATTTGATAGAAATATATCTTTTTTAAATAATTTAAAAGTAATATATTTATAAAATAAAACATTTACTTTGAAAATATCTTTATAATATTTTAAGGGAAGCTTCGAAGATTGTATAACGGTGGAAAATATCCACAACCTCCATATAAGTTAAATAAAAACATTCTTACCATAATTCTGTCGAATGATTAAAAATGAACTTGTTTGGAAAATGACAGAAAGATTCCTTCATAAAATTATTATAAAAATTCAACAAGGGTATAAATGAATTTAACCAATAGTCTGTAAAATACTATGAATGAATTGAAATACATTTTTATGAAACATGGATGTGGATGATAAAGAATTCCCAGTAGATAATTTCAAAATAAACAACCTCGGATAATGAAGAGATTGTGAAATAAACCCATACCTTGTACATTTCCTGGCTTGAGGGTAGTTTAACCTCCTGTATAATGTTGAAATAATTGTTATTAAATTATACAGGAATCATATACATTAATTTTATATCATATCTGATCTTTTAACATTACTTTGTTAATAATATCTTAGTATTATCGTGGTTTCGGGTGTTAACTTACTCGTTTACCTTAATATGTTTTGTTACATAATCCATGTTTTTTATGGATAGGTTTTATATTATTCATATCCATAATGATATCAAGTCCTTAAACATTATTTTTAATCATTAAATGAGAATTATTCTTGAATGGATACAATGGGGAATGAATCTCATAGTGTTCGTGGAGACGGTAGTCCGTACGTACGCACGAGCGACAATATCATTATTTTGATGTTAAAATAAAATATAATTGGATGGTATATCTTATATAAATAATCATTATCATGTAATATTTGTTATTTACATGAATTACACATCATTATAATACCTATCCAAATAATAATTTATTGAATAACAATTACACAACGGCGTGGAGACGGTATGTCGTACGTACACACGTATGGAGACATGTCATTAAATGGATGGATAGAATACTTAATATGGTTGTATGATATTTATAATAACATCACAGTATATAGAATATATTGGAGTTATTATTTTATAATTTGAATAACAAAGAAAGAAGAAGTTGAAGAAGAAAAGAACTTGAATGAGGGTGGTGAAAACATTACCTCTTCGTCAGGTTCTTCCTTTTGATTTGATCAAAATGGATCCTTAGGATGCCTTTCGGATCAAAATAAGGCATCTAGGATTAATAGGGAAAACATGAGAGAACATTTGGGAAGGTTTTGGCTGAGACAAAAGTCTTTTAATTTGTGAATTTGTGAGAAGGGGGAGTTCCCTTTTATAAGAGGAGTGAGGGGCACCTTTGGAAAAGCTAGAAATATTATTTTATAATAAATTCATATTCAGTTTATAATGTCTCCAAAGTGGATTATTTATAGTATAAGGTGGGGCTGGTTCTATATCCTTTCATCCAATATATTTTAGATAGGTTTGGGTCACTATATTAACCTTGTCATTTATATTTAACTCTTAGTTAAATAGTTTGAAATTTACCATGTCTCTTTTTATTTTTTTATAATATAGTTAATAAAAATACTATATACTTACAAGAAACATCCAAGAGGTCCATTAATGATACGACTATAATTATATAATTCTCTTGGAAGATCCTTAGATTTTTAGTAACTGAATATCAATTAATAATATAATATTTGTTTTAAAAACTATTTTATGTCAATTTTGAAAGAATTTGGTATTTTATTATTGTGAAAATCATAACAGCATTATTACTTCGAAAAAACATAATTAAATAAATAATAAAATTTCATATTGACCTATAAAATTGTTTTAATTAATAAAAAGTCTCGAATTACAATTATTTTGATATTTATAATATCAATTATTTTAATATTTCATTAATTAGGTAATTACTGCATCACCATTGTGTCATAAATAAATTAAATTATTTAGTGCCAAAAATTATAAATAAAATACCATTATGTAGGAAATATATTTATATTTATAATGAATATTTATAATCTAATTTATCTTATGTATAACCCTATATTACAAATTTATTAGTTATTAAACTTTGATATTAACTCTATTAACTCTTCTTTAAATTAAATAATAATAAATGTCCTAATCAAATCCAAGTGGACCTAAATGATAATATTTTATTCCTAAGGTTGTTTTTGGTCGATATACACTTTTAAAATAGAAATAGGACATGTTTAAGGGTAATATTAATATCATTTTTACCCTTAATTACCCGATTTACTTTTAACCGGGGTAAATAAAAGTAAAAAATCAATATTCAACAAAAATTATTTTTATCTTATTGAAACACATACTCCTTGATATTAACAATGTCTCTCGGATTTTCGAAATTCCACTCACAGAAGTGGTAAAATTAAGTTTAATTTTAATTTCCAAATTCCCCTAGGAGGTGGGTAAAGGACGGGGAGAAGTTCCATAAAATTTCTATATATCTAAAATTATTCTAAACTAACTGCAATGAAATACATTGAACATATATAGGTATTATGTATCAATTTTGACCTTAATTAAAATTAAATAAAATAAATAATTATTTAAATAAAAATTCGGTTTTAAACTATAACTCAGTGTTTTTTGACTATTCCTCAAAAATTGAATGTTTTTAGAAAAATACCAAAAATTAAGCCTAAGGTAATTTCAATATTCCGAATCCAAAAATTATGTCCATTTTGAAAGATAAAATTTAAAAAATCTCAAAAAGTGTTTATTACTATTGATAACGGCTAATTTGATTGGTTGTGTTGTGTGTTATAACTCGAAGTTGCGTACAACACACGCTACTGTATTATTCAAAGAGAAGTGTACTGTGGAAGATTGAGGTGTTACATTTTCTCCTCCTTTAAATAATTTCGTCCTCAAAATTTCTAGAATACTAACACATGAAAAGACTCGGGTGATTCTTCATCATAAGTTCCTCGGGATCCCACATTGCCTCTTCAATTTTATGGTTTCTCCATATAACTTTTACCAGATGTGTCATCCGGTTTCTCAGCACTTTTTACCTGGTATCGAGAATCCTGATGGGCTCTTCACAATAAGACAGATCATGTTCCGGTTCTAATTCGTCATATGTGAGTACATGCGTTGGGTCAATCATGTATTTCTTCAACAATGACACATGGAATACATCATGAACATCAGAGAGACTTGGCGGCATTGCCAAACAGTAAGCTACAGGCCCAATTCGTTGTAGAATTTCGAAAGGCCTGATGTACCTGGGACTCAATTTACTCTTCTTACCGAAACGTATAAATCCCTTTCATTGAGATACCTTCAAGAAAACATGATCTCCTACCTGAAATTCAAAATCCTTCCTTCGGTTGTCGGCATAGCTCTTCTGCTTACTTTGAGCTGCTTTAATGTGGTTTTGGATTTCCATTACCTTTTCCATTATTTCCTCCACTAGTTCTGGGCATACAAGTTTTCTTTCACCAACGTCATCCTAATAGGTTGGTGTGCGACATCTCTTTCCATATAATGCTTCATAAGGTGCCATCTCAATACTTGAATGGAAGCTATTGTTATAGGAAAATTCAACCAGAGGTAAATATTGATCCAACATACCCTGATAGTCATGTGAGCATGATATCAACATGACATCTATGGTTTGAATAGTCTTTTATGATTGTCCATCTGTTTGAGGGTGGTAGGCAGTGCTCAATTGAAGTTCAATATCCAAGGCCTTCTAAAAACCCTTCCAGAATCTTGAACTAAAACGGGGATCACGATCAGAAACAATTGAAAGGGGTACTCTATGAAGTCTCACAACTTCATTAATATATAGTCTTGCTATACGTTCCAGTGGTAGATCTTCTTTAATAGCAAGAAAATGTGCTGAATTGGTACGATGATCAACAATAACCCATATTGCATCGTTACATCTAGTTGACTCTGGTAGCCCCATGACAAAGTCCATTAAAATATTTTCCCATTTCCACTTCGGTATGGGAAGAGGTTTCATGACTCCTCAAAGCTTTAGCCTTCCAGCTTTCACTTGTTGAGAAACCATACATCTTGACAAAAAATCAGTAATCTCCCTCTTCATGTTGTCCCACCAAAAAATGTTCCTTCAAATCTCTATACATTTTGGGGCTCCCATAGTGTATAGATAAATTGGAACTATGAGAATCATCTAACAATTTCATTTTTAGATCAGGTATATCAGGAACACAAGGTCTCTTCCCAAATTTTAAAATTCCTTCTTCATACACAAATTCTCTCAATCTGCCATCATTCAAAGCTTTAATCATCTTTTGAAATTCTTCATCATCGGTCTTAGAACTCTTAATCCTTTATAGTAAATATGGTTTGGAAAGCATTTGAAAAATCATTGATGTTTCACCTTCCATGGTAATTCCCATATCCATCATCACTAGATTCATGAAAATTGTATACCTTTCAATTCTCATATTGTTCAAAACTCAATGATCTTTTCTGCTCAAAGAAGTTGCCACCTTATTTTCCATCCCTGGGTGCTAGTGTATCAGGCAATCATAATCCTTGAGTAATTCAAGCCATCTCATTTTCCTCATGTTGAGTTCTTTCTATGATAAAATGTACTTCAAACTCTTGTGACCAGTATAAATCTCACATTTTTTACCATATAGACAATGTCTCTATATCTTCAAATAAATTATTACAGCAGCTAACTCAAGATCATGAGTAGGATAGTTTCGCTCATGAATTTTTAGTTTTCGTGATGCACAGGCAATAACCCTATCATTCTGCATAAGGTCACAACCAGGTCCTTTCATTGATGCATCACTATAAATAATGAACCCATCATTCCCCGATTATAGAGTCAAAATATGTGAATTGACTAATCTTATCTTTTGTTCTTCAAAAAATTATTCACACTATTTTGTCAAAAAAAAATTAACCCCTTAAAGTGTGGTCTTCGTTAATGGGATAGCCAACCGGGAAAAATTCTGGATGAAACGTCGATAATAACCTCTTAAACCAATAAAATTGCGTACCTCAGTTATACTCATTGGTGCCGGCCATTATTGGATTGCCTTGGTCTTAGAATAATCAACAGAGATTCCATCTTTAGAGACAATATGGCCATGAAAAGAAATCTATTGATGCCAAAATTCACACTTGCTAAACTTCCCATATAATTCATATCTTCTCAGAGTCTTCAGGATAATGTTCAACTGATTTTTATGTTCTTCGTAGATTTTATAGTATACCAAGATATCATCAATAATTACCACCACAAATTCATTGAGATATTCCATGAAAACCCTATTCTTTAGATCCATGAATACAGAGGGTGCATTAGTCAATCCCAAAGGCATTACTGTAAACTCGTAATGCCTGTACTTGGATCGAAATGCTGTCTTCGGAATGTCTTCCTTCTTCACACACAACTGATGATATCCATATCGAAGGTCAATCTTAGGGAATTATTGAGCTCCATGTAGTTTTTCAAATAAATCATCAATGTGAGGCAGAGGATACTTGTTATTTATTGTTATAGCATTGATCTCCCTGATGTCAATACAGAACCTCATAGATCTATCTTTCTTTTTAACAAAAAGGACAGGGGATCACCATTGAGAAACACTAGGGTGAATAAATCCCTTATTTCTCAATTCCTATAGTTTTTTTCATTAGTTCAACTAATTCCACAGTGGCCATTCTATAAGGGTTCTTCGATATAGTCCTTGATCCAGGAATTAAATTAATAGAAAACTCAACTTCTCATTCTGGAGGATGTCTAGGTAAATCATCCGGAAACACATCTACATATTCTTTCAAAATAGGTACATCCTCTATTTGAACATTTCTTTCCTCTCCCACAGTCATTTTATTCTATTCCTCCAAATAATTGAATTTAGTTGAGCTACTGGGGGTGGATCTAAGTAAGAATTAGGTGGTGATGATTCTGCTCTAATGATAAGTTATTCCTTATCCTAATCATCAAAAATAGTAACCGCCATCTTCTTAAAATAAATTTTCTCATCATGGTCCAAAATCCAATCCATACAGAGGATTGTATCAAATTCAATCATAGGTATGATGATGAGATCAGCAGATAAAGAACATTTATGTGCTCTAATGGGGACTGATTCACAAATAATTGTTGTAATGATACTTCCCTTAGGAGTTTTAACTGACAACTCCCTTGTTAAATATAATTGGAAATATCTAATTTTCATAGCAAACTGGGTAGATATGAAACAATGCGATGATCCAGAATCAAATAATGCGTTTTCTAAACTTGAGGAAACCATTAAATTACCCACCACCACGTCTTTTGGAGCTTCTACCTCAGTAGTAGTGATAGAATAATCTTGGCCTTGATCCATTGACCTTTTCTGAGGTAAGTTACCCTAATTATTAGGAAATTCATTTTCATAATGTCCCATCTCCCTGCAATTATAGTATTGGATATCGGTAGCTTCCTTCTTCCCCTTGAAATCATGAGCTTGGTGGCCTTTTTCACCACACTTTTAACAACCTCTCATTCCTTTTAAGAAAATATCGGGGTGTATCTTCCCACATTTACTGTAGGAGGGATATTCAACTTTTCACTTCTTCCACTTATTTCCATTCACAGAGTGATTGGAAGATCTCTTCTTCTCCTGCTTTTCTTTCAAGTCATAAGATGTGGAGAATTCATTTTCAGTCTTGATAGCACATGATACAATATCTTCGTACAATGAGAAGGTTTGTGAGACTAATGCTCGACGGAGAATCGTTTTTAACCCAACAATGAAATGATCAATATTACTTCTTGGGTAACGTATATAATATCTGGCATACCATGCTAACCTTGTAATCTTAGCCTCATACATTGTGACATTCTCATCCTCCTTTTTTCTCAGACTCATAAATCGCCTTTCCATATCTGCTCGATGGTCACGAGGAAAGTATTTTTCTAAGAAATGTTCTTTGAACTCCCTCCATTCCATATTTGATACTTCCTCATCATCCATTGTGTTTTGAATCAAGGACCACCATTGATCAGCATCTCTAGTGAGGTGGTAAACTGACATGATAACTTTTTCCCTTTCCACTACTCCACAAAGCCTGAAATATTTTCTCTAGGGAATTCATCCATGGCTCAGCTACTAAGGGATTTGTACTCCCATTGATCATTGGTGGTTGTTTCCTCATTAATCTATCTAACATTGATCCTCCATGCTATGGATCAGGGTGCTCCATATGGGTACGGTTATTATTCATAACCTAAGTGAGTTGTCCCTGTATGGTGTTTAGTAGATCAGCACTAGTTTCTTCACCAGCTCCACTATAATTATCTTGAGTAGGTGGGAAATCCCTACATGAAGTCCATGCGTTGATACAGTTTCCATTTCATCCACTAGGCACCATTTCTAAACAATGGCATAAACTGGATCAGTTTTTGAATCAAAATACATAATTCCATATGTGTAAAACACTTAACATAAATTGAACTATTAATGGATATAATCCGTAATGTTAAAAATGATTTCTTTTAAAATGTATATACTCATAAACCCTTCATAATGTTTTGTAAATAAAATGAGAGTTATCCTAAGAATATCCCCCATGATTGTTGTAACCAAGAGTGCAGCAATGCCCGTTTTCATGCACCAGTTCTCGTTCGAGTATAGCTCAAAGCGGCGTTTTCAGGTTTTACCCCTAGGTACATCTGTGTTAGAGCCGCCTCTACCTGCCCGAATCCAGACAGGGATTTATGGATCAGAAAACTCACAAAATCTCTACAATACCAAAATTCTAGGAAGTTCATCTATACCAATCCTCAAATTCTATCTTAGGTATATGTGATCTAATTAGTGATTATCTAAATCTAGCTTCCATGGATCGTACTAAAATTCCTCTGATACCAACTGTAATGCCCTGGCCCTTGTTACCCAGATTCGGTGCAATATTATATAACATTGTCATGATCACAAAAGATCAAGTCTCGAAAGACCGATTAGTTTAGTATCCTTAGAATAACTAGATACATTCATAATGTTTACGTTACATCATAAAGTGAAAACTACTTCAAAAAAAATCTTGTATTCTTATCCCCTCATACTATCCCTGTAGGTCAATCATAAATTACTTCTTCACATCTGGGAAAAATTAAACATTGAAATGGGTGAGCTCAGATGCTCAGTATATATAATAATATAGAAGAAACTTTTCTAAATAAGAATAAACATTTAAGGCAATGTTTATCTAAAAAAATAGAAATTTAAACATGAACATTATCATAATATAGAGAAGATAAATTAAAATAATGCCATTTACTTATTCACATGGATATTCTACTAGTCGAATAATCACATGAAATATCAATAACCACTTTCATAATGATGGAATGCATAATGCCAGACTATCATAACCACATACTCAAGGCCTTGTGCCAAGACTACAAATAAGATTTTTTCAAAACATTGTTCCAAGACACTAGTTTGTCTCATAAGACCTACCGATGCATAGAAGAGCTATAGCGGGCTCTACCCATCAGTAATTATGTCCAATGCATTCCCCATATGAACAGGTTTAAACATAACATAATCATTCGTATTAAAACTGGAATACGAAATGTCAATACTTTCACCATAAACCATGAATGGTATAAAAATAACACATCCAAGGTCAAATATATCACAAAACCATCATTACAATATGGATGTTTTTTATCATAATAAATAAACATCAAATAAGGTTAAAATCCATCGAAGGATGTTGACATAGATGAAATCAAAACTGTTTGAGAGGAATATCTCTGTTTTTTAAATTATTTAAAAGTCACATAATTATAAATAAAACATTTACATTGAAAATATCTTTATAATCTTGTAATGGAAGCTTAGAATATTTTATAATAGCGGAAAATAGCTGCACCCGCCGTATATGTTAAATAAAAACATTCTTACCTTAATTTTGTCGAAAAGGTTAAAAATGACCTTGTTGGGAAATGACAGAAATATTTCTTTATAAACTTCTTATAAATAGTCAACAAGGGTATAAGTGACTTTAACCCATAGTCTGTAAAATATTAAGAATTATTTGAAATATCTTTTTATGAAACATAGATGTGGATGATAAATAAGTCCCAGTAGATAATTACATATAATCAACCTCGGATAATGAAGAGATTTTGAAATAAACCCTTACCTTGTAATTTTCCTTGGTTGATGGTAGTTTAACCTCCTTTATAATGTTGAAATAATTGTTATTAAATTATACTAGAATCATATGCATTAATTTGATATCATATATTATCTTTTAACATTGCGTTGTTAATAATATCATAGTATTATCGTGGTTTCGGGTGTTAACTTACACGTTTTCCTTTATATGTTTTGTTACATAAGTCGTGTTTGTTATGGATAGGTTGTATCATATTCATATCCAGAATGATATCAAGTCCTTAAACATTATTTTTAATCATTAAATGAGAATTAGTCTTCAATGGATACGATGGGGAATGAATCTCATCATGTTCTTGGAGACGGTAGTCCGTACGTACGCACGAGTGACAATCTCATTCTATTTATATTAAAATAATATATAATTGGATGTTATATCATATATATAGAATCATTATCATGTTATATGTAATATTTATAGGAATTACACATCATTATTATACCCATCCAAATAATAATATATTGAATAACAATTACACCACAACGTGTAGACGGTAAGCCGTACATACGCACGTATGGTGACATGTCATTAAAAATATGGATAGAATACAGAATATGGTTGTACCATATTAATAATAAAATCAAATTATATAGAATATATTGGATTTATTATTTTATAATGTGAATAAAAAAGAAAAAATAAGTTGAAGAAGAAAGGAACTTGAAAGAGGGTGGTGGAAACATTACTTCTTCTTCGAGTTCTTCCTTTTTATTTGATCAGAAGGTCTCCATAGGATGTCTTTCATAAAAAACTAATGCATCTAGGTTTAAGATAGGGAAGTTGAGAGAATATTTGGTCTGGGGTTGGCCAAGCCCAAAGGCTTTGAATGTGTGAATTAGTGAGAAGGATGAGTTCCCTTTTATAAGAGGGGTGAGGGGGACCTTTGGAAAAGAAAGAAATATTATTTTATAATAAATTCATATTAGTTTTATAATGGCTCCAAAGATGATTAGTTATAGATTAAGGTGGGGATTGGTCGAAATACATTCAACCAATATATTTTAGATTGGTTTGGGTCACTATATTAACCTTATTATTTATATTTAACTCTTAGTTAAATAGTTTGACATTTACCATGTCTCTTTGTATGTTTATATTATATAGTTAATAAACTATTTATATACTTCCAAGAGACCCCCAAGTGGTCCATTAGTGATAAAAATATAATTATATAAGTCTCTTGCCTGAACATTATATTTTTAGGAATTGAATATCAATTAATAATATAATATTTGTTTTAAAAACTCTTTTAGGTCAATTTTGACACTATTTGGTATATGATTTTTTTGAAAATCATAACAGCATGATTACATAGAAAAAATATAATTAAATCAATACTAAAATGTCATTTTAACTTATAAAATTATTTTAATTCACAATAAGTCTCAAATTTTATTTATCTGGATATTTACAATATCAAATATTTTAATATTTCATTAATTAGGTAATTACTTCATCACCATTGTGTCATAAATAAATTAAATTATTTAGTGTCTAAAAATTATAAATAAAATACCATTATGTAGGAAATCTATTTATATTTCTAATTAATATTAATAGTATAATTTATCTTATGTATAACTCTATATTAAAAATATTGTAGTTATTAAACATTGATTTTAACTCTTATAACTCTTCTTTGAATAAAATAATAATAAATGTCCTAATCTAATCCTAGTGTACCTAAATGATAATATTTTATTCCTAATGTGGTTTTTGGTCGAGATAAACTTGTCTAATAGAATTAGAACATGTTTTATGGTAATATTAATATCATTTTTACCCTTAATTGCTCTATTTACTTTGAACCGTGGAAAATAAAATTAAAAAGTTACTATTCAAAAAAATAATTTATCTTACTGAACCACATTTTACTCCTTGATATTTACCGTGTCTCTCGGATTTTTGAAATTACACTCACAAAAGCGTTAAAATTAAGTTTTATATGAATTTCCAAATTCTTCTAGTAGGTGGGTTAAAGACGGTGAAAAGATCCATAAAATTTTTATATATCTAAAATTATTCTAAACTAACTCCAATAAATTATATTTAACTTATATAGGTATTATGTATCCATTTTGACCTTAATTAAATTTAAATAAAATAAATAATTATTTAAATAATAATTCGGTTTTAAACTATAACTTAGTGTTTTTTCACTATTCATCAAAAATTGAATGTTTTCTGAAAAATACCAAAAAATAACCCTAAGCTAATTTCGATATTTCGAATCCAAAAATGAAGTCCATTTTTAAGGATAAAATTTATATAATTTCCAAAAACTGTTCATGACTATTCATAACATCTATTTTCATTGGTTGTGGTGTGTGTTAGAACTCAAAGTTGCGTACAACAGACGCTACTGTATTATTCAAAAAGAAGTGTACCGTGGAAGATTGCGATGTTACAAAAATGATAATTTTTATGGTATAGAAATACATGGTTTAATTGAGGTGTAAAGAGTTAACTAATGATTGGTTTTTAATGTTTCGGTGAGTGGTGTGTTTTTTCCATTATAAATAAACAATAATTTTTAATATAAATTATGAATTTGGATTTAGGATAACCTAATATTGTGGGGTAACTTTTGGGATGAGAACTTGTAAAATGTTTTTTAAGGGAATTCATTTTATCTATGGATTGTGGTGTTGTGACCATGATCTATTTTTTTGAAATAGATTGTGTTTATTTTATCATATTGTTTCATATCATTGTCGTGATAAATAGAAAAAAATGGGAATTTTTTTAAAGATAATTCTGAATTTTTTTGTTGAGTACATGCATTTAGAATGCGATTTTTTATAGGTAGGTTAATAGGTAATGATCTTTGATAATGATAAGTGGTGGTTCTTTTGAGAAACTTGTTTATAAAGTTATTTTTTGATAATAGTGGATTTATTTGGCTTATGTTTATGGGGAGTGATAATGAGATTAGATAAGATCATTATTAGGAAAAAGGGTAGATAACATGAGTACATTGGTAAATATTATAGGGGTTATTCTTTCTAAAACTATTTTATTAAATTATTTTCGTTGGATAATTATGCTCAAATAGTTTATTCCTAGAGATTAATAATTTGAAAATTGAGTGTAAAGGTTAATTATAGGAATGTTTTCCACAAATTTTCACGCTATAATATTTTTTAAAGTTAAATTAAAGTCTTAGGAATTGATATCAGGTTTTTTATATATGATATGGTGAATGTGTTATGTCATTTGATTTTTAAAAGAGAGATTTAATTATGCTTTAATTACTTTAAATGAAAGAAAACAAGGGGAATTGAACATGTATGAATAAAATATAATATATTAATCATATTGGAATTAAAATAATGTTATGCATTAATGAAATTATTAGTTTAACATAATGTTTGAATTAGTTATTTTTATTGTAATTTTATTTTTTATGGAATTAAAGTGTTTTATTTGATATAATATGATGTCTTCATAATGTTTTAATTAATTTTTATCAAATATATTATTCTTAAAAGGATATAATTTAGTTAGGTTTTTTGAAAACCATGAACATTTTTATCATGTGGTTTGATCCTTATGAAAAACTATATTGAGATATTTTATGAGTCTGGATATAGGAAGAGTTCATAAATAGGTTGACTATTCCATGTGTTTGGCTATATCATGGCATTGGTGATAGGGGGATTGTTCCATGTTCATAGTTGGGTGACTATATGAGCCATGATTTTTGTTGTGATATGTTTTGAAATATTAGACTATTAAACCAGTACTGACTACACCATCTATCTATCAGAATATAAAACTAATAAAATGAACCATGTCGAACACTTTTATTTCAACTTGTCATAGTGAAAAATTAATCAGGATGATAATTCCCCAAGAAGTCTTTAGAATGAAAATAATCCAGATATAACAAATATAAGAACATTACCATAATGCATGTATATGAAAAAAAATTCAACTTATTCTTCATTATTTTGTAAAAATTGTATCTAAACATAAAAAATCATCATTAGATCACTATTTTAAGCTCAATTATTGAAACATATTTTCTTAAAACAATGTATTTCATAGTAAAGAACTTGAACCATAATTTCTACAAGAATTCATCCAAACTTATTCTTAGTTTTTACATATAATGGATATAGGTAATAAAATAATCCCACAAATGTGTGTTAAAACAAAATAAGTTCCAATTTATTTGAACCTAATATACCTATACCTATATAATATAATAGTATGTATTTTTATTCATAAGCTCATTTATTAATTTTTCATTCTCTTAACATTATCTTTTCTTAAAAAAATTCAAAATGAACTATCTATTTTTTTAAAAAAAATCATAAAACGTAAAACATAATATAGACTATTATGACCATATAATATGTTTTTCAGAACATAATTTTCATATGTTTATATTTAAATACATAAAAAATTAATTTTTTCCACTTTATGTATTTTTATCAATACACAACCAACTAGAGCCTGCATAGCTGGTGGTTTGTTGAGTGTGACACACTAAGACCACCTCTAATATGATAAGGGATGGAAACCAGCAGTGAGTAGGCATATCACAAACATGGGTGGCCCTAAGATAATGTACCTATACACAAGAACACATCTTTAAATACCCATACTATTTTGAAAATTAAAACACAACTGATACCATAATTCATGCATAAAATTTATCTGACATCAGAGTGTTAACAGTGTAATAGAAACTATAAGGGGTCAAATACAAGACCCCAAAACTAATTAAAGAGTCCAAGCGGTAAATTTGTATGGAACAGAAGAAAAATAAAACATCTAGCCCAACTACAGACAGCCCACCTCACTATGATTCGTTGTCTTTTATTCCTCCTTGGACTTTTTCAAATAGTCTTTCATATACATAAGACATGACTTGCGTAGGAAGATCCCATACATGGTTGAATGTAACAATACCTACTAGAACACCATTAAATCAGCATTAATAATGAATCAAGAGACTAGTCATCTATTGAAAACAGTATGTCAATCAACATATGAGATATAAAAATAATAAAACTAAACCTAGATTTTATCATGATATACTCCAAGTCTAAATATGGACTCAACCTTACTATCACCCCATTATTTTTTATTAGGACTCAAGGTAATTTTCATCTGTGATAACTCACTCCATGATCCAGAACATTACTGATGGTTCCCACCTAGAGTATGTGCCGATCTATCATAACCAAATTAGCACCCATTGGATATCCAAAAATCTCAAAACCACAATAGGGGATCAAAACCTATTCTGATTGGGGAAATTATAACCCCTATATAGAATAACCCACTATGTAAATGATTGTACACCCACATAAGATGGTCAGGAAAATACCTCAAACCCAAACTAGGGATTATGAAGACATGATAGAGGATCCCACCCATATCTCATGAAGAGATACCACAATATATATCTATTAATAAACCCATAGAAGGGATCATAATCCTATTATGATGACATAATTTCACATAGTAACCTCATATGTAAGAACCATGGGAAAACCCAATTGAAAATGCTATATGATGAAGAGACATATGACCTCCACTTTCCCTATAAAATTTACATGATATTTACTAGTAGTACATTATGTGTATTGAATACCTAGGGTATTCCCAAGACTGTCCATATCTCACAAAATGATATAATCCACATTCATCATGTGTTATTTTTCATAAAAGGTGTATAGTGGTTGGAAAATCACTCATTATGTTTCTAACCGATGCATGTATATTTCTGGTTACCCTTGTGTACCTCATATTATAACCTTTTACCAAGTCATGTCCAAGTATCGGGTCATGCCAGTACAGTCTTGTCATTCCAATGTTCCAAGTCTTTTCTGTATCTATATACTCCTATAGTACATGTTGAGAAACCAGAAACCTATCACTTGGGGTTTGACAGTTGTAACATGGTGTGCGATGTTATTCTCATTCTATAAACCCTAGCACCGTATTAGGGGACCACATGGTGTGTGTTCTAATGGAGTACATGTCATGTTGTCTAGATTTTTGTAGAACCCGTAATTTTTTATCATGTTTTATACAAAATTATTATTCACCAACAATTCTTCCTCGATAGTAACAACAAATCCTATATCTAATCATAAATGACATCAATATTTCTAAAGTTACTAGTATCTAGCCCACAATATTCTAGAAATTCATCACTCATTGGACTACATCATCATTACAATCCAAACAGTGAGTCACCAATTCCTGGTCTATTCCCAATCATCTTCTATCATTTCCTCTCCTTAATCATTTCTTTGATATCAATCACAAACCCATGGTGATGATATATTTTACCAAATAATGGTTGTGTGATGATCATCCACAAAGTATTTTACAAACATCTTTCCAAATGGAATGTTTATAGGGAACACACCATGAATGGTTAGAGAATAGTTAAAAACACACAGTGGGAATTAAATCATTCATATATTAGATTATACTCAATTCATTGTTATTAGATAGAGTAATGATGAACCAAGAAATAATAAAATTCCTTTTTCTATGAATATAAATCCTACATGCACAACACAATCGACCCATGAATCAAACTATAAAAATAAATGGTTCATGTTCATCATATAATAATAAACCATATATTAAATCCATATAAAACTACATCTAACTTTCAGATAGGATGAATCACTAATGAAGAATGAATTTTTTCGGTCACCATATGCACGATCTATAGACTTCATTGTCCTCGGTGATCCCCATGGTACCTTGATTATTGTTCCCTAATCCTGATGTATGTCATCAATCATCTATGATCTCCCCTAAAATCCCTACGGTTACGTGGATAACCATTTTATTAAGACAGAAATACATGTATTTATAGGGGATATTAGGTTTAGTGGAATTAATAAATAATAAATTATTTAAATTAATTATTTCATTACCATTCCACCAATGATCACCCTCAACCAAACCACATGTCACACTACATGGTTATATAATTCCTCGGATAAAATACATATTCAAAATTTAAAAGAAGATTCATATTCATGATATGATAATATGTTTTTTAATTATTTCATTATTTTATAAAAATATACAAATACATGATATAATATAATTTATATTTTCTCATATATCAGCACTCAGCCTCCACAGACCTTCAAATATCATGATGACACAGTTTGGGAATCTGAAATTATTCTTTAAAATATTTTTGAGGTCTTGCAAAAAAATAGAGCAATTATATTCTCCCAGACACAATTATTTACATATTGAACTGTAAAAAACACTCAAAAAATGTGATCACAAGGCTCATCTTGGTATCATGATTCTATGTGCTCTCTGGAAGATTCCCTTTCCGCCACAGGAAATGCACTATAGGAATAACTCAAACAAAAATGATTTTATCCTCTTGATCCAAGATCTGTACCAACTACTCTTTAAATAATTAACAATACTTGATATCCGTTGTTTCATAATTGGTAACTAGTGTTGGATTATGTATATAGCTTACATGGTAAGACATATAAAAGACATTGAGTATCCGGTCTAACTATAGTAGTAGGTCTCAATGTTATAACACATCAATTACACTACAATGAATCTATAAAGGACTAATAAATCATGGAGATAATGTTCCAACCAATCCAAATCTCTATAATTCATATTGAGGTGTGACCTTTTGGAAAACATTGTCTATATCCTTAGATTACAAATTCATTCTTCATCAGTCCTCATAAGATGTCTTATAGCTTGGTATAGTCTGCCTCCATTCCAATATGATATTTTACTTATCTGTCTTCACTCATAGAAAAACATGGGCTAATGAGTAATGAAACACCTTTATTAGTATAATATATAGGTGACCTGCAATGTATCTT
Source organism: Viscum album (assembly GCA_963277665.1). Classification (NCBI taxonomy): domain Eukaryota; kingdom Viridiplantae; phylum Streptophyta; class Magnoliopsida; order Santalales; family Viscaceae; genus Viscum; species Viscum album. Next base: position 94,010,314 of record OY728164.1, read on the forward strand.
TTAAAAATTCTAGAATAGATCCATACTTATTGTGTAATGGTAGATGTTACTGTATGATAAATCCACTAAGGTTATGTGAACCTACCCATGATAGACAAAGTCCAACATGGAATATTGTTTGTTATCCTCCATTTACTGAATAGTCCTCTCAGTTTCAACATCATACTGGTGGTGAAACACCATTCTAATTTGAAACAATATACCAAAGTTATCTTGAAATCTATTTAAAATCAAGATGTGAAGAAAGAATAATAGTCTAACATAATAATCAACAGAATTCTATGAATCCAGAATACCTCTTGTAGGTAGAGACGTCTCATTCTGTCAAGTGATAATTTCTCCCAAATTTCTAGGAAAAGGACAAACATGTTGAGTCGATCTACGATCACCCATTTGGAATAGTGTTTTATAGAAATTTGAGGATGCCTATTCATGATGTCTATAGATATACTATCCCAATTCCACTCTGGAACATCATGGGGATGAGATAAACCCAGTGTAACTTGGTTAATATCCTTCACCTTCTGAAAATTAAGGAATCACGAGATAAAGTCTACTAAACATGTCTTCATCCCTAACCACTAGAACTGAAACTGAATGTCCTATAATATGTTCCCCACATGAAGTTGTACCTCTAATTGGGAGAGTCTGAAATTCCCCCACTACCACAATATAAAACGTCACAATTACCATCATCTCTCCTCCAAAATAGATGACATGGTCCCCACCTTCATAGAATCCATCAATAGAACATCCATTGGATATCTGAATACAAAAGGACTCACAGTCAGTTTCCCTATGATGCGCCTTCCTGACACATCGTAGACGCGGTGTGGAAACATCCCTAAACGTGAGGTGACTTTGTCCATCATTACCCACTAAGTATAACTGAAATAAGGTAAACTACACAAACATCATGAAAGAAAACTACAAGAAAGATCTCCTACTATGAACATCTTCCAACACATTACCCTTCCCAATATTATAAATAGTATCAAAGTCACAATACATGAGTATCACTATCCACGATCTCTATATAAATCTATGATCCTTCTACAAGAAGATATTAGTAAAATATTGTGGTCATAATAGATAATTAACTATTATCCCATAACGAACTATCACATAATATTCAGGGTGATGTTTACTGTTGTCTATTAAAATGATAGATCATGCACTTTTATTCATGATCTCTCATATAACGATACCAAAAATCACTCACCAGTAACCTATGAATTAGTACAGATCCATACAGAGAATTAGATTCATCATTAAACACCATATAATATGTATGACCTTGAAATTTTGTGAAACATTTCTTTCAAATTAACTTAATCAATTTGGTATTTTCAATTTCACGCAAAATTGTAGATAGTTTTTTTTATAAAATCACAATATTTTTAATTTTATGCATTGTAAAAAAGACATAGACTATATTTTTGTATATGAAACACTCTTTTCGGGTTATGTTACACACAATTTCATGTCCATTTGATAGATTTTGTAGCACAGAATTTTGTGTTTTTACGAAACTATAATATAATATAATAATTCTTATTAAAATATTTTTATTTATACCACCTAGTTTTGGAATCTAGAGTTATTAATACGATTAACTAAATTGTGAAAATTTTATTTATACTTCTATATAAATTGATTCATTTTTTAACAATTAATAAAATAAAATATATGAACTATTTGAAAATAAATTTATTCATTTTCTACGAAAACTATTTTTTTATGTACAAACACAATGTTATCTCAATAAATATAAAAAACATTTGATTAGTTTTTTAAATAAAAAATTTATATAACATATTCAATAAATAAATTTGATACATATAAAATAGATTTATTATTTATAATATATGAATTAACCCAATTTTATGAATTTAACAATATATTCTTCTGAAAAGTAATTTTATCACCATTTAATAGAGAACGTATTTCAAATTCCATTTTTAAAAAATTTAAGGAGTTTATATTTCATAATAATATTTATCATTAAATGTGGCACATAAATACTATCTTAGGTTGAATTTCTCGTCATTTTCTATAATGTTTCATTTTCTTATTAATACAGAAAAATAAGAGATTTCAATTCAAATATATTTTTCATCTAATATATTTATAAGAAAAAATTATGTTGTTTATTGGTTAAAAAGTAAAAATAGCGAAATATACATTATATAGTTTTATTTAGGTTTATTAGAATAAATATAAATTTTAAATTGGATTTAAAAACATACCCCACATTTGAACATTGTTACTTTAAAACACCATTTTGTCATCCTATGTACCAGATAAAATTTAAAAACATTTTTGCCACTATCGTGATTGTAATTTGGAATAAAGATTAAATATTTTAAATAATAAGAATTTTTTATTTCTAATATGTTAAAATTATTTTATTATGAAAAATATTATTGAATGTAATTAAAATTAATTACAATGATTAAGAAGAAAATCTAGCTTAATAAAGGACTAATCCTTAATCATATGGCCCATATTGACATAAAAACTATTCTAAAATCCATTATCATTAAATATATAAAACCTATACTCCCTTTTATTTTATTTTTAACATTTATTGAGCCAAATTTCATTGGAAATACATTATTGTAATTTCTCTTTAAAAAATATACACGATTGCTACTCATCCACTATAAAAATGTATTCATCCCTACCACTTCTTCACACATACCAAGCCGTTGGGATTGACCAATATATTCCCAAATAGCTCCCAAAAATCCCAAAACACAACCACGAAGCCTAAAATATTGTAAAAATCCATCGATGAAATCCCTTTGGTGAAAATGAAGAGGAGTTACCCAAAGAAGAGGTACCAACCTTCATCATGCTCCTTTGTTCTATTTTCATTTTACGCCTCCATAAATATTATAATTCCATGTTTATATAAAAAACATAGAATATTATATATATTGAGTTGTTTTTTTATTGTTTTCAAATACAATTACACACATATATATATAATGCACATCGAGCATTCCGTTCTTGTGTACGGTTATACGGCCTCACAAAATGATGGTGCTTATTTATCCTTTACCACCTCTCACGATAGGGAATTATGAGGGATGAACTATTTTTATATTATATATATTGTATTTATAATGTATTTATTCTTATGTTATTATTATATTAACCATTTCTTCATTCTTTCCATTTTATGTAACTACGATAACTTTATTTGTGGAACTGTGGACTATCACATCTTCAAAGCGATGCGATTCTTTCCCACAATACATGGAATATATTAAGGATGTTTTTAGTGAAAATATATGATATCTGTGAAATAAAAACTATAATATAATGATATAATATCTATATATATACCTATATTCCATTTACATTCTTTCCTTCAATACGACATTAAAACGGAAGCCACATTCATGCGTATGTACGGCCTACCGTCTCCTGGAACAATATATTTCGTTTAATATATCAATATTTTATAGATTTATATAAATATATAAATATAATAAATATATATGATATATAAATCATTTTTAAAATTCTATAAATAAGTAAATCAGTATCTATGTAAGAGGATCATGAATAAAAAATCAAAACATGTTTGTAAACAAAGTAGTTATTACCAGAAACATTACATTAAAATGGAATTATTGATATAAGTGTAATATAAAATCATTTTTTAATCACATATAGTATTATATATAATAATATGGTTCTATGGAATATCTATATTTTTATTTTTATTTTTATATATAATGATTTAATGTATAAAAATAATGTCAAGACTTAAGATAAATGGATTTCATCTCACTTTTTATTTCCATGAGATACATGCCATATTCACCCCTCAATTCAATTTTTGGTGTATATAATTCCCCATGAAATTTTATATCATTAATTGTATTTATATAATTATATTATAATCTTTATTTTATGTTATTTTTTCATGGTGATCAGGATTCTAAAGTAACTCTAGTATTAAGGGGTTTGTCATCACATTTTTACTTTTTGTGATACATAATCCATGTTCGCCTTCTATTTCTTTTATGGGAAGTGGTTTATAATCATGGATAAATTCTATAATTATTATATGTATGTATATGGGTTTTACATATCTTTTTTGTTATATTAATTTCATGGGGTTTTTGTTTCAGCGGTTACCAAATCGGTAAAGTAATTCGGTCTCAATTTGCATACATTGAGACAAAATCCATCTAATGTACATATATTATTATAAAGGTGAATATAATACCATTTTACATTTTATATAATGAAACTAATTATTTTGAATATTTTTTAATCTTTATTTAATTACATTTTCTTATGTGGGGAGTGTAATTAAAAGTTACTAAGTGGTAAGAGTTTACTGAAAAAATATCATCATTTATTGATATTTTTCATGATTATTCTTCCCTTAATGAAATATTAAGATCCATCTCTTAATAAATATCATGTAATTTATTATACTATCATTATTAATCATCTCTTCCTGAATTTGTACTATTTTTTCCACTCATTGGTATATAATATATTTAATAAATTTTTCTTAAGAAATCCTGACATTACCCCTATCATTGATAAAATATATGTGTTCATTAAAATGATTTATAATAATCCTTTGAAAAAGAATTTATGTTTCAAAAATTCTTTAAAAATTTTCCAAACATTTAATATTAATTAAATGAAAACAGTTTTCAAAATTATTTTCATGTGACTATTATATGTTTCCTTGAAAACTGTTTTAAAAAAAATCATGAAAACATTGTAAGTTATCAACGTATTTTAAAAGGTTTTTTTTAAAAATAAATTTGTGTTTTGGAAATATTTTATTCAATGAAAAAAAAATACCTCAAAAAAAAATTCAAACTAAATTTCAAATCCTTATTTATAACAAGAATATTTTTTAAAAATGTTTTATGAATGAGATTTTAAAAGAAAATTTATTTTCCTTAGGATGATCTCCTAGTGAATATTCAAAATATGTCTTCTTCTAGGATATAAAATTTTTATATATTTTTAGCTTTATTGGTTACATTTTAAAATAATACCATTCATATTATATCTTGGATGGTTTTTTTTATGTCTTACTGATTATGAAACCCATTTATCATCGACGGGTTATACCATGATAAATACTTATAAATACCACTGCCTTTCATGGATTTTTCTAAGATGAAATTATTATGAAACCTATTTATATTTTATCAGTTATGATATGGATAAATTTATATGATACCTATTTCATGTAATGGGTTATGATATGATGATTATGAAACCCTTATATATTTATGGTTCGGGATAAGATGCAAGTGTTATATTCATGTGGAACATGAATGTATAATTTTATTATGTGACTTGTTGGAGTAATATATCCCTCCAATTCATATTGTAATGATAAATAATATATTATCTCAATGGGTAAGTGGGCTATATCCCATGCCCCAAAAAAAGTACCCATGTTGTATCCCTAGCATGAAAATTAGCTGGTACATTTGTTTTATCCAAAGCCTAAAATTAGGTGGGTACATAGGATGTAGCCCAATACTTAAAATACTAGGGTACATGGATTTTTTTCCATTTTACAAAGCATGTATATTGGTTATATACCTTGTTATAATGGTTCAGGTAGGTATACCTAACATAAGATTTTTATTTTATGTGCGTATGCCTCAATTCCATGTCTTACTTATATATTATGATTTTATAACATATTCTATTAATTCCATTATGATTTTTGTCTTATTAAGATAAAATATTTAAACCATTATTCATTTTCATGATCTTGGATATCCATAATATTATAATTGAATGTTATGCTCATATTCTCATACCATTAATTTCATGTTATGATCACATATTTCAATTATTTACCCATATTCATAATTCGTCCTCACCCCTTTCATATGTTTTACTCCCCCTTGTTATGAAGATTTTTTTTAAGTATTATTACTATGTGGTTAATATTTTGTGGGAAACATTGTTGATAGTTTACTAATTTTTATGTTTTTCATGATTCTATATGAGCTAAACTCACATAGACTTTGGGAATCTATTTTGGAAATGTATTGAGTATTCATAAAAAATGTTTCCATGTATTATTACATTATGATTGGGTTATCATAGTTGGTATCGGAGGGATTCTTCATTCCCCCATTGGAAACTAGGATGACAAAACATTAATGAAAATTATAAGTATATGTCTATGGATAAGTCTAAATATAAGGAAAAGTATAGAAAAATGTCATGTTATTTTGGTAAAGGATAGATAAATATGTTTAATAGTAATACATGTTGCGAACCAAACCCAAAGAGACTTTAGTCATTGTCTACTACCATTGCATTGGCATGATTACAACAACAAAAAAATCCTAAAATACCACGGAATTTAATAGTCTTGTTAACTTTATACATACATGTGTCTTCTATAACAAATAGATACACTAATTACAACATAATTTATTTATTTTTCGAGGATACCATTATTCCATATAATATATGCATTCATAACCTTAAAATTATGATTCTTGAATATTTAGGGAAAGGAAAAAATATAATGATGTGATTAAATACCCACTAAGTGTAAATTATAGTCCAATAAATAATGAAACAATGTGAATAATAATTTTTCTATGGTAAATAAATGAACACGCATAACATGAAATCAACCAAATAAGAAGAAGTGTGTAAACAATTAAGAAGTATAATGACAGGAAACTCATTCCATTCAATTAACTAGATAAATAAAAATCAATATGGCAAGGTAATATACTAAAACACATTCCATTTAATTAATTAAATGAGTGTGAAATTAATATATAAACATTGTCATAGTGAAAATATCACAGATAATAAATAATATATAAAATTAAAAGAAATTATTAATTATTGGATGTCATGTATTTGGAACATGATACAATATACCATCAATATCAATCCTCAACATTTTTTATGTATGTGTGCAGAAACATGTCTATTCATCTTGGAATCAAACTCAAAATGATTTCTTCTAACTAATTTCGTCTAATGAGACTATCGATGAATCAAGTTTCTATATAAAATGTTGTTCCCAAATGTCACTTCATGCCCAAATCATTCTTCACACATCTAATAATATATTTAATTCAAAAATAATGTTCCTTATCATGAATCCATATTGAATAAAATAATATGGATTTATCAATATTTACCCATATATTCCATTAATATTCTAATTTAACGACATTTAAAAATGGTATATGGTTCTACAAATAATCATATCAAAGAAAAATTATATGGATATATATGTGATATTCAATGAAAAATGATCATATTAAAATTGAATATTTCAAGGGAACTAAAATGAATCATAGAAGTAAATGTCAATAATATACTTGGCCAAATAAATCATAAACAATATAAAGTAAGAATAAGGATAATATTAATTAAACATCTCACAAGTGGAGTATAATAAAAGTTTTTTTCATTGATTAATGGGAATATTATAAAAATATCATTTTATAACAATCTTGAAGAAAATATCATTTTTTAAACTATTTTTACAAACATTTTCATCTCAAATCACCTTTGAAAATATTTTATTTAAACAGTAACCTTTTAAAATTATATAGTAAGCATTAATGAAATGTTGTTGTTTAAATCTATACATGTCTATGGGGTAAAAAGGGAATTTCTTTTTCATTGTAAAAATGATATTAAAAATCATTTTTAACAAGGAAACAAGAATAATCCTTTAAAAATATGGGTAAAAGACAAAATGATAAATATTTATTTTATATATCATTTTTGAAATATTGCATATTGACCCAGGACGGACATACATAGATAATACAAAATTGTAGAAAAATATTCAACACATCACCAAAATACATGCCCAAAGACCATAATATTTTAATGACTTGGGAATCATGGAAAGAAAATATTATATCATGGTAAAATATCATCAACATATCCCGTAAAGATTTCCACCTGCAGGACTTTTAACTCAAACCATTCTTCATATCCTTACCAATGGAAACATAATATACAGGTGATCTCAAATGATCAATATGGGTAAATAAGGTAAATATGTTTTCATAATCATGAGATTAAGGGCTTGAGAACATGGTCATGAAAAAAGATGATCATTCTCTACATATAAAAAATCATTTACATTATTGATGGCATAATGAGTAGTAGTTCATATGGAAAAAAATCATAATTAAATAAAGAACATAATCCATTAAATCATAAAATTTGAATAAAACATTTAATATTCGTATTACATTAGAATATAATATTATTTACATAGTATCCAAGGAATCTCCATAAAGAAAATATTAGTAGTATGGGTTCACTCCCCATACCATTTTAGTTGTTGTTGTTCACATCCATGTATATATTAGTTAGATTAATTTAATCCACTTACCATCTTCATTATCATGATTCATTCCCATGGAGATCTTAGTATCATTAGTTCACTCTTCATATCGTCTTGGTAGTGAAGGGTCAGTCCCATTTCCTTCTTATTATTCAAGGTTTACTCCCATGATCATATTAGTATATCTAATGATAAATAAATCATTACCCAATGAATTGGAGGGATGTATATGTATCAATAATATCATAATGCTATTATATATACATGTTCTATGAGATTGAAAATAATTATATCACAACCCATGATATGAAATGGGTATAATTAATAAGTAATGATATCATATCCTATGGAAACAAATATTGGTTTCACAATGATTTCATAAAAATCATAACCCATGAAAGATATATAGACATAATAAACATATAACCTATGAAAGAGAAATTGATTTCAGAAACCTATAAATTTTTATAGAGAAATATATTGAATAAACATATTACCCATGAAACGGAAATAGAAGTCATAAAAAAATAACCTGTGAAAGATAAATGTGTTTCATAAAAAAATAACATGTGATAAAGAAATTGGTTTCCTAACAATATAACCCATGAAAGAGAAATGAGTTTCATAAATAACAATAAATTAATCATGACTCATTAATAGATATAATATTTATTTAACCTTTATATCATTTACTATAAGGTCATGATTATCATCAATAGATGTTATCTTATATTGAAAATAATAATGAAATATCTTTCAAGAATGTATATTGAAGAAAATATCCATTCCATTACGAAAAATAAATTTTAATACATAAAACCATTTGAAAATAATTATTTTAGAGAATATGTTTAGAACATAAAAATGAAGGCTTAAAATAATATTTGAAACCCTTTTCCATGAAAAATTATATAATATGCATCAAAACATTATAAAATATTTTTTCATTGAATGAAAATTGAAATGTTATAATAGAATCATGAAAATGTTTTGAAAACATTGTTTAATTAAAAAATGTGAAAGGATATTGAAATTTTTTTTAAAACCATTTAATTTAAAAAACATTGAAAAGTTATTAAGAAGTGTTGAAAACATTTTGAAATCGTTTTTCCTTGAAAACATATGAAAGAATCTTTATAAATTTTGTAAATAATTTTCCATGGAATATTATAAATTAATCTTGTAAATAATTTTCCTAAAAAATTATCCTTTAAGAATGAAATTAAAGCTTCATGGGATTGACCATTGATAAATAAGTACATGTCATATAATAAAAAAATATTAATCCTTTTTGTACGGTAAAAATGTAAGAAAATTTATTTTGTAAGAATGAAATAATAATATTCTATAAAAAATACTGGTAAAAGAAAGAAATGATATTTTTTTATTTTAATGATCATATGATATTAGTATAATATACTTGGAAAGTGTTTTTAGAGAATATGGTTTTACAACCCAAGATATATTAATGTAGGGATTTATTAAAAAAAAGTTTCATATATTTCTTATGTACTAGTGAGTAGAAATATGGTACCAATACACGAGTAAAAAATGAATAACCATAGGGGAATAAAATTAATTAACATTTTGAGATATGTGTTATAATAATTCATAAATGTAAACCTAAACATAAATAATCAGGAAAAGTGATGATATTGTCTCAACAAACTCTTTAAACTTAGAAACTTGGGATCATACTCTCCATGTAAGAAAATAAAATTAAGTAAATCCTAAAATTTCATGAGGAGAAGTAAATTCAAGATATAAAATTTAGAATTTATGTATATATATCATGAAATAAAATATAGGTTCATAAAAAACATGAGTCTCAAAGAAGGAAAATTTTTAGAAAACTATTTAACTGATTTGGTAAATTCGGAAACATAAAAATCATTAAATAAATATCATCGAATTAAAATTTGGATAAAAATAATTTATCTATAAGATACATAAAATAAAATCGTGGTAATTTAATTCATCGTATAAAAGGAAAGAGTGAAAAAAACATGTATGTCACATAAATAAAAAGTGATATGAATTCTCATTACATTATCTCTTGAATCTCATCTTACTAATTCAATAAAACATGATGATAAATATAAATTTCTTATAAATATTTAACATAAAAATATTCTTATATCTAATACTATTTTATGCCCTTATATTATCCACTTTTTAATGATCCTATGTTAAGGTTTCACTTTAGATAATATTCTCTTTGTGTGTACAAATTAATGTTATTTCTGTTTAATTTTTGTGTTAAGAGAAATAGAGTAAAAGAAATATATATATACATATATGGATATATATATATATATATATATATTATTTATTTATTAAATTATATTTATTATATCATATATATCATATATATATTCAATAAATCCATCTTTAGAACATTCCATGTTGTGTGTGAATGAATCACATCGCTCTGAGGGGTAGTAGTCCACTCTTCCTAAAATGAAATTATCTTATTAACATCAAATGGAAAGTAAAAAAATATATGATCTGAAAAAATAATAATGAATCCTAAATAAATAATAAATATAATATATATAGATATATATATTCCACCATAATTTACACCATTCTATGTAATAAGGAAAATTGAACACTCATCAATTAGTGAGGTAGTAATTCGTTGAACACATAAACAATATGTTTATTATCCATTAGAAGGAGCTGTGTGTTTGTGTAGGTGTAAACCATAGAATAAAAAATCCTTTTATATTGATTAATTTTGTTTACTATAAAATTATGATAAAAATAATGTAGATGGGTGTTACAAAAGAAAATAATAGAATTGACTCGAGAGAAGATGTTACCTCTAAATAGGGTATCCCATTTTGGTTTGTGCCAAAAGAATTATTTGGATTTCCTTATTCTAAATTTAATGTTTGTATAAGTATATATTTATTTCAAGGTTTTTTATTGATAATATCATGGATAAAACATAGAGGTTTTAGAGGTGTGAGGATGTGGGATAGGTAGTTTCCATTTATACAGAAAATACTCACTTTGGGACATTTAAAACAAATATGGTCTACAAATGTTCTTACCTAATAAAAGTCATAATAAAAAAATGGAAGTTTTTTTCCTTAAATATTTCTGTAAAATAGATTTTTAATAAGTGGAGAAGTCCATTGGTCCACTAAGATTATGTTTTAGTACCTACTGTAGCTGAATTTTACCTTAATCGTTGTGATTATTTTTAATAACCATTAATAGATTTTTTTTTCAAAAATTAAGTTGATATTATTATAATTTAAGTATTATACTAATTATAATGTTTTTGTTTGTTTTTTTAAAGATTATATCATATAATAAGAAAAAATTATGATAAATGAAAATCTCGAGGACGAGACAATAAAAAATTGTTTTAAAGTACAAATTAGTTCGAATGATTTTTATGTTTTTATATTTAATATAAAATTAAAATTGATACCAATAACCTAAATTTTATTCATATTATAATAATCTATATAATGTGTCATTAAAACAAATTTAAAATATAATTTCACTTTAATTATTATTTAAAAAATTTTGTATTTAACTGAAAAGTAGTATTTTTCACTATTAATCAAAAATTATGTTCCTTAAAAAAATAAACAAAATTCACCCAAAGATAATTTAGAAATTATAATTTAAAAATTCAAATTTATTTTATCAAATTAAATTCTACATTTTTCTCAGAGTAATTTTATTATTTATCATAGAAGGTCATGAAAAGTATTTTTTTTATAAAATATTATTTTTAAACATATCAGGTCATTAAAAAAAATTATATCCTTCATTATATGTTTTTATACATCAATAGAACAATTATAACAATATTTTAAATTTAGTTTTTAGTAATTACATTAATTAGTTTTGTGTCTTGGTGATAAGTATGTACTTTAAATAATTAAAACAACAAAATGATCTTTCATAGAAACATTAGTGTTGTGTGTAACATATACTATGTCATGATTTTATGCAATGTACACCGAGTTAATGTTCAATATATCCTATTCCATGGTGGTTTTTTGTAACTTACACCAATTTGGTGCCATTGTAATGGAATGTTTTACATAGTGATTTGATATATAGGTATGAAATTATTTTGAGAGTTACGTGAAATAAAAAAATATCAAAATATTAAAATAATTCAAAAAATATTACAAAATCCTTGGGTGATACATTATAGACATATTAAAATTTATTTCTCCGTCGAAATTTGTCTGGGATATCAAAGAATTGATACTTAAATTGTCATTCCTAAAAACCAACATCATAAAAATGGTTACTAAAAAATCCCTTAAAAAGAAAATGTGGGACTATAACGGTTACCCAAAGTAACATTTAATTGTGTTTCCACATATAAGAACATAGTTTGGGGTGAATATTGGACATGGATGAAAATCATAAATGTATATACAAAGTGATTGATGGAATCGACCAAAAAACAATGAATGATAAATGAAAAGTTGATGGCTTGAAAGTCATAAATCTGTTATAATTTATATGGCCACCTGCTCAACAAAAATTAAGGCATTAGGACTACACTAGTTATTTTGATCATTATCCAAATGTTGATTATTTATTTTATTGACAAATAATATAAAGAGATAAAATTACTTGATATATCTCTATAAACAAATTTTCATTCTTTAGTTTTTCATTTATCAATTGCTAATTCATCCATTACGTCAGGTAATGGAAATCCATAAATTAATTGTGATGCATGAAGTGATAAAATACAATTCTTGTAGTTCATATGGCCCATAAAAAATGAAAATCATATACATTTATCTATTACTATTCTTAAAAGTAAATATAGTTAATAAAATCATCTCTAAACAATAAAAACTAACACTATTAATTCATAGAAATTAATAATTCATTAAAATTAATTATATATTTACCATTGCATCATATAGTCCAGTGGTAATTGTGAAACCCTTATCATCCTTTGGTCATGGGTTCAAGAACCAAAACCTTGCTGATATTTATCAGTTTTCACCCATAATACATGATGTTCTATTTTAAAACCACACTAATAAAATTCTAAAAAAATTATGGACATCCTTGAAATAATTCTAATCACAAAATAGCCTTTTCAAAATGTGTTTCAATACAAAATTAATGCATAAATACTTCCTCTAAATATAAACGTAAAATTTTCCTAAATGGTTATCCTTATAACCCTTTTGAATGATGAAAATCCAAATTCATAGAACATAAGTCAAAAAAATTAGCTTTTCTTTGATTCCCTAATATGTCATATTTTACCCCTTGGTTATCACATTTGAAACATGTTAATACCCCCATATCATATTATCTTGAAACATGGTCATATGATGAATTACCATAAATACTTATTGAAAACATGTACGCTCTCTTATTCAAAGTATATCTGTTATATTCCATAATTTTTATATTTATAAACTCCATTCATGATAGAATAATCTACATGTCAACAAGTCCTTAATTTGTTACGTGTTAATAAGTACCATGCAATTTACTTATTCATGCCAAATTTAATTAACGAAACAACATTACCATAACATAAAGAAAATAATAATGGATATCGTTCCCTTAATCATCTTTTCGATGAACATCACATTTCTATTATATCACCATTTTATTCCATTGGAACCATTCAATGTGTTCTTGTAAATCCATCGAAAAAATAATCTAAACAATCCTTATATATTTTTTACTCTCATATAATATTATTCTTTAATCCCAATAAATAGAATCTTTTATTGATCCACATTGTCCTTATGGCATCATTAACGATACTTTATCACATTCCAAAATACCTCTTTCCATTCAAATTTTATTTATTATCCCATCATCAGCAGAATTGTAACCATTACTCACACCACCTTATTGATAATCTTTAGGAGAATTCATCTCGGTACATTGAGTTACATAGTGACTATCTATTACACAATTAAAACACTTAGCTTTCGATGATGCCTTGCGGAGGCTGATATTCTAATCCATTCTATTAACTGAACTCTTCATTTTTCGAATGCATTCGCTTTATTAGGGTCCTTCATTACCATATTGAAAAAAAATCTTGTTCCTCTATGACATTCACTTATGTTGTTGCTTAAACATTTTTGGAATAAAGGAAACCAAATGATATTTCCTTCATGATCTCAATTACATGAACTCTCAGTGAACACATTCTTTCTCTCCCATGGTGTTTCGCAGATTCGGTTAAGGTATAAATTATTAATTATTTTCCATGAAAACTGATTAGGCATGATCAAAAAATCATTCACTCTAGTGATCATCCCCCTTGACTACTCATCCGCAAATCATCCAAATCATTCAAACATAATCTAGTTTCTTTCAGTTCAATCCATTGACTAAAACCAAAATTATAGTTTGTACATTAGTTGTAAAAGAAGAAACCCATATAGTCATGAAAGTGTTACATATATTATTTTTAAATAATTATACCTTCCATGGTATATTATTCCCCCTGTTAATCATAGTATATTGGTAGATAAATAGTTTTTGATGCCTTCATGATGGTTCATGATGTGTTTTTTAATTCCTAAATCATGTCCCCTCGGACTATCAAACTAGGTTGGCAAAAACGCTCGTTTTCATGTACTAGATTACCTTGAGCCCAGCCTAGAACATCTTTTCAGATTTGATAACCCCATAATCATATGATCCAAATCCAGATCCACTTACAGTATCCTAAAATGAATTTTTTTCACAGATAACACTCACTTAATCCTTGACCAAAATTCTAGAAATTTTTCCCAAACATTGCCTAATCCTTATACTTATACTTATTGAAATCCCTAGAAATATATTTAGAAATATACCAAGGGATCTCACCAGCATTTTCATTTCCTAGTTTCTAATGGTTGAGTAAAACACTCCTTTAATACCTACTATATCGACTCGGGCCAGACATACTTGGATATTACATCATTTTAGATGAATATTATGTATATTAAAAAATTATATTCTTATGTAGTATAATAGTTTTGTGTCCTAGGAAACATGGAAACAAAATCATCTATCCTGGTGAAATATCTTCAGCATATCCCAAAAATACTTCAACCTTTATTAATTCTTCCTAAAACCATTTATCATAACCTATTGAATGCAAGAAAAATTATGGGGTGATCAGAAATTCTACATAGGGGTAAATGAGGAAGATATGTAAGAATAATCATACGAATAAGGGTATGAGAAAATTATCATGAAAGTGGAAGATCATGCCCTAAATATCAATGATTATATACATGAGTAATGGAATAATGATTAGCATTTCATAAGGCATGAATCAGAAGATAATAAAGAACATAATCCTTGAAAGAATAACATAGGAATAAAACATAGAATTATTGTATACACATAAAAATTTTATAATATTTATATAGTATCCAATGAATTACTAGAAAGATCATATTAGTAGTATGGGTTTTCTCCCCATACCATCTTGGTATTCATGGATCATTTCCAGGCTCATATTAGTATCATGAGTTCCCACATAATACCATCTTGGTATTCATGGTTCGCTTCCATGGACATCTTAGTAGCACGAGTTCACTCCTCATAGCATCATAGTAGTCATGGTTCACTACTTTGGCAATCGTAGTAGTAAATGTTTACTCCCAAGACAATTTTAGTCTGTCTCACGATACATAAATCATTGCCCAATAAATTTTATAGAGATATAGGCCTCACCCATCTCATAATTAAATCATACATACGTGATCCAAAAAAATCATACATAATGATATCATAACCCATGAAATTAAATGGGTATTATAAAAATGTAATCATATAAAAACCTGAGGAAAAATATACAGGTTTCATAATCATTTCATTAAAATAATAACCCATCAATGATAATTATCTTTCATACACATATGAACCATGAATGCTAAACAAATTTTGTAAACATATAACCTTTGTAAGAGAAACATATTTCATGAAAATATGATCCAAGAAAGAGAAATGGTATTCAAAAACATATTTCACAAGAAATAGAAATAGGTATCATAAACACATACCCTATTAAAGTGAAACAAGATTCATATATATATAACCCCTGATAGATAATTGATTTTCATAAAGAACATGATATTAAGTATAACTCATTTATTAATAAAATATGATTGGAAAAATTAAATCATTTCCAATATGAGAATGACTAACATCAACAAATGTCATTCTAGATGAAAAATAATTTTTTAATATCGTTCAAAAACATTTCTTGAGGAAAATAGAATGTCCTATTTTAAAAAAAATTATACATAAAACCATTTTAAAATCATATTCATAGAAAATAACTTGATAACATAAAAATAATACTTGAAATATTTTTAAATACCCTTTTCCTTGAAAACCAATAAAATAATCTTCAAAATATTTAAAAACATATTTTATTTTAAAACCCTTTGAAAATTTATAAATAATTCTTGAAAATGTCTTAAAAAAAATTACATGAAAACATGGGAAATTATTATAATATTACTTGAAACCAATTTCATTGAAAATACGTGGAAAACATAGAAAGAAAGCTTATAAATTTTTGAAATCATTTTCCTTGAAAACATATAAAATAATAATGAATGCATTTTGAAAACTATTTTCTTTTAAATATTATAAAATACTGCTGAAAGCATTTTGAAAATTATATTCTTTTAAAATAATATAAAAAATTATAGAAAAAATATTGAAAATCATTTTCCATGAAAACATATAAACTAATATCGAATACCTTTTTTAAGATAATTTACCTTTATACATGAATATAAAATATCAAAATATTTATGGTGGATAAATTTGTACATGTTATACGAGTTTAAAATAATATTCATTTTACATGGTAAAAATTTAAGAAAAATGTATTCTTCAGAATGAGAAAATATGATCTCTTTTATTATATTGGTAAAAGACAAAACGTGTTAAATTTCTTTTAATGATTATAGGATATTTGTATAATATACATGGAATAACATGAACAACCATAAGGGAATATGGTACCAACACATGATTATATCATGAATAACCATAAGGGAATAAAATTATTGTTAATATTAAAATATGGGTTGTAATATGTCATCATAAGAATCTTAACCATATACAATATTGAAAAACGATGAGTTTGTCTCAATAAACTATTATAACATGGTAACTTGGGATTATAAACTACATGTAATAAAATGAAATTAAATGAATTTAAAAATATTATGGGAAATTATAAATTCATGATATCACATTTAAAATTGAAATATATAGACCTTAAAAGAGAATTTAAGTGAATAAAAAATTGAATTTCACATAAAGAATGTTGAGACCAAAATATTTTACTGATTTGGTATCTTTTGAAACATAAATCCTATGAATGAAATATAATAGAATGGATATGTGAATATCCATATATATATATGTATAATATAAATATAATACAGTCATTGGTGGTATAGACACCACACAAAAGGAAAGAGATCCAAACACAATATGTATCTTACGGAAATAAAAAGATAGATGGAATACCCTTACCTTGTGTTTTAACTCTCATCATACTCAATTTAACCATATATATAATAACAATATATTTATTATAAACATTTAACAAGATAATATTATTATATCCAAAACTACATATTGTTTTCTTATGACCTATACTATCCACTTGTTAACCAAATTATTTTATGATTTCACGTTGGGTAATATTCAAGTTGTTTTTCGTATGTGACTTTATACTTATATCGTGATTCCAAAATGTTAAAAATTATGTAAATATCATGAATATATATTATATATATATGATAATAATTTATGTAATATATAATCTTGAAATATAATATTTTGCTGATGGATACGGTAGGTCATATGTACACATTAATTCTATTTTCGTTTAATTTTCGTGTTGAGGGAAAGAAAGTAAAATATATATATGTATATATAAATATATAAATATTAAATTAACATGATTATATCATATAAATCATATATATTAATTAAATCCAATCGTAACACATTCCATATACTATGTGAATGAATCACATTACTTTGAGGTGGTGGTAGTCGACACTTCCTCAAACAAAATTATTATATTAACACCAAATGAAAAGTAAAAAGATACGTGTTTAAAAAAAAATTATGAAATAATAAATATAATATAGAGAATTTATATATTTATATATATAGTGTTTCCACCATAATTTACACCATGATATGTGGTATGTAAAATTGATCAATCATCGTTTAGTGATGTAGTAGTTTGTCGTACACATAAATAGTATGTTAGTTATCTATTAGATGGAGGTGTGAGTAAGTGTGTGTTGAAACCATTTCCAGAAAACATACTACTATATTTAAGAAAATATTTTTTATAAAATAATGTAATGATGATTTTGGATGGGGGTGGTGAGATAAAATTTAATAAAGTACTTGAGAGTAGAAGTTGCCTCTTTATCAGGTAACTCCTTTTGGTTTGTTCAAAAAGGCTTCATTGGATTTCCATTAACCAATGGTAAGTAATCTATTTGTAAGGGAGGATTTTTGGGAATTGTATTGGGTAGTTATTGAATAAACATATTAATTTTGAGATGTGTGAGGATGTAAGATAGTTGGTGTCCTTTTATATGGAAAGAATATGACTCAATTGAAAATTATGAAAGCATATTAGTTGTACACATGTTATTACCTAAAAAAAGTCCTACAAAAATAATATAAATATATAATTAAATGTTTTTGACCTAAATATTTCCATTAAATTGGGTTTTTTCATGTTTTTTGGTTATTTGGGCCCATAATATGTGTGTTTAGTCTCTAATGAAGCTTAATATTACCTTAATCACTATGATTAATTCTAATCAATTTTGCTAATATTTTTTTTAAATTATTCATATATTATTGTAATATAAATATAATTATGATTAAAATGGTTTATATTTGTTTTTATAAATTTAATTCATATATTTGAAAAAATTAAAATTAATTCTAATACCACATACTGGATGAAATTACTGGTTTTTAAAGTAGAAAGAAGTTAAATAGTTTATTATGTTTTTATATTCATTTTCAAATTGAAATTGATTATAATGAAATAAATTTTATTAATATAATTATAATTGATATAATTTTACCGTAAAAATAATTTATAAAATAATTTGACATTAATAAACTTTTAAAAAAATTCTAGTTTTTAATTAAAAAAGTTGTATATTTTAGTATTCATCCAAAAAATGATATTTCATTGAAAAATTCCAAAAATTCACCCAAATATAATTTTTAAATTATAATTTCAAAACTGATGTTTAATTTTTAAAATTAAATTTCTCTATTTTCCAAATATTAATGTTATTATTAATTATAGAAGGCCATGAAATTTAGTTTATATGAAAAAATAGAATTTTTAAACATATATGGTTTTTACCAAAAAAGTTATATTTCATTATCAATAAGTTATATTTTTTATAAAAATGAAATTATAAATAAAATTTTATTTGTTTTTATTACTTTTTATATTACTATGTCTAACTGTTAGGTGATAAGTATATCATCAAAAAAAATAAAACAATAAAATAATGTTTTGTAGAAACATCAGTGTTGCGTGTAACGTACGCCAAGCCATGGTTTCATGTAATGTATCCTAAGTCAATGTTATGTGTATTTTATTCCATTTTGGTTCAATATAACATATTCCAATTTTGTGTTGTATGAAATTAATGTTACCAAAGTGATTTAATAAATAAATAACAAGATATATTCAAATTTATGTAAAATAAAAAATATCAATATATTAAATTTGATTAAAAAGTCACAAAATAATGATGTGTTACCAATTTAAAAAAATTGACCAATTTTTTAGAAAAAAATGATTTAGAAGAATAAATGAACTATTACTAAAGAGAAAATTAATTCATGTTTTCTTAAAAACATTCTCTAAAACATTCTGAGTACCATAAATTGAAAAAATATAACTAATACTAGAAAAAGGTCATGAATAGAACAGTAGAATAAAATTAAATTGTTTAATGAATGATGATAAAAAGGTTCCTCTAAATGAAATTCTAGAATAAGCAATGTTAAATAAAATGGGATTGTAAAGCAACCACTTAAAGAGACCTTAATGTTGAAGTGAGAACCAATCAGCAAATTAATTATGTGGATCAATAATAAATCCATATAAAGAGGTGGAAAACATAAATAGATAGTTGAATTTATAATATGCATAATCATATTATATTAATGAAAATAATATGGTTGTATGACTGAATTAAATTTATTTGGGTTATGAAATTATTTTGACCATTGTAAAATTTTAATCAAATCCACTTTGATGAAATAAATCAAATTGAAAAAAAAAATAACAAGATTAATGAATAAATCATGATATTATATAACAAAGAGAAATTATTTTCACCATATTTAATAAATTATGTTCATATAACTATATTAGTATTTCATTAAAAAATCAAAAATCCAAAAATAAAGTGACATTAAAAAGATAATCATTAAAATAATTATTGGGAATAATAATCATTAAATATTACAAAGGTCCACATTCCACATTAAAACATTTGATTCATAAATCCCATGATGAAATAACATTAAATTAAACATTTAATATCATAATAATAATGATATTTTGGATATATATTGTCAATGGGATATATATACGTCTTTTAAAAAAACAATGTTCTTAACAATGATTAAGTCTCAATTGAATTTAAATTTGAATGAAGTACTTTAACATGAGTCGTACTAGTCCCATGTGTATTTATATTCTGTAATAATTAACTTATGTTAATTAGTTACTTTATTCAAAACCTTTTTCATGTTTATAATAATTTATATTCCACATATTTCTATGTTATATACAATTACATGAACAATTATATTTACATTGGGGGAATTGATAAAATTTGGCTTATGTGTCAAAAACAACATTTATAGGTCAACAATGAACACATGGGTCATTATATAACATTTATAGAATAATAATAATAACCTAATTATAATATATACATCAATTATACTTTTTAAACCAATCACTAAACATAGTTATAGAAAATGAACGAACATTATTAACATCGAGATTGAATGTCATACGTACACTTGAGTAACATTTCCATTTTTCAAGGATCATTTTAGAAAGAATTTATGTAAAGATATTATTTCATGAATGATAATAATACCATAAATACCATATTATTTAATTAGATATTAATTTTTAAGGAATTAATTTTTTTTGTAAAATGAATCAAATTGTTTTGAGGAGGCGGTAGTCCACAAATCCAAGTAATGAAGTTTTCACTTTTTAAGTGGTTGATAGGGTAATAAAGAATAAAATATATATTTTAATTAAATTAATATAATATAGATTATTTTAATGGAACCTTTTTTTAATTAACCACATTATTTTTAAAATCAATGTATCATGTTATCAAATTACAATGCCTTTAGGAGGCGGTACCACACACTTCCACAAACTATGTTATTGTACTTATATAAAATGGAATGATTAAGTATTTTCCCTATATTTAAATTAAATAATAATAGAGAAATTATTAATTTAATATATATCATATACAAATTTAATTTCCGTATTAATTCCCAAAATGATAAGTGGTAAACTAAGAACGTATAATCATTGTTTCATGAAGAGGAATGTTATTGTACACATAAATGGTAAGATTGTTACCCATTGGATGGAAGTGTGTGAAAGTTTAGAACTAAAACATAACATAATAAATCATTTGAATATTTCGGATACTGTTTTGGAAATAAAAACTTTATATAAATAGATTTTATGGTGTGGATAATGGAAATAAAACTAAAGAGATTGGGAAAATTTGTTACATATTCCTTGGGTAGCCCCTTTTGGTTTTCACTAAAGATATTAATTTTATGGTCTTATGTAAAATATAAGGATTGAAATAAAATTAATGGTACTTTTAGGATATTTTTTGGAAGATCTTTTTCAATAAAAATTTGCATCAGATGTGCGAAGAAGTGGGAGGAGTCAGATCTATTTTATAATGTTGGAGGAGTGTCAATATTTTTATTTTTTGGGAAGGGTATTCCACCACATGATTCCAAGTAAATTGGATGATATAATGGTTAAAAATTTATATAATATATTTTTCATTCCATATATGACTAGGAAACGGATTTTAGACAAGTTTCCAGCTCATTTGGATACTTATGGTTACGGTTTAGTCTTTTGTTATCCTTAATTTCAAATAAATCATTTTAATTAATTTTAATTACACTCAATAAATATTTTAGTAAAAAATATTTTTAAATTATTAGGAATTATAAATTATTATGATTAAAAATATGGAATCCATTTTTCAAAATTCCAATCACATCATAAGAAAAAAGTAATTTAAATTTAATCCTATAGACATGATGACAATGCCAGTTTTTAAAAGTGAAAATATTGAAGTGTTTGTTATGTTTTTATATCCAATTACAAATATAAATTAATTACAGTGGACTATATAGGGTTAATTGATATAAAATTTATCTAATTAATAATTAAAACAAATAAAATATATAATCTAACCATATAAATAAATTATCTGAAAAAATATTTTTGAATTCAAATCCAGTAGTTTCACTATTCTTTAATAAATAAACACAATAGAGAACAAAATTCACCCAAACATAACTTTTATGATCCTCCTTAAATGATTATGTTTTTTTATATTTAATAATTATAATAGTTCAAAAAATAGCATTGAAAATATGTTCTCCATTAAATGTTGGTAAAAGTGCCTTTAAAAAATATGAGTTTTTATGTGAAATATTGGGTTTAGTAATATTATATACCTATAAATTATATTGAATGAATATATAAAATAAAATATCTGATATATAACATTTATATTTCATTGATATAATATGCAAATTTTAATTAATTAAATTCATTAGGATAAAACAACATTGGGTTCATAAGAATTGTTTTTTATTAAAACCTTCTATTTATATTAAATTTATTCTTATATTAATTTATAATTAATTAGAAACCAATGAATTAATTTTATATTTGAGTAAAAAAAAATTTTCATAGTTTAAACAATCTTATTCATATTTTATAATTTAATGCATTGGTTTTATCTTATTTTGTTAAATAATACTATTTTATAAATATAATATTATTTGGTAAAACATTGTCATGCATGTAATGAAATCAATTAAAGAAACATATTGATTCATGAAACATATGCTAACATAGTTTTTCATGAATCTAAAGATATAAAATATAACTAATTTATTTAAAATATTAATTATAATACAAATAATAAAGATATTATTTTCACTAGTCTTCTTGGTGTCACGTTTCAAACACGATATCAAAAAAATTGTTCGTAATTTCGATTTTCGAAGGGTTGCATTCACCCAAAAATAATAAAATTTAATTCTCGCAATTTAAACATGATCTAGTGATATATTGATTTTTATTTCCTATGCTTTAAATCTGATATCATGAGATGTTTTTATAATAAATCCTCTAAATAATAGATAATGGGAAATAAAAAATGTCCCATGGAATAACATATAACTAGGTTCCCTTGTAGGATAACATTAATTCTATGTAGAGATGTGTACATAGAGGAAAAGTTTAAATATTTGTAGGTGTAGATTTATTTCATCAATGAAAAATAATTTAATGATCAATTTAATGTTCATGACCTCAAATACCAAAATTTGTGATGACTTATAAGATCATCGGTTCAAAAGAAATTAAGGTATTAAGGTAACACAATTTTTTAAGATCCACTTCCTCTTGTAGAGGAATTCCATTACTGCCTAATAATATAAGAAAATTTAATAATATTATACATTATAATTTCCTCTAAACAATTCCATATTTTGTTTATGCTTTTATATAATTCTAATTCAACACTTATTTAATGAAATGGGTATCAAAAAATTATCTTTGATCCATGAATAACTAAAATAAACTTTTAACGGATCATGAGGCCCATAAATGAGTTAAAATTCTATATATTTATCTCTAATTATTCCCCAAAGACAATATGATTAATATAATTATCTATAACAATAAAAAGTAACATTATTGGTTCATAAATAATATTTATTGGAAATTTTTTACTAAATCAACGATATATTAAATAGGGCATTTCATAGTTCAGTCGTTAGAATTAGACAATAATCATCCTTTAGTTATGGGTTCAAGATTCATAGCTTTCTTGGACACGACTTGTTGTCACCCAGCATAAAAATCATCATTTTCTAAAACCATATTAATATAATTTCTAAAATAACTATGATGGATATCCATGAAATAAATTTGTTCATTAAATTATCATTTAACTAAGGTTTTCAATAAAACCCCAATACATAAATACGTAGTCCACTTATTAAAACATAGATCATTCCTAGTACTACAGTTTTCCTCTAGAAGAGGGAATTGACTCAAGTAATGTCCATGTTTTCCACATTTAAACCAATGAACTATAAATAATTTCATAGGAAGAGTTTCATTTCCTTACATTACACTCATCATTCATCTTCAACAATTATTTTCATTATGTCCTTATTTCCGACACATGAAGCATTTAACCATCACATTGAGAAACTTTATTAACTATCTCCTTTCACATTTGATACATTAGGGAAATTTATATTTTTATTCCCTATGTTCTTGACCACATGATCTCATAGAAAACTCTATCCTTCTCTTTTTAGGTGAGTTTAGGTGTTAGAAAATATATATTATTCAAATCATATTTCCAGAAAATTGTATAATCGTAAACATGATATATTTAACTCCAATCAACACCAAATTTGTATTCAAATTATTAACTTCATTTCCTTCATTTTAAATTCATACATGACTCATACAATTACCATCCATTGACTGAAACTGGACAACATAGTTTGAGAAAAAATAATTGTAGGAAAATATATAATCATTTTTTGGATATCTAAATCATAAAACCATATATTCAATATAAAACACCTTAGTTTAAATCTAGGATGTTTATTGTCATAATCGTTTATAATGGTTTTTAATGATAATTTTAATTATCCAAGAATATCCCCTAGGTGTGTCAAACTAGGTGTGGAGTTAGGCCTATTTTTCTGTACTCGGTTACTCCAAGTCATGATTGAAACATCTAGATAGAGATGTTACTCCATAGTATATATTTTTAGAACCATTCCCACATTTAATATCCTTAAATGGATATATTTCTTGAAAAAAAAAATATCCATAAAACTAAAATATTTGGATGTTCTTCAGTACTAATATACAAATTCGACCTTAGGGTTATTTTCTCTAATCAATGATTACCTAAATCTAGTTTCCAAGGATTCTATTACACTTCATTCAATACCAATTGTAGTGTCTGGACCATAGATATCCCAGAGCATGTTTCTATTACAATTTCATTAGATAGATTATAATTAATCAAATACAAATTGACAAATAGTTCATTATTCTTCGTAAACTAGATGCATACATGAGTATTGTATTGAAAATGGGTAAACTAATTACAAAATTTAATTGTTCTTACAAGGATTACATTATTCCATCAATTATATCCTTGCATTTATTTTATATTACACTTCATGGATTCTTGGGTAACAGAAAAAAATAATCATGATATAAATTGAACAATAAGGTTACTGTTTAGAAGAATACATAATGAATTAGTGAGAATAATAATTATGGAATGGTAAATAACTAAAAACACATACCATTAAATCAAAAAACTATGAAGTAATTTCATAAAAATTATTTCCAGGTACTTACTGGAAAACAATTCAATTCAATTTAGTAGGTAAGGGAAAATCAAAATGGTGAGGTATAAAGTAGAAACTTATGTCATTTAATCAATAAACTCATAATGAAATGCATCCATAGACCTTATTATTGTGAAAATATCATTGAAAATAAATATTGAATAAAAATTATGGAAATTATAAATTATTGGACGATGTGTAAGTATATCATTAACCAGTATACCATCAAAGTATATCCTCATGATAGTTTAAGTCTATTTATAGAAACACATCCATTCTTCATGGAAAAAAACTTGAAGGGGTTTTCACCAAATAATTTCATCTCATGAGACTACCAATGAATCGATGGGCTATATAGATTCTTGGTCACTCGTGTCCTTTCATGTACAAAGAAATACTTATATATCTTATTTATCAATTTAATTAAAAAACAACATTCTTTATCAGATAATTATATTGAATAAAGTATACATATTAATCAATGTTTCCCCAAATAATCAAATAACTTTCAAAGTAAACACCATATAAAAAATGGTATATGGTTCCAGAAGTAATCATGTCCATGAAAAATGATATGGATATTTCGAGGAAAATTTAATATAAAATGATTGTTGGAAATTAAATTTTTCAAAGGGACTAAAAATAATAAAGGGAGTGAATGTTAGCATATATTTAGACAATTTTATCATAAACTATCTAGAGGAATAATTAGTATGTTATCAATATAAAATATCCCATGTTTATTAAAATAAATGGTTTTTGTCATTAAGGAATGTAAATATTTTTAAAATAACATTTAAAAACATTATTGAGGAAATTATTCTTTTTTTAGAAAACCATTTAATTTGAAAATCACATTTGAATCATTTTCTTTAAAAAGTATCATTTTAAACAAGTAATGTATGCTTCAATTAAATTAAAGCAGGTAAATTCGTACATTCCATATGAGGTAAAAATAAAAATTCTTTTTAGGGAAAAATGTTATAAAAACACCATGATCGGAACGTGATAAAATGATTACATTAAAAAAGTGTCATTAAAAAGGTGTAAATATGTCATTAATAAATCATTTCTGAAAGGTTAAAACATATTGAAAAACATTTTTGATGATAGAGGTTTTCGACGATATTAGGTTCTCCGATTAAGAAGAAAGTGTATTCGGGTTCTCTTAAAAACAATTTCTTAAAAATTTTAAGTAAAAAAGATTGGGAAAATGGTACTGATACTTAAAAAATTTCACAAACAAAAAAATCATAATAATAATATATGGGTTATTAAATGATCATCAAATAATATACTCTAACATAAATTCTTTTTTAAATAATCTTGAATAAAATGTTATTGTGAAGTAAAACCTTGAAAAGACCTTAACTTTGAAATGATAATCAATCAACCAAAAGATTATGTGTATCATTTATAAGTATAAATAAATACATGGAAAAAAATCCATAAATATTAAAATTATTTACACACATTATCATATAATATTTATAAAAATGTGGTAGAAGTATAATAAAATGAAAAAAAATTGGGTGATTAAATTCATTTCCACATGGTAACATTTATCTCAAATCCCCTTAGAATAAATAATTCATTTTGAAACTGAAAATATCAAGAAAAATGAATGAATCATCATACTATATGAAAAAGTAGAGTTATGGAAACCACATATATGAAAATAGGTGAAAAATAATAATGTGACTGTTTCAAGAGAATGTTAACAATCACAGAAGTATTTGAGATCTCAAATATAATCATTAAAAAAATTATTAACGATAACTATCGTTAAACTTTCTTAAGAGTTTCATACCACATTCAAATATTTTAATAATAATACACATTAACTAATATCATTTAAAAACAAATTATATCATGAGAATAAGCATATTCGTAATGTAACAGTTCAAAGGAAAGTATATACACCATATAAAAAATTAGGTGTGTAACAAAAAATATGTCTTTATGGAAATTAAATTGAGTCTATATTTATTAACATTAGTTTTAATTTTTTACTTATTATTTATATTCATAAATAATAAATGTATGATAATTATTTACAATATTTATAAATTTTTTCATGTTTATTGTATCTTTTATTTCACTTATTAATGTGTCGAATAAAACTAATTAAACAATTAATTTTATGTCAGGTGTTTTGAACAAATTCATTTTATGTGGAAAAAAACCATTGTAGGGGTCATTATATAACATTTCCAAATTAAAAATAAAGACATAATAATAATATTTACAAATAGATTATACATTTAAAACAAATCATTAATTATGGATATGATAAATGAACGGACAATGAAATCATAGAGAGGGTAGGTTGTAGGTACTAATAAGTATCATATCCGTTTTCAATGATCATTGTGTAAAGAAGGTAAGTAAAATTTATATTTCCTGAATAATAATTATATAATAAATACCATATTTTTTAAGCATATGTATTTATATAAATAATTTTTCCAATGTAAAAGGAATCACATCTTGTCGAGGAGGAGGTAGTCCACGTTTCCATGAATGATGTTATCACTTTTTAAGTGCATGAAAGTGTAATATATCTATTGATACATATAATATTTATAGAAATGTAATTATTTCATGGATGTAGTATATATATAGTTTATGTTATATATTTTTTAAAACCATCCATTATACATTCCAAGTTTCATGTAATAGAATAATATCTTTTTTATAAGGCTTTAGTTCACACTTCCCCAAATGATGTTATCATATTTACACAAAAAATAATTCATATAATATTTTTGTACATAAAAATATTTTTTAATAATCACATTTTAAATATCATAAATATCATAGAATAATATTTTTTCCCATCATAATTTCTACCATGAGAGGTGGTAAAATAAGAACAAACTGTCATCATTTCATAATGAGGTAGTTCACCATATACATTAATTGTAAGTTTGTTACCCATGAGATGGAAGTGCGTCTATGTTCTATTCAAAACCATAACATAAATACATATCAGTATATTTAAGATACTATTTTTTATATAATCATGAAATATGTATCATTTTTGGGGTGTATATAGGATATAAAACAAATGAGCTTGAGGAAAGATGTTATCTCTTATTTGGGTATCTTCTTTTGGATTGACCCAAATAGATTATGTGGATGGATTTAGTCATAATGGATAGGATTTTGGGATGAGTATAGGTATTTAGAAGATCAATTTTGATAGATCTTTTTTGATCCATTGTTTATTGGGTGATGTGGGTATATTAGAAGGGTTAGTGCCTTTTTATATTGGAAGAGTGAAAATTGAGTAAATTTATGGAATGGGAAGTCCAACAACATTTTCCCAAATAAATTAGACTCAATAAGGGTAAAAATTTGATAAATGTGAATATATGGTATAAATTTTACCATACAATGTATTTTGGACAACTTTTTAGTTCATTCATTCCCTTAGGATTATGGTTTAGTCCCTCATTATGCTTAATTTCACCATAATCATTGTAATTAATTTTAATTACATTCACTAATATATTATTTCCATAAATAATTTTAGCATATTAGATATTATAAATTAATCAGATTCCAACTAAGGATTTCATTTTTTCAAATTCTAATCACATAAGAGGTAGAAATTAATTTAATTTAATCCCATAGACTAGATGACAATGACGGTCTTTAAAGTAAAAACATTCAAAAGTTTTCTATGCTTCTATATCGAATATCAATGTGAAATTTATTGAAATTAACAAAATTGTATTAATCTATATAAAATTTTTCTAATTAATATTTGAAACAATTAAAAAACATAATTTAACATTATATTGAATTTGATGAAACAGTATCTTGGAATTAACATTTTGTAATTTCACTATTTATTAGAAAATATAAATTCACATGAAAATACAAAAACGCTACTGTAACATGATTTTAATGATTTATATTAAAATATTAATTTTATTTTTAAATATAATAATTATTAAACTTCTAAAAAATATTTAAAATAGGTTCACCATTAAAAGGCAGTAAAAGTGTTGTAATAAAAATATAGGTTTTATGCATAATATTGGGTTTCTTATTATCTTATACATATAAATATATTTTATGTATATCAAAAATATTTTATTGAATGTATAAGATCCATATTTTATTAATATCTTTCACTAATTTTAATTAATTGAGTTTATTATTATAAAAACGCATTGTGGGAATAAGAACAGTTTTCTATAAAAACATTCCCTTTATATTCAATTGGTACATTTATTTATTTATAATTAATTAGTAACCAATTAATTAATTTCATATTTGTGTAAACCAAATTATTTCATAAGTTACTTAATATTATTCATAACCACTATTTGTATTGTTATGTTATATCTTATTATGTTAAATAATAATATATTAATAATATATTATTTTTTAGTAAAACATGGTCTTCCGTGTAACATAGTCCATTGAAGAGACTCATTGTTGTGTGTGACATACACTAAATTAGATTCAAATTCATTGAAAGCTATAAAATATATTTGATTTTTTTAAATAGTAATTATATTATAAATTATCTTCATATTATATTCCCATAAACACTTCGTGTTGTGTGTCATAATTTCTATCAAATATAATGTTTCTACGTTAAATTTTGTCGGCATTACAATACTTCCCATTATGGATAATATATGTTTACATGGTTCTAATATAGATGTAACCAAGGGTAACACATCTAATAATGTGTATTGATCCTGACGTTATTATAAGCTAGTACACTACAATGGGCCTTATTTTTCACCTCATTAAACACTCTTAAGGGATTTTCATTGGGAATTCACAATCTGATCACAAATCATCATAATGTATTTAGAAACAAGTAAGCTACAAAAAACTATGATAGACATAATGTTTCATTGATTAAATAAGGTTTCATAATTTAGACACCATATATGTTGTTTTCATAATTATGTGGTTTCTTACTATGTTAATGGTTTCTTACTCAATGATTTCCTATTTATGTCAATGGTAGGTCCCAGAAAAAATGGGTTATCAATTAATTTAATGGAATTATTTCTGATGAGAATTCAAATTTTATGGTCACTAGAGTGAAGTATATTGTGGTCATGCCTACTCATTTTTCATGTAACGTGATTGATAACATGTACCTTGAACAACTCTCAAACTCACTTAGGAAGAGAAGGAAGGTGTGTTCTAAGATTTTAGGTAATGGCTATCATGTAGTTAAAAAGATTCATATTCCTTTGTATTAAAAATGTGTAAATAATCACCCATGTGAATGTATTGGAGGAATAATATGACTTTTTAATGTATAAAATAAAGACACTAATCAACTAACTAAAAAGGAAAAATTAAGGGTTTTGTAAATAAAATGGATGGGAATATTTTCCTCCCTAAATAATAATCAATTGTTAAATTCATTATGTGTGGAATGAATGATTATTTTGGAAATCGTTGTCCCAATTAGAAATCTCAGGAATGGAGTCATCAATTTGTTAAAGGTAATGGTTATATTGATGATAATGATGATACTACAGATGAAATGTGAATGGAAAGAGGTATTAAGAAATAGGATGTGGTAGCATCCTTAT
This sequence comes from Viscum album, assembly GCA_963277665.1. Classification (NCBI taxonomy): domain Eukaryota; kingdom Viridiplantae; phylum Streptophyta; class Magnoliopsida; order Santalales; family Viscaceae; genus Viscum; species Viscum album. The sequence continues at coordinate 94,042,000 of OY728164.1, forward strand.
AGATTATTGATAAAGGAGAATAATTGATGTTTTTGTATTTTTGGTTTCAATAACTATTCTATATGAATGGTGAAATAGAGCATGATTTTTTATTTTATGTTCTTTACTTAGTATTTACATGTATATGTTGGTTGATTTTGATGGAATATAAAAACGATTTAATAGAAAGATGACATCTTGAGTAGGGGAAGATAACACATAATATATTCCTTATGCTATGAAAATGTTTTCTAGATAAGGATATGTTGGATATGAATAAGTAAATTGGATTGTATTAGTTAACTTGTAAGTAATTATGAACTTATTAAAATGTGGTTATACTATACTTAATGATGTTTACAGTATTTTTATATATATTCAATATACTATAGTATACAAAAAAAAGTATGTTTCCAATAGGGAATTGTGGTAATTAATGTTATTACTATGTTTCAAATGAGTACATGATAAAGTTATTCAAATTTTTGGCATGTGACAACCAATAGACTCATTGTGATGTGTTGCAGATCAACGCAACGCTATTTTTGAAGAAGTTTAGTGAAATTATTTCTAGAGTCTTATACCTTCATCTTTAGGATGGATTATAAGAGTAACCATTTCTATAATGGATTATGTTAAAAATGAATATGGTTTTAGATATTTATGTATTATTTCACTCTATGGGGCTTTATCCATATTTTATAACATGTGCTAACATTTTGTTGTGATAAAAAAAATATTGAATGACCTACCATTCTATTAATGGATATCAACATTTGTAATTCGTCGAGAATCTGAAATTCAACATCCTTTCTTGGAATAAAAGACGATGTAGAATTCGATCAAGGATTAAAAAATGGTAAGTGTTTCATGAAATATTATAATTTTATTTTTTCATGAAAAAAAATCAATTGTAAGAAAATGATCATGAAATAAAATGTTGTCCTAATACCTTATTTTTTATTTAACAAATAGATATTTAAATCATCATATATTTATGACTTTGAGGTCCTAAACATTCCATTGATCTATTATATGTTTTTTATTTTTGAATGCAACCCCTAGAAATATTTATGCTTTTCCCCTATGTCTTTGTTTTCACTTTCCACATATGTTATTATATCTGAAAACCTAGTTACATATAACTTTGGGTAACTTTTTTGTTTCCAACATTCTTTTTTAATGATGTTTTTTTATTAATTATTATTTTATGGGTTTATATTAATTTAAATTTCAAGTATTTCAACATTGATAACCCAGATGAATTTATGGGGTGATGTTCATTTTAATGGGGTAGAATGTAACACAACATTATTTTAGGATTTGTTTTTAAAATTAATTTCAACAATTTGATTGTTTTCTTTTAAAAAAAAATAAATTTGGTTTTTATATTTTAAATCACTATGTTTTGATTGCGTTAACAACATTAAATGCATAAATTTAGTTGTGTTACCCACAAAACTATGATTGTCTTATGTTACACACAATGTAGAGTTCCTTCGAAAGCTGGGGTAACAAAAAATCTTGAGTTTTTACCAAACTAAAAAATGATATTAAAATTATTATTAAGATATTATTATAGCTACCACTAAGCTTTTGGAATTGAATTTATGAATATGATTAAATAAATTTGGAGAATATTATTTACACATAAATATAAAATTAACCATTTGTTTATCAATTAGTAGATGTAAATATATGATCTATTTTATAATAATGAAATTTCTTTTCTATGAAATCTATTTTTCTAAATAAAAAACAGTTTTATATCAATAAATAAAAAAATCACTTTTGATTAATTTTTTAAATTAAAAATTTATATAGAAAATTCGACCATTATTTTTTATAATTATCACAAATATTTGATAGGAATACAATATAAATAAATCGAATTTTATGAATTAAAATATATATTCTTATAAAAAGAAATTTTACATATTTTTAATGGAAAACCATTTTTAAATACATTTTTTCGAAATTTAATTTCATTTTTAAATAAAAATAAACTTCATCTATGAAAACATAAAATAAATATAATCTTAAGGTGTTTTTTTATTTTTCATTGATGTTTAGTTTTTTGAAGAATAGTGAAAAATACTTTATTTTTAATCCAACTTTTTTTTCATAAAATTTATTAATATTGCTAAATTGTGTTATTTATTGTTTTCAAAAGATAAATTATATAAAATATACATCAATGAATCCAATTTAGGTCAAATTAATCAATATCACTTTGAAATTGGATAAAAAAATAACCAATATTTTGAGCATTTTTACATTAAAAACGTGCATTATTGTCTCGTCTATAATATTAAATTTAATTATATTTATACCACTTCGATAAAATTAATTTGAAAAAATTGATTCCATATTTGGAATCAATATTTTTTTATAATTTATAATAAGGTAAAATTATTTTTTACCATAAATATTAGTGAAAGTACTTAAAATTAATTGTAAGGATTAAAAGAAAAATTACCTTAGTAAATGACAAAACATTAAACAGAATGATGAAAATGTCCTATAAAAATTTAAAAAAGGCGTTGTATTATCTCATTTAGAACATATCCTATATTTGATCTAATATTCTTCATTATTCTATCCAATTTTTATGGAAAAAATGTCATCGTAATTCCCTTTTAAAAAATGTATAATAATGTCATTCCACCTAAACTATAAAATTGGACTCACCCCTACCACTTCTTCACACATTTCAAGACCATTGTATTGATAATAATCTTCCATAAAATCTTAAATATCCATACTGCAAACCTATCATCCTCACATTGGTCAGAAATGTTACCAAGGAATCCCATTGGTGAAAACTAAAATGAGTTACCCAATGAATATGTAACATCCCTCCCCGTGCTCATTTGTTTTATTTTCATTCACCACAAATTAAAATAGAAATACTAAATATTTATCTAAAAACATATATATCATAAATAAACTTAGATATTTTATTTCAAATGTTTATAGATATACTTACTCAAACTTCCATCTAATGTGAAATGATCATAACAATATTATGTACGGTGAACAACGGCCTCACAAAACAATATTGTTTATTTTTTTAACCACTTCACATGGTTGGAAATTATTATGGAAAATTTTTTTATATGATTTAAATGATATTTATGATTTTTTATTCATTTTTAATTATTATATAAAACATATCTTCATTATTTCAATTTTTTTACTACGATAACTTCATTTTTTGAGGTGTGGACTACCACCTCCTCAAAGTGATGTGATTCATTCACACATTACATAGAATGTATTAATGATATGTTTATTAAATTTTTATGATATGTATTAAATAATAATTATAATAAAATTATATTATATATATATATACATATAGGTTATTTAATTTCATTATTTCAATATGACAATAAAATAGATGAAGTGTTCATGTGTACGTGTGGCCTACCATCTCCTTGAACGGTGTATTTCATTTAATATTTACATATTTCAAAGATTACTCTAAATATTTATATAATTAATATAATATACATATATATGTTATATATATCATATTTAAAAATATTGAAATAATTGAATGATGATCTATGTATGAGTATTAAGAATAAAAAGTAACAACATGTATGACACAACAAGTTATTATTACCCGATACATTACATTAACAATGAATTGTAAGTTTATGTGTAATATGATTTCATAAGTGAATAATATATTGTACTATATACAATTATATCATTATTTTGTAGATTAATAATAAACATATGTTTATTATATAAGAGTATTGAACGTGTACATAGAATGAAAATATATAAGTTATAGGAATTTCATCTCACATTCAATTTCTATGTGAAAGATTCCCTATTCACCCATTGAATCATTTGTGTGGTGTATGTATTAACCTATGAGATGTTATATCCATAATTATTATTTTTAATTATTTTTAATTACTTATCTTTTTTATTCGTTCTGGTGGATCGTGATGGTAATATTACTCAGGTATTTGGGGTTTTCTCGTCTCACATTTATTTTTCACAAGACAGAAGCCATGTTCACCACATATTTCTTATATGTGGCATGTTAAATCACATGGATGTATTTTATTATTATTATACATAAATTTATGGGAATTTTCATATATTTTTTATGATATTAATTACATTGGTTTTATGTATACAAATTTACTAACTCGGTAAAATAATTTTATCTTAATTTTCCTTCTTCGAGACACATCTTGTGTTATGAACCTATATTATTTTAATAGATGTATATACAACCATTTTACTTGTTAAATAATTATCCTCATTAGATTTGTGATATTAATGATTCATTAAATTTCATTTTTGTACATGAGGATTATATTTATAATTTACTAAGTGTTGAGAGTGTACACTGGTTATTCTCCCAATCCCGAAGCTAGTACACGGGTTATTGACAGATCTTATAATGTTATAAAGGACATTGACGGTATCCATGGCATAATAATTTATGTGTTTTTTTGTATCCCAAAATTCCATGTCTTACTACTATGTTATGATTTCATGGCTTATTATTTTTAATCCCTTATGATTAATGTGTTATTAACTGTCAATATTTATGGAATGATTAATGTTTGTAATCATTGATATGGAGGTATGGTCTTAAAAAATTTATGCTCATGTTAACATACCCTTATATTCATGTCATTCTTACCTATGCAATTTTTTAATCATATTGAGCATTTGATCTAACCCCATTCTTATGTTTTCATTGCCTGAGTTATGATAAATTGTTTTTAAGAAGATTTGTGAATGAATAGTATCTTTGTTGGAAACATTGAATATCTTTAGGTAATATATAATATTTTATTTAATGATTTTCAAGTTACTAAACTAACAAGTTCCCTAAAAATATATTCTTTTAATGTATTAATTATTCCTAAAAATGTTTTCATTTCAATGTACATTATAACTATATTATTATATACTAAAAACCACCTTCTTTTCATCATAATATGGTGGAACTATTTAACCTATATAGAAACACCTAAAAATCCTAATGTAACTTTTCTTCCTACAAGAGTGGAATCCCCTACTAGGTCAAAGTTTTTTAGGGTTACAACATCCTAGAGAAATCGAGGATGAATCTTTTATAATATCATTCAAACCAAATGAAACATCACCCGTCTATATTGATCTTTGGGGGTTCCCAATATACCACTCCGTCAAATTTTTCTTGGTCCACTATTGCACCCTCTAAAAGGATGACATATCCTAGTAAGTGGACATATCAAATCCAAAAATGACACATAAAGGGATTAACATAAATATTGTGCTATCGGAGTATGATAAAAACCATCATCTTGTGGCATGGTTGTAATAATCGGATGTTGATACACCAGAATTCAATTGATTAAGACCACTAAAAAATGTCTAAGATATACTAAAAGACCTAATTCATGAGTCCCATTAAAAATTTTATGGTGTTCATAATTCCATAAGGCATACCGAATTACTCATATTGACATAGTGATATCAAACAATAATCAATATCATATCCATATATCATATGCATATTTGGTGACAAAATAACATACGTTCTATCTTTGAGAACCAATTCACCTATTTGGACTAGTAAAAGAGGTACACTATCCTCAGTAGTGGATAAATAATCTTTATTCTTACTTTGTTTAGAAAATAGTAATATACATTAAACCTCAAAATCCAATCCTCCATAATGAAAAAAATTGGGGCTGCTTAGGGGAAACATATGGTCTGAAAAAGACCATCCTCTATATTTTATCCAACTACATCATAAGATCATAAATATCTATGGATGAAATTTTATATGATTTCTTTGTTTTTAGGGTAATACATGGGTGAACATTTATTCTGAATACTATCTCTCAATGTGGAGGAAAATATATAATGTGCACTATAAAACTGGCCTCAAACTCCACCACCGCTAAAAGAAACTAAAATCCCATGGAATATGCTACTCCAAAGATATTATCCATTAGGTGAGTAATCATACAGATCATTCTATTTTTTAGATCATCTTTATCATAGTGGGTTTCAATCTCACCCACAAAAAAACCTCAATTTATCACCATAGACACACCATATTCACTACATGAAATAGTGAATCTGGGCATGAAATGTAGATAGCCAGTCCATACCTAAGATGAATTTATAAGGTCTGATCACTACTATAAATATATTTCATAAGAATTTATCTCCTAAAAAATTCATGTAGCATATTTAGTAGAACTGTGTTATCACTAAATCTCATCTACCAGAAGTTTTCTAGTACAACGGTTGAGCAAATAGATCAACCATAATCTCTATGTCTCAAACATGGTAAGTGTAATGAAAAGAGTATGTAATCCCTATGTATCATAGGACTATAGATAAGAAATAATATATATATATATATATTCACTAATCATCTTAGGAGCCTATCAGTAATAGGCCACCATGGTCTACATATTTCTATATCTCAGACCACCATATCCTAGTTGCTGGTGTGGACCACCTAGGAGTGGTGGTGGAAATTGATCAAAACATATGGAACCTCCCAATAATTTATGTTCTCCTCAACCATTTATTCTTCCTTAAATACCCCTTACTCATTTTATTTTTTATGCATGGTTGGTCTATAAACCATTTATCAGTCAGTAGTGTGATGGGTTACAAAAATCCCATGTGAGATGTTCCTCACCATATCAAAAGAAAAAAATCTCTCCCTAAGCATACTAGGCCACCATAAGAGCCCTTAAAAACAAAATCTCTATCATAAGTCCTCTCTTAAATTTTATACATTCTAGGATCCATGTGACTGTTCTGTACAACCATCTACTGAGGTCTTAGCTTCTATGTTCCCACTACTATCACCAACTATCATAGTATTCATTCAAAGAAATATATAAATCACAAAATCCCACTAATGTATCCTAATATACATGTGAATTAAATTATATATCACTCATTACATAAAATCATAGTATACGCTCTTCTTAATGTTTCATACTTGGAAAGAACATATATAATATTATATATAGAGATTATCAAAAAAAGGTTAATGAACCTTATTGAATACACTTACAAAATCATGGTCTTAATGAAATGTATTTTCAATGTTTTATTTGTAATAACTCAATTCTTTTTCATTAGGTAAGGGTTTCTTCTTTTACTTTTTCCTTATTATTTTTTTAGAAAACATGGGAAATGTGGGAAAATCTCAAATTTATGGGTACACGCCATGTAATTTTGTACACATGTCGTGTACTTTTTCTGTATGGGATAATAATACAGGGAATGTAGGCTTGTTGGTGATTAAGGGTGTAAAAACTAACTACACGTCATGTACTTAGTAATACACGTCTTGTAATCAGTCAGCAGGTGAATAGTAAGCTGGTGAAAGTAGCCACTAAAGGAACGATAGTACATGTCGTGTACTTAGTAATACATGTTTTGTAAACAAGACGGAAGATGAACAGTGAGGTAGTGTAAAGAAGCACTAGTGGAACAGTTAAAAAATGTAATGTACATGTCGTGTACTTGAGAGAACATGCTGGGTAGTTATGTTATTTTATTCAAAACAGGCAGTATCCTCCTCATTTAGCATCGGAGGAAGAGAACATTCCCGGAGCCATGGGAGAGGAGGATGGGACTTGGAGGAGTTTTTGATCGCACATCGGGACTCTGATTCTTTCGCCGTCATTCTCATTTAAACCGAGCGGGTAAGGCCTTCCCTCTTCTTGAATTTTTCCTTCCAATTGTTTCCCTAAGGCTGTTATATGGGGTTGAATGGGTAATCTTTTATCTTATAACTACATGATTCTAGGTTGTTTTGGGAAGTGCCTTTCATGTATATCCATCATTGGAGATTGAGCTAGGTGGTCTTATGTTAATTTCCATCTGTCGAATTGATTTTGTGCACCATTTTTTCACGCGCCCATGTTCGAGGTGTCATCTGGATGAGGCCGTGGAAATTTATATACCCATAATTGCATATGAAATCTTATTATTGTGTATAAACAGTTGTTTGGGGATCGTTCCTTGGATCCATGGCCGCCCTGAGGGTGTGTTTCCTTGGTTTATCCATTTGGCCAGGATACTTGTGGGTATGCCATGATTATAACATGTTTTGAGTTTTAATGAGAGGAAATATATATAAACTCTTTTCTTATGCTTTGGGATCAGCCCAACTACTTTCATTTGTTCTTTTTAGCATGAGGTCAAGGATATTATTAGCATGAGGGTAAGGTTATTATTAGCCAGAGGGAAAAGTTCTGATTAGCCTTTGGGAAAGGATCTGATTAGCCTAAGGGAGAGGTTCTAATTAGACTGAGGGCAAGGTTCTAATTATCCTGTGGGAATGGTTCTAATTATCCTGAGGGCAAGGTCTTGATTATCCTGAGGGAGTGCTTATGATTATCATGAGGGAAATTTTGATATTAGCATAAGGTCAAGGTTCTGTTTAGCCTGAGGGATTGGTTTTTTAGCCTAGGGTTAGTGGTTCTTATGTATGAGGATAATGTTTAATTTGATTATTCATTGTGGTGATTTCTTATGTTGTACCTACCAAGCTAAATCATAGGCTTGGAATTGTTAATTAATTATTAAAATGGAAATTTTACTAGTAGGAATAGTTACTTTTGAGTACTTCCTAGTTTATTACATTTCATTATTGCACACTGTTATTGCTCATTTTCATTAATAGCTGGTAGTGGGTCTTTGGTGGTTGCCTATTTGTGCATATGTCGATAAGGTCTAGGTTCCCTACACAGGTACATGATTTTTTCCGAGAAGAAGAAGAACATGGGGCTGAGCTTAGGCTTACGATGATGTTGCAGTCTCCTTCCATGGCTTTGGTTTTGTTTGACTATACTTTGTACTTTGTGATTTATTGTTTCTGATTGCAGTGTATCCTATTTTGGCTGGATTCTTAGAATTAGTGGCATGCTGCATCATCATATATATGACTTCTAGTTATCTTTTACTTTAGTTTTTTTATCCGTTTAAGTTTATATTGTTTACTGCTTCCTCTTTTTGTTATTATATTTATTCCAATACGCTAAACTTTGAAAAAGGAGGGCATAGTTTCCCCACTATCATTCCTAGTCCCTCACGACGAGTCGGTAGCCTCTGGCATTTGGGGAAATGTGTTTGAGGTCTTGTGACCAATCGGGTTCGGGGCACCCGTTCTGGTCCACCCAGATTTGGGATGTTACAAAGTGGAATCAGATGATTCTTTTCCCTTCACATACTATTTTGAGCCATTAGCTAGGGATAATAAGTAATAGTTACTTGATAATAAGCTATGCTTGGGAGTAGATTACCCGTGTATAGGGAAAACCCAATCCAGCTAGTTTGGTTAAGATATTTATAGTTATGCAATTTTACAGTAGATTTTTTTACCATTGGGTGGCACACTTGTGGTGTGTTGTTTTTAATTTTTACTTGGGATTTATTTAGTTTCAAAGTGATGAGATAATGGTATTCCATCACATTCATCATTTAGTCACATGATAGAATAACATGTGTTGCATAGTTTCTATGCCATGTTGGTGCATTAGAAATTGCATGTTGTTGTGATAGATGTTGTGCTAGAAAATGCATGTTGTTGGGATATATGCCTTGATAAAATACATGCTACATGATTAGGAATTGTAATGTAATGTTTTGTGAATGAATTTCAAACTTTATTTCATGAGGATTGTGGTCCCTCATCAACCGGAATATGGTGGATCATTGACTTGTTTACCATGTTATAACACGTATAAGATTCCATGTTTTGGTTCCCGGGGAGTATGGGCCCTCACGGATTGGAATTTGGAACATTGGTGTTCGTTTCAGTGATTTTCTGGACTCCGGAGTTGTTTTTGAGGCTTACTATCTGAAAAATTCAGAATAAACGCCGTGTAGTTTGGACTACATGCCATGTGTTCTTCTGTTTGGGAAGAAATTTTTCTCTTAAGTACACACTGTGTACCTTATGTACACGCCGTTTTTTCGATTACTGTGTAATAGGCCGTGTGGGCAATGAAATGAGACCAGGAAGTTTTTTGGGAAACATGCCATGTACCGGTTGTACAAGTCGTGTAGTGTTGACCCTGTGTCTTCCCGTGTGACTAATGACATAGACAGAGAAATCTTAGCTTATACACACTAAGTCAATTCCAAATATGTCGTGTAGTGTAATCTTGGGATCCGTCCTTGTATCTACCAACACAGGTCGGTGATATCTTTTCATGTACATGTCATGTCCTTCTAGAACACGCCGTGTAGTGTGAGCCATGTTTCGGGACGGGTATCTAACAACATGGATCAGTGTTATCTTTTCAAGTAAATGTTGTGTCCTTTTGGAACACGTTGTGTAGTTTGAGCCGTGTATCTGGCCGTGTCTCAAACAACACGGGTTGGTAAAGCCCATATAGTACACGGAGTGGACATATGGGACATGTTGTGTAGTCCTGACCAGTGAGAGACCATGTGGACTTGGCTGTGTGGCCAGGGAAACAGGGGGTGTACATGTCATTTGTGGGAGCAACATATCGTTTAATCATGTTCTAAGGAGAACCGTGTTGTTTACCCCTATATAATGACTCATGTAGGGAGAGAATATTCAAGTACATGTCGTGTGTTAATACAACACATCGTGTGTTTGGGGTGTTACATGACCAGTTCTAGATGGGGTACACGCCCTTGTGAAAGGCATAAGGGAACTAGCTGTGTAGTTATTATACACATTGTGTAGTCATTTTTTTTAAACATGAATGTTTTCTTTCTCGTATTCCCTTCTTAAGTTTCCAGTTATTGTTAAATGATGATCTTAATCTAAGGCGTGTGTTGACCTTGTAGATTCATGTCGCCGAGACAACCTCGAGTTTCTTGACATGATAGTGATGATGATTATACTCCAGAGATGTTAGGCCATGGGCTACTAATGGATCCTCCAACAGTGCCAGATGTGGCTCCCGCCATTATACCAGGCATAGGCATGGATACGCAGTTCTGTGAAGGCTTTATGCGGTTCATGCAGACCTTTTAGGGAGACCTACCGGTTTCCACATCTATGGTAGAGCTGACGCGTATATTCTAGTAGCTGCATCCACCTATGTTTTTAATGGATGGTAGACCACAGGCTGCGGAGTTATGGCTGGATTCTATGCAGACGATATTTGAGCATCTGAAGACACCTCTTGGGAGGAAGTTTAAGCTCACTACTTACATGTTGCATGATTCCATCAAGATAGGGTGGGATGTTACTACCCAGACTGAGAATTACTAAGACATGGCGTGAAAAGATTTTCAGTTAGTTTTCTATGACTATTTCTTTTCAGATACACTAAGAGTAGATTGACCTTGATAGTTCATGAATCATCGGCAGGGCGCCATGTAAGTGATGGAAAATTATTCCCACCTCACCAAGATACAATGTTTTTAATCTATTCTAGTGGGTGATGAGACATTAATGGATATTCTCTTTGAGGATGGTCTTTGATATTACATTCGAGAACTATTGAATGTTTTTAGGTTTCCTATAGTGCATGATGTTGTGAACCATGCATTGATTACTGAGCAGAACCTGCGAGAAGCTAGTGGTGCAGACCAGGGCTCTTCGGCACCAGTCTCCGTTACTATTTCTACCAGCAAGTGGAAGAGGTAGATTGATTTATCTCACAGGGGTAGTGCTAGTCTAAAGAATTTTTCAGGTGATATTAATGTACTACCTGTGTGGTAAAGAGGGGAAAAAGGGATCTTAGATTCCACATGACCTAGTAGAGTGCCGATCTTGTGGCAAGATGGGTCATCTCCAGCGTTTTTGCAGGGCGTTTCTCCCGACGACTAGTGATATGGGTTTTGTGCAGACTCCACATGTAGGACCTGGACCAACAAATTCTTACTATCCAGGGAATTGGAATACTTCATGAAGTTTAGGCCAATGTGTTCGTCATTGTTATGGTATCCAGACATCGAGACTTCGAAGACATAAGGTTGGGTCAGCTCAGGGTAGCCAGGTTGTGTCGCAGGGCTGTGGTGCTGGGCATGCATATGCAGTGCAACAGTCCCAATAAGAGTAGAATCATGGACCTTCCACTGTCAGAGGTACAATTCTATTTTAATCTATTTTATCTTCAGTAATTTTCGATACTGGTGATACACATTGCTTTATAGCTTTACCCATTTTAGAGATCCTTGGGCTCGGTGACTCCTCTTCTTCTGATATCATGAAGCTAGACACTTCGTTGTGAATTAGAACAACATTTTTGTGTTACTGCATGGAGTTCCCCTAGAGGTTGGTGGGTGTCACATTATATGGGACCTCTATGTCATAGGGATGACGAGCTATGATTTCATTCTCAGGTTGGACAGGTTGGCACCCTTTTGAGCCTTTGTATATTGCAATCAATATAGGGTGAGTTTCTTGTCACTAGAGAGCGGAGAGTTTCTATACAAGGGGGAAAGGGATGTCAAGACGAGCTGAGCTGGACCTGAGCATTGTGGGAAAGGTGGAGTGTCCGCCCATATTGCAACATTATATCTGGATGACTGGGGAACTTTTCAGAAGGAATTCCCTCATGTGGTTAATCATTACAGGGATGTATTCCTAGATGACTTTTTTGATCTACATCTAGTGAGAGAGGTGGATTTCATTATTGAGCTTGTTCCAGTAGTTTCACCGGTGTCATTTCATCCTTACTGGATTGGTACAAAATATTTTCAGGAGATTAAGAGGCAGTTAGAGAAGTTAGAGGTAAAGGGTTTTATCTGACCCAGTACTTCTCCTTAGGGGGCTCCTGTCCTATTTTCGAAGAAGGCGGAAGGTACCCTCATACTTTTTGTGGATTATTGGATGTTGAACTAGTTGATGTTCAAGAACCGATATCCCTTACCGAGGATTGAAGATATTTTTGATCAACTTCGAGGATCACGAGTGTTCTTGAAGATTGACTTGATATCCTGATATTATCAGTTGCATGTTAGACCATTAGACATACTGCATAAAACCTTTCAGGGATGATATGGTATATACGAGTACTTGGCCATGCCATTCAGACTCACAAATGTGTTTGCAGTTTTTAAGGCTCAGATGAATCATGAGTTTCACCCATGTCTAGATTCTTTTGTGGTAGTATTCGTGGGTTATATCTTTGTTTACTCCCACACTCGACATGAATATGCCACACATCATGAGATCATACTGAGTACATTGAGAGAGAATCGGTTATATGCTAAGATCTCAAAGTGCCCCTTTTGGGTGGACCAGATTCACTTTCTGTGTCATATTATCTCAGAGTTAGGAGTTACAGTAGACCCGGAGAAAGTTAGAGTAGTAGTTTCATGGGAAAAGGTGAAGAATGTGGCTGAAATATGGAGTATCTTCAGGATGTCAGGTTACTACAAGCGTTTTATACATGACTTCTCTCGCTTAGCAGCGTCATTGACGGGTTTGACTAAGAAGTGTATGAAGATCGTTTGGTCAGAAGATTGTGAGACAGCCTTTCAGGAGATGAAGGAGAGGTTGACATTAACACCAATCCTGATACTTCCAGAGAAAGGTAAGATCATTACAGTTTACTATGATGCATCACGTACTGGGGTGGGAGTAGTGTTGATGTTGGGTGATCGAGTAGTTGTGTATGGGTCTTAGTAGTTGAGCCCACATGAGAGGAATTACCTCACTCATGATCTCAATTTGGTTGCAGTTGTTCATGGGTTACGCAGTTGGAGACATTATCTCTTGGGAGAAATCTTTTTGGAGGTGCACTATATTCAGGGTTTAACCTATATTTCAACCTTTGATGTATTAGTTGATGCACTGAGTAGGAGGAATCAAATACAGGTAGTGTAGGAGTCCAATAGTGATTGGATGATTATGGATTGATTCTATGAGATGCATTTGGAGGTGCACTATATTCAGGGTCGAACCTATATTTCAACCTTAGATGTGACTTCTACCATCCTTGATAGATTGAGGATGAGATAGCTGTCAGATTCAAAAGGCCTAGTTGTACAGGATTCGGTGGTAAATGAGGACCCTCCTCTATGTTGGATGAGAGGAGATAATGAGGTTCTGTGTATCCATGGATGATTGTGGGTTACAGAGTATATATATGGGGAGTTGATGCACGAATCTCATGCTTCAGCTTGGGAGGTGCATCCTAGAGTTACCAAAATGTACAGTGACTTGAGACATCAGTATTTGTGGTCGGGTATGAAAAGAGAGGTAGTTGGTTTTGTTATGAGATATTCTCCATGTCAGTTGGTGAAGACAGAGCATTAGAGGCTAGCCGAACTATTACAACAGTTACCCATTATAGAGTGTAAATGGGAAGATGTCGCGATGGACTTCATGACTGGGTAGCCGAGGTCACCTCGAGGCAATGATGTTGTATGGGTTGTTCTAGATAGACTAACGAAGGTATCTCACTTTTTGCCGATCAAGGAGACCTTCTATGTTGACGAGCTCGGGAGGTTGTATATCTAAGAGGTAGTATGTCTTGATGGGGCCCCACATTCTAACATTTCAGATAGGGATTCCCATTTTACATCTCATTTCTGTCAGTGTATTCATAGGGCACTGCGTACACAAGTTTTTTTTAGCACAGCTTACCACCATCAGACCGATGGCTAGTCAGAGCGTGTGACACAGGTGATGGAGGACTTGTGGCGTGCATGTGTCCTAGACTTTGGGGGTACATGGGAGAAGGACATACCCATGTTCTATTTTACCTACAATAATATTTTTCAGGAAACTATTGAGATGGAACCATTCAATACTTTATATGGTAGGTCATGTCGATCACCCTTGTGCTCGTTTGAGGTGGGTGAGGTAGCTTTACTAGGACTACGTATCGTGCAGGAGACTTCTAAGCAGGTTCAGTTGATTCAGAAATGGATGACTACTACACAGTCTCATCAAATCTCTTATGTTGATCGTCATAGAAGGCCCTTCAATTTCATGGTTGGGGATCATGATTTATTGCGTGTTTCGTCAAAGTTGGGACATAGAAGTATCATGATTCGGGGTAAACATTCACCGAGGTATGTAGGGATGCTTGAGATTTTGGATAGAGTCGAGCCGGTTTCATATCAGTTGCAGTTACCATAGAGGTATCGGGCAATGCACAATGTATTCCATGTATCTCAGCTGCGCCATTATCACTCAGACCCATCTCATGTTTTTCAGCCCAAGAAGGATCAAATTCTTCTCGATGCATCCTTTGATGAGCATCTGATTAGTATTGTTGATAAGAGCCCGAAGGTTCTCTGAGGTTGGTCAATTCCTCTTGTACGGGTGCTATGGAAACATGGCTAAGTGCAAGACAAAACCTGGGAGCGGGAGACTGACATACATGCTCAGTGGCCAGATTTGTTCTTAGCTTTATCTTAACCGCCCTTAGAAGGGAAATTAGGGAATGAATTAATTTAAGGGGGGATGCTTTTTAGAACCTCATTCTTATTCATGAGGTACGAGTTTCTTTTTTTCCTTTTTCCTTAAATTTTTTTGAGAAAACAATGGAAAAGTGGGAAAAATCCCAAATTTATGGGTACACGCGATGTGCTTTTTTACACACGCCATGTTCTTTGGTATTGTGGGATGAGAATACAGGGCGTGTAGGTTTGACGAAGATTAGGGATGTAAAAACTAACTACACGTCATGTAATTCGTAATACACAAGGTGTAATCAGTTGGAAGGTGAACAAAAATTAGGTGAAAGTAGATGCCAAAGGAATGATAGTACACACCATGTACTTAGTAATACACATCGTGCAATCAAGTCGGTAGATGAATGGTGAGGCTATGGAAAGATGCCACCAGTGGAAAAGTTAATAAATGGAATGTACGCATCATGTACTTGATATTACATGCCGTGTAGTAATGTTTTTTCATTAAAAGTAGGAAGTAGCCTCCTCATTTGGTAGAGGAGGAAGAGAACTCGCGAGGAGCCATGTGAGAGGAGGTCGGGACTTAGAATAGCTCCATATTGCACATCGGAACTCTAATTCTTCCGTCGTCAATCTCGTTTGAACCACACTGGTAGAGCCTCCCCTATTTTTGAATCATTAATTCCAATTATTTACTGAATGGATTTTATTTGGGTTTGAATCGGTAATCATTTATCTCTGATCTGCGCCATTCTTGGTCATTTCGGGAGGCACCTTTCACATATATCGATCAATGGAGATTGAGGTAGGTGGTATTCTATTTATTTCCAACTGTTGAGTTGATTTTGTGCACCGTGGTTCCACACACCGATGTTCAAGGTGTCGTGTGGCTGACTCCTTGGATATTTATATACCTAAAATTTCATAAGTAATCTTTTGGTTTTGTATAAACTGCTGTTTGGGATCATTTCTTGGATCTGGGGAAAACTAGAGGATGTGTTTTCCTTGTTTATCATTATGTCCATGATACCCATGGGTATGCTGTGATTATAATAGGTTTTGAGTTTTCCTAATAGGAAACATATATAAACTGCTTGCTTATTCTTTGGGCTCGTACTGGTTGCTTACTTTTGTTCTGTTTAGCCTCAGGGGAATGTTCTGATGAGGATGAGGGCAAGGTTCTGATTAGCCTGAGGGAAAGGTTCTAATTAACCTGAAGGGAAGGTTTTGATGTCCCTGAGGGAAAGGTTCTGATTAGCTCGAGGGAAAGGTTCTGATTATCCAGAGGGAAAGGTTCTAACAAGTCTGAGGGAAAGGTTCTGATTAGCTTGAGGGCAAGGCTCTTTTTATCCCAAAGGAAAGGTTTTGTATATCCTGAGTGAAATGGTTCTTACATCTGAGGACAAGGTTTACATTGAATATTCACTATGGTTATTTCCTATGTTGTACCTTCCAAGCTAATGCACAGGCTTGGAAATATTAAATAATTATTACAATGGCAATGTAACTTGTAGTAATAGTTACTTTTGAGTACTTCCATGTTTACTACACTTCATTATTGCATACTATTGTTCAATGACAGTTGGTCACGAGCCTTTGGTGGTTGCCTACTGGGATTTATTTTCACACCCTATTTGGGCCATTTCATGGTCCCAAATGGATTATATTGATATATGTATTGATAAGGGCATGGTTCCCTAAACAGGTACATGATTGTTGTAGAGGATTAGAAGAGAATGGGACCAAGCTTAGGCATGCGATGTTGCTGCATTCTTGTTGCACACCTTTGGATTTTCTTGACTATACTTTTTACATTGTGTTGTATTGTATCTGATTCCATTGTATCCTATTTTGGCTGTTTTCATAGAATTAGTGACAAGATGGATCATCATATATGTGACATCTTGTTATCTTTTACTTTAGTTCAATTATCCATTTCGGTTTATATTGTTTACTTCTTCTGCTTTTGTGTTCTTATATTTATTCCATTGTGCTACACTTTGACAAATGGGGGAATAGTTTCTCCACAATCAGTCATAGGCCCTCACTGCTAGTCAGAAGCCTCTAGAATTTTGGGAAATGCACATGAGGTCATGTGACCAATCGGGTTCGGGGCAGCCATTGTGTGGCACCTCGATTCGGGATATTACATGATTTTTTTTATATTATAAATTTTAAATTTTATACAATTAGAGGAGATAGAGTGTGATTCCAAGGCCTGGTGTTCCAAGAATAAATTCTTGAAATGTAATAAATATTTTAAATATAATGCTCATAGTGTATTTTAAATGGGAAAAATAAAATCTAAAAGGTTCATGGATCAGAAATATTTTGGTACCATTGAGTTCTAAACATGGGTTGTACCTTATGTGTGAAATAATATTTATCAGCATGGGATGTTTGTGAAAAAATTATCACATGGATAAATTAATTAATTATTTATTTTTCCTTTTTTATTTTGTTTATTTTGACACAGGGACTATATTCTTCTTTAAATACAAGGCTTTGAATATTTCTCATGGTTGGCCACTAAACCATGGACACCTAGAATCCATTAGAAAAGAGTGTTCCTATAAATTTTTGAAGAGTCCTAACCAGATAGTGTATTGTAGTACAAAATGGAGTTTATGGATATTTCCAAGGATGTAAAAACAACCAATATTCATTAAGGATTAATATAAAATCTATGTAGGGAATATTTAGTGTGTTTTCCCTTATTCTTCATTATCCTAGATGAATGTGAATCAATACCTCAGTAATATTGACACATAAAACATCTGTTGAATTAAATTGATAGAATTGTTTATTTTTTCATTTAAATGTATCCATGTTAAACTTACATCCTTTACCACACAATGACTAGGGTAAATGAATAATGTACATGGTTCATTACTTGAATTTTAGGGCATTTGTTTTTCTATCCCCCTGGTTCTTCGCATGTTCATCATGGAAATTTATTTTATCCAATTATGAAATGGCTTCCAAGTATTATATTGTGGCATGAACAATATTCAACACAATATATCAATATCATTGGTGGGGATCCTGATGTATGGTGTGGTAATGTTGTAATAATGGAAGTGGTTGATTGGAATCAGAATCGACGTATTTGTGGTTTTTGTACCTCTTGATATTGAAGTGTGTTGAAGGTTTTTCTCAACGGCTCATTTTTTGAGCATATTTGAACTTGAATTCAGTTCATCGATGAAGGAAAGTCTCATACGACCTATAATATAATGGTTTCTAAAACGGTGTAGGCTTTGGAAATGTATGGGATGATGTGGAAGAGATATCAATGGATGTGGGAATTCCGATAAACACGGATTTTATATAGGTATTAAACTCCATGTAGGACCCTTGGCTGAGTCACTAGGGTTACAATTGGAGTTATGAATCATACATTGTGTAAACCAGTCACACTCTATGTGACCCCTCTATGACGGCTCAGTGTGTACCTTGGACTGTACATGGACATAGGAAAACGTACACTTCTAGTGCCATGTTTCGTATATGGACATGGACCCTAACACATATACACAGGTTGTTACACGGGAAAGACAAGTACAATTACATGATCAAGAAAAATGGGCAAGGTTTTGTGTGTCTCTACACATCTTTTTTATCTTTTACATGATACGTTTGTTGACGAATAAGTGTTGAGTGAGTATTTACCACAATATCAAACATCTAAAAGGATGAGAAAACTATGTACCCCCCACCCCCCGCTTAACGTGTGTTTGTATCACTTAGTTTCCTTAGTTTGGAATAGTATTGGTTTATTGCATTCCCATGGTCCACCCAATCTATAGTACAGTGTGGAATTACATCCACATTATATGACATTGATCCCTACTAGAGGTCGAGTCTTAGATAGAGTTTTGGTGTCCCTATGGTTGATTGGTATGAAATCCTCTATTATCTTTGATCTCGAGGAGGGGTTTGTGGAATCAACATGAACTCCCTAATAAGGGAGATGATCCTCCATCGTGTAGACCATATCAATAAGGTTTATGGTATCATTGGAATATGATCCCCTACATAGTGAGATAATCTTTATTACTTTCATGTTGCCCTCTAGTTTTTCTTGGTGTGACCCCCTATATGAGTATCAGGGCCATCCTAGATTGGTGTTCTTTCATGGGTAGGGACAATGATCCTGACCTCGTGGTTGAGTTTCTTTTGTGATTGCATGGTTCATCAAGTGTTTTCTCTTATAATGAGGGTTGATTATACTATAATATTAATGTTTGTTGTTGGTTATAAATGATTGGTGGTGTTGTGTCATTCCTAAGGATACTTGGGTGTTTCTATTATAAATTTATTATTAAATTTTATATTGAGATGGTTATACTTGGTGCTTCATATTTAGTGTTTTTTGGTTTTCTACTGAGTATTATTATAATCACCCCTACATGGGATTTCCCTACACATGTCATCTATAATGTATAAGGTGGCCCTATTGGTGGTGTATTGGGAGGGAAGGGATCAGGTGGATCATAGATGGATCTTGAAAGGCCATGGTGTTTACTATGAGCTTTTATTTGAATTTATTCCTCACCCAGGGTTCATGTTGAACTATTTATAGTTTCTAGTTGGGCATGTTTTTGAACACTTTTTCTTCTTTCAGTACATTACAGTCATACACTATTGTGAGATCATAGAAGTGTGATGACATTTATTTAGTTGTTTTATAATTCATCATTGTTTTGTGATTATAGATGTGTGTGTATATAAGTACCTTACGATAATTCATCCTATTTGTACGATATGCATACTCAGTGGTGGTCACCCGCCCCTTGCATATTGGATGATGAATTGGGGTAGTCAAAAATCAGACCTCGGTGGTTAGAGTCATGATAGAGGGGTATCAGAGTAGTCATTTATAACTTGTTTCTAGATTTGGTGACATTGGTTTTGGGAAATAGTGTTCACCCTTTCGAGTTCAAATTTTAGGCCAGAGACTCTCATGTTAGTTCAGATGTCATCATATCCACACACAAAGGCTCTGATCACCTTCCTTTCTACTTTATACATGTAAACATTGGATGCGGGGAAATTTTAATACATTCATAGTATTGGAATTTGTTTTTTTATATCCTTCTTGCTTCAGATCTCTAGATATACTCTTTTGACCATAGTACATCTTGTTTTATTTTAGGATTCGTCCATGAAGATACTCATTTAAGATTACACTAGGCTATTATGAGGATGATCTACCCTGGTATGATGCATTCATAAAGGGGTGTGTATCAGAGACATCACCTCTTGGTGGTTCAAAAGCTATACAACCACCCATTGAGAAGAAACTAACACTGAATGTACTAGCTAAGGATGCACGTAGGATGAGTGTGCTTCACGAGTTCTGAGGTTGAAACCTCTAAGGATTTGTGGTGATACAAACCCCCTGGTGGATAAACACTAGCTAGAGTAATTCACCCATATTTTACAGCTTGTGAGGTTGATTGATGATCATATGGAAGTCTTCATAGTGAACCTTCTTCAGGGATTTGATGGGAAATAGTGGAGCTTATTGACTCAGTAACATGTTGAGATAGCTCTATATTAGTCATACATATATCATCTTCACATGGATGAGTTCTATCTATCCATATTGTGACCAGTTCGTATACATGATATTTTTTCATCTATAGTTGGGAAGTTTGACCATGGCAGAGTACTCAACAAGGCTTACGGATCTCTCTCATTACTCCTTGGATATGATGCATGATCAATTTCTAGAGCATGGATCGTTGACCAGGGTTTACATCAAGATATCAGGGATTTAGTTGTCTAACTTTTCATTCCATCCAATGCTACGGTGATCGAGGGAGCCTTGGTAGTGGAGAGATTTCCGGCAGAGTAGGTGCCAATAGTAGATCTTAGTAGTGGGAACCCAGTAGCTAAGTCCTTGGTAGCAAGAAGTCTAATTCAGTGATAGGGATCCAATCATACTGGAAACATCATGAGGTGATCACATGACGTATATATAAGTGGTGTCTATCTATTAGGGTGGATCACATCATCCAAGAGAGATGTGTTGTTTCTCCTGCAATAGATATAGACATTTGGATAAAAATTTTCTGACTCGTCATATAGCTGATCGTGAGAGGGTTTAGGGGGAACCAAGATGATGATAGAAGACAGATAAGGGTAGTTTAAAAGGAGGAGGACCTATAAAAGGGTATTAATGGGCATCATGAAGTGGTCTTAGGATCAAATTAATACCACCACCACCCTAGGTGGTTCACACCAAGCATTGGGAGATGATGGGTATGGATGAATATAGCTAGAGGATGTGGAGGCATATGAAGTCAAAGCTCCAAAGATGATACATGGTATGATCGTTGTCTTATATAATTTTTTTATAGTATTTATAAACATAGTCATGAGTAATTAATTCCATTACACTTATCTAGTTAGAGATTTAGAGATTTTGGTTGAACCATTATCTCTTCACATTCCATTGAAGACTTCAACATGTGGTGACTCATTGATTGTGTTGTTGTGCCAATAGGTTGCTCTAATTCTTAGAGGTTATTGTTATAAATGGGATATATTTGTATAAAAAATGAGGCCTTATGAAATTATCATAAGTATAGACTAAATAACCTTCTTTCATTCCGAGATTGATTGTTTTAGGCCAAGGATGTGTTGTGTCAATAGTGATGAACTGATGTTTTCATCTGTGGTTGAAAATGATACCCTTGACTAGTATCAAGAGATCATGAATATGATAGGGAAATTCATTACTCACTTGTTGGAAAGCATGACTCTTGGTGTAGTGGAAGAATTATGTTATTAGGTCATTATGGTGGTGGTAGAGTATGGGGAAATATTTCTTGACGATGTACCCGTTATACCTCCCCACTGAGAGATATAACTTTGCATTGACCTACATCCGAGGGAGGAAAAGATAATAGCACTAGTATATCAGATTTCTCCCATAGAGCTCTAAGAGATGAGGGTGATGTTCGAGTACATTGAATATACTGTTTTTTTGAGAACCATTGTTTACCCTGGGCTGCCCAAATATTATTCGTAATGAATTTGAATGTGAGTATGAGGTTTAGTTATGATTATTGGGACATTAATTAGGTGAAGGTGAATAATGAGTATCCACTACAAAGTATTAATTAAATATTTGATTAGTTGAGAGGTGTATGAATGTTCTTAATGATTGAAGTCATATCCAGCTATCACTATCTATGAGTATAGGATGAAGAAATATCAAAGATAGAATTAAATTTTAAATATGGCCAATATGAATATTTGGTGGTGTCCTTCATCATAATAAGAGCCCCATAAGTGTTTATGGGACTCATAAAGTTGATAATTCATCCTTTCTTGGACCGGTTCATGGTGGTATTTATCGATGAAAACCTTGTGTATTAGAAATCTGTTGAGGAGTACATGAGACACATGAGTATGGTCCTAGAGACACTCTCAGAAAACAAAATTTATTGGAATCTCTCATACTGTTAGTTTTTGATTCAAGGGTTTAATTTTTTTAGACACGTCATCTCAATGTATGGAGTAGCGGTGCACTCAGAAAAGTTTAATGGATTTCATTCTTTGGATCCACCAAAGTGTTTTGTTGAGGGTCATAGTTTCCATAGGATGGAAGGGTACTACCCGTCGTTTGTACCCAATTTATCAATAGTTGATGCACACATGAAAGCATTGGTAGGGAAGTGGTAACCTTTAATTTGGAAATAAATGTTCCCACAGTGCTTTCTGGAGCTGAAGTAGATGTTTATGAGTGCTCCCATCAGGAGACTTCTGGTGAAAGATGTCGAGTATATAGTGTTATGTGATACATCAGGGTCCATAATTGGTTCGGTTATGATATATAGGTAAGAAGTTATTTCACATGGTTCACGTTATATGATACAATGTGATCCTAAGTACGTGACCCAAAATCATGATTTAGAAATGGTGACATAACACTAAATATGTGTTGAAACTACATGATGGGTGAGTGGATTATCTTTTACTATGAACACATGAGTCTCAAATACATCTTCTCAAAAAAAATTATCATAATGTTACATAGAGGTAATTGATTTAGTTCATCTATGACTATGAATTCAAGATAGTCTACACTTTCTTGAAGGAGAATGTGGTGTATGATTCTCTTTGAAGAAAATCTGGTTCTTAGTTCCTAGATGGGGTGTCAGATCATTTAGAATCATTGGAGTTTTCCTTAGTAGATAATGTTGGTGATTTATATATTCATTCAATTGTTTTTACCCCAACCCCTTATATATTTTTTAAGTATTATCAATGTGGATGTGCAGATAGTGAGACATTTCATACTCATATATCCATTTTATTTTCTCTGGATGGATATTTGGAAGGTGGGGAGTATGTTATCCTTTTCAGAGGATATATGATGGAACCTTTTATGTTGTGTTGTGAGGTGATGTGGGATCTTATCCAATTTCATTTTTCTATACATATAGATGTGTAAAATATGTACATTGACCGCAAATTTCAGTTTTTGTGTCTTGGAATGAAAAAGGGAATTACATCCTTTAGTTTCCATAGTGGCATTGGGATAAGATTTACATGGACATCATGGCGGTATTACAACTTATGTCTATGTGACATGATTTTTTCTGGGTGACAATAAAATAACTCACCATATTCCCCAATATCCTAGTAATTTAAAGAATATTTCAGAAGAATGCTTGGGATGCCTCTATGTTCAGAAGATAATTTGAATCCATGGAGTTACTTTGATAATCTTCTCTGACTATGATCTTCACATCATATCTCAGTTATGGAGAGGACTGTATGAAGAATTTGGGACTATGTAATTATTTAGCACACCATTTCACACCAAAAATGATGGAAGGTCAGAGCAGACTATTCAATTGTTTGAAGACGTGATACAGGCTTGCATGTTGGTCTTTGGTCGTAGTTGGGAAGACTACCTCCCCCTAGTGGAGTTTGTGTAAAATTAAAACTACCATTACAATATTGATATGTTACTATTCAAGGCATTTTACGAGTGACCCTATAGGTCACCTCTTGGTGGACTGATCTAGGTTATTCAATGCTCATGGGACCCAGGGTTGTGTGAGAAACTATATAGAACGTGAGAATCTTTTGGGAGAGTACGATGAATATAATAATCTATTAAAAGTCTTGCACAAACTGATGATGGAGACATATGCAGTTTGAGGAGGGAGACCATGTGTTCATGATTGTGCCACCTCAATGTTGTTTGAAGTTATTTTTCCATGGAGGAATTATATTTTCGATATTCATTTGTCTCTTCCAAATATAGTGTAGTGTTGGTGCGGTGGTGTACTGATTGTCTCTATTGCCATTGTTGGAATGGGTACAAAACTTCATCTATGTGGCATAGATGAGGAGTTATGTGCATGACTCATCACACATTATCGATTGGAGATAACTGGATATCAAGGATGAAGAAACCATTTCAAAAAAACCTAGTGGAGAATTATGATAAGAAGTATATGATCCTCCATGGGTGATGGATACCCCTTGTGCATGTTTATTGGAAGCACAATAATCATTAGGAGATAACCTTTGAGCGGGATTCCCATATACGAGCATAGTACCCTCATATTTTTTAGAATTAATTTCTTATTTTGGGATAAAAATACTTAATGTGGGGAGAATTTTATGGCTCAGATATCCCATGTATTATTTTTTGATATTATATGGATTATTTTTTAGAACAGGAATTGAGACAACTTTTGATTCTAAATCCATGTGTGACCACATTATAATTTTCTATTATATGAAGTATATTAAATACTATGTGCACACTATTTTCCTAAAAAAGTGGAATAACTCATGAATGTGGTCTGGTATTAGAAATATGAGGGCAGTGTTTATTTAAGAATATGAGTTTTACCCTATGTATGTCATTACCCCTGTCATTGTAGGCCATTCTTTAAAAAGTAATTACTGAATTAATATATATAAATAATTATTTGTTTATTTTTATGTTGTTAACACATCCTAATTTAAATATGTGATCATAAAATTTTCCTATGGGTTAGACGCTAAACCCTGGCTACCAATATGTTATTGAAGGTGAGCATTCTAGCTGAATAATGATAGATCAAGAATGGTTCTTGAATTATTACTCCAACAGATATTGTGGACCCCATAAATGATGAAAGCATAACCTTTATTCATCAATGGTTATTCCAATATCTATGTAGGTCGTTTTATTTTTTTCCATCATGTTTTTTAATATTTGACAACCTCAAATCAATTCCATGATCAAAATTTATACGTGCATTTTCGATAGAATTAAATTGATTGATTTATTTGTTTTTTTAATTCCTAATATATCACTATTCATTCATATTCATCATTTATTGTGAATTTTGAACAAATTAAAAATGGTGGATGTTCATTTTTTATATTTAATGGCTTGTAGTCCCCCCCCCCAATTCTTTACACGCTCATCATTGAAATTTTTTTAGAGCATTATTTTATCATTGATCAGTATTCGATTTTTATAAGACCGTTCTTCAACATAACATATATATTCCATGGTGGATGTTTATGATATATGGTGTGGTCTATGTTTGACAATAAGGTTGGGTGATTAGAAGTTGAAAAAAACAGATTTTTTATTCTCATTCTTCAATGTTTTGAAACACATTGTTGGTTTATCTCGACGGATTTTTTTTCAAGAATATGTGATCTTGGATTATATCTAGTGATAATGATAAGGCTATTCAACCCTCTGATATATAGTTTTTTGAAATGGTTGAAACTTTTGATATGTAGGAGGTGATATTGTAGATAACTCGATGGATCTAGAAACCCCCAAGCCACACTGTGTTTATTTTTTGATTACAAAGTGTGTGATCCTTGTAGTTGCAAAGGGTTGTGGATAGAGTTTAGAATCACAATCCCTGTAACTCAATGTAATTATGTGTGATACATTTGTTATGTCTTAGTATGTACCTCATAGGGTACCCAATCATTGTAAATGTTATATGGATAGTTCCATGTTGTACACTCAGACACTGACATGGGCACTTGTACACATGTTGGTACCTTCACTGGCTAAGTACACCCACATGGCTAGGTGATACAGGTAGGGTGTCATGTGTCTCTACTCACTATTTACTTCTTCAATAGACTATGTATGTTGATACCTACAGTCCATTTGATACATTACCACCAGGGTAGACTTGGGGATAGCTGGACACGATTGTACACAATGTACATTCTATGTACCCCTTTAAAGAGTTATTGTACCTACTGTTTCATTTGTTTGGAATAGTCTTGGTTGAGTATGTTTCACTTTTCCAATCCCATGAGGTTATAGTTTGGTATTAAATCCACATCACAAGACTGTGATCTTCACTATTGTCTTAGTTTCAGATATAGATTTGCTGTCCCACCATGAGACTAGAGGTAAATCCTCTATCACTTTTATTCCATATGTGTTGTTTGTTGAATTGGTGTGACCACCTGGAGTAGGAATTTGGTACTCCATCAACAATATAGTATTAGTATATTTTGTGGTATCATTATCATACACTACGCTACATTGTGGGTTGATCTAGATTGTGTTCACGGTTCCCTATGCAGTTTTAGGCGTTGCCCCATATCTTTGTATCATAGTATTCTATGACTGATGAGATTTCATTAGCATGGACCAATGATCTAAAAATCATTTTCAAGTGTATCTAGAGATATCATTGATAATGGAGTGGGTTGTATTGGAAGAAGTTTTTATTTAAAAAATATAATTTGGATGGTAGTTGGTTATGACCTCGTAGTGTTTGGGTGTCCTTCCTTAGTATATCTAGGTGTTTCTATTATATATTGATTTTTATATATTTTATTAATTTAACAATACTTGGTGCTTCATGTGTAGTGTTTTTAGTGATTCGTACTGGGTGTTGTTATACCAAACCTTGTATGAAATTTTCTTGCATGTGTTTTGTCTTATAAATATGATGACCCATTTATAGGTGTCTTGGGAGGATAAGGAGTTAGTGGAGTGTAGCTGGAGATTGATAGAATGAGGTGTTTTTTGAGGGATTGTATTTGAATTTACTCATCACCATTGGAGTATGTTTGACTATTTATAGTTATTGGTTGGGATTGAATTTTTTCCTTTTTTATTCTTTCAATAAATTATTTTTATACTCTATTGTGGGACTTTAGATGTATTCATGCATTGGTTTAAGTTGTTTTACATTTAAAAATTTGGTTTTCATGGAGATGTGTGTGTGCATATAGGTACTCCAGGATAAAAACTCGCCTTTTCAGATATTTCTACGTGGAAATGCTCACTATCACCTATCTTATTGCAGGTAGTCTTATGGTAGTCACATGTCAGACCCCGATGGGTCGAGCAATGACAATGCTACCATTGTGAAGCTTTAGATGCTCCTAGATGCACACCACTCCCAATGTGGCTAGATAGAACTCCTATCTAAAGAGATGATTAAAATATAACAACTTAAAATTGTTGTACCCCTCTCTCTTGGATTTTAATGATCATAATCACTCTTATTTTGTTCTAACTTGTTTTCAAGTGTTTTTGTGGATAGGGAAAAGGTTGCCAAGGAGTTGGGCCAAGAAGGACTGAAAGTAGACTCTCTGAGTCTACCGGCCAACCAGTGGATTCCCACCGGCTAGCCGGTGGTCTCTGGCAGTAGCAATGGTTTCTGTCCAGAGCCACCGGTCAGCCGGTGTGAGCTCCCCGGCCAGCCGGTGTTGTCACCAGCCGGCCGGTGGCTGACCACCGGCCGGCCGGTAGAACCTGGGCAGAGAGCTTGCTCTCTGTCTGGAGCACCGGCCAGCCGGTGGCTCAGGACCGGCCAGCCGGGGGACCACCGGCCAGCTGGTGAGACACCACCGGCCAACCGGTGTGCCCAGTAAAACTAGCCATTGGGCTTTGACCAGACTTGTACTTCTGACTCCCAACGGCTCCGAAGGCCTCTCCAACGGCTCTGAAGACCCCCAACGGCCATTTGGGTGTTCCTATCCTATAAATAGGGGACTAGGAAGCCCCGGAAATGTATAGTAGCCCACGGGAACATTTTTCGATCATTTGGCGAACCTCCGGCGCATTTCTTCAAGGATCCCCACCTGCTCCAACTCACTTCCACAACCAAGGAGCACCACCATAGAATCTTGGGAGCGGTCTTCATCATCACCAATATATCCATTGGCGCCCAAGACTTCTCCTCTTTACGGTTTTTATTGTTTTATCATTTTGAGCATTATTTTGAGTTTGTGCATACAAACCCTTCTTTCTCTCATCCTCCCTTTGTTTGGGTTTTCACACCACCTTCAAGGTGTGAAGAGGTTAGTCAAGTCTTCCCTGTAAAAGACTTGAGTCATAGGTGAGCTAGCCTTCACCTGTAAGAAGGCTAGTGGGTTTCTTGCTACAACCAATCAAAAGCAAGCTGTAATAGGTTTCTAGGCTGCCTTAAAGTCTAGTGGGTTTCTTGCTACAACCATTAAAAAGCAAGCTGTCGTATAAATCTCTCAACGGTTGAGTTGGGAGTGGAGACGTAGGCCTTGGATTTAGGCTGAAATCTGTTATCAATTTTGTGTCTTGCCTCTTTTATTTCCGCTGCGCTTTAACATTTTCTTAAATTGTTAAACTTTTTTAAAAAGGCAATTCACCCCCCCTCTTGCCATCTCTCTCCATCCCAACAATTGGTATCAAAGGGAAGTTTGTGTAATACCTTAACCGGTTACAAACTTAAGATCCTTAGTGATGGCTAATTCCTCGCATGCTCCCGATGGGTATTCTATGACTCGGGCTCCATTCTTTGATGGAACCGATTACACTTATTGGAAAACTCGCATGATTACTTTTCTTAGCAGCATTGGTTATCCTATCTATAGGATTGTAATGTAAGGCTATACTTTATCTAACAAGGATGATTCCAAATGGACCCCTGAAGACATTGCCAATTTTGAGCTTGATGGCAATGCCATGATTGCTCTTCATTGTGGGCTAGACCGTAATGAATTCAACCGTGTTTCTACTTGCTCCTCTTCTTATGAAATTTGTAAACTTTTAGAAGTAACCCATGAGGGCACTAACAAAGTGAAAGACACTAGATTAGACATGTATCACCAAGATTTTGAATGTTTCACCATGCACCCACACGAATCAATTACTAAAATGTTTACTCATTTTACTGACGTTTGCAATGGAAGAAAATCTCTTGGTGAGGATGTTTCTACAGAAACGATGGTCAAGAAGATTCTTTGGGTCCTACCAAGCTCATGGGCACCAAAGTTGACTGCAATTCAAGAAGAAAAAGATGTCAAGAAAATGCCGGTTGAAGAGCTCATTGGATCCCTCATGACCTACGAGATCACCATGAGGAGGAAAGCTGAAAAGGAAGACAATCTCATCAAAACTCCAAAGAACATCGCCTTCAAAGTCCAAAAACAAGAAAGCTCATCCTCCTCATCTTCTTCCTCTTCAAGCGGCGATTCAGAAATCGAGAACCTTGCCTGCAAGATGCACAAATTCATGAAGAAGAACAAAAAGAAGAAATCTCGCAAGGCTCGAAAGGAATAACTCGACGAAAAATCCGAGCGCGAGGTAACATGCGATGGGTGCGGCAAGAAAGGCCATTATAAGCCCGATTTCCCACTCCACAAGACAAGGGCCAAGAAAAAGGAAAAGAAAAAGGCATTCAAGGCCACTTGGAGTGATGGCTCCTCATCCTCCTCCTCCTCAATAGACAACAGTAAAAAATGTCTAATGGCATTTCATGAGGTAACCTCTTCCGACTCCTCTTCCTCTTGTTCTTCCAATTCATTCAATCATTTATCTTACGAGGATCTCCAACATGCGAGAGATCAATTGGAGGAAGGTTTTCACAAACTTTCTTCCAAATTTATTTCTTTAAAAAAGAAATTCAAAATTCTTTCTTCCGAAATGGATCAACTTCTCAAAGAGAAGGAAGACTTGTCCCTCAAGATCCAAAACCTTCCCGATGTTGATTCTATGGAATCAACAATCAAGAATTTAAGGGAATACCTAGCTAAGTTCACCGTAGGTGAACATAACCTTTCGATGCTCTTTGGTTCCCAATGCATATCTAGAACCACCCAAGGGCTTGGCTATTCCAAGCAAGCTTCCTCTTCCCATTCTCCTACTATTTTTGTAAGGGGGAGCTCCCAATATAAATTTTGCAACTATTGCAAAAAGATCAGGCACATAATTTACGAGTGCGACTGCAAAAATGCCCGGTATGGAATGCCCAAAAACATTTCCATTAGCGATGAATTTCATAGGATAAGACCCACCACAAGACAAGTTTGGATTGAAAAATCCCTTTTAGCGAGTCTCTCCGGACCAAAATTTGTCTCGGTTCTAAAATCCTCTCCCCGGTGATTTGTTGTTTTTATTTAGGGCGAGTTTAGATCGTTTAAGCCTTTTTGCGATTTTCTTTCAAAACGTTCAATTAAAAACTTTTAATTCAAAAAATTATTTCAAAACATTCAATTCAAAACTTTCAATTCAAAACATTCAATTCAAAACTTTCAATTTAAAACTTTCAATTCAAATTTCAAAAATTTCAATTGGTTTAAAATCTCTATCTTGTTTTTCAATCCTTTCCTTCAATCAAATTTTATGCCCCGTGCTATTTTGATAATCACAAAGGGGGAGATTTCCTTGGTTGATTGGGGGAGAAATATTTCTCTCATACTTTGCTTTACTTTTCAATTTATCCTTTAAACCATGCCTTTCATTTCAGTCTTTTACATTGCTTGTTTTGGTGATTGTGATCATCAAAATAGGGGGAGATTGTTGTACCCCTCTCTCTTGGATTTTAATGATCACAATCACTCTTATTTTGTTCTAACTTGTTTTCAAGTGTTTTTGTTGATAGGAAAAAGGTTTCCAAGGAGTTGGGCCAAGAAGAACTGAAAGTAGACTCTCTGAGTCTACCGGCCAACCGGTGGATTCCCACTGGCCAGCCGGTGGTCTCTGGCAGTAGAAATGGTTTCTGTCCAGAGCCACCGGTCAGCCGGTGTGAGCTCCCCAGCCATCCGGTGTTGTCACCAGCCAGCCGGTGGCTGACCACCGGCCAGCCAGTAGAACATGGGCAGAGAGCTTGCTCTCTGTCTGGAGCACCGGCCAGCCGGTGGCTCAGGACCGGCCAGCCGGTGGACCACCGGCCAGCTGGTGAGACACCACCGGCCGGCCGGTGTGCCCAGTCAAACTAGCCGTTGGGCTTTGACCAGACTTGTACATTTGACTCCCAAAGGCTCCGAAGGCCTCTCCAACGGCTCCGAAGACCCCCAACGGCCATTTGGGTGTTCCTCTCCTATAAATAGAGGACTAGGAAGCCCCGGAAATGTATAGTAGCCCACGGAAACATTTTTCGATCATTTGGCGATCCTCCGAAGCATTCTTTCAAGGATCCCCACCTGCTCCAACACACTTCCACAATCAAGGAGCACCACCATAGAAGCTTGGGAGCGCTCTTCATCATCACCAATCAATCCATTGGCGCCCAAGACTTCTCCTCTTTACGGTTTTTATTGTTTTATCATTTTGAGCATTATTTTGAGTTTGTGCATACAAACCCTTCTTTCTCTCATCATCCCTTTTTTTGGGTTTTCACACCACCTTCAAGGTGTGAAGAGGTTAGTCAAGTCTTCCCTGTAAAAGACTTGAGTCATAGGTGAGCTAGCCTTCACCTGTAAGAAGGCTAGTGGGTTTCTTGCTACAACCAATCAAAACAAGCTGTAATAGGTTTCTAGGCTGCCTTAAAGTCTAGTGGGTTTCTTGCTACAACCATTAAAAAGCAAGTTGTCGTATAAATATCTCAACGGTTGAGTTTGGAGCGGAGACGTAGGCCTTGGATTTAGGCCGAACTCCGTTATCAATTTTGTGTCTTGCCTCTTTTATTTCCGCTGTGCTTTAACTTTTTCATAAATTGTTAAACTTTTTTAAAAAGGCAATTCACCCCCCCACCTCTTGCCATCACTCTCCGTCCCAAAATAATTTTATATAATCATGACTATAAGTCACCAAAATCAAATAATTCCCTATAGAGCCCTGATAAATACTCTCCACTGGGACCGCCATATAATTTCTATGCGTTCTCATTAAAAAAAATATAACTAAATTCATCAAGCAATTCATTATATTTTTAGGGGTCTAGCTCAACCCCAAAAATTGGAGGCCACTATAACTAAAACTCAAAATTTTTTGTAAAATTGAAAACATACTCAATTGATACTTTCTATGAAATATGTTTATTTATGTGAGGTGGAAAACTATAAAGCCACCAGAGTGTACATCCTCTTATACAAGACCCTTCACTAAAGCATATCCACAAGAAATATCATCCTCCTGATCATGTTGTGGAATGCTATTTTACAATCATCATGGATGAATACTGAAATATAATCATGATGCACCCCATTCAATGAGTATATCGTGTGATATGAATTAAGAAGGACGTATAAACCGCAAATCCCTCATATATGATGCATGTACAAATTTTTTCTGTTAAGCTAGGGCCTATATGTACTGATTTCACAAGTGTGTTTTTAGAGTCTTGGTGAATTGATATATCCTCAAAAAACTAGCATTATAGCCTCTTTCCTAGTACCTAAGCATGAAACACTTTAACACTATTTCTGGAGTTCCCAAACCAATATCACAACTAGAAAATCTCCAAAAATCTTTCCTACGATGATCACTCCTTTAATACAACTCTATCATCACCTTTACCCTTGGAGACTTCTTGACTGGTGGTAATCCAAGTGTGGCCCCCAAGCCCATATCTAATAGGTCAGGTGATGGTGACCGGTGCCTATTAGGAACAACACATACATGTGCAGTCTTATACTAAAATACCGATACACATGAAGAAATATCCAAATACCCACACAATGTTGAATAGTAAAACACATCTTACACAAAAACGCATGTATATAATATATCCCACATCAGAGTATGAAACATTTACAAGATATAAAAAAGGTCCAAACACATGCCCATCAAAACTAATGAAATAGTGAAACCTACTATTTATAAAGGAGATATTATCCAATGAAACACCTCATCCACCCTTGATTAGTCTATCTAAATATTCTCATCCAACTGATGGACCTCTATGTACTTTTTCAAATTTCATGTCATCACTATAAAACATGAAATATGGTCCCATAGCCCATGATGCGGTGGTTATAGAAATATATAGTAGGACACCCCAAAATCATCCAACAACAAAATTCAAAAGACTACTTAGATCATCCAAAAGGTATGTTTATAACAATATGAGACATAATAATAAGAAAAATAAACCTTAAGATACTCATGATAGACTCCAAGTCTCAAAGATATCTCTACTATTGTGTCAGCAATAGGATTCAGCTCGATACTTCAATGTAGTTCTTATATGAGTGAACTCGCTCCATCATCCATGCTATCAGTAATGGGGACCATTCAAGGAGTCTTGATCATTATTCCTGGCCATAAATTACTCACTAGATCTCCAAATAACCTAACACATAGATAGGGGAACTCACCAAGTGCTCATGGGTGACACCACACACCACATATATAACAACCTTCCATGTATGAGAGTGTAATTTCACATAAGTTTGTAAAGACAATTCCTCAAACCCCAACAAGGGAATAAGAATAGATTATATAGGATTCCACTCTAGTTTCACAAAGTGATAGAAAAAAACACAATCTTATACTAAACTCTTAGAGGTGATCACAATACATTCATAAAGGAAAAATGTCAAACTATACCCTTAGAGGGTTGGACCAAGGGAATGAACCCTACTAAATCTAGTTTATACTAATGAGGAAGATGGAAAGTAGTTCCCCTAGGAAAAATACAATGTGATTACAAACAGTATATTATGTGTCTTTCCTTCATCATATCTTCTCATGTATCATCATATCACATGACATGTGATTACCCAAATACCTGATGTGTTATTTTAGATACATGGTGTATAAGGGTTGGTCCGGTACTCATCATACTGCAAACCCATTCCTTTGTACACAATAAATTGCATGTGTAAATCGTTCCACGACTATGTTCCTGGCCACACCTGAGTACTAGTTCATGCATATGTACTCCGGTCTTTCCCATGTGTCTAGTTATGTCTATACACTTGGACCCATAGCCAATACACTGAACTTCTACCTAAATCTCTCACATAATGTGAGACATGTTACCTAAAATGTGATATTTTTATATACATGTATACCCATGAACTATAAGAGGGGACCACACAGTGTGTGTTCTACTATATTTTTGTTTGTGTTTTCATGAGTTTCATATTAACCATCAGTTTTCTTCAATTGATTCACCACATTGATATACCGTCAATGATTCCACCCATATAGACATAAAAAGGCATGAATCTAAGGGTGACTAACCATAATAATTCATCAGTGATCAAAATAATACCAAGGATATACTCGAAACACATCTCCCATGAGACCACATCATAACCACACACCAAAGAATGGGTCGGGAGTCTATGATCTGATCACAAACATCCTCTATCTCTTATGTATCTCAATCAAGTATTTGTTCTCGATCTCAAAACAATAGTTATGATTTGTTTCATCATATAATGTTTTTGTGATGATCATTAACTATGTATTTGTTAAACCACTGGCCAAATGGAACACCAACAACGAACGCACCATGAACAAATGAAGAAGAACAAAAAACATAGATGAATAATGATACTTAGATATTATTCTTGTGGTAATTGATTATTTACAACTATATTGACAAATGAAGAAACAAGTAATATTAAAATTTTAATTTCTAGGAAGATATATTTGTACCCCACAAAATGATCAACCATTGAATACAAATATTTTAATAATTGATTTATGTTCATTATGGAATATAAAATATGGATTATATCTAAATAAAACTATATCCTACCTCATGTAAAGAATTATCACTAATAAATAAAATATTTTTCTTTTCATTATTGGGGAGATCCATGAACTCTTATTTTTGGTGATCCCAATAGTAATCCAATTTTCAATCCATGATCATGATGTCTGACAATGCACCCCCACACAATCCTCTAAAATACCTTGGGTTATGAAGATAAATCTACATTTGGATATAATCAGATGTTAATATAGGACATATGGTCTTGGGTGATAATAAACAATTAGTTAATTAATTTAATTCATTATTTATCATTCCCCTCATGATCGAACTCATCCCAGGCATTCAATGCACTCTAAGGTTATTTCATAGGTAGGTTGAACCCCATATTATATGTTTAATTGTGGTCTCATATTCTTATTTTATGAATCCATTTGAGTGTTATTCCATTATTTCATTAAAAACATTTGAATTATAAAATAAATTTAATATTAATATTATATAAATATTGAGTCTCCCCAGTCCTTGGAATCTTTTTTGGATTAAATTCCCTTCTCCAAAATTAATCCTTAAAATATGTTAAATTCATACAATGGAAAAATAGATTGATTACTATATTATTGGAATGACACAATGTATCATGGTATGGTCTATATAATTTCATCTTACAAGGAAATAATAGAGAAAAATTTGATGATACCAAACATTCCAGGTCAAACTCTTGATGACATTAAGAAAAATTATTCTCTTAGATGTAATAGAGTATTAAAATTTTGTATATTTAATCGACACTTCCATCATTAATATAGAAATGGTTTATAGATTTAATTATGATTTAAAACCTCGGTATGCAATAGAGGTGGTAATTAAATTAAACAAAGAGAATAATAATTAAATAGCATATATAATAAAATTTTAATAAAGTAAGAATGATTTTTAAAATAGGTTTAGGATATTAAAATTAAACTTTAATTGAAAAAATCAATCTTCCTAATATAACCAATGATAACACATTTCACTAATACCTTGGTGGGATTGACTTTTTATCTATATTATTATAGTCACTCTTGACTTCAAATTTAGAGAATAAGGGATATAAAAGACTCTAGTAAACCTCTTGGGTGATGAAAAATAAGTAACTCTCTTGGATGAGAAATAATAGAGGAAATTTCCTATGATGTGGGGAAATATGTAATTCCATGTTCCACTATTAAATTCTCTCAATGGGATAATTATATTACTTCAACGCCTTTATATTTATATAATAAAGAGTTATAAATAACATATACATAATATAATAACAAGGAAATGAAAATTATGTGTGTTAATTATCCTCAAAATGATATTTGGTGAATTAAATAGACAGTAGAAGTGGTTTAAATACCAAACCACTCTTGGTGGTGCATTATTAATCTCCAAATATAACAAAATGGCATTGATTTTAATTTTTTGAGAAAAATGATTTATATGAATGTTCATGAAATAATTTTATGATTTATCACTCATGACACGATGCATGTGATTTCAGTGATTATGACTCTTATGACCATTAAGGATGTTCATGAATTTTTCATTATTTCTATAAATAACCTTTATGAAACAACAGAAGTCCTAATATTGTTTATTTTTTTAAATAAACATTGTTATAGAATATCCTAAAAAAATATTTCAAGAAATTTTTTCAATAAGTGAGATCATTTAGACTTCACATCACACACAATTGATAACAAACACAATCTTAAAAATTCCCTAAAATATTTTTTTATCATCCAATTATATGTAATTTTTACTAGTGTTGGTATAAAATATTGTCTAATTATGGAATATTATGTAATGTATATGCTTGATTCCCTATGATACATATATGTTCTTATTTGTCCAAAAAATGGTAAATTTTGTATGAAAATGTAGTTTTTATGGGTTTCCAAGAGCTGTGAAAACAGTGTTGTGTAAAATGAATATGGTGATAGGTAATAATCAATATTAAGTAATGGTTAACTGAATTTATACATCAACATAAAAGATTAAAATAATTAAAGACATGTATGTAATGGAAAATTCATAAGCAATTACCTGAAAATTACACTTAGTATATTTTTCAGAACATCCAATGTATAAGATCTATAATTACAGTCAACAAAACTACATATATAATTTTATAAAACATTTATTTTTGTTGAGATATGTAACGGCTTATTAGATGTTCTAGAACATTTCTAATATTTTTTCTATAATATTTTCATATATTATTGAATAATTTTTTAAAGAAGTATTGATGTATAGAAATTTTAGAATGATTATTTCTTATATGTGAATAATTTCAAATTGAAAATATTCCAAATATGTGAAAATATAGATCATTGAATAATTATTTCTGGAATGATATATTGGATGAAATATTTCCTTAATTAGATTAAAAAATAATGTTATCTAGAAGGAAAATTAATATGAATATTATAAGAAATAATTATTAAATTAGAGGTAGTACTATAAGAATAATTTCTTAGAGGACAATTCAAAATTAGTTTCAGAAGAAGTATCTAGGAACGATAAATTATAATATGAAATACACTGCTGAATTTTTAAAAATGTTAGTTGGTATATATGGGTTTTTAGTGTTAGTGAAAAATCATTAATTTAACGTTTTTAAGGGGGGTTTATAAGGGTTGATGTGTAATTTAACCATCATTTTCTAGAAATTTGAATGACCAGTTGGTCATTTCATGACACCACCTGTCATTCCAAGAGGTTTTATAGGGTTGAAAATGTTCTAATTTGAGGCTGAAGGCCATATTATAAAGGTATAACCATATAAAGTTCCCCTCAACCATAAAAATGGGATTATCCAAAAAATATGGCCTTCAAGATTTTTTTCGAGGCCTGGCCAAGGGAATTTGATCTCATCCTAAAGAAAGGGTCCGCAAGATGAAAAATAAATCCATTCCATGAAGACATGGACTATTTTTTGTGGATTAGGAAAAGGGTGTTTCTCTATGGCCTGACCAAATGAGTCACAATATGTTAAGTCCCATTAAGGGGTGTCCCACCTCATGGTTATTGGGGTCACCTCACTAATAGTTATTTTTATGGATGATAGGACTATCTAGGGAAGTTTTTTCACATAAAGGCCATGTGATGTTATGGTTAGGTTGGGTATCTTATAGTTTTTCATTATAATGAGAGAATAATAATAACATGGGGTTTTTAAATTGGATATACCATTTGGATTCCCTCACTTTTTAGTCATATATGTTGGGTGAGGCTAAAACCTCATAACTTTCATTCCTCTAATTTCAACCTACATGATCTATAGTGATTATATGTGGGACCCATCATAATTTAAAGGAATGGTTTTATTCTTCTTCCCTAACTCATATTCCTCACCATAAATGCATAATATTTATGTTTCTAGGATAGTGTTTATGTGATAATTCCACTGGATCATTCTGGAATCATATCACATATTCGGTATTCTATTTTTTGTAGACAAAGTGGATCCCTTAAATATAATCATGAAAAGATTCATGTGGTTTGATTATGGAATGTCTCTAGTCAACATTTTTGTGGGTTTTTCATAAATTTGGTTCAAATTAGTTGATAAATTAAAATAATAAATTGTTATTTTATATGTTAAAGTATGGGGTAGTTTCCAAGGGTGGTAATCAAAAATTCGCTCAAGGACTTAGTTGAGGGATATATCTTGGCGAGTATTCACTTGGACATTACCGAGGTATTAATTTATTAAAATAATATTATTTTAATTTATATATTAACTGTAGTTGATTAAAAACTAATTGGGTTTATTTTTTAATGTTAGGTAATTATGATGATAGTCGACGGAATGTTATGACGGGAAAATATAGGAGATGGTGACAATTATTTTTAAGGGTAATAACTATGACTGAGTTAATTGGTTTTTTAACATATCACTACCATTTATATAATTAAATATGTATTGAGATATTTTATTGATTTTAACTTTTTTTCATAAAATTAATTTATAATTGATTTTTTAAAAAGAAATCAATGATAAAAAGGGATCTTTATTGGTCCGTGACTGACACTCAGACACTATTTTGAAACCTCAGTCACTGTGGTCAAGAGATTAATTATTAATATTTGTTATGCGACCTTAATACCCTCCACTGGTATAAATAAATCATAGATGTCCCTTTGATAGTTTCCATTGTTTCCTTCAATTAGGGTATGCTTATGAATTGGGAATGATTCGTATAGGGATTGGATATTTTAAAGATTTAGATTCAATAAATTCTCATATATGCTTACTTTTCTAGGGGTGAGTGTTCCAAATCAACTCATATATGGGTGTATTAGAGTGGATATACCATAGAAAGGATTTATGTTGTTGGGTCATGTGATTGGATTGTGCATTTTCAACATGGTTAGTTATGTATATATTATATTATGCTATTGTGGTTAGATTAGTTTATATTACATATATGATGGATTAAGACATGATTTGGGTGAGTATATTATGAGGATAGTGATTCACATGAGTGGAAAACTATAAAACAAGAGTATTGGAAAGAGGTAACCAAAACCATATGGGGTGTTGGGATTATGATGTGACCTAGAAGACCAATGATGCTCATTAGTATTTTTTTCCAAGGAGAGGGTTTATACATAGTATATAACATATTTTTATCCATATTTTAATGTGTTTATGATAATCTATTTTGATATTGACAGTCTAATCCTATAAAATATTTATATTTTGATGATATAATAGATGGGATGGTTTTGGGGTGGTCATTGCTCCCCTAATGATTTAGATGCAAGAGATTTGAGTTTTATACATGTGGGATAGTTATATCCCAAATGAGTATGATATGTGTTGCATCTAAGGAGGCTGGTTATCTCCCAGATGATTATAATATGTGATGGTATATACTGGAAGAAAACATATACCTCAATGATTATGTATATAGTGATATTTGGGTGAGTATATTATACTCCAGAAGATTATGATATGTGGTATAATTGAGTGGGGTTTCTATCCCACATGTGATTAAGAAAAGTTTAATTTTTTCTTACAAATTGATGAGGGGATATACATGTGATATAATTCTCCAACAGTTGTCTTGAATATGTATGGATATAAATCAGATAATATATTTATCCTTCTAAGTCTTATAATGATATGATAAATAATGGAAATACTATAAGGAACATATCACACCATATGTATATTTATGTAACATGATCGGTGATAAATCTTATGGGAGTGAATCAATTTTGTTCACCCTCATATGTCATAATAAAAATTGAGGATTAATGGTAATTTTTGACCTTAATATTTCAGTTGTTTTTTTAATTTTTTTATGAATATAAAATTTTACATGAGCTATATATACTGGTTAGGGTTGTAACATCATTGGTTGCGGCCCACTATGTTATACTCAATCCTAGATTAAGAAGCCCATGTATATTGGTAGCTGATAAAAACTCATGACAACAAGTACAAGTGTCAAAAATTCCATGTGTTGTTTGGTTCAAATAGATATCTTGAATGAATTCCACATATGGGACTAGGTGGAGACCTAGGGTCATATATTATTTTTTAAAATTAATTTAAAATATGTTTGTGTGGTATATAATTTTTCCATGAGAGATCAAGTTG
Source organism: Viscum album (assembly GCA_963277665.1). NCBI lineage: Eukaryota > Viridiplantae > Streptophyta > Magnoliopsida > Santalales > Viscaceae > Viscum > Viscum album. The sequence continues at coordinate 94,082,866 of OY728164.1, forward strand.
GTGTCTTCCTATCATGTGTGACACTTTTGTTAACTCAATTTTTATGACATGGGTATATTGTTTATCTATGATGGATTTGAATACGATATCGTGGATATTTTGATAAAATATCATTTTTTATTCTATCATTATCACTAATTAGATAAGATGGTGAGTCTCCCTATGGTGTGACCTTATATCCTCAGCTCTAGTCGAAAGAATCTAGCATATGGGGAGGCTTGCTTGGGGACAAGTGGAAAACTAGTTTTTGTAACTATAGAGTGACCCCATTTGGGAAGATACACCTCCCATAGTGAACTAACTACCCATTATGGGTCCATCACTAGGAATAATCAAATCATCAAACATTCCATAAAATTTCTATTTCATTCTTCAATAATTTTTATATTGTGTTATTATATTTTTAGTAAATACATTATTTTATCTTTTAGTTATTAAATTTTTCATTTATCGAATTTGGAATTTATATTAGTAAAGTTTGACATCAAATATGTCATATGACAAATATAAAAACCATTTTTTTTCTTATATATATTTTTAATATACCTATTATTTTTTTAAAAGATAGGAAGTGAGTCATCATAGAATTCTGAGTCCCAGAGATCCATGGTATTGAAATTTTATAAACATTAAATATATTAATATCATGTGAATGTAGTTTTTGTGGGATAATGGGATTAATACGAAAATGAGACCCATATTGGAAATATAAAACCATTTTTGAGTCTAGAACATTAGTGTTACTTTGGGAATGGCATGACCTTTGTCTATATTGGGTGTTATGGGAAGGTGTAGTCATCAACATATTTGTAATTTAATTATTTATTTAGTTAATTAATTATTATATAACCATAATATAAAATACTATATATAAATTCATTAATGAAAAGTTACAACGGTTATTCAAAAAACTCTAAGATTGGGAGTGGAGTCATTGGATGGGATCTTGGTGAATGCCAACAGATCATGAATGATTTTCACCAATGGAATTTTTGGATCTCACAAATGATGACAGCACCATTTTTTTCTATATTCATGATCAATCAAAATCTAAGGTAGGTCATCTTATTTCCATTTCTATATTTACTTATTTTATTATATCTAAAATGACACAAATCACATCCCCCGTCAGATCTATTCCTATTTCATTCATGTTTAATGGATCGGGTTCATCCTCATAATATTTTGGGAATCGATTTTATTTTTTTCTTGGTAAATTATTAATTGTTATAGTGAACATAAATAAATGAAAACACGTATCAAAGTTATAGTTTATTCGTCTTTGGTGATTTTTTCATTTCTTCTCATTTATTTTCTCTATAATCATGAAACGTATGTGGGAAAATGGTTCTAAATTTTTTTTTGTATTTGATCTTTGGATGAAAATTATATTGTATGACATATTTATCCCATGGTCACAGTATAACAATCAAGGGATCATTTGTGTTTTAATGATAATTTTGGATGATCATAGATAGATCAACATTGGATTGGGGTTTTTTTATTGTGTCTTCATGTGTAACATGTGCCCTGGTGTGACAAGAGTTGATTCATGAGTATATCTGATGGATAGAATCTGTACACTAGTGATAGTGAAGTTCATTCAACCTAGATCCCTATTTTCATAGAATTATTAAGGGAAATATCGATAGTGGAAATAATATGATTGAAAATATTGATAAACCTATTGGTTCTATAAAATATCATGTTACTTGGCATGTTTTTCATAGAACACACGTCATTTAGGACCCTACTACAGTGGCTAAGGTTTATACATGATATAAAATATCACAAATCATGTGACTCAGATATAGATGATTAGAATATTCCCATGGAATATATGGGGACAGACATATTTAGATACATATAAACAACCAAAGTACATGATCATGACCCAGTACAATGGTACGATCTAGTATAAGGGAACATCTATATGAACACATGCAGGGGTTGGTGGAACAACAAGTGTCAACTCGGCATTTTCAAATTATGTACCCCCCAAACAAATTCCATGTATATGGAGGATTACTTCTCATGTGGGATAGTGAGATAGTGTAAGATATTAGGGCTGACTAGACATGTTGTTTGTTGGTGGTACATGTTTTCCAATTTTTCTATGGTAAGTGGAAGCATTTTTCCTCTTCTATTTCGACCATTTTTAGTGGAGTGTTATACATTGGCCCATCCTTAAATTGGAATCGTGTGTATTTAAATTATAATCATAGGTATTTGATCTCGTATATGGAATCTTTCTCAGATAGAATTCATGGAATCTATCCATGAGGCCCATGGTGGGATCCTTTTTCATATATACATACATATGTATGGTTTATAGTATAATAATGAACAGCAAGAACAAGTAATCAATATCATACCTAAAATATTGATACAATAGTGTTTTCGGTTTCCCAATGTACTCTAGAGAGTGATCCCAACTTCAGATGTCAATATATTTATAGTTTTGGTGAATACGTATTTGGTGAAACTTGATAATAATGACTTATCACATGAGCATAATCAGTGACAAAATTTTTCATGGAGTGGATTCCCTCGGATGAGCATTATCTTGAAACCTTAAAAAGAATTATGTGAGTGGTATTGGTTGATACCTCATTGGTACCTAGAGTTTTTTGTGATTATATATTTTTTTTGTTTATATCACTATGTCTCGTGTCCTACTAACATACTGCAGGATGAGATTTAATTTCCCTTGATGCCTTATGTTTGGTTATTTTGTTGTATCTAACTAGGTGTTTTTATACTAACACCATCATGTGGTCTTCACATTCATGCAATGTCTTCTTTATATGAAATTACTTTTGTCTGAATCCAAAGAGGACCAGGAGAAAGCATATCATATTGAGATAAACTATCCATCATATAACCAAGTGTTTCATTTGATATCAGTATCCTCCAACATAGCAGGATAAAATCTTTCATCAGTTTATGGGTGGAATTATATTTTTACTTTTACTAATTTACTATATGTTTTCACACTCCAATGTCGGAGAGAATTTTTTCATGCATTATAGAAAAAAAATTGTGTTACCTTTTAGCATTATATGGGTTTTTATAAATTTATGAGTGTGTACTAGTACTTTTGGAAATGGAATCCCATTTGTGATATATGCCAACTCAGTGATGGTGAACAACCCCTATAATATTTTAAGTGGTATTGTGGTGTCAAGCATGGATTGAAACCAATTAGGTAGGCCTTTTTTGGTTGGGTTGTTATAGAGTTTTATCATAGTAGTATTTCTTCTTAAGACCTCATTTTAGATATTTTCTTGCAGTGAAATTGGTTTGTGAACATGCTACACAGTGGTCAAGTGTTTCTAGTTTGGATCTCTGGATAGGTACTATATATTAGTGTGGATTATGATGTATATATTCACCAAGACTCAAATAATAATATTTTTTACATGGAAAAGATAAACACTAGTTACATGGGAAAAAACGGTGCATGCATCATATAGGAATGGGTTGTTGTTTCGTGTCCTTTTATGTAAGTTACACATCTATAATCCTTGAATATGGTGCATCTTGTTTATTTCATGATGACATCATAATGATTTATAAAAATATTGTAATGTGGAATCATAAGGATGTCCTGCCTATATATGATTTTTATGTATAGAGTCTTGTATAGGATATGTTACCATTGGGTGGGTTTCAAGTTTTTCCACCACCCATTGAGTAGCATTTTTCACTGGTAGTATTAACATAATATGTGATATGGTTGATCATTCGCCATGTGTTTCAATGGTTTCTACATAACAATGTTTTTGGGTGAGACAATATCCTATGTAGTTTTGGAATGGCTTGAGTTTGTGGCTTTAGTTTTATTCCGTGTGAGGACACCTGTAGATCAAATGGTGGTCCTCACACCGAGGCATATTTAGTTATCTACTAAGAAATAGTGGAGTCTTGAGATTTATACACTTGAGTATATGAATATCTCCTTGTCATATTTTGAGAATATCTTTATGTGTAAGTTAATACATCCATGTTATGATCAGTTCGTACCCAGAAGATTCTTCAGCTTCAGTAAAGAGTCTTCACAGTGGATGAGTATTCGATGAGGATAAAAGAAAATATCATGATAATTTATGGATACGGTTTGAGATTCAGTATTTTGAGAACTATATTTTGGGTGATTACTACATTGAGTTATCAAGGATTATGAGATTTAGCTTTTCAAACCTACCAATTATAGAGTTCTAGGGAAATACATGGTGGTGGAGGGGTTTCTATTAATGTATACATTGCTAGTTAGTTCTAGTAGTGGTAAAATAAGATTTAAGATATAGGAAAATTGTATATGATGGAATTAAAAATGACCCAAGTGTGTGAAATACTTTGAGAGATGATCCTAATATGTATTTTTTACATTTTAGGGATTTAGGATGGTTTTAGTAAACCTGGTTAGAGGTGATGTTTCACTTTTGGTGGTTGGGAAATCTCTTTCAGGATTGGCTGGCCCACCATGAAGTTGACAGAGAAATGATCATTAGACCACACAAGAAGGGATATGTTTATATGTATAAAGATTATAATGGTTTTTAAAATGTTATAATAGTACAAAGAGTAGTCGTATATTAAATACGGTTTGACCAATTTCACCACCACTCTAGGGGGTCCATGCCATGATCAGGGAGCTGGTGGTCAGGGATAAGAGAAGTTGTTTGTTTTGGAGCCTGATGAACCAAAGCTTCTATGGATAATTAAGGTTATAATATACATATCCTCTACATTATCTATAGTACTAAAATAAATTATTGTGAGCTACTCTATTCTGTCCACATCTATGGTTTTAGAATATGAAATTCCAGTTGTTCCCTTTACATGACCCACATGCTTATAGACTTTTACAAGAGGGGTTTCAGTGATCACACACTTATATTAACAATGTGATATAATAATCAAATTAGATATATTATTATGGGATATCATTGTAGTATATATAACACCTTAGGTTGTCATCTTGGGTATGGATGTATAACCACAGTTCTTTCCCTAATTGACTGTGTCGTGTGGAAGATGTTGTGTGTCTAATGTAATGTGATGATATTTTACCAATTTGGTGAGGAGGTAACCCCAAAAATTTCTATGGGATCATACATAATATTATAGAATAAAATACACAATTTTTAATTTGTGACCCTTCGAATAATTAATTTTATGATATTTCAACTTCCAGTTGTAGTGGTAGAGAATGAGGACTTATTTCATAAAGAAATGTCGAGCCTACCTACCACTGATATATAATAAAATAAGGATTGTCACCTAGAGACTACCCTAATATATTTTCCAATATATGAGATGTATCCCATATAATTATTTTAGTTTAATATTCGGTTGTAGGACTTATAGATGAAGGGATTTTTAGGCCCATTATTTCCCCCTATATCATACACAGTTTTTTTCTCCATGAAGATGGACTTGATCATGATGTTTTTGTGGATTACCATCACATAAACTAGGTTTTTGTGTGGAATAAGTATCCGCTTATGCGGATTGATGAAATTTTTGACCAGTTGATATGGGTGAGATGGTTCTCAATGATTAAACATATATTAGGTTATCACCAACTTCATATATGATATGTGGATATAAAAAATATGTCATCATGATGTATCCATGGTCATTATGAGAATATATTGTTGTCATTTTTCACGAATAATTCCCTATAGGTGTTTATGAAACTAATAAACAAAATTATACACGCTTTCTGAGACCATTTTTTCAAGTATTCATCAATGGAATTACATTATACTCATATTTTGAGAACTATCAAGAATGAAACATGATGATTTACCTAGAAATAAAAAGGGATCACAATAATTAGGGAAATATCATAGAGTGTTAGTTCTAGATTTAATATTTCCATGTTATGGTACATGTCATCTCAGTAGAAGGTGTAGTAGTGGGCCTGAAAATGTTTGGTATTGTGTTAGGATACACAGAAGTCCATGGATGGGATGAAAATATTCCTTGGATTGGTAGGCTATTAAATTAGATTTTTTTTCATATTTTTTCAAGATATCATATCCCTTAATTTATTCGACTTGTTTGCTAAAACCATTTATTTGTATGGAGAGGTTCCAGTAGAATATTTATAATTTTTCATAGAAGTTTACAAGCTCCACCATCTAGATATTTAAATAGGATAGTTTTCAGTAAATATTGATTTGTAATCCCCCATGAAATTGGCATGGTTGTGTCCTAATATTGAGGTTTACGAGGATTGACTATGATACTCAAAACAATATACCTCACTAGAATAATTATGTGACCCACAATCTAGATCTAATATTTATATTATTCACCCTAAATATATGTCAATTATATATTATGGGTGGGATGATTATCATCTATTCTATCCATAAGAGTCTAAATTATATATTCTTAAAGAAAAATCATAATATGTGAAAAAGGTGATTTATATTATTAATTCATGATTATGAATTTGATACAATCAATACTACCATGAAAGGGAATATATTTACAGATTCACTCATTATGATATCTTTCTCAAAGTTATTGACTATGGTGCAAAATGATTAATCATCGTTATAATTACCCCTTATAGATAGGAAAGGTCTATCTTAGCTCCATTCGATGGTTGTTATAAATATTCTAAAATAGATTATTCTTGATGATCAACATAGAGATACCATCATTGATACCTTTTTTAATAATATATATACTAGACTTGTTACTGGTGTATTTTCTGAAGGTGGGGTTCATTCATCATTTCCATAGGGGGTGATGGTACTAGTGAAATCTCATGACTACGTTTTGAAGGTGTTCTATACATCCCTCTTATTGGTACTTCTAGATGTAGTGAATATGTACAAGAACCATCAACATTATTTTTTATGTCTATGTATAAAAATGAGTGAAATAGATATTGTGCCTAGAAATATCACTTTTCAATAGGTGAAGGGTGAGCACCATGAGTCAATGGGTTTAGCTCAACCCCTTGAGGCTCCATAATAGATTTGTGATGGTATATATATATACTTTATAATAGGGCTTCAATGATTTAATAAAGGATATGATTCAATTAGGGTAATCATAAACTAACTCACCAATTTGTCTAACATTTTATATGTCAAAATAAAAGAACTCAGTAAGTGTTTGGGATGGATTTTCATGAACAATATACTTTATATTAATTGAGTTCCCTGAATTATTTTTTTCAGATCATGATACTTTCTACACAACAGGAAATAGAGTGTATTACAGGAGGAATTTGAGAATCGGTTTTTTTATCTTGGAGATTCACCCTCAAACTGACTACCAGATTAAAAAGACCCTTCAGGATATATGGTAAATATTGTAGGAATCCATGTTGGTCTTTGGATATAGGTTGGAGGACCACTTACCCTTGATTAAATTTGTATAAAATATTATATTCTATTTCACTATTATTATATTACCATTAAAGGACTTGTATGGGAGACCTTTTAGGTCCCCATTATACTGGAATGTTCTATGGGAGTCTGCACATATGTACCTAGAGATGGTGAGAGTGATGATAAAGACGGTTTAGATCCTCTATGAGTTAATGAAGACTTTTTATATCCATCAAAAGTATTATTATTTCCGATTATAGAGGCCTTTGGAGTAAAAGGATAGATATCATGCGTTCTTGAAGGTCTCACCCCGACATGGATTGTGGAGATTTGTTTGGAGTGTAATGTTATCTTCTATACAATGTATATGTTTCTAGATATTATTTAGGGTTGTATTATTGGCATATTTCTTGTCTTATACTCAATGTTATACATGGTACATGATGTATTCCACATTCCATAACTATGGAGGTATGTGAATAACCCATCTAATGTTATTGAATGGGGAGAGTTAGGCATCGATGATATATATACATTTTCTAAGTATCCAGTAGAGATTGAGATGTTGTAGGAGAATATCCTTCTTGTGGTATTTATTCCCTTGGTGTTTGTTCTTTGAAAACAAGGGAGTCTTCAAGAGTACACCTGGGAGAAGGATGCCTAGATGTGAACCAAATTTCCTAATAATTTTTTTTGTAGGATTTTTCTTTTTGGTATGAGAATATCTTATGTTGGGTGAATGTAACAACAATACGTTTTCCTTTTAATTATTTAGATTATATATAATAAAATTTCCATATCTTGGTGTTGACATAGCACTGGATTTAAAGCCCTAAGAGTTTCTGTATTGATATATATAAATATTAAATATATTAATATCATGCACACATAATCATTCTGAAATAATTTAATACATCTTGAATAGGTACATGGATGATAAATATTATAATACAAATGAGTCTAGAATATTGGTTTTACCAGAGACTCAATATAACCTTTTTTAGTGTTATAAGTTAGAAGAAGTTGTAGTCATGGGATGATTTTTAATGTAATAAATAAATAAATTAATTTTTAATTAATTATATTTTCATGAAATAAACTACTCTATATAACCATGGTTCTTACAAATCCATAGGGTTATATGCATATCTCTATTATTGAGTAATGATTCATTAGAAACGATTGTGTGGAATGAAAATGGATTGAACATCATATTCTCCAAAGAAGTTCATGGATCTCATAAATGATGATGAAGCAGTTCCATTCTTTGCTAGTGATCAATCCAAACCTGTGGTAGATAATTTTATTTCCTTTGTTTTTTTTACCGTTTTTATATCCCATGAAGAATTCCAATCTAATACAAAAACATACTAAATCACGTGTTATTCATGTTTTAGGTATTGGGTTTATATTTCTTGGATTTTGGGAATTGATTTTTTTTTTGTTCTTTAATTTTCATTCTATTGGAAATGAATCATGGACAACTAGAAAAATGGTCATGGTTCTTTCCTCTATTTTTATTGGGGTATTTCTTCCCTATTTTTTTCATACATTTCTCGTCACAAATTATTTTGTTCCATGCATAAATAAATAAATGGTATTTGATCATTTTTACCATTATTCGGCACAACAGATTGATTCTGAAGGTGAATCTTCGTGATTGAAGAAGTGATCAAGATTTTATGATAATTATGGGTGATCCTAGATAGTTAAGAATCATATTTGGGGTTCTTAGTTGTGGTTTTTAATGTGGTTTATGGTGTGTTGTGGTGGGAGATGATTCTCGAGTAGATCGAAGGGATAAAATATGCCAACTAATGTTGTCGAGATTAAAACTTTCCAAATCGAAGAGTTACTAGAATAATTGATTGAATTAATATTGATATAAGTTGTGTGAGTAGGCTAAATATAAACCTATGGGTTCTGTGAAATTTAGAATTACATGGCATGTAGCTTGATGAACACACACCATGTGGGACCCTATTGTGGTCGATTGGGTTTGCGCATGATATAAAATAACACACAACATGTGACAGGTGTCACATATTATGTGACATGTGTCACACATCATGTGACCAGATGTTTGGAAGTTGGGTGTTTACCCTGGGAGTACCCAAGAATGGAAATTTATAAACACATGGGCATGACCAATGTATACAGACACGACCCAATACATAAAAATGGATAAGTACACGTACATAACCAGATGTACATGAACACATGATGGTGGCCTAAGGAGTTCTAGCACAACCTCTACACATCATGTATAGCTAAATGAGGTGATGTGTATATGGATAATTTTATTATATGTAGGATGTTAAGATACTGTATGATCCTGGGGAAGAGTAAACATGATGTTTACTTTTTCTAGAGAATGTTGATGCCCTCAACTTTTCCAGTTAGGGCTATTTTTAACTAAGATAGATGACTTTGTCAGTTCTAATGATGTTATTATGTGGAATAATGTCCCTATAATAGTAATATGATCATATCTAAGGGTTTTTATCATATAGAGTTCATTTCAACCCTCTGTATGTCTGGGGGTAGGATCCACTATTATATCTATTTCCCCATGTCTTCTTTTTGGTTTTGATGTGACCCCCATTCATAGGGTTTTATTCACTTATCTAGAGTATTTATATAATATGGTTTTTTGTATCCCAAAGGAGCCTTGGGTTTGATCCAGTAAACTATGACTCAAGATCATTGGAGTTCCAATAAGTATTTATTTGGTTTGACCCAACGATATTGTCTTCTTGGATGTGTTCCATCAATGAAAGTGTAGCTCATTTAGTAGATTCTCCTGGACAAGAATTATAAATAATTATTAAGAAAAAATAATGGTAAGAAGTGGTTGACACATCTTTGAAACATGGATTCTATTATGATTATATTCGGGTTGTATTTCTTATTGTAATGATTAATTTCCTATTTTCATTCCTTGTGATGACTTGAGATTTATGTTGATGAATTTCATTTGGTGATTTTTAGGTGTCCTACTGGGTATTTTTATATTAATTTAATCATGCGATATCCCTACACATGTCATTTATTATGTATATATTAGTCATTTTTATGTTGTCTAAAGATGAACATGAGAATTTGGAGTATGGTAATCTAAACTGGTCATGTTTGGGCCGCCTGTTTCATTTGATAGAATTCTCCTGCAACGTAGTTGGTTGGAAATTATTATCAATTTATGGGTGGAGATTTATTATTCCATCTTCTATATTCGAGTACATTATCACAAATTTATGTGGGATATATATTATTAATGCATTATTTTATTTCTTTTATTTTACCTTTCATCATTTTTTATTTTTTTAAAAATGCATAGATGTGTGTTGATGATTTTGGATAAGGATTACCCGGTCTGAAATATTCTTACGCAGTGTTGGTCTTTATCCCATTGCCTCTTAGATATGTGCATGGGGAGTTTCAGATAGCTTTTCACTAGCCAGTCAGACCCCAGTGGGTTGGGAAATGGAAAACACCTTTAACGTGAATTCTATATGATCCTATCGAAGAACTCTATTACCCAAAAAATATAACATATAATATTCAATTATTACAAAATGAATCTCAGGAGTATCAATACAAATTTCATCATTCGTTTATACCTAAGAGTTAGTAAGAATCAGGTAACACTATAACCACTGGTTTGATTTCACGATATGGTTTTAAGGTCATTACATTCCATTGATAACTAAGGGAATTAGTAATAAAACCAAAACAATAACATAATATATATAAAAAAATTTATATAATTAAATAATAAACTAAAAAATTTTCCTTTTTTAAATATTTTGGGATATGTATATCAAACATGAATTTATGAATTCAGTTATTTGATGATATAAACTAATAACATTAATCACCAATTCCTTGGCGGCATCCTCTTCAAATCCAGGTACTATGAGTCACTCCATTAATAAAAAGGATAGAATAAGGTATATGAAATACTCTAGGTAACCCTGGGGGTAAGAAAAAATGAATATCTCTCTTAGATGAGGAAAAATATAGGACTATCTCTCAAAATTGGAAAACTAGGGAACTCTATGTACTACCATTTTCATTATCACATCAGGATGAAGACCACACCTATTCTTTTTATATATAGTAAGAGGATCATTAAATATTCATAATTTAATCTAATATTAATGAAGACATGAATAATTTCAATAAATTTCCTCCAAATTACATTAAGGGCATTAAGTAGCCACAAAATGTGTCTTACATTCCAAAAACACTCTTAAAAGTGCATTAATGAGCCTCTGAATGTTTTAAAATTAGATAAAGATATGATTTATTATACCATATAGGTACCAAAATAAATAATACTTAATAATGACACAATGCTAAATATCTAGACAATAAGTCACCTTCTTATATTTTTACGATCATTATAGTTTTGATTCATAGAGAATTATGTCAGAACTCTTAAAAAACTAATCCTCATATTAAAATCTATAAACATCCACACAATGACCTTTTTTCTAAAACATAAACCATTTAAAATGAAACATGTTTTTTATTCAAGAAAAATATTCATTAATTTGGATTTGACTTATTTAGTATTCAATATCATCCTTAAACTCTCTGAAAAACATTTATAAATGTTGGATGAGTACAAAAATCTCAATATGGGATATAATAAAAAAGAATATATTATTCTAGTGAAAACTAATAAAACCCATATAATTTTTATCTTATTCATATTATTCTTAGAGTTATTATAATTAATCATATCCCCATTAAAAAATTAATTTCCCAAATGAAATCGTTCAAACCCCATTGTATGCATATGAAAACCCATGAATGAATCACATAGTATTCTATTGATAACTTTTTTCACCTGTATCAGAAATAACTAGAACCCAAATAAATATATAAGATAATCCTCTTTATTCGACTACCTCCATCTTGCCTACGAAGACAATGAACATTACCCTCTTTATTAGAGGGCACAATTGTGATCACCCATCGTATAAGTTGTATCAATCTTATGTGTCAACATAAAAAATAATCAAGAAACATATCATGAACAAAAAACATTATTACTACACCCCTTCATTATAAGTCCATTGGAAAATATTCTAATCGAATAATAAATGAACCATCCATTTTCTATTAAAAATTGGGAGAAATATTTCATTCTACTAAAAACATTTAAAATTGAAAATTCCAAGAATGTTGGGAAATAATTTTATTTAAAATGAATCATGGAAACTGGTAATTTAAGATTGAAATAAAATAAAACCAAGAATATTTTGAATTTTTTTCATTCCTAACAAGTTAAAAAATGATTTCATTCACACCATTGGAAGAAGTACGTCATTATGAAAATGATAATAAGATTAACTTTTGAAACCATATAAATAAATGCAAAGGAATTTAAAAAAGAACTTTTATAGTCCTTAATGTTTAAATAATAAATATATTGGAACATTTTAATGATCATGTATATAGAGGAAAATTGAAAAAAATTTTAAATTTTAAAAAAAATTAATTTTTTTAAAATCACTTACCTTAAATGTTGTCTAGCGATGTACATTATTTAACTCCATGGTTATAAAATGATATTTGTTATTAAATTTAATAATATAATTTTTAATTTGAATTTAATTATAAATATCCATTCTATTTTATTTATGACCATGATCTATTTAGTTACATAATTTGTTATGTTTACCTTTGTAATTTAGAGGATGTTTGGATCATAATCCCAAAACAGATATTATAGGATGGTTGATATCGAAGGGGTAATTGTTCCATTATTACCAAAATCTTAATCATGAAGTTATTATCATTTTTTGAGATAAAATAAAATTTTATAATCATGATTGAAATTTTTACATGGAAAATGAACTCCATTTCTTTATGGAGTTTGTTGTCCATGCGTATACACAAAAAATATTATCATTTTTCTATGGATGGAATGGTAATAAAATTGATAATATATTGTCAATGTAGAATTATCATTATTTCATTGATAACATATATTTTTAATTAATACATAATAATAGCTATCATTTTATGTTGGTGATGAAAAATGAAACACATTGCTTCATGGTGATGGTAATCCAGACTTACGCATAAGTGTTGATTTCATTTTCCCAAAGTATGGAAAAGTAGATGAAAACGATTTTTATCATAATCCTAATAATATTTAATTATATTGATGATACTTATATTAATATTTAATCATCATAAAATAATATTTATATATTGTATGCGAATAAATAATCTTGAAATAATTTGGTTAAGAGTTATATCTTCTCCTTAGATAACCTCTTTGCTTAACACCTTATGCATTATAGGTTTTATCGCATGGTAAAATCCATACCTATTGAAATGGTTAATTATTTATGAAATATATATGGGTAGGGAATGTCTATAATAGTATTCTCATAAGGGGTGAGTAACAAAGTATAAGAGTTTCTCTTTTATATGTGAGGATATGGGAACCCATCTAATTGTTTAATGTATTAATTTAATATATATTAATTCTCATTTTCAATTGGTAAAAATTTCCATTTTTTAATATAGAATGTCGAGGGTTATAAATTCTCTAATCACATAAAAATTTTAAAATGTTAGTTAATGTTTTAATTCTTATCTCTTAATTATAAACTCGTGTTAACCCTTTTAATGATTATGTTGATATAAAATGTTTTTACTCTATATATGTCAAAAAAGTTACTATAATAAAAAATTTGTCAAATAAGCGAAAAATGGTTGATATTATTGACCATATAACATTATATTAGTAAAATATCATATGTTTATTAATTTTGTATCATTAAATAATATATTATTTAATATAATATACTATTAAAGTAATTTTCGAGACTGTTCACGTATTGGATTTTAATAACATCAACATTTTAATGGGATACAAAAATAGAATATGAAAAAATATCTAAAATCATATATTTTTCTATAAAATTAATCAGAAAAAATAAATATTCATAATTGTATTATTTTTAATGTTTTTATAAATAAATTACTTTATTTTTCAGTTTACTAGACCAAGCACTATATTGGAGTTGTGTAAGAATTCAAGGTAATAATTTAATAACTACAACAAAAATATAACATAAAGGGTAAAAATTAGTTTATAATAAAAATAATAATTAAATACCCAATGTAACATCTTTACTCTAAATGAGGTAATAAATAATTATTATTGATATTATTCATAAAGACATAAAATAAGAGGCATTGGAAAAAATATTCATCTCATGATTAAAAATAGAATATAATTTTTACAATTTAATTTTTATATATTGAAAATGTAATTTTAAAATAAATGTGCAGAACCCAACGAAAAATACAGTTTATATAGATCAATTTTTAAGCCCAAAAAAATGATCTTTTTCCAAAATTAGGTATAATGTTGATTACTTTATAATTAATCAATTTATTGTTATTTAAATGAGACTTATATAAATTTTATATAAAATTAAATCATAATGTTACATTTAAATTACTTAATATAATGAAAATAAAAGATTGTTTTTCCAAAATTTATACTTTTAACTATTAACTCCAAAAATAATATTTATAGAAAAATACCAAAAATTCTTCTTTTTTTTGTGAAATCGTGATTTTAAAAAGGATATGAAATATTTTATAATATAATTTCTTAAATTGGAAGACATTAATTGTAATATTCATGCAAGAAATGAAATAAATCTCATCTTTTAAGATAATTTATTTTTAAAGTACAAAATTCATTTTTTCACTTTCCATCCCTAGTGAAAATAATTAAACAAATTTTAATTAATTAATTTAGATTTTAAATATGATTTTTTACTATAATAATTTATCAAAAATGATAAATTTAATCTATTAAAATTAAAAAACATTATAGACATAAAAATAATTTTATTAAAATTGTCACTTTTATTATCAAAAATTTTTATCTTCATTTCAAACGAATTGAAAATCAATGTATGATTTATTATTAATTTATTTATAAATACGTATTTAATAATATGGTTATACCTATTCATACAAACCAAAACATTGACTAGGTAATAATATCGATATTTAATTAATTTTATATTGAGGTTTATAAAATCTAGGTGATTTGTATACCACATGCTCTAAAAAATATTATTTAATGAATAAAAATTCAAAAATATCATGGTGTTACATTAAACTCCCCATTAAAAAATTAATTCCTGCAAATTTTATTCCATGTTTGAAAAAGAATTTGAATCATATTTAAAATATGTTTCAAGGATTGGAGTGAAATATTGGATCATCAAAGGAAAAACCAATTTAATTTTCAAAAATACTTTTTTTTGAAAACCCAATAATAAAAATGGATAACAAAACATACATTTGGAAATAGTAGAATTGAAATATATTTCCCTCTTGGAATAACTCATAATTGGGTTCCCACATTAGATTAACATCTGTGAGAGGTGAAAATATGTGTATAGAAGAGAAACATAATGTAGCAGGAATAATCGATAGTTAATGAGAAGATAAACAAGAGAAACATAATGACCAATGATACATAAATCAGTAAGGTATAAATGAGACCATAAATTCATCAAAATTTAGTGTATAAGGATGAAATTCTAATTCAGGATAATTTCATATAGTTAGGCTATTTTCTTATATTCATGTTAGAGAAAATGATAAAATATAATTACCTGATTTCTTCCCCTTTAAAAAGTAAACTTTTATAATTTGGTTATTTGTTAATTAATTTACAATTAAATATCGTCTATTACCCCATGATATAAATATAAAATATTTATTTTTCATATATTATGCACTTAAATTATCTATATGGCATCACAAGATCTATAAAAGGATGAATAGTTAATTTTTATGTTTTAACCCTTTAACAAAAACAAAGAATGGTTATCATATGATATGATAACATCTTGTTTGGATAAAAAAGTAGTTGAAGAAATACATAATTATTCACCAATGTCTTAATAATATCACCGAATGTAAATATTTAGTCATTCTATAAAAAACTAACCATAAAAACATTCAACATATGCAAGGCCAGTATTAAAATTGAAAATTGAAAATATTAGATTACCTAATCATCCAATATGAACATAAAATTTATCACTAAATATGTTCAATCATACCTAAATTCAAAAACAATAAATATATATTCCATAATCATATAATCTCCATATTATGCTAATATATTCCAAAAATATCATAAATCTCCTCAAATCCACAGTAAAATCATCGATAATTCACCCTTTATTCCTCAAATAAACACCCACTATAGCCAAAAAAATCTATTCAACCTAATTATATAATGTATCCCAATTGGTAAATATTATTAAAATTATCATTAATCACTTAGTTATAAAATAAAATATAAATACAATGGTAATCTATATGATAAATCATATATTCCAAAAATTTAATAATAATTTTTCCCATAATTACCTAAACATGAAGGATAATATTTTACTTAAAGGTTATCAATATTATAACGACCCATACTTTTCATACGTTGTTAATACTTCAAAATTGAAGCACACTTATTACAACATATGACAAAACCACAAAGGACCTTATAGGTATAGTGTCTTTAGAAACTGGGAAACATAAACAACTGGTTCATAAATCTTCTACAGTGTCTCTCATTTATTTCATCATATCTAGGGTCTCTTTTAGCATATTCTACTTAATATACATCTTCCTGACCTGGGGAAAAGAAAACATAAAAGGGTGAGCTCAAATGCTCAACAAGGGCAAATAAAGGAAATAAAAATCATATCATATCTTTTTGAAAATCATAACCTGCAAAAGAGATCATAAAATCTTAACATGGAATAAATCATAGAAGTGAAAATGAGATCCCAATAATCATAACATGAAACTTGAAACTTTGTGGCATGCACACATAGTCATGGAAAATCATTTCTTGTTAGTCATGACTCATTGCCAAGACTATCTTAGTGGACAAAGTCCCTTTCTGAACCGAGTCACCCTCGTTCCACTCCTGTTTCACGGAACCGGTATTACCTACCGTTCCAGCCATGTCTATCTCATGAGATATAAAATCTTTACCCAATGCATTGGAGGGAGATATATGTCCCACCCATATTATAATGAATCCTTTCTTATGTGTGCCGCATAATCATAAATCATACATCATCACATAACCCATGTAATAAAAATGGAATTCTTAAACAACATGACATCATAAAACAATTCATATAAGATAAAGGAGTTCATAAAAATGTTTCCATCACAACATAATCAAATCCATGTAATAATAGGGATAAAAACAGAACCCTTTTATTATCTTAGATGGAAAATAATTTTGATAAAATACTTGATCTTCATTCTTGAGGAAAATATCCTTTCTACTTCAAAAACATTTTTCCTTTCTTAACATGTCATATGACTTTAAAATAAAAGAAGTTTATTAAAAATAAACTTCAAAACTTGTAAAGGAATCTTCATGGAAATAATGTTTTAAAAATCTATTCTTGCCGTATAAGTTAAAAAAAACATTCTTCTCGTACTTTTGTTGGAAAAGTCAAAAAGTACCTCGTACGAAAAAACGACAAAAGATTCATTTCATGTCCTTTACTAAAAACTCACCTAATGGTAAAATTGGATTTAAACAATTGTAGTTGGGTGGAAATAAAATTACATATTGAAGAAACATGGATTTGGATGATAAAATACACCCCAGTAAATACCAAAGTATAAACAATCTCGGATAAAAATGAGATTGTGATATTTCCCTTACCTTAGGTCCGATTTGCTTTGTACGTGTCCGAAGCTCCTGTATAATGGTTTAAATAATGTTATTGACTTATTTAAGAGTCATACATATTGATATTATATCATATATGGTCACATTCTTAGCTTCTTGTTAGTAATATTTCATTGTTACTTGTTACTCGGGTCTTTATTGCCTTTTGTTCTTATGCGTGTTTTGCCGAATAAATTCTTATTCTTATTTTAAGGTTATAGATACCTTATATGCAGAATGGTATTAGTGTAACATATATCATATTTATTCATTCAATTCATTTATATAATTACTATGTAATGATGATCATCTAGAACGAGTCGCATCACATCGTGGAGACGGTATTCCGTACGTACGCACGAGTGATGATATCGTTCCTATGATCGTGGAACTGTATTGGAGTATATATATATTATTTCAGTATCAATATTAGTTTATAATAATCATAAATAGTTACTCATTACAACATTATACCTATCCGTGTAAAGTGATGGTGGAAAAATAGATTACACCACGGCGTGGAGACGGTATTCCGTACGTACGCACGCGCGGTGATTTCATTTTTCTGTGGGATGGATAGAAGGTGAATTAGGGTTTTTCATATTTATAATAACATATCAGTATGTAAGTAATACTGATGTTATTACTTTATCATGAAACAACTAAAGAAGAAGAAGTTGAAGAAGAAAGAAATTGAAAAGATCGGTAATGGATATTACCTCTTCTTTGGAACGCTTCTTTGAATCCTCCACTTAGGGAACTAAGATTGGTCTTTGAAAAAGACCAGGACCTCTAGGATTATTCTAGGGAAGTGGAGATGAGAAAATGGCAGGGGTTGGCCGAGCTTGAGTGCTCAAATTGGTGTGAGGAGGAGGGGGATGGGGTGCCCTTTTATATGGGAGGAGAGGGGCATCTTAGGAATATCTCAAAATATTATTTTATATTAAAGTCAAAATCGGTTTATAATGGTTCCAAAGGGTCTTATTTCGAAGCTAAAGTGGGGAAGGGTCGAAATCATATCATCCAATAGGATTTAGACAAGTTTAGGGTATTATTTTAACCTTATCAATTAGATTTAACTCTAAGTTAAATAATTTAACTTTTACCGTGTCTTTTTGTTTTCTTTCACTATATGGTTAATACACTTACTATTACATGTCAAACGAACCCAAAATTGTTTATAATTAATATATATATCCTTATCTAAGTCATTTGGCAGAACCTTAGATTTTTAGGAATACAATAACAATTAATAATATATTATTTGATTTAAATACTATTTTGTGTCAATTTTGACACTATTTGATATATGATTTTTGTGAAACTCATAACAGAATTATATGTTCTAAAAAAGTTTATTAAATCAACATTAATATATCATAGTAAGCTATAAAATTAGTGTAATTCATAAAAAGTCTCAAATGACATTTATTTTCGTATTTATAACATCAATTATGTCAATATTTTATAAATAAGATAATTACTGCATCATAATTGTGTCATAAATAAATTAAATTATTTAATGTCTAAAAATTATAAATAAAATACCATTATGTAGGAAATCTTTTTAGCTTTCTAATTAATATTTATAGTCTAATTTATCTTATGTATAACCCCATATTAAAAATTATTTACTTATTAAACTTTGATTTAAAATATTTTAACCCTTCTTTAAATAAATTAATAATAAATGTCCTAATCTAATCCAAGTGGGCCTAAATGGTCATATTTTATTCCTAAGTTTGTTTTTGGTCGAATTACACTTGTCCAATAGAATTAGGACATGTGTTAGGGTAATATTAATATCATATTTAGCCTTAGTTACCCAATTTACTATTAACCGTGGTAAAAAAAAGTAAAAAGTTACTATTCACCAAACAATTATTTTTATCTCATTGAACCACATTTTACTTACTGATATCAACCGTGTCTGTCGGATTTTTGAAATTCCATTCACAGAAGCGGTAAAATTATGTTTTATGTAAAATTCAGTTTTTAACCTACCACTTAGTGGTATCACTATTCATCAAAAATTGAAAGTTTTCAGAAAAATACCAAAATTTCACCCTAGGTTAATTTCGATATTCGGAGTCCAAAAATGAAGTCCATTTTGAAAAATAAAATTTATAAAATTTCAAAAAGTGGTTATTACTATTCATAACGGCTAGTTTTAATAGCATATTGTTGTTTAGTGAAACTCGGTATTGCGTACGACGCAAGCTATCGAGGAAGGTCGTGATTGCGTGTAAAGTAAGCCAAGCAAGTGTGTAGTGAAAGATTCCTTTGATGATATAAAAACAAAATATTACTCATAAAAATCTCGGGTGTTACATTCTACCCCCCTTAAAAAGAATTTCGCCCTCGAAATTTGTCACTTTGTAAAAAAACAGATGAGGATACTTCTCCCTCATCATATCCTCAAGCTCCCATGTAGCTTCTTCAAGTTGGTGGTTCCTCCATAAAACTTTCACCAATCGAGTGGTCTTGTTTCGTAGGACTTTTTCGCTACGATCCAGAAACTCTATCGGCTGTTCTTCATATGAAAGATCTTGCTCCAGCGGTACAACTTCTGAGCTGAGTACATGTGAAGGATCTGGTATGTACTTTCTCAGGAGAGATACATGGAACACATCGTGAACTTGAGAGAGATTCGGTGGAAGCGCCAATCGGTAAGCTACCTTCCCAACACGATCCAGTATTTCGAAAGGAACGATATATCTAGGGCTCAACTTCCCCTTCTTCCCAAATCTCATAACCCTCTTCCAGGGAGATATTCGTAAGAACACTTTATCACCCACTTCAAACTCTAGGTCTTTTCTTCGGTTGTCGGCATAACTTTTCTGTCGACTCTGAGCTGCTCTTATGTGTTGTTGAATAGATCTGACCTTTTCTGCCATTTCATCAACGAGATCAGGTCCTAATAGCTTTCTTTCCCCAACTTCATCCCAGCAAGTTGGAGTCCTGCATTTCTTTCCAAAGAGAGCTTCTAAAGGAGCCATCTGAATACTGGAGTGAAAGCTATTATTATAAGAAAATTCCACCAAAGGTAGGTGTTGATCCCAGCCTCCTTTGAAATCCATAGAGCAAGCTCGCAACATATCTTCTAGGGTTTTAATTGTTCTCTCAGACTGACCGTCTATCTGGGGATGATAAGCAGTGCTGAAACTCAACTCGGTATCCAGAGTATGCTGAAAACTTCGCCAGAACTTCGAGGTAAATCTCGGATCCTGATCAGATATAATAGAAAGTGGTACTCCATGCAATCTTACCACTTCCTTTACATATATCCTGGCAAGATGATCTAGAGAGAAATCCTCTCTAATAGCAATGAAGTGTGCAGACTTTGTAAGACGATCAACTATGACCCAAATAGCATTATTGCCTTTGGATGTTTTAGGAAGTCCTGTGACAAAGTCCATAGTGATGTTTTCCCATTTCCATTCGGGTATGGGTAATGGTTGTAACATCCCCTTAGACTTCTGTCTCTCAGCTTTAACTTGTTGACAAACCAAGCATCGAGAGACATATTCAGAAACATCTCTTTTCAGGCCATCCCACCAGAAGTACTCTTTCAGGTCCCAATACATCTCCGTGCTTCCAGGATGAATAGAGAATGATGAACTATGAGCCTCATCCAGCAGCTCCTTCTTTAATTCGGGGATGGGAGGAACACAAACCCGATTCCTGAACTTTATTATCCCATCACAATCAAGGTTGAATTCAGGAACATTTCTCACCTTCTTTTGTAACTCGACATCTTCTTTCTGTGCCTCTTTAATCTTCGCATGTATAGATGGTTGAACATTCATTTGAGAAAGATAAGATTTCTCCCCTTCCATTATAATTCCAAGATCCATCCTTTGTAAATCCATAAATATTGGATCTTTTGTGATCCTCATCATGGATAAACTAGCATGGTCTTGTCGACTTAATGCATCTGCCACCTTGTTTTCTTTCCCAGGGTGGTAATGGATTGAGCAGTCATAATCCTTAATCAGCTCCAACCATCTTCTATGGCGCATATTCAGCTCCTTTTGTGTGAAAATATACTTTAAACTTTTATGATCAGTATAAATATCACACCTTTCACCATAAAGGTAATGCCTCCAAATATTTAATGCAAAGATTACCGCAGCCAACTCCAAATCATGTGTTGGGTAATTTTGCTCATGGATTTTCAACTGTCGTGAGGCATAAGCTATCACCATATCATTTTCCATAAGAACACACCCCAATACGTTCTTGGATGCATCACTGTAGATCACAAACCTTTCTCTACTACAAGGCAGTGTGAGCACAGGTGCACTGGATAACCTTCTTTTCAACTCCTTGAAATTTTCTTCACATTCCTCTGTCCAGACAAACTTATCTCCTTTTCGAGTCAACTTGGTGAGTGGATTAGGTAATCGTGAAAAATCCTTTACAAAACGTCGATAATATCCAGCCAATCCAAGAAAACTTCGAATCTCAGTTACTGTTGTTGGTCTCGACCATCTTTCGATAACCTCTATTTTTGCTGGATCCACAGATATCCCCTCTTTTGAGATTATGTGACCCAAAAATGCAACTTTCTGAAGCCAAAATTCACACTTGGTAAATTTGGCATAAAGCTTCTCCTTTCTCAGGGTCTTCAATATAATTCTCAAGTGATCTTCATGCTCTTCCTTGCTCTTTGAATAGACAAGAATATCTTCTATAAAGACTACCACAAATTGATCAAGATAGTCTCTAAAGACTCTATTCATTAGATCCATGAAGATAGCAGGGGCATTAGAAAGACCAAATGGCATCACTATAAATTCATAGTGTCCATACCTTGTACGGAAAGTCGTCTTTGGTATATCCTCCCTTTTGACCCTTAATTGATGATACCCTGAATGAAGATCAATCTTGGAAAATTATTGAGCTCCGCGTAGTTGGTCAAATAAGTCATCAATGCGTGGGAGAGGATATTTGTTCTTGACAGTGATCTTGTTAAGTTCTCGATAATCAATGCAGAGTCTCATTGGTCCATCTTTCTTCTTAACAAATAGAACAGGTGCTCCCCAAGGTGACGCACTAGGGCGTATGAATCCCTTATCAAGATTCTCTTGGAGTTTCTTCTTCAATTCCTGCAACTCAATTGGGGCCATTCTATAAGGTGTCTTTGAAATAGGCAAAGCACCCGGTACGAGTTCTATTGAAAACTCAACTTCACGATTTGGTGGAAGACCCGGTAATTCCTCCGGAAAGACATAATCAAACTCCCATACAATGGGCATATTCTTAATCGTGAGTTTCTCACCAACCATTTGAGATAAATAACCTTCATTTTGTGGAATCAATACCCATAATATGGAAGAAATTTCCACTGGAAGGTTATGTTCATCCTTGCATTGGTATACGATCGTAGATTGATCTGGAATATGAAATGTGACTTCCCTTCTTTGGCAATCGATATGAGCTCCATGTAGAGAAATCCAATCCATGCCAAGAATCACATCAAATTCCACTAAAGGAAGGATCACAAGATTTGCAGGAAGCACTTTCCCACAAACTTCGATCGGAGAAGAATTATAAACTTTTGATGCGACTGTTGTGCCATTAGGTGTTGTCACAGCTAACTCAACATCTAATTATTGAGGTAATACGGTGATACCCTTAGAAAATTCTTTAGAAATAAAAGAGTGGGTGGATCCAGAATCAAATAAAACATTTTCTACTTTAGAGTGGACGGTAAGTGTACCTTTCACCACTTCGTTATCGTACTCCACATCGCTGATAGAAATTGCATGTGACTTTCCTTTGTCTTTAGCCTTATGATTTTGTTGACGTCGACCATCATCATCAACCCTTGGATTTGGGCATTGATTGGCATAATGCCCCATCTCCTTGCACTTGAAACATTGAAGTGTAGTAGGTTCATTCTGTGTATCCCTTCCTTTGTTTGTGTCATTAGACATCTTCTTCCCATTATCACGGCATTCAAATGCCCGATGACCTTCCTTTCCACATTTAAAAAATTTACTTGTCCCTTTAAGACAACTCCCTCCGTGTTTCTTTCCACACTTTGAGCATAAGTGAAAGCTCATCTTATTTTCAGTGTTCCCTTTAGATTTTCCATTGAATTCCATCTTCCTCTTCTTATCAAACCCATGTGACTGATGGGTTACTCCAATCTCCATCTCGACTTTGATAGCACATCGAACGATTTCCTCGTAGCTATTGAAGTCCCTTATGGCTAACGCCCTTCGAAGACTTGGTTTTAATCCACTAAAGAATCGATCGATCTTACTCTCAGGTTGGATAATAATACCAGAAGAGTACCTTGCAAGTCTTGTAAAATTTGCTTCATTGGTACCAACAGATTCATCATCCCTTTGCTTCAGTTCAAGGGACTCTTTCTCCATCTTTGTTCGGAGAATACGAGGGAAGTACTTATTGAAAAATAAGTTCTTGAACTCGTCCCATTCCATAGACTCAATTTCATCCCTTTGCATCGTATTGTTAATAAGATTCCACCATTGATCAGCATCTCCTTCCAAACGATACACTGCTAGGATGACTTTATCATGCTCAGAACATTGAAGAACTGAAAATATCTTTTCAGTAGTACTAATCCATTGTTCAGCAACTAATGGGTCAGTAGACCCTCTGAAAGAAGGTGGACGCTGCCTCATGAAGGATTCAACAGAATGTTTCTCCTTCCTTTGCTCGTTTGGATGTCCTGCATGATTCATAGCTTGAGAAAGTTGTGTGAGCATGGCTACAAGATTTTGCATTCCAGCTCCCATATCGTTTGGTTGCACAGGGGGACAATCATTGCATTGCCCATCGCATTCTGCATTAACACGGTTCCGTCGGGTTCCATCCATTGACTAAAACCAAGAAGAATAGTGTGAGAAACACTAATTATAATAGGAAAACCACATAATTCAAGAATAAAATTTTCATGTTTAAGGTCTTATCCTAGGTTATTCAAGGCCATTTCTAAAACACTAAGATTGTGTTCTATGCTTAGACTTATCCTTAGGGTTCTTACTAAGGCTTTCACATCCTAGTTTCCAAAGGTTGACTATACCTTTCCTCTGATACCAACTATAACGACCCATACATTACATACGTTGTCAATACTTCAAAATTAAATCTCACTTATTACAACATATGACAAAACCACAAAGGACCGTATAGGTATAGTGTCTTTAGAAACTGGGAAACATAAACAATTGGTTCATAAATCTTCTACAGTGTCTGCCATTTATTTCATCATATCTAGGGTCTCTTTTAGAATATTCTACTTAATATCCATCTTCCTGACCTGGGGAAAATAAAACATAAAAGGGTGAGCTCAAATGCTCAGCAAGGGCAAAAAAAGGAAATAAAAATCATATCATATCTTTTTGAAAATCATAACCTGCAAAAGAGATCATAAAGTATTAACATGGAATAAATCATAGAAGTGAAAATGAGATCCCCAAAATCATAACATGAAACTTGAAACTTTGTGGCATGCACACATAATCATGGAAAATCATTTCTTGTTAGTCATGACTCATTGCCAAGACTATCTTAGTGGACAAAGTCCCTTTCTGAACCGAGTCACCCTCGTTCTAGTCCTGTTTCACTGAACCGGTATAACCTACCGCTCCAGCCATGTCTATCTCATGAGATATAAAATCTTTACCCAATGCATTGGAGGGAGATATAGGTCCCACCCATCTTATAATGAATCCATTCTTATGTGTGCCGCATAATCATAAATCATACATCATCGCATAACCCATGTAATAAAAATGGAATTCTTAAACAACATGACATCATAAAACAATTCATATAAGAAAAAGGAGTTCATAAAAAAATTTCCATCACAACATAATCAAATACATGTAATAATAGGGATAAAAACAGAACCCTTTTATTATCTTAGATGGAAAATAATTTTGATAAAATACTTGAACTTCATTCTTGAGGAAAATATCCTTTCTACTTCAAAAACATTTTTCCTTTCATAAAATGTCATATGACTTTAAAATAAAAGAAGTTTATTAAAAATAAACTTGAAAACTTGTAAATGAATCTTCTTGGAAATAATGTTTTAAAAATCCATTCTTGCCGTATAAGTTAAAAAAACATTCTTCTCGTACTTTTGTCGGAAAAGTCAAAAAGTACCTCGTACGAAAAAACGACAAAAGATTCCTTTCATGTCCTTTACTAAAAACTCACCTAAGGGTAAAATTGGATTTAAACAATTGTAGGTTGATGTAAATAAAATAACATATTGAAGAAACATGGATTTGGATGATAAAATACACCCCAGTAAATACCAAAGTATAAACAATCTCGGATAAAAATGAGATTGTGATATTTCCCTTACCTTAGGTCCGATTTGCTTTGTACGTGTCCGAAGCTCCTGTATATTGGTTTAAATAATGTTATTGACTTATTACAGAGTCATAAATATTTATATGATATCATATATGGTCATATTCTTAGCTTCTTGTTAGTAATATTTCATTGTTACTTGTTACTCGGGTCTTTATTGCCTTTTGTTCTTATGCGTGTTTTGCCGAATAAATTCTTATTCTTATTTTAAGGTTATAGATACCTTATATCCAGAATGGTATTAGTGTAACATATATCATATTTATTCATTCAATTCATTTATATAATTACTATGTAATGATGATCATGTAGAATGAGTCACATCACATCGTGGAGACGGCATTCCGTACGTACGCACGAGTGATGATATCGTTCCTATGATCGTGGAACTGTATTGGATTATATATATATTATTTCAGAATCAATATTACATTATAATAATCATAAATAGTTACTCATTACACCATTATACCCATCCTTGTAATGTGATGGTGGAAAAATAGATTACACCACGGCGTGGAGACGGTATTCCGTACGTACGCACGCGCGGTGATTTCATTTTTCCGTGGGATGGATAGAAGGTGAATTAGGGTTGTTTCATATTTATAATAACATATAAGTATGTAAGTAATACTGATGTTATTACTTTATCATGAAACAACTAAAGAAGAAGAAGTTGAAGAAGAAAGAAATTGAAAAGATCGGTAATGGATATTACCTCTTCTTTGGAACGCTTCTCTGAAACCTCCACTTAGGGAACTAAGATTGGTCTTTGAAGAAGACCAGGACATCTAGGATTATTCTAGGGAAGTGTAGAGGAGAAAATGGCAGGGGTTGGCCGAGCTTGAGTGCTCAAATTGGTGTGAGGAGGAGGAGGAGGAGGTGCCCTTTTATAAGGTAGGAGAGGGGAACCTTAGGAATATCTCAAAATATTATTTTATATTAAAGTCAAAATCAGTTTATAATGGTTCCAAAGGGTCTTATTTCGAAGCTAAAGTGGTTAAGGGTCGAAATCCTATCAACCAATAGGATTTAGACAAGTTTAGGGTATTATTTTAACCTTATCAATTAGATTTATCTCTTAGTTAAATAATTTAACTTTTACCGTGTCTTTTTGTTTTCTTTCACTATATGGTTAATACACTTACTATAACATGCCATACGAACCCCAAATTGTTTATTATTAATATATATATCCTTATCTAAGTCATTTGGCCGAACCTTAGATTTTTAGGAATACAATAACAATTAATAATATAATATTTGATTTAAAAACTATTTTGTGTCAATTTTGACACTATTTGATATATGATTTTTGTGAAAGTCATAACAGAATTATATGTTCGAAACAAGTTGATTACATCAACATTAATATATCATAGTAACCTAGAAAATTAGTTTAATTCATAAAAAGTCTCAAATGATATTTATTTTGGTGTTTATAACATCAATTATGTCAATATTTCATAAATAAGATAATTACTGCATCATAATTGTGTCATAAATAAATTAAATTATTTAACGTCTAAAAATTATAAATAAAATACCATTATGTAGGAAATCTTTTTATCATTCTAATGAATATTTATAGTCGAATTTAGCTTATGTATAACCCCATATTAAAAATTATTTACTTATTAAACGTTGATTTTAACTATTTTAACCCTTCTTTAAATAAATTAATAATAAATGTCCTAATCTAATCCAAGTGGGCCTAAATGGTCATATATTATTCCTAAGTTTTTTTTCGGTCGATTTACACTTGTCCAATAGAATTAGGACATGTGTTAGGGTAATATTAATATCATATTTACCCTTAGTTACCCTATTTACTATTAACCGCGGTAAAAAAAAGTAAAAAGTTACTATTCACCAAAAAATTATTTTTATCTCATTGAACCACATATTACTTACTAATATCAACCGTGTCTATCGGATTTTTGAAATTCCATTCACAGAAGCGGTAAAATTAAGTTTTATGCAAAATTCAGTTTTTAACCTACCACTTAATGGTTTCACTATTCATCAAAAATTGAAAGCTTTCAGAAAAATACCAAAATTTCACCCTAGGTTAATTTCGATATTCTGAGTCCAAAAATGAAGTCCATTTTGAAAAATAAAATTTATAAAATTTCAAAAAGTGGTTATTACTATTCATAACGGCTAGTTTTAATAGCAAATTGTTTTTTAGTGAAACTCGGTATTGCGTACGACGCAAGCTATCGAGGAAGGTCGTGATTGCGTGTAAAGTAAGCCAAGCAAGTGTGTAGTGAAAGATTCCTTTGATGATATAAAAACAAAATATTACTCATAAAAATCTCGGGTGTTACAAATATCATTTAACTTAATTCGAAAAAATATAAAATCATTCCTCAAAAAATAAAATTTTCACTAATACATATAGAAAACACATGGGTTGAGGTACCATATATTTCACCCAAAATACCCATAAAAATATTAATATCTGATTAAAAAAAATATAAAAAAAGTTATCTATGATGTTAAGCTTATGGTAAAATATAGACTTATTAACCCAAGTAGTTATCTAAAACTCATAAAATATGATCATATTTATTATTATATCCTATAGTGTAATCAGAAGCTTTCCTTTGATATAACATATAAGGAACTAAATTTAAAACATTGTATATTATGTAATTTTTAAGTAATAATTCACTCTCTTACATTTAAATAATATTTATGGTTTATAATTTTAGATAATTATTCGATAAAACTTACATAAAAACCAATGTATATCAAATTGGAAACTTCTTCAAAGTAACCATGTATTCGATAGTATAAATTATTTACAATTTGAAATTTTTTCCTTTTATAACAAATAATTAAGACATTCAACATGATTTATTCATTGTTATTACTCATCCATAATCCCTTTGAAAAATATTTGAAAATTTTGGATAAGCACAGTTAGATCACTAAGAGATAAAATATATAACGGTGTAGTGAAAAATATAAAAACCCACTAAATGTTTACCTTTTTAACATTATTACTTGATTGGATAAAAAAATTTCTTTCCATGTGGTAAATAAATAGTTTCCTTAAATAACACCATTAAAACCAAGAGAAAGGAAATAGAAACCTTAATAAGTATCAAATATTATTGTATTTATAACCCATGTTCACACATTTTAGAAACACTGTTGTGTATTTAAATCAATAGGAAAATCCACCTCAGCTATCTCCCTCCATAATTACGTTGATTACAAGGAACATTACCCTATTCCTTGGCGATTTATATCAGGCTCTCCCATTATATAAGTCATATTTGGATCCACCATCATATAAACTATATTTGTCTCACCCTTTATCATCTATAATTGTCAAGTACCATATTATTAAAAAAAATTAAATCTTTCAAATTTACATTATATATCCTTTGAAAATATCTTTTGAAATGAATAGTAAGGAACATTCCATTTTCACATAATAATAGGGAGAACTATTCATTTATTTTTAAAAATCATTAAAAAGAAAAATTCGAAAAATATTTTGGAAATAATTTATTTGGAAATAAACATGAAAACCATTAATGTATCCTTATAATCAACATAAATTCAGGACTTTGGGAAATTCCATTCATGTCGTAAAAATTAAAATAATATTTTTTTTACACGGTCAGTAACAATACACTATTTGTAAAAAGTAAATAAAATTCCTTTTTAATGATTTTTAGAGAAATTAAAAGGTATATTAAAAGTAAATTTATTGTCCATAAATTGTAAATAAGAAAATTATTTAAACCTATTAATTAGCATGGATATATTTAAAATTGATAATAAAAACTATTAAACTTTTAAAATTGGATATTAAAGAAAAAATTCATAACATAAATATCATCTAGAATCATGTGTTCTTTAAGACGAGGATAATAATATGATATTTGTAATTTGAATTCTTAAGAAAATTATTCATGTTCATTCCATTATCAATACCCCTTTTTCATTTATGACCATGTTTTATTTAGTTATATAATAATTTTAATTTAAATGTGTTTTTTTAGATCACACAGTTTGAAATCCCCAAACAAATTTGGTTAGTTGAATATGGTCAAATGGATCATTAGTCCATCATATTTAGAAACATAATCATGATATGATTAAATACTATTTTATAACGATTCATTAATGTAATACATGAAAATTGAATCACAAATCTTTGTGGAGGTGGTAGTGCCCTCATACGCACGAACGACATTATCATTTTTAAATGGATAGAAATTTAAGAATAAATTTGATATAATATCAATGTATAATGATAATTATATCAATAATATAATATATATATTACCTAAATTATTTATAATAACCATCCTTATGAGGTGTTTATGTTTAATTAATCACATCTGTTTGTGGATGGGGTAATCCCCACTTACGCAGAAGTGATGTTTTAATTTCTGATAGGTTGGGAAAAGATGTGATAAATGATTATATGATTATAAAGATAAAATATAATTATATTTAATATAATAATTTTATAATTTAATATTTTAGAAATAATATTTGAAAAATGTAATATAATTAATAAACAAGAAATAGGATACTTTGGACTTATAAATCCACTTTAGATATCCAGTTTCTCTTGGACCATAATCATTCTAGGTTTGGTATTTTGGTAATAACAGAACATAAGGGACATATGTAAGATTGTTTTAGAGTTATTTTTCTAGGTTTATGTGATATAGAGTGTTCAAAATATGTGAGTAATAGAGGATAGAAGGTGCTCATTTATAAGTGAGGGGAGGGGAACCCTTTGAATTATATAAATTATTAATTAATATAAAATAATTTTCCTATTAAAGCAGTTCCACATTTAAATATTTTTAATCTTGAAATTTGATTATTCTAAATCCTAAAACATAGTAATATATTCACAATGTTATGTGATTTTTTCACCCTTATGTCATTGTTTTAACTCCTTATTAACACTTTTGATGGTTACAATCTTATTATTTTTTTAATCTAAATAGGTCAATAATGATACTATAATATGAAAAGTGACCTATAAGAGTAAAATTGATGAAATGATGATCATATACCTTTCAATTGTCTAAATATAATATTTTGATGAATTTTAAATCAATAAATATAATATTATGTAACATAATACACCATTAATGTTATTTTCTATACTATTTACACACTTTCACTTTAATGACATCTATATAGAAATATAATTACAATATAAAATTATACAAAAATCACTACTCAGATATATTTATCTAAAATATTCATGAAACTAAAAAACTTATCCAAATTGTATAACATGTAATGTTATTACAATTCAGATTTTTTTTCTATTACATGAACAAGAATTATGTCGGTGTTTCATAAGAACATAAGTTAATTATTCCATCACTAAAGAAAATACAATTAACAAGAAAAGAAAAATTCATTATTTTTTCTAATAACAATTTATTACCAAATATAATCTCTTGTCATCCATATTAAATAAATATTAGATATATTAATATAGATAGAGTGAATTTTATATTCATTAATTAAAATAATATTATGGTTGTTATCAATGGAATGCGGCAAGAAATTAACACATTTTAGAACCTTGTATGGTTATGGAAGAAAAAAACCTCTACACTAAATTAAATAATTTTTTATGGTAATTTTTATGCCTTATCTCATATTTCTATCCTTTATTTATCTTTAATGAAGTGAAAAATATTTACTATAATTAAAATTCATGATTAAAAAAATAAATATGACAATATTATCAAATTTAATAAACATGATTCCAAATATAAAATCTAATTTTCATGACTAAATTTAGAAAATTGGATGAAATAATTTTTTAATATAAATGTGTAAAAGGCAAAAAAATATTGGAAAAAATCTTTTATGAATTCAAAAAAAAATTAGAACTAAATTAGGACTAGTGATTATTCCTAGGTAATTAATTTTATTATTTTTTCTTAGTAAAACCTAAAATTAATTTATAATAAAATTAAAACCTAATGTACCTTTTAAATTATTTCATATAATGAAAATAAATGATAGATTAAATAAAATAATAATTTTCACTATTCAATACAAAATAATTCATTTCATAAAAATATAGAAAATTAATCATAATAATTTTTTTTTAAAATAATTAAAATATTTTCAAACAAAATGCAATTAAATCCATTTTGTAGAAAAATACATTTTTAAAGAACATAATTACTTTATTCTCATTCATATCCTCATATAAAAAATTAATTGGATAAATATTCATAAAATTATAAATATAGTATAAATAATTAAATAAAATAATTTATGAATAATTATTAATTTAATCTATGAAGGTAAAAATACATTACACACATGAAAATAGTTTTGTAAAATACATCCATTTTACCTTCAAAATATTTTGTCATCATTTTCATCCTATTGATAAAAAATAATCGATAGGTTGTTTTTTTACTAATAAAAACATTCCAAATATATTTACTAATATAGTTATACTTATTCATACCCATAAAAAACTAGTTAAGAAATAATAATAATTTTAAAATAATAATATATCAAGTTCTGTTATACCTTAGTGTTGAATTTATCACAAAATATAAAATATATTATGTAAATAAAATAAATATTAAAAATTATGGTGTTAAATTATAAACCATTGTTGGAATTTATTGAAATAAATAGTATCTCATGTCTAATAAAATAATTTAAAACAAATTAATAACCAATTTCAAGTGTACAATAAAATATATGATCATAAATGGAAAAAAAATTTAATATTTTGAAATAAATTTACTAAAAAACCAAATCGTAAAAATAAGTAATAAATAATCTTTTTTAAAAGAGTGAAATTGAAATATGATGTTCACCTAGAATAACACATATTTTAATTCTTATGTTAGGAAAACAAGCGTGAGATGTGAAAATATTTATTTGAAACTAAAAAATAACATCTAACAAATAATAGTGAGTGATAAAGGACATGGCCATGATGACGATATTTACCAAAGAACCATAAATTGTTATGGGACTAATAAGACAAAAAATTCATTAGAAATGATATTATAATGATAAATTTCATTATAGGGTCTCTTTTTCCCATAGTTTAGGTATTTTTTTCTATCAATATTGTTAACATGAGAAAATACACTTACTTCATTTCATTCCATTTTATAACCATAATTTCATCCTTTTTATGTATTGATCCATTTCCACTTAAATCCCATGTCTTACTCAAATAAATGAATATTCAAGATGAATTTTTCATTCCATAAGAAATGAAATTCGCTTTTAAAGTATCACAATATAAATAAAATTATTAACAATTATTTAGTATGTTTCTATCTATTAACCAAAACCCAAAATTGTTAGTACAATATACGATAATATCCACTCAGAATAAAACTTCATTTTAAGAAATACTAATTTTTCTTAAAATCATAAAGAATAACACACATATTTAATCATTATGAATTCCATAAACAAATATCCTTTTAAATATTTTGAATATTCTTAACCAAATAGATACCACAAAAATTTGAAATATTTGATCACATATTCTTCCATGATAAACATAACATTTATCTACATATAACATCAATCAATCCAAAAAACTCAAAACAAAAATGTATATTATCTAATCAAGGAAAATTCAAAATATTATAATTTTTCCATAAATATATTTTATCACCATAACCTCCCATCATAGCCAAAAAATCTATTTACCATAATCATATAATGTTCCAAAAATAGTGAACTTATTTAAACATAATGTTAATTTATTTGTCACCAAATCCATTTTCAATCCCAAGGATATCTATATGATAAATCATGTGATCTCAAATTGTAAAAACCATTTTACCCTATATTTACCTCACCATAGAAAATAATCTAAAGGCTAATGGTTTCTAATACCATTAAACTATTTTCCAAAAAAATATAATTTTTTTTCTTAAATAAACATTTCACTAAATCACATACAAAACCTAATTGTTATATTACAATAAAATTTTCCAAAATACTTTCATTCAGTTTAAAATCCAATCATATAAAACCTAAAAAAGGGGTCTACTTGGTTAATCCTATGGTCAACCTTAGACATATTAACCCAAGATGACATCAAAAACCCTTATAATAACCTCATATTAATAAAATAATATCCAATGTTATAAAATTATTTACATTTATACCAATAATAAGGACCCAACATCAAAAAAGTTCGTATTCATTAATTTTTAGGAAATAATTCACGTTATTACATTTTTCAGACATTTATGGTTTAGATTCTTAAAGTTCTAGGTCATAAATAATACATAAAAAACTCATATACTATAGTGTAAACCCTTATACTCAGTACATGGTCTTCCAAAAATATATAAATTTAAATTAAAAGATGTTTTATTTTCATGAAAATATCATTGACATTTAATTTAAATTCTTCTTTGTTCATACTCATCCATGAACCCTATTAAAACATTTCAAAATGTGGGATAATCACAGAAATTATTTTATGGGATATAAAGGAATATAATCAGTTAGCCAAGTGAAAGGAATTAAAACCCATAAATTTTTCAACTTTTTATACATTATTCATTTAACATATAAAATAAATTATATCTATATTGAAATCACAATTTTTTCTCAATAAAAACATTTAAACATCTTGGAAACAATAGAAATATATATAGCTATCTGGTAGAATTATATTCATAACCCATGTTCAATCTTTTCAGAAATGACCATATCCCATTTATATCCATGAGAGAAACAACCCTGACCAACTCTCTTCATTATTATTTTGAATACAATATGAATTACCCAATAAATTGGATAGAAATATCAGGCTCACCCATCATATAAGATGTATCAAGATCACCAATCATAAAAAATATATTTGGATAACCCATAATCATCAATTATACTCATGTATCATATCATGAAGATAAATTAGGCTTTCACCTTTTTTTGATAAATAACATGATAAACACTTTTGAACCCATAAAATAATTACAATTTATTTTCCAATGAAAATAAGGATAAATATCTCTCTCTTTTGAAAAATAATATATTAGAAAAATTCCCAAAATATTGTGTCTATGATTTTATTTGAAAATGTCTTTGGGGAATTTTGAATTAATCTTCATATAAATGAAAACATCTAGCTATAAGAAAGTATGTCCACATCATAAAATATGAAATAATTATTCCTTTAACACCTTCAATAATAGTTCCTTGTTCAAAAAATGACAAGAAGATTCATATTTTAAACATTTTTAATTAATTTAAAAGTATTTGAAAATGAATTTTTATATTCCGTGATTTGAAAGTAACAAAATTAATAAAAAAAATTAATGATCATTTATATGGGGATAAAAATATAATAAAAACATAAAAAATTTAAAATATGGTTTCAATGAGAAATATCATTGATTAAACAGTTTCTATGGTCTTACATCCTCTAACTCAAAAATAATAAAATTATATTAGTTATTTAATATATCGGGCACCTATTTCATTTATATATTATTATCATTATACATTTTATGACATTTATTATTTAGTTTTATTAATTTACATAATTTGTTAAGGTTAAGTGAGACTTTATGAGAATGTACAATTCATAAAACCAAAACCACTTCAGTATGATGAATGTAGTAAAAGGATTCACTTTTAAATTACATAACTAATATTAATAATGAAATTATTAAGCTTTTCTATACATTAAATATAATTTTATTACCATTTATAAATTCTATAAATGAAAAACTAATCACTTCACATCCTATAGGTGGTAGTCCAATCGTTGAAATAAATGATGTTCAAACATTATTGATGGCTGAAAATGTAAGAAAATATATGATATATTATATTTATTAAATGATAATAATTTCATTACTATCATATATTTTAATTAAATCATTCATAATATAAATCATTGTGATTCAGTGATGAAAAATGAAACACATCACTTTGTAGAGGTGGTAATCCATAGTTACATGCCGGTAACATCCCCTGTTTTGTGCCCTGTTACGAAATGAAGGATTTCGATTTTTAGAGTTTACGACGAGTTGGTTTTTAAAAAGAGCTCCAGAACTTTATTCTAAATGTAAGAACGCCTAAAAGTGTCGTTTTGGGCTTCCATAGTTACCTGATAATTTTAGCATGTGTTCTTATGAGTCAAGGGATCACCGGAACAAAAAAATTCTGCTTTTATGTATCTACACGGGCATCACATGGATGCTGTCCAACCCGTGGATTTTACCCCTTTTAATAAACTATTTATTCTATTTTAATACGATTATATGAAATATTGTGTTTATTTAGAATTATATTTTAATATTAATAATAATAACGAATTTATTATTATTATAATTATTAATATGGTTTTATAATTAAATAAATGTTAAATAATTAATTAAATGACGATTGATGATATTAAAGACACTTCATGGGATTCAATATAAATGTTTAATTAATGGAGGAGTTTCAAAGTAAATGAAGAAATATTTATTCTTATTAAATTGAGGTTATGGGTTTGTTATTTTGTCATTAGTATCTTATTAATGATATTACATTAAATTTGTGGGGGGGGGGGGGTTTGGATTTTAGTTTTTTTGTTAGAAATTATTTTATTTTTTTAAGGGTAAAGAAAAGAGGTGGATCTCCCCCTTCCTACTCTTCGTCTGGCATGCACGACCCCCCATGAAACCCTAGGTGTGCACCAAACCTCATCTGATATACCTACATAGCGATGAGGTCCTCCTCCACACTTATCCCTCAGAAGAACCTCCTCTCCCTGCAGGCGACCTCCTAAAGTGCACAACTTTCCCCCTCGGGCCCACCATGCAACGTGCACATGGCCTCCCTCATTAGAACCTATAATATGCATGAGACCATAGGACTACCAGCAGTGGAAGGAATGGGTCTTTCTCAAGTGGTGTGTCCCCCTTCCAACTGCTATTCACAGCCAGCGCACGACCCCCAGACGACCCCCGGTAGCAGCGTGCACAACCCCCAGGCGAAACCTATGGCGCATGAAACCCATCTCGAGTCCTCTATCAACGGGTATTACTCTCAATTTCTTCATGTTTATGGTCTGATTATTCAATGAATACTATTCTATATGGTTTTTTCATCTCTTCGGTGATTCATTGTGTTTTCAGTGCCTAATTTTTTTTCTAAATTTATTGTTTGGTAGATAAAACAGGTTATTATGTTCTTCCTTGTATATGATAAGGGATTGATGTTTAGGGATCTTCTGTTCCATGTCCCAGCATCCTATTCCAATGGTGAGGCGTATGAGGTTGATTTTCTTTGAATATGTTGGTTCGGGTAATCTTATATAACCAACTATTTGGTTTTGCACCAGTTTAATTAGGGTCTGATGATTTATTAGAGTCGCTAGTACATAATTGTAGGTGTTCTGACCCTTTCTACACTATTTTTGGTCTCCTATTAATAATTTAGTAAAATGTAGATTAGTGTTTTAGGGTGCATGAACACAAAAATATATGTAGAGAGAGATATATATATATAAGGGTGAATGCAAGCGACTGTGGGATGATTGTAATTGATTACAGCCTAGTACATCAATGTTTTTAATTTTTAAATTTTTTCCACCCTGAGATAGGTTCCCAAATCTCTATCACAATATTTTAGAATTAATAGCTTCTTAAAATAATTTAATTTTATTAGTTTCCATGATTCTTTAACTAATAAATTTTCATTAAAATATGATTAAAGATAAATTGTTGGTTGGAGGAAATGTCATATCATGCCTGTAGTTGGTTGGGATTTTGTATAATGTAGATACATGATATATTGATTTGAGACATTTTATTTAATTGAATGATTCTAGACACGTGTGAAAAATAATGAAATTACCATATTTTGGAGTTAATCATTTATTTTTGGCTATTGTGAATATGCTGAGCTAATAGCCAGAATAATAAAATGGTAAAACATGAAGCACCCATGTGTCTTCCTTATAAATGAGACTTCAATGATGATGGAATCACACACCCTTGTTGTTCCCTATTAACCCATTTCATGGAATTCTAACTATGAAAAATAATATATATCTATTGGTGAAATAGATGATTTAATGGGATATAGCGGGTAATAGGGTAATTAATTGAAGAATTGATTTTCATGTCATGAGTTGGAAAAATTGTGGCATTTATAAAATATTGAGATTATTGAATATTTTGACATATTCAAAATATAAATTTTAAACTAGTAAGAATTAAATAATGGATTAATTATACATGATAAATGGTTAATGGTAAATTAATTGATGAACTGGTTAAATAGATATGATTTAATTAACTAATTGCTAAATTAATTAATTTTCATGCATTAATTTATGATTGTAAATTGATTGATTGTTATGAATGTTGGCCATAATAACTTTGGTTGCATGTCTATTTTCCATGCTATAATTTTTTTACAATGGATTTGTTTAAAAATATGAAATAATAAGTGAAATGGTTTCTAATTAGAAGGTCCTTGTTCAGCATGTTTGACGTGATATGTTTATGACGTGCATGTTAATTGTTAAGGTCCAGGATGAAACACTGTTTCAGTAGACGGGTTCAGACTTGTTAAATTTTGGGGATAATTAAATGTTGAGTTAATTATATAGTTTAATTTCTTATGGTTAAGAATAATTAAATGATAAATAAATTATTATCTATTGATATGCTTAATGGTTAATTAAATGTAGAATTATTTGAAGAGAGATTTATATTGTTAATTGTTTGTTGAATTAATTAACGGTTTGGTTTAACTAATTTATGAATTAATTAATGGGTGGTTTTGGGGTGTTGTACATGGCATTCTACACCAATGATAAATATATATGTATTACTGATAAATAGGTTGTGAGATAGGGACAGATTCTTTAAATACTCAAGGGGTGCTATACATGGTGTTCTACACCTAGCTTGCATGAAAATACTGTTTTATGGGACATAGACTAATTCTCCCAATAACCACGGGTTGTCAAACCAGGATTGATGCTGTAAATACTCATGAGGGGGTTATACATGATCTTATACACCCATTAATTCACTTTTAACTATAGTTCCAATTGGTCGTATGTGAATCGAATTAATTTGTTAATGAAAACCGTTGTGACACAATGATTTGTGAAATGAATATGATAAGGGGTTCAAACTTATTAATTTATTTGGTGAGTCACTACTAGTGGGAGGACCCTAGAGAGAATCACTATTCTTAGTGGATGGGCTCAGGATTAGTATATAAATGATTAAATTGAATATCTTATGATGTGTTATCCAAGCCAATGAACAAAATTGGATTCATTCTTTTCTTGGATTACTTAGACGGTCTTTAGAGACATGTGTAGGGAGTGACATATACGGGGGATGTCAGACTTATCCCAGATCTCAAGAATTATGAAATTTAAAAAGTTCTGAATAAATGATAAATGAAAATGAATTTGTGATTAATATTTTGAATTCTTGACGAATGTATAATATAGGTTTAGACACCAGATGAGGGTTGATGAAGGAACATGGGTATATAGTTAAATTATACTACTTGAATTATTTATGCATGCTTTCACACTATTTAAAATATTTATTGAATGTTTGGATTTGGAGTAGACACTGATGGTCTTGACCTACTGAGATTTATATCTCACACCCTTCTTGGGAAACCATTGCACTCAGGTAAAAAATCATTTCTATTTGGATGAAGGATTGTGTTGCTTACATATACAGAGGAGATAGAAACAGAGGACTGGGTGGATGCTCAGGATGCTCAAAGATATTGCCCTATGAATATTAATTTTTTATTTCTTTGCTGATATGTAATGAATGATGTAATTTTTATCAATTTAATATATGTATCAATAACATTTCATTCATTCATCTATTTTAGGAAATCTATCTTCCATTTCATTTTTAATTATGTATTACTACATCGATACGGATTGTTATTTACTCTGATATACAACTATGAAACTCTGATAAGAGTGTTCGTCTCCCCACTGACTATCCTTAGACCCTCACTGTTAGTTGGAAGCCTCTAGAATACGGGGAGAAATGCTTGAGTTCATGTGGTGACCAATTTGGCCACCAGTTCAGGGGTGAGCTGGTTTGGGACATTAAAAAGGGGTATAAGTGGTTTAGGTTCTCCATCTTTTCCTTTATCATGATGTTTTTGGGTTGGTAGATAGGATACTAGGAATGTGTTGGCCCTTGGGTTAATAGCCATGCACGGGACTGATCACCACATATAGGGCAAATGACTTTTTTTCTAGGGATAGGAATTGATGTTTGATGTATTTGAGGTTATAGTTGAAATGATTTTACCATGAATGACTATTTTATTTTCTACTGCTTATTGTTTTTGATTATATTGAAAAAAATAACTTGGCATGATATGGAAAAGAAGTTTCATTACATTCATCATATTAGGAACATAGAGATTAACATTCCTTGTCATGTAGTTTCATTAATATGATGCATGTTAAAATGGATTATGTGCCTTGAAAATATGACATTACTTGTAAATATTTAGTAGGAGTTTTTAGATAGCATGTTTCGGGGAAAAAATTATCTTGTTTGAGTAATAATATTTAATGCTTATGTTCCACGATTCTATGTTATTTCATGGTTTATTTATTTTATCACATTAATCTATGTTAGATACATGTAGTGAAATGTTATCTTGCTAATAAATGATTGGTTTCTTTGGATAAATTTATTTGGTTGTAATTACAATGGAAACAGTTTTCAATCGTAAGTCGTATGGTCACCTTAAAACTCTATGAAAGGTTAAACAATGTTTTCAAAAAATTAAAAAGGGATGATAAACATAAAAATTTAAATGAAAAAAAAGCTAAATTGAATCAAAATACCAGAATTTTGTGGTATGGGAGACTTATCGATAGGTAGTTGGACATCCATGAGACTCATCCATATAACCATAGTATGTTTAAAAATGGTTTTGAATGTAAAACTACATAGTTTTGATTATAACAAACTGTAATGGGGTTACTTTTTATAAAAACATGTATTGAATAAATGGAACCCTTCGAGGTCTCCTTTTTTGTAAAAGGAATCATGATTCTAAATTGAATAATAAAAATTAAATGGAATTGAATTTTAAATATTTAAAGAGTTTTTTTGTAATACCATGACTATTTTTCCTTAAGGGAATTATTTTAAAATCCATCTGACTTGTTATGAAAAATTATTAGTGGGTTTGTTGAAATTCAGTCGAATGTTTAATGGTTGAAATGAATTAAATAAATAGATCAAAATGGGGCTTTTGGAAATTGTGGTTTTAGTTTTCTGTGACCGAGATAGTGAGATGACATTTATGATTCGTAAGATAAAAGCATGTGGGAGTCATTTTTTTTGACATGCTGGTTGGTTTAAATTTTTTTATTTTATGAGAGAATGTTTGAAGTAGTGATTGTGGTTTGAGGATCTCCACACATTTGTTCAGGGTGTTTCCGAAATAGTTCACAAGAAAGCAGCTAATTTTATTCGATGTCATAGACAATTATATGGTAGGTTGTATCGCACTGATTTCGGTAAATGTGTCAGTAGGTGACGCTGATAATTTTTAACATAGTCATCTGGTAGTAGTTAAAATAATTTTTTTAGTGACCTTGGGTTTCTCTTAGTGTTCTCTTCCAAATATGATGATCTTGTCCCCTATCATGACCTCGTCATCGAGACACGAATATAGAATCAGTCTTATGCTGCACTAAAGTTTTAAATGTTTTTGGGCTTGATGAGAGGGTATTATCTAGGTTATATGTGGGATGTGTGGTTTCTTTGGGATACGCCATCATTCATGTTATGGAATTTTAGTTTTTAAACATACATGTGAAGGTTCAACTTATAAATTTCACTGGTGTTCGGGAATAAAATTGGGTGTACATGCGGTGGTGATGTAACAATTTTAAAAGTAATGTCTCTAGTTCATGGTTGAGTGTGGGTTTTAGGACTATAATATCATTCTAGTAGATCATTCGTAAAAAGATTATGTTCGTCGATCAACAATTGAAATTTTCCTTCAATGATTTCCCTCTAAGGACCTCAGATGAAAGGTTCGTTTAAGTGAACCTCAGCATGTGTTATAAAGAATTAAGAGGTTGGACTTATGTTTTGGTTAGATGTGCCTTTGGAATTTGGAAACGTAAAATATTTGTTTCAAGGGAAATTTTTTGAACATTGTAGGTCTGATACTATCATAGTAGTTCCTGATTTCTTTTTGGGGATGAGATGTTTCTTTTTTTGGAAGATTGTATTGTGTAATATTATTGAAACGGGTTAAAATATGATGGTTTTCAATTTTTTTATGGTTTATCGATGATTTATTTCTTAAACCGAGCTCTTGAACTTTATTCTGAATGTTGGAAAACCAAAATTTGTTGTTTTCTGGACATGTGTAATTACCAGATACATTTAGGGGGTGTCCCGAATAGTCTAGGGAGCACCCGATCTAGAAATAATACTTTAATGGATCTGCATGGGCAACACACATTTGTGGTCCAAACTGTGCTATTTACCATATTTACTAAATTATTTATTTTA
This sequence comes from Viscum album, assembly GCA_963277665.1. Taxonomy (NCBI): domain Eukaryota; kingdom Viridiplantae; phylum Streptophyta; class Magnoliopsida; order Santalales; family Viscaceae; genus Viscum; species Viscum album. The sequence goes on from OY728164.1 coordinate 94,125,903, forward strand.
ATTAAATAATATTTTTTGAGAGATTTTGTTTTAATAAAATAATTTTTTATTAATAAAAATAATTAATTTATTATTATTATAACTATTATTATTATTGTTGTGGTTTTATAATTAAATGAATGTTAAATAATTAATTAAATGTCGGTTGAGTAAATTAATGCGTGTTTTTGGGGTTAACTGGAAACATTTAATTAATTGAGGAGCTTCAATGTTAATGAAGAAACATTTAATATTATATAATAGAGGTTATGGGTTGAATATTTTATCATTAATATCTTATTAATGGTATTATATTAATTGGGGGGGTATTTTAGTTATTAATTTAGATTTTTTTTATTTTTTTATTTTGGGAAGGAAAAGAGTCTTCTCTTCCCCTTCCTCCCCTACTTGCGGCATGTGAAACACCCTAGTAACCTAGGTGCATACCAAACCTCCTTAGAGCTAATTACATGGTCTTTATCTCCTCCTCCGTGCTTCCCCCTAATCCAATCCTCCTCCTTCTTGTGGATGACCTCGAACCACGTGGAACCTTCCCCATAGGGATCACCATGCAGTGTGCGTGGCACCTCCCTCGGTAGGACCTTCTGTAGGAACATGATCTCTAGAAGACCACCAGCAGTGTGTGTGGGACCTCCTCTTGCATTGTGTCTTCCTTCAGTCTACCATTGAAAGCTAGTGTGTGACCCCCGGACGACCCTGTCAGCAGCTCGCACAACTCCCCGACCAAAACCTATAGTACGCAACCCCCTTCCTGGATCCTCCATCCATGGAGATTCCTCCCAATTTTCCCATGGGTTTGGTCCCATTATTCAATGAAGGTTATTTTATATGGTTATTTTTCATCACTTTGGCGATTCCTTTTGTTACCAGTGCCCGATTATTTTCATATTTAGGGTATTTAGGATAATACATGTTATTGTGTTCTTCCTCCAATAGGATATGTGATGGATGTTTAGGGACTTGTTGGTCCATGTTCTGGAATCTACTACCAAGGGTGATGTGGATGAGCTCAAATCGTATTGAATATACTTGTTCGAGTATGCTTTTAAAACCCACTATTTGATATTGAACCTGTTGAATTAGGGTTCGTTGAATTATTTGTGTCCCTGATATATAATTTTAAGTGCATTTACCCTTGTTAAAATTTTTATGGGCTTCTGTAACTTATTTAGTAAAATTTTCAATATTGTTGTAGGGAAAGCTCACACACACATATTTGTAGATATATATATATATAAGAGTGTGTACATGCAACTGTAGGCCGATTGCAATTTATTTTCACAGCGTACATAAAAGTGTTGAATTTTTAAATAGGTTCCACCCCAGTGTAGGGTCCCAAATTACTATCACTTTTCTTAAGAATTATTTTCATCAATAAATAATTTTAGGGTATTAGTTTCCTTGATTTTAAACTGCTAAATGTTCATTATTTTATGATTAAAGATAAATTTTTGGTTGGTCATTATTTCATATCGTTCTTGCATAATGTTGGGATTGTGAATGGTGGTGATACATGATATGTTGATGCGAGACATTTTATTTTATTGAATTATTTTTTCAAGGTATGAAAAATGAAGAAATTACTAGGTGTTGGTGTTAAGCATGTATTTCTGGATATTGAAAATATGTTGAACTTATGCACTTAATATTAAAATGGTTCAATAATAAGCACCCATGGATCTTTCTTATAAATGAGAATAAAATGGAAATGGACTTGGACACACCTAGGTGTGTCCTTTTAACCCATGACATAGAATGTTAATTACGAAAACTATGATATATATTTTGGTGAATTAGATGATTGAATAGTGAAGGATGGGTAATAGGGTAATTAATTGATGATTTATTTATCAAGTAATGAGTTGAAAAAGTTATGGCCTTTACTGAATATTGAGAATTTTGAATATTTTTTCATGTTTTTTATATAAATTGGAAACTGGTAATAATAAATGGATGGATTAATTATTTGATGATAAATGTTAAATGATTAATCAATTCATGAAGTAGTTAAAGAAATATTAATTAATTAATTAATTGTTGAGTTAATTAATTATCATACATTAATTTACAATTTTGAATTGATTAATGGTTATCACTGTTGGCCAATAATACATTTGGATGCATGTTTGTTTTCCATTAAAGAAGTTGTTTAGGATGTAGTTGTTTAAAAATATGGAATTTTTTGGGAGATGTTATCTAAATATAAGGAACTTTTCAGCATGTTTGACTTGAGATGTTTATGAAGAGAATGTTAATTTTTAATGTCTGGGGAGAAACACTATTTCAATGGACAGCTTCATACTTGTTAAAGTTTTGGGATAATTAAATATTGAGTAAATTTTCTAGTTGAATCAATTTTGGTTAATAATAATTAAATGATTAGAAATTATTAAATATTGTGATGTTGAGTGGTTAATTAATTATAGAATTATTTGACAAAAATATTATCTTGTTGATTTTTTTTTGAATTAATCAACGGATTAGATTAATTAATTTATGAATTAATTAAAGGGTGGTTTTGGGGTGTTAGACATGACCTTATATACCAATGATAAATATGTATATATGATTGATAATCAGGTTGTGGGACATGGGATGATGTTCTAAATAATCACGGCGTGCTAGACAAGGTGTTCTACATCCAAATTGCATGAAAATATTCTATAATGGGTCTGGGACTGATGAAAAAAATACCCATGGGTTGTGAGACAAGGGTTGATGCTCCAAATATTCATGAGGGTGATATTAATGATGTTCTGCATCCATTAATTTACATTGGACTGTGGGACCAATTTTCCATACATGAAATGAATGAATTGGTTAATGAAAACTATTGTGACAAAATGATTTGTGAATTGAATATGAGATGGAGTTTGGACTTATTAATTAATTGGGTGAATTACTGTTAGTGGATGGATCCAAGAGAAAATCTCTATTTTTAGTGGATGGGATTGGTGTTATTATATGTAAAATTATATTGAATATCTTATGACACCTTATCTAATCCAAATCACAATTTAGGATTCGGTCATTTCATTGATTACTTAGATGGTCTTTAGAGACATCTATTGTGAGTGACTTATAAGGGGGATGTCAGTCTTAGGCCAGATCTCGCGAATTATGTAATTTAATGTGGATTTAATAAATTATAAATGAAAATGAATGTGTAATGAATGTTGTGTATGAATGAAAAATTTATATTACAGGTTTAGACACCAGCTGAGGGATGAAGTTGGTACATGGGTATATAGTTACATTGTGTTGTTTGCTTTAATTATGCTTGCTTTTACACTTTTTAAATTATTTATCGAATGTGTTGATTAGGGGTAGAAAATGGTGGTCCCGGAATACTACGATTTCTATCTCACACAATACTCGGGCCACCATTTCACTGGGGTACCTGAGTAGATTCTATTTGGTGTAGGATTGTGCTGCTTACATATACTTAGGATATAGGAACAGAGGACTGAGTGGATACTTGAGATACTCAAGGAGATAGCCCTTGGGGATTTGGGTCACTTTTTTATTTCTTTATGGATATTTATAGCATGATTCGTCGTTTATATCTTTCCTATATGTATATATAATATTTCATGCATTCATCTGTTGTATGAAATTTGTCTTCCACTACATTTTTAATTATGTATTACTCCTTCCGCTATTGATTGTTATTTACTCTGATATGTTGTTGTGAAACTCTGATAATTGGGTTTAGTCTCCCCGCAAACAATACATAGACCCTCGTTTCTAGTTGGAAGCCTTTGGAATATGGGCAGACATGCTTGAGGTCATGTGGCGACTAGTCCGGCCACCAGTTCAGGGGTGAACCAGGTCAGGATGTTGCATTGCAATAAATGTATTCATTTATATTATGATGAAAAAGGACATGAAAAGGGGATGTAAAATAGTTATATTATCTTTTAATTATATGGAATTTACAAAAAGAAAATTAAAAATGCTAAATAATATTTTAAGTTGTTTTATGGAAAATAAACTATAAATTGGTTGTTTAGGATCTATGACTTCTCCTTAGATTACCTCCTTGGTTTACACATTAAGCCTTTTATGTTTCCTAATTTTTTAATTCTAGGCCATCTTGGACGTGTGTATATATTTTTGGGAGATAAATTTTTAGTTATTATAATTCTTATATATTTTAAAAAGATGTGATAAATATATAAGAGTGCATGTGATTTTATAAGTGAGGGGAGGGGCACCCATAAAACTAATAAAAGTATTACATTTATAAAAAATAATTTTCATGATCAAGTGGTAAAAATGGAATTATTTATAACATATGATGAGGATGCATTTAAATCCTCTCAACCAATAAAATTTGGTCATTTATAGTGACGTTTTTTCACATATCTCTTAATTTTAACCCCATATTATCCTTTATCAAGATTAAGGTGATATCAAAAAATAATCTATAGTAGTCGAGAAATATAATAGATAAGAACATGTGAAACATAAGTGGTATACGGATGATATTCCAAACCATATCCCCATAACATTCCCAAATATAATATTTTTCTGAATATTTAATCATTAAATCAAATATTATTAAACATAATAGATCATTATATTCATTCATGAGACTATTTAGATGTGTTGACTTTAATTACATAAAGTTAGTAATGGAATTAGAATATAATCATATAAAAAATTAAAAATATGTTATATTTATCTATAAAATTCATGGAAAACAATAATTTTCAAAATGATATTACATTTAATTTTTATTAAGAATTTACTGTATTTTTCTATTACATGAATAATCACTATAACAATGTTTCATAATCACATAATGTAATTATTCAGAAAATTTAAAAAACATAAAATGATAAAAATAATTAATATTTAAAAAATACCAATTTATAACAGATCATTAACTCTTTTCCCTATCAAAAAATAGTATACATATTATAATAAGTAGAGTGACATTTTGTTTTTATTTTTTACTTAAAATAATCATACAGTAATTATCAAAGTAAAGTGGCATGAAATGGATGTATTTTAAAAAAATGGTGTATTTTTGTAGCAAAAAACATACACCCCAAAATAAAGATACGTTCTATGTATATTTTTAGCCCATATCTTCTAGTTGTAAACTTTTTTTTCATATTCTACCCTTACTTTGGTGATATATATTTATTGTGGTTTTTATTAACAATAAGAATAAATAAAAGTGAACTATTTGAAAATTTTCAACATACTAATTCCAAATTTGGATTCCATTTTTTATGTTTCCATTTCTATAATTGGTATAAATCATTTTTAATATAAATACCAAAAAACATAATAAAAAACAATTTTTGAAATATATGTTCTTATGCTAAAAAATGAACAGATATGAAATTATGGTATAATAATGATTAATATGTAATTAATTTGATCATTAAAGAAACTTATCCTACTTTTTGGTAAAATAAATAACATAATGGGACATTTAAATTACTTCACTTATTGGAAATAAGTTTTAGTTTTACAAAAAATCAATATTTTTAACAATTTACTCCCATATTAATATTTACAAAAAAGATACCAATCATTTATCCAAATCTAATAATGAAATTATTATTTCTAAAAAAAATCTTTTTTCAAATATAGTTTAAAAAACATTCCATAATTAGTTATAATATCCACACACAAAATATAATATAAGTCATTTTTGTAGAAATATGAATTTTTCAATAATAAAAATATTATATTCTAATTACTTGATTAATAACCATAATTAAATGAATGTTAATTCATTCACTTGGATATATCATATACTAATTTCATTATATTTATTTATCAATAATTATTGAAATAATCTATTCAGATAAAAATACATTGCACGCATATTTTGTGTGTGAAAAATATCCATTTTTCCTTAAAAATATTTTATCTTTATTTACAACCAATTGATAATAAATTTTTGATTGAATATTAATTTAATAAAAAAAATATACACATAAATTTTAATATTGTTATTAATATCCATACCCACTAAACCAATGGCTAGTTCATATATGTCATATTTAAATAATAATATATTGATGTTCATTTATAAACTATGTTTTGTATACCAAATACTATCAATTATATTATTTAATGAAAATAAATTCTAAAATTTTGTGGTCTTGTTGGTAGGACTCTAAATTTTTCTCATATACATTTCCGTGAAAGCCCATTACCCCAATCCCAATCCCAAATCTCATTTTCTATTTGTAATTTCATCATTTTTCTAAAATAATAATATAAATAACCAATTATTTATATTATAATGAAATTTTTATTATTTAATTTAATATCTATTATTAAATAAAATATTTAAAATCCATAAGAAACTTATTTTTTAAAAATAATAATAATTTATTTAGACAGACTAATTACATTAGTAAAAAAATCATATTTTTCATTATGTTATGTGTAACCCCAAGAGTCCCTTCTAAAGTTGATTGTAATTTTGAATATCATTCAATCTTGTAAACTAAGACTTGTATCACGAAACACATTACGGATGCCAAAATTAAATAGGGTTTCTGTTTGATCCAATCTCCCGTATGATCATAAGCTAAGTCCCATTTTCCTTAAAATCATGATTATGCATGAGACATTGATAATGTCAATCCCATATAAAGTATCTATTTTTCCAAATATTAAGTGTACTAAAACTTATAAAATTAGAACATGGTAATTTATCAAATGATGATCATGTATACAATCTAAAATAAATTGAGGTTCATGATTTCATAATCATTAATATGTATAGACACATCTTATCATGGATAATAAAATCCTTGTGATGGATTAGTAAAATAACCAATTACCTCATACTTGAAAAAACACCCTAATTAATTTATAAAGATAAAAAATTATTAAACATCACAATTAGGGACTATATTTTAAAACCTCAAATAAAAGGACATGTAGTCATCGTTCACTTATATAACACCTATGACACAAATATATAACTCTCCATGCTATTTTCCTAAAGCAAGTCTATCCGAATAAAAGTTCACTAACATATATTCTATGATTAATAAATTGTATCAACATATAAGTGATCCTAATCATAAAAATCATAACATTTCATCACAACCAATTCTAAATGTCATCATTTAGGTAAAACCTGGTAATACATTTATTCTAATGGTCTGTTAACATAACACATCCAATTTATCAAGAAATAATCATAAATAAATGAAAATGTATTAACATTATTTTAAATTATCACAACTGGAAATTTGGGTTTTCCCATCGCTCATATAACAATGGTTCATCAAAACCATTGGTATATGAGACATTTACCAACGATTTCATCAAACAGTTGGTAAAGGTTGAGAGAGGTGATGATTTCCCAACGGGTTGAATAAAACCATTGGTAAATCTTCATAGGCTGATCCTTTTACCAACGGTTTATACAAAATGTTTGTAATGGTAAGCTTTTCCCAATGGTTTTTAAAAACCGTTCGGAAAACCTCCCCAAAATTGCAGCAAAATATAACAGATGTGCCTGCATTTTCTAGTTCTACCCAAATCTACAGAATCCCCCACATGCACCCTAGGTGAATCTCCATCAAATCGATTGAGACTCCCCCACTGGGTTAGATGGGATAAGTCCAAATATTCATCTCTTCTTTCTCATTTTCCACTTCTCTTACATATTTATCCATTTTATTCAAGGTGGAAACCCTAAAATTGGTGTTGAAAAAAATTATGGTTTTTAATTGGGGATTTGGATTGATTTGTTAGGGATTAGGCGTATGAGGCATTCCGCTTCATATTATGAGTTGTTTTAGTCAAAATATATGATGTTGGAAACATTTACGATGTTTTTGTCCTTATTTAATCTCATTTCCCCTGACTTAACATTAAATACTATATGACATTTGGTTTATGTTTTTTAAATTTCAATTTATGTTATTTGTGGTTGATGATTGTCCCATGTTAGTTGTTTTCAATAGTTTGGCGTGGAAATTGGGAATATAATGTGACTTTTCCAAATGGGGGTTCCTTAAGAATACTATAAATATTTGTTAAAAATGATCAAAGGGATTTTATTATTTAAAATGGATTTCGAAAGATATTTCAGAAATGATTTAATCTTGAGGAAAGTGCTTTATTAAAATGGGAATTTTTTTAATAAGGCTTGTGTAATGATTTTTGTAATAGTACACTTGTTATGTAACTATGTTTGGTATTTAGTAACACATTAGATAACTGGTGTGTGAGAATGTGTTATGAAAGAGACTCCATGGTTGGTTCAAGATTATATTTTTTTTGAGCCTATTAATGAGTTTTTTTAATGATATTTTGAGATATTTACCTATTGGTGTTAAGTCATATAGTGATCATGGGGTATGTTATATGTTTATTGGTGAAATCTAGGATCTTTAGAGGTGGTTCGTGATTAATTCATTTAATTAGTGCTAAACATGTGGATAAACCATGCATAGTAGTGAATTCTTGAAGTGTTTGATGTTTTCAGTCCTTTTTTATTTAGAGTTTTTTTATGATGATGTTTCTTATTGAAGCCTGTGATGGGAATTTATTTTAGTTTCTAAATCGGATGAGTCTCTCCAACCATGAACAGTTTATGCAACCTTTACCCTTATTTAATCATTCTGTTTACACAGCCTATGAAACCTCAACCCCCATTTAATCAGTGAACTCGGTTTATTAATTCAAGCCTTCATTCTCACTAGCATGCAAGAAATTTAATGTGGTATACCCATCCTCCCATGATTTCTTACCATTGGTAGTGTCCAACATATGGAATATGAGATTATGAATTAATTAGTTAACGAGGATCATATATTCCATTTCCCCCAAGATGAATGTACTAATATAAATTTAGGGTCAATTAATTATGGTACTCATTGTAAGTTGTATATTATGTGTCCTTCATGGCCAATACTAACTTTTATGAGGGTGTGGTGCTTTTCACTAGACATGATGGCATGTGTAGACATCCAAAAAAAATGTTAGAAAAGTCTCAAGTTTAATTCAGTAATGTTGTTATCATCAGCATACTTTATTATTAATCTCACATTTAAAAATAAATGTTTTGGTCTATACTTCATGTGTCCTTCTTGTCCAATAAATCTTTTTGTTTATACATTATGAAATTAAACCTCGGTCCGTGTATATCCCCTCGAGCAGCCCCACGAACATCCCCCCCACTCTCCTCCTTAGACCCCGAACAGCCCCCCGAACAGCTCCCCACCCTCCTCCATGGACCATGGACTGCCCCCCGGACACCCCCCACCCCCCTCCATGGACCCCGAACAGGCCCTCAGACATCCCCCCAGACATGAATAACATTTTACTTTTATACCAATGTGTATACAAGTAAATGAGATTACTATTCCTTATGTAAACATCAATTACAAGTTGATTAAATGTTATACCTCATGGAAGATATATAAATGTAGGCATGATGATTTCACATGCCTTTTTTTTATTTCTCTGGTCATGCAATGTTATTTAGGATTATACTATTTTTGTATGTCTTTAACTATATGAATGTCTTGGTAAGATTATTAGCTCATTCTCATCAAATGCATGTGATGACATGCATTAATTTTAATACAAAGCCTCGTTTTACATTCTCCATGTTATGTGAATTATGCCTTGTTTGATTTGGCTTACTTGTTAATTGTTAGGATAAGACCTGGGTTACATGTTAAGGATTCATGGACATACTCTTCATGCTCAGAAAATATAGCCTTGAAATTCCAGGATATATGCTTTGGTTTGAAGGTGAGGACTACCAGGACGGTTTCAATTACTCATGAGTGATATTGGTTCCATTGTTGATAAACCGAGGACATGTCTGTTCTGAAGGATGGTAATACCATGCCTCAAGTGATACCAGGTCCCCTATGTGAGATACTTGTCAAGTAAGGACACCTGATTCCTTGGAGCGGTTTGGCTGACACCACTCAAAGTTTATCTCTTATGTTTAAAATGGACATCATTTTAAGTGAAAACAACAACTTCCATATGAAAAAATGAACAAAAAAATTCTTATTTTTTTGATACATTAGGAAAATGATTCATGATCCATATCTGACATGTACGAGTCAACCCCATCTCAATATGAGGCGCAGTGTGGCCGGAACCACTCAAAATGTCTCTCTTTTTCGTAAAATGCACACCATTTTAAGTGAAAACAACAGCTGCCATACGGAAAAACGAAAAACGCATTCGGATTCTGTTAAAACGTTAGGAAAATGATCTATGATTCATATGTGACATGTACGAGTCATCCCCGCATCAATATGAGGTCTGGTGTGGTTGGTACCACTCAAATTGTATAACTTTTTTTTAAAATGGACTTCATTTTAAGTCAAAACAACTAACATGCGAAAAACCAGACAAAGGGATTCATATTGTGATGATAATTTATCACAATGATCCATGCATCATTTGGGACATGAATGAGTGAAATCCTCCACAATACGAGGCCCGGTGTGGCCGATAGCACTCTAATTATGTCTCTTTTGTTTAAAATTGACATGATTTTTTGTGAAAAGAACAACTTTCATATGGAAAACTTACCAAACACATTCAAAATTCTTTTGATAATTTAGAAAAATGGTAAATCTATCATATGTGATGTATAAGAGTCAACCCCACCTCAATCTGAGGCGGGGTGTGGCTGGTATCACTCTATGTGTCTCTCTTTCGGTTAAAATGAACTTCATTTTATGTGAAAACAATAAATGAAAAACGTAAAACCGACCAAACACATTCAAATTCCATTGAAACATTAGGAAAACAATCCATGGTTCATATGTGACATGTAAGAGTCAACCCTGCCTCAATAAGAGTCTCGTTGTGGCCGATATCACTCTAATTGTGTCTCTTTTGTTTAAAATAGACAGGATTTTAAGTGAAAAGAACAACTGTCAAACGAAAAACCAACCAAAATCATTAGGATTCTATTTATATATTAGAAAACTGATACATCTATCATATGTAATGTATAAGAGTCAACCCCACCTCAATCCGAGTTGCGGTGTGGCCGGTATCACTCTATGTGTCTCCCTTTTTTTAAAAAATGGAAAACATTTTTAGTGAAAACAACAACTGACTAACGAAAAACTGATCAAACTCATTAGGAATGTGTTGATTCTTTAGGAAAATGATCCATGGGTCATATGTGACGTGTACGAGTCAACCCTACCTCAATCTGAGGTGCGGTGTGGCAGACACCACTCAAAGTGTCTCTCTTTCGTTTAAAATGGACTTCATTTTATGTGAAAACAATAAATGACATACGAAAAACCGACCAAATTCATTCATATTACATTTAAAGATTATGAAAACGATCCATGGGTCATATGGGATGTGTACGAGTCATCCAATACTCAATCTGAGGGCCGGTGTGGCTGGTACCACTTGAACTGTCTCAGTTTTATTTGAAATAGACAACATTTTAAATGGAAATTGCAACTGGAAAATGGAAAACTGACCAAATGTTATCATACTGTATTGGTACTTTAGCACAATGATATGCGGGTCATTTTTCCCATGTAAGAGTCAACCACGCCTCAATCTGAGGCTCGGTGTTGCTACCACCACTCAAAGTGTCTTACTTTTATTTGAAATGGAAAACATTTTAAGTGAAAACAACATATGTCATATGAAAAACTGACCAAACACATTTGGATTGTATTGAAACATTAGTAACATGATCCATGGGTCATTTGTGATGTTTATGTGTCAATACCGCCTCAATAAGAGGTGTGGTGTGGCCAACACCACTCAAAGTGTCTCTATTTAGTTTAAAATGGGCTTCATTTTAAATGAAAACAACAACTGACATACGAAAAACCAAGAAAATGCATTCAGATTCTATTGAACCTTTAGGAAAACTATACATGGGTCATTTTTGACGTGTATGACTCAACCCCACCTCAATCTGAGGCACGGTGTGGCCGGCACCACTCAAAGTGTCTCTCTTTTGTTTAAAACAGACTTCATTTTAAGTGAAAGCAATAAATGACATACGAAAAACCAAACAAATGCATCCGTATTCAGTTGAAACATTAGGAAAACAATTCATGGGTCATATGTGACGTTTATGAGTCATCCATTCCTCAATCTAAGGCTCAGTGTGGCCGATATCACTCTAACTGTGTGTATTTTGTTTAAAATGGATAGGATTTTAAGTGAAAAGAACAACTAGCATATGAAAAAACAAACAAACACATTCAGATTCGATTAATACATTAGCACAACGATCCATCAATAATATGTGACATATAAGTGTCAACCCCACCTAAATCCAAGGAGCGGTGTGACTGGTATCACTCTATGTGTCATTCTTTTTTTTTAATGGACAACATTTTAAGTGAAAACAACAACTAACATATGGAAAACCAAACAAACGCATTTCTATTGAGTTAATGCTTTAATAAAATGATCCATTGGTCATATGTGATGTGTACGAGAAAACGCCACCTCAGTATGAGGTGCGGTGTGGCCGGAACTACTCAATGTGCCTCTCCTTTGTTTAAAATGGACATAATTATAAGTGAAAATGAAAATTCACATACGAAAAACCAACCAAACATATTCGGATTCTATTGAAATAATAGGACAACGATCCATGGGTCATTTTTGATGTGTATGAGTCAACCCAGTATCAATCTGAGGCGTAGTGTGGCTGGAACAACTCAAAGTGTTCCTCTTTAGTTTAAAATGGACTTCATTTTAAGTGAAAACAACAACTGACATACGGAAAACCAACCAAATGCATTTGGATTCTGTTGAACCTTTAAAAACATGATCTATGGGTCATTTTTTACGTGTATGTGTCAACAACGGTTCAATATGAGGCACGGTGTGGCAGGCACCACTCAAAGCTTCTCCCTTTCGTTTAAAATGGACTTCATTTTAAGTGAAAACAAAAAATGACATACATAAAACTGATCAAACGCATTCGGAATCTGTTGAAACATTATAGAAATGATCCATGGGTCATATGTGAATTGTAAAAGTCAACCCTGCCTCAATCCGTGGCCCGGTGTGGCCGATAGCACTCTAACTGTGTCATTTTTGTTTAAATTGGATATGATTTTATGTGAAAAGAAGAACTATCATACGGAAAACCAAACAAACGCATTCGGATTCTATTTATACTTTAGTAAAACGATCCATCTATCATATGTGACGTGTAAGACTCAGCCCCATCTCAATCCGAGCAGCGGTGTGGCCGGTATCACTCTATGTGTCTCTCTTTTTTTTAAATGGATAACATTTTAAGTGAAAACAACAACAAACATAGGTAAAACCAACCAAACACATTAGGCATGTGTTTATGCTTTAAGAATATGATCCATGGGTCATATGTGGTGTGTACGTGTCAACCCCACCTCAATATGAGGTGCGGTGTGTCCGACACCAGTCAAAATGTCTCTCTTTTGTTAAAATGGACATCATTTTTTATGAAAACGACAACTAACATACAGAAAACCGACCAAACACATTTGGATTCTGTTGAAACTTTAGTAAAACGATACATGGGTCATTTGTGATGTGTATGGTTTAACCCTGCCTCAATCTGTGGCGCGGTGTGGCTAGAACCACTCAAAGTGTCTGTCTTTAGTTCAAAATGGAGTTCATTTTAAGTGAAAACAACAACTAACATACATAAAACCAACCAAATGCATTCAGATTCTATTGAACCTTTAGAACAATGATCCATGGGTCGTTTTTCACGTGTACAAGTCATACTCGCCTCAATTCGAGGCCCAGTTTGGCTGGCACCACTCAATGTGTCTCTGTTTCGTTTAAAATGGACATCATTTTAAGTCAAAACAATAAATGAAAAATTGAAAACCAATCAAACTCATTATGATTCTGTTTAAACTTTAGATAAAAGATCAATGGGTCATATGTGACATGTAATAGTTAACCCTACCTCAATATGTGGTTCAGTTTGCTGATAGGACTATAATTGTGTCTCTTTTGTTTAAAATGTATAGGATTTTAAGTGAAAAGAACAACTAGCATACGAATAACCTATCAAACGCATTCCGATTCTGTTGATACATTTGAAAAACGATCCATCTGTCATATGTTATGTATAAAATTCATCCCCAACTCAATCTGAGGAGCAATGTGGCCGGTATTACTCTAAGTGTCTCTCTTTTTTTTAAAATGGACAACATTTTAAGTGAAAACCACAACTGGCATACGGAAAACCAACCAAATAAATTCGGAATGTGTTGATGATTTAGGAAAATAATCCATTGGTTATATGTGATGTGTACGAGTCAACCCCGCATCTATCTAAGGCACGATGTGGCTGACACTACTCAAAGTGTCTCTCTTTTGTTTAAAATGGACATCATTTTAAATGAAAACAGAAACTGACATACGAAAAACTAACCAAACGCCTTCATATTCTGTTGAAACTTTAGGAAAATTATCCATGGGTCATATGTGACATGTAAAAGTCAACCCTACCTCAATCCAAGGGTCTTTGTTGCTGGTACCCCTTGAACTGTCTTAGTTGTAATTGAAATGGACAACATTTTAATTGAGAATTATAATTAGAATACTAAAAACAAAACAAACATATTCATATTGTATTCATACTTTAGAACAACGATCAATGGGTAATTTATCCCGTGTATGAGTCAATCGCACCTCAAAGGCTCTGTGTGGCCGCCACAACTCAATGTGTGTCACTTTTTTTTTGAAATGGAAAACATTTTTAGTGAAAGCAACAACTAACAAATGAAAAACTGACCAAACGAATTCGGATTCTATTGAAGATTTAGGAAAATGTTCAATGGGTCATTTGTGATGTGTATGAGTCAACCATGCCTCAATTCGAGGCACAGTGTGGCCGGAACCACTCAAAGTGTCTCTCATTAGTTTAAAATTGACTTCATTTTAAGTGAAAACAACAACTGACATATGAAATACCAACCAAATGCATTAGGATTATGTTGAAACTTTAGTACAACGATCCTTGGGTCATTTCTGACGTTTATGATTCAACCCCACATCAATCCGAGGCACGGTGTGGTCGGAACCACTAAAAGTGTCTCTCTTTTGTTAAAAATGTACATCATTTTAAGTGAGAACAATAAAAGACATAAGTAAAATTGACCAAATGCATTCGTTATCCGTCGAAACATTTGGAAAACGATACATGGGTTATATATGATGTGTCAGAGTCAACCCTGCCTCAATCTAAGGCCTCAAGTGGCAGGAACCACTCAATGTGTCTCACATTTATTTGAAATGGACAACATTTTAATTGAAAACAACTATGGGCATACAAAAAACCGACCAAACACATTCAGAATGTGTTAAAAGTTTAGAAAAACCATCAATGGGTCATATGTGACGTGTACAGGTCACCCATATCTTAATCCAAGGTATGGTGTGACCAACACCACACAAAGTGTCTCGTTTTTTTTGAAATGAACAACATTTTAAGTGAAATCAACAACTGACATACAGAAAATAGAACAAACACATTCTGAATGTGTTGATGCTTTAGAAAAATGATACATGGGTCATATGTGACATGTAAAAGTAAACCCCACCTCAATTCGAGGTACATTGTGGCCGGAACCACTCAAAGTGTCTCTCTTTTATTTTAAATGGACATCATTTTAAGTTAAAACAACAACTGATATACGGAAAACCGACCAAACACATTCGAATTACATTGAAATGTTTGAAAAATGATCCATGGGTCATATGTGATGTTTATAAGTCAACCCTGCATAAATCGGAGGCACATTGTGGCCAGAAAAACTCAATGTGTCTTAGTTATATTTGAAATGGACAAGATTTTAAGGTAAAATTACAACTGGCATAGAGAAAACTGACCAAACGCATTCGTATTATTTTTAAACATTCAGAAAATGATTCATGGGTCATATGTGATATGTACGAGTCAACCTTGCCTCAATCCAAGTTGCGGTGTGGCCGGATCCACTCAAAGTGTCTCTCTTTTGTTTCAAAAGGACATTATTTTTAGTGAAAACAAAAACTAAAATATAGAAAACCAAGAAAACACATTCTGATTCCATAGAATCTTTAGGAAAACGATCCATGATTCATATGTGATGTGTAGGAGTGAACCTCGCATCAATCCGAGGCCTAGTGTGGCCGGCACCACTCAAAGTGTCTCACGTTTATTTGAAATGTACAACATTTTAATTGAAAACAACTACTGGCATACAAAAAACTGACTAAACGCATTCTTTATTCGTTGAAACATTATCACAATGATCAATTAGTCATATGTAACATGTACGAGTTAACCCCACCTTAATCAGAGGCACAGTGTGGCCGGTACCACTCAAAGTGTCTCAATTTTTTTGGGAAATGAACAACATTTTATGTGAAAATTTTAACGGGCATACAAAAAACTGACCAAACACTTTCATAATATGTTGATACATTAGGACAATGATCCCTGGGACAAATATAATGTGTACGAGTCAACCCTGACTCAATTCGAGGCACGGTATGGAAGGTATAACTCCATGTGTTTGTATTTTTTTTAAAATGGACATCATTTTTAGTAAAAACCACTAGTATATGAAAAACCGAACAAACGTATTCAGATTCTGTTGATACTTATTCAGTTTTTTATGGATTTTATTGAGAATTGATAATTAAATTATGTATGTATTCAATTATGAATTGAATTCTGGATTCCAAATATAATTGTCATCTAAATATTAAATTGAATTCTAAATCAATTATGTATGTTTATAATTACATTATAAATTATGATTTAATTCTGGATGTGTATAGTTACAGAATTAATTATATGTTAAATGTTTTTGAATTTGTTCTATATATGTATGTATTAGTTTGTTATTACAGGTATAGTAATTGAAAATGAACATAATGGACATCATTAGAGGCTGATGTCCAAATTGCAGGCTGTTGTGAAATTTTCACAATATAGCCTATGCCAATGGTTTCAAACCATTGGCATA
Organism: Viscum album; assembly: GCA_963277665.1. Taxonomy (NCBI): domain Eukaryota; kingdom Viridiplantae; phylum Streptophyta; class Magnoliopsida; order Santalales; family Viscaceae; genus Viscum; species Viscum album. Next base: position 94,142,882 of record OY728164.1, read on the forward strand.
GGCTTCCAACCATTAATAACAACCCATTCACAATGGTTTAAGAACCGGTGGGAATGGTTTCTAGGGAATTTGTTTCAACAGTTCAATGAGAACCGATGGCAAAAACCATTCCCAATAGTTTAGAAACCGTTGGGAAAGAGTTGATTTCCTTATTTTTACCATTGGTTTTTTGTAAACCGACAACCATTGGCAAAGGTTAATTTTACTAACCAATACCAACTATTATTTATAAACCATTGGGATAGGATTTCCCAATGGTTTACTTCCCTACGATTTGTAGAACTGTTGGTATAACACATACCAACGATTCTACAGGCTTTCCCAATGGTTCACAACCATTGGGAATGTCCCCATTTCTAGTTGTGTACATGATATACCATGACCCTTATTTAATAACACTTGACTGAAATTAAGGAAAAAACAATAACAATCTCCAAATTTCACTAAATCGATTCATCCATATACCACATACTAATAAAACTAGTATGATATTTTTTAAATTATTGTATAAGGGTCTTTGTTTGGGGATATATATTTTCATCCTCTACAAGAACTCAACACATATTAATATCACATATAAAAATTATCACCTGAATGAGATGACATAGAAAAATCGTATGTTTGAATTTTTTATTTAACCTATGTATCGTAGCTTTTGAAATAATTCCATTATTGTCAATGTAGAGTTCAATTGGAAAAAATATGGTTGAGATAACCCCTATATTAGTAATTAAATAAAGTATAAAATCGTATTCATTATTAACGTATAGTATTGGGATATATCCTACTTCTATACTAGAATCAACAACTATCAAATTCCTGGAACTTTTCTTTCTTACAGCTCCAACATTCAGGATAAAAAAATCATGATTGATATCAGAAATCATCTTTGTGAATTTATGAACTAGGATGACTATAACCATTTATAATGATCTCATCCTCACCACCAAACATTATTAATACATCCTTATTTATTATCATGTAATTTAGGAAATTCATTACATCTACCCAGGTACTTTCTTCTTGATTTTATTGGTATCAACTCATTATACATAATGAATAAGATACATCTAGATGAGCATAAAAAAACAACACATAATTGATCCAACTATAAAAGAATATTAAATTATAATAATGTATTCATGTTATTTAATATTTGAAGGATGTTATATCTTTAAAAAGATCTATTCATGGAACATTTTTAAAGAAATATTTTTTATAGTTTCCATGTTAAAAACATAACATTTTACAAGATTGGGTATTCTAACCAAGTATAATAAGTTGTTTATATATAAATACATATATATATATATATATTGATCCTCATACCTATATGTACAATTATTCAGTAAGATCATATATTTAGGATCAATATTCTATAAAAATTTTCACTAAATATTACATCATGAATTCATTTGTAATGCGAAGTACATCATCAATATACAACACTAAAAAAATAACCACACCCCTAATGATACATTTATATAAAAAAGATCTAAATTTACTTTTGTTAAATTTATACTATTTTATAGCATTATCAAAAATAATATTCCATCACCAAGAAGTTTTATTCAGTCAATAAATGGATTACTACAGCTTAAAAATAATATCATCATTAATTAATTCATCAAAACCATTAGGTTGTATAATATATATATATACTGGAAAAAATTAACATAATGGAATGTGGTATTTAAATAAATTTTATATATATCATAATCATAATAAGGTTATATAACAAAAATTATTTCAATATATTTAAAAATTTCACCTATATATAATTTTCTTTATATCCAATACCATTATTATTTTAAATAAAACTTTACTAAGAGATATTTGTAAATAGAGACTCTACTATCCATGTCAATCTTCCTAAAAAATATCCCATTACACCTAATTGGTATTTCCCTTTAAATATTACAATTTATGTTATAAAATTTATTAGAATACAATTTTTTTATCCCATTCCTTGTTTAAATTTATCAGATTCAAAACACACAACGGACTCTTGGTAACATGTTATATCAACATCTTTGATTATTACATAACCTTCCTAATAAATGATAAATACAAATCTCTTATGTTCCATATGAAATCTACTTTTCATTAATGGTTCTTTTTTATACTAAATCAATTAATTTTCCACAGTCCATAATTTTTCCATATCATGCATTTTTAGAATAATATTGTCTTTATGGAATTGAAATTCATAAATTTCAAACCCACTCCCACAAATTAGTTTGGAATGAAATTATTTTTTATTAATTTATTATTTCCATAAATAAACACTTTTTCACTAATAGTTTACAAAAATAGAAAACCTCTTCTTATTTAGGTTTGAAAAGAATAAACATTTATCTAATTTTAGTACTAGTTTACATAAGGTAATATGTCATATATGTTTCATACAACATAACATCATCATGAAAGATAAATTGGAATACTTTCCAATACACACATGACATGGTTATTTTTAATTCATCGTTTTTTATTAACAATTTAATAATTTTATCCCCAATGCATTGAGTTTTATAATTATTCCACAATCTTCGAGATACTCATTAATTTCATCACTCAAACAGTCACCACCTCAATATAATTTTTGTGTTTTAATATTTTCTATAAAATTATATTGTACTATATTTTTATACCATTTGATCATTTCAATGTATTCATACATGTGTTTCATAAAATAAACATACCCATGCCTACTAATGTCATATATAATGGTTATGATGTACTAAAATATATCTTCTGGTGATATACATAAAGGACTATATATATGTCAATATGTATGAGTTTTTATAAATCATTTTCTCGTTTTCCATTACTTATAAAATGTGATTTGGTAATTTAATATAATTAAAAACAATAAAAAAAATTACATAATCATTAAAATCCATTATTATATAATTATGGATTTGATGAATGTGATTATTATTTATATAACATATTTGGAAATTATATAAAAATGTAATTTAAATAATTTAATTTTACATTATAATAATTTACATTATAGATCATGTTATTGAAATCAAATATATTTATATTCCATTAAACATGTTCCCTGAATAATGTTACATTTTTTCACATAAATGGAAAAATATTTTTTCTTTATTGTAATTGAAAAACAATCCTTATCTAAGAAAGATATTAGAATCTATTTTTTATCAATTATGTATGATAATAATCTTCCAAAATAATAAAAATCATCTAATAATATTTAAATATATTATCCCTATTAATAATAATATAAATTCCTTCATAATTCCCAATTTTTTTGTCCTCTAATCCCTTAGATAAATTCTTGTATTCATTGAAAATATATTCATTAGAAAAATAGGCGATCTATGTCTAGAATATAATACCTATGATTTATATATATAATAAAATGATTTATATATCATAAATATCTGATGTGGTTAAACAATCAACACATTGCTTCTTTAGCATCATGAGGTATTGAGGACAATTCCTCTTCTAATGACATGTTTTTCAACTGATAAACACTTCCTTCTTTTTTAATATAGATGTTATGAGGATTTAGTTTTGGGATTAAATATCTGGACTTTGTAATAATTTTATTATTATTGAAATTAATTTTACCCATTCTATTATTCATCATTATGTTTGGTCATAACCTTTTCACGTTTTAATATATTGTTCTCACAATATAAATAAGAACATGTAGCATAAAATAAATATTATTCATATTGAAATTAATTATGAATTGATTAAAATATCATGGAAATGATTAGAGGGAAAAATAAATGTCCATATATTTCATGAGATGGAACTCAATCCTTTCAATGTTGTTTATGTAGAAAAGACTTTTGAGAACATATGTAGAAACTGGGGTTGTATTATGAAAACTTCACTAGAAAAATGAATTTTTATATCATGTGGTCTAATTCACGATTCCTCATGGAATAGATCATAATGTTGTCTGGTCATATTAATCAACTCCATTGATTCAGGTTGCCTATAATACTTATAAACCACACTAGATATAATTCATACTGGCATATCTAAAAAAACATTATTATGAAAATTATATGCATACATATTAGTATGAGGACTATTAATAGAATATTCCACTTGGTTAGTTTTCTTTAAAACATATATTTTATCATATTAGGGAAAAATTCTAATATTTTGATACTAATAAATAATTTTATTTCACATTAACATTTCCATATCAAGGGTAATTCTCAATGACAAATTTTTGTTTTTAATATATTCCATGATCATTTATAATAATTTTTCTAATATTAGTACCATACATGTTATTATTAAATATGGTCTTTCATTGAATATAATTATACTAAAATAATGATCCTAATTTTAATAAATTTATTCATCCAAGATCAATATTTTATATATTATGTTACTCAAATAATCTAATCTCATAATCCTCATATATTTATGAAAGAAATTCTTTTTAATTACAAATAATACAACTATTAGACTTATTTATTAACAACATATTTCCCAATTCATATTATGAATATTCTTATATCCATTTTTTTATATGCCTATACAATTAGGTTTCCAAGTCATGTGTCATCCAATATACATGTTATGATAACGTTAACTCTTTTCACCTAACACATGATTGATTATTAGTGACTAAATATGATTGAATTATCAAACATTGTATTGAATAATATGATTATTTTTATATGTAACATAATTTTTTTATTTTTAATAAAGAAATCTATATTTACTCTCATTTTTAGTATTTTTGGTATCACAATGCATACACTATATGGGTATATTGAGCCTAATTTAACAGTTTGTATCACATATATACTGAATGCATAGTAAAAATATTAATTACACAATTCATTTTCATTTTTATTATTTAAAAATGATTGATATTGTAATCACATTACAATGAATATTTATTTCTATAACCATAATTTTTTTAATAAGTATGATACAACATGCTTAAGGGGTTTTGTAGACTAGAGTATAGGTAATGTTATATATCAAACAGGGTCCAAGAAGAAACTAACCACTCAGAGTTAAAAATAGAGGTACTATTGAGAAAAATAGTAGATAGTATATTTATATATAATGTTGTTATACCATTTGTTAGATTTTTATAACCTATGAGGGATTTTTGATATCAAAATCTAAAGAATATGAATTATAAAAATTATAAATTGGATATAATTATCGTGTTTCTTATCATTATAAAAACACAAATCCTATTCACAATAAATGGTAAGATTTTATTTTATTTTAGGTGAATTTAATTCATTGTATTTGGAGTTATTAATATAGTATTGATGGAGTTCTGTTGTTAAATAATTTTATTTGATGTAGTGTGAAGATCAGGTGGTTGTGTTGGTCTTTTATCTGAAAGGAAATGTTCCTAGAACTTGATTGGGAAGAGTAAAAAATTAAGGCTCAATAATTGGGTGTTTGGTAAGATATATATTAAGATAAAATACATTTATATGTCATATTATAGTGAAGTTTAATAATTATCTAGTAAAAATGGTAGATAATCTATGTAATAGGATTTTAAAAAGGATTTTCACCAAAAAAATACCCTTATGAGAAACAGATAGGCTTGTACACACCATATTCTAATACAGATTGTTTCACAAGGGTTGTCTCCTACATAATTAATTTAAAAATTGTATTTATAATATTTTGAATTAGGTATCATTGTCCTAATGTGATTAACCAAGAGAAATAAAAAATTTTTGTAAGAGATTAACATTGAGGATGAGAAAAAAGACATGGTTGTTGAAACAACCCTAGAAAAAAGAAATACTAGTCTATATTTTTATAAAAAAGGTTTTTACCACAAAATGTTTAAAAAAAGATTATTTTTTGAAAAAAATTTAACAATTGAGGGGTCATCTACCTTGGGAGTAAAATATCTTGGTTGATTCATAGATATTGTCTAAGTTTAACATTGTAGAGTCTTATGCCATGGTTCATGTGTTTGTGTTTGATGAAAATCCATACATAATATTGTGGGGGATAACACTCTATGAACAAAGACATTTTTAATGTGTTTTCAAATTAATTCATTCAAATTTTTTGAAAAAAATGATAACACTGCATGGTGAAGTTTAACATGACATGTTCAGTGATGATATCCATGTTAAGAGTGGATTTGATGATGTGGCTTGTTTCATGACTCATGGGACACTCATATTTTAACATTACAATTAATTTATTGATAAAAATAAGGAAAATTATGTTTAAAATTTTTAGTAGAAGTTAATGGATGTAATGAGTGAAAATTTCAATTTTAATTTCAAATTTGAACATAAAGAGGAATCACTTATAGTGTAACAAAAATTGAAAAAATATATTGTAAGATTAAGAGTGTTAGATGAAGATGAATATTAGGGGGAGATAATAAAAAGTTTAAGTGTAGTATACAAGATAATTATTTACAAAAAAATAGATGTGAAAATGATGATTAAGAGGAAGAGTACACACCGAGTTTGTGTGTGATCATCACACCTATGTTGTGTGCTTAGGAGGAAAAAATTTCACACCTCTTTTATAAAACTGACAAGAGTTATAGAACTATAAATTTTCCTTGATAATCATTTATATTAAAATTATAAACCCCACCTTGGTGAATAAAAAATGTGACGTGAAAAAATATTGATCAATGTGGTATCGTTTCCTCTTATTTTATTAGACTACTATGTAGTATTATTATAGAATTAGTTATAAGAATAACATGAATTCATTTAAACATCATCAGGATATGTTTTTTGGATAATATCAAATATAAAACTACTTATTTGTGTCTTAGTCCTTGTATATTAGGTATTTGTTGTTTCTTTATTTCCTCAATGTGTGGTAAGTTTGAATGTCTCATCATTCACTCTAATAATGGAGAGAAATTCAATTTTAAATAAATCATAAAAAATAATAGAATATTTTTTAATTATTCATACCCTCCCCTATCTATGAATAAACACATTATATAGCGATAACCACAAGTTGAATCAATGATTTTTAAATTTCATTCATATAACATGAATTTTTTATTTTTATAATGTTAGGGTTTATGGACATGATTTTTTAGTTTTATGTATCTATTAAAATCAAGGTACAGTTTCAGTTTATTTTTGGAATATTTTAGCTGAAATTATATTATATAACTTACTTTTACCTATTTTATATATAGAATGAACATGTGGAAATGAAAATTAATTATCATATTTAATGGATTAATATATGATGGATGGAAGTAAATAATTTTATCATATTAACATTCATTGGTTATGGATATCATAAACATCATGATTGATCCTTAAAAACATGTTTCATAAGGATTTAATTTTTCAAAATTGATATAAATAATTTTATAAGGATGAATGTTTAAGAAATTAAATCGTATCCCAAGTTTTAAAGAGATATTTGTTAAATATAATGTTTATCTAGACTACCAAAGGAATTTAGCATAATCTAAAAATATCAATAAAGGTAATATAAAATATAAAATGGTTAAATACAGAGGTTTGTGACTAATATATTGGGATATTACTATGTATGATGTAGAATATATGGACTAATTCATTAAAAGTGTTAATTAGGTGATGATTAATAATAAATTATTTTATGAAATACCTAATGATTCAATAGTGATCAAGAAAATAATTCATATCTTACTAGATGGACAAGATGTAATGGTTTCTTCTCTCTAGGATTTGGATCTTCATATAATTTCATTGGGAAAATTTTAATATATCTAGTTTGTATATGATATAAAAAATAATTTATACTAAAGAAGAAGAGTCTGGTAGAGAAGCAATTCTCATTCAAATTTATGGATAACGAAAGGTCCTAGAGAAAAATCGAGGAAGAGGTTAAAGATGAATTTTCATGTTTATATTAAGATGAAGAAGGTGATATTAATTTTTAAAATCTTATCCCACTAATCTAAAAGTTGTTTTAGAGGAAAATATAAATTTTATGTAACATTTTTTTTAAATATTCTTAGTTTTTTTTGGAATTGAAAAAAAAATCTAATGGTATCAATATTAATGAAGGTAAATGTGACATTGAATAAAATTCCTATCCTGACTTTTTGAAGATAAAATCTATGAACATTATAATAAGTAATCTATATTAAATACTTTCATGATGGATTTCTTCTTTTACTTGAATGAGGATATATTTTTCAAAAATGAAGAAACATAATGTGAGTGTAGTGAGGGTTTTTCTTCCTCGATGTGTAGAGGTGAGAAGACATTCATTATTTTAATGAAACCCAATGAGGTAATAATTGGTGATAAATCAAGGAAACAGTAATAGGGTTCATCAATTATATATATATACTTAATTGAATAAAAATAGATTTTATATTAAAGAACTAAATAAGTAATATAATATCTATGTTTGTTAAGCTGGAGAAAGAAAAGGATAGAATGGAGAAACAATCCCATATGATGAAATTTGATAATACTACATTTTAAAAGAATATAGTTTCTTTTCTCCAACGATTTTAGGAATTTAGGGACATACTCAGCATGGAGAATAAGAATTATAATTATATAAATATTAGTGTCTTACATAGGGGAAATTACATTTCTAATCAAAGTAGTCTTTTTGAAGAATGAAAATTATATCAAAAATTTTATATATGATTTATCAAAGAAAAATAGTTGTGTTATGGAAGATTCAAGAATTTATTATTTTTATATTAGATAAGTATTTTATCCCCAAATTCTTCAAGATCATGTAGTATTAAGATACATGGTTGAAACCTGACAAAATGTGGGAAAACTGTATAGAGGCACACAATAGACGATAATTGAAAATATTTTATCATCTAAAAACAATATCTTTGTACAAAAATATTATATTGTGTTTGAAGAAAATATATTTGTATAAATTTATTCAATCTATTATAATATATATAGAGTATATTAGATATATTATTTATTAAATGGATGTCAAGAAGCTTCTCAAAATGATGATTTCTACCCAAATTATTATCGATGGATAGACTATCATTTTTGGAAGAATATTGCCCTCTTATTCACATTATTTGTTTTATGGAGGCTATAACAATACAATGAGACATTTTTTTACAATATATACATTTCTGTCCATAAGGAGTTGTGTATAGAATGCATAGAGAAGAATAAAATCACTGTAAACAAACAATATCCAGAATAATGGAAATAAATATCAATTTTTGTTGTTAAAGAATCATTTTGAAGACTTGTATAAATTATTTGGGAGATGTGATCAAAATAATAACATCATATAAGAGTGCCTCATAATCATAACTTTTTATTTTATCTAATAAATTAACTAATAGGATTCTTGTAAAGACATAGGTGAAATAAATTTATTGAGAAGAATATACCTTGAATGAAGAAAAAAAAAGAAGTTTGGAAGCCATTTGGTGATTATTGAATCAATAAAGGGTTAATAAAATAGGCTACTTAGGAAAAGGGTTTATAGAGTTATTATAATATAATGATATTAGACAATGAAAGAAGAAGATGTTTTTTGTGATTTTAGTATAATAATGTCAAGTTTTTTAAAAAGTAGTTTAGGAGAAGATCCAAAAGAAGAATGATTTTTTGATATGTAATATTGTGAAATTGAAGAAGAATATTTATTTTTTAATTATAAAATGGAATTTGAATAATATTTATACAGATAAAAGTAAATTTTAGTCAAAGGAGTGGAATAAAAAGCCATGTTGGTTAAAGAATAAATCTGTCTTCTATCATGTATTTCTCATATATCTTATCATTTATCTTTTCAATTGGGTGTATATTGGGACTCTTAAAGAAGAATTAAATTTATTGGATAAATTTCCAAAAGTTTTGGGATGTATGTTTTTTTGAATTGCTGGAGTCTGTTTATAACCATGTTAAAGCCTTTTTAGGTTCTCCCTAATTTAAGAGAATGTTGGTGATTCATTAGTTCATTATCTTCATAAATGTGGATTTTGAAAATTTTCAAGCGAATTACATGTTGTGTATATTTATTACATGATGGGTATTGGTTACTGAGAATATGTCATGGATTCAGTTCAATGTGAGAACTTCATTCATTTCATGAGAAGTTTTCATGCCATAAAAAAGGATTACACACCATGTAAAGGGTTTTCAGATGAATCATTGAATCGGATCTAGTTATGTATATTTGACATCATTTATTTATATTATAGGTTGTGTAAAAAAACATATTTTATATAAAAATGTGACAGTTTTTCGGTGTAAATGGGTTTCATTGATTACATACCAAGAAAATGGATTCCATATCATGTAAATATCGTGAGGTGGTATTTTGGGGTGCTTCTTGGATGAAATCTCTTTAATTAAATAGTATCCTTCTTTTCTATTGACATAGGTTCTCTCAAGAGCAATTTTGGGTACCTTCTATCTTTCCAAATTTTTTCATTAAATAATTGATCATTGTTGTTTTTAGTGCATTTTTCCAAGTGAGTATTCCTATTGTTTATTTTTATTCTTTAATCATGATATCACTATTATGATATGATTATAGATCTTTGGGTCCATGTTGGTGATTCTTCTAAATTCCTTCTAGATCTATAGTGACATCTTCCTCTGTAGGATGACCCTTATGATGGTTGTGGTGATGCATTTATATTCCTTGAGGTACGCTGTCATAGGTCTTCTATGCCAACCCTTTTAAAAATATAAATCAATTCTAATATGTAAGGATTATTTATAGGGCCTTTATTTCCATTGTTATGTTCTTACTTGTCGGTGGATCTCAGTGCAGGCATGTGAAACATGAGTTTCACAATGGTTGTTCCTTATCTAGCCTATGTGAGATGAACTACATTGTTATGGTTCGTTCTAAATTTTTTCTAAATTAAAATGAATAATTTATTAATTTATTTGTGTTTGTGGAATGGGTAGTTGATAAAATATGGATTACCTAATGGTTTTTATAATTAAATGTTTATTTTCAATGCATTGTGAAATGGATTTATAAAATGGTTTTCAAATCATGGTTTTGTTGAAATTGTTTGGAAAATAAAACAATGGAATCCTTGTGTACATAGGTAGATGGTTTATTTTAGGTTAATCTTCCATGCATTATCACTAGGTTCACTCATTGGGTGTTCCTCTATTTTTTTATCCCTGTTATGTATGGGAATTGATGTTGAATTCTTTGGTGGATTATCTCATGGGGTGTTTTTATGCTCTTTGGGCCAATATTCTAAGAACATGATTGTGCACTAGTCATTGATTGTGGTATGAGTAGTCTGTTATCCGGATCGAAAGTTATCTTTGGAATGATGTGACTTCTGATTTTGGCTTGAATGGTTTACATTATACTTCCATGGTTTTGATGATATCTAAAAAATCCTTGGTATTAATTTGACATGACAGCTTATATATATATGTGTGTGTGTGACTTCGAAATGCATTAAAAATCATGTACATGGATTAATTAGGAAATGTCAAAAAAGATAAAATTAAATGGTTTTATATTCTTTAGATATGAAAATTGTACACAATTTTTCATTCATTTTTTTATGTTGATCATGATGAGACTATTGTACAAAGTCCTATTATCGAACACCTTGGTGGGTTCCTACTGATCTTATTGGATCACACCTTGCACACCCCTTCAGCTGTGCATTGACCATTGTATGTATTTTAATGCAGGGAAATGAAAGGTGTTGTAGTAAGACGATGATATTTTTGTTTGCTGTATCTTGGTAATTAGTGATGAGGTTGTGGTAGTTTTCCCATCTTATCGCATGGAGAATTTGGTTTCCTATTTTAGTGGTTATTTGGTAATTGGAATTATACTATTGGATGTTGTAACCATTTTGAGATTGATCATTTCCAATATCATTTTTCAGTAATTGAATATGTTATATATTCTAATGATTCATTTTTTTTAAAAAAATTATAACATTTTTCTGCTTCTGGTTTGGTGAAATCATCTTCTCTAGTTGTCTATTGATGCTCGAGTTATTTTTATCAGACCATGGGGATTATGACTTCCCTTTGGGTATGTGTAAATTCTTATATGGTACCTGTTTTAGTGTTTTTTCCTAGGAAGATTTATCATAGTTTCATAAATTACATTTTCTATCCTCTTGATTCAATATCTTTCAATGTTTGGTAGACTCGAAATTGGATTTTTGAGACTTTAAATGTTGGTTGTGGTGAGTTCCTATATAAATCATAGTGTGATGAGACTCATGTTACCATGGTATTTTGGGATGTGTGTCATTTATTTTAAGTTCTCGATGTTAATATTAGTTGTTTATTAGGGTTTTTGAGTTTTAAATGAGAATATTTTCTTGTTTATCATTTATCCTATTATAGTTTGTTGAAGTTTTCCACTAATATGTGTTGTATGGGTTCCTCCAGAGGGTTCACCAGATTCACCTCAAGGGAATCCATCAATATATTAGAATCATGTTGAGGTAATCATGTGTACAGTTTGTTTCAATGACAATAATGTATTGCATGTCCAAAATGTAGTTTTTGAGTTACATAGAGGAGTTTTTGATGAAGGAGGTCATTCATAAGATATCATACATGTGGGAAAACCACACTCTAATGGTGTGCATGTAGATAAATAGGTGGGGGAATGGATGGGAATAAAAAATTATATCTTTCAAATCATGGATACACCTGATATTATCAACGTAAATTGGGTTGTGTGTGGACATGAGGGTCCCAACAAGTGGTGGTGGAATTTCTTGTAAAGGAAGATAGACATTGTAATGTCCCGGAATTTCCATGTAAAGGTAGATAGACATTGTAAAGACCCATAATTTCCATGTAATTTTTTTAAAATATATTGCAATTTTACGAGTGCGTGAAAATTAAAGGCGTGTAATTCTGAGGCCCGGAGTTCCTAGAATGAATTTTTGAACATTATTTCATGTACATTCAGTAAATGTGTGAGCATGTTTTCTAACTTTTGAACTGGTGCTCGGTATTTAAATCTGAGGGCACCGTTGAACTCACAGCACTGATATTCATTTAAGGAGACTTTCACCTCAAGGATAGGTATCGATAGTGAAAGATAGGTTTTGGGTTTTTAGAGGAAATATTAAAATCAAATAAGCTCATATTTTATTTTTATTTTGTTGTAACCACCCACCATGTGGATATCCGGGGTGGGGTCCACAATAACTAAATCCTGATTTATTGTGGTGGGGACCACCTGACCCCCTATTAATGGGAGGAGAGGAAAACCTCTCAAACCCCCCCATAAATGTGGGGGGATCCTCTTCAACACCTCCACATATTTAATTGTGCCAACACATATAATTGTTTACGCCAAATACTCCCCATTAATTAATTAAACCAACACATCAATTAATTATTTAAACCCTTTTGAATATTATTACAACAACTTAATAGATATTTCAATGTATTATTTTGGCTACAAATTCACTTGGGTGGAATTGGGTAGAGGAGGAACGTGGGAGAAAGATCCAATGAAGAATGATCCACTGACAAGGAAAGCCTTTGACTACGAAGAATGACCTCAACATCAACCTTATTCCTCAGAACTTCCTTCGACATTGGATCTGTTCGTCTACAATGAATCGACGTCCAAATTCTCGTCCCAACGTCAACCAACATCGAAAAATGTAGGGATTTTAATCAAGTATGATTTTAATCCATTCAATCTTTCCTTATATAAACAAAGAATGTGGATCAACTTATTATCAAGCTGATCTGCGAATGTTTTCCATGCAAGTTATGAATAAATTTTTGCGGGAAGTTGTAGGGGTTTATTCATTATTTGATTAACACATCCCATGTTCACCCCACTTTTTCCTTTGCGTGGTTGCGAATATAAATTATCGAGGGATTATGAGAATTGATGTTTTAAAATATCTTCCATACTCGTTCTATGTTTATGTTCTTGATGAACTGCTTGCTACCACTCTAAATGCGGAGGGTGCGGGCCAATCAAACATAGCCCAACCCCCCCACCATTAATCTTTGTGGGGTTCTTTGAAACGGAGGAAGGCGAAAACGACGTCGAAGGAAACGTAGGGAACGGCCACGCCACCCGCGGCCTCCGTGACCCGACCCACCCCAACAATTCCTCGGTGCCCTGGCCAATCCTGCTCCACCACCCCGAGCCGAACCGGCTCCGCCGCCCCGAGCCGAACCGCGCTGCATGTCAGCTGCACCACCTGCCGACCGCATCGCATGCCAGTTGCGCCCCCCACTGGCCGACGCCGCCAGCCAGCCTCCCAGGCCTCTATGGTCATGCCTTCCCATCGGCCTTCCGAGCCCCCATCCAAACAGTCCCCTAATGGTGCCCCGGCCGAACCGGCCTGTGACAACATGGGGCCTTGCCTGAACCGGCCCGCGCCCTCATGGCGCCCTGGCCGAATAGGATCCGCACCTCGATCTGAGCCACCCTCATGGATCCCTAAAGGATAAGCTTCCCATGTAGTGCCCTTTAGGTCGAACCGCCATCGTGCTGACCCACGGTCGATCTGTGCCCTTGCGGGCGGTCTTCTCCCTCTCGACCCTCCCTGGCCCCTCGCGGCCTGCTCAGTTGTACCCAGTGGGCTGAGATGAACCGAACGACATGGACCACCCAACGGGCCGGGCCAGACCCAACGGGTCAGGCAGGGTCGACCTGAACTAGGTCGGCTTAGACTTGGTGGGGTCGGGTCAGTCTGACCGGGTCAGACCGGACCTGGGCCCAGTACAACCCTTTACATTATTTTGACCATATATTTGGTACTACACATCCGTTTTATGAACCGTTAGTGGCGCTGGTAATCTTAGAGCATGATGTTCCCTTTGAGTATACCCCATTGGAGTTTGTGTTATAGTAGAGATACATTCAGGTTGGATCGTGCACAAAACCAACCGGGCCCCTAGGACTAAAATACTAATAACTCTCAGATCAGGCATGTGATTGAGGCGTCGTCTATTGTATTGAGACCCTTATAATGTGGCAGAACACTAAGATACTTCTTTGTGGGACATAATGGCAGATGGAGTATCTACTAGAAGCTCGTGGAGAAGATCTTCCTAAAGACGAGCTAGCGTAGTGCGGATAACTATTAGCTGGCTGAGATGTGAGTACTACTGACTGTTTGACTCGGAGTGACTCTAGTATCCCAGTAAAGAGCACCTTGGTGTCACGGCAGACCCACGGTGGAGGAGTGCACTTGGTGACGCGGTAGTTCCCTGGTACTCGACAAGAGGAGTACCTCAGCAGGCTACGAGGGGGAACACATTTGGTGACATGGGAGACCCACGGTGGGAAGCACCTCTATGTGACACAGCAGACCCACGATACACAACAGGAGGAGTACCTCAGCAGTTTAAAGTTAGTGGGAATCATGCCTGGTGTCGCGGCATGCCCACTGAACACGATTTAGCAAGTGTTCTCTAGCTATTGAGGTTTAGATAATGTGACTGGGGATGTTACTAGATACTACCCCTAATATAAAATCCTAGTTGAGATGAGTCATTAATTTTGTGTTTTCCTCCTGATTGAGATGGATTACATAATAACTTAGGTATATGTATGGGAATATACCTAAGCAGGGTTATCTGTTGTTTTCATACATTGTGGTTCATCCTTGTTGGATTTTGTGAGATCTTGAGGGTCTCTGGGTCCCTACTGAGTATCGTTATACTCACCCCTACATAGGTTATGCTGGAACTTCGTTGTATTGGATTCAGACGATGGACAACACTGATGGAGGCTGAGAGTGCCAGGATTTGATGGTACCCGGAGGTGGACCATACGGCCTGTCACTACCCTGAGGAGGCAGAAGGACGTGAAGTGGATAGGGGGCTATCTATACCTACACATCAATAGAAATTATAGAGGATGACCTAGTAGATTATTTTATTTATTTTTCATCAGTTGTATTGTTTTCAGTTGTACTTGTACTTTCTAGTTGGGCTTGTATTGTTGACACTTTTTCATTCAGCACTATATTGTTATACAGCCTACAGGGTGTTTCGTCTAGCTGTCTTCTTGGTTGTGTGTGTGTTTACAGGTTATATTGGCAATTCCTTACAGGTTTTTTGGAATTATGCCTTTGATGCTAGTTTTCAGCCCCTGGCCTATGGAAGGCGGGCGAGGGGAAGTGACGGCACGGGCCCTAGGGGATGGGTCCTGAAAAATTGGTATCAGAGGAGTCGGTTCTACAGCATGACCAAGGACTTTGATCTTTATTTTATATGAAGTAATATTGTAACTAGTTGTGGGTGGGATTATCTGTTTAGTGAGTCCATTGTTGGTGCGGCGTCCGACGTATCCATACACCAGGAACCTGACATCTGATTTTCGACATAGTGCATGAAAACACTGATTGCGAGTGTGTTTTCAAAAGATTTAATTAAGTCATCTCACTAGGTATAAATTTTGATCATGTCACATTTGATTGTTTTTATGATTCCACCAAACAGACATCTGCTAGAGTTCCAAGAGTTTTAATCACTGATAGCCCACTGAGCAACGAGGCCTCAGTGTAGGGCCCTTTTCCAGCGGATGCACCAGCGGTACAACTCATTTTTGGGCCACCAATTCCACCAGCCCCAGCAGTAGATAGTGCATGCCTCTTGAGCACATTGCGTGATTTGTAGTGTGAGAGGACACCTATGTTTAGGGGAGAGATGGACCCGCAGGCGGCTGAGGTTGGGCAGGAGGATGTGGTGAGAGTCTTTGGACTCGTAGGGACACCAACGGACCTCACGGTGATACATGCTTCCAACCTTCTACATGCAGCAGCGGGAAGATGGTGGAGATTGATTCTCCAGGTCCATGCTGTGGTGACGCTTCTCTGGGAAGACGATGAGAGCCTGTTTCGGCAGTGTTTGTTCCAGAAACTCTTCGAGCAGTGTGCATTCAGAAGCTACTTCATCATTAGCAGGGCTTCATGACTGTAGCTTAGTACTCAGTACGATTCACAGACCTCTCATGGTACTCCATAGATATGGTTCGGGATAAATTATTTAGGGCCCAGACCTTTGAGTAGGGGATCAGGTAGGAGATCAGGGCTTCGATGATCTCACTCAGCATCCCGACGCAGTAGGGTGTGTTAGAGAGAGCCCTCTTGGTGGAGATTTTCCTTGCTTAGTTGTCACCAACAACGAGACCCACTAATAGTCATGACGTGGTAGAGTATTCTATAGCCGGTAGTATACAGATGTCGTAGAGGTCCAATAGGACCACACCAGAGGTGGAAGACCGCATGATTTAGAGTCGATTTTGCGGGCCACCTGAGGAAGAGCTAGTCATGCTTAGAGCATCCAATGTTACTCATGCAGCAGGCAGGGTCACATGGCTCATGATTGTCTGACCCACTATATGGATGATTATAATATGGTTGAAGGACTTCCTAGGAAGAGATATATATTTGACCAAGGAGGTCCGTAGGGAGAAGGCAGAAGTGGCAAAGGAGCTGGTCGTGCAGATGGCGGTGGGTGACTATTTGAGATATTACCACCACCACCACTAGGAGGTTCACCCCGACCGTAGGGAGCAGGTGGACAGGGGAGAGCATAGCTCCAGGCAGGTGAGGCCTATGACCAAAGTGCTCCAGAGATGATACGAGGAACAATTTGTGTATACTCCACCATAGCTACAGTACTTATAGACACAGGTTCCAGTCATTTTTTTATTTCCACCGCCCTCGTTCAGATCTCAGAGATTCCGATGGAGCCATTAGCTCGATCCATATGGCCAGATAGTCCTACGGGACTAGATTCGACGATTACGCACTGGTGCTAGCAGTGTGAGCTTACTCTAGGAGGTGAGAGCTTTAGTTGGGATCTATTAGTAGCAGCATCGAGGCCTTACAACGTCCTCTTAGGTATGGACTGGTTTTCTATAGTATAATCTCCGATTTACTGTATTAGGTGCAAAGTAATTTGTGCCCAAATGGATGGGACCCGGTTTACCTTCCCTGGTGAGAAGGGATCCTTTGCAGCATAGGATGGACTTACCCGGAGGAGAGTGTAGCATATTACACATAAGTTGTCTAGCCTTAACCTCAGAGTTGTTGATGTTGAGAGTCTGATATATCCATCAATGGTGGACTAGTACATGGATATATTTCTGGATTATGTCCCAGGTCTTCCTCCTTACAGAGAGGTTCACATTTACATTGACTTGTACCCCGTGAGGACACCGATATCTACACCAGTGTATCAGATGGCTCTAGTGGAGCATCGCGAGCTACGAGTACAACTAGAGGACTTGTAGGGGAAGGGGATCATCTAGTCCAATGTTTCACCTTGGCCAGCCAAGATTCAATTTTCCCTAAAGTCCGATGGGAGATTCAGAATTTGTGTTGACTATCGGTGCCTGAACCAGGTGACCGTGAAGAACAAGTACCCACTCCCAATGATTAATTACCTCTTTGATCAGCTGAAGGGAGCAAGGTGGTTCTCGAAAATAGACCTCAGATCAAGCTATCACCATTTTAGAGTATGAGATGAGGATGTGCATAAGACAACCTTTCGTTGTCGTTATGGCCACTACGAATTCTTGGTTATGCCATTTGGTGTAAACAATGCTTTAGAAGTGTCCATGGGACTCAGGAACAGGATTTTTCAGCCATAACTTGATCGCTTTGTCATAGTCTTCATCAACGACATTATGATCTAATCAACCAATAAGTAGGAGAATTCCTACCATCTTTGGGTGGTACTATACACACTCCGAGAGGACCAGCTTTATGGTAATCTCTCAAAGTTCTAGTTCTAGATATGAGAGGTTCCCTTTTTGAGACATGTCATCTCGGAGGCTGAAGTTGTAGTGGATCCAGAAAAGATTTCGGCTGTACTTTCAGGGATCCACCCAAGAGTGTGAGGGAGGTACGATGTTTCTTGGGTTTTGCTGGACACTACTGGAGATTTGTGCTAGATTTCATCAGATTTGTAGCACCACTATCATCCTTGACAAAGTAGGGGGAACTCTTTGTGTGGTCAGAGAAATGACATAATAGATTTTAGGAGATGAGGCAAAGGCTGACTAGTGCCCCCATATTGAGGCTTCTAGATGAAGGCGTATGGTGTGTATTCTTTTCAGACACATTAGGAATAGGACTCGGATGTGTCCTAATGCAAGAGAGAGAAGTGTTCGCTTATGTTTCTCGACAACTGAGACAACATGAGAAGAACTACGCTACCCATGACCTGGAATTATCAGCAGTGGTTTTAGCCTTGAAGATGTGGCAACACTATCTGATATATGAGCGTTTTACCATGTAATCTGATCAAAAGATTATCAGGTATATCTTCTCGCAAAAAGGCCTGGACCTGAGTCAACAACATTGGATTGAGTTCCTCCAGGACTATGACTTCGAGATAGTCTATACTCCTAAGAAGGGGAACATTGTTGCTGAGGCACTCAATAAGAGATCTAGTATATAGCTACTGGGTGAGGCGACAGAGTAGCTGGCCGCTTTGAAGATATCCTTTGTGGATAGAGATGGAGAATCTTTTCTTAAGTATCTTACAGTCACTCCCCCACTACTTCAGCAAGTCAAGGAGGTGCAGCGTGGGTATGTGGATTGTGAGACACGACATGCTCAGATATCCACATGGCAGGCCCCTGATGGATTTTCTGAAGGTGGGGAGCACATCATCCTTGTCAGAGGACATACCATGGTACCAGTATCACTTTAGGTGGATGTGTTTAGGGAGTTCCACATATCCACACTACCGGTATATCTAGGAGTGGTGAAGATTTACCAGGATCTCTGGTGATAGCATTTTTAGCCGAGGATGAAGAAGGTTGTTGTAGAGTTTGTCTCTCAATGCCTCACTTTTCAGCAAGTGAAGGCAGAGCATCAAGTACCAGTGGGATTGGTTCATCCTTTAGAGGGCCCATAGTGGATGTCAGATGGGATATCCCTGGATATCGTGACAGTAAATCCATATACATGCAGGGGACATGACTATATTTCAGTGATCTTTGACTGAATAACCAAGTCATCCCACTTCTTACCGATCAGAGAGCAGGTTTCAGTAGAGATATTGGAACTCTTCTATGTGCAGGATTTTTCTTGGCTACCTGTAGTACCTAGGATGATTTTATCTGATCGTGATACACATTTTACTTCTTGGATATGGATGGGGTTGTAGGAGGCTTTCAGAACGTGGATTTGTTTGAGCACTGCCTTCCATCTTTATAAGGATGGTCAGACTAAGACGATCATTCATATAATGACCCATACTTTACATACAATTTTATTACTTCATAATTGAAGCATATTTATTACAACATATAACAGAACCATGATATGATTGTATAGGTTTAGTGTCTTTAGAAACATGGAAACATAAACAACTGGTTCATAAATCATCTACATTACCTCCAATTTATTTCATCATATCTGGAGTCCCTTTTGGCATATACTTCATAATACCCTTATTCCTGACCAGGGGAAAAGAAAACATACAAAGGATGAGCTGAAATTCTTTTTAAGGGAAAACAAACGAAATATCAGTCATATCATATTCATAAGAACCTAACATTTTGAAAATCTTATCCTGCAAAAGAGATCATAATATTATGACGTGGGAGAAGTCATAGTAGTGAAATGTAATCCAAATAATCATAACATACGACATGAAACATTGTGTCATAAACACATAATCATAGAAAATCATTTCATACTAGTCAAGACTCATTTCCAAGACAATCATAGCGGGAAAAGTCCATTACTGAACCGAGTTAATTCTCATTCTAGTCCTATATCACTGAACCAGATTAACTTGTTGTCCCAGCCATGTCTATATCATGATATATAAATCATTACTGAATGCATTGTAAGGGGATATATTTCCCAACGATCTCATAATGAAACCATTCTTATGTGTTCCATAAAATCATAAATCATATATAATAGCATAACCCATGTAATAAAAATGGGAATCTTAAACATCAAGCCATCATAACATAATCCATATAAGCTAAAGGACTTCATAAAAATAATTCCATTGTAATATAATCAAATAAATGTAATAATAGGGATATAAACCTGACCCTATATCATCTTAGATGGAAAATAATATTGATAAAACACTTGAACTTAGTCTTTGAGGAAGATATCATTTCTTCTTTAAAATCATTTTATTTTCTCAAAATGACATAAAATTTTAAAATAATGATTTTTTGTTAAATATAATCATGAAATCTTGCATAGGAATCTTTATTGAAATAAGTAGTTAAGAAACCATAAAAATCCATTCATGTCATATAAGTTAAAGAACATTCTCCTCATACTTTTTCCAGAAAAGTCATAAAGTTCCTTGTATGGTAATCAAAAGAAATACTCATTACATACCATGTATTAAAAGAAAAAAATGGTAAAAATTAATTTAAACATTAATGAAAACATTTTTATAAAACATGGACATGGATGATAAATATAACCCTGGTAAATACTTAGGAATAAACAATCTCGGTTAAGAATGAGATTCGAATAATTATCCATAACCTTATGTCCAATTTCTTTCGTATGTGTCTGATACTCATGTATAGTGGGTTTAAACATATTATTAACTTTTAATAGAACCATAATAATAATTATGATATCATATATGATTCACTTATGACTTTATATTACTCGTTCATTTGTCGATTCCATGTTAAAGCAGTGTTTTGGGTAAAATTATTTCATTTATCGTACATGTTTTGACTTTTAATTATTCATATGAATACTTAGATCATGATTAATTACATCCAGAATACCAAACATGATTTATATATAATATATATTCAGAATGTAATTTATATATATATATAATATATGTATAAATGGGATGAAATACACCATTCATGGAGAGGGTAACCCGTATGTACACTTGAACTCTGTTTTCATTTCCTTAATAAATTGTATGGAAGTAAGTAAATAACATATACATAAATCTAGTATAATTATTATATCATATATTTGATGATTATTTATTATATATAGATTATAATCATTCTGAAAGGGTTAAGATGGAGAATTAATCTCATCGCGTTGTGGCGACGGTAATCCGTACGTACGCACGAGCGATGATATTGTTCCCATAATTATTGAATGGAATTGGAGTGGATGATATAATATCTCCGAATTATTATAATTTTATAATAACCATATATAGTTGTTCTTTACACCATTATACCCATCCATGTATGGTGGTGGTGGAAAACAGATTACACCACGACGTAGAGACAATACTCTGTACGTATGCACGCGTGGTGATTTCATTTTCTATAGGATGGATAGAAGGTGAAATGGGGTTGTTTCATATTTATAATAACATATAATTATATTAGTGATAATTAGGTTATTAATTTATAATGAATCAAATAAATAAGAGTAAGTAGAAGAGGATGTATAAGAAGATAAAAATTTGAAAGAATCGGTAAAGGATATTACCTCTTCTTTGACGCGCCTCTTCTAAACCTCCTCTTAGGGCAATAAAGTTGGTCTTTGAAGGAGACCAATACCACAAGTATGTTTCCAAGGAAGTGGATAAGTGAAATGGACAGGTTTTGTCTGCGATTGAAGGCTTAATGTTTTGGGAAGAGGATAGGTATGAGGTGCCCTTTTATAAGAGAGGAGAGGGGAACTTTTGGAAACCTCTAAAATATTAATTTATAATAAACCCAAACCCCACATAAAAACTTCCAAAATGACCAAAATTATAAGATGAGATGATATGGGGTTTTAATATAATCATATAATAAAAATTAGGCATGTTGATAATATATTTTAAACCCTATCAACATGAGTTATCTTTATTTAATCTATTTTATTTCATTTGTGATAATAATATTCTAAATTTTAAATTGTTATAAATATTTACTTGTGTGTTGTTAATTGTCCATAATTAGATAATTTATGAAATTTTAGACCATATAAATTTTAATTTATAATTTTTAAATATTTCTGTGATTTTTAAACAATTTAATAATATGTTACTTTTATAAAATAACAACAGTTTCAATTTTGACACTATTCATTTGATTGAATTCAAATAAAATCCACATGTACGATATATTCGAAAAAAAATATTTAGTAGATTCATATAATTTCATATATATCTACAAAATTATTGAATCACATTAAATAGTTCATATAATCGTTATTTTAATATTTTGAAAACAATTTATTTGATATTTCAATCAATAAAATAATTTCTACATCACTATTGTGTCATCAATAATGTTTATTATTTCATCCCTAAAAATTATAAATAAATTCACATCATTTATATAATTTTATTGGATTTATTTAGACTATTTATTTTCAATGAATTATTAATTTTATCACCAAATTAAAATTATTACATTTATAAGATATAAGAGAGTGACATGTTTTCACTTTCATTGGTTTTAATAATAATTACATAATTTTCGTGTTCAAAAGTCCATTAAATGAATCTATTTCGACCCTTAGGTGATATGGGGATACTTTTATTCATCCAATATAATTTTGGAAAGTTTTATGGTAATTGTATAATGTTTTTTACCCTTAATTACCAGATTTACCTTTAACTATAGTAAATAAAATTTACCGTAGTTACTATTCATAATGTATAAAAATTAAAATTAGCCTATTAACATAATTTGGACCTACTAATTCCAAATATGGAATCCGTTTTTCCAAATTCAAAATATAGAAGTTGCAGTATTTAATTTAAAATTAATCCCACTGATGAGAAAACGGGTTTTAAAAGATAAAACATTGCAAAAGATTGATATTTTTTTACCTTTGAATTCAATGTAAAATTAATGGTAATAACTTAAATGATATTAAATGGTATAAGTATATTATAATTATACATTAAGTCCATTAAATTTAAAAATTTAAACATATAAATTATCTTGATGAAAAAATTTTATTTTAAGAAAAATTTAGCATATTTTTACTATTTATTCAAATATGAATGTTATCAGAAAAGTATCAAAAATTTATCCAATGTAAATTATAGTATCGTGATTAAAAATAAAAAGTTTAGTTTTTCATATTTAACTCATAAATATTTCAAAAATTTAATTTAAAATGAGTGCAACATCAAAATGCAGAAAAACTACATTTTAAAAACAAAATTCTTTTATTTGAAAAATTGATTTTTTCTCATATCATATGTAAGATGAATTATAATATTATATAAAATTAAAAATGTAGTAAATACTATTTATAAAGGCTAGTTTATCTAATATTTCAATAACATATCGTTGTTTAGTGAAACTCGGTATTGCGTACAACGCAAGATATCAAGGAAGGTTGCTCTTGTGTGTAACGCAAGCCAAGCAAGTGTTGTGTGTTGTGAAACATTCTTTTTCTATTGCGTATAACATAATAAATAAAAAAATATTTCTCATAATATCTAATAGTGCTACATTTTACCCCACTTAAATGAATTTATCCCTCAAATTTTGTCACTTCTTTACAAACAGATGACGACACCTCTCCCTTATTATATCCTCGAGTTCCCATATAGCTTCTTCTAATCAGTGGTTCCTCCATAAAAATATAACCAAGTGAGTAGTCTTGTTCCATAGAACATTTTCCCTACGATCCAGAATATCTATTGGCTATTCTTTATAAGAATTATCTTTCTCCAGCGGTATAACTTCTAAGATTAGTAAATGTGAAGAATAAGGTATGTACTTTCTCAGGAGAGATAAATGGAACACATCATGAACTTGAGAGAGATTTGTTGGAAGTACCAATCGATAAGATACCTTCAAAAAACAATCTAGTATTTCGAAGGGACTGATATACCTGGGTCTCATCTTTCCCTTTTTTTCCAAATCTAATTACTCTCTTCGAGGGAGATATTCATAAGAACGCTTTATCACCCACTTCGAACTGTAGGTTTTTTCTTCTGTTGTCAGCACAACGTTTTTTTCGACTATGATCTTCTCTTATGTGTTGTTGAATAGATCTGACCTTTTATTCCATCTCCTCAACAAGATCAAGTCCTAATAGCTTTAATTCACCCACATCATCCTAGAAAGTTGGAGTCCTACATTTCTTTCCATAGAGAGCTTCATAAAGATCCATTTGAATACTAGAGTGAAAGCTATTATTATATGAAAATTATACCTAATGGTAGGTTTTGATCCCAACCACATTTGAAATCCATAGAACAAGCACTCAACATGTCTTCTAATGTTTGAATTGTCCTCTCAGACTGACTGTCAATCTGAGGATGATAGGCAGTGATGAAACCTAACTCTGTATCCAAAGCATGCTAATGAATTCACCATAACTTCGAGGTGAACCTCATATCCAGATCAGATATAATAGAAAGTGTAACTCCATGAAATATTAACACTTCCATTACATATATCCTGGAAAGATAATCAAGAGATAAATCTTCAATTATAGCAATGAAGTGTGTCGAATTTGTAAGAAGATCAACTATAACCCATATAGAATTATTGCATTTGGATGTTTTGGGATGTCCGATGACAGAGTCCATATTTATTTTTTCCCATTTCTATTCTGTTATATGTAATGGTTGTAACATCCCCATATAATTCTATCTATCAACATTAACTTACAGACCAACCATGCATCGAGAGACATATTCGGTGATATTTCTTTTCATTCCATCCCACCAAAAGTGCTCTTTGAGGTATTCATACATCATTGTACTTCCAGGATGAATAGAGAATGAAGAACTATGAGCCTCAACCAGAATCTCCCTCTTTAATTCTTGTATGGGAGGAATACAGACACAGTTTTTGAACCTTATTATCCCATAACAATCAAGATTGAATCCTGGAACATTTCTCACCTTCTGTTGAATCCCAACATCCTCCTTCTGCTCCTCTTGAAACATAACGTGAGTAGATGGTTGAACATTCATTTGAGAAAGATAAGATATCTCCCCATTCATTAGAATTGAATGATACATCCTTTTTAAATTCATAAATATTGGATCCTTTGTGATCCTCATCATGGATAAGCTAACATGGTCTTGTTGACTTAATACATATTCCACATTGTTTTCATTCCCATGGTGGTAATGAATTGAGCAGTCATAATCCTTAATTAGCTCCAAAAATCCTCTTTGGTGCATATTATTCTCCTTTTGTGTGAAAATATACATTAAATCATTTTGATTTGTATAAATATCACACCTTTATATATAAAGGTAATGCCTCCAAATCCTTAATGCAATGATTACCACAACTAACTCCAAATCATGAGTTGAGGTAATTTTTCTCATCGATTTCAAACTGTCGTGAGGCAAAAGCTATCACCATATCATTTTTCATGAGA
Organism: Viscum album; assembly: GCA_963277665.1. NCBI lineage: Eukaryota > Viridiplantae > Streptophyta > Magnoliopsida > Santalales > Viscaceae > Viscum > Viscum album. The sequence goes on from OY728164.1 coordinate 94,169,130, forward strand.
AAACATCCCAACCCCTTCTTGGATGCATCACTATAGATCACAAACCTTTCTCCACTACAAGTTAGTGTGAGCACAGGTGCACTGGTTAACCTTCTTTTTAGCTCTTTGAAATTCTCTTCACATTCCTTCGTCCAAAGAAATATTAACTCTTTTCTGACTCAATTTGGTGAGTGGGTTAGATAATCATGATAAATCATTGATAATACGCCGATAATACTGTGATAAACCAAAAAAATCAGATTTTAATTACTGTTGTTAGTCTCGACCATCTTTCAATAACCTCCGTTTTTGCTGGATCAACAGATATCCCCTCTTTTGAGATTATGTGACCCAAAAATGAAAACTTTTGAAGCCAAAATTCACACATGGTAAATTTGGAATAAATCTTCTCATTTCTCAGGGTCTTCAATACAATTCTCAAGTAATCTACATGTTCTTCCTTGATATTTGAATTGACAAGAACATCATATATAAAGACAACCAAAAACTGAAATAGATAGTCTCTGAAGACTCTTTTCATTAGATCCACGAAGATAGTAAGGTAATTAGTAAGACCAAAAGGCATCACTATAAATTCATAGTGTCCATACATTGTATGAAATTTTGTCTTTGGTATATCCTCCTTTTTGTCCCTTAGTTGATGGTATCTTGAATGACAATCAATCTTTGAAAAGTATTGAGCTCAACGTAGTTGGTCAAATAAGTCATCAATTCATGGGAAAGGATATTTGTTCTTGATAGTGATATTTTTATATTCTCAATAATGATTTCAATGTCTCATTGATCCATCTTTCCTCATAACAAATAGAACAGGTTCTCCCTAAGGTGATGCACTAGGGAATTTTAATCCCTTATTAGGATTCTCTTGGACATGCTTCTTTAATTATTGAAACTCAATTAGGGCCATTATATAAGGTGTCTTTGAAATGGGAATTGCACCCGGTATGAGTTCTATTGAAAACTGAAATTCAAAATTTGGTGGAAGACCTAGAAATTCATCTGAAAAGGCATCATCAAACTCACGTACAGTGGGAATATTTTTAATCATGAGTTTATATCCAACCATATGAGATAAATAACCTTAATTTATTGGAATCAAGACCCATAAGATGGAATAAATTTCCACGGGAAGGTTATATTCATCCTTGAATTGATAAAAGTTCATATATTTCTCAGGAATGTGAAATGTGACATCCCTTATTTGGGAATTGAAATGAGCTCCCTATAAAGAAAGCCAATCCCTGCCATGAATGACATCAAATACCACTATAGGAAGGATCATAAGATTTGAAATAATCACTTTCCCACAAAATTCAATCAGAGAAGAATTGTAAACTTTTGATGTGACTATTGTGCCTTTAAGAGTTGTCACAACTAACTCCATATCTAATTGATGAGGTAATATGGTGATACCCTTAGAAAATTCATCAGACATTAATGTTTTTGTGGATCCAAAATCAAATAAAACGTTTTCTACATTCAATTGGATGGTAAGAGTACCTTTCACCACATCATTATCATAATCTAAATCACCGAGAGTAATTGCATTTGACATTACATTGTCATTGTCTTTATGAATTTTTTGACGTCTATCATTAGCCATAAACCTTTGATTAGGGCATTGATTAGCATTATGCCCCATTTCCTTGAACTTGTAACATTGATGTGTAGGAGGTGCATTCTGTGTATCCCTTTCATTGTCCGCATCATTTCACATCTTCACATTACTTCAAAATTCAATTTCCTGATGACCTTATTTTCAAAAAAAAAAACATTTACTTGTCTATTTAATACAATTATCTCCATGTTTCTTTCCACACATTGAGCATAAAGGAAAACACATCTTCTTTTCAGTGAAGTCTTTATATTTTCTTTTGAATTCCATTTTCCTCTTCTTATCAAACCCATATAACTGATGGGTTACTCCAATCTCAATCTCCACCTAGATAGCACATCGAAAACATTCCTCATATCTATTGATGTCCCTTATGTATAATTCCCTTCGGAGACTTGTTTTTATGCCACTAAATAATCGATCGATCTTACTCTCATGTTGGATAATAATCCTAGAAATGTACCTTGCGAGTCTTGTAAAATTTTCTTCTTAGGTACTGACAAATTCATCATCCTTTTGATTTAATTCATAAAACTCCATCTCTATATTTGTTAGAAGAATATGAGGGAAGAACATATTTAAAAATATATTCTTGGACTCGTCCCATTCCATGGACTCAATTTCATCCCTTTTCCTTGTATTTTTTACAATATTCCACCATTGATCAGCATCACCTTCCCAACAATATACCACTACGAAGACTTTATCATGTTCAAAACATTACAGGGCTGAAAATATATTTTTAGTGGTACTAATCCAATGTTCATCCACTAATGGATCAGAAGAACCGCTGAATGAATGTGGATGCTACCTCATTAAGGATTCAACAGAATGTTTCTCTTTCCTTTTCTCATTTATAAGGCCTTCATAATGAATAGCTTCAGAAAGTGTTGTAACAATGGCTACAAGATTTTGCATTCCATCTCCAATAACATTTGGTTGCTCAGGGGGAAAATCACTGCATTTCCCATCGCATTCAGAATTAACACGGTTCCTTCGGGTTCCAGCCATTGACTAAAACCAAGAAGCATAGAGTGACAAAAACTAATCATAACATGAAAACCACATAATCAAGAGTAAAATTTCACACATTTGGTCATATCATAGGTTATTCATGTCCATTTATAAAACACTAAGATTGTGTCTTATGATTAAATATATCCTTATGGTTCTTTCTAATGCTTTCACATACTAGTTTCCAAAGGCTGACTATACCTTCCCTTTGATACCAACTATAATGACCCATATTTTACATACATTGTTTTTAAATCCTAATTGAATCATATGTATTAAAACATATAATAGAACCATGATATGACCGTATAGGTATAGTGTCTTTAAAATTTGGGAAACATAAACAACTCATTCATTAAATATCTATATTGTCTCCTATTTATTTCATCATATCTAGGGTCCCTTTTGGCATATCCTACTTAATAAACATATTCTTGACCTAGGGAAATGAAAACATACAAAGGGTAAGATCGAATGATCAGTAAGGCCTAACAAATGAAATATTAATTATATCATATTCATAAGAACATAACATTTAGACAATTTTTTCCTCCAAAATAGATCATAATATCATTGCATGGGATAAGTCATAGTTGTGAAATGTAATCCCAATAATCATAACATAAGACATGAAAATTTGTGGTATACACACATAATCCTAGATAATAATTTCATATTAGTCAAGACTCATTGTCAAGACCATCATAGCAGACAATGTCCATTACTGAACTGAGTTGATTCCTCATTACAGTCTTGTATCACTGAACCAGATTAACTTGCCGTTCCAGCCATATCTCTCTCATGAGATATAAATATCTACCCAATGCATTGGAGGGAGATATAGGTCCCATCCATCTCATAAATAAACCATTTTTATGTGTGCCATGAAATCATAAATCATACATCATAGCATAACCCATGTAATAAAAATGGGATTCTTAAACATCATGCCATCATTACATAATCTATATAAAATAAAGGACATCATAAAAATAATTTCATTATAACATAATCAAATATATGTAATAATAGGTATAGAAACATAACCCTATATCATCTTAGATAGAAAATAATTTTGATAAAACACTTCAACTCAGTCCTAGAGGAAAATATCCCTTCTTCTTCAAAATCATTTTCATTTCTCAAAATAACATACAATATTAAAATAAATGAATTTTTGTTGAAAATAATCATGAAATATTGAATAATAAGTATCTTGGAAATATAGATTTATGAATATGTAAAAATCCATTCATGTCGTATAAGTTAAAAAACATTCTCTTGGTACTTTTTCCAATAAATCAAAACGTGCCTCGTCTGGTAGTCAAAAGAAATATTCCTTTTATAACATGTTGTAAATGTCAAAAATTGGTAAAATGAATTAAAACTTACATGAAAACATTTTTTATAAAACATGGACATGGATGAAAATATAACCTTATTAAATACTTACGAATAAACAATCTCGATTAAGAACGATATTGGAATTATTATCCCATACCTTATTTCCAATTTCTTCCGTATGTGTCCAAGACTCCTATATAGTGGTTTTAAACATATTATAATCATGTAACAGAACCATAATAATATTTATTATATCATATATGATTCACTTCTAATAATATATTACCCATTCATTTGTCAATTCCATGTTAAAGGAACGTTTTGGGTAAAATCGTTTCATTTATCGTACATGTTTTGACTTGTAATTATTCATATGATTACTTAGATCATGATTACATAATTGCAGAATATAAAACATGATTTATATATAATATATATATATTCATAATCTAATATATATATATATATATATTATATGGATAAATCGGATGAAATACACCGTTCATGGAGACGGTAGGTCGTAGGTACGCATGAACGCTGTTTTCATTTCGTTATTAAATTGAATGGAAGTGAGTATATAACATATACATAAATCAAGTATCATTATAATGTCATATATTTCATGATTATTTATTATATATACGTTATAATAATTCTGGTATGGTTAACATGGAAAATAAATCTCATCGTATTGTGGAGATGGCAATCCGTACGTACGCACGAGCGATGATATCATTCCCATAACTATTGAATGGGATTAGAGTGGATGATATAATATATCATAATTAGTATCATGTTATAATAACTATATATAGTTATTATTTACACCATTACACACATCCATGTAAGGTGGTGATTGAAAACAGATTACAGCACGACGTAGAGTCGGTATTCCGTACGTACGCACGCGCGATGATTTCATTTTCTGTATGATGGATAGAAAGTAAAATGGGGTTGTTTCATATTGATAATAACATATAATTATATGGGAGATACTGATGTTATTACTTTATAATGAAACGAATAATTAATAGTAATTAGAAGAAGAAATAAATTTGAAATAAAAGGTAAAGGATATTACCTCTCCTTTGACACGCCTCTTTTAATCCTCCACTTATGGCACTAAAGATGCCCATTGAAGAAGACCATGACCTCTAAAATTTATATATGGAAGAGTAGAAGACAAATGTACATGGTTTTGACAAGATTTAAGGCTCAAAATGTTGTTAAGAGGAGAGGGAGAAGGTGCCCTTTTATAATAGAGGAGAGGGGCACTTTTGGAAACCTCTGAAATATTAATTTATAATAATCCCAAACCCCACATAAAAACATTAAAAATGCATCAAACTCAAAGATGATATAATATTGGGTTTCAATATCATCATCCAATAAAATTTATAAATGTTTCAAATTTATTTTAAACCTTATCAACTTGATTTAACTTTATTTAATATAATTAATTTTATTTGTGGTAATAATATTCTAAATTTTAAATTTTTATAAATATTTAATTATGTGTTTTGAATTTTCCATAATTGGATACTTTATGGAATTTTCGAGCATATAAATTTCAATTTATATTAATATATATTTTTGTTATTTTTTTACAATTTAATAATATGTTATTTTTATAAAATAAAAATAGTGTCAATTTTGACACTATTGATTTATTTTAATTTAAATAAAATCCACATTGAGGATATATTAGAACAATAATATATAATATATTTATAACATTTCATAATTATCTATAAAAATCATGGATCACATTAAATATTCATATAATATTTATTTTAATATTTTTAAAACAATTTATTTGATATTTCAATCAATAAAATAATTTCTACATCACTATTGTGTCATCATTAATGATAATTATATAATCCATAAAAATTATAAATAAATTTACATGATGTAGATAATTTTATTGGTATTCTGAATACTATATATGTTCAATGATTTATGAATTTTATCACCAAATTAAAATTATTACACTTATAAGATATAAGAGTGTGACATGTTGTCACTTTTTTTGGTTTTAATAATAATTACATACTTTTCATCATCATAAGCCTATTAAATGAATCTATTCCGACCCTTAAGTGATTTGGGTCGACTTTTATTCATCAAATAGTATTTTGGCAAGTGTTCGGGTAATTTTATAATCTTTTTTACCCTTAATTACCTGATTTACCTTCAACTGTAGTAAATAAAATTTACAGTAGTAACTATTCTTACTGTCTAAAAAATTGCCTATTAACCAAATTTGGACCTATTGATTCCAAATATGGAATCCATTTTTCCAAATTCAAGACACAGAAGTTGCAGTATTTAATTTAATGATAATCATAGTTTTGTGAAAACAGCTTTTAAAAGTTAAAACATTGCAAAAGATTGAAATGTTTTTACCTAGGAATTCAATATAAAAATAATGAAAATGACTTAAATTATATTAAATGGTAAAAATATATTCTATTTATACTTTATAACCATTAAATTTTAAAATTTTCCAATATAAATTATCTTGAGGAAAAAAGTAGTTTCTAAGAAAAATTTACCTTATTTTTACTATTCATCAAAATATGAATGTTTTCATAAAAGTATCAAAAATTTATCAATGTAAATTTTTATATCTTGATTCAAAATAGGAAGTTTATTTTTTCAAATTGAACTCATAAACTTTTGATAAATTAGATTTAAAATGGGTGCGCCATCAAATGGGAGAAAAAATGTATTTTTGAAAAAAATAAATCTTTTATTCGAAAAATATATTTTTTTCTCATATAATATTTAAGATGAATTCTAATGAAATATAATATTAAAAATTTTGTTAATACTATTTATAACAGATAGTTTATATAATATTTTAATAACATATATTGGTTTAGTGAAACTCGATATTGCGTAAAATGCAAGCCATGGAGGAACGTTGCTCTTGCGTGTAACACAATACAAGCTAGTGTTTCATGTGGTGAAAGATTACTTTGGTGTTGCATATAACATAAGACAAAAAAATATTTCTCATAACATCTCAGGGTGTTAAAATTAAGACCCTTGAGGACATTCTATGTGCTTGTGTCCTTGACATCGATCGCAACTGGGAGGATCACTTACCCTTGGTCGAGTTGGCATACAACAAAGACAATCACTCCACTGTAGAGATGAAAACTTTTGAGGAGTTGTTCGTGTGACATTTAAGATCACCTTTGTGTCGGACTGACCTAGGAGAGTCATCATTAGCGGGACCAGATATGGTACAGGCTATCAGATAGAAGTTTAAGACCATCCCGAAGCAGATAAAGACTGCACATAAAAGGAAAAAGTCATATTCTAACTGGAGATGGAGACCGCTACAGTTCCAGGATGGAAACCACGTCTTTCTACAGGTCTCACCTTGACGAGGTTTGTGGAGATTTGGATGAGGCGGGATGTTATCTCTGAGGTTCATCAGATATTTTCAGGTCCTCAACAAAGTTGGGTAGGTGGCATACCTCTTAGCTCTTCCACCCTAGTTGCAACCAGTGCACGACGTCTTCCATGTATCCAAGCTGAGGAGATACGTGCATGACCCTTCTCACCGCATCGACCATGGTGAGTAGGATGTCGATGATGGGGAAACTTTTACAGAGGTTCTAGTAGAGATTGAGGATTGACAGGATTTGGTTCTTTGTGGATGGTCGATACCTATGGTGCGCATTTGTTGGCAGTATGGAAACCTCTTGGAGAGCACATGGGTGCCAGAGGCTCAATTGCATGCTCAGTTCCCCCACATGTTCCCTTATTATTGATTTTGGGATTATGATGATGTAAAGCCTAAGGTGGGGAGAATGTAATGACCCGAGATATCCATGTAATTTTTTTAAATAAATGTGACTTTTACAGGTTTTTGAAAATGACGGCGCATGATTCTGAATTGCGGAGTGGCCAAAATGAATTCTTGAACATTATTTTGGGTACGTTCAGTAAACGTGCGAGCGGGATTTTATAAATTTTTACCCGGTGCATGGAATTGAATTTTTAGTGCATCATTGAACTCGCAGTGCTAGTATACACATAAGGAGACATTCACCTCGACGGTAGTGGGTCAATAGATAAAGATAGTTTTTGGGTTTTTCGTGGAAATAACAGAATAAAATAAGATCATATTTTATTTTTATTTTGCTGTAACCACCCACCATGTGGATGTTCAAGGGTGGGGTCCACCGGAATAAAATCATGACTTATTGTGATGGGGACCACTCGACCCCCTATTAATGGGAGGATAGGAAAACCTCTCAAATCCCCTCATAAATGAGGGGGAGCCTCTTCAATACCTTGAAAATTTAATTGTGCCAACGAATAAAATTTATTGTGCCAAATCCACCCCATTAATTAATTGATCCATCGCAGAAATTAATTATTTAATATTTTTGTAATATTATTCCAATGACTTATTAGATATTTCAATCTATTATTTTGGCTATTAATTCACTTCAGTGGAATTGGAATGAGTAGGAACGTAGGAGAAAGATACTAAGGAAAAACTCTCCACCGACGAGGAATGCCTTTGACTACAAATAATGACATCAACTTCGATCTTCTTCCACGAAACTTCCTTCGACGTAGGACGTGTTCGTCTACAAAAAATCGACATCTGCCTTCTTGTGCCAACGTCATCCAATATTGAACAAGGTAGGTTTTTTAATTAAGTATGATTTTATTCCCCTGATTATTTTCTACTAAAAACAAATAACGTGGATCAAAATATTATCAAGTTGATCCGCGAATGTTTTCCCCACGGGTTAGGAAAAAATTGTTGCAGGAAGTTGTAGGGGTTTATTCATTATTGGATTAACAGTTCCCATGTTCTCCCTTTTTTCCATTGCGGGATTGGGAATAGAAATTATTAAGGGATTATGGGAATTTATTTTTTAAAATATCTTCCATTCTTGTTCTTTCTTTATGTTCTTGATGAACCACTTGCTACCACCCAAAACGCAGATGGTGTGGGCCAAAAAAATCATCGTACGACCACTGGTCATTCTTCTTTGTGGTATTCTTCGAAATGGAGGAAGACGAAAATAAAATCAAATGAGACAAAGGAAAACACCGTGCCACCACGGCCTCCGCATCCCATGTCGCCCCCACGACGCTCCAGTGCCCCAGCCGAACCGGCTCCACCGCCCCCGGCCGAATCGCGCCGCTCGTCGGTCGCACCACCCACCGACTGTGTCGCTCGACAGCCTCCCGAGCCACCACGGCCGTGCTAGCCCGACGACCACCCAAGCCACCATGGTCGTGCCAACCCTCTGGACTTCCGAGCCCCCATCCAAACCGGCCCCTCACGGCGCCCCGGTCAAACCGGCTCCCGCCCACGCGGCGCCTCGGCCGTACCGACCCACTCCCTCGTGGCGCCCCTGCCAAACTGGCCTCGCACCCTTGGCTGAGCCATCCTCGTGGGACCCTCCGGGCCGAGCCACACACACGACTCTCTCCGGGCCAAACCTCCCTCGTGACATCCTGTGGCTGGTCTGCGCACTTGTTGCCGGTCCGCACCCTCTCGTCCCTACACGGCCCCTTGAGGCCTACAGGGCTGGGCCCAGCGGGCCAGGTTGACTGAACCTGATCAGCCCAGATTGGGTCGGGCCTGACCCGTCCGACCAGATCAAACCAAACCTAGGAATACTAAGACCCTTTAATTTCATTTGGCAATATCATTGGCACTGGATGTCCGTTTGACGAACAGTCAGTGGTGCTAGTAATCATGGAGCATGATGGTCCCTTTGAGTATACCACATTAGAGATTGGGGTATAGTTGAGATAAGTTCAGGTTGGATCGTGCACAAATCCAACTGGGACCCTGGGACAAAATGAATAATAACTCTTAGACTGGGAATCCTATTGACATTTCGTCTATTGCATTGAAACTCCTATGATGTGGCAGACCTTTGAGATACATTTCATGGGACTTCTTAGAATATGGAGTATGGACCAGTAGATCGTGGAGCATATCCTCCCTGAGATGAGCGAGCATAGTACAGAGACCTAGTAGTTGGATAAGACATTATGACTACTGACTATTTGACTCGAAGTGACTCTACTAGCCCAGTGGGTAGCGCATTGGTGTCGCAGCAGACCCACGGTGGAGGAGCGTGCTTGGTGACATGACAAATCCATGGTACTCGATAGGATGAGTACCACAATAGGCTATGAGGGGGAGAATTCAAGGTGATACGACAGACCCACGGTGGGGAGCTCCTCTATGTGATGCAGCAGACCCATGGCACTCGATAGGAGGAGCACCTCAGTAGTCCAAGGTTAGTGGGAAGCACGCTTGGGGTCATGGAAGGCCCACTGTAATCGATTAATTAGGAGTTTTTAGCAACCGAGGATATGATAATGTGACTTGGGATGTTACTAGATACTACCCTCTAAAATAAAATCCTAGTCGAGATGAGTTAGTACATTTGTGTTTTCCTCAAGATTGATATGGATTACTTAATAACATAATTATATGTATGGGCATATATCTAAGTAGGGTTATCTGTTGATTTCATACTTTGTGGTTAATCCTTGTTGGATTTTCTGAGAACATGAGGGTCTCGGGGTCCTTAATGAGTATCGTTATAATCACCACTGCACAGGATATGCCCAAACTTCATTTTGTTGGATGCTGACAACGGACAACCCTAACAGAGGTTGAGAGTACCAGGATTAGATGGTACCCAGAGGTGGACCATACGGCGTGTTAGTAATGGGAGGAGACAGATAGATGTAGAGTGATGAGGAGGCAATCTGTACATACCCTTTAGTTTGGAATTCCAGAGGATGACCTCATAGCTTCTTTTCTTTCTTTTTCATCAGTTGTATTATTTGCAGTGGTACTTTTACTTTCCAGTTGGGCTTGTATTCTGGCCCCATTTTCTTTCAGCACTCATTTTTTATACAGTTTACATGGTGTTTCATCTAGTTGTTTTATTGCTTGTGTGTGTGTCTACTGGTTATAAAGGAAACGCCTTCCCAGTTATAAGGAATTATACCTTTGGTGCTAGTCGCTATCCCTTGGCCTATGGAAGGCGGGCATGGGGTAGTCACGACACAAGCCCCGAGGGATGGGTTGTGATAGACATGTTGTTTCAGAATAGAATTTTTTGAATACCCTCTACTTTAAGTAATTTTATCCTCAGTCTGTGATGATGGATAAGTCTCTATAGTTATTATTCTTTTAGTAGAGAGAGAATTAGGTGTTTCTGTACCCAAATTAGTTTAATGAGATCGTTAATTTTGATCGAGAGGTAATAAAGAATTATCATATGAAGTCTCAAAAGTAACTATAGGGAATCTGACTAGATATAAAATCATAGGTATTTATGCTAAAGCGTTGGACCTATGTGGAGACAATATATAGGGAGGAAATGGTAGAGATGAACATGGCTGGTGAGGTTGGATATTTTGACCATTCTCTTCCACCTAATGGTGGCTTCAGTGGTTCTCAAGTGGAAAAGGGGAAGTTAAAGGATCATCTAAGGAGTTGTGGTGGATGTTATTAGTGACATGTCCCATTTTCACCTCTAGATATAATATTAGTTTTCCCCATACATGCTACTAGTGTGGCATGGTTGACCACACCTGGCATTAATTACTTTTTCATGCAACGATGTGAAACAATTTTGGGTTTTATGGCTATATGTTAATTTTTTTGTCTATTTATATACATAGTTATAGTTATAAATCATCATATCCATAGGATACAACAACATAGTCAGATACTTAAAAGTTTACATGGATCTAGACATAGGTCTTAAGAGTGAATCACCTTCACACATTAGAAAAGTCTCTATTGAAGGTAGATGAGGATTCAAAGAATGTGAGAGATAGCATATTTTTTTCCTTTAATAATGAGTGTTTAATATGATATTTTTACTTCCCAATTATCTATATCTAGTAGTTTTGTGATATTTTTTATCATCCAATAGAGCTCATGTCCTTGGTTATGGAGTTATTGACACCAATTTGGAAGAGGAAAGAACATGGGTTTTCTTGTCATTCATTTTTTTATTTATTGATGATGCATAACTAGTATGATATTTCATTATTTTGGATCTGGATGTTTTGATGTCATAATATGGATATATTGTCTTGTTTCTAGTTATGTTGAGGATGATTGTTATCATCATCGTGTCTTGATTCATAAAGCAAATGGGATCTCACATGTGTTACATGGAGAGTGGTATCCATGATATGGTTATACATGACCATCCTATCATAATCTCTAGAGTTTGTTATCAGCTATAACAGTTGACCATGATGATGTTTCTTCTATTGTTGATCCTCCCACTTTTGTTTGGGACATTCCAAATTTATTCCATGACAATTTTTTTAGGATTCCTCTAGAGAGGGTGTTTGAGTTTATGATTTACCTAGTTCCTAGTATGTAAATTATTTTGATAACAATTTATCATATGGAACCAATAGAGTTAAAAGAGATCAAGATTTAGTTGGATGATCTAGTGTAGAATGGTTTTCTTTTCCCTACTGTTTTAATTTGACCATTACCTATCTATTTTCCAAGATGTATAATTGGTCACTCTGATTATGCATGAACTATCAGAAGTTGATCTATGTAATAGTTATGAACAATATTTATTTTCCATGTCATGGTAATTTTTTTCAATCAAATAATGGGTAAAATTGGTTTTCAAATATTGATTTTTAGTTGGGTTATCATCATCTCAGAGATTGAGAGTCAAATATATCAAAGAAATCATTCTAAAATGGGTATCTTCATTAGGAATATCTTGTTATTTAATTTATTCTAACTAATAATACTGAATTTTTTATGTCTTTCATGAATTGCATATTTCATCATTATCTCAACAATTTTGTGGAAGTGTTCATGTATGAAATTTTGGTTTATAAGAAATATGATCTTTAATCCATTTGAGTTTGGTTCTAGAAATCTTGAGGATTTTGAATTTGTATGGAAATCTTCCAAAATTAAATTTTCTAGATCCAATAGGTGATGTTATTAGGAGACATGACTTTAGAGCATGGATTTTCAGTTGTCATTATTGAGGTGAGCGATTTTTTTTGTCTTGGGAGTAGCCATAGAAAGAATTTGAGATTGATAGTCCTTAGACTTGTTGGATTTTATCAATGGATCATCAAATATTTCTAAAATATGGAATCACTATTGACTGATCTTATAATGAAATGGGTGAAATTCATATGGTATGCAATTATTTAATCTTATTTCAAAAAACCTAAAAGTTGTTATCACAGTATCTCATATTTTGATCGCACCTGCCCCTAGTAATGGTTATATATATTTCTATAATGCTTATAGTGCTTGTTTTTGTTGTGTGATTATGTAAGATGATCATGTTGGGGCCTACATCTCCCGTCATATTGGACATTATTAAAATAATTACCCCCCCCCCCCATGAATTAGATCTTGTCATGTTTATTATTTCGCTCAAGTGTTTGTGGAACTCTGTTTCATGGGAGAGGTTCATAGTCTATTCTAACTATAGCTGTATAAGTTGTATATTTTATTATATGCACCAGAATCTAAGATAGAGGAGGTGGGTGTCATAAAATTAGAAATTTGATATCAACATGGATGGTAGACAAAGTCATGGGAATGTTACTGTAGGCTCTCGATGCAGGAATGTACCATCGTAGACTTTTTGGAATCAAAGGAATAGTGGAACCTTATGTGACTCATCACACTATTTCACCGAGTTCTCAATAAGATGTTTTAGGTATGGTTCTGAATAGTTTTAAGTTATTATCATATATCATTGAGTCTATTATGGGATGTCACTAGGAGGATGACATATTCAGAGGAATTTGAGAAGCCCTTTATAGTAGGGAGACTGTTTTGGGTTAGTCTCTCTCTTCATATGGCATACTCAATCATGGGGATTAGTTATTTCTTTCCCAACATCCAGTAGGAGCACAGTTTTGGATTTATATCATATTTCATCACATTTTATTCATCCAACAACTAAATATATTTATTGTGACATGAGATGGGGATTCTGGTGGCCAATTATGAAGAATGAAATTGATGATTCTCTGTTTTATTGTCACACATACCAATAGATAATGGTAGAGAATCTCAGATGTTTGGGTTCTCTCCGGACACTTTTAGTTCCATTTTGGAAATTTAAAAAGGTTACAGTGGTTTTTTTTTTGGATAACCATAGACTACCCGAGGGTGTAATGTTTTCTTGATGGTGATTTTTCAGTTGAAAAAGTATCCTCACTCCATTCCGGTCAGGAAAACCCCTAATGTTGACGATCTAGGCACGTTTTATGTGCATGAGATCATGACGTTACATAATTATACTTCTTCCATTATTTTAGATAGGGATCCTATAATTACATAGAGTTTATGGAGGTGTCTTTAGTAGGCTATAGGGACTTAGGTTAGGTTGAGTACAATATATCATCTATAGAAATATGGTTAGATGAAGCATACTATGTAGAACATATAGGATATACTTAGTGCTCATGTCATGAATTTGGTGGATATTAGTATAGCTATATGGGACTATTTAATTTTATTCTAATAATAGTTATCGTTCATAAAAAATAATAGACCCTAAAATGTATTTGAATTGTCACCCATCTAGTTCCCCTATTTAATTTGAAGAGGTGGGAAAACCTCTTTAGTGGGAATAATTTTTGTCTATAATAAATTAGCAAGGATTTAGTATATATTTTAGCATATGGATACAACATAGATTTTATAAAAATAATATTTGTATTAGTGACATTGACCATTCTGTTTATTATAGATTACTAGGTTCTCTTGAATTTTTCTCGTTAATTGGGTAACCATCATATTGGAAAGAAGGGAATGTTGGATCTAAGATATGTTGTATCATTTGAGGTTACTAAGAATCTTGGGAAGGATTATTATTGGTTGGAATTGTAAATTTAGTTAATAGGAATTCATAATGTTTTCATTATATTATAGCTCAGGAATACTCTTCTAATCCATCTTACATTTTGAGTTCGGATGAGATTGAGTTAGATCAAGGACTTTATATTGTAAAGCAACAAATGGAGATCATTGACTCTCAATTGAATGTCTTACATAGTAATTAAATTATTTTGGCCAGAGTTTTATGAAGATATATATAAAATTCTCATGAGACATGGGAATGCAAGTCATTAACGAAGGAGAAATGAACTCACCACTTTATCAGACATTATTCTTTCACTAGATACTTGAGGATGATAGTCTTATAGTGGGCAGTTTGTAAAATACTGTTACCCACTTTTATGTATTTCTCATATATTTTATCATTTATATTTTTTAAGTTCATTTCGGGACTCTCAGGGATGAAGATAATTTTTTTGGCATAATGACCTAAAGATCAGAGATGTATGTTTTTTAATTAATGGTGTACTTTTATAAATGTGAAAAAGTATATGGGGGTTATGACCATATTATGAGAATGCAATATTTTTTTGGAGTTTTTTTAGGTGAAAATAGTATTTATATACTCGGTAAGAGAAATACACACAATGAAATGTTATTACATGTCGTTTATTGATCACCAGGTATATCGCATCAGTTATGTTCAATGTGAGAACCTCATTCCCGTCATGTGAAGTTTACATATCATGTAAGCGGTTTACATGCAGTGTAATGGGAATGAAATAAAATGTATTAACATGTTAAAGGAATAACGATTTCATATATTTTATGTACATTACAAATTGATAAATGGTAAAATTCATGGTTTAAAAAAAATGGTTATCGGTTTTTCATCATACATGGGTTTTATGGATTACATAGTGTGAAAAGGGGTTGCACATTGTGTATATCTCATGAGTTGGGATTTTACGGAACTACATGGATAATCCCTCATTCCACCATTTACATCCCTCTTCCCCTATGAACTAAAGGATATCGTGGGATATTGTAGTGATCCTTAACCATTCTAAATAATTTTGTTGAAAAATTGATCATCATGTCAGTTGTGGTTCATTATTCCAAGTAATTATTTCTCTTGTTTATTATTCATCTTTAATCATAGTATATCCATTATGATATTATTATATATATTATTTTAAGGTGTTGATTCTTCCATATTACATCATGATCCATCTCGAGATCTTCCACTAGATGCTGACCCTTGCATTAGTTTTTGATCTGCATGATAATTCCTTTGATGTCTCAACTAATCTATCATATTCATTTCCCCTTTTAATAAATTAAATCTATTATTATAAGTGATGATTTATTATATATCATCCTTCATTTTCATTATGTTCATCCATTTTGGTGGATCCCATTATAGGAATGTGTGAATAGAGTTTGGGGTGGGTTGTTTTATCTCTAGATTATGTTAGATAAATTACTTTCAATAATTTTTTTAGAATTATAAGTAAAAATGAAATTGAATTAATGATTGATGGATTTGTATTTTTTGTAATTGTTTTTTGATAAAATTTTGTTTTCCCCTTGTTTTGGTATAATAATTTGTTATTTTAAAATAATTATGAAGTGAATTTCTAAAATGGTTTCCAAATCTTGGATTTGATAAATTGGTTTGGATAATACAGCACATGGGAATCCTTGGGTACTTAGGTGTGTGGTTTATCATTTAGAAATCATCCATGTATTATTGGTGGTCTCACTCATGGGGTGTTCATATGTTCCCTATGCAATTTCTTATTGTGAAATGATTTTGATATTGTTAGGGGATATACTCATGGTGTGTTTCTATGCACCATAATCACGTGTTCTAAGGAATTTATTGTGAAAAATCCATTTATTGTGGTATGAATAGTCTAGTAGCCTAAACTGTAATGATCTTTTTCATGATGTGACATGTGTTATTGTCTTGAACTATTTTATCTTGTACTTCAATGATTTTTATGGTATGTGATTCCTGATTTAAATAAATATGATATGAAATATTTGATATATATATATATATAATGATTTAAAATATTTCACCTGGATTATTTTTGAAATGGGGAAAAGGGAAAAATAATGTTTTCCCATTTTTTGATATAAAATTTGAAAAATATTTATCATACCATTCTTAAACTAATGTTTAGAATGTTCAAATTATTGTATATAGACATAGTATGGAACATCTAGGTGGGATCTTACTGAGCC
The DNA here is from genome assembly GCA_963277665.1 of Viscum album. Taxonomy (NCBI): domain Eukaryota; kingdom Viridiplantae; phylum Streptophyta; class Magnoliopsida; order Santalales; family Viscaceae; genus Viscum; species Viscum album. The sequence continues at coordinate 94,186,229 of OY728164.1, forward strand.
TGTTATATCATACCATTCACACCCTTTTATAAGTACATATACCTTTGTATGAATATTCTTACAAGGAAAGACAGGGTTCTCTTGTGATGTGATGATGTTTCCATCAGCCTTAGCTAGGTAGCTAATGTTGATATGGTGGGAGTTTCCCCACTATATCACGTTCTGTATTTGGATTACTATTTTAGTATTCCTTTAGTTTTATATATGTACATTGGTATGTTTTGATCATTTTGTGTTGAACTATTTCTTCTTTATTATTTAAGTTATTGAATATGATATATCTTCCTCTATTTCCAATTTATTTTATTATGATGGGAAATATTTATCCCTATGGTTTTTTGTGCCCATATGTTAATCACCTACCCTTGGGGATTAGTAATAACATTAGGGTATATGGGAATTCAGTTCTAGTACCAGTTTAGAGGGTATGTGGATCAGGTTCATCACATAAATCATCTTCAAACTAAATTTTTACATAGTTTTTTATTCATTTTTAAGTTCACTCCATGGTTTTGTAGTGATTTAAATAACATGGATGGAGTTTTGGTTTTTAATAATGGTATTTAATGCATTTTTATTTGAATATTACATCACTATGCCATTATTAAACACAAAATGGGCATGGAGTTAGTTTAGGGATTGAAATGACATGAAGGAGCTAGAAACATGTGTTTTTCAATTCCATAATCTAATGAAGAAGACCTTATTACGTCATTTTGTATTGAAGTACATGAAATACCAATTTAAATAGTGAGATCATCATTGAAATATGGGTTTCAAAAGATGTTTCTATAATGAAATATTTGTTTGAGAAATAGTGAGATTTATATTTGTCATTATCTAAGGCATAGTGACTCATGTGTGGTTTCTCATGTATTATTAATTTTAACATGGTGAGAAATATATGGTAACCTAGGTATGATAAATAATTGTGTGGTTATAAAATAAAAAAATGGTTTAGCTGTTATTAAATCGGAGGAATATAAAAATGAAATAGATTGTGATATTTCCATGAAAAATGGTTGAGTGGTTTTTTGTCAAAAAAGGGGTGTCCATTTCATGGTCCACCGATAGTGGTCATATTGAAAAAAATAAGAAATAATGGTGAGGAATGTATGAATGAAATTAAAATTTATTTTTTCAATTCATCATTTTTTCTAAATCATGTGTCGTGTAGCATTTCATGGTGATAAGATAATATATTTTTCTAAAATAATAAGGGGTGTAAATTTTGTAGAACAAGGTATGTTGAAAGATGTTCCATATTAGTTCAAATTAGTTATATATAAATGGAATTAAACACATCATGATGAATTTTAACATATCATAGTTAGTGAAGATCTAATAAATTTTAAGGATTTGATGACATGGTGATTTTGATTACTCTTGGGCTACTCATACTTAATATGTAAGTGGTCTTGAATGATCCAAATGAATAAAAAGAAAAGGGGGAAGTTTAATATAGTTGAGTGGTCAAATTTTAATTGAAAATTTCAATTTGAAGGTGATGAAAAGTCTCTTGATATGTAACATAATTTTAAATGGATATTATATAGATAAGAGTGTGAGAGGATGATGAGGGGTGGGTGGATAGAATTGATAGAGGATAAAGAGTGTATAAGTGATGTGTGAATATGAAAATAGAGATGAAGAATTAGAAAAGTGTAACAATACTATATTTAGTAGTCCGGATATTATGGTAACATTATTACACTGGCACTAGATATAATCATTTTAATTAAGGGGTTTGAATAGTCAACTAGTCTTCCAAAATTAGATAATTCATGAATCTCACATTTTATTTGAAAACATAAAATAGAACATAGTATTTTCATTTATTACACTATTATTCTCTCTAAAAATCCTTTCATATCTACCATAGTAATATTTACGGAATCCTTGTGAAATAAAACAAATCATATTGGTAAAATCAAATGCACTATAAGAAAATGTGAATATTGGAACCTATTAAAGAATAAATAAGGCATATATAATTTGGTGGGAATAAATGAATATGAAATAAACTCAAATAAATAATTTTATGAGTGTCAAACTTATCCATGGATAAATAATTTTCCTAAAAATCACCTACACATCAACAAAGAATTTTATAGTTATGGAATATTAGGCATCTAAAATGTACCATAGAAGGCTTGTTCCATGACAGCTTACATAAATGTGTAAGGAATATGATATACACTCAGATTGTTTTACTCATGATACGTAAAAATTCATCTAGGGACCATGTAATTCTAGTACCCATCTATCTCATAGAAATTTCAATGCATTTATCATATTAATATACAATATTCCATAATAATCAACGACTACCTGTATTTGAAGATGCATAATATTTAATTTCAAAACATTCCCCATCAAGAATGATAAATATATATCTAGAAAATATGGTTGATGGTATCATTTTATTATATCCATAATAAGTCCTAATTTTCATCAAAATATTTTGAAATACCTGGAAACACTTTTAAATGATCATCAAAATAGATTTTTTTGAAAAACACCCTTTTCATTACGAAATCATTTATTTAAAATCTAAAAATTTCGAATATATTAGAAACAAATCATTAAGAAGAACCATGTAAACCTATAAATTAATAATCATGGAAAATAATTTTCATGATGGTATGAAAATTGGTTTGTTGTTAAGTATTAAAACAATGACATTGTTTACACATTTGATAAAAACTTCCTTATTCATCAATTCTTAAAAATATTACTTCTAGACACATTTTAACTAATTTAAACATGGGTACAAATAAATTTAACCAATCATTATAGAATAATAAAAAACATTTAAAAAACATTAAATAAAATTGGTATATAAATAAAATATTCCATAGTAAATATAAAAATAAATTTAGATTATCCATAAAAACATCCATTTAATCATTTAGGAACATGGAGAGAGTAAAATAGAGTAAAACCTATAATTTATAAAAATAACATAAGATAATAAAATATATGGGGTTTCTGATATAAATATCGTATTATTTCACAAATAGAAACCTAAACATAAAAAATCATAAATATGGATGAAGTTTTTAAATAAAATCATACCTTAGGACCGACTTGTTTCACGAGTGATTTTAACCTCCTATGTAATAAATCTAAATTTTTTTAATTCAAAAAAATCATATTCATAATATCATATATGATACACCTATAATATTTCAACACCTTTTAATATAAATTATTTGTAAAAATCATTGTTCATCACTGTTAAAAGTTTTTCATGTACGCTTCAGTTTTGTAGTTTGTATACATTTATATTTATCATGGTTCCACTATCATAAGAATTTTAATAATAAACTAAATAAAGTGTATATTAATTATATAAATATAAAGATCTATTATTAACATAAAATGATATTACATCATTTTTTATCAATATTCCTCGCATTATAAAAATACATGTCTGAGGACCATAATAGTTTAATGTGGTTGGTAACTTGGAAACATAATATTCTAACATAGTGAGAGATATTCAAAATGTAAAATAATGTTCATCCCCATTATTACTCATAATTAAAACATTTCTTCATAGCCTGGGGAAAGGAAACACGAGAAATAGGTGAACTCGGATTCTCAATAAGAGTAAACAAGGGTTATATATAAGCATTACATGATGATAAGGGTTTAATAACTTGATGTTAACATTAGAAGATCTTATCCTACATGTCGAAGATTATAATCAATAGTTAGGGAATATATATTATTAGTTCATAAGACATGAATCATAATGAAATCAAGATCTTAATCCATGTGATCATAACACAATCATATGACATGTGATTATGGAAGACACATAAACATATAAAGTGATTTCTATATTAATCATGGATTAATTCCAACGACATCTAAGTGGAACATTTTCACTCCCAAAACTATATTAGTAGATAATATTCACTCCCAAAACCATATTAGTGAACAATTTCCTTTACTAAACAGGGTTAAATCCCCATTTTTGTTATGTGTTAGTTAACTAGGTTCACCTCCCATTCCAACCCAATATTTATGAATCGAGTTCAGTCCCCATTACAGCCATGTCTTACTAAACTAGGATGACCACCCCTTTGTGATTTTTATTCCGAACTATGATTAGTTCGCGTTTTATCCTTATATTATTTCCCTGAGTTCACTTCATGTTCATGGCATGTATGGATATACTTTGTTCACTAATCATTTGATTCGTGTATTAATGAACTGGGTTCACCTCCCATTTCAGTAATGCACTACTGAACTATGTTCACTCCTCATTACATCTATATATTAATAAGCCAAGTTATCTTTTCATTCTATCCATGTATATATCATGATATATATAAATATATACCCAATTCAGTGGAGGGTGATATAGGTCTCACCCATCACATAATGAAATCGTTCATATGTGTCCTATAAGATAATAAAACATTCATCATATCATGAGCCATAAAAAAGAGATGGGTTTCATAAATATCATATCATATCCCATGAAATGAAATTAGTACCATAAAAATATCATCATATCATAACCCATGGAAAATATATAGTTTCATAATCATTTCATCATAGATTAAATCGTCAAAAAACTAGGTTTTATAACCATTTTATTATGGTGCAACCCAAGGAAGACAAAAAGGGTTCATAAACAACTCTTTATCTTAATTATAAAACATTAAAACAAAGAATAATAATGGGTTTTTATTATAACTTTGGTAAACAATATTCTATATCAAATGATATCATCTTTTATTTAGTAGTATTTTGAAAGATCACATGGAAGATATCTTTTCCTTGAATTAAAAAAATAATCGAAAAATGACATTTTCAAAAAAAATATATTTCAAACCACTTTTATAACATATATCGAAATCATGAAAAATAATTTTTTTAATTTCATGATGATAACGTTTTTTCACATTGAAAAATGAATTTTATTGACAAAATCATTTTGAAATTATTTTTACTTTGAAAATAATCTTGAAAACATATAATGAAATAATGTAAAAACATTTAAAAAAAATTTAAAAATTTAAATCATTTTTAAAGTACTTTTATTTGAAAATAATATTAAACTAATGAATTTACACTATATAATAGAAATATTTTTTAAAATGGTCTTCTACACTTTCAATGGAAGCTTCAATGAAATGACAGCGGTTGAATCCTTACATACTGACCATTCCTTTTTTATCATAAAAAGTTAATAACTGTTTCTTGATCAGAACATGGAAATAAGTTTTTTTAAATAATTTCTTAATAAATAGGTAAAACATGGAAAAAAATTTCTTTTACACATCAAAGGGAATCATTTTTAAAAAATCCATACTTGTGGATCATTCTATTTGCATTTTAAAATATTTAGAAACGTACCATGATCGGAAAATAAAAATGATATTATTTTTAAAAAACATTATTCACAAGTGAAAACATTGCAAAAAAAATATTTTATACACCATATAAAAACATTTTTTAAAAAAATTTATCAATTCATGTTTTTGTGATTAAAATATATTTCTAGACGACTATAGAAATAATGATATATTTTCCTAAAAACCCTTTCTTAATTATCTTAAGTACCAAAGACTGGAAAATCATAACAACACATTTATATATAATAGGAAACATAGTAATATGAAAAATAATATTATTTATTGATATACGGATGAAAATATTTAATCAATGGAAGCATAATCATAAACAATCTTGACAAATTGTGGGAATTTTACAATTAACCATTACCGCATTGGCAACATTGAATAATAATACTAAGGAAATAATAAAATTACATGGAGAATAAAATATCATTACAATAATTAGATGAATGGAATTTTATTTAAAATGAAATTATTCACATCTCATAGAAGTATACATGTGCATAACTTGGTATCTTTATCAAATAAGGTAATTTGAGACAAATTACTTTACCAATATGGTAACTTTTGTACGATAAAACCATGAATAAAATATCATAAAATGGATATATAAATACCCCTAAATTATTTATAATAATAATATAATTTTTTAATGGTAATTATATACACCACAGAAACTAAATTATTTTTGAATAAGTCAGAAGTCTCAGCGGTCAAAAAGTGGAATAAGGAAAACCCTTACCTTAAGTGTTGAATTTATTTTTACATGTCCAAACTCATATATAAAAATTATAATTATATAATAAATATTAAACATAAAAAAATTATAATATATAAAAACATGGTTTATTTGATTATGACATTATAATACCCTATTATGAAAAATTTTATCTTAATGTTATGTTTCTGTTAATATCCGCTTTGTTTTTCATATGGGTTTTGACTTGTCATTCTTGATCCTCTTTTGTATTCAATTATTTACTTATTTAAAAAAGTTAAAAATGATTTAAATATAATATATAATAATCATGAAAATTTTTATAATAAAATATAAAATATATAAATATGAAATGGAATACACTCTTAATTGAGATGGTATGTCAAACATTAGAATGAAAATTGTTTCTGCTTTATTATCTTTTTGAAAGAATGAATGTAAATTTCATATGTGTGTGTGTGTGTGTTTGTTTGTGTTTGTGTGTTTGTGTGTGTGTGTATAGTATCATTTAATTCAAATTATTATTTCATAGATATCATATAATTTTAGAAAATGGTTCCTTAATACAATTTATATAAACTGTTAATGAATCACGTCACTTAGAGGAGGAGGTAGTCCACACGTGCACAAATAAAGTAATCATATTTACACAAAATGGAATGAAATAATGTGTGATTAATTTAATAAATATTAAATCATAAATAAATATTAAATATAATATATATCATATAAAACATTTTTTCTACAATATTTTCTAAAAAATAGATGTGGTAAAAGAATCAAAGGAATAACATTTTTCCACGAGGCGATAGTCCGTTGTACATAAAAATAAAAAGTTTGTTAGACATCTAATGGAAGTGTGTGTAGGTGTAGTAAGATACCATAGAAAGAAATATAAATTATATATATGATACTCATGTTATTAATAAGTCATATAATTATATTATTTTAGGGGGTGTTTAATGATAATAAAACAAAAGATCATATGGAAGGATGTTACCTCTTCTTTCGTTAATTCTTTTTGGTTTTCACTGAAGCACTAACTTGGTTTGAATTATACCAAAAGTATGGATTATAGGTTTAGAGGATGTTATATTAGAGATTATTGTTTCATGGTTGGTATGATCTAATGTGTCTTGAGACATGTGATGAAGTGAGGGGGTTTGTTCCCTTTTATAGTGGAGGAGGAGTGGGATTCTAATAAATATAAAAAGGAAACAACTATTGAGTAGTCCCCCTTACATAAAGTCCATCAAATAATTTTACATTTTATATAAAATGTATGATATGTTATAAATTTCGGTAAAAATTTATTTTTGACATGTGTTAGCATAGCTGGTCACTTCAGTTATAGTTTACCCACTATGTAACTCATTTTTACCATAAATAGTAAACTTAATTTTAATTAATTTCACTAATATTTTAGTCCCAAAATAAGATGAACATACAAAGTATTTAAAACTAGAATTATTAAAAATATTGAATCCATCTTTAGAAACTATAAACACAGATGTGGAACAAATTAATATTAAATGAATCTCACATACCTGTCGCGAAAGATGGTTTTTGAATAGAATTTCCCAAAAAGAATTTAATGTTTTAATATATGATTTCAATGTGAAACTGGTTATAATGACCTCAATTTTATTAATTTATTTACTATTGATCTAATTAAACTTTAAATAAAAACTAATATATAATTTAACTTTAAAAATAAATTATAAAAAAAATTATTTATGAATTATGATTTAGTATTTTTTAACTATTCATCAAAAATTAAAATTCCCATAAAATTTTAAAAAAAACTCACAAAGTTAATTTTGACATTTTAATTCAAATAATGGATTCTTTTTATGAATAAAAATCATAAAAGTTACAAAATTTATATCTATAATGTTTTTTCATTAAAATAATGTAAAAATTCTTTTTAGAAAAATATATCTTTTTATTCATAAAATTGGATTCATTCTTATCTTATAACTACCAAATCTGTTGGATGAGTATCAATAATATTTAATGAATATTTTATATATAAATTTTATTTAAAAAATCATCAAACATGTTTTTTAAAATTATTGAGATAAAACTGTGTTTGTACATAGAGAAGTAGTATTTTAAAATGTAATTTTATTATTTTGAGGTAGTTATTGCATTAATATATAACATACAAATGACAAAGAATTCATTTTATATACATTTATAAATAATATTTTTACAATTTAGTTAATGTTATACATAACTTCAATTCCAATGGCTAGGTGGTAACAATAATAATATATTATTAATAATATTAATAGTATTTTGTAGATCGGTAATCATTGCCCATAAATGTAATACATGCTATCAAAGGACCTCGACATTATTTGTAATACAAGCAGAACATAGTGGTGTGTTCAATAAAATTTAATCTATGTGTTGTGTATAGTATAATATTAACATGGTTTTTCATATAATTCAATCAAATCGTTGTTATTTCTTATAAAATAATATATATCCAGTGTTCTGTGAAATGAAATATATCAAAAAGATTCAATTAATTCAAAAAATATATTTCACATTGTATATGGGTGTTACATTATCCCCCCAATTAAATGAATTTTTTCCTCAAAATATTTCTAGGTTATCGAAGGATTAATAATTAAAATTTCCTTTCATACAAACCACATAGTAAAAAGTAATATTAAAACATCCTTTAAAAAGGAAATGTTGGAACCCCCACAGTTACCCAAAGTAACTAATTGGCTAACAATTATCCTCTTTATTTTGAAATCACTTTTTTAGAAATGTGAGAACCCGTGAAAGTACAGAATACAATGTGTAAAATACCTTATGAGATATCAGAACCATTGAAATCTAATTTAAGTCTATTGGAGATATTCTTATTAAATAAATTCCAATAAACACCATTTAGATCTATAGATAGATAATCATTGATAAGATCTTCAAAACAATAATCCATCTTGTCCAACATTTGGATGTAGTCCTACATTTTTAAAATCCCTATATTGAATCCTTTAACTAAAATAATATCTTACTTATCGACCAACATGGTATTCTCTTTATTAGTTTCTACAAGTAATAGTAGCACCTTAATTTTATCAGTATACTCTTTCATGTAATTAATTAGAATACATTATTCAAAACCATTCTTCCAAGGATTTGATAATAAGATCCCAAAATTACTCATTGACATCAGTATCATCCAGATCTATAATGACCTCACTAGAAGATATGTTCACTAACCCTGAGCCTACTTCTATATAGTTATCCAACAAAGATCATTCTGTCTCCAATGAAATAGAATCTGTAGAAAATTTTAAATTATTATTGATGAAATAATGCTCATATCCAACCACCTTGGTCTTTAACATTTTGGTATATAATTTTTCAATTGTATGGGGAACGTATGAGTAGTATTTTCACACATCTTGTAGTTTTTTAATTTAGGATACAACTCCTTGAATCTCAGTTTCACATCCAACCCTTCCACCTTATCGGACTATGTATCCCTCTAACCTGAAGTGCTTCTTTAATACCTAATAACAATTTACAATAATAATCTTCACTACATAATAATCCATAACTTCCACGATCTTCATTAGAATCCCCTAGATGATCAAACTCATGTCTATTATTTATCCCATAAATCTCCAAACCTTCAAATTGATTTCCATGCTTGAAACATGGAAAATAACTAATAGGGATTCTCCTGGTCAGCATCACATCCTCTAAGGAATGAAACTTTCGGTCCTTCACCTCCGTCCCTTTCCACATGGGCCATCACTTCATGTCTATACAAAATTTCATGGACTCCACTTATCAATATTTACTAATGTTATCATTTATAACATGAACTTCATCTACATTGGATGTAGGCTTTGTACAATTAATGTTTCAAGAAAGTCCTCCCAATGAAAACAGCAATTCCAAACCTTTATACGGGGTTTTCATCATTAAATTACACTCTCTCATATCTCTCTACATACTTCTAAATACATTATTGACTATAGGATTGTTAATCAATGGTAAAAACATCTCTAGTGGAAGAACACTCCCCAACTAGTCAACAGTCTCCACAAACATAGAATGCAATAAAGAATGGGCATCAGTCACGTGAACCATAGAATTGAGCATGTTCCTTCAATATATCGAACATGGGATCACTAAGACCAAACTGTGGATCCATTTCCATCATATTTTTACCTACCTTGACCCCTTTATTACACAATAATGAATGATGTCCCAAACACAATCATATGGAAGAATATCCACCAAATATTTGAAAACATAATTTTATTTATACCGGATCATTTAAATGAATTCAATCCGATCAAGATTAATTATAAACCTTTATTAATTAACATCCATGATAATTAAAGGAGAAACAATGTTAAAAATAAAACCAGTTAGACTATCATAATAAAGGATTTTTCCAACCAAATTCTCTAACATTCTTAGTATTATGGGATTCTGAAAAAAGTATAGGATGATCAGGTAAATGTACCAAAATCACCATTGTTGGAAAATAATTGTTTATGTGGAAGTCATAGGACAAATAGAAATGAAATAATCTATATTTGTTGCAGAATTAGGGTTTTTTAGACCACGACATTATCTAATTGATCTCCATACAAAAAACAAATAATAAAATTCATATTATGAAGAATCACGACTGCCTCCTAATCATTTAAGCCCCATGAATCAAAAAAATCCATAAAACGAATCCATAGAATGGTGTAGATGTTTTACGTGAAAAAACATAGTCAAATCCTGAAGCTATAAGATATTAGTAAACATAAAACATAAAATTGTTTGTTTCATTATAGATCAAAGGAATTTTAAGGGCCTCAATAACCATAAATGTGGGATGATTTATTAGACCAATGGATCAATAAAAATAAGGTGTTATGATAATTATTTTTTGATATCATTTTACTTATGTTAAGGTATTATTTTATGATCTATGAACACTAGTAAAAAAAATTTCTTGTTTTTTTCCCATTTCATATGCATAATATCACCCTTTGGTTGTTCCTTTCTCCATTTCCACTTCATCTCATACTCCAAGAAGTGAAGATGAATTTTTCATCCCTGAAGTTCTAATAGATCATGAGGTAAAATTATAATTCATTCAATCATTCTGTAGTTATAATTAGAGTAAAATGGTTAACATAGCTTATATAATACTCATAAATCATCATATGGAGAGATAAACATTGATCTCTAAAACATTATATGATGTCTAACATAATACATTTGATAAATTTTCATCCTTATAACCCTTATGAAATATAAAAATAAAAAAATTTAGAAATAATTTCACTAAATTTATAAAAAATAGTTCAACATTGACTCCCCGTATATCATAAAGTAGCCCTTAATTGTCACAAACCAAAAATGTAAATAATTTCATCATGTACTCTTCTGAAAATGGTAATAACGTAAATATCAATAAATCCTTATTGAAATAATACATGTTTCATTATTCCAATTTTTTGTGGATGTAATCCTTCAATCAAAAACGTTTTAATCTCCATTAATCATTTCCTAGAATTTTTTTTCAAAAAATACTTAATCGGTTTCAATTTTATCAATAGCCTCAAATTTTCTTATTCATATAGAATATATCTTTATCCAAACAACATTATATTAACATCAGAATAAAATTAATGTTTACCTTTCCTTAATCAATAAATATAATTTATTTTAAATGATTTTTCTATGTCTTGACCACCATTCTAAATATCATTTAAATCCTTATGAAAAACTTGTATTGAAATTACTTATATATGTCATGATTTTTATAACATTATCATCAAATTACAAAACATATACACTTAAATCATCATACATTACTCTTAATCCATTATTCGTGCTTCATCTTCTTATTCCTTAATACCCCTTTCCTAGAGTATAAAATATAAATCACATCTTACAGTTCCATTACGTAAATCTAATCATGATTCATATATTTAATATAAAAAAAATATGATATAATATCCCATATCATTCACATGTATTCTAAAGTATTATTATCTTTAGTAGAATGACCAATACTCATTCCACCATCCATATTCTCTTCTTGATATTTCCCCATAGGAAATAAATTCGAATAATTCTCATTCCCTATACATCCAAAACATTCAACAATAACATAGTTTCTTCTAGTTCTCTCCACAAACTAATACCATAAAACATAGGGTGAGAAACTCTAATCATATATGGAAACCACATAATCAATAATGTTTACATATAGTATTCTCAAACCCAATACACCAATATTTAAATATATGACACCTTAGTCTTATACGTAGAGACATCCTAAGAACAATTAATAAAAATACCCATAGGGATATCAGTAATGTTGTATAATCATTGAATCCAAATTTTGAATAATCCTTTAATTTGATAGCGAATGTAGACACATTAGATTAACATAGATGGATATTACATCATTTTAAATGTATATTCAACACATTACAAAAATATATACTCAAGGAATATAATAGTTTAGTGTCTGTGAAAACTCAGAAACATAATCTTATAAATTGGCGGAAAATCGTCTACATCTACCTTAATTATCATCCACTCTACTACTCATAAATAAAACCGTTATTCATAACATTAGGAAATGAGTCATAAGAATGGGGTGAGCTCAAAATCACAGTAAGATTAAACAAGGGAGACATGTTAGCATAAAATGAGAATAATGGTATGAGAACATGATCTTAACATTTAGAGATCATACCCTACATATAAAATATCAAAATCAGAAGCCATGTAAAAAATAATTTTATTTCATTAGACAACAATCATAAAAAAATAAAGTGAATAATCTAGGAGATCATAACATAAGCATAAGACATGTGATTTTTGAAGACACATAAACACATAAAATAATTTCAATAGTATCCATGGATTAATTTCATGTCCAACTTGTTGGAATGGATTCACTCCAAAAATGAACTTAGTAGTTAAGGTTCACTCCTAAGACAAAATTAACGGAAAACGTATTATACAAAACTAGGTTCACTCCATGTTCCAGTTATGTATTATTAAATTAGGTTTATCTCACATCTCAACGTTGTATTAATGAATCCATTTCACTCTTTATTCAATAACTGTAGTACTAAAATGGGATCCCCTCCCATTCCAGATCTATATTATTGAAATAAGTTCATTCCTAATTTTGATCATGTGTTACTAAACTGAGTTCACTTCTTGTTTCACCCCTGTATTTTTCACTCCTCATTCTAGCACTATATTACTGATTTGATATAGCTCTTTGTTCTATCCCTATCTATCACATGAAATATATAAATATTTACCCGATTTGTTTGAGAGAGATATAGGCCAACAAATCACAGAATTAAATCATACATATTTTTTATAAAAGATAATAAAATACTCATCATTTCATGACCCATTAAAAATAGATGGGTTTTATTAAAATCACATCATAACTCATTTAATAAAATATGTATCATAAACAATTCATCATATCATAACCTATGTAAATATATATTTTCTATAATAATTTCATCATATAATTACATGTGAAAGAAAATGGGTTTCATAAGTATCTTATCCTCATATAACCCAAGGAAGAAAAATAGGTTTCATAAAAAACATGTCAACATAATCATAAAAAAACAATAATAATTGTTTCCCTTGATCATAACCCTAGTAATCAATAAACTATATCAAAGGATATAATCATGGATGGAAATGATTTTGATAAATCACTTGGACCACAACCTTTCTTTAAGAAAAACTTTTTAAAAAATAAAAAATTGTCAATATTCTTCTCTGGAAACCAATTTGATAACATATATATGAATAATGAAAAAAAATATTATAACATTTCTTGAGTAAAATATTACTTTCCACCTTGAAAATTGATTTTATAAAACTTGAACACTTTTCCATTGAATGTAATCTAGAAAACATATAAAGGAAGATTTGTAACCCATTTTAAAAATATTTTAAAGTATTAAAAAAATTCATAAACTATTTTTTTAAAAGAAAAATATAAAAAATAATTTCCATATTAATAATAGAAAGAAACATTCCATTTAAAAATAATCTTATAATCTTTCGAAGGAATATTTTTGGAAATGAATGTGGGTAAATCCATACATACCAAATATTTTGTTTGCATTGTAAAAAGTATAGAAAAGTGAAAATATTAGAAAATTACAAAGATATTCCTTTTAAAAACATTTTAAAAAAAGTGAATCATGGGTAAAAATTTATTTTAAAATAATAGTAAAACAATTTTCATAAAACATGGTTTTGTGAATAAAATAAATTTCTGACCAAATATAGAAATAAGTAGGATTATCCTAAAAATTTTATTAATTATCATAAGTACCAAATAGTATAAAAATGGTTCCAATAGATGTATATATCATGGATAAAATCTGGATAATAGAATTGGTGGGATTTATTGATAAATGGATCATAATATTTCAACAATTAAATTATAATCATTAACAATCTCGATTAACAATGAGATTGTAGAAAGAAATCATTTCAACTTTATGAAATTTGATTCATAATACCATGTAAATAATAACATTAAATGAATAATAAAATATCATGAAAATAAAGATATTCATGATTTAACATTTTATTGGGTAATATATACACAATATATAAAAAGCTATGGGCCTAACATGGTATGTGTATCAATGAAGGAAAATTGAGACAAAATAACTTTATAGATTTGTTGACTTTTGAATGATAAACCCCATGAAAGAAAGATCATAAATGTGATACGTATATAACCATATTTTTTATTATACTAATCAAATAATAACTTATTGGGTAGTATATTTTTCGCACAAAATAAATGAGTGGTGAATAAATACTATGTCTCATAGAAATAAATGTGAGACGAGAAAAACTCATGTCGTATGTCTTGACATTCTTACTACATTCTCAAAAAACCTATATAATAACTATATATATATTATATGTAAACTAAATAAAATTATTCTCATATATAATACCATATATTATTTCATTATGAATTTATATTTCCAATTTATTATAAATTAAATGTTAATTTTACGTTTTTAAAAATATCTAATTTTCTTTTTGAGTATGTTTTGACTTGTTATTCATGATCCTCTAACATAGACCATTAATTAATTATTTCAAGAATTTAAAAAAAATATTTTAATATCATACATATTTAGAGTAAAAATATATATAATAATCTATGAAATAATGATATATTTAATGGTATACACTGTTCATGGACAAGGTAGGTCGTATGTATGCATGGATGTTATTTTCATTTTATTGTCATGAGTAAATGAAATATATGTATATGTGTATTGATATATATTATAATTACAGTATAATTATTATTTTATAAATATCATATTATTTTACTAATCTTGTCTTTAATACATTTGATGTAATGTGTGAATGAATCACTTTTCTTTGAAGAAGAGGTAGTCCACACATCCCCAAACCAAATTATCATATTTACTCAATTTGGAATGATTAAAGGTTTGTTTTATGTAATAATTCCATAAGAAATAATAAATAATAAATATCATATATATTATTTAAAAACGTATTTAAATCATAATTCCAAACTATGAGAGGTGGTATTGGGAAGAAATGAATGATATCACTTCTTCAGGTGGAAGTCTGTCGTACACACGAAGGGTAAGTTAACCATTTGATGGATGTGTGTCTAGGTGTAGTTATAAAACACAGAATAAAAAATATCAGCATATCTAGGATAATAGGGAAATTTTATAATCATATAATAAGATTATTTTATGGTTTGGATAATAAAAATAAAAAAATAGACTGTGGAAGTATGTCACCTCTTCTTTAGGTAATTCCTTTTAGTTTTCACCGAAGGACTAACTTGAATTTATTATATCACAGTGTGTGGAATCTAGGTTTATATTAAGGAATTATTTATCTTATTTTTTCAGTGTTTGAATTATCCATGGTTATTTTATATGTGGGTGTAAGGGAGGGGTTTGATCTCTCTTTTATAGTGGAGGAGGAGTGGCATTTTTGTTAATATAAAATGGTAAACACTGTAGAGAGGTATCCCTTATATCATGTGCCACCAATAATTTCCCATTTGTTATAAAATGATTCAAATGGTCAATATATAGACATAGGACATATTTTGGACATGTTTCAATAGTGTTTGTCCCCTTATGTTAATGTTAAACATGTGTGTGAATTCGTTTTTACCAGAGTCATTATTATTAATTTTTATTACTTCCACTAATATTTTGGTCAAAATATAAGTTGAAATTATAATATATTATAAATAATGATGATTAGAAAAATTTAATCCATTTTTTAAAATTATAAAAACATATGTGGAAGAAATTAATTTATAATTAATATTGACAGAGAGTTATAAAGTGGGGTTTTGAAGAGAAAAAGTCAAAAATGTGTGAAAACTTTTTATAACAAATTTCAATTAAAAATTGGATCCAATGACAAATATTATATTAATTTATGTATAATTTAATAATTATACTTTAAACCCAAATTAACATAATTTAACTATATAAAAAACTTATTTGAAAATATATTATTGAATTAAAATTATGTAATTTTTTCTATTTATAAAAAACTAAACTTTCTTAGAAAAATACCGATAAATTCCCCACAATATATTTTGATGTTCCAAATCCCTAATAAAGTGTATTTTTTCAAATAAAAATTATAAAATTTTCAAAATTTATATTTAAAATGGGTTCTCTATTAAAATATAGTAAAATAACCTTTAGAAAAAATAAATCTTTTTATTCATAAAATAATACTTATTATTTTCTTAATATAAGAAGATATATTGGATGATTATAAAAAATATTGATGGAATATAAAATAAGTAACTTTTATTACATGAATTCATTATGATGGGTTTCTTTAATTAATTGAGAAAAAATTTATCTGCACATTGAAAAATTGTTTTCTTATAAAAGTAATTTCTTTATTTCTAATTAGTTATTACAATCATAAATAACTAAATGACAACCAAATGATTAATTTTTTATACTTTTTAAATTTATATTTCCATATTTTAGTTAATACTATTTTTATCTTCCATTCCATTGACTATATGGAAACGAAAACAATATTTTAACAAAATTATTAATAGTATATTATAGTTTAGTAAAACTTAGCCATGAATGTAACTAAATCTAACAAAGGAACTTTGTATTGTGTTTAAAATAAGACAAATTTTTATTGTGTGTACCAAACTTTAGTCTATTTTTTTAGTATAATCTTAACATTTTGATTCCCATAATGCAAACCAAACTTAGGGATTTCATATAACAAAAGCTATATTCAGTGTTGTGTGAAAAAAAAAATATGAAAAAAAATTAAATTATTTTGAAAAAAATGTCACACAAGATCAGGGTGTTACAATGAACATTAATATTCATCCTTTAATAGATTACATGAAAAATCAATCACATAACATCATGGAGGTGGTAGTCCACTTGTATGCACATGAAATTATATCATTTTATTACAGGTGGAAGGGAAAGATGGTAAATAGGGTAATATATTTATACATTCATAATTATATATTAAATATAATATATATTTATTATTTATATATTTATAACCATCCATCTAAATTGGTGATGAAAAATTAATTCCACTACTATGTAGAGATGGTATACAATACATACACACAAGTGATGTTTTAAATTTTTTAGAATAAAAAGGGAATGAATAATGGTTACACTAGATAAATAATAACATTTTAGAATATTTACGACATTTATTTTTTTATAAAATCATTTTTATTAAATATTTTATGGGTTTAAAGTGGAATTTAAATTAAAATGCATTATTTAGAGTTATACCTTTTCATAAAAAAAAACACAGTTGGCATGCAACTTAAGCCCTATAGGATGGTCCTTTGATGAGACCACAACTTGTCATTCATGTTATATAGTGTTACGAAGTTATTTGGTTAGGTATTTGGTAGACTATATAGAGAAAGATGAGTGGATAATAGATAGAAGTGGTTCCCTTTTGTATGTTGGGGAAATGTTAGACATGGAAATATTGAAATGTTTTAAAAAATTATAATGAAATTTTCTAGAATAAGTGGATATAAATTATCATAGATTAAAATATAATAAGCGTAAGGTTTAAATTATTCCAAAAAAGGATATATATATATATAATGGTCTGCGTGGATGTTTTATCCTTATTTATTAGTATAACCTCCTAAACTCATTTAAACACTAATCATAGTTTTATTCTATAATACTATTCATAATAACATATCATTAGGTTGAAATTATTTCCTAATATTAATACTTATAATTCATATTTTTTATTTAAATATTTATTTTTTTATGTAGTAGGAATTAATTTTAATATGATTTTGAAATACTGAAAGAATTTTTTTTTGGAAAAATAATGTTTGTTTTAATTATAAAATAATTTTACAAAAAATTAAATTATAATTTATATTATAGTAAAATTAAATTTTTTTTTTAAATAAATTGAATATTTTTTCTTTAAAACCAAAAATAAACCAAAATGAAACTTGTAAATAGTTCATTAAAATATTAGAACTAAAAACATTTTTCTATGAAGAAGAACATTACATATATTTCCAAAAAGTTAAAAATATATTTATAAGCTAAAAATTATATATTTTTATGAATTATAATATTTATAAAAATTTTATTTGGTCTAAAAAATGTTCAATAATCATTAAATTCATTCTTATCACAATATTGTTTCTTAAAAGTGACAATTTTTTTAAATCTATATTTTCACTACTCAACCAAACAATAAAATATTTCTAAAAAATATCAAAACATAACACTTTGATAATTCTTGAATTATATATTAAATAAAAAAACTAATTAATGAAAACTAAATTTTTAAAAAATGTTAATTTAGGTATTCATCACTTTCTTGAATAATGATATGTGCATTGGCCTATTGTTTCTCTCAAAATAAAATATTACTATAATTATATCTTAGGTGTTACATTCATTCCTACATAAAAATTCATCCTTATAATTTTAATAACATCACATAATTGAATAATATATGTAGATCTTTATCATAAATTTTTTAGGATCCCATGTCACCTCTTCTACATTATGATTTCACAAAATTAAATTTTAAATCCAAGTAATCTAATTAATTAATACTAGTTCATGTGTTTCATTAATCTGGATAGACTTTTCATAGTATGATAAACCAAGTTACAATTATATTTCCTCATAGTTGAAAACATGTGTTGGTCCTAGCACATATTTTTCTCAAAAAATAGATATGGAACACATCATAAACATTAGAGATGCTGGGAGACACTATCAAATGGTAATCCATTCTTCTAATTCATTCCATAATTTCAAAACTTCTGATGTACTTGTTACTTAGTTTCTATTTCATGCCTAATATTATGACCCCATTACATGGATATACTATCAATAATACATGATCTCCCACTTAAAATTATAAATCCTTTTTTTTTGTTATTGGTTTAATGTTTTTTTATAAATTTAGCATCCCTGATATTATTATGAATAATATTCACATTTACCATTTTATCCTCAATAATATTTAGTCATAAAAGATTCATTTCTACAAATTCATCAAAAAGCATTGGATTATGGAACCACTTTTTATACAATGCTTCATAAGGTCAAATTTTAAATCATGAATGGAATCTATTTTTATATAAAAAGTAAACTAATGTCAAATAATGATGAAAAATACCTTGATTGTCAATCAATACTAACTAAAACATATATTATAATGTCTAAATAGTCTTTTTAGACTTCCCATTACTTTAAAGATGATAGACGGTACTCAAATATATCTCCGGGTCAGAAGCCATCTCATGTCTCTTCCAAAATTTAGATATATATTGTGGATCACGATGAAATACAATTAAAACTGGTTCATTATGAATTCTCACTAATTCATAAATATGGATTCATTTAATGATTTAAATAGGCATATTTCTCTATATATATTTGAAATGTGAGGACTTGGTAAGGTGATCAATAATAACCCATATGGAATCATTCTTTCTAGGACTATTTTTAAATCCAAAGAAAAATTCTATAGTAACATCATCCCATTTCCATTTAGGAATACGTACGGGTTACATAACTCCTTTGGGATGTCATATATTATCCTTTAGCAATTGAAAAAAACAACATCTTGATACATAGTCTATAATTTCTAGTGTCATATTTTCCTTCAAAAAATGTTCTTTCAAGTCTTAATACATTTTGGTACTTTTATGGTGTATAGAAAAATTAATTATATGTTCTCTATCTAATAATTCTATCATTATATTAGTTTGGATGAAATACATAACCACTCTCAAAATTCTAGTACATCATCTTAATAAAAAAAATCCACCATTTTCGGATCATTGACAGCCCTATACTTCCTTTATAAATTCATATCATCGAGCAAAAAACATTTTATATTTTTCAATAAGGATGGTTTGGCTGTAATTTCTAAAATTATTTATATTTCACCTTCCATAATAATACTCATATCTAACATTAATATGTCATTGAATGTAGAATCCTTATTAGTCAAAATTGTTTTCAACATTACATGATCTTTTTTGTTCAATGCATTTAATACCTTATTATCATTCCCGTGGTGGTAGTGTATCAATAAATAAAAATCCTCAAGTATATCGATACATATATATTACCCAATTTTTATCTTTTTCTATGAAAATATATATTTAATAATCTTATGATATGAAGATACCTCACATTTTTAACCAACATATAATTCTTCCATATCTTCATGGGAGAAAAAATATATATTCCAAATCAAGATATTGCGTTGGATAGTTCTATTTTATGCAAAATAACATTATCAATGAAAATGAAATAACTCTTTCAATATAAGTAATGACACACCCCATTCCATTATTTTATTGGTCAGTGTATATTAGAAATACTTCCACTATAGAGGGTAATTTCCACATTTTCTCATTTTTCAACCTCCTCCTTTATGCATCAAAATTTTATTTACATTATTCCATCCAAAATAACATAACCCTATTAAATGTAACCATAACTAATGGATTTGATAACTAGTAATAATTTTGAACAACTTTTAAACAATAACATACATATAATAGCACCCTACATACTTTTGTTATGTTTGATTGAGTAGGATATTCTTTTCATTCCTCTTCACGGAAGGATAAAATGATATTACATCCTTGGTGACAATATAGCCATGAAATTAAGGATTATGAATCCAATCATTAAACTTATTAGATTTAAAATATAACTCATTTTCTCTAAGTGTCTCAATAATGACTCATAATTGAATTTTCTATTATTCAAAACATTTATATTATAAAATGATGTCATAAATAAATACCACAACGAAATTATCAATATATTCCTTGAACACTTGGTTTGTTAGATCCATAAAAATTAAAGGATTCATTACTCAATCCAAATAGAATTACTATAAACTCATAATTTTCAAAGCTCATATGAAAATATGTATTTACAATATATTCCATCATTTTTTTAGAATTCATGATTCCATGAATAATTATTAATCATTAAATGATATTTATATCCTTTGTATTGATCAAAAAATCTATCAATATGTGGAAGGGGATGCTTATTGTTTATAGTATTGGAATGGATTTACCAATAATCAATTCACATCCACAAATTGTCATCCTTATTTTTTATAAACATAATACGATCTCCCTAAGTAGAAACACTTGAAAGTGTGAATCATTTATCAAAAAACTCATATAGTTAATAAATTTACTCCACTTCCTCCATTATGGAAATCCCATAGGGATATTTGGATATACGAAACATGTCAGAGATATGTTCAAGAGAAAACTCAACTTCAGGATTTTGTATATTTATGTGTAGTGCTCAGGAAACAAATAAATGTAATCTTGAACAATAATAATATATTTTATATTAATGATAGCTTAACCATCCATAGTTTGTGTATACTCATCTTCTCCAATAATTTCATTGAGGAGAGCTAATAGGGGTGGACCTAGTAGTGATTCAAAAAATAAATTATCTCTTCAAAATCTGTGAAATTCCCCTTATTCTTCATAAATCATTATCTCATACTCTTGGAAATAAAATTTTTTTTTATTCCTTGAAAGAAAATCCATACATAGGTTATTTATATGAATCATGTCGGGGTTTTACTATCGTATATATGTTTCAATACTGATTACTTCATGTGCCTTCATTGATAACTCATTTCTTATTAATCTAGAGAAATATTTAATTTTCATGGAAAACTTTGATGTTTTAAAAGAGTGTGAGGATCAATAATAAAATAACTAATAAAGAAAATATTAACTATATGATAAAATTACCCACAACCACATCTCGAGGAACATCAAAATTGGAATTAATAATATCATAAACGTGGGATTCTATCTATGGACACTTTTTTAATGTTTCATTAATGTTTGGTGAATTGGGTGGAATATTGTCCTGAATCCATATAGTTAAAGCACTATAATTTGATATCATCTCACTTATCATTTAATCTTTGAGAGTTGTGACCGTTTCCTCCCCATTTGAAGAAAAATCATGTTCCCTTCAAGAATATATGACGGTGTTTCATTACACATGTCTCACAAGATTTAAATTCCTCATTCTCTTATTCCCCATATATACTACTTTATTAATGTGGTTCTCAGTCTCCCTCCTCTTCTCTTACATTCCACATAAATCACAATACAAGGATAATTTCATCTATTTCATGATAACACATGATATTATATCCTTTTGTGATGAAAATGATTAAAAGACTAGTTCTATTAAAAGGATTAGCTTTTATCAATCCACGAAGTGCCCATTTTTTTAATTTGGATCACATACATAGTTTTTATATTACCTTGTTTATCTTATAATATTATCTTCATACTTAGAAAAAAATTTCTTTTTCTTTTTTATAACACATAAAAATTTTCTCTCTACATTTTCTCGATTCCCATGAGGTATATTTTTTCCAATAAAAGTACCATAAATTACATCAATTTCTATCTCTAAATTTCCTATACATCCATAGTATTTTGAATCAAGAACCTCTATTTATCCACATTCTCTATGGGAAGACCAATGACTATTATAATTTCATCTCCTTCATTACATCCCAAAGTGAGAAATATTTTTTATAAGGTATTCATCCATTGATCATCTATAAAAGGATCATTGGTTCCACTGATTGATCGTTATTATTATTGCATGAAAAAGTTTGACATTATTACACCACATTTGAAAATTTGTACTATTATCTATATCGTAATGGTTATCGGTCATAACCTATGTTAACTTCCCCAATATAATAATATTTTTTAGATCCATAACTAACTCCACCTCCTACATCATTGAAATTACGTGGAGGTAAATCTATATATATATTACATGCACTAATATGGCTTCAATTCCATTAACTAAGTACAATTTCTAAAATATGTAATACATTATATCGTATCATAACATTAAAACCTTTAAATAAAAATTTATAATTCTGAAACTGCTGATACACAAAACATAAGGTTATAATTTCTGCATAGATAATCCTAGAATAATAAGCATAGTATCATTAGAAATATCTTAAAATCAAAATATTATTTTCAAATATTTCATATTGTATTGTAAAGACCATGTGAATCAGAAAAGTCATGTTTTATGGGAGGTTATAACAAATTGTGTATTTTTAGTCACACTCATCATGCTCTTCATATTATTGAGTTAATACCCAATCATTATTTTTAGAGTTAGCACACCAAGGTTCATTTTTTCCATATCCATATCCACTTACCATCATCTAGATAAAGAAATATTTTATATGAAACAACAATTCAATACCTTACCAAATCATCATGATATTATTTAATACAAAGACATATCCCAATATTATATCATAGGATTATGTTCTCTAATTGTTTATTCCAAAATCTGGTTCTTAATATTTATAATAAACATTCTCTGATGACAACTATAATAAACCTGACACTAGTATCCTAGATCAAATGATTACATTAATTCATTATAACTAGATTAAAATTATTTCACCATAATATTTTAAATAGTATAATAGTCTTGGGAAACTGGATAAATTCATGAAACTCAAATTTCATTTGAAAACATTGAATAAACCATAGTATTTTCTCTGATAAAATTATTTTTCCCATGATAATATTATAGAATATAAATCATATTACACATCCATTCATCCTACCAAAATTAATCCAAATAAAATGGTGATCTTAGATTCTTATTAAGGGAATACATATCGAAAAAACTATCAAAGAATAAATAAGGAAAAAATAATAATGCGGTAATAAATGAGTAAGTATTAATTAAATTTATATAATCCCATGAGATTGATTCCTCTCCATGGATAATATAACAATTTGAGTAATCACATGGATATTAATAAATTATAACATAATTATGGAATGCATAATATTTTACATCTTAAATTTACAATCGATTCCACATACTAAGACATCATACGTAAATTGATAAGGAATATTCCAAACACATAACATATATTTCCCCACGATAGCTACAGAGGTTTCGAGGGGCTATGTAATTTTAGGTACCACTATTCAATTAATATGTCCAATGCATTCACTATGTGAATAAACAATATAACATAATCAATATACCACACTAATTTATAAATATATATATTATAAGAACAACCACCTTGAATGTTAATTCGTTTCAAATTCAAATTGATTATAATCCATCCAAATAAATATAATGGATGGTATCATGATATTATATACCCAATAAAGTATAATATTCATAAACAAATATTTTCATAGATGAAAATAATTTTAAATGATCACTGGAATATTTCATGAGAAAAATATCAGGCCCCTTTTGAAACCACTTTTTTAAAATCTAAAAATTTCAATTTTATTAGGAAAAAATTTTCTTTGAATGAAATATGGAAAAAATTTCTGTAATATTGAAGTAAAATAATAATCCTTATGGTTATAAAATTTATTGATGTGTTAAGAGTTAAAACTATCATTTCATCTACACCTTTGGTAAACAGTTTCACATTCAAAAAATAGATGATTACATTCAAATATTTTTTATATAAAGTAAAAAATGGGTAAAAATGACATTAATAAGTCATTATATAATAGTAAATCCATTCATGTAGTCATTTTAAATAAAACAATGATATGAAATTAATGATTCCTGGTCGAATAAAAATAAAAAAATCATTAAAAATATTCTTTCAGACCTCAACAACTTTTAGAGAAGAAAATTAAAGGAAAATTTTTTAATTTATATAAATAACTTGATGAGAATAAAATATATGTTGTTTAAGATAAATATATCATCCAATTATTTTAATAAAAACATAAAAAATAAAAAATCATGAATAAGAATAAATTGTGAAATAAATCCTTACTTCATGTATGATTTGCTTCATAAGTTCATTTTAACCTTCTATATAATAAATTATAATTTATTAAAATTTTATAAATGAAAAATATATATTATTATTATATCATATGTTAACCACTTATGAATTTTAAACAATTATTTATTAGTAATTATTTATTAAAATTATTGTTTATGAGTTTTAATTGTTTCATTTTTTATAAGATTAATTTCATTTATTTTTTTCCTTACATCATTCATATGGTTATAGCATTAATATAATGTTACCCTAAATTTAAATTTCATATATAATTAATATATATTGAATCAGAATTATCATTTAATGGAAGAAATTAAAAAATTAATCACATCTTTAAGTTTTTATTTGGTTAATTAAAAAGGTTTTATAATATTACATGTTATTGTTATATCATTATATGTTTTTTATAAAATCATTATTTTTCTATATTAACATAGAAATGAACTATTTATGAAAATTATCACCCTAAACTAATTTCAACATGATGAATTCAAAAATGAAATTTATTTCACAAAAAATAAATTTATAAAAATTGGTAATTCAGGTTATAGTGACATTATTGAATAAAACAATGTTCATTATGTTGTTTTTTATCTAAAAAAAGAAAACTATAACTGAAAATCAGGTGTTAGAAAATGTGCTAAAATTTTTTTTGTGTCATCATCACAATAATATTGTGTGTTGGGGAAGAATAAGGTTCATATCTTATCTGTATTATAAAGACTTGAAATATCACTATCAACTATTGAGGTATAATCATTTAATAGAATAGGGTAATCCATACTTAGTTGAAGAGAAGACAATATCATTAACAAGAATGATCATGGAGGTATCATTAATACTTCTTTAGTGATATTATTATATTATATTCTTATAACATTGGATCAAGGGTATACTAGTGTTTTGCTATGCACAATTGTAATTATATTGAACAGTGTGGTCTCATGTTTTTTTCATTTAATGCTATGGATCAATCTTCTATATTTGATTAGTGAACCACGTATATCAGATATTAAATATATTTTTGTCTTAATTAATGTTTGGTAATTTCAATAATTTTACCATTCCCTTTTATATGTGATAATGGATTATTTTTTAAGAAATCAGATTAAATAGAATGAAATATTATTCACTGATTTACACCCTATAGTATCCTACGGCATTCATGTTATTGAAAATCAATGGAATTTGAATTTTTTTCCTCGAGGAACGGTGAATTTTGAGAAATGGAGTTCAGATCATAATTATAAGTGTGGAAATGTAGAGTCCTAGTTTTTTCATTGTAAGACATTAAAATATAATTTTATATATTTCTTGAGCTAGGCGGTGAGACGGATTGCGATTTTAAGGCCCTATATTCCAAAAATTAACATATAAAAATATTAAATATATTTTATACTAAGTTCAAGTACCTTAATATAGAAAATAGAATAAATCATAAACTGAATCTTGGATCAGAAATCTGAGACCATAGTTGAGTCTAGAATGAGGTGTTTAACATATGTGGAAAATAAAATGGGCTGGTGTAGGGTGTTCAGACTCTTCACTCATTGGTGGTACAATTAGTGGATTAATTAATTAATAAATTCATACATTCATTCATTTTATAAACGAATGTTTATAAATGTAATACCATTGAGATTCCATTGGGTTTGGTCACATAATCCTAGAATCACCAATGATAGTGTCCATCCTCTTACAACTAGTGAATCAACACTGACAATGACAACTCTATGTATTGGAGCATATTAGAGCTTAGGAAATGAAATGATGACCTTAAAATCATTATAGAAGGTGTTATTAGATGATAAATTATCCAATATCTATATAGGACTCATCAATTTGTGATTTATTTCATTTGATTAAATATATTGATTAGATGGATCTTTGTTCTTGAATCTGATTTAATTGTGGCATATTTCATGAACCCATGTACATTCACATAATTATGTTTATTTTTTCTCACTATATTTCCTCCTCTCATGATCTATTGGAAAAAATTATTGAAATTGATTCTTGAACCATTTATTTTCTTCTCTTCTCCCTAATTTATATTTTTTTTAATGATAGGATCCTACAGTCCCAGTTCGACATTTCTGGGTGGTATTATGTCTAATCAAACCTTCAGAATCCGAAAAAAAAACCATGAAAAAGGCATGGATTGATAATGTATAGAAATATCTGGGGTTTTTATGTATGTGGATGATAATTTGATCAGTACGGTAAAAAATCCATGGTGGTGGAAAGAACAGTGTAATTAAAGACATGAAATAGACCTCCAATGGAACAATAGTGACTACTTTTCAGTAAACAATGACTGGAACCATGATCTATTTCCATATCCATGTGTTTCTGGAAGAGATAGGGCCATAAATCAAGTAGTGTGGTTAGATATAAATTTTGAGAAGTAGATATTACAATCTATAAAAAGTTAACTACATGACAGGTAAAATGATAAACACAGGACATGTATCCCCAAAATGGCGGTGTCTAGGGATTGGGAAAAGTTAAGGATGACATAGTGTGTAGCCCTCCAACACGTTGTGTACCAATTCCCAATATGGGAAACCCATTTGGTGAATCACAAAAAGATGATACATTATGTATGTTAAAGACTATGTACATGGTTGTGTACAAAAGTACACTTCTATGTACCAAAGTACAAAGACATGTCTGGGTCACACGAGTGTCACCCCGTGTGATGAAAAACATAGTGTAAAGAGTAAATAGACATAGTTAGTAGGAAATTTTCTAATCCCATTTATTCTAGAAATTCCATGTAGTCCACCTACAGGATGTGTAATTATAAAAAGATATTTACCCATATAATTTCTAGGGACACGACAATGTGGTGGAGTGGGACCACACACCGTGGGGGTCCCCCCACAGAATGTGTGTCCCTTGGTTCATTTTTTAGAAAACTCAAGCTTACGTATATCATTTTTTAGCTCATATTTTGGCCCACAATTTTTTTATCTGGAATGTTTTTCTACAAATAATGTGATGGTGACCTCTAGTTTTCTTTTTTGATATGATGTGAAATGTTCAAGGAATGGTGCTTATTGTGGTGACTCAAGATGACGGAAGAGATTTGGAAGGATCAATAGATGGTTCTTCTGAGTAGAACACCCTATTAGGTAGGTCGTGGTTCGTAGATGATCAGAGTGCCCCCCCCCCACATCAAATTTTGGCATGAGTCCTTAAGCACAAGAGTAGAACCCCCCCCCCCATAAACATGGGTATGTGTCCTCTTTATATACATACCTAGTGGAACCCCCAGACACACTACTGTGTGGGCCCTCACTGACTAGAGTATAACCCCATGTGGTACTAAGGTGTGGGTGCTTGAATTATGACTGGAACCCTCTATTAGATTAGTGAATGAGTTCTCTTGAAACTAGAGTGGAACCCACCATAATCATGGCTGAAGGTCCTATATAGAGACATATAGAATGGATCCACCTTGACATATTTGGGCCTAGATTCTCAACTTCGTGTTAGTTCCCCCTAGACTGGGTGGCATGGAGATGATTCATATTTTGACATGTATTCTTACTTCTAGGAAGATGTGTGAGATGCAGTGAATCATCAATGGATTTTTGGAACTATTGTCTACTTTTCTACCTGGAATGAGCTTTGAGATGGAGATCCCCTAACTATATGTAACACCTTAGAATTTTATGTGTAATATATTGTTTTTATGTTATATAAATCAAAGTAATATTTCACTAACACTGTCTTGGCTTGCTTTACATGCAACCGCGGCCTTCCTCGATAGCTTGCGTCGTACGCAATACCGAGTTTCACTAAACAATGATATTCTATTAAAATATTATTAAAACTAGCCGTTATGAATAGTAATAACCACTTTTTGAAATTTTATAAATTTTATTTTTCAAAATGGACTTCATTTTTGGATTCGGAATATCGAAATTAGCCTAGGTTGAAATTTTGGTATTTTTCTGAAAACATTTAATTTTTGATAAATAGTGAAACCACTAAGTGGTTGTTAAAAAAACTAAATTTTTCAAAAAACATTATTTTACCGCTTTTGTTAGTGGAATTTCGAAAATCCTAGAGACACGGTTTATGTTAGTAAGTAAAATGTGTTTCAATGAGATGCAAATAATTTTTTTATGAATAGTAACTTTTTTACTTTTTTTTACCACGGTTAAAAGTAAATAGGGTAATTAAGGGTAAAAATGATATTATTATTACCCTAAAACATGTCCTAATTCAATTGGACATGTGTAATTCGACCAAAAACAATCTTAGGAATAAAATATGACCATTTATGCCCACATGGATTAGATTAGGACATTTATTATTAATTTATTTAAAGAAGGGTTAAATTAGTTAAAATCAAAGTTTAATAAGTAAATAATTTTTAATATGGGGTTATAAATAAGATAAATTCGACTATAAAAATTCATTATAACAATAAAAATATTTCCTACATAATGGTATTTTATTTGTAATTTTTAGACATTAAATAATTTAATTTATTTATGACACAATGATGATGAAGTAATTATTTTATTAATGAAATATTGACATAATTGATGTTATAAATACCCAAATAAATGTAATTTGAGACTTTTTATGAATTACACTAATTTAATAGGTTAATATGACATGTTAGTATTGAGTTAAGTAACTTGTTTCTAACAAATAATTCTGTTATGATTTTCACAAAAATCAATTACTAAATAGTGTCGAAATTGACATAAAATAGTTTTTAAAACAAATATTATATTACTAATTGTTATTTTATTCCTAAAAATCTACGGTTAGGCCAAATGACTTAGATAAGGTTATATATATTAATAATAAACAACTTGGGGTTCGTTTGGCTTGATATGGTAGGTTTATTATCCTTATAGTGTAAGAAAACAAGAAGACACGGTAAAAGTAAAATTATCTAACTTAAAGATAAATCTATATGATAAGGTTTAAATTGTTACCTAAACTTGTCTAAATTCTTTTGGATGAGATGATTTCGACCCATACCCACCTTATCTTCGAAATATATCAATTTTTAGTTATTAAAAACCGAATTTGACTTTATAATAAAATTATTTTTTTAGTTATTCCAAAGGTGGCCCTCTCCTCCCTTATAAAAGGGCACCTCCTCCCCCTCTTCCTCACACCACTTTGAGCCTTCATGCTCGGTCAACCCCTGCCAATTTCACCTCTCCACATCCCTAGAAACATCTTATAGGTTCTGGTCTTCTTCAAATACCTATTTTAGTGCCCTAAAAGGAGGTCTCAAAGAAGCACTTCAAAGAAGAGGAGGTTCAGACACTTACGAAGCAAATCAGACATAAGCTAAGGGAAATTTCACAATCTTATTTTTATCCGAGATTGTTTATACTTTGGTATTTACTAGGGTGTATTTTAAAATCCACATCCATGTTTCATCAATATGTAATATTATTTCCATCCACCTACAATTGTTCAAATCCAATTTTACCCTTCGGTGAGTTTTTAGTAAAATATATGAAAGGAATCTTCTGTCGTTTTTCGTACGAGGTACGTTTTTGACTTTTCCAACAAAAGTACGAGAAGAATGTTTTTTTTAACTTATACGGAAGGAATGGATTTTTAAAACATTATTTCCAAGAAGCTTCCTTTACTAGTTTTCAAGTTTATTTTTAATCATCTTCTTTTAGTTTAAAATTGTATGACATGTTAAGAAAGGAAAATATTTTTGAAGTAGAAAGGATATTTTCCTCAAGAATGAAGTTCAAGTGTTTTATCAAAATTATTTTCCATCTAAGATAATAAAGTATTCTGTTTCTATCCCTATTATTACATGGATTTGGTTATGTTGTGATGGAAATATTTTTATGAATTCTTTTATCTTATATGAATTGTTTTATGATGTCACGATGTTTAAAGATTCCCATTTTTATTACATGGGTTATGAAATGATGTATGATTTATGATTTTGTGGGACTCATAAGAATGGTATCATTATGAGATGGGTGGGACCTATATCTCCCTCCAATGCATTGGGTAAAGATTTTATATCTCATGAGATAGACATGGATGGAACGGTAGGTTATACCGGTTCAGAGAAACAGGACTGAAACGAGGAGTGAACTCGGTTCAGAAATGGACTTTGTCCACTAAGATAGTCTTGGAAATCAGTCTTGACTAATAAGAAATGATTCCCTATGATTATGTGTGTATTCCACAAAGTTTCATGTTTTATGTTATGATTACCGGGATTCCATTTCACTACTATGATTTTTACCATGTTATGAAATTATGCTCTCTTCAGCAGGTTAAGATTTCCAAAAGTTATGTTCTTATGAATATGATGTAATTGATATTT
The DNA here is from genome assembly GCA_963277665.1 of Viscum album. Taxonomy (NCBI): domain Eukaryota; kingdom Viridiplantae; phylum Streptophyta; class Magnoliopsida; order Santalales; family Viscaceae; genus Viscum; species Viscum album. Next base: position 94,218,138 of record OY728164.1, read on the forward strand.
CTTTTGTTTACCCTTACTGAGAATTTGAGCTCACCCTTTTGTATGTTTTCTTTCCCCAGGTTAGGAAGAAGGTTATCAAGTAAGATATGCCAAAAGGGAATATAGATATGATGAAATAAATGGGAGACAGTGTAGACGCTTTATGACCCGGTTGTTTATGTTTCCAATTTTCTAAAGACACTATACCTATAAGGTCCTTTCGTGGTTTTTTTATATGTTGTAATTAGTATGCTTCAATTTTGAAGTATTAACAATGTATGTAAAGTATGGGTCGTTATAGTTGGTATCAGAGGAAAGGTATAGTCAACCTTTGGAAACTAGGATAGGAAATCCTTAGTAAGAACCCTAAGGATAATTCTAAGCATAGAAAACAATCTTAGTGTTTTAGAAATGGCCATAAATAACCTAGGATAAGACCTTAAGTGTAAAATTTTATTCTTGATTATGTGGTTTTCCTATTATAATTAGTGTTTCTCACACTATTTTTCTTGGTTTTAGTCAATGGCTGGAACCTGAAGGAACCGTGTTAATGCGGAATGAGATGGGTAATGCAATGATTGTCCCCCTGAGCAACCAAACATTATGGGAGCTAGAATACAAAATCATGTATCCATTCTCACACAACATTCTCAAGCTATGAATCATGCAGGACTTCCAAACGAGCTAAGGAAGGAGCAACATTCTGTTGAATCTTTCATGAGACAACGTCCACCTTCATTCAGCGGGTCTACTGATCCATTAGTTGATGAACAATGGATTAGTACTACTGAAAAGATATTTTTAGTTCTTCAATGTTCTGAGCCTGATAAAGTCATCTTAACGGTGTATCGTTTGGAAGGTGATGCTCATCAATTGTTTAATCTTATTAAGAATACGATGCAAAGGGATGAAATTGAGTCCATGGAATGGGACGAGTTCAAGTACTTATTTTTCAATAAGTACTTCCCTCATATTCTCTGAAAAAAGATGGAGAAAGAGTATCTTGAACTGAAATAAAAGGATGATGAATCTGTTGGTACCTATGAACCAAATTTTACAAGACATGAAAGCTACGCTTCTGGTATTATTATCCAACCTGAAAGTAAGATCGATCGATTCTTTAGTGGCTTAAAACCAAGTCTTCGAAGGTAGTTAGCCATAAGGAACTTAAATAGCTACGAGGAAATCATTCGATGTGCACTCAAAGTTGAGATGGAGATTGGAGTAACCCATCAGTCATATGGGTTTGTTTAGAAGAGGAAAATGGAATTCAAAGGAAAATATAAAGAGCACACTGAAAAGAAGATGAGCTTTCCCTTATGCTCAAAGTGTGGAAAGAAACATGGAGGGAGTTGTCTTAAAGGGACAACTAAATTTTTCAAATGTGGAAAAGAAGGTCATCGGGTATTTGAATGCCGCGGTGATGGGAAGAAGATGTCTAATGATGCAAACAAAGGAAGGGATACACAGAATGAACCTACTACACTTCAATGTTTCAAGTGAAAAGAGATGGGACATTATACCAATAAATGCTCTAATCCAAGGGTTGATGATGATGGTCGACGTCAACAAACTCTTAAGGGTAAAGACAAAGTAAAGTCACATGCAATTTCTATCAGTTATGTGGAGTACGATAACGATGTGGTGAAAGGTACACATACCATCCACTCTAAAGTAGCAAATGTTTCATTTGATTCTAGATCTACCCACTCTTTTATTTCTGAAGAATTTTCTAAGGGCATCACCGTATTACCTCAACAATTAGATTTTGAGTTCGTTGTGACAACACCTAATGGCACAACAGTCGCATCAAAAGTTTATAATTCTTCTCCGATCGAAGTTTGTGGGAAAGTGATCCCTGCAAATCTTGTGATCCTTCCTATTGTGGAATTTCAAGTGATTCTTGGCATGTATTGGCTTTCTTTATATGGAGCTCATATCAATTGCCAAAGAAGGGAAGTCACATTTCATATTCCAGATCAATCTATGATCGTCTATCAATGCATGGATGAACATAACCATCCAGTGGAAATTCCTTCTACCTTATGGGTCTTGATTCCACTAAATGAAGGTTATTTATCTCAAATGGTTGGTAAAAAACTCACGATTAATAATATTCCCATTGTACGGGAGTTTGATGATGTCTTTCCAGATGAATTACCAGGTCTTCCACCAAATCGTGAAGTTTAGTTTTCAATAGAACTCGTACCGGGTGCTTTGCCTATTTCAAATACACCCTATATAATGGCCCTAATTGAGTTGCAGGAATTGAAGAATCAACTCCAAGAGAATCCTGATAAGGGGTTCATACACCCTAGTGCGTCACCTTGGGGATCACCTGTTTTGTTTGTTAAGAAGAAAGATGGATCAATGAGACTATACATTGATTATCAAGAACTTAACAAGATCACTATCAAGAACAAATATCCTCTCTCACGCATTGATGACTTATTTGACCAACTACGCGGAGCTCAATACTTTTCCAAGATTGATCTTCATTCAGGTTATCATCAATTAAGGGTAAAAAGGGAGGATATACCAAAGACGGCTTTCTATACAAGGTATGGACACTATGAATTTATAGTGATGCCATTTGGTCTTACTAATGCCCCTTCTATCTTCATTGATCTGATGAATAGAGTTTTTAGAGACTATCTTGATCAATTTGTGGTAGTCTTTATAGATGATATTCTTGTCGATTCAAAGAGAAAGGAAGAACATGAAGATCACTTGAGAATTATATTGAAGACCCTGAGAAAGGAGAAGCTTTATGCCAAATTTACCAAATGTGAATTTTGGCTTCCAAAAGTTTCATTTTTGGGACACATAATCTCAAAAGAGGGGATATCTGTGGATCCAGCAAAAACAGAGGTTATTGAAAGATGGTCGAGACCAAAAACAGTAACTGAGATCCGAAGTTTTCTTGGTTTGGCTGGATATTATTGACATTTTCTGAAAGATTTTTCACGATTATCTAATCAACTCACCAAGTTGACTCGGAAAGGAGTTAAGTTTGTTTAGACGGAAGAATGTGAAGTGAATTTCAAGGAGTTGAAAAGAAGGTTGTCCAGTGCACCTGTGCTCACACTGCCTTGTAGTGGATAAAGGTTTGTGATCTATAGTGATTCATCCAAAAGGGATTGGGGTTTGTTATTATGCAAAATTATATGGTGATAGCTTATGCCTCACGATAGTTGAAAATCCATGAGCAAAATTACCCAACACATGATTAGGAGTTAGCTGCGGTAATCTTTGCATTAAAGATTTGGAGGCATTATCTTTATGGAGAAAGGTTTGACATTTATACTGATCATAAAAGTTTAAAGTATATTTTCACACAAAAGGAGTTGAATATGCATCAAAAAATATGGTTTGAGCTGATTACGTATTATGAATGCTCAATCCATTACCACCCTGGGAAAGCAAATAAGGTGTAAGATGCATTAAGTCGACAAGACCATGCCAGTTTATCTATGATGAGGATTACAAAAGATCCAATATTTATGGATTTACAAAGGATGGATCTTGGAATTATAATGGAAGGGGAAAAATCTTATCTTTCTCAAATGAATGTTCAACCATCTATACATGTTAAGATTAATGAGGCATAGAAAGAAGATGTCGAGTTACAAAAGAAGGTGAGAAATGTTCCGCAATTCAACCTTGATTGTGATGGGATAATAAAGTTCAGGAATCGGGTTTGTGTGCCTCCCATCCCGGAATTAATGAAGGAACTGCTGGATGAGACTCATAGTTCTTCATTCTCTATTCATCTTAGAAGCACGAAGATGTATAGGGACCTGAAAGAGTACTTCTGGTGGGATGGCATGAAAAGAGATGTTGATGAATATGTCTCTCGATGCTTGGTTTTTCAGCAAGTTAAAGCTGAGAGACAGAAGTCTAAGGGGATGTAACAACCATTACCCATACCCGAATGGAAATGGGAAAACATCACTATAGACTTTGTCACAGGACTTCCTAAAACATCCAAAGGCAATAATGTTATCTGGGTCATAGTTGATCGTCTTACCAAGTCTGCACACATCATTGCTATTAGAGATGATTTCTCTCTGGATCAGCTTTCCAGGATATATGTAAAGGAAGTGGTAAGATTGCATGGAGTACCACTTTCTATTATATATGATCAGAATCCGAGATTTACCTCGATGTTCTGGCGAAGTCTTCAGCATACTCTGGATATAGAGTTGAGTTTCAGCACTGCTTATCATCCTCAGACAGATGGTTAGTCTGAGAGAACAATTCAAACCCTAGAAGAAATATTGAGATCTTGCTCTTTGGATTTCAAAGGTGGTTGGGATCAACACCAATCTTTGGTGGAATTTTCTTATAATAATATCTTTCACTCCAGTATTCAGATGGCTCCTTATGAAGCTCTCTATGGAAAGAAATGCAGGACACCAACTTGCTGTGATGAAGTTTGGGAAAGAAAGCTATTAGGACCTGATCTTGTTGATGAGATGGCAGAAAAGGTCTGATCGATTCCACAACACATAAGACTAGCTCAGAGTCGACAGAAAAGTTATGCCGACAACCGAAGAAAAGACCTAGATTTTTAAGTGGGTGATAAAGTGTTCTTACGAATATCTCCTCGGAAGAGAGTAATGAGATTTGGAACGAAGGGAATGTTGATCCCTCGGTATATCAATCCTTTTGAAATACTGGATCATGTTGGGAAGGTAACTTACCGATTTCCTCTTCCACCGAATCTCTCTCAAGTTCACGATGTGTTCCATGTATCTCTCCTGAGAAAGTACATACCTGATCCTTCACATGTACTTAGCTCAGAAGTTGTACCACTGGAGTAAGATCTTTCTTATGAAGAATAGCCGATAGAGATTCTGGATCGTAGAGAAAAAGTCCTACGAAGCAAGACCACTCAATTGGTGAATGTTTTATGGAGGAACCACTAATTAGGAGAAGCTACATGGGAGCTTTAGGATATGATGAGGGAGAGGTATCCTCATCTGTTTGTTACAAAGTGACAAATTTCGAGGGCGAAATTCATTTTAAGGGGGGTAGAATGTAACACTTGAGACTTGTATGTGAAATATTTTGTTTTTTTTGTTATATAAATCAATGGAATCTTTCACTGACACAGGCTTGGCTTGCTTTACACGCAACCACATCCTTCCACGATAGCTTGCGTCGTACGCAATACCGAGTTTCACTAAACAATGATATGTTATTAAAATATTACTAAAACTAGCCGTTATGAATAGTAATAACCACTTTTTGAAATTTTAGAAATTTTATTTTTCAAAATGGACTTCATTTTTGGATTTGGAATATCGAAATTAGCCTACGGTGAAATTTTGGTATTTTTCTGAAAACATTCAATTTTTGATGAATAGTGAAACCACTAAGTGGTAGTTAAAAAACTGAATTTTTCATAAAAATTAATTTTACCGCTTCTGTGAGTGGAATTTAGAAAATCCGAGAGACACGGTTAATGTCAGTAAGTAAAATGTGGGTCAATGAGATGAAAATTATTTTTTGGCGAATAATAACTTTTTACTTTTTTTTACCACAGTTAAAAGTAAATAGGGTAATTATGGGTAAAAATGATATTATTATTACCCTAAAACATGTCCTAATTCTATTGTACAAGTGTAATTCGACCAAAATCAATCTTAGGAATAAAATATGACGATTTAGGCCCACATGGATTATATTAGGACATTTATTATTAATTTATTTAAAGAAGGGTTAAAATAGTTAAAATCAAAGTTTAATAAGTAAATAATTTTTAATATGGTGTAATAAATAAGATAAATTCGACTATAAATATTCATTATAAAGATAAAAATATTTTCTACATAATGGTATTTTATTTGTAATTTTTAGATATTATATAATTTAATTTATTTATGACACAATGATGATGCAGTAATTATCTTATTAATGAAATATTGACATAATTGATGTTATAAATACCAAAATAAATGTAATTTGAGACTTTTTATGAATTCTACTAATTTTATAGGTTACTATGACATGTTAGTATTGATTTAAGTAACATGGTTTGAACTAATCATTCTGTTATGATTTTCAAAAAAATCTATTACTAAATAGGGTCAAAATTGACATAAAATAATTTTTAAAAAACATATTATATTACTTATTGTTATTTTATTCCTAAAAATCTACGGTTCGGCCAAATGACTTAGATAAGCTTATATATATTAATAATAAACAACTTGGGGTTAGTTTGTCTTGATATAGTATGTTTATTAACCTTATAGTGTAAGAAAACAAGAAGACACCGTAAAAGTTAAATTATCTAACTTAAAGATAAATCGAAATGATAAGGTTAAAATTGATACCTAAACTTGTATAAATTCTATTGGATGAGAGGATTTCGACCCCTACCCACATTATCTTAGAAATATATCAATTTGGAACTATTAAAAACCGAATTTCACTTTATAATAAAATAATATTTTTAGTTATTCCAATGGTGCCCCTCTCCTCTCTTATAAAAGGGAACCTCCTCCCCCTCTTCCTCACACCACATTGAGCCTTCAAGCTCGGCCAACCCCTGAAAAAATCTCCTCTCCACTTCCCTAGAAACATCCAAGAGGTTCTGGTCTTCTTCAAAGACCTATTTTAGTGCCCTAAAAGGAGGTCTCAAAGAAGCACTTCAAAGAAGAGGAGGTTCGGACACTTACGAAGCAAATCAGACCTAAGGTAAGGGAAATATCACAATCTCATTTTTATCCGAGATTTTTTATACTTTGGTATTTACTGGGTTGTATTTTATCATCCACATCCATTTTTCCTCAATATGTAATATTATTTCCATCCACCTACAATTGTTCAAATCCAATTTTACCCTTCGGTGAGTTTTTAGTAAAATATATGAAAGGAATCTTTTGTCATTTTTCGTACGAGGTACTTTTTTGACTTTTCTGACAAAAGTACGAGAAGAATGTTTTTTTTAACTTATACGGCATGAATGGATTTTTAAAATATTACTTCCAAGAAGCTTCCTTTACAAGTTATCCAGTTTATTTTTAATGAACTTCTTTTAGTTTAAAATTGTATGACATGTTATGAAAGGAAAATGTTTTTGATGTAGAAAGGATATTTTCCTCAAGAATTAAGTTCAAGTGTTTTATCAAAATTATTTTCCGTTTAAGATAATAAAGGTTTCTGTTTCTATCCTTATTATTACATGGGTTTTATTATGTTGTGATGGAAATATTTTTATGAATTCTTTTATCTTATATTAATTGTTTTATGATGTCACGATGTTTAAAGATTCCCATTTTTATTACATTGGTTATGCAATGATGTATGATTTATGATTTTGTGGCACACATAAGAATGGTATCATTATGAGATGGATGGGACCTATATCTACCTCCAATGCATTGGGTAAATATTTTATATCTCATGAGATAGACATGGCTGGAACGGTAGGTTATACCGGTCCAGAGAAATAGGACTGAAACGAGGAGTGAACTCGGTTCAGAAATGGACTTTGTCCACTAAGATAGTCTTGGCAATGAGTCTTGAATAATAAGAAATGATTCTCTATGATTATGTGTGTATGCCAAAAAGTTTCATGTTTTATGTTAGGATTATTGGGATTCCATTTCACTACTATGATTTATCCCATGTTATGAAATTATTCTCTCTTTTGCAGGTTAAGATTTCCAAAAGTTATGTTCTTATGAATATGATGTGATTGATATTTCTTTTGTTTACACAAACTGAGAATTTGAGGCCACCCTTTTGTATGTTTTCTTTCCCCAGGTCAGGAAGAAGGTTATTAAGTAAGATATTCCAAAAGGGACTATAGATATGATGAAATAAATGGGAGACAGTGTAGACTCTTTATGAACCGGTTGTTTATGTTTCCCAGTTTCTAAAGACACTATACCAATACGGTCCTTTCGTGGTTTTGTTATATGTTGTAATAAGTATGCTTCAATTTTGAATTATTAAAAATGTATGTTAATTATGGTCCGTTATACTACTTCTTTTGGACTTATTTTGAATTTCATATTTACATTCATTATTCTATATCCACCCCCTTGGATTTGGTTACTCTCTTTCTAAAATGGGTGAAGACACATGGGGTATGCCACATGACTTCTGTGTTCAGAATCTTGTGTTTGGACAATTATTCTATCCTGTTATAGGTGAAAAAACTCAATGTGTAGTTCCTCTAATCATCATGTCGACCCCCTTATATTTTCATGAGGTTATATTCACACTTATTTTGGTTTGATCTATCATCATTAATTTTGTATTTCATATATTTTCATTGTATTTATATTTTATCTTTTACTTCTACCCCTTCATCTTTTGGGGAGTCCTACTTGGTATATACATAATCACACTTTTATGGGATTTTCGAGCATATCTCATGTCTCATACAGATGACTGAATGGATGGTGGTGACATTATATGAGAATATGGATTCCTGGTACATTTTCCATGTATGATTGTTGCAGCTTAAATATCAAGAGTTTTCTTATCGCTTAGTAGTTTAATTTTCCCACCTTATCATGTTTGTATATATTTCAAGTAAGGGGTCTATTTCTCCCATTTACATTCTAGTTTATACTATTGTACTCTTACACACCCAAGAGGCCATTCATGTTAAGTTTACTTTTATGTTGTGTTGAATATTATACTACTTATCTATGCACTTTTTCATCGAGATTGATATGTCTTTGCATACATGTACTTATGTACCTGCCTCCCCATGATAGTTATGCCTTTGGTATTATTCTTCACCCCCTAGCCAATGGTGGTGGAATTTAGATAGTTGTGGTTCAATCCCTAGTCTTGGTCGGATTGTGATAGATTGGTATCAATGATTTTTCATTCATTGATATTTTGTTCCGTCCATTCCCCTTAAGAGGATTTGGTTGCGATTTAAGGGAGAAGTTTCAAAGAATCTTGAGTTCGGCTCTCAGGTCAAGGAATCTAGTGATGGTGGAAATGGATGATGTATCCATTCACTGGGACCTTAAATTTTTTCATCTCCACTCAACATATTATGAAATTGGTTACAAGGATCTATAGAAGATGCATTGTATAGTATCGATCCATTGATCATGCTTATTGAGTAATATCCCCATTGTTTATATATATATATATTTATATATATATATATTGTCATGTGATCATGGTATGCCTTGATAAAATTCGGGATGCCACTGTGGAAAAATCCATCTAGGATAATAGTTCTGGATCATCATAACATGATTAGTGATGAGGCCTCATTTTGGGGTCCATCCTAACACCCCCTTCCTCTGGGTGGGAAGATAGAAACACCTACACCAATTTAGAATAAAATAATTCATGTATATTAGGTTAATTATCCATGAAGGACTAGTGTATTCCATGAGATCTAGTGTTATGTTTCATTGAGGTTTTGTGGAAATAATGATCCTAATTCCACTAAGGATTGGCTAGAGTTGATGGTTCGTATCTTCAAAATTTTTCAGTTCCCGATGGGTCTAGTGGTTGCACTAGAAATTATCCTCCTCCACATTGTAGTTTTCTACTGTTGTATCCTTGTTAGAAAGATTCCTAATGATTCGATACTCTCACGGACAGACATCAAGGTGTTATTAAATTAGGATTACTACCCCACCTATTTGCACTCAGTTAGGATGAAAGAGTTCTAGAGCTATATCATGGATGGATAATAGTGTATGAGTATGTAGTAATATTCACAGACCATATGTGGTGTTCCCTTGACATAATCCTGGATGGCTACATCTTCGCCTGATATTTTGATCAGGAACGCAACCGAGAGAATAGATCCAGTTTTGTACCCCTTTTTATCACCACCAATGTGTGGGTGTTGTCAGGGGAACTAGTGATAGAGAGATTTCTTTTAGTAGAAAAATTGAATGATGGGGATGGTAGTGGGCTCTACAACGAAGAATCATCTGTAGAAACGAGAATACGTTAGCCACCGTGATCATTATGTAAGAGACCGTCATGTGTTCAGACTCATGCACATAGTAAGGGGTGTCGTAGAGGACTAGGGAATCCCAGATAGGGGTGATTCTTTACTTGGGATGAGTGACGTCCCATGGAATGAAACTACTCAACCAAATTTGGTAAGGTGCACATAATGTAAGCTAATGGACTGGCACGACAGAGGTACCTTCATGATCAAGGATCACTACGTTGAGGAAAAGGTCGTCTATAGGGAGGTGTATATTAATGAAAAGTTGGAGGGGATATGGGTTATTTACATATCAATGAGGTCCTTCTACCACCATCCCCATGAAACCGACATTAGGTGTAGGGAGATGTAGGTTAGGGCCATAAAAAACTATAGGTTATGGGGGTTTATGACCCTACAGTGCATGAGACAATCAGAGGTATAATCTGGGTGTTTTATACTTTTTCTATAGTCTTATTAGAAACTTTTTCTAGTCATTCCTTAATCCCTTTAATCCAGATGTGAGATATAGAGCTCCATGTCATGGCGATATCCTAGTAGCATAATATTTAGGATTATATAGGGAGCTCTTTCATTGTATCTTTTATATTATGGAAGTGAAAAATATCTGTTGGTGGAAATAAATTCATGTGGGACCTTATGGTCATCATGATGACAAACCCTATGATGACTTATTGGGTATGGATTGTTTTTTCCATTGTCTGATCCCATATTGACTGTTACCATATACCTGATAGACGCCTACACATTTATAGGACAAAATTTACCTTTTTTGGTGATAGAGATCACATGGTGAGATAAGTAGGTTTTTCGAGAAGGAGGTTGCATCCCATAACCCATAAGTTAGTTGGTATAGCCCTTAGTTCAGTAAAATCATTAATAATATGTGTTCTTTTATTAAGGGAGGATTATATGCATGTATTCCTCAAGAATATTTCGAGAGTTACTCTGAGGTAGGAGAATGATTATTTATGTTGACTTTCATCCCAAAATTGCTCTGATATCTTTTATGGAATATTGAATGTCCCCTACTAAGATTTTGGAGCATCATTTATAATTGGATAACATTCAAGATAATGGTTTCATCAAACTTATAGTGTGCCCTGGACATCCCAAGTGTTTTTTATAAAAAAGGAGGATTGAATCTTAAGGATTTTCATATATTATCATCACTTGAATAAGGAAAGGGTAATGAAAAATATTACATTTTAATAGATGGATTAAATCGTTTACCAGTTGGGAGGTGTGAGATAGTTCTCCAAATTCTATCATAGTTCTTGCTACCACCACTTGAGGGTTTTTTATGCTGATATTATAAAGAGGGAATTCTGATGTCGCTATATACACTATGTGTTTCTTGTGATTCCTTTTGGGGTAAAAAATTCCACCACCATGTTTATGGATTTAATGAACAATTTTTTCCATCAATAATTAGAAAAGTTATTGGTTGTCATCATCGATGAAATAATCATCTACACTACATCATAGGAGGAATAAGCAGAGCACTTGAGGATGGTTCTATATTTTCATTGAAAGCACCATCTTCATGGAAAGATATTGAAGTTATATTTACTGATACAGGAGGTTCAAATTTCTAGGGAATAAAATTTCTCACAATTGTTTAACCGCTGATCCAAAAAATATAGATGAATTGATTTCATTGGAGGAAACCCAGAGCGTGTAATGGGTGTAGAGTTATAATGATTTGGCGGTATACTACAGGAGGCTTGTAGTATACTTATATAGAATTGTAGTAATAATTACCACCCCGGAACTGAAAGAATTTTTTTTACTTGGTATGATTAGTTTTATTTAGATTTTGTGGAGTTGGGTCTTGGGATGACAAGTTAACCAGTATTGAGACTACTGGAGGAATACATAGACTTCATTGTGTATTGTGAACCCTTAGAAGCCAGGGCCAGTTGTGTGTTTGTATAGCTGTAGGTAGTTATCACATATTGGTTGAGGCAGTTGAGACTCCAAAATAAATAATACACAACTCATGACTGAGATATGGTTTTTGTAGTCTTTGATAAGAGGATGTGGAGGCACTCCCTTTTGGGAGAGTGCTTTGTCGTCTACTCGGACTATGAGAGTATCAGGTAAATATTCACACATAGAGACTTGAACCTAGGGTGGTGATGCTATTTGGAGTTCTTATAGAACTATGAATTTGAGATATTCTATACTCTAGGAAGGGAAACCTAGAGGAAAATACAATTATCAAGAAGTTCCAAGATCATTTGGTAGAGGAGGCTTCAGATAAATTGGCATCGAAGTAGCTAAGGTTGGTGAAGCATGAGGGTATAATGGTTATTTAGATTCCATTGATTCCTTCAATTATTGAGTGTTTAATGTATTCCTAGCTCGGAGAAACTATCTATAAGGTATTAAATGATCATATACCCATAAGTGATTTTCTATATACATATTATAAAAGAGGTAATACTGTTATTTTTGTTTTAGGGACGGATAGTCCTTCGATTCATGATGTAGGATGAGATGATATGAGAGTTCCACACATATCCCCTAGCTATACATCCTAATGTGGGGAATATGTACATATACTGTAAGTTCTAGTTTTGGTTTTTCGACATGAGATGGAGTGTAGACAAGTTTATCTCTCGGTTCCTCACTTGTCCGAAGATGAAGGCTAAGCACCACTTTCTAGAAGGTCTGTTAAAACCCCTTGAGATCTAATAATATAAGTGGGATGAGATATCCATGTATATAGTAACTAGGATTCCATGTATTGAAAAGGTCCATCATGCCATCTTTGTGATATTTGAATGACTTAAAAAGTTTGTGTACTTCCTTACAATCATGGAGTATATTTTAGTGGAGTGTTATGGTAAGTTGTACATACGGGAGATCATACGCCGTCATGGGGTGCGCTAAATTATTATCTCTGATCATGATGGATGTTTTACATCAGGATTATTTAGAGGCCTATATGAGTCAATAATGACACAAAAAAGTAGGATTATAGCCTTTCACCCCCATAATGATTGGTAGACTGAACACACTATGCAGGTGTTGGAGGATATGTTGATGGATTGTGTGTTAGACGTTGGCCAAATCTTATAAGATCACTTTCCCTTGGTAGAGTTCACATACAAAAAAAAATCTATCACTCTACCATTAGAATGTATCTTTTTTATGCCTTTTATGAAAGATACTGACGGTCTCCCCAGTATTGGACAACAATTAGTGAGACATATCTTGTCGGGCCATTGATTGTGTAGATGATAAAATAGAAGTTCTACATCTTCTATGGGAATATGAGGATGGGGGAATATAGATATTTTATGAAAATCATTGTCATATTCCACTATATTAAATGTAGGGATACAACATTTTCCTTAGATTCTCTCCATGATGAGGAATGTGGAGGATCATTTGGGGGGGAAATCTATATCCAATGATCATAGGCCTCTTTGAGATTATAAAAGGGGTTGGTGAGGATGTTTTCTACCTCACCCTACACCCATATATCTGGAGAAATTGTACAATTTCTTCCACATGTTGTAGCAGAGGAGATATGTGCATGGGCCCCTGAACCTCATCAACATGGGTGAGATGGACATCATGGTTGGATCCACCATTATGGGGAACCTTTTGGGGATCTATGATCAATAGGATAGGACCATCCTTGGATGGAAAATCCCCTTGGTTCATATGTTGTGGTAGCACGTCAATGTGTAGGAGAGTTCCTAGGAGGGGGAGTGCCAAATGTGTAATGACCCAAAATTTTGAATAAATCTTGTTTCCTAATTTTATGTGTTATTTTATTTTTATACTCAACAAAAATGTTTCATTTGATGGCATGAGTATAATTAAAATGAGACCGTTGGGTTTTGACTATTATATGACCATTGGTCAGTATGACCGTCGGAAACTAAAAGTTTTTATTTTTGTCTCTAAATACAAGTAATCTTGGTTAATTTATAGAAAGAAGATTCGATGGCCTCACCCAGTAGTCTTGGACCGATGGAATTCCATCTAACAGAACTTGGGGAGGAGGTAGCACCACTGGGCTTTTCACTACACCAAACCCAAGCCGAACATCATCGTGTGAAGCTAGAACGGAATCGCCTTCGTGAGTAGATCAACCTGGTATAAATTACTACTCCTGTGATGTTGCCCGAGCCTCCCCCAGATTATCTCACCTTAGCACACCTTACACTTAGGTCCTATGCTGGCGTGATAAGGGGCTATATAAGGAGACCGTAACTGCCTTGTGTAATCCTTTGTTTTAAATAAAAATTGGGACTTTTTCTTATGATAATGTTTATGACTTTTCAAATGCCCGGATAAATATAGTATGCATATTTTTGGTAAATTTTAGAGAATGGATTTTTTAAAAAATGTTTATGTAAAACTTAAATAATTCACAATGTGTAATGATTTTTAAAAAATGGTCTTCTACAATTATGTTCAGTACGAAATTTAGAGTCTAATAAGATCAAATTGATTTTTATTGAATAGTAAATTATGAATAGCGATTTTATGCTTAGGATTAGTAATGTGACTTAATGGATTAGTAATCTCACTTAAAAAAGTATTAATATAATCTAGGCACCTTGATTAAGTAATGTGATTCAATAAAATGGTTAAATAAAGGTTTCATAAATTATTATTCAAGTATTAGTTTTTTGAGGTGAATAGTGTTTTTTAATTAAAAATTATATTAAAAATATTTGGAAAATTAGTTTTATAAAATGGATTTCATTTTTGAACTCAGAGCATCGATATTGTGTTAACGTAATTTTTGGGGTTTTTTCTGAAAAAAAATGAATTTTTGGTGAATAGTGTAATTATTTAAAAATTAAATTAAAAATATTTAGAAAATTATTTTTATAAAATGGAGTTCATTTTTGAAATAAGAGGATTGATATTTGGTTAATTTAAAATTTTGGGATTTTTTTTAGAAAGATGAATTTTCCGTGAATAGTAAAAATACAATTTTAGGGTTTCAGTATGTTTAATGACATCATAACTATGTCATGATGATGTCATGAGATATTTTGTGGGTTGGCCGACTGAAGGTGATGAATTATTGTATGGGGGGCCCCATGTGGCCTAACTTTAGGGGAAATATCATGGGGGAGCACATGGTTTTGAGAAAAGCACTTGTGAGGTGTCCCTTGGCCATTAATGCCTTGTCCCCTCACTTTCCCTATAAATACCAAGCCCTCCTCCCATACATTCGACTCAAAAACCATCCTCAACTAATTTATGGTCTCCTTACCTCACAAGGAGTCCTCCAAAGGTGCCCCCAAGCGCTCAAGGTCCAAACCATTGAGTTTTAAGAGTTGCATTTTAAGGTAAGGGATCCGACCTCTCTCTTTCTCTTCAAGAAATATCTTTTATGTAATTTCTTTTATGCTCGATGTTCTTATGTTAAATAATGTTATTTAATACTCCTTTTACTTCCCTTTTCATGTTCATATAATGAGATATCCCCTATTACTCTCATTATTTCGTTTTATGAGGTTTTAAGTGGCGCCGTTAGGCTCCCGAAATTTTTGTAACAGATTCTTTCTCCCTTCTCATTTTTCAAGATCTATTTTCATGTAAAGTATTTCAAGTTTTTTTTATTATGTTGGGGTATGATATATAAATTTATCATACTTATTTTTTATGATCATATGATGAGAGACCCCATTTTATCTCTTAAATTCATTATTTTGAAGTTTTAAGTGGCGCCGTTAGGCTGCCGAATTTTAAATGGTTCTTTCACCTTTCTCCTTTTTCAAAGTTCTAATTTCATGTCAAGTCTTGAAAGTTACTTTTCATTATGTTGGGGTATTATCTCTAAATATATAATACTGATCTTTTATGTTCATATTATGAGAGACCCTAATTGATCTCATCAATTCATTTTTGTTGAAGTTTAAGTGGCGTCGTTAGGCTGCCGAATTTCTAAGGGGTTCTTTCTCCCTTCTCGTTTTCAAGATCTACATTCATGTCAAGTCTTTAAAGTTACTTTTTATTATGTTGGGGTATGATATCAATATCTATCATACTGATCATTTATTTTTATATTCTTAGAGACCATATTTGATCTCGTCAATCCATTTTTGGAAGTTTTAAGTGGCGCCGTTAGGCTGCCAAATTTCTAAGGGGTTCTTTCACCCTTCTCGTTTTCAAGATCTACTTTCATGTCAAGTCTTTCAAGTTATTTTTTATTATGTTGGGTTATGATCTCTATATCTATCATACTGATCATTTATGTTTATATTATTAGAGACCCTATTTGATCTCGTCAATCCATTTTTTGATGTTTTAAGTGACGCCGTTAGGCTGCCGAATTCTCATAAGAGAAATCTTATTTTTGTCTTCCTTTCATGTTCTTAGTTTCATATGGTATATCATTAAAATTTCATTACCATGTTATTTAATACTATATATTCTGTTCCCCTGCTGTTTTATGTTTCATTTTTGAGTGGGTGACTCATGTCCCCTCTCTTTTCAATGTGTTCTAAAGCCATGTATCGTAGACATTATGATGCATAGTTTTCGTCGCAAAATGCCTCCCTCCTTATCTCAAAATTATTTTATGTTATTAAGTGAATACTCAATGCTCTTATTTCTACAGGGGTATTCACATATATACCAAAATGTTCTATTTTAAATTCTGGGATTTACATACATGAAACCCGCTTTCCCTTTTTCGTGGGCTTAAAGTGACATAAAGATCATGTCTTTAATGAAGTTTTAAAAACGTTAAGATTATGAAATGAAACCCATTTCTTTTATGCTATATGGGTTGTTTATGAAATGATTGATGATGATATATGTGGACCACATGATAACAAAGGCAAACATAAAGGTGCGCCCTGATAGCGCTCTAATGCATTGGGTAAAGACTTAATCTCTAGAGATGACTTTTTAGACTGATACCTTGGTGAATAACCTTGGTAATTTTTAATGACACCTTGGGGATGGACCTTGGTGAAACGAAATTATTGTCAATATTAAGTGTTTTAGCCACATCTTCAAGTTATGAAAAAATTTTATTTTTATTATGATATGCCTCATGATTTCATTTTCATGCCTTAAAGTTCTTTTCATGACATTATTGATGTATCTCAAGTTCACATGTTAAATGTTTCCCTTGTTTACCTAACTGGGACTTATGCTCACCCTTTCTTTTGATGTATGTCCCCAGGTTATGAGATGCAGTAATGAACCTAGGGTGAACATGAGGTGAAGCCTTTCAAGTGTTTAAGAAGAATGTTTTTTATGTTTTCATGTTTTATGTTCCTGGTTTTAAAGACACTAAACCTTAAAGATCCTCGGTTTTGTAAAATGTAATGAATGTTTATGTGATAAAAAGGCAGGATTCTATAGTTGGTATCAAAGGATGGTTTAGTTATTTGTGGAAATTAGGATATTAAAACTTTAGGAAGAATCCAATAGAAATTTTTATATATAGGAAATATTCCTGGTATTTTGGTGAGTATTGAGTAATGGGTTTCCAAGCAAATACATCCATGTCTAGATACGAGTAGGTAGAGGTGGCTCTGGCACAGATGTACATAGTGGTAAAACACAAAAACACCACTTTGAGCTAGACTCAAACGGGAACTGGTACATGACAACGGGCCTTGCCGCACTCTTGGTTACGACACTCCCGTGGGATATGCTTTGGTAAATTCATAAGCTTAGTATGAACCATTGTTAAAGGAAAACAGATAAAATAAAATAAAGATTCACATAAAAATATATGATCATGGATAACCTAGATGGGAACCTAGGGGATCACATGTTAGAGTATACTTTTCTTCTACAAGTTATCCTTATATGCTTTAAGTTCCTTCTCATGATTATTGGCTAAGTATTCAAGCCCCTAATTGTACTTTATGTTCGTAGTTAATGGTGGGAAATTGAAGAACATGTCCCAACAACCAATGTGATAGGAAATGTGATGATTTCCATATTAATATGACATAGATGATTAGTGGATTAATAGATTATTATTATTTTTGAAGACATTCACTATTTTGGGGACCCTATATGATTAAGGTAAAGAGATTACTACGGTATTTTCATTGACGAGTAAGGTTGGCTTATATTTTGAAGAATATATGAATTTAAGGTGGACTTATAGTAATTTAGGTTACTTATAGGAATGATTAACCTATCATGGGTAAAATATGTTTAGGTTAGCTACTTTTGCTATAAGATGTTAGGAGTGGTTGATGTTGTTTGGAGATGAACAATGAAGTTTATTTTGGAAGACTATGTTATCAAGTCCTTCTTGTATTTGGGTTTCAATCATAGTTTGGGTTATTTTGAGGAATCTTAAGGACCGTTATTTATGGAATGGTCTATGATGAACTTTGGGTAGTACCATGGAACTTTGAAGATTTAAAAGTAGTTTCCATTCTTATGGGATTCTTTCTTTGTGATGAGTTGTTTTACCTTACCCTTTCTATTTTTGGGATAATGTTTAATGACAGAAGAAATAGATAGTTAATCTTTTGTGGATTATGTGATTCTATAGAAGATGATTCTTATGAGACCATGTAGTTTTGAATGCTCATCGTTTGGAGAAAAGATTAGTTTTGGTAGAAACTTATTAAAGGATGAAAATCTACATGAAGGTAGGTATATTTTCATATGTTTTTGTTCTATGTAGTAAATGAATTCCTAGAAATTATGAAAAGGAATGTAAAACAAAAATATTGTTGGTTTATGTTTCCTACTAGGTAATCAATGACCGTTTACACACATCATAAGATTGGGATTTTCTTATGGTTAACTTTCTCCTAATCATGTTCTCTATCACTCTCCCTCAGAACATGACCCTTTGTTTTCTCCTCCATGTCCATCTTTTCCTACATGGAATCCTAGTGTGGGTTAACTTGGGTGACCTTTGTATTTCCCTTTCTTTCTTTTAAACTAGTAGTTTTACTGACTCCTTTTCCAATGTGGGACTTTCAATGAAATTTCAAACCCTAATTTTAAAAAAATTGCGAGGACGTAATTTCTTAAGGGGGGAAGATTGTAACGACCCGAAATTTTGAATAAATCATGTTTCCTAATTTTATGTGTTATTTTATTTTTATACTCAATAAAAATGTTTCATTTGATGGCATGAGTATAATTAAAATGAGACCGTTGGGTTTTGACTATTATATGACCATTGGTGAGTATGACCGTCGGAAACTAAAAGTTTTGATTTTTGTCTCGAAATACAACTAATCTTGGTTAATGTATAGAAAGAAGATTCGATGGCCTTGCCCAGTAGTCTTGGACCGATCGAAGCCCATCTAACAGAACTTGGGAAGGAGGTAGCACCACTGGGCTTTGCTCTGGACCAAACCCAAGACGAACTTCATCGTGTGAAGCTAGAACGGAATCGCCTTCGTGAGAAGTTCAACCGGGTAGAAATTACTACTCGTGCGATGTTGGCCGAGCCTCCCTCAGATTATCTAAACTTAGCACACCTTACACATAGGTCTTATGCTGGCAAGATAAGAGGCTATATAAGGAGACCGTAACTGCCTTGTGTAATCATTTGTTTTAAATAAAAATTGGGATTTCTTCTTATGATAATGTTTATGACTTTTCAAATGTCCGGATAAATATAGTATGCATATTTTTGGTAAATTTTAGAGAAAGGATGTTTTAAAAAATGTTTATGTAAACCTTAAATAATTAAAAATGTGTAATGATTTTCAAAAAATGGTCTTCTACAATTATGATCAGTACGAAATTTAGACTCTAATAAGATCAACATGATTTTTGATGAATAGTACATTATGAACAGTGATTTTATGCTTAGGATTAGTAATGTGACCAAATGGATTAGTAATCTCACTTAAAAAAAGTATTAATATAATTTAGGCACCTTGATTAAGTAATGTGATTCAATAAAATGGTTAAATAACAGATTCATAAATTATTATTCAAGTATTAGTTTTTTTGAGGTGAATATTGTTTTTTAATTAAAAATTAAATTAAAAATATTTAGAAAATAATTTTTATAAAATGGATTTTATTTTTGATTTCAGAGCATCGATATTATGTTAAGGTATTTTTTGGGGTTTTTTTCGGAAAAAAATGAATTTTTGGTGAATGGTGTATTTATTTAAAAATTAAATTAAAAATATTTAGAAAATTATTTTTATAAAATGGAGTTCATATTTGAAATCAGAGCGTTGATATTTGGTTAATGTAAAATTTTGGGATTTTTCTGAGAAAGTTGAATTGTTAGTGAATAGTAAAAATACAATTTTAGGGTTTCGGTATGTTTAATGACATCATAACTATGTCATGATGATGTCATGAGATATTTTATCAGTAGGCCGACCAAAGGTGATGAATTATCGTATGGGGGGCCCCATGTGGCCTAACTTCATAGGAAATATCATGGGAGAGCACATGGTTTTGAGAAAAGCACTTATGAGGTGTCCCTTGGCCATTAATGCCTTGTCCCCTCACTTTCCCTATAAATACCAAGCCCTCCTCCCATCCATTAGACTCCAAAACCATCCTCAATGAAGTTATGGTCTCCTTACCTCCCAAAGATTCCTCCTAAGGTGCCCCCAAGCCCTCAAGGTCCACACCTTTGAGTTTTAAGAGTTGCATTTTAAGGTAAGGGATCTGACCTCTCTCTTTCTCTTCAAGAAATCTCTTTTATGTAATTTCTTTTATTCTCCATGTTTTTATGTTAAAGGATGTTATTTTATACTCCTCTTAATTCCATTTTCTTGTTCATATAATGAGAGGTCCCCTATTACTCTCATTATTTCGTTTTATGAGGTTTAAGTGGCGCCGTTAGGCTGCCGAAAGTTTTGTACCGAATTCTTTCTCCCTTCTCATTTTTCAAGATCTATTTTCATGTAAAGTATTTCAAGTTCCTTTTTATTATGTTGTGGTATGATATCTAAATTTGTCATACCGATATTTTATGATCATATGATGAGAGACCCCATTTGATCTTTTCAATTCAGTATTTTTAAGTTTTAAGTGGCGCCGTTAGGCTGCCGAATTTTAAGTGGTTCTTTCACCTTTCTCCTTTTTCAAAGTTCTAATTCCATGTCAAGTCTTGAAAGTTCCTTTTTATTATGTTGGGTTATGATCTATAAATATATAATACTGATCTTTTAAGTTCATATGATTAGAGACCCTATTTTATCTCATCAATTCATTTTTGTGGAAGTTTAAATGGCGTCGTTAGGCTGCCGAATTTCTAATGGGCTCTTTCACCCTTCTCGTTTTCAAGATCTACTTTCATGTCAGGTCTTTCAAGTTACTTTTTATTATGTTGGGGTATGATATCTATATCTATCATACTGATCATTTATTTTCATATTATTAGAGACCCTATTTGATCTCGGCAATCCATTTTTGGATGTTTTAAGTGGCGCCGTTAAGCTGCCGAATTTCTAAGGGGTTCATTCACCCTTCTCATTTTCTCGATCTACTTTCATGTCAAGTCTTTCAAGTTCTTTTTTATTCTGTTGGGGTATGATCTATATATCTATCATACTTATCATTTATTTTCATATGATGAGAGACCCTATTTGATATCGTCAATCCATTTTTGGATGTTTTAAGTGACGTCGTTAGGCTTCCGAATTCTCATATGAGAAATCTTATTTTTGTCTTCCTTTCAAGTTCTTCGTTTCATAGGGTATATCATTCAAATTTCATTACCATTTTATTAAATACTATATATTATGTTCCCCTACTGTTTTATGTATCATTTTTGAGTGGGTGACTCATGTCCCCTCTCTTTTCAATGTGTTCTAAAGACATGTATCGTAGACGTTATGATTCATAGTTTTCGTCCCAAAATGCCTCCCTCCTTATCTCAAAATTATTTTATGTTATTAAGTGAATACTCAACGCTATTATTTCTACAGTGGTATTCACATATATATCAAAATTTTCTATTTTAAATTCTGGGATTTACATACATGAAACCCACTTTCCCTTTTCCGTGGGTTTAAACTAACATAAAGATCATGTCTTTAAAGTAGTTTTAAAAAGTTATGATTATGAAATGAAACCCATTTCTTTTATGTTATATGGGTTGTTTAAGAAATGATTGATGATGATATATGTGGCTCACATGATAACAAAGGCAAACTTATTGGTGCTCCCTGATAGCGCTCCAATGCATTGGGTAAAGACTTAATCTCTAGAGATGACTTTTTAGAATGATACCTTGGTGAATAACCTTGGTAATTTTTAATGACACCTTTGGGATGGACCTTGGTGAAATGAAATGATTTTCAATATTAAGTGTTGTAGCCACATATTCAAGTTATGAAAAAAATTTATTATTATTATGATATGCCTCATGATTTCATTTTCATGCCTTAAAGTTTTTTTCATCACATTATTGATGTATCTCAAGTTCACATGTTAAATGTTTCCCTTGTTTCCCTTACTATGCCTTCTGCTCACCCTTTCTTTTGATGTATGTCCCCAGGATATGAGATGCAGTAATGAACCTAGGGTGAACATGAGGATAAGCTTTTCATGTGTTTAAGAAGAATGTTTTTTATGTTTTCATGTTTTAAGTTCTAGGTTTCCAAGACACTAAACCTTAAAGATCATCGGTTTTGTAAAATGTAATGAAAGTTTATGTGATAAAAAGGCAGGATTCTATAAAATGTGTGTTTATTATCCCATGTTATTTGTTTAGTTTCTCTTTTCAAGGATAAAGATATTAAATTATGGAATTATGTAAGGACTCATTTCTTCTTTTTAAGCCTTTGAAATATTTCTATATATACTATTCAAACCTAATCACTAAGATGAATGTGAGTCTGAGCCCTAGTGTTCCTGAATTTTTTTTATAAAAATATTAAATATATTTTATAAGTTTCATGTGTATATTTTTAAATAATTTATGATAACTATTAAATAGAAGCTCGATTCATAAATTAGAGACCATGGTCTTTCCTAGAATGTGATGTTTACTATAGGAACGAAATTTAGTATTTGCTCACGGGGCATTCAGTCTCCTCGCTCATTGGAGGTATGTTCATTGGATTAATTAATTATTAACTAACTAATTAAATAATATTATACATAAAATAAATATTTATAAATATAATTCCATGGAGATTCACTAAGGGTTGACCTAATAATCCTGGAATTTGAGATGATGCTCTCCTAACACCTTCTAATGGAGAATCATCTCAATCGACGGTAAAACACTGGATCAGAGAATATTAGAACACAATTAAAGAAACGACTCCCTTAAAATAATTTGAAAACATGTTATTTGAATAATAATAAAAATATTTAGGTATGACTTATAAATGGTGGATTTACACCCATTTATTAAATATATTTTGTAAATAGATTTATGTTCTTGGTTATGCACAAATTGTGAGAAATTACATCGACCAGGGTACATAAACATAATTATTTTCATTTGTTTTATAACCATGTTCCACCCATTCATGATCAATTATCTATGAAAAGATTTAATCAGTCCTTAAGCTTTTGGTTTTGTGATTTTCTCCCTCATTTCATTCGTGTTCTACTCCAGTTGTACCCTATGGTCCTAGTTTGACTTTTTTGGGTTGTATAGAGACCACGAGACCCGTAAAATTGCAAAAAAAAAAATAAAAGTGGCATGAATCGGTGATGTATGGAATGATATGTAATTTTTTGCAGATTTTGGTGATCATCTAAATGATCAGATAATGATTCCATGGTAGTGGAAGGTGTAGTGGCATGTGGGATGTGCGATGGACCTGTAAATTAACTACAGTTACCATTTTCTAGAACAAAATTACCATAATTCATGATCTACGGCCAACTCCTGGAGTTTTGGGTAAAGATATGGTCAATAATCAAGTAGTGAGGATAGAAATGAGGAATGGGAAAAATATCTGACATTCTGGGAAAAACCCGACTACATGTCATGTACAGCGATGAACAAAGAACTTTTAGCCCCTTAGTGGCGGTGTCTTGGGATTTGTAAAATTTATGGATTGAAACCTGTGTATATCTCCTACAAAACATGTACCACTTCCCCATATGGGAAACCCCTATGATAGAACACATGCATGGGATCCCATATGGAAGTACACAACCATGTACCTGAGTACATGGACACAACCAGGTCACACGAGAGGTTCCCCATATGAGGAAACATGTTGTGTATAGAGAACATTAACATGGTTTCAGTACATGGAAACGAACATCAAGACACAACCCAGTCCTAGTTAGTCTAAAAATTTCAGGTAGTCCACCTCCATATCAATAACTAGTATATAGATAGGGATCAATGCACAATCCAGGGACATGGACTGGTGGTGGAGTGGTACGACACTCCATGTTTGTTCCGTCACATGTTGTATATCCTTTTTTTCCTTTTTAAAAAACTTCATGCTTCTATATAACTATTTTTTGGACATAGATTTTGGCCCATGGGAAGCCTATCTTTTGTTTTTTACATATAATGATATGGGTCCCTCAATTTTAGATTTTGAGAAATGATGTAAAATGTTCCATGAATGATGCTTCCCGATCCGATTCTTGATGATGGTAGATATCATGTAGGATCATCATATTATTTTTATGAGTGGAACCCTCTAATGGTGAATGTGTGGGACCTTGAATATCTGAGGGTACCCCCTGTCATATCAGTGTGTGGTTCTTTGACCACTAGAGTGGAACCCCTCACCAGTATAGGTATAGGTCCTCTATATCTACCTACTGAGTGGACCCACCCCCTTGATACACTAGGGATTGGATCCATGATGCCTATATTTGACCCCCCCCCCCCCCCCCACACACACACAATATGGTACCATGGAACATGTCTTTGATATCCAAATGGAACCACCTATCATCTTATACATGGTTCCTTGTGACACCAGAGTGGAATCCCCCATATTTAATGGTGTTGGTCCTCAATAGAAGCATATAGAGTGGAAAACCAATAATATACGAGGACAAAATTTCTCTACCTTGTGTTCATTCCCCCTAGACTGTTTGGCATATAGATGAAGCATGGTTTGACTTGGATGGCTACTTCTAGGAAGACACATGAGATGTCGGGCATCATTGATGGATTTTTGTAACTATTTGATACTCTACATCTTGAGATGAGCTGTGAGATTGATATCCCTATACTCTAATTTTTGGGATTCTACTGAACAGGAATAATTATACATTATTCTATATCCACTAAATTTTATTTAGTTACTAAATTTCATATAGAGGAAAAAATGAATGGGGTATTCCACATTATCATTTATCTTCTCAAGGATGGATGAGTCTACTATCCTAATATATGGAGAGAAGACATGACATGTAGTTCCTATAATAACAAATTCTATACGCTTATGTCTGGAATACGTAACATTCACTCTTAGATTTGGTTGATCTATTATAATTAACTATATATTACATATACTATCTTTCTATTCCTATTAGATCGATTACTACCCACCCATCATCATTTGGGGCATCCTACTGTGTATGTATTCACTCACGTTTGTATGGGATTTATCCGCATGTGTCATTTCATATGCAGATGAAGGACATGTCGACTGGGAATTCAGAGGATCTTTGGGATACCTTGTAATTGGATGGCTTATAGTAGAAACATATTGAAGATCAAGAGATATAATCTCTCTTGGAAATTTACTTTTATCATGTAATTCGGTTGGGATATATTTCTATTTGTGTGTTTATTTTAACACTTTAATTTCCTAATTATAATTTCACACTCTTGTACATCATAGAGGTTATGCATTTTTGTTTTACATTATAGTTGTGTCATATATTTTACTCATTCACTCTACACCTTTGCAATGAGATAGGTGTGTGGGTGTGTGTATACAAGTACATATGAAAAGGATGACCTGAGTAAGTTATGCCTTTGGAGCTGGTTACCACACTCTATCATATAGAGGAGGTATTGGGGTAGTTGCGAGT
This sequence comes from Viscum album, assembly GCA_963277665.1. Classification (NCBI taxonomy): domain Eukaryota; kingdom Viridiplantae; phylum Streptophyta; class Magnoliopsida; order Santalales; family Viscaceae; genus Viscum; species Viscum album. The sequence goes on from OY728164.1 coordinate 94,244,002, forward strand.
TTATTCCTGTCTTGGGTCGGGTCATGACTTGAAAAATGTCATATTGGTGTTTCTAGATGTGTTTAGAGTCCTGTTAAGTATCTTTAGTGGTATGTTGAAGAATGGATAGGTATTTTTAGAGACTCAAAAATTCTATAGGTTTTTAGTAATATGTTATAACTTGTATAATGAATTCTAAGAATGAAATTTTGGGAGTTATTAATGTATTTATGGTCTTAAATGTTATATGAAATGGAACAACAGACACAACATTGGGAAAAAAGATAGGTTATCTCCTATAAAATATTTGACACACTCTATAGCATGAAAGATTCATTAATTGTTCTAAAGTATCAATGTCTTTAAGTTATTTACATGTGTTTGCACCCTAGCATGAATCACTTTATTTCATCACTTCCAATGTTACCATCTTCCAGCATCACTACCTGTATCATTGACTATGAAATCCCCCCCACTGCCAAATTAAAGGTATTTAGTTTTTGAAAACCTAACATTATTAATTCATACAGTGTTTCATTACCACATAGATAACACCCCATCTATATGAATTCTGAGAGTTTTTTGTTTTTTTAAAATAGATAAGTGTTTATTTCTTAGGGTAACCTTTTTAGAATAATGGATACTCTATGAGGTTAAAATTTAAAAAAAAATTAGTTAAATTATATGTGTATGGTTTTTAGATCGTCCAGAAAATTTTTAATTATTTGTTTCCACAAAAATTCTTAATGATTAACACCTTCACACACACTTAAAATCCCTAATTGTATCGTCTAAAAGAAAAATATCATGAATCACAACGGTTATAAGTGCATGAAACTTGTGATATGTAAGAGTTTTTGTATGCAAAGGGTTACCTATTTTAGTGAAAATGTTAAATTTTCTGATGCCCTATATTACATAATGGTGCATAAGCTTTTTTAGAAAATCGTAAAATATGGGATACCCTTTCATATATAAGAGTTTTTGTTGTTCCAATTTAGGTTGAATACCTTAAGACAAGGAGTGTATCATGATATTTTAAATGTTGTTATCATCCCTTTCCAAGGATCGTGTTCCCAATTAAATTAAATTCCACTCTATTTAGCTTGGTCATTATGAATTAAAAATATTAAATGGAAACATTTATTTTTCCATGGTTCTCCCAAATGGGATAATCTATGGAAATGAATTGTAAATTGTTTATTCACCAAAAACCCAAAATTCACTACTCTGGTAAAAAATTTCAACCGTTCGAACTGAACGTATTTGTTTACAACCACTAAAAGATGGAAGACAACTACTCTCAAACACTCAGACAATGAACAGCTCTTTTAAGCATTGCTGCTTTCATTTTCATGGATATTGAAATAGGATTAAAATAATAATTGGATATCAATATGTTGTACTTTCTTTCACGTTAACAAATCTATAAAAATTCAATAAATAATATTTCCTAGAAATTTCTCTCCTTCTTCTATAATGTTTCAACACAATTTTATAAATCCATTATTTTTTGTTACCTCTGTGAATATTACCTTCATCTATCTTGAAAACTATTTAAAAGGTATTTTTTTTCTACCAAGTATCCAACATCCAATCCAATGGTTATGGTTAATTCTAAATTTTATTTATAATAAATATTATTCTACGTGTTCCATATATTATCATTGTTCCAAAAACAAAAAAATCAAATTTAGTCAACCCATATAATTTCATGATATTCAATTTCAAAATCTAGTTGTAATTGCAAGTTTTTTTAGAATGTAATGATTCATGGCATGATATTATCATTCAAGATGTGATGTATAGTTAAAACCAGATCTAATAAATATGTTCCATACCACATATTCAATGCTCTCTATGGTTGTGAGTGTATCTCTACATCTATATTGATCTTTTAACCAGTCATGATGCATACATATGATTCCCGGGATGAGCCTCTACTCATGGTGTGGCCCTCTATAATTAAAAACTATAAAATCTTGCACATAGTATCTTTTAACATAATGTTTCATATATGTAAGGATGTATCAATAATAATTTCCATAAAAAAACTCTAAATCACTTTTATAGTTCCAAAACTAGGTTATGGAATGTAATATGAATAATAAAACCCCACAAAGTAATGAACCTTATAAAAATTTCCTTTACCCTTATAAAACACATTTACTACATAAAGTTTTATATTATGATCGATATGATGTTCCCTTAATGAACATTATTTTGTACCATACATGGTGTGATGCATATAATCATGGTGTGAATGATTCTCATGATCATTAGTGATGTTCATGCCTCTTCCATTATTTCAAGATCACACCATCATAATGATACATAGGCCATCACAGTAGGAAATTAGTTTTATATAAATATATATAGTACCTCCTTCCAAAAAAAATTTATTATCTTTCATCCACAAGCGATCTTCTATATAAGTCAAATCACACACCATTGTCTGCAAATAAATTATACAAATTCTCTAAGGATATTTTCTAAAAATATCCCTCATTGGGTATGTTGACTACTCTTCCCAACATATAAAACTTATCAAAAACCAAATAATATTTACCACCATCATATCTAAGAACTCTAGTACGGACCTAATTTATGCTTTAAAATTTCTTCCATTAGAATTTGCATCAAGGAATCACTATGAATCCACTTTAAGACCACGTGAATCAATATCATCTTTATAAACAAGAGTTATGTGTGATGTTACTCATGAAAACACTTACATAACTTACATAATATTCATCATTTTTAAATGATTTGGAACTCCCCATATAATCATTCATGAACTCTCCTCCATTCAAAAACAAAATCCCCCATTCAATATAATGGAAAACTTTGTGGACAGTTCTCCCCCTTTACACAAGAACAATTTCTTCTCCTTTGATAATGAACCAATGAAACACTATTATAAATTTTTAAAATAGATTGATATATATTCAAATATTTAAATAAATATATAGTTACCATAATTAACTTTAAAATAAAATCCCATGAGGGATTGGGGATCTCTTTCCACAATATATTCGTGAATAGGGTCATATAAAATACTAGAGCCTACCGATGCCTCCAAAAAGCCATTTTGTTGTTCCTCAGTAAGGATATCCTCAAAAAAATATTTTATTTACATATAATCTAATTATATCAACCTTATCCTTAATTAAATGGTATTTAACCTCAATTTTATTTTTTCTTAAAATATTAGTAGTGTTTTTGTTTTGATATCCCTAGATTTTTGAATCTTTTTAACAATATGAGATGATACATACACTCCAATTTATTTCATTGTACACTTTATTGATACCCCCATGGAATATGCATGAGCTAATTCTATGAATTTATGATAATGATGATCAATGAAATATAGTCCTACTTTCAACTTATCGATAAAATTGATGAACTTATGATATTAAAATCACCAACTATGTTGACATTTTGTCATTAACCAAATGACTTCTATTATGATGATATTTGATAGAATAACCCATGTTTCAATATATGATTGACTTATTGATTTATTTTCTTCACTATTAACATGATTATCCCCTTATTAAATCTAGGGAACAAGAATCTTCGAAGGTTTCAAATACTTTATATATTTCTGTGGCAGGTAGTATAGAAATACCACAATACATTTATCGTAATTTATCAAATCCACCCATTTTCCATAAACATTCTTCAAAAACTTCATCTGAGTCATCATTGGAGTTTTCCTAAGCTTTTAATCCCTTATTTAATGCCTTCAACCACTTCCATGATATCTTTTTTTTTTGAGAAACAGAAAAAATCATTTTCATGTTGAATTAATTATAGGTTATGATTCTTTATCCATTAATTCACATATGATCTAGTGTTCCAAATGGCCTCAAGGGTTCCTCCCTGTACACCAGAGGAAATTAACTATTAGTGAGGGACTTTTCTATGCTAGGGGAAGATTTTACCATATAATCAGAATAAAAAATAGATAAAAATGTAACCAAAATATTCATAACATAATTAGAGTATGTATAAACCCATTAAATATGATGTTCTCATAAATTTAATTTGGAAGCATAAAGACTCATGGTGAAACACCCAAACTAATTACCTTATTGTTTGATCCCATAAACAAAATAAAACACAATAACTAACAATAAAACACATGCACACAGACCCTCCTACCTTCCCCTGGCCTTGTACACCTTATCTCTAGGTGAAATCAAGTTGATCTATTCTTATCTACTACACAACCTATGCTAAACCAGAAAGAATACATAAGGTGTGTATAGAAATTCAGGTTCCTATATAGGGTGTTATAAATACACTATAGTAGGGTCTTATTACATTTCCCTTATATACAACATCATATAAATGTATAGAAGAGGAATAAAATAAACATGTCCCATTAGTTCATTTGACATTGTGTACTAACTAGGCCACCATGACTCCATGCACAATAGGTCACCATGTGCTATCTTGGGTACCACAACACCTGGTCAAACCTCTTTTGGTGCTATGCTGGAATCAAAATTTGCATCATGTTTCATCACACCAAATTCCCATCATATATCTAAATACATAATGTAGGACATAATCCATAACATGAATTTTACCTGAAAAAGGAACGGAATTGTCTTTTGGAAAATTTTATAATAACTACCACACTCAAGATGCACCCATATTTAAATATCATCTTTTACCACCTCACTCACAGTTGGGTCCATCCATTCAATCACCTATGACATTTGTACAACATCCCAGTCAAGATAGTACTATTTCTTAATGTCACACCACAACACATCATAGACTGCATCTATCACATGGAGGCCCAATCATATGATATCATGACAACACACCCATACCAAGGACTCTATCTCACCATAGTAGTCCCACCAATTCCACCTCACTCATAGAAACTAAAAACATGTCGCATGATAGACCATTTCACTCATGGGTGTCACAAAAAACACATATATAGAAATCAATCTAACTCACCAAGGTAGTCCTACCTATGTTATCTCACTCATATGGAGAAAGGCCTTGATATCCACCCCCATATCATTTTCTCTCTCATAACACAAATAATGATTGTAAAATAAATCATAGCCTATTAACCATAAAATATGATCACCAATGAAACAACCCTAGTATTATACACAAGATATCGTCTCATGTCATAGTTTATTAAATTTTTCTTGTCAAGGAATCCATTTGAGTCCTCTAGAATCACCTTAGACTATTCTTTACAATACCAACTCAGGTTCATCACCCCTATGTGACACAAAATCCCAAATGCTCATCTTGATTTTTTCCACATTATAAAAGTTCTAATTAACCGTCCAGATAAACATTCCATCTCTATCCTAATGAACCAAAATACCATCCAAGGATAACTCACTCTAAGATCCCATGACATCCCAATAGAATGTACCAAATAATTCCCTCAACTAATGTCTATGTTCTACTACACATCGTATAGGGGTCATATCTCCTCCCAACACTTAGAGGAAACACTTTTCCATCCAAATTGGTATAATGTTAAAGGTATAACCCAACATTCCATTCTCACTAAGCCTAAACCAAATTCAAGTGAGTGTAACTGACTAGGATTGAGATGTATATCCTTATCTCCAACCACAATTAGGTTTAAGCCTCTAATAATCCCTTTTCTTTCCTTAGTAGATCCAACATTGGGTTCCCACGACCCATCATGTATCCCTAGACCTACTTAATATATCGTATCAATTAATTATCACCATATCCCCTTGGAGACATATTATTAATGTGATTAAAACCAGAAAATTTGTTAATGTTGACTTTTCTTGAGTATGAGAGGTGTAACTCTATCCTGTCTCTTTCTCTAGGGTCCTCTTGGTCTATTACTATTTACCCAGTCTCATGACATTCATTTAGGCTTGAACTCTCAAACATAAACAAGCATACAATTAAAATTAAAGGGACCACCTAACATCATCATGGTGTTACCACCCATTCCACTCCCAACAACACCATGTTCAAACCTATCCAAGCATCAAAATTACCTTGGCATCTAGCAATTCCATCAAAACAAAAACATAAATAACCACCCATAGATGTTTTATGGTATATCTTTTACCCCATCGTGATCAGAATACTTACCACTAAATCCCATCCAACTGTATATATCATCCAATTTTATCAAAACCCGAAAATAATACAGTTAAGTGGACAACCTCTAATAAAATGATGAAATACAATGTGTGGTCAAACCCCTAAAACATCATTTATCCACTACACATGAAATTTTTATCAACCATAATCTATTACATCATGATTTAATGGAATTGACATTGAAACATAGTATGAATAAACCAAAATTAGAAATAAACCAAGGGGAACCAAAAATAGATGAAAGGATGAATTAACATTCTTCAACCCATCATCATTATGCACTCCTAATCTCCCCAATCCATAGATAATTGAATGAGGTATGCGGGAGTGTAGAATCACCTAAGAAATTGCCTCTCACAAGAACCCCTCTCCCCAAAATATTGAATGACACCGACCTAAAAAAGTTGTGTTTCCTTTGATTAAGAAGGTTCCACTTGGGTATCAGTAATTTTGTGAAATAGGGTGCTCAAGCCATGAATTCCATATCACTAGAGTATTTCACTATTTGAACCTGGTTCATGACCTGAAATTTTTGAAGCAGAGGAACCCTTCCCTCAAATTTTTTTTAATGGTGTAAACCAATTTTTATGACGTGAATGGATATCCTAAACATCATTCATGTCCTCAACACATCACTCACCCAATTAAATCCATTAATGGTATGAAAACCCCATAACACAATGATTGGCCTACTAGTGCAGGTTTTAGCAGCCCATCCAACTAGTCGGTGCTCTAAAATTGACTCAAACATCTGATACATCTACACAACCCCCGATTAAATATAAAATCCTAGCTTAGTGATTTCTAAACACTATAAAATCTAAATTATGTTCTAGTTATAAAAATAACCCACCCACTAAGAATAAAATAAAATTTCACTGAAAAAAATTATAACCTAAAAACATATAATTCACTACAAACACCCTATAATTGGGATTGTTATCGAAGAGATGTTTTGGTAGTCCTAAAACCACCTCTCCTAATATATCATTTTCATCAATTCACAATTAATATATCTCATTATAAAATGAATTAAAAACATGCTTATACTATGAAAATCCAACCGCCAAACCTAAAATGATTAGATTCTCTCTAAAATCAATTCTCTAGTCCTTGAACCACCCCAACTGCATCCCACAAGTATCTTGTGGGATAGTTTTCACCATACTACAATAAATTTAAAATGAAATTACCAATTATATATTCTCTGTATGAATTTCACAACATCTCTTTGTCACACAATTTGATGCATCACCAATAGCATAATCATATTTCCTTACCTCTCAGAGGCATCATAAGATCATCCGACACACTACACTACTGTCAATACCCAGTTACTTGTGTAATTCTATGAGTGAATAATAAACAACATGAACCATATATCATGATTTTATGTTGAGCATCAGGACACCATAAATCCAAATAACCCTTGGATCACAACCAAAACCACCTCAGGTATGATACCAGAAAATCAAATACATGAAGAATCACATTGAATTCTGAAACTTGTTTCTTCTAAGGAACCAAATAACATTGGATCTTCCTACACATCGATATCATTGTGTCACCTTGACCATCCACTAGTAGAGAAATCACACCCATGACCCTTCCAACAGAATTGTCTTTCACACATGATCGATAATATTATACCAACAATAGAGGCTTCCTTTTCATTTCCCAAAAGAACTAGACACCTATTCTCAAAATCCTAAATTCAATACACTACATTAATTAATGATTGGAAATAGAAATCTTGGGAAAACTTGAGGTCCAACATGTGCAACCGATGTTGTCTATATTTGGACGTACAAAATGCCATCCTCTAATAACCAATGGTGCACTTCCCTCTATATGGATTACCTAACACTAATCCTCAATAACTAACAAAACATGACCCAAAATCATGCCAACTTGACAAAGTACCTGTCAAGAAACAAAACCACACTTCCTCATAATCAAAATCATTTAATCACCACACATATTATACAAAACCTCTTGCCATTATCCATATCCTAAACTATTTTTAATTGACAATCAATCAAACAATTCCATCAAATAACAACTCAAGTGGGAACCACACATACCCAATTATTATTCTTACCTGACACTGTAACAATTTTCCTTAAAATACATGCGAATGGTCATATATCATATAAGAAAAATTGATCCTCAATAAAACAATCATAGGGTTACTCCCATTATCCTATTCAGTCTCCCTTGAACATAATGATTCCACGGTCTCAAACAATGATATTACAAAAAAAATTTCACCCTCCTATGATTTGAGTAAAACTAAACATTGGCTCATGGGAATAAATCCTTGACTGCATCCCACACATGTTCCAACCATAAGCAACATCTCAAGGAACCTCACTGGTAAAAATTCTAGCCACATATTCACCTAATGCGTACGTGTGATTCTAAACCATGATTGTCTACCGATTACCTAGTCACTTTAAATAAATGTGTATCCTAAAAAATGTTCTATGAACCAAGCATGTATGACCCCATAATCTCAACCTTGATACCAGAATCTATTAAAGCACTTAAAATTATGATATTCTAAGGAAATTAATATTACTATCCTTAACCTAATTGTTGGACAATATATGATTAAACAAAAAAAATATATGAGGAAACACTATATTTTTTATTTTAGACACATTAAGTAACTGAGATCCATCCTAATGGACACATGTGCACATTTATAGGTCATTCTTCAAGAATCGAATGCTAGTACTGACCCACTATGGGTCTTTATATGTTTTTTTACACAAAAGGAAATATATATAAACATTACTAGAGATTTTCCTAATCAATATCCAATAAAATTTAAATTAGAGAAAATATCATCGTTAATCTAAATTTAATTCTATAAAAAATTATAATGTAAAATGCTACATAATATATTCTTTACACAATAAACAACTAGACCATCATCACCAATAACACAAAACAATTATAGGTAATATGAGTCCTACATTACATATATGATTGATGGACACATGACACCTGATAAGGGTCCAAGAGAAAAACTGTAAATAAAATCCATGATGAACTTGTATATTTAACAGACATGTCAATCATAACTGCTCAAAAAAAAATATCAATCATATACCCCTGGTAACAAGGAAATCCCAGTAAATAGGTTTTCATGAAACCTCTTCTTGAGGATAGTGAAACTCTAAAACACATTACAAAAACACATGTATACAATATCCCTTAATATTTGGACAAAAAAACATTTTATACCAATTTATTCCGCCCTGACATAGAACTCCCTTCTATGATTGTGTTCCATGTGGCATCAAGTGTACCTCTCCATACCCAAGAGTATACCAACAGTTAATATGGGTGAAATATATCTAATGGAGAGACTATTCAATAGAATAAGAGTGTAAAAATTTGTGTAAAATAACCAAAACATTTGACACATAATCTTTTTATGCATAAACCCAATAAAAACATTGTTATTATAAATTTAATGGGAAGTAATATAGACCCACAATAATATAAAATACACAGTTCTTCCACTTGGGTAATCCTGTATATAATATAATCTAATATAAAAAAAATTGAACACATGAATATTGTCCCTACTATCATCCCCTAACTAGCCATGCCCAATATCAACATTCCATTATGCTACACTAGCCCAATCCAATATACATAATTTTCTCGATGTAAATGAAGACAGATGTTCTATATAAGATATTCATGTTGGGTGTAAAAAATGTATCTCAGTGGGGTGCCACCAATTTCCAATATTATATAACAATGTATACATATATATAGGTGGAATAAAAGAAATATCCCATAGAAGTGACTTTTATGTCATTTGATAACCAGGAAACCATGAATCCATGCATTTCATGTAACCGTACATTAAATAGGCCACCATATAACATTATAATACCTAATTTTAAACCATTATTGATCTACATCATCAACTAATCATATTATAACATTTTTCCTTGTTCCCAAAATTCTTTTAATTACTCAGGTTGTAAAATCATCCATGTTTTAATTGCTATGAGAACGGCATAGTAAGAACTTGTGTCTAAGCTTATAAATCTCCTTATCAATAAATTTGGTTCCACATCCAAATATTGACCAATACTATCTCACTCATGGTTGGGTACACTCATATATTCGTTAATCACATCAAGTATCCATCTCACTCATGGTGGTAACATCATGTATTCTCTCACCATAGTATATCATAGACCTCGTATCACTCATGACGGTCCAATTTTCTAATACTTCCCCCAACACACCCATTACAGACACTTCATCTCACTCAATGCAGTCCCAAAAATCTTATCTCACTAATAATGAGGTGAAATTAGTCCTAATCCAAACCAAATAACTCAGGGTTGGACTCCAAATCATATTCATATTATGAAATCCTCCTCAACATGGAAATTCCACCAACATTATCTCACTCATAGTGGGGGAAGGCATCAAGATCCACACCACCCATAAATATTTTTTAATATTAAATGGAAAATTAATACAATAATAAATAGGGCCCATATACTATCACATAATATTACAAGATTATATATCCTAGTCCTAGGTCTAAGCTGGCCTCTCACATCATAATACATCACATCTCACTTGTCAAGGTATCCACATGGATCTTCATACCCATTTTATTCTCTTCTCAACAAAACTATCTTATATATATATATATATCACTCCTTAGTGACTCCACTTACCTTATGATCATCCCATCATATACACATTAGGTAGGGTCCAATTTTTCATCCAAATAAGTATCCAAACATACTCATGTTACCCTAAGAGATTATCCAATTCTATCTCACATTGAATCCCACATAACATACCGATGATAAGTCATTAAAATTCCCATGACCTGTATTAATGTTCCACATCACATATCCTAATTGATCTATCATCCCAATGCTCATTGGAATCCCCACATCTTCACCCCACATATAATACTAAAGGAATCATATTGAACATGATACTCATCAATCCCCAAAAACCATTTAATATGGTGTCACCCATCAGGTGTGAGATATATGGTCATGTCACTTATCACCACCAGGCCTATGCCACTCATGTTCAGCTAGATAAAAAAAGAACCATTCTAGTCAACCCACTATTCGGCATGAATCTTGATACCTACTAAAGATCTCTCATTTATTCATCTAACACCCATGATAATTGGCAACATGGTCTCTTGGCTTTCCTAACCACCCAATGTGGAACAATGAACTTTTCTAATGAATAAGAGGCTAAATTCCATTAAATATAATTTTTTACGATGATCTAAGACCCTAAATTTCTACATATTCTCATGTATTATATCTAGAAAATAAAAAAAAATACATAAATAATCATTATACTTTATATTAATGGTTTCACTAATATCCATTATGGTTGTATCACAAAATCCATTTTCTATAACACCTTGGTTAACCAAACCCAATATTCAACATACCTCTAGGAACTGAGAATAATAATCACACTAAATAATTAACCAACCAATCATGAAAGGTTCATGGAATACCATCATCACCATCCCAAGGAAAATATATAGACACCAACACCTAAACAACCATCAGTTTCAACCAACTTCATCAATATATATATATATATATAATTTAGGTAATCATGTTACTTATCATGAAATGATGAAATACATTGGGTGGTCATCTTCCTACGACTGATTATATCCACCACACACGAAATTATAATCATACATGGTTCATTCATACATGATTAGGAGGATCATAAACCAAAACATAGTTGGATTCACACCAAATCAGTGGAAAACCAATGAAAACAAAAAATATATGAAATAAAATATTGACATACCTAAAAATATCATTAGAATGAACTAATAATCATCCAAATGCATATTTAATTTATGGATGGATCTATGATTGGAGAATCAGCTAATAAATGAAATCTTATAATCTCCCCGTTGAATTAAATCATAAAAATCCTTGACAAATAAATAATAGATTTTATTTTATTAATTACCCACCCATGAATAATTCATGGTAGGAACTTAGGGGTCAATAGTGTTAATACGAGGCGCCTGTGCATCTAAAAACTCTTGAACATCATTGAAAACCAAAAAATTTCAAAGATGAGGGACAATTTACTCATCCAAATCCATTCATGTTGTGAACCATGGTTCAAATCATAAATAGATGTCTATAAATATTATACACATCCTTAAATACCCCCCCCCCACAAAATTAATTCATGCAGTAAATTATTTATTGCATTGTGAATGTATTAATGTTATAGTTTTTAGTATACAATACACTTGATCACCACTTGGACAACCATATAAACAGCTAGGACATCTATTATGCTTAAAAACCTTTCTAAAAAACACAATTTAATGATGTAAAAAGACCCAAAATCCCAATTTGAGACCCATATCTCTAAAAAAAGACTCCACAATCTAAAAATTCAATTACCATATCAAAATAAAAACCTAAAAATTTTTGGTTTATTACAAAAGATATGGAAAATTTCAATTATCCTATAATTGAAATTTTAAATTTAAACTTATTTTTTAAAAATATTTTCTATTGTGGATATTTTTATTCACTAAAAATAATAACATCTATATAAATGATCCACATAATCCAAATATCATTTTATTTCATGATAGTGGTTATGATGAACTATGCCTATTTGTAATATGATATACTTTTGATATTGATCATGTTGGGATTACAAATCTATTGGTGCTTCTTATAGGATATATACTTCATTATTCAACTGGAACACCTTGTTATCCTCTTCATCTATAAGAAATCCATTTAGTTTCTAAATTTTTACCTATTATTCAAATAATCCATTCTGGAATAAATATTTATAATCCATTTGAGACAACATAATGTTTTTTTGTATGTCCATGGTGATAAATTATCAAATTATTTCTAACTGAGCTACATGTGAAAATGTTTTATCCACACAATTACCATTGATTTGGGAATATTATTTTAACATTAGTATCAATTGATATCATGTCACCCTTCCATATTTTTTTATCATATTTAAAAAAACATGGGTCCAATAAAATTATTGTCCTTCAGCCTTGGAACAACTTCATGTGTTTGGTTAATTACAAATTGGGAATGATCATTAGGCATATACATGACCAAATTTTTTCCATATGTTTCCTATTAAAATATTTTAAAAAATGCATGTTATAAGAGTGGTGGTTTCTAATGGTCTTTCATTATTCAATTTTGAACTGGATTCATATAGTCACATACTATATTTCATTCAAAAAAATTCATCTCTACTACTTTTTATATTTAATATTTTTAATCCAGATTTTTTTTAGATTCAATGTCTATTTTTGAGTCTTCTTACAAACCTATCATACACCCTTGGACTAGTAAAATTATTATTATTTTCCTCCAGGATTTCACCACTTCTTTATTTATTCTTATCACTAGTTTGAAAAACTAATAATTCCCAATAATAGTAAAACCTTTCATTTCATCAAATTACCCCCATAATTTTTATATAATTCACATTCCTTTCATTTAGATAAATATACAAGGATTATTCCTTCATACTCATTGTCTTTAATCTTCTAAGTCTTCTAATTTTTAATAATAAATCATTTATTTCTAACCACTCATATGTATTTGAGTATTAGATTCTCCTCTACCATAAAAAATTGGGGTTATTTTAATAATTAATAAATAAAAATTCTATATTATATATATAATAAAAAATTAGCAGCTCTTCCATTAATAAGTCTCTAGTAGATTTTTCTTAATGAAATTTTCTCAAGACAAGTTATTGGTAATATAGTTTATTCTCTCAATGGCACTGTTTTGTCAAAGAGTCCCCACAACTTATACCTGATTTCAAATTATAATTCCTTCATGATATTGTTTACATTTTTATCAGTAACATCTGTACTATTCAAATTTTAGAACATCATAATTTTCACACCAACCATCTTCTCTTGTAATGTTTGATACTGAGTAATATATTTAAACACAAAGAAAATATATGTAATAATCAGATGTAAATCCATCATAATATAATGCTTTTCAAAAATATGATGTAATACCTTTTCATTCATATATTTTGGTTTTATGTTCCCATAATCATCCCTATATCATAATTCATGAATTGTTGTGTATTTGTTATTCCTTATATTTTAAATCATATGAATAATATTTTCCATTTGATAAGTATCACATCGGTGAATATAAATACATGATATGATAGGGGATTTATAGGTTCCTTCATTATTGACCATGTAATCCATGTATTGTTTCCCAAATGGAAAAGTATTTTTTGTCATAAGGGGGATTCTTCTTATTTTGATAAAAAACGAATTTACTCATCAAAAATAAGGTAATGATTTCCCATGGTATACATTTATTTACAAATAGTTGATCCAATATTCCATTGATAATACATATATTTATGTTCAATCTCTTAGAATTTTCTAAGTCACATAATTGACATACACTATGTAAATTATGACTGAGACATTTAGCTATAAAGACTTCAATGCATCATAGGTCATCTCAACCTATATTGTGTTTCCTAGAACCAATGTTATTAAACCCCTTATCATTTCCAAATTAAACTACTCCATCTTTGTCATATTTTTTCTATTTTATAATACCATTATTTTTGTTCATGTAAGAGGTGAAAATACAATCCAGAATCCATGTCATGTAGTAATATTTCACATTAATGTAAATTTTATTGAAATTTTCGGAAATAGATTTTCCCTTATTAGAAAATATGCATTTATTAGTTTCCTTTTAAGGTAATGAAACTTGTTCCACCTTCATCTCAATTTTCTCTTCCCAATCCTGCAATGTGGCTAAACTATTATGACTTTGTAGCCTTCTAGATGATGTTTCTAATTGATCTAATTTAATTATTTTGGTACTCCATTTTCAAATACCATTATATTATTTAGGTAAAATTAACTTTTATGTTTCCATTACCTTCTAAATTAAATAAATATTTCCCTTAAAAATATCAATTATAAAAATTATTACTCAACTATTTTAGATTTTCTTGATCTTTGAATTTCATTTTTAATATTGAAGACAAAAACGGTATAAAACTTATATTTACACAATACTGTCAACCAATTTTTTGTTTATTATAATGTGTCTTCGTCATTAAACATGTGTTTATTTGGGTCCTTTGAGTGTTACGTAATATATCTTCTTCGATGGTTGGAGTTCTTTCACTTTTTCATTATCATATAATTCATATTTACATTTATAATTCCACTAATAGATATTAATATTTCATTGAACTACAACACTAGTTGATATAAATCCATAATCTCTGTTTATTCCTTATCTAGCTCATAACCTTTGTTCATGGCCTACACATTCAGATATCACGATGTTATACTGGGAGATATTAATTTTATGTTGATCAAAAATATTTCATCAAAATCCATGAAATTATTTTATTGTTATTTAACTATTTTGATAATAAAATTTACTTAATTGGTTGATTAATCTATGATTATGTACTTCTCATCCAATTTGAGATTTTAAGTGTTCACTTTTTTCATATTTTCAAATTTTTACATTTTGACTCATTATTATACATGTTTACCTCACAGTTATTTTCTAGTTATTTCTATATGTTAAACATGGAATCATGTACATGATGATTATCATTCTTGGTGTTTTCCCTATAAATGATTATTTATACATGAGAATCATAGATTTTAGCTTTAAGGTAATCTCTTCCCTATAATCCATCACCCTCAGCATCATTTTGTTTTTCTTGTGTCTCGTCTACGAAATCCACAATAGATTATTCACCAATGTGTATTCTATCCTTAACATTATTTAGATTTGTTTAATTAGAGATATCAAATTATTTTTTAATTAATGTTCTTTGTATTAATTAATTTCCATTATGGTTTCATTTTTTTAATTCCTCTGAATGATTTCTTTATGGGTTGTTCTTACCCATCACCATGCTACCATTTCACAGGACACCTAGAAAAAAGGTGCCTAACTTATATAAAATTAAATAATGTTAGTGGAATCATTCCCATGAATTTATTTTATCTTCTTTTTAGTTTAGAAGAAAGTAAAATTAGTAACATATCCACCTCTTCTTCCCTAGGTTTCTCTTGGAATCAAAATTTCACAATTTTCATGAATACCAATTATATAAATATATCCTTCAATATTGACTCATTATCATTTTTCCTTATCTTGTATGCAATGATAATGTTATGGATATTGTCCAATATCAGTCCTATTGAAATTTTTCATCATGTAACAAAGAAATAGTGTTTAAATATAGAGGTAATCTTTATTGTGTTTTTTTAACAATTTTGATATTTTTGAGGATATCTCTGTGTTATATTATTAAAAAACCAACTTCACTATGTTTACATCTACCCATATCATGAATAACAAGAATTCATGGTTAAATAATTTATCCCTTCTTATTCATAAAAGGATGTGGTAAACCCTTGTGGCTAAAAATCATCTCACTAATAGGTTTTTATTCCTTTCAACTATCATGATTCAGTTCCATCCATCCCTTACATAATGATTAGCCTAAATGTTACTTCCCTTGCAAATATGTGCCCAAAATTATAAATCTCCCTTCTGCAGTTCACTGACACTTCATCACTCGTTCATCTATAGTTAGTGGCTCATTTAGAATTGATATTCTAAATATTTATCACATTTAATAAATTTATATAGGGATTTTGGGATTTAAAGAATACTTTTATGGTAGGGATTTTGGACTCCTAGAACATTTTGACCCAATTTGAATCAGTATATGATTTCACATATTGTTCGTCTAAAGAAATGTGGCCATCAATAATAACTTCTCTTCCATTTTTTAGTAGTCTTATGATTCCCACATGAACCGAGATACCATAGTATTTCCTATATGGGTTAGATTATAGGGGGTTACCATTACCTTTATTTCCTAGATATTAGTATATGCTAAAAAGTATTTTTTTAATTTTATATGTATTTTTGTACGATCTATGATCAGTTCAACCCATTGTATCCCTCATTTTTGTGGAAATTGATGTGTCTAAATTTCCAACTGAATCTGTTTGGATTGATGTTGAGGAGGAGTTTTAATTTTCCAAGATGGTTTATTTATAATCTTTTATTGATATTTGTTATCATTAAAATTGATTATGTCAGCTATTCTTGGTATTTCATCGTGATCCGATGTGGAATCCTTTTCATAAAGGTATCCCCTTATAGCATTTACAACTGGTCTCCATGAAATCAAGAATAGTCCATCCCCAATTCTTCATATTATTAAATAGAATCCCCATGCTGGTAAGGCTTTTTCTCCAATATAAATTTTGGTGATGGGTAGAAGTTCCCTTCCCCTGAGTCTTAATGGTACAATTTTTGGGACTTGTACATCTTATACAGATGTGATATGTCCTAGATCAGCATGACAAAGAGGATATTATATGTTATACTTCTACCAACTTCAAGAGTCATTTAGTGGAGTAAATTATAAAATAATAGAGTAAAAATATATCTAAGAATCTAACACATACTTAAAATTAAGGTAATTTTGAATAGATGATCATTTATAGAAAATTTAGAAAAATAATGTAAGATCACTTCCCCTCCTCAAATGGAGAGGACAGTGGCATAGAGAATTCCTCTTAATACAATTTGTAGAATAGTTTTGAACTATTATAATATTATTCAAGGGAAACAATGAATCTATTTTATATAATACTATAATTATTAAAATAAAATATATAACATATCTATGTAATGAATAAAGAGGATGGACCGATGTTACATTGACATGTAGTAGGAATGGATGGGCCGGCTAGAGAATCTAAAGGGGTTGAATCCTAGACCTCCTTTAACTATGATAAGGAAAAATGGATAGTTATGTTCTTATACTCTAGTTTAAATAATATGAATAAGGTATCATTTATTTAGTGCAATATCTAGTCAATAAAAAATGAAATATATTTTTCTCAGTGAGTATTAAGACATACCCAAACTGAAGACTGCTATATTGGAGGGTAAATCCATGGGATCTATGTCTCAATATAAATAAACAAGTAATATTGAGGAAATATTAAAGTATTTAATTATTCAAAACAAGAATAAAATTGGAGTTTATATAGGAAGTATATAGGAAGAATCTAATAATCTCGACACATATACCAAGTATAGACTTGAACTCATTGAGCGAAAAGTTCAAAAGGATATGTCCACTATAATGAATGGGTTGATTGTATTTTTAAAATATATAGGAAAGTAAATCCATTTTAAATATATTTTAGAAAAACTAAATGATAATGATTATAGAACCAAAATTAAAGGGAACACTAATATACGTGGTCACCCTATGTTATCTGTGGTAGATTTGTATCATTCAGGGCACACTAATGGGGAGATGTTGGAATAAGTATTCAAAATGAATGCCACTCTAGAGGAGGTCTGTATAATTTAGACAAGAATGATTTTCTCAACACCTTAAAGGAAAAATAGGACTATATAAATTCCAAAACTAAAAAGTTGATTCATAAATTTAATAAATGTAGTTTAAGTATAAAAGAATACATAAATATATGTTACATGATAGTTTCTTTTATTGAGTATCTCATTCATGAAAAAATGTGATAGAATGATTATTCTATTGAGTAGAGTTTATATATAGTTCATAGTACAAAAAAACCTAAAAAATTCACAAATATTTGGTTGTATCCATTCAGGTTTAATTATGTACTATTTTTTTGTTTTTGATTAACCCCTAAAATTGGGTGTTATTGAAAATTAAAACTAATTTATTTGTGATGTGGATATAACTAAGTCCTTTCACATCTTCCATAAGAATGTTCACCGAGTCAAATAAGGATCCAAGTAGAATATTTGATATTTTTATTACATCTTCATTAAAATTCCATAAAAACTAAAACAAAGCTTCTCAATCTTTTTAATCATGTTCATGAATATTGAGAATGTTCTCCCACTTAGTATGATTACATTCATAATAAATACCATTACTGTAAATGGGGATATCAAAATCTCCCCATAATGCATTAGTTACTTTAACATCAGTATCCACCTATATATGATTTCTAACATATATGGATCCGCTATCCTTATAGTCATGATTTCATGAAAATTAATAATGTATTAATCCACCCCCAATGGTCAAAAATATAGTTTTAATCAGTTATCCCATAAAAATGCTGATTAAATTAAATATAATAATTTTTAGTTCTCTACGAAGAACTGAACACTTATATGGGGAGAATAATTAGTGGTTTACATTCAATAAATTATTTATTTTTAATTTAAACTCTTGAACTTGTTATATTTCTCAGTCCACTAAATGATATCTCTTAATCTAACTTATTGTGTAGTAGTAAAAAATGAAAAGAGATAAATATTATTTAAAAGGTACAGCATTGAAAGGCCCACTCATCTCCATGTTGGTTATAGAGACCAACATTGATTCTATTCACTATCTAGATAGGTGAATACAACTTCTTATCCATCCAATTTAAAATTTCTTCACAATAGGTTAGACAACATAATAAATAAACTCTATAATTGATTACGCACCAAAATTAAACTATTTTTCTAATTGATTAGATACCTCAATCACAATCCATTGGTTTTTAGTTAGATACTGCAACTACAAAATTCTTCATCAGTTGATCAAATGCTAGAAAGATCTTCTTAATATATTGTATTCCTCCATAATAATGATGGAAGTCTCTTCTGTAAAAGTCTTCAAGGACTTCAACAAATGTATTAAAAATTTTGTGGACCTTGAAAATAATTTTAGATATTAAATCATTTGAATTATCTACTTCATATTATTAGGTATGTGTAACCACATTTTTCAAGAATTTACCAACTTTGGATCTCTCTCAAAATTCTTCTTTCATAATGGAAATAATTACTCTCAAAATGATCATACAATTTTTTCTAATTATTCCTCACCTATATGCAGATATTTATACAAAATATGTGGTGTATGGTGATATTTATTAATTAAATGACTTTAATCTCAATTTAATTCATCGTTAAATTTTTTTTATAAATAACTACATTTCTTTCTCTTTAAAATAATAATTCTCAGTAGTTATATGTATTATATTTCTAAAACCAAAAATCCCATAAATTGTGTGTATTATATCTATTCATGAATAATTTTTTATTATTTTGAAATCCATTCTATATTTATAATTTCTGATACACCTAAGAGATAGGGGTTTCCTCTTCTTCAGGTGTCTTAGTAACCATATGCAGCACTACATTCATGCAAGTAACTATCCATTCAAAAATATCAATGTTTTTAGGATTCATGTTTCTATATACGACATCCTAATAATAAAATATCTATATTTTTGAAATATCCATAAACAGATAACTAACATAGGTTCTTTATTTATTCTTTATGACATGGGTATGTGATCACCCATGGATCACAAATTTGTGCATGAATCATACATATTCATGTAACTCATCACCTTTTCTTACTATATTGTTGTAAATACCAATGACACTCTGGTTCTTCATTTCTTATCATAGATAAGAAAACTTCTATGGTTCACTATAACATTCATTCATTATACATGATAAAAGAAACTCATAAAACATTCCCGATGGTTTTTCTGTTTTCATGTTGCAGACAACTACAACTTCTCATTGAATGGCCTGAAGACTCAAACTTCTCCATTACCCAAGAGACTATGGTTTTTATTTCTTCACGCAATGTATTCATTTTTAATGACAATTTATTCTCATCAGGTGGCCTCATTCGGTTTTCATGCATGTATTGTGGATATGAATGCATGAACCTTTTCGATCATACCTATGTTATTAATCATAATAATTTGCTTTTTCTAAATAATCTTCTTCATAAAGAATCCATCATGCCTCATAGATTTATCATTCAAGTATGTAATTACATGAATAAATTTTATAATCCTTCATTGGATCTTAGCTTGATCATAGGAGATCAATATTGCCAAAAAAATTTATTTCCATGATATTGAACTTTATGTGTTCAGAAATGAGTTCCACTACTCATGAATGGTTTACTATCCTTACTGAAAGCATCCTCAAACATTTCAAAAGGAAGATAACCAGATTTGGATAAATCGAACAACACTGATCATCTTGGTCAGATGGACTTGAAATGCGATTATATTCTTAAATTATGGAATATTAACCACATGATTGCTTCCCAC
Source organism: Viscum album (assembly GCA_963277665.1). Classification (NCBI taxonomy): domain Eukaryota; kingdom Viridiplantae; phylum Streptophyta; class Magnoliopsida; order Santalales; family Viscaceae; genus Viscum; species Viscum album. The sequence goes on from OY728164.1 coordinate 94,265,354, forward strand.
ATCGATAACATGGTTGGAATACTACACCATTATTACATTCAATATCCCTTTAGCCCTCCTAAATATTTTATTAGGGTCTACTTCCAAAGCCCTCCGGAACCAACCCATGCCAAATCCATCTACCTTTGTGTCAACCCACACTCTTAATTTTCTAATACTCCCATGGGATCCAAGTGATTATGCTCTTTTGTGAGCCTCTACCACCAACAGGCTTGACCAGGCTAGATCCAAACATGGTGGACAATGTTCCCACATATTCCCCTGGTTGATCCTTTCCATGGAAATCATGTATGTCATCATCATTTTTATTAAACTCTAAAAATATATTACCAAATAATTTCATATAATATATTCTCAAGCCATAATTTTTTCAAAAACACCACAAACACTAACATCCCATTACCTCTACTTTCCATGGTATTTTTTCAAATCATCTTAGATTCATCATGAAATAATTTTTCAATTGCAAGACATTCAAAAATTATTCTTTATGAAATTATATTTTTCATGTAATTCTTAATTAACTTTAATTCAATTATTAAACATTTATTTTTCATATACATATTACTTCCTCTTTTTAAATTCATAAAATAATCATTTCTATGTTCTTCCACATATTGAAAACAATTTGAAAAATTCAGAGAACATTTTATTGGAATTCGATATCACTTCAAATATGATTAGGGTTATGTCATGGATAATTTCTAAAGTGGTGCATCCAATTCCATTAAATGAATCCATAAAAATTCTTCAAGAATCACCACTTCATCATCCAACACATGTTGACTTATTGAATTCAAATGAAACCTATGCTCAATAATCTCAAACATTGTATTTTGTGCTCAATATCAACACATACCATTCAAGTAAATATATAAAGAAACTATTTTCCCCAATATTGAAAAAAATAAAAATTATAATTATGGGGGTTTTTATCTCACCTTTCTCTAAAAAAATGGAATTCTCCATTATTTGAAAATATCATAATCAATTAAAAGTTCATAATGATAAAAAATGGTTATTTTAAATACCCATCAATTGCATGTAATTTTTTTAAAAATAAATTGGAATTTTTCGTGTCCATGAAAATTGACAGCGCCGGATTCCAAGGCCCAGAGTGCCTGAAATCAATTTCTGAACTTTATTACAGGTACGTTCAGTAAACGTGTGAGTGGGATTTTTCTAACTTCTAAACCGGTACTCAGAATCGAAATATGAGGGCACCGTTGAACTCGCAGCACCGGTATTATTTAAGATGACTTTCACCATGACAATAATTGGTCGAGTGTGAAAGATAGTTTTTGGGTTTTTCGTGTATGAATAAAATAAAAATAAAAATGTATGAAATTATTATTTTTTATTTGCAACACCCAAGTGGTTGTTGGGAAGAGAAGTCTACCAGAACTAAACCACCATGTTAAAGTTGAGGTGTGGGGACCACCATACCAAAACCTCTCATGAGAGGTTGTGGTGGTGGGGACCACCCGAACCATAACACTCCATTAGAGTTTATGGTGGTGAGGAACACTTGGGACTAAACCCCCTTTAATTGAGAGAAACTATAAACCCCCCACATTAATGTGGAGGATCCTCTTGAGCATCCTCCACATTAATTGTGCCAACGCATATACCTTTAACTGTACCAACTTAGTTAATTGGATTTCCCCCTTTTTAAATTATGTGACAACGTCGTTGGAATTTAGGAAGGTTCCTAATAAATGAACCATCATGAATTCCACGATCATTACATACCTACCCCCCACTCATATATATATATATATATATGGAGCTTGGGAGGAGGATTTGGGATGGCTTCAGCAAGTGAAGAAGCGCTGGTAAAGTGATGTGACGCCCAACACATAGAGGATTCTGCTTTTCAATGAAGAATTTGTACTCCAATGAAGAATGCGATCCCCAATGAAGAACACCGACCTCCTTCAACCTTCTTCCCTGGGAGTTCCTCCAATGTGGGATGTCCTCATCTACGATGAACCAACACACCTGCTCGGGATTAGAGGTTTGTCGCGGACACGATGAATGACATCAACATCACCTTCTTCCCTCCCATTTGACATATCAACACGAAGTAGGGGGTTTATTTGTGTGATAATACATTCCTTGTTTTCTTTTTTGGTTTGGGAAAGAATTGTTGCGGAGGTTGTGAAATTTAAATTTCATCGTTATTCTTTCTTTTTATGCCAAATGCTACCACCATAAAGGTGGAGGGTGTGAGCCAAACCAACATGGCCCGACCCCTCAGTCGTTCTTCCTTGGTATAGTCTTCGAAATGGTGGAAGGCAATGAAGGCGAAGAACGCAACGAAGCCACCACCCACGGCAACCGTGACTCATGTCTCCCCCACGGTGCTCCGCCTTCCTGGATGAACTGGCTCACGCCCCTCGCGGTGCCCCGGCTGAATAGGCCCACTCCCTTGTGGCAGCCCAGCCGAACCGGCTCTTGCCTCTCGCGACGCCCCCGCCAAACTGGCATGCACCTGTCACGGTTCCTGGATTGAACCGGCCCCACACCCAAGCAGCTCCCCCGCATCCGGGATGCCCTATGGCCCCCGTAGGCTCTACGGCCCCTTGAGGGCCTCGCGGCCTGCCGGACCTCCAAGTGGACCGGGACACATCAACGGTCAGGCCTGACCTAGCGGGTCAGGTCGGGTAGACACGAACTGTGTCGACCCATACCGGGCCAGGTCGGACTGGACCCGGGCCCACTACGACCCTTTAGTATCTTTTGGACATAACATTGGTACCCAATGTCCATTTGATGAACCATAAACGGTGCTGGAAATCTTGTAGTTAGATGGTCCCATTGAGTATACTCTATTGGTATTTTGGTTTCAAATGGGAAATGGTCTGGTCGGATCGAGATCGAATCCAGTCAGGCCCCTAGGACTAAATGGGTAATATCTCACAGACCAGGCGTTCATTTAATGCACCATCTATTGTGTTTAGAATCATATGAAGTGGCAGACCTTTGAGATACTTCTTACTGGGACTTCGTGACAGTTGGAGTATCGAGTAGTATCTCATGGAGCAGATCCTCTCAGAGATTAGCGAGCATAGTATGGAGACCTAGTTGCTAGCTCAGCCCTGACGACTGTTGACTGTTTCAACTTGGAGTGACTCGACTAGTCCAGTGGGGAGCACTTTGGTGTCTCGACAGACCAAGAGTGGGTTGTGCCTTGGTGTCACAGAAGACCCACGGTAATCGACAAGAGTATTACCTTAGCAGGCTATAAGGGGGAGCGCGCATGGTGATGTGGCAAACCCCTGGTGGGGAGCACACTTTGTGATTTAGCAGATCCACAGTACTCAATCAGAGGAGTACCTCAACAGTCCAAGGATATTGGGAAGCATGCTTGTTATCGGGGCAAGACCATTGTACTCTATAGTGGAGGAGTTCTCTTGGAGGAGTGGTTTTGACAATTGACTGGGTATATTAATTGATAAAACCCCTATAATATATTCCTAGTTTGAGCTGAGTCTGTTTTTCTATGTTTTCCTCATGAATGAGATAGATCACTTCATAACATAGGTATATGTATGGTAATATACCTAAGTAGGGTTATCTCGTAATTTCATTATTTGGGGTTTATCCTTGGTGGATTTTGTGAGACCTTGAGGTTCTCAGGTTCCCTACTGAGTATCGTTATACTCATCCTGCATGGGCTATGCCAGCACCTTGTTGTGTTGGATGCAAACGATGGACATCACTGACTGAGGCTGAGAGTACCAGGACCGGATGCTACCGCGGGGTGGACCATACATTGCGTTGGTACACAGAGGAGATGGTCAGAAGTGGAGTCCTGAGGAGGTGATCTGTTCCTACCCTTTAGGAAGGAACCCCAGAGGATGGCCCATTAGTTTTATTCCCTTATCTTTCAGTTTTATTGTATCACTATTGTACTTGTACTTTCTAGTTGGCCTTGTATTAATGCCCCTTTTACTTTCAGCACTATTTTGTTATATAGTTTACTTGGTGTTTCATCCAACTGTGTTCTTGCTTGTGTGTGTGTTTACAGGTTATAAATGCAATGCCTCTCCAGTTTTAGGGTATTATTTATTTGGTGCTAGTCTCCAACCCCTGTCCTATGGAAGGCGGGCTTGGGGTAGTCACAACACGGGCCCCGGGGTACGGGTCATGAAAAATTGGTATAAGAGGATTTGGTTCTAATGCATAACTTAGGACTCTGATCTTTTCTATGAATCAGTATTGTAAAGTGTATTGGGTGTGGTTTTCAGTTCAGGGAGTCCACTGTTGGTGCGGCGGTCGCCATATCCATACACCAGGACCCTGAATTTTGATTTCTAACTCAGTGCAAAAAAACACTGATTGCGTGTGTGTTTTCAAAAGTTTTATGTAGGTCAGCTCACCAGGTTATGTCACTAGGTATAAATTTTAACCATAGCACACCTATTTCTATTCATGATGCTTCCACATAGATATATGGCTAGAGTTCGGAGACTTTTATGCACTGATTGCCTACTAAGTGATGAGGCATGGGTGCAGGGACCTATTCTTGTAGATTCATCAGTAGAGGATCCAACTGTACCTTTCCCCATTGTGCCACTGATGCCACAAGCCCCAGAAACTGATGGTTCATGCCACTTGAGTGTGTTGCATGAGTTCCAGTGCCATAGGCCACCCATGATCAGGGGAGAGAGTGACCCCCAGGTGGCTGAGTATTGGTTGGAGGCTGTGGTGAGAGTCTTCCGACTCGTAGGGACAGCAGCCGATCTCATCGTGATCCTTTCCTCCCTCCTTCAATATAAGGCAGCTGGAATATGGTGGAGCATGATTCTGTAGGTCTAAGACGAGGTGACTCTTCTCTATAGGGACTTCGAGAGCATGTTTTTGGCAGATTTTATCCCAGAAACTCTTTGTGAAGTGTGCATACAGGAGAAACTTCATCTGCAGCAGGGCAACATGACTGTAGCTCAGTACTTAGTGAGGTTCACTGACCTCTCACTATACACCATGGATATGGCGTGAGACCCATTCTTTAGGGCCCGAACTTTCGAGAAGTGACTTAGGTGGGGTATCAGGGATTTATTGATCTCACTTAGAATCCTGACGCTAGTGGGGGTGTTAGAGAAATCCCTCTTAGTGGAGAGTTTCCTTGCTGAGTTGACATCGTTAGTGAGACCCACTACCAGGCATCACGTAGCGGAGTCTTCTGAAGCTGGCAGCATACAGACATCACAGAGGACTATGAGGACCATACCTACAGGTGGAAAAACGCATGACTCAGGATCAGTTGTACAGGGAACCCGAAGCAGAGACAGACACACCAGGAGCGGGCATTATTACTCATGTTCCAGGCAGGGCCACAGGTCTCGTGACTTTTTGAACCGTCATTCGGATGATCAGCAAACGGTCAAAGGACCTCCCAGGTAGAGACAGAGGTTCAACTGAGGGAGTCTGTAGGGATCAGGCGGACGTGGTAGAGGAGCTGGTTGTGCAGCTGGTGGTGGGAGAGAATTCAAGTTGTTACCACCAATACCACCGAGAGGTCCACCCCGACTGTAGTGAGCAGGTGGATAGGGGAGATCTCAGCTCCCAGTAGCTAAGCCTTATGATCATGGCACTCCGTAGATGATACAACGTACGATCTGTTTCTACTACACCTTAGTCTTCATACTTATAGAAGAGGCGCGAGTAATTATTTTATTTTCACTGCCCTCATTTAGAGCTCGTAGATTTCGATGAATTCATTGGCTCGATTCTTTTTTATGGAGACTTTTAAGGGAACTGATTCAATGATTACGCACTGGTTACGGCAGTGTCAGCTTACTCTAGGAGGCGAGAGAATCAGCTGGGATCTCTTAGTAGCAGCGTCTAGGCCTTACAATTTCATATTGGGAATAGACTGGTTATCCACAGTCAATGATGAGATTGACTGTATTAGGTGAAAATTGTTGTGTTTCTGCATAGATGGGACTAGGTTTACCTTCACCGGCAAAAAGGGTGCCTTTGCAGCGTAAGATGGACTTTCTCGGAAGAGATTGCAACCGATCACTCATCAGTTGGCTAGCCTTACCCTCAGAGCTGTTGATGTGGAGAGTTTGTGTTATCCTGTAGTGGTGGACCAGTACATAGATGTTTTCCTTGATGATGTCCCAAGTCTACCTCCTCACAGATAGGTGGACTTTTACATTGACTTGTACCCTAGTAATGCATCGATATCAACTCCATCATATCGGATGGCTCCTGCAGAGATTCGTGAGCTATGGGTATAATTGGAGGACATGCATTGGAAGGGATTCATTCAGTCCAGTGTTTCTCCCTAGGTAGCCCCAATTCTGTTCACCAAGAAGGCAGACTGCAGTTTGAGGATTTTTTTTGACTATCGATGCCTGAACCAGGTCACCGTGAAGATCAAGTACCCACTCTTGAGGATTTACAACCTCTTTGATCAGCTGAACAGAGCACATTGGTTCTAGAATATAGACCTCAGATTTGGCTATCACCAGCTCATGGTACGAGATGAATATGTGAAGAAGACATCCTTCAGGTGTTGGTATGTCCACTATGAGTTCATGGTTATGCCTTTCTGTGTAACCAACACTCCTATAGTGTTCATTAGACTCATGAATAGTATCTTCATCCATACCTTGATTTCTTTGTCATATTCTTTATCGACGACATTATGATTTACACAACTACTGAGGTAGATCACGCCTACCATTTACGTGTAGTACTGGGCACACTCTGAGAGAACCAACGTCATGGTAAGCTCTAGAAGTACCTGTTCTGGATCTGAGAGGTTCACTTTTTGGTACATGTCATCTCATAGGCTGGAGTTTATGTGGATCCATAAACGATTTAGGAATTACTTTCCTGGGAGCCACCCAGGACTGTGACAGAAGTATAGTGTTTCTTGGTTTTGGCTGGATACTATCGGAGATTGGTGCCAGATTTATTTAGAGTTATAACACCAGTATCATCCATGAAAATGAATGGGAAACCCTTTGTGTGGTCAGAGATATTCCAGAAAATATTTTAGGAGCTACGTCAGAGGATGACTAGGGCCTCTTTCTTGAGGCTTCCAGAGGAAGGCGTAGGGTACGTAGTCTACTGCGACTCATCAGGGACATGACTTGAATGTGTCCTGATGCAGGAGGGAGCATTGATTGTATATGGATCTCGATTGCTGAGACAACATGAGAAGATATACTCTACCCATGATGTTGATTTAGCAGCAGTAGGCTTCTCTTTGAAGCTGTGGCGACACTATCTGATGGGTGAATATTTTACCATGTACTCTGGTCAAAAGTTTCTCAGTTATATCATCTCTCATAAGGACATGATCCCAATATATAGATGTTTTCTTGAGTTCCTCCCGGGAAATAAATTCAATATAGTTTATATTTCTGGGAAGGGAACGTTGTTTCAGATACACTCAGCAGGAGGTCCGTTAGAGAGCTGCTTGGTGAGGCAACGGAGTGGCTGACCACATTGTAGACATCCTTTGTGGAACGTGATGGAGTGGCTTTTCTTCAGTCTCATACAGTCACTCCCCAACTTCTTCAGCGATTCAGGGAGGTGCAGCGTGGGGACACTAATAGCGAGGCTCGACATGCTCAGATATCTACAGGGCATGCACCTAATGGATTTTCTAAAGATGGAGAGTACTTCATCCTCTTCAGAGGGAATACCATGGTAACAGTGTCACTTCATGAGGAAGTGTTGAGGTTGATCCACACATCCCCTCTAGCAGTACATCCAGGAGTGGAAAGACGTAACAAGATCTCTGATTACAGCACTGGTGGTCGGGAATGAAGAAAGTAGTTGCGGAGTTTGTCTCTCAGTGCCTCACTTATCAGGAAGCGAAGGCGGAGCATCAAGTACCAGCAGGCTTGGATTATCTTTTAGTGGTCCTAGAGTGGATGTGGGATGGGATATCCATGGGCTTCGGGATAGTACTTCCATGTACATCTAGGGGACATTACTCTATCTAGTTGATCATTGACTGACTCACCAAGTCGGACCACTTCCTACCGATTGGAGAGAAGGGTTCAGTAGAGAGAATGGTATGCCTCTATGAGTAGGATATTGTGCGAATACAAAGAGTACATTGGATGATTGTCTCCGAAGGTGACGCACATTTGCCTTCCTGGCTATGGAATGGGTTGCAGGAGGCTTTTGAGATGCACCTTCATTTGAGAACCGCCTTCCATCCTCTGATGGGTGGCTAGAATAATGGACCATTCAGACCCTCGAGGACATGTTGTGTGCTTGTATCCTGGACTCCGGTCATAGGTGGGAGGATCACTTGCCTTTGGCAGATTTTTCATACAATATTAGTTATCACTCCACCATTAGGATGCCACCTTTTGAAGCATTGTATGGGTGACCTTGCAGATCACCCTTGTGATGGAATGACCTAGGGGAGTCTGCACTCGTGCGAACAGAGATGTTTTAGGCTACCAGAGATAAAGTGGAGTTCATTCAGGAGTGTATGAAGACTGCACAGAGAAATAAAAAATCATATGCCGATAGAATATGAAGGCCTCTGGAGTTTGAGGATGGCGACCACGTCTTTCTATGGGTCTCACCCTGACATGTTCTATGGAGATTTGGCCTAGGTAGAAAGTTGCCTAAAAGGTTCATCAGACCTTTTCAAGTCCTCAGTAGAGTTGGTGAGGTGTCTTACCACTTAGGTCTTCCACCATAGTTACACCAGGTGCACGACGTCTTCAACGTATCTCTACTGAGGATATATGTGCATGACCCTTCTCACATAATCGAGCATGGAATGATGGACTTCGATGATGGGGAGACTTTTACGGAGGCTTTAGTAGATATTGAGGATCGACAGGAGCGGTTCCTTCATGGATGGTCGATACCTTTGGTGCACATTCGCTGGAAGCACCGGAACCTCTAGGAGAGCACATGGGAGCGAGAGGCTCATATGCATGCTCAGTACCGCCACATGTTCACCTAGTTTGAGTAATGGATTACGAGGAAGTAAAGCCTAATGTGGGGAGAATTTAAAGACCTGTAATTTCCATTTAATTTTTTTAAAAATAAATTGGAACTTTATGAGTCCTCAAAAATTGAGATCGCGTGATTTCGAGGCCCGGGGTGCCCAAAAAGAATTTCTGAACATTATTTGTGGTACGTTCCGTAATCATGCAAATATGTTTTTTCTAACATTTGAACTGGTTCTTGGAATTGATATTTGAGGGTACCGTTGAACTCGCAGTGTCGGTATTCACATAAGAAGACATTAATATCAACGACCTTTGGTCGAGGGTGGAAGTTTGTTTTTGGGTTTTTCGTGTGTGAATAAAAGAAAAATAAAAGTGTATGACATTTTTATTTTTTGTTTTCAACACCCATGTGGGTTTTAGGAGGAGTGGTCCACCAGAACTAAACCTCGATGTGGGTGTTGAGGTGTGGGGACCACCATACCTTAACCAATCATGAGAGGTTTTGGTGGTGGGGACCACCCGAACCATAACCTCTAATGTGAGGTTATGGTTGTGGGGACCACCCTATACTAAACCACATATAATTGAGAGAAAATATCACCCCCTCATTAATTTGGAAGATCCTCTTGACCTTCCTCCACATTAATTTTCCCCATGTACATACCTTTAATTGTGCCAACTTAGTTAATTGGATTCCCCCCTTCTTAAATTAAATGATAGCATCGTTGGAATTTGGGAAGGTTCATAATAACTGAATGTCATAAATTCCATGATCGTTACCTACCTACCCCCCACATATATATATATATATATGGATCTTGGGAGGATGATTTTGGATGGCTTCACGAAGCGACAAAGCTCTGATAAAGTGACGTGATTCCCAACACTAGGAGGATTAAGCTCTCCAACGAAGAACGCATTCTCAAATAAAAAAGGCGATCCCCAACGAAGAACGCTGCACTCCTTTGACCTTCTTCATTGTGACTTCTTCTAACATGGAACGTCCTCCTCTACAACGAACCAATGCACAAGCCTGGGATTGGATCTGTGTGGTAGACGCAAAGAACAAAGACAACTTCACCTTCATCCCTCTCCATCGATATATCAAACCGAGGTATGGGGTTATTTTCATGATAATAATTTCCTTGTATTCTTTTGTGGTTTAGGAAAGAATCATTTCGAGGTTGTAAAATTTGAAGTTCATTGTACTTCTTTATTGTTGAGCCAAATGCTTCCACCCTTAACACATAGGGTGTAGGCCAAAACAACATGGCCCGACCCTTATGTCATACTTCATTGGTGTAATCATCAAAATGAAGGAAGGAAATGAAGATGAAGAAGGTGATGAAGGAAAAGCCACCACCTATAGCCACAATGACTTGCACCACCCCTGCGGTGCTCCACCTTCCTGGCCGCACCAGCCCGCACCCCTCGCGGTGCCTCGACCAAACTGGCCCCGTGCCCTCACGACACCTGCACTACCGAGCTGCCCTGTGGCCCCCATGGGCTCTGCGGCCCCTCACGGCCTGTCGGACCTCCTAGTGGACCGGGCCACAGAACATTATGGGATTGACCTAGCGAGTTGGGTCAGGTCGACAAAGACTGGGTCAACCCATGACGAGTCGGGCCAAGTCGACCAGAACCGGGTAGACCCATTCTAGGTCGGGTTGGGTTGGTCTGACCGGGTCAAACCAGACCTAATCCCACTACGACTCTTTACATTTTTTGGCCATAACTTTGGCACCAGACGTCCTTTTGAAGAACCATATACAACTTTGGAAATAGTGGAGCGAGATGGTCCCTTTGAGTATAGTCCACTGGAGTTTTGGTTCAAGATGGGAAATGGTCAGGTTGGATCGAGCACGAATCCAACCGGGCCCCCGGCACTAAAAGGCTAATTACTCACAGACCGGGCATCTTTTTGATGTGTCATCTATTGCATTGAGACCCCTATGACATGGTGGACTATTGAGATACTTCTTCATGGGACTTCATGACAGTTAGAGTATCAAACAGTGACTTGTTGAGTAGATCCTCTCGGAGATGAGCGAGGAATGTTCGGAGACCTAGATACTAGCTGAGACTTGACTAATGCTAACCTTTTCGACTCGGAGTGACTCGACTAGTCCATTGGGGAACACCTTGGTGTCATGGAAGACCCATAGTGGGGGAGCACCGTGGTGTCGCGGTAGACCCACTGTACTCAATAGGACATATACTTCAGTAGGCTATGAGGGGGAGCATACTTGGTAACCTGGAAGACCCACAATGGGGAGCGTGCTTGGTGATGTATTAGATCCATGGTACTCGACAGGAGGAGTACCTCAACAGTCCAATGTTAGTGGGAAGCACACTTGGTGTCGCGGCAGGCCCACTGTACTCGATAGAGGAGAAGTTATCCAGCTGTTGAGGTTTAGGAAATGTGACTAGGGATGTTACCTGATACCACCCCTAGAATAATTTTTTTTTTGAGTTGAGTCAGTTTTTCTGTGTTTTCTTCATGGATGATATGGATCACTTGATAACGTAGGTATATGTATGGGCATATACCTATGTAAGTTTATCTGTTCATTTCATTCTTTTTGGTTTATCCTTGGTTGATTTTGTAAGACCTTGAGGGTCTCGGGGTCCCTAATGAGTATCGTTATACTCACCCATTCACAGGATATGCCCGCACATTATTGTGTTGGATGTAGACTACAGACAATGCTGAATGAGGCTGAGAGTACCAGCTGTACTCTACCTAGAGTTGTACCATATGGCGAGTCAGTACATAGAGGAGATGGCCAGACGTGGAGTGCTTAGGAGGCGATCTGTACCTACCCATTAGGTAGGAACCCTGTAGAATGATCCAGTAGTTGTCTTCCCTAATCATTCAGTTGTATTGTATCACTGTTGTACTTGTACTTTCAAGTTGGTCTTGTATTTTGGCACCTTTTACTTTTATCACTCTCTTGTTATACCAATTCCTTGGTTTTTCATTTAGCGTTGTGCTTTATTGTGTGTGTGTTTATAGGTTATAAATCCAATGCCTTACAAGTTTTAGGGAATTACAAATTTGGTGGTAGTGACCACCACCTGGTCTATAGAAGGTGGGATTGGGGTAGTCATGACATGGGCCCCGGGGGACGGTTCGTGACGGTTATATTGGAAAGGATACTTATGTTAATCAACTCTGAGTCTATATGGGAAAACTTGTTGTACAAAACATGAGTTAAATAACCAAGGTTGTATAGTATTTCCATAACACATTGTTACATGTGATATGGTTCATATATATTCACAATTACCATTTTAGGCATTGCAAGAAATCAAATTTATTAGTAAAATGATCAATCCATCAAATATATGAATAAACACATTATAAATATCAAGTGAAAAAGTTCTAACTCCCCATAGTCTCAATTTTAAATCAATAAATAACTCCCATTTATTGATATGATAATATAATTACAAAAATTGGATGATTGTCAGATTTTCATACATTGACCTTCACCATTGAGTTTTTCCTATGTGTTCAAGATTCAATCTCAAGGTTTAACCCCATAAGGGATGGACTCCATCATAATAATTGAAAATAATGATCTCCATTATGAGAAACACTATCCCAATAATTACTTTCATGATAACTTATAATACATGAGATAATGGGTAATTATAGGGAATGTACAATTTATTTAGAATTAACATTCAAGGAGAGAGTTTTTCGCACCCTTTCATTATTCTTCTTTCTAAGAACATGATTGGATGTTATTTCTATATTTTTGAAATGATTCATATATTTTTAACATATTTTATAACAATGAACTTATTTATTATGTGAATAAACTTTTCCCACCTCATTCAGATGTGGACCAACATCTTTACAATTTTTCATTTTTCCACAAAAAATTATTAATGTGATTTTTTGAATATTGGTTATTAATACACCATTTTTTGTAATTCATTTCATTTTCCAAAAACATTAATCCTATTTCATAACATTATAGGACATTTATGGAGATAAAAATTATTCTAGAATGTTATTGGAGTGGAGTGTCTCTATATAGATTCTTTACAATTCCATGCATTCCTCCTAGTGAAATGCATATGAATGACATTATAATAAATGAAATTATTTCCATGAAACTAGAACCTCATTTGATCTCTCCTTGTTTGATATGTTTGAATTTCTACAGTTTTTCTATAATCCATGGTCACGTTGATTTCAAATCATCTACTCATGATGTTCCCAAATCACCAATAACTAGGTCATTATAGTGATTTCATCTTTTGTACAATTTTAGTCATATATTTTACATGGGTCAACAATTTAATATCAAATATAATATTTTGGTTTCTCTTTATTTCATCACTTGTTAAAATATATTTTTAAAAAATCGTAATTATTTTTCATTCGTTTTTTATCTTATCCTAAAGATCTCTTATTTTCATACCATTCTCATTAAATTACGAAACCCTTTCTTTACTATTTGAAGCAACATTCATACTTGAGTGTCATGTTTCTTCATGTTGGGTTTTATGATATATAATTCTAACCATAAACTCTTTTTTGATGACCATAAAATTTAAAATTTATGATGAAGTATATTTTATCATATCCCTTTTATTATTTATCATGGTTCCCATTTTATTTATACAAGAATATAGGGCTAATTGGTACCTTTTAAATCTTTTGTTTTCCAAGTTCGAATATATTATCATTATATAGTAACCTTAATTCATGATTTAATTTCGGTCTTCTAAGTCATGCTATGAGTATTCTTGGCAATATCAATTTAATTTAATTTCCTACTCTTCAGAAGAATCAAAATTCTTTTTCAGATTTATTTTATACTTTGAAAGATAATATTTTTTCTACAAATTAGGATTAGAATAAAAAATAACACTTAGTTTAGATTTTACCTTAACTATAGAGAAAAACTACTGGGATGGATTCTTTATTTTTATTTTTTTTTCACCTCCCTTCCCCACATTACCCGATTTAAAATTTCATGAGATAATGGAAATGATCTAATTTATATATTTTTCAAATTACATATTCAAATAATACATATATAATTTAATTTGATATTACTTTGACCCCAATTTTAGTGCCATAGACCAGGTTGATCACTTCTAGTGGGGTTGAATCAAGGGTTTAAATTTTAAAAATTATTTATTTTGATTTAAAAAACATGAATTCGTTAAGGGTTTCGATCCACTCAATGATATGTATCAATATAATTTCATGTGAAGTAGTAAAATAATATATAGAAGTTAATAGTATTTATATGGTTCAGAAATGAGAGGAATACTCTCCGCCTTGTTGGTTAGACACCCCAACATGGATTCTCTTTAGTATATCCATGAGTGAATTCAACTATTCAGACAACCTATTTAAAATTTCTTACATATTTTTGATACTCCAATTGAAATCTATCCATAGTTAGTTAGAAAGTCCAACATATCTTATTCTCTAATGGGTTAGATACCCCAATAACAAGCTTCCAGTAGCTGGTTAGAAACCCCATCTACAAGATTCCCATTTATGAGATCTAGTGCAAAAAAATCATTTAAATAAATCTTCTTCCTTCATAAAAAATTTGGATGCACCTTCCATATGTAAAATTATTCAAGGAAAGTAAATAATATCTCGAACCATATTATTGTCTTCAAAAATCCTTTCATATATTGAATGATCTGAGTTCTATTCTTCAAATTTTAATGTGCATTTAATAACCTTATTCATGAATTCGATGGATTTGGATCACTCTCAAAATTATTCTTACACAACAGATATAATGAATCTCATAGTGTTCATGAAATTCTATAAAACATCTCATTTCCAAAATTCACATATTTATACAAAACAATGTGGTGCATGGGGGTTATAATTAATTACTGAATTTAAATTACCTATTTAAATACACATTTACATATTTTTATAATTAAATCCATTTAATTTTACACTTTAAAATATTAATACCAAAAGTTTATAGGTAATATATTTATCAAACTAAATTCCCCATAAATTGTTTGTATTTTATCTATTCATGAACAACCATTTATTTTTTTGTTGTCAAATGTTTACGCAACATCTTAGAAACACCAGAGGGATTCAGGTTTCCAATTATTCACATGGATTAGTGGTCATCAGTACCTCTCCCTACTTCCATTCAACTCACAATTCAAAACTCCTTGAGTTACTGGGCTTCATGTTTCTATATATGGCATCATAATCAAAAAGTGGATCTTTTCTATATGAAATCATAATAAACACCCAATAGACAGGTGTTCCTCACTTCTTATTCTCGTCATTGGTAAGTGATCACCCATGGATCAACACTACCTGCAAGAATCATAAATGTGCATGAAACTCATCATTGTAGATTAATGCAGTATCTCAAGTACCTGAGGGATTGGTGTTCCTCATTTTTTCACACATGGAAGACACATCCACAGATCACTCCAGCAAACATTAAAAATACATGGATCATGATAATCATTCAAAATAATTGAAGGATTATAATTTTTAGATTATTGAATAATAAATAATATGATTTAATGTTTAGATGCCTCATGATTTTCAACTACCCAAGAGACTCTGTTCTCTATTTATTCACCCACATTATTCATTTTTTGAGTACCCATGGCCTCTCATTATGTGTCTTTATTTATATTCCATGAATTAAATATAAATATTCATAAATAACCATTTTTTATAAAAACCAATTATGTTAAATTAAATAATTTACTTCATATGAATGCCCTACATTATCAATCATCCATCACGCCATGAGGATTTATTTTTCATGTATGAATGTGAATAAATGAAATTCATAACTTTTACCTTGATCACATCTAGATCATAGGAAATAAATTATTTCATATAAAATGTGTATGCATTATTTTTATGTATCATTAGATGTTCGACCATGAGTTTTTCTTCTAATAAATGGAGGAAAATCCACATAAAAACATCCTTGAACACTGCAGGATGAAGAAAAAGGTGTTAGCTTAATTTAATATCTTAGATCTGTAGGATATAATTAACATGAAATGTTTTAATCTTATTATGAATGTGAAAACTATATAAGGGATAGGATCCCCCATTGACAATGTGAAATGAATTTTTTTTACTTTATTACATTATTTATTTCATCAGCATTCTATAAGTGAGTAACATTGTTTTCTCTAAAACCTCGATGGAACTGCCCCATGTCATCTTAACCCACTATCACATCTCTCTAAATGGTATTGTATATGCTACTAAAATACTACTAATCTGTGTGTGCTCTTTTATGGGACTTATACACGGACCCACCCTCTACCACCCATGGGTTTTCTCGGGATGGTTCCCTTGGTTATGGTAGGCAATGGTACCACATGTTCCTTTTATTTATCTTGGCCTTATAAATCTTGTGGGTTGGAATATTTTTTATTAATAACTAGAAATATTTTCCCAAGTAATTATTTAGAAAATAATGTAATTCCACAATTGTTTACAAACCACCACAATACCCTATATATAACTACCTCTATTTTCTATGTAATAATCTTCACATCTTATTTAAATCATCTTGAAATAATACTTTAATTTAATGGATTTCATAAATTATTCTTCCTAAAGTTATATTTTTCATAATTTTTAAATTCCCCTTCCCAAAACTATAATACAATTATTTTTTCATGGAAAACATAATTTATCTTTTTCACTTTCATGAAAAAAAATCTTCTTTGTTGTATTCCACTTATTGTAAACAATTTTTAAACTCTTTACAACATGTCATTGACATTTGGAAAAACATAAATAATTACTGGAGTTAAAACATGGATAAATTAATTTTTTGCGACATCCTATACCACTAAATGGATTCATAACAGTTTTTTAGGAATCACCACTTCATCCAACTAAACATATTTACCTATTTATAAAAATGAATCATATGATCAATAAAAATACCATATTCATTATAAATTCTTACATCATTTTTGAGAGAATGATTGAGAATTATATCATGAAATTTTATCGTCGATTCCTATTATTATTCCAAAATGAGGGTGAATACCCTAAATGTGGAGGGGGTGAATTGATGTAATGAAAATTATTTTTAAATCCTTTTCCAAAAAATATATTCACTTTTAAGAGGAACTAATTTCTCTTCATATTAGTCATTATAATGAAATAATATATTATATAAGTTACACAATGGTTATTACGTAGTCCAACCAAACATTCTAACCTAAGGAGCATTCATGGAAATGATCATAAGAACTAAAAATACTTTTCACATTCGGTTAGTTTCAATTTCTGAGTGGCTGTATTGATCCTCATAGTTTACAAATATATTAAGATAAATGATCACTAAATTAAAAAAATCCCATGTAATGCACTACTCTTATATGTGATGATGATTATATTTTAATAAGCATATAAATAATATTACACTAACAATTGTGTGTAAATCTGTAGTACAATATTCCATTTGAAAAAAAACACAAATATTCTAATGAAAATAATTTGATAACTCACATTATTTATCATCAAATATTTGGGAACAAGTTTTTAACTCCTTCATTTGTATTATTTGTTTCTTTCTATGTCTATTCTCTTCTTCTATCTTTAAAACTGGTGTAAGTGGTTTTTATTATCTGCCAGGTATCCAACTCGTTATCTTTTGGTTACGATAAATTATATTTTATCTACACAATTTAAATTAATTAAACTATACTAAATATTTATATTGTGGATATAATATGATAATAAAACCAATTCAACACTTTCAGTTTCATGATATTCTGTTGCAACTTCAAGGTATAACTACCTGACAGCGTAAAAATTTATAATTCATAGTTTGAAATTATCTTTCCCAATGTGGGGTCAAATCAATAACTAGATCCACTTAATTTGATATATATATCATGATCAATTATCCCTAATATAAAAATGTAAATCTTCACATCTATATTGATCATTGATGTAGTACCAATGTTACCTTTTACATCATATTTCAATCCTTTCCTAAAAAGAATCGTCGAAATACCCCTAGATCCATTCATCGTAAGTGACACCACACATGTTGTGGCCACCATTAATCCATAAACATCAAAATATAAACATAAAATATCCAAAAAATCTGTTCTCTCCATGAAATGATAATCAAATGTATTGTATCTTCAAAAACCACACAATCACCATCACTTCATGAAAATTGTTGTAACATCTTATAAAATGAAACACAATATATTTCAAAGGAAAGAACCTTACAGAAATTTCCATTATCCATAAGGTTTGTTGATAATTAAGGGAAATATAATTTCAAAAACAATCTAAAGTAATAGAAAGAAGGGATGAAATTTAAGTGTTATATATTTTGGAAGTTAATATCATGAAATTACACTTTTTATATTTGTTTTATCTTCTAGAATTTGTGATATAGTATTAAACTCAGTGGAACAATATTGAGAATTTTGAAAAGTATTCAACTACCCTTGGATACTTAGTATAAATTTATTGCTTTCAGAACTTGTGTAAAGCTTTTATATAATATTATCAAGTAATTCATCGGTTTTGTAACAAATAATTCATAATGGAGTGTTTAAAATGATTGTTTGTAGAACAATAAAGAGTTTTAAAAGTATATTTTTAGATATAGAGGCTAATAAAGAACGTGGGTGATGTTTTTATGGTGGGAGAGTTTGTAAGAATTCATTCTAAAAATATATTTTGAAATAATAATATGTTGATGGATAATAATAAAGGATTGTGAAAGAATGGATTTTTTATGGATAGCGCATTGAAAAATAATTATTTCCAAAAGAATAATTCTTAAGTAGTTTTTATAACACCTAGAAAATCAATTATATGATTACCTTTGAATAATTTATGTGTTTGATATCATTGTCCAAAAGAAAAAACAAACATAAATTAAACAATGATATGATTAATTAAATATATAAATATTCAACATTCCTTCTAAAACCTTGTGATTGAATTAGTTCGAATGAATGGTGATAATACTTTATTAAATATTTGAATGAGGAAAATATTGTCTACTTTCTATATGAATGAAATACAATGTTTATACCTAAAATAACCAATATGATCATTTATTGCTTAAAAGTTATTTTTCTCATAAATTTTCTTTTATGTGGTATAAATTTCAATTTTAAGAAATATTTTGTCTATGATAAAATATGTATGAAATTCAAAAAAAAATTAACACGAGTTTAGTTGGTAAATGATACAAAATATGAATAATAATAGTTAATATTTATAATATTTATATCCCAATTAAATCGGTTTTCATTAATTATTTATTTTATTTAGATGATGCAATTATAATTTTTGGAATTTTCAATTAAATAATTTATTTTGAATTTTTCATTTTAAAATTAACAATGTATTAATTTCTAGCCTATCAAAATGGTTGATTTTTAGTCAAAAATGTAGGATTTATGAAAAATATAAATTCAATAATTTTATCACTATATAATAGTAACCAATAAAAAAAACAAATCAAATTTTTAATGATGTATTATAATTATATATTTTTAAATATTATTTTTTCTTAGAAAACATATGCCAAACTTTTTTATAACTAAAAAAATGTTACTAGAATAAAAAATAAATTGTCTTGTTTTAAAATATGTAATATTCAAGGTGATGTTTGGTTTTATATTTACAAGGATACTTCGTAAATTTTATTCAATTCATAATAAATCAATGTATGGATTTAAAATTAGCAACCATGATAATAGTTTCAGTTATAAAATATAAATGACTAATAATATTACATTAAAAACGGTTTTACATGATTAATAGTTTTTAATTTATAATTATCATTTCGTAAATATTGAGATTTTATCTAATAAAATAGTTTTTAAATTTAAAATAAAAACTATAAAATTATGTAATAATAGAAATTTTAATTTTCTACATTCAAATGATATAATATGTTCAAATATTAGTTACCCTCATAAAAACTAAAAATGGTAAAAATAATTTTATTAAGTGGGAAATAAAATAATAGGGATAAAAATATTACCAAATTTATATTTGAGGTTTTATTGGAAAAAACCTAGACCATTTCATAATGTGTCATATTTTGAATCACATAATCCATTAATAGTGAAATTAAATTATTTAAATTCAACGTGTATTTCTAGAACAATCATTCTCTTCAATTACAAAAAATTCACACCTCCACCACTTTAAGAATCTCCTCCCATTTGAATTACAACTTGAAATAGTATCATTTTACTCTCACTATAACACTCTACCACATTAAATATATTTTTTACCAATATTTAGTGTAAGACCCTCATTCCCAAATAGTATTATAATGAAATTTTCCACCCTTAGTGTGAGTATTATCAACTACGTAGTTTTTATAATTAATTATATTATTACCATTTTATCGTAGACACAAAAATATAATGATATCAGTATCATTTTTTTACATTAATTTTACTATATTATATGAATTATCATTATTTATTCACATACCTTACCTTTTATGAAAAATAAAATAGTTGTTCATTTATTTTGCATACTACTACCTCTACAATACAATGTGTTTCATTTTCCATCACCACCAAAAAAGGTATGATATTTGAATTTTAAAGGATAAAAATTATATTAATGATATCAATAAGGTTCTTCTAAAGAAAAATTAGTATCCTCTTATTGATATGATCAACAAATTATCTTCATTAGTTTTATCTTTGAAAATAAGTGTGCTAAGAGGGTAATATTTTATTCAAACTATTTAATATTTTCATATCCATTAATTAATTATTTATATCTATAAAATTATAATATATCACACTAATAATCACAAAAATATCCTTATTTATTTTTAATAATGATGTTACAATAATCCTGATTCATAATAATTTATAAATATAAGGTATGTTCATGTTTTGGTTGGTTTAACAACCTAATTGAAGAATAACATGAATTTATATCCTAAATGACTATGGGAAAATAATATTTTAGACCCAAACCTACCCTCATGGATCTAGTACTAAAATCATAATCATTAAATTTTTTCCTTTCATTCAAATAGAGGTGTCCCAATTTCCAACATAAAAAAGTTACAAAATCAAAAGAAAATATTGGATCATTAGAATTATCAATGACCTTTTAGATATAGAATTTTTTGGAATTAAGGGAAAATAATTCATAAAAAATACCCAAAAATTTATTAGTTTATATTTCCCACTAGACCCATTCATTCACTTTGGATATTAGTTCATCAACATCATCCATCTTAAACCCGCATAGTCATAATTCATTCAACATCAATATTGATAAATTGGGGAAAAGGAAACAGAAAATGGGTTATCTCAAATACTCATTAAGGGTATAAAAAATCATTGATAGTTAAATTTCATCAGTGATTATAAGAAGATCATAGAGGAACTTTGACATTATCAAATTGTATGAGTGAATCATAAAATAACTCATAGTAATTAATACCTTAATCATTAATCTTGAAACATGGAATAAGGCTTTAATGAGGGAAAACTTTCACAAGAATCAATAATCACTAGACATGTTATATCAATCAATATTAAATGAACCATTATATACTCATGGAAATCATAGATACAATGTGTTGGTATCTTGGAAAATTATATTCCTCAAACACTTAGAAAAATCATAAAAATAGAATAACTATATGGTCTTATTCCAATGTAATTCTTTGAATAACATAATAACTTCTTAATTTATTAGAGTGTTGTCTTGGCGCACGAATTATATAATCTATATCGATCTCACCTAGTGCTATCTAGGAACACCCATAATATATAATTTCTAATAAACACAACACTGATAATTAATATATATCCTTAATTTCATCATAACTTAAAGAAATAATTATTATTATTTTTTAGATACTAATTAATACAAGAACAAATGTGTTCCATAAGAATCTCTTTTAATCATGATTACCCATACAAAATGAAACATGTTCCATAAAAATAAATTTAAAACATGATTAAACCATTGTAATGAAATGAGTTCCAGAATAATCTATTTGATTTATGGTTAAAACATATAAAAGAAATAGTATCTATAACAATTAGTTTGAAACATGATTAACCTGTGAAAAAAATTCAATTCCATAACAATATCTTTGAAACCTGATTAAACAATGGAAAACAAAAGGGTACCATAACAATATCTATAAAATATGATTTATCCAAGGAAACGAAAAGTTCTCCATAATAATATATTTGAAACATGATTTACCCATGGAAAATAAATAGTTTCCATAATAATATATTTCAAACATGATTAACCTATGGAAAAGAAATATATTCCATAAAAATATCTATGAAAATTTATTAACCCATGGAAAATAAATAGGTTCCATAAAAATATATTTAAAACATTATTATCTGTTGAAATGAAATGTTTTTCATAACAATATATGTGAAACATGATTATCCTATGTAAAATAAACGTGTTTTATGACAATAACTTTGAATCATGGTTAACCCATGAAAATGAAATGGGTTTCATAACAATTTCGTTGAAACATGATTAACATGTGGAAAATAAATAGTTTTTATAAACAATTTTTCCAAATAAACAATTTCTCAAAAAAATAATAATGGTATTCTAGGTTTATATTCCTATAAAATTATATTTTTCACCAAAGGATATCATCATAGATGCGGAATGATTTTGAAATATCACTTGGATTGTTTCCTAAAGAAATTAAATTTTATTTGAATTTAAATTTAAAAAAAACAAAAATCAATTTGAAGAAAATTTTATTTGAAAATAAACATTAAAACTTATAATTGAATCATTAAATTAAATAATTTACATAATGGTGGAAAGATCCATTTACATCACACACCATAAAAAATGATTCCATTAACATTTTTAGTAAAATCCAAACAGCGATTGTTTAAAAAAATAACATTAAGATTCATCTAAAAAAAATTAAAAAATTCTTAATCCTAGATAACAAATTCTTTAATAAATCATTTTAACAGAATTAGAAAATTTTAATACATTTTTAGATAAATTGGTTTGGGAAAAAAACGTTTTTTGACCAAAGAGAGAAATAAATACAATTTCTCATAAAAGCATTTTCTCAATTATTTTTAGAATCAATGTGGCCAAAAGTGTTATAATTAATTTAACATATAATGAATAAATATATTAGAATAAAATTAATTATAATTAATCATAGATAGATATAATTATTTCATCATTAGAAACATTTTTATAAACAATCTTGATAAACTGTGAGATTGTAACATAAAACTTTTACCACTTTGGTAACTTCGAATCAGAAGACCAAGGAATGGGAAAAATTAAATAAAAATAAAAAATCATGAGAATAAATTATCTCATGATATTACATGTCATAGGGGTTTTATATACACATAAAAAAATAAGATAGCTGTATAACATGACATTATCCTTAAATAATGCAAATTTAGACTAAAATCCCTTACCAAGGTTATATAATTTATGTAGGGATTAATCAATGAATTTATTATATATATAAAATTTAAATAAGCCTATAAAAGTTTAAATACAAAATAAAATAATTATGTTTCATTACACACAAAATATTTTCATGACATAATCAGTGAAGTATATGTTTAACTCAATTAATGGAAATTGAGTTATGAAATGTCTTACCTCTCACTTATATTTGATTAAATGTGATTTAACCTCATGTATAGTTGTTTTAATTATTATATTAACTAATTATAGGATATTATTAATATTTATAATGTCATATATGATACTTTGATGACATCATTTTACCTTTTTGTTAATAATATTTCATTATTTTCATTGTTTCAAGTGTTAATTCCCTTGTTATATTATCTATGCTTTATTATGAATGTTCTGATTCATGTGAATATTATATAGGTATCTCATATATATAATTTTAATCATGAAATAATTATCATTTTTATATATCATTTTTTCTTTTAATACAAATTATGAAATATGATTTTGAAAAATAACGAGTGTTATGATCATAGAGAGGGTATGTCGTTTTTAGGCTTGAGTAACGTTTCCATTTTTCAATGAAAATTATGAAAAATAGGTAAGAAATATTTTATATTTCCATAATTATAATAAGATAATAAATAAAATATTATTTCTTTAAATGTATATATATATCATCCATTTTTTAGGATGAAAAGATAGATTCACATTTCTTTATGAATGCAATAATCCACACATAGAATAATGAAGTTATCATATTTCAGTTAGTGAAATTATAAGAAATAAATTATATATTAAATTTTTAAAATGATAAATATAAAATTATATCATAATTATATCATTTATATAATATATGTTTTGAAATTCATTCTTATTATAATCCATGTAAGCATTAGTGAAAATGAATCACATCACTTCGGGAGGCGGTAGTCTTTCGTATACACAACAAACAATATCGTTTACAATACATAGTTGAAATTAAATAAAAATATGATATAATTATCAAATATGAATAATAATTTTACAAATATTATATATATACTTTAGTTATGTCATCATTCTCAACTATGATATGTGCTAATAGAAAAATGAATTGAATCAGCTCGTGAGGAGGTAGTCTACCATACACACGATTGATGATTTCGTAACCCATTTGATGGGATAAGTGAATTATTTAGGTTTTTAAAATAACAAAATAACATCAATTTATATGTATCATAATGGTTATATTATATAATTATGGTTTCAGAATAATTGAAGGAGGTGAGGGAAGAAATAAAATATGCTCATTAAATAATGATACCACTTCTTCAGGTTACTTTTTTGGATTTCAAAAAGGCCTCACATAGTAACATTTCAGCCAAAAAGAAGTATTGAAGAATGATATTATAGAATTATACAAGTTATTTGGGTTTAATATATCATATCCAATGGGGTTTGAAGGTGTTAATGGAGGAAGAGTGGTGGTGAACTTTTATAATTAAGGAGTGGAATTTTTGTAAATACCTAAAATTGTTTAATACTATGATCTTATCTGTAGCTCATGTAGCTCCAAAATTGATAAATAATGGTTTTTGGGTTTTATATGGTCAATTAAAATACCCAAAACACACAAAAACAAAATGTCTTAATCATGATATTCCATAGCCTTTAATATTATTCTTTTTTACCACTCTTGTTTCCACCATAGTAATTCATTTTTTTATCATAGGTAATTTAATATTTAAGCATAAAATATATTGAGTATTATTATATAATTTGGAGTTAATGATTATAAATATTATATAAATTAACAAAAAAAATTCCTACTTGTTTTGAAAATTAATTTTAACAAAATCACGTTTAAAACTATCGCTTTTAACCATAATCCTGAGAATTAATTTTTATTGTAATTTCTTATTATCATTAAAATATAAGTTGAAATTATTACCTGATATAAAATATTATTTTAAAAACATAAAATATATTTTATCAAATTAATGTATTGTAATATTTATAATTTAATTTAAAATTAATCCAACATATACGTTGAAAGAGGGGGTTATCAGGATTTGTATTCTTCAAGAAAAATATAATTTTTTATTAAATATATGAATAATAATAATCATTTTAAAAATAAGAATTAATATTTAATGATATATAATATATAAATTTAATATAAAAAATTCCTAATTATAGATTATATTAGTTAATTAAAATAAATAATCATTATTCACTTCAAAATTGTTTTTAGAAAAATCATGTATTTAAACAAAAAAACAATCCTATACAAAAATAAAATATAAATTTGATTGAGAATTAATTAAGTGTATTTAATGAAAATTATTAATACTTATATTTATTTAAATAATATTAAAAAAATAATGTGCCATTTATATTTAAAAAATGAGTAATAATAAATGACATTTGTAAAAACAATCGGTATTTTTCACTATTCACTGAAAAAATCAATATTTTTGAAAAATGTACCAAAATTTTACACCAAATAAATTTTGATATTTTGAATCTAAAAATTATTATAATTATATTAAATAATTTTAAAAAATTTCCATTAATATATTATCAGATATTTTTACATGGAATTAATAAAAACATTTTTGTAGAAAACATATTTTTTAAGAAAATATTACGATACTAAAAATTGATTGATTATATAATAAAAATATATCAATGATATATATTCAGTAAAATATATATATATATATATCATAATATATTTAATACTATTAATACCCTCCAATTTAACAGTTATGTTATAATTTATATATATATCGTCCATTTTTTATGATCGGTGTTGCGTGTTGAATACACTATCACATATAATGTTCTTCTTTTAAAATCAATGTTCTTTATAGAAAAATATGGAAAATTATGAAATAAATTTTTTAAAAAATATTTCTTTTTTTAGTTATGTTATATAAATATTTAATTCATTAATTATGAATAGAAACTTCAATCATCAACAAGAACTGAAACATGGTTGTAATCAATTTCTTCTTAAACGATTATGACTAAGACACTTATGAAATGATTTTTTCAACATAATAAGAATTTAAAATAATAATTAATATTATGTGTAATGATCTAGTAATGATTAAATTTTAAATATGAATGAACATGGACACTACTGTTATAAAACTAGTACCAACAATCAAAACTATTAACATCCAGTATGGAAAATTAGTAGAATTCATCTAGAGAATGAAAAATTATCAAGAGTATAAGTGAAAATGTATTTGATTAATTTAAAGAGTTATGTTATTAATATAGATATGTTTTTTATATTTTATGTTAAATCGTGTTCTTGGAAGTTAGTATAATAGGTAGGAATTATTGTCTCAAATTCTTCTATTTGTGTCTATTTTTTATTTTTCCCCAAATATCATTTTTTTAGTATTTATAATGCCTATTTTGAAACATCATATCATTAATTATCATTTAATAATGATATTTTATTTTTAATTTTATTCCAACATATTTATGGGGTTTTAAATAAATTTTCACTTGATCCATACATGTTTTCCCGGTCTCTTATATGATACATAGATGTATTTTATATGTTATGCACCATGTTTTCTTTGTATGGATAATTAACAATCCACACATATATATTTATCATAAAATTTTTATGTCATGGGATTTTATATCAAAATAATGTTCCCTTATTTAAATGTTTTTATATTGTTTTTTCCCTGATAGAAATGATTTTTTGTAACTCAAATCCAGTTCATTGAGTGTTGATATTCTATCATGAAAATTATTCATTTTTTCATGGGATATCACATCATAAAATTGTATGATATTTTAAAATTATCTTAAGGAAAGTTATGTTTTAATAAAAAAGAGGTTTTTATTACTCTTCTAACAATGTGATTTTTTCATGAGGTATTTTTTAAAATAATAAAAATTGTTTTATAAAGACGAATTTTTTTAAATTAAACTCACTTTTGTATGAATAAATTCATTATTAAGTAATTAAACTATAGAAAATTCAGGCACTATATTTAAATTTTTATTATAAAATAAATCAATAATTTTCGGATTTTTTAAAATAACATAATTCATCAAAACTGTTGATAATATATCCATTATACAGTTACCATTAAGATTATTATATGTTTAGGATTATGATAAATTCATGTTTACACTAAAGGAAGAATCGATATCCTCATCCTCCTGGATTGTACCCTATGAAACCCATTTATCATATATTATGAGGGATATGGCATCACTGTGATTTTACTATGTATAGTACGAATCAAGGATTGAATTATTAAAACACGAGAAAAAATCTTTTACTGGATAAGTACAAGTTTATCAAGACCATAGCCCAAACCATGATCATCAACCCGCCCTAAGATTGTACTACCATCACACACCTTACACTTACGCTAATGTAATAAGGTTTTTTGTATCTATACATTTGTAGTATAAATTTTAAAAAATTATTTTTAATAAAATAGTTATTATATTAATCCTTTTTTCATTATTACATCATATATAAATGATTAAATAACGAGTTTGATAAAAAATATATTTCGATATGAAGAAACTAACATTAAATTTTTTAGGAAATATAATATATAAATTAAAACACTATTTTTGATAAATTTAATAATTTTTAAAATAAATTATATTTCTATTAATATTCTTATAAAATAATAAATATTTAAATAAAATTAATAATTTAATTAAATGTAGCACTATATAATTTTTATTAGGATCATAATGAGGTTATTTTTCAAAAATAATAAAATTTTTAGAAAATAATAATTTTTATATTAAATATTAAATTATTCTGTTTAATAAAATGATAAAAATAAGTATTGTTTATCATATTAGAACATTGAAATTATCTTGTGATAAATTGTTTACAATGTCCAAATAGAGTTGAGTTCTTTGAAAAAATAAAATATGGTATAAATATTTGGTATGTATTATAACATAAAAATGACCCATAATTTATTTAATAAATACTATAAATAGAATTCATGATCAAAAATTTATTTCCCATTAAAATATTTTGTTTTTTAAGTTAATTTTATTATTTTATAAAATGATAATGAATCCTCCAAAAGCAATATTATATTTTTTTAATTTAAAAACAATATGAACATGAGAGAAATCCACATTAATATTGGTATCTTTTTAAGGAGTTATGCTATTTTCCTTATAAAATATAAAAAATCACTCATTCTTGGAAGAAATCAAGGGAAAACCCATGATAATGTATTTTGTTTTTATTATTTTATCACATCAATTCCAAAACCTCTGTTATGAAATAATAAATACCCCTCCATTTTTTCTATAAATACCCACACATATATCTATTAGTCTTTACACAACACCCATTTATAAAACAATTTCACTCCCTATCCATCTATATATCAATAAAAAGGTGTTACTAAGCACTTAATAAGATCCACCCATTCTATTAGAATCACCCCCTCAAAGTATGTGATTCACGCCTCTCATATTTTGATCATGTGTTTTCATTGTGCTAAGAATTTATTTTTCTAATTGTTTATATTATAATGAGTAATTAAACATCCCTTTAATATCTTTATTATTCCCCATTAATGAGAGGTCACCTTTCACTCTAATTAAACCTTTTCAGGAACCATTATTTACACAGGCTATGTGGCTGAAATTGTCCCTTGATTTTCTACGGAAGATTTTGTGTTATGAATACCCATCCACATTTCAAATCATACATATTAAACATGATGTAGTAATCCTTTACTGATTGGGGACTTTTATTTATGTAAGCCACAATCTTTAATCTTGGTATTAATGGTTATTAAACATTTCATTATATTATATGTTCTATACGGATAAAAATTCATGTACATAATATGAATGTGATAGATGGGCCTAAAATTATGTAACCCTATAATGATAGGGTAATGTTTCTATATTTTAATATTAATTTGGTTGTGTATGATTGGTTATCCTATAAAACTTCAGTTATTATTTCCCAGTAGTTTAACTAGACATATTATTATGATTTTATGTTTTATATTATATCCCAATAACATTAATTCCTTGATTTTACCAATTCGTTCCATGATTAGATAATCATGATTATGATTAACAAATTTTTATGTCACTATAATATGCCTATTCAGTCACATGTATTACATACATCATGTTATGCTTCAATTATTCCCTTTAGATTCTATGTAGATTGATCATTTCTTATGTACATCCCTAGGTTATGTCGTTCAATTTTACAAGATCAAGGGATTTATAAAGGAATGTTTTGGAGTTTTAAATAATTTCATTGAATCCTTATTTCATGTTATTGATATATATATATATATCTAATTACACAATTACAACAGTCCTCTTGATCTTTTTTGGTTTTCAATTATAGTATCAGATTACAGTATTTTTATTTTTCTGTATTATGATTAAAAAACATTGTCAAATCCTTATGGATTTGTGTAAATCTAGGAAACAATCCTAAAATTTTTGGAGATAACAGAGAGAGTGATTTTAGGAAACAAAATCCTTTACAAGATACTGTAAATGGATCTAAATATGTAATATTTATACCAAGGGGTAATAACTTAATAAAGGGAAAATTAAGTATTAATGTGATTGTCAACTAGTGCTTGAGAAATATGCATTGATTAACAAATGGTTTGAAACTCTCAGGGGATGATATTTTGTGAATTCAAATTATCATTATGGTTTATTTTAAAGGGGAAAATTACAATGTAATTTAATAATATACAATCGACATCTTAGCATAAAACCTAGATATTAATAGGTTACGGAATATGTTTAATTTATGTGTTATCCCTTCAATGTTCATAGTTTCTGTTTTATTTTTTTAATATATCTTAAATTATGATCCCTAGTCTTCACATTATTTTACATAATGGTGGTACATAAGATTAATCGAGTCAAAAACCAAAGTGATTATATAATTGATGACTACCCAAATGAGATTTCCATCCTTATTAGAGAAGGAATCATGAACATTATGAAAATTGATTATCAATTAAATCGTGTATTGAATAGAAACATGAATCAAGGGGAAACCCCACATCCCCTTATAAAAGAGTGAGTTCAACTGAGACATTTATGTGAAAAATGTATCAAGCATTTTTTGGATATTATGATCCCTTATTCATGGACCAATTGATCAAATATATTAAAAATATATTCTTTGATTATCATACCTTTGAGTATGAGATGTTTGTGATGGATCTTTATTGTATGGATAGAGAAGTAGAAAAATGGTGGATGTTGATCAAGAATATGAAACTCAAAGATAAAATTGAAGTTATAGAGTATAAAGAATTCAGAAAAATTATTTTTGATAAATATTTTCTATTAACTCTCTAACATAATATAGAGATGTGGTTCTTTATAGTTAATAAAATGGATCAAAAATCCATTAGGGTGTAATAGGAAAACATCATATGGATTGGGATATACATCTCCATATTTTCCACTAAACCCT
This sequence comes from Viscum album, assembly GCA_963277665.1. NCBI lineage: Eukaryota > Viridiplantae > Streptophyta > Magnoliopsida > Santalales > Viscaceae > Viscum > Viscum album. The sequence continues at coordinate 94,296,252 of OY728164.1, forward strand.
ACAATAAAGTTGGCCTTTTTTTATGGGATAAAACAAAATCAATAAAAATATTCAGCGATTGTAGACTTTCGTAACTATAAATAAAATATCTAATATTTACTTAATGTTGAGATAATTATCAAAAACCCTAATGGGTATCATGGGTCAAATGATATGAAGAGAATATGGATTTTAATTCTAACAGAGAGAAGGAAAAATATCATTATGATAAGAAATTCCAACATTTATGCTATGAATGTCCAACATAAAACTTTTCATATGTGTAGGAAGAAGAATCTGGAAAATTTCCTCAAAGGGGAAAAGAAAATTCTTTATGTATGTGGAGGAGGGTCACCTAGATATTGTATGATAATGGCCAAAAACAAACAACTTGATGAGTGAATGGAATGTTCTAGTCTACCCTTATCCTATTTTCTCATGATTCAACTACAAGGTACATGGAAACTTGGAAAACTGATCCACTAAGCCAAGGGTTGTTAGTGATAATTAGTGATAGTAACCTCCAAGTCCTAGTGATAAAGGGTAAACATATTCCATAAAAACTATTGAGGTAGATCCTGTAAATGATTTTATTATAGTTACCCTAGTTATTCATTAAAAAATATCTATATAATATTTTCTTGTAGATCTATGCCTTTTTTCATGTAATGAGTGTTAAGTAACATTTCAAACACCACCTCAAATCATGTAAGTCGAGTAATTCTTGAAAATGGAAAATGATTCAATTATTTCATCACAATCATATAACTTATCCCCTATCAATATTTTTAAGATTTATTTCCTATAAAACACAAAAAATATTTCATTATCAGAATTCAACTCAATCATGGGTTTAGATTGGACTTCCTCGTATATATACATCATAAATTTTTGGAAGAAGGAAATCACCCTTTATATCATAAATCATCCTCTATTTCTATAAAATTATAATGAGAAGGATAAATATCCTTTGGAATCATTATATCATGAATGTGTATGATTTTCCAACAATTAGCTATATCTAGTTCAAATTATTGACTCTAATGAAAATATTATCCTTGATGAAATTCCTATTATAAGAGAATACATTACTATTTAATCTAAAGAATTTTAGGGTCTTCCTCCATGTTGAGAGGTTATTTTCCCAATCAATCTTACCCACTATGATTTTACAATATCCATGATATACATTGAATGTAAATTTTTTAATTAACAAACTATATAACAAACTATAATAGAATATGGATAAATTGATTAAATGCCTATATGCTCTAATATGGGTTGCATTGATCCTTTAAATCTAGAAGAAGGACAAGTCAACTCACCATATTATTGATTATTATGAGCACAAAAATTCGTGATAAAAAACCATTATACTCTTCCACAGATTGATGACTCTCTAGATCATCTATATGGATCCAAATAATTATTTATGTTGGATATTTAGTTGGGATATTATCATTTAATGGGGTAGAAAGTGGATATCTCTATAATTTATTTTCATAAAATTTATTGGCACTATGAGCCCATAGTAATTCTATTTTGACTCATTAATCATCCATTAATCTTTATAGTCATAATGAATAATGTTCTTAAGGATAACCTTGATAATGGTTTGACAATATTTATAGATAATATTCTTATCTTCTCTAAAAGTAAGGAGAAACATGAGGATTATTTTAATGTTTTCTTCAAGATCTTGTAAAAGGAAAAGTTATATATGGAGTAAAATAAATGAAATTTTTGGATGGAGAAAAATACATTTCATGGGATTCATATCATAATAATATAGATAATTTTAGGTCCTTTAATGATGGAGGAAATTAGAGGATTAATCAAACCAATTTTTATAATGGTGATATATAGTTTCTTTGATTTACTAGGTATTATCATCTATTTGTGTTAAATTTCCCACAATTTTCAAGCCCACTGAACAAGTTTGATCCTAACGGTGTAAATTATTCATGGTATTATGAATGTGAGGAGATAATTAATGTGTTGAATTAGAGTCTAATAATTACACATGTACTCAAATTACAACTAATAGGGAAAGATGTGTGATCTACAATGATTAATCTAAAAAGGGTTGGGTTTTGTACTCATTTAAAATGATAAGGTGATAGATTATGCCTCCCTATGATTAAATATTCATAAGTAAAACATCACAACACATTATCTATAATTTAATGTAGTAATATTTACATTAAAGATTGGATGAAATTATCTTCCTAGAGAGAAATGTGACATATGTAAATATCATAGATACCTATACTATATATTCACACAAATGCATCTAAATATTCTCCAACAATGGTCATTATATCTAAATGGATATTATGGATATTCAATATATTACTACCCTATGAAGGTGATTTAAGTGTAAAATGGTCTAAGTAAAAAATATTCCACAACCCTATAGAATATGAGGATTGAAATGGATCCAATGAACTTAGACAAGTATGGATGTCCATGTGAATCATAAAATAAACACAATACTACCTTACTCAAATAACTGATCAATCATATATTATACAAAAGATCAAGGATGTCGCGAAAGATGATGAGGATCTATAGAGAATGGGAACGATTATTGCAGAGTTCTACATTGATGAACATGAATTTATAAGGTTTCGAACCCAAATATATGTTGATCAAAAACCATAATAAAAGAGAGAAAATATATATCATGGGTGCATCTCACCATTATATATTCATCTAGGAGTCACTATGATGTATAGAGATGTGAAAAAAAATTGTGGGATAGCCCAAAGATGGAGATTTCAAAATTTGAATCTTTATTCTTGGTATGCTAACAAGTCAAGGATGAAGGAATGAAGTATAAAGTTATGATGAAACAATTTCTCATACTAGTATGGAAAGGGTAAATATAACCACAAATTTCTTCATAGGAATCCCTTGGACATCAAAAGAAAAAACACTATTTTCATGGTATTTTGTATCCTTATAAATTCAGTTCATTTCATTTTTATCAAGGATGATTTAACTCTATACAAACTCAATATGATATAACAATGGGAAGTGGTAAGACTGAATGATGTACTACTTTAAATTTTATATGTTCAAGGTCTAAATTTTACATCAAGGTTATGGAAAATCCTTTCGTAATTATTGTATGAAGAGAAGAGTTTCAGTAATACTTTTCACCCATGGATGGATGGTTAGTCTAACAAAACCATGAAAACTCAAGAGGATGTGTTTAGATCATTATCAATATATTTCTAGGGATATTGGGATCAAAACATGTATTCGTTAATGTCCTCAAATAACAATAGTTTTCATTATACCATTGAAATGGTACCTTACAAGTCATTGTATGGGAAGTGGTTTCACAAAACAACATTTAGGGATGAATTTGGAGAGATGTAGCTAATGTTAATTGAACATATCAAAGAGATGAAATAAAAGGTTCAAACCATCTTGAATAACATGAAATCATTATAATGTGGAAATAAAATATATATAGAAAATTTTCAATGATATCTTGAGTTTGTGGATAAAGAATAAATGTTCCCTTATATATGAAAATGGATGAAAGTCATGAGTTTCTGAATAATGGAATGATTATTCCAAGATAAATCATCCCCTTTATGATCCTTTATCACATAAAATTTTTGGCCCATCGACTAGAACCTCCACCTAACCAATTCCAAGTACATAATGTTTCTCATTCATACCTTATAAATAAGTACATAAAAAACCCATAACATTAATGAAATAGAGAGATGGTACCTTTGGAAAATGATATTTCATATGTGGATCATCTACTGAAGATCATAGATTATAGAGACAATGTTCTATGAAACAATACAACACATCTAGTTAAAGTATTGTATAAAAATTTCCATTATGAGGAGGTAACATGGGAACCATAAGTTTTAATGAAATAAAATTACCCTAATCTATTTTACTAAATTAAAATAAATTTAAAGTGTGGATTTGTTTATGGGGGAAGAAAATAATGACCCAGAATTTTATAAATGAAATTCCATTTTCAATGAATAAATTTGTTGTTAATGTAGTTATAGGAAACAAATGCACTATGTTTCATTTTTTTATTAAATAAATAAATAAATATCTGATAAAACTAAAAGACCATTATGAATATCAATAATTGATAATATAGTCATTCAATAGTTACTGTTTAGATTAATATATATTGAGAGTTATGATAATGTCAAATTAACTCACATGGAAGAATTTATGTCCTCTAACAATAGGATATTACCCTATGAAGTCCATTTATCTGAGCTCTTGATGTAGATTGATTCACTGGTATTTTACATTAACTAGACCCAACATGAAATTTAATAATTGAAACATTATAAAAAACATTTTTAGTAGAAGTTTAATCTTATCCAGTTCACATCCCAAACCATGTTCGTCGAACAACCCCAAGAAATTACCATCATCATACACCTTACCCTTAGGTTTAATGCGGGTGTAATAAGGATTAATCTATGTAAACCAAAGTCTTATGAATTTTTATATTTTATTTTATAAAAAATAATTATTATATTCTTCCCTTTTTCATTAATACATCATATATATATATATATATGGCAAAAAATATTTTGATAAAACTCAACTTTTGATATAAAGAAACTAATTTTTATTTCTCGTAAATATATAATTTCAATTAAAAAACAATTTATGATGAGTTCATGTTTTTTGAATTAAATTTTAATTTTATGACATATTTATTTTAAATAATATTTATGTAAATATAAATAATAATATAACTTAATGGTTTATAATATAAACTTTTTAATATTCAGAGTGTGTTTATTATCATAAATACTATTGTTTTCCAGTAAATAAGGATTTTTATTTTAAAGTATCAATTTTCCTATTTACAGAATAATTTTTAGAAAATAAATATTATTTTTTAATTCATCACATTTAAATTATTCAATGGTTAATTTTTAATAATTTATTTACAAGATTAATTATTTTAGGGAGTATAAAATTCGATTAAATATATGATATACATTATTAAGTCATAATTGGATAACGAGTATGTAATATATACTATAAATTTTATACGTGACTAAAAAATGATTTCACACTTAAAATAATGTGGTATTATATTATTTTATTAATTTAAAAAACCTATAATTAGTCCTCCAAAACCTATATTATATTTTATTATTTTAAATTCATTTCATTACAAACATGTCGTGCTTCAACATAATAAATTGTTTTATTTTAAGGTGTTCAGTTCTTAAACTAAGAAAATGTATAAAAAATCATATTTGGTAGAAAACATAGTAAAAACCATGGGATGTTTTGTGTTTTTTATTATTTTATCCATTAGATTCCAAAACCTTGGTTTACCCATTAATAAATAATTACACTCTCTATTTCAATAAATACTCATCAATACTCCCATTCCACTTCAATAATAGCCCATTAATTACGAAATTTATCAATGTATAGATCTCTCAATCCCCCCCCAAATATCTTCCCAAGTCCTTAATATACCCCTCTAAATCTTTTAGAAACACCTCCTCAAGGAAAGGGATTCTCTCATCTTTCTTTTTATTCAAGTTCTTTATTTATACTATGAAATTTTATTTGCAATTTTTCAGGTTGTAATGTTTTTATAGACACTTATTTACTATCATATTGCCTCTTATGTATTAATATACTATATTTTACTCCAATTAAACCATTCCTTGATCTTTTATGTACACCTTATATGCTGATAAAATTATCTTGTGATTTTCTAGGCCACATATGTGTGTTGTGAATACTCATACCCATTTCTACTCAAGCTTATTCACCTAGATATTATAATCTATATATGATTCAAGAGTTCCATATATGTAACACGTAATAAATAATCATGTTATTAATGTTTATCAAGACCATATTTATTTTTTATGATCTATGTAGCCCAAAAATTCATGAACATAATTTGAATTTTATAATTGGTCCTAAAATTATATAGCCTTATAATGTATTGTATAATGATTTTAATTCAAGTAAAACAATGTATATTATTTGGGAATCTGGAATAATAACACTGATATTATGTCTCATCATTTGTACTCAACATATTCTTATGATGTCATGTTTTATATTATTTCCACATTTCTATGATGCATTTTTGTTATCATCTTATATTTCCATTTTATATACATTATTATGATTTTCACCTTTTAATGTCACATTTATATTCCAATTAATTCTAATGAATTAATTTCATAATTTCATACTTTGTTTATTCTATTTTTGTTGTTTATATATCACCCTTTTGATAGTATGTCCAAATGTTATCTCAGGATATTTTAGAAGATAATTTGATTTTTAAGGTCTTGTTATGGAGTTTCAAATAATTTCATTATAACTTTTTTAAATTTATTGTGATATATAAATAATTACCCAAAACACTAGGCCTCTCAATATTTTTGGGATGAATTATTTTATCATTATGTGTTAAATCTTGAAATAAAGTGAATAAAAGATATGTGGTTTCATGAGTTATTTTTACTTTCAGTTTCATATGTTCTTCCTTAACCTCTACATTTATCCAAGAAAAATGTTATGGCTTTTCAAGGGCTTATTATTGATGATTATTTTTTGGAATTTATGGTTTTGAAATTTTTTCACTTCACCTATTGAAAAATATTTTTTGAAGTGACATGTAACATCATCATTTATGTTAATTCTAATAAAATACTAAAATCCATTTTGTGTTTTCATTTTATTTAATATTTTAATTTTAAAAAGTATATACCCAAATAGGGTTTATGTTTCAATATTTTTACTCTAATTTTCATATATATATATATATGTATGCTTTGGGGGAATTTAGTCTTGATACCAAATAATCAAATTCATGATCACTTTTTCGATGGCATCATTCAATCTTTATTCTTTAAGGAATATTTTCATCTATGTCACCATTCTTAAAGATTTCCCTTTTAATACTAAGGATTCATTATTTTTTAAACCATAAAACTTTTTCTTATTTATGTATTATGATCAGGCTGGTCAATTATTTTCTTAGTTGTATAAAAAAGTTAGTATATGATGAGAACATAAAATATTACATAAATTATATTGGATGACATTCCCATAGAAAAAATGATATTATATTTAAATGGGGGAAATTATAGCTATTTTTTATGTTTTCTTTCAAACATAGCTGATTATTTTCATGTATACTATGTATTTTATGATTATCCACCTTCTTTTTCTAGATGGGTTATGATCATGTTATCATTTTTTGACATGGGGAAAATATTGGAATGATTAAAGATTATTGACATCCAATTCATGTTGATCATGCATTCATATTTTTTAATTTTCATTTTACAGATAGCCATGTTTTATTCATTAATATGTTCATTAGAGAATGGTATTAATTGTATTGATGATCATATATATAATTCATGAAACTTAAGGAAGTGATGAGTGGTACCCTTTTATTATATAACCACTCGATGCAACATCTTGACTCATGAGAAAAAAACAGGTTGGGTTTTGGTGTATACCTATTCCCATAAGAGGATATGTGTCCTCGAATAATTCCATGAAAAAATGTTTTTGATGTCAAACATTATGCATTTTAGGAGTACGAGATCAGTATTATTTATATCCATTTTTTTAATTATTATCACTGATATAACATGCTCTCAGTTCTTTGGTTATTATGGAATCATATAGTTTATCAATTTTGGATATAATAATTTTGCTATGTTTATTCCAAGATTGTTTAAGTTATATGTTTCTTTTAATAGGAATTTGATTTCTCCCCTTATCATGTTTCCATTTTCCCAGGTAATGAATAAAATTACTAAATATGATATATTTATAAGGGTAACATATATGTAAGAATTTTTGTGATATGTTCAAGACACATATGGAATAATTAGTTTCATATATAATGAAAATAATAATAATTAGTTCATAAATACATGGGTTTTATTAGTTTATATTGTGTCTTAATTATCTAAATCTCTAAATATATAAGGATCCTTCAAAAAATATATATTCATCAATCATTATTGACTTTTTAATTATAGATGGTCATGTCCAATATTTTAAATCTAGAATCATACAAAATATGTAAAGTATGTATTTTTTGAACTAGATCTAGGAGTGTGGTCTGGGGTATCATAATTGGTGTCAAAGGAAAGATTTACATAACATTATAGGTTAGTATATTTTTTGATTATCATATAGGTATTGTTAACTTATGGCCTAAAAAATTTTCATATATATTATGATTTGATATTATGGGAGCGATAAAAATTATATTTGTGGATTATGATGGAAAAAAATATAGTTAAATAGAAAGGAATAAGTCTAATTATATGATTACATTCTAATGTTTTGGTAAGGTATTGATTATATGGTTTACCTAGAAATACACCCTTTTTGGATACATGTATGTGGATTTTATTTTGGAACAATAATATATTGAGGTAATCACCTCGAACAGGGTTTTTGGAGAATTGAATCAATCATCACTCAGAAGCACCTTGAGTGGGACTATGACTCCATAGCTAGTGATACAATCTCAGGGAATATAAATTGGTTAACCACATTCTCTTAATACCCATTATTATTGATTTAATAATGACTTTGAAAATTTTCTTTAGAGAAACTAATATAAATTGACCATGGATGACCTGGAATTGAATAGAGAGAGTCATAGGTTGATCCAAAAGTGTCATATATTAAATAAATGTGTCTTAAAGTTAGAAATTTTCATATTTATTTTTTCAATTACATATTTAGGATATTATGAGAACCATTTTTCTCATAGTATTTGGTTGAGACGGGATCATGTAAATGAAGATGATAAATGTATGTACCTAGAAACTAATATGTATTATAACACAATAATGCATAATTATTAAATTGTTGATAATATAGTTAAAATAATTTTTTAATTGAAAAGGTTGGGTTTCTAGTATTACATAAGTTACTTTGATTTATATTTTGTTGAAACTCTTGTATATTTTAAATCATTAGTGATATTAATCAATGATATTATAATATATTCATAATGTTCTGAGGATTATGTTAAGGATATAAGGATTATTCTTTACCTATTTTATTGTAATGTTATGATGACATTTAATGAATTGTATTATTATCCTTTAAAATTATATTTATGAAAAGTTTTTATTATTTAGTATAAAAATTTTATACCATGTGTTTGAGGTATGAATCACTCTTAGGATTAATATATTCTTGATCTTTAAGCAATGAAGGTTTAATTAATATTGGGAAAAGTTATTTAGATAGTTTTTATAGCCATAGAAATTTATTATTGATTTAAATAAAAATTAATCCTTGCTATAATTCGTGATATTTGTCTAATTTTTGTTATTATGATATATATTATCTCGTTTTTAACATTATGAACTGGTGTTTAATACCATTTTAACGCTAATTACAGTTTTTCTTTTTTAGGTGATATATTATATAATTGATTTTTAATCACTTGGATATTAAAATAGTTTATGGTAATGGTATGTAATTTTGAGTATAAGGTTTAGTTATATATATACTTGGTTATATCAATGTTAGAATGAGTATTGTTGTTTGAGTAAGGATGAGCTATATTTTGATAGCATAGATTTCAATGATTTTTGGGTTGAGTGTGTTTTAATAATGTTTATTGTATTTTGGGATATTTATTTTGACGATTATGTAAAGTAGTATAAGATAATCAAAATCAATGTATCCTTGGTTGAACTATTAATTATATATGTTAAAATAATATTGATATAGGATGAACTAAAAAAATTCCAACAAATATGATAATAAGGGTACAAGGTTTTTAGGGTGAATCCATTTTATATTATTGAATATGATAATAATCCCGTATATTGATAATGTTTCTACACTCATGTCATCCAGTTTGGTTTTAGTAGTGGATATAACTAGAAGTAATCATGGTTACAAGGGACAATTTAGATATTACCACAACAATCAACCCAACGAAATAGGAGTTTGAGTGATTAATCTTATGATTATTCCAAATCATCTATCATGAAATATGATTAACATTGTGAACATAGTGGAAGTCCCAAACACCCCAAATTAGAGAAATATATAGAATCATAACAGATCCAGTTATAAATGTCATCAAACTCAAAGGTGTATGGGAATGATAGAAGGTATAACAATTTTCATATTTAACTAAAAGATTATTATGAAATATGTAACTCGATGTCCCAATCCATGGGATAACAAGGAAGATAGAAACCAAAGATTACATTACCAAGGAAAATATTATTCTAGTACTACTAATGAATCATATAGTGATTTTTCTATCAAAATTTTCTATAGTATTTTGTCATGTATGTTCTCACCAACTACTGGATATTGAGTTATAAATTAAAATCCAATGTGTTGGGATTATTGTATAAATCATTTTTAATGTTTTTGGAAAACTATTTTGTATGGATATAGATATGCATACCTTAGTATTATTCTTGGTGAAATTAGAAATGGATTAAATAACTTTATAAATCACTTATAATGATTTATTCAAATATATAAATTCCATTAAACATCCTAAATAATCCCATTATCATTTAAGATTATATGGTTAATTATGAGTTACCTTTAATAAATACTTTAATAATATGATGCAAATTATGAAGATATAAATTATTTATATGGGAATAAAACTTCTGAAAATGTTTTAGTATATGATAACGTTTCAATAATTCAATGTTAAGCTTAGATTTATACACAAATATTATAAAAATTAAATAAATCTATGATATATAAAAATATAAATATAAATATTAGGTTTGTACATTAAAAAATAGTCATTGAATTATTGGTATTTAATATTAGTAAATTATTTATGAAATATAAGTATGATGAAAAAAATCTACTTTGATTTTGAATGAAATTCAATTAGTTTACCTAAAATAACTTATATGATATTTTATTGTATACAAAATTATTTTGATAAGAAATTATATTTTATTCAAAATTAATCTTACATTCAATCAACATATTCTTACTGATAAAATATTATAGAAATTATTAATTGGTTAGCACCAATTTAGTGTCTAAATTATATGAACTAATAATAACAACAATTAAGATTTGAAAATTCCATTATATAATCAAAATATGTTTTCATTATATTAATTTTTTTAATTATTGAATTTATAAATTTTGGATTTTATAAAAAATAAAAATAAAAATTATTTTCTAATTACTCATATAAGAATTTACATATATTGATATTTTGATACTTTTTAAAGAAAGTTTGTTTTTAGTCGAAATAAGAGGGATTTAAAAAATATATAATTTAAATTATTTTATCATTTTATTATAATAAACTAAATGATTTAAAAAAACATTAAATTAATAATATATTAAAATAATGAAAAAAATTTCTCATTCATTTATTTTTTGTAAATATAAACCCAATAAGAATAATTTTTAGAACTAAAAGAAAAAGTTGTTTTTATATTAAATAAATATTCTTCTCTTTAAATCAAGTATTTTCAAACTGAGGGTCCATTTTGAATTACCTAGAAAGCCTCATACCTTTAATTAAATTCACACTTAAATGATTAGCAGCTATAAAATTTGTAAACCTGATAACTTTATCATTTATAAATTTAAAATTAAAATAATGATATTTTAAAAAAAATGTTTTACATGTTTAATTAATTATATTTAAAAACTAACATTTGATATCAATGAGAAATTAATTTTATAAAATGTATTCAAAGTTTCAAATAAAAATTTTAAATTTATTTAATATGTATAATAATAATTATGTTCATCCAAATTAAATACTAAGGTTAAACATAGTAACCTGAGTAAAAAGTAAAAATATTAAAAAAAAATTCTTTGAGGGAAATTCAAAAAACTTGATTAGAACATGTTTCCCAAATTATAGTTGTTTTTTCAATTGACTATCACTCACCCTCGTTATTAATTTATTCCATTTTTTAATTTCATCACAATTTAGTAGTGAAATTAAATTATGGAAATTTAATGGGTATTTCTAAAACTACCCTTCTATTCACTTATAAAAATGTAACACTTACACCACTTTAGGAATCACACATCCTTATAAATAATCCTTAATACACTTTAATTTATCTATCCATATATCTCTTTTCCAAACTAAAATATTTTGGTCACTAAGAGTTACATAAGGACCTCATTCCAAAGGATACTTCTGAGATGAATTCAAGTCTTCAACATGAGTATTATCAAATACTCATTTTTTATTTTTAGTCACCTTCATTAATATTTATCCATGAAAAATGAATATAATAATATTATTATAATTTATATACTTTAATATTTCTATAATATGTTGATTATTATTATTTATTCATACAACTCATCCATTAAGAAAAAAACTGTGGTTCATGCATTGTTTGGACTGTTTCCTCCACGAGGCAATGTGTTTAATTTTCCTTCAACCCCATAGACTATTAGATATATAGATGATATTAAAGAAAATAATATTTTTATATCATTAATTTACCTTCATGGATAGTTAAATATCTTACAAATGGAATGATCGAAAAATTTCGGTCATTAATAAAATCTTTTAAAATAAGGGTACTAAGAGGATAATATTGTATTTAAATGTTTGTATATATTAATTATTCTTATAATTAATTAAAAGTATATTAAATCATACTAGTAAATACAATTAAATAACATAATTATTCTATTATAATCATATTATTATAAAATATCCCAATAATCATTAATTAATTAAAGGTTTGTTCATATTTGAGTCAATTTAACCAACTAGTTGAATAATACCATGTCATTACATAATGAATGAATATGGTAACATATTATATTATAAAATATGATATAAAATTTTCCATAATTATTTACTTATTATATATATATTATATAAATATTTAATTCGTAAATTTATAAAATACACTTTTGTCATCAAGAATCACCAAAACTTATTTGTTATCAATTCCATTATCAAGAATAAAGACTAATATACTCTTTATCGGATTTTTATACATAAAAAATAAAAAATGATTCATGATATTATATTTAATGACCTAGTAATTTTTAGCATTTATTTATGAATACACATTGAAACTAGTAATATGAAACTAGTACAAATGATTGAAACTATAAACCCTCAATATAGACAATATGTAGAACTCATATAGAGAATGATAAATTAAGAAGATTAAAAATAAAAATGGATTTTATTATGGTTATAAATTATGTTATTAAGATATCAATGTTTTTAGTATAGGAGGTTAATGTTTTTTTTAAAAAAAATTAGGGCAAGAGGTAATGGCCTTTATTATAAATTCATCTATCTGAGTTATATTTGGTATTATAAACCTAATTTAAATTTTTTTGTGTATATAATACCTATATAAAATATAAAATCATGGATTATACTAAAATAATTTTCTTAGTTATAGTCTACCTCTTTTAAGGTATTTTTTATAATGTTTTCCCCAAGACGCACGAGTTTTTTTATCTTAAATATGATTCTTTGATTTATGTTACATGTTATGCAGAATTTTTTATTTCTATAGTGTATTCACATCCCATGTATATATATTTATTATAACCTTTTCATTCATTGTATTTTCATGTCAAATACGGTTCCCTTATTCGATTTTCAAATGAAATAGTTATTTCCCCGATAATATGGATCTTTTTTAACTCAAATCTCATTCATAGAGTTATAATGTTTTATATTAAAAAAAATTTATCAATAATTGGGTTATCCCACTATAATAGTTTATGTTATTTTATAATCATCATTTTTTTGTAATTGTTTTTTAATATAAATAAGATTGTATTACTCTTTTGATAATGTGTGTTTGGAATAATGCATTTTTCAAAATATTTAAAAGGGTTTTTTTCATTTCTCTTTCATATTTTATTTTTTACACTCCATATTTATTTAAGAAAAATAGTATTCCCTTCAAATCCTCTATTATAAGAAATTATTTATAAATGTAATTTTTATCAAATATTTTCACTTACCATTTTGAAAAATACTTTATAAGTGACTCGTAATTTATTCTTTTACATCAATGTTAAATAATATCTCAAATATATTTTATATTTTCACATCCATGTAACATCTTATTTTCAATAGGATTTACCCCAATAAATTTTATATTTCACTATTTATAGTCTTATATATATATATATATCTCTACTGGGGGACAAAACTCAAAATACTGAAAATTCAAATTCAGGATCCCTTCTTGGGAGGTTTCATTAAATAATTCTATTTGAATGTTTTTTTTTTCTATTTCAACTAACTTCTAGGTTTCTTTTATTACACTAGGGATATTTTATTTTTAAACCATTCATATTCCTAATATTGATGGATTATTATCATGTTAATCATAAATTTTCATAGTTGTATACTCATTTCTCAAGAAAAAATGAACATCACATATTCCATAATTTAGATTATATTTTTCGACTATAAATAATATTATTATATTAACATAGGGGAAAGTATTGGAATTTTTATGGTTGTTATTATCAAAAAAAATTATTGTCATGTAGACAATGTATTATTCTACAATCCACATTCTTTTACCAAATAGGTCATGATCATTTCTTTCATTTTCATTATTTGGAAAATTATTTTCATTCATGATGATTATTAAGGACCAAAGTAGTTTGATCATTTATAAATATATTCTATTTCTCATTATATGGATAACCATGGTTTATTCAGTGAGAGGTTCTTCAGGGAATGGTATGGAATTTATTGATGACTCTCTAGGTGAATACATTGGACATAATCATGTGACAAGTGGGGCCTAGAATAACATACCCCCTCGATGCATTGATAGGTCTCACGATAAAAACTAATTTGTGATTTTGTGTATACCACATCACAGAATAGGATTAGATTAATTGAATAAGGCCTTGAAAACATGTTTTTTATGTATGAATTTTTTTATTCCATCAGTATGAGATCAAAAATAAAGATATCCATGTTTTAATATATTATTATGGATATATAATTCTCTAAATTAAAAATATATTATATATTCATAATTTTTAACAAATACTCACATAATATTTATGTCATATTTATTACATGATTAATTTAATTATATGATTACATTATTAAATATTATTTCTCACACCCTTTATTTTCCCAATTTAGTCAGTTATGAATAATTATATTACATGTGATATGTTTATAGGGATAACAAGTATGGAAGATTTTATGAGAGGTATTGAAGACACATTATGGATTAATTGGTTTTGTATTACATTATTTAGGAAAGGCATGGAATTTATTACTTTTTGATGTGTCATAATTAATTAAATCTCTACACCCAAAAAGGTCCATTGGATGTAAGAGATTTAACAATCATTATTACCTTTATAATTCAAGAAGTTTATATCCAAAATTTTATATCTAGTATCAAATATAGTATTTATATTATATGATTATGGATCTTGATCTAAGGGTGTCTGTCTGGGTCATACTAGTTTTGAAATAAGATTTTTTATAAGGAGAATTCACTTGATGAAATAATGTTCAATAATTTTTATGGAACTAGATTACATGAAGGGACCTCTTATATTATTTGAAAAAATTGTAATGTATGGGATGATAATGGGATGCATTAGGGTTTATGGGTAAGAGATTCCGATTTTTATGAAAATGATATTGAAGGGATGAAAAATACAAAAAACCATGATTCGTTCTATAAGGTTTTATCGATGGGTAGAGTGATATTTTATATGGTTAATGGATATGATATGAATGAAAAACTAATAAAATTTTAGATTTGAATAATGTAGGGTGTCACATTGTGAA
Source organism: Viscum album (assembly GCA_963277665.1). NCBI lineage: Eukaryota > Viridiplantae > Streptophyta > Magnoliopsida > Santalales > Viscaceae > Viscum > Viscum album. The sequence continues at coordinate 94,312,057 of OY728164.1, forward strand.
GAATAAATCAATTTCTCGAAGCATTGGATGTGGTTTTTTGTTCTGGATAACGGTGTTATCACACATTGTGACCAAATATTTCATATTCTGTTGATCCCCCTTAATGGAAGTCCACATTGTAGGAAATTTGGTCGTGTCATTAAGAGGGGAATTCATGTGATATATATATATCTAGATTATTTAATTAACATTGTTACAATATATATCCATTTCATGGTGGTGTATCTTCTAATTTTTCATTAAACTAAGGGAAGAATATTTATTTAGTTATTTTAAATGGGACCCCATTTCAGTTTCACTTACTTTTCAGTGATGCAAGAGGGGGATGTTGAACCCTCTTCTATATTTTTCTCCCTCATTCATCCTACTAGATATAATGAAATTATAGTTGGATTTTATCATCATTTTATGGTATAATTTATTCTTCTTCCATGGTTCCTCCTCCTCATGAATGACCATTAATCATGATATATCTAGGTTAGGGTTATTGGATGATTTTAGTGGATCATTCTGGAATCATCTGGAATGATAGGTGTTTTGTTATGATTGGATAATGGGGATCGCATATAGATGAACACACTAGGTTTTATGTGGTTTTGTTAAGGTATGTTTCTAGTATATTTATTAATGGATTTTCCATCTATTTGGATGAATGGTTTGGAATAATTTTAATGATAATTATGGATTTTCTATCATAAATATCTGCAAGGATGTCTATGGTGTTGCACAACAATTTTCTCTTGGATTTCTACATGATATATCTTGTGGTTTGTATTTCTTTGGTTATTCCGATGTTTTTTATTTTCATAAATAATATTAATTTAATAAATAAATTAAATATAATTCATTAATATTTAATTTGACTGTTTTTATCAATTCAGGACTTTGATTTGATGGTTGAGATCTGGTTAGGCTTGATGAGCTTGGGTTATGGTTCATGAGACTTTTTTAAAGGAAATGACTCTAAATATGTTATGTGGTTCATGAACATATCCCAATGCCTTATTGATTTTTTTATCGGTTAGGTGATACATTGCCTTATCACTTTTGTTTGATCAATATTAAATAATATTTGAGCTGTTTCTATTAAAAATACATTACTAGAAACGATGGTTTGTCGGCTAGGATGGATCCTTGAACACTAGATTCATGTCTTAGTTATGGACTGAGAAAGGATTAAATATTTATAAGTTTTATGTGATATAAATTCCCATGAGTGGTATAATATAAATAAATTAAATATATTAGACCTCGTGATATGATCCCTTGTTTCCTCTACATGGGGGACATTTCTGGATTAAGAATAATTATCCAAGGAACGGATATTGTGATTATTTGAGGTTCCATAGAGCCTATATGGTAAATATATATACAAGGGGTGGGTGTCTTACCTCCACTTTTATATGGGATTATCCATGTAGAGATACCATGGAAAGGATATAATTATGGGTATGATGTTAGAGGACCCACTAAGTTTAACGAGGAATGTGAGGTGGAAGTTATTCTACTCTCATATGGATGGTTTATATGATATTACATGTGTTACTGGTTTTGAAGTGATGATATTATGTCTATGTTCAGTAATTTGATTCCCATATGATTTGATTTTTGACCCTAGAGTTTTGAAAGTAGATAAAATAACCCATGCATGCGTTCAGACAGAGATTTTTTCTAGGGGAAAAGAGAGGCTACCCAGTCTTGTGTTATCCCAAGAGCGGTATTAAACATATTGTATAACTTGATTGGTTTGAGATATGAATGTGGTGATACTCATTTATTTTTTACTTTCGATATTCACCAAGGAAAAAATTGAAATATGAATATATAAGAGATAGGATGGTTTCAAGGTTGGGTCTATTCCGTTGGTGATAAATGATATTTCAGTATATGTGGTATATTCATGTGTCCCACATATCTCCCTAATCATAATGATATTTTGTATATCTAGGTGAGAATAGTATCACCTATATAACTATAATATAAGAAATTATATTTGAGTGAACCACTTATCCACCTAATGGTTATGTATATGGTGATATATGTGTAGGTATATTATCCCCCATATGAGTATGATATATGTAATATCCATGTGGGTTACATATCCCCATAATGAGAATGATATGTTGTATAAATGTGTGAACACATATCCCCCAGATGATTATATATTGTGATATCCCGTTGAGTCTATTATTCCTCAGTGAAATATGATGATATGAAATTTAATGGTATTATGGACAAGATCATGTAAAACCCTTGGTATCATTATATGATGTACTCGAATACATCTCACTACTAGCAGAAGTATTTTTGGATAACCTAAAGTGTCACAATCATACTTGTATATTGGTGGTGATTTATTTATAGTGTTTTCTGCTGTTTATACTATTATTCTAATCATGTCACACTTTGAATGGATTGTATACATTGTTTATATTATGGAAAACATTAGTTTTGTCCAACTTAGTTATACTCACATCTCACTCAAAAAACCCTAATGTATTGGTGGCCAATCACATAACATGACATAATGTATAGGCATAGAAGATTCCCATTAATTTTTGATTAATATATATATCTTAGAGAGAGTATGGAGATGGGATTGGACAGGGATATATGATCAAGTTGTATTTTTTCATTTTATTTACTTTTGTTTTGGGATGTCTATGATCTATAAATAGGAGATTTGGTTGGTGTTTCCTTAACTCATGTGAATTTTCTATCTCATTTATTATAGATTCTGTATATTATTTATCTTTGATAAATTTGGTTATTATTTTATTTTAATCAGTTAAATATTATGATGAATAATTTTATTTTACTTCCACTCTTTTTCTCTACTATGATGTTTGGGTATAGTCTCCCCATTGTATCATATTACACTGTCACATATATTTGATATCCTCTATCATATATGGAGTCATGTCTCAGTTTATGTGGAAAACTAGTTTACTTTCTATAGAGTGAGATAATTTAAGATATTACACCCTCGACCATCCTTGTGAACCAATACCATAAACTAGGTCCATTAAGGGACAAATAAAATAATCAAAATATCCATGAATGTTTCATGAGAATCTTCAATAGATTTTACATTTTGTGAATAGATCATCAAACAATAAATTATTCCAACATTTAGTTTATTTTTTTTATCGAGTGTGTTATTATTACTGTTATAGGGTGATATCATATGCCTCATAATTTCACATTCAATGAAATGTCCATATAAACTGTTTTATTAACTCTCTTTCTTTAATTATTTAGTTTATGAAACCCTTTTTATTAATAATAAATTTATTGAATAGAGATCCAAACATCATCATACATTCCTTCATGAGTGTAATAATGAATGAGTTAACTATATAACTTCTTCTATGCTGCCATTATAGGGTTTAGATGACAATAATCCCCATAATTCAAATAGGAAACATTAATAAAAATGAAATCATAAAAATAAAATGTAAATAAAATCACACTAACAAAACATAAAATGTAAAAAATACATTTTAAATAGGTTTTGGATATTTGTATCAATCATGAATTGATGAATTCATGTCTCCTTCGATATCCACTGATAAAAATAATCACTAATTCCATTGTGGTATCTTATCATTATATATGTGATTCCACTATTTCCTCTTTGGGAAAGGATATAATAATTGATATGAAAATCATTAGAGAACCACTCAGTTGTAGAAAAATAGCGAACTATCTCAATTATAGAAAATTATAGGACTCTCTATCAGAAGAAGAAAACAAGGGAACTCTAAACACTACCATTTCATTCACTAAATGCTATGAATACTACACCCCAATTTTATATTTATAGGAATAGGATCCTTAATTATCATCATAAGTTTTCTAACCTCATATAAAACCTAATGAGGGGTAATAAATATCCTCTAAAAGGCTTTTGGGGCAATAAATAGCCACCAAGAGTGTCTTAAATCCAAAAACACCTTAGTTATTGAATTAATGAGCCTTCATAGGTGTTAAAAGAGGTAAATTTGGTTATTGAAAGGCTATATTTTTTATGCACCAAATTTAACTAATGTAATACTATTTGGAATTCCATTACTCCAATCCCAAGTCTAAATCCCATTTGGGTTTTTCATTTCAATATTTTTATTTACAAATAATAAAAATAACTCATTGTTCATAATATAATTACCCATAAATTATTTAATTAATAATATATTAATTATTTAATTATTTTAAATACATGAAACATAAATTATACTTGTTTTTAAAAACTACATAACTACTTTTATAAATGAACTATTCACATTAGTCCAAAAATACCAATTACCATAATCTTATGTGTGAAACTTTGGTGCTATAGTAAAGTTGAATATAATTTTGGATCTCATTCAAAATCAGAAAATATGAGGCTATCCCAATAAAACATAGTTGATATCTAAAAAAAATGGGTTTTGTGTGATTAAACTAACCACAACACCATTAGCTATGTTATTTATTCCATACTACCAACATTTATTACGAATCATATGTAATTAAAATCCTATATAAATTATCTAATTTCTCCATTCATGAGATGAATAAATATTATATAAATACATCTCAAGTAATTATGTTGACATTTCCATCCCATTAGATAGACATCAATTTAGGTTAATTATTTCAAAAATAGTAAAATGTATAGACACATCCTATCCTAGTTAATCAAAAAACTCTACTTCATGAGTAAAATACACAATTACCTTCTATTAATTAAAATTATCAAATGACATTAGATGAATAACGATGTACGAATATTCATATGTAGGGATCCTGTTTGAACTCCTCATATTGAATGTGCCGTTGTAAATGTTCACTAAGGTAGCACCAATGAAACTTATATCACAGTGATAAAGCTGGACCATATACTATCTCAAACTAGTACCAAACATAAATTTCTAGACATCTGAAGGGAGTTCTTGGTCCCAACAAGCTAGCGACTAGCTCCCGTGCACCAGGATACAACAAGATGTAATGATTTTTTCCAACATGATGAAAAATTATTGATTATGTATACATATATGATAGAGATAAATTGTTAAAAATAAAAATATGTGAAATAACATAAAGGAAAGAGAAGAAACTAAAAAACTCAAAAGTAGAGAAAAATTCTTCAAGTGACAAGTTTAATAGAAAAAAACTAAAAAAATATACTCCATGTGATAGTGTGTGAAATCTACCACCATCTCACCACCAGCTACCCAGACACACCTAATATAAAACCTCACCACCTAACAGTGGTTCCTTGAATTTCCCTGTATTGAATGACATTCAAAGGTATAGACACAACTGAAGGTGTTCACAAGGAATGAGTTAACATGATCAGCAGGATCCCACACAGGATTTCCATAACAAATCATTGTACATCTAATCCAAGCATTCTCATCTTTAATGAAAATAAGAATGATATCCTATTTAATAATTTTTATATCAAAATCATTGAAAATATTTTAATTTTCCCTTTTCATCATTTTCAAATAAATTCCATGTAAGAATATATTCAAGAGATTTTATATTTATATATCAAAGAAGATATATAAAATCAAAGAAACAAATTTATCACATCTCATATTCAATCCATGTATGTATAACCAAATAACACAAGAAAAAAATTGGTAATATTAGGCTGAAGATCACAATAGGTATGTCTATCATGGAATATTGTTCCCCCAACATAGACAATCATTCCTGCATCAAACCCCTATACATATGCACAAAATCAATGTAGCAATGGAACACCTTGAAAAGTGAACCTCCAAATAGTGTCTACAAATTATATAGAAAAATGGGGCTACATAGTATAGGAAATCCCCATGAATGAATCCCCCACCCAAAGTATCAACAGACAAGGATTATTATTACCCTTCTACCTAAGTACCCGGGGCTTCCCATATTCTATATATTCCAAACCAATTCATGAATCCAGGTCATCAACACCATACATTGAAAACCTTTTTCAAAATACCTATAACAATGATTTTGAAAACATTTTTATTTACAAAAAAATTAACAAATTCATAATTTAAAAAAAATACACCTTTCAAGAACACAAATTTAATCATTAAATCAATCATATTCAGTTATAAAACAATTTATCAAAACTGGAGTAATGCATTTCATCCAACATATACTAGAGACAGAACCACCTACCTCAATACTCTAGGACACACATGCTCTCAAAGGGATACAACAAGAATAACAATAAATATACAAACATATTCCATATAATGAATCCTCGCATATCTTGTAATTTATTCAATTAAAAAAACATATGGAGGAAAATGTATATCTTAACAAATATCTATGAACGCACACCCACCACACCACAGTCAAGAAAGGAATATTCCCTGTAGGAAGATCATACAATATATCTAGAAAAAGAGGAATTTCCACCACTGATAAGAAAAACCCAATAATGCAACAAAAACATTATTCCATGATCGACTAAAATGAAGAGTAGAAATGATTAATCACCAAGAGAGATGAAACCAACCCGCAATAGAGATCAATCTCTAAATGAATGGATACACAGAGTGTGTAGGTTCACAAAATCACATGGGAGTGCTCTAGGGATGAGGGAAAAATTTCTTTTTGATGAAAGAATGAGTAATCAGCCATTCAGAACCCAAAAAATACTAACTCATGAAACTTACATGATGTGTAATCCCATTAAAAATTTTGTAACCTACAATACTCATGTACACCAAAATATCATACACCTTTTTATTAAAAACCCAATTTTATAATTTAAATGGAATAAAACCTATATGAAATAAGTACTTCTTTCACACTATGTAGAAGGCTCATGAAATGATCCTAGTGAACAATACACATATTTTACTCCAAATACATTGTTTTTAAATTCCTAAATGATAACGAAAACACTAGTTTTTAGTACAAAAATCTTATTATCAGAAGAAAAAATATAAACTACCTTAGGTGTTCTATGAACTTAGATATAACCCCTATAATCCCTTTACACATTTAAAAATAGACTCTATTAATTATAACACTCACACATCCCTAAAATTTAGGATGTTTTTCCAATTAAATTATCTACGTTCTTGGGAGCTCGAAGACACACCCAAATAAAATTGAAAAAGAAAAGTGAGAAGTAAAATACCAAAAATCATATAGTAGGATGTTACTATCTCCAAACCATAAAAAATTCCTTCCCTAATAATTCATGTTAAAGAATGATGTCCAGAAAATAGGTGAGGTCATTTCTCCCTCATGAAATTAATCATCTCCACTATCTTCGGAGAATTTGATTTTTTCTGCAATAACACTCTGTCCAAAGAAATCGACATCCCCTATAATAAATTCAACCGATATTAAAGGTTATATATTAGCTAATACACAATAAGAATATATAATTCTAACCTGATCTCTTCACAACACAAAAAGTTAGAGGGTTCAGGATAGTATTTTATATGTTATTCTTTGTGGAAAACATCAAGAATCCCTGTCAAATGAATCATAAATTCCATATGATTAGAAACCTTCCCCTGATTCTCAATGACCTTAAATGGACTAACATATATGGGATCCAACATTCCCTATTTTCTAATCCAATGGTGACCGAACCCAATAGAAACTTTCATGAAAACTCAATCACTTATGGAAAACCCTAAAGGAAGATGTCAGTGGTCCATATAATATTTTTATCAACTCCGAGAAATATCCAGAGCTTAAAGTTTTTCTTAAATATTCATATATGTCTCTTAAACCAAACTCATTCACACTAAAAAATCCAAACCCATATTTTCCCAAATAAGTGGTGACTTTTAGGGGTGACCATACAATGCCTCAAAGGGATATCTTTTGATCGATGATAGATAAATATTTTTAAAAGAAAACTCAACTAGTACCATGTGTATCTTCCATGATCAACCAAAATCTATAACTCGATACCTTAGAATATACTCCAGGATTTGAATAACACAACCTATCTTACCATTAGTTTTTGTATGGTATGTGGTACCCAACCTGACCTGAGTCCCCATCACCTCTTGGAGATTCTACATGAACATAGAAGTAGACATAGGATTCCAATCTAAGTTAATGAAATAAAGATCCCCATATAATCTATCAATCCCCTTCACATAAATCATACTAATATCTCTGATCAGAACAAAGTGAGGTGAATTTTTTAACCAATCAATATCTACAAAAATAGAATTTCTCCCTTAGGGAGTCCACGGTAATCCAACAAACATTTACATTGAAACCTCCCATTTTCAAATCAAAATTAGATGTAGCTAAAGAAAACTAGAATGTTTCATATGATCAGTATTTATGTACGTGTATGTCTAACAATAGGACACATAATCACCAATTTCATCCTTCTTACATGGCAACCACAATCACCATATCATCTCATAATACATCTTCATAGTTCCTAGATTAATTCCCACAAATAACTATGATAGTCAAACAAAACTGATCTCTTAATATATTGTTGGGATCAAAAACCAATCCCCAAAATTAAGTATACCATCTGAACAGTGATGCTAATCAGAAAAATTCTCTCCAATATACCGGCTTTTTCAAAAAAAATTGAACACCTCATCCTACTGTTGAACATTTAGCATAGAGTCAAGTAGAGATAATGTTATCTAGAAATTGGCCATAACTATACCTGAAACATCCTACTTAGTATCCTGATGTAACTAAATAAAGATCCCCATATTGTTCTACTGTTATGTTGATTCATGAATATCCTATGATTGTACTTTCTTGCTAGGAGTGTTTTCAACGACATTCCCATTAGTTGGGGTGTACGAGATATTCCAGACATCGGAAGGAATTTCTCCCACTACCTCTATATATGATCTAATTATTTCTAGTAAATTATATAGATCAAACTCTAATGGTAAGAAAATATTATGAAATTATCCCAAAAAAGACCATGTCATAAAATTTTAAATGTACTATTACTCATGTAAAGATTTAAATCATGAGTGGGCTAATTATACTCATGTGGTAAAATATCATAATAGTTGTAAGCTACCACATGAACAACTATAATTATCACACAATTGAAACCTACGCTATAATAATAAAAAAAGCACATACACAATATCGGGCTAAAGTTATATCAAAATAAGAGATGACTTAATAATTTCAATCAGATCATCAAAAGAAGGCCAATTTTTTTTTATTCCATATCAATTTCACCCATTTCATGGTATGAAAAGTAAAAGGTGATGCAAACTTTGATAAATCATTGGACCCCCATCAATAGTATCCATAAAATCAAAGTAATCTCTAAATCTCTACGATATTTCATGGTTCTTCCCAAAACAAAATAGCTTTCATCTTCCCAGGATCAACTAATAATCAATGTTCAGAAATTACATTCCACATGAAATTCACTTCTTTAATCTAGAAATTTCATTTCAAATGATTTCCATAGAAATGGTGACTACTCTGGATTTCCATAACCAACCTAACTTGGTTATCATTTTTACACTATGATCTCAAATAAACCAAAATATCATCCATGAACACTATAAAAAAATATTTAATATATTAATTGAATAAATGATTCATCAAATCCATAAAAATAATAAGAGAGATAGTCATACCAAATGACATCACAAGATATTAAAAATGGCCATCCATGATCTTGAAAGTGGTATTTGATAAATAATACTTCCAAACACTGAGTAGATGATAACTCGATAGATATCTATCATCAAAAACCACTTCTACCCCTTCAACTGATCAAAAAAATATCCACATGAAGCAGAGGAAAATTATTATTAATTTTTCATCTCATTAAACATCTGATATTCCATGAACAATCAAATTGAACTATATTCCTTCACATAAAATGGAATTGGGGATAATCATGTCAAAACACTAGGGCGAGCAAAACCCTTCTCTATCAAATAATCCAACTGAATGTTGACCACTTTTAACTCTATCTGTTCCATATGTTAGGTAGCTATAAAAACTACATGTGTACCTAGAACCAGTTCAATCCTATACTCCACAAACCTCTCTATGGGTAGCTTATAAAAATCATCTAGGAAAGTATCCGGAAATTCCTAAATGACCGTAGGATGATCAGAAGCTGATGAAAAATCATCAAGATCAACTACTACAGTAAACAAAATATAATTAGATATAGGAGGGAGGGTCTTGTATAACCAGTCCTTAGATCCCACTCTCCCTTATACCAATATGATCTCTAATTCCCTACATGAAACAAGGAACAATAATGATAAAAATAATCCTCTAAATTAGGATAAACAAGTCAATCCATCCAAATGATGATTTAAAATATATCCAAAACAAGAATATGAAAATCATAGAATAACTCTACATAAGCTATCCAAAATGAACAAGAAGGAAATTAAAACCCATACTCATTCATCTTTCTAAGAGGTGTGTCTAACTCTCTAAAGAAGGGAATGAGATTCATTTTAATTTTAATAATATTAACAAAAATTCCTTATATAAATTAGTGGAAGAACCAATATAAAAAAATGAAATCAATATAGATGTTTTAATAAAGATTGTACCTCTCACTGTCGGGGGACCTCCATATACTTGTACCCGAAAATCATATTCTACATGAATGTGCTTCACTCTAATGGACTATAAATGGATCCTGGTGAATTTTAAAGAATTTGAATATGTCTCAATAGCCTTTGGACCTATTGATCCTTGAACATATCAAGTAGTATATATAGTTTAATAGAATTAATTCATATTACTATAAAATAAACTATTGTTTCACATCATTACAGTTAATGTTAAATAACATAGGTTGTTTCTATTTATACTACACTGATAGAAATTCATGGGAGAATTACAATATATAACTATAGGTACATAAGAGTCCTTCTGTAGAGAACCACCCCCACCACTCTAGTGAAGATCTTTCCACCTCTTCATTTTCCATAGTTTGCCACTGAATCTCCCACTAGGTGGAAGAGAAGGGGAATAATATTTAACCATGATACACTAATAGAAATTTAAGGGAACACAAAAAGATATAACAGGATGTTCCTAGGAAGAATTTTACTAAGAACCTCCCCCACCACTCCATTGATGATCATTACACTTCCTCATCTTCCCTAATGTTCCACCGAAGCATCCACTATATGGATGAGAAGGCGTAGAATATCCAAACATGCTTGCCAAATTCATCTCTCACATCATATCCCTATATAATATATCTATATTGTTCAAAATATTTATTATAAATATGTATGATCAAATATCTAGTCATATGACCTACAAGTACTTATAAGCTTTATGCTAGTCATTCATAATCACTTCCAGTGAAAAATTAACATTCTATGCAAACTAGTTGGTGTACACCGACAAAGAATGAAATACATGTTATAATGAGAGGGAATATAGAGACTTATACATCATTATAGACTCTAGAAAATATACTAGAAGAATAGTCTTAAAACTATTGCATTCTAAGACCATGTGTATGTCCACATGTACCATGGAATCCCACTATCTCTTATTGGGACCCCCAAGTCTAAACATCAATCACTTCACCTTGATACTCTCAGGTGTATCCATGGTATTAAATATATTATATCTCTTTTCAAGCCTTTCCTACACCCATTGAGTTTCATTAATACCCCTAAAGAATGGTGTCTATTCCTAAATAAACTTCTTGATATCAATATATATCTATGGTACTTTTTAGTTTTACATCAACGATTATGTTCTAGACTTGTGGTACATTCTGGTCGATTACATGAACCACCAACTAGATTACCTTGATAAAATTCTAATCCATATTAGGATTGGCTTGGGGTTAATCAGTTTTACTCTCTTGTAGAACCTATATAATATGTATTTATGGAAAATTATTACACATCGAAGCAAAAGAAATGATCAGGCTTGAAAAATATCAGTTCAAAACATAAATCCATAATAAAAAAATAATATTAAGGTAATGAACTCATAATAGGAGACACACATCCCAAAATCCCATAGTAACTTGAGTTTTGTCAGGGGAACAGCTGGTTAGGCACTCACTGTAATATACATCTCAAATTCCAATAGTCCTGTCTTTATTCTACCAAATGTCCCAATATAATGATTCTTGATGAAAAAAATTCCGTTTATACCACACAATGAAGAATCTAAACTATATAACCCTTCAAACAAGTACCCTACCCAAATTCTGAATATCTGAAGGGAATTCTTGATCCATGTATAGTGGAAATAAGCACATGGGAATTAGACTACAATCAAAGGGTATTCTTTCACCCAACCTGAAGCTACAACATGGAATATATGTACATAAAAGATAGAGAAAAACAAAGGAAGAGATAAATTTCTTCCATCAGTAAATATAAATAGTGAAAACTACACAAATCAAAAGTAGTAAAAATCATCATGTGAAAAGTCAAATAGAAAATAAAAACAAAAAAAACATATACATTATGTTATATTGTGGGAAATCCTTCACTATAAGGAATCAACCGTAAACATTACATTATCTAATTAATTTAACTAGAATACACTTTCATGCATTCCAAAGGATCTTTTCAGTTTTAATTTTTAGATAATTATGTTATAACATATACATAACAATTAATATGATAAAAAAGTAGACACTTCTACTAAATATTTATTTTTCCAAATATGATTCTTTTTAAATTAAAAAATGTTTTCCTTCCATAACGAACATCATAAATTTAAACAAGGATTATTATTTTCCTTTTCCCATACCATAACCCTAATAAATTTTCTAAACTTGTGATGAGGAAAAAAACATTATGGCACATAAAAAGGTGGAAAAATTGTTAGGCATGACAAAAAAATAACAAACATATAACTTTTACACAAAAAAGCACACACTATTTAGCTTACCTAAAAAAATAATATGTTTCATGTGAAACCATAAAAAGATTACATAAATCATAAAGGTAACTTGTACCATGATTTTTATATTACTTGTAAAAATAAATTATCTCTCCTGGATATATAGGGAGTAACCATCATGGTCACAGTTGTAATAACCATCATAGTATATTCCCATAATATCTTAAGAGAAACCTAATCAGTTATCTTCGTCAATTTAACCAATTCATTGGAGAGATATAGATTTCTTACCATACATTAGTTTATCACGAAACAACCCATAATTATAACATTTTCAACGAATTGTAACATAATCGTAAGACATTAAGCTCGGATAAAAGAAACATTTAAGAAGAAAATAACTTTTCCTTCTTGTAGTCACTTTACATTTTTTTAAGTCTCAAAATCTTAAAATAAAAACATTTATTTGAATATAAAGTTGAAAACATGTAATGTAATCTTTAAAATATTAAAGAATCATGAAAATGAGTAATTCTGTTCATACAATATATGTAAACAAATTCTTTTTAAATATTGTAAAAATAGATATTAAAGTGGATTTTAAAGGGATCTACCTTAAAAATTGAACATCATTGAAGTGAGAGTTAATAAAATGAATAAAATATGTGTATACATTTTAATAAAACATAATTTAAGATAATATTACAAAAATTAATTTCATAAATTATCTTAAAAATGCATAATAAATGAAATAGAAGGTTAATCCGAAGAATGGAATTTTTTTAGGAATTTCATTACCTACTATCTACAAGTGTTCTACACTAGAACTTAACATTCTAGATAATGAAATTTAATTAATTATTTAATAAATCATGAAAATATTCTTAATTTATTTTATTTATTATAATTTTATTATTTTATTTTATGGAAATTTGAATGAGTTATGAAGTTCAATTTTTTTGTTTCATTTTTATTCGTTTCATGGTTTTATGGTTGGTTCCCTTGATATAAAAATTGGAGTTCTTGTAAACTCTAAGAAAAACTATAGATGTGGAATGAAATGATATTAATATAATTCCATAATTTTAAATGATATTATATATAATTTTTTATGATATTAGGATGAATTACTAGGAAAAACAGTAATGATAAATGTCTAGTTTATTTTTGGCATTTTTTACAACCACCAAAAACATGATTCATTTTATTTAAAATTATCTCTCTAAATTAGTTAAAAAACATTAAAAAATTATAATATTCAAGTATAATTATTATTTAACCATAATAATTGTTTTATTACCAGCCTTGAAGGTAGTAATAGAAAACTAAAAAACATCATCCCCAAAACTGTTGAATCCACACATCCCGGATGATGTTTTAATTTTTATAATAAGAAGAGAAGAGAAGAGATTTGATGGTGGAAATTCCATTACTAAACTAAAATTACATTATATTTCATAATATAATTATCATGTCACATTGTATAAGGGATTTGAGTATAAGGTAGAAGGAAATTAAGGAGCTAATAATTTAAAAGAGAAAGAAGCAGAATTTTACCTCTTGATTATCATCTCCTTGAGAACCACTTTAAAAATGGTGGTTTTGATATTTTGTTGAGACCATTAGGTCTTGGAAGTATAGAATAGTAATTTTTTAACGAGTTTTTAATAATTTATATATGTATTTGGAGGTGTTATGAGTAGGGGTGGTGAGGGGTGCTATTTATAGGGAGATGAGAGGGGTGTTTTTAATTTTATCTTCAATTCATTATTTTTTTAGCTTAAGACAATCAATAGAATCAATTATTGAGATTATGTACTATAACTAGTTCATGGGAATTTGAATAAATGTTATCATATATTATTCATGAATAAAAAATTCATGTATTTGGCTTATAATGTCAAATATTATAATTTACCGTACATCACTATTCACTAAAATTCAATTATTTTATAAAAATCCCAAAAAACATCCCTTTCCATTTTCTTACATGTGGTTTTAAAAAATGGACTCCATTTTTAGAAATAAGTTTTTTAAATATGTGATATATAATTTTTTGTTAAAATCATCATTCATTAAAAAAATACAGATTTTAATATTCTAATAGATTTTAGGACACATTGAAACATCAATTATGGTATGATAAAGTTATCTTATATTTAAAATAATAAAAATATTAGGTTATGAATCTATTTTTTGAAAATAATTTTTTCAAATAATTATATTATTTATAAAATTGTAAATAAACATTTAAATTATACAAAAAAAACATTCAATTTATCATTTTTAAAACATTTTAGTAATTATGGAAGGATTTAAACATATATTATATTCATTTACAAGATGCATAAATTTTAATTATACTTTCATGGGTTGGGTTAATATTATATTGGCCTGATAACTATTCCTAGTGGTTAAATTACAATTTCCAAAGGTCCGATCACAATTCTATTATTAAATATTCATTAATTTATATAAATAACACTTAATTTATTATACATTTATAATAAATTTATCTATTTAATTCCTGAATGAAAACGAATTATTCTATAAGTTGTCACATTCTCCCTCTTTGTAAATTGTTTCCTCATAATTTTATTCACTTATTAAACAAGTGATAATACCATTTCTTTTATAAAATATTTTAGATTTCCATGTTTCTTATTCGACCATTATGTTTTTTCACAAAACCATGAATTGGTAAATTGAAATATTCCATAGTTTTGGCTTTCTATTTTCAAGAATCTAAATAGGGTTTTCCTCAAATAAAAGGTTATCTTCAAACTAAACTATCACACGGACTATAAAATCAGATGAATTTGGCACAAAATTTCATAACATTCAAATATACAAAATATTGTATACCAAGGAAAAACTCATCAGCCAAGATACTCACCAGACAACGGATCCAACATTCTCCATAATTTAATTTTGTCCAATGAATCATCGACTTTTATTCTCTTTCTCACCAAAACTTATCAAAATTTTCCATGTGGAGACATTGAGAATGAGATGATAACCGACCATGAAATGAATATCCTTCTTGAAATTATCCGTATATCATTTTACCTACTCTAAATTGTCTAAATGTTTTTCTGAATCAACTAAAGTTTCTGTACCATTTCCTCTACCAATTTTGGTGCTATGAACATTCATTCATGTACTTCATCCCAAATTAATAGAGTTCAACATAACTTTCTATATAATTCTTAAAAATGTGTCATTAGTATAATGGAATGAAAATTGTTATTATAATAAATCTCAACTAAAGAAAGATGGAAATCAAAACATTCATAGTAATATATTGAACAAGCTCAATAAATATCTTCCAATGTATGAATTATTCACTCTATATGTCCATCATATTTATGATGAAAAGAAGTTCTGAAATTAACTTCAAATTTTAATGACTTTTGATGTCCTTTTCTAAATATATAAGTGGAAATGCAATAAAAATCAGGTACAATGGAGAGAGGAACTCCAAGTAACATTAATATCTATTTAAGACACAACCAAGAATTTTCATCTATAAATATTGTGTCTTGGCTATGAATAAAATATATAGATGAAGTCATTCTATTAGAAATAACCCAAATCTCATTGTTACCTCGAGTTGTTTTTTGTAATACAACTATGAAAACTATGGATATATTTTTTCATTTCCACTAGGAAAGTGGAAAAAGATGAAGCATCACCCTTGATAACTTTCATTCTGCTTTTTCCTATAGAAAAGTAAAACATCTCTAGGACAATTCATCAATATCTCTTTTCATTCCATCCCACTAGAAATACAAATGAATGTCTCTTTACATATAATTGCATCCAGGATGAATTAAAATTGAGAATTGTGAACATAAATTAATAACACTTTCTTCAACTGTGAATCACAAGGCACACATAATCTAACCTCAAATCAAATAATACAATCTTGATCAATGTTAAATTATAGAAACAGACCCAATTAACAAATTCTATGATTTTCTATAACTCACAATTTTCTTTCGGTGTATTCTTGATTCTGTTTGATAGATATGATTACACTAACTCCTAAAACAAAAATGAATAATTTTTTCACCGAAGACATACAAGCCAAAATTTATCAAATCATTAACCAAGGGGTCATGTTACAAACATAATATGGGTAATTTAGAATTATTATTATTCCTAAAAACATTATCCACTTTATTTTCTTTTCCAGAGAGATAGTTTATCCTGAAATCATAATCCATTACCACTTCCATTCATCTCCTCTACCTCATCTATAATTCCATGTTAGTAAATATAAACTTCAAACCATTATGATTGGAATATATTTCACATTTAGCTCCAAATAAAGGATATATCTAGATTTCTAAAGTGAAACCCATAGTTGTGAATTCCAAATCATGTGTGGGATAATTTAACTCATGAGGTTTCTGTTTCAAGGATGTGAAAGCAATTAAATGATCATCTTGTACCATAATAAAACCAAATCCGTTTAAAAAAAGAGTCACTATAGATAAAAATCTGCCATTTTGGGAAGAGATGTCCAAAAAAGAGTACTCATAAATCTCTTTTTCATTTAATAAATGAAAACATCACATTATTTGGCCCAAATAAATATATCCCAATTTCATGTTAACATAGTTATCATGATAAATAACCGTGAAAATAATTTAACAAACTATTGGTAATATCCTATTAATCAAATAAAACTACAAATCATTGAAACATTTTTAGGTCTTGGAAATTCATCAACCACTTTTGTTTTGGTTGGATAAAATTTTATTCCATCCTTATTTACAATGTTCCCTAGTAAAAAAAAATTATAACCAAAAATCAAATTTTCCAATTTTTCCCATTAAAAAAATATTTTCATTATGGGTTTTCAAAACAATCCTTATATATTTTTTATAATCCTCATAACTTTTTGAATAATCTAATATATCATCAATAAAAACAATAATAGACATGCACAAACATTCATGGAAAATCATGTTCATAATATCCATAATTATAGCAAGATGATTTTTCAAAACCAAAGTGAATAACTATAAACTCATAATTCCCATGTCTAGTCTGAATTTTTATTTTGAAATGCCATCCTCCTTCACCTTTAGCCAATGGTACCGTGACCTAAGAACAGTCATTGAAATGTACTATAATATTTTTTTACTGATTGAACAAATCATCGGTATGGGGAAATGGATTATTAATCCTAATAATAATTTTATTCAATGATCTATAATCAATACAAAGCCCCGTGGAAACAATATTTTTTTAAAAAAAATCGAAACACCCTTGGGTGAAGAGATGTGTCAAATAAAATTTTTATCTATAAATTCGTGTAACTTATTTTTCAATTTTATAATTTTTACTTGATGCATTCGATGTGGGAGATTTGGAATAGGTTTAAAATTAGGCAGTAAATATACAGTAAACTCAACATCTCGGTCATGTATAATACCATACTCCTCATCCGGAAAAATATCTAGATACTCATTTATAACTGTTAGATCATTAATTTAAAGAGTTCTTTTATTTTTTTTTAAATATAAAACATTCATTAAAATCATTAAATAGTTTCTATGATTCTTGATATGATATAAATGGTATGGGTTAATTTCCTTATACAAACTAAAACTCTTTCTATGGAAACTTTTTATGCTCTGCAATCAATCATAGCATGGTAAATTAAAACCCAATTCATACCCAGAATAACATCAATTTATACTGGGGGAGGATGTTTTTAGGTAAATTATTTCCATATAAATAAATAATAAGATTATTATAATTTATTTTTACCTAGATATTTTCCCATACTGTTTATACCACATGTTTTGGCTTCAATTCATAAGGTGAGTTTTCCAATTTTCCAGATAATTTCTCAGAAATTAAATTATTAGTAGAACTTGAATCAAATAATACATTTCCAAAATCTATGTAAATAGAAAATATACCCCATACAACTTATTTTGATGTCCTAACATCTAATGAATTAGTTCAAAAGGATTTTACCACACATTTATTCTTATAGTCTGGTTGTTTCCCATCATTTAACTACCTTTTTGAGCACTGGTTTTCATAATGATCCCTCTTGTTATATTCAAAACATTTTACAATCTTTATATCGTAATTTCTTTCACTACTACCATGATCTTATTCATTGTAATTACAATCCTTATTCCCAAATATAGCATATCTAAAACACGTACCAGTCTTCGAAAGGCATTGCCCACCATTTTTTTACCATAATTCTCAAAAACTAAAAACTAAATATTCATATAATCAAACTTCCATTGTTCATTATTTAATATTTCCTACCACTTAGAATTTTTTTTGTTTTTAAAAGAGAACAGGATCATTAGAAAACTCTATTTCAACCTTCTTTAAAATCATGCAACTTCTTTTACATTTTGAATTCATGACAAGGAAATGCCCTTTCATATTTTAGCATCAATACTGAGTAAAAACATTGATTTTACTATCTAGATAACAAATAAAATTTTGACTATATCTTGAAAATCGAGTGAATTTTTATTCTTATTATGCCACTGAATTCTTCTCCTATATCAATTACATGATTTTTCCATCTTATGTCTAATAACCAAAAAAATATATTCCTCAAGGAAAATATTGTTGAACTCATCCCATTTTGAGTCATCAATATACTTAATAACCCTGATATTATTGAAAACAGAACACCATTGGTCAACTTTACCTTAAAAACTTTAATGAAAAATACTAACCTTTTGACAGTCTGAACACCCTAAGATATCAAAAATATATTTTTTGGCTTTGAAAAACCCTTTTGCTACCACTAGGTCATAATATCCACTAAAAATGAGGGGTTTACCACATTAAATATCCCACCACTAACATATCACATTTTTTTAGTCTAGATGGACTCATTAATGGATATAGACACCATTTATAGAATTCATCATGTGATCAATTAATGTAAAAAAAATTCATGGTTCCAATTACCAAAACTCTAGGTCACATATTCGGAAGGATATTGTCATATTGGTTCCTTCCTATAATAAATTCACTATTTATAACGAGGAAAAACAATTTTAACAAACATATCATAGATGATTAAGTCCATTAATAATTAATATATATATCATTTTAACTTAACAATAAATAAAAACACATTTATGGGTATTCTATTAAGATTATACTAACCAATAAAGTTAGTTAAACCATTATTTGATACCATCTATAAAGACCCATAGTTAAACATTACATATTCAAGTAAATTCAATAAGAATTCACATTCAAACATTCTTAAATATAATTTTGGTTCATATTATTAGATAATTATGTCATACTATAATCTTAGAAACTCATATAATTAAAAAAGTATGAAATTATATTCAATTTCATTTTTCACAATATGAAAATCTAAAAAAATTATTAATTTCCATAACATAATTCTTGAATTTAAACATGGATTATTGTTTTTTCACATTCATAAACCCTATGAAATAAATTATGATTAGAATAAAAATATCATTAACAGAAATAAAAATGACGAATTAAACCATTAGTCATGAATTTAAACATCTTCACTAGGTTATAACATTGACACATAAAATAAATGTTCTTTATCTTACCTTATAAAATAATAATTTTCCTGTAAAACCATAGTAAGAATACGTAAATCATAAAGGTAACATATGGAATCATTTTCATATCACTCATAAAAAAGTATCTCTCTGTACTACCTAAAGACTAATTATCATGGTTATGTTTAGAATAACCATTATAGTATAATCCCATAATCTCTTAATTTAAGCCTAAATGGTTAACTCTATCCCTTTACTCAAAACATTGAACTTATATAATAGGCTCACCCAATTAGTTATTAATGTAACCACCAATTGTTGTAACACTTCCCAAAAACCATAACATAATCATAGAAAATAAAACTAACATAAATGAATCATTCATTAAGAAAAATGACCTTTCCATTTTGAAATCTCTTTACATTTTTTTAAAAGACACACACATAAATAAAATAAATATTTGAAAATAAAATAAGAAAATTTTAAATTAAATATAGAAATATTAAATCCTAATTAAATTTGATACCTCCATTCATGTCGTATATTTAAAAAATATTCTTTTTAATTATTATAATGAGAGGAATTAAATGGGATTTTTAAAAGGAAAGTCCCATAAAAATGTCATATAATTGAAGTGATAATTAATCAAATGAATGTAAGATGTGCATAAAATGGAATGTAACATAATATAACATAATATAATCAAAATAAATTTCAAAAATAATCTTAGAAACACATAATCAATGATTGATAATGTTAACCTAAATAGTTGAACTTTGGATTATATTTACGTTAACTTATATTTGAAAACATCCTGCACATGCACATAACAACCTAGATAATAAAATTAGATTATTAAATTACTATATCAGAAATATACTATTAATTTATTTTATTTATTTTTATTTTATTAATTTTATTTATGGCCATATTTAGGAGTCATAAAGTTCAATTTTATCTTTCTAGGATTATTTTTTTTGGTTTTATGGTTGGTTTCATTGAGTAAAATTATGAGAGTTCTTGTTAAATGAATGAAAAACTATAGAAGTTGAATTAAATGAAAATAATATAATCCTACAAATTTAATGGATCCCATATGAAATTATTTTCTAATATGAAGATGATTCATTTGATAAACCATTAAGGATAAAAGCTGGGTATATATTTAATGGTTTTTCCAACCACTATAAAATAGTTTCATTTTATTTTATATTATCTCTAAATATTAGTTACAGAACATTAATAAAGATGTAATATAAATATTAAAATCCTATTAATACTTCATAATATTTTTAATTCCATCCATTAATGTCGTAATATATAATGAAAACTTGTCATCCACATTGGTGGTGAATCGACACATCACAGATGATGTCTTCATAATTTGATTAAGTGGAGAAGAGAAGGGGGTTGATAATTAATATTTAATTATAATAATAAAATTTAATTATAATTATTGATACTAGAGTAATAATTTTCATTTTTATTGGGGATTTGATGATATGGGAAAAGTAAATAAATAATTAAATAATTTAATATAGAAAGAAGGGGGATTTTACCTATTGATTGTCGTTTCTGGAAGATCCTTCATAAGGCACATGATATTTGATTATAGGTTAGACGAGTTAGTCTTAGATGTGGGTAAGAGTACTGGGATGTTAATTAGATAGAATCTCTACAATTTTCCTCGATTGGGAGTTTTGATGAGAAGGGGTGGTATTTGTAGGGAGACGATAGGAGTGTTTCTCATCTTTTTATTCATTTGTTTAATTTTTTGGATCAAGACTATCAATAATGTTGATTATTGCGAATATGTATTGTAAATTGTTCCTATGAGTTCAAATAAATGGTTTATTACATCATTATGACACAAAAATTCATGTATTTGTCTTATAATGTTAAATATTGTAAATTATCATATACCACTATTAAACAAAAAAAATTAAAAAAATCCAAAAAAATTACCATAACCATTTTTGAAATTTAAATTTTAAAATTGGAATCAATTTTGTCAAAATAATTTTCTAAATATGATTAATTTAATATTTATTTAAAATCATTG
The DNA here is from genome assembly GCA_963277665.1 of Viscum album. Lineage (NCBI taxonomy): Eukaryota > Viridiplantae > Streptophyta > Magnoliopsida > Santalales > Viscaceae > Viscum > Viscum album. The sequence goes on from OY728164.1 coordinate 94,334,494, forward strand.
TTTATTTAAAAACTACTGATTTTGATAACAAACCCAATTTTATGAAACATTTAAAAAATAATTAAGGTCCTATAAAATTATGTTGTAATTAAAATAAAACAAAATATTAATTTATGAATAAATTTTATGAAATTATTTTTTATTTTAAACCATTATTTTAATTATAAAATTGTGAATAAACATTTATGATTTACAAAAATACTAACACTCAATTTAACATTTTTAAAATAATTATTTACATATAAAATTATGTAAATATACTATATTTTCATTTATAAGATACAGGAATATTATTTTTACTTTTATATGTGATGTTAATATTCTATTGTGTATATTACTATTCATAATGGTATGATTACCACTCCAACAGTCAGGTTATTATTCAATTAGTAAATATTCATTAATTTTTATAAATACCGCTTATTTCCTTAATCATTTAAAAAGAATATAATTATTTAATTCAAGAATTAAAAATTTTATTCTATAATTACCGATGTCGTTACACCCACCATCTCACCACCATCTATTAAGACCTAGCTGAAAAAAAATCCTCCTCGATAAACTATAGTTCCTTGTCTTCCCCTAGATCAAAAGACATACAATGTTATAAGAACTACCGAAGGGCTATTTAGGGTGTGAGCTAAGGATCATAGTAGTATCCTACACTAGTGTTCCCTAACGAGTATTTGTACACATAATCTAATAATGTTCAAAATTAAATAAAACAAATCATGGTATATAGTTTTGAAGTTTTTATATTGAATGCATGCAAATATTTTAATATTCAACATTTCCATATTTCCAAATAAATCCAGGTAATAATAGTTTCAAGAATATCATATAAATATATTAAAGAAGATATATCAAATCAAAGAAAAAAATTTATCTTATATCATATCAAATACCTAGTCGTACAACCAAATAGTACAATCCAAAAACATGCATAGGTGACATAATGCAAAGGATCACTATATGTTTCGATAGCTGGGACAATCGTACCCCCAACATAGAAAATCATGCACACATAAATCCATAGATATATGGATCGAATCAAGGTTGCATTGGAATGGTCCAATAAGTTATCCTCTCAATAGTGTGTACCAAGTATCTTGTAAAAATAACCTACAGAGTACAGGAAAACCCCATGAGTGGACCCCCTGACAATATTAATGAAAGAGGCCTATAACTACACCTTCCACCTCAGTAACCATGGCTTCCCATGTTCGTTATTTTCCAAACAAATCATCAATCCATATCATCAAAACCATGATTATAAAACTATTTTATAAAACCATTTTCAATGATTTGGAAACCCTTTTCATTTCCTAAAATTAAGGAAAACCCATCTTCAATCAAAAACCAATTTCCACACACCAAAATAATATCATTCAATCATTCCATTAGAATTATAAAATAATTTATGAAAACCATATCAATGATGTTCATCTGATATAGGCTACATAAAAAACCAACTACCTCGAGACTCATGGTCACACATTCTCACGAAGGGAACCACCAAAAAAGGAGAACAAAAAATGATAAAAGAGTCCCTAGAGTAAATACTGATAAATCCTAGAATTCATTCAATAATAAAACAGATGGAGAAAAGGGTAAATCGTGACATACCTCAAATAACACACACCCTATGCACCGCAACTCACAAAAGAATGGACCTTGGAGGAAGATGAAATAACAGATCTCGAAGAAAAGAAGATAATTACCATCACATATCAAAAAACACCAAAACACAACACAACAGGTATACAGTGATCAAAGGAAATTAATAAGTATAAAATATTACTCATCAAGAGATATGAAACATTTCTATAATGAATATCAATTACCAAATAAAGAAATTTGGATGGAGTGGAGGTCCCAAAAAATACCTAAGAGAGCTCTTATATCAAGAATAAAATAGTATGGAGATGAATTAAAGAAGATTCAACTTTGAAGCTCCCAAAAATAAAAACATTAGAATCATACCTAATTTATAATTCCATTATCCATTGTGTAAACCAAGAGACTAAATATCATAAAAAAACTCATATACTTTTTTTAAACTTGATTTTATCCTTTATATAGATTAAAATATTCATACAATTAGTATTCCATTGATGTGGTATACCATATTCATAGCCTTATTCTATAAAACAACACATGACATCTACTCTGATTATATAGTGTGTAAATTCCCAAAAACTAGTAAAAACTTCATTTTTCTATAGAAAAACTCCACACTACCTCGGGTGTTCTCCAAACTCAGGGGGGGGACCCCATTAATCAATTTATACATTTATACCTGGAATACATTAATTAAAAAAACATACATCCTTAATCAGGAATTCATTTTCCCAAAAATAATTTCTCTACCCTTTGGAGTCCCAAGAGGCACCTAACTGAAGGGTAAAATGAATATAGATAATGTAAATTCTTCAAATCAGTTAACAAGGTGTTGTAATGACTATCCATTTAGTTTTAATTATTTTGGTCAATTTGAACCCAAGTTCACTATATTATAACCTCTGAGGGATCAGTCATACCTATATACAAGTGATCGTACTCATACTAATATTAATATGTCATCAAAATACAATACGATGATCAACATTTAGGGATACCCTATTAATATATATATATTATAAAAATTTATTATCACATAATATTCTATGTTATAAGATGAATAGTTTCATTAGTGGTAAGTTATTTCAATTAATAAACATTACATGAAACAACATTCCCCTAATTTATAATCACTTGATTATATTTATTACACAAAACCTAATAATTGTATCATTATAGTAAACACTATAAAGAATACAATATTATTGAAAAATTAGTCACATCATTCATCCCTGATCTAATAATAAATTTTTTATTAAAGATCAAGGATTATAAAACATTACTATATTCCAAATTTATTTATATACATATTTCAATATTCACTTCCATGATGATTAATTGTGTAATGTCGAAGCTCTAAATGACTCACATTGGTACATCAAAAGTTCTGGAAATAATATTTGGGGAACTCTATATGGAGTACAAAAGATCATATATTCTCCCTAAAGAACTTTTTATGGCCCCAAACATGCACTCTCAAAACCTTTTTCTTAAAACATAATCTTTACATTTATTACTATGATACAAATCAATGTGTCCCAATTTCAAAACATCCAAAACATACAACATAAAAATGAAATTTTTTGTCACTTACGTACCCAAATATCTTATTGGTTTATAGTATTAGAAAATTGGTATAGACTCTTTTAATGTTTATATTTTTACACCATATTCATTTCTCCCAAAAATTACTTTCATTATAAATACATAGTTTTTTCCAAGGTAACTTCCATATCTGTAACCCTGTCATTATTAATTTTCTACTCATACTTAACCATATAAAAAATCATTTAGATATGTCATATAAGAAAAACAAATCAGAATAACATAAGTATTGAAAATGAGGTAAACCCAAGAGCCAATTTCAAAACCATGAGGTCATATAAGAGAGTTTCTTCATTAAAATCATAAACATTAATATCACATGATCTTTTAGTTAAACATGAAATAATCTATATTATACAATGTTTTCTATAAAACACTTTATAATAAAATATAAAGGAAAAAATCATATTCATGATGGTTTATTTTGAAAACATGTATACATTTGAATAATATTTTCTTAAAAATATACCTTTTATCTGATAAGGTAATAATCATTCCATTTGAATAAATTACCATTATATTAACTTGTGAAAATTTAAGGTTTCCATTAAAACTCAATGGAAATAATTTAAAATTCAAATAAGTAAATTATGATATAATTTTCATCTCACTCTTATAAATGGAATAATATACCTCGTAAATTCTAATAATATCTTTTGAGAAACCTAACTAGATAACTATGTCCCCTTACCCACTACATTGGAGGGATATATCTGGCTCACCAATTCTTGATTTACAATACAACCACACATACTTGATTTTTAATGGAACCATCTATCCAGTTTTTATAATGGAACAACCCATAATTTTTTTATAATCCAAATGAGTACTTCTAAACAATTCTAAACAGCCATAATATAATCATAACACATGAAATCATTTATTTCCACAAAAATACTCATGACACCCATAAGAAAAACATTTTCAGATATCGAAGTATCCATTCCATTTAAAACCCTTTTTCTAAATAATCATAAAAAAGGGAAATATGTTTCTTATTTAGAGAAAAAATTAAATATTATAAAATAATACATATATAAAATACCAGTTATGATGATAGAAAAAAAATTGTTGTCAAATATGTTAAAATAGAACATTATTTTGGTCTTTTTATCAAAATTATCCTTATAAAATATGAAAAAGTATTCCATTTTAAAAACATCAAACGAAATAAAAATGGGAAATAAAATAGCTTTTTTAATACATTCATATACATGTAAATATATCTATAAAAAATTTATAAATATTTACATGGAGGGAAGATATTTAGAAAATATATATTGAATACATTTTCAATGAATTTATTAAATTAAAGTGTTCCTTAACTCAAGTAAAAGTCATCACCTACATTATATAGATTCCTAAATAATAAGTTTATTTTAATTATTTAATTTATTAATATATTTATTCTAAACATATATTCCTTTTATTTTTTTCAATTCCTTTTTATATACAATTACTCAACCTATTAATTTCTCATTGGATGTTTTGATGCAATTTAGCAAGTATGTCCAAAATGACTTTCATAAATTGAAAATGGTCAAACATGTCAATATTCCAAATATATAGAATAATATTATTATTAAAATTATTATAATTTTTATATTTCACTTGTAGTTTTAAAACTACTCATTAAAAATGGTTTTGAAACATGAATAATGTTATAATCATTGAGACCGTAGGCCATACGTACGCATGAGTAACATTTCCATTATTCAATGAAAATGATGGAAATAAGGGAAGTATTATTTTATCTTTATAATATTATTATTATATCATCAATATAATATTATTTATTTAAATACAGTTATATATATCATCTATGTGATGTGTTTTGAAAAAATGAATCACATCGCTTCGTGGGGGTGGTAATCTACACCAAAAAAAAACAACGTAATAATTTTTCAATGGATGGAAAGGTAAAACTGAATATTATATTACATATTTATAGAATTATGATTATTCAATTAATATTGTATATATATTTTTTAAAGACATCCTTATAACTATCCAGGAGTGTTGTTGAGGGAAAATTAATTACATCGATTTGTGAGTTGGTGGTCTGTTGTACCCACGAATAATGGATTCATTTTTCATTTTATATAATTAAAGATAGATATAGGTCATTAAATTAACATAATAACATATAAATTTATTTAATATAATTTTTTTCATATATAATCATGGTTGAATGAGATTTAATGTTGGTATAATAATAAATAAAACTAAAACATTCAGTTAAAATCTATACATTTTCTTGGAACAACCTTCTTTTCCTTTCACCTTAAGTACTATAAGTTTCTTATTATGCACAAAATAAGACCTAAATAAAATGGGTAGTTTTTAGGAATATATTTGGGTAGTTATTTTCAAAACAATAGGGATCATAAGTTTTTAGGAATAGAGGGGAGGATGTGTCGATCTATATGTGAGGGGAGGGGAACTCTGAAAATTACTTAAAGTATGAAATTAATATAAATTAATTTTCATATAAAAACGTCACAAAATTTATATTATTGTACTATAATATGATAATGATACTAAATAATCTCATAAAATTATATTTGGACTAGTTTTGGTTATCATTTCACCCTTGTTTCATTGTTTTAACCCTAGTAATTCCTTTTGGTGATTACCATGATATCAATGTATTTTATTGTTTCTTGGTCATTATAGTCTCAATAAATAAATATGTAACCGATATATGGATAATTATTTTTATTTTAAACCATTTAAAATTCATTTTATAAATATATTATTTTAATAAATTTTAATTCATTTAATAAAATATTGTTTTTATAAAATATCATTATGGTCATTATTGTAAATACCTAAAAAATTATAATTTAATATGATTCTAAATCATGTAAAATTGTTCAAAAATTACATTTATTAGATTATAAAGACTTTATTATCGTTATATATTCATCAAATAAAATTTTTACTATTTTATATATCATTTTAAATCTTGTATTTTGGATTAACCATTATGTTAATTATTTTTAACCTTAACTACAGTAATAAGTTTTTAAATATAAAATGGTTATAATATAACTCATAAGAAAAAATTTGGATCATAAATTGACAATATATGAACTTCTTAACCATTTCACATATTACTTGTCCTATTATAAGATTTATATGATTTTTAAATAATTTAATAAAACAAAATTACATAAAATACTAATAATGTCATTTCAAGAAAATTTCCCATAATTTGACATTGAACGTAACAAGAATGAAATGGAATTTAAATATACACCTTTAAAATGACTACGATTTTTTTATTTATCTTTAAAACTTATTTATTACATTAAATAACCAAAAAAATATTAATTTTATGGTTTTTTAAAATCTTTTACATAACTTTTCTATTAATTTCACTTGCACTGAGTCGGTATTGCATAAGTATTTAAGATATCCATTTCGTCAATAAAAATTAAAATAAAATCTTAAAAATTTATTTAAGTTCAATATAAACCATTATATTCATTAAATACATATATTTACCCTTACATATTTCATGATAACTTATTCAATATGTCATTTTGACTTGTTTAGCCTTAGGCAGGCATGACACAAGGATTTTGATAAGTCCATATTTATATAACTAAAATATTTCAATATATACAAGAAAATCATCACTAATAATTAATATTTATGAACCAAGTTTATAAAATACATGTAAATTATCAAATATTATCTTCCAGATACCAAATTTTTCATTTCTGGGGTTTTTTATGCACAACATCGGCATTGAAAATGATTCTTGTATTTATAAAGAAATAAATTCCAAATTATATGTTTTAAATTATTTTTTGTATTATATTCTTATAATATTATCATACATTATTAATTTCATATGTTTAATAAATTTTTATTTCATATTTCTACCTTGGTAATATCCTAAATGAAATTTTATTTCACTAAAGCTGTGTTTTTTAATATTTACCAAAAACATTACTTTTTAGAAAAATATCAAAAAATAATCTCAGGATGAATTATTCATGATGAGTCAAAAAATTAATTAAATTTCATAATACAAAATTCTTATAAGTAACATATATTAATTTTAATATAAATTCATAAACTGTAATGAAAAAAAGTTTTCCAAAAATGCATTTTTAATCCCAGAAAAAATTAAGCCACAAATTATGTATAATGTTGATTACTATGTAATTAATTAAAATGTTCATAAATTAATAAGTATTGAGTTAAATTAATATTAAATTCATAATATAATGGTATAATTAATGAAAATATTTGATAGTCTTACAAAAAATACTATTATTACTTGTTTTTAAAAATTACATAACTACTTTTACAAATGAACTATTGACATTAGTCCAAAAATACCAATTACCATAATCTTATGTGTGAAACATTGGGGCTATAGTAAATTTGAATATAAATTTGGATCTCATTAAAAATCATAAAATATAAGGGTAACCCTATAAAACATAGTTGATATCTAAATAAAAAATGGGTTTGGTGTGATTTAACTAACCACAACACCATTAGCAATGTTCATTATTCCATACTATCTACATTTATTACGAAACATATGTAATTAAAATCATATATAAATTATCTAATTTCTCCATTCATGAGATGAATAAATATCATATAAATACATCTCAAGTAATTATGTTGTCATGTCCATCCCATTAGATATACATCAATTTGGGTTAATAATTTCATAACTATTCAAAAGTGTAGACACATGCTATCCTAGTTAATTAAAAAAACTCTACTTCATGAGTACAATACACAATTACCGTATATTTATTAAAATTATAAAATGACATTAGATGAATAACGATGTATAAATATTCATATGTAGGGATCCTGTTTGAAATCCTCATATTGAATGATCCATTGTTAATGTTCACTTAGGTAGCACCAATGACATATATATCACAGTGATAAAGTTGGCCCAGATACCATCTCAAACAAGTACCAAATATAAATTTCTAAACATCTGAAGGGATTTCTTGGTCCCAATAGGCTAGCGACTGGCACCTGTACACCTAGATACAACAAGATGTAATGATTCTTTCCAACATGATGAAAAATTATTGATTATATAAACATACATGATATAGATAAATTGTTGAAAAGAGAAATATGTGCAATAACATAAAGAAAATTGAAGAAACTACAAAACTCAAAAGTAGAGAAAAAATCTTCAAGTGACAAGTTTAATAAAAAATAACTAAAAAATATACTCTGTGTGATAGTGTGTGAAATCTACCACCATCTCACCACCAGCTACCTAGAATCACCTAATATAAAACCTCACCACCTAATAGTGGTGCCTTGCATTTCCCTATATTGAATGACATTAAAAGGTATAGACACAACTGAAGATCTTCACAAGGAATGAGTTAACATGATCAGAAGGATCCCACCCAGGTTTTCCATAACAAATCATTGTACATCTAATCCAAGCATTCTCATATTTAATGAAAATAAGGAATGATATCCTATTTAATATTTTTTATATCAAAATCATTGAATATATTTTAATTTTCCATTTTCATCATTTTCAATTAAATTCCAAGTAAGAATATATTCAGGACATTTTATATTCATATATCAAAGAAGATATATAAAATCAAAGCAATAAATTTATCACATGTCATATTCAATCCATGTAAGTATAACCAAATAATACAAGAATAAAAAATAATTGGTAATATTAGGCTTAAGATCACAATAGGTATGTCTATCATGGAATATTGTACCCCCAACATAGACAATCATTCCTGCATCAATCCCCTAGACATATGCACGAAATCAAGGTAGCAATGGAATACCTAGAAAAGTGAACCTCCCAATAGTGTCTACAAATTATATATAAAAATGGGGCTACATATCATAGGAAATCCCCATGAATGAATCCCCCCCAAGTATCAACAGACAAGGATTATTATTACCCTTCTACCTAAGTACCTGAGGCGTCCCATATTCTCTATATTCCAAACGAATTCATGAATCCAGTTCATTAACACTACACATTGAAAACCTTTTTCAAAATACCTATTACAATGCTTTTGAAAACATTTTTATTTACAAAAAAATAAAAAATTCATACTTTAATAAAATACTCCTTCCAAGAACACAAATTTAATCATTAAATCCATCATATTCATTTATAAATCAATTTATCAATACTGGAGTAATGAATTTCATCCAACATATACTAGAGACAGAACCACCTACCTCAAAACACTAGGTCACGCATTCTCACAAAGAGATCCAACAAGAATAACAAAAAATATAAAAATAGATTCCATATAATCAGTCCTCGCATATCTTGTAATTTATTCAATAAAAAAACTTATGGAGGAAAATGTATATCTTAACAAACATCTAAGAATGCACACCCACCACACCATATTTAGAAAAGGAATATTCCTTGTAGGATGATCATACAATATATCTAGAAGGAAAAAAGGAATTTCCACCACTGATAAAAAACCCAATAATGCAACAAATCAATTCTACCATGGTCGACTAAAATGAATAAGTAGAAATGATTAATCACCAAGAGAGATGAAACCAACCCGCAATAGAGATCAATCTCTAAATAAATGGATACACAGAGTGTGTTAGTTCCCAAAATCACATGGGAGTTCTCTAGGGTAGAGGGAAAAAATTCTTTTTGAAGAAATAATGAGTAATCAGCCATTCAGAACCCAAAAATCCTAACTCATGGAACTTACATGATGTGTAATCCCATTACAAGTTTTGTAACCCACAAAACTCAATTACACCAAAAAATCATATTCCTTTTTACTAAAATCCCAATTTAATAATTTCAATGGAATAAAAACTATATGCAATAATTACTTTATTCACACTATGTAGAAGTCTCATGAAATGATCCTAGTGAACAATACACATCTTTTACTCCAAATACATTGTTTTTATATTCCTAAAAGATAACAAAAACACTAGTTTTTAGTATAAAAATATTATTATCATTAGAAAAAATCTAATCTACCTTAGGTGTTCTCTGAACTTAGATATAAGCCCTAAAATCCCTTTATACATTTTAAAATAGACTCTATTAATTCTAACACTCACACATCCCTAAAATTTAGGTAGTTTTTCTAATTAAATTATCTAAGTTCTTGGGAGCCCGAAGACACACCCAAATAAAAATGTAAAAGAAAATTGAGAAGTGAAATACCAAAAATAAGATAGTAGGATGTCACTATCTCCACACTATAAAAAATTCCTTCACTAATAATTCATGTTAAAGAAGGATGTCCAGAAAATAGGTGAGGTCATTTCTCCCTCATGAAATTAATCATCTCCAAAGTCTTAGGAGAATGTGATTTTTGATGCAATAATAATCTGTCCAATGAAATCGATATCCCCTATAATAAATTCACTTGATATTAAATGATATCTATTAGCTAATCCACAATAAGAATATATAATTCTAACCTGATCTCATCACAACACAGAAAGTTAGAGGATTCAGGATAGTATTTTCTAAGCTATTCTTTGTCGAAAACAATAGGAATCCCTATCAAATGAATCATAAATTCCATCTGATTAGCAACCTTCCCATGATTCTCAATGACCTTAAACAGAGTAACATATATGGGATCAAACATTACCTATTTTCTATTCCAACAGTGACCAAACCCAATATAAACTTTCATGAAAACTCAATCACTTATTGAAAACCCTAAATGAAGATGTCATTGGTCCATATAATATTTTTATCAACTCTGGGAGATATCAAAACATTAACATATTTTCTAAATATTCATATATGTCTTTTAAACGAAACTAATTCACACCAAAAAAGCCAAACCCACATTTTCCCCAATAAGTGGTGACTTGTAAGGGTAACCATACAATGCCTCAAAGGGATATCTTTGGTCGATGATATATAAATATTTTTAAAAGAAAACTCAACCAGTACCGTGTGTCTCTTCCATGATCAACCAAAATCTATAACTCGACACCATAGAATATCCTCCAGGATTAGAATAACACACTCTATCTTACCATTAGTTTTTGGATGGTATGTGGTACTCAACCTGACCAGAGTCCCCATCACCTCATGGAGAATCTATACGAACCTCAAAGTATACCTAGGATTCCTATCTAAGGTAGTGAAATAAAGACCCCCATATAAACTATCAATCCACTTCACATAAATCATACTAATATCTCTGATCAGAACAATGTGAGGTGAATTTTATAACCAATCAATATCTACAAAAATAGAATTCCTCCCTCGGGGAGTCTATGGGAATCCAACAAAAATTTACATTGAAACCTCCCATTTTCAAATCAAAACTAGATGCAGCTAAAGAAAACTAGAATGTTTCATATGCTCAGTATTTATGTACTGGTATGTCTAACAATAGGACACATAATCACCAATGTCATCCTTCTTAGTTGGCAACCACAATCACCATATCATCTCATCATACATCTTCATAGTTCATAGATTAATTCCCAAAAATAATAATGATATTCAAACAAAACCGATCTCTTAAAATATTGTTGGGATTAATAACCAATCCCCAAAATTAAGAATACCATATGAATAGTGATACTAATCAGAAAAATTCTCTCCAATATACCGGCTTTTTCAAAAAAAATGAACACTTCATCCTACTGTTGAACATTTAGCATAGAGTCAAGTAGAGATAATGTTATCTAGAAATTGGCCATAACTATACCTAAAACATCCTACATAGTATCCTGATGTAACTAAGTAAAGATCACCATATAGTTCTACTATTATGTTGATTCATGAATACCCTATGATTGAACTTTCTTGCTAATATTGTTTTCAACGACATTCCCATTAGTTGGGGTGTAGGAGATATTCCAAACATCGGAATGTATTTCTCCCACTACCTCTATATATGATCCAATTATTTCTAGGAAATTATATAGATCAAAATCTTAAGGTATTAAAATATTATGTAACTATCCCAAAAGAGACCATGTCATAAAATATTAAATGTATTAATACTCATGTAAAGATTTAAATCATGAGTGGGGTAATTATACTCATGTGGTCAAATATCATAACATTTTTAAGCTACCACATGAACAACTATAATGATAACACAACTAAAACATATGCTATAAGAATAAAAAAATCACATAAATAATATCGGCCTAAAGTTATATCAAAATAAGAGATGACTTAATAATTTCATTAAGATCATCAAAAGAAGGCCAAATTTTTTTATTGTATATCAATTTCACCCATTTCATGGTATGAAATTTAAAAGGTGATGCAAACTTTGATAAATCATTGGACCCCCATCAATCGTATCCAGAAAATCAAAGGAAACTCTGAATATCTACGATATTTCATGGTTCTTCCCAATACAATATTGCTTTCATCTTCCCAAGATCAACTAATAATCCATGTTCGGAAATTACATTCCACATGAACTTCACTTCTTTAGTCTAGAAATTTAATTTCAAAAGATTTCCATAGAAATGGTGACTGCTCTTGATTTCTATAACCAACCTAACATGGTAATAATTTTTACACTATGATCTCAAATAAACCAAAATATCATCCATGAACACTATAAAAAAATATTTAATATATTAATTGAATATATGATTCATCAAATCCATAAAAACAATAAGAGAGTTAGTCATACCAAATGACATCACAAGATATTCAAAATGGTCATACATTATCTTGAATGTGGTCTTTGATAAATAATACATCCAAACACTGAGTAGATGATAACTCTATAGATATCTATCATCAAAAACCACTTTTACCCCTTAAACTAATCAAAAAAATATCCACATGAGGCAGAGGAAAATTATTCTTAATTTTCATCTCATTAAACATCTGATATTCCATGAACAATCAGATTGAACTATATTCCGTCATAGAAAAGGGCATTGGGGATAACCATGTCAAAACACTAGGGTGAAAAAAACCCTTCTCTATCAAATAATCAAACTGAACGTTGACCACTTTCAACTCTATCTGTTCCATATGTTAGGTAGCTATAAAGACTACATGTGTACCTAGAACCAGTTCAATCATAACTCCACTTACCTCTCTAAGGGATGCTTAGATAAACCATCTAGGAAAGTATCCGGAAAATCATAAATGACCATAGGATGACCAGAAGCTGAGGAAAAATCATCAAGATCAACTACTACAATAAACAAAATATAATTAGATATAGGAGGGAGGGTCCTGCATAACCAGTCCTTAGATCCCACTCTCCCTCAAACAAATCTGATCTCTAATTCCCTACATGAAACAAGGAACCGTAATGATAAAAATAATCCCCTAAATTAGGATAAACAAGTCAATACATCCCAATGATGATTTAAAATAGATCAAAAAGAAGAATAAGAAAATCATAGAATAACTCTACATCAGCTATCAAAAATGAACAAGAAGGAAATTAAAACCCATACTCATTCATCTATCCAAGAGGTGTGTCTAACACTCTAAAGAAGGGAATGAGATTCATTTTAATTTTATGAATATTAACAAAAAAATTCCTTATATAAATTAGTGGAAGAACCAATATAAAAAAATGAAATCACTATAGAAGTACTAAAAATGATGGTACCTCTCACTGTCGGGGGACCTCCATCTACTTGTACCCGAAAATCATATTCTACATGAATGTGCTTCACTCTAATGGCCTATAAATGGATCCTGGTGATTTTTAAAGAATATGAATATGTCACAATATCCTTTGGACCTATTGGTCCATGAACATATCAAGTAGTAGATATAGTTTAATAGATTTAATTCATATAACTATAAAAAACACTATTGTTTCACATCATTAGAGTTGAAGTTAAATAACATAGGTTGTTTCTATTTATACTACACTAATAGAAATTCATGCGATCATTACAATATATAACTATAGGTATATAAGAGGCCTTCTATAGAGAACCACCCCCACCACTCTAGTGATGATCTTTCCACTTCTTCATTTTCCCTAGTTTGCCACTGAATCTCCCACTAGGTGGAAGAGAAGGGGAAGAATATTTAACCATGCAAAACTAATTGAAATTTATGGGAACACAAAAAGAGATAACAGGAGGTTCCAAGGAGGAATTTTACTACGAACCACCCCCACCACTCCATTGATGATCTTTACACTTCCTCATTTTCCCTAATGTTCCACTGAAGCATCCACTAGGTGGATGAGAAGGGGTAGAATATCCAAACATGCCTACCAAATTCATATCTCACATCATATCCCTATATAATATCTCTATATTGTTCAAAATATTTATTATAAATATCTATGATCAAATATATAGTCATATGACCTACAAGTACTTATAAGCTTTATGCTAGTCATTCATAATCACTTCTAGTGAAAAATGAACATTTTCTGTAAACTAATTGGTGTACACCGACAAAGAATGCAATACATGTTATAATGAGAGGGACTCTAGATACTTATAAATCATCATAGACTCTAGAAAATATACTAGAAGAAGAGTATTAAAACCATTGCAGTCTAAGACCATGTGTATGTCCACATGTACCATGGAATCCCACCATCTCTTATTGGGACCCCCAAGTCTAAACATCAACCACTTCACCTTGATACTCTTAGGTGTATCCTAGTTATTGAATATCTGATATCTCTTTTTAGGCATTTCCTCCACCTTTTGAGGTTCATTAATACCCTTAAAGAATGGTGTCGTTTCCTAATTAAACTTCTTGTTATCAATCCATATATATGGTAGTTTTTAGTTTTACATCAACGAATATGTTCTAGACTTGTGGTACATTCTGGTCGATTACATGAACCACCCACAGGATTACCTTGATAAAATTATAATCCATATTAGGATTTTCTGGGGGTTAATCAGTTTTACTCTCTTGTAGAACATATAGAATATGTCTTTATAGAAAATTATTGCACACAGAAGAAAAAGAAATGATCAGGCTAGAAAAATATCAGTTCAAAACATAAATCAATAATAAATCAATAATATTAAGGCAATGAACTCATAATATGAGACACACATCCCAAAATCCCATAGTAACTTGAGTTTCATCAGGGTAAGAGCTGGTTAGGCACTCACTGTAATATACATCTCAAATACCAATAGTCCTATCATTATTCTACCAAATGTCCCAATACAATTAATCATGATGAAAAACATTCTGTTGATACTACACAATGAATAATCTAAACTATATAACCATTCAAACAAGTACCCTACCAAAATTCTGAATATCTGAAGGGAATTCTTGATCCCTGTATAGTAGAAACAAGCACATAGGCATTAGACTTCAATCGAAGGGTATTATTTCACCCAACCTGAAGCTACAGCATGGAATATATGTACATACAAGATAGAGAAAACAAAGGAAGAGATAACTTTCTTCTATAAATAAATATAATTAGTGAAAACTATAGAAATCAAAACTTGTAAAAATCACCATGTGAAAAGTCAAATAAAAAATGAAAACATATACATTATGTTAAATTGTGGGATATCCCTCACTATAAGGAATCCACAGTAAACATTACATTATCTAGTAAATTCAACTAGAATACACTTTCATGCATTCCCAAGGATCTTTTCAGTTTAAATTTTTAGATAATTATGTTATAACATATACATAACAATTCATATTATAAAAAAGTATACACCTCTACTAAATATCTATTTTTTCAAATATTATCTTTTTTAAATTAAAAAATGTTTTCCTTCAATAACAAACATAATAAATTTAAACTTGGAATATTATTTTCCTTTAACCATACCTTAACCATAAGAAATTTTCTAAACTTGTGATGAGAAAAAAAACATTATGGCACATAAAAAGGTGTAAAAATTGTTAGTCATGAGGAAAAAAATCACAAACTTATAACTTTTACACATAAAACACAAACTGTTTAGCTTACCTACAAAAATAATAAGTTTCTTGTAAAACCATAAAAAGAATACATAAATCATAAAGGTAACATGTAGCATAATTTTCATATCACTTGTAAAAATAAAATATCTCTCCTAGCTACATATGGAGTAACCATCATGGTCACACTTTTAATAACCATCATAGTATATTCCCATAATATCTTAAGAGAAACCTAATCAGTTATCTTAATCCATTTACCCAATTATTTGGAGAGATATATCTTTCTCACCATCCATTAGTTTATCACGAAACCACCTGTATCATAACATTTTTATCTAACCATAACATAATCGTAAGACATTATGCTCGGATAAAAGAAACATTTAAGAAGAAAATAACTTTTCCTTTTTGCAGCCACTTTACATTTTTTTTAAAGTCGCACAATCTTAAAAGAAAAACATTTATTTGAATATAAAGTTGCAAACATGTAATGTAAACATTAAAATATTAAAGAATCATGAAAATGATTAATTCTATTCATACAATATATGAAAAAAATATTCTTTTAAAATATTGTAAAAAAAGATATTAAAGTGGATTTTAAAGGGATCTACCTTAAAAATAGAACATCATTGAAGTGAGAGTTAATAAAATGAATAAAATATGTGTATAAATTGTAATATAACACAATTTCAGATAATACAACAAAAATTCATTTCAAAAATTATCTTACAAACGCATAATAAATGAAATAGAAGGTTAATCCGAAGAATGGAAAAAATTTTATGAATTTCAGTACATAAAGTCTAAAAGTGTTTTACACTAGCACTTAACATTCTGGATAATGAAATTTAATTAATTATTTAATAAATATTTAAAATATTCTTAATTTATTTGATTTATTATACTTTTATTATTTTCACTTATAGACATTTGGATGAGTTATAATGTTCAACTTTTTTGTTTCATTTGTATTCGTTTCATGGTTTTATGGTTGGTTTCATTGATATAATTATTAGAGTTCTTGTAAAATGTATCAAAAACTCTAGAAGTTGAATGAAATGATATTAATATAATTCCATAATATTACATGATCTTATATATAATTTTTCTGATATTATGATGAATTATTTGAAAAAACCTTTATGAAAAATTTCTAGTTTATTTTTGGCCTTTTTTACAACCACCAAAAACATGATTCATTTTATTTAATATTATGTCTCTAAAGTAGTTAAAAACATTAAAAATATTATAATATACAAGTGGAAATCTTATTTAACCATAATAATTGTTTTATTACTATCCTTGAAGGTAGTAACAGAAAACTAAAAAACATCATCAGCAAAACTATTGAATCGACACATCACAGATGATGTTTTAATTTTTAGAGTAAGAAGAGAAGATAAGAGATTTGATGGTGTAAATTCCATTACCAAACTAAAATTACATTATATTTTATAATATAATTATCATGTCACATTGTATAAGGTATTTTAGGATAAGGTAGAAGGAAATAAAGGAGCTAATAATTTAAAAGCGAAAGAAGCATAATTTTACCTCTTAAATATCGTCTCCTTGAGAGCCTCTTTAAAAATGTTGGTTTTGATATTTTTTTGAGACCCTTAGGTCTTGGAAGTATAGAAAAATACATTTTTAATCAGTTTTTAATAAATTAGATATTAATTGGGATGTGTGAGGAGTAGGGGTGGTGAAGGGTGCTATTTATAGGGAGATGAGAGGGGTGTTTTTAATTTTATATTCAATTCATTATTTTTTGGCTCAAGACTCAATAGTATCAATTATTGAGATTATGTACTATAACTAGTTCATGGGAGTTTGAATAAATGTTATCTTACATTATTCATGAATAAAAAATTAATGTATTTGGCTTATAATGTCAAATATTATAATTTATCATAATTCACTATTCACTTAAATTCAATTATTTTATAAAAATCCTAGAAAACATCCCTTTCCATTTTTTTACATGTGGTTTTAAAAAATGGACTCCATTTTTTGAAATAATTTTTTTAGATATGTGATATATAATTTTTTGTTAAAATCATCATTCATTAAAAAAATACAGATTTTAATATTCTAATAGATTTTAGGACACATTGAAAAATCAGTTATGGTATGATAAAGTTATCTTATATTTACAATAATAAAAATATTATCTCACGAACCTATTTTTTGAAAATAATTTTTATAAATCATTATATTATTTATACAATTGTAAATAAACATTTTAATTTTACAAAAAAACATTCAATTTATCATTTTTAAAACATTTTAGTAATTATGCAAGTATTTAAATATATATTATATTCATTTACAAGATACATAAATTTTAATTATACTTTCATGGGTTGGGTTAATATTATATTGTCCTGATAACTATTCATAGTGGTTAAATTACAATTTCCAAAGGTCCGATAACTATTATATTATTAAATATTCATTAATTTATATAAATACCACTAAATTTATTGTAAATTTATAATAAATTTAACTATTTAATTCATGAATGAAAATGAAATATTCTATAAGTTATCACATTCTCCCCCTTTGTAAATTGTGTCCTCATAATTTTATTCACTTATTAAACAAGTGAGAATACCATTTCTCTTATACAATATTTTAGATTTCCATGTTGCTTATTCGACCATTATGTTTTTTCACAAAACCTTGAATTGGTAAATTACAATATTCCATAGTTTTGGCTCTCTATAATCAAGAATCTGAATAGGATTTTCCTCAAATAAAAGGTTATCTTCAAACTAAACTATCTCAAGGATCATAAAATCAGATGAATTTGGCACAAAATTTCTTAACATTCAAATATACAAAATATTTTATACCAAGGACAAACTCAGCAGCCAAGATACTCACTAGTCAACAGATCCAACATTCTCCATAATTTAATTTTTTCCAATGAATCGTCGAATTTTATTTTCCTTCTCACCAAAACGTATCAAAATTTTCCATGTAGATTCATTGCGAATGAGATGATAACCAAACATGAAATGAATATCCTTATTGAAATTATACATATAACATTTTACGTACTCTAAACTGTCCTAATGTTTTTCTGAATCAACTAAAGTTTCTCTACCATTTCCTCTACAAATTTTGGTGCTATCAATATTCATTCACATAATTCATCCCAAATTACTACAGTTCAACAAAACTTTCTATATAATTCTTAAAAATGTGTCATCAGTGTAATGGAATGAAAATGTAATTATAATAAATCTCAACTAATGAAATATGGAAATAAAAAAATTCATAGTAATATATTGAACAATCTCAATAAATATCTTCCAAAGTATGAATTATTCACTCCATATGTCCATCATATTTATGATGAAAAGTAGTTCTGAAATTAAATTCAGATTTTAATGACATTTGAAGGCATTTTAAAAATCTATAAGTGATCATGTGATCACAATCAGGTACAATGGAGAGAGGAACTCCACGTAACATTAACATCTATTTAAGACACAACCAAGAATTTTGATCTAGAAATATTGTGTCTTAGATATGAATAAAATATATAGATGAAGTCATTCTATTTGAAATACCCAAAATCTCATTGTTACCTCGAGTAGTTTTTGGTAATACCACTATGAAATCTATGGATATATTTTTATATTTCCACTAAGAAAGTGGAAAAAGATGAATCATCACCATTGATAATTTTCATTCTTTTTTTTCTATTGAAAAGTAAATCATCCCTAGGACAATTCATCAAAATCTATTTTCATTCCATCCCTCCAGAAATACAAATGAATGTCTCTTTACATATAACTGCATCCAGGATGAATTAAAATGGAGAATTGTGAACATAAATTTATAATGATTTCTTCAACTATGAATCACAAGGCACACATAATCTATCCTCAAATCAAATAATACAATCTTGATCAATGTTAATTTATGGAAACTTACCCTTTTAACTAATTCAATGATTTTCTAGAACTCACAATCTTATTTCGGTGTATTCTTAATTCTATTTGATAGATATGATTACACTAACTCCTAAAACAAAAATGGATAATTTTTTCACCGAAGACATACAAGCCAAAATTAATCAAATCATTAACAAAGGGGTTATGTTCCGAACATAATATGGGTAATTTAGAATTATTATTATGCCTGAAAAAATTATCCACATTATTTTCTTTTCCAGGGAAATAGATTATTATGAAATAATAATCCTTTACCACTTCTATTCATATCCTCTACCTCATGTATAATTCCATGGGAGTAAATATAAACATCAAACCATTATTATTGGAATATATTTCACATTTAGCTCCAAATAAATGATGTATCCAGATTATTAATTTGAAACCCATATTTGTTAATTCCAAATCATGTGTGGGATAATTTAACCCATGAAGTTTCTGTTTCAATGATGTGTAAGCAATTACATGATCATCTTGTACTATAATAAAACCAATTCCATTTAAAAAAAGCATCATTATAGATAAAAACATGCCATTTTGGGAAGAGAGGTACAAAAAGATTACTCTTCAATCTCTTTTTCAGTTACTAAAAAGAAAACATCACATTATTTGGCCCAAATAAATTTATACCAATTTCATGTTAACATAGTTATCATGATAAATAACCGTGAAAATAATTTAAAATACTATTGGTAATATCCTATTAATAAAATAAAACTAAAAACAATTTAAACATTTTTAGGTCTTAGAAATTCATCAACCACTTTTTTTTTGGTTGGATCAAATTTTATTCCATCCTTATTTAAAATTTTCCCTAGTAATGAAATTTATTATAACCAGAAATCACATTTTCCAATTTTTCCCATAAAAAATATTTTCTTAATGAGATTTCAAAACAATCCATTTATATTTTTTGTAATCCTAATAACTTTTTGAATTATCTAATATATCATCAATAAAAACAACAATATAATTTCCCAAATATTCATGGAAAATCATGTTCATAATATCCATAATTATAGCAAGATGATTTTTCAAAACCAAAGGGAATAACTATAAACTCATAATTCCCAGGTCTAGACTGAAAACATTTTTTGAAATGCCATCCTCCTTCACCTTTAGCCAATGGTACCCTAACTGGAGATCAATCATTGAAAAGTACTATAATATTTTGTACTGATTGAAAAAACCATTGGTATGGGGAAATGGATTATTAATCCTAATAATAATTTTATTCAATGATCTATAATCAATACAAAGCCTCATGGAAACAATTTTTTTAAAAAAAATAGAAGCACCCCTGGGTGAAGAGATGCGTCAAATAAAATTTTTATCTATAAATTCACGTAACTTATTTTTCAATTCTATAATTTTAACTTGATCCAATCAATTTTGGGGTTTTGGAATAGTTTTATAATTAGGCAGTAAATCTATAGTAAACTGAACATCTCGTTCATGGATAATACCATACTCCTCATGAGAAAAAATATCTAGATACTCATTTATAACTGTTAGATCATTAATTTAAATAGTTCCCTTATTCTCAAAAAAAAATATAAAACATTCTCTAAAATCATTAAAGAGTTTCATTGATTCTTGATATGATATAAATGGTATGAGTTCATTTTTTATAAAAACTAAAACTCTTTCTATATAAAATTTTTATGCCCTGCAATCAATCATAGCATGGTAAATTAAAACCCAATTCATACCCAGAATAACATCAATTTATACCAGGGGAGGATATAATGGTTTTTAGGTAAATTATTTCCATATAAATAAATAATAAGATTATTATAATTTATTTTTACCTTGATATTTTCACATACTATTTTTACCAAAAGTTTTGGGTTCAATTCTTAAGGTGGAATTTCAAATTTTCTTGAAACTTTCTCAGAAATTAAATAATGAGTTGACATCTAATCAAATAATACATTTCTAAAAACTATGTAAATAGAAAATATACCTCATACCACTTATTTTGATGTCCTAACATCTGATGAATTAGTTCAAAAGGATTTTAGCACACATTTATTCTTATAGTCTGGTTGTTTCCCATCATTTGACTACCTTCTCGAGCACTGGTTTTCATAATGATCCCTCTTGTTATATTTAAAACATTTTACTATTTTTATATCACAATTTATTTTACTACTATCATGATCTTATTCATTGTAATTACAATCCATATTCCTAAACATACCATATCGAAAACACCTACCAGTCTTCGAAAGACATTACCCAACATTTTTTCACCATAATTCTCAAAAACTAAAAACTAAATTTTCTTATAATAATACTTCGATGGTTCATTATTTATTATTTCCTACCACATAGATATTTTTTGGTTTTCAAAAAGAAAATGATGATTAGAAAACTCTATTTCAACCTTCAATAAAAATCACACAAATTTTTGTACCTTTTGAATTCATGATAAGGCAATGCCTTTCATATTTTATCTTCAATACTGAGTAAAAACATTGATTTTACAATCTATATCACAAATAACATTTTGACTATATCATGTCAATCGAGTGAATTTTTATTCTTATTATGCCACTGAATTCTCCTCCAATATCAATTCCATGATTTTTTTTCCATCTTATGTCCATTAATCTTAAAAATATAATCTTCAAGGAAAATATTGTTGAACTCATCCCATTCTGAGTCATCAATATCCTTAATATCCCTGATATTATTGAAAACAGACCACTACTGGTCAACTTTACCTTCATAACTTTAATGATAAATACTATCCTTTTGACAGTCTGAACCCCCTAAGATATCAAAAATATATTTTTTGGCATTGAACAACCCTTCAGCTACCACTAGGTCATAATATCCACTAAAAATGAGGGTTTCACCTCATTAAATATCCCAACACTAACATATCACATTTTGGTGAGTCTATATGGCCTCATTAATGGATATAGACACCACTTATAGATTTCATCATGTGATCTAATAATGTAAAAATAATTCATGGTTCCAATTTCCAAAACTCTAGGTCACCTATTCGGAAGGATATTGTCATATTGGTTCCTTCCTACAATAAATTCTCTATTTCTTATGGGGAAAACCATTTTTAACAAACATATCATAGATGATTAAGTCCATTAACATTAAATTATATATCGTTTTAACTTAACAATAAATAAAAAAACATTTATTGGTATTCTATTAAGATTATCCTAACCCCTAAAGTTATTTAAACCATTATTTGATACCAACTATAAAGACCCATAGTTAAACATTACATATTCAAGTAAATTCAATAAGAATTCACATTCAAACATTCCTAAATATAATTTTGGTTGATATTATTAGATAATTATGTCATACTATAATCTTATCAACTCTTATAATTAAAAAGTATGAACTTCTATTCAATGTCATTTTTTCACAATATGAAAATTTAAAAAAAATGATTAATTTCTAGAACATAATTCATGAATTTAAACATGGATTCTTATTTTTTTGACATTCATAAACCCTATGAAAAAAAATTATGATCACAATAAAAATATCATTAAGAGACATAAAAATGAAGAATGAAACTGTTAGTCCTGAATTTAAACATTTTCACCAAGTTATAACTCTGACATATAAAATATAAGATCTTTATCTTACCATATAAAATTATAATTTTCCTTTAAAACCATAGTACGAATACATAAATCATAAAGGTAACATATGGAATCATTTTTATATCACTCATAAAAAAGTATCTCTCTCTGCTACCTAAAGATTAATCGTCATTGTTATGTTTGGAATAACTAATATATTATATTCCCATAATCTCTTAATAGAAGCCTAACTGGTTAACTCTATCCATTTACCCAAAACATTGAACTTATATAATGGGCTCACCCCATTAGGTTTTAATGGAACCACCAGTTGTTATAACAATTCCCAAAAACCATAACATAATCCTAGCACATAAAACTGACATAAATGAAACATTCATAAAGAAAAATGACCTTTCCATTTTGAAATCACTTTACATTTTTTTACAAGACACACACACATAAATAAAATCAATATTTGAAAATATAATATGAAAATTTTAAATTAAATATAGAAATATTAAATCCTCATGAAATTTGATACCTCCATTCCTATCATATATTTAAAAAACATTCTTTTTAATTATTATAATGAGAGGCATTAAATTGGAATTTTAAAGTAAAGTCCCATAAAAATATCATATAATTGAAGTGAGAATTAATCAAATGAATGGAAGATGTGAATAAAATGAAATGTAACATAATATAACATAATATAATCAAAATAAATATCATAAATAATCTTAGAAACACATAATAAATGATTGAGAAGGTTAACCAAAATATTTGAACATTGGATTATATTTACGTTACCTTATATTTAAAAACATCTTGCACATGAACATAACAACCTAGATAATAAAATTAGATTAATAAATTACTATATCAGGAATATACTATTAATTTATTTTGTTTATATTTATTTTATTAATTTTATTTATGGCCATTTTTTGGAGTTATAAAGTTCAATGTTATCTTTCTAGGAGTAATTTTTTATGGTTTTATGGTTGGTTTCATTGAGTATAATTATGGGAGTTCTTGTTAAATGAAATAAAAACTATAGAATATGAATTAAATGTTAATAATATAATCCTATAAATTTAATAGATCCCATATGAAATTATTTTCTAATATGAGGATGATTCATTTGATAATCCATTAAGGCTAAAAGCTGGTGTTATATTTAATGATTTTTCCAACCACTATAAAACTGTTTCATTTTATTTTATATTATCTCTAAAAATTAGTTACAGAACATTAAAAAAGATGTCATATAAATATTAAAATCCTATTAATCCTTCATAATATTTTTAATTCCATCTATTAATGTTGTAATATAAAATGAAAACTTGTTATCCACAATGGTGGGGAATCAACACATCACAGATGACGTCTTTATAATTTGATTAGGTGGAGAAGAGAAGAGGTTTGATAATTAATATTTAATTATAATAATAAAATTTAATTATAATTGTGATACTAGAGTAATCATTTTCCTATTTATTGGGGTTTTGAGGATAAGGTAAAACTAAATAAATAAATAAATAATTTAAAATAGAAAGAAAGAGGATTTTACCTATTGATTGTCGTTTTTGGGAGATCCTTCTTAAGGCACATTGTATTTGATTATAGGTGAGACGAGTTGGTCTTCGATGTGGGTAAGAGTACTGGGATGTTAATTAAGTAGAATCTAGTCAATATTCCCGGATTGGGAGGTTAGATGAGAAGGGGTGGTATTTATAGGGAGACGATAGGGGTGTTTCTCATCTTTTTATTCATTTGTTTAATATTTTGGATCAAGACTATCAATAATGTTGATTATTGTGACTATGTAATGTTAATAGTGCCTATGAGATCAAATTAATGGTTTAATACATCATTATGATACAAAAATTCATGTATTTGTCTTATAATGATAAATATTGTAAATTATCATATACCACTATTCAACAAAAAACATTTTTTAAAAAAAATTCCAAAACAATTACCATAACCAATTTTGACTTTTACATTTTAAAAATAAAATCAATTTTGTCAAAATAATTTTCTAAATATGATTAATTTAATATTTAATTAAAATAATAATTTATTTGAAAACTACTGATTTTAATAACAAACCCAATTTTACGACACAATTAAAAAATAATTAAGGTCCAATAAAATTATGTTGTAATTAAAATAAAACCAAATATTAATTTATGAATAAATTTTATGAAATTATTTTCTATTTTAAACAATTATTTTAATTATAAAATTGTGAATAAACATTTACAATTTACTAAATTACTAACACTTAATTTATCATTTTTAAAACAATTATTTACATATAAAATTATATAAATATACTATATTTTCATTTATAAAATGCAGAATTATTGTTTTTACTTTCATATGTGATTTTAATATTTTATTGTCAATATTACTATTCATAATGGATAGATTACCACTCTAACAGTCAGGTTATTATTTCATTAACAAATATTCATTAATTTTTATAAATACAAATTATTTCCTTAAACATTTATAAAGAATATAATTATTTAATTCAAGAATTAAAAATTCTATTCTATAAGTACCGATGTTGTTACACCCACCATATCACCACCAGCTGCTATGACTAAGCTGAAAGAAATCCTCCTCGATAAACTACAGTTCCTTGTCTTCCCCTAGATCAAAAGACAGATAATGTTATAAGAACTACCGAAGGTCTGTTTAGGGTGTGAGCTAAGGATCATATTATTATCCTACACATGTGATCCCTAATAAGTATTTGTAAACATATTCTAATAATGTTCAAAATTAAAGAAAACAAAGCATGGTATATAGTTTAGAAGTTTTTATGTTGAAAGCATGCAAAAATTTAAATTTTCTTCTTTTCCATATTTCCAAATAAATCCCGGTAAGAATAGTTTCAAGAATATCATATAAATATATTAAAGAAGATAAGTCAAATCCAAAAAAAACTTTTATCTTATATCATATCAAATACATGGTCATACAACCAAATATTACAATCCAAAAAAGCATAGGTAACATCATGTAAAGGATCACTATATGTTTGGATAGTTAGGAAAATCATACCCCCACATAGAAAATCATGCAGACATAAATCCATAGATATATGAATCAAATCAAGGTAGCATTGGAATGGTCCAATAAGTTATCCTCTCAATAGTGTATACCATGTATCTTGTAAAATTATCCTACAGAGTATATGAACACCCCATGAGTGAACCCCCTGACAATATTAATAGAAGAGGCCTATAACTACACCTTCCACCTCATTAACCATGGCTTCCCAAGTTCATTATTTTCCAAACAAATCATCAATCCATATCAAAAAAACCATGATTATAAAACTATTTTAGAAAACCATTTTCAATGATTTGGAAACCCTTTTAATTTCATAAAATTAAGGAAAACCCATCTTCAATCAAAAACGAAATTCCACACACAAAAATAATATCATTCAATAATTCCATTAGAATTATAAAATAATTTATGAAAACCATATCAATGAAGTTAATCTGATAAAGGATACATAAAAAACTACCTACCTCAAGACTCATAGCCACACATTCTCACAAAGGGAACCGCCAAAAAAGGAGAATAAAAAATGATAAAAGAGTCCCTAGAATCAATACTGATAACTCCTAAAATTCATTCAATAATAAAATAGATGGAGAAAATGGTAAATCATGACACACCTCAAATAATAAACACCCTATTCACCGCGACTCACAAAAGAATGGACCATGGAGGAAGATGGCATAACAGATCTCGAAGAAAAGAATATAATTACCATCACATATCAAAAAACACCAGAACACAACACAACATGTATACAGTGATAAAAGGAAATCAATAAGTATAAAATATTACTCATCAAGAGATATGAAACATAACTATAATGAATATCAATTAACAAATAAAGAAATTTGGATGGAGTGGAGGTCCCAAAAATTGTGTAGGAGAGATCCTATATCAAGAAAAAATAGACCGGAGATGAATAAATTAAAATTCAACTTTGATGCACCCTAAAATCACAACATTAGAAACATACTTAATTTTTAATTCCATTATACATTGTGTAATACAATAAACTAAAGTTCATATAAAAACTCATAAACTTTTTTTAAACATGATTTTCTCATTTATATAGAATAAAATATTCATACTATGTGTACTCCTTTCATGTGGTATGCCATATTCATGGCTTGATTCTGTAAAACAACACATGACATATACTCTGATTATATAGTGTGTAAATTCCTAGAAACTTGTAAAAACTACATTTTTCTATAGAAAAACTCCACACTACCTCGAGTGTTCTCTAAACTCAGGGGGATCCCCATTAATCAATTTATATATTTATACCTGGAATCCATTAATTAAAAAAACATACATCCTTAATCATTAATTCATTTTCCCAAAAATAATTTCTCTACCCTATGGAGTCCCAAGAGGCACCTAAATGAAAAGTAAAATGAATATAGAGAATGTAAATTCTACAAATTAGTTATCGAGGTGTTGTAATGACTATCCATTTTGTTTGAATTATGTTGGTCATTCTGAACACAAGTTCACTATATTATAACCTGTGTGGGATCAGTCATACCTATATACAAGTGATCGTACTCATACAAATATTAGTATGTCATCAAAATCCAATATATTGATCATCATTTAGGGATAAACTATTAATATGTATTTTTAAATAATTTATTATCACATCATATTCTATGTTATAATACGAACATTTTAATTAATGGTAGGTTATTTCAATTAATTCACATTACATGAAACAACATGCCCCTAATTTATTAATACTTGATTATATTTATTACACAAAACCTAATAATTGTATCATTGTAGTAAACACTAGAAGGAATACAAAATTATGGAAAAAGAAGTCACATCATTCATCCCTGATCTAATAATAATTTTTTTATTAGAGATCATGGATTATAAAACATTACTATATTCCATATTTATTTATATACATATTTGAATATTCTCTTCCGTAATGAATAATTGTGTAATGTAGAATCTCTAAATGACTAACATTGGTACATCAAAAGATCTGGAACGAATATTTGGGGAACTTTATATGGAGTACAAAAGATCATATATTCTCCCTAGAGAACTTGTTATAACCCCAAACATGCACTATCAAAATCATGTTCTTAAAACATAATCTTTACATTTATAACTATGACACTAATCAATGTGACCTAATTTCAAAACATCCAAAACATACAACATAAAAAATAATTTTTTTGTCACATAAGTACCCAAAGATCTTATTGGTTTATAGACTTAGAAAATTGGTACATACTATTTTAATGTTTATATTTCTACAGAGTATTCATTTCTCCCAAAAATTATTTTCATTATAAATACATAGTTCTTTTTTCAGGTAACTTCTATATCTGGAACCCTCTCATTATTAATTTTCTACTCATACTTAACCATATAAAAAATCATTTAGATAAGTCATATAATCAAAACAAATCATAATAAGATAAGTATTGAAAATGAGGTAAACCCAAGAGAAAATTTAAAAACCATGAGGTCATATAAGAGATTTTGTTCATTAAAATCATAAATATTAATCTCAAATGATAATTTAGTTACACATGAATTAAACTATATTATACAATGTTTTCGATAAAACACTTTATAACAAAATATAAAGGAAAAGGTCATATTCATGATGGTTTATTTAAAAAACATGTATACATTTGAATAATATTTTCATAAAAATATACCTTTTATCCAAAAAGGTAATAATCATTCCATTTGAATAAATTACCATTATATTAACTTGTGAAAATTTAAGGTTTCCATTAAAACTCATTGGAAATAATTTAAAATTCAAATATGAAAATTAGGATATAATTTTCATCTCACTCTTATAAATGGAATAATATACCTTATAAATTCTAATAATATCTTTTGAGAAACCTAACTAGTTAACTATGTCCCTTTACCCACTACATTGGAGGGATATATCTGGCTCACCAATTCTTGCTTTACAATGGAACCACACATACTTGATTTTTAATGGCACCATCTATCCAGTTTTTATAATGGAACCACCCATAATTTTTTTATAATTCATATGAGTACTTATAAACAATTCTAAACAACCATAATATAATCATAACACATGAAATCATTTATTTCCACACAAAAACTCATGACACCCATAAGAAAAACATTTTCGGATATCGAAGTATCCATTCCATTTAAAACCCTTTTTCTAAATAATCATAAAAAAGGGGAATATGATTCTTATTTGGAGAAAACATTAAATATTATAAAATAATCCATATATAAAATACCGGTTATGATGATAGAAAAAAAATTGTTGTCAAATATGTTAAAATAGAACATTTTTTTGGTCTTTTTATCAAAATTATCCTTATAAAATATTTAGAAGTATTACATTTTAAAAACATCAAATGAAATAAAAATGGGAAATAAAATATCCTTTTAATAAATTTATATACATGTAAATATATCTATAAAATAATTTTATAAATATTTACATGGAGGGACAATATTTATAAAATATATATTGAAAACATTTTCAATGAAGTTTTTAATTTAATGTGTCCCTTAACCCAAGTAAAACTCATCACCTACATTATATAGATTCTTAAACAATAAGTTTATTTTTATTATTTACTTTATTAATAACTTTATTCTAAACTTATATTCCTTTTATTTTGTTCAAGTCCATTTTTTGTACAATTACTCAGCATATTATTTTCTTATTGGATGTTTTGATGCAATTTAGCAAGTATGTCCAAAATGATTTTCATAAATTGAAAATGGTCAAACATGTCAATATTCCAAATATATAGAATAATATTATTATTAAAATTATTATAAATTTTATATGTCACTTGTAGTTTTAAAACTACTCATTAAATATGGTTTTGAAACATGAATAATGTTATAATCATTGAGACCGTAGGCTATACGTATGCATGAGTAACATTTCCATTTTTTCAATGAAAATGATGGAAATAAGGGATATATTATTTTATCATTATAATATTATTATTATATCATTAATATAATATTATTTATTTAAATAAAGTTATATATATCATCTATGTGATGTGATTCGGGAAAATTAATCACATCGCATCGTGGGGGTGGTAATCTACACCAACAAACAAACAACGTAATAATTTTTCAATAGATGGAATGGTAAAAATGAAAATTATATTACATATTTATAGAATTATAATTATTTAATTAATATTGTATATATATTTTTTAAATACATCCTTATAACCATCCAGGAGTGTCGTAGAGGGAAAATTATTTACATCGATCTGTGAGTTGGTGGTCTGTTGTACCCACGAATAATGGATTAATTTTTCATTTTATATAATTCAAGATGAATATAGGTCATTACATTAACATAATAACATATAAATTTATTTAATATACTTTTTTAATTATATAATCATTGTTGAATGAGATTTAATATAGGTATAAGAATAAATAAAACTAAAACATTCGGTTAAAAGCTATACATTTTCTTGGAACAACCTTCTTTTCCTTTCAACTTAATCACTATAACTTTGGTATTTTACCCAAAATAAGACCTAAATAACATGAGTAGTTTTTTAGGAATATATTTGGGTAGTTATTTTCAAAACAATAGTGCTCATATGTTTTTAGGAAAAGAGGGGAGGATTTATCGTTCTATATGTGAGGGGAGGGGAACTCTGATAATTACTTAAATTATGAAATTAATATAAATTAATTTTCATATAAAAACGTCACAAAATTTATATTATTATATTATAAGATGATAATGATACTAAATTATCTCATAAAATTATATTTGGACTAGTTTTGGTTATCTTTTCACCCTTGTCTCATTGTTTTAACCCCAGTAATTCCTTTTGGCGATGACCATGATATCAATGTATTTTACTGTTTCTTGGTCATTAAAGACACAATAAACAGATATGTAACTGATATATGGATAATTATTTATATTCTAAAACATTTAAAATTCACTTTTATGAATATATTATTTTAATAAATTTTAATTCATTTAATAAAATATTGTTTTTATAAAATATCACAATGTTCATTATTGTAAATACCTAAAAAATTATAATTTAATATGATTATAAATCATTTAAAATTGTTCAAAAATTACATTTATTAGATTATAAAGAGTGTATTATCGTTATTTATTCATCAAATAAAATTTATACTGTTTTATATATCATTTTAAATCTTGTATTTTGGATTAACAATTATGTTAATTATTTTTAACCTTAATTACAGTAATAAATTTTTCAAAATAAAATGGATATAATATAACTCATAAGATAAAAATTGGATCATAAATTGACAAAACATAAACTTTTTAACAATTTCAAATCTTACTTGTCCTATTATAGGATATATATGATTTTTAAATAATTTAATAAAACAAAATTACATAAAATACTAATAATGTCATTTCAAGAACATTTCACATAATTTAACATTGAATGTAACATTAATGAAATGGAATTTAATATACACCTTTAAAATGACTATAAATTTTTTTATTTATCTTTAAAACTAATTTATTACATTAAATAACCAAAAAATATTAATTTTATGGTTTTCTAAAATCGTTTACCTGACTTTTCTACTAATTTCACTTGCACTGAGTCGGTATTGCACAAGTATTTAAGATATACATTTCGTCAATAAAAATTAAAATAAAATCTTAAAATATTATTTAAGATCAATATAAACCATTATATTCATTAAATATATATATTTAGCCATACATATTTCATGATAACTTATTTAATATGTCATTTTTATTTTTTTAGCCTTAGGTAGGCATGACACAAGGATTTTGATAAGTCCATATTTATATAACTAAAATATTTCAATATATACAAGAACATAATCACTAATAATTAATATTTATGAACCAAGTTTATAAAATACTTGTAAATTATCAAATATTATCTTCAAGATAGCAAATTCTTCATTTCCAGTGTTGTTTATGCACAACATCGGCATTAAAAATGATTCTTGTATTTATAAAGAAATAAATTCCAAATTATATATCTTAATTATTTTATGTATCATATTCTTATAATATTATCATTAATGATTAATTTCACATGTTTAATAAATTTTTATTCCATACTTCTACCTTGGAAATATCCTAAATAAAATAGTATTTCATAAAAGCTATATTTTTTTACTATTTACCAAAAAATTTACTTTTTAGAAAAATATCAAAAAGTAATCTTGAGATTAATTTTTCATGATGAATCAAATAATTAATTAAATTTCATAAAATAAAATTCCTATAAGTTAAATATATTAATTTTAATATAAATTCATTAACTTTAATGAAAAATAGTTTTCCAAAAATGCATTTTTAATCCCAAAAAAACATATGCCAAAAATTATGTATAAAGCATATTACAATGTAATTAATTAAAATATTAATAAATTAATAAGTATTGAGTTAAATTAATCTTAAATTCATAATATAATGGTATATTTAATGAAAATATTTGATAGTCTTACAAAAAACACTATTATTACTATTTGCTGAAAAATTACGTTATTTCAAACAAATCAAAAAAAATTTAACCGAAGGTAACTTTGGTATGATGATTTCCAAAATTATAAATTTTTTAAAAATAATGTATATTTAATGTTCTCAATATAATATAACATTTTCTCACAAAATTCACTAAAACAATTATGAAAAAATACATATTTTTTAAGAACAAAATGACTTTACTAATAAATGAGTTCTTATATTTTAATTATTATTCAATTAAATTGTATTGAAAAACACCTTCATATATATTAAATAATTTTTTATTCCTATTCATAACAACCAATTTAATTATAAGGCTATAACAGTTATGTTTATATAATAATATTTCAATGTTCGTTTAAATGTGTTTTTGTATGTCATTTACACTATTGAACATATTTATATTTTTAAAATCTCATAAAATATCATTCTACAAAACCCTTTTAATAAATATTCCCCATAATTTTAACATTATCTATTTAATAAAGAGATTTAAATTTTGAAATATATTTATTGAATACCCACATTGTGATAATGGTTAATAATACTTCTTCTTGGAAATAGGGAATACTAAATATAATGGTCCTCTAAAATATATAAAATGGGCTTAAAAATAACAGAACATTGGTGGAAGTGATAATATTGTTTTAGAAGAAAAAATTAATTTCTAAATTATGGAAAGTGATGGATAATGTTATCATGATAAAATTAATGACCAAAAAACAATAATTCAATATTGGGATAAGAATACCACAAATTAATTAAAAATAAAGTTAAATATATTAATTTTTATTTCAAGATAATTTTCAATTATTTAAGGAATTAATTTACCATCTATAATAATAAAAAAATAAAACATATATACTTCATTTTATCTATACCAAAAAAAACATAATTATCTTTTTTATGTGTTTCAATGAGTTTCCACCATTATCTCCTCTTTTACCCCAAATAATTACTTTGAATATTTAATTCATAAATCACTATAATAAAATTCTCATTGTCCAATAGGTGTATAAAATTATGAAAATCTATTCTTCTTGTGAATATACATTAACCCAAACCAAATGTTTTATCCCAAGGTAAGATAATATCTAAAATTTGTAAAAATTTATATTAAAAATTAATCTCAAATATTAAAAAATTACACTAATGGTTTGAATTAGATCATTAAATAATAATCTAACCTTAATATTATTCAAAATATTTCTAAACAACATAAATATGAAATATTATATCATAATATATTCTTAAAATGTATTTATAAAAAACATTACTTTCTAATATAGTTCAATACTAAAATTAAAAAATCCATTATCATATACTATCCAAAATACACTAATATTTTCCATAAATAACCTTAATTTAAAAAAATACAAAATTAAATCATAAATACTTCCAAAAAATAATTATTATTTTATTCCAAAAGTAAACTCCCATTCTAACCAAAATTATTTCCATTTATCGTGATCATAAAATTTCACCAAAATAGTGAACATATTAAAAACTAATATTAATTGCTTAGTCATCAAATCACATTTCAATCTCATGGTTATCTATATGATGAATAAAATGTTCCCAAAATCTAATAATCCTTTTATCCAAAATTACCTTAATAACATTAATGTTTATACCATACCCTTTAGATTTCATCCAAAAAATGTAATATCATTCTTCTGAAATAGTCATTCATGTTAAACATAAGGGTTACATATACTTAAATGAAAAAAATGTCTACCAAAATATCATTAATAACCATAAAATCTAGTCACCTAAAACCTCAAATTGGGGTTTTTATTCCCTTAAACATAAAACTACCTAAAAATCATAAAAACACGATGGTATCCATAACTATTATGATAACCTCACATGAAAACATCATAGTATCCAATGTTTCCTAAACCCTTCTCTGATACCAACTTCATCAAACATGAACCCACATTACTAGATGTTTTTTCTTAAAATATAATTTTTAAATTTCTATATTTGATACCAATAAATGAAAAATAATTTAAAATCATTAAAAAATATACTACATAATTATTAATTTAGTATCACTTATTCCCAAATAACCTTTTGGGTTTATGTTTTTAAATAATTAAGATATATTCTTTAAAAGTCGAAATATCCATATAGTATCTATAATTTCCATAAAATATGATCTTTATAAAGACATGCTTGTCTTATCCAATGTAACTACCATATCAATAACTCTTACTTTATTAACATTTCTACTAATTATTAATACCTATAAGAAAAAATGTCAAACCATGGCATAAAGACCCCTAAATTTCAATGAAATTATTTTTTGTAAATTCTTTGGGATTATAAGAGTATGGAGTTTCTGACGACACCTGATTTTGGGGCCCAGGGTTCCCGAAATCAGTTTCCGAAGTTTAGCTTGGGTACGTTCAGTGAACGAACGATCCGGTTTTTCTATCTTTTGAACATGTGCTCAGAATCGAAATCTGAGGGCACCTATGAAACCACATCGGAGGTATTTTCTTAAGAGGACCTTTTATGAAGGTGTGTTTGCTCGGGAGGAGTTGTTAAAAATTGAGGATTAAATTTGAAGTAAATAAAATTTGTGGACCAAATTTTACTTCTAACCTAAGTGGTTTTATCTTAAGTATGGGAGTTGGGGTGGGACCCACCAGATCCTAACTCCTCTTGTTAGGATATTTGTGAGGTGGGGCCCACAGTAGCCCCACCCCTTCTAATTCCTCTAACCCCTCTTAAAGTTGGAAACCTCCCCCATTAATTTATAACTCACCCTCTCTCCCTCTTTATTGCATGCTACCTCTCACATTAAATTAATTGATTTAAGCTATTCAATTAATTTAACGAAGAGTTTTAATTTTGATGTTTTGAATTGATTGCATGGGTAAATAAAATAAGGAAAATCCTTATTTTATTTTGGTTAGCTTTTCTTGTGCTAAGAAAGGGGAGATTTCTATTGAGTAATTTTCTTTTGAAAAACTTCATCCTCAACGAAGAACGACTACACATCGTCATGGATCATTGACTTAGCGACCCGATTTCTTCTGTCTTCTTCTTTCTCCACGATAAAGGAGGAGGCACTGATGCAGGAATTCGCCAATGATGTCACGCCATTCAATCTTCTCTCTGCGTCAAAGGAAGGGAGACATCGCTTCCTCCTTGGACGTTCTCCATCGTCATATACGAAGCCTCACCTCGCGATGTTGTTTCCCACGATGTTCATCATTCGACAACTTGTCTTGAGATAGGGGTTAATTCTCCATTCATGTATTATTTAACAAACTCCATTGTTAAATGATTGGCCACTTTTTATCGATATAACAGGAGGAGGTCGGACCACACAAACATGACTGATTCTCCTCCCATTTTGTTGTTGATATTCTCTGTGGCTTGAAACGAAGCCGACGTGGTTCCATTGCACTACGCGGGAGCGAAGAGGACTGCGGCCGAAGCGGTCCGCGACAGAGGAGTGTGGCACCGTCGCGCCGCGCCGGTGCACCAAGGGGCCACGGCTGGGGCGTGCCTTGGTGGAGGGATGTGGCGTCGTCGCGCCACGCCGGTCGGATGGGAGCCACAGCCTTAGGCCACAGTTGTTCAGCTGGGGCGGCCGGGCTCGGCCGGCCGCTGGCACACTAGGAGGCGGGATCACGTGGGTCCCGCGGTAGCCATACCGGCTGGCCATTATTGATGGCCGCTTCCAAAAAGACCAGGGGTTGTAACCCCCGTCCATCACCCTAGGGTGGACTCCACCTCAAGAAGGGTTGTTGTTTCAATAAAAAGGGCCTCGCACCTTCGCATCCCGCTCGGCCGAGAGCTGAGCCGCCGGCCATGTGGGCCGGGCCGGGCCGCCAACATCGGGCTGTGCCACGCCAGCCAGGCTAGGCCGCGCCCATTTGGGCCAGACCGGGACCCGGGTCGGGTCGACCAGGTTCGGGCCGCCCATGGGGTATTCAGCCGGGTCGGTCCAGGCCCAAAACCCCTATTTTCAGAAAGATTCGTACAAATGCCCATAACTTGGGTTATGATCCTCCGATATATGCACCGTCAATTGCGTTGGGATACTTGGATCAAGACGGGTGTTTCGGTATATTACAATTAATGTTTTGGAGAAATTTGGGTACGTCCGGGTTGGTTCCATCATGAAACCAACCGGACCCTCGGACTGGAAATTCTTATAACTCAAGCTACGGACATCCAATTGACGTGCCGTCAACTATATTGGTTTCCTATTTGTGAGATGGTTCTTTTGGATTACTCCGCTCGATGTTTGGATGCTGCTGAAGTACAGTCAGGTTGGTTTTAAATTAAAAACCAACCATCCCCTAGGATGGACAAGCAAATAACTCTCAGACCGGGCATTTGATTGACGCACTGTCTGCCGTATTGAGTTCCTATTGACGATACGGAACTTTGTGATACATCAACTCTGGACTTCATGACAGTTGATGTATCGACCCCTTGGCTCGTGAAGTGGACCCTCCCGGAATCAAGCGTGTTGTGTGCGAGAACCCTAGAGCTGGCTGCGACTACGACGATGCCGACTGCACTTGGATCCTCCATGGGTTCGGCAGCGATGATGACCGTACTGGAATCCTCCATGGGTTCGACATCGATGAATACTATTCTTGTATCCACTGTGGGTCCGGTAGTATTTGACTTTGTACTTGTATCATATGTGGTTCTGGTAGAGTAGCTGGTCTTGTTTCCTTTGTGGGTCTGACAGCTTAGTTGGTCTTGTATCCTATGTGGGTCTAACAGCTTAGATGAATCAGTGGATACATCTGATCATCTCTATCACCTTACGAAGAGTATACCTGTGTGAGATGAGTCTTGACATTCAATATTTATCTTTGAAATTATTGACTTTCTTTCCTATGTGGATTGGGTTGTGCTTTCCTGTGTGGATTGGGTTGAACGTTCCCGTGTAGACTGGGTTTAACATGGGCTAGGAAGTTGGAGCTGAACTGGAATTGTTGACTAAGGTATATGTATGGGAAGATTCCTAAGTAGTGCTAGTCAATACTTCGTATTTGTATCTTTCCTTTTTGGTTTATGCTTTGTGGCTACTGAAGACCATCGGGGGTCTCGGGTTCCCTACTGAGTATTGTATACTCACCCCTGCATGGGCTATGCCCGCACTACATTGTGTTGGTTATAGACGACGGACAGAGCTGATCGTGGTTGAGGCTTTTGGAGCGGGACGGTACCTGGAGGTGGACTATCAGGCCGGACGTATATGGAGTGGACAGCCGGACTCGAGGAGCCAACAAGAATATCTTTAATCTCCCTTAAGGTGGGAGTTCCGGAGGATGTCTGGGTGGTGGCTGCTTCACTTACGAGCTGTTGTAATTTACTTTTCTTTTCAGTTGTACTTTACTTGCTTTTGGGTTTTATTCTGGACCATTTACTTACCATCACCTACTTTTGTACTCAGTTTACTTAGTGTTCACTTCATCTTGCATACTCTGTGGTGTTTGTATACTTTAAAAATGCAATTCCTTCACTTTTTATTGGGGTTTATGCCTTTGGTGCTAGTTTCCAACCCCTGGCCTGTGGAAGGAGGGCCTGGGGTAGTCACGACATGGGCCCCGAGGACGGTTCATGACAAATTGGTATCAGAGGTGTTCGGTTCTACCGCAGAACTCAAGACTCTAATCTTTCTTCTATGTGAAGCAATAGTGTTAAGGGTATTGAGTGTAGTTATCAGTACAGGGAGTCCAGTGTTGGTGCGGCAGCCGACGTATCCATACACCAGGACATTGACCACTAATTTATTACTCAATGCACGAAAACATCGATTGCATGTGTGTTTCAAAATATTTCTTTGTGATTACTTTGTGTCAGCTCACCAGGTATACTATATTGACTATGGCACACCGGTCTCTTTTCAGGATGGCCCCACGACGGCAGCCAGCAAGGGTTCCGAGCATTGTGCGAGATGGCAGCCCACCGAGTGACGAGGCCTCGGTGTAGGGCCCCATTACATCATAGGCACTGGCGGTACCTCTACCCGTCGAGACACCGATGCCACCAGCCCTAGAAACTGAGAGTTCACGTCGCCTTATTGCACTGCATGACTTTCAGCATTAGAGACTGCCCACGTTCCGCAGGGAGACGGACCTTTACGCAGCCGAGGATTGGCTGGAGGCTGTTGTTCGAGTCTTCAGATTATTAGGGACACCAGCTGACCTCATGGTGATCCTTGATCTGAGTCTCCTGCACATGGTAGTAGGTAGATGGTGGAGAATGATTCTCCAGGTGCATGACGAGGCATCTCTTCTTTGTTTGGACATTGAGGGCCTTTTCCGCTCGGAGTTCATTCCAGCCACCCTCCATGAGGTGTGTATTCATGAGCTACTACAGCTGTGACAGGGTAACATGACAGTATCCCATCACTCGGAGAGATTTACCGACCTCTCGTGCTACTCCATGAACATGGTACGAGACCCATTATTCTGGTCCCAGACCTTCGAGCAGGGATTGAGGCATTAGATCATGGCATCGATGATCTCCCTCAGCATTCCGACGCAGGCAGTAGTGCTGGAGCGAGCTCTTCTTGTGGAGAACTTTCTTACTGAGCCTACACCAGCGGAGAGACCTACCACAGGGCGGCACATAGCTTTGTCTTCTACAGCTGGCAGCCGATGGATTTCACAGGGGTCCAAGCGAACCAGACCATCAGGTGGGCGAACTCAGGATACTAGTTCAGAGGTTTGGGGTCACACGGTACAGAGCCAGCCTTACGAGGACCAGACAGTGCTATGCATGCGGTGGGTAGGGCCACATGGCTCGTGACTGCCCGACCCTTCCTGTAGACGAGGAGCAGACCGTGGAGGGACCTCCCATGTAGAGGCAGAGGTTCGACCATGGCGGTTCACATGGAGAAGGTGGATGAGGCAGAGGAGCTGGCTGAGCAGCGGGTGGGGGATGACGCTTGGAGGCTCTACCACCACCACCCTCACTAGGTCTACCCCAACCACAGGGAGCTGGCAGGTAGAGGCAGACTCAGCTTCATGTAGTGGAGGCCAACGACCACGGATTACCTTAGATGATTCGAGGTACTATCTATGTCTACTCCACCCTTGCTGCAGTTCTTATAGACACATGAGCGAGTCATTATTTTATTACCGCTTCCCTTGTTCGGAGCTCGGAGATTCTGATGGAGCCATTGTCTTGATCCTTACGGCTAGAGAATCCAACGGGAGAAGACTCGATGATTAATCACTGGTGTCGGCAGAGTGAGATTACTCTATGAGGTGATAGCTTTGGATGGGATCTTCATGTAGCAGCATCGAGGCCTTACGAAATCATCTTGGGCATGGATTGGTTTTCTACGGTCCATGCTCAGATTGATTATATTAGGTGCAAAGTGCAATGTGTCAGCACCGATTGGAGCAGGTTCACCTTCACCGGAAAGAATGGAGCCTTTGCAGCGCAGGATGGACTCACGTAGAGGAGAGGACATCCGGTCACACATCAGTTGGCTAGCCTCATCCTAGGAGCAGTTGACGTGCGGAGTCCGAGTTTTCCTATTGTGGTGGATAAGTATGAAAACGTTTTTCCTGACGATGTTCCAGGACTACCTCCCCATAGAGCGGTAGACTTCTACATTGACATGTACCCCAGGACATCCCCGATATCTACTACAGCATATCGGATGGCTCCGGGTGAGCTTTCCGAGCTACGGGTACAGCTGGAGGACTTGCAGGGTAAGGGATTCTTTCGACCTAGTGTTTCACCTTGGGCTTCACCGATTCTATTCGCCAAGAAGGCGAACGAGAGTTTTCGACTATGTGTTGATTACCATCTCCTGAATCAGGTGACCGTAAAGAACAAGTATCCATATCCAAGGATTGACAACCTCTTTGATCAACTCAAGGGAGCACGATGGTTCTCTAAGATAGACCTCAGGTCAGTCTATCATCCGCTCAGAGTTTGAGACGAGGATGTGTAGAAGACGAACCTCAGGTTTCGATATGGACATTATGAGTTCTAGGTGATGCCTTTCGGTGTAACCAATGCTACAGTAGTGTTCATGAGTCTCATGAACAGGATCTTCCAGCCTTACCTCGATCGATTTTTTGTGGTCTTCATCGACGACATATTGATTTACTCGACTACTGAGGAGGAGCATGACTACCACTTTCGGGTTGTACTGACACACTCCGAGAGAACCATATTTATGGTAAGCTCTCGAAGTGTCAGTTTTGTATACATGAGGTCCACTTCTTGGGGCATGTCATCTCTGAGGCGGTAGTTACTGTGGATCCTGTGAAGATCGAGGCAGTGCTATCTTGGGAACCACCCAGGAGCAAGACGGAGGTGCGGAGTTTTCTAGGTCTGGCTGGGTACTATCAGAGATTTGTTCCAGACATCTCCATAGTTGCATAACCACTCTAAGCATTGAAGAAGAACTAAAAACCATTCGTGTGTTCAGATAGATTTCAGCAGAGCTTCCAAGAGCTGATATAGAGATTGAACAGGGCACCCATCTTGATGCTACCCTAGGAGGGAGTTGGGTACATAGATTACTGCGATGCATCAGGGACCAGACTCAGGTGTGTCCTGATGCAGGAGAGCACAGTGATCGCCTATGGATCATGAAAGTTATGGCAACACGAGCAGAACTACGCTACCCATGAACTGGAGTTAGCAGTAGTGGTATTCACCTTGAAGTTGTGGCGGTACTATCTGATGGGTGAGCGCTTTACATTCTATTCGGACCACCAGTGTCTCAGGTACATCTTCTCACAGAAGGACCTGAACCTGAGACAGCGGCGATGGCTTGAGTTCCTCCAGGACTATGACTTTGAGATATTCTATACTACTAGAAAGGGGAATGCAGTAGAAGATGCTCTCTGTAGGAGGACAAGAATTTAGCTACTTAGAGAGGCGATAGAGCAGTTATCCACTTTGTAGATATCCTATGTGGATAGAGATGGGGCAGCCTTTCTACAGTCGCTCATAGTCACTCCATCACTTCTTCAGCGGGTCAGATAGGCACAACGTGGGGACGTTGAATATGAGACGCGATGTGCAGAGATATCCTCAGGACAAGCACCTGAAGGATTCTATGTAGGAGGAGAGAACGTTGTCCTTTTCAGAGCTTGTACCAAGGTACTAGTTGTATTAAAGAAGGTGGTGCTGTGAGGGTTTCACACTTCCTCATTAGCGGTACATACAGGACTGGAGAAGATGTACCCGGACCTCAGACGACAGTACTGGGGGCCGAGAATGAAGAAGGTTGTGGCAGAGTTCGTTTCTTGATGCCTCACCTATCAGCAGGTGAAGGCGGAGCACCAGGTACAAACAGGCTTGGTAAATCTCTTAGAGGTCCCGGAGTGGAATTGGGACGAGATATCAATGGATTTCGTGACTGGTAATCCACGTACTTCCAAAGGACACGACTCCATTTGGGTGATTGTAGACCGACTCACCATATTGGCCCACTTTCTACCTATCAGATAGTAGGGCTCAATGGAGATCTTGGGATGCCTCTACATTCAGAAGATCGTATGGCTTCGTGGTGTGCCGTAATCTATCATCTCTGATCAGGATGCTTTCTTTACTTCCCGGAATTGTAAGGGGTTGCAAGAGGCATTTGGGAAACAGCTATGCCTGAGCACCACCTTTCACCCTCAGACGGATGGTCAGACGGAGAGGACCAGTCAGACTCTCGAGGACATGCTCTGTGCATGTGTCCTCGACTTTGGTTGTAGC
The DNA here is from genome assembly GCA_963277665.1 of Viscum album. Lineage (NCBI taxonomy): Eukaryota > Viridiplantae > Streptophyta > Magnoliopsida > Santalales > Viscaceae > Viscum > Viscum album. Next base: position 94,377,451 of record OY728164.1, read on the forward strand.
TGGGAGGATCATCTTCCTTTACTGGAGTTTTCATACAACAATAGCTACCACTCCACCATTATGGTGTCACCATACGAGGAATTGTACGGCCGACCTTGAAGATCACCTCGGTGCTGGACAGACCGTGGGGAGTCATCACTTTTAGGACCAGAGATGGTCTAGGTCATCACAGAAAAGGTACAGATCATCCAGGAGAGGATGAGGTCTTCTCAGAGCCGACAGAAGTCATATGCCAATAGGTGTCGGAGGCCACTAGAGTTTGAGGATGGAGACCAAGTTTTCTTACGGGTCTCACCTTGGCGTGGATTACAAAGATTTGGTTGGGGCGGCAAGTTTTCTCTGGGCTTCATCGGACCATTCCATGTTGTCAGCATGATAGGCGAGGTGGCTTATCGACTAGCTCTTCCACCACAGTTGCACTGGGTGCACGACGTCATCCATGTATCTCAGCTAAGGAGATACGTGCACGACCCGAAACATATCATCGATGACAGGGAGCTGGAAATTGTTGACGGGGAGACTTTTGCGGAGGTCCTGGTGGAGATTGAGGATCGATAGGAGGGGGTCCTACGTGGACGGTTGATTCCTCTAATGCGCATCAGGTGGCAGCACGAGATCCTCTAGGAGAGCACATGGGACGGGAGCCTCAGATACGCGCTCAGTACACTCATTTGTTTCCCTATTTTGTGATGTATCTTTACAGGGACGTAAATCCCTGATGTGGGAGTAATGTAAAGACTCGTAAATTTCTAGGAATTTTTTTTTCATAAATTCTTTGGGATTTTACGAGTACGCAGTTTCTGACCGCACCTGATTCTGAGGCTTGGTGTGCCCGGAATCAATTTCGGAAGTTTAGCTCGTGTAGGTTCAGTGACCAAACGACACTGTTTTTCTATCTTTTAAACAGGTGCTCAGAATAGAAATATGAGGGCACTGATGAAACCGCATCGGAGGTATTTTCTTAAGAGGACCTTTTCTAAAGGAGCGTTTACTCGGGAAGAGTATTTTATAATTGAGGAGTAAATGGAATTAAATAAAATTTGTGGAACAAATTTTACTTCTAACCTGAGTGGTTTTATCCTAGGTATGGGAGTTGGGGTGGGACCCACCAGATCCTAACTCCTCTTGTTAGGTTATTTTGAGGTGGGGCCCACATGAGTCCCACCCCATCAAATTCCTCTAACCCCTCTTAAAGTTGGCGACCTCCTCCATTAATTTGTAACTCACCATCTCTCCCTATTTATTGCATGCCAACTCTCACATTAAATTAATTGATTAATGCTAATCAATTAATTTAACGAAGAGTTTGAATTTGGATGTTTTGAATTTCTTGCATGAGAAAATAAAATAAGGCACAGCCTTATTTTATTTTTGTTAGCTTTTGTTGTGCTAAAAAAGGGGGGAAAGCTCTTGAGTATTTTTCTTTTGAAGAACTTCATCCTCAACGATGAATGAAAACACATCATCAAGGATCATCAACTTGGAGACCCGGTTTCTTCCATCTTCTTCTTCCTCCACGATAAAGGAGGAGGCACCAACGTAGGAATTCGCCAGCGATGTCATGCCATTGAATCTTCTCTCCGCATCAAAGGAATGGAGACTCTGCTTCCTCCTTGGATGTTCCCTGTCGACGTATACGAAGCCTCACCCTGTGACGTCGTTTCCCACGATGTTCATTGTTCAACAACTTGTGTTGAGGTAGCGGTTAATTCTTTGTTCAAGTATTATTTAATGAACTTCATTGTTAACTGATTGGCCACTTGTTATCGATATAACGGGAGGAGGTAGGATCGCACAAACACGACCGATTCTCCTCCTCTTTTGTTGTTGATCTTCTATGTGGCATGAAACGAAGGCGACGCGGTGTCGTTGCACCGCGTGGGAACGAAGAGGACCGCGGCCGAAGCAGGCCATAGTGGAGGAGCTCGTTGCCATCGCGTCGCGCTGGTGAGGCCAAAGGAGGCCGCGGCCAAGAGTGGGTCGCGGCGGAGGGGCGCGGCGACATAGCGTCGCGCCGGAGCACCAACGGTCCACGGCCAGGGCGGGCCATGGCGGAGGGACACCGCGCCATCACGCCACACTAGTTAGATGGGAGCCGCGGCCTTATGCCGCGACAGTTCAGCAGGGGGCGGCCGGGCTCGGCCGGCCACCGGTGCACCAAGAGGCGGGACCCCGCGGGTCCCGTGGTAGCCACACCGACTAGCCATTATGGCCGGTTGTTTCCTGAAAGATCGGGGGGTGTAACCCTCAACAAGCACCCTAGGGCGGACCCCACCTCAAGGGGGGCCACAGTTTCAAAACAAATCCCCCTCCCCATGCATCCTGCTCGGCCGAGAGCCGAGACGTCAGCCTCGCAGGTCAGGCCGCTCGTGCCGGGCCGGCCCGCCAGCATCGGGCCATGCCAGGATGGGCTGCCAGCGCTGGCCCATTCCCATTTGGGCTGGACCCAGGTCGAGTGGACCCGGTTCGGGCCGACCCAGCAGGTATTGGGATTGGTCGGTCTGTGCCCACACCCCTATTTTCGGACTGATTCTTACAAACACCTATAACATGGGATACGAACCTCCGATCGATGCACCATCAGTTGATTTGGGATCCTTGGATCGAGACAGTCATTCCGGTATATTACACTCAACGTTTCAGAGAACTTTGGGTATGGCCGGGTTGGTTCGAACATGAAACCATCCGAGCCCTCCGACTGAAAACGGTTATAACTCGAGCTCCAGACGTCCGACTGACATTTTGTCGACTTTGTTAGTTTCCTCATTTTGAGACGGTTATTTTGGCTCACTATGCTCGAAGTTTGGACGCAGCTAGATTATGGTCGGGTGGGTTTTATCATAAAAACCAACCAGGCCCCTAGGACTGAAAAGCCAATAACTCTCTGACCAGGTGTCCGATTGACGCGTCGTCTGTCGCGTTAAGTTCATATTAACAAGATGGAACGTTTTGATACATCAACTCTGGAATTCATGATAGTTGATGTATCGACCCTTGGCTCTTGGAGCAGACCCTCTCAAAATCGATTGTGCTGTGTGTGAGAACCCAAGAGCTGGCTGCGACTGCGACGATGACGACTGCACTTGGATCCTTCGTGGGTTCGGCAGCGATGACAACCGTACTGAAAACCTCTATGGATTCGACAGAGATGAGTATTATTCTTGTGTCCTTTGTGGGTCTGTCAGTATTTGACTTTGTACTTGTATCCTATGTGGGTCCGGCAGAGTTGCTGGTCTTGTATCCTTTGTGGGTCCGACAGCTTAGTTGGTCCTGTATCCTATGTGGGTCTGACAGCTTAGATGAATCAGTGGCTACATCTGATCATCTATATCGCCTTATGAAGAGTATACTGGTGGGAGATGAGTCTTTACATTGAATATTTATCTTCGATATGATTAACTTGCTTTCTTGTGTGGATTGGGTTGTGCTTTCCTATGTGGATTGGGTTGAACTTGCCTGTGTGGACTGGGTTGAACTTGGTCTCGGAAGTTGCAGCTGAACTGGAATTGTTGACTTAGGTATATGAATGGTCATATACCTAAGTAGTGTTGGTTGATACTTCGTATTTTTATCTTTCATTTTTGGTTTATCCTTTGTGGATACTAGAGGCCTTCGGGGGTCTTGGGGTCCCTAGTGAGTATCGTATACTCACCGTTGCACAGGCTATGCCCGCACTACATTGTGTTGGTTGCAGACGACGTACATCGCTAATCGTGGTTGAGGCTTGTGGAGCGGGACAGTACCTGGAGGTGGACTATCAGGCGGGACGTACACGGAGTGGACGACCAGACTCGATGAGCTGACGAGACTAAATGTACTCACCCTTTAGGTGGGAGTTCCAGAGGACGTCTTGGTGGTGGCTTCTTTACTTACCAGTTGTTTTACTTTACTTTTCTTTTTAGTTGTACTTTACTTTTATTTGGTTTTGTATTCTGTCCCATTTACTTTCCAGCACTTACTTTTGTAATCAGTTTACTTAGTGTTTACTTTAGCTTGTGTACTCTGTGGTGTTGGTTTACATTATAAAGGAAATGCCTTCCCATTTTTAGGGAATACTCCTTCGGTGCTAGTTGCCTGCCCCTGGCCTATGGAAGGCGGGCTTGGGGTAGTCAGGACACAGGCCCCGAGGACGGGTCCTGATACATGGGATGGGAAAAATAAATCTTGGTAAGGGAAAATTGAAAAATAATGGAATCCCAATAGCCTATTTCAAAATAATGAGGTCATATAATAGAGTTTTTACTTTAACAAAATAGTCTTTGAGCTCGAAGAAATGATTACCTACAAATTAACAGAGAATTAATATCCAAATATTTTCATAAAATACTATAAAATAATACCTAAAGGTATAATCATAATGATTATATTTTCTTTATAATACATGAAAACATGTGAAAAACATTTTCTTAAAAAAATACATTTTTACCCAAAAAGTGCTTTGTCAATCCATCAAAATAAAATATCATTATATTACTCGGATAAATAAAAATATTTAAATGATAACTGATTATAACTCATAAAAAATCATATTGTTGAATTGGGTAATCATTTATATATCACTCTTACAAATTGAATAACTGACATGTATGTTCTGATAAACTCTTAGGAGAAACCTAACCATATAACATCATCCCTTTACCCAATGCTTTAGATATCTATATCGGTCTAACCAATTCTTAGTATATAATAGAACCATTCTTCCTTATTTTAGAATAGATCTACCCATTCTTGGTTTATAATGAAACCATAAATCATCATAAAAATTTACGGAGAACCGTAGCATAATCATAACACATGAAATTTCCCATTTCCATCAAAATATTCTCTGTATCCATAAGAAAAACATGCTTGGATATTGAAACATTCATTAAAAATAAAACCCTTTATGAAAATATTTATATGAAGGGGAAAAGGGTTTCTATTTATTTAAATCATGAAATGTTTTACTTGAATAGAAAAAAATATTGGTTACATAGAATGGAAAATATTTTGATGTTCTATATATTTTAAAAGAGAACATTTCTTTTTCCTTTTTCCAAAATATGAAATATGTAATATGTAAAAATAACCATGTGTAAAACCATTTACCGAAACATAAAAAGTGCAATAATTTTTTTTTTAATTCATTCATATCCATATAAATATATACAGAAAATAATATTATGAATTTGGAAACAAAATTAAAAAATTATAATATAAATCCTAAAAGCATTTAAAATGAGATTTTAAATGTAAAGATTCATTTACCTAGAGTCTAACTCATCACATACATTCATTATCTTCCTGAATATTAAATTTATAGGAAATATTTAATTTATTAAGAACCTTTTTCAGGTTAATTATTTATTTTGTAACATTTTTACCATGTTTTATACAATTACATATTCAACTAATGTTACATTAGATGCATTGATGATATTCAACATGTATTTCTAAAATGACTTTGGTAAGTTTATTATTCTCAAAGTCGTAATTATCGAATCATATAAGAATAATAATCATTACATAATTATAAAAAATTGACATCAATTATAATTTTAAAACCATCTATTACATATGGTTATGTTAAATTAATTACATTATAATCTGGGAGATAATGGTTCATACATGTGCTTGAGTAATGTAACAACCCAATGTTTATAAATGATATGTGTCTCTTAAAATAAATGTGTGATATAATATTGTATTATACATATAAACTAAAAATAATTTATTTCATTAATAAATATTGGTTCATTAATTAGCAACGAAACCAATTATAATTCCAAACATTATAGTTTTAAAAAATATATAAAATATAAATGCTATAATTGTATTATATGGATTTCCCCAATCTGATAGGATCACCACCACTACGACCTACATTTTCGAAAAGATAAAATAATATTAAACCGATAAACATATTAAAAAATGTAAATATAGAATGTTCAATGAAATTGAGTTGAATATTGAGTTAATAAATGATGGTGTATTTATAGGAGGTAAGGTGATAATTAGAATAGTACCATTAGAATAGTAACCTGGTCATTGGGAATAGTAACATGACCACTGGGAATACATACCTAATCATTGGAATACTAGTTTGACCTCAAAATAATAAAATATAATATAATTAATATTTATCAAGATTAATATAAAGTAATATAAATATTATAATTAATATGAATAACTACCATGACTAAAAAACTCAAATAAAATATAAGCACCTTTTAAATAAATTATATTTCAATTTATTTTATAAAAACATAATTTTTATAATAAAATTAAAATTAAATATGATATAAATTTTTTTGATAAAATTAATATCAGTTCTGAAATCATCATATCGAAATTATCTAAGGATTATTCTTTAAGTAATTTTTTGAAATACTTCATTTTTAACTTATTATTAAAAATACAGTTTTTCACATAAATGGTGTATCATAAAATTACATCATTCACAGTGTAATAATGAAAAAATAATTTATATAACTTGATATTTTTCCATGATATATTTTATTTCATAAATAATTAATTAAAATGAAATAAACATAATGTCAAAACGTTAAAAATACTTTCCAAAACCTAAAACCAAAAGTGATTCCTTGAAATAACAATTTCTCTTTCTTTCACATTCCTTTTTAATAAAGAAATTAATTTTAATTATAAATGGTATTTAATGTTGTAAACCCATTATGATATATTAATATATGATTTATATTTTTCCAAATTCACTATTACATGTTTTTCCTTTGATATAATATTTTATTCAATATTTTATTCTAAAAATATCCATCTCCTCGAGTATAATCAAACCCCAATACCTCCCCATTAAAAACCATTCATCCCTCACATTCCAAAGCCTAACCCCTACAAAATTCATTCCTCTCCAACCCCATATAATCCATAGGGATTTTCTGGAGTAATCCAACTCCCAAAATAAATGGAGTTTTAGTGCCATGCAAGAGAAGCTACATCAAGTAATATGAGGAAAAATGGGACAATATAGAGTGGGATTTATGGTAATGGTATTCTTAAACCCAATTCATTTCCATGGTTTATCCTCTCATCCATAGGGTAGATTTTCATATTATGTCCACCAAATTTCCTTTCCATTTTCTTTTAAAGATATACATGTTCCTAACATGTCCAAATGTTTTCTATGAAAAACATTCTTCAAAGTGACTTCAATTTCCAAAAATCTATATTTTATTTCACTTCAACTAGTTCTTATTGACATAATAATTAAAATGGTTTATTTTATAGTATGATTTACCATATTCATTTAGGACCCAAAAAGTTAACTCATGAAATTAAAATTTATGAAATTCTTATAAAACTAATTCTCTTCCTCTGGTTTATTTAATAAGAATGATGATCATACATTCTATGTGTCATACAAGATTATGTAAATATTATGATATAATGGTTGGTCATGTAATTATATATCTTTTCAACACATGCGATAATATGATGTTTCTCCCAATATAATGTGTATTATGTGTGAACATGATAATATCATTTTTTACAAAGATGATGTTATAAATGTGTACATATTTTATGTGTGAACATGATGATATATTGGTTCAAAAATATATATGTTATTTGACCACTATTACATGATTTTTTATTTTTAGGTATTTACATAGTGAATTCCTTTGTCAATTATTTCTGTCATGATTATGATTATGGGAATATTTTTTTGATATGATGACTATGATTACATTTACTGTGGTTATATTGATTTATTTCCCTTATTCCTCCTCTACCTAGTCTTATAGGACACCCATTTAATAATGTATATCCTCAAACAACTATGAATACTAATGATAAAATTATATTTTAGACGGGTAAAGAAGTTGACGGTAAATAAATGTTAATACTTTATTAACAAGAATTGATGTATGATCCTAATTTTCCTAAGTCACTATTCCTTTTGATCCTATATTATATCACATTTATGATGTGTATATTTAAAATGATTGAATATTCATGGTAAAAAATTTAGGTTGATATATATTTTATCAAAGCATGTTTTTGGTTAATTTTATAATTTGGATTAGTAAAAAAGAGTAAAAACCATAAGTACAAGTCTAAGTATAGGAAGAACATTGTAGAAGAATATTTTTAGGAAAGGATAAACAAATGGATCTAATAAGATATTCCTCAGTGTTAATTGTGTAAAATAATAAATTATTCTGGATTTTTCTTACATACATGTTGTTTAAACCATTTCAATTTTAGAAAATGGTGCATTAAAGAGAATCCTAGCCAACAACCCATGTGAGGGACTATGAAACGATTATCTTAACGATATCCTCAATTCCCTTGGATGTGGAGTTTGAAACATTATGGTGATGATTTCCTAGTCATTTTAGTCTATGAAAAATAACTTGAACCATATGAAACATCTTCCCTCACCCATTAAAGAGAAAATATCCATTGAGTATTTTATGCAGCAATGACCACTAATGTTTAGTGGAACATCTGATCAAATTATCATGTAACATTGGTTGAACTCAATGGAAGAGATATTTTATGTGATCCATTATTCTAAGAAGGAAAAGATAAATCTGTTCATATATAATTTATATGGATAGGTCATTCAATGGTGTGAATTAATTAAGATTTCCAACCTGAATGATGAAATATATGAGATGGAGTGGGAACACATAAATAAATATTTCTTTACATTTATTTCCTTCGAAGTCATTGAACAAATATGTAGAGTGACTTTAGTGAACTAAATAAAAAGTGAGATTAATCTTTCTTGTCAAATGAGAAATACCTTATAATGATTTTAGGATATTCTATTGGTTTTTTAATCAATAATGAAATAAAAGTATATAGATTCAATAGTGGTTTAATACCAAACCATCAAAATGATATGGATATTTTATACTTTGTTAGTTTTGAAGATATTGTTCAATATGCTCTCAAAGTAGAGATATATTTAGGAGAATGATCCCATGGTAATGATGATAAGAATATAATAATTTAGTTTCAAGATAGTGGGTCACATGAAAAAGGATGAAAGAGTGTCCAACCATAAACATATCAAAAATATTCGAGGAAAAAATTGGGAATTTTCTAAAAGAGACCATGAAATATTTAAATTATGGGAGAGAAGGCCACAAAGCTCATCAATAATAAATAGACATGATGAATTCATCTAGTGTAAGAGATGAAATGAAATCTCCAACCATTGTTTAATTTTTCAACTATAGGGATAAATGGAAACATATAATACAGTTCACTAAACCACGCGTCTTTAAGGGTAATTATCATCAATAACCATCGAAGAGAATTTAGAAAGGGAAATCGTAAGCCATCACCACTACTAATACAGAGGTTGATAAAAAATTTGTATAATTTATACTTCTCATTCAATCTATAATGGAAAGAGTTTTATTTTATTATGGTTTTAGAAATTATATTATATCCTTCAATTTTTTTTAAAACAATTGGATCACATCCTCGATGCCTTCAAGTAGAGATACCTGTAAAAAATACATAGTGTTATGATCATTACAACCCAAGTGTTATAATCTTATCCTACTAGCATATGTGGGAATATTATTATATAGAATTTTGTAATCCTTATCATTGTGTAATTTTATGCTATGTTGGAAATGGATTAGATATCATTATATAGATCACACATCAACACTTATGAAAAATAAATATCTTTTCATATTATGCACCATCCCATGATCCTCTATAAACTCCATGAAGATCAAGAATCCCTTATGAAAAATCATCTAATGGTGTAGGTGTTGATACCCTATGATGAATCATACCCGAACCAAATGGTTTCATTGATGAGAAGCATCAAACATAATGATATTCATATTGTGAGGGAATACAATGATGTATTTCCGGAATATTTTCCTAGGCATCCTCCAAATCAGGAGGTAAAATTTACAATAAAACATATAAATATCTCTACTCCAATATATGAATTCCCTTATATGATTTCCATGATCATACATGTTTAGTAAAAATGAATATGCAAGATTATTTTGGAAAAATTGTTGATACCCCTAGTGTATCTCCTTGGGGTACATCGGTTTTCTTAATTAAGACGAAGGATTGATCAATGCAACTATGTATCAACCACTAAGAGCTTAATAAGGTCACAATATATAAAAATTATCCCCTTTAAATGATTGATGACTTGTTCGGTCCACTATGAGAAGATCAGTACTTCTCATAGGTGGATATTAACTCTAGATATCATCAGCTAAAGGAGGAAAAGGAAGATATTTGAAATGCAGCCTTCCGTACAAGTTATGGGCACTATGAGTACATATTAAATCCATTCAGACTTAATAATTATCCTACAATATTCGTGAATTTAATTAATATATTCTTTATATACTACCTCAATAAATGTTTGGTAGTTTTTATTTGATGATATTCTCACTTACTCCAACATAAAGTATGAACATTATGAGTATCTAAGTATTGTGTTGGTGATATTAATTTAGGGAGATATATATTCTATGATACAAAATGTGTCATTTTTGGAGGTAGGATTCCGGATTCGTAGGATGAAAGATCATAATTTTTTGAATTTCTATGGCCCTTAATATAAAACAATAGTTGAGAAATGTTCTATACCCAAGACTATAATAAAAATACATTTCTTTCCTCGATTAGATAGGTACTACTGATGTTTTATGATTAATTTATCGTGATTATACTTCCCATTGATTATGTTAATAATTAAATGGGTAAAGTATGTCTAGATAAAAAATAGTGAGGAAATATTTAAGGAGCTCAAGAAGAATATAATCGCTATGCATGTACTCACACTACCAACAAGTGTAGAAGGTTTTGTGATTTGAAATAATGATTTGATGAAAGGCATGGATTTTATACTCAACCAGACCTACAATGTGAAATCCTTATCCTCAAAGTATTTGAGGATAAATAAGAAAAACTACCTAACACATGATATAGATTTAGTAGTTGTGATCTTCATCATGAATATTTCATTAAACTAACTCTATAGTGAGAAGTGTGACATTTATATTGATCATAACTGTATAATGTATATATTCAAAATTAGGGAGCCCAACATTCATCAAAGAAGATGGTTGGAGCTAATCAAGTATTATTATTTCTCTATTTACAACCATCTGGTAAAGGTAAATAAAGTAGTTGATGGTCTTCAAAAAAATAAACATTTTACTCTACCCATATGGTTATTGATAAAGACCCTATCATCGTATATATGAAAATAATGGATTTTTAAATCATAATGATAGGGAATATTTCATACCATTACCCAGTGAATGTACAATCAACTATCTAAGAGAAGATCAAGGATAGAAAAAGGTAATATTCGGGTCTTCAAATAAATGATAGAAAAGTTGACCAAGGAAAGATACAATAGTTCCATATCAAATTGCACATGTGATTAGATTTGGAATAAGAATGTTTATGCCTAAATAACCTGAGATAAATAATAAGCTTTTGGATAATGCAAATTTATAATATTTCTCTATTTATCCTATAAGTAACAAGATGTATCGTGATCTTTAGGAGCATTTATTATGGGAAAACATAAAGAACAGTATCATTGTGTACACATCAAATTGATTAGTATGTCACAAGTTACTGTAATGTTGTAGAAGTTGTAATGGATGATGCAACCATTTTTTATACAATTGTAGAAATGGGATATCATCACAATAGACATTTTCATTGGTCTTTTAAAGGAATCTAAAAGAAACAATGTGATATGGGTTTTAGAGGATCTAATCACCTATACTTCCCACTTCGTTGGTATTTTGGAAGTTTTCTCTCCTAAAAAACATTATATGATATATATAAAAGAAGTGTTGAGGTTGGATGGGGTTCCAATTTTGATCATATTTTATCGTGATCGATGGTTTACATCAAAATTATGGGGAATTTATCAACATTATTTTGTTTCTTAATTGAATTTTACAACATCTTATCACCCCCAAACTAGTTGCCAATCTGAAACAAGAAGAAATTATAAGATCATACACAATGAAATGAATAGGCTAATGGGATTGAAATATTTCATTACCTGAGATCTAATACTAAAACATTCACAAAATATTTCATATGGATCCATAAGAATCTATCTATGGAAATCAACGTAGAAATCTCACATGTATGGATGAAGTTGTAGAATGAAAGCTACATGGACCTGACCCTGTTCAATAGATGATAATGATGATTCAATACATACAACAATATATAAAATCTGATTAGATTCAAATAAAAATATTTATGTTGAAAACCATTTAAGGGACATTGAGTTTCAAGTTAAAGAAAAATATTCCTTTGAATATCACCATAGAAGATAGTCATGTGGTTAGGAATGAAATTGAATATTATCCATAGGTATATTGGCCCCATTGAATCTTTGATCTCATATGAGTAGTGGGATATCATATTTCACTTCAACAAAATAAGGATCAAGTGAATGATGCCATCCACATATCTCCACTGAGGAAATACACAGTTGATCCATCAAATGTTTTGAACATAGAGGTGATGTAACTAGAGAATGGACACTATTATAAAGAGCATCTGGTTAAGATATTGGATCATATATATAAAGTTAAATGAAAAAAATACAACTCACCAAGTCAAATTGTTGTGGAGGAACCATAAGTATGAAGAAAAAATTGGGGAATGAGATGAATTAATGAAATATAAGTACCCCAAACTATTCATAAAAAAGTATAAAATTTTAAATTTCATAGATGATACTTATAAAGGGGTGAATAATGTAACAACCTAGATTTTATAAATGATATTTTTCTCAGGAAATAAATGTATGTTATAACATAGTATTTTACAAAAAATAAACTTAAAAAAATTATTTAATTAACAAATTAAATTACATTAATAAGAAATGAAACCAATTAAATTTTCAATCCATACAATTGGATAAAAATAGAATAGCTAAAATGGGTAAGTAAGGATCACCCCAATCTGTGAGGATCATCACCACCATGACCAAGACTATAGCAAAAAACAAAATATTAGTAAACAAAACAAAATATTAGAAAATGGAATCATATAATTTTGAGAGGAAATATGATTTATATTAACTGAAATAATTACGTTTTATTTATATGAGGAAATGTGACTATTGTAATAGTAATGTGACCATTGGAATAGTAACTTGATCATTGGAAATATTATCATGATCATTGGGAATAATAACAAAACAATTGGAATAAAAATTTGAAATGAAAAAAAATAAAATAAAATAAAAATATTTTTTATCATGTATAATATAGGTAAATATAAATATAATAAATCTATAAAATAAATTTAACTATTAAAAAACTCAAAGAAAATTTAAGAACATTTATAATAATCATTATTTTAAATTATTTCATAAAAAACATAATTTTTGTATTAAAAAATAAAATTATATATGCTATAAATTTATATTGATAAAATAATTATCATTCCATAAATCAGCATCTCATCATTATTTAATGGTAATTTTTTGGTAGTTTTTTTGAAATAGATCAATTTTCATGTGAATAGTAAAAAATATTGTTTTTCAGATAACCGATGAATCATAAAATTACGTCATTCATGATGTAATAATGCACTAATCCCTTCTATAAATGGAATTTTTTCATGATATATTATATTTCATAAATGAGTCATTAAAATATAATAAATTTAATTTCCAAACCTAATAAAAACTTTCCAAAACCTAAAGACAAAAGTGATTGCTTAAAATAAAAATTTATATTTTAACCTTATTTTTTAATAATCTAAATAATTATAATTATAAAAGTTATTTTAATTATTAAACCCATTATATTAAATTTTTATAAGCTTTTTATTCTCATAAAGTCACAATAACATGTTTCAACTTTAATACAGTATTTTATTCAATATTATATTTTTTTAAACCCCTAGACTAAGGTATATATAACAACTCTCCCTACCATTGTAAAAAAACTCTTTATACACTTGAAAAAGTATAACATATACGAAATTTATTCCTCCCATGCCCCTTATAATACTTATGGATGTTTTGGATTAATCCTACTCTAGTCATGAAGAGAGTTTTAGAGTCATACAGGTGAAGCTACACTGAGGATTGAGTTGCAGAAAAGTGACAAAATAATGAAGGATTTAATGTACGTGTATTGTCAATAAAAATTCATTTATTTTTTTTATCATCTCTTCCACAATATAAATTTTCATATTATATCCTTAAAAATTAAATTCTATTTTATTTAGTGGATATACATGTTTCTATCAGGACATAATGTTTTCTAGGAAAAAACTTTTTCCAAAATGACTTGAATTTCTAAAACATCTTATTTTACTACTGTTTAAGTTATTCTTATCCACTCAACAAAAATGATGAATTATTTCCACATATTAATTTCCTTATTCACTTTTGAACCAAAGTATTTATTCATGAAACTATGATTTCGGAAATCCTTGTGAAACCGATTATCCTCCTTGGTTTTATTTCATGCCTATATTTTTTATACGTTCTTTATAGAATGTCAGATTATATAAATATTATGACGTTAAGGTTGGTCTTGAAATTATATATCACACCTATTAATTAGGTAATGTGATGTGTCTCATGGTATATTTTATATTCTACTTTAATATGATTCTATATTTTTTCAAAAATTTGGTTTTATTATTATGAATATATGTTATGCATGAACCTGATGTTCTCACTGTTCACCACTATGTGTGGAATTTGACTACTATGACATGATATTTTGTTTTTCGGATACTCCACATTACATTACTTTGTCAAATGTTTTATTCATCATTCTCATGATGATAATGTGCTAATGATATATTTATTTTTATTATTCTCAGCAATGTTATGTTGTTTAATTTCCCTTATTCCTCCTCTCACTAGTATTTTAGCTCACATATCCCTTTGATGTAAATTCTTAAGTGACTACATGTACTAATAAGAACATGATCTTTTATAAGAATAAATAAGTAGTAATTAAATAAATTTTAGTTCTTTAATATTTATAATTGATGTATATTCCTAATTTTTTTAGGACACTAAACCATTGAATCCTGATTTGTAACACTTTTATGTTATTTATCATAAAATTGATGTAATACCCATGTAATAAAAATTAAGGTCACTATAATTAGTGATTCAATTTTCAAAAAAATATAGGAATAATATAAGTATCATAAATATAATCTAGATTCTTATATAATAAATATAATATAATTTCTTTAAAAACATTGATATACCATCCATGTGATATATTGAGGGAAATTGAATGGCATCGCTTTATGGTGATTGAAACCACACAAACGCATGAACAAAGTTATCATTTTTCATGGGTTTTGATGTTATGAAATTGATGATATATTATATTAATAGAATTATAATTATGTCATTAATATTTTATATATACTTTAGATCCATCACTATAATTTTTTGTGAGAGTCATTGATGGAAAATTAATTTCATTGATTCATGAGGTCACACACCGTCATACACACGAAACATGGTTTCATTTCCCATTTTATGGAATATGACATATATATGGATCATTAAATTAAATTAATAACATAATATGTTATCTTATATGATAATTTTCTTATTTTATCTTGGTTGAATAATATTTTAAGGAGGTATAAGAAGAAATAAAACTAAAACCTTCGGTTAAATGATATATGAATTCTTCAGACAACCTGCATATCATTACACAATAATCCCAATAAGGTTTTTATTATTTACATAATATTTCCTATATAATGTTTCTAGGTATTTTATTAATAGATTTCGGTAGTTATTGGAAAATATAGAGTGCTCAAATGTTGCGAGGTAGAGATGAAAGGAGGTTCCCTTATATAAGTGAGGGGAGGGTCACACATGGAATTTCCTAAAGTATTAAATTAATATAAATTAAATTTCATGAAAAATGGCACAAAATTTATATAATTATAATATAATATTGTTTTTAATCTAAAATCACCATATAAAAAAATTAAATATGTTTCAGTTATGATTTCACTTTTATCACTTTGTTTTAACCCCTGGTAACCCATTATACGATTTCTGTGAAATCATGATTTATTACTCATTAGGGGTCAACAAAGATTGTATAAAAGGAAAATAAAATAATAATTTATCACTGTTAATTTTTTAAAATATATCGCATTCACACTTTTAAAGATAGTATTTTTATGAATTTTTAATCATTTAAAAAAATATTGTTTATTATAAAATATCATTAATGTCATTTTTGAAAATACGTGAAATATTATAATTTAATATGTGTCTAACTCATTTAAAATGGTTCCAAAATAAAAATTATTTGAATATAAGGAGTATATGGGATTAATAAAATCATCCAATCAATGTTTTAAATGTTTCTATGTCATTTTCAACCTTGTCGGTTGGATTAATCATTATATTAACCAATTGTAACCATAACCATAGTAACAACTATTTCAATAGTAAAGCATTATAGTTTATTTATATAGTAAAAATTGGATCATAATTGGAAATTAGAAGAAATTTTTAACCATTTACAATACTAATTTCCCTATTTAAATATTTTTACTCTTTTAAAATAATTAAATAAAATATATTTTACATAGAATTATACTAATGTACTTCTAAGAACTATTCACATAATTTTACATTTAATGGAATATATTAGAAATTGAATAATAATATAAAACATTCACACTATTATAATGTTTAATAATTATACTATAAATTTTTGTTACACATTATCTCACCCAAAAAAGTCCTTTTAGAATTTTAAAAATCATTCACAGGATTTTTATACTGCTTTCACAATCATTGAGTCAACATTTCATAAAAATTAAATAAATTATTTCATAAATAAAATATTTAAATAACTTCCATCATAAAAATAAAGTAATTTAGTTATATATAATCTTTTATATTCATTAAATATGTATATTTACTCCAATACGTGTCATGAAAACATATTTAACATGTTATTTTGACTTTTATAGACTTCCTCAAGCATTGAAAATATATCTAGATATGTCACTTATTATATAACTAAAAAACTCTAATACATCCATATAATTAATAAATAATATTAAATCTTTTATAACCATGTTGTTCAGAAAATTTCATTATCTCAAATATTATATTTATGTCACCAAATATAAATTTTCTAGAGTTGTGCAAGCATATCATCAGCTGTAGAAATGATTTTCAAATTTATCATTAAGTAAATTCAAATTTATATAATTTAAATTTTTTATGATATTAGTATTATTTTATCATAAAATTTTCATTATATAAGTTTTAAAAAATGTATATTGTATTTATGCCTTAGAGATATCACGAAATATTTAGTATTCTATAAAAATTTTATTTTTATCTATTCAAAAGTTTTAACATCTTCAAAAAAAAATTCAAAATTTTTTCCTAGGATAAATTTAAATTTATAAATATAAAATAATTGAGTTTTATAAAATTATATTCCTATATTTTATAGTAATTAATTTTATTATAAAATCATATAAAGCATGGAAACACAGTTTTTAGAGTTCCACTAAATGGATAAAATATTCTAATTTTCATTTCTCTATATTAGTAATATGGAGATTTTGAAAAAACTAATTCATATTAAATATTATTTAAAAATATTAATCATATAACATAAATAATAAAAATTAATCAATAAAAATATATACTCTATTATTATCTAAGGACAATTATTTCTCTTAGAAAATGAGAAGTCATCACAGTGAAGTTATAGTATCTCTTTATTCATGACTATCTTGGTGACCTGAGGGAATTTAATGTAGTACTATTCGTGTAAGAATATATTGAAGCAAGTCGTGAAAAAAGATTAAATTAATTGATTCTTTCATATAGAATATTTATAGTAATTTTCTAATTATTATCATCTATAACTCTTTTTCCACATAAAATATTGATCTTGAAATACCCCACATTTAAGATGAGGATTCGATTAGTGAAGAATACATCAAGAAGATATATCTTTTGTATGAGTTAAAAAAACCATCACAGAAATAATTTAAATAAAGTTTAATGATAGTTCATTAATTATTTTTATTAGAAATCAACAATGAATATTTATATGTTGAAGAAGAAACCACTAGGGACAAATTTAAAGAGGTAAATATATCGGTTGAATTTGGCATTGCTTCACCTACTTTCGGTCAATGTAAATAACATGTATAACAAGAAAGAAGAATATAATGGATGTATTAATTATCATATTCCAATAATAATATGAATAATAATACATTACCAAATGTCCCTACCCTGAAAATTAGTTTATAAGAAGGTTCTGTTTTATTTAATGTACCACATACTCTTATTATTCAATAAAATATTTTCCTTCTAGTGACATAAGATTAAGTATAAGTAACTGAAGAAGAATAATTGGATCAAGTTGAAATATATTGAACCTTGGTATCTTTAACAATGATCGATCCAATGGTGTTATTAGACCATAGTCATGCCTCCCTATACATCATATGTATCTGAATAATGGAAATATTTTAAGACTAACAACGGGGAGACTATTCTCTCATTATATTAACATATAATATTAATAGATAATATAAAACAAAATCCAAAATAGAATATTAGAGAATGAATGTAGAATTATAAATATAATATAACAATAATCAAATAAAAGTGTTCCCATGCTACATCAAATGGAATATATTTTCCATGCATTACCTACATCAAAATGGATCACCCACTGGACATTCATATACATAAGGTTAAAATAATAATAAAATACACAAGGAAACCCAACTACAAAATCATGATTCTCTCTCTGATATTTTCTTTAAACCCCATCAATCTAATTTATCCTGATTTCATGTACAGCTAGTTCTTTTCCCTATGTATTAGAAATAAGGTTTTCATGTCCTTTAGGTTCACATGATGGGTATGAGCATAAAACTAAGTATGAAACCACAAATGGGGCCTCCAATATATAATATAATATACTAGATAATTTTTAAGATAACCAATAATTTTTTAATACATAATATATGATCCATAAACTTGGGTCTTCATGTGTTAACTTAGACACCCTGACACCCAACCCAATTAGATTTGAACAACACTAGTGAACTGTATTTTGTGTTCTAGTATAAAACCCAATTTTATCCCTGCACATAATTCGGCCAAACCATCGTGGATATATAGGAGTACCGTATGCGTATAATATCATATAATTGGTCTTTCCATTTTTTGTAAACCTGTATAATAGACACAATACAAGTTTCATAACTAATATATATATTATTGATGTATTAATTCTAAATGGTATTCATGTCTCATAGTATGTCTTTCAATCACCAAAAATAATTTGCTAGATTGTGTGTCAATACCACTATAAGAATATTCATTATAAATACAAAGGATTTAGATAGAGTATCAATATGAATAAATTTCTATCCATTAGTGATAGACATATTCTATATAGAATCCTAACCTCATAACTAGTCTATCCACCAATGATAAAAAAGTTTCAGATGGAATCACAGTTTAAAAACAATTATTACTATCAGTGATACTAAACATCTAGGTGGTGTATAATAATAAAAAATACCATAAATGAAATAATCAAGTAACTCATGTGACAAATGGTCCCCTTATTCACTCCATTTTACCAATAAACAAGTGTTCTATGCTCCATAGGGCCCACCCACATGCCTAAACAGGTCATCAGACTAATTAATGTCCCTACCATCCATCACATATTCATTTAGTGTGGTTTATACTCACTCACACACACCCTAAGAAATATCCTAGGAGGGATCCCATCTTTATCACTAGTATACACCAATCATTTATAACTATGGAGTTCTAATCAGTTAGGATTTTGAAAATAAAGGTTCACCTTCTGTTAAAGGGTAGTAAAATTTTTCCTTTATCCCTTTAACATTTTGGGGAGTAACATTCACCCCCACTTTATATCTCAACGTCCTTGTTTTGGACTATAGTGGAATATGAATTTTATGAATATTATTACATGAGTCTAAAACACTAATATCCATTAATACAACACAATGACCACAAAGGCCTTCTGTCTTTGTAAGACTTGGTTCATAATACATCATAAGAAACTAAAGCATGGAATCCTTATTTATTCCCAATTTTGAGCTCCTAAAATCCATTTTAGCTCCTAAATATTCATAAGATAACCTAGTAAATACATGAAATAAAGGGTTCATCTAAAATTCCCATTATGGGAATTAATGGTGTAAAGAATAATAACATGTGAGTTAAAGGTACGATATGATATCAAAAAAGGAAAGGTATGTAAGTAATAAATTGGCAGGATAACATAAAGAACATGGTGTCATAATATTATAAAAACATCAGATAGAGTTAAAAAATGGAACTTGGAATAAATATAAGTAAATTCTTACTTCTAAGATAACATCCCATGATTGAAAGAGTCCAATAATGGATTAGGTTCACTGTTAATTTTGTACATGATGTCTCATGAGACTAAAACATTATCCAATTATTTGAGGGATATATAATTCTAGTTTACAAAATCACAATCATTTAATGAAGGTCATATGTTCACTACATAATAATATTAGTCATAAGTCATAAATAAAATAATTATGCAAGGAAAGAAATAGGATGTATAATCTTGTCTCATTAAATAATCAAAACTGATTCCTTAAAGAATGAATTTGAGAAATGATCATAAGAAATGTATTACCAAATAATAATAAGGTATAATAAAAAGAGTATATAATTAATATACATATATAAATAATTTTTAACCCTTGCATAACATTAAATTGGGATATAAATTGATTTATAGAAAGAATTGTCAAAAACTAAAGAAAATTGTGTGTTACAAAGATCCCTTACCCTGAACCCGATTTGGACCATGTGTTATTTATCATCCAGAATAACAAACATATGTTAATTATTTAATTTTTTAATATATTATTTCATTATTATTATTACGTTTTTTACTATGTCATTTTCAATTACATAACTAATTAATTTCCTATTGTACATTTTAATGAATAACATATCATTTGACCAAAATAACTTCAGTATGTTAAATAAGGTCAACATTATTATTAATTAATCATCTCTATAATGGTAATAATATAATAAGTATAATTATTATACATAAGTTATACTTTTTATAACTACAAATGAAATATGGTTATAAAAAATGAACTACATTATGATCATGGAGATAGTAGGTCTTATGTATGCAAGAGGAACGATTCTATTTTTTGATGATCAGGATGGAAAAATGTATGATGTACTTTATATTTCGGGGATTATAATTATATCATAAATATAATATTATTTCATTAAATACCCTTGCACATACCTTCCATGTTATGAGGTAATAAAATCAAATCACATCACTTCACGAGGCGGTAGTCTGTCATACAAATGAACAGCGTTATCATTTATTTAATTGATGGTAAGTTAAGAAATTATTTGATATATTTATTCTCTATAATTATTAATATATAATTGAAATCATATATTAACATAAAATTATTAATTTTTATGTTCAATTTAAAGCATACATAAAAAACCGAAACACAACACTTCTTGAAGTAATAGTTTTTTGTACACACGGGTCATGTAATTGTATTCCTTAAATAATGGAAAGTATGAAATAATGTGTGATATTATAATTCTTCAGGTATTTTATATCATTAGTTGATATATAATTATTAAATAAATCATTATATACATATAGTAGAATAAGTTACGGAAAACAAATTATGACTGTTCGCATGGCGGTAGTCTTCTGTACAAGCGGTCAAGGGTTTAATTTCCCATTTGAGGTATGATGAGATGCTTTTAGCACATGAAATTAACATAAAAACATCTTAATTTAGAGAGGATACTTATGTTATTATATTGAAATTTTTAATAAGATTTTAAATATGTGTAATAAGAAATAAAATAAAATTCTCACTTAAGGATGCTAACTCTTCCCCAAACAAATTATTAGGTTTTTACAGTAATACTTCCTTGGTTGTGTATTTTATCAAACCAATGATTATAGGATGAAAGTATGGAATAAATTAATTGATTTCGGTAGGTATGGGCTAAACCAATGTTTTTTTTAATTTTATAAAGTAGAGTATAGGGTGGCCTTTTATATGTGGGGGGAAACGATGATATTTTTATGTGTTTTTTGAAAAGAAATTAATCGTTCCTAGATCAATTTTTTGGAAATTTTTCTCTGAAAGGTATCATGGGCCCTTATACCTTTAGGTTATGTCAAAATGTAGAAGATGAACTACAGCCATTCAGTTAAAAAAAATAATTCATTTTGATATATTTTATATTTAAAAATATATAGGTTTGTATATTATGATATATATATATAATATATAATTATTGCATTATTATTTGAATGTGAAAATGTTATGTTTTCATGAAATAGATTGTGTGACATGTAAATAATCATTTAGTTATTATAATTTTATTCAATTAAGTTTTATTTTTAAGTATGTTCTCAGATGTATCATTACTTGCTAATATAACTAATATAATCATTTTTTTCATATGTATCTTGTTATATATCACTTATAAATTGTTTTATTATACATTTTTTTTATAAAAATAGTTCTTTTCTATCATTATTACATAACTATAATATTATTATAAATTATAAATATTTACATTTAAAATATTTCATTATAAATATATATATTTTTTCTTATATAATTACCATTCTATTTTCATTAAATAATTAAATTTAGTTATTTCAATGCAACTCATAAGAAAGAAACATATGATTTGAATGAATTACATATGAATTATTTATTTTTTATACATTCATCATTTCAATATATCTGGAATAGATCTTTCCTCAACACCATTTTTTATTTTTTTCATGACTATAATAATGTTATATTACTCCCTTTTTATATTTTTAGGTCAATATAATCTATAGAATTATAATATACCAGTAAAATGTGGTTCTAAACTAGAAATTATTCATTTTAGTGGGGTTTAATATATAAGCTTAGTTAGAATATATAATTTTCTATCTCCATCAATATTTTATTGAAAAATAATTTTAGTATCACAATTAATTATTGTTTTTAACCATTAAAAGGGTATTTATTGTTTTTTTATTCCTTTATTTTTCATTTATTTATTATATTTATGAAATTATTTTTTATTTTAATCAAGTTTTTAGATTCTTAGTATATGTTTTAAATATTATTTAGATTGTTTTTATAGTTTATATTTTATAATATTTTAATGTTTTCTACTTGTAATTTAATAGGTTTCCCTATGTTTCAAGTAGTCGACTTTAAAATCATATAAAATATAAACTGTAACTAAAATATAAATGAAAATTGAAATAGGGTGAAAACATGTAAAAAATTTGATAGTAAAAATAATTTCTTCTTATTAATATAAAGAAAACATATATATGAATGAGTAAAATCAATGTATATAGTGAGGTTCCATCCGAAATGTTGTTGTGTAAATGTGAAGTCCCTATCAAGATCCATGTGCATTGGTCTTGGGTAGAGTCTGATGACCTAGAGTGTTCTGATCCTCAGGCACTGGATCCTCGACCATCACATACTCCACATGATTCTTTGTGAGAGTAGGTGTTAACTGGGTTCCTCCGTGCACACCAAAACCTTCTACTATTAGGGTAGTGTAAGGACCCACCATCATTATAGGGGGGAATATACCATATGACAGACCTAGAATGATAGCTAGAGTCATAAAAATTTACCCCCAATAGAATTTTGGATAATCTCCACCTTTAGAAAAAAATGGATATAATACCAATACAGATAGATCCCATGCCACATAATTAACATTAATAATCATATTGTGTTGGACATATAAGGGATAATCTCTTCCTATGGAATAGGTGATGGCTCATGTGTAGAACGAAGTAGATTACGTCCTCGTCATCATGGCTCCTCAACATCAGTAGCTGCTGGAGGAGGTTCCTAAGAAAGAACCTCCACTCCTTGGGCATGAATGAGATATCCTAGGGGTGGAAGATCAGAGATACCATCAATAAGCACATGATAAGTTTGAATCATCCCCAGAACTGTAGCATGGATTTCTTCAATTCTAGAATCCTTCGTCTCCTCTAGATCAGATATGTGAATAATTTCCTTTGATCAAGTATAATTTAAATTGATTCATCATGTATTTAAAAATATTACAATAAACTAAATAATGTAAATTTATTGAATTAACATATCTTGAATCCCTCTATCATGTTTATTGAGAAACAATATAGACTTCAATCTATAGCATGGATCATACTCAAATTTCTCTAAGAGATGTAATCTTATCATAGGTACACCTTTGATATGAATTAATGCATTTTTCCCTATAGGTTGAGATATTGGGAATGTTTTCCATGCTAGTCAACATCTTGCCTCACCTTCAACATCAAGTAATAAAGATCATGTGATTGTCTCAGTGGTAATGGAATGCATTGGACACATCCAAACCGGTGAATGACTCCATCAGGATAGTTCCACTCAAAAATATAAAAGTGAATGAGTGGCACTGCAAACATAGAATCATGAAGTCCAACAGTGTCGTATGAATTTAAATGGTCCAATAAACCCAATATAGACTCCATGAAATCTTAGACGACATGTCATATTTTTATAAAATCAATTGTTACTAATATAAAAAAATGATGATATTATGAAATTTGTTTGTCAATGTATGATTGGAAATACTAATGTTAGTGTGTAGGAGACTATCCAAAATGAGTCGGTGTGCACCCAAATGATGTTTCAGAGCCCTGAAGAAATTTTTTTCATCAATTAACCAATAAAATAAAACATCTAATGTGATTAATAATCATAAATTAAATTCAAAAAATTTTATTTTCCTCGGAAACCTGTAGAGATGAGTGATCATGCAGCATCCACATGAAGCATCATGCAACACCTCTATAAGAATATACTGACAAGCATGATCAAGGGAGATATAGGGGATGTTCTCCCATTCCAAAATATGAATAAGGATGACACATAACCCATTGTATTTCTTATCATAGATGAATGTCATGCATAATTCCCTATAAGTATAATCCAAACATGCAGATCCCCATTTTTATGTCCCTACATGATCAAAGTCTTCCAATATCCCCAGATACATCATGTGAACATGCTTACCTAAGTGATCCATTCATAGTTCCCCTTAAATGATCGGTAATATATTGTAACGGGAATGACACTTGACAGTTTTTTCATGAGCATCATCAGGTAAATGTGTAATGTAAATCTCAAGCCATAATATAGAATATCGACCCACCATCTCTAGCAGCCTCATTGGCCAAAATCTTGACACATATAAATACATGTAAAAAATAATTCAAAATTAATGGGTGTATCTAATAACTAATTCCCCAATATTGGAAGATAGATAAGGACTGCCACATCCTTGAGGGTGATGGTCATATCTTCCATATTCAGGTGCATTGTGTGTGTTTCTCATCTCTACCTTTCAAGGAGATCGGGAGGAAGGTGATTATAAACAAATGTAAAATTTAATATCATAAGACCATAGAATCTAACATGACCCAGGTATGGTATAATGGTCGTTACAGGCTATATGTGATGATGATGGTGCGCTTAATGCACCCTAAACTATTGAACCACATGACCCTATATCACAGCTCAAAAAACATGTATTGCCTTCTCAATGAGTAGTATATTGTCCTCCATCTGTATTTAAACAAATAAATAAGTCTTAAGATTAAAATTTAAATCTAACATTATGGTCATAATAATGTTGCGACGGGTATAATGTTGGACATGACATGTTTATTTCCATTTTTATGATGTTTTTTACTAAAATAAAAGGGCATGAATTCATGTTTATCAAATAATATTCCTATAGTTTTTTCATATAAATTTTTTCTATTGAATGGGTGTTTTGTAAGAGATGGTTTTATATATTTATATATATAATCATTTTGCCTTAATTATCTAAATTTTTATTATAAAATGGTGTACTTTCTAATTTCTGTATTACATATCACATGATATAATGTTTCGTGATTATTTTCTCACTTGCACTATTTATTGTTTAGAAACAAACAGTTTTATTATTCTTTCATGTCACCACACATATACATTCCATATTATTTTTAATGTGAATATGAAATGCTTAATAATATTTTATAGTAAAATAACTAGAAAATTTCAGAAAATTCTACAAAATAAAGGATATTATATTAGCACTATATAATAAACAATTTTAGAAGATCACACATGAGGCAGTAAATCATTATGCCTGAGAGTTTGAACTCGATCCAGAAATGTTAGGGCACCATTTTTTTGTTATGATATTCTTGATGATATATGATTCATCTCATAATTTTCCATTATTCTTGAGGATAACCCTTCTCATTCCAAATCCGTTTGGACTACAATCTCCCTCATGAATGAAAATTATTAATGCTACATATTACTATCAATTATTCTTCAAACATTGGAAATTATCAAAACTAACCAATAGAAGTCTATGATGTAGTATAGTAGTTATAAATAATGATAACCCAATACATTGGATCATCATATTCTTAAAATGATATGTTCATAGTGGAACATACTAGGATGCAATGTCCATATGGAAAATATAATGCCTAGAAGTTTCCACATTAACATTTCCTTGCTTTTTGTAATACCAAAATTTTCTCACCATTGTGACTTTTAATTGGATCGAAACACTATTTAACGTAAAAATTAGAGTCTTCTTGGTGGAAATGGAATACCAGATAAATAAAATCATCATTAATTTTACTTTCAGTATCTCATTGAATGTATCTTTAATACCTTATCCCATGTGGAATCCAGTCAGATCCTAGTTTTTTCCTAAAAAAAAGTACTTCGCATAATGATAAAATTTCTCCTAAACTAGGGTGGTTGTAGGTAACATACAAATCCCCTTGGAGACAAACTTTATTTACTCCAGAATGGTTTTTTTCATGTGTTTGTACCTTATTCTTCCATCATATACTGATGTCCATTTTTAATTTTCTATCAACGTAATATAGTCATACACTTCATGATTCACCTTGCAGATTTTCATGAAATTTTGTACAAACATTCATAGATCTAGATCATATGCTAAATATAATTTATCATATTAAACAAAATTTTCTATTATCATTATGTGTAAATAGTAAATAATAACCAAGACACTTCATACCAATCCTTTTGGTTTCCTTCTTCATAGGTACATTATGGAATATTTTTCAGATCTTGCTATAAATGTATCTAATGTAGTACCGATGATATGTTTTTGGTGGTCTTCATGTATCATGATCAACATTTATTTCCTTGCTAATTTCCCATTGTTGACAAAATATCAAATAGACACCCCAAATTCGGGTTATACGGTTGTTGATTCATGATAGAAACCAACTACATTATTCATAGTATTCCTTCTCTACAGTGAATTATGAAAGTAGAAGAGGTAAATGGTTCTAATATTGGGCTTCCATAATCAACAATACCCCCTATAAATTTTATATATAGAGATATTAATCAATATGTATGAACTATTTTGTAAAATAAAAAACAGAATATACATATGTGGGAGGCCAAAATCAAGCAAAAAAATTGATCATGATATAGATATAGGTGGTTATGTTGAGACAGATGTTCATTCAAATAAATATGAATGAAAACTATGTCATTGTGTCTCAACATGGATAGAAATTGTGGAAACACTTGATACAAGTCATCCTAATAAATATAGACCTTCATAATTTCCGTCTGATTCACTATCGATGTATTATTATTGGAAATAATATATCAGAATTTTTTTGAATATTCTCTATCACAAGGGCTATAAGAATATCTTAGAATGTCCAAGTCATCACAAAGATAATGGATTAAATTTATTCATTATCAACTGAGGTATGATGTTGTGTTAGGTATGGATGAATGCTAGTATGAGCAACCTGAATCTTTGAAATTCACCAACCTCCAAATGAAATGTGTGTAATCACCCTCTAAGTGTATTCTACTATCTTCCCTATAATTTTCAAATTGTATGATGTTATTTTATAGATTGATTCTTGAACAAAATATCTACATTTCCTGTCAATGTGAAATATTTTTAGTACATATTTCAATGCATATTTACATTGAAAATTACTTCCAACATATAATGTTTTTTCCATCCCACTAAAAATATCTTCTACCTCTCCATGAATCTCTAATGTAGGTGAGAGAACATTGCATTTGAATTTAAGAAAACATTCCATTACTTCATACAAAGATGCAAAGAGTGGTGGAGGATTTATTGTGGGTTAAGGATTTTGTATATCTACTAAATTTATAGAAACCTCTTTCCCAACATATGATGCTCCCTCATCAACAGAACTTTTGTTTTTTGTATATTCCATCATGGGGAGGATCCTCAATATCTTTGGGTGGACCTTCTTCAACCATTCTTGGAAATATATGTCTTTGAATAATTGGATGTTTTTTTTGTTTTACAATAGAGACCTCAATATATAACTTTGTAATGGTACCATCTAACCACTATGAGAATCCATTTATTTCTTTGACCTGCTTCTAATCAGCAACTAGTGGACACACTAGTTTCCATAGTATAGTTGGGGATTGAAAATGTATATACCTAATAAACATGATCTCTTGATTCAGCCCAAGATTTGAGAAAAAAATAATTATATCATGATGTTCACTTATGGATTAACAATTAAATGTCCTAAACATTTTTTGGTGTTGTGTTATAAGAAGATCCATGATCATTTTAAATAACCTCCCTCTAGTAGTAGACATAAGAAAACATGAATCTCCACATCAAAAATTTGGTTTGATTATTATTTTGATAGTGAAAATAATATTGTTTATAGGGATTGACCATATCTTATTTATTATAATAATAACATAGAATGTATTTTTATATCATAAAATATTATACTAATGTTTCATTATATAATTTTGTTACAAAATAATTAATTGAATGATTTATAAACTGAAGGAAAAAAAATAAAACAGTAATATTTTTATTTATCAATGATAAAATAAAAATTATGAACACCTATAGTGAAATGGAGAAAAAAAATTAAAAACACATATATATTTACAAAAAATAATAATTACATCATCATTTTTCAAGATAATAGTGTTTGGATAATATGATCCCAAATTTGGGATTGAGATAAAATCAAACAAATTTTCAATTGGTGGATTAATAACATCTTCTAAATTGATGTACATAACTTTTGAATTTTAAAAATAATTTATCCATCAAATAAAAGATATTATATATTATTTAATATTTTGTTAAAAGGATGGTTGATTTTGAATATTCAAAATTTATGTAAATCAATTTGGAATATTTCGTTAAGCTACCGCTTGAAAATAAGCTAGATTTTACTTTCAATTCGCAGTTAGGTTCATCTCATCCAAAATCTATTCTGTTGAAAAAAATCAGGGTTTTTATTTTCTGTTGTAAAGTATTCATGTGTTGTTTAATGTTTTTGTTCTTCCATTTTTCACATTATATGATCCTAATTGTCATTTTATCAATGATAAATAAACTGATTTTGTGTTTTCTCATTTTTTTACCTTTATTTCCAAAACATTCTATGAATAATATTGACTTTGAGGGTTGACCATATAATCGTTACGATACTAAAATTTTAGAACATCTTCTTATATCCTAAAATATGATAATAATGTTTCATATTATAGTTTATAATCCACCTAAAGGTATTTAATTAGTTTATAAAGAAAATATGAATCATCTAAAACATACCCCCTGGGTGTGTCAAACCATGTGTACAATAAGGCTCATTGGTGTGCACTACGTTATGCCTTGTTAGGCCTCATGCACCTTGTCAAAGTTCTTGCTCTTAGATACATCATTTCTAGATCAACATCCACTTATATTATCCAAAAACGAATTTGATTTCACTGATAACCACATAATATTTATACTACAATCATTTTAGAATGTTTTTTTTATATCTTAACAAATGACACCAATGTTTTGAAGTAAAATTTTTAAATTTCCTAAATATATGTTAAAAAATTTATAAATAGTATGTGAATCATCTAAGATATATCTGTTTAAATTAATAAAACAGAAGCACATTAATGGATGAATCATCTAAATCATGGGAGTAACAAATCATATATGTAGTTAACCCTATTTTTCATCTAGTTTCCCATCTTTCACCTTATGATTATTCCTTGTTAATCAAACTTTTATCAATGGTTAATCATTGATTAATCATTGGTTAATCATTATTTAATTGTTTGTTAGTCATTAGTTATTTAGTATTTACCCATTATATAATCATTAGTTAACTATTACGTAATCAATATTTATTCATTAATTAATCATTACTTAACCATTATTGAACCTTTAGTTAACCAATAGTTAATAATTAATTAAAAATTATTTAATAATCAGTTAATAATTATTTAACAATTACTTAATAATTATTCAATTAATCCTTAATCATTATCTAATCATTCCTTAATAATTATTTAATCATTACATTATCATTCTTTAATCAAACCTTAATAATAATTTAATCATTATTTAATTATTCCATAATAGTTTCTTAATAATTTGTTAATCGTTAGTTATGTATTATTAATTCATTATGTTTGTGCTAAAATATGTGAAAAGGAAAAGGATGCAAAGAGAAAACCAACACCAAAGAGGCTGCCTCGCAAAGCCCATTAGCATATCCCCTTAGCTCCATAACATTTGCGGAGCCCAGAAGCATTGCGGCTGGCATGAAGAAGAATCCCCTTTGTGTTTGTCATGGTGTAAAGAGGTGGTATGCTCTTCGGTTATGAAACAATTGACTGGAAGCTTCACACTGTGTAGGGAGCCGAATCGACCTCTGTGAGCCTATCAAACATGATGGAATCCTTCGCGAGTACCAGACAAAGAACCCAAGAGAGCTATGTATAGATGGGGGGACGATGGTTGACTATGTGGTTATGATAAACTTGATGCAACCCGCGGCCGATCACAGAATTCCACGTGTCTTCACGCCAAGCTATCCCTGCTTCATGCCACCACTCACCTATAAATACCAAGATCCCCTCGATCCCAAAGGACTGATACTCTAACCTTTCTCCTTCTCAGCTCTCAAATCATGAATCACCTTCTACTCTACGAAACCTTGAAAAAAATTATCTCATCATGGTACATTATCATTGAGAAGAACATTTTACTTAGCTCAAACACAACTCCTCTTCGAGTAGGGATGCCCTACACGAAGCCCACGGGCCATCGTGAGGGAAGGATAACACCAAGGTGACTCAAGTCTTCACCAAGTACTAATGATTTAAGAAGTACCCTCCATACACATGTGAACCATATATTAAGGCAGGATCACTATGCTTCGCGAAGCACATTGCTTTGTAGTGCTATGCTTTGTAAGGTACCCGTGAAGTCTTACTCTACGATGGCTTTTACACTTCGTGAAGCACCCTTAATATTCACATATAACCTATTCCTGTTCTAGGACACCCCATATCATGAAGAATACCCATTCGCAGAGTCCCTCTATTACATGGAGCACCAGAGATTCATATGATCCTTTCTTGTGAACCAATTTTCATCACAAACCTTTCTCTTGTATGGCCCTCCAGGCTTATATGAAGTGATTTCAAGGTCCCTTGGGTGGTTCTTAATGTTGTGATTCTTATCCTTATTCTTCTTCTCATAGTCACACTAATGGATATTGATTCTTCGCAGTGACATGCTAACATGGTCCCCTCTGAGGCTCACTCCACAAAAACACCTCTTCACAGAATTTCTGATGCCTTACCTTCCCCAAGGGTGGGTGGGTATATGTTATGTTATTCCTAGGTGTGTTTATTGAACCCACCTCATATGTGTTGTATGATGTTAAATTTCTATGAACCATCATCCTTAACAAATGACTTTAAACTGTAGCCTCACCCCTTGCAATACACATTGGGTGCCACATCTCGGACATTCTCTATTCCCACTCGACTTCATAGGAGTGAAATCTTCCTCACATGGAATGAGATCCTCTTAACTATAGTGGTTTCTATCCGTGGGGAAGGGAAACCATCCTGGTGTAATCCCCAAGACATTCTTGTAGGTGGTAGCATCCCTAATCCTCCATTTATCTTTGGTGCAAAAGACCAGAGGAGAGATGGTCACAATGACCTTTTCTACCACATCCCTCTCCCTCGGGGCATTATTTCCATCAGGCCTACATCCTAGAGTAAGTCTTAATCTCCATATCCCTAGGACTCTAACCATGCATAATCCATTTTTCCTCTTTGGGACACTAACCATGTGTAAGCCTCACTCCCCTTCCTGCAGATGCACTTTCATAATGTGATTATCTGATCTTTGCAACCTCTTTTTTCTCAGATCGATAATTACTCATGTGGGCTTAGAGTAATAATTGACCATGGAATTCTTCCTAGTAATCCTTAGTATGTGATCCCCATACCCACCCAAAGTACATGCCCTTTCATCCTTGATTCCTAGATAAGGTATATAAGAAGCCTCCCTAAGGTTCATGCCTGACAACAACTTGTCCCAACCCATTCACGCATATTCACCTTCATCAGCGTGACATTAAACTATTTCCCCCATATGAACTACATGGAATTAGATCTTGTCTCTTAGGAAAGGTATGTAGGAATCCTCTTAGAGGTTCATGACCAATATCCATTGTTCTCGACCACTTTATGTAGGTCCACCCTTCGTCCTTCATGACGTTAAACTGTACCATTTCCAAATTATGTGGACATTGATCCTTGTCTCCTAAGAAAAGTATATAAGAAGCCTCCCCGAGATTCAATCCCAACACCTACTTGTCTCGACCCCTTCTTGTTAGTTCACCTTCTTCCCAAATGACGTTAAACTAAATCCTCCCTGCCAAACTACATGGACATTGAACCATGACCTTTCTAATAATGGTAAGTAGTAATCCTCCATGAGGTTCAACCCCATCACCTATCAAACCCAACCACTTCATGTCAGTTCACCCTAGTCCTGCACGACGCTAAACTGTAGGTCCTCTTTTTGTCGTTCAAGACGTTAAACTGTACCCATTCATACTATATGGGAATTTATCATTGTCTCTTAGATAATGTATGCTCGAAGTCTCCTTGGGGTCCAACATCAACCAAAAGTAAGTCATTGTGATTCTAATTAACGATAAGCCGTTGTTATCCCAATCAATAGTAAGCCATTGTGATCCCCAATCAACGGTAATTCATTATGCCCCAGCCATCGATAAGACGTTTGAACCCCAACTAGCATTAAGATGTTGGATTCCCAATTGAAGGTAATCCATTTGAATCCCAATCTTTGGTAAGATTTTGTCAACCCCAACCAGTGGTAATCAATTTTCATCCCAAATAGAGGTAAGCCTTTGTCATCTCAGCCAGCTATAAGCCATTGTCATCCCAACCATTGGTATTTTATTGCCATCAAAACAAGCGGTACGAAGTTGTCATCCCAACCAGTGGTAAGAACCATTCAACCAAACTAGTGTTATGCCATTGTCACCCCAACCAGTGGTAAGATACTGGGATACCCTTCCAGCGGTAAGTCGTCGATGTCCCCAGTAGATAGTAACTTGTTGGAACCTTGGTCAGGTGTAAGCTATTATAGCCCAATCTAGAAATAATCCATTACAGTTCACAATCGAAGGTAAGCCATTGTAGTCCCCTTTTATGGGACCCAAGTCTCTAGATCTCCCCTCAGTCATCAGATCAACCCTCGGGGATGCTAATCATGTGTAATCCCCAACATTTCATCGGGTTGTTGTCCTATTCACACACCATGATTCCATGCCCCATCCTAAACTATGTGGACAAGGATTCACTGCCACATGGATACGTTGGAATACTTCCTGAGGATCAAGCCTGTCACTCATGTATCATCATGGTCTCTCCCTCGATCCTATGTGTTTCGAGATGGTTATGCCCTAACTAGGAGGTTCCACTTCTTCTGGGTCCCATCCGTGCATCCATTCTTATAGGTCACCTCCTCATGTTTCCCATCGGCCCATCCTAAACTACACATACTTTGATTCCATGCAATATGGATATGTAGGGAGTCTCTTTGAGGATCAAGCCCAACATCACCGCCATCCTCTAGTCGGTTCCATTTTATTCCCTATATATTCACAACTATCCATATCCATTCTGATTCTTATCTGGGCTGCCAAATCCTAGTGAGATCATTTCACTCACTCTATTGTTGATCCTAGTAGAAATTGGGCAACTAAAAATGCATTATCCTCTGCATCAATGTTCCATTCTGGGGTTTCATCCTCTTGATCCACTCATATTAGTGTTTTGATTAGTCTGATCTGTCTCTGATAGATTTTAAACTCATGGCATACCCTGTGTGGAACATGGGAATATGAGGAAAACCTCAGAGACATGCCTTTGGTATATACTTCCCCACACCTGGTATGGGATTCCTCAGCCTTCCATTCCCTTTAGAAGTACTATCATAAGGAAAATAAACTGAGACGCTTCTGTGTTTCATCATCCATACATGCCAGAAATGTCCAATCTGACTACTCCCCCGACTGAAGGATTCATCCCTTACAGGACCCCCTCGGTTTGTCTGAATAGAATCTGTGTAATTAACCAGCATCCTTGAAGACATGGCACTAGGAAGAGTTTCATAACCAACATCATAATTCTATGATGCAGACCTAGTCTAGGTGAAGAGTTCTTTGGAGGAGTCTACAGAAGGAGGAGATGGCATTCCATCATCATGTTTTGATCAAGGAGAAAACATACCTGAATAAAGGATGTATTCCACCAACCTTTGGAAGGTGAGAATGTGGGTTAATGTTTAGCACATCCTCCATAAGACGAATGTGTTCCCCGAAAAAAGGGTCAGAAACAAAAATGGTGAACCCGACGTGAAATTTTTCTCCTCAACGTCGAGTTTAGTAGCGCTCGAGATATCAGTATATTAGTGTGTCACCAGATCCAGTTTTTATGTGACAGGTCTCAGCAACTAAATAGTGGGCCTGGAATTAAACTCACCAAAAATTGTGGTAGTTGAACATTGGACATCCTGGTCTGTGAAGTTGTCATGGTGAATCCTTCTTACTAACCATGTTAGATGGAATGGTGTTTGGGAAACTGGATTTATCTTTACATCTTTCATCCCTAATGATTCAATCAACCTACTTTATAGAACCCAATATTTCATGATATGAAATAAGGTTGGAGGCCCTACCCATGATCCTACCTGCTTCAGTGAATTTATTACCCACTTTAGCGCCTCCCATAGATATTTCCTCCACACGCCAGCCAGTGGACATGTAGGTCCTCCTTGTATCCCCTTAAGAAAATTAGGTGCTCCTCGCACCCCATCACACCCAGGAGTAATTCTTCTCCACCCCAACATAAATTTGGTCGAAGAACCACCTACTGCCAAAAATCTACCCTGTCTCGAAGAACCACCCCTGGGTAGGAGGGAAGGTCACTGATGGAATAAAAAAAACACTGAGAAAATTCAGACTGCAATTAAGAACGTATGCTTCTCAGATTCTGAGGTGGAATTAATTTTGGAAATTGAAACCTCACCTTGATCTTATGTGTTGAGGGATGAGACAAGAATGAGTCATATCACCCTCATCCTTCTATAATGTGAGGCCCATCATATTCCCACCTCCCACCGTAGATGTATACAAGAAGAGGAATATTTTTCACTTTTCTAGGGCTTGGTTGTGTAATCCTCGTTATCATCAATAGGGTTATTATATACCTCGACCAGAGATCATGAAGAATTATTCTAGGGACCCATAAATGATGAAAATCAACTTGTCCCACCATCAGTAACTACAGCACCTGCACCATAATATGTGGTCGCTAGTCCATCTTACCAGGATGTGGTGGATCATTCATTGAATTCATCATAGGAAATCCCAATATGCGGTATCTTGTCAGCTCATTCACCTTATCCTCCATCAGCCTGTCTATCATCTTAGTGGTCTGCTTTAGTGTCGTTATCTGTCTCGCAGCTCCCATGAGTTGATGAGTGGGGAAACAAAGGGCTAGATTTTGAGTCTTATCAAAGGAGATTTTGGGACATTATCATAGTAGATTATTTCCCATAGAAGTTCTGGCCAATTGCAACCACTAACATCAGTGTCCTGAAATCGCTTAAATAGGAGGATGTCGCGTGTTTCCGACAATCCCTTTGGACAATGCACTTCCATATCCATTATCAATGTGTGGTGTATCCCAAGAATAAGGCACAGTTTGAATATATTTACCATTAATGTGGTATGGTTGACATGGATGTGCTCCCTAGGGCTAGCACCCTGAGTCACTTGGTCACCACTAGACCATCCAGCAACAATGTGTTCCAATATTTAAAGTGATCAGAAGTTTTATCAAGGATGATTCCCCACATGTTTAGGTATATAGTTGGGACAGTATGCTACTCACCATTTCAGATCTATCTGTTGTCATCCCAACTTTCTAGGTGGCATAGAGGATATGCCTCCAGGTACAGTCAGAGTGAACAAGGATGGTCTATCAAAGGATGAGATCGAGAAAATGTTCCATGGAGATAAATTACCGCCGGGGGAGTGCCACAACGATTGGATCCATAGGTATGGGTTAATCACCATCAAAGAATTTTTTTGGGCATTATCGTTCCCACTGATTCATTAGTCCCCATAAAAAATCCAAATAAGGGAAAATAGCATTTTGGGTCATCAAATGCTCTAACCCATCTGGCTTAGTGCAGAAGATGGAGGATGATCTTGAAAAAGCTGTATTGCATCGACAGCTTATGGAACAAGAGAAGATGGTTGATGACCTCGTTGCTGAATGTGTCATGGGGATCCAACCAGACTATAGTGACCCTCGGCTAGGGAATCAAGGGCAGATACATCTTCCCCCTAGCGAATTGCCTCTTGGTGACCAAGACCATCCTGCCCCCGTATATAGGATAGAGGCCAGAACATATTGAAAAAGGGTGTGGTAGGTGTCGCCAAATCTACTTGAGTGGCATGCTAATTCTTGGGACCCCGATCAGGTTCCCCCAGCCGCTCTTTAGGTCATTCCACTAGTTTCTCCATGAGCAGCTAGGCCTATTTATCATGTTGAAGAACCTTCCAATTAATTTTTGGTTAGGGACCCTCATCAATGTAGCAAATCCCACCTAGATGTTCTGATGGTGGCATTCATTACTCAGATCAAGGCATTGGAAACTCAATAGGTGGCAATTCTGCCTGATGTAAAGACATATACGACATTGGTGGATGAAATTACAGCACCCTCGGGTTTTAGAAACCCCACTTTCTCCCACATTAATGGGACGTGAAACCTGCTGCATCATCTGGGCCACTTAATCTCAAGGTGTGGACCCATGCTGGGA
The DNA here is from genome assembly GCA_963277665.1 of Viscum album. Lineage (NCBI taxonomy): Eukaryota > Viridiplantae > Streptophyta > Magnoliopsida > Santalales > Viscaceae > Viscum > Viscum album. The sequence continues at coordinate 94,414,856 of OY728164.1, forward strand.
ACTCCAAGATAGAAGGAGGCTGAAAAAATCTGGTGCTTCGTATAGACATTGGAAGGGCATGCATTTTTCTAGTACAACCAGCTACGCATTGGGTGAGTTTTCATATGGGATGATCTCTGTAGACATTTTCATTACTATTTCATCTCTACTGCCCAAAATATGAGTATTGAAGACCTCTTCAAGTGCAATAAGAGTCCTAACAAGTGCGTCATAGACATCTTCACCCAATGAAAAGGCCTAACTAACTCCCTTTATATACAGCTGACTAAGGAACAGTTGAGGACAATGTGTGTAGGGAATGTCAAAACTAAACCGGTCCCCTCCCTCATTTCTCATAATTACCTTGGGTAATTCTTGATTTATCAAATAAGGACCCACATCTATAGGAAGCCATGCAGCATGCCATGCAGGCTTGTCTGTTGCCTCCCTCAATTCCTCCCAGAAGATCCACTAAGGGGGAACATACTATGGTGGCACAAATGGAGGGCCCTAGAAAACTTGATTTATTACCAGTGGAGCCGCCACCATAGCCTTGAAGAGGCTCTGCCACCTCAGGCATAGCCTCCGGCCCAGCAACACCCCACTAAGAATCGACATGCTCCCTTACGTAACGTGCCACCACCACCTAGAAGAGATTACCAGGTTCCACCTCCTCGACAAGATATTCCATCCCATCATCATGTCCAGGAGCTCTGATTCCCCTTCTCATATAAGAGAAATCGAACCTACACTTTCAATGAGACTCATGTCCTCAACTATTTTCTATGTTCCCCGGAATAGGGACTTCTACGGTTGGATGAATATAGGAGGTCCGAAGAGGCGGAACTCACTAGTTTCCCCAATAACAGCCCCAATCACCAGATCATGAGGGAAACCATAAAACAATTCTATGTGTTTCAAGAATATCATCATGACCAGGTTGATAAAAACATAGTCAGGTTAGGCTGGCTCCATCATAAGGGGAAGGTGCATTCTTGAAGCCAGATAGAGGCAATGAAAACAGAGGTGAGTGGCATCAAGACTGTAATTATGAATCCCAAAATTATGACGACTGGATGGCTCATAAGGTTGTTTCTCATTCCCATGCAATTAATCGTTCATGATTGAATCGACCTGAACCTTTATAAGACATCACATCACCCATAATCACTACTTTTGAATTGATATCTCAGCCTCCCTATTTTCAAAAGAGCAATCATATGTGACCCAAGGGAAAAAAATTCCCCCACTGATGCCATTTTAATCATGCACGCTCAGTGACTTCATTCCAAAAGAGATGGAGGTTACCCCAAGATTTCATCCAATGGGGGAGGATTATTCAATTGAAAATCAAGGGTACCCTTTGGTCAATATTGTGGAGCTTGTAAACCCCTATAGGATTCCGGACAACGAGGAGCGCCAGACAGGTCCTCCTAATGTCCCTAGGGGTTGTCAGCATCGATGGAGTTGGTGCTATATGGGTTGTCAGATTACCTTGGTCATTACATCCATCTAGGCTATTCATGCCACCAAAACCAGATAGTAGGCCCAGCACAGAGGACTACACATGCAGCCATCTCATCTGGTGTCATCAAGTCCTCCTTCGCTATAATTTGTGTTATTGGATCAGGCAGATCCATCCCAACTATGTCGCGATCAGCCACGTGCTGTTACATACATACCTTAGTCTTCTAGCCCACATTGGATAGTCATTCGATGAGAATCGACTAGTGATCAGTGGGACTTTCCCCACACCAGTCAGTCGTTTGTTTAGCCGAAAGTTCCTGTCATACCCCCTGTGGCAGAATGAACTCCTACATGTATAAGTTCACACTTGGCATAGATGTATAATATCCTAAAAAATATTTCTCTCATTTCTACGAGGCTCTCTATCCATGAGTCCCTTCTCCTATCAGCAGATATGTGTGAAGCCCTCACAAAAGCTTTATCACCCACTATTTGAGATGGAGGTAGCAGTTTTAGAAGCCTTCCATACTGAGGAAATTGAGCGCTCTGAATCTCATGCCATTATCTCTTTCTTTGGAGAAGATGAAATCTCTCCCAGACATGGGAACATCCGCCCATTGTACATTACCGTCCAGTTCAACAACGTGGAGGTTCTTCGTTGTCTTGTCGATACAGGCCCCAGAATTTACCTAATCCTTAACCGAAAACATCAAAAAATGGGTTATCCATGTTCATGGTTGTCTCCCAAGACACCACCTACAACATGTTGATGGGTAGGACATGGATTCATCTTCATGCGGTAGTCCCTTCATCGTATAAACAGTTCCTTATGTACAACCTTAAGGATCAAATGGGAATACACTAACGTGATGTGTCTCCCATTGCCACTTGGGAATCCCACAATCTAGATGTTGATTATTAAAAGATTAAGGAAAAGTAGTTTTAGTCTAATGAAGATCAACACGCTATGGTTGCGACCGACCCATGGATGACCTGGAATATGCCTACATTTTTTTGATCCACCGATTGGAGGATATGACCCTGGATCTGGGGAAATGATTTTTTGTTTCTAGAATAAGGGTGGAGAATATTCCTACGTCTAGTGGGTGCTGAAATATCACGTTTTATTCATACATGAATCAGGATCAGTTGATACCAGGTCCCCTACCTTCTTAAGTTATCAGGATGTCCGCCCCAAGGAAACGAAAATACATGATACCTGCTTGTTTCGCAGGGCTGGGTTAAAACAGATCAAGATGAAGCACCACAATTATTTTGATATTATCAAGGGTGGTCCCTTGTCTCGAAGACCATATGGGATCAGGTGAATAGCTTCCATCGTTATGATTTCAACATCACAAGAGCCCCCCAATGCAGTGTCCACCACTACTCGGGCTGGCACCAGCTTCCCATCGGGATCTGTTGACTCAGATGAATATTCTGTTGCTGAGGATCCCTCCTCCATAAGTGAATAAGAGGATTTATAGGATGCTTCTCCCTCTTTCAAATAGGGTTTCTATTCCACGATTGATGAATTGGTATAGGTGAGCCCCGGTAGCGAGATGGATCTGAAACCCCCATTGATTGGTATCACTATGCATTTAATGGAGCAAAATCATTATGTGGACATCCTAAAGCAGCATCGTAATGTGTTTTCATGGAGTTATAATGACATCCTAGGACTAGATCCATAGGTCTCCTTCCACCACCTCGGTTTCATGGAAAATCATTGTGGGTTAAAACTACCAACCAAAAAGATGCATCATTCTCATGGGGCCATGGTCAAGGTTGAGGTTAATAAAATTATCAAAGCCAAGATCATCAATTAGGTCCAGTACCCTAGTTTTTTAGCCAACATTGTGACCCTCAAAAAGAAAAACGAATAGATCAGGGTCTGTATCAAATTTTTGGATCTTAATCTTCATTGTCTAAAGGATTATTTTCCCCTTTCATGTGACAAAACTATTTATTTACGCCACCTATGTGTTCAGGATCTCTCCATCATGGATGGGTATTACCGATATAACTAAATTTGAATGCCTCTTGAGGTTGAAGAGTCTACAGCCTTCAAGGAACCACAACTTACTTTTTCCTACCATGTAATTACCTTCAGTATAAAGAATGTTGGTGCCACCTATCAGCATGCCATGCATCACATATTTAAGGTAATCATCAGTACACTAGTCGAATGCTATGTGGATGACTTGGTGGTCAAATCTCACCAATGTTGGTACCAAATCAATTACCATGGTAAAGTGTTTGGCTTCCTCTATTCTCACCATCTGAAGAAGGACCCATTGAAATATTCCTTTGGGGTCACCTCCAGAAAATTTCTAGGATTCTTTGATAGATATAGAGGCATCGAGATCAATCTGGTGAATATTATGTACATCAATCATATGTCTCCTCTTAGCAACATTCAGGATCTTAGGGGATTTCAAGGCCACTTAGACTACATACACTGATACATTGCGAATTTGTACAGCATGTGTAGGCTCTTTTCTTGGCACATGAAGAAAGTAAATCTATATTAGTGGGATAAGGAATGTCATAATGATTTCATGGAAATCAAGCAGTACCTATTTCAGCATCTGGTATGAATGCCACCTATTTCTGGAAAGCTGCTAGTCCATTATGTGACTGCCCTAGAACGATCTCTCAGCACCCTTCTCGCACAGAATAACAATGAGGGAATGGAGAATAGTATCTACTATCCTAGTTGCATTCTTTTCAATATGAGGACCAGATAATTCTCCATGAAGAGGAGATTCCTTGCACTGGTATTCACAGTGCAGAATTTAAACATTACTTGTTTCACCATGAGATATAGTTAGTGTCTTGATTATATCCTCTAATGTAAATCATTGACCGCCATATATTGACAGGTTTTCTATCTCGGTGTGTAGTGACCCTCCAGTAGTTCGACATCAGGATTCCCCATATAAGGATATTAAAGGGTAGGCATTGGCAGACTTCCTTCTTTCCCATCTATCTCTCGTGGACCAGTACCTGGACCTTGATTTTCCCAAATGGGAAAATATTATTGGTAGACCAAGATATTCCTTGTTGGAAAATGCACGTGGATGGTGCTTCTCAAATTCATAGAAGGAGAAGAATCATGGCCCCATACTCAATAGAGAGGGCATGGGTATCGTCTTCATCAAGACAGCACAATCTGTTCCTCCATATTCATTCCTGTTTTCAGAAGGTTGTACCAACAATGATGTAGAGTATCAGACTCTCATTACTGGCCTCGATGTGGCCCTCGTGATATGTTTACCCACTTGAATGTGAAAGGGAAATTTTAACTAGTCATCAAGCATATCAATATTGATTATTTTGGTAGAAATCCAGACCTCCTTACAATGTTGGAATGCACCCACCATCTCATGGCCCAATTCCCATCTCTACCAAAGGTTACCCATTTCAATCTATCAAAAAACAGTCATGTTGACCCCTTAGCCACCCCAGCTACATCTCTTTTTGATCTTGATCAAGATGATTTCATCATCCACATGAAACACCAATGATTCATCACCCTCACCACATAGGATGACGATGATAGCCTGTAGATAAGCCACCTTACCATCGTTGCTTCCATGTCAGAACCCCCAAGTCCCCCTGTCATTGTGATGGAAGTGAATCCCAACTGGAGGACCCCATTTATTGAATACCTCCATCATGATATTCTTCCAGAAGATTGATCTGAGTGTGATCGACTCTAATGCTGAAAATTTCAATTTACTCTCTAGAGTGGTCATGGTCTTCAGTGGATCCTATACAAGTACATGTTTGATGGGGTTCTCCTCCATTTCATTCAAGGAGGTGATATTTCTTACATCATGCAAGAGGTTCATTTTAGTTTCTGCAAGGCTCATCATACCAGCCCGAAGCTATCTCACCAGATCCGGAGACTGGGGTATTTTTATCCCTCCATGATCACTGACTACATCGAGTTTTCCAAGAGGATCCATGCATGCCAAATCTTTGATAATTTGGTACATCGGCCACAAGAGGCTCTCAAAACTACCAAGTACTCTTGGCCTTTAGCAATGTGGGGACTCGATGTTGTGGGACTATATCCATCGGTGACAGCTCGCCATCACAGGTTCATCCGGACCACTACAGATTTCTTTTCCAAGTGGGCAGAGGAAATTCCACATGAAGATGTTAAGAACCATTATATCATTTCATTTTTTAGCACCAACATCATCAACCAGTTTGGATTCCCTCACGACATCCCCACAGATAACAACACAAACATCCTGGCAGTCGAGTTGAAGAAATTATACGCGAGGTACAACATCTATTTTAACCAAACCTACCGCAATCATGCACAGGTAAATGGGAAAATCTTGGAATTCAACAAAACCCTCTATAAAATCATGTAGAAATTGGTCAGTCAGAACAAGAAGATCTGGCCGAACAGGATGCCCAATGCACTCTAGGCCTATCGGACAACAATTCAAAATTCCACTCAGTTAACCCCATTCTCCTTGGTGTATGAAATGGAGGTCTTCCTGCCCATTGAGATTCAATTACCTTCATTACAGAAAACTATCTACAATCACAAGGCACTATATAAGGGAGTTGACATTTTTCTGGCTGAATTGGAAGTGCTTGAAAAGAATAGGCTTTGTGCCCTGCACAATTTTAAAAGGCATGAGAACAATATAGTTATTGCTTTCAACAACAAATGTCACCTCCACTCATTCTTATAAGGTGACATTGTATTGGATCTAAGAACACCAATGATACATGGTAGGAAATATCACATGCTAGATCCTAAATGGGTAGGACCTTACATCATTCCCGAGGTTTACCCCAATGGCACACCATGAATGGGGAGCATATAAATCCTCCCACCACTACGAAATTTAACAAGATGTAGTTTTCTTGAGTATCTTGTCCCACATGTCATTAAACTATATATCGTCCAACATGACATTAAAAAGTATGTCATCCTACATGATATTAAACCGTATCTCATACTGCATGACCCTAAACTATTCAATATTCGTCACATGATGTTAAAATGTGTTATTATTCCAAACAGAAGGACATAAAACTAGGTAGCATTTGTTCTGCATGATGTTAAACTGCAAGGGGTAGATATACCATTATGGTTTGAGATCTAAGACCTTAACCTAAGATCTCCATGCACTATCATCCTATAAGACATTAAAAAGAATCTCCAAGAATAATGTATGGCTTGATTCCCATCCTCATGGGATATGTAGTAACGCTCAGATGCCTCGTCTTAGAGTTCATCTCCTAAATTATTTTCTTTGACTATCCCCTATGAGTGTAGTGTTGTCTTCCTTGGCCCCACTCATGTCAGGGTTATGATGATCACACCATGTGACCCTCTTCATTATTCTATCCTCCCGCATCCTTATCGCATGACGTTAAACTGCATAGACCATCCAGAACTATGTATTGATTAATTATCATACTCATGGGGTATGTAGGAACGCATGAACATTTAATCTATGGGCCAAGTCTAAATCTTCAGGATCTACCCTTTGGTCAAAATGCATGGTATGTGTAGGTGTTTCCCTCATTCATGTCGAGCTCATCGTGACCACACCATGTATCCCAATCCATTCATATCTCCACCTCTTTCATCGTCCTGCAAGATGTTAAACTGCATAGCAACATTCATGCTTCATGAATTCCCCTTATTTGGGTCATCATAATATTTTTCATTCGAAAGGTCCCCCGAACAACATGAATTCTAGGACTAATAGCTCGCATAACATTTTAGGCCAACATCCTCGAGAATTTGGGATGATAGTTTGATACAAGTCCTAAGTTGAGAATATGGTCACCGATCAACTCTAATCTATTGTTCCTATTTTAGGTTACATGATGCAGATGTTGTGTTTAAAAAATGGTCAATAACCGTCCTTTATCATTATAACCACCCCAGATATTCCCCAAATATTTGGTGTAGTAGTTCTTTTTTGTCACGTTATCCTTTCAAACATCCACCTACCTCTGGAAGTAGTTTTGATTTGGTCGGAATCAGCCATGCTTGACCTTATTCTTATATTTTAGGTAGATCCTAATCGCATTCCTTGTTTCCCACACTGATCATTTATCACGTGGTCTTAGGTGATTTTGTAGGGCAATACCTGCACAAAGAGTCATGTATCTATGGTCTGATCCCTGTGACCTTAAACTACGATTGACACCTTCCTCGCCTCAAGGCGTTAAAATAAAATCTCTCTAAGTCTTCCCATCTCAGGTCCCTATACCTTTTCGGCCCTCAAGACCAATTTCTCAGCTAGTATTGTGCGGTTTGGTGTGGACTCTTTGTCCTCATTCACATTGGGCTATTTTTTTTATGTCGCATACATCCTCTTGTGACACACCTCCATCCATCATCCTTCCCCCAAGATGTTAAACTGCACAGGTCCCATCATGATTCATATGTCCCATCATTTGGGTTTCAATTATCTTTCACATTCAAAAGGACCCCCGAATTCCATGGATGTTTTTCCTAAGGTCTCCCCTTCCATTTTGGGCCAATGTCCTCGAGGATCAAGAGTGAAAAATTGATACAAGTACCATGTTTCAAACATGGTCAACAGTCGATGCTCAATTATTTTCCATCATCCCTAGTGAAACAACACATATACTATGTCGTGAACTTGGTCATAAGTTGTCATTGACCATTATTATCATTTTGTATTCTTCCCACGTAGTAGGTGGGATTATTCACCCGTTCCACCCATCTTTCCCTTGCACATGACATTAAACTAGGCATCTACGGTCCAATATCTATAACCATAAACTACGATCTACAATTTTTAACAATATAGAATCTCTATAACTATATGTGGCTTGATTCCCATACTCATGGGATATGTAGGACCTCCTAGAAATTTTGGCTTCAGGTCCATCCCTATTTGCTAGAAAATTCCTCATCATCCTGGCCCATTGACCTTTGTTCCTTAAGAGTATGTATGTGGTGTGGTGTGAGCTTACGTCCTCATTCACGTTGGGCTTTGTAACAGCCACACAATGCACCTCTCCCTTTTGAGGGATCTTCCTCCGCTTGTAATCCACTAACCCTTATGAATCTTCTTCTCTTCAATCAGGCCCCTCAACCCTCTTTGGTAGTTCACTAATGTTCCCATGAGCACTCTTTTTCAGGGCCTAGTGTGTTGAATTCAACATAGACATTTTATTTCCCATTTTCATGATTCATATTCCCCTTAATTGGGGATTTCATCATCTTTCACATCCAAAAGGACCCACAAATGGTAAGGATGCTCAGCCTAAGGGCTCTCCTACCATTTTGGGTCAATGTCCTCAATTATCTTGAACAACCAATTGAAACAGGTCTGGCATTGTGAATATGGTCAGCGTTCGACGTAAATTTGAAGATCCCATTTCAGGTCATGTGATATGGATGCTATGTTATGAACATGGTCGAAATTTATCCTTCATCTTCATGACACCCCATCAATCCCTAAATTTTGGTTGCATGACACACATCATTTTCCACTCCATCATGTCCTATTGGAATTTTGACAATCTTGGTGTAATCCCTTAGTGCACGTTTATGCGTTAGGAGGAAGAAGCCATGGTGAGGCGTTATTTGGGTCTCCATGACATTTTCTGCATTTCATGTACTCAACGTGTTTCAAAGAACTTCTCCTTCCTTGTTTAGCACATCGAGCGTAGCTCACATGGGCTTAGGGATTTGGTCAAGGTCTGTGCCTGTTTGGAAGAGTCATACTTATCTATGGTCTAAGCTATAAGAATTTAAAACTAAGACCTATTCGCGTCCATTCCAAAAATTGTAAAATTGAATGACACTCCTAGAACAATGTACATATTGATTCCCATACTCATGGGAGACATATAAATTCACGGAAATATTGTCTTCAGGTCCAAATCAGGTTCAAAAAATTACCTCTTTTATTCGGCCTTTGGCCCAAACATTCGTAGGATTGTGTGGTGTGTTGTGGTGTGGGATTATGTCCTCATTAACATCAGGTTTGGAATAGCTGCACCACGTACTCTCCTTCTAGAAGCTAGTATTTCATTCCTCTTTTCATGCATGACATTAAACTGCACCCTCAGAACTATGCATGACTTGATTCCCGTCCTCATGGGATACATAGGCAGGGCTAAATGTTTCGTCCATCTTTTCAGTCCGATATTCTATGACCTTTTCTGTCCCCTCAGACCGAGGTTTGTTCCCTAGAATTCTGTGTGGTGTGGTATGGACCTCATCTGTAGTCACGTCGGGTTTGTCACTTCACAAAAAAACACACACATTCATCCTTAATGACAGAAAAGATCTATCAAATGCCGCTTCTTTTAGTTCATTGGATAGACCCACAGAACAATATTGTCCCTAGAATTGGTAACCAACAATGAAACTTCTAGAACTATGTGAAAATTGATCCCAATCATAAGGTTGTATGTAATAATGCCCACTTACATTGCCTCGTGCCCAGCTCAACTTTCATTTTCTCTCCCTTGACCTAAAACCTCCCTGGGAAGCACATGGTGCGATTTGGAAACCTTATGTCCACATTCGCATCGGGTTTTGTAATTACCACACCACATGCTTCCCACCCTCCTTTCCATTTATGGTTTGAGCTCTAAGACATTAAAAATAAGATCAATCTATCCTTGTCAGTGGATGATAAACTACACATCATTATCCAGAACTACATGTGGCTTGATTTCCAACATCCAAGGATATGTTGGAATGCAAAGAGATTTCATCTACGAGTCATACCCCATGAATCATAAATCCTACCCCTTTTTCAGAAATGTGGTCTGATTTCTATTGGAATCATGTGGTGTGGTGAGCACCTCTTGGGTTCTCATTCACATTAGGTTTTTCAACAATTTCCCCATGTTTCTTCCTTGTCTCTTCCCATGATGGTCTATGTTCTATGACCCTAACCTAAAATTTCCAATGGGAATTAATATTCATGTTCAAACTCTTCAGTACCCTACAAGCATTTCATTAAATTAGTTCCCCTCTTAATGTCCCACTCTAAGACATTAATCTATGAGAGTGTGACCCTAGGACCTTTGTCCACATAAAGGGATTCGACGCCCTCTATCTGATATGTCTTATTGTTGTACTCTAATGCATCGTGAAAAAGAGTCCAAATTGTCGAATTTTCACTTGTAAATTCATTCTTTTCATGTAAATGATTTATGAGACCATTATTCGGATCCCCATCCTCTTCCATTTCTAAAGGGACCCCCTTTACAGTCGTTTATCATGCCACATTGGCTCACCTAACATCTTAGGCCAACACCCGTGAAGGCCTCGAACAACATTTGGGAGAGTTCCCGGGATTAGAACATGGTCAGCGGTCAACCCTCATTTGTTTTTCCCCATTCCACGATAATGAAAAAAGGATGATGTGTTTCGAACTTTTTAAACAGTTATCATTTTTCATCATGCCACTATCATTGAGTTCCAAATATCAGGTGTCCGGATTCACTTCTTTCTCCATCCTTAGATTCAAGTGGATTTCCAACACACTCTTTTTTACAGCACCGCACATCTATGAGAGTCAAGAAGGTGGGTCAATGGTATTGGTATGTCATTCACATAGCGTGACACTGCTCTTAAAGTGCTCATCCATATACCAGGAAATTCCCTCCACAACTCCTTGTTTCCCACATTGATCACGACTCATGTGGGCTTAGTGGTTTTGGTAGGCTATTTACTAGTGTGGCTATATCGCATAGCCCTCCTTGTCCCCCATGATTTTATAATGCACACTACAAACTACATATGTCTTGATTCCATTCTTAATGGGGTCTGTAGGAATACCTGAACACTTTTCATTGGGCCCAACGCAAATCTCAACATCTTCGATCCTCTGACCTAAGTTTTCCTCGGAGATCACGCGGTGTGGTGTGGACTTTTTATGTCCTCATTCATGTAGGGATATGTATTGTACCCTACCATTCCATTCGGAGTAACCATTTCCTCAGCACAAGACGTTAAACTATTGCTCTACCCTGAACATGTTCATGATGACCCATAACAAATATGGGATGTGTCAACATCCTCACCAGAGAGGATTTTCCCTACCAGCATTTGTGTCTCACCACCCTGTGATTAAGAACTATGGTTTTAATTAATATCTTCCATATTGGATACGTAGTGACATCCAGGCCATTCTCCTCGGTCCCAGCCCAAGGTTTATCAACCCTCTCTCCCCTCGGCTTCGATCACGGTCCAGGTGGTATGACCTTAATACTATCTGCATTTTCCATTATATACGATGTTAAACTACATGCATATTGTTATTTTATGTATGAATTAAAACTACAAGGAAGTCTTGGTCTTCACTAGAGTGGTCCGGTCTAGAAGTAGTTATGATCTCTAATCAGACCGATGCACCCACCTAACGTGTTTTCATCATGGTGGATTAATTTCAAGAGTGTTGGACTCTATTAGAACAACCCATCACTCCACCCTACATGCTTCATGTTCCCTTTAATTGGACCCTTCCCTCTTTGATGTCTAAAATAACTCCATAATAGTATGGATGCTTGGCCTATGTCTTACCTTTTTTTCCTTGGCTAAGATTCTAGAAGACTAAAGGATGATATTCTGAGTTATCCCCCATGTTTCGAACCTGGTTTCTGGTTGGTCTTCAATTTATCCTTATTTTAGGCTATGTAAATATGGATAATATGTTTCGAACTTGGTCAAAAGTTATCCTTCATCTTCTTTCTTCCCCCTATATTGTTCTAAATTTAGTTTATCATGATTCATCCTTTCCACTCCCTTCTATTCAGTATTATTTCAACACCCATGGCATTACCCCACTCGCAAAATATAGCATGTTGGAAAAAAAACAATTCGATAGTTCGGAGAGCTTCACTCTCCAGTCAAGCCTCCCTATTCCTTCCTAGAAATTCAGATTCGTTGTTCAAACCCTAAAAGACCAAATTTTTATTGCAACTTTCATATTCTGATGGATTAATGAGGTGGTCTTCCCTTGTTTCTCGCATTAGGCTCGACCCACATGAGCTTCAGGATGCATCACTTGATATTTCAAAAATGTGACAGATGTGTAGTAAACCAAAACAAATAATGGAACTCATGAATGAATCTAACATAAATAAGAATGAAAGTACATTTGTGAGTTTACACACATTACTGTACCCAAGGATTGGACCATCCCATGGATGGGTTGACCCCTTCAATAGATTGTTCCAACTATGCCACCCTCTAGCTAGTGGAATCTTTGATCTGATGTCACTTGTTTAGCTCCTTCCCCTCCTTGGAAGCGATGGGGCATAGATTATCATCCTCGATCTAGGCCCAATACTCATCATCTCAGATAGTAGACATATTCTTAGAGTATTTCTTCATTCGTTCTTTGGCCTCTATTTTCTAGGCCTTTAGGCGCAATACGAGCCTCGATTGTGTGTGAAGGAAGGAAGAGTGCTTGTTCACCCACACCACAAACCATTAGAACTCGTTGTCGGCTTCCTAGAACCTCTTTATGTCCACCAATTTCCTTCATTTCCTAATTATACCAAGTCCATGATCATGCTTCTGAATGTTCTCTACCATAAAATCACAGATGAGCATTTGAGGACGCTGAAAATCCACTCCTTTAGTGCATAGCTCACGCTTCCAGTAATGAACCCTAACCATATGATTAATCCATTGAGTTTGATAATTCTCCCTGAAGAAGAACTTGATCAACTTTCTAGACTGGTGATAGACTATCTTGTTATCTTTTTCTTCATAAGTCATCTGGTCCCATCCCACGAGGTCGGTGGGTTTATATGCAGAGAACACCTCCAAGAACACATCATCAGGGTCTATATGTTGCGTCTGATCGGGTATGTTAGGACCCATGACATCTGAATGATCGTTGTTGTCGGATTCCACCTCAATGACTTTGGGATCGGTCTTTCTGATGGTCTCACCTTTGATCGGAAGCACTGTAGTTTGGTCAGTACATGCATATATTTTAATGACAACCTATGTTCCCCTGGGAAAGGTAGTACCAAGATCTCTAACAAACCATGCCAATGCAGCCTATTCCATTTGAAGAAGTATGCCTTCAAAAAGTGCACAAACATCAGTTAACCTTATCAGTGGATGAAGGTTATGAATTATATGAAGAATACATACATAGATTAAACATTTGGTCTCTATCCTTAGTTGTTTCTATAAGAACCCCAAGGAATGTCCCTCTGTATATATTTATGATGTTAGAAGGTCCTAGGAGGACCATCCTAGGTGTTATGTCCCTGATGAGTATGATAATAATAGTAGTCGCGGGCACAGATCTCGATGTTCTCGCAACTGCATCAACTATTGGGCGGAAGAGAGTTTCAAATATGTGGACCTCATTCATGGGTAATATGTTAGTTGGAAAGTCCTAAGAGACCCATATGAAGACTAAGGGGATGTTTTTTTTTTGTTTCTCTTTAAGGGCCTCTTCAAACCCTTCCAGCTATTCGTCTGAGTTTTAAACCACACCCTCCTCTAGAGGGCTTCCTCCACAGGCATCCTCCCCCAAGGAGGACTCATATGTTTTTCCCAGTAGAGGGATGAACACTCTATATTCGGTGGATTCCAACTTCGGAGGGTCTATTTGATCGAGAAGCACCTTCACTTGATCTTTCATTGGTCGCGGATCACCCCAAGAGTGCACAAAGTCCTCCATCTAGGCAAGGTACTACTCCCCATTTGCCTAATACATCGCAAATCCATCCCTGACAGGACCGATCCTTGGAAAATTCATACCTTTGTGATTCAAATGTTTCAATATATCAGACGAGTTTTTGAATTGACTGTTGATGTCTAAGATGTCCCAAGCCTCCTGAAAGATAGAATTTTCAAGCATATCTATGTTGTGAAACCGCTTATCTAGAGTCTGGGTGCGTATCCTATAAAACCCCATAGACGGTATCCCCTCTGCGTATCTTTTCCCTTTTGGGACCACCGATATTTCCATTATTGACGACCTCTAGATTGCTATGGGTCTCGCCGCCTCTGTTGCCCTACCACCACAAGATGTCCTCACTGTCTTCCATCCCAGACCTCAAGGTTGAGGGGGTACCCCATCACTGGCATGAATGGTATGTTGCTTCTGCATCTTCCCTTGGTAGGCCATCTTTTATATCTTGTCTTACTGTTTCTCATGCTCGTAGATAGTTGTGGCTAGTTTCAGGTAGTTATGCATTATTTTTATCCTCCCTTGTGAATATGAGCCACATCTGCCTCATCACACATGGATGATCCATGTGGTGCACTCCCATGTAAACCCATAGAGTCAGCCTCTGAATGCACTAAAACATCCTCTCAAAAAAGTATGTGGTATATGACTTGTAGAGAGGCTCATGATTGAACAACACCACCAAGACTCCACCCCAAAAGGTTAGGAGGTTGGACTGATTCTCTTCTGTTCCCTGAACTTCATCAGTGAACACACATGTTGGCAATGAGAATGGGTGGAAGTTGACCTTTTCCACCTTCCATACCCGGTTCGGCACCAACTGTAGGGTCAGATTGGTCTAAAAACTCTACCGCTACATTCAGAATGGCCTATAAGAAATATGATATTAGAAGGGATATGGGGATAAAATATTCATAAATTCCTCTCACATGCGCCAATATCCCCCCATACAGATGTTGGAATTGGCCACATATTCCATATGGATTTTTCCCTTCACTAATGTTTCACAACACCTTATACATATTAGAGAGCATTGGGATTCCCAGGATTACTCACCCCTTCGCCTCCAACATGGAAACCATGATACATGTGTCTCATCGCAAGCCCATGTTTGTGTCCCTCCCTGAAAGTATCCAACCACAGATAAGCGTTAAAATGAACACAACCAACCTAACCACTGGTTGTTGCTCAGTGCTGACATTGAATCCCTATGTCTTCCACATCCTGTAATACAAGAGGCACCAACATGAGTTCTCCATGCCTTGATAAACCCACTTTGGGGAGGTCCAATGCCTCACAGAAAATAGTTGACCTTCAAGAGAATTTGGGAATTTTATGAACCACCACTTAAAGTGGACACCCCCTCACAGACTGCTTGTCCTCCCCTACCACTATGTCTATCGATACCATCACCAGCAGTGGAATCTTCTCTAGGTATTCCCATGTGTTTGTGGTAGTAAGTAACTCATCATACATTTCCCCCAGTATCGAGACCCTTTAAATTTTGTCAAGGTCTCATAGGCTACCGCTGACCTCCCCATGGTTCTCGTAGAAATTATTGGACCTTGAAGAACACCTACTCAGCAACTCCGTCATCAGCTGATTCAGTTGGTATATATGAAATTGGGAAGCCCAGGCCACCTCATATAGTCTCACTCACCTCAGCTCCACCCCTAAATTCTCGCATGAGGCTCATACCCAGTATGCCCAAGACCAGTCATCTGTGAAATTGTCACCCTAGTGTTGGTCCCACTCATCAGTCCACCCATTCTTCAGGTTCCCCAAGGAAACCTATAGAATGGTGTGGTATAGACAGGGAGATACCTTTAGTTGAAACGTCTTCCCATCGATGTTATTCAAATGGTTATATCGGCAATTAGTGTGGGCGGGTGTGAAATACTGCCATGCATGGTCAAAAGCCACCTAGAACCACCAGTACTGGCACGACGTACTCCTGAACCAGTAAGCCATCTCATCCCTACTCACTTCAAGAATGAAAAATCCATACCACAGATTGAATCCATATAGTTGAAGTCTATTTTATTGTGGATAGTTCTTCTGAACCTCTAACTGCAACTCCACTAGGGACTCATGATCTATATGGATCTGAAAATTTTCCCCGATACACAAGTTATTTTCCATTTCAAACCTCTAGGTAGCATCCGGAAGGACCTAATTTCCATATTCTTGGTGATCCATTCAGTTTTAAAAGTGTTTGATGTTTTATTTTGGTTCAAAAAACACATTCACCAAGCTTGTTCATGAAGATCATATATAGATCTCAGTCACAAGAAGAAGTCGTAGAGCCCTACCACAGACCTAGTAGAGACAACCACCAGAGTGAACCCTCTCATATTCAAAGGACTTGTTGTGAATCGGGGAGAATAAAGGCCTCATTTGGAAAGGGAAATCATAGGGAATAGAGAATTTTGAATTCAGAGCACAATCACCAAAAATGAGAATATGATAACGGACAAAAGATATGACATCCTCCACTATTTAAAGGAGTTGACCCCCTTGCTTCATGGAATGTCTCTCCGTGGTGAGAAATGTGGAAATCTCAACCCATGGACCACCTCTCTGCATCGCAACCCAGATTCATGATCCTTATTTACAATTAGAATAAAAAAATTTGGTGTTTGACCCTCAGATTTAGACCCTCATTTTCTCCTTAGTTCCAATTATAGGGGCATTTGTTGGTGCCAAATTACGTGTTGAGTAAAAGGAAACAAAGAGAAGAACAACTACAAAGAGGCTTCCTCACGAAGCCCCTTCATAGATCCCCTTGGCACAAAATAATTTGTAGATCCCCACAGCACCACAACTGGTGTGAAGATGAAGCCCCTTGGTGGTCACGGGAGAGTAAAGAGGTGGCATGCTTCATAGTTATGACACAATTGATCGGATGCTTCATGCAATAGAGATATCTGAATCGTCCTTTGTGAGCCCATATAACATGACGACAGCCTCTGTGAGTGCCCACAGAGAATCTAGAAGAGCTTTGTGATGAGGCGGGGATGATGGTCGACTCTGCGGTTACAACAATCATGATGCAACCCACCACCAATCATAGAACACCATGTGTCTTCGCACCGAGCTATCCCTACTTTCTACCGCCCTCACCTATATATATTAGGCTCCCCTCAACCCCAAGGGATAGACACATTGGCCATTTTCCTTATCATCTCTCAAATCACAAAGTACCTTCTACTCTATGAAACCTTGTGAAAAATGATATCTTCAAGGTTCTTAAGCTTTGCGAAGCACCTTTTCCTTTGATAAAATAAAACCCCTTTTTAAGAGCCGATGCCCTTCATAGAGCCCATGGGCCATCACAAAGGATGGAGATCCTCAAGGGGGAATAGGTCTTCACAAAGTACTCCTTCTTCACAATGAACCCTTCATACACATGTGAACCATATGCTGAGGCTGGATCACTTTTCTTTACGCAACACATTGCTTTACAGTGCTATGCTTTTCATGGTACCCTTAATTCACGGTGTCCTACTTCACAAAGTCCTTTCCACTTTTTGAAGTACCCTTCATATGAATCTATATTGTATGCCTAGTATAGGACACCCTACTTATCAAAGCATACCCCTTTGCAGAGTCCCTCCACTACATGGATACGTAGAGCTTCACAGGATCCATTCTTGTAAACCCATTTGCTCTGCAACCCTTCTCTTTTGTAACCCACCAGTCTTGTACAATGTGATTTAAAGGTATCTAGGGTGGTGATTCTTATTTTGTTTATTATCTTTATGATTATTCACATAGGCACACTAATGGATATTGCTTCTTTTCATATTCATGCTAAAGTGGGAACCTTAGTGGAAAACTCCACCACACCCACTCATCACGACATTGCTGGTGCCTTCTCTTCCCCATGGGTGGGTGGGTATCAGTTATGTAAGTCCATGGGGTAAAGAGTGAACACACCTAGATTGAATTATTGGACATGAAACTGCCAAGAACCATCATCCTCAGCACATAGAATTAAATGGTATCCTTTCCCCATGAAATACATGTAGGGTGCCCCATGTCGGACATTCTTCAGGCCCACTCATCGTTACAGGAGTGAAATCTTCTTCACATAGAATAATATCCTATTTGTTGGAGCGGCGTCTATCCATGGAGAAGGGAAACCATCTGAGTGTAATCCCCTAGCCTTTCTTATGGGAGATATCATCCCTGATCCTCCTCTTTTCTTTGGTGCCAATGACCATTGGAGAGATGGGAACTGAGACATTCGTTACCCCTTCCCTCTCCCTCTAGGATTTGATGCCATTGGGCTTCCATCCTACAACAAGTCCCAATCTCCTTCTCCCTGGGACACAAACCACAAATAAGGTCATATTTCATCTTTGGGCCGCTAACCATGAGTAAGCCCCACTCAACTTCCCACAGACACACAATTCATGATGTGATACTCAGGTCATTGTTGCCTCTTGTTTCTCACACCGAGCCTAACTCATGTGGTCATAGAGTAACAATTGACCATAGAATCCTTCCTAGGCTGCCATAGCAAGTGTCCCCTAACCCTCCCAAACTATGTAGACTTTGATCTTTGAATTCTAAACAACGTACGTAGGAGGCCTCACTAAGGATCAATCCCAACACCTACTTGTACTGACCCATTCATGTATATTCACCTTCGCCCCATAAGACGTTAAATTGTATCTCCCATCCAAAATTCATTGAATTTTATCCATATCTCCAAAAAAATGGTATGTAGGAATCCTCCACAAGGTTCATGCCCAATATCCATTGGTACTGAATACTTTATTTTGGTCCACCCTTCGTCTTGTATGACGTTAAACATTACCCTTCTTGAACTACAAGTACTTTGACCCTTGTCTCATAGGCAAGGTACGTAGGAAGCCTTCCTGAGGTTTAATCCCAAAACCTACTTGTCCTGACCCCTCCACATTGGTTCACCTTCATCTCGCATGCTGTTAAATTGTATTCTCTCTTCTGAACTACGTGGACATTGATCATTTCCCTTTCTAAGAAAGGGACATAAGAAGCCTCTATAAGGTTCAACCCCATCACCCATCAAACCCGACCACTTCAGGCTGGTTCACCCTTTCCCACAAAACAGAAAATTATATTACCCCTTTTATTACTACAAGATAATAATTGGTACCCAGTCTAACTACATGGGATTTTATCCTTTTCTCCTAGTTAAGGTATGTAAAAAGCCTCCCTGAGGTCCAATCCCAAATGAAGGTAAGCTGTTGTGATTCCCAATCGATGGTAAGCCATTATTATCCCAATTAACGGTAAGCAACTATGATTCCCAATCAGCGGTAAGCCATTGTACCCCAACAAAAAGTAAGCCATTAGAGCACCAAATAGAGGTATTCCATTTGAATCCCAATAGACGGTGATCCATTTGAATCTCAATTGTCAGTATACTGTTTTTAACCCCAAATAGTGGAAAGATGTTGTCATACCAACCAATGGTAAATCGTTGTCACCCCATCCAATAGTAAGTCGTTATTATCCCAACCAGCGGTAAGCAGCTATCATCCAAACCAGAGTTGAGAAATTATCATCCAAAACTGTGGTAATCTGTTTTTAACCAATCCATCGATAATCCAAAGTGATACCCTTTCAGTGGTAAGCCATTGAAGTCCCAAATCGATGGTAAGCTACTGGAACCCTAGTTAGAGATAAGATTTTATATCCCCATCCAGTAGTAAGCCGTTGTAGTCTTCAATAAAAATTAATATGTTTTAGTCCCCTTTGATGGGACCCACATCTTTGGTTCACCCCCCGAGCGTCAGATCAACTCTCGGGCTGCTAACCATGCGTATGCCTAAGCATGTCATCAGGTCATTGTCCTCGGCGACACCCTGATTCCATGCCCCACCATGAACTACATGAACTTTTTTCCCTTCCAAATGGACATATTGGAATCCTCCCCATTATTCAAGACAGTCACCCATGTCCCATCATGTAATCTCCCTCAATCCTATGTGTTTTGGGAAATTCATGCCCGAACCTGGAAGTTCCACTTCCTCTAGGTCCCATCCATACATCTATTCTTACACGCTGCCTCCTCAACTGTCCCATGTCCCCATACTAAACTTCAACGACATTCTTTCCCTACCAAATTGATACGTAGGGTGTCTTATTGAGGCTCATGCCCAACATCACAACTATCCTCACGTTGGTTTCATCTCATTCTCCATCTACTCTCAACCATCCATATCCATCTGGATTCTTATCAAGGCCACCACATATCGGTGAGATCATGTCACTCAATTTCTCGTAGCTCCTAGCAGAAATTGGGTAATTAACCACGACTTGTCCCCATCATCAGCGTTCCATCACAGGGTTTCACCCATCTGATACACTCTTATCTATGTATTGATCAATCTGATCTATTTTCAATAGATGTTAAACTCACAGAATACCATGTGTTGAACATGGGAAGATGAGGAAAATCTCAGAGACATGGCTGTGGAATATAATTCCCCACACTCAATGAGGGATTCCTCGAGCTTCCAAAAACTCATGAAGCCCAATAATAACGGGTAGAAACCCAGATGAATCAGTGTTACAGCATTCAAAGGCGTCATAAATGTCCAACGTGCCTACTCACACGACTGAAGTTTGCTCCATGACTTGACCCCCAAGGAATTTCATGAATTAAACAGTGTAATTAACCAGTGTCAATGAAGATATGGCACCAGGAAGAGTTTCACGAACAACTTCTTATGTCTATGATGGAGACCCAGACTAGGAAACAAGTTCCAAGGAGGAGTCTTTAAAAGGAGTTACTGACATCCAATCATCTTGCTTCAATTATAGATAAAATTTTCCTAAATCAATGATGGATTCCACCAACCTTTGGAAAGCAAGAATGCAGGGCAACAGTCTGTGCGTCCTCCAAAAGATGGATGTGCGCCCTGGTGAAAGCCTCAGAAACACATTACTTAACCATTAGTTAATCAATATTTAATCACTCATTAATAATTATTTAATCATTACTTAATCATTCATTAATCATTGCTTAATCAATACTTAATCTTTATTTATTCAATTTTAACCATTAGCTACCCATTAATTAACCATTAGTTAATCATTCCTTTTTCATTATTTAATCAACCCTTAATAGATATTTAATCATTTATTATTTATTATTTAATCATTAAATATTTCTTAGTTATTCACTACATATTTATTGATTCATTATTCAATCATTAATCATTGTGAAATCATGATTTAATAGAAATTTAATCAATTAATAATCATTAATTTATCATTGCTAAATAATTAATTATAAAATCTATAATAATTAGTTAAACATTACATAATCTTATATTAACGATTCCTTAATAATTATTGAATCATATGATATTCATTAGTTAATTATTATTAGTTAATCTTTATATATAATCATTCTTTAATAATAAGTTTTTCACTAGTTAATCTATAGTTAATCATTAGTAATAATAACTATTAGTTATAAACTATATATAACTAACTAAACTACATAGTAAATTATATATTTGTAAATAACTGAAAAATAAATTAAATAAATAAATAACTTTTAAATAAATAGTAAAAATTACATGTAAATGATGCTTCAAAAAAAACTGGGACTTCTTTTAAGCCACTAGAACAACCACAGGAAAAATAAGGATTCATTTATTGTGGGTGGTTTTGAATGTACCAAGATGTGGGAAACCTAATGTGAGGAGGGGGGCATTCACATTTATAGGGAATTAAAGTAAATAAAATATGGTGGAGCCTTTAATATTAATATTAGGATAACGGCAGCACATCCCTAAACACCTTTCACTTTTTTTTGGTAAAACACAACCACCCTACGCCCACCTTTGGCATGTCACCGATCTGGCGAAAATTAAGGGGCTCTACCACCCTTTAATACGTCAAAAATGAAGTAACACCTCTTCCACCTTTCTAAGAGAACTTAAAAAAATATCCAACATGCATTTAAAAAATTATAAAAATGCATAAAAATACATAGGACATGACAAATTTTGAATTATTTAAAAGAAATAATTACCCTAATATTTTCTACAAGATAAAAAGCCATAAAATTTTAAAAAATTTATCCATAGAAGTTATAAATCAAATCTGACCACAAATAGTAATTATACATTTTTAGGGTCTTGTTTTACCCTATCTCTATAGTTCAAACACTAGTAAACCATTTTTTATGTTAATGACGGTAGATAATTTTTACTATTTTTTCTAATCATTATGGTAAAAAATTATTTTGAAATTATTAATTAATATACATTATTATTTTTAAAAATATTTAATCCACTTTTCTAAATTAAATTCATATAAGTCGAAAATGTTAATTTAAAATTAAATCTATATACGTGTTAAAAAATAGTTTTTCAATAAATGAATTTGGTGATGTCTATTATATAATATGTTAAACACATACATAGGAAACTAAGAACATTAAAGGGATAATTAATTAATAACATAAATTAATTAATATATAAATTTCAAGGTTTTAACAAGACTTATCAATGATATTTTTCCTAATATGACATTTTTATTGGTATCATTTTTCCCTTTTTAATGTTTCATATAAAGGGTTTGTGAATTTCCAAAACATATCACCCAATATAATCAAACAAGTTGCACAGTAAGGCCCATTTTCATGTACCAGGAAACACTCAAGTCAATACTAGCACACCTTTTTCTTTGTTATTATACCTAGGTACATCTATCTTTTAATCATGTCCACTTATAGATTCTATGATATAATGTAATTACATTGAAACCGCTCATTCTATACTTCACCCAGATTCTAGGTTGATTTTTTATACTTATAATTATCTTTTAGACTTATCATAAGGGTTCTCAAAAAGTTTTTCTCTTCCTAGATTCCCTAGGAACACTAAATAGTGACTCTGATACCAAATATAGTGACCTGATACTTTAACATGTATTATTAAATAATTCTTAAACATAAATATTTATTAATACAATACATGGACCATAAAGGCCTATTATTTTAGGAACACTAAGTTCATAATGCATCATGGAAAACTAAAACATGGAATCCTTATTTAATTCTCCATATTGAGTTAATAAAATCCATTTGAGAAGATAAATCTACATTGTATATACTAGGGAATACATTAAAGAATTGGAAGAATAACATGTGAGTCAATGTTACAACATGATATCATAAAAGATAAGGTGTGTCAGTAATCAACTTGAAGAATAACATAAATACGACGGAATAATAATATCATGTAATCACGGGAAAGTGTAAATTACATAAAACATTATATTAACATATTTCATGGATAAATTACATGTTAACACCACATGGAGGAAAGAGTCACATAATTGATTAGGTTCACTCCATAATCCCATACATGATATCTCATTAGATTAAAACATTACCCAATAAATTCATGGGATATATAAATATAGGACCATACATATAATTCATTTAATGTACATGAATATTAATTTTACATATTTATATCAACCATAAGGCATAATCATAAGAATTAACAAGGTAAAGAAATGTGTTGCATAATCTTGTCTCATTATATAATCAAATGAGATTCCTTAAGAATGGAATTTGAGAAATGGTCATAAGTAATGTATTCCCCCATAAAAAGAAGATATAATGACATAATAATATATATAATAGACATATATAAATAATTTATAAGCCTTAAATATTATTAAAGATATAGAAAAAGTGATTTATAGAATGAATTTTCATAACCTAATGAAAAGCATAGGTTACATTGATCTCTTAAAATGAGCCTGATTTGTCACGTGCATTCTTTATATTCCAAAATTATAAAATTATATTAATTATTTAATTTCTTAAGAAAAATTATCAATTTTATCATTCCATTTATTTTATTTTTTAGTGTTTCATTTTCAATTACATAACAAAATAATTTCACTTCAGGTATTTTAACGAATAATGGATCATACGTCCAAAAGAAAAATTTTAAGTTCAATAAGGTAAAAGATATATCTAATTATTCATATAAATAATTGTAATAATGTAATAATTGTTTTTATATATATATATAAATTATAATTTTAAATCTAAACATCAAATATGGTTAAGGAAAATTAATTTTGTTACAATCATGGAGATGGTAGGCCATATATACACATCAGTAACACTTCATTTTTTCAATGATCATGATTGAATGAAGCTAATAGAATTTTTTCCTTTTTACTATATCAAATATATCATAAACATCATATAATTTTTAAAAAACTAACTCACATAACATCATATGATGCAGTTATAAAAACAAATCACATCGCATCGCTATACGGTAGTTCATTATACAAAAAAACAATATTATCATTTATTCAATGGATGTAAAGATAATAAATTATATGATATATTTAATTAAAATAATTATTAATAGGTAATTAATTTCATGTATATATATTTATATATAATTAATACACATTCTATTCCCAAAAAATCAAAGGTGAAAAATGAATCATCTCGACTCGCGAGACGGTAGTTTAACGTACACACGATAGACACTGTCGTTTTCTGTTCGGAATGGAAATAATAAAATTGTATATGATATTATAATTCAATAATTATAATTATATAAATAGTATAGTATAACAAAATTTAATATATCATTATATCCAATCATGTGAAGTGGTTATTTATCATGAATTAATACTCTTATTGAGGATGTATTCCACCCTACACACGATCAATAATGTCATTTCCCATTTCAGGATGGAGGATATAGTTTTTGGTCATTAAATTAACATAAAATTGTATAATTATATGTAATATTCTAATATTATTATATAATATTGGATTAATAATACTATAATAATATTGAATAAAAAATAAAATAAACCACTCTGTTAAGGACATTACCTCTTACTCAAACAAGTTCTTTAGGTTTGCACAAAAATCATTCATTAGTTGGCTTTCTGATAAAACCATGCATTATAAAGTGCAGGAATAGAATAAGAGATGTTATTTGGGTAGATATTTTATGAAAAATTTGTATTTATGTATAAAAATTAGAGGAGAGGGTGTCGACTTGTACATGTGGGGCAAGAGGACACATTTGAAATTTTAAAAAAATGAATTACACTCAATTTTTTACAAGAAAAAAATCCCCCCAAATAGACCATTTTAGATCTTTAGAAGTTATAAGGTAAACATATGACCTTAAAATAAGAATTATAAATGTTTTGGGTCATTTATAACCCTTATATGTTTAGTTATACCCCATGATAAACCTGTTTTTACCTTAACTGTGATAAATAATTTTTAATATTTTTAATATTAATTTTCAAAAGAATTTAATTTGAACTTATTAGATAATATAAATAATGGTTAATCAAAATAATGAATAAATTTTTACTAATTAAACTCACAAGAATTGAAATATCTAATTAAAAATTAATCTTGTAGATGTTTTGAGAAATGGTTTTTCAAGAAATGTTTTTTTTTAAATATGATCTTACATTAACTGTATGAAAAGTTACAATATTTAGGTAAAATTAAATTAATATTTATAGATATATAATAGATAAATTTATTTCAAATCAATCCTCATTAGGGGTTATTTCAATTTTTTAAAATAGAGAAACATTATTCACATTAAAATAGTTTAAAAAAGTGTTTTAAAGACTAAAAAATAATCACATAATAAAATTAAGTATAAATATTATTTATTTTTAATTAATCTTATAAAATATATCTAAATATTACTTATTTTATGTCAAAATAATTTTATATGAATAATGTTAATTCAAAATTGCTTAATTGAGTAAAAATAAATTCATTTTTTACCAAAAATCTTTATTTTTCACCATTCAATAAAATATAAATATTTCTGAAATTTTTAAAAAAATTACCTAAGTTAATAATGATATGTTTATTTAAAAAATTTATTCATATTTTTTAGAATAATATTTCATAATGTCCCATAATTAATTATTATATTTTCTTACAAAAATTTATGATAATCATTTTTGAAAAAAAAATTGTTTTTAATAAAAAAATAGTGTTTATTCAAAGACATTATAAATACATTTATATTGGGTAATATCTTTATATAAATTTATTAAATTATTTAATATGAATTCATATCTTCCAATTAAATTGATATGTTATAATTTTTTTATTAAATTAATCACAGTTCATTTGAATTCAAGGTTACGAGTTTCATAAGCTATTAAACATAGTTTCCGCTTATAAAAAATTAGGGTGTTACATAGACCCTAATTATCAACCCATGTAGTTACTCTATACTTCTGTTTAGGTTCTTTCTTTGAT
The DNA here is from genome assembly GCA_963277665.1 of Viscum album. NCBI lineage: Eukaryota > Viridiplantae > Streptophyta > Magnoliopsida > Santalales > Viscaceae > Viscum > Viscum album. The sequence continues at coordinate 94,441,310 of OY728164.1, forward strand.
TTCAATGTCATAATTGGGCCCCATGTGTACCCAGGTTTTTGCAAAGAAACATGTTTTCACCTCCTATGGGCTCATCCATGTGTCTGAATGGTTCATCAGACTAATGATTGTCCACATTGGCCAAAACATGTTCTTTTAGAATATTTATCCTTACCTATAAACACCTTGGGATATTTCTAAGGAGCTCCCCCACTCTGATCACTACAACAGGAGAATCCTCTTTAACTCTAAATTTATAATCTCGTAGGTGCCCAAAAATAAAGGTGTGCATTATTGAAATTTGTAACAACATTTATCCTTTTATCTTTTTATCATTTTGGGGTGTTACAAACCATGAGTCTAACCTTTGTTTAATTGTATCAAAAAACCCTTATATAATAGGCATCACCTAATAATCACACCACACTATATCAGATTTTATAGAATAAACAATCACTTAAGGTATATGTAACCTACATTCTAGCACACACACTCGTATCATGCACAAACAATGCATCCAAAATAAGGACATGTGAAACTAGACATAGTGATCCATGGCATATCCTACTTCTCCATGATTTTTTCATCTATCATTAAGACACTTAAGCTAAACCACCACACCCCATATCTAATCAAAAATCATATCAAACTTATTTTGTCCATTATCTCGTCTTTTACATGTTAAATGACATCACCATGTTCATTAGATCATAACTTGATACTCTCGTAGTGATAAAAAACCCTACTCATAAAGCATACATGGTGACCACATATCCAATACACTTATACACACACATCTCAATAAAACTCCTGAGTCTCACATTGGATTCCAACCAAGCACAATCACTAACGGGTTAGTTATAATATTCCAAGACAATTTCAAAAATCAAACTGATAAACATTAGGGCATCAGTGAACCCATCCCCAAACAAACCCATCAACCTACCATGGAATTGTGAAACTTCTCACACTTTCTGACTCATATAAGGCTTTATGATTTTACATCTTTCCTCCAATCCGAATAAAGCCTCTTCCTAGAAGATACCTTAAGGAAAAAAAGATTTACTTACTCTTCGTTACATCCAAATGAGATCCCAGAAAAGGAATCCTAGTCAGATGAATCTAAGGACCACCCAAAAAGTGGACTCCTAGATAATAATATTGAAAGGACCATATATTTTACTTGATAACCAAGACCTTATATCTTTCCAAAATAGAGAAATTCAACTAAATCCTGAGTTATAACCATGATTTCACAATCCGATGTATGGTATATCCAATCTAGTCCCATATTACAAACACCATAGAAGCTCATCTGGGGCCCCTCATGATTTATATTATTACCAAAGACTCACATAGAGTTTAACACAAATAATTAGTTCTCTCATACTTTACTCACATAGTCATCAAGTGGTGCTAACATCAACCAGCATAGGGAAGAATTTAAATTTTTTGTCATTATATTCCCCACCTATATGAAATGAAAATATAGTAACATCGTTTCCCCTATATTGATCACCCAAACTAAAATCCCTATGAAATTATTCACCATATCACAAGAAACACTATATACATTTTATATATTGGAGACAACATGCTTAATATTAAAATTATTCCATCAATCTACCCTCATATATCCTCATATAATCTTTCAATAATTATTTCAATTTCGTAAAGATCCTACCATAATTAAAAATTAAATTATTCATCAATTTTGAAAACAAAATATTTAATTAAAAAATTAAAACTTACTTTAATTTCAAATCCATTAACTAAAAAAAAGTCACAATGAATCTCAGTGACGCTAAATCTATATATGATGCTGTATGAATGGTCTATGGAATACATTTTACGTTTAATTTGAAAAAACATATCATTGAACTCTTACTTGATCCTAAACTAAAACATTAATTTATAAACCTGTAACCCATCTAGTGATTTGACTTAAAATTTTAAATATATTATGTTATGAAAAAAAAATTAAAATTAATTGTTTTAATTAATAGTAAAACTTATAAATAATTATATTTCAAATTGTTAGCTTTCAAATTAATTTTGAATTAATTTTCTAAAACAAAATACAAGTTTAAGATATTATTTCTTATAATATAATACATTAATATTAATATATTTATTTGATTATTATTTAATTAATTATTTTAAGAATAATTTTTATATTGACTATTATAATCATTTTGATAAATCCTAAATTATGTTATGAATATATTCACTATTAATATGAAAAGTCTATATTTTATGGTATGTTTCTCCATATATAATTTCAATTCGTTAGATAGAATATACGCACAAAACTCAGTGTCTCTATGAAGAAACACTTTATAATTTTTATAATAAAGTCATTAAACTTAATTTTTCCACTTTTGTTATGTGAATTTCAAAAAATGGCCATACACATTTGCGATCAATATGATATTGATAGTCTGATAGAATCAACATAATTTGTGGTGAATAGTAACATACCCTTATGAATAGTAATGTTACCCTTGAGAATTGTAATGTTACCCTTATAAAGAGTAATATGACCCTTATAAATAATTACATCACCCATGATAGTATAAATAAAATTTAGGCACCTTATAAATGAAAGATAATATTTGAAAAATTAAAAATTTAGTGTTGGAATTATTTGTGAGTAATGACTATTCAATTACAATTTTATAATTGTTAATTTAATTAAAAAGATAATTTATATTTATTAAATTTATTTATAAACCAATATTTTGTTGTCTTTTAATTTTTGGATAATTTAATGATACCTTTCTTAAATTTTTATAGTATTATTAAATTAGTTTTAAATTTAAAAGTTGTATTTTTCATATAAATAATATTCTACCTAAAAATTAATGTTCACATATATAGAAAATTATTTTATTTAATGGAGTCCATTTTTAAATTCTACACATCGAAAAATTGTTATAGTGTATTCTTCGGATTTTTCAATAATAATTAAATTTTCATGAATAGTAAAATATGATAATTTATGATAAATGATAAATACATGATATATTGAGGTATGTGAGATATATGGATGATTTAAGCACACTCATTTCTAACTCACATGCTTTTATTAAAAATTTTGGTCGCAATAATCAACAATATTGCTTGTCTTAAAAAATATTACAACTTTTACTAGGATATTCAAAAATCACCCTTCTCCACTACTATAAAAACTACACCTCACTCTTTCTCCACCTCACTCCTCTAAATGGTGGGTCTTATTAATCTATTCATTCTAAAAATAATGATGACTCAGAGAATAAACCTCACGATCGGTGCACTACGACCCAACCCCCTACCACAACAACCAACTATAGGGGAATTATCCTCACTCCCCTAATCCTTGAAGCTTCTCAATGTTCTGAAAAAATAAACATTCCTAGTCTCTCCCCACATCCTAGAGCCCTAGGTCATTCCAAAAGACTCAAACCCCTTCCCTTAAGGAGGTTCTCAAGGAGGACATTTCAAGAGGTAAACCATCTTACATTTCTTTGAATTTTATTTTCAGTTTACAATATTTTGTTATCTTATACTCAACTAATCTATAAAAATGATAATGATAACTCTACTATGAAATATATACTATAATTTTATAATGTTAATTAAATATACTTCTCCATACTACTACCTCCCACTCTTTTATTTTTATAAACAAAATCATCTCACTGGATGTGCCGATTTACAACCTTCATGGATGGAAAAACATCATTATTCAATTTTTCCTTCAAGTATGGTCATGAAACATTTTTTATTGTTGAATAACATAATAAAATATTTATTATAACTTGTTTAATTTTCTAAAACAAATATATATATATATATAATAATTCATATAGAAAAACTTGTTCATGGTGATCAAAATATTGTTGTAATAATCTAAACGATTTTCACTAAATGTTTTATCTAATGATTCTTCCTCATACCATATAACCATATGATATATATAAAAATTTAAACATATATATTCTAATTTTCCAAATTCAATTCCAATTTTTTATAATTATAACCATTTACGTGAATTCCATTACTTGTAAACAAGTGAATCAATCATGAAAACCAAGAAAATGAATGCTCTCGAACAATGAAATTAAACTCTATAACTCATAAATAAGGATATAAATTAAAATCATAAAACAATAATGAAACTAATATATGTATAAAAGGTTATAAGTTAAATAATATATGTATTTAATTTTATTTTCCCAGACATTAATTTCATGTTCATATCATATTTATACAATTGGTAAGGGTTTTCTCATCTCACTTCCAAATTTTTTGAGATATTCCTTACTCACCATAATTTCTTATGTATCGTGTAGGTATAATTACCATTTATTTATCATACCATGAATATATTTTCTTTAATGGTATTTAATTTACCATTTTATGATTATTATGTTTGGGTCATAATATTTGCTTGATTACAGAGTTGTATTGGATTATACTTGAACCCCTATATTTTTAGGGTTAGTATTTCATGACCATTACTCAAATGTAATTCATTGTTATTATTTTATATATCTTATCCATTATGTTTATATATACAAAATTTATATATTAATATCATATCATCATTCTTTTATGGGGATATATATGTTTGAAAATTGATTCCATCTCATTTCTTCCCAATAAACAATCCCGGTTTGAGGGAAATTCATGAATTCTTACCCTTTTTTATGTGCACAATGTATTCTATTTTAATCAATAAATATTTTTATAAAAATAACTGTTATCATGAAAATATATATTGTATAATTTTTGTTTTTATAAAAGAAAACTTTCATTTCCTCTTTAGATTCTCATCCAAAAAACCACACTAAAATGTTTTATTTCAAAATATTCTTAAAAACTCTTTTTTATGATTTCTCTTAAATGGTACATAATTTATTCGTAAAATATAATTTTAACGTCCTTAAATTTTATTTTTTAAGTGATATTAATGTTTATAATCAGATTTGATTAAAAATAAAAATTATTTTCCAAAGGAAATCTTCTATCCAAAGTAAAAGGGTTTTTCTCATCTCACTTTTACATGTGTGAGATATGTGCCTTGTTCACCACCATTTCCTTTTGTGTGGTTTATAAACATCCATTTGATATATTATATCATGAATTATATTATTTTCATGATATTTTATGTTTCATATAATTTAGTACTAGATTATTATTTAAATGTTTCAAGGTGGTATGTACACTTTTGATTGATTAATGATTATTTTCATCAAGAATTTCTCAAATATTTTATTACAGTAATTTCAACTATGATACTTCAATGTTGTATGGGACACATTTATTTAAATATATAATTTTATTCATCACTTGATGAATTCTTTGTAATTATAAAGTGTTGGGTGGGTTGTGTTATAGCCCTTCAATTCCTTGGTATGTCTCATGAGACAAACGAGAATTGGGTTTTGGCTGCGACCTTACCCTAGTATTTTCAGAAGTCTTGGCCGATTCCTGGATTAGGGGTTTATGTTGTCTAGAATATGGATTCCATAATTATGATATTATTAACTGAAAAAACATGTGATTATTAGTCTAGAGTAATGTCCATGGTAATGTTTCATGTAATCAGTTATATGGATTTATTTACTCATCATTCATTCCTCCCATATTTTGCTCAGATTTATTTTTAAAGGCTTGTGTTTCAGTCATTCACCACGACTAATGTTTATGTTTATGATTACTTCTATTTTATTACCTGCCATTTCTATCCATCTGATCTCACCCCTTTATTATGTTCCTTTCTCTAAATTATGAAGAGGTAACCTTTGAATAATCGTTAAAGTATGTAGTTTATTCCATTTTATAGTTTATCATGTTCTATTTTATTTTCCTATTGTATAATGGGTATCATGAATTTAATATGGTATTCCAAGAAATGTAAACATATTTTTATATTGCGATTTAATTCCGTGTAATCATTCCAACGTAAAAAAATAATGCACTTGCTCCAGGCATAAAGGTTTGGGGCATTATAGTTGGTATTAGAAGATGTTTAGCAGTAATAATAGAAACTAGATTTATAAAACAACGATTAGAGAATGTAACCCTAAGATAGAATTATAGGATAAGAATATATGTAAATACTATAATTTTGGTAAGGTGTAGATTTTAGGGATATTCTTATACATACATTCGTTTATGGATACTTCTAGTGAACATGGATCTGGAATAGATGTACCTAGGAGTAACAACTCTGACAAGGTGTTCCAGGCCTGACTGAGGGTATGTTGGTACACGAAAATGGTTCTTACTACCCACCTGGTTTGACACTCTTTGGGTATATTTTTAGGATAATTCATATTTTTTTACAAATAATTATGAAGATTTAATTGTAAATAAGTCACCAAATAAACCATTTTAATGGTTATGAGATTTACTACGTATACATTTTTTAAATTTCTGTTAATTATATCACAATTATTGGGATTATAAATTATGTTTTATAATTTTATGATCTAATATAATTTATGAAATTGTATATAGATAGAACCTACCAGAAATAATGAAAACTACATTAATTACCATAATCCAATGAGTAAGAATGATCACTTCACCGATGGGTTTTAGCCAGTTCTTCGAAGAGAACTACTCCCTAAAACATTCTCATCATATGATGATATATTATAATGTTCTAAAAATATGTATAAAGTGTATTTAGGTATTATTTTTTCATAAAGAAGTTAGAGTAGAAGGGGAAAACTAGGGAAACATAGATAATGAAACGAAGGAAAAAAAGAAATATTTTCCCACATGTGATAATTATAAAAAAGAAACACCTTGGTATATGCTTAAAAAGAAAAAAGATTTTTCTTTCGGTAGGGATAAAAAGGTCACCATGCACATAGTTGAAAAATAATGAAATAATTTTCTAATATTTGACTCTTTATCTGTAAGGATATGGAGAACTATTCAAATAAATGTCCCAAGAATCATGAAAAAGTAGCTTTAAAAAATAAAGGATCATGGTTATGCATATGATGTTACTATGGATGAAGTACAATAGTGGATGTATTAATGTTTTGGATTCAAGAACTACGCTATGATATTATGGTTATAAGAATTATGAGATACATAAGGATTGTACTGTAGTACTTTTTCACATATGATTAATGAATTTATGATGGTACCAAGGAATGGTGACTCGATATTAGGTTAATATCATGGGAAATTATATGGTGTTGGAAAATACAACCCTTATTATTTTCCTAATTCTACGATAAATATTGCAAAATAAAAAGTGAACTATTTTGGGTTATATAATTTGGATAACGCTTACTATCTTGGATCTAAATAATAGAGCATTGACAAAGTCGTAGATTATACAATGTTTTGGAAATAATAAGTAAATATAAATACTTATGTTTTACATAAGGAATAAATAATCATAAACATATTCAATAAGTTTTTATGATAATTTATGATTTTAACATGTTTCTAGACAATAATAGGAGAATGTACTCACATGTTTGTATGTGTTTCCAATTAATGTTTTTTAATAAGTTCATCATGGAAATATTGTGACCATATTTCTAATTATTGGGATCATTATATTTTTTTAAAGTTAACCATCTTATTAAATGGTTTACTTTGATCATTAGAACATCTATGACACAACTTATACCATAAAATGAAGTAGGAATAGTTAAAGCTAGTACCAAAGGATAATATTATGTATCATGTAATTATATTTCCTTAATTTAATGAGTGAAAGAATTTATAAACTTTAGGAAAAGGATGTAGAAACAAAAAATGTTATCCTAGTACGTAATTTTCCTAGGAATCAAATAGTCCCTTATATCATCATGGATTTGTGGCTTTGTTAACTTCCTCTTAACCATGTCCTCTATCACTATCCATCCAAATTTAATAGTTAGATCATTCTTCAATGTATATATTTTTACATCACACTAATATATCAGATTAGAATGCATAGTTTTTCTGGTGAACAATGAATTTTCCTTTAACTACTTTTAATTGGATGGTTAATTATCACTTTTCATGTTGTGGGTTTCCTATAAGAGGATTTTCAAGTACCAACCTTTAACATTATAAGTGAAATTTCTAAATGTGAGGATGAAATTCTGTTTAGTGGGGAATAATGTAACACCACAATAATTTGTTTTATAATTTTAAATATATTATGATAAAAAAAATTAATAATTAAGTGTAGATATTTTTCTGAGTAATAAGTATTAAATTAAAAATCTTATAATTAACAAATTTCTTGAAAATAAAATTAATTTTCATAAAATGTATTCCTAAACCAATATTTTGTTGACCTATTATTTTATAATAATTTTATGAGACATTTATTAAATTTTCATAATTTTAGAAAATTAGTTTTAATTTTAAAATATGTAATTTCCATTTAAATAATGATTTTATTTAAAAATTAAATTTATAATATATAGAAATTTTTTTTGATAATATTGAGACAATTTCGAAAAACAATTTGTGTTGAGTTTTTGTATTTATCTAAATTACGTGAATTTTGGTAAATAGTAAAATATGATATTTATGATAAATGCTAAATACATGATTTATTGAGTCATTGGTGATGTATGGATGATGTATTAAGACTTGGTTAGAACTCAAATGCACTTATTACAATTTTGGGTCCTAATAATCAACAGTATGTCTTATCTTAAGAAAAATAATAAAATAATTAATAAGATATCAAAAATCACCCCTCTCCTCTACTATAAAAACCAACCTCACTCCATCTTATAATCACTCATATAAGCCATTAATCTTCTCAATGTTCTACCTAAATACCCTTCCATAGTATCTACATGCATCCAGGATCTCTTGGTCCTTCCAGAATTTCAAAACCACGACCCTTAAGGAGGTTCTCAAGGAGGTTATTTCAAGAGGTAAACCCTCTTCCATTTCATTTAATTTCAATTTGAATTTACTTTTGTTTCTTATCTTCTTCTAACCTCATCTGTCCAAATTACCATGATAACTCTAGTATCATATATATACTAGAATGATATCATGTTAATGTAATATCCTTCCTCAAACTACTATCTCTCTCTCTCTCCATGATTTTTAAAAATGAAATCACTACCCAAGAGGTGTCAATTTACAAACTTCGGGGACGAAGAACCTTTGTTCTTAAACTTATATTTCAAGTATGGTTATGAAACCATTTTTATGGTTTAACCATATTATAAAATATTTATTATAATATATTTATTTTCTAAAATTAGTACATATAGAATATACTAATTCATTCGGCAAAACTAGTTTATAGTGATCGAAATGTCGTAGTAATAATCTAAATGAATATCATTAAATGACTTATGTAATAAATAATCCTAATATATTTTAATCATATGATATATATATATAAATATACACATTTTTATTATAATTAAAAACATTCAATTACAATTTTGTAAAATTATAACCATTTACATGAACATCGTTACTTAAAAAAATTAAACCCATCACGAAAACCAAGAAAATGAATGATCTCAAACAATGAAATTAAACTAAATAACTCATAAATAAAAACATAAATAAAAACCATAAATCTAAAATAAAACTAATCAATGTAGAAAAATTTCTTAATTATCTAATTAATGCAGTTAATTTGATTATCCAGGACACTATGGTCAAGTTCAGAACACATTTAGACATAAGGTACGGTTTTTCTTATATCACTTCCATTTTTATGAGATATTCTATACTCACCACTATTTCTTGTGTATGGTGTATGTATAATAACCATTTATGTATCATATATTTAATATATTTATTTTCATGGTATTGAATGTACTATTTAATGACTATTATGTTTGGGGAATATGATTTTATTGATTACATAGTGCTAAAGGATTATACCCAAACCCTTGTTTTTCCTTTTGGTTACTCTTTCCCAACAGTTACTCAAATGTAATGATTATATATCTTTTATATTTCATATAAATTATATTTATATGTTCTATGATTCTATATCATGATTATATCATCCTTTTTTATGGTGATATATATGTTTTTAAAAAGGATTCATTTTCTATTGTTCCCGATAAACAAGCCCTGTTGGAGGAGACATCTTGAATTATTACAAATTTTCGAGTACACTATGTAATATATTTTAAGCCATAAATATTTTTCTAAAATCACAAATTTTATAATGAAAAAATATCTTGTATAATTTCTAGTTATATTAAGAAAAACATTTCTTTCATCTTTCAAATTTATTCCTCAACCCACACTAAAATGTTTTATTTCTAAAGATTCTTAAACAAACTGGTTACATGATTTCACTTTAGTGGGACATCATTTATGCATCAAATATATTTTCAATGTCCTTAAATTTTATTTTTTAGGATATACATTATTACAATATGATTTTATGAAAAATAAAAAAATCCAAAAGAACTCTTCCTTCAAATGTAAAAGGGTTTTTCTCATATCACTTTTACTTCTAAGATATATATGCCTTGTTCACTACTATTTATATGTGTGTGATGTATATACTACCCATTGAAATATTTAATCATTAATTATATTTTTTTAGGATTTATTATGTTTAATTTAATGTTTACAGATATTATGATTTATGTTTCTCAAGGTGGTATGTGACACTTTGGAATGTTTAAAGATTATATTCCTTAAGAATGTATCAATGATTTTATTAGAGTAATTTAATCTCTCATAGTAAAAAAAGTTATGGGACAAATTGATTTAAATATATCATTTTATTCTTCATTTAATAAATTCATTGGACTTAGAATGTGATGGTTGAGGACTTTAATAGCCCCTCCATGCATCATTAGGTCTCATGAGACAAAACAGAATTGGGTTTTTGCTGAGGCCTTACTCTTGTATTTTTATAAGTCATGGAAGAGGCCACAACGATTGGTTTATGATTTTCATCAAATGAAGTCCCTCATTATTATATTAGTAATTTTTAAATTATGAAATTATTTTAATATTACAATATATTTGGTAATGTTTTATGTGATCAGTTATATGTTTTTATTTACTCATATTTTAATCGTTCCATAGTATGCTAAAGATTAATTTTAATGGAATGTGTTTTTTTTAATTCACCATGACTAATTTTTATTTTTAGGATAACTTAAAATGTTTTACTCACCCTTAAGGAGAATCTAATCTCACCCCTTTCTTATGTTTCCATTCTCCATGTTACTAAGCAGCAAAATTTGAATAATCTTTCAAGGATGTTGGTTGTATCATTTTATAGTGTTTCATGTTTTCTTTTAGTTTCCCAATGTTTTATGAGTATCAGGAATGTAATCTAGTTTTACAATGCAATTAAAATGATCGATCGTTTGGGATTTTATTCCAAATAATCATCCCAATGAAATAAAATAATGTACCATCTATAGGATTCTTGGGTCGGGAAGTTACAAAACTCCCTATGATAACACATCAAATGATATACTATTATCAAAATGGTGGAATAAGACATTTTCTCCTCCTTCAATGATGATATATATACATTGTATGTTAAGGTCCCTTTATTTTGATCTGATATCTCCATGTATTTTTTAAATTAGACAGAAATACCTAACATCAATATTTTGATTCAAAATGGGGTGGAGATAAAGGGAATATAAAGAGAAGTTATTGAAGATAAATGTCCAAATAGATGAACCAATTATTTATAATTCACCGTAGATCAAAAATAGATATGGTAGGAGGAAGTAAGAAAATGGATATCCACTCCTTAAAAAATCAAATTCCCTAACCATAAAACCACTGAAGGAGTTTAAAGCATGGCCTAAAAAGTAATGACCCATATTTGTTAGGGTAGTTTTCCACCATCATACTTCTGATAGACCCCAAATGGATTTCCATTAACATCCAATGTGTAGGGGCAGAAGATCAAATTTCCTTCCTAAGCCACTAACTGAGATGACCAGTTTTGGATGTACCTAACACTGAGATGGGGGTGGGGTTGAATCAGTGTTGGGGACTTTTGAAACCAAGTCCAACTTTTTATCCATGTACCTCTTGACCTTTTAGGATCCTGATTCTATTATCCTCTTATCCCTATTGCATGCAATAATAGAAAGCAGTAATAATATGCACACGATATTTTTACAAGGTTCACATGCCAATAAGAGTAGCTACATCCTTGCCATGTGTGGATTGTACGGGTGCATAGATTATCCACTATAATGTGATATTTTTTTATAGTGGAGTGGATAGGATAACAATCCTATAGCTAGTGTGAGTCCCTCCACTTTAGAGGGGGTGGGAAACAATCCTCTTCCCTGGACTGGTGATAGACTGGTCCAACTTGCAGCTTCTAGCTCGTTCTTTATACTGCAAATGGAGAAAGTCTTCTTACTTATTCAAAAGGTAGGTTCTGTGCTTGATCTATTTCAGTTCCCTTCACATGATTACATTTAAAGCAGTAGGCAAGAAATTCTCTTCTTTCTTTATCTTCTTCCCTAGATAAAAAACTAACTACAATAGTTCTTCTTCTTTCGTCTTCTTAGCGCAACAACCGATTGCACTAATATTGTTATTTATTTCGAGAGAATCACATACACCAATTTGATTATTAAAACACTGAGAATCTGATCAAATAGAATCATCAAAATCAAATTGCTCTAAATAATTTTCATTCTTCATTTAGGAATAATATGTACTTCTTCTTCTTCTTTTCTTTCTCTTTGACATAGTATAATAAAGAATAGTACTATAAAGTCTTAATATCTTTCTTCAATTATCAATACCAATACATGAGTGTATCGGTATCCTTCATTCTTCCATTGTGCAGATATGTGTTTAGTTGCACATCTATCTCATCGACATAAAAACAAAAACACCTCTACAAACAGTTTATATAAATCGGGAAACCAGAGAGTGTTCACCTTCGTGCAAGTAGATAACTCCATAGGTCTTCTTATTCATGCAGAGGACATGTGATTCTTCTTCATAGAACCAGAGATGGATCGTGAATATATCTATATGAAGTACTAAAATGGTGATTATTCACCAGTTCTGTACTCATGGGATCTCTTTCACAAAACACAATGAGGGTTTGAGAAAACAAGTCTCCTGTTTGTGGTTTTTTCTTTTCACAGAGGGGGCAATTCTCCTTCTTAGTAAGACACATCAAGAGTGATTAACAGTTGTTAATGTCCTAAGGTACCATCAAAATTTTCATGCACCCTTCTAGGTGGAACGCTAGTAAAATTAAAAACTTGCGCGTAAAAACACCTTTTGGTGTGAAAAAGGATTTTTGCGCACTCTTCACATCCATACCCAGAAGCTGGTAGGAACTCCCAAACGCAAAACGGAATAAGTGTGAAGACCCCCAATTTTTCACGCATCCTTCTAGGCGGTTGGTGCGTAAAATTCAATCCTTTCATGAAAAAAACCTTTTGGCATTAATTTTTTTTCCATGCAAATATTATTTTTTTCACATCACTTCCTTTTTCACACATCACTTCTTTTTTGCGTAGCACTTACATTTTCACACAACACATCATTTTTGCACAACAATTCTCTTTTTCACGCAAAACATTTTCATTCAGGCATCACTTCTTGTTTTCTCACAGTACTCAATACTTCAATTTTCTTGCGTATCAATGCTCAATATTTGTCAAAGTGTCGACCATGTTTACATTAGATGGGTTAACATCTTATTTGTAGGTGTTTTGACCCTGCATGTAAAATTTCTTCCTATACATAAAAATCCTTCCTATGCGTAAAACGGTCTCTTGATTGTTTATATTATGCGCACCGCCTAGATTTTTTTGCACACCTCATCATTTTTCTATTTTTTATCATTCTGAACAAGAAACCTCTCTTGCATATAAAACATCAAACACCCATTTTGCGCCCAAACAATTTTTACGCGCACAAGTCTGATGTTCCACGCACATTGTGAAAACATCTCCGATTTTTCTCACACCACATAACTTTTTCATTTTTTGACTTTCTAATTACAATACAACAATTGATTGCAAAATTACAAACCACATTCCATATTACTCCCAAACCTAATATTTCACGCAACCACTTTTTCACACACTATTCCGAATTTTTCACGCAGTCCATGCCTTTTCCATATTTCTTTATTATGATCCCCAAACACCACATAAAATCATAATTCTAAACCACGTTCCATATTTCATGAAAAACCAATCTTACATGTAGTCTTTCTTTTATATCCCTTTGCCATCCTTTTCACGAACTGTATGCGTTTTACAAATTTCGAGGTTCTGACCTTGAATCATGCCTTTCACACAAAAATGTAAACTATCTTCAAACTTGCATGCAACATCCTTTTCCAAAATCACATTTATCTATCTCCCTATTTTCCGGTGTAAAAACATGGAAAACACTAGAAAAAAGTACCACCTTAAAATGTTCTTTTGTGTCCCCTCCATATCATCCATTCCTCATCTTCCATCATGAACTCCACTATCGTTGTATGTATTATTTGATCAAAGAGCATTAGCATCATTATAGTTTCCATGGAATGTACTATAACCTTTCTTATCTTCTACTAGCATCTTTCCTTCCAATCAAAACTGCATATGACTGGAGGTATCGTTTCGCCCACTTTCATTCATAAGTCTTGTATCACAAGTTCTCTTAAAATATTATATTTGTTAAATAAAAATCAGAAAAGAATAATCTGATTTATCAATATTCATCATTATTGTAGAAAATGTTTCACCTTTTATACATGTGCTTTTAAATTAGGATCAGCTCAACAATCATTTGAATTTTATTCATAGAGTATTTCCCATGCATGAAATCCAATTCTACGAGTGTATAAAAATTCTCTAGGCATCATCACTTCATCTGATATCTATTAAAATTGGAGTCCTTCATCATCCCCTTCATTATTTCGACTAGCATTGACAACTGTTGAAAATAAATACAATCCTTATACATAATGTGGTCCCAACACCAACCATATGAATGTATTTCACTGGAAGTATATTGAGATTTTTTATAACCCAGTAATACTCGTTCCCTATCCCAATACATAAAATTTCATCCATGTAATTTAACACACTCTTTACCCCCATTAGATCATATATTAAATAATTTAGAACAAAACCAAAATAACCTCCCTCCAATCTATTTTATAAATAATTAGATTCACATAGATCCTAATATATTGATACCTATATTTTTTCTCTATTCTTACAAAATTTAGAAACATAGTTTATCAAAAATACACCACTATACATCTTTTCATACATGGGAATTTTTTTTTGGAATATCCCAACAACTAATCAATGTTTTTTAATATGATTCTACTTATAATTTCATATTCCGAGTGGAATATAATCACACAACCCATGCACTCAATTCACTTTAACTATATTTCTTCCAAAATTTACAGTCTTCACAATTTTACATTTCATTCATTTCCAAAGGTATGAATCTGATTTCGATACCTCAAAACCATACTGGTTAATGTCTGAAAAGTTCCATTCAGTCCGACAATGGTTGACTTCCATCTAAAATAACCTATCCTTAAGTACTAGACCACCATTACTCCACCCAAATCAAGATTTATTAACACCAAAAAGATTTTTAATATAATCATTTATCCATCATATGTATAACATTAAATTACTGTGAGAATCCTATAAACACTCCTCAATTATGTAAGATAATTACTTCACCAATAAAAAGTGTACTAAAATAATCCTAATCCTAGTCCCAAATATGTTATTCATTTAATTATACCATAATAATTTTTCCTAAAACAATTAATCTTAACCAATAATTTAGATAAATAATTAAATAAATTGTATTCTAGGAGCCATATAATAGTTATACAACTCTGACATTTACATTAACATCAAACCCCTAATCGATTACTGTATGATTTTGTTAAGAATTTATTGGTATAGACATATTAACCCCCTTTCACCCAACATTATTGTTATATTCATTGTTGATCAATATGATTATCCAAACCACACGATCAACCATATCATAACCCTTATAAAAAACACTTAATTTTAGATATCCCAGGAAGACCATTTCTCATGATCCCAAATCAAGTACCAGATATACCTATACCATTATCCCAGCATTATGGTATATATATAATGTGTTTCTCCCAATAAAAAATACATAGTAAATAGTAATCATTTGATATCCTAAGAACCACACCAATATGGAATCTGAGCTTTTATCCACCATTCATCTGAATATTTAAATTACAAGTTACTCAGTAACACCACAATTTGACTTCTAAAACTCCTGTATAAATAATTGTTGAAAGTAATAATAAAATTCAATTCACACCATTATAATCAATTTCCAATAAAAAACCTCAATATTCACTTTCATAAAATCACCCCACACATCATGCTTAATGTTTTCCAAATTTCCATGAAAACATGGGTAACACCATCAGAAACCTTTGGTGTACTTACCAAAATTTTATTTAACTTATAAATTCGTTAAAATAAACTACTTACTCAGGTTCAAAAAGATCCCAAGAACTACCACTCATGATCTATTATTTTTTCTTACAAATATACTCATCCAATTCTTCTCACTAAGGTTTTTGAAATTTTAGTGATTTATGTTATCACATTCCAATATCATTGATGATTCATCATACCAACACCTATTTCTCAATGGTAAAACATCAATACTAGTGAAATTTAAAATTTTCATTTGACTCCCATGTGCATTCCTACGGAAAAATCACTCTTGTCTCGTTATAATTACTAAAATTTCTACCAATGTCCCATTTCTCTATTCATAGAAATACCTATATAATTCAATTATAAAATCTCAATTCCAATTAACCTATCAATATAGTATATGTTTATAAATCCCTTTTATATTCCAAAATTTGTTCTATACCATATCATATCTAAATTTCACTTATATACTATGGATGTTATTCAAGAATCCATCATGAAATGATATTTACCCTATGTCCTTAAATTAAAAGTAATATGAAAATTCACTTAGTTAAACCTATAAAAGAGATAATATAAACAACTAGTTCTATAATGTCCCTAAACCATGCTCATCCTCGGTTTATTTTATCCATTAAGAGGTATACAACCTCGTACTACTCAACATTCATTCTTGAATAATTCCTTAATTACTCACATTTCAATTTTCTTAATACCACCTTTAAACTATGCGTCCCATTGGTGTTAAAAATATCAATTTAGAGGCACTACTTATTATTATATTCTCATATACATAGGGAAATTCATATATGAAAACTCCACCCATGATCACACTGTTCTCATGAATAATTATAATGCATAATGAATCCATCCAAATTCCTTCCATCTCAGTTCATACTAGTATATGTAAATATAAAATCATAAAACAAAAACTCAATTTCCATCAAGAAAATTAAAAAACCAACCCACATACTTAATAACTCATAGAAAACAATCCTACCAGCATAACCACTAACTTCACCCTATTATAATCCTGACTCATGCCATCGAGATCCCTCTCACCTCCCAAATGAAATACTAAATGTCAACTCAACCCTCTCATGGTTCTCGAATCAACTAGGTAATTCTATGCCTATTATAAACCATATCCCAGAAAATATTTTAGTGCTAATTTATACCCATGACATAATATCGCAGTAACCCACATATCATACATATATCACTTTCAATAGTCCATATATAAGGCATCTAAAGAATGAAACCACCAATTAATAGTTATCACATACAACATGTATATAGAGTTTAATATAACCACATCAATGTTGTAACATGAAGAAAACTATTTTCAATGATTTAAATTAATTTATATTCCCGAATCAGATATTTAGGGAAAAACAAAAAAAATTTATCATTATCTCTTAATTAACCAAAAAATAATCCAAAATATTTTCAAAAAAATATCTTTACTTACATAATATAGAATCCCAAAACCATTATTATTTCGAAAACAACTTTCTACACACAAGAGAAATCTTAAAATAAAATAAACCTATATTTTAATGTTAGTCATGAACAAAGACTCTCTTTATACCATAATACATCAGTAAAGAAAAAATTTCCTAAAAGTAACATTATACTATAAAAATACACTATTATAAAAAACTAATAGTTTCAATCTTACTACCATGGTAACATTGAATTTAATTAGAAAGGTGTTTAGGAAGAACAATATTGGGGTCCATAACAAGTTCTATGAAGTAACATCTCTAGATAACATTCCCTAAAAAATAAAAATAAAAGTAATTAAATGATAGTTTTTTTAATTTCCCTATAATGGGTAAACCAAGTAGTGACAAATTCAACAATGCAATTAGAACCCAGTTTTTCATCCCTATATATAATGGAAATCAAACAATTGTGAGAGTATAAGAACAACATTGGTGATATTGTACACTCGTTTTCTACAAATCTAGTATTAATAAATAATATAATACATCATCTAAAATATAATATCAAATGATACATATAAAGTTATTTAAAAAAACTAATCATATTTAAATAAACATGCACACATGATATATCAAATGGACAATATATTTCATATATCACGTATATCAAATGTGATAAACAACTAGATGATCATATATGGATTTTAAATAAAAATACAAAAATAAATATAGTGAATGAAATAGAAAATCTAAATCCATTACTTGGTTATTTCTCCTGCTCCCATCAAGATACTATGTCCAAATCACTTGTACACTATATACTCAAAAATAAATATCATAAATAATTTCTATACATCAACAAAATAACATGTGTATGATGTGATCATAAAACATTGTAGGACACTAGCAAGGGGTCCCCTAATATAACTATAACACACCAACATATGTTCAATAAAATGCTTATATTTTAACACATATAATACATGGAATACGTCATGTTCTCATGAAATACAACTACCACCATGACACCAAACCCTACCTACTTTGGAAATATTGTATAATCATACTCATTATGAATTAGGATAACATAAATGGTTTTTAAAAAATTATTATATCTAACAAAAAGTCATAAATATGAGTTTTAAATGGTGTTATAACCTCGCAGCCAGTCTATCTATTAGTGATAATGAAGTATAGAAAATAGAATCACAGTCTCACAAATAGTATATCCATCAATGACATAAATTTTTTAGATAGAATTATGGTCTCATATTATATCTATACATTGATGATATAAAATTCATAGATAGTGTCACAGTGTTTTGGAAATTCATCAGAACATGTGTTCAGGTTATGAATCACTACTTCTGGGCAGCATCCATTGGATTTATTTATGGAACTAGAAACATCCAACAGATATAAATCCAAAAGGTATGAGCTTTCCAAAGGCAGGTATTATTTATGTTTGAACTCGCTATACTTAAGAATATGCATTGGTCGAGAGGATGGGTGTTCAGACTCATCAAACCCTTTTGGGGGAAATTATTTCATACTCTAGGACTCTCATATAGATTTGAGATATTTTCATGAATCCTTATTAATTCACCAAGTAGAACATAGGTTTCCCTTGTAATTTTTAACCAATTTTTATCATGTGTGAAATTTAGAATCATCCATATGTATTTGTGTTTCTTTATTAATAGAGACATATGTATGTATTTGAGGTTCTCCATCAATGGTATCCTCTCATATACTATTTAGAGAATCTTTTAAACATGATTATGATAATACTGGTTTTTAAGCCACTTAGTGGGGCACTCTAGAATTTATCATCATCTAGGGATACAATTTTTTTTGACATTGGTATCGTACACATAATTGGGCTACCTACAAATCCTTGTGAATGGAACCAGAACCCTAATACTTTGATTCTACCTAATGGGACACATCATACCTTTTACAGTCATGTGATACGGAACTAGACGTTTTATGTCTAATGGTAAGGACATCTAAGTGAATCGGGATTATTTGTGGTTTGGTGTGGGACATATGCCCAAGAATCCCAGGGAACATGGAATGAATATGGGTTTCCAAGTTGGATTAGACCCTTTTGGGTATATGGAATAGGAAGAATAGGGTTTTTTTGAATTGGTGGATTTGAACCCCAGAGAGGATTCTTACGTATCCCATTTGGATGGGAATCAAATCCCATGTAGTTTTATGAGTCTCATAGGAGAGTTTAGTCCTTTGATAGGAATGATTTTGGGCTTACATCTTAAAAAGGAATTATTTTTATGTATTAAATGAGATGGATCTTGATCCTCAGGAAGCCTTCTTACGAATCAAAATTGAGGTGGGAATCATAGTTCTCATAGTTCAAGACATGAGGTGTTTGTGTGAATGTTTTGGTCTTGAAAAATTACCAATATCACCTGAGTCATCATCAGTGTGAGAAAAAATAGGATTTCAATGATTCCAAAATGGCACATGCACACTTTTCCTCCTCCACTAATTAAAGAGGATGTGCCTACAACCGTGAGGGTGGATGAGGTTGAGGAAACTGAGGAAGAGGGTGAATATCAATGAATCCTTCAATGTGGGATGGAATTGGGGGATGTGCGGATCGGCCCCCAGAAGATTAGGGAGATAACATAGTTGTTGTTCCCTTTTAGGTTAGGTTGGGGATTACTCCTAATAATGTTTTTAATTTTAGGTTTGGTTGGGGATTACACCTACAAAGGATTCGCTGATTAAGATTGGTTGGGAATTACTACTAAAGAGGATTCCCATTTGAGATTGGTTGGGGATTACACCTACGGAGGAAGTCCATTTGAGATTTTTTTGGGATTACTATAAATTAGTATGCCCATTTTATGTTGGTTGGGGATTACTTCTAAGTAGGATTCCCATTTGAGATATCGCATTCATTGGATTTTGGTGATAAGGTTTGAGGAGTTTCGTGAGGAATGTATCGACTCAATGAAGTGGATAAATCTATAAGAAGAGTCTAAACATGTAACATGTGAAAGGAAATAAGAGTAGAAAGTCAAACCATGTCACTTCATTGAGTGTGATGGAGTGTCCCAAATAATGATATTCGAACACTTGAAGTTGGGACACATAAAGTGATAAATTGAAAATGTTGTTGACCCAAACCAAAAAGTTTGTGATGTGACTCTCCATTTTTCATTGGGGTTAGTGATGAATGAAAAAGGACCAAATAGAAGAGATGGAACCACTGTTATGAAGTGATCCCGGTTAGGGGTTCAGGTTCGTATCACCCATGGTATAGATCGGTGGTGTGAAATAGGTATGCCCTCTAGGTGGGCTGTATAGGTTCTCTGCCAAGGTTCCTCAGGAGGGGGCTCCACACAGGTGCTCTACATAGGTGCTCTGCATAGGTGCTTCTCATAGGTGATTTATACAGGTTCCCTGTAGAGGTCATTGGTGAATCTCCATGTGTTCTAGAACCTAGATTTAATTTGAATAACTTTTTCCCCTTTAATTATCTCTTCTTCCTTGTTTCATAGAATTAGTGGATAGTTTTTGAGAACATGGGAAAATGATCTATCCAATTGGAGCTTCAAGAGTTCATCAAAATGTTTCGATATTTGAAATAGGGATCCCAAGGTTCCTATTTGTTGGAAAGGATGGGGGATGGATGACGGGAGTATATCCATGTAGGTAATTTGTGTCGGTACTTTAAATTAACTTATAAACATTATCTGTCTTCCGAGTTCCATATCTTTTGATCCATATGTCCTTTTGGGATCTGCGAGTAGTATAATCGAATATCTTGACATGATCTATACTTACATGGGGGGTGAATTCACAAAGTCTTCTTGGATTAAACTCAACTATTTAATTTAATATGTTGACAACTTTTTGTCATCGATCTAGGAAATCCATTACCTACTCCTAGATGAGTGAATCATTCTACTTATCCATCGGTTTGGACTAGTATTTTGGCACCTAGAAATAAAGACTTACTATTCTTCATTCATGGTGAAAACATATTTACTCACACTTTACATATATTTTCTATATTCGAATCATACCTTCACTCTACAAAAAATTGAATGGGACACATTTCATGGTGTCTACAAAATCTCCCCTTTGAATTTTATTTATTCAGAATGAAAATAATTTTATTCTAAGGTAAAATTATGGAACATGGATGAATTCCAACATTATTTGGTTAGATTTAGAGATACTTTATGTTTGGAAGGATGCTCAGATATTTTCCTAAGTCGTGGGTCCTAGAAAACGTAGTTGTAATATTGATAGGGTCATATGGACAACCCTATAGACATTGTGTCTTTTGACTTTTTTTCTCGATATTTCCTAAACCATACTTAATGTAGGCCCAGAAAGATAAAACTCATCTTTTTTATAGGGTCCTCTTTGCTGGTTTTGAATCTGGAGATTACTATGTCTCTTATTATTGGTAGTTTATTGTCATGCATGTCGAAGTTAAAAGTTTATTGTTTAAGGTCCAAAATCATGAACCATAAATTTTTTGATTATATCTTAAACAAGGCACAGTGGATAGGATTTTCACTAATATTCATTAAATACTTACTAGGGGAGTATTGAGTCAATATTTTTTATAGTCGCAAAATATAAATCTTTTATAAACTTAAAGGATGTATCTTCCAAGAATGATGTTACCATTTTTTGAGGAATATGTAATGGGGGTTGTATTATGCAGGGCCAACTAGGGAATATGATGCATATCCAAAGAGTGTAATCATTTTATTGATAGAAATGTTATGTAAGAAACTTATGTAATTTCACCTAGTGTCACATGCTGCATAGTCAAGCAAAAGGGTTCTCATAAATTTAACATTTGATTATTTATTAATAAGGTACACAATGATTTGGGTGACTCAAGACCACATTGGGTGATTTTACTAAGTAAGGGGATTTTAATAATTTAGTATTATCTATGCAAAAAAATTAAAGGACAAGGAAAAACATTTAACAATAATTTAGTGTATGAGGAATGGTTAAAAATTGTCAGAAATGGGCTTTCTAATATCATGCTATGCAGTTTTAAGGTCATGCAGTGAAGACATTGTACTGCATAGTTTTAATTCGTGCAGTGAGGAAATTATACTGTGTAGTTTTAAGTCATGCAATGAGGTCATTGGGTGGAATTAATTTTAGGCCTTTATCTTTGTCCAAATTTTTGAGACTCTCCAATATCTTGGGAGTTTTTCTGAAAACATTCTACCTCGTTTAAGTAGGAATGGGATGAATTGTAAATTGTGATTTGTGAATTTATGGATCCAATGAATTATATAGGAAAAGGGATAAAGGCATTATAGGATGTATTTCCAAATAAGGATGTTACCATTATCTGACGAACCCATTTTTGGGGTTGTATTATGTTGGGATGGATATGGAAAATGCTGCATATCCAAATAGAAGAATCTTTTGACTGACTGACCTGTTATATAGACAACTTATTCAAGGCCCCCTAGTGGAGCGTAATGTATTGTCAAGAAAAATATCTCTCAAAATTTTGGAATTATATTTATAAAATATGATTATTGTTTATAGAGATCCATATTTTCCATAGAACTGAGTTAAGTTTATGGAGAAAGGTTCCTGAATATAGAGAGAGTATTTACAATCATGATTTCTAAAGAATCAGAGGAATGGTATTTTTACGATGTTCTGACCCAAATGTAAGAAGTATGGTGTGTGTAATTTTAGTTCATATGACTAGGACCAAAATATAATGGAATTAGTATGTGGACAAATGATCCACAATTATTTCAATATACTTTCCACACATGCAGATGGAAATTTGTAAACTATGGTCTTGAAGGCTTTCAGATCGAGAGAATGGTAATGGGGAAAATATATATAGGGAATAAAGCTTTAAGATACAGATTTTTATGTATTGTCTTCAATGTTTAATGGGACAAAATACACTTTAACCACGAAAAAAATTACTATTATTTGACAAACACATTATAGGGGATGTAGTATGTAGGGCCAACTAGGGCATGTGCTGCATAGACAAATAGCGTTATCTTTTGACTAATAGACAGATTATATAAGAAACATATGAAAGGCCACCTATGTAACAGCCCGAGATTTTATGAAAAGTATTCTTTTTTATTTTACTAATGTCTTGTGTTATACGCTACACCAAAAGGAGCTTGCACAACACGCATCCTTGACTTGCCTTGCATTACACGCAATCGCAACCTTCCTCGATAGCGTGTGTGGTACGTAATCCTGAGTTTCACGAAACAATGATATGCTATTAAAATATTATTAAAACTAGCTGTTATGAATAGTAATAACCACTTTTTGAAATTTTGTAAATTTTATTTTTCAAAATGGATTTCATTTTTGGATTCGGAGTATCGAATTTAGCCTAAGGTGAAATTTTGGTACATTTCGGATAACTTTCATATTCTGATGAATAGTGAAAATTACTAAATTATAATTAAAAACAACTTTTTTAATCGAAATAATTAATAGTGATAAATCATTAATTTGAGTGGTTTTAAAGTATATTTAGAATATATTTTTACAATTTAATACAATGTTGGTCATTGGATGTAATTTCACATTTAAACTAGACATAAACAAGTGTCAATCTTTTGATAGATATTGTTTCTTAAAAACACGTTATTTGTTTTAACAGCGGGATTTAATTATAAAATTAATTAATGCAATTTCTATGTTATGAATTTGGTAAAATAGACTTCATTTTTGAATTCGGAATATGAAATATAGCTTAGGATAAAATTTTGGCATCTTTCTGAAAACTTTCAATTTTTGATGAATAGTGAAACCACTAAGTGGTAGGTTAAAAACTGAATTTTGCATAAAACATAATTTTACCGCTTCTTTGAATGGAATTTCGAAAATCCGAGAGACACAGTTAATATCAAGGAATAAAATGTGGTTCAATGAGATGAAAATAATTTTTGGTGAATAGTAACTTTTTACTTTTTTTTACCACGGTTAATAGTAAATAGGGTAACTAAGGGTAAATATGATATTAATATTACCCTAACACATGTACTAATTCTATTGGACAAGTTTAATTCGACCAAAAACAAACTTAGGAATAAAATATGACCATTTAGGCCCACTTGGATTAGATTAGGACATTTATTATTAATTTATTTAAAGAAGGGTTAAAATAGTTAAAATCAAAGTTTAATAAGTAAATCATTTCTAATATGGGGTTATACATAAGATAAATTCGATTGTAAATATTCATTAGAAAGCTAAAAATATTTACTACATGATGGTATTTTATTTGTAATTTTTAGACATCAAATAATTTAATTTATTTATGACACAAAGATGATGCAGTAATTATCTTGTTAATGAAATATTGACATAATTGATGTTATAAACACCCAAATAAATGTACTTTGAGACTTTTTATGAATTCCACTAATTTTATAGGTTACTATGATATATTAGTGTTGATTTAATAAACTTGGTTCGAACATATAGTTCTGTTATGACTTTCACAAAAATCATATATCAAATAGTGTCAAAATTGACACAAAATAGTTTTTAAATCAAATATTATATTATTAATTGTTATTTTATTCCTAAAAATCTAAGGTTCGGCCAAATGACTTAGATAAGGATATATGTATTAATAATATACAATTTGGGGTTCGTTTGGCATGTTATAGTAAGTTTATTAACCATATAGTGAAAGAAAACAAAAAGACACGGTAAAAGTTAAATTATTTAACTTAGAGTTAAATCTAATTGATAAGGTTAAAATAATACCCTAAACTTGTCTAAATCCTATTGGTTGATATGATTTCGACCCATCCCCACTTTAGCTTCGAAATAAGACCCTTTGGAACCATTATAAACCGATTTTGGCTTTAATATAAAATAATATTTTGAGATATTCCTAAGGTGCCCCTCTCCTCCCTTATAAAAGGACACCTCCTCCCCCTCCTCCTCACACCAATTTGAGCACTCAAGCTCGGCCAACCCCTGCCAAAATCTCTTCTCCAATTCCCTAGCAACATCCTAGAGGTTCTGGTCTTACTCAAAGACCAATTTTAGTTCCCTAAGAGGAGGTCTCCAAAAGGCGCTTCAAAGAAGAGGTAATTACCGTTACCAATTCTTTCATCTTTATTTCTTCTTCCACTTCTTCTTCATAGGTTGTTTCATTATGAAGTAATAACATCAGTATCACTCATATACTGATATGTTATTATAAGTATGAAACAACCCTATTTCACCATCTATCCATCCTACGGAAAAAGAAATCACCGCGCGTGCGTACGTACGGAATACCGTCTCCACACCGTGGTGTAATCTATTTTCCACCACCACCTTACATGGATGGGTATAATGGTGTAAATAATAACTATACATAGTTATTACAACATCATATTGATTCTGATATATTGTATAATACACTCCAATTCAATTCAATATTTATAGAAATGATATCATCGCTCGTGCGTACGTACGGAATACCGTCTCCACGACGCGATGAGATTCATTCTCCATGTTAACCATTTAAGAATGATTATAATGTATATATAAGAAATAATAATGAAATATATGACATTATAAAGCTACTGGATTTATGTATATATATACATATGTATGTCATCTACTTACTTCCATTTCAAGACAATAAGGAAAGGAAAACAGCGTTCATGCGTACGTACGGACTACCGTCTCCATGAACGGTGTTTTTCATTTTATTTATCTACCTATTATATATATATATATACTGAATATATATGATATATAAATCATATTTTATATTCTGGAAGTAATTAAATCATGATACAAGTAATAATGATGTCAAGAACAACAAGTCAAAACACCTACGATAAATGAAACGATTTTACCCAAAACGCTTCTTTAACATGGAATTTACAAAAGAACGGGTAATATAATGTCATAAGTGAACCATATATGATATCATAACAATGAATATGATTCTCTAATAAGTCAATAACATGATTTAAATCATTATACAGGAGGTTCGGACACTTACAAAGCAAGTCGGACCTAAGGTAAGGGAAATATCACAATCTCATTTTTATCCGAGATTGTTTATTCGTAAGTATTTACTGGGGTGTATTTTATCATCCACATCCATGTTCCCTCAATATTTAATATTATTTCCATCCACCTACAATTGTTTAAATCTAATTTTACCCTTCTATGAGTTTTTAGTAAAGGATATGAAAGGAATCTTTTTTTCGTTTTTCGTACGAGGTACTTTTTGACTTTTCCGACAAAAGTACGAAGAATGTTTTTTTAACTTATACGGCACGAATGGATTTCTACTTTTTATATAGCCTTATTTTCATGAAGCTTCCTCTAAAAGATTTCATGACTATTTTCAATAAAATCTCTTTCTTTTAAAATTGCATGATGTTCTGTGAAAAGAAATTGATTTTGAAGAAGAAAGGATATTTTCCTCAAGAATTCAATTCAAGTGTTTTATCAAAATTATTTTCCATCTAAGATAATAAAGGGTTCTGTTTCTATCCATATTTTTACATTGATTTGACTATGTTGTGATGGAATTATGTTTATGAATTCCTTTATCTTATATGAATGGTTTTATGATGTCATGTTGTTTAAGAATCCCATTTTTATTACATGGGTTATGCAATGATGTATGATTTATGATTTTGTGGCACACATAAGAATGGTATCATTATGAGATGGGTGGGACCTATATCTCCCTCCAATGCATTGGGTAAAGATTTTATACCTCATGAGATAGACATGGCTGGAATGGTAGGTTATACCAGTTCAGTGAAACAGGACTGAAACGAGGATTACTCGATTCAGAAAGGGACTTTTTCCACTAAGATAGTCTTGGCAATGAGTTTTGACTAAAAAGAAATGATTCTCTATGATTATGTGTGTATGCCACAATGAGTAATGTTTTAAGTTATGATTTCATTTCACTACTATTATTTATCCCATGTTATGAAATTATGCTCTCTTTTGCAGGTTAAGACTTCCAAAAATGTTATGTTCTTATGAAAATTATGTGATTGATATTTCTTTTGTTTACCCTTACTGAGCATTTGAGCTCACCCTTTTATGTTTCCTTTTCCCCAGGATATAAAGAAAGGTTTTAGGTAGAAAAAAAAAGAAGATCTTTATGGGAGATATTGAAGATCTTTCACCACGATTAGAAGATTATACTCCGAGTTTTCAAAGACACTAAACTATTACGGTCCTTGTGTGTGTGTTTTTGTTATGTACTAAGTATTCCGCAAATGTAATGTAATGTCCATGTACGTCAAGATACGGGTCTCTACAGTTGGTATCAGAGGAAAGGTTTAGTCAACCTTTGGAAACTAGGATGCGAGAACTTTAGTAAGATCCCTAGAGATATTTCTAAGGTATGTTTAGGGATGTCCCTAAGGTTATGTATAGGTATAGGTTATAATACTAGAATTACGCTAACGATCATAGAATTTAACCTAAGATGTTAGATATTAAGGGTACTCCCCCTTTACTATGTTGTTTTCCCTAGCATGATTTTTGCCTCTCACGCTATTCTTTTTGGGTTTTAGAAAATGGCTGGAAACAAGATGATTCACAATAATGGAGGATATGATGGACAATGGAATGGTATTCTTCATGAGCAACCAAATGAAATGGGATTTGGATGTCCAAACATCATTATTATGCCGAATCAGCAATCTCACAATATGATCAATAAAGTAAAATTTGGTAAGTTTCCTGACTCGACTAATAAGAGAAAGATGGAGTTCCATGATGATCATAGAGGAAAGAAAGTTCAATTTCCCCTATGTAAATCATGTGGGAAGAGGCATCAAGGAGAATGTTTCAAGGGAACTGGAAGATGCTTTGGGTGTGGAAAAGAAGGACACAAAGCAAGTAAGTGCAATGGAAAAGGGTCGGTTAACACCATGGATGAGGATAATCGTATTGCTACGACATCAAAAATGGTTAAGTGTTTTAAATGTGGAATGTATGGGCATTATGCAAACAAATGCCCTAAGGAAAAGACTCATGAAGAGAATCAGTATGGTCATATGGGTAGTATTTATGTGGATGATGATGAAGAGACTACAAATGATATGTGAGATGAAAGAATTTTTGATGCTCGGTCAATGGTTTGAGAATGTAGTGGAATGATTACATGTTTATCATGTGTAATTTTGGAATAAAGAGACATATATGGATTGTTACACTGTTGTCTTTCCTTGTGTTTTGAAAGTGTATGATTAATGTTACCAGTATCCATGAATGGTTATTCAGATATTTTTGGAATGTAGATGATATGCGCATAATGAAGGGATAAGGAGAAAATTAAATGTTTGATATTATTCATGAGCTAATGATTGATATAAGGACTAAGTGATATCATGGTTTGAGTATATAGAATTTTGAGGATTTTGGTATGTGGAAAGTGTTAACTTTTAACTGCACTCATGTTTTCACTAAGGTATTCAAGATAATACATGATTAAGGACTTTTAATGTTTGGAATGTGACCAACAAGACATATCTTATGATATGTGGGGATCAACGACAGTATTAAATCTCTGGTAATCGTTGTCACTATATTATGAGAGTGGACTGCAGTATTATAAGCCTAAAGATTAGACTGGATTATGTTGGACATAAGTTAGTATTGTTTAAGGATAGAAGATTTTCGATATTATTGATGGGATGTTATAGTAACGTAGTTTTAGAAAAAGGGACAACCTGCAGGACGGGCGACAGCCCATCGCTTCGGACAAGGCTGTAGGAATCGAACCCACAACCGAAGTGCGATTGGCCTTTATCGCTTACCACTAGCCTACAGGAAGTCCCTGTTTAGTAGAAACTAGTTTTATTATATTAAGAAGTATGATATATGAAGTATAAGTCCATTTTAGGAACCATATGTGATTAATCTCACTATAGAATGACTTATGTATATTTAATAACTTTTTCTAACCTTTTGTTTGAGACAGATGGAATGACCCATCATTCTATCACATAATCTGCTAACACTTCACAAATAACAAATTCAACTTCATTTATTTAAGAGATGAAGTAGAAATTGTTCAAGGCACGAACAAAAGTGAGATTGTACCAAAATAAAGTAAGTATTTATTCTAAGAAAATTTTCAACTTTAGGGAAATGATCTTGAAAACCAAAAATGTTGTCCTAGTGATCTTATACCTGATGAATCAGATGGTACCTTATATCATCACAAATCTATGGATTTGTGATTACTGGATTTTCCATAGCCATGTTCTCTACCACTCTCCATCAGAACATGATGGTTAGATTTCTCTTCCATATCCATATTTTCACCTATGTGGAAACCCAGTGATTAGTTTATTTGGGTAATCGTTACATTTCATACTTTAGTTTTTAAAGCCAAGTTTTGGTATTCCCTTTTACGATGTGGGTTTCTATTAAAGATACTTTCGAATAGTAAACCATTTATAACCCCGACGAATTTCGAGGGCGAAATTCATTTTAAGGGGGGTAGAATGTAACAGCCCGAGATTTTATGAAAAGTATTCTTTTTTATTTTACTAATGTCTTGTGTTATACGCTACACCAAAAGGATCTTGCACAACACGCATCCTTGACTTGCCTTGCATTACACGCAATCGCAACCTTCCTCGATAGCGTGTGTGGTACGAAATCCTGAATTTCACGAAACAATGATATGCTATTAAAATATTATTAAAACTAGCCTTTATGAATAGTAAAAACCACTTTTTGAAATTTTGTAAATTTTATTTTTCAAAATGGATTTCATTTTTGGATTCGAAGTATCGAATTTAGCCTAAGGTGAAATTTTGGTACATTTCGGATAACTTTCATATTCTGATGAATAGTGAAAATTACTAAATTATAATTAAAAACAACTTTTTTAATCGAAATAATTAATAGTGATAAATCATTAATTTGAGTGGTTTTAAAGTATATTTAGAATATATTTTTACAATTTAATACAATGTTGGTCATTGGATGTAATTTCACATTTAAACTAGACATAAACAAGTGTCAATCTTTTGATAGATATTGTTTCTTAAAAACACGTTATTTGTTTTAACAGCGGGATTTAATTATAAAATTAATTAATGCAATTTCTATGTTATGAATTTGGTAAAATAGACTTCATTTTTGAATTCGGAATATGAAATATAGCTTAGGATAAAATTTTGGCATCTTTCTGAAAACTTTCAATTTTTGATGAATAGCGAAACCACTAAGTGGTAGGTTAAAAACTGAATTTTGCATAAAACATAATTTTACCGCTTCTGTAAATGGAATTTCGAAAATCCGAGAGACATGGTTAATATCAAGGACTAAAATGTGGTTCAATGAGATGAAAATAATTTTTGGTGAATAGTAACTTTTTACTTTTTTTTACCACGGTTAATAGTAAATAGGGTAACTAAGGGTAAATATGATATTAATATTACCCTAACACATGTACTAATTCTATTGGACAAGTGTAATTCGACCAAAAACAAACTTAGGAATAAAATATGACCATTTAGGCCCACTTGGATTAGATTAAGACATTTATTATTAATTTATTTAAAGAAGGGTTAAAATAGTTAAAATCAAAGTTTAATAAGTAAATCATTTCTAATATGGGGTTATACATAAGATAAATTCGATTGTAAATATTCATTAGAAAGCTAAAAATATTTTCTACATGATGGTATTTTATTTGTAATTTTTAGACATCAAATAATTTAATTTATTTATGACACAAAGATGATGCAGTAATTATCTTGTTAATGAAATATTGACATAATTGATGTTATAAACACCCAAATAAATGTACTTTGAGACTTTTTATGAATTCCACTAATCTTATAGGTTACTATGATATATTAGTGTTGATTTAATCAACTTGGTTCGAACATATAATTCTGTTATGACTTTCACAAAAATCATATATCAAATAGTTTCAAAATTGACACAAAATAGTTTTTAAATCAAATATTATATTATTAATTGTTATTTTATTCCTAAAAATCTATGGTTCGGCCAAATGACTTAGATAAGGATATATGTATTAATAATATACTATTTGGGGTTTGTTTGGCATGTTATAGTAAGTTTATTAACCATATAGTGAAAGAAAACAAAAAGACACGGTAAAAGTTAAATTATTTAACTTAGAGTTAAATCTAATTGATAAGGTTAAAATAATACCCTAAACTTGTCTAAATCCTATTGGTTGATAGGATTTAGACCCATCCCCACTTTAGCTTCGAAATAAGACCCTTTGGAACCATTATAAACCGATTTTGTCTTTAATATAAAATAATATTTTGAGATATTCCTAAGGTGCCCCTCTCCTCCCTTATAAAAGGACACCTCCTCCCCCTCCTCCTCACACCAATTTGAGCACTCAATCTCGGCCAACCCCTGCCAAAATCTCTTCTCCACTTCCCTAGAAACATCCTAGAGTTTCTGGTCTTACTCAAAGACCAATTTTAGTTCCCTAAGAGGAGGTCTCCAAAAGGCGCTTCAAAGAAGAGGTAATTACCGTTACCAATTCTTTCATCTTTATTTCTTCTTCCACTTCTTCTTCTTAGGCTGTTTCATTATGAAGTAATAACATCAGTATCACTCATATACTGATATGTTATTATAAGTATAAAACAACCCTATTTCACCATCTATCCATCCTACGGAAAAAGAAATCACCGCGCGTGCGTACGTACGGAATACCGTCTCCACGCCGTGGTGTAATCTATTTTCCACCACCACTTTACATGGATGGGTATAATGGTGTAAAGAATAACTATACATAGTTATTACAACATCATATTGATTCTGATATATTGTATAATACACTCCAATTCAATTCAATATTTATAGAAATGATATCATCGCTCGTGCGTACGTACGGAATACCGTCTCCACGACGCGATGAGATTCATTCTCCATGTTAACCATTTAAGAATGATTATAATGTATATATAAGAAATAATAATGAAATATATGACAGTATAAAGCTACTGGATTTATGTATATATATACATATGTATGTCATCTACTTACTTCCATTTCAAGACAATAAGGAAAGGAAAACAGCGTTCATGCGTACGTACGGACTACCATCTCCATGAACGATGTTTTTCATTTTATTTATCTACCTATTATATATATATATATACTGAATATATATGATATATAAATCATATTTTATATTCTGGAAGTAAGTAAATCATGATACAAGTAATAATGATGTCAAGAACAACAAGTCAAAACACCTACGATAAATGAAACGATTTTACCCAAAACGCTTCTTTAACATGGAATTTACAAAAGAACGGGTAATATAATGTCATAAGTGAACCATATATGATATCATAACAATGAATATGATTCTGTAATAAGTCAATAACATGATTTAAATCATTATACAGGAGGTTCGGACACTTACAAAGCAAGTCGGACCTAAGGTAAGGGAAATATCACAATCTCATTTTTATCCGAGATTGTTTATTCGTAAGTATTTACTGGGGTGTATTTTATCATCCACATCCATGTTCCCTCAATATGTAATATTATTTCCATCCACCTACAATTTTTTAAATCCAATTTTACCCTTCTATGAGTTTTTAGTAAAGGATATGAAAGGAATCTTTTTTTCGTTTTTCGTACGAGGTACTTTTTGACTTTTCCGACAAAAGTACGAAGAATGTTTTTTTAACTTATACGGCACGAATGGATTTCTACTTTTTATAAAGCCTTATTTTCATGAAGCTTCCTCTAAAAGATTTCATGACTATTTTCAATAAAATCTCTTTCTTTTAAAATTGCATGATGTTCTGTGAAAAGAAATTGATTTTGAAGAAGAAAGGATATTTTCCTCAAGAATTCAATTCAAGTGTTTTATCAAAATTATTTTCCATCTAAGATAATAAAGGGTTCTGTTTCTATCCATATTTTTACATTGATTTGACTATGTTGTGATGGAATTATGTTTATGAATTCCTTTATCTTATATGAATGGTTTTATGATGTCATGTTGTTTAAGAATCCCATTTTTATTACATGGGTTATGCAATGATGTATGATTTATGATTTTGTGGCACACATAAGAATGGTATCATTATGAGATGGGTTGGACCTATATCTCCCTCCAATGCATTGGGTAAAGATTTTATATCTCATGAGATAGACATGGCTGGAATGGTAGGTTATACCAGTTCAGTGAAACAGGACTGAAACGAGGATTACTCGATTCAGAAAGGGACTTTGTCCACTAAGATAGTCTTGGCAATGAGTCTTGACTAACAAGAAATGATTCTCTATGATTATGTGTGTATGCCACAATGAGTAATGTTTTAAGTTATGATTTCATTTCACTACTATGATTTATCCCATGTTATGAAATTATGCTCTCTTTTGCAGGTTAAGACTTACAAAAATGTTATGTTCTTATGAAAATTATGTGATTGATATTTCTTTTGTTTACCCTTACTGAGCATTTGAGCTCACCCTTTTATGTTTCCTTTTCCCCAGGATATAAAGAAAGGTTTTAGGTAGAAAAAAAAGAAGATCTTTATGGGAGATATTGAAGATCTTTCACCACGATTAGAAGATTATACTCCGAGTTTCCAAAGACACTAAACTATTACGGTCCTTGTGTGTGTGTGTTTGTTATGTACTAAGTATTCCGCAAATGTAATGTAATGTCCATGTACGTCAAGATACGGGTCTCTACAACCTAGGGGAATGTAATTCATAGTCAGGAAAAAGAGTTCTCAAATATTCAAAGCTTTTCCAAAAAAATTGTAAGAAATGCTATGAATATCTGAAAGTATTCTATAATAAGATTGTGAAATACGAAAGTGGGTAATGCTCAATGCACAAGAGAAATGCATGAATCAATATTTTCCTTGAGATTGGAGTCCCTTACACAGACATGACTCATATGTAAAATGGGTATATTTCTAGTTTCCTTGGTGTGACATCTAATGAGAGGACCCCAGATGAAGACTCCCACATTTATTTTTAATTACATGTGGAAGAGAGATAAAAATTTATCCCATGGATGGGACATTTATATAGGGCCTAGATTTCCCAACGTATCTCAATGGTATGAGAATAAATCCATACTTATTTTTTTGGGTGCTTTTCATTTTACTTTCATGTCACAAGGATATTATGTTGTACATTTTAGGGTCATGCAACGAGGAAATGTAGTGATCCTAATGTGAAAAAGGAATATTGCGGATGGACAAGGGAATTAATCCCTGGTGTCACTACATATCTCATGTGGGTGATAATGAATCTATAAATAGTTCTTTGAACATTCCCTATGCAGGTTTGATTTATACAAAGAGAATAATGGGGGGTTCTTTATAATGGTTGGGTCTAAGATTGGAGATAGAGGCTTCTCTAAGTTTCTCATATGGATGAGAATCAATCCAAACGTAGTTTATGAAATTATAATTTCCCACTATAATTGAATTTGATTTGGGATATGGGGGATTTTAAACCATTCTAAAAGAATAATTGTTAAACATAAGCCATGTAATGGTATGAATATAAAACCATGTATCTTGAAAGAGAACTATTTATACATTTAGTTCATATAAAAGAGGAAGAAAGGGAAATAAATTTGGTTGTTGTTGTTTTTGGGTCCAAGATTGAAGATCTACGTGTCTCTACGTACCCTGTTGAAAATGTTAATAAAGCTGTATGAAGTTCTTGAAATCAGTTCTCTATCTTGATCTGATTCATACATAGGGAGAAATAAAACCCATGCGCCACTAAGGACTATCAATGATGCCAATGATTCTTACACATGGAATCTATTAACATAAAATAAAGAAGACCTTAACTGTGTAGTTTAATATAATATAGTGAGGACAAATTTTGTCCTGTGGTTTAATGTTGTGGGACAAGTACAAAGATACTACAAATTTTAATGCCGTGCAACATGGAATAGTATAGTTCTTATGGAGTTTAATGGCTCGAAACTATGACATTGTGTTGTGCAGTTTAGAGTCATGCAATACATAAAAATATCACGAAATTACACAATGTACTTATTCATGAATATTGAATTGGTTGGAGTTGTAATAAGTTATCTATAGATTTATATTAGGTAATAATCTTATTTTGGTAGACCTTTTAGAAAGAGTTAGGTCCTTCTCACATTGGCTCATGTTTTGGAGGCTTCTTTCCTGGTATCATTGGAGTCCTGAGGACCCATACCAATTATCCTTGATGAAATGAGCAGAGGTGAACATTACTGTTAATATATTTTTCTATTTTGTTCAAATATAATTCTTAATTATGAAAAGTATACAATATCTTTTCTTCTAATTATTCCAAATCATCAAATCATTTCTGAGACTATTCATCTATAGACAACTTATCACAGATTGCAACTTGGAGTGAAGGCAGTTGATTTTCAATTGGAAAAAATGGGTTTTGTTTCTTACATCAATATATATGGTGTTTCATGAGTGGTAGTATGGGTTGTAGTCCAATAATCCCATAAAGCATGAAAAATTTTATCAGGATAAGATTTCTCATCTTTATCTACCATTTTCTAGAGTATGTTTGATAGGGTGTTATTGAAATCCTCTATCTTTCCATTTTCTTCTACATGATAGCGAGATGAATGGTTGGATATGATATTTTTCTCATGATATAACTTCTTTACATCAAAAAAAACATATATTGGTGTCATTATCTATCAATATTGAACGAGGGACCCCTAATATGGTAATGATATTAGCATTGACAAAGCTAATAATAATTTTTTATCCAACTTCTTTGAGAGTTATTTTCTCAGCCAATTTGGAGAAGAAATCAGTAGCAATAATTATATACTTGAACTACATAGCTGTTTCTAGAGGAAAAGGTTATAATACATCCATTCCCCGTATTGAAAATGGCTAGGAGTATTTAGTTGTATGTAGCAACTCTGGGGGTTGATGAATGAAGTTGACATGCACTTGGAAAGGGTAAAATGTCATGGTAAAATCAGTTCAATCCTATATCATTGAAGGACAGAAGTATCTAAGAGATTATATTCGATCAAAATGAATATGACCAGACTAGTGAGAACTACAAGATATTTTCTGTAATTCTTTCATGAAAGTTGATGTTTCTTCTCCATCAATGCATATGAAGAGGACTCCATCGAAGCCCCATTTGTATAGGATCTTCTGGTAATCTAGACTATCATAAAGGGTGAAATTAGACAACTGTCGTTGGATTTGATTTTTTCATCTCTATATGGTGGAAGTGATTTATTTTAATGGAAGTCCATGATGAGTGTCATACATCATGTGGTATGGCCATACAACTTGGAAATGTGACTAATTTCATTACATTCCATCATTATAGATTGATCAAAAGGTGAAACCACATGATGATATGCAATACTGATGATTGACTCACCCCGATTTGGATCTCCTAGGGATGTGGTGGCATTAGCTAGTGCATCATCTTGGGAATTTTTTCATCACAGAAAATAAGAAAATGTTTGCACTGATGGAAATTCATCCATAAACCCCCTGACGTAATCACACAAAGGGATTAACTCTTCTTTTCTGATATCATAATCCCCATTAATCTGTTTGATTACCAACTCTGAATCAACATTCACTTTCATATGGTTTTCTTGTACCTAGAGCACCCACTCTAGGAATGTAATGAGAGAATGATATTCTGCCTCAATGTGGGTACCTCCTTCTGAAAACATGAAGGAATATAGCAACACTTCCTTTTTGGGCGAGATAAGTAAAATTCCTAACCCAAATTTTTAGAGTTTGGGGTTTTCCATTCTCCTTCCCGTTGGACTTATGGAAGCACCATCAAAGAAAATTTCACATATTTGGGGATTATATTGAATAAAGATTAATTCTTAAAAAAATATCATTATTCAATAGTGTGCCTTATATAAATGGATGATCTTCAAGGAAATCTTCCAAGTCTTGTCCTTTTATTGCGTTTTGAGGCACAAACTGGATATTGAAGTGTTGAAAAATAACTTCCCATAATTCCAAATGTCCTGTTGGAAAAGGAATACTACGGATAAATTTTATTTGGTTATTATGAGATACGAAGTGTGCATCATGATGTAGCAGGTAGTGCATCAATTTTTTAACTGCAAAGATTTATTCTAGACATCACTTCTCGATACTTGAATATCAGGTATCTATGTCAAGAATTGTTCTATAGAGATAGTAAAGCCTATTTCGATTTCTAGATTCATTATTTTGGGCAAGGAAGGCACCCAATTATTTCACAAAATATTTCACAAAGAGAATAAGTGGAATTACTTCCACATATGGCATTAATACCTATGGAAGCAAGAGATATTTCTTGAGGGTATAAAATTCCAATCATCAGTATTAAGTCTACTGATTTGTGACTCCCTTCCTCATGAATCTGGTGAAGTGTAAACATTTTCCTACCAAATTGGTGATAAAGAGCCGAATATAGGCAAGGTGGCATTGAAATCCTCTTAATTATTGTAAATTTTTTTCAGGTAGAATTCCATTGATTTTTTTTTCTTCATAGCGTCAACTTCGATTCCATGGTGGGATACAAAGAAGATAAGGAATGTTCCTGAGGATACTCTAAAAATGCACTTCAAT
This sequence comes from Viscum album, assembly GCA_963277665.1. NCBI lineage: Eukaryota > Viridiplantae > Streptophyta > Magnoliopsida > Santalales > Viscaceae > Viscum > Viscum album. The sequence goes on from OY728164.1 coordinate 94,479,788, forward strand.
GGATTAACCTTCAAATTATGTTGTTGAAATTTATAGAATACTGTATCATAAGTAGTCAGTTGATCATAATGTTTTTTGTATTTAACTACCATATCCTCTACATAAAATAAGAAAAATTTTCCTAAGAAGGGATAGAATATATGGTGCATGGCGTGTTGATATGTCTCACCTATATTATGTGAGCCAAAGAGCATTTCCCGACAGAAAAATAGACCTTGAGGGGCTATGAAGGCTATAGACACCTTATCCTCCTGGTAAATTTGGATTTTATTGTACCTAGAGTATCCATCTATGAGGGAGAGTTCGTAGTATTCAGTTATTTCATCAATTAAAAGTAATGTGATTAGATCTAAAAAGTAATCATTGGAACATTGTTGGTTTAGATCATCGAAATCAATTCAAAATCATATTTACCAATTCTTCTTTTCCATTGGGACAATTTTGGCCAGCCATTCGGGATATTTCACATCCCTCATAGAGTTATCCTTGATATGTTTTTAAAATTCATATTCAATTTTAGAGGCATGAGTTAGGTGTGTTCAAATTACTTCCTTCTTGAATCCTCAATGATATTATGGAAAACCCAAGTGATGGCTGGCTAAATCATGATTATGGAATGGAATTTTGGTACAGTTCCAACAAAATATATCCTGATGTTTCTTTTGAAATGAAATATACATATTCTGATCTTCAGAATCCATGTCCCCACTTAATAGAGTGGGGCGTTGATCATCTTTTGTAAACAGATTTATTTTTATGAGCTCATCCATAATGGTGGAGACACCTTCCTCAAATGTTGGAGGAGAACCCTCAGATCTTCTTCTTCTACTTCCTAACATGTGACTTATTCCGTTTATTCTTTCATAGAAGGTGATGATGAAAAACCTTCAAAGCTAGTGGAGGAGTCAGTATTTGAACATCTTGAATAAGACGCAATCTTTTCTGACTTTAATGATGTTGAAGGGTCTTCCTAGAGCATTGAAGAGGTGATTATGTGTTAGGAATCAACATCATTGTCTTCCCCTAGTCTTTTTAAAACTTTTTCTATAGTGATTGAGGATTCAAATTCATTATTAATTTTGAGGGATGAAATTAATAAAACTCTATTTAAGCTTTCACCACTTATAGGTAAATCAACAATTTCTGTCATGTAGTCAGGCTCGATTTCCGCAATTGACATTATGGATGTCATTGGATGAGTGCTTGGATTTGGGTCTATATTTTAAATTTTATTGATATGTAACACATAATATGTACTTAGATATTTTTAATGGGTTATCTAGGATCATTTCTAGGCCATTCAGAGCAATCATTCTGGTTATCTTTTTTTCATGAACCTCATTCCCTTTGTGTGATAGAATTATACCTCAATATACTGAGATTAGCACATTTTGAATGGAGCTTTTTCACCATATAATGTCCCAATTTGACCACTGACGTGGTACATGAGAAATTGGTTGTATGAGGAAGGAATGACCCCATGTTGATGTAGCCAAGGCCTTCGAAGAATAATTTTGAATGGTGTATCATCATAAATGAACATTAACTCCGAATTAGATACAAGATCCACAAACAGAGTTCTGAGTGTAATATCACCTAATTTTTTATGTTCATTCGTTTCATAACCATGAATCATCAATGTTTATGGAGATAAGTTATATTCAGTGAGGACCAATGAATGAAGTGTACATATGAGAATGAGGTTGACTCATGAGCCTTTATGAGTAAATTCTCATTATATGTCTGCATCATTAATCCTTCCAGATAGATACAAGGTCCTGATGTGTCCATGTGCAACATTAACCTCATCTTTATCCATAAAAGATATGACTGCATGACATTCTGTATGATCATTCTCTATATGGTAAACCACAGCAGCAGCAACATCGGTATCAAAATCTTAAGGATAGAAAAATCTTCAATAAGTGCTTCTCGAATATCTTTTGATAGATTCTTGGAATACATAATTTAAAACATCGCCAGTACATGGGATAACTATTTCCAAACATCATAGTTTTGGTTCATAGGTTTTCATTTTCTAGCATGGAGATGCATTTTTTAGGTGTCTTGGAAGTTGATGCTACTGATGTAGATGTACCCTATGTCAGGGGACAAACATCTGCTTTTGGTAGATTATATTGACTTGGTCTATCTACATTCTATGATATTGATGGTGTAACCCCTAATCGGTTATTTAAGATAATTATGTTAGACAGATCATGTCATGTGTGGGGGAATTTATTTTTTCTTGTTGAGCCTGCTGAAGATCTCTCCAACATGTTTCCATCGCATATACGGTTTGAGCAGGGGTAGAGTTAAAATCATGGTTTCCAGAATATCCACATCTTCCTCTATATCCTTGACCTTGGATTATTCCTCTAGTTCTCCATTTATTTATAGGAAATTAATGCTCATAATATCTATAATAATCACTTTCATAGCTATATGTTAAGTGGATAACATTAATGGAACCAAAGATCAATTATTCATCTGATGACGATTCTGCATGACAGGTCAATTCATGTTGTTCCATTTGGCAGGGTAGTGCTTGTGCTTTTGTAACAGATGGGATGATATCTTCTGAAGTCAGGGATAACATTGGACTTGATATGAGCTCATCCTCTTCTTACTTATCTTTATCTTTTTTATCATGTTTCTTCTTTGAGGATTGACCTTTTGAGGACTGATCTTTTGCTGATGATGGATTTTCTGGGGAGTAATTAGAGGAAGACACAACAGTTTTTTCTAATGTGTTCATATAATCATGTGAGTTTGAGTGTTCATTTTCATGTTCATCTAATCATCATACTTTTTCAGATATTTTAATTTGACCTCATACCATTCAACTTCTTTCTCTGGATCAGTAGCATTAATAAATTATACTTGAGCTGATAAACTTTTCATTTTCAGTTGTCCAAAGACTACCATTTTTTGTAGGAGGTATTTGAAAACCAAATACTCTTAAATACAATTACCCAAGATTTGGTGAAAGGGAAAATAATTTGGTATATGGTCATCTCCTTATTTTTTTGGTATATTTGGCCTTAGTAATTGAATCAAATTGTTTTCCAAATCTGAAATGAATTAACTAAGATCCTGTTCATTTCAAAAATAATATAATCTGTTCTTTAACTCCTAAAATTTCATCTTCCTTTTATCTTTTTGATCATATTTATGAGGTGGTCATTTCTACTGATGCTCAAAAGGTGGAGCCCTTCGGTATGATGAATGTTTTGATGTAGAAGCGGGCACAGGTGCTGGTTTGAGTTTGAATATAGAAGATTATACTTTTCTTGTTATCCTTCCCAGAGTTAATGGAATTATATGAGATTTATCATTAGTTTCTACAATGGATTCCTTTACTTGTTGAAATATTGAATCATAGCCTTGAAACCCTCCTATTTATCTCATAGGTATTAGTGGTGTACATAACTCATCACATGGATTTTCCACACAAATTTGTAGCAAATATTATTAATGGAGTGGTAGATTTACAGAATATGCTAATCCTTTCCATAAATCAATAAATTCTGAAAATCTTTCATTATATATCATTTTTTGCAATTTATAATATTAAAAAGTATTTTTGTTGGCAATGTTGAGCTAAATTGGAGAAGGAATTTCATACAGAGGTCTTCCCATCCAGTAATTGATCGAGACTGTAAACTTTTATACCATATAAAATCTAGCCCCTATAATGATTACACAATGAATCTGAGCATTAATCAATCTTTTATTGAGGTGTCCCATCATGGGATCACAATGAGTAACAAAATGTGTTATGTTCTGCTCTGGATCCCCCTAACCATTAAGGATTGGAAATATACTATTCAAAAAATTTGGTACGGGAGGGATAGGATCCACCCATTTGGTATAAGATTTATATTCTAGCTATACTAGTGCATAATCTTATTCTATAGCTTCTAATTGAGTTTTTAATGCCTCAATTGTGATCACAAATATTTTGGGAAATATCTGGATGATCTGGGACCTATACAGGTATAGCAGTTGGAGTATGAACTTGCACGAGGACTAGAAATAGTACTAGTGGTATTGTTGCTATTGTTTTACTTGGATAAACCATGGGGACAATCCTATAAGGATGTGTTTGATCCTTCCCTGGTTGTGTACCAATGGAGTTAATTCATTATATGCATCAATAGTTGAAAAAAGTCATCTTTGATGAGGATTTCCTATAGGATGTGCAGACTGATGATCTTCATGGGGAGAATGAATAGCAGAAATTCTGTATTGAAGTAACTATGCTTTGAGTCTTTTCAAATCCTTCATCTCATCTTCTTGCTGAGAAAATATTTCTTCAAGTTAAATTGATTGACCTTGTCCAATGGAAAAGTGAGATGTGATCTAACCTTTTCCTTTCCCCTTGTTAGATGCCTTTATATGGGGGGAGTTACTTACCTGAAAGAATATCCAGATTCTGGGTAAGCCTATGACATTGGGTATGCACACCTCATTTATTTACATCTTTGTGTACTCATTTATGGATAAGAACCCCATTATTTACCTCCCTTGAACTAGACTCATTCTCTAGAGGATCTTCTCTAATAGAAATAATGACATTTACTGAAACATAATACATTGATGGATTTCTGTAAGTATATTTATAAGATCATCTCTTTTTGTATCTTCCATGATACTATGTTCTGTTATACACTAAATTACTAAGGAATATTTGACAAATAGTAATTTGAAGGTAATCCTTGGATAGTTCATTTTTTTCATTCACATTGTGGCTTCTTCCCCAATCGGGAGAAAATTTACTTCCATTGAGAAGGGTATTGTAAATGTTGAAATAATTTCATCTCTACAGGATGAGGATGTTCATGTTCTTCTTCCTCAAACCATTGAACATTGTTTTTTAAATTCCATGGTTGAGTTAAATAATCACATAGCCCTGTAGGATGGGGTAGATCATGGACTGCTATTGCTGAGATTCACGTAGTTCCCTTATGATTTTGTGTATTTTGGCTTGAGCAATGGCTTGGTGTATAATCTAACAACCTCTTAATTCACCTATTTCAGAAGAACACTATTATATTTCAGACATTTCCACTATCTGGTGGCTTACTTATTCTAAATGGGAGGCCTATTTAATTTTTTCATATGCTTGATGCAAAAGTATCTTAACAACTTGTTCTCTTTGGGACTGACTCTTATGAGATCTAGTTGAGGCTTATTCTTGAGTGTATCTTTTATTACACAAAAAATTTAATGGTTGTAGCTAGAAATTAGAAATAAAATATCATGTGACCACTTTTGGGGGGAATTTTTGATTTTGGAGCACAGTGAAATTCAATGCTCTGTGTGCCTCACTCCATGATATGAACACCATATGGGTATTAGAAATTAACTGTGTAGCCTATTTCATGCATCGAGGAATGCACACTGAAGGGTTCCCTTCTGCTTCTCAAAAATTGGATGTAAATAAACTAAAATGTATTCCATGTTAATTTGAAATTATAACCCTTCTATTACATTTACATTAAGTTGATATTCATCATATGTTAATACTTTGGCTTTGAGATGATGAAGAGTTTACCAAATGTAGATGTGGATATCATGAAAGTAATCTTCTGCCATCAATTCTAGAATTTTGTATTGAGAGGTTTCCCAATTCCATAACATTAATGGTATTTAACCTTTACACAATTCGTTTCTCACATTCAAAACATCTTTATCATCTTTTTCTGGAGGATTCTCAACTTGGTCTGACCAGAGTTGACACTTCTCGATTGTTTTATTACTAACAATGGAATCAATTTCTTTTTTACTCTACTATATTAGAAGAAAAATGACCCAAGGGATGTCCATAGAATGGTAATCACCTTAGGATGTCTTCTGGTTGATAAATTATTTCACCTCTTTATCATAAGGCTTCAGACATGACTGGCGTTAAGTTGGAAAGTGCCTCGAGATAAGAGGGATTTCTCATTACTATATAATCAATTAAAGAATTATCTTGACAATGCAAAAAACTACTTATAAGTAATGAAAGTCATTAGTTTATGAATACATACAAAACAAAAAAATCATACATTTCAACCATAAGAAAAATTCTCTTTAACACACCTCATGAAATCCAATGATTTATGAATAAAAAATGAAATAATAAATCATAAAGGTAACTTGTGGTATCCATAACTTATTTACATTGTATCATTAATAGATATGTAGAGACTTACATTTGTAATACCCAACAAAATACATTCTATAATTCTCTTAGGAGAAACATTAATATTTACCTCCATTACGTTACCCAGTGCATTGGAGAGCTATATTGGGCTCACCTTCCCAAGATTTATCACAGAACCACCTATATTTGGTTTGTCACATAACAACCTGTCAAGTTTCCAAGTACCATTTAATAACCATAAAACTTAAAATATTAAAATTATAAACATTTCACTCATGAATCACAGTAAATCAATTCAGTATATGGAAATATTCCATCCATTTTCAAAAACAGTTAACAATGAAATTTTTGAATCAAAGTGTCCAACACCACTTTGAAGATTTTAAAGGAATTAACATTTTAAAAACAAAAAAGTGAATATAAATAAATCCAAAAATTAATTTTTATAACATGGAATTTAATCTGAAATATTTAGAAGAATAAATCCTTAATTTATTTAAAACAATGTTTTAGTTAAATATTTCCCTAGCTCTGGAAAAAATACTTAAAAAAATAATTACAGAATAACATTAAACAAAGCTCATAATATCAGGAGAATAAAAAAATTCTAGATATAATATGTCAAAGGGTAGTATATATAACATATAAAGTTAATTGGTGTATAACAAAAAATATATTTCAATGGAATGTAAATTGAGACAAAATCCCTTACAAAGATCATATACTTATATTAATGATAAACCAATGACATAATTATGCGAGACAAATATAAATAAACCCAATATAATTTGACATTAAGAGTAAACCAATTAAAGTTAATTACCACATATTCTTGAAAAAAACCCATTAACTGGGATATTTAACTCAATGAATGGAGATTTAGCTATGATTTCCATAAAAAAGTTCTTATAAATGATGAAAATTTTTATCAATGGGGTGATTATGTGTAGGAAAATTATATCCACAAAAAGGAAGTGGAAATTAAAACATAAATAAATAAATAGGAATTACAAACATAATCATGAAATAATATAATCAACTAAGTATGTGTAAATTTCAACGAGTACAAATTGAGTATAGAAATTTCCATAAGAAAATTTGGTAGCCTAAGGGCACTACTTAAAAATTAATAAAATGAGATGGTGAGAGAGAAAAGGGAATCTCATCAATTGGAAATAAAATTTACTACAATAAGGATATATAAGAACATATCCCAACATAATAAAATGTAAATTAATATACATAAACTAACAGAAGTCCTTGACTAAAATACAATGGTGTAAGGTTCCCTTACCTTGAGTCTGAATTGTCTCGTATGTTCCCTATTATTCATGAATAATAATCTAAAGTTAATTTATACTTTGTTCAGAAACTTTTTGAAGTTTATTTTTCCCATTATATCTATTATTACAATGTTATCAACATTACGTAATTATTTAAGTTAATTTCTCTCTTTTTGTCGATATTCGGTACTTGAGCCAAAAATGAACTTGTTATAATTACAAATTGTCCATATGGTATAAATTCAATTATCTCCAAAATTATATTAATGATTTAAATATCATATATATATAGTATATTTGTATTTATATCCTATATATATGTATTTAATGTAGTCCATAACATTTAGAGATAAGAAATGAAATTCATTATTCATGGAGATGGTAAGCCGTACGTACGCATAATCACTACTTTCATTTATTTTTCATATTTAATGGATTGAAATCTAAATAACACATTAGTATATTTTAATTAAAGTCTAATATCCTATGATATATACATTACATAAGCGGATTAACATTATCTTTTATACATTCTATGTAGGGTATAAATGAGTCATATCACTATGAGGGGGCTGTAGTCCGCACTTCCTCAAATGGAATTATCATATTTAGACATTGTGGATAGCATGATGGTATATTGTGAATAAAAATACAGAAGAATAGAGATATTATAAATAAAATATATATATCTTATATAAATACATTTCCATCATAATGTACACCATGAGAGATGGTAGTGGACAATCGAACAATCGTCATTTAATGAGGCAGTAGTTCGTCATATACAGCAACAGTGTGTTCATATCCATTAGAATGTGGTGTGTGTAAGTATAGTTTGAATACTTCTTATAAAAAACATTATAGTATATTGAGGATACTATGGATGTTTTTTAATCAGAGAATAATAATAGAATAAGGAGTGGATGAGTAAAATGATAGAAAGGTACATTAAGGAATACACTACCTCTTAAAACGTGTAACTCACTTTGATTTGAGCCAAAAAGATTTATTTAATTCCATTATTCTAAATTTAAGGATTCTAGAAGGAATATAGTGATGTTGGAAGATTATTTGGGCATAATTTTTAAGAAACATGTGGTTTTGGTGGTGTGATAATATTGGTAGGGGTGATTCCCTTTTATTAGAGAGAGGAGGGGAACTTTAGGAAGGTATTGAAATATTATTTTATTATAAATTTATTTTCAATTTCAAATGGTTCCAAAATAATTTTTTTCAATTATAATATGATTTTTTGTCGAAAAAATTCTCAACCAATAGGGTTTAGACAGGTCTAGGTAACGAATTAAAATTTAGCATTTAGCTTTAACCCTTAGATAACTAATTTGACAATTACCATGTCTTCTTCTATATTCATACTATATGGTTAATATAGTTAATATAAAATTCCAATCGAACAAAAATTTATTCATTAATGACATGTTCAATATTATATAAGTCATTTTATTGTATAATAGATTTTTATTACTATTATATCATTTAATAAAATAGTATTTGCTTTAAAAACTCATTTATGTCAAATTTTATACTATTCATATCATGACTTTCTTAAAAACCCATAAAAACATTATTATTTTGAAAAAATCACAATTAGATTAAATATAAAACATCATAGACATCCATAAAATCCACGTATTGCATAAAAAGATTTAAAATAATTCATTATAATATTAATATTCTCATTGTTTAAATCATTAATTAATAAAGTAATCACTACAGCATCATAGTGTCAAATATATATTTATTTATTTGATGTCAAAAAATTGTAAATAAAATACCATCATTTAAGAAATATTTTTTAATTTATAATTACTACTTATATTTTATGAGATAACTTATTACACCATTTAAAAATTATTTTAATAAAACATACATGTTTATGTTACATTTTTCATTACATTATGTTAATTCTTATAAAATGTCATTTTCACATAAAAGTGGATCCTTAGGGTCCCAAAATTTTCCCAAGTACTCCCATGGTAAGAAATATCACATAAAATAGTATCAATACATGTGTCAGTGTAGTTTCATATTGTTATAATATTATTTTCTGTCCTTATTTACCAGATTTACCCTTTAACCATTGTAAATAAAATAATTACTGAAGTTAGTATTCATAATGTCCAAAAATAAAAGGTACCCATTTACACAATTTTAAAATTATTATTAAAAATATTGAGTACATTTTTCCATGTTTAATACACATAAGTTACAGTTATTAATTTAATATGAATTTCCATTGTCAAAACTGGAAAACGGGTTTTTAAAAAGTAATAACTATCAAAAGATTGACATGTGTTTATGTCCAATTAAAATGTGAATTTACTTCCAAATACCATAATAGGAATAAATGATAAGTATATAATCCAATTAATCTTTAAAACTCATTAATATTTTAATCCAACTATATAAATAAATTATATGAAATGACATCTTTGACTTAAAATGCGGTATTTTTTACTATTCATTAAAATATTGAACATTATGAGAAAATTACCAGAAATTTATCCAAAGTAAATATGGATGTCCCAGTTCTATTAAATAAGTCTATTTTTTCATATAGAATATATAAAAGTGACAAAATCTTGATTTAAAAGGTTTTCTCCATCAAAATGTGGTAAACCGACCTTTTTAAAAATATTAAAGTATTTCATGCCTAAAATCGGATTTGTTCTTATTATAAGCCTTTAAAAATATCAAAAAAAATTAAATACATTTAATAAACATGTATAATAATATTTTAGTAAGATATAATCATTCTATCCAATACAACATCTACGAATTAACTACCATTTAAAATATTGATATTATTATTTGATTTTTTGGTATAACTCAATGTTGTGTGCAATGTAAGATTTCAAAAAACACGTTGTGGTGTGTTGAGTACACTATCGGAAAAATTTTACTATTTAATATAAAATTAATAGGTTATTTATAATTATTTTTATATATTAAAATTTTTTATTCTATAAATACATTGGTCATTAAATCCTTCCCCCCTTTTTCAAATTTCATCCTCATAATTTTAAAATTATATTTGGAAACTACATTGAAAGTCTCTCATCGAGAATAGAGTCAATAAAAATATCATTTTTAAAATAATGAATGAGAAGTAAAAAAGGTTACCCAAGATAACCCACACTATGATTCCATGTAGAAAAACATGTATATGGAAGAGAAAAAAAGTTTCAAGTTCGGATGGAGAGTGATAGGAAACATGATTAGAAGAAAGTTAACTACCAGAGAACCATAAACTTGTGATTTCTTAAACAGAATTGGATTGCCCAGTAAGAAAAGTGAATGGAAAATATTTTTTTTTCTGCTCATTTTCAAAATTTTGGTGAATTTATTTATGTGATTGAATAAGAACATGAAGAAATATACTTACATATCATCAAGAGTTTCATCGTTTAATAAATATATACAAAAAACTCATCTTTTCTCCAACTATGCATTTTAAAGATGACATGGTCACATCTAAAGCCCTAAAATAAACTTCTATAGAATCACATAATCCAAACAATATGTACTATATATTTCCCTTGTCATTAGATATTAACAAAAACCAAAAAATTTAGTATAATATAATATAATCCTAAAAAAGGATAATCCTTTGTAGAATGAAATACTACTCTTGAATTCAGAAATTCAAAAAAAAACAAATCCAAATGTTAAACAAATAACATTTAATAATAAATTGTCCTTATAATTAATCAAAATAATCCAAACTAAGTTTTAAGCCCAAAATTCAGAAGCATTCGATCACCTAGTCACCAAAAAAAATCTTAACATTTATCTCCAAATAACATCGCCTACTCATAATGTCTCATATGAAAAAGCAATTAACCTAATCAAATATTCTCAATGTTAGGTTAATCATTTCCATAAATAACCAAAATCTCTATAAGTCCACAAAAAAACATAGATTCTTCTAAAATAAAATCCCACCATTTCTACTCAAAAAAAATATGATAGTATAACATTTTCTTTAAGCACATATTGTTCTCAAAAGAGATAACATCTTTGAAAATAACATGTGTCACTTAATCACAAAATAATTTTACTATACTATGGATTTCCATTTCATAAAACATGAGTTTCAAAAATCAACTTACTCTTGACCAATAAAGTTATTTAACTAAAAATAATAAGTCGTACTAACCAGGGACTTCACATAGTCCAGTGGAATGTGATAAATCATGGTCGCATGTAGGTTGTGGGTTTGATTCTTGCGGCTTTTTTCGACGAGATAGGTTGTCACATGGTCTTCCTTTTATCCTTTTTCAACAACTATATATTTTAATAACATTCCATTAAATGAGATAAATTCATAAAAAATGACCATAACATATTTTAACCTAAAATTATATCTCATACCTCACATTTGCATCCCAAAATGTAATAACCTTTAATTTCCCCGAATTCAGGGATCATATAAACCCTAATGGTTCTTTATAACAATATCCGCAAAAGAAAAGATAATCCATCTTCAATTAACATTTTTATATAACAATCATAAAGTTTAAAAATAATATAATCCTTCTAATATAATCCCATTAGTAATACATTTTAAGCATATCATCTTCCATAGATCCAACATAACTCTTCAATTTCTTAAATGTAGACATCTTAATCATTGACCATTATTTATGATCCTTAATATATATTATTCATCTAACTCTTTTATACTTATTTCCCAAAAACTAAATCATGCATAATGTCTTAAGATTCACTAATGTCAAAAAATGAACTAATAAATAGTCGATATCATTCATAGGACATTATTAGTTTCCTCATCTTCAATTGGAATGGTATTAGCTATTAGTAGACATATATTTGTATGGTCCTTCTGATCACATTCCCAAACCATCATCGTAGAACATCTATTAGTGTAATGAGCATGTACACCACATTTAAAACATTCAATTGATCCCTCAGAAATAACTTCTTTCCCATTCATGGAGTCAACTATATGCTTCCAGTTTGCATGGAAGGTTATTTCATTAGGACATTCATTACCACATCTATTACATCTTCCCATGACAATGAATCATTTTCCTTAGTGTTTCATTCCACATTCCTGACACATCAGTTTTTCAATATACTTACATTTATTATTATTTCCTCATATTCCATAGAGATTCTTTTCATTTATATATGAATCCTTAGAAAAATCACCAAGGTTCAAGTGGTCAATAAGGGCTCTAGATATATTTTTATTAATAACCAAAATATTTCACATTGCATCACCAATTTCATTTAGTTTCTTACTCATAAATCCATCACAGTTTCATTCAAATCCATTGTTACTTTGGTGACTGCTAGATCTATCAATTTACTAAAACCGAAAAGGTATGTGTGAGTATATTAGTAAAATCATCATATACAATCTTATGAGGTGGGTAAATAATAATATATACTAATTCATGTTAGTTTGAACTCATTCAATTTATCTAAAATAACTATGACACTTTCTAATATGACAACCACTATGGTTATATCAAACATGTCACTTTTGCTTAAATATAACCCTAACCTATAACATTATCTAAACTGACGTATGATACCAACTGTAAGGCCCCAAACATAAACAATACATAAACATTCGTTATGTCAAGAATTCAACATAGTGGATCTTTTCAGGTTTAGTGTTTTACAGAATTAGGCCATAACTCTAATATTACATCTCAAAAATTACAAAGTAGACACTTCTAATCTATCCAAATATTTTCACAATAATTAAACACCTAAAATAAAACAATAATTATTTCTTTGATATAAATATTACTGAATTTTTCTTTTCTCTTATCCTTTCTTATAACTTGTGAAAAACATTTAAAAAACATTGGATGAGCATAAAAATCTATTTAAGGGATATAAAATAAGGAAACAAAACAATAGTTCATGAATACATAAAAATCAAGGAAAGAATACTTTTTAATCATAAAACATAATATCTGTAACATACCTTATGAAATCATAAGATTTATGAATAACACGTAGAAATCATAAATCATAAAGGTTACATTTGGCATCCATAACATAATTACGTTGTATCTTTTACATCTACGTAGGGAGTTACATTTGGAATATCCATCACAGTATATTCCTTAATCTCTTAGGAGAAACATTAATGTTTACCTCCATCATGTTTCCCAATGAATTGTTTAAATATCTCAGGATTACACCCAAGGTTTATCATGAAACCACCGGTATTTGAATTATCACGTAATATCCCATCAAATTTACAAGTACCATTAAATAATCATAAAACATAAAAAATTGAAATTATCTAAATATCACTCATTAATGAAAATAAATCAATTTATGATTTTGAAATATTCCACCCATTTACAAAAACATTTAATAAGGATATTTTTGAATCAACGTGTCGTCTGCCACATTGAATATTTTAAAAGAATTATAATTTTAAAAACATTAATGTCCATATAAATAAATCCTAAAAACCATTTCAAAAATATGGACATTATATAGTAATATTTATAATAATAAATCTAGAAAACATTTAAAATAATTCATTAGTTTAATATTCCCTTACCACTTGAGAAAATACTTGAATAAAAATATTTAAACAATAAAATTAAAAAAAATCTTATAATATCATGATAATAAAGGGATTAGTGATATAACATATCAAATGGTTGTATATACACCATATAAAGTGAATTGGTGTATAAAAATGAAAAATTATCAATGGAATGTAAATTGAGACAAAATCCATTAAAAATATCATATCTTTAGAATAAGGATAAATCAATAACATAATTATGTGTGAAAAATATAAACACACCCAATATAAGTTTATATTAAGAGTATAACAATAATAGTTCATTAAAACATGTTCTTAGAAAAACAAAACTAATTACTTGGATATTTAAATCAATGAATGGAGATTGAGCTAAGATTTCCCTTACAGAGTTCATATGATTGATGTAAGAATTTATCAATGGGGAGATTATCTGTAGAAATAGTATATCCAAAAAAGCGATGTGGAAATTAAAACATACATAAATAAATAAGGATTCCACACATAATCATGTAATAATATAATTAATCATGTATTCATAAAATCCAAAGAGTGGAAATTGAGTTGAGAGATTTCCTTACAAACATTCGGCACCCTAACAACATCACATAAAAATTAATAAAATGATTTGATGAGAGAGAACATGGTATCTCACAACATGGACATAAAATTTATAGAAATAAAGATATATAAGAACATATACCTTGAAAAAAATGGAAAATAAAATACATAATATAAAATAAGTCTTTGACTAAGAGAGAAGGGTGAATGTTTCCCTTACCATGAATCTGAATTGTCTTGTATGTTCCTTGTTCTTCCTGAATAATAAACATATGTTAATTTATAATTGATTCAAGAATAATTTTAATTTTTATTATTGATTTTATATCACTTATTACCATGTTATAAATATTAAATAACTCTTTTAGTTTGTATCAGTCATTTTGTTGAAATTATTTACTTGAGTCAAAAATGAACATGTTATAACTAAAATTTGTCCATGTAGTCAAATGTCCATTATCTCAAGAATGATATTAATGATTTAAATGACATATATATCTTGTATATATGTATTTATATCCAATATATATATATATATATATTTATTTATAATAGTCCATAACATTTGAAGATAATAAATGAAATGCACCATTCATGGAGATGGTAAACTGTACGTATACATGAACACTACTTTCATTTCTGTTTGATATTTAGAGGAATAAAAATTAAATGATGAATAACTATATTATAATTTCAGAATAATATTTTTTTATATATATGTTACAAATTTTCATTAACTCCATCATTTATATGTTCCATGTATGGCATGAATGAGTCATATTATTTTGAGGGGGTGATAGTCCGCACTTCCTCAAATGAAATTATCATATTTACTCATTATTGAAAGCATAGGGTTTTGTTGTAAACAAAACTAAAGAATTGTGGAGACAGTATAAATATAATATATATCATATATAAATACAGTTCTATCATAATTTCCACCATGATAGGTGGTAGGAGAAAATCGAACAATCATTGTTTCGTGAGGTAGTAGTTCGTCGTACACATAAATAGTATGTTCGTATCTATTATATGGAGGTGTGTGTAAGTGTAGTTTGAATACTTCTCACAAAAACATTATATTATATTTATTATACTCGTTTTGTAATGTAATCAATGAGTAATTATATAATAGGGAGTGAAGAAGTAAAATAATGGAAAGGAACGTTAGAGAAGACGCTACCTCTTAAAACGTATAACTCCTTTGGATTTGAGCCAAAAGGATGTCCTGAATTGCCTTATTCCAAATGTAAGGCTTATAATAGGAAGAGAGGTATGTTTGGAGATTATTTGGGTATAGGTTGGACGTTCCAAGGGGCTGGAGAGGTGTGATTAAATGGATATGGGTGATGCCCTCTCATAAGATGGAGGAGGGGTACTTTAGGAAGGTATTGAAATATTATTTTATTATAAAATGATTTCCAGTTTCAAATGGGGCCAATGTCATTTATATCAAAGATAAGATGTTTTTGGGTAATAAAACTCTCATCCAAAACATTTTAGACAACTCTATGTCACAAATTTAACATTATCTTTTAGATTTAACCCTTAGTTAACTAATTTGATCCTTACCATGTCTTTTTTATATTTATACTATATAGTTAATATAGTTACTATAAAATGCCAATAGAACCTCAAGAAGTTCATTAATGAAATTTTCAACATTATCTAAGTCATATTACATAATCATAGATTATTTAGACTTTATATATGACTTAATAAAATAGTATTTTTTTTAAACCCATTTATGTCTATTTTTATAGTATTCATTTCATAACCTTTTTAAAAATAAATAAGAACATTATTCATTTGAAAAAAAATCATTAATTCAAATATAAAAAATCAGAATCATCAATAAAATTCATTTATTTTGTAATATGTGTGAAAATAAATTTATTTTAATATTTATATACTCTCTTTTTTCATTTATTAATTAGGTAATCAGAACACCATCATTGTTTCATAAATATATTTATTTATTTGATGTATAAACTTTATAAAAACAATACCATGATGTTGGAACTCATTTTATATTTCTAATTACTATTTATAGTCGAATATATCTCTTATATTACCCTATACAAAAATTGTTTTAATAAAATATTCACGCTTTTGTAACATTTTTCTTTACATTAATTCTTCTAAAATGTCATTTTCACATCCTTGTGGTTCCATGGGGTTCCAATATTGACCCAAGGATGACCGTGGTCATAAATTTCTCATCCAATTTGATTAGAACACATGTTACAGTAGTATTATATTATTATAATACTATTGTTTACCCTTATTTATCAAATTTACCCTTTAACCATGGTAAATAATATAATTATTAATGTTACTATTCATAATGTCCAATAATAAAATGTACACATTAAAACAATTTTAACCATCTATTTCGAAATAAGGAATCCATTTTTACAATTTCAAAAAATAGAAGTTGTAGTGATTAATTTTCGTTGCCAATTCCAAAAAGCGTGTTTTTAAGAAGTAAAAATTATCAAAAGATTGACATTTTTTTATGTCCAATTAAAATGTAAAATTACATCCAATGACAATCATTGGATTAATATATAAAAATATAATCCAAATTACACTTTAAAACCAATTAAAAATACAATCTTACTATGTAAAAAAAATCAATGAAAATGAAGTTTTGACTAAAATGCGGTATTTTTTGCTGTTCATTAAAAAATGAACTTTATTAGAAAATTACCATAAATTTATCCAAAGAAAATATTGATTTCCCAAATCTATTTAAGAATATTTTTTTCAAATAGAACATATAAAACTAACAAAAACTAGATTTAAAAGGTGTTCCTCATCAAAAGGTTATAAAAAAACCTTGAAAAAATATTAGAGTATTTCATGCCTAAAATCAGATTCATTATTTTTATTAGAGTATTTCATGCATAAAATCAGATTCATTATTAGAGTATATCATGCCTAAAATAAGATTCATTCCCTCCAATATAATGGCTAAGAGAAAACTACCATTTACAATATTAATATTATTATATTATTTTTCGGTATAACTCAATGTTGTGTGCAATGTTATAATTTAAAGAAACATGTCGTTACATATTCAGTAAGCTATCAAAAAATCATCATCATTAAAATGAAATGAATTAAATATTCATTAACATTAATATATATGAAAATGAATCGTTCTATAAATACATGTGTCGTCACACTATTGGGGAAATAACTTTCACAGCGAATGCCATTATAGGGATAATCACCATGGTGGATTGCTGTAATGGGATAAATAATCTACCTACTTGGTTTTCAGGCCACAAGGAGGGTTATTGTGGCTCTCATCTATAGATTGGATCTATAGATTGACTGAATTTTCATAAAGCAATCCTTTATGATGAAGCATACAATGGTCAACTATTGAATTACTACTACTACTCCCATAAATTGGTAATCAGAGAGTAGGATCTTCAGTTGAAACAAACAAATTTTTCCGAGCTTCAAGAAATCCAGCATTATGAGGAGACAGATCATAGATTGGAACCGGATTTTCCCACTGTGTTTAGAGAGACTTCTTCTTAGATTCTCTTTTACACGTAGTTAGGTCAACATGCTAGGAGAATTGGTTTTCATGGGTAGGTGTATGTGCCTTCCCTAGAGTGGTCATCATAATGGGATGAACATCTCCAATTGTAAAGGGTGTATGTTCATGATCTAGATGTCCGTATGATAGGGGGAGTATGCCCAAAAACCTGCTTGGACTGGAATGTAGGTGTGTATCTGGTCTGGGATGGCATTCCGATGAGTCATCCAAGGTGTGGGTAAAAAATTATGTGTCAGTTCCCCTGGTACTACTAAAGTTGATATTATGATATTCTCGGATACTTCCAAAATATGGGTAGGAATTTGTGTCTCCCCTTTCACCATTTCTAAAATATGTTTGGTTACTTCAGCAGCCAGAACGAGAATATTCGTCCATTTTGTATCTGTTGTAGGTGTATGTTACTACACTTTTCCTCCTTTTCCTGTCAGTTGATACTGAAAATATTCATGTATGGGGTAGAGAGTAAAGTAATCACTATATTTGTCATCAGATATTTCTGACTGACTTCTTTGGGTGTTACCAACACTAAAAGAAAACAGTGTTTTAGTAGCGAATTCCAATAATGTGGATAAATTTTTTTCGATCAAAAAATTAGATGTGGTTTTGTAAACCGCTATGAAAACCTGTAGTTAAATGTGTTTAAAATGTTTTTTTATAAATGTTTTAAAATTTCTTTCCAAAATTTTTCCTTTTTAACAGCATTTTTTTGAAAACCACATTGAAATTTTTGAAATTTTTTAAATTTTTTTATTATTTTTTTCTTTTTATTTATTATTTGCAATAAAATATAGTTTATTATTTATAATTTTAATTATTTATAATGTTTTAATTAATAAATATTTTAGTTATTAGTTAATAATATATTTCAATAGAAACTAATTCTTTAATAAATTGAATAACAGACTTGGTCCTCAAAAGGCCATAACTTCTGATCCGTGAGTCCATTTCTACTGCACAACCAGTCAAATAGAAGCTTATCAAATGAGTAAAAACAAGTGAGATTTAAATTATGTGATATTCGAAGGAAATATATATATTCAAATTTCAAAAGATGAAAATCGAACTCCAACTTTAAATAGCCATAACATTTAATCTAGGTGTGTTTGTTTGGGCTCTACCGAAAATCAAATCGAAGCATGCGATGAGCTCTCTACTGTTTTGGTCTGGTACATAATCATTAAGTGTTTTACCTCTTTTTATTCCGTTAGAAAGACCTAGACTGCCTCTAGAATTGTGGTTTTATTTGGATTCCCTCGTTTCTTAAAATTCCTATGGTTATAACATTCGATCGAGTTGTATGTTCGACTTTTACCACATATACTATCGAAGATCATTTCAGGATCTTCAATTTGACTGGTTGTGGCGCTAAAAATGGAGACTCATATAAAATTTTATGGTCATTTTAGTTTTTTAGGGTTTTAGAGGTTCTTTATGTTTTATGATATAATTAATAGATTAAATATTTATGTATTTATTTATTTGTAATTTATTTATTTATTTATTTATTTATTTATTTATTTGTTATTTATTTATTCAATATTTAATTTATTAATTTACTTATTTATTAGTATTATTTATTTATATACTATTTTTAATTTTATTTATTTATGTATCAATTTATTTGTTGATAGATTTATTTATTTATTTATTTATTTATTTATTTATTTTGATATTTAGTTATTATGTACACATAATTTATTAATACATTATTAATAACTTAAATAATTAATAATTTTTTATTTTTTATTAGTTCATTATTCATTTATTATTTATTTAGTTATTTTGTATTCATTATATACTAATTATTTATTATTTATTTATTTATTATTTTGTTATTTATGAAATTTTTAATACTGAATATCAAATATTATTTATTAATTATTAATAATTAATTAATAATAATTATTTATTTATTATTTATTTATTAATCTATTTTTTGGTGTATGTATGTATGTATTTATTATATAATATTTAGTATTTATTATTATTATTATTATTTATTAATTTGTTTGTTATTTAGTAAATGTTAATTTATTATTAGTTTTTTATTCGTTATTGGTTTTTTATTTTATTTATTTTTTGTTTTTTAAATATCCAATATTTATTAATTAATTTTTATTTATTTATTAAAAATTTCAAAAAAAATTTTAATTATTTATAAAGTTTTAAATATTTAATATTAAATATTGATTATTGATTTTTTATGGTAAATTAATAATTATTTTTTATTACAATTTATTAATTATTAATTATTATAATTTAATTATTAATTATTAATTATATACTATTTACTATTTTTTATTTATTATTTATTGTTTATTATTTATTATTTATTATTTATTATTTATTATTTATTATTTAATTAATTTTCTATTATTTATTAATATTTAATTTATTTGTTATTTATTTACCATATATTTAATAAGTTATAGTTATACATTACTTATATATATTATATGTTATATATTCTGTATTATATATTATATATTATATATTATATATTATATATTATATATTATATATTATATATTATATATTATATATTATATATTATATATTATATATTATATATTATATATTATATATTTCATGTTATATATTATATATTATATATTATATATTATATATTATATATTATATATTACATGTTATATATTATATATTATATATTATATATTAAATGTTATATATTATATATTATATATTATATGTTATATATTTTATATTATATATTATATATTATATATTATATATGATACATTACACATTATATATTATATATTATATATTATATATTACATATTACATATTATCTATTACATATTATATATTATATATTATATATTATATATTATATATTACATTTTATATATTACATATTATAAATTAGATATTATAAATTGTATATTGTTTATTGTATATTATGTAATATAAATTCTGTATTCGATATTAGATATTTTGTATTATATAATATATAATATATAATATATAATATATATTACATATTATTTAGTATTTAGTATTTATTATTTATTGTTTATAAGTTACTATTTACTATATACTATTTGTCATTTACTATTTACTATTTATTATATACTATTTTTTTATTTTACAATTTGTTTTCATATTATATAATTCTTTATTTCTTATTCATTTAGATTCAATATCTTAATTAGTTATTATAATTAGTAATTATTAAATATTAATAATTACTTATTATTAAATAAATATTAATTATTACTTATTAGTTATTAATTATTGATTATTGATTATTGATTAATCATTATTGATTAATAATTATTTAGTTTGTATCTATTTTTTAAGTATAATTTTTTTTCTATTATATATATATATATATTGGTATATTGAATTCAATTTATTGACAACATGAAGAGCCAAAATGAGTGGTAATGTATTTGGAGAATAAGGAAGAGGTAATGAGTTCAAATCTCACATAACACAGAGTTTCTATATATGGAATGGGCATCTGCATGGACATGGGATTTTTCATTGAGATAAGCATGTGCATTGAAATAATTAATAAATATGAATAATTAATAAATTAATAAATAAATAATGAGAAATAAAAAAATTAAATATATAAGAAAAATAAAAACTAAATAAATAAGAACAATTTAGTGATTGTTTAAATTGCCGCTAATAACCGCCTCTAAATCATTCAACAATGGTTTTAAAAAACCATCACTAATAATTTCAGGACCCACGATTTAGAGAGGGTTTTCCAAAACCATCGTAGAATGATTTAATGGCGGTTTACACCGACGCTAAATACAAATTTTGGTGTAGTGAAAATGAGACTATTGGTAGGCTTGATGGATGTTGGTAGGTGTATATGCTTACAAGTTTCTCTCCACCAAGCATGGTTTACAAGCTTCTTTCAATGATGACAAACAAGGTTCCTGGAAGAATTGGAGAGTGTAAGTAGGTGTATGTTCCTGCTTATGAGTTGCAACAATTTTTGATTGGTGGGCTTCCATGAATATAGTCAGATGAGCCTGTTGACTGGATGATAGTTTGTAAACAAGTGTATGTGCTTGTTCATGGTAATCCACCAGATTTAACTAGCGGGATTGGTGGGTTGCTTCTAGTAGAGTCTGCTGGCCAGCAGAATTGGGACGGATGGTTGTATGTTCATGTTCGTTGTCTGCCATCATGTTAGGTTTATGGACTTCTCCATAGGGGGAAAGGTAAGAACATCCTTCTTGTTGGTCATACGTTATCCATCATGCTTCGTCTTGCACACCTGAGTCTGAGCTACCTGGTCCGAATAACTGAAGGAAACACCCAGATAATGTTAGGGGTTCACTTTCGTGTGATTGTTCTGACGATTAATATTGGTGGGATCTCTCGGGAAGGACCTTTTCATCTTTGATTTGAGGCCATGAGTGACCCCTTTATCCTCCTCCCTATAGTATGGGAGGGACTGATTGTTGTGTTTTGAGGAAAATTACCAAAAATGGTTGAAGGCGGTGGTTGACACTTTCTGCTTCTTGACCATCATTCGTCACTAACCGGACAATCAAGGGTTTTTGTTAACATAGAGGGCCTATTGGTTATCCTCTAGGGTTAGGATACTACCGTGCTGACACTATTCACTAACTAGTACATTGGAGACCCAGCATGGAAGACACTGAGTTGGTGATGATATCCTTCTAGTGGAAGATAATCTATCCTGTGCAGGGGTCCAGGCATTCACGGTTTCTGACTTGAAGGAATCCATCAGGATTCAAGGGTGTTCTGATAAAATTGAGAAAAAATAAATTCCATTAAATAAAAATCTTTTTTATGGATAAATGTGTGATTTATTCCATTTTCTATCCTTACTTTATCAATTTATAGGGGCCTGAAAGATGGGTAAAACTATCAACATGGTTAAGGATTCATGTCATGTTCACTATTTTTATTTCATCTCTTCCGTGGAATGTGTGTTCTGGTTAGAAATCAATACTCTCGGGCGGTTTCCATTGTATTAAATTACGGAAATTTAAATATCCAACAATTGTTTATCCAAAAGGAACTTGTATTCCAAAGTCATTTATTCATTTATTTAATATACAATACATAATAACATGCATTGTTCGAGAGGATGGGAGGCCAGACTCATTACACCCTTTTGGGGGGAATTATTTCTTACTCCGAGACACTCTTGTAGATTTGTGATATTTTAATTTATCCTTATTAATTAATCACGTATAACTTAGGTTTCCCTTGAAATTTTCAGTCAATTATTAGAATCTGTGAAATTTATAATCATCTATATCTATTCGAGGTTCTTCATTAATGGAGATATCCATATGTAATTAAGGTTCTCCGTCTGTGGTATCCTCTCTTATAATATTTACAATTTTTTTAACTATCATTATGATAATATTGGTTTTTAATCCACTCTGTGGGGAACTTTGGAATTTATCGTCATCTTGGGAGATGAATGTTTGATTTGATGATGGGATTATACCCATAAATAGGCTACCTACATATCTTTGTGAAAGAAATAAACACCGTCATAGTTTGGTACCGCTTAATGGGACACATCATACCTTTTAAGGTCATGTGATAAGGACCTAGCCATATAGTTTAATGTCTTGTGGTAAAGACATCTATGTTACAAGTTCATAGTAAAAGTTTGTCATGGGACTTACGCCTAAGCATCCCATGGTACATGGAAAAAATATGTATTTCGAAGTTCGAATGGACCATATTTGTAATATGGCCTCAGAAGAATAGGGTTGATTTGATGTTTTGGGATTGAACCTTATAAGGGATTCCTAGTTATCCTATTTGGATGGGAATTAAATCCCACTAGTTCAATGAGTATCATAGGAGATTTTATTCCATTGAGATAAATATGTTTGGGCTTAATTTCTTAAAAGGATTCCTTTTATGGACGAAATGTGATGGAGCTCAGGCCATAGGAAGGATTCCAATGTATCCCAATTATGGTGAGAATCTGAGTTCTCATAGATCACCACATGAGGTATTTCTGAAAATGTTGTGGTCAAGACATATCTATAATCTTGTGTGAGTTATACTATATGTGAGAAACAAGATGATGTCAATGATTCAAAAAAGGAACATGAAGACTTTTACTCCTTGGCTGATGGAATTGGATAAGCCTATAATAGCAAGGGTGGAGGAGGTCGAGGAGACTGTGGAAGGGGGAATAGAGAAATGAACCCATCAATATGAGATGACATTGGGGGTCATGTGGCTCGAACCTCATAATATTAGGTACCTACCTCAGTGGGAGTTCCCTTTATGTTTGGTTGTTTTTTACTCGTAAAGAGGATGCCCATTTTAGGTTTGGTTAGGGCTTACTCATAAAGAGGATGCCCGAATTTTGATTTGTTTGGGCATACTCCTAATGAAGATGCCCATTTGAGATTGTTTGGGGATTACTCCTATGGAGGATTCCCATTTGAGATTGGATGGGGGGATTACTCTTATCGAGGATGCCCATTTGATATTGGTTGGGGCTTAGTCCTAAAGTGGATTCCAATTCGAGATTGGTTGGGGCTTACTCCTAAGGAGGATTCCAATTTGATATTTAGCCTTGCATTGGAGTCTGGTGATGAGGTTTGAGGAGTTTTTTGAGGAATGTGTTGACTCATGATACTCTATGAATCCATAAGTAGAATCCAAAATCGTAAAATGTGAAAGATAGTAAGTGGGGTAAGTTGACTCAAGTCACTTCATCGTGTGAAATAGAGTGTGTCAAACCGTTGTATTCAAAGGCTAGTAGTTGGGCCACATCAAGGGCTCAATAGAAGTTTTGGGTGACCCAAACCAAAATGTTTTTTGTGCGAGTGTCCATTTTTTATTGTTGTCGGTGAGGGAAGTGAACGAACCAAACAGAAGATTATAGACAACAGTCTGTCATTGATCTTGATAAAGGGCGCGGGGGCTAGTCCCCCTCGGTATGGACCTGAAAGAGAGAATAGGAAGGGTATCCAGTTTGGTCGTGCGGGTGCTTTGCGGAGGTACTTCACATCAGCACTCTGCGCTGGTAATCTGTGTTGGTTCTCCATGTAGGTCCTTGGTGCAAATCCATTTTTTTGGGACCCTAATGTGACTTTGATCCACATTTCCCATTTAATTATATATTCTGTCATGATTTAGACAAATACATGAGGTTTTTTGAGAACCAAAGCAAAGTACCTAAAGAATTGGATCTTTAGAAGTTCTTCTAAAGGCTTCCATCTCTGAAATTTAGATCCCAATGGTTCTATTTATAGGCAGGGAGGGGGTTGGTCGAAGGTATTTTTTCCATGTAGGTCCTCTCTATAGGTCCTCCGTGTAGCTCTTCAGTGTAGGTCCTCCACATAGGTACATCGAATCCAATTATAAAATTTATTTGTCTTTTGAATGCCTTAACATTTTATTTGTAAGTCTATTTGGGATCCACACCCAGTCAAATGAAATATATCAACATGATCTACACTTCTTCATGTGGTGAATTCACCAAGTCTTCTTGTATGAAACTCATAAATAGAAATTAATGTGTCGACACCTTTTCACCAGCGATCATTGAAATCCACTACCTACTCCAAGATGGGGAAGACATTCCACTTATCCATTGGTATGGAGTATTATTTTGGCACATAGAAATTTAGACTGCATCTTCTTCCTTCATGGTTAAAACATCTTTACTCGTACATGAGATTTGTTTTTAATGTGACATAATATCTTCACTCTATGGAAAAGTTCATGGAACACATTTCATGGTGTCCACACAAGGTCTAATAGTTATTCCATAGTCTAATAATTACAATGTTCCAAACATTGTATTTGTCTCACACCCAATTTTTTAATAGTGATATATAAGTCTTAGATGGTATCCCACTCTGTCATCCTTCTATCCATCGATGATATATACTATCTGCTCAGTAGATTCTGACATATCCCCCAAAAAACAAATCATAATGTAGCCCTTGAGTTTTCCATTAGGTCCCTAGAATCTAAACCACCATAAAATAATAATAATCCTCTTATAATCTCACTTCATAACCTCAATGTCAAAATAAAAAACCAATACAAGTGGTGTAAACAACCCACAGTCTAAAACTAGACTAGATTCCTACACAACCATTATGTCCCAAATCATAACTCACAACACTAATCATAGTCATTCATAACATATACCACTCATCCATAACATGACCATCATTCACTACGCCTTTTAGGATATCAACCCATAACACATATCAAATTACAAGTCATTTTATGTTTATTTGATCAAATATCCCTTCACATATATTGGAAAATATATTACTAAGTTTAATTGATCCTAAAATTATACTTTCATAAAGATAGAAATTCATCTATATCACCACTAAGGTAACAACATGCCCATAGGCCTTACTCAAACCCAACTCAATAGATTACCCAAGCCTCATTTTTTATTCTCACCAAGAAAACCCACTATCTGGATTGTTTCACTCTCCCATAGAGTTTCCCAAACCCAATACATATGTTTTGGAATATTGGTGAGCTTGTTTCCAATGTAAACCCTTAGTTGTACTTGAGGTAATTAACTTACCCAATATTTTCAATCTACCAATGAATTCCTACTTCAATTCCATCGGTCAATTCTCCACACATATTAGTCCAAAAAGAGGGATCGATGCCCCAAGAGTAACTTATTCCCTATTAAATCCTAATGGAACCCCAAATGTGGAACTCTCATTAGTCAAATGTAATGAGGAGCCAGGAATAGGCATCCTCATAATCACAACCCAATTAAATTAGGTCCCTTACATGTTATTTAATACTCTACTCTTCTTATAACACTAAGCCTTCAAATGTACTTACTATAAGATCCATCTTATTATCCCACCATATCCTATCATAATCCCCATGTGGTTTTCCCCAAATCCTAATGACCTATATAGTGGGGTCCATCTCACCATATCAGTTCATGCACCCCTTGCTGATATATTCATTGTTTGATCCTAACATTACCCAACACAAGGAAGAATAATTGATTCAATCTTTAGAGACCCCACCTAACCCAAATCACCATTTGATAAACACTAAAACATCATTGATATCACCCTAAACCAAATACTAATATAATTTTATGTCACCAAACATATAAAAACATATTTATTTAGATAATAAGGTACCCTTACCTAGTATCAAGGTTATTTTCAAAATTTATGCTCTTAATTATTCCTCAGAGACTACATCAACCATTCCCAATTCCCTGTGATCATACCATAAGACAACAGCCTATATTAAATATTTATAATTATTTATATAAATTAAAAACATAAAAATAATTTATCAGTAAATTAATAAACTTTGAAAACTCACATGGTGACCTAGAAACCCAACGACCACCCTCAATAGTGTTGGAAATATTTATGATGTCTCTTTGGAACTTCCATGATAAAAATACCTAGGGTTTGACACCTAATTGATCATAAATTTAGAATAAATTTGATTAAATACTTATTATAACTTACTAGGTGATGTTTTTTTATCAAAATTTTATAAGATGTAATTTATTCCACCTTTCTTGACATCCACAATACACCGCTTGAAAAAGTAGTCTTTTTCAAATCAAATTTAACTATGTTTTGTGGAAATGTGACTTAAATACCCAAACAACATCATCCCATATTTGATGGATAGAATAGTAAGGGGAGGGAAAAATATGGAAGTGGTAAACCTACCAAAATATTTGATATAATACTTCATTAACCCCCATGGATCATCTATGAATAAGAATGGTGGGAGGATGTAAAAGGGAGAGATCCCCTACTCTATCTAGGGTTCTCCAAGACAAGCCTTCTTATTCATGCTAAACATAGAGGTCTTGATGTAAATGATCTATTAAGTAGAATTATTTCTCCCCCTATTGATTATTCAATGAATAATGTGAGAACATGAGTTGATACTAACCGCATGTTAATGTTTTTTGCATATTAAAACATAGGAATGTTTGATAATGTAGGATGTGAATCGGAAAAATACAAGAGGAAAAATTATGAGATTTTTGATGATTTTTTACATAATTACCTAGGTTTGTTGAGAAAAAAATAATTCAAAACCTAGTCATCTTTAGAGTGTGATAATGATAAACATATGAAAATGGTTGTTCGTTGCGACTCGAGGAATGTGAAACAATGTATTTTTGTTACTAGATATATTCATGATGATAAAATTAAATCAATTAGTCAACATAAAGACTAATCCTATCTTCTGAATCCCCTGGTCACTAGATCAACTGGGAAAAAAATTATAACTATTGTAGAAACAAGGACATACCCAACAAAAACTCTTAAATGTGGGATTCTCATGGGGCTAGCAACACCTCCATGTGATGAGAGTGGGGTATCGTATGATAGGACTGAGGATACCAACATTTGAATGTTTGAAGATTATAAATACTTATCAAAACAATGGGTCATATGAGTTTTCCAAAAGTATTCACTTAAGGAAGATGTTACCTAGATGCTTCTCCAATATTATAAGGATAGGATATTGGAGGATGATTTCAATATCAATGTTTCAAATGCAGATGCTGATAGAATGTATGAGATATCAATTCTACTAGACCTTAATGATAATAAAATCGATTATATAAAAAACAAAGATAGGATATCGGAACATGGAATCAATGAGGTGAAAAATAATCTTGAATAATATATCCATACATGGGACATGATGGTCAATCACATTGAAGATATTTTCAAGGAAGATCCGGATATACATGAAATAAAACATTAATAGGGGTTGTACAAGGTGAGTAATTCCAAAAAAACATGTTTTTTTATTTAATAAATTTTTGTGTTATTTCTATGTTTCAGATATATTAATTTAGACTTGTTTGGTTTCCAAATTTTTCCTTAAAATTGATCTTGAAGTATAAATTTAATTTTTTGGTGGGATTCCACGCAATACTTTTACTAGTAGAAAGTGGAGGGTGAATGATTCAATTTATAAAAGGGGATGATAGTCAATGTTATGTATAAGATCTTCATCACTATCTATGGAGGAAAGAGTCCATTAGTGCTTCATCTATAGAAAATGGGGGATATCAATCATTATTCCAAAATCGTAAAATCTTGTGTCATAGATGAGGAAATATAGGGAATTTAATATTGTTCTACCAAATGTCATATATGATGACTCATTGAGAGGATTCAAGTCGGGAACATGTATCGATCCATGGGACAAGTTGGGGTCATCAGTTGTAGGTTTGAATCCCCCAGAAAATGATTACTCAGGCGAGTCACGCATATCAATGACAATCTCATAGAGCCATGACATGATGATTTTACATTGTGGATCATACTCCAGTAGGTGGTGGTGATGTAATATCTACTATTTCAGTTATGTTACTGATCAATTCTACATATTCTACTACCTTTATTGATATAAGTGCTTCACATTATTTCATATCTGTATAAGTTATTACTCCGCGTGACTTTTCAGTAAAGTTTTCATTTGAGTTACATTCCCATGATAAATTGTTAGGAATGAATTTGAACCATATTCATCATTCCTTAAAGTATGATCAATTAATTTGTAATTATGGAAATATTTGGAACTTCGGGATTTTTGAAATTACAAAATTTGATATTCTTTTTAGCATCGAATGTCTAGCTTATATCTATTTCCTAATTGATTTTTATCATAGATACATATCATTTACTTCAACAATTTGAGAAAGCTATATAATGGATCATGAGTGGGATATGGGATCAGTTAGAGTTGTTCTAGACTTGACCCATCTTTGTATGATCAGGATGTATATTAGAAGATTTTATCTATCATTAGTATCATGGTAAGACCCATCATCTTTTCCTCTATTCATGGATATCTATAAAAATATATTTCTATATAAATTAAAATTACATACACATAATAAAGGAGTGGAATTTGATAAAGAGTTTTCATTGGGAATACATCCAATTTTGATACCCCCAAATCATATGATGCCTGTTGAGATGAAGGAGATCAAGGTATAGCCCAATGACTTGGGTAAGAAGGGATTTATCATGCCGAGTACTTCCCCATAGGGCATGCCTATTTTATTCAGCTGGAAAAATATGATATTCATTAACTTTGAATATACTACTAGAAGGTGAACCTAGTGACGGTGAAGAACACATATGATTTTATGAGGATCAATGTTCTTTTTGATCAGTTATAAGTAGCTTGGTGGTTCTCCAAGATTGATCATCGATCTAGATATCAACAATTATAGTTCAGGAAGGAAGACATCCTGGAGAATTCATTTCAGATAAGGTATGATCTACATGAGAACTTATTGATTCTATTAGGAATAATTAATTCCTTGGAAGATTTTAGGGATCTCAGGAATATGATCTTACATCCATATCTTGACACATTGGTCGTTGTATTTATTGGTAACATCCTCCTCTTTTCACTGACCCTGGATAAATGTTATAGGAAACTTAAGATAGTCCTGAGTATTCATCATGCACATTAGTTATATTAAATGATATTGAAGTATAAATATTTGATTTAGGTTGTTAAATTCATGGGGCATGTAGTGTTTGAGATAGGTATATATATGGACCTAAATAAATTATAGGCAATTATGTCCTATAAATGTTTGTGAAACTAGTTTAAGATCAAGAGATTTCAAGGATTAGTAGAACATTTTTGAATCTTTATATTAGAATTTTCTCATATATCAGCACCCATGGCTATGATGATGAATAAGGGAGTGAATTTATAGTGGTCCAACTAGTGTGAAGAGATATTTTGTGATCTAAAAATGATGTTGAATACTGATACATGGTTGATAATTCTTGATCAATGGATTGGTTATTTTCTATACTATGATGTTTCAGTAATTAGATTGGGAGATATAATGAGGCAGAATTAGTAGGTAGTAGCTTATAAGTTATGTTAGATATTAATGAATGAGAATAAGTATCCTACCCATGAATTTTACCATTGAATGATGGTCCACGCTCTAATGATTTGGTGACACTACATATTTAGTGAGTGGTTTTTTTTTCATCATATAACACATTGACTTTGTAAATATTTACACAGTGGGACCTCAAGATGAGGTAGAGGTGTAAGATAGATTTTTTATAGATGATTAAATTTGAGGTGGAATATGCACTAGGAAATGGAAACATCATTTGAGATTCTCATGGCCATAAGATGTGGGCATCTCAAGATCTTGGTGAAGATCCTTTGGAGGAATATTAGAGCATGATAAGCATGTTAGATGACTAGATAATGGATTCTTATGAGGATGAAGTATTGATAAAATGTTCACCAATTTTTGTCACAATCTCTCTTGTACAATGGGTGAACTCTATCCAGGAATTTGACATAGAGTGTGTTGTGATACAATAATATCTTGTTGGGGATGACCCAATACTCATGTGGTCATTAGGAAGTGATAATGTGATCCTTTTACTAAGATATTTTTAATCCCATGTTCTATTCGGTAGGATCTGGTGATAGATTTACATAACAATCGGTGATAGGTACATCCTGGTGTGAAAAAGATGTACCATGACATAATGAATTATCTATGGTGTCCCGGGATAAATAGATACATTTTAGGATTCAATTTCTAGTTCCTTAACTAGTACATAATATATGGAAAATAGAAAATGTCTGGGTGGTTAAAATAATCCTCGTAATGTGCCCATGTGTAAGTTGGAAGACATCATAGCATACTTTTTGGAAGGGTTCTCTATAATCGTGAGGATCCAAAATAATGTATTGGTTATTATCACTAAGTTCAGGAATGTTTATCATTTTTTATTCACCTATATGATTTAATCATTAGAGTAGCTAAGAAGGATAACTGTCCAAGATATATTATTCTTACATGGAGATTCATTGATCATTTTATCAGAAAGTGATGTATGGTTTACGTTATGTATTTTTTAGGTCTTATATAATACCATAAAAACTAATCTATGATTGAGAATAGCACACCATCCCCAAGAATATGTACAGTCAGAGTAGATGATCTATATACTATAGGAAATGATTCAATATTGTTTCCTAGAATTCAATGGAGCTTCGGTTGATCTCCTATAATTAGTTTATTTCACATATAACAATAGTTTCAACACTTTGATTTAGACAACACCTTATGAGGCCCTTGATGATAGCTCATGTTATTCATTGATTTATTGATGTGAGCTTGATGAGACAGTAGTTTTGGGTCCCTGTATTGTATAGGTGGCCTCCAAGATAGTTAGGCTTATTTAAAAGTGTTTTATTATAGCTAAAATTGGGAAGAACTAATACACCAACAATAGGAGGATACATTTTGAGTTCATTGTTAGAAATCAATATTTTATATGTTTGAATACTTAGTTAGTTTAGAAACATTTGATGAAGAATAGTATATATCACAAAACTATGTTTGACCCTTCAATATCATTGAGAAGGATGGTAATGTGGCACTCCATCGTGATCTTCCTTATAACTTCCAATGTATACAAGACGTGTTTCAGGCGTCTTAGCTCTGAATGTATATGCCTTATCCCAAGCATGTGTTTGACTATAAGGATTATGATATGGATACTAGCACATCATACATGAATCACTTAATTTAGACTATATACTAGAGAAAGAATTCCTTTTTAGAGAAGATGATACCACTAGTTTAGATTCTATGGAATTATGGTTGGATCCATGAGTAGAACTGGGAGTTGGATGTTGATTTATAGGATCATTCGATAGAATTTTTTAAAAAGAATATTTAAAGATAATTATTTGGGATGACAAGTTGTTAAATGGGTAGAATTATGACATCATCACTTTTTGTGTGTGAGATGTTTAATTTTATAAAATTATCTTTTACTTTGATGATTCCAACCAATTATGGGCTATTTAAAAGTCAATTTTAAGTGTATAATGAAATGGGTTGTGAAGTAAACCACATTGAGGATGGGATTGTATTTTTATTGGTTTTAATACTTCTACTGGCTAGTAAGTGGGACCCACCATCTAGTCAATTGGCTTCCAATAGGCCTATGGGGTCATGAAGACACCACCGGCTAGCTGGCGATGTTCCACTAGGTAGGTGGTGGATCTATAAGAACATATGTGATTCTTCTAAAATCACCAACCTACTAGTGAGGACCACCATATTTTCCATGATGATCCAATGTTTTTCATTCATATCATTATAGATCGGTAGTGGATCAAGAGATTTGAAATCATATTATGATTGAATCCAGATCTTCAATTGAAAATCAATGTTATATGGGTATGTTTTTCTGAATCACTTTCCTCAATTGCTTCTTTATGGATTATTAATGGTGGAAACTTAATTCATTGAATAAACCATTGTATAATGGTGGAGGATTAAACATGTCAATGATAATACCTTCAAATGAGGTATAATTATAAATTATAGTAGACTCCCCGGGGTAATATTATTTTGAAAGATAGTCATAAGATATTCTTCATCTTAATTATCATATGGAAAATATTTTCTATTGATAGATTGACAATGAAGTGATGATCAATAGCTAGAATTGGTACCCCTTCTATAATTAATAATGAATTCATGGTACATTATTTAATCAATAATAGACAGCATTAATTAGTATTACATCCTTTGACATACCTCATAATTGATACTATTGATGTACTTCATAGCATATGTGATTCTATAATGACCTTATTGAATTAAAATATTCATGAGACTCCATTATAAACCACTTCTATTGATGTAGCATAATATTAATAGTGTAGACGCAAAAAAATTCTCAAGGGCTGAAGAAGGTTATAATACGACAAAGTGAAGTCATATTAGGATCAAGGGACCCTATCCGGGGGTCCTGAAGATATCGCGTGAAAAAATTCATATGTGGGTGAAAAAATATGCCCCATGTGGAACGCTCCAAGATTCATGAGATTTCTATGGCGGGGGCACGGAATATTCTGTACCGTGCCCTGCAAGGTGGAAATTTTGCGCCGCCGACCTCTACGCGCAATTATTTTTTGCCGACCTATTTTCTGTGCTACCGAATTCCTACAAATAGAAGGCGACCCCTTCGACTTCTGGGCTGAAAAATATGAACCGGCTCTCGTGTGCGAAATTCACCTTTCGTGCGCATAAATATGGCTTTCAGGTACAGTTATTTTCCCTCCAAGTCTCCCATGGGTCCGCCTTCGCGTGATATCCCCTTGGTTTAGACTGAATTCCAATCCCTTCAGGGTATGCCCCATGTGCTCAATCCCTTACACTTTGATGGAGTCCGGACAATCATGCACAATCCCCTTCAATTGCGTGCAGCCCAGTCATGGCGTGCAACCTCTCCCAATTTCACGCAATTATTACTCCTTGTGTGTAATTCTTTCTAGTCGCGTGAAAATCCTCAGCTCCACTTTCATGCTAATCCTCACTAATTTCGCACTGCGTGCTAATCCCCACTGATTTCATGACAACCCAGTGTTTTTCATACAGGACTGCTAATTTCGCGCTCAAGCTCAAAGGTTGTGTGCAACTCTCTGGGACCCCTCACTCTGGTGCTTCCTGGCTACCTCTTCACTTGAATTTCTCGTACTCGTTTTGCTTAACTTTGCACGAGTGTATGATGCTCTTCTTATGGATGCCATTTACGGGTGTCTCTCATGCCCCAGGAATCCACATCATACATCGTTTTTCCATACAACCTTCTAGGCTCGTATGAAGTAACTTCAAAGTCCATTGGATGATTTTTCACATTGCATTGCTTCACCTCATGCTAATATTCTTAGGCACGTGAACAGATATTGCTTCTTTGCATAGCCACACTAACGTGGACCCCTCGATGGCTCGCTCTATGACACCCCATCTCCACGGATTTTCCTATACTCTATTTCCAAAAAGGAGAAGAGGGTACTAGTTATGTAAGTCCTAGGGGTGCGAAGTGAACACTCCTCATCCGAGCTTCATGATGTTAAAATCCCAAGCACCATCATCCTCAGCACATGATGTTAAACTGTGACCTCGACCCGTGTCTCGCACGCAGGGTCCCCCTCCATGGACATTCTCTACGCCCACTCGTCTCAATAGGGATGGGATCACCCCTACCATGGGAGGATATCTTCCTTATCAGAGTGGCGTTTGTTCGCAGGGAAAGGGAAACCACTTTGGTGTAATCCCCTTTCTTTTCTTACCGGAGGCATCATCCCTGCCCTTCCTTTCATTTTCGATCCTCAGGGCCAGCAAAGGACATGGTGGAAAACAATGATTCTCCTTTCATCAGTACCAAATCCCACTCCCATTGCACTATACCTCCTCGGGCCTCCATCCTAGAGTATGTCCTGACTTCGTGGGATGCTAACCAGGCGTAAGCCCCTATTTCCTCTTTGGTCCACTCCGCGTGTAAGCCCCACCCAACTTCCCACGGACACGCCTTTCGCGACGTGATTGTCAGTTCTCGGCTATCTCTTGTTTCTCACACTGAGCATGACTCACGTAATCTTAGAGCAATCACTGACCATGAAAAACACCTTGGGCCACCTCAGAGTGTAATCCCCAACCCACACCCGAACTATGAGAAATTTGATCTTTTCTATGTCAATGTACGTAGGAAGTCTCCACAAGGTTCAAGCCCACCACCCAGTCGTTCCGACCATCTTCGCATCTGTTCGCCAACAACTTGGGACACATCAGAGCATAAGACCCTAACTACACCTAAACTATGAGGACATTGATCCTTTCCAAGCCAGGGTACATAGGATGCCTCCTGGAGGATCAAGCCCAACAACCATTGGCCCTGACCGTCTTCATGTCGATATTCCAAGCTCTTTTCCTCCTGAACTATGAGGACTTTGATCTTTGATAAGACAAGTTACATAGGAAGCCTTCCTGAGGTTCAAGCCCACCACCTGGTCATCCCAACATCCTTCACGTCAGTTTACCAACACCTTGAGCCGCCTCAGTGCTTAATTCCCAATTTCCTCATCTAGACTATGAGGGATTTTATTCCCTGCCCCAAGGATACGTAGGATGTCTCTTTGAGGATCAAGCCCAAACCCATCGTCATCCCCATGAAGGTACCATCCCATTCACCATCCAACCTGTGAAACCTTCCATCATCCATCTTGATTATTACCTGAGCCATCACATCCCAGTGAGATCATGCCACCCCATTTCCTAAGAAGCCACCCACGTCTTGGCCCCAATATCTGTGTTCCCTCTAGGGGGTTCCTCCATCTGATCCACTCTCTTCAGTGTTCTGATCAGTCTGGTCCATCTCCACTAGACATTAAACTTGTGGTATACCCTATGTTAAACAAAGGAAGCTGAGGAAAACCTCAGGTACTTGGCCTTGGAATTTGATTCCCCACGATTGATGTGGGATTCCTCGGGCTTCCGCGCCCTCGAGAAGCCCTATAATAAGGGATAGAAGACAGACACGCCAATCCCCCAGCATCTAGACAAGCCAGTGATTCCCAACGTGACTACTCCTATAACCAAAGGTTGCTTCCCTGACCATACCCCTTGGAATTTCCTGACATAAGTAGTGTAATTTACTGGTGTGCAGGAAGATATGGCGCTGGGAAGAGTTTCACGAACAATGTCTTAAGTCTATAAGGGAGACCCGGACTAGGTGACGAGCTCCGAGGAGGAATCCACGGAAGGATGAACCGACATCCCATAATCCTATTTCGATCAAGGAGTAGACATCCCGGAATAAGGAGCGAATGCCGCCCACCTTTGGAAAGAGGGAATCTGGGGTAACTGTTGCGCGTCCACCTCCACCTGGCGGTTGTGTGCGCCCTGACGAAAGCATCAAAAACCGAAATGTTGAACATGATGTGAAGGTCTTCTCCTAAGTATGGAGACTAGTAGAATTTGAGGAATCTATGGATTAGCATGTCACTAGACCCCCTCATTCGGCACCAGGTCCCACCAAGAAAATAGAAGGTTTGATGTGAAACTATCCAGAAGTTGGGGAAGTCAGGACATTGAGCATCTTGTTTTGCGACGTTGTCAGTGTGTATCCATCTTACCGACCACAGAAGATGGAATGGCACTGGGCAACTAGTTGTTGATTTTTTTCCTATCAGTGTTAATGAGTTGATATCTCTACTTTCTGGAACCATGTTATTGCATCCATAACTCAATCACTAACTTCCCACCGGCATTGGGGCAGGGGAAATATCGACATGGCCCCCCCGTGCGGTTCTGCCTCTTCCATGACGGCCTCAACCGCCACAAATTCTAGGCACCCACGCCCCCACTCCCCAACGTAAATTATCTAGTGAAGGGTAATTAATGACCTTGTATGCAGGTATGAGGAGGAGGGGATCATCCCCACCAGGGATATGGACCACCTAGATCTAGATGCGGTTGCGCCTCGCCATCAATGCCGCCCCCGAGGGCCACACAGGGAGCCACTGCTACCCACCCCTAGATTCAATCGTTTCGGGAGCATGTCCCCAGAATTCCTTGAAAAATCCCTGCCCTATGCTAACGAGGTAGGGGATGTCTGGGTCGGCCCGATCAGAGTCCCTCTCTAAGGGCTCCCAACGAGGGCTCCCACCAGGCTCTATCAGTATAGCCACCCAGTTCCCCGAGCCAAGGAGCAGGTAAGCCATGTGCCTGCACCACCGGCTCCGGTTCAACTGACCTAGCGCCAGCGTCGGGTGCAAATAGAAGAGGATGACTGTCGTGGGGCGTCAATGTCAGCCACTATCATGGCCCAATCCACCGCTGAATCATATCCCCGCATACGTAGAGTAGGTGTAGTTATACAGCAGACCTGGATTGAGGCACCAACTGCTGTACGGGTATGCTGGGTCGACTCTCTCGGTCGCCGATATAGGAGATGGCCACTGCGGAACAATCTACAACAATGCCACCTAGTGAAGAGGCCCACTACATACCACCAATAAGGAAGGTGAAGGTCCACCCTGCTTCCAACCTCAGCTTGGAGGTCTTCCCTGTTTCATCTTCTACCCAAGCGAGGGTCTTCCCGTTATAGCAACACTCTGTATGGGGGTCTCTCCCACGATCACTACACTAGGTACGGGGTCACTCCCCCTGCCGCAGACTGCAGGTATGAACACATTGCACATCCGGCCACTTTCCAACATGAAGGCCCTCACTATTTCCTTGTACCAGCCAGTGAAGGTCCACCACGCACCAGCGATAAGAGAGGTGGAGGCCAACATCACTTCACCAACACCATGCATGAAGGTCCTACCCATTCTCGGCTTTACTAGTCTGAGGACATTCCACACACTAATTTGGTCAGAGGAAGTTAGCATGAAGGTCCTGCCCATTCTCCTACCACTCCTACCATTTATTCTATCAGCTCCAGTGGAGGTCCTTCCCGCTCCTGCGCTTCCCACGAAGGTCCTCCCTATGTCACTTTTGACATTTTCATCAGTGCTCCTCACACTGCGTCCCACCCTGGTAGGAGCTCTCTCTGACACAACACATGTATGGACGAAGCACCTCTTCGTGCCGGAGGTGGGCCTAGCCCAAAAGATCCACCCAGGGGTAGGAGAGCAGGTGGTCGCCACCGAAAGGGTAATTCTGGGGATAGTCGGACATGAATCAGACCAGTCCGCTTCTCAGACTCTAAGGTGGAGTACGACTCACTGCTGGAGCCCTCCCCTCAGTCCTCTGAGTCAAAGGCTGGGGCAGGAACGAGGGGAATTAGCCTCGTACACCCATAATGTGATGTTCATATGGTCCTTTTCTACCTTAGAAGATATATCAATGAGTTTGAGAACATGGCGTGTCCCCTAGGACCGACCACATAGTCACCACCGTCTTCTCTAGAAGTGCCCTCTGCCTTAGATAGAGACTGCAGAGAGCTATTTTGGGGGTCAATGGAGGAAGAGTTATGGCATAGCTCACCCTCGATAGATGTTGATGTCATGTCAGGAGAATTGGTCAATGGTACATCCTATCGTTACTTAGTGGCCAGGTCGATATAATCCTCACAGGACAGCCCGAGAATCGGTGGCCAGTCAGCCCGCTCACCATACTCTCCACCGGTCAGCCCCCCGTCCCAGTAGTTTTCCTCAGTATCGCTTACAGTTCCTCAGCCACCCCTACTTGATGATTGGGGAAATCAAGGGCCAGAAACTGAATCTAAGCTGAGGAGCATCTGGACCATCCTCACCGCGGACCACTTCCCTGAGTTGTTTTGGCCAGTCACATCACCAAATTTTTGAGCACCAGAATCTCTCACCCTGGGGGAGTTTGAATGTTTTCGCCGGACCCTCTGGAAGGCTCGCTTCCATCTTCTCCACCAGTGAGTGTCTTATCCCAAGAGCCAAGTGAACCTTTAAGAGATTGTCTAACAGTGCTGTCTAGTTGACCTGGCCACACTCGACGTGGTCCAGCACCTCGAGTCACCTGGTCACCACATGGCCCTCCAATAGAAATGCATTCAGAGATTCCAAGTACTACGCAAGGTTATTAAAGAGGCTTCCCCCCCATGTCCATGTCAGTGGCTAGGGGAAGTATAATGCCCTCCTCTTCAGTGTTATTCGTCGATAGCCTGAATCGCTAGGCGACATTGAGGACATGCCCTCGAGAAGAGTTTTGGTCAACATGATTAATCTGTCGGGAGGGGAAAATGAGCTGGAAAATATTGATGTTAACTTCTTCCCTGAAGACGTTACCCCACTACTAGACCCATTGAGGAGGATTACGTGTCCGCAGAGGAACCTCCTAGGTCTTCCTGTGCCCACCGAGGCATTGGTACTTAGCTGAAATTCTAGTAAGGTCAAAGAGCACGTCTGAGATGTGAAGCACTCAGACCTGTCTGCTTCAGGGTGGAAAATGGAGGAGCACCCTGAGAAGGCCACATTGCACGGACAGCTTGTTGAGTAGTTTAATTTGGTTGATTAACTCATGGATGAACGTGTTACAGAGTGCCAATCTGACTATGGTGATCCAAGGCTGGGGAAGGAACAATTAATCCTTAGTAAGATGCCACCAGGAAACCCTGATCATGCCGCTCCCGCGAACTGGGGTGAAGCCTGTGCCCATGGAATGAGGGCACGATATGTCTTGCCAAACCCTCCTGAATGGTGCAACAATCCATGAAACCCCACTCGGGCTCCCCCGGCCGCCCCAAGGGTCACTCCACCAGCCACTCCACGAGCCGCTAAGCTTGCCTACCACATTGAAGAAGTCAACAACGCGCTCGTGGTTAGGGATCCACATCAACCCGGGGACCCCCATCCAGATGATCTAATGGAGGCACTCATCTCCCACCTAGATCCATTGGAAACACGATAGGTTACAATCCCACCAGATGGAAAGCCATACCTGGCATGGGTGGATGATATTTTGACACCTCCGGGATTCAGAAACCCCACCTTCCCCCCATTTAAAGGGATAGGGGACCTGCCGCAGCACCTGGTCCACTTCAACTCAAGTTCTGGGCCTATGATAGGGACTTCATCATAGCAAGAGGCCACCAAGATCTTCTTTTTTGTTCAGACACTGGAGGGGCCGACATTCGTCTGGTACAGTCATCTCCCCATCAGATCTGTGACTAGCTGGGAGGACCTTCGCAGGAAAATGATTTACCAGTTTAGCTCCACCACCTAAAAAATGAGCACCACAGACCTCTTAAAATTAAAACAAAGTCATGATGAGTGATTCGTGGACTTTATTTCATGGTGGAAGGGGCTCACATACTCCCATGACATGCCGCTGACTTGGGAGAAATTACTGACGATGTGTGTAGGGAACGTCAAGATGAAGTTGGTTCCCTCTCTGGTCACTTTGAACTATCTCAGAATTTAGTTAGACTTTTAGATAAGGCTGAGTGCCTCGAAGAAGCCCTACAATAGGCCATCCAGGCACGTCCGTTTCCCCCTGTAATACCAGCAAGGAGGGATGCCAGAGCTGAGCCCGCTGTGGTGGCCCAAATAGAATCCCCCAGTCAACTATAATTGCTACCAGTAGCACCGCCCCTGCAGCCTCGTAGAGGCCATCCACCTCAGGCATAGCCTCCGGCTCAACAGCATCCTCATAATCGGCAAGCACCCCCGCGGATTGCACTGCCACCACCTTGGTGGGACAATTAGGGCCCGCCTCCTTGACAGGACCCTTCGGGCCCTCGTAAGGGCCATGCTCCTAAATCCCCCTTTCTAGACCGATGAAATTGGACCTAATCATTAAATTAGAATCAGGTTCCCGACTATTTCAGAAGTTCCTTGGAACATGGAATTGTACACATTACTGAGTGTAGAAATATAGAAAAGACGAATATCACTGATCTCCCCAACTACTGCCCTTATCATTGGATCCTGGGGCACACCCTCAAGAAATGATATGTGTTTAAGGAATGGCTATAAGACAAGATTGAGAACAACATAGTCAGGTTGTGCCCATCCCCATCACAAGTGGCGGGTGTCTTTGTGAGGTCAGATAGTTGTAGCGATAGTGAAGGTGAGTGGCAACAGGTTTCTGACCGAGGGTCTCAGAAGTATAACAACTAGATGGACTGTAAAGCGGTTGCCCACTCCCATGGAATTATCCGTGCACACCTAAATTAGTTGGATCCTTCAGAAGCTGTGGCCACCACATCGGTATCATCATCTCTGCTGGCCTCTTCCTAGAAGAGCAAGCATCTATTACGCAAGAAAGAGCAATGTGCCCCGCCAATGCCATCGTCGCCCTGCACTCTCGGTGACTTTACGCCCCCAGAGATGGGGATCTGTCCCAGAATCCGCCCAGTGATGGTTGACTCATGATGTGATAGTCAAGGGTATGCTTCGGTTAACACCATCGAATTGGAAAAACCCTATATGACTCCCGACGAGGGGGAGTTCCAGGAAAACCTCCCCAACATCCCCAGCTGACGCTAACACCGGTGGAGCCGCGACCATATGGGTTGTCAGGGCATGTCATTTGGTACCTCTAGTCAGGTTGTACATGCCACTGAGACCAGAAAGTAGACCCAACGCAGAACTGAGCACGCACAACCTCTTCATCTGATGTCAACAGGCCCACCTCCACCACCATTTGTGCTACTGGATCATGGAGAACCACTTCGGCCATTCTGCAACTATCTTCACCATTCTACAAAACAATATAAGCCATCTAGTCCTCATCCGGTAGCTACTCATCAGGATTATATTAGTGAGCAGCGGTATATACCCAGTACGAGTTAGCCACAGGTCCAGACAGTAGGGCCCTCCATGCCTCATATCAAAGTGTGGATTTCTGCATGCAGAAGTTCGCGCCTGGTGTAGAAGTATGATATTCTCAACCACCTATCAAGAATCACTGTGATTCTTTCCATCCTTGAATCCCTTCTCCTGCCGCCAGATATGCACGAATCACTCACCGAGGCTTAAGGAGCCCCCTCCAGTTTGAGACTGAGGTAGCAGCTACAGAGTCCTTCCACGTTGAAGTCTTAGAGAATGTCGAATGTCAGTCCATAATTTCATTCTCTAGAGAGTATTAAGGCTCTCCCATATAGGGGCACATCAGCTTGTTGTACATCAGCTACCGATTTAATGGCATGGAGGTTCACCGCTTTCTTGTTGACCACAGCTCCGAGATCACCCCTATCCTTACACGAACACTACGGATGCTAGGGTTATCCAAAGTTGACCTGACTCCCTCTAATTTAAGAATCTGGGGATATGACAGGATAGAGAAGACCATGGTTGGAAAGATCCATTTGGAGACCCAGTTCGGCGGCCTCGTTTCATGCACTGGGTTTATGGTTATCTCCCAGTACACCGCGTATAATGCATTGATGGGAAGTCCATGGATCAACCTGTACATGGTGGTCCCTTCATCATATCACCAATCACTCATGTACTCCCTAACTAGTAGAGTAGTCATACTCCAAGGTGATTCATCTCCATTCACCTCTGTTGAATCTTGTTATCTAGACGCTGACTATTAAAAGCGAAAGGATAAGCAGATTCAAGCAAGTGAGGTTGAGCCCACCAAAGTCACAGTTGACCCCTAGGCAGGCCTAAATGACGAATACGTCTTCCCAATCCATCAGTTGGAGGCCACGACCCCTTATGTGGGGAAATGTTTTTTCATTTCTAGGATATGGGGGAACCATACTACCAAATCTAGGTGGCATCTGAAAATTACTTTGTATTCTTATGCGAATCAGGTCTCAGTGATCCCAGAGCCTCCTACCCCCATACGATATCAGGATGTCCGCCCCATGGAAAAGGCAGTACGTCATACTTGTATGTTTCGTCAGGATGGATAAAACAGGACCATAAAAACATGCCACTATTTCTTTGATATCATCAAATGTGGCCCCTTGAGCCAAATACCAGATGGGATCAGGTCAATAAATTTCATTTCTATGGTCTCGGCAGTGCCGGAGTTCCCGGATGCAATAACCACTAGGGCTCAAGCT
This sequence comes from Viscum album, assembly GCA_963277665.1. Lineage (NCBI taxonomy): Eukaryota > Viridiplantae > Streptophyta > Magnoliopsida > Santalales > Viscaceae > Viscum > Viscum album. Next base: position 94,523,280 of record OY728164.1, read on the forward strand.
GATACCAGCCTCCCATCGGGGTCTGGTAACTTAGAAGGAAATTTACTCATGGCAGATCCCTCCATAAGTGGAGAAGAGGATATAGAGGATGCTCCCCCTGCCTTTAAAGAAGGCATCTCTGCCACAGTTGACGAGTTGGTACAGGTGAACCTCGATAGAGAGGCAGACCAGAGATGCACATTGATCAACACCGACATGCCCCCCATGGAGAAGCATTAGTATGTAGACTTCCTTAACAACTCCATGAAGTGTTTTCCTGTAGTTATGATGAGATTCCAGGACTACATCCTTAGGTAGCCGTCCACCGCCTCGGTCTTCCCGAAAACCATCGCGGGTTCAATCAACCTCCCAGAAAGATGCATCTGTCTCACGGTGCCATGGTCAAGGCCAAGGTTGTCAAACTCATCAGAGCCAACTTCATCAAGGAGGTCTTGTAACCCAAATGGCGGGCCCATATTGAACCAGTTAGGAAGAAGAACAGACAAATCAGAGACTGTATAGACTTCAGTGATCTCAACTGCTATTGTCTGAACGGTGATTTTCCCCTTCTAGTGATAGAATTGTTGATCGATGCTATAGATGGGTTCTAAGACCTCTCCTTCATGGATGGTACTCCGGATATAATCAGATATGGATGTCCCCTAAGGATGAATAGTCCACCTCTTTCAGGGTGCCCCTAGGTACTTTATGTTACTAGGTTATGCTCGTTCGGCCTGAAGAATGTAGTTACCACCTATTAGTGAGCCATGCATCTCATATTTAAACCAATACTCGAGACATTTGTGGAATTACATGTAGATGATCTGGTGGTCAAATATCACTTATGCCAGGACCATCTCAAGGATCTTGAGAAATTGTTCGACTTCCTCCGTTACCACCACCAAAAGATGAACCCATTAAAGTGTGATTTCGGTGTCACCTATGGAAACTTCCATGGCTTTGTTGTCAAGTACCGGGGAATCGAGATAGACCTGGAGAAGATCAAGGCCATTAGTTAGATTCTTTCCCCGAGTAATATTCGAGATCTTCAAGGTTTCTATGTCCCTTTATCCTATGTACGATGATTCGTTGTGAATATGGAAGGCAAGTGTAAGCCATTTTCTCAGCTCATGATGAAAGGATCTGCCTACGAATGGGTCAAAGAGTGCCAGACCGTGTTCAAGGAAATCAAGCAGTATCTGCTCCAGCCTCTGGTCTTGATGACACCCATCTTCGAGAAGTCGCTTGTCCTCTATGTCACCACCCTGGAATAGTCCCTCAGTGCCCTTCTCACCCAAAAGAACAATGAGTGGATGGAAAACAGCCTCTAATACCTCAGTCACATGCTCCTTGATATGAAGACAATATACTCCCCCATCGAAAAGAGATGCCTTGACCTCGTGATTTTCATACAGAAATTGTGACATTACCTGCAGCACCATGAGTTATAGCTAGTGTCCCGAGTAGACCTATTGATGTACATCCTAGGCCGTCGCATGTTGACTGGATGACTAGTGAGGTGGGTGGTAATCCTCCAGCAGTTTGTCATCAGGTTCGTGCCTTATAAGCCTATCAACGGACAGGCATTGGCCGATTTTCTTACTGCCCATCCAACCCCCACTGACCAGTCCTTGGACCTATATTTTGTCAATGAGTCAATCGTCTCAGTCGATCAAGCCATCCCATTTTGGAAGATTCACTTTGATGGTGCCTCCTGTAGCCCCACCAGTAGGAGGCTCAATGATCCTAGACTCAACAAAGTTGGCCTGGGTATCATTTTTATTACCCTGGCGCAAGCCATTCTACCATATTCATTCTTTATTTTGGAAGGCTACACCAACAATGAGGCTGAGTATCAAGACCTCATTACTGGCCTCGAGTTAGCCCTCGAGATCGACGTGTTGCATTTTCATGTTAAAGTGGACTCCGAGCTAGTCATTAAGCAGGTCAACGATGACTATTTTGTCAGAAAGCCAGAGCTTGTACCATTTTTAAAACGCAATCTCCACCTAATGGCCTAGTTCCCTTTTTTTCCAGGGGTTACCCATGTCTCTCGGTTACAGAATGGTCGAGAAGATGCTTTGGCCAGCTTAGCTGCATCACTTGCAGAGCACAAACATGATGATCTAATTATCCACATTGAACATAAGAGATCCATAGCTCCTATTACCCCAGATGGCGGTGATGGCCTACAGGTAAGACATCTTACCATCGGTTCCCCTTTTTCAGGACCCCCTGGGTCATTCGGATTTAGTGGTCTAAATGATTGCCAATTGGGGGACACCCTTCATTGAATACCTCCAACACGGTAATCTCCTGTCAGAACAGGATGAGTGCGTGCGAATTCGACGTCGCGCGCTGTAGTTTAAACTCTGTAGTGGTCCCAGTATTGACCAAATCCTCTAAAAGAATGGGTTTAATGGTGTTCTTTTCTGTTGAATCTAAGGAGTCGAGATTTATCAGGTCATGCAGGAAGATCACTCTGGTTCCTGTGGGGCCCATCAGTATGGGCTGAAGCACTCCCATCAGATCCAGATACTGGGGTACTTCTGGCCCTCTATGATCCACGACTATATTGAGTTCACCAAGAGGTTACATGTGTGGAAAGTTCATTCTAACTTCGTGAATCGGCCACCGGATCCTCTCCAAACTACCAAGTACTCTTAGCCAATTTCACTCTAGGGATTAGATGTCGTATGACAAAATCCACCATCAATGATTCGCCATTGCAGGTTCATCCCGACCGCCATATATTTCTTTTCCAAGTGGGAAGAAGCAGTTCCACTCAAGGATGTCAAAGACCGTTCTATTGTTAACTTCGTGAGAACCAAAATCATCTACTGATTTGGTTTCCCTCATGCCGTCCTCACCGATAAAAGCCCCAACATCTGAGTAGTCAAACTGAAGAAATTGTATGCCAAGTAAAACATCCGTTTGAACCATACCTACTGCTATCACACACAGAAGAATGGGGAGATTGAGGCATTCAACAAAACCCTCTCTAACATTTTGTAGAAAATTTTTGGCCAGAACAAAAATAGTTGGTCGGAAAATCCCCCCAACGCCCTTTGGGTTATCAAACTACAACTCGTAATTCCTCCCAAGTGACTCTGTATTCCCTGGTATATGGATCCGATTTCGTTCTTACCATCAGGATTAAGTTTCCCTCATTGCGAACATCGGTCAATACCCAGCATGCTATGGATAGAGTGGCTGAAATCCATCTAGCTGTATTGGAAGTACTTTACGAGAATATGCTTTGTGCCCTGCACAATCTAGAAAGGCATCATAGCAGGATGGCTCTAGCCTTCAACAAGAAGGTTCTCCTCCACTCTTTTCCACAAGGTGACATGGTATTGGCCCTTAGGGAACCAATGATCCCCTATAGAAATCCGTCCATGTTGGATCCCAAATGGGAATGACCATTCATTGTTCATAAGGTTTACCCCTATGGAGCATACTCCCTGGTGACCACGGATGGTGAGCGTATAACTCCTTTCACTAATGGAAAGTTCCACAGGAATACTTTTCCTAAGAAACTAATGGTACTGTATGACATTAAAATGGATGGTCTCGCATGACCCTAAACTACATGCTGGTCCTGCATGACCGTAAACTGCACGCTGGTCCCGCATGACCCTAAACTACACGCTGGTCCTGCATGACCCTAAAATGCACGCCAGTCCATCATGAAGTTAAACTGCATAGTCCAAAATGACTATAAACTATACCATCCTACATGACGTTAATCTGCACACAGTCCTGCACGACGTTAAACTTTTCCATGAAGAAATATGTGTGGCTTGATCCCCATAATTATGGGATATGTAGGACCACCCAAAATTTAGATTGCAGGTCTAGCCCCATCTCTGAGAGATCTCCCAGTCACCTTGGCCCCTTGGCCTGTTATCGTCTATGATAGGGATATATAGGTGTGGTATAGGGTTATTCCCTCAATCTCGTTGGGTTTGTGGAAACTGTTCCATGCCCCACTTTTTTCTCCTGAGAGTTCTCCATATCGTTGTTATATACTCATCTGTGTGAATTGTCCACTCTCATGTTGAGCCCCACGACCCTTTATAGTGGTTCGCTATTGTGTCCAAGAGTACTCTGGTCTAGGACCTGGAGTGTCATATTCATCTTGGAAAAGTTCCCATTCACTTTTCAAGCTTCATGTTCCTCTTCATTTGGGCATCCATTATATTTCACACCCAAAGGGACCCCCAAAATGGCATGGATACTCGACCAATGGTCTCTACTACCATTACGTTCCAACGTCCCTAAGGTTTTTTATACAACCAATTCATACAAGTCCCACATTGTGAATATGGTCAGTTGTCGATGCTCATTTGTTTGTCCCCATTTCAGGCTAAAGTGACATAGATGTTGTGTTGCGAACATGGTTAGTAGTAATCCCTCTTCGCCACGCCAGCCCCTTAAGGCCTTGAATGATGGGTACATGATTCACATTATGTTCCACCCCATCATTTCCAGGTAGAATTTTGACACTCTTGGATGTATCCCTCAGCGCACCTCCGTATGCCAGGTGGATAAAAATACAATACTACGTTCTTCAGGGCTCCCGCTGTCCGAGTTCTAAGACCATAAACTAAGATCTTATCTAAGAACTATGTTTGGCATGATTCTCATCCTCATGGAATATATAGGATCACCCGAACATTGTGTTTCCAGGTCCATCTCAACTAGGAGCTAGCTTCTCCTGCCCCTTATTCTCTGACCCTTACTAGCCTCTTGGCCCGAGGCTGATTTCCCTGAGTTGCGCATGGTGATGATGTGGACCACGTCCTCATTCAAGTCAGGTATGATTTATCCTGTCATGCACATTCCTTCATCTCCAAGCCATATGACTTTAAACTATGCTATTTAGTCTTATCAGATGACCCTAAACTGTAATAAAATCATCTCAGCAACACGAAAAAATGTGGCACTACATTGTGATGACCTCATCATAGGGGACGTCACGTTGGGTATCGGTCATCCACTGTACAATTTGTCAATTCCAACATATGGATTCATTCACTTGGCGATACCGGGATATCTGGGTCCTTGGTTTGTTGTTCCAAAAAAAAGGAACCTACCCTAATGGACAAACAAGATCTATCAAATGCCACTCCTTTTTTGTATGAGGGCTAGACCTGCATTCCCCTTTCATCCTTACCACTGGTACCTTACCGTGCCACCCCTTAAAACAACATTTGGCATGTTTCCCATCCTTATGGGATACGTAGGAACACCTGTGTGCCCTGCTCCCGAGCCCAGACTAACTTTAGTTTTCGGTCCCTCGACCTAAAACCTCTCTAGGAAACACATGATGATGTGGACCTCATCCTCATTCACGTTGGGTTGTATGAGTTACATCGCCATGAGTCTCCCGGATTGCCTAATATCCATGGTCGAAATTCTAAGCCCTTAAACTAATATCCTTTCCAGAACTACGTATGGCTGGATTCCCATCCTTATGTTATACGTACGAATGCCCATACATTTCATCTCAGGTCCAGTCCCGGGGAACAAAAATCCATTCCTTTCCCACGGTTGTCCCCATGGACTAACCCCTTGGGAAGTTGTATAGCTTCAACATTTTCCCTAAACAAGTTCAGGATGCCCCATAATGACATTGTTAAGTGATAGTTCCCTCGCTAAAGAGGTCCTATCTCAATGTAGGAATGATGAATGATCAGATTAATGTGCCCACCTACTGTTCTATCACCACGGTGGTGTAATTTCATGAGGTTCGGATTCTGTTCGAACAAACCCCTACTTCACCTTCCATGCTTTGCATTCCCTTTATTCAGACCCTCATCCTCTTTCACATCTGAAGGGACCCCCTAATAGTATGGATGCACATCTTACCGCCCACCTGCTGTCTTGGCCCAATGTTCCGGAAGACTGATGGATGATATTTTGAGTTAGGTTCCATGTTTCAAACATGGTCAGCGGTCGACCCTCATTTTTTGTCCCAATTTTATGTTAAAACGATAAGGATGATGTGTTTTTAACATGGTCTACAGTTTTCCTTTATTTCCATTCCCCTCCGATAGTGTTCTAAATTTTGTGTAACATGATTCACATTTTTCATTCCGTTATTTTCATATTGATTCTAATACCCCTGGCATTGCCTCGCTCATGCGCTAGAGCATGTAGAGAAGATGATACATTGATCGTTCTGAGGTCCTATTCCTTTTATTTGACCTCCCTCTTCTCCTCAAAAATCCGGATTTGAATCTAGAATTATCGAGGCTTGGCTGACGCTCTTGTGATCAAACGTAGTGGTAGTACGGGCATCCATTGGTTCTCACATCGGGTAGGGCCCACGTGATCTTATGAATGGATTGTTATTTATTTCGGGATTATGGTTGAGTGCATTAAACTGAGGGGAGAAGTAAATAAATTTTCCATACATACAGTTCAAAATAAGAAGTAGTAAGGAGAAATAATTTTATGAGTTTGGCCAAAATAGGGGCCCTTAAGGGTCGGCTTCCTAGAAGGATCGTTCCGACGACGCTACCTTTTGGCTGGTGGCCTCCATGACTACTTCCTGCCCCTTGAGGACCCTCTCTTCGTCAAAGGCCACGAAGAGTAGTTCGCTGACCCAAGCCCGTGCCTGCGCCTGTTCAGTTTAGAGTTCAGTCATCTGGTTACCCACTTCCACTAGTTTTTCATGGGCATCTGCCAGCTGGGCCTTCAACTTCTCCACGAGTTCAAAACAGTTTGTAGAGAATATATCTTTTTCTTTCCCCTATTCTTAGAGGCATCAGACCTCCTACACCGCCTTCGGAAATTCTTGGGTATTTTCCGACTCCTCCTGACACTAGGTGATATCAGAGCATCAGCTGCTCTCGCGCATCTTCTCGACCATGTAGTCACATGCCGTCAAGTGAAGGCATTGAGCATCTGCCCCTACAGCTCACAGGAAATCTAACTAGGTGTGGAGTGATCCCATCTACTTGAGCTATTCTGTCTGAGGCTGACTGAGAAAATTCATGTTGCACTTCCACCCTTTGGGTCACATCATCAGGCTCTCCTCGGCCACTTCCGAGTCTGAATCATCAATTTCCTCAGGATCAGCGGGCTGATAGATAGTAAAAACAACCAACAAGTTACCAGCAGGATCTTCTTAGGATATTCCTCCATGGGGGTTGGGCTATTTAGCATCTGAGAGACCTTCCTCTCTCTCCTCGACCCTGGTGGAACCTTCAACATCTTCTACCCCTACCCTGACAACAGCGCCACTGATGTCCACCGCTCTCTGCTAACCAAGTGTCGAGGCCGACTCATTTTGGGAGGCATGTCCTGGATTGGGTGGTGTGTTTTCCATTGACTCGCTCGTAGATGGTCCGGGCTCAGTAGCCTGACGAGACTCCAATGTCCTGATCACTGTACATACAAGGAGCACCCTAATCAATTGAGTCCTTCGATGGTAAGTACCGGTATTGAAGAAAGGAACGTATAGGAACCCAAGGTGCCAGCCTCCAGTTTTCTGGGTGCTACAGGAGCTATCATAGTTGGGGATCCCTCAGCGCTCATCAGTTCAATAACAGGCGTCAGTTCCCCACCTTGTTCTATTTTTCCTTCCTCCCCTCCTTCAACTGGAGACTCCATATCAACACCAATATTATCCTGAGTAAGATATGGAGGGTTGATTAATGATTTCATAGGGGATAAGATAAAAGGAGGATGATAGATAAGGGTTGCATCACATCTCGAGTAGCTCAGTCACATCCATATCAGAGCCGATGATCTTGTAGCTCTCTCAGATACTCCCTTGGTGGGACGCCCCTTGATACCCCTCACCTTCGGAATCCTATTCTCTTTCACTTTCTCTTTATGCCTCTTTCTCTTCTCTCTCACCACCCTCTAGCTCATCATCGCTTTCTTCATCCTCTGACGGATCCTTTTCTGGATCATGCTCTTGGCCGAGTATCACTTTCACCATGAAATATGGCTCCTCGTGCCGACCCCATTGGCGTGCGTACATGTCCATGGCCATCAGATATACATGCCGATGACGAAAGTTCACTAAGTAGACAACCAGAACAAGCCATACTTATGGCAGCTGGATCCCGTCTCGCACTATCTTCTGGTAAAGGGCTTCAAAACTCACCGACTGCCGCAGGGTTAGCCAAGACAACCTTAGCACCAAGAAGATTGCATCATGAAATGTTTGAAGCAGATATCCTATTTTCTTCCCAAGAAGTTCTCTGGTCACTCTGTGGGACCCTACTCCCCTAGGCGATGAGGGCGCGTCCATGCCACACGACGTCCTCGCTGCTGAAGTCCCCGCCTTTGCGGGCCCTGTTGTTTGACGTGCTTCTAGTATTCCCTCTCTAACGGTACTCTTCTGGCTCTCTTGAAGCCCTGGTTCCACACTGGAGACCTTGAGATTCTGAACTCGCTTCCACAAAATCCCCTCAGTGTATGATATGGCCCAATGTTCGGCATACTCGGTTGAGAGGACAGCATCAACTCCCGTGGGAGGAAATGAGATGACATCAATGGAGCCATAGGTCATGGATATCTGCCACATTTGGCGGAGAACGCATGGATGCCTTTCTTCCCTATCATCTATGTACAATTTTTTCGGCATCCGTTGGGGCCACCCAAACATCCTGGAACACCTAGACGGCACGTAAGGCTCACAGATAATCTTCCCATCAATCTGGGCCACATGAACCCCGCCTCTGATGCTTTGGAAGTACTATCTCTGCTCTAGTGAGCCTTGCCCATTTTCTATCATCTGGCCAGTTGGGGTTGGGAATGGGCTGAAAGAGAAGTTAGAATGATTAACAATTCTAATCCTTACTCACTCCTCATTGAGCATCAGCAGTATTACCCCGACAATATTCAGTAGGGAATGTCAAAGGCCATTACCTGAAAGACGGACGACATTCGGGAAGGTATATCTACTGCAATGTGCTGCAACCTAGCCATGGAAGATCTATAAGGGCCCACATATTCTCACAGGTCACCCCCTCTCGAGATGCATCCCAAAATGTCGTACATATGTGCCAACAGAAGGACCCCCAGATTGAATCTTTTATTAGCACCCATGATTTCATCCATCACCAGGGTCGCTTGACGGACTCCCATCCTTGCATCCCTCACCGGTACGAGCCACCCACTCATGAATGTGGCAAGAAAAATTGCATACCGAACATTCGGGTCCTGACTCTCATTTACACAGTAGCCCCATGACTCATAGTTCCCCGCCTCCAGGATCCTCCAGTATGATCTGCTCTTGCTCCTCTATGCCACGGTTGGATACCCACTTCCTCGCCCTGTAATCTTGACTTCCAGATACCTTTCCAGGATTTGGTTTAAAAAGTTTTTATAAGCGATGTCCTTTAAGAAATCCTTGACCCCCAGCCACTCCTTAGCCACCTCCAATAAGTGCCATGTCAGCATGGGGGTTCTTGATCCGTCTACCTAGGTGCTCATTGGCATAAGGAATTATTCGTATTGGTGGAACTCCAAAGGGATATCCCCGATGTAGTGAATGTACCAACGACTGAAACCAAATTCCCCATGATGAAGATGAAAGGTATTGGTATTGGGGGACCACCGAGTGAGTAACTCTAGCCCAAGATCGTGCTGGCAGTAGAAGTGAACGTTCGACATCCACACCGCCTCAAACAAGCCAATATGTCATAGGTCGACCCCAAATTGGTCTATATGTTGCGAACGCAATACTCCCTGGCCCATTCACTGGTGAAGTTGCCTCCGGACCACTGGTCCTAGTCTTGTAGTTAGCATGTAGCCTCGTCAGTGACATTCTAAGAGAAGGTGCTTGTATAGAGGGTCGGGGAACTCTCCGCGATAGGGTGACTCCCTAAAATGTTCCTTGTTCTAGGATTCATAACATAAATGTCCATATATCTTGTTTCTCTACCAGGATGACAGTTGTTGAAGATGTTGTATTGGGGAAGGTCGTCCTCACGTGTCACCCATGACCACGGTTTATCAACTTCAAACCCCGGAAAAGGGACCTCCTCCAAAATACTAATGTCCCATATTAGAAGATTTTTGGACAGGGAGTACTCATTTTGGGTGGGGGTTAACATATTGAAAAAATAATGGTTATTGGAGACAATCCTTTGGGCACCATAAACATCGGGGTTGGTGACATTTCAGCCCTTCGAGAAGCGACTTCTCCCTCATCATCTTGGTTTGTGGCCATCTTCTTCTGACAAGTGTTTGAGTAAATGGCACTGAATATGAGAGGGTGGTGTGAAAAATTAGCGACCGTCGCAAAATATCAAGATGCAGAGTGAAAAGCCCGGGTTTTGCGTGTAAAATGATGCCTGATCTCAGTGGGATTGCACGCAACTAGAGCAGTTTTTCACGCAGGTCTAGAGAAATTTTTGCGCACGAGAGCTTGGAGCATCTCGCGTGAGGAAATTTGTATGGACCATGGGACCCACAGAGGCTTTTATAAGAAAATCATGGTTTACACACGTGCGTGAAAAGTGTATTCTGCGCTCCCTTGGTATTTTCGTGCCACTCCAATATTTTAGCATGCATGGACCCCATGAATTCCTACATTTTGGCATTTCCCTCAAAATCAGATCCCCTCGCCGATCCGATTCCGAGGGGGGAATTTGTAGATGCCGAAAAATGATCAAGGGATGAAGAAGGTTTCAACACAACAAAGAGAATTCATATTTGAATCCGGGGACCCAGTCTGGGGGTCCCAGAGGAGTTGCGCGAAAAAATTCTTAGGTGTGCAAAAATAAATATGCCCCAGGCGGAAATCTTTGGGATTCAAAAATGTTTTGTGGCAGGGGCATGGAATATTGTGCACCCCCGCCCCACGTGGTTGAAATCTCGCACAACCGACCTCAGCACACAATAATTTTGGGCCAACCTATTTTCCACATAGCTGAACACCTATATATAGAAGGTGACCCCTTTGACTACTAGGCTAAAGAATATGAATGGGCTCTCGTGGGCGACCTCCGCCTTTCGTACGTGTAAAGATGTATTTCACGTACAGTTCTTTTCGTGCCATGTCACCTCGGGGTCCTCCTTCGCATGAGATCCCCTTGGTTTAGACTGAATTCCAATCCCTTCGGGGTCTGCCGCCTACGCGCAATCCCTTCCACTTGCGCGTAGGCCAGCCAATTGCGTGCAATCCCCTTCAATCGTGCGCCCCCAATCATGGAGCAAAACATCCCCCAATTGAGCGCAATTAGTAATCCTTACCTGAAATATATTCTAGTCACGCACAAAGCCTTGGATTCACTTACACACTAATCCTCATTGATTTTTCACCGCTTTCTAATCCTCACTAATTTCGTTCCATCACGGTGTTTTTTGCCTGGGGCTGCTTATTTCACGCGCAAGCCTCAAAGGTTGCACGCAACTCTCTGGGATCCCTCACTCTGGTGCTTCCTAGCTACCTCTTCACTTGTCTTTCCCATACTCCATGAGCATTCCTTTGCACAGGTTTCTTATTCTCTTCTTATGGATGCCATTTGTGTGTTTCTCTCACACCCTGGGCATCCACATCATGCACCATTTTCCTGTACGACCTCCTAGGCTCGCACGAAGTAATATCAAAGTCTCTTGGACAGTTTTTCCCATTGCGTTGCTTCACCTCATGTTTCTTTGCATTGGCATTCTAATGGATATTGCTTCTCCACATATCCAGGATAACGTAGACCCCTCGATGGTTCGCTCTATGATACCCCTTCTCCATGGATTTTCTTATCCCCTCTTTGCATAAATGAGAATAGAGTACCGGTTTTGTATGTACTAGGGGTGCGGAGTGAACCCGCCTCATCCGACCTGCAGGACATTATACTACCAAGAACCATCGTCCTTAGCACATGATGTTAAATTGTGACCTCGACCCATGCCTCGCAAACTTGTTCCCCCACCTTGGACATTCTCCATGCCCATGTGTCCCCTCGGGGATAGGATCACCCCTCCCAGGGGATGATATCCTCCTTATCGGAGTGGGGTTTGTCTATGGGGAAAGGGAAACCACCTTGGGGTAAGAACCTGGCTTTTCTTGCCATAGGCAGCATCCCTGCTCCTCCTTTCATCTTTGGTTCCCAGGTCCAGCAAAGGACCTGGTGGGAAACGGTGGTTCTCCTTTCTTTAGTACCAAATCCCTCTCCTACTATGTTTCATCGCCTCGAGCCTCCATCCATGAATAATTCCCGACTTCTTGGGTTGTTGACCACACATAAGACCATGTTTTCTCTTTCGGCCGCTCCCTGCGTAAGCACCACCCCACTTCCCACAGATGCACCATTCACGACGTGATCATTAGGTCTCTACTATGTCTTGTTTCACACACTGAGCATGACTCACATGATCTTAGAGCAAGCACCGACCATGAAAAACACCATGGGCCGCCTCAGAGTGTAATCCCCAACCCATACTCGAACTATGAGGACATTGATATTTGCTAAGTCAAGTTACGTAGGAAGCCTCCACGAGGTTCAAGCCCACCACTCAGTATTTTTGACCTTCTTCACGTCGGTTCGCCAACACCTTGGGCTGCCTCAAATTGTAAGCCCCAACCCGTACCTAAACAACGAGGACTTGGATCTTTGATATGGAAAGGTACGTAGGAATCCTCGACGATGTTCAAGCCCACCACCTGGTTGTTCTAACCATCTTCGTGTCGATTCTCCAACACCTTAGGATGCCTCAGAGTTTAAGCCCCGACTCATACCCAAACTACGAAGACATTGATCTTTTCAAAGGCGAGGTATGTAGGAAGCCTCCACGAGGTTCAAGCCCACCACCCGGTTTTTCCAACCATCTTTGTGATGGTTCACCAACACCATGGGCTGCCTCAGAGCGTAAGCCCCAAATGCCACCTGAACTACAAGTACATTGATCCTTTCCAAGCCAAGGTACATAGGAAGCCTCCCCAAGGTTCAATCCCAACTACCAGTGGCCCCAACCATCTCCGTGTTGGAGTTCCAAACCCCTTTCCACCCGAACTATGAGTACTTTGATCTTTTCTAAGTCAAGGTACGTAGGAAGCTTCCATGAGGTTCAAGCCCATCACTCAGTCATCCTGACATCTATTTTGTTAGTTCACCAAAACCTTGGGCCACATCAGAGTGTAATCCACAATTGCCCCATCCGAACTATGAGTACTTTAATTCCCTACCACAGGGATACGTAGAAATTATCTTCGAGGTTCAATCCCCAAACCCTCATCATCCTCATGACGGTTCCATCCCATTCACCATCCAAGTCACATAACCATCCATCATCCATCTTGATTCTTACCTGGGCCACCATATCCCAGTGAGATCATGCCACCCATTCCTTGGGAATCCACCCATGTTTTGTCCCCAATATCGTCGTTACGTCTAGGGGGTTCCTCCATCTGATCCACTCTAGTTAGTGTTCTGATAAGTCCGGTCCGTCTCCTCTGGACGTTAAACTTTCATCATACCCTATGTTAAACATAGGAAGCTGAGTAAAGCCTCAGGTACATGCCCATGGCATATGATTCCCCATGATCGATGTGGGATGCCTAGGGCTTCTGCACCCTCGATAAGCCCTATAATACAGGACAAAAGATAGACACGCCAATCCCCCAGGGTCCAGAAATGCGAGTGATACCCAACGTGAATACTCCCCTAACCAAAGGTTTCTGCCCTTATTGGACCCCTTTGAATATCCTGATAGAAGTAGTGTAATTAACTGGTGTCTATGAAGATATGGCGCTGAGAAGAGTTTCACAACAACATATTAAGTCTATATGGGAGACCTGGACTAGGTGATGATCTCTGAGGAGGAATCCAAGGAAGGAAGAATCGACATCTCATCGTACCGTTTTGATCAAGGAGCAGAAGTCCTTGAATAAGGAGCGGATGATGCCTGCCTATGGAAAGCAGGAATGCGGGGTAATAGCTACGCGTCCTCCTCCACTTGATGGATGTGCGCGTCCCGGCGAAAGCATTGGAAAAAAATAGACATTCATGACATGAGAGAAAGTTATTAGTGGGTGTGTAATGTGGTTTGGTGACCAATCCTTTAACAAACATTAATGTAGTTTATTAAAAACTATAAGGATGTTAGTTCTTTAGATCTTATATTCAAATTATATGATCATTAGAATGATATGATTTTTTTCGATAATATTATCTATACTATGTTTAGTTTGATCACATGTGTACATGTTTTGGCAATTTTTTATCACCTGAGATATGCTATGTGCGGCTTGTTATTTTATTCCATGTTTCATTATGGTTATAGATAATATATGTTAAATTGTAATTTTGTGAATAGAAACATAGTGGTAAGTGAAACCTCTATGTAAAAATTTCCTTAGTGGGGGAGAATGTTCTAATGATTCTTATGAAATCATTAATGGATTAGGTTGGATGATGGGCAATTATGGCCTAGTGTGATTCGAATTGGGGTCATTATAGTTTATGTGATCTAAACCATGAAGAATCAAGAGGCATTTTTGTCTATGGGACCATAACTGAGAGATAAAAACACAAAATGATGGCCCATCATGGCCTGACATAGAGGCTTAGGTCATGTATATATATTGGCTAGAATTAAGGCTATGTCCAAATATTTTGACATTTCCATGAAAACATAGTTCTTTTTCGAGTAAAGATCTATAGTGTGTATAGTTGGGGTTCATGAAATCATGTTTAGTTCATATATTCTTGGTATCGTTGTTTTCTTATGAAAACTTTTATTTGTTGTCCAATTATGCACTCATTATCATGAGAACTCCTGTTAAGGATGCACTGGTGGTTTCCTAGTAGGTTATTACTCTCACCATATTGGGGAATATTGATAATCAATAAGACATTTTGTATTGTGATTCAGGAAAGGGAAAGGGGATCATTGAAGATATTTGAACCCAGGATCATGGATCTGGGAGACGAATTAGTGCACACACCATAGGATACTACTTTTTATTTCTTTATTTACTTTCAAAAATATTTACATTGGTTTATATTACCACATAAGAAAACCATTTATTTATTGAATGACATGCGTCAATTTAATATTATTAATTTACAATTGTTTAATCTAAGTTATTATACTTTTATTATTTGTTCAAGTATATGATACTAATGGTATAAAATCCCCACTAAAAACCTTAGGCCTTCACTTATAGTAGACAACGTCTTATTTTTGGATATTCATAAAGGAGGACTTTTTTATATCTAGAATGGAGAAAGTGATCTAGGTTAGGGAATTATTGTATAAATATTACAATATATCATAGGTATCTCTTTATAATTTTAGATGAAAAATAACATTGTAGTTTCAATTAGAAGATAAATATTTCATTGTTTTTAGAAGGTATGCAGGAAATGATTATTGTGTTTTGATGGTCCTCTTATTTACCTGATTCATCTTCATAATTTTTGATAAATGGTGTTAGAGATTTATTCCTCAAAATATATAGTGGATTCTCAATGATCTCTATCTTTTTTCCCAGCTACATTTTCATTTGTGGTGGGTGACGATGATATTTTATCAATACGAAGGGATAATTCAAGGGAATTTTTATCCTCAAGGACTATTTGTGTAGAATTTATATATATCTAGACTATTTATTTAAGAATATCATTTATTAGATCATTCTAGATGCTCTGTCCCTCTTCTTCTCTATTATTGGGGTAAAATTATTAACGATATCTTGAGATTCATGCGATTTCATGTGGTCATTTTCAACCCTTTCTAGTAGTGGTGATGTTTCATATCAACTAGAATATGATGCACATATCACATGAAGATTTTATAGAAAATAGGGAATGTTTTCCTATGGAATTATCATTCACAATTTTAATCACCCTAGGTAAGTTCATCATGATCAAGAGGGTAGTCACTCTACAGATAGGTTCTGAAAAAACATTAACTATGGTGACTCTCTAGAGTGGAGTTTATGAAATCTGTCAGAGTGATGTATAATTCATAAACATGAAAGTTCAAAAGGATTGTTAGGGTATTTCCTAGGTTATTGGGAGTATAAAATCATGTGTTGACATTCATTATTTGATTTATTATCTCTTTCTTATAGAATCCTTATTCAATATATTGGGATTCATAAGAGTCAAAGGGAATATCACCACCACATAATACTCCAAAATTTCCATTGATATGGTACATTAAGCATTGATGGTATAATTTAGGTACTACATCATAAGTATAAAGTAAATTTATTCATAATATAACACAAAATTTCATGTCATTCTTGATTACCATGAACTCATAGTTATAAATAATATATTTGAACTAGGGTTTGAGTTTAATCATTCAATGTATCTTTCCTCAATTTTATGGGACCCATAAATTGTCAATTTTGAAAGATTGAAGTCATATTAACCCGCACCCATGTTTATGAGCATTTTAATTAGGATAATATTGATTCTAGAGACAATATCAATTTGGATCACCAATTGTTGACAGTTTCTAGTTTTCCTGATATGTATAAGGGTCTTATATGTCCCTGGATGATGACTTATTGACCCTGATCTGTGAATAATATGGATACATGACTATATACCAAGGTTATCCATGCACAATATTCCACATTTATAGTGAATTTTATATTTTATTATCAAGCAATATAAAGATCCTCAATAAGTTCATCCCTAAACTCTTTTGAGAGATGCAGTGAATCCTTGATTGAATTTTTGGAATGGATAGCTCCCAACTATTTCAAAATGAAATAGATTTATACATGAGGTTGAAATTTCCCAACATGTCGTTATTCATTAGCTTTGGTATTTGAGGATAAATTGATTGATATAGAAGGATCTATTGCTTGTAATTATTTTGAAGGAATATTTATTTCTAGTGGGTTGATCTGAACTAGTCTACCCAAGAATGTAAGTTGGTTGGGATGTTTTAAACGTTCCAACCAATCCTCTATGATAATTGAAATTTGAAGGATCTATGATGATTCAATGGCATCTCCATGTTCCAACTATGATCTCTAATGTCTATAACCATAGTTTTCGGACATGTATATGTCATCATTGGGGATATCTCTGATATACTGAACTTGTTTTTGATATGGTTTCCCCCAATTCTATTGTATTTTATAACCACTGTCTCATTCTACTTGGTGATGTGTAGGAAAATCAGCTTTATATTCATAATATTCATAAATTAATTAATAAATTATTTTAATATAATAAAAAGGGATTAAAAGTAATTCTTTAACTGACAAAGTTTCAATTTGATAGGGTGATTCTTGTTATCTGAACAATGGGGGAAGGAAACCTATGAGGGTATGGACCAGTTTCAGGGTTGTTCTCACTTAATATTCCAAATATTAATTCTAATTATTAAATTTATGAATTTTTCTAAAGTAATTATTTATTGTTATCCCTTAGGATGATATAACAAGGGATGGGGTCACAAAAATTGACAGATTTTCCCCTGAGGATGGCATGAGACTGATTGACTATCTTTTATGTCATATAAACACTTAAAATTCATTCACAACTAGTTGGAACATAATTATAGTCATATTATTCCTTGGAATCTAAATTGGACTTGTATTTCACATGTTTTATTATTTTTTCTAATTTCATGTATATAGTATCAACCAATTTCTATAGTATAAATATTGAGTAGTCTTGGATAGTGTGGCATAGTATCCAGGGAAATAAGAAACAATCCGGGTGATCCAAAAGGTTGAATTAATCAGGTTTTCTAGATTTTTTCTTTTTAATGGATTATTTTACATGACTTTAAGGAAGAATACTGAAATATTCTCTTTTCTAAAAGAGTACTCTTTTTTATTCGTCATCATATCATGGGTGACCATGGTCTTTTCGTTGCTAAGAACAGATGTGGTTCTTCTTCCTATCACTCTCCATGACGAATTAAATTATAGTAATATTTTTTTGGATTTAAAGTAGTTTCTAGTCCTAGTTTTTGTGTGATATTATTAATTTTGATTTTTCTAGATATTCTACACCAATAATTAGTTACGAGTTGAGAGTTATCCTTTGGTCACAATGTCGAATACTTTAAGTGGTGTGCAGTTTCTAAATAATCATAGAATCTCCACAGATATTTCAACTTGAACAATGATTTATAAATCTTGAAATGAATACTTTCTACAAAAATATCTAGTATTTGATATGTGGTAGATAAATTTTGAGAGATTTTGTATTAATTTTTTTTCTAGAAATTAAATCGAAGACCCTCTCATTTTCATATTTTGTTTAATTTGTGAGGTAAATGACTATAATTTTCATTAGTGTGGATCTGAATTCATAATGTAATTAGTGATGAAAGCATTCTCACATCATTATGGATTCAGTATGTAAATGGGTATACCAGAAAAAGTTGGTCCCACCAAAATTTTCAAAAAACATGTGAGTTATTCACCTCTTTTTGGTTGATTTGTCCCACCAAGGGGACACAATAGGACACAAATGTGATAGGTTCTACTCTAGTTATCTCATTCAATTAATAGTTTGAAAGGTGGGATTCATAAAATTGGGTAGATACATGGTGTTTTCTACCAAATCAGGGTATGATTTACATTTTGGTTTTAAGAGGGAACATTAAACTTCTATGGATTCTATTTGAGTGGGTATAGAATTGATGGAGCTATTAAATTATAAATTCTATATTGTGTGATTTTTTTCATGAATGTGAGTATATGGTGAATCTTTATTTGGTAACCCTATATACATTGGATTTTGGATCAATATTTGATTCTAAGTAGCGTAACATTACCTAACTAAGGGGTTCCACAATCGTATTGGGGCAAAGTCTATGTATTTATCAATCACCATATTCAAGTACACTATTTTCCTACACCCAATTCCAAATGGATGCTTAGTATCTACCTTGGTGGGATGAGTGACACTCCATTGATATGTGGTAGGAGAAATGTTCACATGTTCTCAAATATTATAATCATCAAGAATATTTCCACCAAGTAATATGGTTTTTATTTTATTTATAAGTTTATTTTATGCCTTGAATTTTTCTATATTTTCTTTAGAGGAGATAACTTCAACCATTTGAGAGGTGTTTATGATACAACCACCCATTTCTATTTATCTTTAGAAAAAATTCATCAAGGGGTTATAACTGAATATTTGGTGCTAGAATATTCTATACTTCCATCTAATTGCAGTTACACAATCTATTCTCATTTATTTAAGTGAAATACATATCTAGATGAATCGTTTTGTAATTTTTTTCCTTGGTTCCCATATCTCATTCAACAAGTTTTTTTTGAATTTACAGTGAAAAAATTATTCAATCTATACCAAGTGATTATGATAAATTCATCATTGTATAGTTAGTAAAGGGACTCCTCATTTCCCAGTATCCACATCAAGTGGAACAACACTTACCTTCTCTAGATCTACCTTCCTAGAAGGCCATTTTGGTTACTGAAATTTATTGGGTTTTTATGTTTTTTAGATGATCCCCTTGAATTGATATGTGGATGGCATTCCAAAGGGAATATAGGACTTACCTCACAAAACACTACATGAATTATAAGGGTGTTTCACAAAATATTATGATTTATTAATGAATTGGATGTTGTAGATCACCGCTAGGGATGGAAGATAATTATTTCTTAAAAGGAGGTAATAAAAAATCCGCCAAACCTTAGGGGTGGGCTAGTTCTGATTCGACCACAGGAATATCCTATATCTACAAATAGATTTATGATCCTAGTGGTGGTGGTGGAAAAAAATTTATCAACCCTCTAGGTTAGTGTTTTGCATAGATGGATACCTTCGCAATCACAAGTCCATTCTTCAGGTTTTAGTTCTCTTTTACTCAAGTGTGGTCTGGGTGAAATTCATCTTCATCATGTGAATTTCCCACAGCTATTGGTATTTTTTAGGTGACAGTTTTTCCTTTCATAGATTAGATTCTTGTTCAAGCTTACTCGAATCCTAGTTTAGGATTATATTAATGGATATCTCCCTTTGATCACACTAATTTTATTATCTTAGAGGCCATATCAAATAAACCAAATAGCATATGTATTATTTGGGATTATGAACACACCTATAGTAATGAAATTATTTGGTGAATTTCATAGTAGATTCTACTGGCCTGATTATGGACTGAAGTGTGATTTTTAATACTCATCCCATCCTCAGATGAACACAATAGAATGGGTGTCATTTATTATCCACTAAATTGAATTTAAACTATAGAGGAGATCATACCACAAGTTGTGGAAATGTATCATTAACATCTAATTCTCAGCTATGGAGAATATAGTAATGTTAATTTTATGTTAGTGATCCTCGCTACCAAGATATGGTTATCATACTACTAATAAAGGAGGTTATTAGACTTTAATTGTTTATGGGATTCCCATATTTTATAATGTAATTAAGCTATACGATATTATTTTGAGACCATCAGGATATCATATCAGGAAGTGTAAATATTCCCAAAAACAGCAGGTAGGTTATACATTGCTAGTAATTTCCACATGTACATGTCAACATCATTATCCCTCTGGAAATATTCTCCCACCTTATCTTACTATCATAGTTTTTTTCACCAGTATTTTTCACATAGAGGAGTTTGTCACCTATGTATGGAGCTCATGTACCACTGGTGGAAATTGAGGTTGATTGTATAGATGACCTCTATCTTTTAATATCTTATTCGTTTGATGGTAATCATGTAGTATATTCAACAATGTAGGTCCATATTTAAAATTTTAACTAACACTATGGAGAGGACCTTCCCAATGATCAGTTAATGTGTTCGAAGGTGGAGGGCATTATTGCCTATTTATGTTCTTGTTGCTGGAAGAACTAACATAGTTCGCATCATAGGAAGAGTAATTATGATCATTACATCTTTTTTCACAGGTAGGAAATCCATGAAACATGTTCTATAGAGGATCTCTAAAAGTATAGACTAGGATAATACATGGAGAACCTTCCGGGGTGGTTCTTTTCAAAAATTCTAATGCTGGTTTAGTATAGTACCAAGCAGTTATAGGCAGGACTTATAGGGAAAAAAATAATAGAATAGTCATTGCATAGTTTTGGTCCTCCTTTTTAGTCATTTTCTTCCATTATCAACATATCCTTTTAGATTCTTTTCATAGGGTATACAGAAGACCCTATTGTATATGATCCTTCTTATGTGACTCACACTTGATTTTAGAGATGTATGATGATCTCCTTGGTGATGGAGTAAAATAAGGGGTTTCTCTTATCTTCCACTGAAATATGTTTATGGTTCCCTTCAATATGGATGGGAATATGTTCCCACAACTCATTGGCAAGTGAGCTGTATCAACAATATTATTTATACTGAAGGGTAAAGGAAATATATACATATTTCTGAGGCATTACCAATATATAATAATATGAATCATAGATATATGTGGGAATATAGTACCACTCTTATATTTAGTTCAAAATATTCCAACTTCCCTCTTAAAGATGAATGATGATATGCTCCAACACATGAAAATTTGTTGGGATATACTGACATGATTATTTAGACATGGTGGCAGTAGGGTTTTGGTTTTACCCATAATAGATTTTCAAGATCTTTTTATTACCACCCTTTGATGAAAGGATTAGGAAATTTTATTATATTTTAAGGAATCGGGAAGGGTCATATGATTTCCCAATGATTTCTACTAGTATTTTTTGGAATGCTTCAGCATTACGTATGAGAATATACACTAGTATCTGCGTTAGAGTTGGGATATGTGTCCAATCCTATCAATCATTTTATATCAACTAATATCAATGGGATTTATGTGAGGGGATGGAAATATATTATTTCTCTTTGGTCACTACTATAATATACTATCTGGATATCTTTTCATGAATATTGATATGGGCCGCCTCGCTGGTGATCCTTACTGTGTGACAGCATGATTCTTTAGCAAAAATAGGGATATGAGATTTATCCATGTGATTTATATCTTATTAATAATAGAATGATCTCTAGGATTCCTAGATTTGGGTAACTGGTAGAGGTATATATTGGATAACCATCTCATAATTAAGCAGATGGATAGTTGTTTCATGGTTTTGGCGATAGTAGTGATTTTTAAGAGCCCTCCTAGGAAACTCATATGATAAATTGAGGTTTTGAATGACTTCCTGATCCACCTTCCTATGATAATGAAGGAATTGGTTATTTTAAATTGTCGATAGAATCTAAATATGTCTTATGGTTCCGATATAAATGGTTGGCCTCACTACAACATCCCCTTAATTATATGGTCTCACAATATCTAGTTCTCGGAGACTCTCATGTGCATCTTCCATGTTCATAATGGAACAATGTCATTGGTACTCCCTCACTATCATAATTTCTATATTGTTTTAAAGGTTATGGATGAGAAATTTTAACCTTTTGGTCATGGGGGTCACCACTTTTTCGTCACCTAAAGCATGACAATGTCTGTTTGATGAATGAGATATTACATTGGGTCAAAGGATGCACTTCATAGAGTACATCGTGATTAAGAACACCACAAAAAAGAATATTGATTAGTTATGTATTGTAAATAAGATCACGTTAGATAATGAATTATCACAGTTTAAATGATTCACATTAGTTTTACAACATTTTTGTGTGGAACATGTGAAAAACATTTCTCTCCATATAGGGAACTGTGTTTGGTATTAGTTAAAAAAGAATTTACATCATGTTCACAATTTTTATTTCACATGAAATGGCATGGCGTAATGATTTATTGGGAGAGGGTGAGTATTTTTTCATAATATTTATGTTAGTTAACTATTCATATTTTAGATAGCTTTTCTAATGATGTGTGTTCACTAAAATGAAAATGTACAATGTCTCTCACATCCATGACAAGAAATGATACTACAAACCTAATTTTAAAAGGCAGACAGTCATTATTTTTTCTTACTAATGATGTTTAGGAACTCACAATGGATGAGATTATGATAGTGTGGGTTCATCACACCCAATTTTGGGTGGGGGAGGGTATTTCCTACTCTACAATTCATGATTAAATTTATTTATTGTTTGTAAATCCTTCCTAAATTTCCAAGATGGGGACTGGTTACTCTTCGTCTAATGATAGATTGAAACTATGTATCAACATGATCATTTTTATATATTATATTTTATCCATATTTAATTTACTTGTTAATTATTTTTAATTTGGGATGTTGTGGTTTCATGTCACACAGCTTGGAACCCTAATGTTTATTATCATCTTGGGAGGTGATGGTTGTCGTGGAGTTGGAATCATAACCAGGAGGAGGGATGTATATGTATCCTTGTGAAAGGAATCACAACCCACATATTTTGGTTCTTCTTAAAAATTCATATTGTATCATTTATGGTTAATTAAATATGATTTATACCTTCACTTTAACATTATTTTTTAAGGTAACTTTGGTGAAATATTCTTAAAAATGTTTAGTGTGGTGTTTAACCTTGAGAGGCCCATTCTGGGTAACCTTGGTGGTAATGTGGCCCCATGGGAATCCATTTTGTCCACATTTTGGATTACTTATAACTATGAAATTTTTTCCCCATTAATAATATTATTTAAAAATAAAATATAGTGATGGATATGGGGGACACAACTCTCAAAATTAAAGGTATGATTTCATCAATGACATTGAACTATGAGGAAGGATACCATGGTATACGATCCTATAGAAAGAGATGTATGAGAATATGGGAATATGGGGGTTAATGAATGATGTGACCTATCTCATTTGAAACATGTCCACATTATAAATGAAATGGAGGATGATGACATTGGGTTTTAACATCAATGATGCATACTATGCATCCTATAAAAAGATGAATCAAACCCCACTGAAATTGAGTTTCATGTTTATGGTTGTATGAAGGGACTTTAAGGTGTAGTTTAACATTACATGGAAAGGATATATATTCCATGGAATGTTTAGTATTGAAGGAAAGAGAGGTTCTTATGCAGATGAGGTTACCCAGGGATGCCCTCCCTGGTTTCTGACTTAGCGGAAGGAAAGAGGGATTGAGGATTACACATAGTAGGAGTCCCAAAAAAGAATTTTAAATATTTAAATATAGTGATTACATATCATATCTAATGTAAAACAATTTTATTTAATAAAATATTTATTCAAATGGATTTAATTTCTTCAATTTCATGTGTTACGTGCAACACTGAGATTAAACAAACCACAATATATTATCAAAACATTATTGTGTGACAGTTATAGCCTAGCTATTAAATTGGTGAGTATAAATAGGATTAACTACTTTATCATATATATATATATATATATATTCTACTCAATATAAATATATTGATTAATACATAAAAAATATTCCGTTAATTTTTAGTAATGATACAATATTGTTAAAAATATATTTTCTTCAAAATGATTTTTATTATAAGATTATTATATTTAACTTTTGACAATTTCAAAAAAAAAATATTTCATAAAAAACTAAATTTTTGAAAGAATCGTATCAAAATTATATAAGTATTAATTTATGTGTTTTTTTTTTGAAATGTTTTATTTTATAGTGAATAATGTAAAATAGTAATTTTTATTGAAAACTGTATTTTTGTTTTTTCAATGTAAAAAGATCCATTTTAAAAAATGGATTTAGAAAAAAAAACTATTTCCATTTTATTTTAAATAATCTAATTAATTTAATTTTAATCAATTTATTTTTGAATTTATTATTAAAAAACATTATTATACATGAAAAGGCATTTTCATAAATAACTGATTTTATGTGTACAATTTGTTTTTATCGTAATAAATTAAATTAATAAATATTATTGAATGATTTTTAATATATATATATTATATATTATATATTAAATAAAATGTTTTAAATATTAATCAAACAATTCGACTATGCATTGGATAAGAATAAATCTTGTTTTAGGATTATAAATGGTTTTTTCTAAAAATAATTTTCACCGTGCATTTTTCACATAATTTTAAAACAAATTCATCAAAATATAATTATTGAATTTTATAAAATTTATTCAATATTTTTAATCAATATGATTAAATTTTTTAAATATTCCCCTTTTATTTTTTTCATTATGAATTGTAGTTGTGATAAAATTTATCACCTCATGAAAGAGTAAATTGGGTTAATCTAAGTTAAAACTAAGTTGTAAGGACATTGTTTTACATGATAATGTTTACTAGAATAACTTTGTATTACCATTATCACATTATTCTTTATATTTTCTTGTTTAATATAGATTTTTTCATGAATATGACCTACATAATATTTAAATCAATGAAAGTTACAAAATTTCACTCTCTTAGTTTTAAACAACTCTTACTTGTGAACATATGAAAAAAATGAACATTATGAACAAATATAGGTGACTATATTAAGGTTAATGAAATTATTTTCATGATATAAATTTATGTCTAATTTTTAGTAATTATATAATGACCATCAATTCTTATGGAACACTAATACAGTAAGTCACCAATTAACAAAAAAAATAGTAAATAAATTTAAATATATTAAATGTAATATAATTTGAGGTCTTTAAAGTGTTACACGAATTTTTTAGATGAATATGAAATATTATTATTATTTTGAAGAAAAATATTCTAATTAAAAAAATTTCGTTTTTCCATTTAAGTAAAATTAAATGAATAGCATCTAAATTAGAAATAATGATACTTTTTGAAAATAATATATTATAAAATTAATTAAAAATAAAGAAAATTTAATGTTGAAAATGGAAAGAATATGTGGTCTTAAATTTAACCCCTTTAAAATTTATAGTCCATTTTGAACCATTTTTATTGGTAAGTACTTTAATATCTTTTAATTTGTTTTGACATTCCAACAGTTCCCCTTCCCTCAATTGAAAAAGTGAACCCCTCCTTTCTCTGGATCTGACCACACTGAGCATTCTAGGACAAAAGAACTCTAAAAAATTCTATTATCCACTACCCTATCCACATTATAGTGGTTTTGGTACTGAAAAAAATATCATCCATAGTTCCCTTTAGAGAAGATATAAAGGAGTTATTTCAATGAAAAGGTAATCACCTTAATCTTTCACTGTATTTTTATTTATTATTTTACCTTATCTAAATATGTTATATTATTTATAAAATAATCACTTCAAAATACTAAAAATAATTAAATGTTATTATTATGAAACTACATTTATTCACCCTCTTTCCATTAAAGGGGAAGTGAAAATAGCAGTCTTGTAAATATATGACATGCCATCTCTACATAGTGATACAATTCATTACCCATCACCATTTTTATAGATTGGTATTTAAATGGATTTAGTTTCTTAATAAGATAATGATAACATAATTATACCTTTTTATTGATTATATCATATCTACATTATTACCTTCGAAATCGTTGGACAATGATAACGTCGATCATCCATACATGTGGACTACCACCGCCACGAAGTGATGTTATTCATTTTTCTTTTTTGTTATACATGGGTGGTAATACTTATTTATATAATAAATATATTGATATACTTGATATAATAATTATTATGAAAATTTTATTTATTATTTACCTTAATTTATTTCTATCCATAAAAAAATGAAAATACTCTTCATGTGTACGTACAACATAACTTCTCCATAAATAATCACATTCATTTTTCTATCTCTATCTTTTATGAATGAATTAAAAAATAAATATAATGAATATATACGGAAATTATAACATGATAAATATAATTTATATAATATAACCTTGATTAATATATAATCACTAAAACCATCAAACAAGAATATACCAGAAAAATGAAGCGGATATCCACAGGAACATTTATTTTAATAAATAAGTGTTTAAAAATAAGTGATAAAATGTTATAATTAAATAATATGTGGATTTTTAGATATAATTATGAGTTTTTTTATATTTATAATCCATATATATTTATTATAGTGGAGGTTCTAACATGTATATAGAAATTTAGGCCAAAGGTAATGTATTTTCTTCTCACCTTTATTTATGTGGGGAACATGACTTATGCATGACTAATTTTTGTTGTTGTGTATATACGATCCATGAATATATTTTTTGATTATAATAGAATTAATTTATTGTATATAAATATCCATATAGGTTTCTTTCTTTCATGGGTCTTGTAAATCAAAATTTACCAAAGTGGTACAGGTTTTGTGTTATAATATCATTATTTATCAGGATTGTTTATGATTATATTTCAAATGATATTCTATGAATATATAACTCTCATGAATATCATTAATTTTATTCTCCTATATTTATTTATTTTTAAATTATATTTCCCTAATCTTATGAAATTGGGATACTCTATTTTTTATGAAAATCAATTTTATTTCTCTCTTCGGTCAAAAAACAATTCTTTCCATATCTGTGTCTTCTAAAAAGGTTATAAAATTGTTTTTTCTATTATAATATGTATTTTAAAGACATTTTACAAATTTTTTAATTTTGAAAATTATTTTAAAGGGAATATTCATTTTCTTTTTCTGATTGGGGTACTTTTTTATTTTTTAAAATAAGGGAAAAAGGAATGTTTTCATTAAACTAACATGGAATGAATGTAATTTTTTTCCATCATGACAAGTCAATGATTTAACTCAAAATTTACATGTTTCCATGGTTATTTTAAAAGATTATTTTGTTTATAATATTTTGGACACTTTTTTATTTTATAGAAGCAATTTTAAAATAAAATGTTTGTTTTCCCCAAGAATCTTTTAATGATCTTTTAATGGTATTTCTATTCATAGAAAATATCTTGATTTCACTTCTGATCTATTAAGGATATGATCTAAATATTCCATCTTTATTAATTATATAGATAGTTTATGTTTATGATGGGAATATATATATATATATATATATATATGAAACTCATTACATATATATGGGTTATACTATAATTAAATGGAGGAATGATTAAGAAACCCACTTTTTCTATGGGTTATTCTATAGATAAATGTTTATTACACTCATTTATTTTCATTTGTTTTTATATAATGAGTGTTTTATTATATTTTCCCTCATATATTTTTTTTCATTATGTGATGGTTGTTACATTATAACAAAAGGATGATGGTAATATTATAATGAAGGTTAGTGGTTATGTTATAACCAAGGATGACGATCACGCTATTTCCAAAGATAAGTGGGAAATATGTCTCCCTAAAATGAATTTGGTAAAGCTTTATATCACAATAGATAAAAAGTAAATTAATGGGGAGTGAACCAAATTTATTAATGTACATTGTCTGCTATGATAGTCATGAGAATGAACCCTGACTACTATGATGTATTGGGGAGTGAACCTAATATACTATGATATTCTTGACAGTGAACCTTGACTACTGTAATATATTGGGGAGTGATCCAAATAAACTATTATAGTCTTTGGAGTGAACCCGGACTACTATTATGTTTTGTGCGGTAAACCCAATCAACTATGATAGTCAAGGATATTATCCTTGACTATTGAGTAAATGATTTTCTATAATTATGTGTATACCAAAATTCCATATCTTCTGCCAATTTTATGCTTATATGAATTATTTTATTCGATTATATTATTATTCATGTATTATAAACTACCATGATTTGTTCCATTACTCAAGATTATGATTTTTTATATGTGGGGTATTATTTTCAAATTTTTGACTCATGTTCTCATAACCTTGTGTAAATGTTTTTCAGAAGTAATCATTGATATATCTATTTTTTACCCTTACTATATAGCTGAGATCATCCTTTATTATATTTCACATCCCCAGGTTATGAAAAAAGGTACTAAGTATGATATGTCTAATAAGGGTGATATTTATGAAGATGTTAATGGGATATGATGTAGATATTTTATGAACCATCTGGTTATGTGTCCATGTATCCTATAACATTAGACCTACAAGGTTTTTTCATGGATCGTTATTTTATGTAATGAATATTCATCAAATAGATATGAATTATATGTTTGAAAAGTTTGGGTTTCTATATTTGGTATCAGAGCAATGTTTAATTAACATTTGGAAATTGGAATAAAAATATTTAGTTAGAACCATAGGGATAAGTCTAAATATTTGATAAAATCCTAAAAATTTGGTAATAATCATAAATTACCAAGGATAAATCTACAATGTCATTAAATAAGGAGTAATTATTTGGACATCTTATAAGGGATTTTTAATAATTATGTGGTTTTACACTATGAATATAGTTTCATGCACTATGCCTTTTGGTTTTTGTTGATGGCTTCAAACTAAATGATTCATGTTAATGCTGAAGGTGATGGAAAATAAAATTATTTTCCTTCTAAGAAATAAAATTGTTTGACAGATGGTATGAAAAATATCACTTTTATTCTCACACAAATTTCTAAACATATAAATCATGCTAGAATTTAAATTGACAAAATGAATAATGTTCTATTGTGTCCTTTATGAAGAAATGTAATCATTTTTTTAATTTTTTTATTATAAAATAGTTGCTGAATAGTGTATCATAAACACTAAAAATATATTTTTTATTCTTTAATTATTGAAATAATAGATTTTTATTCTAGTGTTTTATTATTTTCAAGGAGAAAAAGATCAATGGTGGAATCTTATCATCTTTATGGAGTGGGATGAGTTTAAGAGATTATTTTTAAAAAAAGTATTTTTTATGTTTTCTTCACATGAAAATAGAGATGGAATTACATGAGATAAATTAAAAGGACGATGAATCTATTGGAACCTATGAGGAAAATTTTAAATGACTTATGAAGTAGACTTCAAGCTCCATCATCCAACCAAAAATGTATGGTGGGATGATTCTTCAGTAGCCTAAAACCTAGTTTCCAAAGGGCGTTATCTATTAGAGGTAAATAATAGATATGAATAAATAGATTGATATTCTATCATGGTAGAGATTTAGATTGAAGTTATCCATTACTATCGTGGGTTTATAAGAAATTGAATATGGAATTCAAAGGAAATTATAGAACCATAGAGAGAAGAATATTATCCTTCCTTTATCCTCCAATATTAGAATAAAACATAATGGAAATTATCTTAAGGGAACTAGTAAATGTTTTACATATAGAAAGGATTTCCATTGGGAATTTTAATTCTGGGATAATGTGAATAATTTTCTAATTATGTTAATAGAGATAAAGATCCATATCATGCTCCAATCACACTCTAGTGCTATAAATTCAACTAGTTTTGGCATTTTTAGAATCAATTAACTAATAAAATGGTTAATGGGGATAATAATCCCTAAAAACATTTGAAGTCAAATAAAAAGGGTAATATTATTATAATGATAATGGTTTATGTGAAATATTAATATTATGTCACCATTATCCACCACTCTATGATTAGAGATTTTATATTAAATTTTTGAGGAATGTACCCTATAAACATATTATTGTTCAACCTTTATTTAATTTTAATGTGATTATAAT
Organism: Viscum album; assembly: GCA_963277665.1. Lineage (NCBI taxonomy): Eukaryota > Viridiplantae > Streptophyta > Magnoliopsida > Santalales > Viscaceae > Viscum > Viscum album. The sequence goes on from OY728164.1 coordinate 94,553,677, forward strand.
AATTTATTATCTCTCACTAAATAGAATAAATAAATAACATTTGATATTATATGTCAAATTATAATCATCTATTTGTGCAAGAATGAAACCAGAGTTCTAATTAAAATGTTTTTGTTAAGAAATGTGCATATTAAAGAAATAAAAGGTGAATTATATTTTGGAAGAATGTATGATTTTTTTTGTGACTTAATTTCATTAAATGATTAAGTTATATTGATTTTGATATGTGACTTATATCAAGATAATAATTAACATCATCATAGAAGGATATGATATCAAATCATTCCAGTCTTTGGAATTCAATTTGGCCAGTCATATTTTGAATAATCCTTAATGTTAAATATATTTATAATTGATTAAGTTAATCCTTTTATATTATTTGATAAATTGTTCTAGCCATTTTGGTTTTTCAAAATATTTAGTGGTGGATGGAATAAATTATGAATCATATGATTCATTAAAATTTTGATTTAGTTATTGAAACATGATAAAAAATTAATTTGAGTATTCATTTTTTTAGAGTAAGAGATGAATTGGGAATTGATAAAATCACAATGAAAAATATGATATTATATAAATAAAGATACTGGAAGTTAATATTTTTAATGAAATTATAGAGAAATTAATATCCATTTAGTATCACATCCAAACATCTTTGAGTTGACAAAAATATTATACTGGAAAATATCAGTGTGAGCTGGAATATAAAAATGGTGAGAAGGGTTTTTAGTTAATTTCAATATGGAATAAGTTCATGGAATTTGGAAATAATGGATGACTAATTCCTTGGTATATTTTCTATTTTTATATTCTTGATTTATTCGTAATAGTAGTTTATTTCTTGGTGCTCCAACCATACCACTCTCAAGTTCATGATGTCTTCCATGTATATCTCATAAAGAAGTACATACCTGTTCCATCACATTTACTAAAAAATGTAATATCAATGGAATATGGTATTTATAATGGGGAAAACCATTAGAAATTATAGATCATAGAGATAATTTGTTATTAAACTAGAATACTCACCTGGGAAAAGTTCTATGGAGAAATAACTAATTCGAAGGATCTATATGAGAAGATGGGAATGTAAGGAAATAAAGATATTCATGTTTATTTTTATTATAGTGGTGAATTTTGTGGTAGAAATAATTTTAATATGGTTATAATGTGACACCATGATATTTTAAGAACTATTTATTCCGAATATATATAATTTTATCAATAACATACATTAAATGCAACATTGAGTTTGAACAAAAATGATTTATTAATAATATAATATAATATGACTATTATAGCATAGGCATTAATGTAGTGGCTATGAATAGTTATAACTAATTAATGGGATATGTATAAATATCTTACTCAAAATATATTTATTGATTTATTATTAAGAAATAATCATGAAATTTTTAGTAAAGTTATATTATTCTTAGAAAATAGATTTCCTTCAAAATGTTATTTATTGAAAAAATATTATATTTATTTTCTGAATTTTTTTTTAAAATATTATTTAATAAAAAACTTCATATTTGAAATTATCTTATAAAAATATTCTTAGGGTGAATTTGTAGGGTTTTTCTGAAAATATTGATTTTCCAGTGAATGGTGAAAAATACTGATTTTTATTTAATAATATATTTTTGTTTTCTGGCTTGTGAAAGATTTCATTTTTTAAATTGATTTAGAGTAAAAATAGTTAAATTTAATTTTAAATAATACAATTATGTAAATTGGAATCAATTTTATATTTGAATTTATTTTTAAAATCATTTTTACAGGAAAAATAGAATTTTCCAAAAAACTTTTTTTTATGAGCACAATGCGTTTTTATCATAATAAATTACATGAATTCCTATTTAAGAATAATTTAAATTAATTATATATTTTATATTCAATAATTTGGTTAACCATTCATCGAATATTTTTATTAGGCATTGAATAATAATATATCTATTTGTATTCATAAAACGTTAATTTTCTAAAATAAGTTTTAATCGTGTTTTGTGAAATTATTATAAAATTAATTTATAACACTCATAGGTACATTATTTGATAAAAAAATTATTACATATTTGTAATCATGATTTTTAAACTTTTTTAATATTCCCCATTTATTTATTTCAATATGAGTAGTAACTATGGTAAAATTTATCACCATAGTAAATGGTAAATCATTTTAATCTAGGTAAAAACTAAATGGTTATGCCATGATTTTCATCATAATTCTTATTGGATAAATTTAATGATAAAATATCACCCTAAGAGCTAATTGTAGTTTTTTAATGGAAAATATTCTTATAGATTGACATATATAATATTTACAGCAATGAAAGTTACAAAATGTCACTCTCTTAGATTTAAATAACTTGTTCATGTCCACATTGGGACCAAAGAAAGTTATGAATTAATATCAGTGTCTATTATAATCTTATTTAAATTATTTTCATCAAATAAATTTATTAATAATTTTATGTAATTATTTAATGTCCTTAAATACTGATCCAACAATGTTGTAGTATTTATTTAATAAACAAAGAAATACTACAAAGTATTTTAAAATGACTAAAACTAATATACTTGGAGTGATATATGGTTTTTTTAAAAATATTAATATATTTAGTTGAAATATTTATTTTATTTTAATAAATTATATTCTAATACAATACTAGTCTTTATGTAATTTTACAAAAATTCAATAAATGGTATCTTAATTGGAAATATTGATATTTTATGAAAGTAATATTTTAATAAATTATATAAAAATAATAAAAAATATATAAATAAGATAATGTAGATAATATAAAGCCTAATATATCATCATTTTCCCATTTTTATTCTATTTAGAACCAATTTTATTTAGAATTGTGTTTATATATTCCATTTTTTTATGAAATTTTAAGAGTTCCCCTTCACTTAATTATAAAAGGGTACCCCTAATTTATATTCTTTAAAGAACAATGAACCTTTTTTCATGACCAAAATCTCCCATGTTATATTCTCCACTTCCATATTCACATTCTAGATTTTCTGGTCTTCCCTAAAGACCAACCCTATATCCCTTAAGAGGATATCAAACTGAGTTTTTTCAAAGAACAGGTAATTGCCTTAATTGATCACATTCCTTTTAATTATATTTTACCACATATAAATCTGTTATTTTATTCATAAAATAAAAAATTATATATTCTAAATATATTTAAATTCTATTCTTATAAAACCACATTTATTCATCCTCTTTCTATCAAATTTAAGATGAAAATATCACTCATGCGTACATACGGCTTACCATCTCCACGTAGCGATTCAATTTATTTAACATCACCAAATTTTATAGATGGGTATATTTATGGTTTTAATGGTTATATATTATTCTTATGATATATTTATACTTTTATAATTATAATTTAACATCTTCCATTCTACCTCCCAATCTGTTGGAAAATGATAACGCCAATCGTTCATGCATGTGGACTACCACCTCAACGAAGTGATGTGATTAATTTTAATTTTATGTTTTACTTGGAATGTAGTAAGAATGTATTTAAGTAATATATATGATATATATTATTTAAAAATTGTTTATAAATTTTAGTTATTATTTACATTTATTTTTCCAAATCTTTCAAAAATAATGAATGCAATGTTCATGCATACATACAGACAATCGTCTCCATTAATGTTGTAATTAATTTTTTGATAAAAATATTTTATGAATGGAAATAAACATGTATAAATTTAATATATATAATATTTATATCCTGATTAAATTTTTTTAGATCATGTTACAATGATCAAAATACATTTACCACAACTACTGAACCATAACATAATGAAAAACGAAGCAGATGTCATATAGAACAATGATTTTAATAAAGAAGTGTTAAAAAATGGGTGATAAAAGGTTATAATTATATAATAAAAGATATTATATATATAATTATGTTTCCATAATATATGTATAATACAACTACATTTATCATACAGTAGGTTCTAATTCATAGAAATGAATTTGGAACTAAGGTAATGGATTTTCGTCTCACTTTTATTTCGGCGGGACACATGCCTTATACACAACTTGATTTATTTTAATGTGATTTATATAAATAAAATGAATGAATTTTATGATTATTATAATAAAAATTATAGTATAAACATATAAAAATATTTTTATTTCCTATAACTATATTATAATTTAAAAGTTAACAAAGTTTTATGTGATATTTGTTACAATCTAATTGCTTGTTATTAATATTTATTATTATGTTTTTATGATGAAATGTTATGATATATCTCTAAAAAACTCATAAATTTTATTATGATATGGTTATTTCTTAATAATATATTTTTTCCATAATTTGAATCATCTTAATTTTTAAATATATTATAAAAATAATGGAAAATCGATATTATTTCACTCATCAGTTGAAAAACCTTTTTTGTTTAAATCTGTATTTTATAAAAATGTTTTTTGAAAGGTATTTAATATTATCATATTTTTTTAATTTATTTTTTACCCATATTTTACTTTTATCAATAAATTTAATAATCTATATTTTTTTTAAGAAGGTGGTCATTTTTTTTGAAATTGTAAAATGAATGTTTTCTTCTAACATTCATTACATGAATGGAATTTCCCAAAAAATGGTCGCTCAATTATTTGAAGACTTCTTTAAAATTTTCCATTATTATTTTAAAATAAAAGTTTCCACATAATATTTTGTCATTTTTTATATTTTAAATTATTTATTTCAAAATTGATTTGTTCCTCAAGAATGTTTTAATGATATTTTAATTGTATTTATATTCATCAAAGAAAACAACTATTGATTTAACTTTTGATTTATTAGGTATATTGTCTATGGATACAATCCCCATTATTTATATGGATGTTTTATGATTATGATTAAAATATTTATATTAATATCATTAGTTTTTCATGGTTTATAGTATATTGAAATGATGGAATACTTATGAAACCCATTTCTTTTCCATGGGTTATTCTATAATGAAATGTTTATGAAACTCATTTATTTTCATGGGTTCTGATTTGATTAATTTTTTATTATCTAGTGGAACACATATGTATGGTTTTACTTATGTTATTGGGGTTAAATTATAAGAAATTAAGATGTTTATATGTAACCAAAGATGGTATTTATATTATAACCATGCACATGGGTAATGTCATGACTAATGACGGGTGGGATCTATACGTCCCTCCAATGAATTGCATAAATATTGTTATCTCTTTATATAAACAGGACTAGAATGGGGGTGAACATAATTCATTAAGGGTCACTATCCAATATTATAGTCATCGGAGTGAACCATGACTACTATGATGGATTGGAGAGTGTACCCAATCTATTATGATAGTATCTTTAGTGAACCATGACCGTTATAATGGTCAGGGGGAGTGAACCCAATACACTATAACAACCATAATAGTAAAACATGGATACTGGGATGGTTTTGGGAGTGAAATCAATATGTTATGGTAGTTTTGTAAATGATCCTTTACTATCAAGGAAATGATTTTCTATACTTATGGTTATTCTAAAATTCCATTTCTTATTCAAATTTTAATTTTTATGGATTATGTTCTTTCATTCGATTATGATTCATGTCATATGAACTTACAGGATTTATTCCATGAAAAAATATTATTATTTCTGATATGAATGGTATTATTTTTAAATTTTATGATCGTTTCCTCTTTCACTTGTGTCATTTTAATCTCAATTGATCATTGATATATCTCTTGTTTACCCTTTCTGATCATCTGAGGTCAACCATTCGTATGTTACCTTGCCATATATTATGGAGAACAATACTAAGTATGATATGTCTAATAAGAGTTCTAGTTATGAATATCTTAGTTGCAGATGTTGTAAATCATTTATAAATAAAATTCATATATGACCATGTTTCCAAATACATTAGACATGAATGTTTTTTTTCATGGATGATTATGTTATGTAACTAATATTCATAAACTAATATGTGATAAATATATATAAATTAAACTTATGAGTCATTATATATAATCTCATGTGGATCATTATTATTGTGATAAATAATGGATAATATAATATTGATCAAATTGTATGAGAGTTCACAATTAGATTCGAATGGGTAATATACACTATGGTTTCAATTTGTGGGTATCGTTGTCATGGTGTTATTATAGACAACGTGAACCACCTTGTGTCTTACAATTGAAAAGAATCCCATCTTACCAAATTCTTGTATGATACTAGAAAAATTGGGAAATATAGTAAAGAGGAGTATGGTATCTTATAAGATAGATTTAGTGATTACTTATGGATGGATTCCCCATCCATCTCGTCTCATTTGATGGAGAAAATATCTTACATTGGGATTTGATAGAACATTTAATAGGGACCAATTTTATAAATGTCATCAATGATTATGATTACCCCAAGGGCTCTATCCATCAAAGAATAAAAATCGTATCCTCTTTTTAATAATGGAATCCAACAACAAATGGGTGCACACTAGTGCACATTCCACAATCGTATGTATTAGGTGACCTTGGATGGGATCTTGATGACTTGAGGTTTGAGTATGAGTCCTTGGAAGATGAATGATCTAATACCGGGGAGGAGTGTTAATTATTCCTTGGAATATGATTGGGATATGATGGATTTCCCAATAAAAGGGATTTAAGAAGGCTTCTTTGAAATGACACTTTAGAGAGTTAGAGGGTTCAATAAAGTGTTTAAGTACTAGGGAATTTGGTTGAATATGGTGGATTAAAACACCATAGTGAAAAGATATATTGAATGGTCACCCCAGTTGGGGGTGATCATATAGATGGTCACCTTATATAGTAGGCTAGAGAGAATGGTCACCCAAATTTATTGATAGATAGAATGGTCACCCTAGATGAAATGTGAGGGTGGACATTCTACCTAATTGAGTCAAGGGTGAATGGGAACTCTAAATAGAGGATATGGTGAATGGTCATCCAATATGGGATTCTAGGATCAATGGTTTTCCTATTGAAAGGATATTGGATGGGCATCAACCTAGAGTGTGACATCAATGTGCATTGGGATAATTCTCCCAAGTGTTACACCCTTTAGAAAAGTGAGGGTAAGTAGAACACTAGTGTTTTCTTGTAGGGAGGTCATATGTCATAGTTTTATAAAACGATTTTCTAAGTAATATCTCATGAAGACCCATTTTTATATCTATGAAATTATATACCATTTTAACCCTCCCTCTTAGTTGATTCCCCTAGTTTTTATGCTTCATATACATTACATGTATGGGAGTTGGAGACTTTTGTGAGTAGATCTTGAAGCAGCCCATACTATAACAAAAAAGTGTCTCATAAGGATGCACATGGTCTTATTTATAAAAAAAAGTAGTGTCATTGTTATAAAGATGTAGTGTGTTCTTGGAGATCATGAGTGGCTAACATAGGGATATTATGTACACACTCTAGAAGACTCAATCAAGTGATACGAGGCTTGAGAGAGTGTCTTATGTATACATTCATGAATGGACACAAGTGTGATAGAATTAAGAGATTAGATGAATGGAATGTGGATATAGGTTCATGGAGGGATTCATGGTTGTGATAATATTTAAGACCACTTTATAACACATAAAATTCCAAGATCGCAAAGCTTTGCCCTCATTACTTTTACCCAATTCATGAAGGGTGTCTCAATAGTTGTTTTGTTTAGTATGGTGTTTCATGTAAAAAAAACTATCAAATTTAGTATTTATTTAAGTAATAACATTTATCAAAATCTTGAGGCATTAAATCTACCTCTTAAATAAATTATCCCCATTTAATTTTAATTATTTTTCACTAATAAAAAAACTAATGTTATAACATGTCATATAATTTTAATCTAATTATTATAGTATAAAATTTATATTTTCCATTATAATAGGATTATACTGATATTCTAAAAAACTAAAATATTTTTCTTTAGTTTAATATTTGTTTTAGGGGTTTCTAGATACATACATTTCACACATTTATTTTTTTGATACAATTTTAAACCAATACTAAATCCGAAATGGTCAGCATAATATCTAAAAAATCAAATTAAATAATCATAAGAATATGGAAACCCAGTCCTAATATGTATTCTCTAATTACATATTCATTTTACCTTATGTTTATTTAAGTTGAAATGTGTATAATTAGATCAGACTATGATAACATTAGTTTATCTTAGGTTTTCCATAGCCATATTCCTATTAGGTTATCTAACCATCTAGTTATATATTATATACTGAAATTCCATTTAAATCCATTATAATAATTTATAAGTAGCATGTGAAAAAACCAAAGCATATCCCCTATGAGTGTCAACCTAGGTGTGACATTAGTTTTATTATTTGTAAATCATGTGATGATAAATTTAATACAAAATCAGTATTTTATAGTTATTTCTACTAGATGCAACTGTTCCAGTTCATACATTCACATTTTCATATGCATATACTAATTTAATTTAAAAAAATGACACACTATATTATTTAACATATTTTTCTGTTGTTTTCCAATAAATATACATATACCAAGAGTCTTTCAAAGGGTTATATTCTCTAATAATTTTTTTCTTTAATCTAGTTCCCAAGGATCCTAAAAAATTATTTGAAACCCAATATAACAACCATTAATCTAATAACAAGAATCCATTGATTAGTTTTTCATAACACTACATATAAAATATATCATTTCATAAGTAATCACATAGTTGAGCAGTCCTAGGAGACAAGATACATATATGTTTTCTATATTGCAATGGAAACATTAAAAGACAACATTATAAACATCTTGAAATATCCCTTATTACTTTTATTACAATCATGAATTCATTAAATTATCTCATATTGATACCTTATCAAAAGGGAAAAAATTAAAATGTGATATTAGATGATCAGTAAGGGGTTGCATACAATAAAGCTATCATGGATACAAAAGGTATAAAAAATGTCAAAGTTAATAATCAATAATTGTTTTATATAATTAATAAATTTTGCAAGAAATATATCCATTTATAAATCACCAAAAATAATAACATGGATATCGATGATAAATATCATCATAATGTAATTCTTATAGTTGAACATATTAATCATACCATTATGATCACTACCATTACATCGTACTTATCATCAAGACCAAAACCAAGTAATTAATCTTACCATCATGAAAATTGAAAAAAAAATTATTACTATCAATACTATACTCAATACAACATACATATTCATATTCAACATTATTTTAATTTATATTTTCCCTTTAATTATAATTTATAACCCTCTATACCAGCAGCACCAAAATAAGAAAAAAATCCATTTTTGTTATTAGAAAAATATAAGTATTAAAAATTGAATGTTATAATATTATTATTAAATAAGCAGTATAAATAGAAGTAATTGTTTTATAAAACCAATATATAAAGTATAAAAATGGTATAGATTAGTAGAAGTCATCCTTACATGAAATATATATCTGAGCTTATAATGGATATAGTGTTACTATGGTTTTCCCTATACTAAGAGCAATCAAATATCTAACAAGTTTGAATTGAGAGAAATAATTTATAATATAATTTTATACTTTTGGAAATCGCTTCAAAATCCATGACATATTAATCCCCACCTACTTCTTTGGGAACCATTTCATATTAGACATTTAGATCTTATCATGATGTTTTGAGGGGATTTCTCTGTAGAATATAGGTTGATATACACCTGTGATGATAAATGTATAAAATTATATATATATACATATATATATATATAATATTGTATACTTTTAAAATTTATATTATTAAATAAAAATAAATTATAATTTTAATAATAAGTAATTGATAAAATTCAAATTAAATCGTTTAAAATATAATATGAGCATTTTATGTTTAAAATAATTTTTTTTCTAAAAATTTAGTTTTTATGTGCTAAGTATTATTGTTTTGTAATGCTAAATATATTATGGTTAAAACGTGATGAAATATATTTCTAATATTAATAATACATTAACAATCATTTTATTAGCAATTTAATGGAAATTGGAAATAAGGGTATCTAATATTTAAAAATGAATTTTTCTATAAATATTGTTTTTTCATTATATTTTATGTTCCCATTTAAAATTTATATTCCTAAATTTTTGAATTTGAATTTGAAAAAATGAACATATTCATGTGATATCAATTATCAATATTATTTTAAGATTATTTTTTTATATTTTTTATAAAAGATCAAATTTTATTTGAATATTACACAGTACAATTTTTATAAATACGACAATTTTTAAGAGTTCAATAAACAATAAGAATAATGTAATAGTTTATAAAAAAGTTTTCCTCATAAATCTTTTTTAATAATTAAAAAAAATTTAAAATATTATGTTTAATTTATAGATCATTGATTGTCATTTTGGAACCTATGTAATATTTTTTCACTAAACTATTTTTCTACATTATACACTAAGCATTTTAGAATTAATATTTATCAATTAAAAAATGTATTTTTATAAGATGTTTTACATACTTGGAATTAGTTATTACAAATTATATAATAAGGGTAAAATAATTTCATGGAATTAAAATAAGTTACAAAGCTGATTAATGAGTTACATTTACTAAAGTAAATTATGTAAAAAAGTAAAATAAATTGGAAATTCTCTAAAAAATATCAATCATTATCCATAATTTGTGTGTGTGAGAGGTTTATAATCCAATAATCCACCCCTATATATTATGTTCCACTATTGGATCCACTTTCATTTTAATGTAACATTACATTAACATAAATGTATGAATATTTACACAAGTGTGACCCCTTTAACTTATAAAAAAATATTTTCACCACCACACTTATAGAATCATTTAAATCATATTGCATAAAAATTATTTTTCATAGAGACCTTCAAAATGTATCTTCACTGCGTTATATTTTCCTTTTCCCAAAAAAATACAATTCTATGAAGGCTCAAGAAGTTACCTAGAATGTGTGTCGTAAAACCATTTAACCACTCCTTTCTCACTTATAAATGTTTATTTCTTCTAATACCTCATCCAAATATATTATAACAAGGATTAACAGTTACATCATTATCATAATTATACAGAAATTTTATTATGTTAATGTAATAACATTTCTCTTCCAATATCTCAATCATTATGTTAATTTTTCATCCCTAAATTACATGGATGGTTATAAAAATATATTTTATTAATTTATATAAGATTCAGTATTAATTTATACCAATATTTTTGTTATCAAATTATGAAATACTTATAAGTGATATCAATAAAGTAATCTATGAAAAGTGGTAAATTACTCGAAATGAGATCATCGACGATTTCAACATCACGAATCATAACCCAAACGATCATGGAATGATATCGTAACATTATAAAGTATTATATAAAATATTTAAAAATACCATTACTAATATTTAAATTATTATGTTTTTATCAAATAATGGTTTTCGACGTCGTCATTTTGAAACATGCGTGAAATACATTAACTTATTGACATAAGAAAACGATAATAATCTATACATAAAAAATATATATCAAGGTAATTATTATAAAAGAAATATAATATATATAAATATGTTTCTTAAATAAGTTTTTAATATGGTTATTTTTATTATATAGGAATTTAAGGATCATTCGTGTTAGTTGAGAGTTATGGTAAGGGTAGTCATCTCAAAAAAGTTATTTGAGACATGTTTCATATTATAAACATATTTTATTTTATATTTGGTATATTATTCCTCCTTGAAACATTATATCATGGTTTTATTAAAATTTATGGTAATTAAATTTCCATGTTATTTTCTCTCTTTTATGTGGTTTTGATACCATAGTCACAGAAATCATAAATGTTTTTCTCAACTCAATTTTTATTCTTTGAGAGGTATGTCATACTCACCAATAGTTTTTTTTTGAATTATTTATTTCTTTATGAATTATTTCTTCCAAAATTTTATGAAATTAAATGGATTTAGATATCCATATCAAGTTCACTTTTTAAATGGATTTTTATTAAAAAATCTCAAAATTCGTAAGGATATTTTCTAACCCATTTTAGGTTCATTGGGTTATAATAGTACTTATTAAACGTTATTCTTATAAGATGGGATAATTACACATTAAATATAATTATATTATTCTACATATTATGTTTCTAATATTTTCATTTTTTCTCCTGAACTCCATTATGGAGTAATTTAACATTAATTATTCTTCCTCAATGAACTTCTTTCTTCATAAAAATTAAGAATTGTTAAAAATAATCATCATATTATTTGATGGTTGTTTCTTTTATTCCATAAAGAATTTCCTCTATTATATTTGAAACTGATGTGGCTCTGAAATCACTTGATTTTATACAACTTTTTATTACTATTTTAATCATTTTATTATTATTATTTTAACTTTGTTCTAATTATTTTGACATTGGGTTCTTATATAAATTTATTATTTAATCAATTATTGTATGTAATTTTTTTTTATTTTTATACATTTAATTTATTTTTATTTTCTATTTTTTTCATGTTCTTAATTTTATTTTAATTTGTTATCTACATGTCATTATTATTTTAGATTTTTTATTTACCGAAAAACAATTTATTTAATTATTTAAATATTTATTTTTAATTTTAATCTTTTACTTTTAAAACATCAATTTATTTAAAATTAATCAATTTCATTAATGAATGTGGTTACAATTGATAATTTAATTATGTAATATAAATATTTAATTTTAATATAAAAAATCTATTTTCTTTACATTTATTTTCTCTTGTTAGTTTTAATTTTTTTTCTGTTTGTTGTTTTCTGTATTTAATTATTTAATTAATTAATTATTTTAATTAATTTATGTTTTATTTTAGGATAAATTTAATTAATTGATTTATGTTTTTGTTTTTAGATGAAATTTTAGGTAATCAACACTACTAGTTCATCTATGTTTCATTATGTCACTAATACACATGACTTACCGATAACCAAGAACTACCCACACCACTGTTTCACTGATGCCCAAAATGTCTCATTGATGATGCTAATCATCGAAAGCACCCACTGATTCCATGACCCACTGATACCATTATATCACACTTTCCATTTTGAGTCGCATATACCATTCCATTGGTAGCTTGTCACACATCCAATCTAACACCACTATTCCTTCCATCTCCTAGCAACTCACTATTACCTTCCACTGTAGGCTTCATAGAACCACTACTCACTGTCACTATCTATTTCCTCCAACAATCCTATCACACAACACCATACCAATAGACCTTGATATCGGAAACAACATCTGCTCATGTCACCACATCACAATCAGATCAACACATTTCCAAATCAGATCGAACCATATCAAGAAAAACTATGAACTATAGGAAGAGATATCGGGAGGCGCATCATCGTAGGCTTCCATGGGAAGCCGTACCCCATGGCACGCAAGATAAGAGGAGAATTAATATAATAATAATAATATAAAATAAATTATAATCATATTAATAAAATATAAAAAACAAATCAAATCAACAAGATATAAAAATCTAAAATATTTATAATAACAATTTCTAAATAAAATTTATTATAAAAATAAACTAATTTAATCAAATAAATTTAATTAATAATCTTAATACTTTAATATTTTTATTTATCTAATAAACTTATTAATTTTAATAAAAATTCATAATTATAATAAATAAAATAAATAATTTTCTTAATAATAATTTTTTATCACAAATTAATAATTTTAATTTTACACTTTTTTTTAAAATATTAAAATATGAACTTTAATAATATTTAATAAATAATTTAATTAATAATAATTAATAATATTTTTATATAGAATAAAATAAAATATATAGAATAATCAATTAAAATATTTATTAATGATAACAAAAAAAATATAATCATTATTAAATAGATATTTAACATTAATTTAAAAATAATAAATATAAATTATTTAAGTAAATTATTATTATGTTAATTTTTTTTTGAAAATTCGTTATTTTCTTTTGAAGATACATGCATTATATGAAATTCTCTCATGTTTCATCCTTATTAATTGGATGGTATTTAGTTAGAAGGGTTTTAGGTATTTTTATAGTAGTTGTTGAGAAAAATGAATGTGTGTGGTGCGAAAGAGAAGGAATTACCTATGTTAGTGTAAATTTTTTGTGACTGGTGGTACATGAAGTTTGAAATAGAAAAATAGAGATGGAGGATTCAAGACAATTTTGGATACTTTTCATTCTCATGAGAACCGGAGAGTGTAGAAGATCCAAGAGACTCAGAGACAAGAGATAGAGAGATGGAGAATCTCGAGATAAAATTAGTAGTTTATGATTGATGGGGGATTCTATTTCCCCGACCCCGATTACCCAGAATGGGTGAATTATTAAATAAAATTTGCATGATATAGGGAATCATTTATTAAATGACCAATCAGTTTAGTAGACTTGGAATTACTAGATACATTCATAAGTTTTACATTACATCTTGAAATAATAAACATTGTGTCCCCTTTGAAAACTCATAAAAACTTTAGCATATTACTAGAGGTTAATCGTAATATACTTCTTTTAATCCTAGGAAAAATAAAACATAAGGAAAGGGTGAGCTCAGATGCACATTAAGGATAAAAATATAGAGAAAACTATCATAAATAAGAATAAACATTTAAGTCAATGCATAAGACTAGAACATAATCCATTAAAACATAAACTTTAGCATAATATAGGGAAGATAAATCAAATAATTCCATTTACTTATTAACATAGATATTCTACAAGTCGAATAATCACATGTAATATCAATATCCAATTTCATAATTATAGAATGCATAATTCAAGGCATCATAACCACATAGTCAAGGCCTCGTGTCAAGACTACAAATAAGATTTTTTCAAGGCCTTGTGCCAAGACACTAGTTTGTCTCATTAGACCTACCGATACATCGTGGAGATATAGTGGGCTCCACCCGTCACTTAATAAGACCAATACATTCCTCATATGAGAAGGTTTAAACATAACATAAATATTCATATTAAAACTAGCACACGAAATATTAATACTTTATCCATAAACCATGAATGGTATAAAAATAACACATCCACAGTCAAACATGTCAAAAAAACTTCAATACAGTGTGAATGATTTTTATCATAATAAATCAACATTGATCAAGAATAAAATCCCCTAAATCATATTGACATAGTTGAAAATGATCAATACAAATCGTTGAGAGAAATATCCCTTTTGCATGAAAACATTTAATATTCACTCTATTTACCAAGAAGCCGTTTAAGGTATATTTTTGAATCAAAGTGTCCTATACCAATTTTAAACTTTTAAAAGGAAATTTTAGTTTTATAACATTAATGTCCATATAAATAAATCCATAAACCCATTTTTAAAAAATGGACATTAATGAGAAATATTTTGAAGAATAAAATTTTAAAACATTTAAAATGACATTTTAGTTATAGTTCCTAAACAAAAGAGAGACACTTGAATAAAAATAATTGAGGTAATAAAAAATTTATAATATCATGATAATAACAGTATTCTTGATATACTATGTAAGAGTATAGTATACAAAACAAATAAATTTTCATTAGCACATAACAATAAAGAAGTCTCAATGGAGTGTATATTGAGATAAATTCACTTATAAAGACTATATCCTTAAGTTAATGATAAATCAATGACATAATTATGTGTGAAAAATATAAATACATTCAATATGATTATATATACAATGTAAATAAATCAGATTACATTCACACATATTCTTGTAAAAACAACACCATTGACTTGGATGTTTAACTCAATGAATAGAGATTGAGTTAAAATAACTCTTATCAAGTTCATATCGATGACATGAGAATTTATCATTGGAGTTATTATGTGTATCAAATTTATATCCACACCAAGGGAGTTAAAATTACCACATATGTAAATAAATATTTATTTCACACATAATCTTGGAGTAAAATAATCAATGATGTTTGTGCAATATCGAATGAGTTGAAATTGGAATTTGAAATCCCCTTACCGATTTGGTAACATTGGAAACATACACCCCATGAAAGAAGTATCATAAAATGATGATGTGAATACCAATAAATGAAATTATACTATGAAAAAAATACCATCATGATAAGTACATACACCACACAAAAGTTAATAATCACAAATATAATATGAATCTCACATTAATAAAAGTGAGACAAAAACCCCTTTCCATGTTGAAATCAATCGAGTTGTATGAAAAAAAATAAATAAACACCAAAGTAATCACATAATACCATGAATATAAATATAATCATGATAATATATATCAAATGTAAGTACACAATACACCACATGCAATAAATATGTGGCGAATACTAGAAATCTCAAAGAATTAAAAGTGGGATAATGAAACCCCTTACCTTGTAATTTTTATTAGTATACGGTAGGTTAAGCTCATGTATAATGGTAAAATAATTGTTATTAAATTATAAAAAAACTAAATACATAAATATGATATCATATATTTCTTCTAATATCTATTTTTTAATGATATTTCAGTAGTGTCATTGTTTTGGTTGTTTACTGATTCATTTACCATTATATGTTTTGTTACGTAAGGATTGTTTGTTATGTATATTCTGTTTTTGATTCATATACATAATTATATTATGTTCTTAAACATTATTTCTATTCATAAAATGAAAATTATTCTTGAATTATTACGAGGGGGAATGAATCTCATTGCGTTCATAGAGACGGAAAGTCTTAAGTACGCACGAGAGACAATATCATTTTTTCGTCAAATCATATATAATTGGACGATATATCATATATACATAATAATTAACATGTTATATTTATTATTTGAATCATTTATACTCATTATTATACAAATCCTTATAATGAATTTTTTAAATAACAAACTACACCACGACGTGGAGACGGTAAGCCATTCGTACGCACATTTGATAACTTTGTCATTTATATGATGAGTAGAATAATGAATATGGTCGTACCATATTTATAATAACATCACAGTATGTATTGGGAATTGGAGTTGTTATTTTGGTATGGAAAAAACAAATAAAGAGGAAGTGGAAGAAGAAAAGAACTTGAAAGTGGGTGGTGAAATTATTACATCTTCTTCGGGTGTTTCCTTTTGACCTGATAAAAATGGCACCTTAGGTAGGCTTTTTGATCAATGTAATGAATCTAGGTTGATTTGAGGGCTGTTTGGAGGATATTTTAACAGGTTTCTTCCGATCCAAATGGCATTATAGGAGTAATTTTGAGAGAAGTGGATGTACCCTTTTATAAGAGAGGCGAGGGTCACTTTAGGAAAACCTTGAAATATTATTTTATTATAAATAATTTTCGGTTTCTAATGGATAAAAATTGATTGATTTCAAATATAAGGATGGTATGGGTCGAAATAATTCCAAAAAATAGGTTTTGGACAAGTTTAGGTCACCATATTAATCATATATTTTAGATTTAACTATTAGTTAAACAGTTTAACTTTTACCGTGTATTCTTGTATTCTTACACTATATGGTTAATAAACATACTCTAAAAATCTAAACGAAACTCAAGTGGTTCATTAATTAAATATATAATATTATTTAATCCATTTTTTCTACCCTTATATATTTAGTAATATTATATCACCCAATAATATAGTATTTTGTTAAAAATCTCATTTAGGTCAATTTTGACATTATTTAGTATTTGGTTTTTGTGAAAATCATAACAACATGATTACTTCAAACAAAAATTCTTTAATCTGCACTAAAATTTCATATTAACCGATAAAATTAGTTAAATTCATCAATAGTCTCAAATTACATTAATTTGGAGATTTATAATATCAATTATTTTAATATTTCATTAATAAGTAAATTACTGCATCATCATTGTGTCATAAATAAATTTAATTATTTAATGTCTAAAAAATATAAATAAGATAAAATTATTTGGGAAATATTCTTATATTTATAATGAATATTTATAGTCAAATTTATCTTATTTATAACTCTATATTAAAAATGGTTTAGTTATTAAACATTGAATTTAATACTTTTAACTCTTCATTATATAAAATAATAATAAATATCTTAATCGAATCCAAGTGGACCAAAAGGATCATATTTTTTTAGTATGGTTGTTTTTGGTCAAATTATACTTATCCAATATAATTAGACAGGTGTTTGGGTAATTATAATATCCTTTTTTACCATTAATTACCTTATTTACATTTAACTGTGGTTAATGAAAGTCAAAAGTTATTTTTCACCAAAAATTATTTTCATCTTATTGAACCACATTTACTTTTTGATGTCAACTGTGTGTCTCATATTTTTTATATTCAACTCACAAAAGCTGTAAAATGATTTTTTATGCAAACTTGCAAATGCTCCTTGAAGGTGGGTAAAAGACTGTAAAAAGTTCAATAAATTTTATACATCTAATTTTATTATAAAAATGACTCCAATTAGTCACATAAAAATAATATAGGTATTATGTATATATATTTACTTAAATAAATAAAATAAATATTTATTTAAATAAAAATTCTATTTTGTTACAATAACGTTGTGTGATTCACTATTCATAAAAATTTAATGTTTTCTGAAAAATACCTGAAAATCACCCTAAACTAATTTTGATATTCAAAATTAAAAAATGAATTCGATTTTTATAAATTCAAAACAAATTAGTAGAAATAAAAAATTTTAAATTAATTCCCGTTGTCAAAACCAAAAGGCGGGTTTTTAAGAAGTAAAAACTATCAAAAGATTAATATGTGTTTATATGATATTTAAATATGAATTTACATGTATTGACTTGTATTTTATTAAATGATAAAAATATAATCTTATTATACATCTAACCAATCAAATTAATAATTTTCCACTATAAATTATATCTATTAAAAAAGTTGTTTACAATTAAAATTTTATATTTTTCACTATTCGTCAAAATATGAATGTTATCAGAAAAGTAGAAAAAATTTATCCAAAATAATTGTTTATGTCCTAATTCTAAAGAAGAATTTAATTTCATTAAATTCTGTATAAAAATGTTTCAAATGTTTGTTTTAAAAAGGGTTTTCCATTAAAACGTGGTAAAATTGTTTTTTTAATACTTCTTTTATCTAAAAAAATGAATTTGTTCTAATATTATGTCAAAGAAACAAATAATATGGATTTTAAAATTATATGGAGTATATAAAATTCATAATTCAGTTAATACCATTCATAACTGATTTTTGAACAGGTAGTTTGGTAAGTCGTTGTGTGCTCGAACTCGGTGTTGCCTGCAATGCATAATATTGAATTACATTAAATAAAATAACTTATTATGAAATCATGGGGTGTTACTGGGATTTATTCAGATTTATTTTGAATTACATACTTGTTAATCAAATTATTTTAGTTTTCTATTCATGAACATTATTTTAGGCTAAATCCTTGTGTTCGGGGTAAATTCTTTTTCTACTGGTTATCTTTAATCTCTTTTTCACTCATTCTTTTCATTGATTTTGGAATTGATTGGAAAGATCAATTATAAAACCATTCAATTGCTTCATTCCATTTCTACCTAATTTTAACTCCATGATCAATCAGGGATTTTGATTATGGATGCATTTTAAAAAAATATATATTTTAAATAGAAAACTTTATAAAAAAATGGGGAGTTTATTTCTATAATAATTATAAAATTTACATTTCATATGAATCTTTCCTAGAGTAGCGAACTCCAAGACAGGTCAATCTATGTGATTCATCTCCTAGAAAGGGTGATAAATCATTAATCTTTAGAAGTAATGTTTTTATCATATCTTTTCAAAAGTAAAGCTTTATACTCGTAGGATATAATTACCCCGGGCATATTTTATTTATTGTTCTTTAAATAGAATTCCTATGTCTCTTCCATTATCAACATGATCAAATCCTACATTAATCTTTTTTCTTTAACCGAAATCAAAAAATTTTGATTTTTATCATTACAACTTTAAAAAAAATATAAAAAAAATATGAAAAAAATAAAAATTTAAAATAAATTTACCCATTACTAACAACAATGGGGTTGTTGTGAAAAGAAAATTAGTTACTCCACCTTCCCTATGGGTTCGACCTTGAAAGATATTATTCAGTAGTAGCAGGAATTTTTTTTTTGAAATTTGACACATATTCATTGACGTACGAGTCATTTTTTTGTGCCATTTATGGGGAAAGCTTCGAGAAACCATATTTATTTATAAAAACATAACAAAACATAACATTAAATCAAAAAATATTAAATTGAAAACTACTAAAAAAATTCTCTCAAGTAATTTTGTGATTGTCTAATATTTTTATCTACAGTTATTTTACTAATACTTGTTGTATATTATTGTTTGTGATGAATGGTTTACAATATAACCCATTTCATGAGAACATGATCAAATACTAATAGATTAAATCCATTGAACCTTGATATTGATAAACATATTACATCTCTCAAAGAGAAAATAGAAATTAAATAAAAAATATAGGAGAAATTGTTCATGTTAATGATTAAAAAAAATCACACTGAACTCTTAAAGGAGATTGATAGGCCTAGAATGAGGGAGTTCCAAATTACTCAAGTTTCATGTAATCCATCTTCCATTATGTTAACTCCAAGATCTAGAAGTTATGAACTTAAACAATCTCACTTGTCACTAAATCTAGCTTTTAGTGGACTCTTTTATGAAGACTCTTTAGAAATCATTTGAGATCTCTATAATATTTTACATCAACATCCACTCTTATGACCCACAAGAAAATGACCGTGGAATGAGGTAATATACCTTTTTTTCTCAAATGTAATTCCATGAATTGGTTCTTGAAACTAGATGAAAACTTATTTGAGAACTGGTAAAATGTTTAGAATTAATTCATAATTAAATTTTATCCCCAAAGACTTATAGGAGAACTGAGAACTAAAATCAAAATTTTTTACCCATAGGATGAATAATCATTTCATGGGGATTGTGATAGATCGAGAGACATAATTAGGCAGTTTCTCCATTATCAAATCACATATCATCTTCACATGGAAACCATATATTAATGTATATCATCCAATGGTCAAAACATATTTGATCAAGGTTCTAGGGAAATCTAAAATGATAAAACTGATGAATATTTAATAATTTTTTTCAACAATCTTTCATTTAACTCTGAAAATAAAAATTCTCGAAGAAAAATATTGAACAAAAATCTGAATATAGTTTCTAGAAATGTAAATTATACTCAATAATTATTTTCTAAAATAAAAAATCAACTTCAAACTTCAATGTACCAAAATCCCAAAAAAACTATTAACTGCGTTGGCATTAAAAAAATAAACACTTGGGGAATAATGTGCCCAGTGGGGAATGTTTGGGAACACTGAGATCAATTTCCGAAATAATAATATTCCATCCCAATAAAAAAATTCAAACATTGTCAATTATGGTCCTATGATTCTTACTAAATAATACCCATTCTCAAAAAATTAAAATCAATGATATAGGTAACATCCAAAGATGTTATGGAAATAAAACGGAATGATCAACAAACCCACTGACCCTACCTAACAAAACCGGTTTATAATTGTTTACTCAAAACCAATAGAGGGGAAAATCATCTAATTCAGATGGAAATTATGAGTCAGCTATATTTTAACATAAGAAATTTTTAGGTAACTTTTGGGTGATTCTTATGATACAAACATTGTTGATCATTTTTATTAAGTATATAGAGATCTTATAAAACAATATTATTAATTTTACTTGATAAATATTATAAACTCAAATATGTAAAATATGAATAGTATGTTTTCTACATTGGATAGTATTCCTGGAAATCCTAATATTGGAAATGAAAATTGCAAATATTTAATCTTTTTAAATACCTTATAATGGATATGTTAACATCCTTATACCTCTTAGTCCCACAATTCATCCATTAGGTGAAAAAGAACCCATCCTTGAATTGATATCACTTCCTGCTCACTTGAAATATTATTTTCTATGTGATGATTTTACACATAAGGTAATAATTTCTACTTTGTAAAAAAGAAAACCATGAGTAAATATTGTAAAATCTGTCAAAGAAATACAAATCATCCATTGGTTGGACCATTACTAAGTTCAAATGAATTAGTCCTGTATTATTCATGCATAAAATCCCTTTGGAGCCAGACCATATCCCTTGAATCGAGTTGCAATGAAGATTAAATCCTTATATGAAATAGGTTTTGAGAGATTATGTATTAAATATAATAGAAACTAGTATAGTATATCTGATTTATGATAGCACTTGGGTTAGTCCGGTCTAGTTAGTTAATAAGAAAAAAGGGTTTACTATTGTTACTAATGAGGAAAAAAATAAATTCATGTTAGGAATGCCACCAAATGGAGGATCTATATAGACTATAGGAAGCTCAATTCAGCCAAAATTGAGATTTATTTTCTAAGGTCATTCCCTAATCTAATGCTTGAGAGGTTTGGTGGTAATGAATTTTTCTGCTTTCGGAATGGGTATTCTGGTTACTACTAGATTTTAGTAGCTGTATATGATCAAGATAAATCTACATTTACATTCCCTTTGGTACATTTTCCTACTAGAGGATTCTCTTTGGGTTGTGTGGAGCCCCTACTACCATTCAAATATTCCGGATGGTTATCTTTTTAGATATTATTGAGAGGATTATATAAGTTTTCGTGGATAACTTAACCATTGTGGGTAGCACATTTGATTCTTCTTTAAGAAATATGGAATGGGTGTTAGAGAGATGTTTATAGTCCAACTTTGTACCTAATTGGGAAAAATGATAGTTCATAGTAACTGAGGGGATTTTGTTGGGACATAATGTGTCCAAGAGGTGTTTGGAAGTAGATACTACCAAAATTGAAGTCATTCAAAAACTACCCCCACCTAAAAATGTTAAATGTGTTGTAATTTTCCTAGGGAATTCTTGTTTCTATCAGAGGTTTATATAATAATTTTTACAAATCACTAATTCATGTGTTCTTTTCTGTTTTATGACGCCTTATTCTTATTTGATGAAAATTTTATTGATTCAATTAGTATGCTTAAAGAAAAACTCACTACATCACCTATCATCGTTGTACATGACTAGAAACATCATTTTGAACTAATATGTGATTCTAGCGATATGGTTTTTGGATTTTTCTTGGGAATGAATAGAGATAAAAATGTACATCTGGTATACTATGGTAGTAAGCTTATAGATGAGTCTCAAAGAATCTATACCACTACAAAAAAAAAGTTGATAGATTTGGTTTTTCATTAGAGAAAAATTGGAAGTATCTTTTAGGTTCAAATATCATTATTTTCCCTGACCATTCTACAATGAAATACATTGTGTCAAAGAAGAAATAAAAAGATATGATTTTTAGGTGGATTCTTTTGTTGCAAGTTTTTTATTTAGATATTAAAGATAATTAGGGGGATGAGAACTTAGTTTTAAACCATATTTCTAGTTTTTCTCACACCCATTGTGAAGATCTGTGGAGTTTTAACTTTTCCATTCTTGATTAAAAATGTATCACTATTTCAATAAGTCGATCTGAAATGTTTGTAGACAATTCTTATTTCCTATAAGCTTGTGTCATTTCTAAAGATCTTTCCAATTAACAAAGAACTAAATACATTTCAGAAATAATGTACAAACCATGGGATATTCCTTTTCTGTTTATGGGTGTGCTGATAGAAATCTTAGAAGTTTCATACCAGGGGAAGATAGTTGTTTTTCCGACCTAATTCAAGGAAACTTGTATCTATGTTGTAGGCTGTGATATATTCCATAGGTTGGGAAATGTTTGGAGGAAGTAGAATTTACCTCCTAACAGTATGTTAGATGTTATGATTTTTGGGGATTCAGATATAGATTTCATGGGTCCATTTCTATCATCTCATGGGAATGAATATATTCTAGTGGTTGTAGATTATGCGTCTATGTGGGTTGAGGTAGTGGCTCTTCCCAACAATTAGGCCAACATTGTAATAAAGTTTGTTAAAAAGAATGTATTTTCAAGATTTGGAGTACCATAAGCCCTTATAACTGATAATAAAACACACATTAAAAACATTATGTTTAACAATTTAATGGTGGTTCTTCCCTACAATTAGGCGAATAATGTAATCATGTTTGTTAAAAATAATTCATTTTCAAGATTTGGAGTACCAAAATCCCTTATAACTGATAATGGAACACACATTAAAAAATAAATTTTTAAGGATTTAATGGAGAAATATGTCTTTGTTCATAAAATTAGTAATGGAAAACATCCACAGTCCATTTGACTGGTTGAGATATCAAATAGGGTTCTATAAACGATCATTGAGAAAACTACCTCACACTTTAGGAATGACTGGTCTTTTATGTGATATGAATGTTTTTGGGTGTATAAAGTTTCTCCAAATATCCTAATAGGTATGTCTCTATATATTATATTATTCGTTAAATGATTTCATTTTACTATAGAATGGAATCACATGTATTATTGGGTAGTTAAGGCCTTAAATTTAGATTTTAAGAGTGTTGGTTATAGGATATTACTTGATCATGGTGAGGTAATGAGATTAGGAGAGAGTCATAGGACAATTCTAGGATATAAAAAAATATTTTTTAAATCATTCATGTTATTTTTATTCAAAATATAAAGTATAATCCTGGACATAAGGTTCTTATCTTTAATTAAATACTTAATATATTTCCTGTAAATTTTAAATCTAAGTGGTCTAAATCTTGCACAATAGTTGGAGTGCTTAAGAATGGTGTTGTAGTGATTGTATGAAAGGAGAAAAATACCATGCTTGTTAATGGCCATAGAGTTAGACTATATTTTTATGGACAAAAAAGGGCTTAGTTTCCTTCACAATGATTGAAAATCGATTCTTAATAAAGTCTAACTGATGTCTTAAAAGATAGTTCTTCATGGGATCCAACCCTAGGTTCATGACTTTTTTATACTTTTGTTCGTATCTTGTTTTTGAATATAATGTTTCTTGCTCTGTTATTAGTTCATTTCTGATTGTGGTTTTGTTCTTGGTTTTACATTTATATAAGAAGGATATTGTTGTGTCATTGAATTAGCCTAATTACC
This sequence comes from Viscum album, assembly GCA_963277665.1. Lineage (NCBI taxonomy): Eukaryota > Viridiplantae > Streptophyta > Magnoliopsida > Santalales > Viscaceae > Viscum > Viscum album. Next base: position 94,578,877 of record OY728164.1, read on the forward strand.
TCATGTTCTAAAATCACAAATTTTTTCTTGTAAAGGATTCATTAACTCATGTGAGTACATAAATTTTTTTTATTTCATTTTTTGCTTCAATTTACTTTAAAAATATTCATTGTTAAGTCACTATTACTTAGATAAAGGGTGATTCATTAAAATACCATTGTACTTGAGAAACTGTTACACTTCTTTTGTTGAGTCACCCTAATGGTGATCCATTGATATGGTAGTAGTGGTGCATTAGTACGTTTCATTGAAAAATAAATTTTGTTGCTGCTAGAAAATTTACTATATATGTCTCTTTGTAGAAAAAAATACACTACATGTGTGTCTTTTTGTGAAATTTTGTTACCCATGACTCAATATTTTCATTGATTCTCCATTTTACATTAGTCATTATTATAACTGAAACACCACAACGGTGACTATGTATATGGTTCATCTTCTGTCTTTTCTGGAAATTTTTCTACACATAAATCTATGTTCTAAATTCTAAAGCAAGTTCTATTTCTTTTAGAAAAACTACAATATCCTTTTTTTCTACTATAAATATTATTCTACCCAAGCCGTGTTGTTTTAATATTGAGTTTTAGTGCTTTTAAATCACTTCAATGATATAAATTAAGCATGGGTGATTTCCCGTGGCTGGTTATTTATTTGAAGGGTGTTTAGCTTGTATTTTATCTCCCTTACTGAAAATCTTATTGAATCAAATTCTGTACATTCTACACCTTATTCATTGTGTTAAATATTTTTACATGATACATTTTGAACATAATTGAAAAATTTATTCACTGTATTTAATGTAATTTCATGTGAAATTGGTGTAATAAAAATTGTTTATTGTGAAAACTATTTTGTTTTAACTAAAATATAACCCTTAACATGTCATTAATATTCTTAATTAAAAATCTTTTTTAAACTTTCAAAGTCTTATTGTTTTCATCACCATATTTGAATTCAAAATTTGGGACAAAGTTGGGTTTTATGTTTGGGGTAGGGGTCAACATACATTTATCTAAGGTGTGCCTTAATGGAATCCCATCAAATCCCATTGGTTCTTTGTCTTTTAACAAAAACTATTTACATTTTTCACAAATTTTTTAATAATTTTAGTCTCTTTAGGCTTCAAAATGTATTTCAATTAAGTCATCCTAATTAAAATAAAATATTAGAAGTTAAGAGTGGACTAGATTATGAAACTTGTGAGGATGAATTATTATTGAGTGAATATACTTAGTGATATGATGAAGATTTGGTTTAGGAACTATAATAGACAGTGATATATGAGAGCTTTTAGTGAATTTGTGATCATATCTTTATGAACTGAAAGATTGAACTTTATCCAAGGGGACACACTTTTTAATATTAAAAATATTAATCACCTAAGTGATCCAATACAAATGTTTTTATATTGTTCGTTTGAAATTGGAATAAAATGGGTATTTAGGAACCCACAATGAATCTCTAAGACTCTAGGAATTGAAGAAATTTATGTTATCTAAATCCATATATATAATAATAAATAAGTTTTTATGCACCACTATTTTCACAAGAAACATACCTTGGATAAATTAATATAATGTGCCTAGTTTTAGAAAATGAATTCATTAAGGTGAGGAGAAAAATGAATGTCAAATGAAGAATGGGACATTATATTGGTATGGAATCATTTATGTTGTATCAATAAGGTTATTTAAAAATAATAATTTTTTGCCTTTTGAAACATAGGAGAGAGTCTATGTTAATGTTATTTTGGTTATGTTTGTAATTCCACTCATTGGTATCCTTATATCACCCTTAACTTTACAACTTGAATTTGAAATGAAGTAAATTAGTATGTAGATTCATATATGAGGCATGCCATCTATATTAGTAGATGATTATTCCATTTCGTGACTACTTGTATGTATTTTATGTTAGGAAATATTTCATTTGAACCTTTAATTTCAAAATCCTAATCATATTTTTCGGTCTTCTATATGAAGCCGTTGAACATGATTCAATTTGATTTGTTTAATAATATTATATTTCTATTTTAAAATGAAACTAAATCATGGTATCGATATAGATTAATAAATGATTATGTGTGGAGGAAGTTTATGTGGCACTACATTCAACTGATTTGCCACATCATTTTATTTCATTTATTAATCATTTTATTAATTATTTTTTTAACTTTTTACTAATTTTTTGGAATTTTTTATAAATTTTTTAAATAAATTTTTATAAATAATCTTTTCCATTGTAAATTATTTTTCCCATATTTATTTGTTTCCAAGATCTTAATTTTCGTTTTATTTTATTTTCTACATGTAGTTATTATTTTTTATTCTTTTTCAACATGAAATCAGTTTATTAAATTAATTGAATTATTGATTTTAATAATAATCTTTAGATTTTGAATTATGAATTATCTTAACATTAATAAATGTTATTAATGAATGATATTACAATTTGAAATTTAATTCTATATTCTGAATGCTTAATTTCAATTTTAAAAATCCAGTTTCTTTTCATTTATTTTCTCTCCATAGTTTTTCATTTTCACTTATGTTTTTAGTTTTATGTTTTTAATTATTTATTTATCTTAATTTATTTATTTTTTAGTTTGGGTTTCATTTAATTAATTTATTTATGTTTTTTTGTAGTTAACAATTTATTTCACTGGCATTTCTTGTACATCTGTGTTTCATTAAGTCACTGAAACCCATGACCTATTAATAGCCTTGACTTACCAACACCATTGTATCACCGATGCTATCTCACTAATTCCCCAAATGTTTCCCCAATGACGCTACTCAATGAAATCACTCACTAATTTGAGGACCTACTAATGTCGTTGCAACCTACCTTCCCTTTTGTGCCACAGATATCATTCCACTGGAGGCTTGTCACACTACCAATACGATGCCACCATTTCTTCCTAATGCTAGCGACTCACTATTTCCTTACACCATTGTCTTCACATAACCACTAATCACCATCACACTCCATTCCCCCCCCCACCATTCCACCACACACCACCAAACCCATAGTCATTGATATCTCCAGCAACATCCACTCATGCTTCCACAACAAAATGAGATACAAATTTCTAAATTAGATCAAACCGGATCCAGAAAGACTGAAGACCATAGGAAGAGCTACAGGGAGGTGCGCCACTCTGCCTTCTAGGGGAATCCGACCCCCACCCCCATGTGATGTGTGGAGAGTGAGGAAGATTGGGGTGAAATAAAATAATAATAATTATAATATAATTTTAATAAATAAATAATGAAAATAAAATAAAATATAAATACAAGACAAATTAATAATATATTTAAATAGAAAATATTAACAAATAATAATTTATAATTAAAATTAATTATTAAAATAAACTAATTTAATCATATGAATTTTAATAATAATCTTAATACATTAATATATATATTAATCTATCAACCTAATTTATTATAATAAACATTAATAATTATATTAAATAAAATAAATAATTAACATAATAACTACCTTATATCTTAAAAAATAATTTTTATTTTACTCATTTATTAAAACATAAAAATATAAACTATAATAATCATCCATAAATAATTTATTTAAAAAAATTATTAACTATTTTAAATAAAATAATAAAATAATATATTTATTAAGGATAAAATACTATACATAATATTAAATAGTAATTTGAAAATAATTTACAAATAATAGTAATCAGTTGTATAAGTATATTTTTATTGTGTTAATATATTGTTTTAAAAATTAATTTGATTTCTTTTGCAAATAATTGAAGGATCTGAAATCCTGCACAGGATAATGCTAAATAATTGTCTTGTAGTTAGTTAGAAGGGATTTTTATATTTCAAAGGAGTTGAATATAAAAATGTATATGTTTGGTGCGAAATAGAATGACATACCTAAGTTGGTGGAAATTATTGGTGAATAGAAGCATATGAGAGTTAATGTAAAAAAATAGAGCAAGAGGATTCATGGGGATTTTGGGAACTTATCATTCTCAGAAGAACTGGACAGAGGATGAGTTCCATGAGACTCAAAGATAAGTGACCTGGAGATAGAGAAGATCGAGAGTAGAGTTGCGGTTTATGATTAAAGGGGGATTCCTTCTCCCTTATTTTCGATTCCTTACTTTATAATATAATTGTTTTTTAATTTCAATTCATGAACGTTATTATAAGATAAATCATTGATTTTTGGGTAATTTTTTTTCTACTGGTTATCTTTAATCTCCATTTTCACACATTCTTTTCAATGATTTTGAAATTGATTTCCAAGATCCATTTTGAAACCACTCAATTAATTCATTCCATTGGTACATAATTTAATACTATACAATCAATTAGTGAGTTTGGTCATGGATTCATTTTTCAAAAGATTCTATTTCAAAAATAAAACATCAGAACAAACGGTAAGTTTGTTTCTATTGTAATTTTCAAAATTTATTTACATATTAATATTTCTTAGAGTGTTTAACTTCCAGATTGGTCAGTCTGTGTGATTCTTCTCTTACTGATAGAGATAAATCATTCAACTTCAGTAGTTATGTTTTAATTATATCTTGTGGAAAGGACCCCTATAGACTAGTAGGAAAGAATTACCCCAGGCATATTTTACTGATTGTTCATTACATAGAATTTATATGTCATTGGTGATAACTACATTATCATAGCATGCATTCATCTTATAAAATTAACTAAAATAAATAAATTCATCAATTTATCCTTAATTATTTCAATGAAATATAAAAAAATATTAAAATAAGAAAAATCAAAAAGAAAGTTACCCATTACTGATAATAGTGGGGTTGTTTTGAAATGAAAATTGATTACTCCACCTTCCTAGGGGTTCAACCCTTATATTCACTGTACAGTGTTACTTAAAAAATAAAAATCCTAAACATTGAAAAGTATTCAACAATGTATGGGTCAGAAACCAAAATTTTATTATCTCAGGTGATCTTTTTTCCTTTTACCTCTCTTCAAAAGAATGTTTTTTTATTATTTCTATGAAGTGGGTTTTAATAAAGATACTTAAAAAATATTATAAAATGTTTTTAATTTCATGATTATATATAAATATTACATGCCACATTCCTATTTTAAACCTTTATGATTTTTCTAAGGATCAATTACTGAAGATTTGTTTTAAAATTAAATGTTTTCAAACAAATAATTTCATCATTTTGAAAATGACTTTTGAATGTAACCTGTAACATTATCTTTTATAATAATATTGAAAATATTTTGTAAAAAATATTTTGTTTTCCTCCCATTTTCATTTTAATTCTAAAATAATTTACTTCCTTAGAAATAAATTTTTATTAACTACCCCCTATATTCACTTATAATGTTTTTATTTCTATTGATTAAACACACAATATCAGATGATTCAATTCTAGATCACTTATTATGTCGTATTGTTCAATGGTTTATTTTAAATTTCTTTAAACTTTTATATCAACACATTTAATCATCTTTATTTTAAACTAGGGAAATGATACTTGATCTCGAACCATTGTCATTTTCTAAGAAATATATCCTTCAATAGTCCTCTAGATATATATGGTTATATAACTAACCATTAGATCTCTTCATAACCATATATTTATATGTGAAACCATGTCAATGAGACAACACATAATAAAAAATATATATATTCATTTATTTATTTTTTGTTCCTATGATAAGTTTTTAACAAACATATAACTCCAATGAAGATTATATCTCACATAGGGTTAATTTTCCATTCTAAACTCAACAGAGCTTTCATATTTCTGATCCGAGACTCTGTTTGGGTGTTATTTCACTTGTTTATAAAAAATGGTCACACGTGATATTATTATATACAAAATTTTTACAATATCAATTCTGGCATAACCGACCTTCAAAATCATATGTTTTATTAGTTCTTGTCTTTGGAAATATTCTTAGAAATATTCCAAAGTATTACAAGGAAAACAAATCGACATTACATTCTCCCCACCTTCAAGTATTTTCATCTGGAAATGTGAAAAACCTACTCACAAAAGAGGGTACTGAGCTCTCAACTGGTTCTCACCCAAAAAATAGATCACCTGATGGTTTTTTAAAATGTCAAAAAACATGCAACTATGGAAACCCATTTTGATAAAGGTTATTCTCCTATAGTTTCTTACTGAAACTAGATCCTTAAAAGAATATCTCCACTCTCTATATCCATCACACCATGGTCGATATCATACAACAAGTTTTGTGCATACTTCCTCAACTACGACATATAGATAATACCCTGAATCCTTAACTACGATGGTCAGAAATTTTAGTGGCACACCACCTCGATAACCAAACACATTAAAAAGAATGAAGGTCCATATTGGCTAAGACTACAGAAATCACAAACTTCAAAGGCCTCTATTGTCAGTCATAAAAGGATTCCTGGAATTTCATGACAGTTATCATATATCCCTGGATGATCGATACCTTTTTGAAACCATCACCATTCCCAACTCTTGCGCCCAACTATTGTCTCACACTTCTTCCAAATAGTACAACAATGTCCCTTGTGTTCCCCACTACATGGCCTAAAAAATTTTTTATACCAGTTGTCGAGTGGTGATCATTATTGTACGAATACTCCACCCATAAGAGATGATACTCCCTAATATTTCTCAAAACCAACAATAAAAACTAAATAATGTTCACCCGTACCCAAAAGGTTCATTTTACATAGCCATGTCACTGGGGTAAATCCCTATGGTTAACTGAATCTATGACCCTAAAGGATGGTTGCAACATCTGCCTAATCATTCCATGAAGCAAGCATTATGGTCGGAAATGATCATTAGGGGAATTAAATGATTCCAAACTACATATTATAAATACAGGCATCCCAAAATCTCTAAAGATCTATATTTATCATAACCTAGAGAAATGTATGACACCAAGTGTTTAACATGATAACATGTTGTAACTCCCTTTGATTCCCAATTGATAACATGAGATATTTGTATATCCTTACCTCCATCGAATGTACCAAAAAGGGAAAATGACCTCTTCATCACCTCCATTCATAGCATTAATGGTATTATCATCCATCCTTGAAAAACGATGGGATTTTACCAATAATTTTAAAATCCATATATATCATACCCATTGGATATTTTGTTATGTAACATCTCATAATCAATACCCCTGAGTTGTACCCCCCCCCCACGAATTGATGAAGAAGTGGAGGGGTAAAAACTAATGAATAGAGGTAAACCACACCATCCTAAGGTGTCTCATGTTCTCTTCCTTATATTTTAATAACACATTGATTATATGGAAGACTAATACTATGAATATATCCAATAAGGTTTAAGGTTCTTATTCATAAGTGTGACAACTCTACTAGGGTGTACAATATGCTAAAATTTGTCACCACAAACTCAAAATATCCAAAATTGGTTGGGAAATCCTTTGTTGGTATATCCTAATCTCATACCAAATTTGGTGATAACCTGTCCAGATAAAAATTCTAAGAATCATTTTACCCCTATCAACTGGTTGAATAAGTCAATAATTATCAAGGGTGGATACTCTTCCTTGGTAGTCAACCAGTTTGGGTGATGTGAGACCACACTTATTCTCACTCTCATCCTTCTTTTTGGTAAACAAAACTTGAATTTAGAAGGGATGAAATTGGGTATTACAAAACTATTTTTATAAAAACTCAAAACTAAAAATTTATATTAAAAATATCAATTGGTTTTATTCGATATGTTATTGAATGTATCAGAGTGATCCCTTATTCTAGTCCTTATATAATCCTAACAGTCGATGGGGAGATAAATCTTGAATGTCCCTATAAATGAAAACCACAAACTATAACACTAATGAATGAAAACAAAATCTCAAAGAATAAACTTCTCCAAAAGAATTACTAGCCAAATGATAGGTAGTATGTCATAATCTCTAGTACACGATCTCATCCTACTCTCCCTAGGATCACTCTTTTTAAAAGGAGGAAAAATCCATCCCATAAGATGAAAAATACACCACACTCACTGGTGGTAACCATAAGAGCATGTACTATAAGAAACAAATCCATACTGAGGGGAACATCATAGGTTCCAACTGTCCTTATAGAAATATTATACATGATGCTCTGTCACTCCTCCCAGATCCAGGTCACACAATCAATATAAGTGTGTCATCACTAATCCACTCTACATGAGCCTCAAACAGAAGGGTCTAGCTAAAAGGAACCAATGGTATGTCTAGGAATTGAGGAGGGTTATTCTTAGGGATAGGTGTCTCAGGACATTTTGTATAACCTGATACAAGGTTAGTGAAAACACACTTCAATCCTCAATGCATTCTTGAAGCCACTTTGAGTTCCTACCACCTAGAACTCATCATTTTCCATTTCTGATCATTCATTATGACCAGGGATTTTTCCAACGCCTTATTACTCCAAATATTCCAAAAAAAATAATCCAATGTAAATCATCCAACACAACATGACACTATCCTTTTTGGGAATCATTTACTCACCTTCATGGTTTTGGATCATTTCATAATAATGCATCTCGGTGGCGGAATCATCCATCATTCATGAGATCTTGAAGATGTTTCAAACATTAAAAAAAATGGATCTACTGATGGACTACACCATCTTGTTAAAAAATGATCAGAAGAATAAAATAATGGTTTTCAACTATTTATAATACTTCTATAACAAATGTAAATGGGATTCAGATCATACCTTGCAACACTCCGTAAGCCTCTTGGTAAAAAGCCTATGGTGCCTGCAGTTATCGAAGTACCTGACCACTAGTTTTCCAATCATGGGGTGGTCTACCTAGGGGTTGTGGTGGTATAAATAAACTAAAATGTCACCCACCTACTACTATTCCCCCATATCCTCCATCATGTTTCCCACTTTTCTAATCTCTATTCTCTAACCACTACCTCTACCTAGGTGGTTGGTCAACTACCTATATATCTGTATCACGTCAAGTAGGACATTATCATGTGAGATTTAATATTCATCACAATCATGTCAATTCATTGGCCTTGGATTACGGATCAGTCACCAAGGTCTACAAAAAACTCATATTTCATGACATGAATAACACACCTACTATTGGTAGGTCCTTTTGACATTTCATCCCTGTAGATCACTTACATAAATCACATGATACATGCTCAAACCATGCACATCATCTTCCTAAAACAACAGATCCATTGATTTATTATTCTAACATGCTATATCCACCTGAACTACAAGAGGTGAGTCTATGAACTACTCAATGGGAGAAAGTGTCACCTTCTGACCATATTGAAGAAAGACCACCTCATGACTGTGCCTCTTTATGGAGGCCTCGTCACTCATTGGGGTCATACACTATTCCCTATTATGGAAACCTCACTTACTATTGGAGTGGAAACATCCTTAAAGAAACAAATTTTACCATGGTCAATGAGTATATTTCATGAGATGATTGAAGAAGGACATGGATAGCACAACTCATTTCTATATGAATATTTTCAATGAAACTTTTCCCTAAATATATCAAGTAAAAAAGGAAGGTTTTCTTTTTCTTTTTAAATGTATTCATCAACCACATAACCAACATTGGGATCTCTAGACTGAGATCTAAACTCAAAACACAAAACATTATTTCCTTAAATCACAAACCAATGTCACCGGTAAACAAAACTCAAAACTTTTGTCCTAGGATAGAAACTACCACTCTAATACCACTCTTTCATTACTGGAACAAATGAGTAACACCTAGTCAGTGATGATATGAGTGTTACTACCCCAGTCCCACCTCCAATAGGCTAGGGGATGGATACTAGCATTGAGTAGGTATATCACACAAATGACAGGCATTAGCCTAAAGTACCTGTACACATGCACACATATCCAAGAATATAAAATGATCAAATAAGAAGCACAAAGGTTACAAAAAGATATGTTCATAACATCTATATCCATAGTTAGTGTAATATAATAATTTATTGAAAGATATAAAGGTTCCAAATAATATCCCATCCCAAAAACAATAATATATTTCAACCTGTTTAGAGGGAGGGGACTAATGTAAAATGAAACACTAGTATACTCCTCTAACTTTCGAGCCCAAAATATGGTCCACCAACTCTAAGTCTACCATGGACTCTACAAAATGGTTCATCATCTTAACAATATATGAAATGTGCAGGCGGAGCTCATACATGGGTTTGTAAAAAATTACCCAGTAAAACCCCCCTAAATAACCAGTGTTAAATCATCAAGAGTAGTTATCTCATCAAAAATAGGTATGTAAAAAATATATGATACATAAAGATAAACAAGGATAACCTAGATAAACATATAAAAAGACTCTATGTCAGAAATGTCTCAACCACTTACAACCATAGTTATACTTAAGGTTTCAAGGGTAACTCTTTTCTTGGATAATCCACCGCATGACCTACAGTTCCACTAAGGACACTCAATTGAGAGAACTTGCTCAACGAGGCCCAGTCTATATATGGAACGGATATGAGAGTTCATGCTCATTAGTTCTTTCCAAGAATAAACAAACAACTAAAAATTTTCATCTATGATACACACATAATTTGGCTAATACCTCCTAAAAAATCATATATTGTTATAAATATATGGAATCAATTCCTAGAGATCTAGTGGGGACACAAGACCCTACTAGATTTACCCTACATGATTGGGTATCAAAAATGATTTAAATTTTTTTCACACTAATTTTAATGACCCAACCTAGAGAGTATAATAGAACTGAGGGTCAATTGAGGCCTCTTCGAGCGATATAGGATCTAAACCACTGAGGTTTCTGAAGTATAATTCTCAATAACATAATCCATACTAAGTGCCTGTGAATGTGGATTTAGAATAAATCACTCTAGATAAGGGAACATTATCATATTGAATGAATCTATGTAAGCTAAATAGTGGACACAATCCTATGATGAGGATTTGAAGCCAAACTGAGCCCAAATAATAATAGACCAAGGAAGAACACTCAACCAATAATAGTATAAGAAAGGTCACACAAGTTCCAAAACATGTTTAACTAAGGAGAGATAGGACTACAACCTATCCTCAAAGGAGTACACGACATGACCCAAGAGGTACACAGAGTGTCTCACTAAGCCTAGCCCAACTTGTATCTCATATTCACATAGAATGTACTTTTACAAAATACATAGAATTTCCTTAATGGTTCAGAGAATATAGATGATGAATTTGAGCCCAATGTGTTTCTTAAATGTTGGCATATGTTTTTCTTTATTTCTATGTACATATTATCATAGGACCTATAGGGTTATAGGTTGGGTCTCAGCATGTTGTATGTCTATGCTTACATAATTTTTAATTACATGATGTGAGGGGACACTTGGCCACCAAGATTTGTACTAATTTTACACATTGATATGGTCAGCCAAGCATCACACGACATGGGACATGTGTCACATTGTGTGTGAAACTAATCTCTATGTAGAAACCCTAGCACCACACAAAGCGTACTACATAGAGTGTGTTCAAAAGACTATAAGTCAGGTAGTTGGGAATTCCATAAAAATTACATACTTTTAATGATTTTTTTCCAATATTCCATAGCCTCTAAATACTTTAGAAATAATTCCATTGTATGTGGATCTGGAATTTTCCAAACACCTCATTTTCAGCAGTTGAATTCTATCCATGTCTGCCACTCAGGAAACACCCACCATCTCACATCATTGGTTACACATTCCAAAACAAAAAATATGAACACCCAATCAATATTAGGATTTAATACCATTATCGTACATGTAAATTGTATCAGCAACCTAGAATTCAGACCTATGTAAATAATATTTTTCTTCAATGATCTAATGTGAAATGGCCAGTTTTATGGTATTCATTGAACCGAAGGGAAAAATAAAGGTTGACAATGAACATGTGTAGTACAAAGGTAGAAAACCACAAAAAATAATTGGTAATGAACCATGGATGTGCATAGGATGTCCATGAACCATCACTCTTAGAATGTTGATCGAAAATAAACTAACAAAATAATAATTATCCCCCAAATCCTAGAAAAAAAACCCATAACCACAATATGTTTGATCCATGAATCAATTTTTCGTTTGATTGATCCACATTTATCACAGGATAACAAAATAGCTATTATTACACATCAATAAAATTTTCTACCATCAATTTGGAAGAATATATAAATAATAATGGTCCTTCATATCCATTGTTGGCAAGATTGTAGAACTCTAATGGTGCAAAAATCTTCGATCTTCATCTATTATCATTCACCAAAAATTACCTCATCCAATGTTCCTATATATCTCCAAGGTTTTTGTGGAGAACTGTAAGATCGAATCATAATTATATATTTATAGAGGAATATATTTTTGTACTCCAACACATAATGAAGGATATATATGTATATATATATATATTATTTTCTCTCAAGACAATGATTTCACAAACATTCTACACCGATAAATATTATATCTAGCCTTGGGTAAACTACGTTATATGAACTCAACGATGGTCTCAAATTTCCATGTTGAGAATTATTTTGGGTGTTATTTTACTATTCAATAAAAGATGTGTTCATGGGATAACATTATGTTTAATATTTTTATAATATCAATTCTAAACTCATTTGGCCTCGGATTCTCATGCCATCTCAGTTCCTATCTCTAAATTTATTCTTAGAAATATTAAAAAGTCGTACTCGATAAAAATAGAAACATTACAGTAAAATAGTTATTTTCTGGTATCCTAAATATGAAATACATATTTGGATACAAATGAGATAATATTCACTCTATGCATGATAAAGAGTCCTAACTGTACACCAAGTTTGACATTCATGTGGTTTATTATTTATTTAATATGAATTCTCATTGTTAACCATTATGTATGGTTCAAATGAAATTTCATGATTTAAAATATAACTAGTTAGTTTATAGAACCTAATAGATATATGAACAAGTAAAACATAAGTTAAACTGAAAGAGTTATAGGCTGATCCAATTATTTCTTAGTTGAACTAAGAGTTTCTTATATTTAAATGGAGGTTTCAAGTGAGAAAAATATTAGGATTATGTTTTAATATTCTATGATCATTTAATATGATTTTATTTGATATTATCATTACCATACTGGTTATAGTATTTTACTAGAAACATGATCATGAAATCGAAGTTGTAAAAGGATTCTCTCTAGGAAATTATAAGACTTGTAGTTAGTTAAGGAAACATATTTTGAAAAAAAAAGATTTTAATCTCAATATATTAATATATAAAGGAATATATGAGATTCATAGTCTTACCCATGTTATTATGGTTGATATTTCAATTGAAATTATATCTAGAGTCATGGCTATATTTAGAATATCGGCATCTATTTTCTTTTGCGAGAAAGATTAAACATACGTGGATACAATTTATTTAAGGGGAATATAATGTACTAAACCAATATTTTAGTATATATTTCTCCTTTAAAAAGTATTATATCTTTATCCATACTCATCACTATACTAAAATATATATATTTATTATTAAGACTAAATTATATCTATTAAAAGGGGTCTATTACAATGTAGTCACATATTTAGTGGTTATAAATAGAAGTATCCATATTATAAAACCAATAAATAAAGTAGACAAAATGGAATCAAGTTGAATAATACTCACTTACAAGTCGAATTTATCTGATCATGGAATGGAGGTAGTGCCACAAGGGTGTTCCCTAAACAAATCATAATCTGATCTTCAGTAGGTGTGGCTTGAGAAAAAATATTTTCATGAGAATTTAAAGATCATGGAAATTTTAAATAGACCCATTATAGATAAATTTCCACTTGTAAGTACCACATCATCTTATCTTACCCATATATCATATATTTACATCTTGAGGGGATTTTTATGTAGAATATATGTGGATGTAAAAAAAGTAATTATAAATACTATAAGTTATTCATATAGATCAATAATATTTTATACATTTTTCATTAAAATTTCAAATTTAATTTCATTTTTAATACTATTTAATTGATATAATTATATTACCATAGCGAAATGACAAATAATATCTCTCAATACTTAAAAATTGATTTTTCTCTAAATTTCCTTATAATGTGAAATACATTTTTATTTTAGAAAACTAAATATTCTATAGTTAAATGGTGATAAAATATATTATTGAAATGAATAATATTTTAACACTCATTATTTATTAATTGATAGGAAATGAGAATAAGAATAACTAATATTTAAAATTTCATTTTCCTATAAGAATAGTTTATTCATTTAATTTTATTTTTATATTTAAAATCTATGTTCATAAATTATTGAATTCAATTTTAAAAGTATTAATTTCCATTTTTGATTCATTATTACAATATTATCTTCTGATTTATTTTTGTATTTTTTTAAAATATTGAATTTTTTGTGAAAAGTAAAAAATATCATTTTTCAATATATCATGAACTTTATGAGTTTGACATAAATCTTCCCTCGGGGCCCATGCTCTGACTCCCCCAAGACAACCTTCTGATGGCCAGGGGTTGGAAACTAGCATGGAAGGCATCAACATGCAAGTGGGAGGAATTTTCCTGAGTACTTGTATGCCTGCACACACAGCCACATCCCAAAAAATGAGAATTGTAAACATACAAGACACTAAAAACACCTTGAGTAAATGTACAAGCTATAGGTTAAATGGGTCATAATACAAACCTAGTAAAAGACAACTGAAAATAGGAAAGTACAAAATATCTCTGAAAGTCGTTAGTTAAAAACCCCACATGATGGGTATGTGTAGAGTATCTCTTGGAATTCATAGAATTACACCTTGACTACCTAATCTCACCAGGCACCAACAGGTCATAGGCCACAATGTCCTTTGTTATAGCGGTGGTCATCCAAACGAGGAACACTACATATGGGTGAAGCCCATGCAGGGGGGAGTAAAATAATACTTACTAGGGACCCCAAACTACAAAGTAATGAACACAAAGAAATCCACAAGAAAACTATGAAGCATGATCACAAATCAAGATATCTCAAATAGTTATAATATAATGTATGAAAAGAAAGACTATTAGTCGTAACTCTAAACACATTGAACTATTGAGGTACTCATCCCTGATTAGTACTCTGGGTTGGGGGTCACATAGAGACCATTCCCACATAGGCCATCATAGATGGTCCACACATGGCCACTTTTTGCTGATCCAAAAAAGGTTGATGGTATATTATACACATAGGGTTGGTGGTAGTTGATCCATATAGGGTCACTCATAGCTGATCCACATAGGGTGGCTGGTAGCTGATCCACATAGGGTCTCTTAGAGATGATTCAAACAGGGTTGCTTGGAGATGATCCACACATGGTTTCTTGTCTTATAGGCCTACAAGGTCACTTAGACCCACTCATCAGTAATCTTCCACTCTCACCCATCTAAAGTATTCCCACAGGTATCATGCTTGATTATAAGAGAACCAATCCACAAACCATTATTAAAATTTAAACATCTATGGAATACATCATAGAGTATTTTAAAACAACTATTTTGTCCTGAGGGTTCCAACACTACTAGCAGCTAATCAATTGGACACCAGATCTGAATGATATTGGCTTTTTTATTAATTGTGGCTAGTTGTTTTCGAGCCTGGTCTGATCCAACCAACCCGAGCCATGGCCCCTCATGACTCGACCCTATTTGGATGACCCGACCTGGTTGAATTTGGGTCAGCCCAATGCGGTATGGAAAACAGGAAAGTCCCATTGGGCCTTGCTGGACATGACTCGGTTTGGCCTTGGGTCTAGTCTTCATAGTCGCTAAGCGGCCCGAAATTATCCCACTAGCCCGGCCCACAAAGGCAGGCTGACTTAATTATAGCCTGAGCCTCTTTGTGGTCCAATTTACTCCGGTAAAACCCACATAGTGGGCTGGTCCTCTCCATCATGGATTCCCGCTGGGTGTTTGGTTTGTCTTCATATGGCCGGTAGGATCTATCATCCATTCTTCCCATAGGTAGTACCTGCTTGACCACATGGCAGTGCAGAGTGGCCTAGGTGGTGCAGGCCACCCTTTAAATGTAGTCGGATGGCTTCGCCACACCTCCTTCAGTGGCTTTCCAAAGCCCCAGTGGTTCATATTTCTCTTCCATGGTCCGAGTTGACCACTGTTGCAGCCTCAACATGCCAGCATGGCTCATTTCCACATGCCCATGGCCACCACCATAAGCAACCCCTAGTAGTCTCTAGGGGAGGCATGCCAATGGTGCTTTATGAGGGCCACCAGGTCATCTTTGGTGGTCCGTTCTACGAACCATCTATGTCGGTGGTCTTCTCGGTTTGTCTCCTCCCATGATACAACCTCAATACCAAATTTACATAAATTTGGAGTTGCGACCAGGAATAACATGCAATAAATAACAATGAAATAGGGGCCCGAGCCTTTTTCGTGTTAGACCACACCCTCTGTATTAGAGGATTAGAAATTTGTGGATGATTTAAGGCTTTATCAAAGTTCTATCCTCATGAATAACCCCAATAAAAATTACTATTTTGTCAAGAACAAGTGACCCATGGGTCAACCGATTCATGGGTTGATCTGAATTCATTGTTTTAGAAAGAATAGTAGGTAAATAAAAAAATCAAAATTAACCCCTACTTGGAGAAGGTTCATCATTGGGGTTGAACCATTAAAAGTTATTGGCATTCATCCTTCTTCGATCCCAGATCCTTCCTCCCAGGAATTGTTTCCCATTTCTGATCTGTTGGAATTCTTTATTGGAGAGAAAATCCTTCACCATTAGTCAGATATATACAATCTCTAATTATCCAACCTGTTAACTCATTAAAAGAGAAACATGTCATAGTGTTTCTATTATATTGTGTCATCGCATCATTATGTTGTTTCATTAGTAAAACATCGTATCTATTACTCTTCAATTAATGATTTGTTACACTTCTCATTTAAGATATAAATTAATGGTGTCTTTCACCACGTAATCCCCTCACCAATGTGTTGGCGTGCTACCACATAATAGTGATGAGAATAAAATAAAATATCTTTATATTTATTTTATATCTCTTCAGAAATGTCCGAAAATTATTTTTTTCAGTCGACCCTCACCGGTTAAAGTTATGTTTCTTCTAGGGTAATTCCATCGTTCTAAGCTCCATGGTGCCCTCGATTTTTTTTCTTGAACACTGATTTAAAAGTTATAAAAACCTGATCAAACCTTTTTTTTAAAATAACTAAAAAATTTACAAAAATCTATATTGGGATCACCAGGAATTTGAATCAGGTTTCTTCTGAGCATCTGGTCTTAAAATGATCCCATATAATTTTAAAAAAATTTACATAGATTTTCTAGGATATTACATTTCCCCCACCTTCAGGGATTCACATCCCGATAAGCCAAAAAAAGGCTAAAAAATGGGGTACTAAGCACGAATTGGATCCTCCTTCTCCCATGTGCGCTCTTGAATATTCTCATGATGCTAAACAATGTGCATCATAGGAATAGACCATCCATGAAGGACTAAATCATTTCAATCATCTATCATTACTGGAAACACTAAAAACATCACCCCATATTCAATGTCCATCTCGTCCCAGTCAACGATATATGATGAATCATGCACATACCTTCTCATATAAACATGGAAAATATCATGCACACAATGTATCTATGGGGGCAGCTAGGCGGTACACCACCTCACCAACTATGTTTAAAATTTAGAAATGTCTGATAAAAATTAGAGATAACATCCCAACCCAACCAAATCTCTAAAATCCCCCTTGGGGTGAGACATGAAAGAACACATGGTCTCCCTCCAAAAAATAATGGGCCTCCTTCTCCTGTCACCGTAATATTTATTACTATTCTATGCAGTCCTCCATGACTGATAGATGATCTGCACCTTCTCTGTGGTAGCCCGTACAAACTCTGTACCTCTGAGTGTTGACTCCCATGGGTCTATCCACGATAGAGGTGATCTGCAAGGCCTCTTGTAAAAGTCCTCTAATGGTGCCATTCCATTGTTGGAGTGATATCTGTTGTTTTATGAAAACTCCACCAGTGTCAGGTGGACCTCCCAACTACAATCAAAATCAAGAATTCAAGAACGAAACATTTCTTATAAGTTCGGTATGGTCCTCTATTTCTGACCATTATCCTATGGGTGAAAGGTTGTACTTAACCCTATTTGAGTCCTTAATGCCTCATGTAATCCCTTCAATCGATGGGATGTGAAGCAAGAATCACAGTATGAGGTTTCTGTCGAGGGAACCTTGTGAAGACACACTATTACTTTGATGAAGAGTAATCCCACACCCTCTACCGATCTCTGATCCTGGATTGTTAGGAAGTGTACCAACATGGTGAGTCATTCAATGATCACCTAGATATAATTAAGGCTCTTGAATGTTTTTAGAAATACTATCACAAATTCCATCAGGATACCATCCCACTTCCACTGTAGTGCCTCAAGTGGTTGTGTCAAGCCTACTAGATCCTGATGCTTAGCCTTCACTTGCTGACATGTGAGGCACCATGAAATGAATTAAGCCACTACATTCTTCTTCCCTAGCCACCAACACTGAATTTAGGGATCTTGGTAGATCTTCACTACTATAGGATGTACTTCCATGGGGGAGGTATAGAGCTCCCTCAAAATATCCTCTAGCAATGCCACTGGTACTACTGTATGCCCTCTAAAAAATATGATGTGATCCCCACCTATCAAAAATCCACTAGGAGCATTTCCTAAGGATAACTAAGCATGATGGGCCTCATAATCAACAACCACAATCTATGCCTCCTTAACTCTATGCAAGAGTGGGGGTGTGACACTCATCAAATGAAGGTAAGATGCTCCATCATCATCCATAAAGGATAACTACATCTCAACTAGAAGCTTCATCCCTTCACATAGGAACTGTAAATCAGATCTCTTGATGAGTGTGTATGACTCCACATTCACCTTCCTAAGAGTAAAGAATATCTAAAAGGCATAGTCCCAAAGGAACTCTACCCATCACTGCTGACTCCAGTTTAGGTCTTTCTGGGGGAAGATATACCCATGACACTTTTATTCAGAGTATATAGTAAATTTTTCACCCATTAAGTAGTGTTTCCACATCATTTGAGAAAATAACACTAATAATAACTCTATGTCATGGTTCAAATAGTTATCCTCATGGTTCCTCAACTACCGTGAACCATAGGTGTTCACTTCACACTCCAAAATCAGTACACAACCCATTCCGGTCCTTGATGCATCACAAAAAACTAAAACCCAATTCCCTCCTTCGATAATCAAGAGATGAGGGCACTCATCTTTCTCCACCTACGCTCCTAGAAACACTGAAGGAACTTCTCCTTCCATACAAATGTTTTTCCCTATAGTGTAAAATAAAATAAGGGTGCCTCTACTCTAGGAAATTCATGCACAAACAATCAATAGAATCTGGTAAATCCCAAGAATCTTTGCACCTCAATCACTCTTATGGGTGGCTCCCTAGCAAGAAATACCTCTAACCCTTCTAGATCCACTACCACACTCTCCTATGAGATGACGTGTCCCAAAAAGTGGACCTCAAAAATATAGAACCGGCACTTCAAGAGTTTCCCAGAAATCTGGTTCTCTCATAGTGTGTCCAGGACTATCCACAGCTGTATAGCTTGCTCCTCTTCTTACACTGATTACATCAAGATTTCATCAATGAATACCACTATTAAATGATCGATGTACGACTATAATATCAAATTCATTAGTCCCATGAACAGTGATGGAAAATTATTTATGCCTAAGGAAATCACCAAGAACTCGTAGTGGCCATAATGGCACCTAAAGTCAATCTTTGGTACAACCCCATCCCATACCTGAAGCAGCTGATAGCCTAATCTGAGGTCTATCTTTGAGAACCACCTCGCTCCTTTAAAATGGTTGAAGGGGTCATCAATTCTAAGAAGTGTATATTTTTTCATCATGGTCGCCTAATTTAGGCGTCGGAAGTCCCTTCAAAACCGCAATCTTCTACCCACCTTCGTGGAAAACAACACAGGGATGCCCTTGGTGAAATGATGGGCCTCATAAAGACATTTTTCTGCAAGACCTACACCTATACCTAGAACTCACGAATCCATAAAGGATCCATCCAATATACTGGTGTGGATATATGTGTCGTCATGAGGTATAGGTCGATGTAGAATTCTACCTCCCAGTGAGGATGGATCCCCAGAAATTCTTCAGGAAAGACGTCTTCATAATCATCCACAACTATAGGATATTGAGGAATCCTCTTGTCTACTGCACCAAAGGTGAGGCAAGAAAACTAGATATTTATTGGATATACCCGCCTTCAAGAATATTTTTCTTTTGCTGGAAGAGTTTCCATCTCACCGGTGAAAGAAAACGGGGTCCTATTCCCACAGACAAACCACACTCTACATATATGATAGTCAATCTGAGCATGAACTATGGATAACCAGTCCATACCAAAGATGACATTGTATGTCTGTGATGACGCTACTATGAGATCCCAGTTAAATCTCTCATCTCCATGAGTAAGCTCACACTTCGGGTACCAATGTGTAATCATTAAATCCCCTCCCATAAGAGTATCTAATCATATGGATCGAGACAACAACTCCACCAGAATCTCTGAACCTCAAATGAGGTCAATGGGAAATAAAGAGTGACTAGAACCTGTGTCTATAATAACCACAGAGAGGGTCGTAAAGACATTGATCATACCTATAATCATCTCTGGAGTGTTGGTTTCATAGCTCTCCACTATCTGATGTTGAGCTCGCCTCGGTCTGTCTGCTGCATTAGGATGTGCTGGAACACCTGGGGGTGGAGGTAGTAGTACCTCTAACCATTTCCCACCACTTACTGATCAGCCTTCTCATCTACCATGTCTTCCACATTGTGGACCTCCTCACTTTCACACTTTTCTTTGACTCTATGGTCCCTCGAATGTCTAATGATCATCTATGTGGCGGGTCAAGTAGTCACGAATCATGTGTCCCTGCCCGCCACACGAAATCCACACCATGCTCCTCTGTTTACCCCCCGCAACCTCGGTGGCCTCACACCAATGATCCTATTTTCTAGGGTCTCTCTTCGAATGGTCTGGCCCTCCTGGACCACTACGTCATATTTCTGTTGCCTACATAGGATGACTTAGCCACTTGTCACCCGGTGGTAGCTCCCACCCCTAGTTCCTACTCTAAGAGGTATCTATCTACTAGTAGAGCTCACTCAATCACTCTAGCCTGAGTGGGGATGATGAGGAAAATAATTCATGCCCTGATCACCCATTAGAGTCCCTTCTCTATTGTCTGGGCCCAAGAGAAAGGGCCTCGTACTATATCTGTAGTGTAGTGGGAGAGGTTTGAAAACCCCATAGAGCTCCCAGCCACTATCATGCTACCCTGTTGTAGGAAAAAATTCTTCTGAATGCACACTGAGCGCAAGGTTGCAGGGCATAAATCCTCCAAAAAAATCATGTTGAAGACATCCCAAGAAAGGGTCATCTCTAGGTGGGCTATCCTCAGAGTCACTCATCAGAATCCTAGTTGGATTTCTACATGGAGGCATCCTAAAATAAGTCTAGATTTACCATATTCAATAGATTATACATGGTGATCTGACTCTATTTCAATATGAACATGACAAAAAACTCAATTCTTATATGATTCATGCAACCAGTGTTTTTATGTTTAGAGATGAGAAGATCAATTCATGATCCTAGTGTATGGTTATGTTGGCCACAACACCAACACTAGACTTTCCAAATCTGAAATTCAAACTCGAAACATTTAACACTATTTCCAAAAAATAAATAATATCGACTCCCAGTCTGTGAGTTAGAACCAACCACTCCTGATACCACTTTGTTATGACTCGTCCCCTAGAGCATGTGATGTGACTCCCCCATGCCCGCCTTTCGAAGGCCATGGGTTGGTAATTAGAGTTGATGTCATCAACCTGCAAGTGGGATGCATCTTCCTAAGTACATGTAGATAGACCCACACAACCGCATCCATAAAAATAGAAACATAAACATGCACATCACTAAACTGTAACTGAGTAAATGTACAAGTTGTAGGTTGAATGGGCCAAAATACAAACCCAAAAAAAAATTAACTAAAAATAAGAAAATACAAAAGTTCTCTAAAACATTCCAGCTGAAAACCCCACCTTATAGTTACCTATAGTGTATCTTCTGAAAGTCATAGAAGTATGTTGTGCCTGCCTAATCTCATTGGGATCCACCAGGTCCTAGGCCACCAAGTCCTCCGTCAGGGTGGAAGTTGTCTACACCTAGAACAACACATGTGGGTGAAGCCCTTGTAGGGGTGAGTAAAAAATAATCAGTAGGGACCCAAATTAACAAATTAAATACCACTAATCATTCCAAAATAAAACCACAATGAATGATCACAAATCAAGTAAGCTCACATTGGTATAATCTAATGTACTAAAAGCAAGACCACCAGTCATAACACTAAACACCTTGGACTAGTAAGGTACAAATCCCTGATGGGTTCTATGGCTTTGTTGGTTCACACGTAGCCACTTCCGAATTAGTCAATAATAGTGGGAAAAAACATGGACACTTATAGATAATAAAAAATGGGTATCTCGAAGCTGGTCCACATAGGATTAATTATAGTTGATCCACACATAGTCATTGGTAGCTAATCCACATAGGGTCGCTTGTGGAAGATCCGCAAAAGGTATCTTGTAGATGATCCACATAAGGTCACCTAGATCTGATCCCCATAGGGTTGGTTCTCTTCTAGGCCTATACGGTCACATGAAACCACTTGTAATTAGTCATTATGTCTAAACCAACCTAATGATTCTCGCACGCCGCATGCTTGATTCTTAGAGAATCCAATCCTTAATCCATTCGTCACATTTTAATTTCCTTGGAAGCCCCTTTAGAGTATTCTAAATAAATATCCTATTCATGAGGGTTTCAATTCCTCAAACAGATCATCATTATGACACCTGGTCTGAATGATATTTGTGTTTTAGTAAATAGGGGTCAGTTGTGTCTAGGCTCGGTCTGACCTAGTTAGAATAAATAGACCTACCCTGCCTGAGGGTCCTGCATGACTCAACCTGGTTCAGCCGACCCGGTTGGTTCTAGGTCAGCCCAACTTGGACGGTCTAATCATTTAGTCACATTGGGCCTTGATGGACCTAGCCCGGTTTGGATATGGGTGCAGTCTGCCGGGTTGACTAGGGACCCAGATTTATCCGACCCGACCCACAACAGCAAGGCTGATTAATCCCCGCCCAGGCAACCTAGTGGCCAAATGTTATCATGTCGTCCCAGCCAACAAAGGCGGGCTGGATTAATTCCATCTCAGGAAATTATGCGGCCTGGTTCACCACCCCCCCCAGCCTGGCATGCATGGCGTGCCAGTCTTCTCAATCTCAGATGCCTAATGGGTGTCCGGTTCTACTGCACGCCGCTAGTAGGATATGGCCACCCTACCCCCCACATATGGTATCCACCAAACTACGAGGCTGCATACTACGGCCTTCATGGTTTGGGATTCCCTTACAATGTTTCTGGATGGTCGTGTCCCACTTTCACCAGATGCTTTCTTGAGTGTTGATTGCTCCTACTGCTCCACTATGTTCTAAGTGAACTATAGCTTCTACCTTAGCCTTCTGTCATGTCACGCTTCCATGCACATGTAGTATCTTGTTTTGGCGTGCCTACAGTGCTTTCCATTGGCCACTGGGTCTACTTCGATGATCCGTTCAGTGGACCTTATACTCCAATGGTCTTCTCGGGTCTTCATCTTTTTTTGTTATGACCTCAGAATCGGCTTTCCAATAATTCGGAGTTACGTCTATGAAGAAAATGAAATAAAAAACAAATCCAGAGGGGCTCAATCATTGTTCATGTCATCTGAAACCATCATCATTAGATGTTTAGAATCATGGCGATGATTTAAGGGTTTATCAATGTTCTATCCCAATGAAATCATCCTATGAAAATAAACCTCCCGCAAAAAAAGAGACATGTGTATCAACCTGTTCATGGGTTGTTCTGCATTCATTTTTTTAGAAACAAGAATGGGGAAATCAAAAATCAAAATTAACCCCTACTTGGGGAAGGTTTTTCATTGGTGTCGATCTGTTCGAATCCGTTGTCATTCGTCAATCTCTGGTCCCAAATCCTTTCTCCAAGGTATCATCGCTGCTTTCTGATCAACCAACATTATTTCTTGGATAAAAAATACATTATTGTTCTTCACGGAAATTCAATATCTGATTCTCCGACCAGTTATCTCATTAAATGAGTAAAGCATCACAAAATATTTGTTACACTATGTTGTCACTTCCTTACGTTGTTTCATTAATGAAACAACATATCTGTTATAATTCAATTAATGACTTGATACACTACCCATTTAGGATCCTCATTAATGGGTTCTATCACCACTTTATCACTACACCATAGTGATGGTGTTCCACCACTTAATGGTGAGGAAAATAAAATAAAATTACATTTTTTTATTTTATTTCTCTTCTGAAAGGTCTAAAAATTATCTATTTTGGTCTATCCTCACCTGTCTAAGTTAGGTCCTTACTAGGTGAATCCCATTATTTTGATTTAAAATGTGCACTCAGCTTTTTGATATGAGCAATGGTTTAAATGTTATAAATACCCACTCGCAGATTTAGGTAGATGAACGAAACAATGTTCAAAAATCGATTCTAGGCACACCGAGCCTTGGAATCATGTTCCATCTAAGAATCTGGTTTTCCAATAATCTGATATAATTTAAAAAAAATTAAAAGTAATTATTAGGACATTACAAAAATCAATAGTACATAAGGATAAATTTGAAATTTATGAAATATTTTTCCAAATAATTTTTTTATTTTATAATTAAAATTATAAATTTGAAATATTAATTTTAATTTAGAAACATGTGGTATTCAATTTGTAACCTAAGTGATATTTTTTAAAACACCTATTTTTATGCATTATACATTTGTTATATTACAATTTAATTTTATGATTATTATAAATATTATATTATAAAATATTTTTTGATATTTTAAATAATAATATTCAATTTATGTGATGAAGTTAATTTTATTTTTTCACATAAAAAATATGTTATCAAGGTAAAAATAAGTTACCATGGGAAAATAAAATTACTGTAAAAAGTAAAATAAACTGGGATTAACTAAAAAGTATCAAATGATATACATTGTTTTTGTTTATAAGAATTCATTGATCTGTAATCCTATATTATCAAGTGTTTTTTACTTTTGGATCCACTTTCCATTGAATGTAACATGACATTAACATAACGTTTGTGAATATTTTAAAAAGTTCCACCCCATTATTTTATAAAAGGATTCATTAAACACCCCACTTCTAGAGACATGTAAATCCTATTAAATCAAAAAAATCAGTACAACCCCATTCCCAACCCTCTTACCCATGTTACTGAGGTTCTGGTCTCCATAAGAGACTATTCTTTGATGTATCAAGTTATTGTACAATGGTGTAAGTTAAAAAAATCAAATCACAACTTTTCACTTCTATTTATTTCTTTCTTCTACTAGATATTTAAAATATATTATACTCATTCTTAAATAATTAAATCAGTTTCATAATTATAATTAATATTTATTATTTTCACAGAATAATCCATCTTAACTACTTTAACATACATTATAAAAAAAATGAAAAAATCACTCATGCGAATATGTAGACTTGCACCTCCATGGATGAAATGTTTAATTTTTCATCACCATCTTACATGGTTGATTATAAAAATATATAATATAGTTTTATTTTAAATAAATGACTAACATATTTGGTGAATATTTTTATGAAATGGTGATACAAAAATCAACAACCATTATAAATTATTTTGTCGATATTGGTAAATTACATGTGATAAGATCATCAATAATTTCATCTTCAAAAATAATAAACTAAAATAACATGGAATGGTATTATTATTTTACAAACAATTAGTAAAATTCAGTTAAATTTACATGAATAATCTTTGAATTACAAATTTTTTATCAATAAATGAGGTTCAACATTATCATTACGTAATATATGTGAAATAATAAAAAATTATTAACATATGATAAAGACAATAAACTATATGAAACTAAAATATGTGTTGGGAATTATTATAAATAAATTATATAAAAGGTAATAAATATTAATATGGTTCAAAAATATTTTATTAATATTTTTATAATTGTTATATAAGAGGTTAAATATATTTTATGAAAGATGAGATTTAAGGATGGGTTCTTATCTTAATATTTAATTCTTTGAGATATGTTTTATATTAGAAAAATATTTTATTTTATATAGTTTATATAATTACTATTTTAAATATTGTAGTAGGATTATGTTTATATTCATGGTGTTTAAATTTTTATATCATTTTCTCTCTTTCTAGTGGTTTTGATAAGAAAATTTATAAAATTCGTAAGGGTTTTTTCTATCTCAAATTTTTATTATTTGAGGCATATTTCAAATTCACCACTTATATTATTTTGTATGATCTATTTATTTCCCATTTGAATCAAATTTTATAATAATCATGATATTCAATTTATTTACAAATCTATATCATGTAATCATTTTAAAGGTATTTTGATTCAAAAGTTACTAAAGTTGTGAGGGTTGTTACTAACTCAATTTCCATTCATTGAGACACAATCGTTCTTCTAGAACATTATTCTTATAAGTAGGTAGAAATATACCTTATGATAGAATTATATTAATATTAATATTTTTTTCTATATATTTATATTTATGTTGATTTCACAACTTTTTAAGGGAATGTAAAATCTGTTTTTCATCCTCGATGGACATCATTCTTCATAAAATGGGAAGCTGCTAAAAATAATCCTCATCATTATTGATCGTTATTTCTCTCCCATGTCAATATTATTTATTTAAAAATTTGTTTAAGTCTATTATTTTTTATACCTAAATTGTATTATCTCGTAAAAAATTATTATTTTTCATTACCACTTTTCAAAATAATGTTTTAATCCTTTTAGTGATGTGGGTTAAAATAAATAAATTTTAGAAATATTTAAAAATCCATTTCCATTCATGATTATACATATATTGTTTTTTTTAAAATTTACTCTAGAAAAAATTTATATCTTTTTCAGGAATTTATTATTGAATATTACTTTTAGAAGTAAATGTTTTCTAATGTTTTAAATTCACCTTTTCATAAATTATTTATGAATGTGACCCATAACATTATCTTTTATGATAATATAAAATTTATTTTAAGGTTTTTCTTCAATTTTCCAATTTTTCCAAAATGGTGTTATGTCCTTGGAATTTAATTCTCATTAATTAGACTATAAAGTCTATTATACTGATTTTGTTTTGTTGAATTAAACTCAGGGTGTAAAAAAATATAAATCTTGATTCCTTCTTATGTTGTATGCTTTAAGTTACATTAAAAAAGTGTTTCCCATCTATGTATAATTTATTTTTCATTAAAAAAGTGTTTTCCTTTTTTGCATTGATATAATAATAAATTAAGCTTCAACCCCATCCTTTTAAAAAATAGGAATTGGGAGTGAACCTAAACCCCTAATATATTATATCAATTAAGATGTGGGTGGGCCCTAAATTAAACAACACTTTGATTCATTGGGTAAAGACTTATATATCCTGATTTGACATTATAGTGGTTAGGGAGTGAACCCTATCCATTACGAGACTTCTTCCACTATATGGTGATGATTATGGCGGAGAACCATGACTCAAGAAATGATTGTGTATGCTAATGTTTCTACCATGATATTACATTTTTCAACCATAAAAATTTATGATTACTCATGACATACGTTATAATAAAATCCATATGCATAAATTTATTATTTATGAGCCATATTTATTTTGGTATGCTTTTAAAATGTCAGGATAATAGGCATTTATTATTCTCTCATACCAACATGTTTATTTTATTCTCACATATGATCATAAATTGTTTTTATTGTGTTTTCTCATACGAATAATATGATATCATCTATTTATTATGTTTTTATTCCCTATGTTATGTTGATGAGTATAATTTATGAGAAAATTATAAGGGGGTTATATAGGGGAATGATTATAGAGTACTTGTCATAAGCATTGTAAAATAAGTTGTTTGGGTATCTAGTTTCTAGATACCCTAAACCAAGATGTTATTTGGATTTTGTATGTTTATTGTGATATTAAATATTAATTTGAAATATTAATTTGAAATATATATGATTTAAAATATTCTCATGTCACATGGTATCGAATCCAATGCATAAGAATGTGTTTTTAGCACCAAATCTGAGAGTGGGGGTCTGGGGAACCTAACTTATCATAAATAACATTGTTGAAACATCATTATTACCATCATGACCATAGCTAAAAAATAATTCCTTATATAAATACTGCATCTAATTTATTATAATTAACTTTATGCTACTGATAGACCATTCTTACCAATATTCCCATATCTAATTCATTATTAATAAATGAGTACACATACACCAAAGACTCAATTTTTTTATAAGACTTATAGATGCATACATGGGATATATAATTCTAAGACCCATAAATCACATACACATATAAAATTCATTCATTATATATTCAATGATCAATATAATATACAATCAATTTTTATTAATAATCAATAACCATATTAATTTTATTTAAAAACATAATGGATGTCAACACTTTCCCCATTCAATAAATGGAATAAAAATCCCATAACCCATCCATATCAATAATTTGGATGGTTTAATTAGATAATATCCATAGTGTAATATAGTAAACATTAAAATATGTTGACATGGATAAAAAATACCATTAGAAGTGCATTAAAAATTTAAATAGAGAAATAATATGAAATACCATTTTTATTTTTGTTCCATTTTTTTTAAATATTTTTTATTTAAAATAAGATAAAAAAATATTTGAAAAAAAATGAAAATATGAATATAATATTTCTCAAATAAAACTAATGAAGTTATAAAGAAAATTAATTACTATGTAAAATTTATAAAATAATTTTTCATTCACATTTTTTAAATACAGTCAAAGTTAATCAAAAATGAAGTCACATGTAACATTAAAATATTAATTTCTATCATATGATCATAATATTTTTAAAAACCTTATTAAAAACATAAATCTATATTAAATGGAATAAAAAATTGATATATACACAAATTTAAAATGTAAGATAAAAGATAAAACAAAAATATGTTTTTAAAATCTCTTTATAGAAACCAACATCATTAAAAGAGTAATATGAATTAATTTTTTATAAAGTTAAATAGAAATATTAATATCAAAAAAAATGAAAATTTTTTTTAATAAAATAAAATATTAGAGAATTGTTTTAATTAATAATATGGTTATGACATAGAAAAATAATCTTCCAAAAATAAGCCTAATTGAAAAAGAAACCATTATAGTTTTGGTAACTTTTGAATCCAAATACCTTGAAGTAGAAAACATTAATTAGAAATTTAAATATAGTGAATATTTATATTTTTGGTAAATATGTCATAAGGTTAATATATAGTACATATAAATGAAAATAAGTAAACAATACAAAACATGTCATAAAAAGGTAATTTTTGAAGATAAACTCTTTAAACACTCATATTTTTCAATTAAAAGGCCATGAAAGATAGACCATGAGATGGATTTTTAAATTCATTTAGTTGGATTAAAATTATGATTAAATACATCCATATGTATATATATATTATATATAATAAAACAAGTGGTTAAATTTGAATGTATCTTAACAAAAGAAAATCAGTATAAAAAACCATCACATTAACTCTCAACATCCAACAAAGTGATTTAACCTCATGTATTATAAACATAAACAAATTAATATATTTTTTATAAACATAATCATTTATTTTTCTTTTTTTATAATTTAATTATAATCTTTTAATTTATATTCATTAGTCATTTATTGTTTTTTTCATCATCAAATGTTAGTATCCATGATCATTTTGTATAAGTTTTGAAATATGGATGTCATTGCTTATTATTTAAACTAAAGTTTATCTTTCCTAGATTATTCTAGGTAGTATATAATATATTAAAAAACTATTTCCAAATTTCTATTTTTAGTCTATTGGATCCTTTGTTATAATTTGTGAGGATTAAATTTGTGATGTAGTAGTTTAAGTAATTTTTAACAAATTAATGGTGGTATCTTAATTAATGAGTTATTATTAAAATTACATTTCCTGAAAAAAGAAAGAATATTTTTGGAATAATAAATATTTATTAATTACATACATTTTATAACCATCCATATAGGGTTATTATGAATGATGAATTGCATCATTTCTTGGAGTCGATAGTCCATACATGCACGTGGGTGACATTTTTATTTTTCAACGGATAAAAAGATACGAAGGTGAGAAATGATTTATCATTATAGAATCATAAACTACCTGAAAATTAAATTTTTTATTTTTGAATGAATTTTTGGTTAAGTGAGAACCCATTATACAAATCACTTTCAGGATACGTGAGAACCAATATGACATCACAAGGAAGCATTAACGAGCTGGACAAAGAACCCTGTCTAGGACCAAACCCATCAAAAAACTCCAGAAAAACATGCCCAGCCATCACTTTGTGGAAAAGGGAGAACCAAACTCACGATATTCTATAATCAGAAATGTCATCATCAGATCCACCAACACCATACCATTTTTTCAAAGAATCCTTGGAACTAGCCTAAAGTGGGGGCGTGCGTGAAGGGCAAGGCCAAAAGATTAGAGGGGAATAATCAAATGAAGTTATCAGACCATGGAACACAAAAACATAACCCCAAAAGGCCAAACTGCAAAACTGGGGAGTGAAAAACAGGAGAGGAAATTTCTCAATCACCGAGTGTTCTTGAGGTCACCCTCTATGACCTCATATTGACCCGGGAGAAGATGTTGTCCCATCCTATTCCGACCCCAAACAAAACAAGAAATCAGAACTGATAAGGAGAGAACATTGTCCATACCAAGAAATCCAACATCTGCCATCCACATATGCATACTAATAATGGAAGATAAACAATACCCCGCCTCAAAGACACCAGCACCCTCGCAGAAAAGGGAAGAAGTGAAAACAAAAAATTGGGCACAGATCTAGAAAAAACCCACATAATCAAGTCCCCAAACATAGTAGCATCCAGATAAACACTAGAGGATTCAATATCTAAAGATCTAAACCATCACATTGTGAAGGGGGTTCTTTCACCGAACGAAATACTGACTATTCGTTGGGTTGATTCACCAAAAGAGATCTGGACCACACGTGATAGGGTCCGGGAGAGTCGAAGCGATGACAACGTCCTTGTAGAGGCGGGATATGTGAGAGATGGAGGTCCCACGGACTGCGGCGCATGGAGGAGCCAGATGAAGCCGTACGAAGGTGAGGAGTTATAGTCGATGAATAGTGCACCTCATCTGCAACATTCCATTTATATAAAATTTATTAATTAATTAAATAACTATAACATTCCATGTAAGGTGGTGATAAAAAAACAAAACACGTATCCATGGAGGTGATAGTCTGTACCAGCACATAATGATGTTTTCATTTTTTATTTCGGATGAAAGGGGAATATATATTGGTTGTACAAAAATATAATAAAATTGAATTACAGAAATGATAATTATTTTATTATCTTAATATATTTATAACAGGTCTGTAGTATGATTCATTATTAATCTAAATAAAAAACTTATATGGATGGATATTATATTCAATGAGGATTTGAGTCTTCTCTTGAATGATATCATGGAATTTGAGGAAATGGAAAAATTTACTGTAAACAAGGTATTATAACTGTGTAAATTGATTATATGGGAGGTAAAATGGTATGGTTTTTAAGGAAATTTAAATGTATATGAAACATCCTGATAATTAATAAAATAAAGAAAACTATTTTCAATAGCGTATACGACACGCAACAAAGAGCCTTAATGAACAGTGACATATTATTATTTAAATATAACCATTATAACCTAGCTATTAAACTGGTTTGTAGTAATAGGATTAAATAACTTGTGATGTATATATAAATTTACTACTAAAAATAAATGTATCGATATATTCTTAGTAAAAATCACTTAATCTTCAGTAAAGTAATTTTATTCATCAAAAATATGTTTTGTTCAAAAACAGGTTTTATTTCTATTTTTGAAAAATGATATAATTAATATATGAAACTTATATAATTTTTTTATAAAAAATATATCATTTTTGAAATCATATTGCGAAAATTATTCAGGTGAATTTTTGTAATTTTTCTAAAAATTATGATTTTTTAATGAATAGTAAAAAAATACCGATTTTTTAAAGAAAATCATTTTTTATTGAAGATCACCATAATATTATTAATTTTATACAAATTAATATAATAATTTATTATTTATAAATAATTTTATTAGTTATATAATAATAAACATTATATGTTGTCTTGGTATAAAAATACCTTCTAACTTAAAAAGGCATTGTTTCGGAAAACTGTTTTTCATTGCACTTTACGCGATATGTATAAAATGAATTAATGAAACATATAAAAATTAAATTTTTAAAATGTATTACATATTTTTAATCCTCTAAATTAAAAATATTTAATATGTTTTACATAATATTTTTCAATAATGAATATTAAAAACATTAAAATTTTGTCACCATGATAAAAGGTTAAATCAGATTAACAGATGTTAAAATTAATTGATAAGGACACCATTTCCATACTAAATATTATTGGATAAATATTTTTATACATTTATCACTTTAGGATCTATATTTATCTCTTTACTAGAAAAATTTTCATGAAAGTGACCTATATAAATTTTAAGTGAAGAAAAAGAAAAAATCTCACCCTCTTGCTTTTAAATATTTCTTATGCATTAAAAAAGATGAAAAATAATATTTTTATTAATTATTAATGATTATTATTATAATAATGATATTATTATAATCTTTTTAATTTATTTATCATTTTTATTAATTATATAGTTTCGTTAAATGCTTTTTCAATGCAGATGCAATATTTATTTTATTTAAATAAAAATTAAGAATAAATTGTTCTGAAAATAGTAAATGTAAAATAAAATGAATGAATTATTATGTTAAATAATTATTTTAAATAAATATAACCTATTTGGGTTGTTATAAAGGTTTATATTCTAATTTTTTCTTTTACTTGATGTCTTCAAAGTCATGTTAAATGAATGGTTTCCAAATTGACATTAATGATATTTTATAATAAATAATATTTTATTAAATGATTTAAAATTCATAAAAAATTATCTTAATACAAAAAAATTTATATGGTTCATAATATCATCCATGGTCCACTTATGGGACGTTTTTTGTTTATAGTAACTTTTTGGACCCCTAAATTGTAAAAATATTAATGTGAGAGTAATTTTTAAAAATAGTTAATCTATGTTAAAACAAAAAAGATAAGGCTAAAAAATCTCCAAATATTGTAAAAAAATTATTTTATGAGTGTATTTAAAATTATCCTAGTATTATAATTTAATATTTTAAATTTAGATTTATTTCAATACAAAAAATAATTTGTATTAATTTATTACTTTAAAAAATTCCAAGAGTGCTCTTCCCCTCTCTTATAAAAGGGAACCACCTATCCTCTTTTCATTAAACTTGAAAACATTTTGGCCTGGAAACTCTAAACCCAAATACATTAAATAAATCCATCCTTATATTTAAAAGGTTTTTTTATTCAAAAACCAACAAATTAATGCTTTGGTGTAAACCTTAAGATGTTTTCCAAATAAGAGGTATAGTTCTTAATAAAGCATTTCAATTTTATTTATTCTTCTACCTACTTAAAATATTCTTAAATAATGTTGAGATAATAATAAAAATATTAAATATACTTATACTTAATTATATTAATATAATAACATATATATATATCCTCTTCCATCAAATGGGAATCAAAACCATCATTCGTGTGAATAGTGGACTACAACCTCACAAACTCATGTAATTCATTTTAGATCACTGCCACTTATGGATGGTTGTAATTATGGATTTAACATATATATATATATTATTCATGACATATTTATAATTATTAAAATATAATATATCATTAAATTTTTTGTCTTTCCCTTCATTAAAAAATGATAATTTCGTTCGTGCATACTTGTGGACTATCAACTCCAAAAGCGATGTGATTAATTTTTCATCACCACATCGCATGTATGATATATATAAGTAAATTTAAAGAAATAATATGGTATTTATGATATTATGATAATTATATAAATATAGAATTATAATTATATTTTTTCCAGAATGGTCATTGAAAAACAAAAACGATACTCATACGTATGTAGGTCCTATCATCTTTATAATTGTATTGTAGTTCATTTTTCATAAACATATTTCATGAATATTTTAAAAGGTATATTTGATGTAAAATAAATGATTATTATTTCATGATTTTTATTCTAATATTAATATAATAATTACCACTTCAACTATAGTCAACCATCCAAAGTCATTTTGTACATATGTGACAAATATAATCAAATTGTCCAACATAAAATAAAATGATTAAATAATTGAATTCGACATGAAAATAAAAAATAAAAAATTATATTAGTATTAAAAATGTTTATTAGTAAATTAAATAATAAAAATCATATTATTATTCTGGAATATAAATAACAAACATGATGAGTCAGACTCGAAGTAAGTGACTTCATTCTAAAAGAAATTATCTCTTATAGTTACCCTTATAGTTATTTTTCTTCCATGTCCATGTTCTTATAAATGTTTCAAGATATTTTTATTTTTGATTTATTGTATTATAATGTTCAATTTTTTTCATAATTTAATTTATTTTCAATATTTTTTAAATAAAGTTTTTTTAATGTTTTAAAAGTGGAATTAATTTAAAAATATTTTTTAAAAGTTTCACTTTCAACTCTTTTAAATACATGTCCATGATCATATAAATTATTATATTGAATTTTTAATGATTAAATATATGATAAAGTGATTTTTTGAACATAATTCATGTTCTCCAAAATTATTTTTAAAATGAAATTTTCTATCATTTTACATATGGGACACATTACTTTAAAAACCATGTTTTTAATTTTTTCAAGATTTATTTAATAATTATTTCACCTAAAATTACATATTATTAAATTAATTCTATGGATATATATATATATTAATTAAAATGCACATTTTTTGTATCTTCTTTTACTTTCTTTAAAATGTTTTCAAAATTAATCTTTGTATATATTTTAGACGGAATGTTTTGACTTTTTTTATAAAATACAAATGGAATTTTTTAATGTATAGAACATCATTGGTATTTTTTCCCTATATAATAGTTATTTTCTATTTGTTTTACATTACAAGATTAAATGTTCTATTAAAATAAAAAACATATTCCCCCTTTTTGGGTATTTTATTTTCAAAAATGTGTTTTTAAAATGATTGGGAATTTCAATATAGGAAGTTATTTTTCATATGGGTTAAAAAGAGTTTTATAAGAAATTTATTGATAAAAACATGAAAATATAAAATGTTTTATTCATTATATGGTACTTGAGAATATTATATGATAAATTAGTGAGGCTGAAACTGTTTATATGTCTTTTTTGGCCCCATTATAACCTTTGAATATGGGTGATCTTCACAGAACATATACAAAGGTTGAGCCCGAATATATATCTCAAATGAATTAGGTAATATTTTTTATGGTCAAAGGTAATAAATATATAGTAACCTAGTATGTTTTATACTAATAATTTTTCTAGAATTCAATTTTTTTCTCACAAGAGATTAAAATAAGTTATAAATATGATTCAATAAGAAAAATTAAAAAAAATTGTTTGATTTCTATGAGTATTAATGTTTTAATTGAGAAAAATGTATTTTTTCGGGGGGGGGGGGGGGGTGATTTATTTTATATTATTGAAAAATAATATGATAAAGTAAATTATTTTATTGGTGATAATTTTTATCATTGACCCAATGGGTTTCTTCTTTTAATATCATTTAATGAGATTTTGTGATAATCCCACATTTTAAATGATTTTCACAGATTTTACAGAAAAGAAAAAACAATTAAGATGTCATGTTAAAAGTCTTAATGATTTTTTTATGAAATTAAAGAATGTTTCTTATTAAAAGTTTATATTGTTAATAAGATAGATACTAATCAAAATATTCCCCCATATAAAATATATATTGTTTATGTATGATGTATGACCTAATTATCTATAACTATAAACCTAAAAAGATCATCAAAATTCAAGAAATTAAATTATTATCTAAAAATGAAAATTCTGAGTTAAAGAAGGATATGTTCCTTATAGTTGGTATCAGAATAATGTTTAAATAACATTATTGGACATGATATTGTTTGAGAATAATTTAAAAGAAATATAAAACCACAATGATTATTTTTTGTGGACAATTATGGTATTTTGGATAAATAAAAAGACTTTAAGATAACATGGTTAAGGATATATTAGTGTTTATCCTCCTCATAAGATATATTATTATGATTTTATAAATATACTAACACCTAAAATTTTTTTATTATATGGATATATCTAGTAAGAACAAAATAAAAAATGGATTTGTAGGAAAATGTGGTGGTTTTATAAATGAGAAACTAAATGGAATTGGAACTGTACTAAAAACTCTTATGGTTATTCTTTATAAGATATCACTAGTTATGATTAATAACATGAACCATTATAGAATTCCTTATGGATAAAATAATACATAAATTAAGATTTTTAGAAGTTAAAGAGATAGATATCTTAATGGTAAAAATATTAAATAACTAATTTATCTAGAATATAGAAACAAATACCCAGGTAAATTTCTTAAAATAATAAGAAGATATTTTTTATGTGGTAAAGGAGGGAATGGATAAATAATCTAATACAGAAAAAGGATGTAGTAAGTTAACTCCATGATGGGTAATAGATTTATTCCAAAATTATCAATTCAGATATTTAAATGTAGGGAGTGTGAGAATTATGAAAATCAACATCCTAGGGGGAAATATCATGAACTGGATCAACAAAACCGTACATATATTTTTATATTAATATCTAATTACATTACAGTTGAAGATGAGGAAACTAAAAAAGACATATAAAAGGTATATATTATATCTGGGATTATGTTATGATATTATTTAATCTTATGAAATGAATCATATTTTTCTTTATAATAAGTAATTATTGTGGAATAATATGGAAAATCATGGGTTATGGACTCTGAATAATGTTGAATGATTAAGGTGTCTATATATAGGTATTCAAGATTTATGATGTAGTAGTATATTTAATGATGATCATAATTTTATAATAATTAATTAAATTTTTATATTTTATGTGATGTAAGTACATTGGTAGGCATTTATTAACTTTCAATAGATGTTTGAGGTAGATGTATCCCTTTATATTAATATGTGACAAATTTATATGAGGAACAATTCTCATTTCATTTTTGGGCATAACTTTCAATGTATTGGAACCCTTTAGAATTTATATTATTCTTGATTATAAAGGTTATTTTTATATTTTTTTTATATTTATAAGGATGTTAAAAGAATTATATTAATATTTTTTTAGTAAAAAGGTCAACATATCAGATCTGTCCAAGCCCTTAGGATTAAACCCACAATTAAAGGGGATAAAGGGTAAAACTATTACCACCAGCCCACATTATTTCATGGTTAGTATGAAATTTATTTTTTATGTTCATGTTACATATAAATATTATGTTTATTCTGATAATATATATTTTATTAAAGAGTTAACTGTTGGGTTGAAATGTGATTAGGTGATTATGTGATTAATATTATTTTCTAAGAAGTTCATTATTTTGATAACCTTATATTATTAAGTTAAATAAAAAAATTATGATATTTTATTTTAGGGATATTGGTTTACATATATTTTAGAATTACATATAATTTTAATCTGTATTTATTGAAATTCCGATTATTTTTTGAAATAATTAGTATATGTTGGAAATTATCTGATTGTGGATCCGAATTTTTTAGTATATAAAAATAAAAATGATTGATGTTATTTAGAGACAAATATTAAATTTATCATGGAATAAGTTGGGATCAAATCATTATAATATTAGGGTTTTAATATATGTTGGTAATTATTTGAATAATTTTAAGGATAACTATATATATAATGATTTAATTTAAGCATTGGGTGTTAATGATGAATTTTAGAGATAAGTGTATTATTTATTTCAATGATGTATTATTCATTATGGTGGTTATCTTACATTATTATAACCATTTCAATTTTTTTATATCTATGAACATAAGGAATATCTTATTATCCTTCTATGGAATTATTTTATCCATTAGAATTTTATTTGAGTTCTTAAAACATTAAACAATCATCTTCAATACTCATTATTTTGAGCAAGAGATCATATTGTGGTAGAAATTTATTAAAGGATGAAATTATAATTGTAAGGTAAGTATATTTTTCATTATGTTCATAGTATACATGGTAAGGAATTATTGAACTCTAGGAAAAGGATATAGAAATGAAAATGGTATTTTATTACCTTATTTTCTGATGAATCAGTGGTCTTTTCCACAACAAATTATTTTATAGTTTTTTTGTTTATTATAATTCTCATGATCATTGAATTTTTAATGATAAATGATCATTATCACTCCGCATCATTATAGAGAATTATTATTTTCATTAATTCCTTTATTTTAACTTGGTACCAATTTTATCCTACTTGGAATCCTAGTTGTGTGTTATTCAATATGTCCTTTATATTTTTCTTTCTTTCTTATCAAAATGATGTTTTATTACCCCTTTTTACAGTGTGGGATTTTGATAAAGGTATTTTCAAATGTCAAACCATTTGAGGCCCATTTTAAAATTGTGAGGATGAATTTAATAAAGTGTTTGAATTTAGAAACCCAATATTTTATTTAAAAAATAAAAAAATTCTATTTCATAACATATCTGAAATGTAGCATCATGCCTAAAGAAACTATGAAATGTGATTTTGTAAATACGAAAATTATAACCTAGACGTTAAATTGGTAGGTATGAATATGATTAACTAAATCATAAAATATATATAAATTTACTACTCAATATAAATGTATTTCTAAATTCTTATTAAATAATAACTCAACTTTTAGTAATGATATTTTATTCTTTAAAAATATATTTTCTTAAAAAATGGGTTTTATTTCTTTTTGAGAGAAAATATTACAATTAATATGTGGAAATTTTAAAATTTTTATTGAATTTAAATGATATAATTTTTAAAATCATATTTTTTAATTTATCCTATGATAAATTTCGGGATATTTCAAAAAGTATTAATTTTTCAATAAATAGTGAAAATTACAGATTTCTGAAA
Source organism: Viscum album (assembly GCA_963277665.1). Lineage (NCBI taxonomy): Eukaryota > Viridiplantae > Streptophyta > Magnoliopsida > Santalales > Viscaceae > Viscum > Viscum album. Next base: position 94,618,415 of record OY728164.1, read on the forward strand.
AACTATCATTAATTTTAATTGAAAATTCCCCATTATTTTTTTAATTTCATCCTAAAGTAATATATGTATCCTTTATTTAGAAATATTATAGTTAATTCTATAATAATAATAATTATATGTGATCTTTGTATAAAGATATTTTTATTCTAAAAAATCATTTTTTTAGAAAACTGTTTTTTATCAAGATTTACTGGATACTTATGAAATGAATTTCTAGAAATTATATAGAGTGAATTTAATCATATCAATTTCATATTATGAATCATAAAAATTAATATTATTTAATAAGGTAAAATTAATTCTTTGTTATAATGAATAGTAAAATAGTAAAAAACTTGTCACAATGATAAAAAGGTAAATCGGGTAAACATAGGTTATAACTAAGTGATAAGGAAACCATTTTTTATATTAAATGTTATTTTTTTATGTAAATTTTACCCTTATTACCTTAGTATCTATATTTATTTGTTCTTGGAAGGCTTTTCCATGAAAGTGACCTATATAATTTTTTACGTAATGAAAAAGACAAAATATAACCATCTTGCTTTTAAATATCAAATATGTGTCAAAAAAGGTAAAAAATAATATTATTAACAAATATAAATGGTTATTTTGATAATAATTATGTTATTTATAAAATAGTAATTTATTTATAAATTTTTTATTATATTATTTCGTTATATTCTATACAACACCGAAAAGGTATTTATTTAATTTAAATGAAAATAGAATAATTGATATTAAACATATTAAATGTAATTTAAATTGAATGGATTATTATATGAAAAATTATATTATTTTAAAAAAAATCAGATTTTTTAATGGTTTATATTTTCATTCAATCATTTTCATGATGTTTTCAAATTCAAATTAGATGAATAATGTTAAAATTGACATTAATGATATTTTATAATGAACAATGTTTTATTAAATGACTTAAAATTCCAATAAAATATATATTGATAAATATAATTGGGATTTGGTTTTTAATATTAACCATGGTTCATTAAAGGGACATTTTTTCTTTTGTGGTAATTTTCTTGACCCTTAAAGAGTAAAAACATTAATACCACTTTAATTGTCAAAATGGGTAAACACTTGTTATAATAAAATGATATGGCTGAAAACAACACATAAAATTGTCCAATTTTTATTGTATGGTATCATTTTGACTCAAAAACCTTTTATATTCAAATATTATAAATTTATATCAATTTTAATATGAAAATTAATTTATATTAATTTTATATATTATGAAATTTCATGAGTGCCCCTCCCCTCTCTTATAAAAGGGAACATCCTCTCATAATTTCTTTAGACTTTAGAAATCATAGTTTTCAATAAATACCTACCCCCAATATATTCCCTTCATCCATAACAATGTCTTTGGGTCTTTCTTTATCACAAAACTGATATATGAATGATTTTTGGTTAAAACATAAGAGGTTGTATGTTGAAGAGGTACAATTCTAAATCAATCGTTTTAAATTTTTTTCATCTTCTACATTATTCAAATATTCTTAAGAAATTTTATAATAATAAACATGTTATATTCCACATCCTGAATTTTTATTACGTTAATTTCATAATATATATATATATCCTCTTCCATTAAATGGGAAATGAAACCATCATTTTTTTGTATAAAGGGTTATAGACTCGTGAACTTATGTACATTGTTTTCCATTACCTAATCTTATGCATAATTTTCAGGATGAAGTATATATATATAAATGATATTCACAAAATATTTAAAATTTTTAAAATTTGATATATCATTTACTTAATTACATTTCTATTCAATAAAAATGATAACAACATTTGTGTGTACATCTTGATTACCACCTCCACGAAGTGATGTGGTTTTCTTCATCGCCACAACATATTAATGATATATATTAGTATATTTAAATAAAAATTTCATTATTTATGAAATAAATACCATTATGTAAATATAAAATAATACTTAACAACTTTCTATAGTGATCATTGAAAAATTGAAATGTTATATATGCGTATGTATGGTCAACCATCTCTATGATTTTAATGTAGCTCATTTTTCATAGCCATATTTAATGATTGTTTATAAAAATATAATTTAAGTATAAATTTTATAATTTTTTCATTAATATAACTCTATATTTTAATTAATAATATTCATTTTAATAATATTCATCCAACCAATGTTATTTTGGACATATGATCCAAATTTCATAAAAAAATTGGACATAAACTTAAATGATTAAGTAATAGAATTAAACAAGATAATAAATAAAATAAATTTGATAATTAAATTGGAAAATTTTATTAATAAATTAAATAATTAATATATTTTCATTATTGACATCACACCTATAATAGGGTGTGGTAAAATAAAATTTCAAAATTTTGTTCTAGTGAAGCACAAAGGTTAACCAAGGTCATATAACTTAGTAGCTTCTATGTTTATTCTCCCACATGATCTAATTAACCTAAAAACTATTTTTTATTCGATTATTTTACAATTTAATTATTTTTTAATTTTTTTCTAAGACAATTAAATGATATAAATAATGGATATTTAAAATTGTACTATCATGAAATGATAAATAGAATTAGTTATAAAAGAAATAACATGGTCTTAGGTTTAGTTTTGGGCTAAATCATTGTTTTCGTTTATTTTTTAAATTTGATTTTTGATAATAAAAACATGAAGTATCCATGTTAATTAATATCCTTTTATTTATAAATATTGAAATCTCAAATTACATAAGAAATCTAAATTTTACATCATCCTGCAATCAAGGTTGACGATACACATTGTTTGAGGGTGTGTCATCTTCTAGGACATGGATCTATCGAATATCATTTTGTACATTTATTGACTCAAATCCAACACGTGAAGAGATGATAAAATTTATAGGGGGATGAAATTAAACATAATAATATAAATATATTTTAGTTTCATTTTATGTGGGACATTTGCCACTCCAATGAATGCTACTTATGTATACCACAAAAAGAAAGTTAACGTAAAGTAGAATTCAAGAACACCTTCACCTACCTTGATCCATGCAATAGTTTATCCTCCCATTATTGAGACTAAGAGACTACAATGGTGGAAAGAGGTAAGATAATATAATAAATACAATAAAATAAAAATAAAATATTATAATCGAGAGAGAGAGAGGTAGAACCATAATAATAAAATAAAAATAATATAATGGGATAATAATAAGTGTAAAATAAAATAAATATATATATATTAATGTTAAAAATATAAAAAATAAAGTAATTGAAAAAACATAATTGAAACATGAATCATGATAAAAGTTGTATTTGGATAAAAATACATGGATATAGTACTTAGATCTTATGCCTCATTGTGGTGAGAAGTAATAAAAGAAACTAATAAAAAAATACATTTAAAATAAAAATAAAATGGAAAAAAATAACCTTTTTAGAAGGAGAATAAGAGTAATAAGATATTTTTTAAAAAAAATTGAAGAACAATTTAGGAAATTCATTGAATTAAAAAGCCACTAAATAAAATATAAATTTAAAATAAAACTAAACTAAAAAAATAAAAAAGAAACAGGGAAGAGAAACATGAAAATGGAAGCTTGAATGGCTTGGGGATTCTCCCTAATCATGGGGTGATACTCTCCTCTCATGTGTGGCATGCCTCCACATTTTATAGGCAGCTAATTAATGGTTTTTTTCTTCACATTTAAATCACCCTGAGACTATGTTGATATTTTAATGAGGATATTTAAAATATCAAATATTTGAATGCCTATATATTGTGAAATTTTTTGCAGCATGGAATGAGCATGGGAATAGGAATATATAGTAGGGCACTAAATTCCATCCATTAAGATGGGTTTCATATATTCTTTGCTATATTATAGCAAATATTTATTTATGAAGTAGAGATGTAGGTTCATGGAATTGGGGATGTAGAGATCTCCCCCTTCCTCAATATTGTCTGTAAATCAAATGGAGAGATTAATACTTGAAATAGGATTATAGTTGTTGAAAAATAGGTTATAGATGATCCATGTTATCCCAGGGTGGTTCTAGAGGATAATAATATTGAGTGAAGTTATCCTAGTGTTGGTCCCAGCTTTTTCTAGCGGTGGAGTGGTATTGCAGATGGGGGTTAGTGAAGATTAGGGTATATCAGGTAGAAAAGAATTTTATAGGTATCTAACTAAGTGTGGGGGGTCGAAGTAAATAGTTTCATTTGTATTATAATGAATAGTAAATGGATAAAACCCATGTCACACATCAAATCATAGTTCTAAACGGTGACAGTTTATAAACAAAGCCATGGGAGTACCCTCTAAACCAGTTGTTACAGTGATGGGCTCGCACATAACACTCACACACCCATACGGGCAGTGTGAACTGTGTAGCCCATGAAGGCCTTGGCCAAAATTCCACTCCCCGTGGGATTGATCACTCATAGGCCACCTTTTAACATGCTTGATTCCCATATACATTCTCCAAGCGTGGGCCCTCCTAGGACCCTTCTTAGCTTACTAGCCCTTAAAGGATTACTATGTGGATTTCATGGTTGTGGTTGAGGGCTATTCCATGGTTGGGCCATTTTTTGTTAAATTAAACACCTAAAAATTAAAATCAATTAACATATTCATGAAAAATTCACATGAAAATTTTAGATCCAAAATACACATTCTTCTATTAAATTAATGTTATTTTAATTACTTTTATTAAAAATTCAATCATTTATGTAAAACATTATAAATCATTGGTATTTAGATAAAAAATAATTTAAAACAATGGAAATTTTATTAAAAATATTCATGAAATTTTTGTGCATCAAATCCCCCCACAAATATACCATGCTTATCCTCATGCATAAATTCTCACCATTGAATTCAATAAGTCAACAATTCTACTAATTCTAAAACTTAAATGTGATGAAATAAAATAATTATCAGTGTTAAATAAAATATTCCAAAATCTACATAAAATATAAATTTAATTTCTCAACATTACAATTAAAAATCAATTTATTAATTTTCATTCTCCATTTTTAAAATGATGGAACATTTCTTCTTATTCATTGATATTCATTAAATAATTATGATTAAACCTGTCAAATCATGATGTATCTCACTTTTATATCATTTTACTCATCACTTTGGATATTATTCAAATAGATTTATGCTCATATCATGAAATAATTATCCTTATCAATATGATTGTAATGGAACTAATTTATCCACTTTTTAAATCCAAAGGACATATAAAATCTTGATGAGTTGTAATTAAGGTTCTAATAACTCAGAGGCTTGTGCTGGGTAGGAATTGTTTTTTTAAAAATTAAATCTCAAGGATGATTTTTATCTCTTATGTAAAAATGAATGATAGAAAAAAGACTGTTTAATGATATTCCTCTCTTCAAATTATAAAAACTCCAACTTTTCCAAACGTTAATGTAAATGTCATGATAAAATAAATAATAATGAATGATTGGTGCACCCTCTTAATTTTTTTAATTTTAATTTTTTTTCAATGATCTTTTTTATTTTTTCCCTTTTTTGAATGTTATGTTTAGAATATATCTCACATCCACTAGTTAGTCACGTATTATAAAAATAATTCTTCCAATAATGGTGATATTTTCCGTCTAAGTTGCAACCCATTATTTTCATTTTTTCATTATTTTTTTCACATTTATTTTTCATCCAATAGGGGAGAAAAAATATATTAAAAGATTAAAAAACATTTCTTGATACCCATAAATAAAATCCCCAAAAAATTTCATTACAATTAATTTCATTCCTTTCTTCATGACTCCATTCACCCCCAAAAATACAAATTAAAATTTTATAAAATTACTAAGTGGAGGGTATGAATTCGAAAAAATGGACTAAAACACAGATCATTCAAAAAATGTAAATTAATTATCTCTATGGGTTAACCAAAATTGATGTAAATTTGGTTTTTTAAGGATAATGTATTTTCAAATAATTCATAATTAATTTTAAATGTGTGTTTTTTCATAGTCATTTCTTTAAAAATTTCAGATGTATGTTCTAACAGGTGGCATATCCCAAAATCACTCAAGAAATATGCAAAAAAATAAAATAGGGAGTAATTGGTCAAGAAATACTCTTGTTAATGTAACATATTATTTTGTAAAATCACTCAAGTCATGGGTAATAAAAAAATAAATTCAAATCATGATTTTTTTCCCAAAATTTCATTTAAATTAATCAATGAATTCACATAAATCATGGGTTCTTGTTTTAATATCCATGCTTAACTTTAATCATAAAATTATCCATTTAATTCATTAAATATTGGTAACATTTAATTCTGAAACATGTAATCCTATGTTTCCTATGAAACTCATGTATCTTAGATATGTTATGTAATTCATAAATCCAAGCTTAGGTTTGTAATTTTCAATTTTTAAGCTCAAAGTAGGTTGTTGGACAAAAATATATGGAGTTTAAAAGATAATTATAAAATTTAACTTCCCTTTCCCATGAATTATTGTCTATTTATTACACTTTTTGGGGATTCCATATTCATTCATGAACCAATAAAAGAAAATTACACAATTAATTACAACGATCATGCCATTTAATCTCTAAAAGATAATAGGTAGTGGGGTTTCATGTTGAACTCATTCCAATGACTAAAATTAAAATCCATTAAAAATTATTGATAAATTTTAGTATGATCCCCTAAGTGGGTCCTAGATTATTACTGCCTCAAGAGTAATTACCAACTGTTATCCATTATCTGATGGTGGGGGCATCTTATTGGATTTGTACCACCACTTCTGGATTTTCCTTGATTCAACTAGATGCTTCTTGGTGGAGAATAATATATGGATATATTATACTAGATTCTTCCCATATAAAATTAAGTATAGCCTGAAAAGTGAGGGTAAGATAGTGTATGGATCATATTATTCCTTGGTTTATACTTATGCAACCATCCCTTTCATTTCTATTATTTCCTCAACATGGGATGCATGAATTTAATGATCATAGTGAATGTAAAGTTGGGATTTTTACATGAATAAAATTTAAAAATGAATAGTAATAAATATTATCCCTTTAATAATGAGAAGAATATATATTTGTTTTATTAGGATCAACCGCTTTGACTTCTACACGGGTCATCTCAAATGTGTGTTCGTATAAATCATGGATCCCTATGTGTTCTTCAATAGGTTCATGTTCAATTTCTTTATCTTTTTATAGGTCATGAAATAAATAGGCCAAATCTAAAAATTCAACACAATAAAAAGTGATACTAAAATTTTATTAAATAAAATAAAGAGGATTTAAAATAATAATATATCACTAATTTTTTTACAGTTTAATCACCTCTTCAGTGTTGAATGCCTCTTAAAATTAGATCTGAGTAGATGGATGAAGGTAGCCAGGAACCTATATATTTTCTTCTAATTCGACCAGATGTGTGGTTTCTTTCAAAATTGATAAAAAATATGAAAATATTATGTATATTCTAATTGTATTGACAATAGATATTATTTTATACCTCATAATCATTCCTGAAGTCCCCAGTACTTTTTGATCTCCCGTATGTGGATTGTTTGGAAGATCATATTTATTATGGATCTACTCTAGATCATCATATTCATCATAGATCATTTTATAAATATTATTGTTCCATGTATACTCATTAAGAAAGGACTAAACTTATATATGTAATCATAAATTTCAAGTAAGATTAGTGGTGCTTCCTCATTTTCATCTGGTTTAGGTTCGGGTTACTCTAATGATTCTTTCAAATATTTAGTTATCCATTTAATTTTTCTTGACATGTAAACCAGTGTTTCCCTCATCCCTTGAAATTTATCGTGTAAATTATTTTTGACCATTTTTTCTTGATATTTAACTTTGTGAATATTTTCATATGTGATGATAGGAAATAACGAAAAGTATACTTATGACTTTCCCTACTTCATGACTAAATTCGTGGAAGCTCTCCTAGAATTCAATTAAATCTCTATAAATTCCTTCATCCAATGGCTATTATAGGGTCTCATTGAGATATTTTATGATGTCCTTTATTTCCTCCCCTTGTATAATTTGGCTCAGGGCTCCCCATATATATCTCGAAAGGAGTGAATTCATATTTTTAGTTGACTAGGTTTTTTCACCAATGGATTCTGGAACCTGTGAGTAGTTATTAATTTTATAGTAACAGTTGTTTGGATACATCATAGGAAAATAATTATTTTTCGTTTTTGGGAAAAATGAAAACTATATAAAATTTGAAAAATAATAAAATAGAAATCAATGATTTTCTCACAAGCAACGGTGCCAACTTTGATAGCACACCAGTCACGGGGTGTGGTAAAAGAAAATTTAAAATGTTTTCACTAGTGTGACACATATTGTTACTAGGGTCTTCTAACATAGAGAGTTTCTTATTTTTTTTACCCACTTAATATAATTCACATAAAAACTATTTCTTTTTATTTTTTTAATTTTTTTTAATGTAATGATTTTTGGGTTTTTTTTATTTTATAATATAATGAAATGGACTGAATAATAGAAATTTAAACATATAACAAAATAAAATACTAAAAATAGACTTGAGAATGAAATAGCATGGTATTAGGTTGTTTTTGGTTCAAAAACTATTTTTATTTATTTATTTATTTTTATTTTGATAATATAAACATAAAATCTCATCGTTAATTACTATTGTTTTATTTAGAAATTATTAAATCTCAAATGCCTTAAGAATTATAAATTTCACATCCTCCTATGATCATTGTCAATGACATTCTTTGGTTGAGGTTGTGTAATATTTAATTTCATATCTTTATCGAATTTCATGTCATCCATTTATTTCCTCAACTCCATCGTGTTCAGATATAGTCAAATGGTGAGATGGGAAATATATAAAAAAAATAAAAATATATTTCAGTTTCATATCATGTTGACAATCACCACTACCATCCTAGCTACTCATATAGACCAAAAAAATAAAAAACTACTTTTATAAAAATAAAATTACACCTGTTCTTCCTCTGACCAAAGCCTCTGGTTAGCCTCACATTATAAATAGTAAGATATAACAATAGTGGAATGTGGGATGATAAGAGATTAAAAGAATTAAATAAAAATAAAATAATTATGTGGGAGAGATAAAAATAGAAGAAGATGATTAAAATAAAAATAAGAGAATTTTATTAGAATAATAATAAAATAGGATATGATAAAATAATATATATATATATATATATAATGTTCAAAGAAGAAGAAAGTAAAATAGAATAAGATGAAGAAAAATAAAATATAAAAAAATAAGAAGAAGATGATGAAGTATAGAATTTGTTGAAAAAAATTGAAGAAAACTACATGGATTTATTTTATTAAAAACAAATTAAATAAAAAATAAATTTAAAATCAAACTAAACTAAAAATATATTAAAAAAATGAAAATATAAGAGAAACGTGAAAATAGCACCATGCATGCTGAAACATCTCATGTAGTGATATGTTAATGTTTTCATATTTATTAATATTTATGAATTAGATAGTAATTTATCCTTAAAAGGGACTCTAAATCCAATATATTACTGAAGAAAAATTATTTTCTCATAAATATTATGACTCAATCAGTACTACATTATACTGAATAATAATTTATTATAAATATTATTATTTAATATGGTCATTTTACGTCCTTTTAATGAATGAATTAATTTAAAACTAAATTTTTATACATTTATTATTTTTTATATAAAAAAATAAACATTATCTTGGTATATAAATATCAAAATTTACTTTCTGTGATTTTTTTTTATATCTCTGAGAACATTCTTGATATGATGAATGATGAAAAATACTGAATTTCAGTTTAAAACTGCATTTTTTTCTACTTTGTTTACATAGTTAAATTGTGTTTTTAATTAGTTTTAAATTATAAGTAAATAATTTTTATATCACTTAATCTAATTTAGGTCATTGGAAATAATTTAACATATAATATATATATATAATCTTATCAAACTTTTGACCTTTTACTTTAAAAATCCCTGCTTTGTCGTCTCATCTTCGGGATTAAATTTAAATTAATTTCAGTCAATTTTTTTGTTTTAATTTGTAAAATTTTATTCCATAATTTTATTAATAATAATAAATAATTTCTAATAAGTACAACATATTTTCATACCAAAAATATTATTTAATTTATGTAAAATGAATTACAATGATTAAGGTAAAAATGAGGTTACGTGATGGTTAAACTTAAATCTTAAGAGTCTAAATGACCTAAAAACTAGTCCATAACCAATTTTATGGACATAATTTGACCATATAGATTATATTATAAAATATTTATTATTATTTGGGGCATTAGATGTATGGTATACAACATAATAGTGTCTAATTTTTATTATTAAAATAACTCCACTCCCCCTTTACTGTAAAAAGGAATTCACCCTCCCTATTTAGTCAGATATCTAAAGCCCATTGGATCACCCAAATATAAAAAAAATTAATCTCCAGACATCTATAACCTAACCCTAGATCTCTAAAATTAGGAATAAATCTATACAAGGAATCCCTTTGGTACAAAAAAAAGAGTTTCCCAAAAACATGTAACATTCTTCAACGTGCATTTTTTTTATTTATTTCACCACCCGTTAAAGTATTATTATTACATGATTATATAATAAAATTAATTTTTTATTTATACTAAGATGTTTTTATTTTAAGGGTTATACATCAACAAAACACACTTCCATCAAATGGGTAGTAAAATTACAGTTCGCGTGTACAACGAACTACCGCCCTGGAAAACGATGTCATTCATTTTTCCTTTACCACCTCCCATGGTTGGGAATTATAATATACACACTATTTTTATATGAGATTTTCTATTTTTATGTTTTCTTCATACTTCTAAAATATTTATATAACACATACCTTCATAATTTCCATTTTTTAAATACAATATCATTGTTTATGGACATGTGGACTACCGCCTCCTCAAAGCGATGTGATATATTTACACATTACATGGAATGTATTAAGGATGAGTTTAACTAAAAATATGTGAAATATAAAAAATATATATGATATTAATAAAATAATTAAATTTTTTGAAATATAATATACCATTTTCATTATTTTTCTTTTCACGCACATAAAAAGTGATAACGTCGTTTGTGGACGTACAACCCACCATCTCAATGATTCTAACACGAATGAATTTTTAATAACCATTTTTTGTGTGTTGTTTTTAAAAAATAATTGATGTAAAAATTATAATATTATTTTATTATTATTATTTTCTATAAGTTTAAATAATGACCGTTTTGACTTTAGTTAACCTACCAAAGTCATGTTGGACACATAAACCAAACATGGTCAAAACACCCGATGTAGACTTAATTATTTAAGTAGTTTTATAAAACATTATAAATTTTTGAATAAAAATAAATGATAACATAAAATAATTTTTTGATTTATGTAAATAATTAAAATCAGTTTTTTATAATGATAAAGACACACATGAAAATTCAGACTCAACGTAAGGGTCTTCATATCAATCACTTTTTATTAATGCATTTCCTGATTATATGCACATTTATTCTTTTATAAGGTGTATATATTGACCCTTTGACACTAAATATCCATATTTTATCTATTATCATGTTATTAAATATTTTAATAAATGTTAATATTTAGTGGTGTTTATGATTTAGATGTTCAATGTAGTATTTGACACATTGAATGTTTGAAGATATAATTTCAAAATCATTTCTCTATGTTAATATTCATCATAATATTTTATATATTTATTTATATGGATATAAAAGTTCTATAAAAGATATATTATTTTTTTATTTCATTTAAATGTTTTCAAAAAGAAATATTTTTACATGTTTTATATGTTATGTTCTGAAAAATGATAAAAGAAATGTTCTATTATTAACATAAATGGTGATAATTAAACTTCCACTACCATGGGCCTAATTTTATTTTTGAATTCTTTTGAAATATTTCGTGTTTAATTATATGAAAAAATATATTTCCATTTTTTTTTGGTTTTTTAGTTTTCAATTTTTTTTAAAAGAAAGCTATATTTTGTTATAAGAATGAGATTTTTGAAAAAAAATATATTATATATATAGAAGACATTTTCATATTAGTTTAAAAGTGTTTTTTATATTGTGAAATTCATTATTTCATGTTGTGGTTCTTAAAAATTATAAATGATGGGTGTCCCCAGCTAGATTCATGTAATCCTTTTATAGCTTAAATAATGAGTGTGCCTAGATAAAGCTCTAATTCGTTGGATAATTATTATATTATTCAAATAATAATATTATAATTTGGTTTTATGGTAATTCTAATTTATAATGTTTATATAAGGGTTATTTAAGGGTTCAAGGTGATTATTTCATGAGGTACCTACATGAATTTTATATTTTTGATAATGAGTTTTCAATGAAATAATTTGTTTTTACAAGGTAAAACTAATATATTTTATTGAAGATTAATGTTTCACTTTTTGGGTAAAATGTTATTTTTTAAGAATGGGGTTTTTATGAGTTTGAATGTTTATAAATGGACTAATAGTTTCGTTATTTTTATATCCATTAATAATATATTTATACTCATCCTAAGTTATTAAAAAAAATTCATAGAAATTAATGATGAGTGAGGGATTTGGAAGAGGTCAAGTTGAAATTCATGAAGATTTATCATAAAATAGGTCATGATTTGTTTTTTAAAAAAATTTATATGACGGAAAAAATTGATACTTTTCTTAAGTTCCCAATTTTTATTATATGGTTTTGTTATGAATTATATATTTCTTATTTCTCTAAAACCCTAATCCTAAAGAGGTCCTCAATGTGAAAGAATGTAAATTCTTGACTAAAATATCAATATTATTTAATGTTTAATCCTTATACCTTTTATTTGATTTCAGAGGAAGGTTTTAGAATCCTTAAGAAGTTATAATAGTGTATATAGAATTCCCTTAGAAAATATTAATTTATTATTAAGTTAAAATGATATGGCATTGAAATATAAACATTTTTCATCAACTAGATTATTTATGTATATAAGGTTTTTTCATAGAAGAAATAGAGAAGCAGTAGTTATAAAGAACTAGGAAGATGTTATCCTTCCAAATTAGTATCCTGATATGGTTGAAATGGGAATAGAATTGGTTTTTTAGTGATGGATCAGTTTAAACATGTGATAAATTTTAATTATATCCATTATAAAGAGGAACGTAGTCTACTATAAGGAAACATGACTTATGTGGATCATTTCATGAGGAAACATCCCTTATCATTTATTAGATAATCTTACTAAGTGGTAGATGAAGGATGTAATAATGCTTTGGAAAATATATGTTAATTCATGGGATGTTTAGAACATCAAAAGGAAACTCTATCTATTTATGTTTTTTTAAGGTGAAGCCAATTATATATGGTTAATGTTTAATAATTTCAGTTAAAGGAAAGGGATTAATGCCTTATTATAGGGTGAATTTAAGAATGTTTTCCCTGGGGAATATTTTCCTAAGTATATTCAGATTGGGATTGAAAACATATTCTTGGATAATTTTTTGGTTGTGTTTTATTTTGGTATATTCAATAATATAAGGGGAACAAGGATGTCACTTAAGGATTGTTTTAAATAACATAGAAGAAAATAAACTATACGTAATATTTAGTAAGAGTATATTTTTGTTGTAAAAATATTCATTCTTTGGAACTCTAATTTCTAACCATGACAAAAAAATATAACCTTTCTAGAACAAATGTTTTTGAGGAGTGGACAAGACCTTATAATGTCACAGAGATTCATAGTTTTCTTGGAATAGTACGCTATTACCGATTGTTTGTTTAAAAATTTCTTGGTTATCAATCCCAATAACTTTGTATAAGTGAAAGGGATTTAGGATTATCCAAACAAGATAATGTGATGTTTTTTTCAGGAACATAAAATAAGGCTATTCAATAATCCACCTTTGGCCCTTCCTTCTTGAAATGGTGATTTTATCCTCTATAGTGATGCTCTATTGAAGGGACATGGTTGTGTCTTAATGAAAAATGACCTGGTGATTTATTATTTTTCATTTCATATGAAACCTCATTAGTTTAATTACCATACATATTATTAGGAATTATATGATTTTGTTTTGATTTAAAAAATGGGAGGCATCATTTGTTGGGATTAAATTGTGAAATATATACTAGAAAAATACTTGATGTATATATTCACACAGAAATATTTGAACATGGGACAAAAAAGATGGTTGGAACTAATAAAGGTTTACTATTTCATGATTCATTATTATCATAGAAAAGAAAACAAGGTGGTAGATTCTTTGAGTAAAAAATGAAATATTAACCATGTTACATTTGGAATGTGACCCTTTAGTTAATGATATAATGAAATTTGGCTTATAATTTGTGGATATAAGGACATAATATATTTTTTTAAGGTTTTAATATAGTAAAAAGTTTATGGAAGAATAAACATGGCTCAGAAGAGGGATAGATATTATAAAGAAAAGGTACAATATATTAGTAATTGTAATTTTAAAGATTTTAATATTGACGAGGATAATGTTTTAAAATTTTCAAAATTATTATGTGTGAATTGGGATTCATTATTGGGGATAGAGTGTTTAACTGAAGCTCATAGTTCTCCTTTTTATATTCATCCAATAATAACTAATATGTATAGAGACCTTCAGTAATATTACAGGTGGGATGGAATTAAAAGTGACATTGTTTACATTACCCTGAAGTGTTTTAATTTTTAATAGGTTAAAGTAGATAGATAGTTACTTAATGGGGTGCTTCAATAATTCCCATTACATGTGTGTAAATGGGATATTATATCAATGGATTTTGTAATTGGAATTTTAATGACTTCTCCAGTTAATAATATGATTTGATTTCCTATTGATAGATTAACTAAATCATAACATTTCCTTCCCATTCAAGATATAATGCCTTTAGATGGGATTTCTATGATATATTCAAAATATATGATCAGGTCACATGGAGTGGCTCCCTTCATTTTATCATACCTTAATCCCATTTTTACTTCTAATTTTTGGAAATTAATTGATAATTTTTTGGATACTAAATTATATTTTAGTAAAAAGTTTCAATCTAAATATAACGGACAACCTGAATGGATGATTCGACCATTGGATGATATGATTCATTATTTCTCAATGTATTACCAAGTATGTTGGTATCAACATTTTTCTTTAGTCAAGTTATATTATAATAAAAAATTGTCATTCAATTATACATATGAAACCATTTGAGGCATTATAAGAAATTTGTGTTAGTCATCATTTTTTTGGGATGATGTGGGAGAAAGGAGGTTGATGGGACCATAGTTGGTAGAAGAAATTGTAGAGAAAGGATAGATGATTCAAAAATACCTGATAGAATCTTATAGTAAGCTGAAAAGTTATGTGTATAACCAGAGGAAAGATCTTTCTTTCCAGGTAGGTGATCATGTATTTCTCAGAATTTCACATAGAATGATCTGATTCATTTTGGTAAGTGGAGGAAGATGGGTCCACATTTTATTGGACGGTATAAAATTTTTGAGAATATTGGATCAGTTTTTTACCAGGTGGCCTTTCCTCTAATTTTTTCCAAGGTACACAAATTATTTCATATTTAAATTTTAATGAAGTATCTATCATACTCATCTTGTGTTTTTATTATTGAAGTAGTTTAAATTTAATAATATCCTTTTTATAATGAAAAATATGTTTAGGTTCTTGACCATAGAGAGAATGTGTCACAGAACAAGGTGATTCATCAGGTTAAGCTTTTTTAAAAAACATATGGTTTATGTGGAAACATGAGAATCTAAAAATTATATATGGGAAAATATCCCCACTTATTTGATAAGGGAATAAAATTGTGAGGATTAATTTTCCAAAAATGAGGCATGCATGTAACATCCTAAGTAATGATAGAATAAGTGTTTCTCATATTTAATAATATTTTTGAATTAGAGAGTGATTTTACCTTAAAAGGGATGATACATCCAATATTGTTCCAAACATTCATTAATGAGTTTTTATGAAATCTTACATTTCACGCAATACTGAGTCATACCGAATAATAATATACTATTAATATTATTATTCAATAAGGCAATTTTATAGTATTCTAATAGAAGGAATACTTCAATAATATAATTATACACTTTTATAATATTTGTATGACAAAATAAACATCATATTTGAAATTGAATTATCAAAATTTACTTTTAGAGATTTTTTGGTATTTTTCTGAGAACATTCATGATTTGATGAGTAGTGAATAATACTGAATTTTAGGTCAAAATTGTATTTTCATCCATTTTATTTATATAGTTAAAATATTTTCTAAATTTGTTATAAATTATAATTAATTAAATTTTATATCATTTATACCAATCTAGATCATTGTTAAAAAAAGTCATATTGAATTTGGACATAAAAACATACTAATCTTTTGAACTATTACATTAAAAACCTGCTTTATAATATTGTCTCTGTGATTCATTTTAAATAATTTTCACCAACCGATATTTTTGGAAATTTTAAAAATAGATTTAATATTTTTAATCATCATAATTTATAATTTCTAATAATTTCAAATTAATTTTTGACCAAAAATTATTTTGAAATTAATTAAAATAAATTTTAGTGAATAAGGTAAAATTTGGTTACTTAGTGGTTAAACTTAATTATTAGTAGTCCCAATGACCTATAAACTTTACAAAAACTCATTGAATTTAAATTATTAGTCCGTATCACCTATATTTTTTTTATTGGATGCACATTATGTAAGGAAAAACTCTCAATGGTTTTTACCTTTTTATATTTATAAGAATGTCAATCCCCCTCTACTATAAAAAATGATTTCATCCTACCCATTTATTATCATATATAAATCCCTTCGGATCATCTAAAAACTATCCAAATAAGATCCAAAAATATCTCCCCTCACCCTAGATTCCACACTTCAGGCATAAATCCAACCAATGAATATATTTGGTATAATCTCAAAAGAGTTTCCGGAAAAAGTGGTAACATTATTCAATAGGAATTTATGATTTATTTATTTTCCCAGCCATTATATTATTTTTATTTCATGATTATATAATGAAATCAGTATCCAAAATATACTAAGATGTTTTTATTTTATGTGTTTTACCTACACCTATACACACTACCATCAAATGGGTAAAAAAAATTACCTTTTGTGTGTACGGTGAACTATCGTCTCATGAAATGATGTTGTTTATTTTTCATTTACCACCTCTCATGGTTTTGTGTCACGATAAAAAACTATTTTAATATCAAATTTATTAAATTTATGATTTATTTATACTCCATTAATTTTTTAATAAAACAGTCCTTCATGATTTCCATTTTCTGTAAATACGATAATATCGTTTGTGGATGTGTGGATAACAGCCCCTCAAAGAGATGTGATACATTTACACTTTACATGGAATGTATTAAGAACAAGTTTAATTAAAAATATGTGACATAAATAGAATCTATATTATATTAATGACATAATCAATATTCTTTAAATATAATATATCATTTTCTTTGTTACCCTTTCACGCTCTGAAAAAATGATAATGTCATTCATTGATGTACGACCTACCATATCCATGATTGTAATGTTGGTTCAATATTTATAAACATCATACATGATTTGTTTAAAATTTACAATTGATTGATAAATATGATAATTATTTCATCATTTTTATTCTTTATGTGTTTAAATAATGACCCATTTGACCATAGTTGACCTACCAAAGTCGTTTATGACACATAAACCAAATATGGTCCAAAAATATAATGTAAAATTAATTTTTTACATAGTTGTATACAACATTGTAATATAAATAATAAAATAAATGATAAAATTTAATAAGGTTTTAAATCATGTAAATAGTTAACATATGTTTATTATTCCGGAAGATAAAGATACATGTGAAAATTCAGACTAAAGGTAGGGATTTCGTCTCAATATCCTTTCATTAAATCATTTCTTGTTGATATGAAAATCTATTCAATTATAATGTGTATGTACAACCCCTTTACAATTAAATATTAATATTTTATATATTATAATTTTATTTAATTTTTTAATAAATTTTAATATTTTATGGTGCTTCTAATTTATATGTTCAAAGTGGTATGAGACACTTTGAATATTTAATGATTTATTTTCAAAATATTTTCTCAATTTAAATATTGTTGATATTATTTTACACATTTATTTATATGGATATAAAATTGGTTTAAAAGATATATTATAAAACTTTTTTATTTCATTATTTTTTTTAAAGAATAATCTTTTTATCTATTTTATAAAGAACATTTTGAAAAATGCAAAAGGAATGTTCAATTCATCACATTAAATATGATAATTTCATTTCTACCACCATGGAAATTATTTTATTTTTGGATTTATTGATTGATTTCATGTTTTCATAAATGAAAAACGTTATTTATTTATTTTTTTGGTATTTTGTTATTGAAAATGGTTTTTCAAAATAAATGTGTACTCTGTATTAAAAATCAGATATTTGAATTAATATGGTTTTTCAATATCTGAAAATGAATTTCATATGAGTTTAAAATATTTTTTTAAATGATGAAATTTTTTTTTCAGGTTTTAGTTCTTTGAAATTATAAATTATATGTGAAACCAGATAGTAATGGGTGAGCTTATTATAGCTTAAATTATGGATTCACCCACCTAGTGCTCTAATAAATTGGGTAATGATTATTTTCACCAGAAAATTATATTTTAAGTTGGTTGTATGGTTATTCCAATCTGTATGGTTTATGTAAGGGTTCAATGTGATGATATACCAAGGAACCTACATGAATTTTATCTATTTTATAATGAGTTGTCATGAATTTTTTTTTAAAATGTAAAATAAATGATATTTGTTATTAAATAGTGTTTACAATTTGGTAAAATGTTATGTTTTCATGAAATAATTTTCTTATGAGTTTTAATGTTTATTAATGGACTAATGGTTTCCTTATTTTAATATCCCTTAATAATATTTTTATGCTCATCCAAGGGTTTTAAATGTTTTTCATTGTATTTTATGATGATTAAGGGATTAGAAGAGTTCATGATAAAATTCATGATGTTTCTTCCTAAATTAGATCATGAATTATTTTTAAAAAGATTTATATGGTAGAAAAAATGTATACTATTTGAATTTTTCCACTTTATATTTTATTTTTTTTATTTAGTAGATAAAACCCAATTATCTAAATCTATATACATTGAAATATCCTTAATGTAGAAGAAAGTAATTTCTTTAATAAAAACACAATATTATGTAATGTTTAAGTCCATGGGCTTATACATTCCTCAATGCTTCTCCCACAGCATGGTGTGAAGAACATATCTCAAGTTTTCCATGCCTCCTCATTTTATACGTAATGAGGGAATTTTTCTTCTATTTACATTTAAATCAGCTTGAAACCTAAAATCAAATTTGAATGGGGATATTTAAAATATCATATATTTGAACCTCAGTATCTCAGGAAAATTGTTTTGTTGCCTGGGCCAAGATTGGGAGTGGAAAAATCAAGTGGGGAACTGGATTCCTTCCACATGAATAGGGTGAATGGATTTGTAGCTATATTGTAGTAAATAAAGAGTCAGGTGGTAGAGTTTAACATGAATGGTAGTGGAATACTAGATATCCCCTCATTCTATATTATCTGGACATCACATGAATTTATGAATCCTCGAAATTTGCTTATTGTGGTCTGATAATAGGATATAGATTATCCATGGTGTACTAAGTGGTGGAATAAGATAATGTGCTTGAGAAAACCATTATAAGTGTTGTACATGGAATTTTTATATGGTGAAGTGGCATCACATACATCGGTTAGTGAAGATGAGGGTGAAACCGGTTGAAGCTCATCATAGAGGGATCTAAATAAGAGAGGGTGAGTGAGATTTTTTGGTAACTATGTTCATTATGTTAAAATGAAAAGTAACCAGCTAAAAACCACCTCCCCCATCGAATCAAAGAGTACTGTGTGATGATTTAAAATAAAAGCCTCCTAATCACCCTCTGAAATTCTTAATACATGTATGTGCTCATGGATAACACTCACACATTCCTGGGACATGTGCATAGGGCACCCCACATGGTCCTTGGCCCAAACACTACTCCCCACAGGATTGATCACCTATGTAAAAACAATTCTTGATCTTGATTCACGGGTGCATCTTCGGTGTTTGGGCCCTCCTACAACCCTACAAAGCCAACTAACCCCAAATGGTTAGCTATGTAGCGTTTTTGGTTGTATTTGTGGGATAACCCATGGTTGACACATTTTTTTATTAGAGTAAACACTTGAAATTCTAAACACATAACATATTAATCAAAAAAAATTATGAAAGATTTAAATCCAGAATATACGTTATTATATTAATTTAAAATCATTTTAATTACATCTATTAAAAATTACTACTTTAATGTAAAATATTAGGAATGATGGGAATTAAATATGAAAATCATTTAAAACCATGGAAAATTGAATAACAATATTCATGAAATTTTCTTTTTTCAATTATTCAGGAACATAAAAATTACATGTGAGGAGTTTGGCCTATGGAAAGGGACATTGTTTTACGAAATTGTCTTTTAAAGTCTCCTTTCTAACTCTTTTTCTTCCATTTTCATTTACTAATAAATATTTTAAGAAACTATTTATTTAAACTTAATTATATGCTAATGTAAATTTTTGAACATAATTTCCTTTCTTTAAATTTTTTAAAAATGGAATATTTGTATTGTTTTTTGTAAAGGACTTTATTTTAAAAATCTACTTTTAATGTTTCCACTTTAACTCTTTTCAATCATGTTAATGTTCATTTAAATTTCTAATGAAAATTTGTATTTCTTAAATGGATAATAAAGTTTATTTTTTTAAAAAAATTTAATTTATGTAAAACAAATTTAAAAAGAAATATTTTTATGTTTTTATATTTGTGAAACATTAATTTAAGGACCACTTTTTGAATGTTTTCAAGATTTATTTTCTAAATATTTCACATTCATGTCCATATTATTAAAATAATTTTATTGATGTGTTAATATGAAAATATATTAATTATAAAGGACATTTTATGTCTCTTTTCAATTTCCATAAATGGTTTTAAAGATAAATCCTTTCGGATATTTTTATATATAATTTTTTGAATTTATTTAAAAAAAGAGAAAAAGGTTTTTTCTATTTTAACATATAAGGAATCAATGGTATTTCATTCTACCATAACCATTATTTGAGGCTTGGATTTCATTATAAACATTCATGTTTTCTTAAAATTAAAACCTTATTTCCCTTTTTTCTTGGTATTAATGTTTAAAAATGGGGGTTTAAAAGGATATGATATACTAGTATCTAAAATTATTTTTAATATTAGTTTAAAAGTGATTTTCTAGAATTTTATGACAAAAATGATCAAGAATAAAATGTTTTTTTCATGATATGGTACATTAAAATTACATACGAGAAATTTTTGAGCCCAATATATCATTTTCAATGTGTTGAACCCCAATATATCATATGAAATTCATGATCCCTATATTTCTTATGTTTTGGGTGAGCCCAATTATACCTCTCCAGTGCATTAGGTAACGTTACTAATTTTAAAATAGAATAAGTGAGTTAACTAATGTCATTTATCCAATGGATTTAACATGGATCAATTTATTTGTAACACATGTTTAAAAAGGGTTATGAATATGATGTTCTAAGTCACCTAAAATGGAATTCTATTTTATTTCTATGAGTTTTAATGTATTATTTGTTAATAAAAGTTTTCTATTCGTGTGGAAATTATTTATTTAATATGATTAAAGAAAAATTTGATAATGGTAAGTATTTAATGGTTTTTCATGTTTTTCACTAATCTAAGGTGTTTGTTCATTTTATATTGATTATCGATATTTTGTGCTCATCAAACATTTAAAAAAAATTCATAGGGTTTAAGAATTTTTAATAAAAAATAAGAATTAAAGTTGAAATTAATTATGATTTTTTAGGAAAAGAAAAGGTGTTTATTTTAAGAAGTTTAATACTATGGTAAAAAATGATACTGAATAGAGGTGTCCACTTTGTAAAATATGGTTGTGTTATGTATGAATTGTGATGTATATCATAAAGGCATTAAACTTAAAATGATCATGAAATGTAAGAGAGTGAATTATTGTTTAAAAATATAAATTATGGATTGAATAAGTATCTTGTCTTTATAGTAGAATTTTGGATGAAGTGTATGGAAGTAATCTCCATTTGTAGGTGGAAAAGAGGGTATTTTGTTATGATTTGAATGGTATATAAGGGTAAATACCATAATTTCATAATTTTCTGGTGAGTTAGGTGAGGAAATATCATTGATACATGATTGTATGACATTAAAACCTAGATAAAGATTTCTAGAATGTGTTTTTGTCAAGTTAAATAAGAAAAATTCATGCAAATAAATGTCACTCATTTTATACTTATTAACATTGATTAGATATTAAACGTGGTGATTATTTTATAAGAAAATATATAATATGACCTTAATTTCAATATTTTAATGGGATTAATCTAAATTTTTAATCCATCTAATAGAATTCAGTTTACTGCTAATGAGATAGTAAATATTAAAATTAAATCATAATATAATGGAAAACTGTTTTTGTAATGAAATGAATTTTTATACATTATGAGTTTTTTGGATTATTTCATATCAATTACTAATTAAAAGAGTGTTAGTATTTTTTTTAATTATTAAAAATCATATTAGTTTCAAAAATTAAAATAGATCAATTCAATTTACTTATATAAAAATTACTTAATGATTAAAATAACAATTTTTTAAAAATTAATTATTTATCATGGTATCTAATATTTATTTTGGAAAATCATTATTTTTTATGTTATAAGTGGCCTTATTATATAAAATTTATTAGATAATTCAAAATATTTTTATTTGAATTAATTTATATAGTTGATATAAATTAATTTTTAATATTAGTGTGTGTAACATATAAAAATTGTTTTTAGATAAAATGAATTTTTAATAATAAAAATATTTTATTCATGTAACACCTCGCCCCTACCTCATTGAATTGAAGAGGAGGTGAGGGATACTTGGCCTTAAGCGACATACCCAAGATGCCAAAGGCTGGCAATAAATACTGAGGGATTAAAGATCAAGCTGGGGAACGATTTTCCCTTACTAAAAACCAACTAATCCATACACTAACAGCCACTATATGATACACATCAAATAAATTACCCAACCATATATTCCCAAATGACAACCAAGTTTTTCCACAACACAACTCAAAACCAAAAGAACTAGACATGTATGCATCCCATCAGAGTACAAGCACAAACCAAACAACAATAACTAAAAACCATGACACCACCAGAGATCCACACCAAGCTCCAAGCTCCAAGCTCCACCAAGACATCACAACGCACCACTAAAGGAGGGAGACGCCTTACATTTTCCCACATCATGATACACAACATCTACAAAGACACCAACATGCCAAAGCATGGGGTGATTACTGAAACTCTGTAATATTTCCCCAAATGACTTTCCTACACACTCCACTAGGATAAAACAGTTATCACATTTATATAAAATAGTTTATATAAAATAAACCACAATTGGAACAATTTTTATCAACCAAACATGCCTTTACTAAGCCATCACACCCAAACCAAGAAATCACAGGAAAGAGAACCAAACATGCCACAAGTCATTTCATCATTTCACATTAGCACCATACTTTCCATCTGCAAAGCAATGTACAAAACAACAACCAAACGGTGGAGCTTCTGTCCAACCCATTCACCCATTCAAAATTTAGTGGCACTTCTCGTCCTCTCACCATTTATGGTTGCCCTTCCATCCACTATCCATACCCTTTTAATAGTGGTACTTCTCACCACATCCACACAACATTCAAAACGAGAAAATTCCAAGCATATTACCCACCAAGGTCACAACCACATGCAATCCACCAATTCCATTGCAAATCAATCCACTTCAATAAATCAACCATTTATTGAAAATCAATTTCCATGCCAAACATCATTTCAATAAAACAAACCTTTTATTTAAAACCATTCCATAAAAAATTTTCACAATTCAACAATAGCATCGCATTTTAAAATATCCATTTTAAAATCCACAACAATAGCATTTCACCACAAAACCCCTTTTTTCCCAAAAATCCCACAAACATCACCCACGCGATTTTACACAAATTTTTCACATCAAAACACAATTAATTTCAAGCACAACAAATTAATTTTAACCAAAACCATTATCTCTAACCAAGTGGAGTCGAGAGAGAAGTCACCTACCATTAGGGTTCCTGAGAAATTGACCCATGAACAATTACGCCTCAAATCCGGTGAACGCACCACTGAAACCTCTCTATATCCTTTTCCCCTAACATTGAAAAGACTCAAAAACATCATCCAAGGAAACCAAAATCCTAGATCTACACAAAAAAAGTGTAGATCTAGAAAACAAAAAAATATTGGGATATATATCTAGAGGAAAACACAAGGAAACCCAGAGGAGAGACCTACCCGGGAGGAACCACATTCAATCCGCCAAAAACCCTCTTAAAAAAGCTTCCAAAACGAGTGGGAAAGTTCTTAAACCCCCTATGAACCGAAAAACCCGAGTGATCCATGAGTGGGAGGATGTTTGGAGTGAAATAGTTTCAGACCGAGAAAGTATGGAACTTATAACCCTATTTTTATGTGGTCTCACAGTTATCCCGCACGGTTTGGAAAACCGTGTGCCAACCGTGTGAATTCTACTGCCACAAGAGATAGGGTCCGTACAGTTTCCTCACATGGTTTTAAAAACCATGCATAGGCCATGTGAAGCCTAATTTCTCCCTTGCACAGTTTTCTGGAGAACCTGCACAGTTTCCACAAACCGTGCACCCCTCTAAAATCCTCCAAACTCATCCAAAACCATTCCAAACTCTCCCAACCTCTTCCCAACTCATCCCATGAACTTTAAACACATAAAAAATTCATAAAAAAAGGATACATACCTCAAACTGGGGGTACTACATTCTCCCCACCATTGGACTTTCCGTCCTCATAAAGTAGTGAACCCACCCTTTGCCAAAAGAGCTCAGGCCACTGGTCGACCATTTCTTTCTCCCACTCCCAAGTCTCCTCTTGAATCTGAAAATGATACCACAAAACATGAACTAAACCTATGATTTTACCATGAAATACTTTCTCGGACCTATCCATAACTTGCACTGGAACATGCACCAACGAAGCTTCTAGTTCTAGCACAACATGATCCCATCGAATCACATGGTCACGATCCGGCTGATACTTTTTCAACTGCGACACATGAAACACATTGTGCACCACACTAGACCTAGGTGGAAAATACAAATGATAATCCACCTCACCAACCAGATCAAGAAACTCAAAAGGTCCAATATTCCTTGGAGATAACTTTCCCCTCTTTCCAAACTGATGATGTCCCAACCTAGGAGATATCCTCAAGAAAACATGATTACTCACCTCGAACAACAACGGCCATCGACAATGATCCGCATACGATTTCTGATGAATATGAGACATCTCTATTTTCTTCTTGATCAACTTGATCTTCTCCAAAGTCTCATGGACAATGCTCAATCCAACCATCGCGGACTCACCCGTTTCCACCCAACATAGTGGAGAACGACACGACTTCCCATACAACTCTTCAAACAAAGCAATATGTAATGATACCTAATAACTATTATTGTACGAGAACTCAACCAATGACAATTGCTACTCCAAAGATCCACCAAAATCCAAGACACAAGCTCGCAACATAACCTCCATAGTTTGTATCGTCCTCTCAGATTGACCATCCGGATGAGGGTGATACCCCGTACTCATGGTCAACTTAGTTCCAAGGGATTCATGTAAGGATCTCAAGAAATGAGATGTAAACCTCAAACTTCTATCTGATAAAATCGTAACTAGAACACCATGCCTCTTTACCACCTCCCAGATATAGATTTTGGACAGATCCTCCACCATATGAGATTCACGAATCAGGATGAAATGGGTTGACTTCGTTAGCCAATACACTATCACCCAAATGGAATCATGATTTCTGACCGTTCTTTGGAGACCTATGAAAAAATTCATCGCTATCTGCTCCCACATCCAAACATGGATTGGTAAATATCGAAACATTCATGCTGTCATCCGATGCTCTGCCTTGACCTTATGACAAGTCAAGCATCTCGAAACAAACTCAGCCACACTTCTTTGCATACCATCCCACCAGAATAGTACCTTCATCTCTCTATACATTTTCTAAATTCTAGGATGAATAGACCACCTAAAATGATGATACAACCAGAGAAGATCATCCTAACAAGCAACTGATATAACCATCCGATTCTGAAAACACAAAACTGAATTTCCCTTCAGTTTCAAACCAATAATGGTCTCCCCGCCATTGAGTGTCGACCCCATGGTCACACACTAAGAATTGGATATTTGTGCCTTTCTAACTAGGCCAACCAATTCAGGAATCAACAAAACCAGAAAGAAGAATGCTCTATCACCCTAGTCCTCACATT
Organism: Viscum album; assembly: GCA_963277665.1. Lineage (NCBI taxonomy): Eukaryota > Viridiplantae > Streptophyta > Magnoliopsida > Santalales > Viscaceae > Viscum > Viscum album. Next base: position 94,645,117 of record OY728164.1, read on the forward strand.
CCAACTGCATATCAGTTATAACCGACATCAACTGCTACTGGTCTGATGCATGTTTTTCCATATGAGAAAATGATTTTCTACTTAATCTATCTGCCACAAAATTTCCCTTACCTAGTGTGTACATCAAGTCAAAGTCAAACATCTGGAGATATTCAATCCTTCTCTGTTGTCTCAAGTTAAAATCCCTTTGTGAGAAAATGTGCTTCAAGCTCTTATGATCTGTATATACCGTGAATTTTTCCCGAAATAGATAATGACGCCACACTTTTAAATCATAGACCACTGCTGCCAACTCCAAATCATGATTTGGTTAGTTCTTCTCATGCACCCTCAACATCCATGAGCCATACACAACCACATGATTCCCTTTCATGAGAACACACCCCAAACCTGATCTCGATGCATCATAATACACCACGTACCCTCTTCATAGTTCTTGCAAAACCAATATTTGTGCTGATGTAAGGAGACCATGTAGCTCTTTGAAACACTACGGACATTTATCATTATACTGTAATGGAACATTATTTCTTGTCAATGATGCCATTGGAGAAGCCATATGTGAAAAATAAAGGACAAAATGCTGATAATACCCATCTAGACCATGAAAACTCTGTATCTCAAACACATTCTTTGGCAGTTTCCATGAGATAACAGCCTCTATCTTTTCCGAATCCACTGAAACACCTCTTTTAGAAATCAAAAGGCTATGAAAATTAACTTACTGTATTCAAAAGTCACACTTTGACAATTTGGCATACAACCGATGCTCCCTCAAGATCCCTAGCACTGTCTCCAAGTGCTTCTCATGCTACACCCTTGACATTGAATACAAAAGAATATCATCTACAAACACCACCACAAATGAATCCAGATTTCTCTGAAATATCTGATTCATAAATGCCATGAACACCACTAGCATATTCGTTAGACCAAAGGGCATAACAACATATTAATAATGGCCATATCTACTTTTGAAAGCTGTTTTAGGAATATCTTCCTTCCTCACCCGCAATTTATGATATCCTGACCTTAGGACGATCTTGGAGAACCACTGGGATCCCCTCAACTGGTCGAAAAAATCATCAATTCATGGAAGTGGATATCAATTCGTTATCGTAACATGGTTAAGTCTACGATAATCAACACAGAGTCTCAAAGTTAAATCCACCTTTTTCACAAACAACACTGGCGCTTCCCATAGAGACGTTCTAGTCTAGATAAACCCTTTTCTTTCTAACTCTTCCAACTAAACTTTCAATTACAGAAATTTAGCTGGTGCCATCTGATAATACGGATGTGAGATAGGACTGGTCCCCAAAAGGAGATCAATCGTAAACTACACTTATCTTATGGGAGGTAACCCAGATAATTATTCAGAAAAAACATCAATGAACTGATCTACCACTACCGGAAGAATGCTCTAGCTAACACCCTCTGCCGATTCCAAAGACAAAACCACCAACTGATATGATAACTTACCCACTACTGGTGACAATAGACCCCTTGCATCCTGCCTCTCATTCCTCTCTCCTCTAAAGAGATGTCTAACACCATCATGTGTTGTAAAAGACATTGTACGCGCATCACAGTCAATGTGGGCCTTAAATGCCACCAACTAATCCATTCCCAGGATTACATCATACACATCCATATCAACATTGAGAAATTCCACATTATCTTAACCTCATCCACAATTATACGACATGCTCTTTATAGGAAGGCTTGACACTCTCTTCGACCAACAGGAGTTTGATGTTTTAAAACCGAGGGCATCATTTCGACCCTTAAACCCAGCAAATTAACCACACATGCAGCAATAAAAGAGTGTGAATCACATGTATCAAACAGTACTTGCATCAAGGTAGAATTTAAAAGAATAGTACCTCACACCGTCGATGGTCCAGACTGATCATTCACCACCACCTGCTCAGCTCCAAACACATGTTTTCTTTCCACACTCTTCTCGTTATTTCCCTGCCGAGGAGTCGTGGTACTCTGAGAATCACCATGACCCACATTACCCTGCTGCCGAGTGGTATGCTATTGCCCCGGTCCCGTCGAAGCATATGACATCTGCGATCCCTGAGAAGTATCACACGCACCCGACCTCGGAGAATTCTGAAAATAATGTTGAAGATGCCCCATATGCTTACAATTATGACATTATCAAGGTTGTTCCGTACAATCTCGCTTGATGTTGCTCATCAAACCACACTGAAAACATCCCAGATTGCTCTGGTGCTTTGGAGGAAGATTCATCGATCCTGATGTCGAATTATATGTCATACTCCTACACAGGGAATAAGTTCCCCTCTTCCTATTGAACCCAGCGTTAGAGTTCCCACTATTCCCCATGGTTACCACCATGCTTCCTCCGCCCGAAGCGCCCAACAAATCTCGCTCAGCCACGGTGGCTCTATTCACCATCTCTGTGTAATCATCTTTACACAACACCTCTATCTTTGAATATATTTCTCGCCTTAACCCCACTTCAGAGATCCTCACCTTCAACGACATGCTACCCACCGCCACAGGTGAAAACTTCACTAGGTTCATAAACTTAGATTCATTCTCTATCACGGACATATGCTCTTGCTTCAAACTGAAGAAATCAGTCGTATGCTGAATTCTGAATGTATGTGGGTAGAATTTTTTATTAAAAAATTCTTCAAATCCTTTCCACATCATACCCTGGTCTTTCCCCTCTTGGACTACCAACTCCCACCAATGAAGGGAAAGTTCTTCTAACATATACATGGCTAACTTCACCTTTAACTCTAACAGTGTTCCCAAAAACTCAAAGATCTTGTTCATTCTATTCAACCATGCTTATGCCCTCTCTGGCTCCAAATCACCCATGAAGATGGGTGGATTCATCTTTTGAAACTGAACTGCATGATCCACATGCCTTGGTTCATCCATTTTATTTCCACTTTCCACAGCTTCGAAAGCTTGCACTATGCTTTGCACTAGCTTTTGGTTCACCTAAGGCTCAGGTGCGACCACATTCTCAGCAGCCTCCACTGGTTGGTCACTACGATGCCTACCAACTTCCATTTCTATAAAAAGAAAAATAAACAACCAAGATTCTAACTTTTGTAGACATCATGAAATCTCATTTAAAATGACATTACACAACACTATCACAATAGGAATTTCCACCAGTTCACATTTTCCATGTTTCACCATTTTGAAAACCAACCATTTTCAAAATACCAATTTATTCACATTAAAATTTCACACATTTGAAAAACCATTCCCCAATTCAGCCCACAAATCATTATTCCCAATGAAATATGAATCATATTGGGAAGTCATTTTTACCATGCATTTCACACTCATCTCATTGGATACAACCACGACAATGAGATATCCAATGCCTATAAGTGTCTCCAAAACACTTATGTACCCAACTCCCTGGTAACATGAATTTCATCATAAAATGGTTATCTAAGTCCTTTTATGCTATACATTCCATGTTCAGACATTCTTATGCCTTTCTACCATCCTGACTCAAGGAATGCACCCCAACGAATGTCAACACCAAATTGAAGAATCAACTCCAAAGGACCGAACAAACTGATACCACTTGTAACACCCCTCCTCTACCTTATTGTCTTGACGATTCAGTGAGGGCTACTTGGCCTTAAGAGATTCTCCCAAGACTCCAAAGGCTAGAAATAAATGTCGGGGGCTTCAAGATGAAGCTGGGGAACGATTATCCCTTACTATAAAACCAACCAATCCATCCACTAATAGCCACTATGTGATGCATTTCAAACAAATTACCCAACCATGCATTCCCAAAAGACAACAAATTTGTTCCAAAAACAACTCCAAACCATCATAAAAAGACATGTATACATCACATCAAAGTAAAACAGAAACCAACCAACAAACCCTATGAACCATGACACCTCCATAGCTCCACACCAATATCCAATCTCCAAGCTCCCCCAAGACATCACAATGCACCACTAAAAGAGGGAGATGCCTTACCTTTTGCCGACGTCACGATACACAACATCTGAAAAGACACCAACGTGACAAAGCAGGGGGTGTGTACTAAAACTCAGTAGGTTTCCCCTCAAATGAATTCCCTACACATGACACTATGATAAAACCATTAGCACATTTATATAAAATAGTTTATATAAAATAAATTACAAGTACAACCATTTTCATCAGCCAAACATACCCTTACCAAGCCATCACAACCAAACCAATAAATCAAGGGAAAGCCCACCAAACATACCCCAAGTCATTTCATCATTTCTAATTAGCACCGCACTTTCCATCTTGCAAATAAATTCCCAACACATCCACCAAACAACCAAACAGTGGAGCTTCTTTCCAACCTGTTCACACATTCACACTTTAGTGGCACTTCCTGTCCACTTACCATTGATGGCGGCACTTTAGTCCACTATCCATCCCCTTTTTATAGTGGTACTTCTCGCCACTTCCACACAACATTCAAAACAATCCAATGCTAAGAATATAACCAACCAAGGTCACAACCACTTACGATCAACCAATTCCATTGCATATCAATCCACTTCAATAAATCACCCATTTATTGAAACTCATTTTCCAAGACAAACAACATTTCAATATAAAAACCTTTTATTGAAAACCATTCCATCAATCATTTTCAAAATTCAACCATAGAATACCATTTTGAAATCACCATTTTGAAATCCACAAAAATAGCATTTCATCACAAAACCCTCTTTTTCCCAAAAATCCCCAAAACATCACCCAAGGGATTTGCCACCAATTTCGCACATCAAAACCCAACTAATTTCAAGCACAAAAATTTAATTGTAACCAAAACCATTAGCTCTAACCAAGCTTAGTCGAGAGAGAAGCCACCTACCTGTAGGGTTCCCGAGAAATCGACCCATGAACAACTGTGCCTCAGATTCAGCGACGCACCATCGAAACCTCTCTAGATCCCTTCCCCTAACATTCACAAGACTTAAAAACATCATCAAAGGAAAACACAACCCTAGATCTACAAAAAACAAGTGTAGATATAGAAAACCAAGAAATATAGGTATAAAGATCTAGAGGGAAACAAAAGGAAACCAAGAGGAGAGACTTACCTAGGAGGAACCACCTTCAACCTGCCAAGAACCCTCTTCAAAACGCTTCCAAAACTTTTGGGAATGCTCCTCCACCCCCTGAGAACTGAAGAACCCGAGTGAGACATGAGTGGGAGGAAGCATTTAGTGAAATATGTTATGTTAGAGGGATCCCAAAACATATAACCCTTTTTTTATGTGGCCGCACAGTTAGCCCATATGGTTTGGAAAACCGTGCGATAACCATGCACACACTACTACCTCGAGAGCTATGGTTCACACGATGGCCTCGCACAGTTTGGAAAATTGTGTTCAGGCTATACGAAGCCTACTATCTCCTTTGCATGGTTTAATGGAGAACCCACACGGTTTCCACTAACTATGCTCAAACAGTGCACCCCTTTAAAACCTCCAAACTCATCAAAAACCATTCCAAAATCTCCCAACTTCTTCCCAACTCATCCCATGCACTTTAAACACATTAAAATGCATAAAAAGGCTACATACCTCAAACCGGGGGTACTACAATTCATATATCATGAAAATAGATAATATTTATATGAGTATGAATTTATTTAACAGTACATATTATTAATAAATTCTGTGAAATTCAATAGAGAACAATTGGTATAACAATACATAATATATAGAAAATGTATTGTTATGTGAGAGATTTTTTTATCACTAAATGATTTTATTACTAATTATTTTAAATTGATTGTTTTTTTTAATATGAATAATCTTTTATCAAAATATTTATAATAATTATAAATTATATTTCCTTTATCATTAAATACTATGTAATTTAAAAAAATATCTATAATAATTATAAAGTTAATATTATTAATAATGATAGGATTATATAATCCAAACACATAATTAATAATCCCATCACAATTTCTTATTAAGACCTGTCATAATAAAAGTATACATGGACATTATGGGGAAGGGTTTGGCAATAATGGATCTCGTAGTGATTTCCAAGATCTTCAACTTGTCTCACAACTAATTTCTCTCAAGCCTTACCTATTGAAGTTCAGCTTGTACTTGGTCTATGGATATCCCTAATGATGTTACCTCCCTTACAAGATTAGATTAATGAAATTCCTAATGTTGACATATAATGATCAATTTCATTTATTTCTCCTTTCTACATAGATTTCATTGTGTGGTTATATTAATTTATACCCACTAATTTAATGATTATTTTACAAAAGTCATATAATACCAATGAAAATGTAAGAAAAAAACATATATATTTGTAAAATTTAATTTCTATACTTAACCTAAAATTATTACTATTTCATTTTAATTTTTTAGAATTTATAATATATTTATAATTTTCAACCTTGTTTTCATATTTGTAATCAGGGTTATGATCTTTATAGGAAACCAAGAGGATGAGTATTTTATATTCATCGCCTCAAATATTTACTTGTAGGTTTATTTCACTTGTAATTTTCATAATGGTGTTTCATATCCCTTTGAAATAATTTATCAATGTTTATCTAATATTCTAATATTTGATCTCAATTAAATATAACAATGTTTTTTTTAGTTTGGCATTATGTGTTAAGGAAGCTATTCAAAGTATTATTAACTTTCATACCAAAACATACTAAAATTTCACTATGATATAAGAATTTACTATGAAAGATGATACCATAAAATCATAAATACACATTAAATTTTAAGTTATTAAAGACTAAAATATTCAATAATTATTAATTGGGTATCATTCTAAAACTTTATTATATTCATCGAGTATCAAAATTTCAACAAAATAAACATCATTATATTAAAGTATTAGTTATTGATGTTAGTGAAATCAAAATTTTATTAAGGAATCAATTCAAAATAAAAAATTTAATAATTCTTGAAACATTCTTTCAAATTTTTAGATATCACAGAAAATATAATAAGATCATGATTCAAATGAAGTGATTTTCTAATACAGTTATCCAAATTGATTTCCTTACTAGATAGTGGAAATTATCTTCTATATCCTTATATTTTTTATATCATTAATGAATTTTTTATATTTTATTTTATATTACTTTTTGTATATGTTTATATGAAGTTATTTTTCTATAATAGATATATATATTATATGAAAACTAAATATCGTTATTATATTTTAGATACCATAAATCTATTTTACATAGAGATATAAAAATGGTCTTCCTAAGAATCAAAAATTAAATATATCAAACCCTTATTTTGTTGATAACCAAAAATATTGGGATTTATTTGATAATAAGTTATATTATCCATTCATATGAAGTAAGGAAAAGTTATGAATTATTGTTTTAAATGATAAATGGGGATAATATTATCTATCAAAAAATGGTGATATGTATGAATCTATATGATAAAAGTATGAAAGAAAGGTAGGTAAAATATTTATGGGAGTAAAAGGTTATTCAATTAAACTATTATTTTATATTTTAATCCATCACAATTATGTATATTACCTTGTGGTCATCAAAAAGGATTATATTTTTAAGTCAGATATTATTTTAACATCCTCTGATTTATCAATTTAATATTTCTCAATTCATTTATCAATTATATTAATGATTTCTGATCATCCTTGGAAGGGGTTATCTGACCGCTATGTGAGTATTAATCAAGGGTTGATGTCTGATAAGAAATATTACCTATTTTCTAAATTTCTATGATAGTTTTCTACAATATTACTATATGTATAGATCACATAGATATCCCATAAAAATTGATGTTAATGAATTGATTTGAGAGGTCTAACATACATGAAACAGAGGATGAAATGGTTCACAACACCCTTTCCATCGAGTGGTTACATCCTTGGTGAATGAATTATTATCATCCCAATGACCACTTCATAGAATTTTTATCTATAATGAATGACATAAATGATTAAGTAAGGGAATATCATTGAAATTATAAAATAATGTAAAAAATAATTACTAGGGAAATAGTTGAGCAATAATAAAGTTGAACATTATGTGTGATGCTTCTTTTAACTTCCTTGAGTATATCTAGACTTGGGACTAGTTGTAAACCTGCATTCATCCTTCAAACTAGGCCTAGATGGGTGGACCAATCATAACTTCATCTAATAGACTACTGCATTTATTTTAGTGTCACTTTATTTATTATCATGGATAATCCTTTTATAGAGATATTTCATATCTTTATATCTTTAATGGAAATACTAATCAACACATGTGTCCCAAATATACCAATATTTATCCATGTGGTATCACTATTAATTCTTGATTAAAATGGTGATGTTTAATATCTTGATTCCATGTTTTAACCCTAAAATATAGGGAATTTTATTTTAATATATTCTATAATTAACTAGATTGTTATTTGATGGTACAAATCAAAACAAAGTGCATGATGCAATGAAGTGATATATTTTTTCATGGCATAGGCTCGAGTCAAACTCCATATCCCAAAATCATTATTAAAATACCTCTTCATATTTTTGATTGGATCAACTAAATCCACTTTTTACTTTTTGTGTGATCTTGTAGCTTGGGTTGTGGCATATATATCTCCTTAGGGCGGTCACCTAAGTATATTGCATGATCTAACCTCTACAACATGCTAACTCAATAAATTTTAGAAATACCATTTCTTCACATTCTTTCCACATAGGGTATTTTGACAAAGTGCCTTATATTTTTTTATGTTCTTCTTTACTTCACCAGACAACGGGTCTTCAACTACTATTATATGGAAATAAGAAAACTTGGTTTCTGAACCAGTGATACATCAACTTCTTCTGAAGGGTCTTCAAAATAAAATTGACTCCTCTTTAATTCCCCATAAAACATCTCATGCCATAATCAATGTGGATATGTTGTGATTATATTCACATTTATTTAACTTCATTCTCATGTAAAATTAACCCAATTGTATAAGAAACCTAAATAAGATTAACTTATTCTGCATTCATCATTATCATTTAGTGATCATAAAATTATGGTTTGATCCTTATTATATCAAATTAAAACCATTATTTTTGAATATTAACTCAATAATGTTGTGGTATAATAATCACCAATCATTTTATAGTTTCATAAATCTCATAAAATCTTCATCTATACCTCAATAGCTTTATGAATCATCCAATACAACTATAAAGTGAGGTATTTGGGTATGATTAAACTCTTCTTATAGATAAACTAATCATATAAATGTTATTCCACATACGGTGTGATATTCTTCAACATATATAACTCTTCAAGTACAAGATATCACTTCTTCCTTATTCCTCTCCAACATTTATAAAGTTTCAATCATAATTGTGATGCTACTAGATCATCTCAAACTTCTACATACACTTAGACCATTGAAATTCGTCTTTATTATTATTTTGTCATGTGAAAATACATGTGATATTCCAAGATTCATTCTAATAACAATGTATCTTCTGTTTAATACCTATATTAAAACTCAAATAAAGTTATGTATGAAATGAATTAATGTGTTAGGAACTCTTCGTCAATCGAATAGAATCTATATCAAACTCTATTCAAAAGTTCATCCCAACACACCATCAGGTTAGATAGTGGTTGTAAGAGATCCCCATCCATTGGAGAACATGTAATGATGTGGCCAATAGAGAATTAATCGAATATCATACGGTGTCACAAGATCTATCTTGACCTTCACACTCTATGTGATTCTTCATTATTCACATAATTCTTTGTGGTCTATTCAAGGAATGCGATATTTAATGTCTTTCATTAAAAATATATCCATTCACCCTTTTCTGACTCAACTCAATGAGTCAAACATTGGACTGAAAAATATTTATTTATATTTATATATAACATGTAATCCTATCCTATACAAATTACATAGTAGATATTAAAATCATACCATACTCTTATTCCAAGATAGAATCCTTTCGTCAATTCCTCTTATTATGTTCTTCTATAAAATTATTATTCCAACATGACATATATAAATATTCAAAATTATTACTCTCACATCAATTTAGTCTATATCATGAATTCTTGAATGGTGTCATAAACTATTGAAAGAAAATATAACACACTATATTGAGGTGTGAATTCACTTTATCTTCATGAATTGTTTGAGACCATCAATCTCCCCCTTTATATGTATTGGTATTAGGATCTTAAAAAATCATCCATCAATCAATACATGAATTTCATAATGAAAAATCCTGAAAGAACTTGATCTATTGATAGTATCACAAATGAATCAAATATAATTTATCATCAAAACCCATGTATTAATTTTACAAATGTAACTTTGTTTTTAGGTGTTTCTTCTCCCCTCATTGGAAACATAATCCAAAGAAAAAAAATAGAGAGTATTTGAGGGGGATTATACCTTGATCTATCCAATCAAAAGGATTGAGATTCTGTTAACTTGTTTAATGAGGGTGACTTCTTCTACATTATAGGGATCTAAGAATTTTCTCCCCATATAGATTTACTCCCACCTCAATAAGAAATCATAATTTCCCATATCTCATTTCAATACAAAAATATTTATTTGAATGTTTAACTAGTGAAAGTAAAAGAAGTATCTTTTCAATATTGATGGATAATATTTGTTATGATCATCCATTAGAAATCTAAACAAATTAAAATTGTTAAATATATATAAGATCATCAAAAAATTGAGTACTTGATAATGGAAATATCAATAAATCACACTAAGGCTATATGATATAAATCATTAAAGGAAACTATAGTTATCATCTAATAAGACCATTTTTTTATAAGTGATTCACTTGGAGAATTGTACTTTTGAAATACCCTCTTTGATTTAATAAATAAATCTCCCATTTTAAATCCAAAATATCATAATGTAATTCAAATATAAATAATGGAATATGGTTAATTCATACCTTATTTTATTAAATGTAGATGTTATCTTACTTTGAATAGTATGGGAATTAAATATTTCTATAAATACCTTGGATATTCTTCGCCAATTATGGTGTATATTTTTTAATAATATCCTTATTTGATTACAATGTAATATCAACAGAATATTGGTTTGATACATTGATTATTTAATCAACTACCTTTTTCATCTTAATAATTTTTTATTTTACAGAGGTTCTAATGATACTCTTAATTTTTTGAATTATATTACTCCTTTTGGATTTTCAAGATAAGTGTCCACTCACAATAACACTTCATTTCATTTCAAATTGGATTGAGTATATATAACTGTAAGGAATGTTTTAGAAACCATTTTTTGCGACTGAATTCTTCTCTTAAATGTAAATTTCCCTGATTTTAGTGAGATATTTTTTTCTTTTTCTATAACACCTTGACAAGACCATCATTACTTATATGCCCCTTGTATGTATTGGATTCATCATGTAACTTTAATTTCACTAATTTTCAGGTAAGACAGGTTTTGTAAGTGTGTCATAATGGTTTACATCATCAGAACGTCTCCCAAGGTGTACTATGATTAGTTGGAACATTCAACATTTCATTAGGTTCTTGTACATGATTATTCTTCTTACAAATGGTTATATAATTTTTCAGTAAATAAAAACTCACATAGGAAAATATCCTTGAATATTTTAATTCCTTATGGAACATGTGCCCCACTTATATTTTATGCACCGCTTTCTATATCTTTGATTTTACTTAGTAATAGTGTCCTTTTCCATTTATGATTCAATTGATTACCTATTCTCCACATGGGTGACTACCCCTTATACTATTTCAAAATCTCCATAATTTTTTGTTACATTCTATAAAGATAATTGAGTATTCTAAAGGATGATATCTATTTTTTTCAACCCATTCCGCTTTGGGTTTATTTATTTTTGGGTTGTCTAATTTAAAATCACTCCCACTTTTCTTATAACATGTTCCACTATTATGAACCATAAATGTCAACATTAGAGTTTCTATTTTGTAATTACTTTTCTTCCATCTTCTAGATATTCTATTGTTCTTATAATTTCATTCAAAACACTAATTCTTTTTTTAGATTTATCAATAATATTTGTCTATATATATACGAAAGAAATGTTCATGTGACTCTATATCTAAAAATTTGGAATTCATACCACTGGTCTCCATGGAATTAGAGAACTATAATTCTATAAAATCACATTCCTCTATGTCTAAAACTATATTTAACTCCTTGATTTTATCCCATGTTTCTTCAATAATTTATTGGTGATTCATCAATTCAGTCTTATAAGAATATTCAAATTTTGAGGTGTATTTCCTCATTAAATTTTCATATTCTTGATCCAAATCAAGCCTCAACTGAAAATTTTGGATCTTAGTGTGTATCTTTTTATTTTCTTACTCAATATCTATATAATTTCTGGATGTAACCATGTGGGAATATTCAGTATTACTCAGCATCATTCTTAACTCCTATATCGTACTTTTTCATTAATTATCTAATACCAATAAAGAAATATCCACTACTTAAATATTGGGAAAATTTATAGAAAATATAGTGGAATTATAATTTTAATTGAGCTTCATGATATAAGAGTTCATTAAAAAATATAGACAAATAATAATACTTCACAAACAAAATATCTTCAATAATAGATGTAAAAAAATAAATATTCTAAAAAATATCCAGCTTCTGAATCAACATTATTTTTCAAATTCCTCATGGGAAAAAATTTATAAATTATAATATAAAATGGTCAAATAGATCCAATGTTAAAGGATGTAATCAATATTTTAAAAACTCACGATCATGCATGGGTATATTATAGCGGTTTAACCTTGAATCACATTAGAGTTGGAAATTCTCATGGCCATTTTACTTATATTATCATATGTATGATATCAATGGGGGTTGTGATCCAAAATATAGAACCTTATCTAATTAAAATTAATAGTCCTTGGATAGAGTTTCTAGGCCACTATTTGCATGGTGAATCTATAGTCAAATTCAAATAAGAAATATTCCCAAATTTCATCATTTTCAAGAATGTTTTTAACATTGATGGTTAGTTCATAGATCACATGATGGTACAAAAAATATAAGGGTATATAATATATGATATTATCAGTATAATTCATACAAAATGACGTATTACAAAGTTAAAAAGGCTCTTTCAAAAATTTTGTTACATCCTTCGTGAATCAATAGTTATCATCCCTATCACAAATTCACATGCTTATTATCAATAATAAATGAATTTATTGATGTAGTATAGTAATATCTTTGTACACCTATAATAATTTCAATGAAAATTAGAAGGTAAATAGATAATCCTCAAGAAAACTATATGACATGTGGGATCCTTCCACTATTTTCCTTGAGTGTCTCTAGACATTAGACTAGGTGTGAAACCAAATTCTTAACTAAATCCAAAGCCTAACAGGTAGTCTCCCATGAAATCATACAATACTATACTCCATAAATTAAATCATCACTTTCCATATATGTGTGGATTATCATTTTATAGTGATATTTCATATCTCCCTATCTTCAATATAAATCCATATCAATCCATGAGTCTAAGATATTCCCATATTTATCCATACTATATCTTCATTAGAATCTAAATAAATATATTGATGTTTATTATTGATGATTACTATTATTTATTACATATGTTATCACTAAAATATAGGTTATATGGTTTAAGGATGTATTTTATCAGCTAGATTATAGAGTGAATCTAAAAATCAAAGTGCAATGTATGATGTTGTGACGTGATGTATTCTTTAAAAACATAGGCTTTGGTAATACTATAGATCCAAAAAAATATGCTAAAATATCTCTTTGAATATCTTATAAAATTAAAAATATATATATTATTTCAAAGTAACAAAATATCATGTTTACTAAGTTGTAGAATCTATATGTCCTCATGTTGGTATCCTCTGGCTATGGTTAGACCATACCTCCATGGTGTGGTGACTCTATAATTTTCTGAAGGACTATTTATTTGAATTCTCAATACATAGGTTGTTATAGTGTGTAACCTTATATTGTGAGGAGATCTTATTTAAACCCCCATACACCATTATATTAACATTTTTCTTTTATAGTAATCCCACATGGCACCAAAACCATCACTATATCAACATCTCCCAGCTGATATTCACAACACAGTTAGTTCTTCTTTAATTACGAAGATGATGCCTTCATGAAGAATCTATATGGATGTAGGTTGATTCTATTCACATCATATTAACTTCATTATCATGTTAAACTAACCCAGTGATATAATCTACTACTGTAAGGTCAACTAATTCCACATTCATCACCATCATGATGTGACCAAGACACTATGACATGACATTTCTTGCATGATATTAAACTAACTATTGTTGGATATTAACTCATTATTTCTATGGTGTAACCATCATCATTCACAACATGATTTTATGAAACTCATGAAAAAATTATCTTTATATCAACAACCATACATCTTTGAAAATATAATTACAACATGACGAATCCTCCTAATATTGAACTATTCTTATATATAAACTAATAATGGTATAGTGATCTCCCTCAAACTATGATTATATCTAAATTATGGAAATATTCAACTCCAAGTAAAAAATATTGATCCAGTATTTACTATAATCTATATTTTCGAAACTCCAATATAATGATACTAAATTATATCAAACTCATTTATTAACCTATAGATTTGTACTACATCTCCATTCATGTTTATAAATTTGAAAAGATATTTTAGGAATTATTAAAATCAAAAGGATATATTCACCAGAATAACTATAATACTACAAAATAAAAAATATATGTATGAAATAAATTAGTTTCATGAAATCCTCATCAATAAAAAATAATCTATAGATAGATCTATTAATAGGTTCATTCCACCACAACATCGGGATGGATAATGGTTATAAAATATATTCACACCATATATAATATGAAGTCATGTGCCTAATGGAAACCACTTTGGTCATCACAAGGATTCACAAGATTTATCGTTACCTTTATAGTTTATAGTATACATTATTCTTCTAAAATTTATTCCTAAACTAGTCGAGGCATGTGATATTTAATAACTATATATCAAAATATCATCATGTATCCTTCAGAAATATCCCAAATGTATCAACCATATAAACTAGTAGAATCTATAATCTTCATTGATCTTCATATATAACATGGAATATCATTGAATAAAAATACCATAGTAGATGATAGAATATTCCAAAACTTTTCTTCCATGAAAGAAACCTCACAAAATCATTAGAATTGATTATCTTCTCTAGTATTTATCTTAAAACATGACATATATAAATCCCCCAAATCATATCTATCCATTCAATGTATTCCATATATATAATTATTGAATGGTGACATGAACCAAAAACAAAAAAATCTAATATAAAATCTCATGGATGGAATATAAATCATCTTTATGACATTTATTATCATAAAAATATATTTATAGGACCTTATATTAGTATATGAAAAATATTTTCCTCTTTAGATCATTTCCACATGTATTTCTTTCCCATGGTTCACACTACCCATCACTAAAGAAGGACTCTAGGGGAGGTGGTATTTTTATATGATATTTATAATGTATAATAAATCCCCCCTCCACTCCACCCCATGTAATAATTTTGACATAGGGATCACCACTTAACCTATTAGGTAAACTATGTATCCCTGTGGAATACTTCTAGGATGGAAGTTAATCCCTTATCAAAAATCATGGGAATAATTGAAATTTGGTTCTAAAAATATCTCCCACTACATTGCCTAAGTGATTTGAACGTGTTCTCTAATCCCTAATACCAAATTTTTAGACATTTCATTACTCCAGGAAAGTTATTGTTCACTCTATATCAATTCTTCATGAATATGTTTCCTTGGGGATCATTTCCCATACCTAAAATATTTCACTTTTAGGTGTAGGGTTTCAATCTGATATTTATAATGGAGATGAAATAATCCCACTCCCAAAGAGGGACTCATGTTTTAGGGATTTTGATGTGACCTTTTAGGGTCATGTAACAACCCCTAGAAGTCTCATGGGAGGTTGATTATTACCTTTTAATAAATATCAAAGAGTATTGGACATTGGTTCTAATAATTTTAAAGTGTTTATTTTTAGTATTGTGTAAGATCTACTAAAATTACAAATTTTAATTATTTGAAAAATTTATGTTCAAATAACATATTTTAAGATAATAATTAAGTATGTTCAACATACTAAGGTCTCAAAGAATGGTGTTTAAACTACTTCAAATATGTGGTTGTCACTATAAATTATTCTTATCTAATTAATCTAACAAATAAAACCACAACATTAGATAGATCAAATTTTTCAGTATGAAAATGCATCATAATTGTTGCATCTTGAGATTTTATGAAATTTTTTATTAAAAATTAATTCAAATAATTTAATAGACTGTGTCAGATTAAATATATATCTTATCTTGAATCGCATAAAACACCAATTTTATCTTTTTTTGTATGAAACATTGAGTCTCTTTGATGAAATATGTTACATACAAGGTCAGTACTTATCAGACAATAATATACATTTAATACGATTTATTTAAAATAATAGTTATCACCTTTCCGTTGGAATGGATGGAATTAAAATTATTCTCTAAATTATTAAATCACAATTTAAACATGTTTGTAAAATTATTTCATTTGTTTCTAATTAATTATAAATTTAAATAAAGACCAACTGAATATGAAGGATATGTTTATATGAAAAACTATTTTTCTAAACAGAATGTCATTTTATCTTAATAAATTAAAACAAATTAGTATTGGTGTAATATATTAAGAAATTTATATATTATATTTATAATAAAAGGTTTTTAAATTCATTAAATATGTTTTATAGGCTTAATATAAGAATAAATCCAATATTAAGAATAAAAGTTATATTTTAAAAAGGAAGTTTGGCCACCTTTTAATGGAAGCCTTATTTTAAAACTAAATTTTTGAGACAATTATAATTTCTATTTGAAGAAACAAACATTATTCTAAGAAATTAATATCAAAATTTACTTTTAGTTAATTTTTTTATTTTTTCTAATAACATTAATATTTCAATGAATAGTGAATGACACTGAATTATAATTGAAAACAAAATTTTCATATAAATAATTTATAAATTTGAATTACATTTTTAATTTTTTTTAAAGTTTATATTAGTAATTTATATATAACTTAAACAAATTTAGTTTATATAAATAAATTTCATGTTGAAATTGGATATCAAAACATTTCAATCTTTTGAACATTTCCCTTGAAAAACACACTGTCTCATAACATATCTAGGATTAATTTTAAATTAATCACTTCTACTTATGTGATTATAATTTTAAAAAGGATTAAATATTTTAAATAAAAATAATTTATAATTTCTATTAAGTACAACTTATTTTTTCACTAAAAAATATTATCGAAATTAATTAACATTAATTATAGTGATTATGGTAAAATGGAGCTTAATTAATAACTACACAAATAATTCAAGGTGTAAATGAACCTACACATGTCAAAAGGTTATTTTTTACACATATTTAGTCCATCAAACCATTATTTATCTATAATATTCCATTTTTTACCCTTTTGGGACAATCAAAACATGGGTATCACTCAAATATTTTTAATAATATCTAATGTGTCATTTTCCCTACATATAAAAGGCCTCCTCTCCTCCTCTCATCACACTTATCAATCCAATTTTATCATCCATAAACTACCAAATTAATCTCAAAATTTTCTAAATCTCAAAATAGAAGCCTCAATTTCATATTGAAGAAAACAAATATGTCCTTCGGTGCAAAACAAAAAAAGGTACATGAAAAGGAGGAAACATTCTTCAATGATAACTTTTGTATTATTCCATTCTTAGCCATCTTAAATTATTCTTATTAAATGTTTATATAATAACCATAGTATAATTAATATAATTTTTTTTTATTTTATGGGTTCAACCTACACCTACACACAATTACATAAAATGGATAATGAAAACATCGTTCATTTGTATGGAAAACTACCGCCCCGTGAAACGATATCCTTCGTTTTTTAATTACCACCTCATATGGTTGAGAATAATGATGTAAATAATATTTTTATTTGATATATATTATATATATAACGTATTAATACTTCAGTAATTATTATACAAAATATAGTTTGCGTCTTACATTTTATGGGAATATAATTATGTCATTTGTTGATGTGTTGACTACCGGCTCCTCAAATCGATGTGATTCATTCACACTTTACAATGAATGTATTAAGGATGGTTTTAATAAAAAAATAGGATATAAATGATATATTTATTATATTAATGAAATTATTATCTTACATTACATATTATATTTCATTTTAGTCCTTTCATTTCACACACTGAGAAAGTGATAATGTCAGTGGTGGAAATATGGAATATCGCCTCTTCAATGTGATATGATTATTCCTTTTTTATCACCACATAAAAAATGATATATATATATATATATATATTTGTAATTATATATAATTAAAAAATATAATATTTTTGATATAAATCTATTTTTGTAAATATATTAATTAATTTCCATATTTCTATAATGATCATTGAAAAATGAGAACGTTGCTCATTCGTACATATGACATGGTATCTCCATTATTCAAATACTGGTTCATTTTTCAAAACCATATGTCATATATGATTTTAAAAGTAAAATTGAGGATAAAATTTGACAATTAATTCATGATGTTGATTATTATTATTTATATGTTTAAATAATGGACCCTATGACCACATTTTACCTTCTGTCGTCATCTTTGACACATAAACCGAATATTGTCAAAACAACCCACATAAAAATAATTGATTATGTATCCATATAAAATATTGTAATTTTTGTAATACAATTAATGATACAAATTAAAAAATTTCTGAGGAAAGTAAATAATTAACATAATTTTATTATTTCATAATTTAGTTGGCAAGAATGACATATCAGTCTCAAGGTAAGTGATTTTTGTCTGACTTTTACTTTTATTGGTCACACACCATAATCCCCACTAACATCATTTGTGTTGTGTATAAAATAAATTTTTTAATATATTATATAATCAGTTATTTTATATTAATGATATATAAATATTTTATTTGATTATTATTACATTTTGTATTTCAAATTTAGATATTACCATAATTGTAAGGGGATTTCTAGTATCACTTTTATTTATACAAGACTTATTCCATATTCACTGATTATTTTCGTTGTTTGGTGTATCTAATTACCATGAATATATTTGATGATTATTATACTTAAATTTATAGTTTTGTATATATCCATTTTAGGGTCAATCGT
This sequence comes from Viscum album, assembly GCA_963277665.1. Lineage (NCBI taxonomy): Eukaryota > Viridiplantae > Streptophyta > Magnoliopsida > Santalales > Viscaceae > Viscum > Viscum album. The sequence continues at coordinate 94,664,519 of OY728164.1, forward strand.
TCATGGGGTATTCATTTTCAACGTTACCAGAGTGGTAGTTAACTTTTGACACAATATTCTGTCTTTGAGACATTTTTTATTTTACATGCCTATATTATTTTACGAGGTGTATATACTTATCCTTTGACATTATGTGTCATGAATCTCATTATTCTAAATTTACTAAAAGTTTAATTAATTTTTTTGCATCATGGATCTTATAATTCAAAAGTGTCTAAGTGGTATGGGAATGTTTGGAACGTTTAATGATTATCTTCCTCATGAATGTTTTAATGAACTTTGAAGGAAATTTCCATTTATCAATGTCAACGACCCTTATTTTCACATATCCTCCACTAGGGTTATTTAGTATTGATACCATCATAATTCCTTAATTTGAAGGATTTTGATTGTTTTAAAGTGACAATTATGAAAACTATTTATTTTCCACTGGTTGATTATGTCCTAAAGATATTCTTAAAGAACCTATTTAGTTTCTATGGGTTAATCTTATTTCAAATATATTATTATTGAACCCATTTATTTTATATGGGTTAATATTGTTTCAAATATATTGTTATTTAACCCATTTATTTTCTATGGGTTAATAATGTTCTTAATATATTGTTATAAACCCATTTTTTCATGTGTTAATCATGTATCAAATAGACAATTATTGAGCCCATTTATTTTCCATGGGTTAATTGTGATCTAAATAGATTATTATGTTACCCATTTCATTTACATGGGATAATAATGATTCAAATAGATTTTTATTGAACCCATTTTTTCCATGGGATAATCTTGTTCCAAAGATATTTTTATGAACTCGTTTATTTTTCTTGGGATAATCATGTTTCGAAGATATTTTTATTAAACACATTTCTATTCCATGGGTTGATCATGTTTCAAAGAGGTTGTTACCAAACCAATTTATTTTATATGGGTTAATAATTTTATAAGGATATTGTTATGAATAATTTTATTTTCCATGAGTTATTCTTGTTTCTAAAGTATTATTATTGAAACCATTTCTTTTCCAGGGGTTAATCATGTTCTAAATACATTGTTATGGTACCCATTTATTTTCCACTGGTTAAATGTTTCAAAGATATTTTTATTGAACCCATTTATTTTCCATGGATTAATATTGTTTGAAATAGGTTATTATTGAACTAATTTATATTCCATGGGTTAATCATGTTTTAACGATACTATTATAGAACCTGTTTCTTTTACATAGGTTAATAATGTTTCAAATATATTATTATAGAAGTTATTTCTTTCATGTGGGTTAATAAAGTTTTAAAATGGGTTATTAATTTCTCTAATGATTTCATGTATAATTTTATGTATAATTATTTTTCAATCCTAAATAGACATATTATGAGAATTTACAGAAAAATCCAATGATGGGTTGTTCTGTGATAGACCATGGATGGGTGGGTCTAGGATATCCCTCCAATGCATTGTGTATAGAATTCAATTGTATGGATTTTCCATTTATAATACTGACATGTATATAATTTTACCCAATGGTTATTCCATTTATAAGAATAAAAAGTATAATAATGTACCAAGATACCTTTATGTGTTTTCTTTGCTTTCTATGCTTTTATAATGTTTTTAATGATTGAGGTTGATATCACATGGATTTTGATAATTGATTTTGATGACTCTTTCCTTTTCCATGTTTTTAAATTTTATGAACTAGGTATTAATGTCAACAAGTTATTTTATAAATTTTTCATTAACTTTTATTATGTCATCATACCCTTATTTAATCTTATTCTCATTGATGACATTAATTTATTAATGCTTACATTTTCCCTTATCGACTGTTTGAGATCACCCTTCTTATGTTTCATTTTACTAAGGTTTTAATGAATTATGTTTAATGATTTATGTCTATAAATATTTTTATGTGGAATGTGTTTATGACATATTATAAAATAAAAAAAATATTGGTTAAACATGAGAAAGTTTATTTTGGTTAATTTTTAATTGTGTATGTACAAGTTTTTTGAAATTCTCAAAACTGCAAAACCTAAAAGGTCATATAGTATTTCAGTGATTCATGTTATCCTTTGGATGTTGTAATGTTTGGATGAAATATTTGGGTAACAATTATTGACATCATATTCGATAAAGTAATGTTTTTGTTTTTGGCACAAGAACTGGGAGTGTGGGTTTTGATCTATTATAGTTGGTATCAAGGGTTGGTGTAGATAGCTTTGGAGTTTTAAATGTTTTCATATGATATTAACTTATGTGTTTTAGAAATTTTCATAATACTATAAGATTATGGTTTATAATATGATCAATGTCATAAGACACCCCATTTTATGTTTTCAGGTAGTATAAATTTTGAGGTTGTTGATGATGTTTTTGGATACCTTTTTTGGGTTAAGGTAATTACAACCCCTAGGATCAACATGATATTTTTTATGGAGTATTTATTTTTCAAGATTAATGAATAAAATGGGACACCACATATGCTGGGTGATAACCCATCACATCTGGCTTAGTGGTGGGGCTTGAACCCATGATTAAAGGACAATAATGGTTTCTTGCACAACGATTGGCCTACACGATGTCCTGGTTAGCATGATATTTTTTTACAACTAATGATTTTGTTTGTTATTGAAACATTTGGGATTTTATTTGGGGTATAATTTTTTTAGAGGATATGTGATCAAATACTATTACTATTAGGATTATAAACATAGTCAAGATATGTTTTATGAATTTTAAGGATAATTATTAATGGAATAATTTAGATTAAACATTTGCTATTAATTTTAAATATTAATGTATCATATGAATGTTTAATCATTTTTTGGAATTTTCATACCATGTGATTACCATTTTTGTTTTGGGTATTGTCTAAATACATGTGTAATATATTGATCATCCATTTTTTTATATGATCTTTAAAAGGACGATATTAGTTCATTAGGAATTAATAATTCATATTTAATACTCATCATTTATAAAAAATACGATTTTATGTTGTATATTGACTTAAGAAAAAAATAATAACCATAAATTTTTTATATTTCCTTTTTATCAGTTGTTTTAGATGGTCAGATAATTTTTTAACTTTAATAAAATGTTATTGAAATGAATTTTTTTTTATTACAGTTTTTTCTAAAGATATCAATGAAATTTTATACACCTGTTTGGCTTGTGGTTTTTTTGCCATTGACTACATCCTGGCCATGTTCTCTATCACTCTCTTTTAGTCCATGATAATTAGTTTTCCCTTCTAAGTACATATTTTAATTTCATATAAATGTTCTCCCTTTGTGAAATATAAGTTATGTACAACTTTTGGAGACCTTTATATTTCATAATATACATTTTAAGAGGATATTTTTTAAAATAATTAATGTAATTTGGTTTCAATAAAATAATTTTATAACCAATAATAATTTTGAGGGAGAAATTCATTTTATGTGTGGTAGGATGTAACATCCTGAGATTTTATGAAATATATTCTTACAAATTAATTTAAATTATTTAATAGATTTTGTTACACATGATATGTAGGTTGTCTTTAATCACATGTAACACCTATTTTTACATTAATTACATGCAACATTGTGTCCCTTTGATGACTTATGTTACACGCAAGGCTGAGTCTTACTGGACAACAATATAACATTAAAATTATTTATTAATCATAAAAATTATCTCATAGTCATTGGAAGGGTGATAATTAATATGATTCAATAAATTATGAAATCCTAATATACACATTTTTAAAATAAATTCATTGGTTATAGATTAATTAGAAATGAAAATAAAGACCTATTGAAAATAATGGATGTGTTTTAATGAAAAACTATTTTTATAACCAGAACACCGTTGTATATTAATAAATTAAATTAATCAATATTAGTGAAAATTATTAATGAAATTTATATGGTATATATTTAATCAAATGTTTTTAAATTAATCCAATAATTTTTATAGACTAAATATAAGAATAAATCCAATTTTAAGCATAAAACGCAGTATATTTTTTATAGATAATTTTACCACATTTTAATGGAAGACTTGTTTGAACACTAAATTTCAACACTTTTATATTTTTTATTTTAAAAAATATACTTTATTTTTAAAATTGTAATATCAAATTTTACATTGGGATGATTTTCGGAAATTTTTAATAACTTTCATATTTCAATGAACAATGACTGAAACTGAATTTTAATTGAAAACTGATTTTTCATCTAAATAATTTATAGTGTTATGGTTTATATTTAATTGGTTTTAAAATATAATTTGAAAAATTATATATTATTTATGCAAATTTAGGTAACTGGATTCAATTTCACATTAAAATTGGATATCAAATCATTTCAAATTTTTGAACTATTCTTTGGAAAAACATGTTGTCCCTTCCCGTTTGTGGGATTAATTTTAAACTAATTTCATTCACTTCAATGTCTTTAAGATTAAAAAATTGATTACATTTTTGGAATTAGAATAACTTTTTATTTTTGGAAATGAAAAAAGTATTTTTTTTTAAAAAATATTACTGAAATAAAATAAATTTAGTTATTATGATTAAGATAAAAAAAAATCCTAATTAATGATTAAAATTAGAATATATTTTGTTAAAATGACACTAAACTTGTAGAAATTTTTCTATAGAAATATTTAAACCATTACATATATAATGATACAGAAAATTCCATTATGAACCTTTTGGGACAAGTAAAACATGTGGACCAGTCAAATCATTTCATGTTTATCCAAAGTGCTCTTTTCCCCATTTATAAAAGACGTCCTCTCATCCTCCCATCACATATCTAATGAGCTTTGGATAATCCAAAACCATAAAAAATAATCTACCAAAATACATCCTACCATCCTATAATTCTTACTTTTTGAATAAATAAATTCCAATTTGTCCTTTTGTGAAAACCCAAATTAGATACCCAAAAAGCGATAACATTTATCAACGATCACTTTGGTTATATTTATTTTCAAAAATGCTTCAGTGATTCTTATTCCATGATTATATAATAAATTTTTTTCCTAATTATATTAATATTTTTTTATGTTAATGGTTCAACCTAAACTTACTCACACCTCCATCAAATTGGTAACGAAACAATGTTCTTGTGTAAGGAAAACTAACGCCTCTCTAAATGATGTTGTTCATTTTTTCTTTACCACATCTTATGGTTGGGAATTATGATGTTCATAATGTTTTTATTTTATATATATGGAATTTATAATTTCATAATACTTCATAAATTATAATATATTGCATACCTTCAAGTTTTCCATTTTGTGGGAATATAATAACATCATTTGTGGACATGTGGACAACTGCCTCCTCAAAGTGGAATGATTTGTTCACACTTTACAAGGAATGCATGAAGGTTTTATTTCATAAAAATATATGATATAAATGAAATATTTCTTATTTTAATGAAATAATTATCTTTATGTACATATAACAAATTTTCTTTTTTCATTTCATTTCATAAACTAAAAAAGTTATAATATCAGTCGTGGATGTGTGGTCTACCTCCTCCTTGAAGCAATGTAATTATATCATTTTCATCCATGAATAGAAAATGATATATCAAAGTTTGTATAATTAAAAAATATGGTATTTATGATATAATTTTTATTATTATATTATAAAAATTACATTCCTTCTGTCTATAATGATCATTGAAAAATGATAATGTTACTTAGGCGTACTTACAACAAACTATCTCCATGATTGTAATGTTGGTTTGTTTTTCATAACCATCATTATTGTTAGATTTTAAAATTTTAATTGATATAATAATTTTATAATTATGTCATGATTATTATTCTGGATATTCTTAATTAATGAAACCTTTTACCATAGTGGACCCACATAAGACTTTTTTTAACACATTAACCGAATATAGTTAAAACCCCCAACATAAACTTTTTTGTTTGAGTAGTTTTTTGAAAAATTATTATTAATATAATAAAATTATTTATAAAAAAGAAATTTTTTATGAATAAAGTATATAATTAACACATGTTTATTCTTTTGGATGTTATTGGACACTCAAGTTGAATGATACTCAATGTAAGGGATTATTGTCTCATTTTTTACTTTCATGAGGCATACATAATAATCAAGAATTGCATATTCTGTTTTGGGTATATAAAAACCGTTTTTATATATTATATCATTAATTCAATTTTATTAATGGTATTAAAAATTATCATTTTATGATTATTACTTTGGGGATTTCCTATTCATATGTTACCGTAGTTGTAATGTGATTTCTGGTCTCACTTTTATTTCTGTGAGACTTATTCAATATTCACCACTTCTTTTTATTATGTTGTGTATCTAATACCCAGGAATACATTTTATGGTTCATAAACATAATTTTATGGTGGTTTATATTTCCATTTTATGATCTCTAATTTATGGGGTTTATGATATCAAAGTTACTTATACAGTAATGGACTATTCACACAAATTTCTTCCTTTGAGACGTTTGTTATGTTATACACATATCATATTTTAGGAGGTGTATATACATATGATTTGATGTTATGTATCATAAATTAATTTAATTTAATTATATTCTATGTTCAATTAATTTTACTCCTTAATGGTTATTATAATTCAAAAGTTTCAAGTTGTTATGGGGTATTTTGGGATATTTAACGATTTTTTTTAGGAATGCTTCATTGATTTTTAAGGGAATTTTCATTCATCAATGTCCACATAACTTATTGTAACATATCATATAAGGGAGATATTTTGTATTGATACTATCCTCATTCATTATTTATTTGGATTATGATTTTTTTTAAATGGATTTTAACAAAACCTTCTTCTTTTCCATTGGTAATCTATAACCTAAAGATATTATTATTGTAAAGACTCGTAAAATTGAAGGGAAATTTTTTTCTTAATTTTCTTTGGAATTTTACAAGAGCGCGGTTTCAGACGGCACCTGATTCCGAGGCCCGGAGTTCCCGGAATCAATTTCCGAAGTTTGGCTCGGGTACGTTTAGTGAACGAACGAGCGAGAATTTCTATCTTTTGATCCGGTGCTCGGAATTGAAATCTGAGGACACCGATGAACTCGCAGCGCTGATATTTACATAAGAATACCTTTTCCGAAGTTGCGTTTTCCTAGGAGGAGTTGTTTAATTTTCTGGATGAAATGAAAAGTAAAATAAAATTGTGATACAATATTATTTTATATCTTTAAAGTGGTTGAAATCTTTTGTTGGAAGTTGGGTGGTTTAACCACCTAAGAGAGGATTAAGGTGAAGAGGGGCCCACACGAGCCCCACCTTTTCAAATCCTCTAAACCCCCCAACTCACAATTAATGATGTGAACTTGAGTTATAACTTATGACATTAATAAGTGAGTTTAATTTGTGTTTTTGAAATTCAAACTCTTGAATTTCAAAGGTTGGTGTTGTGTTAATAAATTAAGGGTGAACTTAATTTATTTTTTGGTTAGTTTCTTTGTTGCTTGAGAGGTTTGGGAGAATCGTTGAGAGACTTGAAGATCTTCTTCGTCTTCGATGAAGAACGTGAAGAACGGTTCTTCTCCGACGAAGAACATCGACCCCACGACCTACAAGACTCGGCGTCCGGAATTCTTCCGTCTTCATCTTCCTCCTCGACAAGGGAGAAGTCGCCGACCGTGGTGATCATCGCCAACGAAAACATACCTCCCTTCTTCTTCTTAGCGACAAGTGAGGAGACGTCATTTCCTCCTCGGACGCACCCCGACGTCCACAGAATCTACGTCCGACGCCGCGACGCCATTCTCCGCGATACCCGACGTGCGACGTCAATTTTCAAGGTAGGGGTTGTTATTATTTGTTTATTTATTTATCTTTGTTCGTGGTTCTAGCATGACTAACGTGAGGATTTTAAATATGTGTTATTGTTTAACGTGAGGGGGCCGGACCGCATGAACACGGCCGAACCCCCTCCTTTGTTCTGGATGATTTATCTTGCGATTGAAACAAGATGGCGTGGTGCCGTCGCACCACGCGGATATTCGCACAATTATATTGGGTGGCGCCGTCGCGCCGCGCCGTGGAAGGATCATCAAGAACGCGACGCCGTCACGCCGCATCGAAGGAAATCAAAGGCGCGGTGGAGGGGTGCGGTGCCGTCGCACCGCGCCGGACGACGAACACCACGGCCGGTTCCAGGCCGCGGCGGGACGAGAAGACCGGCAGTCGGGCCGCCGGCGTCGGAAGCCGGAAAGGGGACCGGCTTGCCGGTCCCATTGGAGAAAAACCGGTCGGCCAGGTGGCCGGCCGGATGGTCAAAGACCGGGGGAATAAATTCCCCCCGGTCAACTCTCTAAACCCCCCCCATTTATGAGGGGGGGCGGTTTCCTTGGGGGGGGGGGGGGGGGCAGGCGCCCCCCCCCCCGGTTCTTTTCAAAGCAGGCCCCCCCACGAGGGGGGGGGGGCGGTTTCCAAAGGCACGGCTAAAAGCCGCGCCACCAATCCGATTAAGCGGGGGCCCTGCCCCCCGCGCGCCGCAACCGTGCGGCGCCAGGCCGCCGCGCCACCAGGTCGCTGCGCCGCCACACCGCCAGGCCGCCGCGCCGCCGGCCGGCCGGGTCGGGTCGACCCGGTTCGGGCCGACCCAGGGGGGGTCGGGCCGGGTCGGCCCGGACCCGGACCCCCCGTTTCGAATCAGTTTCGGTCTTTTGGACATAACTTGAGCCATGGACCTCTGATCGACGAACCGTCAGAGGCATTGAGATCCTTGGATCGAGACGGTGGATTCGGTATATCGCACTCAAAGTTTCGGAACACTTTTAGTTCGGCCGGGTTGGTTCATTCACGAAACCAACCGGGCCTTCGTAGCGGAAACGCTCATATCTTGAGCTACGGACGTCCGATTGACGTGCTGTCAGCTTTGTTGTGTTCCTCTTAGTGAGACAGATCTTTTGGCATCTTCCGCCCGAGGTTTGGATGCAGGTGGAGTACGGTTGGGTTGGTTTTGCCTTAAAAACCAACCGGGCCCCGGAGACGAAAATGCCAATAACTCTCAGACCGGGCGTCCGATCGACGCGCCGTCTGTTGCGTTGAGTTCCTGTTGACGATACGGAACTTTTGGATACATCAGCTCTGGAATTTGTGACAGTTGATGTATCAGCCTCTCAGCTCGTGGAGCGGACCCTCCGAACGAGCATGCTGTGTGCGGGAACCCTAGTGCTGGCTGCGACTGTGACTGCTACTACTACTGCTACTACTGCTACTGTGACTGCGACGACGACAGAACAGAGATCCTGTGTGGATTCGATGACGATGACTATAGCACTCAGCGATCCTACGTGGATCAGTGCTACAGGTCCTGTGTCGGCCTGATCCTGTGTGGGTCCGATCCTATGTGGGTCTTTGCGCTCAGTGGTCCTGTGTGAACCAGCGCCTACAGGTCCTACGTGGGCCCGATCCTGTGTGGGTCTTTTGCTGGGGTTAGATACCTATAGAACTTTCGTGGGTCCGACGACTTAGATGGATCAGAGATCATCTTTATCGTCTTTCGAAGAAGTATACCTGTGTGAGCTGAATCTTGTTGCTTTCCTGTGTGGATTGTGTTGTGCTATCCTGTGTGGATTACGTTTTTCTTTCCTGTGTGGAATACGTTTACTTTCCTGTGTGGATTTCGTTTTGCTTTCCTGTGTGGAATACGTTTAATTTCCTGTGTGGACTGAGTTGTACTTGGGCTCAGAGGTTGGAGCGTATTTGAAAGTGATAACTTAGGTATATGTATGGTCATATACCTAAGCAGTGTCGGTTGTTACTTCGTGATTGTACCTTTCTTTGTGGTTTATCCTTTGTGGATTTTGAGAGACCTTCAGGGGTCTCGGGGTCCCTACTGAGTAGCTTATACTCACCCCTGCACGGGATTTTCCCGCACTACGTTGTGTTGGTTGCAGACGACGGACAACGTTGATCTTAGCTGAGGCTTGCAGAGCAGGACGGTACCTGGAGGTGGACCACTGGGTGGAACGTGCTCGGAGCGGACGACGGAACCCGTGGAGCAGTGGAGCTATCTGTACCCACCCTTCAGGTGGGATTTCCAGTGGACAGCTCGGTGTAGCGGCTTTTACATTACAGATGTTCTTTTTCCTTTCGAGTTGTACTTTACTTTCAGTTTGGGTTTGTATACTGGACCATTTACTTTTCCGCACTTTCATTTGTACTCTGCTTTTGCTTAGTGTTTACTTTCCGCTTGCTTACATTGTGGTGTTTGTTTACATTACAAAGGCAATGCCTTCCCTTTTTACCGGGATTTACGCCTTGGTGCTAGTCGCCAGCCCCTGGCCTATGGAAGGCGGGCTTGGGGTAGTCACGGCACGGACCCCGAGGGCGGGTCGTGACAATTTTGGAATCCATTTATGTTCCATGGGTTAATCATATTTTCAAGAAATAATTATGGAACTGGTTTATTTTTCATGGGTTATTCATGTTTCAAAGACATTATTATTGAACTTTTTCTTTTTGGGGGGTTAATAATGTTCGAAATATATTTTTATGAACCCATTTATTTTCCATGGGTTAATCATGTTTCAAATATATTTCTATTAAACCCATTTCTTTTGTATGGATTAATCGTCTTCTAAATTGATTGTTATGGTACCCATTTCTTTTACATGTGTTAAACATGATTCCAAGAGATTTTTATTAAACCCATTCCTTTTCAATGGGTTAATCATCCTATAAATAGATTTTTATAAACCCATTTATTTTCCATGGGTTAATCATATTTCAAAGAGTTTTTTATTGAATCTATTTCGGTTCTATGGGTTAATCATGTCTCGAAGAGATTATTATTGAAACCATTTTTCCCGTGTGTTAATCATGTTCTAAGAATATTATTATGAACCCATATTTTTCCATGTGTTAATCATGTTTCAAATATATTTTTTTAACCCATTTCTTTTCCATGGGTTAATCACATTCTAAAGAAACTATTATGGAACCAATTTATTTTATATATGTTTATAATATTTCAAAGAGATATTAATTGAACCAAATTATTTTCTATGGGTTAATCATGTTTAAAAGTTATTTTTATTAAACCTGTAATGTCCTAGAATTTCTATATAATATTTTTTAAATTATATGGAATTATTTCGAGACCCTAAAATATGACGTCACGAGATTCTGAGACCTGAAGTTCCAGGAATGATACGTCAAAGTTTTGTTAATCTTTAATTAGCATGTGTAAGAAGTTTTCTTAAAAATGTGTAATAAATCATAAACGGGTTCACATATCAAAAATCTGAGGGCACCATTGTATTTATTATGGCCGGTTTACCTAGGTTCGACTTAAGTTTAGTCAGCACAAGCCTCCTATGAGAAAACCCGAAAATGGTGTAACCATAAATAAAATAATTAAATAATGTTATTTTTTTATTCTTTTAAAAAGTCTGAAATCGTGATTTTTCTTTAGACCTACTACAGTCGAAGTGAATCCTTCCTTAAGTTAATCCTAGCTCTATGGATTCAACAGTGGCATCAGATTTGTAATCTGGTCACCGGTTCAACAGTTAGAAAACTCCACCCACGAGATTACTGAATGTTCCTTAAAAAAGTTCAACAAATTATAAACATACTCCCTCGACCAACACGTTTCGAGGTTAGGGTCTACCTAAGGGAAACACATCCCAATGAACTGAATTTCACTCTTAGCTTTTAAATACATGTTACCATTTAGATGTTAGTGATTTTAACAATAAAATAATAGTAATTTAATTATTTTATTTACGGTTATGCCATTTTCGGGTTTTCTCATAGGAGTCCTACGACGACTAAACATAAGTCACACTTAGGGTAAACCCACCATCATGAATGCATGGGTACCCTCATATTTCTATTTTGGGAATCCTTTTAAGAGTTATTCATCCTTTTCAGGAAAACTGCACACATGTGCTAATTAAATCTTAACAAAACTTCGACAGATCATTCTGGGCACTTCAGGCCTTGAAATCATGGGCTGTCAGATTTCAAAATCTCATAATAATTCCTTAAAATTTTAAAAAAATATATAAAGAAATTATAGGACATTACAAAACCAATTTATTTTCTATGTTTTTATAATTTTTCAAAGAGATTTTTATGGAACCTGTTTCTTTTCCAAGGGTTAACATATTTAAAAGAAATTGTTATAGAACCCATTTTCTTTTCCACTGTTTAATTTTGTTATGAAATGGACTATTGGTTTATTTAATTATTTTATGAAATCTTTTATGTGGGTGGATTTTTAATTGTCACTTGGAAATTTTATGGGTGGTTACATGATATACCAATAACAGGCGGTTCTATGATAGACCAAGAATAGGTGGGTCCATGATAGCCCTACAATGCATTAGGTATGGAATTTAGCATAAGGATATTCAATTTTAGGAGTGTCATATATATATTTCAACCATGGGGATTTTCAATTTATAATAATGAAATGTATAATAATTTACCAAGATGCATTTATGTCTTTTCTATGGTTTATATAGATTTATAGTGATTTTAAAGATCAATATTGATATCACACATATTTTGATTAATGATTCTGAGGAATCTTACCTTTTCAATGTTCTAATATTGATGATCCCAATATTGATGGGTATGAGTTCTTTTATAAATCACTCATGAAATTTTATTATTTCATCATACACTTATTCTCTCTTATGCTCATTGATGATATTCATTTGTTAATTTTTACATTCTCTCATATTGAGAATTTCAGCTTACCATTCTTATGATTTATTTTAATATAGTTTTAAATAATTATGTTTAATTATTTAATTATATAAATGTTTTCACAATAAATTTTTGATGGCCTATTTTGAAATAAGAAAACATGGGTTAAATATGAGAAATGTTCTTTTGAAGACTTGAGGATTTTTACTGAAGAGTTTTTCTGAGGCTTTTGTCGGGGCACGTAAATGGGGTCGGGTGCGCAAACCCCCATCTGATGACACCTTGGGCACAGAAACAGGGCCAGAGTGGCCAGACGCAGAGGGCAGCAGTTTGGTCGTGGAAGGGAAAGTTGGCGCAAAAACCCATGTTTGACGTCACCTTGGGCGTGGAAATGGGGCTGGAGCGACCGATCATGGAGGGCGGCGGTTTGGGCACATAAGGGGAGGCCGGCGTGCAACTGATTGCTCACTGGAACCCCTCTGGTTCAGGCCTTCTGAATCTTGTGTGTGCCTGCCTCTCGAGCCCTAGAATTTCTTATTTTGCATCCTGAATTCATTCGGAGATATTTTACCCACTTGATGTGGCCCTTCTCTAGATTTGGATGTCAACAAATTCCCCCCTCAGAATCATAGCAGAAAGGAAACTCGAAGGTCCAATTCTTAGGATCCATTTAAAAATAAGAATTTTATCCTCAGTGGTGCAAAAAAACATGATTTTCACACATAAGAGTGTTTCATAGGATAGAAATATGTGTTCGTGCCTTAAAAATAGGCCAAGGGCCCCCATTGGCCCTACTTTGACTTTTTCCACATGACAAGTTATCTTTCTCTCGTGCGCAAAAAACATATTGTTCCATGCGTAAGATTCTGCGATTGACTCCAGGGTTTGGGTGCCATCTGGAATTTTTCTGTGAACGTAGACCATCTTTCACGTCACCGCTTTTGCATGCCGAATCATACTTCTTTCTCGCCATTTCCACTTTTATGTGCCAATTCTTCCATCTTTCGCACAAACCTATAAAGAGTTCCAAAATGGATCCTCATCAGTCTGACACCGAGATGGAAGTTTCCAATGTATCATGGAGAACCCAAATGATTGTGAAACCTCAGATTCATCACTTGGGGAGGGTTGTGTCTGACAACAAAATGATTTTCAGCATGCTCACGTAGACTCAAAAGGAAAAAGTCCTGAGCAGTAGCCTACCGCTATGAAATTTCGGTCTTCTGGAAGAGGTGTTGATTCTACGATTCGAGACGAACACACCGCAGTCATGGGTGATGTTCGAGGACCATATTCCACATTTCCACATTACCTACAATGGACACTCCTCTAGGGAAACACATAACACAGCCATCTAATTCCTTAATCCGAATACCAGGACAATTTCAGGATGCGATTCAGTTCCGGATAAATCCCCCGTTATTTATGAAAGTACTTTTAGAACCATCATTACTGACGAGACGATGGGCTGGCAAGAGTGGGATTTCTAATCCGAAGGAATCTTTACCAATGAATGGGCATGGGTGTACTGGGTACTCCAGACATCCGAGGTATTCGGGATGGAGTTGAGGGCCATTGGGATTTTCGAGGTCATTTGGTCATATCAATTCCATTTTTACCGATAGTAGGACTTAGTAGCAGAGCTGTTCAGTCGCTAGTCGTATGATACCAAAAGATTTTACCTCCACCATTTGGAGGTGGGAATCAGTATGTGGGATTTCAATTATATCAGGGTTGTCCCCTTGGAGGGGTATTAGGACGATCAGTTCCTCCAAACAGAGAATGTCTGGGGGGATAGGACCCACACCCCAATCATGTCATGGGACCTACTGGAGCTGGATATAGAGGAACTCAGAATAAAATATATCCTAAAGGGCATACCCTATTCAGGGTGGTTTAGTCTTTTCCGGACCTTAGACATGGTTGTGGTGTTTCTAGGATAAGGAAATCCATGTCTGAATACATCTCATAGGGGAAGGGCAGGATCATATTAGAAGATTTTAGAGACAGGAGAATATCGATCATGGGGAAATTGCATCAATGAAGGTCGAGACCCGAATGTGTGTAATGTTGGGTTCCTCGCAGCATTATTGAGTGGAATGTTGTTACTTATGAGGGACACGAGGATGGGATCCCACCCGGGGATGCTAGTGATGCCCGAGATTATGGTGGAAACAAATAAAGTTAACATAGGGGTACCAGTGTTGTATAGGCTATACAGTATCCCAGGGCACATTTTGAGGGGAAGTACACCCAAGAGGATATGTGGGCCATTCTAGATCCTTTGCGGTTGGATCGCAGCCCACTGTGGTGGGTATGACTTCCCGAACACCATCCCCCCTTGTAACGGTATGCAACCATCCCTCTTGAACATCACTAGGATCCTCCCATTGACACTCAGGGATGACGAAGTCAAGCTCATGATTGGCAGCCACACATACATCAACTCCCACCCATTCTGAACCCCATTTTCCCAAATGGTCGACGATGGGTGGGTTCCACTGGAGCAGAGGGAGTACCTACAGAGCATCTATGTCGGTGTGATGGTGGCCTAAATTGATGGAAAAATCTTCTGCGGACCCTATTTACCAACTAGATTTTCTAGGTAGTTCGGGTGCATACAATGTATTCCCAAGAAAGTATATACAGAGTTATGGGAAGAGTGCCATCTCTGCATTCTTTTCCAGAAGTGGCTTATGTTCATGACAGTAGGCTTGGGTAAAATCATTACTCTTCCCCCAACTGACGTCAGTGCCAGACTATCGAGAGAGTATACATTACATTGGAAAAGAACGTACTCTAAGGCGATTCTTTGGAAATGCATTTGACAAATCAAGGCAACTAGTGAAGAACCTAAAGAGCTGGGAGGTAGGCGAGGGGTCACGGGGGAAGTGAGGAAAATAATGGGTTAGGGGGCTAGCACGACGTAGGTCGGTACCTCATCGGTAGGGGAATCACAGACCGAAAATGTACCTCTACCCTCTGGGTAAGGGTGGTCTCGTGCATGGCCTCGGGGTCCAACTAGGGTCTTATTAGGAAAGAAACTCAGGTACCTCCTGACGTCGTCCGCCGATGCTATATTTCCTTCTCTATTGTATTCTTGGAGAACATAAAGATATTCTATGTCTGTCAAAGAGTTGTGGCGGAGGTTGATGCATACTGGGCTTGATCTACCAGACATATAACACATCCATTAACTCGATAAAGTAAAAAAATTTCACCGGCATGCATACCTGACAGCCAAGGACATGTACTCATGCCAGCAGGGGCAATATAAAGAACCGAATCTCTCAGTGAAAGTAATGCTTGGCCTGGGGAAGGACCTAGAGACGCTGCCATCTGAGGATGAATGTGTAGAGGGGGAAGAAGAAGAAGAAGAGGAAAATAAGAAGAACAACGACTAGAAGAAGAGGACCAAGTCGAGGGTCTTAGTGGAGAGGGGCCTTCAGAATCTCCCACTCACCAGCAGAATTCTCGGGAGAGTGGAGAAATTGTTGGCTCTGATGTAGAACTAATAGGACAGCTTGAGGTATGGTTTAAACCTTATACCAGCCTTCATCTTTTCTTATTCTCTATCTGTCAACAAAACCCTATCCTACTCAAGAACATGTGGGAGAGGGTCCCTAGGAAGCATCTCCTATTGGGGGCATGGTTACGCATATGGAGAATGGGGAGAAACCTCAGGATCCATCCCTCAAGACCTGGCGTAATGGGGCACCAATTTCATCTGGACTAGGTGATGATGAGATGGAAGGATAGTCCCCTGCCATCCCAATTTTCCAAGAGGATCCGACACCGGTAATCAAGGTGACAAGCGTTGCAGGCTCTCCCTTGGCGGGGGCCCCCACCATGACACATGTGTTGGACACCACTGCACTTGGATTCAGTAAGTCCTTTCTCATTAGTTTTCCCTCCTTGTTGGAGAATTTATCTAATCATGATACTGATTCCTGATGAAGTGATCTCAAGGTTGAAGGCATGATGAACCATCTTATCCGAGACCACTACAGGAGTGAGATGGGAAGAAACTGCATTGGCCTTCGCAGAAGCATCCATTCCAGACAACCCCAACCCGGTACTCGGTGAGCCGAAAATCACAATGAGGGGAGTTAATGCTGCTAGGTTGGAATTATTGCCCGATGAGAGAGAAGTTGCTAATGAGGTGGAGGTTCCCGACAAAGACCCTGTTGATAAACTCCTTGCTGCTTTCCCCGACTATCAACCTGTGGATCCTGAGGAGATAGATGATTCCAATTCAGAGGCGGCCAATGAGAGCCACATGACCCGGCGAAAAGAGTGGAAGTGTATCATGCGCTTTCTCAGTAAGTCTTATATGTAATGGAATAAATGGATAGTATCTCTCCATACCCAGGTGCGATTTCTCTATGCTGAAGGGGTGGATGTTCTACACGTTCATTCGACAGTCTGCGACTACATTGCTAAGAAGCTACGTGAGAGCAGACAACAATCCGACGTTTCCTGTTGTTAGGAAGAGTCTGGGAGTACCAAAGTGTTCATATAGGTAGAACAAGAAATTGAACACCTCGAAGAACAGATGAAAGAGAATGAGGAATTAATTGAAATCTTCTCCGAGCTTGGGGAGCAATTGAAGGCCCCGTTGGAGGATGCCCAATAGCAGCTATTGGAAGCGGGTGACTAAATGACTACACCTCATACTGGACAGGTGAAATCATAGGCTAGGGACAATGAACTGCACCCTGCGGGCATGGATGAAGAGAAGTTTCTCAGGGGACGGGAGGCAATCCTAGAGGCCACAAGACAAAAGGTAGCTTCTCTAGAGCAATCTATCCAAGATACATATCCTTAAGGGCCTTATTTTGGAAAAACTTATAAACGCACTTCTCTTTACAACCTCTTGTTCTGAACTGCATGTATGGTTATATTTGTTTACTTATTCGTTTGGTTTAATATCTTCCAACCACAATCTTGAAATAAATAGAACTCCATTATTAATCTCACATGGGTCGTACCCGATGTGAGAAACAAGGATTGTTCACACTACTATTTCGCATGAATGTAAGAGTTCCAACCATGGTTTGGGCACCTGAGGTTCGAAAAACCAATCTGGATTCATCGAAATGGAAGACAAATACCTAACTAGAGAATGAGGCTCTCAGAACAGTCAAATTATTGTCTTCATAATGTGCTCTTGTGCACGAATGAGGTAACGCCAAGGGCACTGGAATAAATCTAAATAGGGTGGTGGAGGCTGTGAGTCACAATACCCAGGATTCAGAACACTATAGTGATGGAATGACAATTAAGAATGACTATTGACAATATTAGAAACACAGTATATTTATTATGTTAGCCTGAAATGGGGATAGCCAATGAGGGCTGACGGCTGACCATGTTTGAAACACTGGGCCTGACTTGAAATGTCATACATTAGTTTGTAGGAATGTTATCCTAGGATAGTAGGCGAGCCATGGGTCATCCATCCATACTATTAGGGGGTTTTTCTAGATGTGAAAAAGGATGAGGATTTGAATAAAGGGTGCATAATGTGTAGAGATTGGAGTGATGGGTTGTTCGACTGGAGTCCAACACTCTTGAAATTATGCCACTGTGGAGGAAACGCATTAGGTGGGGATATCCGTATAATGAGGGATCAAACATACTTCTAAACAGGACCTCTCTGATGAGGAAACTATTTCCTCCCAACATTATCACGGGGCATCCTGACCTTGTTCAGTGTTACGCTGCTATTTCATTGTTCCCCAAAAGAGCTCAAGTCAAGGGACCGAAAAAAGTGGGGGGAATGTGAATTATGATTCCTAGGACTAGACCCTGAGATAGGATGGATGGGCGTTCCTACGTATACCATGGGGATGGGAATCAAGACACACGTAGTTCTCGGGGCACAATGTGGATAGAGAACCACAGTGGTAGGGGGAATCATCTCTGGAGAGGAAACTAATGCATCCCATGATTAAAATAGGGCATCCCGAACTTGTTTAGGGTAAAATCACAATTTAGTGTCCTGGGTTGAGGACCTATGGACTCATGTAGTTTAACATCATATTATGGGACTTGGAGTGGATGGGAAGATCCCATGAATGGAGTATATGGTGTCGTAGCTATAAGCCCGATGTGAATGAGGACTTGATCTAGATCAAACCACGTATCCCCGGAGGAAACTCTTTAGGTCTGGGGACCATAAGTGAAAATTAGGCTAGGCCCAAAGCAATGTGGTTAGGCATTCCTACATACCCCATGAGGATAGTAATCAATACATACGTAGTTATGAGAGATCATTTTAACGTCATGTTGGATGGGGGAAGATACACATGACATGGTTGTGCCAGTGCATGTCCTAATAGAACTAGTAATCCCACTTGAGTCGTGCTCGATGTGGGAAACAAGAAGTTGTGATGGGAATTTACTAGCATAGGGAGGCACAAGTTATGGATGATGGGAAACTAGGTGAATGGTGTCCCACTGATGTTGACTCACCTATATAGTGAACCTAGATGTGTAGTTGAGTGAATCCATGTATGTTGGAATTCCACATGAACATAAGGATGTGGAAATATGTGAATCATGATGCTTGTGATCTGAACCATAATGATGGTGTCATGATGGTAGGGAATAACTATTAACTATGTTTAAAAAATATTATCCATATCGTGTTATCCTGAAATGGGAAAGACAAATGAGGGTCGACTATTGACCATGTTTGAAACATAGTAACTATCGCAAATATCATCTGAGATCATTGGGGACGTTAGCCTAAGGCGGTAGGTAAGCCAGTGTGGCATAAGACTAGGCCACACAGGGGGTCCCATAAGACATGGAAGAGGATGAGGATCCAAATGATGGGATCACAAATCATGGACATGGAACGACGGGAATGTCCCTGTGAAAGTTCCATACTTTGATCTCTTTGTCAAAATTCATCGGGATAATACTATATGACATATCAGATAGAGGGAGTCAAGTCTCTTCCCAAGTAAAAGGGTCTCGGGGTTGCACATTTACAAATTATGTTCCTAGGGTGTACCATTAAATGGGATTGACTAAACGGACTGTGTGTAGGGAAGTTAAATAGCCAAACATGATGCTCAGTTCCCAAAGGGAAATATTAGTTTCGGGTCATAAAACTCGGACCATGTTGTGATAAGATATAGGAATCACATGGTAAGGCTATTGAAAAACCAAATGTGAATGATAACCTAAGAGGTACTCATCACACCACATGTTCCCAAATGAGTTTAGGCTAGGGGGACGAGAAAGAAAGGACTGGATTTGTAGATTCCTGGGGCTGGGCCCGGAGACAAAAACCGTCTGGGCGTTCCTACCTATCCGATGATGATGGGAATCAATGCATACATAGTTCTGGAAGATATCATACAGTTTAAAATCATAATAAAAGGAAGTGGAGTGGTCATAGTTTATGGTCATAGATCTCAGACCGTGGATTGTAGGAAATGAGAGAAACATAGTTATGTAATTACATGACTCGACGAGAATGAGGACCCGGTCTGGATCACCGTGTGCTTCTTGGGGAAGGTTTCAGGTCGAGGTACTAAAAACTAAATTTCAGTGGAGGTCGAGACAAGGAGCATAGACGTTCCTACATTCCCAATGAGGTTGGAGATCATGCTGCACATAGTTCTGAGAGGATGGCATGGTAAGATAGTGATGTTGGGGATAATAAGGTTTTGCGAATCTGGCTGCTGCACCAAAAGAAGCGGTATTTGATATATCATGTTTGTCCTTTAGGATGAATGGTTTATTTGTGAAGCGATGGACCTAGTATGTAAGGTCCAGGTTTCGCCACCGAAATCAATCCATATGTAGGTGTTGAAAAATGGTATGGTGTGTAACCGATACCAAACATGATGTCCCCTCGGGTGAGGACATCACAATGTAGTGTCGTTTTTCATCATGTGACCAGGACGATATTGTCACAGTTTAGGATCATGTGATAGGACCACCCATGAATTTTTGATGTCATGTAGGATAGATTCAATAGTTTAAAGTCATGCAAGACTGAGCATCATATTTTAAATTCATATGGATCAAACGTATTCAGGAGAGATGAGGTTCTAGAGGGGATGCACACAACGTGATAAAACATACCCCATGTGAATTAGGTCAAGGTCCACACCATATCGTGCACAACTCCGAGGAGGAAACCTCATGACAAGGGGCTGGGAAAGGATAGAGGAAAAGTGGCAAGAGTAACTATCTCCCAATTATGATGGACCTGAAGATGAGAGTCTGGGTGTTCCTATATATCCCATGGGAATGGGAATCAAGTTGTACATAGTTCTAAAAAATTCTTAGTTTATGGCCTTAGAGCTCGGACCCTAGAAGACGAAAATACATCCAAGTAATTTCAAACCTTAACCTGATCCCTAATACCATAGGAGTCAAACTCAGTGTGGGACACAAGGGAGGAAGGTTTTTTTTGCAATAAATGGAACACATGCCAAAGGCAAATCAGTGTGGAGCCCCAAATTATGCCTTTACCGTGAATTTTGTCTTCTTAACGTGAAAATGTACACTGAGGGATAGTTTCAGGAGAATCGAAATTCGTTTTGGAAATGATGGGGTGGAAAATAATGTGAATCATGTAACCAACATTCAATGCTTAAAGGGGTTGTCATGACTATGGAGGATAACTATTGACCTTGTTTGAAACATAGCATCCATATCGTGTGGCCTAATATGGGAACAATAGATTAGTGTCGATTTCTTACCAAATTCGCAACACGGGACTTGTATCAATTTTTAGTATGAAACCCTCGAGGATGTTGTCCTGTAACGGTAAGAGAGACCTTAGGCCTAGAATCCATGCCATTTGGGGGTCCCTTAATGTGTGAAAGATTATGGAAGCCCAAATGAAGGGGAACATGAAGCCTAAAAAATGGTTGAAAGAAAGTCCATATAAAATCCAACACTCCAACTGCTGAACTAGAATACTCTTGGGAACATTGGTGAGTCAATGAAGAGGTTCAAGGGGCTCAACTTGAGAGTAGTCGATTTGAGGGGATGATTATATAACAAGGGGATAGAGAACTCTCAAGAGAAATAAGCACTTGGCGTGGTTGTTACAAACCCGACTCGAATGAGGACACAATTCCATACCATATTCCCCTCTCCTTGGTAAAGTGCAGAACAAGGGGCCAAGGTGAAAGCGATATATCTAAGCGATGGGGCTAGGCCAACGGACAAAATGTTTGGGTGTTCTTATGTATCCCATGGGGATGTAAATCAAGCCACACATAGTTCTAGAAGAGGGTAAGGTGCAATTTACCATCATGTAGTAAGGACGCAAATGGTTATGATACCCCAAATACGGGAGGTGTATTAAACGATGATTAAACCAACATAAATGAGGACATAATCCCATACCACACCATAAAATTCTATGTGAAGACTTGGGCCGAGGGCCTAAAAAGGCCAAGGGGTCAGAGGCTGGGCCTCAGATAGAAAGTCTCAACCAGTTTGTAGTTTAACGTCTTGTAGTGAGGACGAAGGTAGGGTAGGGTATCTCGTCCATATATGTCTACGCTATAGCCAGAAACCCGTCCTGAATGAGAAAATAATCCTGCACCACAACGTACAACCCTAAGTGAAAACCTGGGCCAGTGGCCCGAAAAGGTCGAGGGGCCAGAGGCTGGGCCTTGGACAGAACCTACTGGCCAGTTTGTAGTTTAACAGCTTGCAGTGAGGATGAAGGTGATCATATTTTAGGGTCATAGGGCTCTGACCCTATATTCCTAGTTTAATTTCTTATGCATGGTAAATAGATGGTTAATCATCGTGCTTATAGAAGACCACAAATCGGCAATGATGATACAGAACAACTGTTTACCGGGTTCGCAACACAGTATCCACCCTTGTGTGAACAGAATTTGAAGAAATCAATTGAGAATTGACTATTGACGATATTCAAAACATGGTACTAGTAGCAATTTGTTGTTTGAAACCCTCGAGAATGTTGGCCCATAATGGTAGGAGAGCCCTCAGGCCGAGCATCCATACCAGTCGGTGGACCTTTTGGATGTAGAGGGTGACGGAAACCCAAATGATGGGTCATGCCAACCAAGTCAGGGCTTGTGCTCGTAGAACGGTCGATAAAATAATTAAGGAATATTTAAAGTGGATATGTGTGGAATGGAGAAATATCCCAACTTGAATGAGGACATAATCTTTACCACACCACATGTCTTGACATTAGGGAGATTCTGGGGTTTGGGGTTGGGCCAATGGGCGAGATGTACAGGCGTTACTATGTATCCCACGCGGATGGGAATCAAGCCACACACAGTTCTTAAAGGCCATGCAGTTTAACATCTTGTAGTGAGGATGTGGGAGGATAGAAGAATTGGGAGGGGGCACATGGTGTGACCATCGTAATCCGGACATGGGCGGGGTCTAAAGAACCCTTCACTATGCCGTGTAAGGATCCTCCAAGAGATCTAACCCAAGGTGAGGATAGTCAAAGGAGAATTTTTGGGGGTAGGGCTCAAGACAAATTGTTTGGTCATTCCTACATATCCCATACAGATGGGAATCAAGAAACAAGTGTTAATAAGGGTGAAGTTTAACATCTTGCAGGACACCTTACAGTTTAACGTCATGTGGGGCATTTTACAGTTTAAAGAATATAGGACCAGGTATTTTAGGGTCATACCGGACCTGATAGTTTAGGGTCATGCAGGACCAGTTAAATTAAGAAAAGTATTGCTTGAGAAACTAGGCATTGGTTGGAGGAGTTATACGCTCACCATCCATGGTCACCAATGAGAACACACCATTAGGGTAAACCATGTGAACAACGAAAGGTCTTTCTCTTTTGGGCTCCAACTAGGGTAGTTTCTTGCCAGGTATCATTGGAGTCCTAAGGGAGAATACCAGATCACCTAGTAGGAAAGAGTGGAGGAGGAAATTCTTGTTGATGGCTTTGTCCATCTTTTTCTTGATTCTTTCCAGGTTGTGCAGGGGACAAAGCCTATTCTCATCAAGTGCATCCAATTCAGCCAGAAAAATTTTAGCTACCTAATCTAGTGTCATCTAGTCATGGACCACTATGTATAATGAAGGCAAATGAATCTCTATAGGAAAGAAAGATTATGTTAGATATAATAGGGAATATGGGGTCACCTGTGTGGAATTACGATTCATCGTTCGGCGGGCCTAGAGGGCATTAGGGAGCTTGTCCGGCCAACACATCTTGTTATGGCCAACAATTTTCCGCAAAATTTTATAGAGGGTCTTGTTGAACGCCTTGACCTTCTCATTTTCTTGCGCAAGATAGTGGAAAGTATGATTAGAGAGGATACTGTGCTTGGCGTACAACTTCTTCAACTCATCTACCCAGAAGATGGTGTCGTTATCGGTGAGGACATATTGAGGGAAGCCAAATTGGTAGATGATATTAGATCTCATGAAGTGAATGATATAATAGTCCTAGATCTCATTGAGTGGAACTACCTCTGACCACTTTGAAAGAAATCCGTAGCGGTTAGGATGAACCGACATTGGCGAGTTGTGGCCTATGGATATGGTCCCACAACGTCCATTCCCCAGACTGTGAAGGGCCATGATTACTTGGTAGTTTGGAGAGGCTCTGGTGTGCGATGCACGAAGTTGGCATCGACATGGAAAGAATGAAATCTCTTGGGGAACATGATCCAATCATAGATCAGGGAGGGCCAAAAGTACCCCAGTCTTTAAATCGGGTGAGATAGCTTCGGCCCGGTCTGATTATCCCCGTAGGAATTGGTGTGAACCTCTTGCATGACTTAAGAAAATTCAACTCCTGGGATACAACAGATGAGAAATCCATAGAACCCACACTTGTATAGGATCCACTTAATAATGGGACTACTCTGGAGGGTAATATGCAGCGCGCGATGTCGGATTCTCTCAAGCTCGGCCCGATCAGCCGAGAGGTAACCATTTTGGTGATACTCGACAAAGGGTGATCTCCAGTTGGGAGTCACATCAAGCAATGCATCTGAGGGACCTAGGGGTCCTGATGTGGAGGCATCGGCGGTATGATGGCTCACCTGCAAGTTTTCGTCGTCATCTTGGTTGACGAGAGAAATGACTTTCCTATGTGCCACATGGATAATCAGATCATCCTACTTGGGTTCTGCAAGTCATCCAGCCAGGCTAGCTTGGGCGTCAGCTCAACTATTCTGAGATCGAGGGACATGAGTATCTTCCGGCCGAGATGGGAATTGGTCCATTAGCTGGAGAGTGTGCTCCAACAACGGTACGAGCTATGGATTTCTGATGACATAGTCAACGTTGATTTTCATGATGACTAGTTCAGGATCCCCTTCCACATGAAAATGGGGCACATCAATCTCGGGGGCCATCTCAAAGCCAGTGATAAGATCTTGATACTCTACCTCAATATTGGCACAGCCTTCTGACAGTAAAAATGAGTACAATAGAATGTCTTGGTCTGGGGTAATAAAGACGATACCCAAGCCTACCCGGTTGAGCCTGGGTCATTGAGAAAGGAAAAGGGCTTACCTTGCCGACCAGATTTGCAATGAATCAGCGTTTTTAGGCTAAGTGTCCTTGGAAACCTCGAAGCTCCTGAATGTTTCCCGGGGGATACATCTGGCTGATGGCCTTGATATTATTAGGGTCAATCACAATACCTTGGTATCTGACAACAAAGCCGAGGAACATCCAAGATGTGACTCCGAAGATAAATTTCAATGGGTTCATCTTTAGGTGGCAGGAACGTAGGAAGTTGAACACTTTCTCAAGGTCCTTGAGATGGTCCTGGCACTGGTGAGATTTGACCACCCAATCACCCACATAGCTTTCCAACAATGTCCTAAGGAATGGCTTGAATATGTGATGCATGTACCACTAATAGTGTCCACCTGCATTCTTTAAGCTGAAGGGCATGACCTGGTAGAAAAACGTAGCTTGTGGCTCCCTAAAGGCTGTGGAATCCTCATCCTCATAGGAAATTTTAATCGGGTTGTATCTGGAGTACTCATCCATAAAGGAGAGGGCTTGAAATCTAGCTATAGTGTCAATAAGAAACTCCATCACATGAAGGAGAAAATCATTCTCCAGATAGTGACAGTTGAGATCACAGAAGTCAATGTAGACTCTGATCTGTCTATTATTCTTCCTGACTGGCATAATTTTGGTTATACATTTGGGTTATTGGACCTCCTTAAAAAAGTTGGCTTTGACGATCTTATCAACTTCTGCCACCACCATGGCACCGTGAGAAGGGTGCATCGACTTGGGAGGTTGTTTAAACCCGCGATGATTTGCAGGGAGACTGAGGTGGTGGATGACTACATGAGGATCTAGTCCTAGAATCTCATCATAGTCTAGGTGAATACATCACTATGCTGTTTTAGAAAATCTATGTACTGCTGCTACTCCTCGAGGGACATGGAAGAACTGATCAAAAAGGTTCTTGGGTCTACCTCGCTACCGAGGTTCACCTGTACCAGTTCATCGACTGTGGCAAAAACACCCTCTTCAAAGGTAGAGGGACCGTACTCCAAATCCTCTTATTCACTTGTAGAGGAGGGATCCCCTATGGTAGGATCTTTTTTATAGGTTGGAAGACTCTGACGAGGGGATGGTATCAGCCTGATCAGCAGTGGTCACCACATTGGGATATTATGGTACTGCCAAACCATAGCAATGAAGGTTGTCAACCCCGATCTCATTTGGTCTTCGGCCAAAGGGGATACGCTTGATGATATCAAGACTGTATTGGCACATTTCCCTAATCCAGTTCATCCCAACCCAGTGAAATAGTAAAGTATAACGTATCATCATTTCTATGGGATGAACATCTCAATACCTTATGGGAGTAGGGGTCTTAGGGACCACCAAGACATAATTCCTATAAGAATACAAAGTGATCTCCCCACGTTGCATGGACCTAAGAATATTCTTCCCCCTCATGCTAGAGACAACAAAACAATGGCCCATATAGGGGTTCGTGGCCTCCAATCGATAGATTGGGAATACATAGGCATCATCTAGACCTTCCCAGGGGATGGTTGAAACCGCAGTATGCTTGACCTCATTGGTTTGAATCTTCTTTTCATTTCTCTTGTAATTGTTGGCATCCAGGTAGCAGGATTCACAAGAGGAAAAAGGAGACATGTCACCTTGGAGCATGCCCACTCTACCATCAAGGGAATACTTGAGGGATTGGTGATATGATGAGGGTACCACCGTGTGTAGGTGGAGCCATGGTCATCCCATCAATGCATTGTATGTGATGTCTTGGAAGACAAACATATACTCGGCATTGGAAAATAGGACAACGAACTAGGTCTTCAAATGGATCTTTCTGACTGGGGTCTGCTCTATCCTATCGTATCCCTAGATTTTCCAGGTCGTAGAGAGTCAATTCATCTTCGGATAACCCCATCGTCTGTAGTGCCTGTGTCATGATATGGTTAATCCCAGAGCTGGAATCAACAAGATAGTGGTGAACCTCCACACTATTGAATTGGTTGTTGATGTATAGTGGGTGGATGTGTTGTTGTATTGGATAACCTTCATCCTCTTCGGATAATGAGATAATGGCCGGGAATTCAGCATTCTCTATTGCTTCTACATGAAATTCCTCTATAGTTGATACCTTCATCTCAAACTAGATAGAGATTCATAAACCCTCAGTGAGGGCCTCACTCATATCTATCAATAGGTTAAGGGCCTTGAGTATGGAAAGCCTTTCTAGGATGCTGGAATGTTGATTGAGAACATCATACTTTCAGTCCAGGCATGAAATTCTGCTGGCAGGAGGTCACTCTATGACAGGCGGTATGGTGGCCCCTGTAGACTGGGCCGGCAACTGACTGGTGCTAGGCATATCCCACTACCCACTAGTCGAAGACCACAAAGTTTATACCAAATGAGAGTCGGGTGACTAAGACCAGCCTTAAGCATGGTGTGGTTGGTTGAAACATGGTTGATGTGGCTCTACCTGATCTAGTAGCACAAACAGCGGTGGAGGTAGGCCAGATGACACTGAATGAGGAGGCTGCGCATTCTGAGCTCTATGCTGAGTCTATTGTCTGGTCTCAGTGGCGTGCACGACCTAGCTAGAAGTGACAACTGATGTGCCTCGATGACTCATATGTCTATGGATCTACTAACGTTGGCATCAACTGGTGATGTTGGGGAGATCCGCCTAGTGCTCCCTGTCGTCAAGAGTCATGTCGGGGTTTACCAACACTACAATGTTAACCGAAGCATACCTTTGACTGTCAATCAAAGAGTCATCCACTACTGAGAGGATCCTGGGAGGAATCCCCATATCTTGGGGCATGAAGTCACTGAGATTATGAGATGATGATGGCATTGGCGGGGCACGTTGCTTTCCCATGTGCCCCATGTGTTTTATCTTCTAGGAAGAGGCCTACTGAGATGATGATGCATAAGTGGTGGTCGTAGCTTATGAAAAATCTATCCAATTTAGGTGTGCATGGATGATACCATGTGTATAGGTGACTATTTTGTGAGCCATCAAGTTTTCATACTTATGGGACCCGTGGTTAGAAAACTGCTGCCATTTTCCCCCACTATCACTGCTATTGTATGGCCTTACGATGATGTATTCCACTTGTGTTGGGGTCGGGCCCAACCTGACTATGTTGTTATCAACATTCTCTTAATGCCAGCCTTTAAACACATTGCACTGCTTGAGATTGTGCGCCAGGATCTAGTGATAGGGGCAGTAGTTGGGGTGATCAGTGAGGTTCTCCTCTTCTTTCCTTCTACACTCAAGAAAACACACAATCCCCAACTCCAGCGAACTTCTGAAATAATCGGGGACCGGATTCTCATTGAATGGGTAAGTCTAAATTCTTTTGTCCAAAAAGGGGGGCCTCTGAGCCTATCCATGAAGAGGGTCTAGAAGTGCCTATCGAGGAGGTGAGGCCTGATTGTCCTGCGTGGGTGGTGGTTGTGCGTTGCGTGGGGGCACCTGCTGATTCTGAGGTGGACACTGCTGGGGTGGAGGTTCTTCCTGTGGTGGTGGGCCTCTGCAAGGTTGCATAGGTGGCTTTACGGGTAATAATTCCAACTATTTAGGGGCCTCAATTTGGGCCATCGTAGTGGGTATAGCTCTTGAAGCTCTCCTTATGGAAATTACAGGGGCCAACAGACATTCCGGGCTGGCATATTGCAGGGCTTCTTCCAGGCGCTGGGCCTTATTAGAGAATTCTCGAAATCCTCCATGGTAGGTCTGGGTGATCAGAGAGGAAACCAATTCCATGTTAACATTTCCCACACACATTTTCAGTAATTACTCCTGATTCAGTGGAATGTCAATGGAGTATGTAAGCCCTTTCCATAGGGTGATAAATTCTATGGAACACTCATCAGGGCTCTGTTTTCACTTAAAGAGGTCTGTGATGCTAGTTTTCCATGTGGTGGAGCTGAACTGGTAGAGTAATATCCTACAGAGGTCATCCCAGCTGGTCACCGATCCAATGGGGAGATGTCTGTACCATAAAAACACAGGCCCCTCCAATGTGTGCACAAAACATCAGAGCTTGTCAGCCTCCTGCTATGCTAGTGCCCCTAACATGGGCCCGCACCTTGAGGTGAAGTGGGACAGATGCTGTGACGGGTCCCCTGTCCCATTTAAGGGGGGAAAGGTGGGATTCATGAGGCATTGGCATATCATCCACCCATGCTGGATATGGCTTTCGATCAGTTGGGAGTGCAACTAGTCGTGTTTCCAACGCTCAAGGCAGGCAATAAGTTCCTCTATTGGATCATCTAGGAGGGGGTCCCTGTCTTGACGGGGGATCCTAACCACGAGTGCGTTGGAGGGTTATTCAACATTGTAAGGTGGCTCAGTAGCTCATGGAGCATCTAGGGGAGTGACCTGCGGGGTAGCTGGGAGAACCTGAGTTGGGTTCCATGGATTCTCGCGTCATTCCGATGGGTTTGGTGAGACATACCACGCCCTCTTGACGTAACATCTAGCCTCAACCTTGTCTCTAGGGGCAGGCTGGTCAGGGTCACCAGGACGCAGCTCACCAAGGGGAAGTTGTTCCTACCCCTACTGCCTTGTACTAGGATTGTCATAGTCTGGTCGTCACTCTACAGTGAATTCAGCGAGGAGTTCATTGACCAATTTTTTCTGTTCGATATGTTTTTGGCACAACACAGCCATCTCAGGGTCCTCCACCATCTTCTGCACTGAGTCGGATGGGTCGGAGTGTTTACAAGCTCTGAGGTGCTCTTTATCCTTGACATGATTTCAGTTAAGTACCAATGCCTATGTTAGAGCAGGGAGACCTAACATATTTATATTCTAGTTAATAACTTTTCCCAATGAATCCAGTTGTTGTGGCACGCCCTGAGGGGGTATGTCTCCATCAAGAAGCCTCAGATAATTCTTTTCATCCACTATGTTGGCCATGTTGACCATGACCATTCCTGGGGGCATGTCCTCAAAATCATTTAGTGAGTCAAGCTACCATATAATAGGACTGAAGAGGAGGGAAACATATTGTCCCTAGCCATGGATTTGTACGTAGGGGGATGCCTCCTTGATAATATTGCGCTGTACTATGAAACACTGAATGCATTGCTATTGGAGGGCCCTACGGTGGCCTAATGACTCAGGGTGCTGGGCCACAGGGAGTGTAGCTAAATAAACTAGATGACATTACTCTCCAATGTCTTCAAAATGGTCTTGGCTCCTGGGATAAACCACTTTCTAATGATGAAGGCGGAAGTGAGTCACCCAGAGGGTTTAGCCGAAACACTCAACTTCTTATGGGGTGTGGGATTTTGGCATGTAGAAATTCGGCACTACCACGGGCCAGAACATCTTGGAGAAGTGGTCCGCTGTGAGGATATTCCATAAGCTCCTTGGCCCATAATCCGGTTCTGGCCCTTCATTACCCACTCGTCAACCAGAGGCAGATGAGGAACTGGGAGTGGTATTGTGATAGATCACTGGGATGGTAGGCAGACCGGTGGGGAATACAGCGAATGGGCTGACTGGCTGCCAAATCATAGGATGTCCACTGAAAAGTGTAGCGATCTGGCCACTACATCGTGATTAGAGTGGTTGACGACCGCAGTTCCTGGCGCAGGGTATAGGGCTTCTGGAGATAGGCCGCACTGTTTCTCGCCCACCATTGGTCCCCAGAACAGCTCTCTGTGATCTCTAGTCGAGGTAGAGAGTGCTTCTGTTGACGATGGTGTTCATTTCACGACCATAACTTGCGGGGTTTCCTTATTTCATCTTCCTGGATATACTTCCGGAGGGAGGTGGGAATTTCATGGACCTCAAAATTCGGGAGTACTAGGCTGATGCGCCTCTTTCCTACCCCAGCCCTTGACTCAGATGAGTGAGGTGAGGGTTCCACCGCTGAGTCACATTCCGTTTCAGAGTTTGAGAAGTGGACTGGTTTGATCGCTATCCAGACCCTCCTTGAATCCTTCTTATGGTGGCGACGACCCTCCTTCCTTCCCTTGGATGGCTATTCTGGATAGGGCAGATTTCGGACACGGGGAAATCCTTCAGCCATACTCATGCTGGGGCGAGGAGGTGTTCTACCCAAAAAAAGATGGGATGTGAGGAGCACCGAGGCCAATATCAAAAGGGATATGGGGAGAACCTTTGTGTGAAGTGCTATAGTGGGTAGGACCTCCACTCGAGCTCTTGAGAGCACGGTTGGGAACCTCATGCATGTTCCCTCTGTTGAAATCAGTATGAGGAGGGTCCTTGTACTGGTCAATCTGGACATGGGTAGGGCCTCAATGTTGGGTAATGGTAAGGTGAAGTTGGCCTTCACTCCACTAATTTATGAGGAGAAGAAGACCTTCTCCCACTGCAATGAAGACACGTGGAGGGTCCCCATATTGAAGAGTGACCGGATGGGCAACGTCCCCATACCAACGATCTGTGGTGGGCGGAATGACGCTATATCTAGTACAGTGGTCACAAGAGAGACTTCTATGTTGATCATCACTATCACGGGGAGGACCCTCATTTGGAATGAAGGTGGCACGGGGCAGAACTCCATGCCGAGAATGGAAGTGGGGAAGACCCATTATCTCCATGGTAGTGGTATGGGGAGGACCTCTGCACTGGGTGTCATTTCCACGAGATTGACCGCAGCGGCCACTGCCCGTGCCAGAGACCAAGAGAGTCGACCAACCTGCCCATGGGGTGGTTTGGGCATCGATCCTGGTCGTGCGTATGAATGAACATGTTCATCTTACACAAGGAGTGCATGGTATGCGTCAGTGGTGGGTCGTGCCACAGTAGCCATTGACATTGATGCCCCTTGGCAGGCATCCTCTTCGTTTGGTAACCAATGCTTGCATCGGGTTAGATGGACTAGAGGTGGTGGTGTATGTGCATGGCTTATCTTCTACCCATCCAGTAAGACCAAGAGTCAAGGATGGCGTGGCAGGGTGGGAACCCTCGCTGGGAGCCCCTGAAATGGGACTCTAACCAGGCTGGCTCGAATATCCTCTACCTCATCAGCGTAGGGAATGGAGTTGTCAAAGCTTTCCTGGGATAGGCTCCCAAAATATTTATATGTTGGGGTGGGGAGAAGAGGCTCCTTGTGCGTTCCTCAGGGGCGGTGTTGACACCGAGGCATAGACGCCTCTAAATCCAGGTGGGCCATATCCCGAGTAGGGATAATTTCCTCCTCGTACCGGCATACGAGGTCATTGATCACACTTCGTTCGATGAATGTAGACATGGATATGGGGCATGGGCGCCTCAAGGTCGTGGGTGTAGAGGTTGTTGCAGAAGTGTCAAAGAGGTGCGGGGTCGTCGCGTTGTCACTTCAGCTGCCCCTGTGTCGGTTGGCAGGCGGTGACCGAGTTCCTGGTGTAGCAGCTATGTTTCTGAAAGTTGGGAGATTAACTCATTTCTGCTGAAATAAAAAAGGAAATTGATGACCAATTTCCTAGTGTCATCCAATATTCCATGCATGGTATGATGGATCCACGTTGACAACATCGTAGACAGAGACGTCCAACTTTCTACTGCCCCAACATTTTGGGAGTTTCATGCCATGCCCACTATTTTCTTGGTGGGACCCAGCGCCAGATATCTAGATCTGGTGAGACGTTAATTAAAAGTGATGAATAAGAGACAGAGGTCTCTAGAGAATATAAATATATAATGTCTAAGTCAACTGAAGCTGATCATAATGATAATGACAAGGAGGAAAAAAAAGGAAGAAAACGATAGAAGGGAAAAAATGATATAAATTATGTATGTGATGAAGAAAATGATTTTGACCTCGATGATTAATGTGTCTAAATCAAGAAGAAATATTTTTAAATTACACTATAGTTTAAGGATTCATTTTAGGGGGAACGTTCGCCACAAAAAAAGACTAGTCATGAAGATCCAATTTCAGATCTTGTTAAGGCTAGTTCAGTTTCCACTAGTCATGAAGTTTTATTTTTTTGTGGTTAAGAAGATGATTTTTATAGCTATTGTGGAATATAATTTTTCTGAATAAGAAAATAAGGAGCTTTTAGAAGAAGATTTTGTAAATCAACATCTTTTTTATTTTTGAAAGTCTCATTTTGATGAAAAATTTAAAGGTAAATATATTACTGGTGATTCTCATCTATAAGTTGATATTCAAGATGTAAACACTATTGATAATTAGTATGAATTTGAGCCTACGAGTTTTAGACTCTCAGTGGTTACTTATAGTTCATAAAATTAGAGGAATCTGGGAGTTTCAGTTGTTACATTAAGTATGGGGCTTTCTTCCATGATTTTTTCCTGATATTTGGGTTGACCTAATAGAAGAGGAGTGGGGAAAGTTATATTCCATTTCAGGGATCCATATAAAGTTTGATAATCCTAATATCAATGTATGAGGTGATCCTAAGGGTCCTTGATAACTGAGGTTGATATTGAAAGACTGTTTGAGAAGTTTATCTCTATGAGATCATCTGTATTTGATCCTGCACAAACTCCTCTAATTATTCCCTTGGATATTTTCAATCAAAATGAATTATATTTTTCAAAGAAATATTGATGACTTAGTTCCACATGTATGTAAGTAATTAATCACCTCTCTTGAAAAGACATAGTGAATAATATTCTTGTTATTTTTCTGGGTTGTTTTTTAATCATATTCAACCAAAGAAGATGCATCACATCTATAAAATCAATCATGAAAATGAAAATATCCTAAGTGAGTTATATCCTCTTAAATCATTGGTTGATAAACTAAAATATCAGTTTAGAAGTTATTTTAATGGTATTCTTAAATTTCATTGAGAAGATTCCTCTGAATCTTCTATTCCTTCTACTCCATCTATAGATGTTGATCAAAGAAGAACCATTGTATGATAAGAAGTTATAGCTGCTAAGAATTTCCTTTCCATTCAATATCTAATAGTTAAATTTAAAATTCATGAAATGTTTGAGTAAGGAACTGATCATGATCATATGATGATCAACAAATATTCCAAGGATATGAATGCTAATAGAGAGAATACTACAAAATCTATAAGGTTCTATCTCTTTAGAATCTTTACCAAACATGTTATATATGCCCATTTTAAATATTTGGTTGAGAATTTTAGATTTCCTCCCAGGACTAAAGACTTCAGAGAACATGTTATGCTACTTGTGGAACTTACTCTGGCTCTTAAATCCTCCATGGAGAACAAGTATGATTTCAAGAAGGCCATGTAAAAGGGAGAATAAATTATTTGGATTTTATCAGTCTTTTGAATCCTTATCTACATGTTTAAACTATAATAGTTGTAGCGCCAAATACCTTTAATATTCCATCATCCACTACTAGACTCACATTTGAACATGTTTACCCTTCACCTCATCCAAAATACAATTCCATCTTTTCACCAATCCTTTCCACCTTTAACTCCTCAAATTCAACCCTTTACCATCACTCCTACTAGGGAAATCGGACACTTGCATGCAGTTTTCAATAGATAGTTAACTTCCTCCCACACATCATCTTCTCTCATGGTATCTATAGCTATTCCTAGGTCTTCAGCCTCTACTCCCACCACTTCTGATAAAGAGAAATAACTGATGGACCCTTATACCAATGTTTAATCTTTGTATTTTGTTTTATTAGACTCTATTGTCTTTGATGGGATATGACTTGTAATAACTTTTTGATCATCCCTATGAATATATTCCGAACCTATTATTATGATTTTTTATACTTTTACATAACATTACATATCTCTTAATGTTATATTATATAGATTTTTTAATCATTAAAGGGGAGACTATTAATTGAATACACAATTTTCTATACTGTTTTACTCAATTTCTCTACTTTTTAGTATCTCTTTGGTACATTCTTATCTCTATCTTTGAGGATATATATTTTACATTTTTCATTGAAATATTTTATTTTATTTTGATTATATTTTCTTATTGTATCTTTAATACCATTTCCACATACAGTTCTTGATAAGTCTTACTTTAAACTTTGAAAATACCTTTTATAAATTTTTTCATTTATAGTATTCTTTCTATTCCATGATTTTTCATCATAAAAAGGGGGATATAGTTGACCTCCTAGTTTTAATGATCCAAAAATCATGTTTTTAATAATTATTATAAATTTCATGTTTACCTATAAGAAATATTTATTCTGAGAACAGGTGAAAAATATGTCCACGTATGAGACACTGTTGATCATGACACACTACTGTTACAAATATTATCTAAGTCTGAGATACTGGTAGGATATCACACTGGAAGACATTCATACTATTGGAATGAATTATTGACTATGTATAATACATAATTGATTTATACAACATCCGAATGTTATACCTCCAGAGCATAATTTTAGCTAAGTATGAGATACTGCCAGATGAAACACCTTCTATGTCACACTGTCAGAATCATATCGCTTACAATGAAAATTTTCTTAAGTCAATGACACCAAAAGACCATAAACCTCTTTTAGAGACAAAGCCAACTTTCTAGAATTTTGGATAAGTCCAAGACACATCCATAAAAACATAACACTAGATAAATGTACCATTATTTTTATACTGCTAGTGTTATATCGGCAGAACATGAGACACTACCAAATCATAAGACACCATCATTGTTTATATTAATTTATTTATTTTTTGAATTATATCATTCTAACAGGTATATTTTTTTTGTTAATACTGTTTATTATTTTATTGTTTGTTCTTTAAATGTCTTACCAAAATTATTTCAAAACTAGAAGTATGAGGAAGCATCACCATATTTTCTTCTTACTGTTATAGGTGATAAAAGTGTAGGACACTCCTTGGTGAAAAGGAGAGACAACACACACAATAGAAAGTAGAGAATCACAAACTACCAAAATATATCGATCTAAACATCTTTAAAATCAAAAATATGACTTTTGAACAACTCTTGAAGGAAAATACAATCATCATCTCATTCATTTAGGTTTTTTCAGTCATAGAACAATCTTTTTTGACACACTATTTTTCTTGAATATTTCAAGAATACCCAACTCAAGCTTCATTACTAAACCAAATCATGATTCAAAATCTACATTGAAATAGACCAAGAATATCTAAACTCTATACTCTTAGATTTATCATTCTTTTTTAAATTTTATCTCATTTGATCAGTTCATGCTATATTATGTTTTACATAAACACGATGTCAATTATGCTAAACTGAATGATACACGGTATATTCTCAAACTTCCATATGATTTTTCCCATAGATAAGAGTTTTAGAGGTCCATGTGTGTCCTATTAATATTTAATCCCATGAATAAATATGGAATAGGTTGTGTGTGACATAGATAGTTCTATGTATTGTAAAACCCTATCCAGGTTGTGGATCATCTATTTATATTTTATAAACTTCTATGTGGTGGGTGATCACTAAGTGGAGAGAAAAATGTCTCTACTTGACACTAAACATCTTGTATTCTTTTTTCCACGGTGTGTTTTTTATATTTAATTAATTTTATTTTCCAAATTGAATCAAAAAAATTATATTTTGTTAGTTTATCTTAATTTGTGTTCATATATTATTTTAATCAACCCAATTTATTTCAAATAATTCGATAATATTGTATATATTATTCATCTGAGACCTAATAAATCTAAAGAGAAGTATTTAGAAACTTTAAGATATATATCATACAACTTATTTTGATAAGTTGTCAAATTTTGAATATTTGGGGTATTTAAAATAATATATTTTTCATAGAAATTTTCTTTCGGTACTCAATTCACCAACCTATTTAGACACTCACTCTGACCGACCTTTATGATTAGATCAAGATATAGTGTATCCTTTTCACAAGGATACTTTTTATATGGATCATGATTATTGACTTATATAACTCTTTTCATTTGTTAAATAGTTATGACATGTTTTATGATTTATGATCCATTATTTTACGGGTACAAATTCTCTTATTTTATGCTCGCGAACATTGATTTACTCATCATACACTTATTCTCATCTTAGTATCCCTGGTGAAATTTAATTTTAAATGATTATGTACATGATGATCATTTAATATTACCCTTATTATGTTTTTATTTCCCCTAATTTATGAATAATGATGTTAAATTAATTGTGTGTAGAAACATTTAATTTGTGAATAATTTTATTAGAGATGTTTAAGAACTATTGTGGAATTGGAAAAGCTGGATATAGTGGAAAAAATACTCATTTTAAGACACTGGTTATTTTATATAGGAGTTTATCCTTAATATTTAAAAATATAAACCTAAATTTTTCCTAGGTATGTAAGTGATCCATATAAAGACCAATAATTTCCATGGAATTTTTTTCTTAAATACATGGGATTTTTATGAGTCAGGAAAACTGAGGACGTGTGATTCTGAGGCTCATTGTGCTCGGAAACAATTTCTGATGTTTTGTTCGGGTACGTTTAGTAAACGTACGGGCGATATTTTTTAACTTTTGAATTGGTGCTCAGAATTGAAATCTGAGGGCACCGTTGAACATGCAGCACCAGTATTCACTAATGGAGACTTTCCCCTTGACGACATTTGGTCGAGAATAAAAGTTAGATTTTGGGTTTTCATGGAAAATAATAAAATAAATTGTGCGTCACTTTATTTTATTTGAGCCTCCAAGTGAGTGTTGGGTGGTCAAATCTTCCACTTGGAAGATTGAGGTGGGCCACCACACCTTAACGTCTCATGAAAGGTTATAGTGGTGGGGCCCACCCGAACTCAACCTCCCATGTGAGGATAAATGAGGTGGGGACCACCTAGGATCCTAACCCCCTTGAAACTCCCCATTAAAGTGGAGAATCTCCCAACTCTCCCTTATTAATGAGGGAGAGCCTCTCCACCTCTCCTTTAATTAAATGTTGCCAACTCCCTTTTTATTAATTGTTCCAACACCCGTGAATAATTTAAGGGGATCTTATCTAATTAATTTAATCCTCCATTTGAATTTTGTGCCAACATCTAAAATATTAGATACTCTATTATTATTCCAGCATGGAATTTATCATTTGGGGGGAGCCTCTGAGAGGAGAGCTTGAGAGAATAAGTGTTCTCCAACGAAGAACCACATCTCCCAACGAAGAATGAAGAACGAAGAACGCCGACCTTCTTCAACTTCTTCATCGATGCTTCAACTGTTTTGGGTGGTCTTCGATGACCGAATTCCGCATCGACGATCTTCATCTTCATCTGCTATATGCAGATCCGTCAATGAACGACGTTCAATAAACAAAAGGTAGGGGTTTATTTCATGTTAATTCTTTCCTTGAATCTTCTTCTTCGATTGGAAATGATTCGTTGTGGGTGAGTTGATGTTTATCTTTCTTATGATCTTGATGAACCACATGATACCACCCTAAACAGAGAGGGTGTGGGCCAAACCAACATGGCCCATCCCCCCTCTGTCATTCTTGTTTTTCATGCCCTTCGATGAGGTGACGGAATGATGACGACGACGATGATAAAGGCCGCACTGCCCGCCCCCTCCATGAATCACGCCACCCCCGAAGCTCACCGGTGCTCCCGGACGAACATCGTCGGCCTGCGCCAGCCTGAGCCGTGCCGAACCCGCATGCCCAGCCACCGGCCCGCCTACCCGCGGCCTACTACGCGCCTTAACCACAGCCTTCTCGCCACCCTGTTGGCCTGTCCGTGCCTCGCACGGCCTGCCCACGGCCTCCTCGCACCCCTAGCACCCTGCCCAGCACCTTACCAGTCTGCCCACCCCACGCGCGGCCTACCCGTGGCCCCCCACGCCCCGCGCGCCCTACCCATCACTCTGACAGCATGCCCACACCCCACGCGCCCTACTTGGTGCCCTCTCGGCCTACTCAAGCCACCACCTGACCTACTCAGGCTGCCTCTCGGCCTGCCCGGCCGCCTGTCGGCCTGCCCGGTACCCTCTCGGCCTACCTTCCATCCAACCCCGCGTCCTACCCGCCCTCCCCCCTAGCCTGCTCGGCTACACCTCTGTTCCTGGCCAAACTGGCCATGCCAGTCCGACCTCCCGAGCCGGCCAGCGGCATCCCACACGGCATCGCTGGCCGAACAAGCCCCAGTCTCCGAGCCGAACCACCCCCATAGTCCGCAGGTCTGGGCCCATAAGACCGGGCTGAACCTAACAGACTGGCCACCCTAATGGGCCATGCCAGACCCAATAAGTATAATCAGGTCAACCCATACCAGGTCGGCTCGGACTGGGATGGGCCACGGCGGTCCGACCGAGTTGGACCGGACCCAGACCCACTACCGACCATTTTCATTCTTTGGCCATATCTTTGGCATCAGATGACTTTTTGACGAACCGTCAGCAGTACTAACTTTCTTGGAGTGTGATGGTCTCTTTGAGTATACCCCACTAGTGTTCGGGGTTTATTTGTGTTACGGTGAGGTTAGATCATACACGAATCCAACTGGGCCCCTAGACCTAAAAAGCTAATAACTCAATGACCGGGCGTCTGATTGACCCCCCGTCTATTGTGTTGAGACCCCTATAATGAGGCGGACCTTTGAGATACATCTAAGTGGGACTTCGTGATAGTTCGAGTATCGAACAGTAGCTTGTGGAGAAGATCTTCCCGAGACGAGCAGACATTTGTGCGAGAACCTAGTAGCTGGCTGAGACTTGACGACTGCTGATCGAGCGACTCAGAGTGAATCATATCACCTAGTGGGGAGCGCCTGGTTGTGGTGGAAGACCCACGACGGAGGAGTGCCTGATTGTGGCGGTAGACCCACGGTACTCGAAAAGAGGAGTACCTCTGCAGGATATGAGGGGGGCGCCTGGTTGTGATGACAGGCCAATAGTAAGGATCACCTCTGTATGACACAGTAGACCCATGGTACTCAACAGGAAAAGTACCTCAGTAGTCAAAGGTTAGTGGGATGCACCTCTATGTGACGAGGAAGGCCCACTGTACTCGATAAAGGAGCATTTATCCAGCATCCAAGGGTTCAGATTGATATTATCCCTAGAATAAAATCTGGGTTGGTCTGAGTCAGTAAATTTTGTGTTTACGTCATGATTGAGATGGATTACTTGGTAACTTAGGTGTATTTATGGGCTGATACCTAAGTTAGGTTATCTATTTATTTCATACTTTGTGGTTTATCCTTGTTTGATTTTGTGATACCTTAAGGGACTCAGGGTCCCTACTGAATATTGTTATACTCACCCCTGCACGGGTTATGCCCACACCTCATTGTGTTAGTTGCAGACAATGGACAACGCTGACCTAGGATCATAGTAGCGGGACTGGACGGTACCCAGAGGTAGACCTTTCGACGAGTCCGTACATGAAGGAGACTGACGGATGTGGAGTGCTGAGGAGGCAATTTTTACCTAC
Organism: Viscum album; assembly: GCA_963277665.1. Taxonomy (NCBI): domain Eukaryota; kingdom Viridiplantae; phylum Streptophyta; class Magnoliopsida; order Santalales; family Viscaceae; genus Viscum; species Viscum album. The sequence goes on from OY728164.1 coordinate 94,705,054, forward strand.
CCTGCATGTAGGAATTCTCATAGAAAGTCCTTGTAGCTGCTTTAATTTTCTTCAATTGTACTTGTTTTTCAGTTGTACTTGTACTTTCTTGTTGGGCTTGTATTTCCGGTCCCGTTTACTTTTCATCACTCCATTGTATATAGTTTTTCTAAGTGTTTCACTTCCATCTCGTACTCTGTTGTGTGTGTTTACTCTTTATAAAGGAAATGCCTTCCCAGATTTTAGGTATTTATGCCTTTGGTGCTAGTCGCCAGCCCCTGGCCTATGGAAGGCGGGCATGGGGTAGTCACGACACGGGCTCCGGGGGATGGGTCGTGACAAATTGGTATCAGAGGAGTCGGTTCTACCGCAGAACATAAAACATTGATCATTATTTTCTTTGAATCAATAGTGTTAATGGTACTGAGTGTGCTTCTTAGTTCAGGGAGTCCAGTGTTGGTGCGGTGGCCTGCGTATCCATACACCGGGATCCTAACTACTCACTTCCGACTCAGTGCACGAAAACACTGATTGCATGTGTTTTTTCAAAAGTGTTTTTAAGTCAGCTCAACCAGGTCATATAACTAGGTTTAATCTTTTGACTGTGACGCATCTATTTCTTTCAGGATGCCTCCCCACAGACGACCAGTTATATCTCCAAGATTCGAACACACAGATAGCCCCCTAAGTGATGAGGCCTCGGTACATGGCCTTTTTCCAGCAGAGGCACTATCGGTACTACTTTCCATTGGTCCACCAATGCCACCTGGCCTAGTAGCAGATGATGCACACCACTTGAGAACGTTTCACGAGTTCCAGTGCAAGAGGAAACCCAGTTTTAGGGGAGAGATGGACCCAAAGGAGGCTGAGAATTGGTTGGGGGTTGTGGTGAGAGTTTTCAGACTGGTAGGGACACCAGCCGACTTCATGGTGATTCTTGCTTCCAACCTTATACAGAAATCAGTAGGAAGATTGTGGAGCCTAATTCTCCAGGTACATGATGAGATGATGATACTCTAGGCTTACTTCAGGAGCCTCTTTTGGGTGGATTTTTTCCCAACAACCCTACGTGCGGTGCGGATAAAGGAGCTACTACATCTACAGTAGGGTAGCATTACGGTGGCATAGTAATCAGTGAGGTTCACCGACCTATCACGGTACTCCAAAGATATGGTATGAGACCCATTCTCCAGGGCCCTATCCTTTGAGAAGAGGATCAGGCGAGAGATCAGAGCTTTAGTGATCTCGATCAGCATCCCAACGCAGGTGGGGGTGTTGGAGGAGGCCCTCTTAGTGGAGAGTTTCTTTGCTGAGCAGTCTCCAGCAGTGAGACCCACCACTAGTTGACATGAAGTGGAGTATTATGTAGATGGTAGTAGACATATGATGTAGAAGTCCAAGAAGACTAGACCTACTGGTGGACGACCGCACGACTAAGAATTGGTTCTGCGGGGCACCCGAAGTGAAGACAGACATGCCAATAGTGGGCAGTGTTACTCATGCGATGGGAATGGTCACATATCTTGTGATTTTCCAACTCGTCGTTCAAATGATCTCCATATAGTTGAGGTATCTCCCAAATAGAGATAGAGATTCGATCGAGGTGGTCCACAGGGAGCAGGCAGAAGTGGTAGAGGAGCTGGTCGTGCAGCTGGTGGTGGATGATGTTTCGAGGTTTACCACCACCGCCACCAGGAGGTCCACCCCGACCATAGGGAGTAGGTGGATAGGGGATAGATCATCTCCAGGTAGTTGAGGCCTATGATCATGACACTCCGGAGATGATTCGAGGTACAATCTGTGTCTACTCCACCATAGTTTTAGTTCTTATTGACACAGGTGCCAGTCACTCTTTCATTCCCACGGCCCTCGTTCGGAGCTCGGTGGTTCTGACAGAGCCGTTGGCTCGATTCATATGGCTAGATAATCCTACAGGAGAAGACTCAATGATCACGCACTGGTGCCGGTAGTGTGAGATTACTTTAGTAGGTGAGAGATTTGGCTGGGATCTTCTAGTAGTGACATCGAGGCCTTATGACGTCATCTTGGCTATGGACTGGTTATCTACAGTCTATGCTCAGATTGACTGTATTAGGTGCAATGTGCAATGTGTCCGCACAGATAGGACCAGGTTTACCTTCACCGGAGTTAAGGGAGCCTTTACAGCACAAGAGGGACATATTCAGAGGATGGTATAGCCGATCACTCATCAGTTGGCTTGCTTTACCCTCAGAGCAGTTGATGTGGAAAGTCTGACTAATCCTATAGTGGTGGATCAGTACGCTGATGTTTTCCCTGATGATGTCCCCGGTCTACCTCTTCACAGATAGGTGGAATTATACATTTACATATACCACGGGACAACACGTATATCTACACCAGCATATTGGATGGCTCCCGCGGAGCTTCGCGAGCTGCGGGTATAGCTAGAGGACTTGCAGGGGAAGGGATTCATCATGCCCAGTGATTCTCCTTTGGCAGCCCTGATTCTGTTCGCCAATAAGGAAGATGGGTGCTTGAGGATTTGTGTCGACTATCACTGCCTAAACCAGGTGACCGTGAAGAACAAGTAACCACTTTTGATGATTGACGACCACTTTGATCAGCTGAAGGGAGCATGGTGGTTCTTGAATATAGAACTCAGATCAGGCTATCATTAGCTCAGAGTTCAAGATGAGGATGTGAAGAAGATGGAATTTAGGTGTAGATACGGCCATTACGAGTTCTTGGTTATGCCATTCAGCATAACAAACTCTCTTGAATTGTTCATGGGACTCATGAACATGATCTTCCAGCCATACCTCGATCGCTATGTCGTAGTCTTCATCGATTACATTCTGATCTACTCGACTACTGAGGAGGAGCATGCCTACCATTTGCGGGTAGTACTGGACACACTCCGAGAGTACAATTTTTATGGTAAGATCTAGAAGTGACATTTTTGGATCCAAGAGGTTCACTTTTGGGTACATGTCATCTCTGAGGCAAGATTTGCAGTGGATCTAGTGAGGATTGAGGTGGTACTTTCTTGGGAGCCACTCAAGAGTGTGACAGAGGTATGAAGTTTCTTGGGTTTGGATGGTTACTACCGGAGGTTAGTTCCATACTTCCCAGAGTTGTAGCACCTCTATAAGTCATGATGAAGAAGAGGAAACCCTTAGTGTGGTCAGAGAGATGCCGGCAGAGCTTTCAGGAGCTGAGGTAGAGGATGACTGGGGCCCCCATCTTGAGGATTCCAGAGGAGGGAATAGGTTACGTAGTATACTACGACGCATCAGGGACCCGACTCGGGTGTGTCCTGATGCAGGAGTGAGTGATGATCGCTTATGGTTCTCATCACCTGAGAAATCATGAGCATAACTACGCCACCCATGACCTGGAGTTAGTAGAATTGGGCTTTACCTTGAAGATGTGGAGGCACTATCTGATGGGTGATCGTTTCATAGTCTACTCTGACCACTAGAGTCTCAGGTATATCTTCTCTCAGAAGGTCCTAAACCTGAGATAATGCCATTGGCTTGAGTTACTCCAGAACTATGACTTTCAGATATTCTATACTCCTATGAAGGGGAACATTGTTTTAGATGAACTCAGTAGAGGGTCTGGTATATGGCTAATAGGCGAGGCGATAGAGAAGCTGGTTTCTTTACATATATCCTTTGTGAATAGAGATAGAGCAACCATTATTTAGTCTCTTACATTCACTCCCCAACATCATCAGTGATTCAAGGAGGCACAACATGGGGACGTTGACTGTGATACACGACATGCTCAGATATCCACATGATAGGCACCCGATGGATTTTATGAAGGTGGGGTGCACATCATCCTCTTCAGAGGGAGTACTATGGTGCCAGTTTCACATCATAAGTATGTGTTGAGGGAGTTAAACAAATAAACTCTAGAGTTACATCCATGTGTGTAGAATATGTACCAATACCTTCGAATACAGCACTGGTGTCCAGGTATGAAGAAGGTGGTAGTAGAGTTTATCTCTCGGTGCCTCACTTATCAGCATGTGAAGGTGGAGCACCAGGTACTAGTAGGCTTTGTCCAGACATTAGATTTCATAGAGTGGAAGAGGTATGGGATATCCATGTACTTTGTGACGGGTCTTCCATGTGCATCCAGGGGTCACGACTCGATTTGGATGATCGTCGAACGACTCACCATGTCAGCCCACTGCCTACTGATCAGAAACCAGGGTTCAGTAGAGAGCTTGGGGCTCCTCTATGTGCTGAAGATTGTGAAACTACATGTTATACCCTCGATGATTGTCTCCTATTGTGACACATGATTTACTTCCCATATATGGATGGGGTTACAGGAAGAATTTGGGAGGTAGCTTCGCTTGAGCACCGCCTTCCATCCTTAGACCGATGGTCAGACCGAGCAGACCATTCCGACCCTAGAGGACATACTCCGAGCATGTGTCCTCGACTTTGGTCATAGCTTGAAGGATCACTTACCTTTGGTGGAGTTTTCATAAAGCAATAGCTATCACTCCACCATTGGGATGCCACCTTTTAAGGCCTTATATGGTCGACCATGAAGATCACCGTTGTGCTGGATAGACCTAGGGGAGTTAGTACTAGTGGGACCAGAGATGCTACGAGCTACCACAGAGAAGGTGCAGATCATCCAGGAGTGGATGAAGACTAAACAGAGTAGATAGAAGTCATATTCTGATAGGATATGGAGACCTCTAGAGTTCGAGGATGGCGACCATGTCTTTCTACAGGTCTCACCCCGATGAAGTTTATGGAGATTTGGCTGAGGCGGAAAGTTATCTACGCGATTCATCAGACCATTCTAGGTCCTCAATAGAGTAGGTGAGGTGGATTACTGCATGGATCTTCCACCTCAGTTTCACTAGTTTCATGACATATTCCACGTATCCTAGTTGAGAATATATGTGCATGACCCTTCTCACATCGTCAACCATGGGGAGGTGGAAGTCGACGATAGGGTGAATTTTACAGAGGTTCCAGTGGAGATTGATGATCTACATGGGTGGGTCCTTCGTGTAAAATTGATACCTCTGGTTCACATACTTTGGCAGCATAGTAACCTTCAGAAGAGCACATGGGAGCGGGAGGCTCAGATGCGTGCTCAGTACCCCCTTGTGTTCCCTTAGTTCGAGTTGTAGATTACAAGGACGTAAAGTCCTGAGGTGGGGAGAATGTAAAGACCTATAATTTTCATGGGAATTTTATTCTTAAATACATGGGAATTTTACGAGTCCGCGTAAACTAACGATGAGTGATTTCAAGGCCCGGTGTGCTCAGAATCAGTTTCTGATGTTTTTTAGGTACGTTAAGTAAACGTACAAGCAGGATTTTATAACTTTTTAACCACTACTCGGAATTAAAATCCGAGGGCACAGTTGAACTCTCAACATTGGTATTCTCTTAAGGATACTTCCACCTCGACAATAGTTGGTCGAGAATAAAAGTTAGATTTTGGGTTTTCATGGAAAATAATAAAATAATGTGTGTGTAACATTATTTTATTTGAGCCACCAAGTTAGTGTTGGGTGGTTAAAACCTCCACTTGGAAGTTGGAGGGAGGGCCACCACACCATAACCTCTCATGAGACGATATGGTGGTGGGGCCCACCTGAAATCAACCTCCCATGTAAGGATAAATGAGGTGGGGAGCACCCTGGCTCTTAAACCCCTCGAAAATCCCCATTAAAGTGGAGAACCTCCCAAATCTCCCTCATTAATGAGGGTGAGCCTCTCCACCACTCCTTTAATTAAATGGATCCAACTCCCTTTTTATTAATTGTGCCAACACCCGTGAATTATTTAAGGGGAGCCTATCTAATTAATTTAATCTTCCATTTAAATTTCATGCAAACATCTAAAATAATAGACAATCTATGATTATTATTTCATGGAATTTTTCATATGGGTTGGAGCCTTTCAGAGGAGATCTTGGGAGAATTAATGTTCTCCAACGAAAAACCCCATCTCCCAATGAAGAACAAAGAATGAAGAATGTCGACCTTCATTGACTTGTTCCTCGAATATTCAACTATCGTGGGACGTCTTTGATGGCCGAATTCTGCATCAATGATCTTCTTTTCCATTTTCTCTCCATGAATTTGTCAATGAACAACGTTCGATGAACAAAAGGTAGGGGGTTTATTTCATGTTGATGATTTCCTTGAATCTTCTTCTTCAGTTGTAAAGGATTCATTGCAGGTGAGTTGTTGTTTATCTTTTTTATGATCATGATGAACCGCATGATACCACCCTAAACACGGAGGGTGCGGGCCAAACCAACAGGACTCATCCCCCCTTCGTCGTTATTGTTTTTGATGCCCTTTGATGAGGCGATGAGGTGACAGAATGAAGAAGGCGGTGACGATAAAGGTCGTGCTCCCCGTGGCCTCCGCAAATCGCATGGCCCCCGTAGCGCACCAGTGCTCCCGGACAAACACCGTCGGCCCATTTTAGACAAAGCCATGCCGAACCGGCCTGCCAGGCTGCCATCTGGCTGGCTGACCGCAGACTCCCGCACGCCTTTCTTGCGGCTTGCCCGGCGCCCTATCGGTCTGCTCATGACCCGCGCGGCCTATCAGTGGCCTTTCTACACCCTGCGCGCCCTGCACGGTGCTCTTCTGGTATGACCGCGCCCCGCGTGGCCTCCCCGTGTCCCCCCATACCCTGCATGCCCTACTCGGTGCCCTCCTCGCCTACCCACGCCCCGCGCGGCCAGCCCATGGCCTACCTGCGCCCCGCGAGCCCTGCCCGGCGCACCACCGGCCTTCCCAGGGCTCTGCCCATTGCCCTCCAAGATGACCTTACAGCCTACCCGTCACCCTGCCCATCCCCCACACGTCCATGTCCTAGTTCTTGGCCGAGCCTCACCGGCCTCCTGAACCGGCCCATGACGTCCCACGTGGCGTCGTTGGCAGAACCGATCCTGGCCTCCGGGCTGAAATGCCCTCACAGTCCACTGGTCCGGGCCCAGCGGACCGGGCTGAACCTAACAGGCTAGCCCGTTGAATGGGCTAGGCCAGGCCCAACATGTCTGACCGGGGCAACCCAGACCGGGTCGGCCCAGACTGGGTTGGGCTGAGTGAGTCCGACCGGGTCGGACAGGACCTAGACCCACTACTGACCCTTTATATTCTTTGGCCATATCTTTGGCATCGGATGATCGTTTGACATGCCGTCAAGGGCACTATCTTTCATGGAGCGCGACGGTCCCTTTGAGTATACCCACCTACAGTTCGGGGTTTATTTGATTTACGATCAGGTTGGATCGTACACGGATCTTACGGGGCCCCCAAGACTAAAAAGCTAATAACTCACAGACCGAGCATCTGATTGATGCGTCATCTGTTGCGTTGAGACCCAAATGACGAGACCAACCATTGAGATACTTCTACGTGGGACTTCGTGAAAGTTAGAGTATCTACCAGCAGCCTGTGGATTGGATCTTTCAGAGACAAGCATGAATTTTTGCAGGAACCTAGTAGCTGGCTGAGACTTGACGATTGCTAATCGAGCGAATCGGAGTGACTCATATGGCCTAGTGGGGAACGCCTGGTTGTAGCGGCAGACCCATGTTGGAGGAGCACCTGGTTGTGGAGGCAGACCTGCAGTACTTGACAGGAGTAAAACCTCTTTAGGCTATGAGGGGGTGCGCCTGGTTGTGGCGGCATAGCTATAGTGGGGAGCACCTCTGTGTGACGGAGCAGACCCACGATACTCGACAGGAGGAGTACTTTAGCAGTCCAACGTTAGTGGGAAGCGCCTATGTGTGGTAGGGCAGGACCACAGTACTCAATAGAGGAATAGTTCTCCAGCAGTAGAGGGTTCAGATTTATACTATCCCTAAAATAAAATCCAGGTTGGGCTGAGTCAGTAACTTTTGTGTTTACCTCATGATTGAGATGGATTACTTGGTAACTTTTTTATATGTATTGGAATATACCAAAGGGAGGTTTTCTGTTGATTTCTTACTTTGTGGTTTATCCTTGTTGGATTTTGTGAGACCTTGAGGGTCTCAGTGTCCCTACTGAGTATCGTTATACTCACCCCTGCATTGGATATGCCCGCACCTCATTGTGTTGGTTTTAGACGACGAAAAACGCTGAATGAGGATCAGAGTAGCAGAACTGGATGGTACCCAAAGGTAGACCTTACGAAGACTCGGTACACGGAGGAGACTGACAGATGTAGAGTTTTGAGGAGGCTATCTGTACCTACACATCATGTAGGAATTCATAGAGAATGACTCAGTAGATTCTTTACTTTTCTTCAGTTCTACTTGTACTTTCTTGTTGGGCTTGTATTTTTGGACCCTTTTACTTTTCATCACTCATTTGTATACAGTTTTCCATAGTGTTTTACTTCCATCTCATACTCTATTGTGTGTGTTTACTCTTTATAGAGGCAATTCCTTCCCAGATTTTAGGTATTTACGCCTTTGGTGCTAGTTTCCAGCCCCTGGCCTATGGATGGCAGGATTGGGGTAGTCATAGCACGAGCCCTGGGGGAAGGGTCATGAAATCCACAATTTCCTTTTGATATTGTATCTGATGAATTGTTTAAATTGGGTAACATTTATTGTTATAAAATCCCTAAATGTATTGGTTACATTTTTAGAACTATATATGAGCATGTAAGGTTGGAGTTGTTATTGTTGGTATCAGGGGAGGGATTAGATAAATTTGGATATTATGATGTTTTATTTTTATGTTAACATATGATTTTTGGAAACCATTATGTGTTTATAAGTTTATGTTTCATCATAATTTCAAGTCTTAGACACCCATTTTTTGTTTTTATGTGATGGGATTTTGAGTTAACTAATAATATGTTGGGATGTGATTTATTAGGATAAGGTATATAAAACACTTGGGTTTAACACGAAGGATAATTTTTAGATAATTATTTTAAATTTTGAGGGATGTCTTTTTAAAGGAATGCGACAACATTTAAATTTAAAACATTCTTTAAATTTGTGTCCATTGATGTTAATTAGGATATAAGATTTATTATTTTTATAATGGTTTATTTTGAACTTTTTGTGTAATTGTTTAATTTTAAGAATTATTGTATTATTTATTCATATGAAGTATTATACATTTTCGATATTATATTAACCTTTACTATCCGTTTTAGTTTTTTTAATATATACAAATGGGATGAATTTCTCGTTACCATTTTGTGGGAGATGTGATTAATTAGAAATAAATTTTAATGATTTATAAATGAAAAATCAAACATGGATACAAATAATTTAGTGTAAAATATAAGTTAAATGTTGAAAATTATTTAAAAAACAACCAAATAATGAAATTATGTTTATGTATTTGAATAAAATCAAGTTATTATATTTTCTTGTGTTCTCAGTCTAGAAGTTAAAGTAATTACTCATCTCTAAGATATGAATCATGAGACAAAAATTCTAGCATATTACCTTTATTTATGATGAATCAATGGTATTTTTTCCAACGTCATTGGTTTCTTGATTTTATGGTATTTAAATTTCTCATGATCATTACCTTTTTTTGACCAATATTCTATGTCCCCCCCATCATTATTAATACTTTAGGTTTTTCCAACATGTTAAAATTTTCACTTCCCACTAATGTTATGATGTTTAGAAACCTTATTAATTGAAATTATATATTACCTTTACTCGTCAATTTACCTATTTTCAAAATAATTTTATATTATCCCATTTTATGATGTGGTATTTCAACAAAGGTATTTTTTTAATATTAAAAAGTATATCCTTTAATGACTATATATCATGTCCTTCACTCATTGGAAATGATTATGAATATTTTTTCCCTCACTATCGGGCATGATATAAATTTTTGAGGATGTAATTTCAAAGATGAAGAATAATGTAAAAACCCAGGTGACGTTAAGATAAATCATTTTCATGTCTTATTAATATTAATTATTAATATTTTATAGAGTTAAATTCAGTCTAATCATATTGGATAATTTTTTATTCAAAAGAAGAAGGAAGTATTTCTATTAAAACTAGGTTTTTGTGCATTATATGGTTTCATATAAATGATGTATTTCTAAATTATAAAATTTTAAGTTGAAAAACTGAAAATTATTTTTGAAATCATGTTGGTGTCGAAATACTAGCGATGGATAATCGGGGAACACAAAAACGGCTTAGAGTAGATCCAAATCCAAAATGGACCAACAACCTTCAAAAAGGTATGCTTCATGAAGATATTATTCTTCAAGAATGGATAAATCTCATGGATATCCCTATCAAGGAATCCCTTTTATGAATGATTGAATCCAAATGAAGTCTCTTAGTGGGTCCAATAGAGCTTCTTGACTATGTGAGGCCGAATAGAGTCCTTTTATGTGTCTAACAGAGTGACACCCATTCACGAATCCCATAACATTTTTGGGAACCACTTCCCGGCTTCGAGAGTCCCCTTCCCTATAAATACCCGCCTCATTCAAACCATTGAGGATAGTTACCCCAACCTTTTTTCTTAATAATTTTTCCCAATTCAGAAGCACTAGTACTTCATGAACTAGACCAAAATGAATCATCCAAGGTTCATAGTCTTCACAAAAATCTATTTTTGTATTCTTGAAGTCCTCCGCACATGGTGGGGATTCCTTTTGTGAATTCCCCTACACTTCATGAAGGAAGAAGTCCCTCTTTGGTACATGAGGCTTCAAGAAGAATTAATCCTTCGTGAAGCACTCTCTACCAGAGCTATGACTTCATTCAGAGGTATGGTCACCTTGTTTCATGAAGTCTACTACATTTTGAAGACACTTACATATGAAAAGACCCTAAAATTCACGAATTACATCCATGCCAGCCTATATTCTTTGCAAGTCCCTTCTCATAGGCTTCTTTATGATGCCTCCCTTCTATGACGCCTCTTTAGAAAGGTTGAGTGCCCATGTTCCCCACACCCATCAATGATCGGTTCATTTGTACCCACAATCCTTATGTGACCTATGCCACTTAGTCCGGAATCCCACTCCACTTTATGTGCGGTTGAGATTCTCATTTACCTTTTTATTCCCAACAAAGTTACAATATTAATTTTTTTTTCCAGCATGGGCACACTTTATGTGCGGTTGAGATTCACTCATATGTGGAATAATATAGGTGACTAATGTTCCTAGCATCCAGACATGATAGAAAATCTCAATGTGAATACTCTTATGACTGATGATTGTTACCCTATCAAGAACCTTTATCATGTTCATACCGAAGCAATGTAATTTACCAGCATACACAAAGAGATGGAACCATGTATGAGTTTTAGGAACATGGCTTAACTCTATGAGGGAGAACCAGGCTAGACGTTGAATTCCAAGAAGGAATCTATAGAAGATGTAACTGACATCTCATCATCTGGTTTTGATCAAGGAGGAGATATCCCCATTGTAAGAGATCAAAGTCACCCACCATTGGAAAATGGTAATGTAGGGAAATAGAATATGATGTAGGCATACATTCAAACACATGATATAGAAACACTCTAGTGATAGAATTGGAAACATAAATGCTTAACCCTGGATAAAACTCTTATCCTTCAACCATGGAGATTATCCATGTTGTCCATCAAATCTAGGGTTGTACTCAGACCCTGTATACGTCGGGCCACAAACAGAAATGGAGAACCTGTAATTTAACTCTTATCATCAACATGGGTAATAGTAGAACTATATAAATAAGTATATTTTTATGTCATCAGATCCATCTATCCAGTGTCATGACCCAACAATCAAAGAGTGGGCCCAGCATGGAACACACTAGAAAATGGGGTAGTTAGTATTTGGGAATTCTGGTCCACAACATCATCTGTGTGGATCTTTTTCTTCGACCATGGAATATTGGATAGTGATGAAGCATTGGGAATTTATTTCCTGGTACCCATATAGATTGATGAATCATTCTGCTTTGAAGGACACAAGATGTAGGAAACTAGTGACCCTCATGAAAATGTAGGGGTATAAGAAATATTAATGTGGAAAACATTCATGACTCCCCCTCTTCCAAGAACTCAGTTGTGACAATGACTATCGTGTTTCCAATCCCTACCTCACCCTCATAGATCATTAAAAGGAGGTTTATCGACACCCTAGTATGATGGTATGAGGAGGATGGGTCATTCTTGCTAGGGATATGGTAGGTCAGGACCTGGAGACATTTTTCCTAATCTACACCACCACCCTCAAGGGTCGTGTAGGGAACCGGTCCTCCATACACCAATAGGGAATGGCCTCAAGTGCTTCACCCTAGTGAGATCCTATGAATCACTCCTCTATGTCATGTAGGTGGGGATGCTTGAGTCAACCTGACCACAACTACAACCTAGGAGCAGCAAAGAAGGGATCCCACCATGCCCCATCAATGATAATTGTGACAGGTCCTCCGAGATGAGGAACATGTGGATTATTCCAATACTCTATCGATCCTAGTCCAAATTACCCAATACAAACATTGGGCACCGTCTCAAGATAATTCTTAATAGGGGGTATTATATTTTATAGATCTAGTGGCCCCTTCCATAACCGGTGTATCCTATAAAATATCCAGTACAATATTGTATGGATTCATTGATGATCAGTTGGGATCAAGACCTCATCTACCTTAGAGGTAGGATGGAATGACTCGGCTAATCACTAGAACCACCACCAATCAATATAGACTGGCCTATGAAGATGAGATTTGTTAGGAAGTCCCACCCTATAGGATTTCCAATTTGAGTGGAGGTCCTCCCCACTCTCACACTCAACATGGACGTCCTCCCCATATTCCTAACATCAGTCAAATCGCAGGTCCTCCACATTTCATTGAAGTCATTTAAAGAATTACTCCTCATTTATATGGTTCCTGATATATACATCCTCCCTATGTAAAATAATATTATCACTAAGTCCCTCCTCACATCGTTCCCATCTCAAGAGAGGGCCATCCCAACTCTAACACTGATCCATGTGGAGGTCCTCCCCTATTATTCAATTATAATTACAGAATCCATCTTCATTCTATCACCATCATCCATAGTGATGGTCCTCCTAATAAATCTAGTAACCGATATGAATTTTGCCCCTACTCATCCTTATCAACACGAAGGTCCTCCACATGTAAATTTTGATTAGTGTGAACGCCCTCATCACACTTCAACCCATCATATTAGAGGTCCTCCCCACTCTAAAAATGAACATAGAGGTCCTCCCCATGTTCCCAATGTCTACAATAGATGTCCTCCTAGCTACATTAAGAGCCAGAGTGGAGGTCATACCTACTAATACATTTCTAAAATCAAAGGTCCTCCCCACTCTGACAAAATTTATTTTAGAGGTCATCCCTATATCCCAAAAAATCAAAATGGAGGTCCTCCACATGTCTTCACCCATTAGAATGGGGGTCCTCCCTATAATAAATAATTTACCTTCCCTAATGTTCCATCTTGAGGTATAATTAATAACTAACACCATTGAATGAAATATTCTAGGAAGTTTCATGCCATTTTCAATCTCATTTTCCTCTCAGATTCTATGGTGGAATGCGATTCTATGACAGAAAATTTTCCCATTCATATGTGTCAGAGTACGAGTTAGGATCTTTGGTAGGTGAATTTCATCATCATAGAAAGTTAGATCCTTTGGATTAATATATGTCTCCACATGTACATATAGGTGGAATAAGATTTGGCTCCTTTCTAGGGTATCATTATGTAGTCATCCCTATCATCAAAATTTTCATTATATACCTCAACATGAGACCATAGAAAGATATTCTAGAGCTACATAGATGATGAGAATGTGGAAGATCCATATATGAGTGTCACTACCATTGCACATGAAGCGATGGTTAACACCCATTCTTATAGGGATGTAATAATGTGTTTTTCACCACCCTCAAGATATGACCAGGTGTATAGTGACCAATCAACTCATGCATCAGCTCCTCCACTGACTATTCCACTACCTCACCAATGTACATTGGTGCCAACACCAGTCTCCCATCAAGAACTAATCTAAACATGGGATAACCAAGTGTAGTTCCTAACATGTGAACATGAAATCCTCTAGGGAACTCTAGATTATAGTTATTTATAAGTACTTTTCTACCTGAATGAAACTTCCATAATTGACATACTAGAGTCCCTCACAGAGGATCAGGTTGTGTGCTTCTGATGGACTATCCAGATGATGCATTTTAACCTCTAGAACCATTATTCAGTCTACCCCAAAATTTGAGTTCATTTTGATTATATTGATCTGTAGTACGACATGGTTGAGTTGGTAGCACTCCCAGTGGTTCAACACCCTATGTCACCCAACTATCACCAGAACCACCAACATTGATTCATCCAGATCATCATTATTCTCTAACGAAACATTTTAGAGGCATCTTTTCGTGTATAGATTTGGGGTAGGGAAAAATATTCCTCTCTCCACCACATCCCCATCTCGTGTCATCTTGACCTACCGACTAATATCGAGAATTTAACCCCAGGTATACTCAGGGTGAATATGTTTGTCCCTAGGATAATTACGGATAGATACACTTTTACAAGATCTCATAAATAGAATCTACCCCCATGGGAAGCACAGTATCAGGTGGACCCTCATACATGCGTCTATTATCTTCTGCCAAGGCAGAAACTTAATCTTGGGGAACCCTCTACATTATTTCCCAACATTAATAACACCAACAAGGTAAAGAGACCTCTCAAGCCCTCTAATCCACTTGATGTTGCACAGAAGATTGTATTTGATCCTAAAATCACCACCTTACTTCAGTTGTTTATAGATGAGAAGTGACTCATCAATAATATACTTGCTGATCAACACTTGGATTTTGGTGCTCCTCGATAGGATCTGGTTCCTCCTACATTGGGGTATCAGGGAAAACCAAAAGAACTCATCCAGATGGTCCTGATTGAGCCCGATGATCCAACACATCCTAATAGAGAAGAGGAAAATTTTTATGAAAAATGATCATGATACGCATTTATGAATCCACCAAAGCCACGTGATAACCTTCCTTGGGACCCAAATCATGCTTTTTAAGATGTCTTTCTATCAGCCATGCCACGATTGGCCGGTCCTTCTGACCATGTTTATGATCCTGTCAATGCACTGGTGTTCAAGGATCCTAATCTATATATGAAACCCCATAATGATGGGACAGTTCCTCTCACATCTCTCCTTGAAGCCCTAGAGATGTGAAAGGAGGAGATCCCACCAGACGGTAATACATGTCTATATTTGGTGGATTATATGAAATCACCCCTAGATTTTGGTATTTCTACCTATAACCCTTTAAAATGGATGGGTTATCCTCTAGAGCATATGGCTCACTTCATCTTGAGGTGTGATACCATGTTAGAAACTCTAGAGAAGTAGGAGGCCACAAATATTTGACGATTCATTCAGATATTGGAAGGGAATACATTGATTTGGTATAGAAAGTTTCCCATAGGGGCCATTACTAGTTTGGAAGACCTATACAGGTAGTTTATCAACATTTTAGCTCTACTATGTGTACAAAAATAATTTGTTAACTCTTCAAGTGCATGAAACACCCTGATGAGTGCATCACATATTTCATCACCCAGTGGAAGGGGCTCACATATTCACACAATATGTCACTGACCTAATAGGATGTGTTAATAATGTGTGTAGGGAATTTCAAGACTAAATTAGTCCCCACCATCATCACATTGATCTTTCGAGTTGGATTATGTGATTTTCCTAACAAGTCCCGCCACCTGGTGCAAGCCTTTTAGTACGATAAGTAGGCACAGATTTTGTCTCTTCTAACTCCTAGAATTAGAGCCCCTAAAGTAGATACTACCAGTGAAATACAATTGGATGCTCTAGAGCTTCTAGAGTTATTTCTGGTGAAGCTTCACCTAGTAAAACCTCTCTATGTTAAGTATTCATAAGATCATCCTCACCTAGTGTAGAATTGATAGGTGCCTCTTCAACAATAACAATCACCTTGGAGAGAGAATGACGATCCAATCCCATGTTAGCCTCTCACCTCTCATCAGGTCCATACTCAAAGAACTCCCTTCCTAGATTGGAAAAACCAGAACTACCCCATCACGGAAGCCTATGTTCCCATCTATTTCCATTGTTCCTTGGAATAAGGAGTTCTGAAGATATCAGAGTGCAAGAAGCCCCATGAGGATGAGCTCACTTATTTCCCCAAATGCAAACCTTACCATAGTATTCATGGTCATTCCGTCAATAAATGAAATGTTTTCAAGGACTAGCTTCCAGACCAAGTGTAAACTTTTTTGGTCAACTTAGGCAGTGTTCTGGAATAGGTGGAACTCATCACCGCCAAACCAGACAACAATAATTAAGGTAATTAGTAACATTTTTTCAATCACAGGACTCATAAGTGTGATGATTGGATGGCCTCTAGAGATGTTTCACATTCCAAGGCTGTCATTTATGAAAAATTAGGCTGGTCCAATCCTCTTGAATTTTCCACGCCTTCTATGGATACCTCTTCTACATTCACATCACAACCTTCTACCTCCTAGAAGACTAGGTACTGGTGGAACAATGGATGTCGATGTCCCTCATCAATGCCAAATTCAACTCAAACCATTGGTGATTTCATTACTATAGTGTTGGGTATTTCCCCTAGTGTCTTTCTAGTATGGGGAGTCCTCTCCTCTGGTGATGATCAAGGGTATTCCACCATGAATACCGTCGATTTGGAAGATGCCTTTATGGTCCCTAACGATGAGTAATGTCCTGCAAGCTCTATGAGTGCCTTCGGCTAATGTCATTGGAAAAGTGTTCAATGTTATGAAAATTGGTAGATTTCATCATGTTTTGACATGAATGCTACTAAAAAAATAAGAAATTCTTCATATAGCTCAAAATGAAGATTCCTCCCAGCCCGCTCCACTAGACTCACCGCCAAAACTAAATCTTATACTTGATCAGGAAGAACAGTCGTGACCACACCATGATATTCCAAATACAACGAAATTCATGACTCATATATCCAGTAATAAGTTATTAGTGGTTTTTGAAATGTTATTTTATGAAAAAAAGGACAGTTCTATCACTAGTATTAATCCAGTGGTTCAACCAGTAGTGTTTGTCATGCCTTTTTCTAATGAACAACACCATATAGGCATAAATGTGCATATGGAATGGATGTATGATGTAGTGAAGCACCTAACAATCATTCCAATAAATATATAAATCCACTAGGAACTCCACAAATCAAAATAGGTGGACAAGGCCCTCGAAAAATCCTTGAAAATCTCCCACTAATTTGAATTAGTGGTCAAGCTGTAAAGACCTTCATGTGTAAGGACCTGGATTTGTCCATGATATTTATTTTTAATTATATGGAATTATTACTAGTCTAAAAAAATTAAAGGCAAGTGATTTCGAGGATCGGTGTGCCTGGAATATATTTCTGAACTTTTTTAAGATACAATCATTTAACATGTGAGTAGAGTTTTCTATTATTTGAACCGTTGCTCAGATTAAAATTCTGATGTCACTGTTGAATCTGCAGTGCCGAGATTCATTAAAGGGAGGATTCACTTCGACCACATGAGGTCTGGAGAAAAAGTTATATTTTTGTATGTTTTAAAAGAAAAAAATAAAATATATTTGTTATTTTATTTTTTTCTTTTCCTCCAATGGATGACCGACAACATGGGAACACGAATGTGTCAATCCAATAAATAGCTTGACATATCAATCCTACGTAACAAAAAAGGTGGGGAATTAGAAAGGTTCTTAATTAATGAGACCTTATTAATTCCCAATGTCATTTCTTACCCTTACCCTCCACTATTAATATAGAGTTTGGGGGAGGAATCAGCATTGCTTCACCAAACAATGAAGTGCTGACAAAGTGGTGAGACACCAAACCATTGGAGTACGGAGCTAGTTCTGGCGAGTGGTGATGAACGACACAGAAATCCCAAACCAAATTTTGATGATCGAGCGGTCTCATTGGAGGATATTTTTTGGGGATAGTAAACACTGACCCACATCCTCAATCGTGGGCATTTCTCCATTGTTCTTGAGGTTGGTTTTAATTTTTCATTTTTCAAAATGATTGTTGAATCCTTTAATTCTCCCTCACTTTTTCGAGCTAACGCGGATGGCGTGGGCCTAACGAACATGACTCAAACACTATGAAACCTTCTTTAGCACATGCATTCCTTTTGGAAGACCACTGGCATAGTGGTATCGATGACCGGTGCTAGAAGGGACCAAGGTGATAGTCTACACCGGCCACAACTCGTCAGCTGCGTCGGTTAGAGGATGTGGCGCACCCACACTGTCGGAGGAACCGATCACGGCTCATCAGTCATGGCAGTCAGAGGAGGCAGCTGACACACTGACCAGTCTTGGATGAGGAGGGAGGTTCTACTAGCACAATGCCGGAGGGTGCAGGTCGCGACTCATCAATAACGGTAGAGGGATCCCTAGTGGGTCCCACGTGACTTGGCATCACCCATAGGTGCTGCAGCTTCAGTTTATAAATGGGGTGAAACTGCCTCCCCTGACAGCTTAGGCAGACTTGTGGGCCATGCCTTTTGTGGGTCAAGGCTTATACGGCCAGGCAGCCTGCCCAGCAGGTTGCGCCCGCTTGCGGGTCGGGCCACCCCTTTGCGGGGGGCCCCCTAGTTGACTGGGCCAAGACTGCTGCGGCCTAACCTAGCTGGGTCAGACCTGGATTGAGTCGGGTCAACAGGAACCATTGTGGGTTGGCCTCGACCCGGTCGGACCGGACCCAGGCCCCACCGGGCCCATAAACACTTAAAGGGTCATATCTTGAGAACCACACGTCCGTTTGACAAATCGTCTATAAAGCTCTATCCCCTAGAGAAATAAGGTCCTTTTGTTATACTTCACTTTAGTTTTTGAGATAGTAGGTGTATTGCTAGGTTGGATCGATCCCGAATCCAACTAGGCCCCCCAGAACTAAAATGCTTATAACTCACAGACGAGGTGTCCGATTGACGAACAGTCAGTCACGTTTGAACCCTTACAACATGGAGGTCCTCTGGGTTACTCCATTGTAGTGCTTATTGAAATTTGTGGTATGACTTATATCCCTAGGGGAAGATTCTGCGGAGGTCGAACGCACTGGGTGTGAGGAATCATGTGCCTGGCTGTAACGTGAAGAAAGAACATCGATCCTGTGTGGGTTAGTATCTATCGATCATGTGCGGGATATCATATATCAGATCTTGGGTGGGTCAATTATTAGAGATCATGTGTGGTCAGCACATACCTATACTATGTGGTTCAGATCTAGTGTGCGTCAGCAGGGGTTAGTTTCTATCAATCATGTGTTGGTCAATAGCAATGTCTCTTAAAAGAATAAGATGATATAGCTTCCAAATAATCATATGTACATCTGTAATTAAGTTATACCTAATTTTGAGATAATTCTTATATATTCATGGTGTTACTAGTGTGGAACATCTATCTTTGTGGTGTTACCTGTGTGGTACTTATACCTTTGTGGTGTTGTCTTCGTGGTGTTACCTGTGTGGTACTTATATCATTATGGTGTCACCAGTGTGGTAATTCTACCTTCGTGGTTTTGTCTTCATGGTGTTACCTGTGTGGTAGTTCAACCTTCTTGGTGTAACCATTGTGGTATTCTTCCCTCATGTATGATATGATTATATCTTGATAACTTAAGTATATGTATGGGCATATACCTAAGTAGATTTTATGTCTTTCTTTGTGGTTTTTCCTTTGTGGAAATCTGGGAGACCTATAGGGTCTTGGAATCCCAACTGAGTATCATAATACTTAACCCTTCATGGGCTATGCCTCCACCTTTTTGTGTCTTTTTCATATGACGTGCAATGTTGATTATGGCTGAGGTAACCATGATTGTACAGTACTTTGATGTGGGCCATTTGCTTTGATGTGACGTAGGAACTACTGATCATGGGTTGTACCTACCTTCATTTATGATCCTCGGTGAATGATATAAGAGCTACTTTGTGATTTTTATTTGTATTTTTACTTTTCATTTGTACTTGGGATTTTTCAGTAAGTCTTGTATTCCATCCCCTTTACATTCAGCAGCCTTTTAACTGCTACATTTTACGTTATGGTTGTATCTTATTGCATACTAGTCTGTGTGTTTATACAGGTTTAAAGGAAATTCCTTCAAGATATACGGATACTCCTTGTTAGTTCCATTCGACAACCCTTGTCCTATATAAGGTGGTCTTGGGGTATTCATGGCACAAGCTCTGAGGGACATGTCGTTACAAAGTTGTATCAGAGGAGTCAGTTCTACCGATGAACTATGAATCCGATCTTTTCCATGTGGAAATAGTGTTAAGTGTTATGATTACTATTTTATGTTTGGGGAATCTAGTGTTGGAGCGGTGGTTGACGTTCCCATACACCAGGACCAAAAAATATGATTTCCGACATAGTGCACAAATACACTGATTGCATTTTTTTTAAAAGTCTTTCTTGTGATCTATTTGAGTCAGCTCACGATGTATAACTTATTAACCATAGAACACCTATTTTCTTTCAGGATTCCGCCACATATATAACCATCTATTATTACTGAGAGAGTACGCGATGACAGAACACTGAGCGATGAGGCCTCAGTGCGAGGCCCTTGTACGGCATTATCACCTTTGGGTGGTGTACCAGCAGCACCAATACCCATTGGGATGCCATTTCCACCAGCCCCACCAGTAGAGGATGCACGCCGACTAAGCGCATTTGATGAGTTTCAGCGACAAAGGCCTATGCAATTCCGTGGTGAGATGGACCCATAGTGGATAAAGAATGGTTGGAGGTTTTAGTTAGAGTTTTTTTCCTCGTTGGTATACCTGCTAACCTTATGGTGATCCTAAAAGCCAATATTTTTCTGGCAGTAGTATGGAGATGGTGGATCTTGATGCTCCAAATACACAATTAGGTGACCCTCATCTAGGTAGACATCGAGAGCCTTTTTAAGGCAGAGTTCATCCCAGCATCCTTATGCTCTATGCATATACAGAAGCTGCTGTACTTATAGCAAGGCAACATGACTTTGGACCAGTACACATCGAGGTTCACTGATCTCTCCCTTTACTCCACCGACATGGTATGTTGCCATTTCTCAGGGCCTAAAACATTGATAAGTCTTTCCAATGAGAGATCAGAGCATCAATGATATCACTCAGCATACCAGCGTAGGTTGTGGTACTAGAGCGAGAATGTTTGGTGGTGATATTCCAAGAGGAGCACGCACTGATAGTGAGAGCCACCACCGGACATTAGGTAGAAGAGTTATCTGCAGGTGGAAGTTGGTGGATGACACAGGGGACCAAGTTGGACATACCTTCTGGTGGACGACCTCAGGATACAGGGTTGGTGGGTTGGGGCTCATGGGACAAAGGAGTACAACTATGGAGAAGGTAGTGCTACTCATGCGGCGGGTAGGGTCATATGGCTCGCAATTACCCGACCTGCTGTACAGACGACTGAGATACATTCGAGGGACCACCGGGGAAGATGTAGATATTCTATAGGGGAGGTACACAAGCAATATGAAGATGTGGAAGAGGAGCTGGTCATGCAGTAGGTGGTGGGTGGTGAATCGAGGTTATACCGCCACCACCTCCAGGTGGTCCACCCCAACCATAGGGAGTTAGAGGTTAGGGATGAGCTCAGCTCCAGGAAGCTAAGGTCTATGACCACGACACTCCAGAGATTATTATAGGTACAATTTCTGTCTAATCAACCTTAGTTGCTGTACTTATAGACACATGTTTCAGTCACTCTTTTATTTCCACAACCATCATTCGAAGATGGGATATTCCGGTGGAGATGTTGGCTTGATCCTTATGGCTAGAGACTCATACCAGAGACTATTTGATTATTAAAGACTAGTCCCAATAAGGTGATCTTACTCTAAATGGTGATAGCTTCGGCTGGGATCTTCTAGTAGTGGCGTCGAGGCCTTATGACATCATATTGGCTACAGACTGGTTATCAATAGTTCATGCCCAGATTGACGGTATTAGGAACAAAGTGTGGTGTGTCTACAAGGATGGGACCATTTACTCCTTCACCGGGGATAAGGAAACCCTTTTTTGACATGATAAACTCACTAGAAGGAGGGTGTAGCCGATCACAAGTTAGTTGGGTAGCCTTACCCTTGGAGAAGTTGATGATTAGAGTCCTAAATATCCTGTAGTGGTGTACCAGTATGCTGATGTCATTCTGGATGATGTTCTGGGACTACCTCCTCAGAGAGAGGTAGACTTTTACATCAAATTGTAGCCTAGGATGACACTGATATCTACACCAGCATATCAGATGGCTCATGCGGAGCATTGTGAGTAACAGTTATAGTTAGTGGACTCGTAGAGAAAGGGGTTCATAAAGCCCAGCATTTCTCCATGGGTAGCCCCGATATAGTTTTCCAAAAAGGCAGATGGGATTTTGAGACTCTGGGTGGGATATCGGTTCTTGAACCAGGTGACCATGAAGATAATGTATCCGCTTTTGAGGATTGATGATATTTTCGATCAGCTGAAGGGATGTCATTTATTTTCAAACATAGACCTCAGATCAGACTATTATCAGCTCGAGGTACGAGATGAGGATGTGCAGTAGACGGCCATCAGATGTCGGTATGGCCACTATGAGTTCATGGTTATGTCATTCGGTGTGACCAATGCCTCAACAGTGTTTATGGGACTCATGAATAGGATCTTCCTACCACACCTCAACTGCATTGTGGTAGTCTTCATCGAAGACTTCTTGATATAATCAGTGAAGGGGGAGGAACATGCCTATCATTTAATGATAGTTATATATAAACTTCGAGAGCACCATATTTATGGTAATCTCTTTATGTTGTAGTTCTGAATACAAGAGGTACTATTTTTGGGATACCTTATCATAGAAACTAGAGTTTTAGTGCATCCAACGAAGAGAGAGTTTGTACTTTCTTGGGAGCCACCCAAGCGTGTGATCAAGGTGTGGTGTTTTTCAGGATTGGTTGTATACTACCAAAGATTCGTAGCTTACTTTTACAGAGTTGTAGAACCCTTGTCAGTATTGAAGAATAAGGGAAAATCCTTTATATGGATGGAGTGATACCAGTAGAGTTTTTAGGAGTTGAGGTAGAGACAGAAGAGTGCCCCCATCTTGGGGCTACCAAAAGAGGGAGTTGGGTATGTAGTCTACTATGATACATCATAGACTAGACATGGATGTGTCTTGATGCAGGAGAAAGTAGTGATCACCTAATTCTCTTGACAGTTAAGACAACACGATCCGAACTATGCTTCCCATGACATGGAGTTAGCAGCAGTGGTCTTCACCTTGAAGATGTAGCGACATTACCTGATGGGAGAACGTTTTATAGTATAATATGATCAAAAGAGGCTCATGTATATCTTCTCTCAGAAGGACCAGAACATGAGATAGCAGTGATGGCTAGAGTTCCTCTAGGACTATGAATTTGAGATAGTATATACTCCTATGAAGGGTATTGTGGTGGCAGACGCATTCAACAGGAGGTGTAGATTATAGCTACTGAGTGAGGTGATAAAGAATCTATCTGTGTTATAGATATCCATTGTAGATAGAGATGAAAAATCTTACCAACAGTCTATGACAGTCACTCCCCCTCTCTTTTAGTGAGTTAGGGAGGTGCATCTTGGGTACACTGACTGTGATGTTCGACTTGTTCAGATATCCCCAAGACAAGAACTTGATGGATTTTCTAAAGGTGGGGAGCACTCCATCCTCTCCAGTGGACGTACCAGGGTACCAGTGGTGCTATGGGAGGAGGTTTTGAGGGAGTTACATACGTTCTCTCTGGCAATACATCCTGGTGTGGATAAGATGTACCCGGACCTCTAGCATCAGCACTGGTAGCCAGGGATGAAGAAAACAGTGGGAGAGTTTGTTTCACAATTCCTCACTTGTCATCAAGTGAAGGCCAAGCATCAGGTTCCATCAACCATAGAATAACCACTAGATGTTCTAGAGTGGAAGTGGGATGGAATCACTATGGACATTGTGACAGGGCTTCCATGTACGTCCAGAGGGCATGATTCTATCTGTGTGATCATTAACTAGCTCACCATGTCGGCCCACATCCAACCTATCTGAGAGCAGGGATCAGTAGAGGGAATGGGGTGCCATTACTTGCATGATATTGTGTGACTTCATAGGGTGCCATTAACAATCATCTCTAACCGTGATTCATGTTTAACATCCCGGTTGTGGAAGGGATTGCAGTAGGAGTTTGGGACATAGCAACGTTTGAGAACCACCTTTCATCCTCATACAGATGGTCAGACATAGCAAACCATTCGGACACTGGAGAACATTCTTCATGCATGCAGCCAAGATTTTGTCCATAGATGGGAGGATCACATTCCCTTGGTGGTGTTCACATACAACAACATTTATCATTCCACCATCAGTATGGCACCATTTTTGGCCTTGTACGGTCGACCATTCAATTCACCACTATATTGGACAAACCCATGGGAGTCAACAATTATGGGTCCAGAGTAGGTACGAGCTACCACTGAGAAGGTGTATATCATCCAGGAGTGGATGAAGTCTTCACAGAGCAGAAAGAAGTCTTATGATTAGATGAGATAGAGACCTTTGGAGTTTGAGGAGGGTGACCATGTCTTCCTACGGGTCTCACCTCGATGAGGTTTATAGAAACATGGATGAGGAATCCAGTTATCACTGATGTTTATCAGACCATTTCTAATACATCGGAGGATAGGCGACGTGGAAAAACACTTGGAACATCCACCAAAATTAGAGAGGGTCACGATGTATTCCATGTAACCCAGATAAGGAGACACGTTCATGACCCATCTCACATCATCGACCATGGCGAGCTGGAATTTGACGACAGGGGCTACATTTACAGAGGTTTCAGTAGAGAATGAGGATCGTCAAGAGTGGATCCTTTTTGGGTGGTCAATACCTCTGGTTTGCATTCACTGAAAGCATGAGAACCTCTAGGATTGCTCTTGGGAGAAGGAGGATTATATTCATGCTCAGTACACCCATTCGTTTTCTTAGTCTATGTTGTGGCTTTTGGGGATGAAAAGCCTTAAGGTGGACAGGATGTAAAGTCCTGGATTTTTTCATGTAATTTTTTAATTATATGGAAAAATTACAAGTCTGTAAAAATTTATGGCATCTGATTCTGAGAGCTGGTGTTCCTGGAATGAATTTATGATCTTTTTATGGTATGTTCAATAAAAATGTGAGCGGAATTTTATAAAATTTGAAAGTTCATCGTTGAATTCACAGTGTCAATATTCGCTTAAGAGAGGCTTCACTTCGACTGTAATAGTTCTGGATAAAAATTTGGATTTTGGGACTTTTTAAAAGAAATAAATAAAATAACGTTGTTATTTTATTTTATTTCTTTTCCTCTAACAGACAAGAAAAATTGTGGGACCAACGACGTGTCATGCTAATAAATGGCTTGACCCTTCAATCCTAATTAACAATAGTGTTGGGGAATTAGGTTGGTTCCAAATTAATGAGACCTCATCAATTCCAAACCTCATTACATACCCTTCCCCTATCCTATTTATACTGATCTTGGGGGAGGAATCAACACTACTTCACCAAGAAATGAAGTTCTAACAAATTACAGAGATTCCAAACCCTTGGAGGATGGAGCTGGTTCCGGCGAGCATTTATGAGCGACACCGAAACCTCGAACAAATGTTTGATATCCGAGCGACGTCATTGGAGGATAGTTGTGGGGGACATCGAACACCGACCCACTTCCTCAACTGTAGGCGTTTCTCCATCATTCATGAATTAGGGTTTAATTTTGTCATTTTCTATAATGATTGTTAAATCCTTTAATCCTACTTCACATTTTTGAGCTAACGCGGAGGGCATGGGCCTAATGAACATAGCATGAGACATTTGCAACCTTGTTTACCCCATGCGTTCTCCATGGAAGATTGATAGCACAACAGTATCGGTGACATGTGTCAGTGGAGACCATGGTGGCGATCGGGACTGGCCGACCATGAGGTAGGAGGCGGCGCACCCGCACCGTCGGAGGAACTGGTCATGGCTCATCAGCCCCGACGGTCGGAGGAGACGGTGCAACCGTGCCGCCAGAGGAACCAGCCACGACTCGTCAACCGCGGTGGTCGGTGGAGGTGTCCGACACACTGGATGACTGCTGATGAGGAGGGAGGTGTGACCAGAGAATCGCCGGAGGGTGCGGGTCGCAGCTCGTCAGTTGCTACGGTGGGACCCAAAGCGGGTCCTGCGTGACTCGGTGGTGCCCTAAATCACTGCCTCTTCTGTTTCCAAATGGGGGGACACTACCCACCATTTTCCAGCTCAGGCGAACAGATGGGCTGCACCACCTACGAGCTATGTCTCATGCGGTCGGGCCGCCTGCCCAGTGGGCAGCGCACCCGACATGCCGCTTCCCCTTGCGGGTCGGGCCACCCCTTGCAGGCCTCCCATATACGGGTCGTGTCGCGCCCCATGCGAGCTTGGCCGCCCCTTTGCAGGTCAGGTCGGACCTTGGCCAAGTAGGCTGATCCCTCCACATCCCAACCCAGCTAGTTTAGACTAAGATCTGGTAGGGTTGTCCCAAACTAGTTCAGACTGGACCCTGGACCCACTGATCCCAGAAACACTTAAAGAGCCATATCTGGAGAACTGGACGTCCATTTGATGAAATATTTGCGAAAATGGAACTCTTGGAGAAGGACGGTATTTTGTTATACTCCAGTTGTGTTTTGAAGATATTTGGAGTATGGTCAGGATGGATTGAACCCGAATCCAACTGGGCCCCCGGAACTAAATTTCTTATAACTCCCAGATCGTGCGTTCGATTGAAACACCGTCTGTCATGTTGAAACCATTATGACATGGAAGTCATTTGGGTTACAACTGTTTGGAGCTTAGTGACTATCGTGGTATAATCGATATCTCAAGGGATAGATTCTATATAGCTCAAGCACACTGGGTGAGAGGAATCCTATGGTTGGTTGTAACGTGAAGAAAGGGCATTGATCCTATGTGGGTCATCATCTATCAGATCATGTGTGGGTCAATGCTCAGTGATATTTTGTGGGGTATCGCATACCGTTCCTGTGTGGGTCAGATCCTGTGTGGGTCCGCGGGGGTTAGTACCGATCGATCCGGTGTGGGTCCGCAGCAATTCCTCTTAAGAGAATAGGTTGATCACTCTTACGACTAATCATCTGCACTTCTATACTTAAGTTATACCTGATTGTGAGATAAGTCTTCTATATTTGTGGTGTTACTATTTTGGTACTTCTATCTTTCTGGTATTACATGTGTGGTACTTCTACCTTTGTGGTGTTATCTTCGTGGTGTTACATGTGTGGTACTTCTATCTATTTGGTGTTACCTATTTGGTACTTCTACCTTTGTGGTGTTGTCTTCGTGGTGTTACCTGTGTGGTGCTTCTATATTCGTGGTGTTACCTCTGTGGTACTCCTTCCTTCATGGTGATACCTTTGTAGTATTCTTACCTCATGTATGATATGAGTATATCTAGATAACTTAGGTATATGTATAGGAATATACCTAAGTAGATTTGATGTCTTGATTTTTGGTTTTTATTTTACGGAACTATGGGATACCTACAGGGTCTCGGGGTCCCTAATGAGAATCGTTATATGCACCCATTCACGGGATACGCACGCAACTTGTTGTGTCTTCTACAGACGACGAATAGAGTTCATAGAGGATAAGTGAGCCCAGACTAGACGGTACTCGGAGATGGAACATTTGGCGTGACGTGACACAGGGACTACTGATCATTGGATGTACCAAACCTTCAGGTAGGATCCTCGGTGGACGATCTAGGAGATGTTTTGTACTTTTCGGTTGTATTTGTACTTTTTAGTTGAACTTTTACTTTTTTAGTTGGGCTTGTATTATGTCCCCGTTACATTCTGCACACTTTTTTACTACAGCTATTTACTTCATGGTTGCATCATGTTTTATTCTAGTTTTCTGTTTGTACAGTTTTAATGGAAATGCATTCTCAATATAGGGATATTCCATTCTGGTGCTAGTCTCCATCTCCTAGCCTATGGAAGGTGGGAAGGGGGTAGTCACGACATGGGCCCCGGGGAATGGGTTGTGACATCACTATTGAGGATGTCTAATGAGCTGAATACCAAACCATCATATAATTATCTGTAGAATATGATGGATCCCTCATGTCGGGTAAAATCAACCTGATGTACACCACCAGCAAGATCAATTGTGTGAAAGACTTTTGATATCTTGTTGAAACAGGTTCTAGTATAAATTTCATCCCAACCCAGACACTATACATGTTAGGATGGAATGAAGTAGATATATCTCCCTCTGACATAAATATTCAGTTTTACCTCCTAGAATTCCATGATGGGTGGGCCCAAGATCCATTTGAATGCAGCAGTTCCCTCATCATACAACCAATGCCTCATGTACTCCCTCAATAGTTGGGTAGGCAGGATCGAATGTGATGATTCTCCATTTGACTAATGTTCATCCCTCCGTCTGGATTTAATCTATTGTAACAGTAGGTAAAATCATGTTCAGAGTAATAGTATTGAGCAAACCACCACTACATCTAGCTAGAAGACTGACATGGTTGATGCTTTCATCTTCCAGATTCACTAGTTGGAGGATATAATGCCAAACATGGGAAACAGATTACACATTTTTAGGAGGAAAGGGCGATGCATCCCTATGTAAATGGAATGTTGGAAGATCACATATGAATCCTACACGGGCCAGTATCATGTGATACCTGAACCCCATTACCCTATAGGGTATCAGGATGTTCTCCATATGTCTACAACTATATATCGGACCCGCTTTTTCACAAATCTAGGTTGAACCGACACAAGTTAGCCCACCACCATATCATTGACATCAATCATCAACCCCCATGGTTGAATGTAAGGTGGGATCAGTATGAAAGATAATGTAGAAGGAGCCTCCCAGTGCGGATTCCATATCCACTAACCATATTGGCATTGGTGTTCCCCCATAATCATCTGGTCTATTTGAACCATCTCCAAACACTTATTCCCCTACCTTAAATGATAGAGTATTAATAGTATTATACTCCTACATTAAAAGACGAAATCTCCACCATCATTAATGAGTTGGTTTTGGAGAACCTTGGCATAGAGATATATCTAAGGCTAATGTTGATCAATGCAGCTATGCTTGTATAGGAACAATAGAAATATGTTGATTTTTATGAGGAATCATGATTTTGTATTTTCTTAGTGTTATGAATATATTCCATCACTAGACCTTCAAGTATTTTTCTAACTATCTAGGTATCTCTATGATTTATTGTGGGTTCTTTCATCCTATGAAAATGAACCCCTGTCATGGTGTCATGGATGAGGCCAAAGATGATAAGCTAATAAAGTCCATCTTCATTAAGGAATTTTAGTACCCTAAATGGCTAGAAAACATAACCCTAGTTAATAATGATAAAGGTAAAATCATATTTTGTATTAAATTTTGGGTTCTCAACTTCCACTGTCTAAAGGATGATTTCCCCTTCCAGTGATTGATATTTTTATCGATTCCACAACTAGGTTGTAGGTTCTATCCTTCATGGATGTATATTCCAGATACAATCATATTCAGATGTCCCATGAGGACGAGGATTCAAACACCTTTATAGCACCACAACGAAACTCATTCTATCAATTAATTACCATAATTATAAAGAATATTTGAGCCACATAGAAGTGATCCATACACCACATCTTCAAACCGATCCCTAGGATGCTAGTGGAAAGCTACATGGAGAATTTTTGGTCTAAAACCACCAGAATAAAGACCATATCATAGATATTGAGAATATTTTTTCTTTCTCAATTCCAAGAATTTGAAGTGAACCACTAGAAGTGTCATTTTCAGGTTACCTCTATGAAGTTTCTCAGTTTTATTATCATATACAGAGGAATCAAGATCATCCTAGAGAAGATCAAGGCTATTAGCAAGATTCTTTCTCTTAACAACAACTAGGAGCCCAGATGCCTTTACGTCTACTTAGCTTACATACTTTAATTCTTCTAAAATATTGATGAAAAGTGTAATATCTTCTCCAATATCATGAGGTAAGTATTTTTTACTAGTGGCATGAAGATAAACATGCCTCATTTTAAGAAATCATGTAGTATCTGCTATAGCCTCTGGTTCTGAGGCCAGCTGTCTCAAGGATTCCTATAGTCATTTATGTGACCACCTGAGAATTATCCCTTGGTGCCCTTATCACCTATAAGAATAATGAAGAGATGGAGAAAAATTTAAATTATCTCAATTGAATTCTCTTAGAAAAAGAGTCCAGATACTCTCATTTGGAAAAGACCAACCTCGTGCTGGCATTTTTAGTGTTGAAGATTCTACATTATTTATAGAATCACAAGATACAACTGGTGTCCTATCTGGATCCACTAAAGTATATCCCAAATTCATTGATGTTGAAAGGTTAGTTAGCACATTGGGAAGTGATCCAATAGTAGTTCGACATCATGTTAGTTTTTTAGAGGGTAGTTAAGGTTCATGTATAGGCATACTTCCTAGCAACCCATCTGGTTGTTAAAGATGTACCTATGGATGGAGATTTCCTTGAAGAAGTTATTCTATCAGTGGATCTGGTTGTTCCATACAAGAATATATATTTTTATGGTTCCTCCCATAGTCCAAATGGTATAAGGATCAGAAATACTAAGATGAATAGTTGTGGCTTGGGGATCATCTTCGTCACAACAGTGTAGGATATTCTTCCCCATAAATTCTTGCTATAAAAAGGCTTAGCTAAAATGATGTTGAGTATCAGGCTCACATTATGGTCATGATATAGCCCCTGATCATAATTTCCCCAACTTAAATGTGGAATGAGACTCTATGAAAATCATCAAACAAATAAACTATGATTATATCATCATGAATCTCAAGGTTGATCCCTTGATAGAGAGAACTCACTAGCTGATGACCTGGTTCCCTTCTCAGCTAGAGGTTACACATGTTCCCTAGTCATTGAATGGTTGAGTTGATTCCTTGGAAATCCTAGATTGATCTCTTACATAGCCTAAAAAGGATGATCTATTCATCCATATGCTAAAACAGAGTGCCATTTCACTCATCATTTAAGATGATGATGACATATAGAAGGTGAACCAGCTAACCATCGATTATTCTACCTTGGTACCTCCATACCCCCTATAGTGAAAGAATCCTCAAACATGATAACTCTTTTTTTGAGTATCTAGATGATTTTTTTCTTATAATATATCGAGACAAATGTGGGTGAATCCATTAGTGGAAAACATATTTCACCCGCCAAAGTGGTCCCAACATCAAGGAGACTCTCTAAAAATGTGGATTTTCTAGAATTATACTCTGTTTCGTAAAAGGATATGAGATTCATTGGGTTATGAAATAATTTCATGATGGATCTTGTGGTTCACATCATGTAGGGATGAATTTCTCCCACTATATTAGAAGGGTGGTCTACTTCTATTCCACCATGGTCCATGAATACATCATGTTCACTAAACGGTGCCACATGGGATAGATACATGACAACATTGTTCATCAACCCCCAGACCCCCTTCATACCACCAAGTGTTATTGGCCCTTTTATGTATGGGGACTCGATGTCATGAGACCCTTTCCAGAAAAAAAATATCACTAATGGAGGTTTATTTTGACTATAGTTGATTTTTCTCTATATGGGAAGTAGTGATCCCTATTAAGGATGCAAAGCCTTGATCTATGGTAGAATTCATGATCTATAATATCATACATAAATTTGAATTTCCTCATGCTATTCTGATGAAAAATAGAAGAAACGTCCGGGTAGTTGAGCTAAAGAGGTTATCCGCTGATTACAACATGTGGATCAAATGTACATTTCACTATCATGCCCTAGAAAATGGTAATTTTAAGGCATTGAAACAAACCCTCTGTAACATTTTGTAGAAGATAGTAGGCCATAATAAGAAAATTTATATGTAAAAGATCCCCAACACTCTCTCGTCCTATTAGACGATGACTGGAAATTCCACCTAGGTGACTCTATATTACCTAGTTTATGAACAAAGGTAGTCCTTCCCGTTGGGATTCAGTTGCTATCACTTCGTATAACTATCTATGAAGATAAGACACTAGAAAGAATGGTCGATATCCATCTAGCTGAGCCAGAAGCCATCAAAGAGAGTAGGATCCAAGCATTTTATAATCTAGAGAGGCACCAGAACATGATAGTGAGAGCTTTCAATAATAATGTTCACCTCCACTCATTACTCTAGGGTGACACAATACTGTATCTCAAGATGAAAATGATTCCTAGAAAAAATACACCAATGTAAGATCCTAAGTGGGAACTACCATAAGGTCTATACCAATAGATCACACTCGTTGATCACTATTGATGGAGAGTGAATCACTACTACAACCAATGCCAAGTTTATGAATTAGTAATTCACATAAGGAGCCCACTTCCTAGGCACATGATGTTAAACAGGTCACATAGTCCATTATTTAAGACATGAAACGAATATCCATCCTAGAATACAAACTCTATGACCATAAACTAAGTGCCTAGGTCCAAACATCATGAAATTAAACAGTGTGTTTCCCTGGTAATGTGTTGTGAAGCACACGCCTCCTTAGCCCCTCATTCATGAAAGGTTGTTCCTACCACACCACGTATATCCCTTTTTGGAATACCTTATCCCATAGTAAAAGATGTAGGAATTTTAATTGTATATCATTAATCTAATAATTATTACATTAAATTGTATACAGGTTTCCTTTAGAATTTGTTGTATGGAGATATGCCTCCTAGGCCCTCATTCATGTCCTATTTTGTAACTTTGCCACCATCCTCGCCTTCCACTGAAGAATTTCCACTTCATGGTCAAAACTATACAATCATAAACTAAGCGCCCATGGCCCAGGTGACACCACCTTAAACTATTTGTAGTAGGTATGTTCATTATGACCTTAAGATATTTACATCCACTGTAGTGTGATATCTATGACATTAGACTTCATGGAATCAACATCCTGGCTACAAGACATTAAACTTAATAACATTAGAGTTCCTTTTATCATGACCTTAAAGGGAACATACCAGTGTCTTATTTTCAGGATGCTAAACTACATAACAACCAATGTCCGAGGAAGATGATGTTAAATAGGGCATCTAGTTTGAGATTAATGGCCTTAAACTAAAAGTTCATGTCTGTGAATCGTTCCAATAAACTATCTACATGTCTTACTTGGGAGTGTATTTTGTGGTATGGGCCTCCTTGTTCCTCATTCACATCAGTCTATAGCTATAACACCATGTGTACACACCTTTGAACGTCTTCTCCCCTAATTCCATGCAACATGGTCTTAAACTGTGGTACTAATTTTCTATAAGCATGATGGAAAACTTCATATCATCTATCCTCCTTGCCGCAAAACAGTAAACTATATGGAACAATAATGTTCTCACTTGAGAGGACATCACCCTTGGCCTTGGACATCTACCATTCCATATTTCAGAACTACATACGACTTCATTCCTATCCATGTGGGATACATAGTTGTTCCAGTATTCTATATCATGTTCCATCCACCCCAAAAATAAAAAAATCCCCCTCCATGTGTACTGATCAGACCTACAAAAGGGTATTTTCCTCATGAACTACATTTGTCTTGATACCCATCCTTATGGGACATGTAGTTATGTATATACATTTTTTCTCCAGGCCTAGCCATAAGTTCAGAAAACGTTATTCCCATTGGACCCAATTATGGTCCAAACACATGACCTTAAACTATAGGCAAGACTCCTCAAGAATTTTTATATAGGGAATGGGCTAATAAGTCCTCATTCACATAGGTTTTATTATTACACCACATTATAAATGTACCTTTTGGAGTTCTCAGCCCATGGTCCAAACTCTATAACCCTAAAATAAGCGCAGAAGGTCCAAATTCTATGACTTTTTCTAAACTATACAACCATAAACTAAGAGCCTATGGTCCTAGAAACACATCCTAAACTATTCCATCCAATTATAATCATCATGAAATTAAATTGTATGTTGGAATCGTTGGTAATGCATCATATGATGTGGGACTCTTTGGTTCTCATTCACATCGGGTAACTCTCACCGCACTACACATACCCATTAGAGACACTTCCCCCACATATTTAAAACTCCATGAATTTTAACTAGGAGTTAATATTCCCAATACAAGATACTAAATTTCGATCCTACCCTAAACAAGGTAGGGATGCCTCACAATAATCCTTGGATTCTCTAGCCCCCTCACCAAAGAGGATCCACTTGTGTTTGTCTCTCACCATGCTATGTTTTCAATAAGTACTTGTGGATTAATTCATATCCTCATGGGATACATAGTGACACCCATACACATTGTATTTATTAGGAAAAAATTGTATGAAGATGTTTTTTTGGAAGCTAAATGATGTTTATATTTCATGTTTTTTCTTTTGTTGTCAAGAATGAAATAAAAAAATTCACTTTGTAGAAGTTGAAAATATGATTGACCATAAAATTTAGGAAATCAGACTCAGACTGCTTAAGAAATTAGATAAGGTTGAGAAAATATTTCCCAAAGAGCTGGTTTGATCGGACTCACCTCAATTCTATAATGAAAGATATGGTTGTAATTAGTTTATTCTTCATAGTGTCCTTGGCTCTGATAAATACCTGGTAATGATTTTATGATCACGGAGTTCTCATAAATCATAACTATTCTATGAATCATGTGATGAAATCCATATTAATGAAAGGGAGAGAGTTGGGGTTTCCAATCATATTGAGGATTGGTTAGAATGAAATATGTTTTCCGGAAAGGGTGAGAAGTTTCAATACTTCCCAATGTAATTGAGATGATATTGAAGCTAACATTAATAATATTCAGTGTAATATAAAGTCATGATACATGAATAATTCTTTTGGAAGAATGATGTTTCTAAATCCATATAATTTTCGTCTTAGTCCATTCGAATGAGTTCACTGGATGTAGATTTGTTTGAAGGTTGAGAAGGTTGATAAGAACATGTGAAGATGAATATGTTGGTTTTTAGTTAGACTAGTATGAAAAAAATATTAAAATCTTTAGAGAAATAATTTCTTTTGTATCCAAATCAGAAAAGAAAATAAGCTACTGGAATTGGTCCATCAGGAATTGTGTTCCACTGATCATTGGAAGTATAAATACATTAATCGATAGATGTCTGGTCCAACGAAAAGTAAAATAAGTTGATGTTTTTTAGGTCCTATATGAGTGATAAAGTCAGAGATCAATCAAAAATGTACTCAACCATTTTCATCAAAATTAATTGTTGATTCATTATCAAAGTGGGAACTTTGTTTTATGTAAAAATTGGGCTAAGAATGAAATTAATAACTATGTTTTTTCAATAGTTTTTTTTTCAAGTGGTTCAAGAGAACAATAGATTTTTTCTCTAAAAACAATTAGTTCAAGTTACATTTAACTGAAGTTGATACCAATTATCATAAATATGTGTATACTAATATGTAAAACATAGGATGACATCGATAACATCATTGAACATATAATTATTGGGATAAAGAAAAGAATAAAATGGTTTTTTCTCAAAAAACCTAAAAAAAGTGTATTCAAGGGGGTCTTGAAATGTTTTTTAAGTAATATTTTAATGTGTTTTTATGGGTAGCTCATGGTTCGAATATTTCAAAGGAAATGTTTATTATAATAAGTGATGGAGTTGACGATGAAGTGTTACCACTGTAATGTTAATAAATTCTCTTCTCGTTTGGTTTCATTTGGTACAGAGCAACATAATGAGATGTCTTCCGTTCTGATTTATATTATAGTGGTCAAAAAAAGTAATAGCGACCACGTGTCTTCATCATAATGAATAAATTTTAATTAGCATACTTATATCACAATATGTATGGATAAATTCAATGAAGAATTTTATTTACATTTGTATTCATCCTAATGAGGCATATTGTAATGAGAATATTATGATCAGAATAATGATTGATTAGAAGATATGAAGAGATATAAATTTGTGAGAAGATTTGAAAGGAGTTGAGAAGTGATGAAGAATAAAAATATTCATCCAAAATTTTAAAAAGAATGTGATTTTAGGAAATTTTGTTGAGTGGGACACATTTTTAGAATTGTGCCTCAACCATATTTGGATCACCTATAAATGGATGAATTAAATTTTCACTTTACTGACACAAGTAATGATAATGAAAAATATGAGAGAATTTGGTGCTCTAAAGAATTGTAGAGAGAAGAAGCTTATGGATCAAGCATACTTGAGGATGTATTTTAGGAAAAAGAAGAAAGGATAAGAGAAAAGATCATATTCAGCTGATAATCATATCAGGCAAAATCATCAAACTAATAATTAGAGAGGGATTTCTAGACTCAAATAGAAGTTATTTATAATTGTTTCAATGGTATTCTAATAAATGTATATTTCTATATTGCTAATAAAACTTGGTAATCATAATGGGAAATCAGACAGAGTGTCATTATGAAGTCTAGAGAAGTATGTTCCTTTTTCTGGGTAATAAATTGAAGACATGTTTTTGAATATCATATTTGTGAGAAATTGATCATGAAGCATTTTAAAATATTTGTTAAAATTTTTTTTTATTACTTATTCATGCTACTTAAATCACATGCACTATTTTATTGAACATAGTTCTACATGAGTTTAAGGGTGTATCCATCTCATTTTATTCCACAAAAGCTGATTTTTCACACCCAAACTTCTGAATTATTATTATTTTATTTTTTAATCTAGATTTTAATTTTTTTTAGGTGCGGGCTGATCTCAATTTAAAATTTTCATTTTTTTTGATAGACACTTTTTTTGGCATGGCAGCATCATACGCACGTGAAAAGCCCAGTTTGGAAACCATGAAGCTTCTCCCAGTTCGCCGTGCAACATGCCCGGTATTCAGACTAAATATGAAATGAAATGAATAATAATATGAGAATAAAATAAATTAAAAAATGAAAATGATTTTGAAAAATATAATAATGATAATATTATTATTATGAATAAAAATTATATTATTTTTATTATTATTATTATAAATTTTTTTATTAATTTTATAAAGTCTATTAAGTTTATTATAATGTTATTATCAAGTTTATTTTTATCACATTATGTTTATTATTATAATATTATTCTTATTATTTGTTTTTTTAGGTTTGGTATCCCCCCCATGTCTCCCAAAATCATGTCACACCCTCACCTTTCCGCACAAATCGCATTGTACTAAAGCCTTGTGTGCAACCCTCCCCTTGGAAAGCCTCTTATGGTGACTCATCTAGCCAGCATCCCCCTTTATGTCAGCACTATTTTCTCATGACCCCCTCTTGCAGCGCGTACCCAAGTAGTGCAATGGACCCCCTATATTATACTTCCCTCCCAATACCTCACCTTACTGGTCAGACCACACCCCAAACCCCCCTCCCTTCGGTCAACCACCCGCAAGCTCCATGCTCTCCTTCGACAAATGCACCTCCCTCATGGTAAGGTTTTGATTCATCGTATTTAGAGATTTGGTTTCCTCTATGGGTAGGGTTGCATTTTTAGGATGGGTTCTTCATCAGTTGAGTTAAATATTGACTTTTTAGGGTCCATTGTTGAAAGTATATGCTGCGCTTGTAGTTATACCCCAATTATTGAATGTTTGTCCACCTGAGGTATGTGGTTCCATATATAAGAATTATTTGATAATTAAGTTTTATCAAACGATTATTTTTTCATGATATTCGTATTTTGTGTGTGGTGTGAATGTGATTTTTTGTAGGAATTCATGTATGTTTGATTTTAAAGTTTCATTTTTACTTGAAATTGATTTTTTTCATGGGTAACCCAGGTTGTGTCATTTGATGTCACATTATAAATTGTACAATTGGTTATTTAAATCAGTTAAGTGATGCAAATGATGTTTGAGAAGGTTATTAATGTTCATTTAATTCTAAAATTGGGATTTTTCATATGTTTTTTGAATAGGGACTTGTGGTATTTCTTTGGGTTGTTTTATAAATTGTTCAAATTGTTTGTTAAATGATATGTGTAGTGTGTGGTCCCTACTTTGTTGTTTCTGGTCGCCATTTCTAAGGAGAATCTCCTTCATGTTCATAGGTAATTATATATATATATATATATATATATATATGTTTGTGGGTGTTTGTGTTGGGGGGGGGGGTCCCTCGTTACATTTATAGTCATCCATGGCATTGAATATACATGTATGGCACTAGTTATTCCCTTGTATATATATGAAAATGAATACGTAGGTGAGTGGTGACTATTATATGCATGTAAGCATATATGTAAGGATCCCCTTACACAGTTTCATGCCCATCCAGGTGTGTGAATAGGGGATAACTGTCATTATATGTATGATAAATTTCATATTCTTAGTGGGGTATAATTTTCTTCTAGTTAGAAATCGGAAATAGATAAACATTTGGTTTCGTTCCAACATGAGGTAGGTTCCCTACATCATGATCTTTAATTAGAATTTCCATTATTTATTGGTGTTCTTTAAATCTGAGTCGTCTACTGTTATATGAAATGCACATGATATATTTATATATATTTATGTACATAAATGGACTTGGTTCATAAAAACATTTATCCTAGATGTTATGAATGTGAAAAGGGAATTTCCAACGACGTGTGTCATTTTGTCTAATTTTGTTATAAAAGTGTGATAACATTCTTGTTTTTTTGTTCCAAAGGGTTCCAATGATATTCAAAAAATTATTTTG
This sequence comes from Viscum album, assembly GCA_963277665.1. Classification (NCBI taxonomy): domain Eukaryota; kingdom Viridiplantae; phylum Streptophyta; class Magnoliopsida; order Santalales; family Viscaceae; genus Viscum; species Viscum album. The sequence goes on from OY728164.1 coordinate 94,743,897, forward strand.
GTGTGAACATGAGATCAAAGGGTGACTTTACATTCTTAAAAATGATTTATTCGTTGTAAGAATGGTTTTAGCTTGTTTTTAAATATATAGTACCTTAGTTGTTTAGTTGAACTTTCAAACAGTTTTGGAAAGTTAAAATTGTTGTGTGATTATGTGTTCTAAAATTAAAAGTGTTTAATGTATGTAATTAAGCTTGTTTGTCACATTGATAATGGTTTTCGAAAGTGGAAGAATTCACTTGAGTCATTCCCCTATATTAATAAATGTAATGTAGGTGTTAGTATGTTATTTTTAATATGTTCCTAGTGTTGAGGCTTCTGCATTATTATGTGATATAAAAAAGGGGAATGATATAAATGAGGGACAATGGTAGTGAGAGGTTGAATGGGTTTTTGGTAATGAAAGTGTTATCTTCTTATGTTTTTTATTGATAAAACCCCACCACCATTGAAATAGGGAACATGGTAAACCCTAGGTACCAAGGTGGGCATACTAGGACTAGTATGCTAGATGATTCAGAAGTGGTTCATCCCGATTTCATCTAGAAGGATTGATTCTACAATGCCATCTAATTATTTTTGATGATTTGAGACCACTAGGCCATTGGGGCGTCCCCTCCTAGTGGCTCAGGCACAAGAATTCTGATTGTTATGTTGGTCATACCATGCTTCACTAAGGTATAAATCTCCAAGGTCCCCAACTAACACTACCTTCTTAGGGATTTCTCATGCAACTTGTGATATTATTTTCAATTCAGTTGTTTCATTCTTGTTCCCTCTTATGTGAAAACCATATTTATCTAATTTAGTCTCCATTAATTTTGAAATTTTAATACATCATTAGAACCAATTTTAAAAACTAAGTGGAACAGACATGATTTTCTTGAAAATGAAAACATGTTACTTTAATTTGAAAAAAATGAAAAACATATTTTTATTATGTCTTATTTTCAAACAAGAATATTTTGAGTTTCTTTTTAAAGGTAAGGTAAAATGTTTTTCTGTATCCTTTGAATTTATAATGAGAATATAAGTGCTCACACCTACTCCATATTTTCAGTTTTAGGTCCCTCTTGTTTTGGATTTCTCTTGGAGCGAGAGTGGTTCTGTGATTGGGGGTGACCCACAAGTTCACATGGAGGTATTTTTAGTAGTTGAGCATTATTTTATTTATTCTACTAGTGTTCATTTATTTTTTTTCAGTTTATATATTTTTTTAATGGTCTAAATAATTCTAAAATGACTTATTTTGATGCCCAAAACTAGTTTCCAGCATGTGGGGATTAGGAATGCCCTTCATGCCTAGTCGCAGACCAAGTCTGGCACAAATTCAGATAGTAACCTGGATTAGTTCGTGAAAAAATGGTATCAAAGACAGGTTGTGCTCTTTTGGGTCATGTCCTTTGGTTAAGAGTCTAGTTAGACCAGAGATATGAATTCCAGGAATTGACATTGTAATTATGAGTAGGGTGACTTTCTAGCACACCTCGTGATGAGACTCAATTTTCTGGAGGAAGTTGAGTTTTATCTGAGTTTTTTTTGTTCTTGTTGTTGTTATTTGTTTTGGAAATGAAAATAGGGTTGGAAAAATAGTCTCAATGGGATCACAGGGCCTATAAAACCATGTGGATCATGGGACATAGTCCTGTAACACTCTTGATGATGGTGGTGTGACTGGCATATGGCCCCTAACCATATGTCTGGGTCACCTGTTGATAGTAGTTTCATCTTACAACATCTTATATCTTCTTCTATTCTAAGGAATATTTTTGTGGGTTGTATTGAGTTTGAAAACCATTATTATGAATTTTTTCGGTTGTTATTTCATCGATAATATGGTTTGGAATAATGGTTTGTGGTCTCATTCAAAAAATTTTTTTGGAATTCTTTGTGGTGGCTCCCATCTTGTGTTTGGTTTGGGTCTGTGGCATATTTTTTCTAACTGACCTGTTTGATTGGGTCCTTGAGATCTTTCCTCACTGGTTATTGTATTATTTGATAAAGAGTTAATGCATGACTAAAGTGTGGATATGGGTGGTTTTCTATTGACAGATCCTCTAGTTGATCAAATTAGGTTCTCCCTTCTTCTATTTTTGAATTTAATCCACATTTTCTTATTTGAAAAAATAAATCCTCTCCCAGTGTGGAAGTAGAAGCTAGTGGAGTTCAAGTATGTTTTGGTTTCTTTTAGTCATTTCATAGTTAAAGGTGAAGTTTGGAAGCAATAAGTCTTAGGGTCCCACCTGGAAGTGGTGAAGGGAAATATAGTGGGGAACATAGGTTGTGATCTAGGTTGTTTTAGTTGGCCACTGTCCTAAAAAGGTAGTTGGACCTTTTTTGGGTTTCCTTATATGAAATAGAGAGTATTATGCCACCTGTTTGGCAAATCTGGTCATAGGATTTCATTATGATCATTTACACTAATCAAGTTTTGTTCGAGACTTGGTTTAAGTTTCCCTCCATTTTGAGGGATCATAGACCACAATGGTATTATTTGGTGTCATTTTAAAGTGTTTAGTTATTTCCCAAATGAGAATTTGGATGTTGTGGGGCCTTTAGAGAGCCTTTGTTTTTTGAGAGGCAAGTGTTCCATTAGGGTAATTCCATGTTTTTTTGTTTCAGGTGAATGCACAATTTATGTTCCCTTCATTTTGATGTTTCTCATTCTATGTGGAAAGGTATGATGCATAAGAATTTTATACGTCCATGTCTTGGTGAATATCCATATAGAGGATATGTAGATTTCAGGGTGTGTTGTGTTATGTTGGTAATGTTTTATCGTGGTGTTTTTTCTTGTGGAAGTTGAAGAAGAAGTTTCAATTGGGTGTTTTCATGTCTTGAATACGAGGTAGGAGATGCTTCAATCATCATAGCTATAGGAATAGGTCCTAGAGTAAATCTGGTGTATAGTTAGGAACCCCTAGGGGTGTAACGGATAGAATTTTAACAGGTGTATTCTACATAAGAAATAAAGATAGTTTAATCCTTGTGTAGTTGTTCATTCCCATGGTCCCATTTCTTGGAAAGAGGTGTGGGACCTCGCTCTGAGGTTGTTATTGACATGGGTGAGAGAGTTAACCCTTTATTATAAGTAGGAAAGGTTGTTTTATCTTTCTAAACCTTAGTGCTTGTTCTATTTTTGTTGTGAACATTGTGTGGTTGTTCACCTACGAACAACCCTGTATGTCAATTTTGTTTTTGGTGTTGATTTGGGATCATCCGAGATTCGTAATAACATAAGATTGGTGAACCTAGTAGAGTCTTTTTTTGGTTTTTAGTTGTGATAATTATGTCCCTTATGGTCGGGGATTATACTCTGTGGAAATTTACCAAGTAAGATCATGTCGAGTATCCCATATCCGTAAATCCTGTTCAGTTATGATATTTGGTATTTATGTTGGGGATACACACTATTGTCCTTGCTAAAATTTTTCCAGAATGAATTGATGTTAGCCCATTGTTTATGGTGGGGAGTCTGTGCAGACCTCCTCATTTTTTTGATCCAATCAATGTCTAATGTTGACTGGATATGGGTGTCCTTTTTAGAGATGTCTCATTTGAAGTCCCTTCCTCAAGTAAATGTTGGGATTTATTCACACCCAACAGATTCGATAGATTAATGTTACGGGATTATTCTTTGGGATGTGGTTGATCTTTTTTGTTTTTTTAGGATAGAGGAGTGGGTTTTGTTTGGTGATTTCTAGGGTGTTTTGGAACAAGAGTTATGATTGCACATTGTAAAAGTTAACTTTTCTTTGATTGATCAACTAAAGATGTTTAAACTCTTGAGGGTGGGTGGTTCGTAGTGGGGATCCCATTTTGGCCTCTCAAGTTCGACTCTTAAACCATTTTCTTTCTGGTAGTGTTCTAGTCATCTTTTTGTTTATCGTCATTTGAGAATCTCCATGTGTTGTAATAGAGTACTAGGTCTTTATCTAGAATCAACCATGGGATGGTTTTCTAGGGACAGAAAGAATTATGTTGAGGAGAACTATCACACCCAAAATTTTCAAATTATTTTATTTTATTATATTGTCTATATTTGAATGGGTTTTTTGAGGTTCTGGATGAGCCCCATTGAAAATTTTCATTTTTTCTAAAATATGCTTGTTTTGTGCAAGACAACATCTGACTCACGTGCGTAAAACGGTTTGGAACCATGAAACTTTGCCTAGGTCCCCATGCATCATGCCCAATATTCTAAATAAATATGATACGAAATTAATTATAATATGAAAACAAAATATTTAAAAGTAAAAAATATGAAAATAATAATATTATTATTATTATTATTGGGTTTATTTTTGTAAAGTTGATTATCATTATGTTTATAAAGTTTATAAAGATTATTGTCAAGTTTATTTTTATCACAATAAGTTTATTATTATCATATGATTATTATTAATATTTTATTTAGTTTGGGTTGGTCTCCCCCCCTCTCCCAAAATCACATCACAACATACTCTTTCCCCCTGAATCCTATTGCACCTAACCCTTATGTGCATTCCACTTTAGCCAGCCTCCTCTAGTGACTCCTTCAATTGATATCCCCCCTTACTGTTAGTTCCATCCACTCACAAACCCCTCCCTCAATGAATAACTGGCTAGCATGGCAGACCCCCTAGACAATCCTTCCCTCCTAGCACCTCAGCTTACTAGCCAGACCACACCCTAACACCCCCCATTTCCTACCGGTGACCACCTGCAAGTACCTCTATCTCCTTCAGGGCACGTGACTCCCTCAAGCTAAGGTATTTATTCCTATTATTTAAGGTTTTGGTTTCCACTATGGGTAAGGATGAATTTTTATGATGGTTGTTTGATCTGTTGAGTTTAATATTTCCATGTTGGGGTTGGTTGTTGATCTCTTGAGGTTTGGTTGCAGTTCTACACTAATTTCTGGATGTTTCTCCCCATGATTTATGAGGTTCTATCAATAATAATTATTTGGTAAATTAATTTTTCTTGAATAATTATTTTATCAAGATCCTTTTTTGTTGTGTGTGGTGTGAAGGTGAATTTTGTCAGGAATTAATATGTTTTGGATTTTAAAGTTGCATTTTTTACTTGAAATTGAGTGTTTTTCACCGGTAACCCATGTTATATCATTTTATGTCACTTTATAAATCATAAAATTGGATATTTATATAATTTATGTGATTAAAATGGTGATTGAGATGGTTTTTAGTTTTTGTTTGATTCAAAAAATGTGATTTTGGTATGTTTTTGGAAAATCCATTTTGGTGCTTCTTTGTGTTGTTTTATAATTTTTTGAAATAATTTATTAAATGATATGTGTAGTGCATGGTCCCTGCTTTGTGGTTTCGTGTCACCAGGTCTAAGGAGACTCACCATCATGTGAATAGGTAAGTATATATATATATATATATGTCTGTGTGTGTATGTGTGTGTTCCCCTGTTACATTTATAATCATACATGGAAGTGAATTTTCAGGTATGGGGCTAGATGTGCCCATGTATTTATATGAAAATTCATATGTAGGTGGGTTCCAACTAGTATAAGCATACAAAAATATATATAAGGATCCTCTATCACATGTTCATGGCCATGAGGGTTTGTGCATATGGTCTACATATACTTATCTGTAAGTGAAAGTGCATATGCTTAGTGGGAGAGTTACAGCTTCTAGTTACAAAGCACTAAGAGATGAAAAACTGCTTTGGTTCTACCTTGAGGTTGGTTGGAAACTCCTTGATCATTAATTATAATTTCCATTATTTTTTGGTGTTAATTAAATGCATTTCGTAGGATTTAATATGAAAATCACATGCTATATATATATATAAATGTATATACATAAATTTTTGTTGTTCATGAAAAGTGTTATCCTAGATGTTTTGAATGTGAACCACAAATTTCCAAAGTCGTGTGGCCTTTCAACTGATTCTGTTATAAAATTGTAACAACATGTTTGATTTTTTTCAAAAGGGTTCCCAATCAATTGAAAAAATGGATTTTGTTGTGAACACGATATCAAATGGTTTTTTGAAATTCATAAAAAGGATTGCTTCATTTTAATCATACTTTTTAGCTTATTTTAAAATATATAGTTCCTTGGTTGTTTAGTTTAACATTAAAACAATTTTGTAAAATTAAAAGTGTCGGGTGATTATGTGTTCTAAAATGAAATTGTTTCTTGTAAGTTATTAAACAAGTTAGGAACTTTGAGAAATGTTTATTAAAGTGGATAACTCCCATTGAGGCATTCGTCCTAGTTAGAGAAATATTATTTAGGTGTTAATATATTGCTTTTTATATGTTCCTTCTGTTGAGGCTTCTGAATTGTTCTATGATGTAAAAGAGATGAACGCTCTCAAGGATGACAAAAAATGGTTAGAGGTTGAATATTTTTTGGATAAATAATGTTTCAGGTTCGAATGTGTTTTCTTGATAAAACCTCAGCACTATTGGAATAAATCACATTGAAAACCCTTGGTACCTAGGTGGGAAGACGATTAATTGTACAGTAGATGATTCAAGAGTGGTTCATCCTGGTTTCATCTAGAAGAATTGACACTACAACACTAACAAAACATTTGTGATGAATGGATACCACTAGGCCATTGGGGTGTCCCATTCTAGTGGCTCATGTATTAGAATATTTATGGTTATGGTTGTTATACCACATTTAACTAAGGTATGAGGATCCTAGTTCCCCATCTAATACTTGATGCTTAGGTATTGCATGTGGTTCTTATGATATAGTTTTCAATTCAATTGCTTCATGATTGTTACCTCTTCTATAAAAACCATATTTTTAATCTAAATTGGTCTCATTTAATTTTGAAATGTTAATGAATACATGGAACATATTTTAGAAAGTATGTGATAGAGAAATTATTTAATTAAAAATGAAAACTTCTTACATGAATATAAAAATAATGAAAAACATTTTTTTATTATTTCTTATTTTCAAACTGGCACATTTTGGGTTCTTTTTAAAGGTAAGGGAATAGGGTGTTGTTTATCCTTCGATTTCCTACTATACATATTGTTTCTCAGGCCTACTCAATCTTTTCAGTTTTAGGTACCTCATGTTTTGGATCACTCAAGGATCAGGTGTGGTTTTGTGTTTGGTGGTGACCCACGAGGTCACTTGGAGATAAGTTTTGGAGTTGAACTTTATTTTATTTCAACCTCAAGTTTTTATATATTTATTTAGTTTATAGTTATTTATTTTTCAATATTTTATGGTCTAAATCATTCCAAACATTTTTACTTGATACCTTACACTAGTTACCAACCCATGGGGATTGGGAATTCACTTCGGACGTAGTCATGGACTAGGTCGGGTTCCAGTTCAGGTAGTGAACAAGATTTCTTGATGACAAAATTGTTTCATAGTGTACTGTGTTATATCATATTTTTTATATACTCTTCCAAATATGTAGCAACTCCTGTTGAGTAGTGAATCTTATAAGTTCATGGGTTCCTCTGGATGTGTGTTAGTTTTGTTTCAGCAGGTTATAACTCTTAAAAAGGAGGAATATGTTATTTATAGAAATGAGAAACTTAAAAGAAAAAAGTTATCCCTAATTCAACCCCACCCCCTCTTCAAGATACACTATCTTTTTTGAGAAATTTATAGTGGTATTAGCATATAAGGTTCCATTAATATACTATTTGCTGAGACTTTGAAGAAGAATGTGTGATGGAGAATCTCAATTGTGAGAACAGTAAAGGGATACTGGCCTTTGATGATAATAACGATCATATCAAGAAAGAGAAAATGTTTCATTATCTTATTTCTGTTGTGTATGATCTTCTTGAAGCTACACTCGATGGATTTCTCCTATTGATAATAAATTTCATCTTACATCTGTTGATAATAAAAATCTTGAGAATGATGGAAGGGATTAGAATTATTTACTTTAATCACATTGTGAAAGTATATTAGTATATTGAAAGGTGTTTACACTACCAAAGGTATTCGGCAGAAGCTGGAAAAATTTTATGAAGAAAAAAAAAATTAGATAATGAAAATTTATGAATTTGGTGGCTGAAGTATGAAGATCTCCATATGGGAGAATGGGAATATCTTGTTGACTTCTTTACCAGGGTGAATAACATTGTCAGCACTATTATATGTACTATTAAATAGATTAAAGATTTTAAATTTTTTGAAAGGATCATGAGAATTATTCTCAAGAAGTTTGATGCTAAAGTTTATTCTTTGAAAGATAGATATCCAAAAAACATTATCTCCTGGTGATTTTCCTATAACTCTCATTACTTTTGTAATGAGAAGGGAGAAAGCTATAAAGGAAAAAACTAAATTTGATAGGGATATGTCTTTTAAGACTACTCAGAAATAAAAGCATAATAATATTCTTGAATAAGAAATAATTGGTGTAACTCTTTTTAAATGTTATGTATGTAAAAATATTGAGGAATTTATATCTTTTTTTTTAGAAAAATGAGAGAAGTTGTATAGGTAAATATAAAAGGAAATTTTCATCAAATTTTTTGAATGTGGATCTGTTGGGCACTTTGTGGTTAATTTTCATCATAATGATAAAGAAGAGGATGATGAAGAAGATGATATAAATAATAGAATATCATGGATGAAATTGAGTAATAACGATGACCCTTATTCCAAAGAGAAAGAAAAAAATTTATTCAAATCCAAAAGAAGAAGTCTCTTATCTAAAGATAATGAAGAATACAATAGTGAAGATGAATATCAAAAATTACTTTAAGATGGCTGAAAATACTTTTAGGGTTATATTTAACAATGAATAATTTGGATGTAGAAATTTCTATGAAGAAGAAACTAGAATAGAATATCAACTAAAAGATGAATTGAAAGAATTTCTATGAAAGATTAGAGGGTAATAAAAAGGAATTACGAATTTTAGAATTTAATGTTTCCCCCAAAAAAAATACAGGAATGTTTTCTTGATGATAATATTAATCTTCTGAAAGATATTAATGATATAAAATCTCTTGTGGAAGAAAATAATCGTAATGACCATCTGGAAGTTATGTTGAAGGAAAAATAAGAAGACGTGGAACTAGTTAAACAAAAACCATATCAAGATAAAAATAGGATTAAAACATTAATCAATTATTTTCAAAAATGATTTATAATTCTTTGTAATGGGTAAACTTTTAAAGGATAAAAAGTTACCATCAAAGGTTGTGTAAAGTCTTGGGTTTTTGAATCGGGTTGAAATCCTATACCATTTTAATTTTTTTAATTGGTGGTTATTCCAAATTATATAACAATCATTGGAAACCAATTTTGATTCTTCTATCACCACAATACATTTTATTTGGTCTAGTTTGAAAACATGGAATGTGTCATGGGTGTTAGGAACGGTTTTATAAGTATTGGAGGCCCGAAGGCCTAGATTTGGGAGTTCCAATTCAAGGCACATGATTTATGGTAAACCATGCAGCCTCTCCTAGAAAACTATGTGACCACTTTTTGAACAAAACTTGATTTTGGTAAATCGTAAAGAGAAAGTCACATGGCCATACATGGACCTCTTCAGTTTTTGTAGAGGTATGTCAAATGGTTTTCTCACCGTTTGGGAAAATCATGTGTAAGTCACACAGGTATTGTCATATATACAATACCCTCACACTATAGCATACAGTATTTTCAAACACCTTATAAAACCATGTGGGATAAATATTCATCCTCATTAAATGTGTAAGATTAACTTTTCTCCATCTCTTATTTTCATTATTCTGTTTCCCCCTTTCTTCCTTCATTGGTCATGCACAATAGTGGAGGAAATATGTCGGGATGCTACAAGTGGTATTATAGAAGTTATTTGGTGGGATTTAGTGGCGGTGTAAGGCTGGATACTAATGATATCTATATTTATTTTCCCTTTTGATGGTCTTACTATTTAGTGTATGGTAGATTTTACATTATGATTTTATCATAAGTATGTTTTTAACTCAAGTTCGAGTGCATGCAGCCCCACATTTGAGGGATGAACCAAGTTATTAGTAGTGGGATTGTTTTTTTGTTTTCCTCTATTTACTATTTATATGATTTCAACATCGATTAGTATTATTAAAATATGATGGTTATTTATTATGACTTTTTGACCTTATCCTGGTACAATAATGAATAAGATGTTGGACCCTCGGATTGCTTAGGTATGGGGTGTATGTTGGTTTTTTCTTTCATCTAGGCACATGATAGTAAGTTTTAGTTATTTATAATCACGCACCTATGAAAATTTCTTATGAAATGTTAAATTCATCTATGATATTACATGTGATATATATATATATATATTATGTGATATGTGAAATGGGTATGTGTCTTATATGAGAAGGAAAGTATGATATGGGGGGATGTTGATCACTAGGTCAGGAGATTTTGGCATCCGTTTGAAGTGATGGGAATCATTCAAATGGGTATGGACCAATGTATTTTTTATACATGTCTCTGTTCAGGGTGGCTAAGGAGCCCATGAGGCCAGGATTCCATGTGTCATGGTTTTGATGGGGGAGTTTAAGGGTACTGAGTTGGTGATACATGTTACTGATTTCCCTATTACATGAGATATATGTGGGTGTGGGTGTGTGATTTATCTGGGTGGTTTGTACATGTAATGGTATTAAATGGGTTTCCTCCTAGATAGCTCAGATGAGGTATCATGTGGGTGATTATGGTGTTTTGCTGGAGCATGAGAAGATTGAGACCCCTGCGGGCCAGGAAGAGTAGGATCTATCCTACAAATTAGGTTTTAGTAGAGGCCGGATAACCACCATACATGACTACTTTTGGGTCATCTATTGATCAACATCTCAGAGATAGACCAGTACATTTGATCTAGGGGATCAACATTGGTGATCAGGCAATATATCCTTCAATGGAGTGGCAGAATCAGGAGTTTCAGTCTCAAGATCTTACACTTTTCTAGGGAGATGGTGGTCTACAAGCCATTGAGAATTGGATCTAGTCCATGAAGATAGACTTCAAGCATCATAAGATGCCTCCAGTGTAGAGGGTGAAGTTATCAACCAACATTATCATAGAAATGTAAAATCACTGATGGGATGTTTAGATACATGAAAGAGGACAAAAGGGATTTTCATAGAAATATTTTGGTACTAGGGTTTTCAAGCATTTCATCCTAAAGATGTTTAGGGAAGAAAGTTCTTGGGAGTTCTTGAACCTTTTGTAGGGTGACATGTATATCTTGGACTATGATGATAAATTCACAAAATTTTCTATCCTTTCACCTGGTATAGTGAGTGAAGGCACCTTGAGGGTGATGTGTTTTGTTGATGGTTTATGACACACAATTCAGGTATAGGTTAAATTATATAGGTTGAACTCATTATTAGAGGTGGTGAACGAAGGCCTCATCATAAAGGGAAGCCTAAAAAATATATCATACTCAAGTTGGGAAGCAGATTTGGGTGATTTCATTGGTGATTTTTTAGATGGTAGGAACTCCGAAAGAGACTAGTTCCATCAGGGCATTCAGGCCAAGGGCTTGAAAATACTACATCAAAGTATCTCTCCAATGAGATTCATTCTGTGTGGGAAGATAGAACATGGAAAAAATCAATGTGAGTGGATTATAAATGAGTTTCAGGAATGTGGACATGTTTGGAATCTTGGGAGGTTTTACAGAAATCCTTCTTGGGTAGTTGATATTCAGGGACTGAGGGAGACTCATGGTTTTGAGGTTAGACTAGGAGCGGTACCAGGTGAGGGTCACTAAGCATCAGATGCATGCAGAGGTCATAGAAGAGATTGTGGGACCCAACTGTGGGGTTAGTGGCTGGTGACTAGTACTGTACCACAATATGGTAAGGCTTCAAGAAGTTGAGATTTATGCAAGGTGCATACCATAGAGATACTAGGGTCAAAGCAATCAAGTGAGCTGATGATAGTCAGAGGAATGCCATGGTCATATCCATGTTTTTTTACATGGAATTTGAGGCATGACCATTTTGGGTTCACATGGATCATGAGTCATATGTATAGACTAACCAGATGCTAGTTAGTATATTGTCACCAGCATAGGTGCATTTTATATATTAATGTATATGTGATATGGGTAGCACCTTGTTTTATATGTGAGCACCGTTGAGTTCTTGATTATTGATATAAATTCACATTGTGTCATAGAGAATATGTGGGTTACTTGAGGTTCAAGGCATATGATAATTGTGGCAATGTGGGACTTGAATATTGTATGAGTCACTAATACTAATTTGATCATATGATGAGATGATAGACATTTTTTCTCTGTGTGATATATGGGCATGTGGAGGGAACCGATGCATTGTGAGGTTCTAATGAGTGTTGGGTATGACACGGGAACACCTGATGAGGTGAAAGAGTAGTGATATATACCTAGAGGATCATGGTTCCATGATACATTTAATGGACCCATTTTTTCATTGAGTTTTTGCTGGGATGGAACAAAGGATGGTCACTCCTAAGTTAAGGATCCCCATGAGTTAGTTGACCTATTTCTTTGAGTCATGGGTAGTTTGAGACCACTTTATCATGATGGGTATGTTCACTACCATATATGGGATTTGTTTTATAGACCAAGGAAGAGGTATGTTATGTTGGTGAGATTGTAACATCTGGGATTTTTTAATCGCATTGAAAACCTCTCCTATTTTGAATTTTTCAATTGGTACGTATGGAAAATTATTTTTTGATCATCAGAACCCAATTCCGAGTTTTTGGCCACACCAATACCTTTTTTTGGTCATGTTTGAATACATGGAATGTGTCACATGTGTTCTAAAGGGTTTTGGGATCATTGAAGGCCCAAATTCCTACTTTTGGGAGTTGTAGGTCAAGGTGCATAGTTTGGGGAATACTGTGTGGCCTCTCACATATAACTATGTGTCCCCATTTTGAATTGAGAATTGTTTGGATAAACTTTGTGGGGAAAGTTTCACAGCCATTCATGGAACAATGTAGTTTTTGTAGGGGAATTTTTTTATGTTTTGTGAATGGTTTTGGAAAATCATGCACAAAATGCACTGGTAGTTCCATATAGGCAGTACCCATGAATTGCAGCATGCACATTTTCACACTGTTTGTCAAAACATGCTGGATAACCATGTATCCTCATTAAATGTGTTAAATTACTTTTTGTACCTCTATTATTTTCATTTTTCTTCTTCTTTTCTCCTTTCTTTCTCTATTGGTTGCACACAGAAGTGGAGGGAACCCACCATTTTCCTCCTCTAATTTAATTGATCCCATATCTCTATCCAAAATCCATTTTTAATGAAGTCAGGTGTGTTATATCTGAATCAAGGTGTTTCTCCTCACCCTTTCACATTCCCTTCTTAGCTCTCGCCTCATGGAGCACTAAATTTATTTGAGCCAATTTACTCTATTTTAATGGAATTTGATGGAAATTTTTATTTATTCTAAACATCATTGTGTTATAGTCTAATACCATATGTACCTACTTTTATGAGTCAAAGGAAAGCGGTTCATGCCTTTATTCATCTTTTCATGGATGTTTGTGGGGCACATATTTTAGCACGTGTTGGGTATTTATGCGGGACACAATTAAATTTATTTCTTGATGTTTAATTGAATATATGACATTATGAGATGACTTTAGGATTCCCTATCCAAATTTATGCTTTCGATGTTGGGTAAGAGGTTTTAGACAAATTTGGGTAGTTTGGCTGGAGTGTGTTCATGATTTAATTTGAATTATCTTGTTTTATTGGAATTGTGAAATTCAATTATGTTAATTTTTTTTCATATTTGGGTTGGTTTACATGTATATGTATATATATGTAATGAGTTTACTATGTCAAGTGAGATCCTTGAAATCAGGATAGGCTTGGCTCGAGGTTTGAGAGTTAATGTGATCATTAGGTTGGGCTTGGCCTAGGTTACATTGGTGGTATTGACCTTCAGTTGGAAGAATCAGTCATCAGATTTTGGTGTAAACACTATCATGTTGAGGCCATGTATTATGAGGATGGATGGAATGGCCATCAGACTTGAGAAACATGGTCATAGGGGAATGAGGTTCTGGTTGACTATGGCTTAGGTATTATTTTAGTGATTACCACTCATCCATAATTGTCCATAGTGCTGCTTAGAGTCATGTGCATATAAGAGGACTCAGTGATGGGGTTGTTTTGACCACTCATGTGGGTAGGGACCCTCGGTAGGGAGACTTATAATATTTTTTAAGGATGATTTCCATATAAATCAATGGGGGATGTTAATATCTTTCAGATGATAGAATTGAGGATATCAGTTAGGGGCTCAGGCATGCCATATTAAAGTCATTAGGCCTGGACTAGTTTGGGAAGATGGATATCTGCATTCCTCAGTATGTCCTACTATGAGACAACAATAATTTTTAATTTGAAGATAAATATCATTGTTCCTATGGATTTTAGGCTTAAATACAATGGTTTATTTTGAATAGGGGCATGGGAGACTTCATACATTTATATAGGAATGCCTTCAAGATGTCAGTTTACTTGGTTGATGGAATAAGGCTTTGGTGATTTTTGATGTTGAACCAAAGGGGTCACATGGGCTATTTCACATTAGGGGATACCTTGGGCCATGTGCTAAGGATATGATCTGATAGAGTGATTTTTGTATTTTCCGAAGAAAGTGAAACCTTATTGGTGGTTGTTGAGCACTAGGGAATCATTTATTTGTTTCAATTGAATTTATTTCCGCTTTTATTTATTTTTATAACACACTAGTTTAAACACTAATTTTGGGTATTCACACTTGGGTGGTATCCTATTGGGACTCATTCTCCCACCTTATATAGTTCCTTCTAGATGTGTGTAGACTTTCTGTTGCTGTATTCATATGATGGTTAAGGCCCTATAGCTAGGCCATAGTAGATGTTTTTCATGGGATATTAAAATAGGAACTTGAGGTCCTTCCATATCTAGAGTTTCTTGTTCAAGTTTATTTTTATTATTTCGTCTTCCTTTATATGTATGTAGGTATTATGGTTAGCAATACGTTACCCCTTCAAGATAGTGTATTATATTAATTTCCTTGGATATATTCTTTTGTTTAGTAGATGTAAGTGTAATATTGTTCTATATATTTATTTTTGAGGTTTTTTATTATTATGCTCCTACTATTTTTTGATATTGGTTGTTCTTCCTCCTTTCGTGGGGCTATATTGAGTATATTGAGAATTTCCATCCAATACATGTTATCTATTTACTCTAAATAGTATTATATCATCACCTGACGGTATAACCTCCCCTTATTCCCTCTCTACACCCTCAATACTAGTCAGAATGCATTTTCATTTAAGATGGTGATCCTAAGTCCTAGTGGACCTCTGGTTTGAAAGAACTTTTTAGGTGACTAAATGGATCGGGATGATATATGTTGACAAGAAATATCAATTTTTTTCTAAAAATAATTTAGTTTGGAATGTTGTGTATGTGTCCAATATCAACATAGTCAAGAAGTTAAAATCCATTGAAAAAACAGAAACCCAAAAGGTTTCTAATAATTATGGTTCCGAAAAAAATGACATGAAATATATGATACTGAAGAAGGTTTCAACTAAGAAAATATAGGTTGGTGGTCAAAAAATTTCTTATCATAAAGAAAAGATGGTTTCAAAGAAACCTATTCACAACTTCTGTAAGTATGCAATTTTCAGAGGGAAAAATTATTTCTATGGATATTATTGGTAATTTGGTGGATTTGTACATAAAAAAAATATGTTTTGTTTTAACCAAAAAATATTACTATCACACAAATCATAGAAGAAAAAATTGGAGGGGGGAGTCATTCCCCTAAAAGTAATATGTCTGATAATTTTGTTTTGAAGAAACCTAAGATGGTTGGAGTAATGATTGAAAATAGATTCCAACCTCTAGAAACTATTTGTGAGAGATGTGAACAACCTATAAATATTTAAAAATTATGTCTTTTTTTATTAATAGTGTAAAAAAATCTTTTTAACAACTCTCTGAATCCATATGTTTGGAAAGTTAAAGGAAAAGAAAAAATTTATATTTATAAAACCTCTCTCAAAGCAACAAAAGGATAATGACCTTTGATCTTGGATAGTGGGTGTATATATCACTTGATATGAGACATGAAATTGTTTAAGAATTCTAAAGGCATGAAAGTAGGAACAATATCATTTATAAATTATGAATATCTTCGAATAAAATGTATTGTATTATTCATCATTGGGGATGTAAAGTTTAAATCCAAGAAATGTTTTTTTATTTATGGGATGAAATACAACCTTCTTATAGTTTCACAACTGTGTGATAAAGAAAAAAATTTATTTTCAAAAATTATTGGTTTACTATGAAAATATAGGAATATTATATTTTTATAAGATGTCAATGTAAAAAAAGGGAAATGTTTTACATGTTAGTGTGGTTCAGAACTCATGATACATAGGAATTGGGGAAGAGAATGAGTAATGGAATTAGAGGCTTGGAAACATGTTTCAAATAAATATGATAATTTTTCCAAAGTGTGACAGTGTTCGGGGAATTTATTATATGTCAATAAGAAGGGATTGGTGTTTCACGATTTTAGGGAAAAAATCACTATCTATTATCATTATAATGTTTAAGGTTTTTAAAAAAGACCCATGGAACTTATTTATTTTTATATTTTTGGGCTAATGGGAAAAAAATAAACTCAAGGAGATATGTAATTTATCATTTTCATTAAATATTTTACTTGCATTAATTGTTTAATGTATGTAAAACAAATTTAGGAAGCTCTGAAAATGATTAAATGCTTCATGATGATAGTTGAGAAGGAATGTGGGAATTTAGGGAAGAAGTTGAGAATAGACAATTATGGTGAATACAAAAAATAAAAATTTGAATGTTTTCTTAAGAATCATGGTTTTTGGACTATGTTCAGTAAACCATACACTCCTAAAAAAAATGGTGTTTCTAAAATGAAAAATAACATTTTGGTAGAAATGGGTTAGACTATGTTACTTGAGCATGGCCTTTCTCATTACTATTGGAGGTAATCCAAGAGAAATTTTGTATACATTCAAACCAAATATTTCAATATGCCATATTCAAAAAGGAAACTATATGAAATGTTTTATACAAAAACACTATGTTTGTAACATTGTATTTTCTGTGAGTCCATGTATCATAATGAAAAAATGTGGAAACCTTAGAAGGTTTGAAAATAGTGGTGGAGATGGAATTTTCCTTGTCTATTATCTAGAAGGAAGATAATATATATGATTTAATAAAAAAAATGTAAAATTGTTGATTTTCATGATGTGAAAGTTATTAAAATGGATAAGAAAGATAAAAAACCTTCTTTGATATGGAAGTTGACCAAGATGAAAGAATTGTTAGCAATTATAATGACACTGAAAATGATAATCCTACTCAAGATGAATAATCTAACTCAACTATGTGAAGTGATGAGGAAGAATCTCATAAATATACTCATAGGCTGAAGATGCAAGTGGAGGATCATAACATTACATGTGATCAAAATCATAAGGTTCAAATAAGAAGAACATCAAAAGATGTTACATGTACCCTTTATATTAAAAAGTTGAGATAAAATATGTGAATATGTATTTTGAGCATATTTAATTGGACATGGAAATGAAATAAGTGATAGATCAAACAAAAAATAATGACACATGTTACTGTATACCTAAACCAGAGTAAAAAAAATTATTAATAGAATATGAGGTTTCCAAAAGATGTTAAATGAATAAGGTGAAATTATAAGAAACAAAGATAGATTATTGTGAAATGGTTACCCACAAATTGAAGACATTGATTTTTATGAGACCTTATCTCTGGTGGGGAGATTATAAACAATCATAATCTCTCTTTCTATTTCTGCATAACAAAGATAAAAAATATATTGATGTGAAATAAGAATTCTTTAATTGAGATATTGCTGAAGAATTTTAAATTGAAGAACCATTTGGAATATTTTTTGGGAAATTATAAAGTTATGTGTGAAATCTGAAGAAATCATTGTATGGGATAAAGAACCCACCAAGAGAATGGTATTTTAAATTAGATACTTTCTTAAGGAAGATGAGTTTATAAAAAGGATGTGTAAATAAATCTTCATATCAAAGAATTTAAGGATTTTTTACTCATCATAATTTTTAGGTTGATGATATTATCTTGGTAGGGAATGATGAATGAACATGTGAAGGATTCACTGAAGAAATGAAAAAGTTCTCTAAGATTTCCATACATTGTGAAATGAAATACATTTCTAGGTTATAAATCTCACAAAACAAGGGAAAAAATTATTCCAAAGAAAATCATACTAAGGAACATATCAAGATGTTTGGGATGAATAATTAGAAACTTTTTTTCCACGCCAATTCTAGTGGGAACCAAGTTTTCTAACGATGGTGTACTTAGGGATGGTGATCAAAAATAGTTTTGAATGATGATAAAAAGATTATTTTATTTTACTTCCTCAAAACATGACATCAATTATGATGTCAACTTATGTGATAGATTTCATAGGGCACTAATATAATTTCTCTTATTGGTAGAAAACAATTCTCAGATATATCAAAGGCACAATAAATTTTAGCATTAGATATGATAGCTCAAATTAAATTTATGTGTATGAGTATTCATATACTGATTGGGAAAGAAATTTTGATAATAAAATATACATATCAGGGGAAGTTTTATTTTTATGAATGATTTGTGTTATTTGGAATAGAAATTAATTAAATTCAATAACTCTTAGAATGGATAAAGATGAGTATGTTTTTATAATCATGTTGATTCCTATCTTATGTGGAAGAAGAATCAATTGAAATATTTAATTGTTGATGTGATGTTAACCATTCACTTGGGGTTGTGATAAATAGAGTTTCATCAACCTTACCATAAATCTAATATAATATTTCCTTTCAATCATATTCATATCATATATCTTTTCATCAAATATCACATGGATAAGAATGATTTGAAGCTAGAGTATGTTCCTACATCAGAATGAGTTATTGACATTTTCACCAAACCATTACAAAGGGATCCTTTTCAAAAACTATGGTTGAAAATGGGATTCTAGCCTACATATCATCATGATTTAGGTATGTCTATTTTTTCCCACTATCATCTTTCATTTGGATAGTGTTTTCAAGGGGGGGGGGGTTCATAAATCTATCCATGGAATGTGTGCTAAACCTTTTATGGAAGAATGTATAAACGAGAGTTGTGGGTAAGATGTGAATCTTTAAATTTAAATATGTGAACTATTCTAACTATTTTTTAGAGTAATTGTAGGGAAAAGAAATTAGACATGAAATTTGAATAAGAGAATAACTTTTAGAACAACATAAGACCAGGTTTCATGAGAAACTACCTTTAGATAGAATGATTTTTCTGTCATATATTATTATTTCCTACAATGAGATAGCTAACATAGGCTTATAATTATTGAAAATTAATCAATATCTTTATTTCAAAAAAGTTTAGTGATTTATGAATATTGGTTGAAAACAAAATCCAAAGGAGGGATTATTGGGACCGAGTTAGATGAAGAAAGTTTTTGGAATCTTGAAAATGTTTGTATTTCAAGTGTTGGTTTTTTTGTTGAGTTAGAAATAAATAAATTCACTTTGTAAAATTTGAGAATCAAACTGACAATAATATTAAAAAAATTTGACTCACAATTATTAATAAAGTCCATCATAATGAGAATATATTTTCTGAAATTGAGGGTATTTTCAGACTCACCCCATGTACGAAATGAAAGAGAATATAATAATGAGTTTCTACTTTGGAGTCTACCAAACTATAATAAATACCTTATGATGCATTTATGATATTGGATTTATCTTAAATAATAAGAAATATATGAAACTTGAAATAAAATCCTTATGAAGGAAAGGGGCATATATAGAGTTTCTAATCATATTGATGATTGGTTAGAAAGAAATATGTTTGTTGGAAAATATGGGAAGTATCAATACATCCCGATTAAATTAATACAATTTTGAATTCAATCTTTATCATATTCCATGACATGAGAAAGTCATTATATAAGTAAATGGTTGTGGAAACAGTTTGTTTCTAATGATGATTATTATCGGTCTCAGTCCGTCAAAATGAGATCCCAGAATGCTTCTTCAAAATCAATGTGGATGGATACTTTTTGAATGGCTAGATGCATGGGGGGGATGCTTCGTGTTGATTATTGTTCATTGTTAATTTCATTCAGAAATTGCTATGGTACGGGAAACACATTAGGAGAAATTGTGGGAGCCTTATTTTCCGGGCTTACGCTTTGTAAGAGTCGTGCACTAGTTGTCTCGGAGGTTGAATCGGACTACGAAGATTTAGTTCATCTTATTCATGGATAAGAGGTTCCTCCTTGGTATTATATGTATCTAGTACATAAATGTTATGTGGAGATTAGTCATGGTTGTATAGTGCGTCATGTTAAAAGGGCAGAAAATCATGATGCGGATGCCCTTTCACGTGGGTGCAATTCACAAGACCACATGATCATCTATTCCAGTCTAGGATCCATGCCCCTGTAATATAGAATTTTTTTCAATGGGATGACCTTGGACTCCAATACATTAGACCACATGAGCTTTTATGGTTTGATGGGGTGGTTCCCATATTTTATAATAAAAAAATTGATTATCGATCAAATGTGTATTTGTTTGATGGCTGAGAGGTTTGATGACAATGTGTGAACGTTAAGATGTTGGTTTCTAGTTATACTAATAATCCAAAATAATTTAATCTTCATAGATTGTATTTCATCAGTATTGTAAAGATAAAATGAAATAAGCTACATAAATTTGTCTATCTGACGTAGTGTTCCACCAATCATTGAATGAAAAATTACTTTAATCGAGAGATGTTGTGACCAATGAACAGTAAAAGAAGTTGTAAATTTTTAGGATAGATGTGATAAATAAATTTAGAGATCAATTAATAATTTATGCAACCATTTTCATTGATATTAATTGTAGAATGTTTTTCAATGTGGGAACTTTTTTTCCTCAAAAAGTGTTTCAAGAATTAAAAGAAGAACAACAATTTGTTTTAAGAGTGTTTGTTTTTTCAAGTCGTTCAAGAGAAATGAGAACTATTTTTTATTTATATAATAGGGTAAAGATCCATCAGAATGATGTTGAAACTAGTTGTATTAATGAATCATAGATCAATCAGTCAGAAATAGGCTGACATTGATTACATCATCAAAATTAGATTTATAAGTTTGAGAAAAAAAATATGGGTTTTCTCAAAATAGCCTACACAGAGTGTTGTCAAGGGGTTTCTTGAAAAAAATTTCAACCAATTATTATAGTGTTGTTATAAGAGTCTCTTTGATTGAATTTTTTGTATGAATATTTTCTTATATGAAGTTTCTAACCTGATGATGAAGTGATACCACTGTAATGAGAATATGTTCTCTTCACATTGTTTTCATTTTTAATTGAGCATCGTAATGAGATGTATATAGTAATGATTGATTTACTAGTGGGTTATAAAAATTGGACTGAACATGTGTCTTCATCGTAATGAAGAAATCAGAATTAGAAAAATTATCACACAATTTCTATGGAAAAATTAATGAGTAAGTTCCATTAAATTTGACTTTATCACAATGAAGAAGATCATATTGATAAAATAGTAATCAGAATGGATATTTTTAAGAGGTATAATGTGATCTTATATTGTGATAATATTTCACATTATTTAAGAAGGTTTTTAATGCTCTAAATAAGTCAAATATTCATCGAAAATTCAAGAAAGAGTGAAATTTTGGAAAATTTGGTTAAGTAGAAAGGATTATTATAATCCCAAATAAATATTATTTTTCTCATCTATAAAAGGAGGAAGTAATTTTTAATTTTATAACACATGTATTGGTCATTATAAATAGGGGAGAAGGTGGAGTGCTATATAATTGTATAGAGATGATGTTTTTGTATCATTCTTACCTGAGGACGTTTTATGTGTGGAAGAATAATGTATAAGAGAAAAGATCATATTCATTTGATCATAATATCAGGATGGATCATTGGAATAGTATTTACAGACTAAGATAATAGTGGATCAGAATTGATTCAATGGTATTCTGACAGAGTTATATTTATTTATAGAGAAATTAGACTTGGGAATCAAATTGGGAAATTGGACTGAGAGTCATTCCAATGTCTAGAGATGTTATTTCTTTCTCATGGGTAATAAATTTTATAATTGTTTTTAAAGATAATATTTGTGAAAAATTTATCAGTAATCATCATAACATGTTAATTACAAAAACTTTTTATTAATTCATCATCCTACATCAAGAACAAGCACTATTATATTGAACATAGTGTTACACGAGTGTAAGGGCATATCCTAGTCAGTGTATTTCATTCAAGGGGTTTGTTTTTATAATGGATTGTTTAATATCAAATTGTTTCCATGCCATACCAAGGATGTAGATACTCTTGTTGAGTAGTAAACAATGTGATTTTTTGGGTTCCTATGGATTTGTATTTGTTTTATTTTTAGAAAGTTGATAGCTCTTTAAAAGGAGGTGAAGGTTGTTTCACGAAATGGGAAACATAAAAGTAAAATGACATAACTGATTCACCCGTACCTATCTGAGTGGTACTTGATCTTTCTTGGAAAATTAAAATACATGGATCTAGTCATAATCATGTAAAATCATCAGTCCTTTATCCTTAGCTATATTCTATGAATCGTGAATTTAAACTATTTTCAAGACTAGGATTTGAACCCACACATTCTGATGTTCCCCATCATTCATGTTAATTTATTCTTATTTTGGATTCCCATCACCTTTAAAATTAAGAAGAATGCCATAAATATGATGATATCATGCCATTATGGCTGACATTCCATGTTGGACCAACACCGTAATGGATCTCAGGTAATGATTAGTGGATCATGTGTTTCAAACAAGGTCAACATTTGGTCATATGCTTTCCCACACCACTATTTTCTAGTATAGTTGTCATCCCTTTGTTTCAGACATGGCCAATAGTTGATCCCTACTCAACAGTTTCCCCTTTATCAAGATCTTAAATGTCTTGGGTTGCCACTTTTCTATTCCACTATATTATGGTGGAATTTTCTCACTAGTATTTCCTCGCCCCTAGTGTGTGCCCCCACATTTCATGAAGAACCCTTTACCATTCATTGTTCCCCACACTAATCATGGATCATGTGTTCTATGGAGTTATGGTTTAGTGTGTACCGATATGATCAAGCAATATGATGGGAACCTTGGTTTGAGTTCCTTGAACATAAACTAGGACTCTATATCAAATAATGACTTTATACTATATGTGAATCCTCCGAGGATGTGTCATGTGGCTTGGTATTCCTTGGTCCTTGTTCACATCAACATTTTTATACATCCTATTACTTTTATGGTATAAAGCCACTTTTTCTCATTCAATTAATATTTATTTCCTCTGTGACACTAAAATACACTTGCAATATATATTCTTATAGTTCATACAACATGACATCAAACTATTATCCAGGTTCTATGATATACGACCTTAAATTGTGTGCAGCGTCCTGGCCACATGATGTTAAACTATGGAACATGCCCTGATCACATGATGTTAAATGGTACCTGGAAAAATTCTCATTGTATTACATTAAAATTCTTGTTCACCATCCCCAATTTCTTGACATAAAACTGAAAAACATCCCAGGACCTCACCTATGAGGTCCTCTTCCATGATTCCAGTGTTCTACCAAATATTCATATTCTCTAATATCGCTCTACATTAAAGATAAAACTTATTTGGAAAAATATTTTGATAATTATTCAGAAAGATTCACATAAAACAATTTCCCTTAATCCAAAATTGCATAATCCCAATAGTGTTGGAATCTATTCGAACATTCCATCACTCAATTCTCACACTTTTTGAGCCCCCCATTTGGATCCCCATCCACATCAATGTTTGAACAGGGGGCCCTAGCGGTTTGGTATCATGATGGTTTGGATCACCTACTATCCCAGGGAAATGTCCCTGAAGGAATTGGATGATATTCCAAGACAGGTTCCATGTTTCAATCATGGATGGCAGTCAACCCTTGTTTATTTGTCCTGATTCTCAGCTAACAGTAAATATGATTTGTTTTGAACATGATAAAAAATTATCCTATATCCACATGTCATTATACTAATATTACAAATTTTCAACATTTGGATTCATAGTATCCATTCACCTTTATATCAAATCAAATTCAATTCACTTACCATTATAACATTCATGAATTTCCGCATGTTGTAAAATAATGTTGACTGTTCTAGGATCCATGTTCTCCAGCCACAACCACCCTCAGCCTGAGCACTATTAGTTTTCAAAAAATATATAATACCTCAATAATTCAGTGAATGCTCATTGCTCTCATAGGAAGTGCAATCACGTGGTTATCCCTTGTTTCTCACACTAGCATGACTTATTTGATCAAATGGACTTGTTTTTATATTGTCCTAAAAATATAATCGAGATAATTCAAACAATGATTTTTATTTAAGAATACAAATGAAAAAATATATTTTCATAGGGACATATACATATCGGTGCCTATCGTTTAGAAAATTGTGCCTCTATAGCTCTTCCTCAACGATCAAGCAATTAGGCCCAACCATCTTCTACTAAGTGATCACAAATTCCCACTACCACACTACAAGGTCTTCCTTCTCCTCATCATAATTGGGTTGAATATCATTGGAATCTATCTATTTAAATTCTTTATCCACTTGGAAGTAAGCCTCATACTTTTTTATTTCAGTTTCCTTCTGTGCATATGCTTTCAATTGATCCCGCAGATTTGTAGTGGTCTCATCCTAAGCATCAACATCAATCATGTGCTCTTGTATTATCCCCACTAAGAGGGAGATCTATTCCTCATCCTTCTAAATATCATGAGATCCCTCAACCTTATGTTTCATCCAGAACAGTTCAATCTCTTTCGCTTCTATTCTTACCCATTTGATGATAATGTCTAGGTCTATTTCATGAAAAGCACTAGAATCCTTCCCACTAGTCCCCAAACTGACCAACCAATGGTGTAGAAATCCCATCTGTTGTGGAATCTCATCGATATTGACACATGTAAGAAAATTACAAAAATTTCTCCATGACATGCAGAGAATATATCGATTATCTTCACTGACATATGGTCAAGAATCCTTAAAATCATCAGTTGGAACTGACTTATGTGGAATAATGATCACCAATATGTTTTTATATGGGTCCTCCAATTGTATATTTTCAACCGTGAGCAGCTAGATGACCATCCTGGGGGTAATTCATCACATTTCTCTCCACCAATTATTAAAGCTAGTAATAATTTGTGAGGCCTTATGATGGTGGAAATATTCATCCAATCTCCCTTGGTTTATCTTGTGGGTGGTACCATAACAATTTTAGAACCTTTAATCGCCAACAACTACTATTCTTAGGTAGGTACCCCCAATGTAGCCTCCCCAGTCACTTTAACCATTGACATTGTTCTTACATCCCCCATCAGAGATTCAACACAAATAGTTGTTTCTAATAATGCCACACTGCTACAAATTGAGGCATTAATTGTACTATTAAAGGGTATTATCAGTGCTTAAAAAGTTTTAATATTGCATGAAGTGTTCAAAGGGGGTCATTAACAGTGCTTTTTAAGCACTGTCAAAGGATTTCTTTAATAGTTCTTTTTAGTGCTATGAAGGGAAGCATTTAATAGTTCATTTTTACTATTGTTAATGGGTATTTTTTAACATTACTAAATAATGATGTCAAAATATAACGGAAAAATTAATTTTTATGGACCCCAAACCCCTATATTAGTAATTACAACCCCTTTTCTCAGCGCTTTACACAACCTATTCATCATCATGCACCTCACCTCCATTTCTCATCATTTGAAGGCTACAATGAATAATTTTTGAGCTTTGATTTGATCACATGACCCCCCCTTATGTGAATGAATGCTCTTTACCACTATGTCATGTGTATTTTGTTAAATATTTAATGACTTTTCTTTTTATTTGTATATATTTTAAAATGTGTGATATATATACACAATTAATTTTTTTAAAATAAATTAAATATTAATATTGATTTTTATATATTATAATATAAACAAGTATATGTATATGAGTGTGTGTGTTAATACACACAAATACGAACATATAAAATTTACATATACAAATGAATTCATTTTAATAAGGAAAATAAAATGGACAATTTTTTACTTTAAGTAAAATGAATAATAATTATTTAATTTATATATTTAAAAATTCATTTATACATAAATATTTTGATGTATAAATTTTAACACGAAATTTATTATTCATAAATATAAAATATTATGCACATATTTATTTATAAATTAAACTAAACTGTGAAAAAAGTTAAATTTTAAATCCATATTATAAATATTAATGTAATCCCTAGAAATAAATTCATTCCCCAATTAGAATCGGAAAAAGACCCCCTTAAATGAGGATGAAATTCCACCGAATGTTAAAAAAGTGGGATACCATGACTAAAAAGTCATTTTTGGAGGCCTTATGTGCCTTTTTGGTCCTTCAAAGACATCCCAAATGTTTACTTATGTCACCAGGGGCATAGATATCATCACATGATTCGATTTAATTAGTGTTAAAGCCCAAAGGGACACCCATATCAAATGTTATGGTCATTTGAACTTTGAGTTATGTTTTCAACTTATATTAGATATTTTAATAATTTTTTGATTTTTTATATAATAATTGATATTAAATGACTATTACTCAATAATAATTACCAAATTATTGATTAAAAATAATTATTTTATTATTTATAATCCATTTTCACTAAATATCTTTTATATTAAGTGTAAATTCCTATTAACCTTATCTAAAACATATTTTTAAATTTTATATTATATTTATAACAATAAATAAACATATATATACATATTAATATATTATTTTTAATGGTTTTTTTTAAATATACAATTTATCAGTACTAGTAAAAAAGCACTGATAAATGGTGGGTCATTATCATCACTTCAAAAATAGCACTGATAAAGACAACCTTTATCAGTGTTTTTGTAAAAGTGCTCTTAAAGGGGTCCCTATAAAAGCCCTTTTTCTAGTCCATAAAAAGGGGGTATTTAACAATTCTTCAAGATAGAGCTGTTAAATCCCTAGTGATATATAAACATAGTTGTTTAGTAGTGGCACTGTCCTGGACTCAACCTCCACAATTATTTCTGTCAACTCAGTTGTGGGTCCTATTTCAGTCCCTTCTACAGAAACTCTTATTCTAGTTGCGTCTTTTGATGGAACCTATTTTCCTCTGGTAACGCATCTACAGTTGGTCCAACATCCACAGCCTCTATCATAATTTCCTCTAACTATACAGCCACTACCATAGTTGAAGGAATCAAGGGTTGATCACCCATAGCCACGATACCAGGGAGGGTCCCCACACTCTCCCCTTAATGGGTTGCGGTTCCATATCCTTCTGATTGATTTCTATCACATATTTGTCCTTAAATATTTGATTACTCCTACGAAAGTGAAAAAGGGGTTAGAAAATGGTTATAAAGATTGATAAATATTCAAAGATCTTGAAAAGAACAACGAGTTTAACTAGTTAGTTGCATGATGCGAGTTACATATACAATTCAGTAGGCATATATCCCCTATGATTCCTTCTAATATTCCCATTATACCAATGTTGCATGGCTCAGAAGGGAGTCCAGAGGGGAGGAAATTCCTAATAGATCCCTCACCTGATCGTTCAAGGGATGTGTAGAACCTCAAGAGTAGACAACATCTTCCATCTTTGCCATGTACCACATTTCCCTGGTGTGAGGATTGTGGGAACATACATTTTCATGGCCTAGTCTGATAAGTAATATCCCCTCAGTGATAAGATATTTCCACACCACATGAGGGTGATACTCTACATGTGAATTCCTCAGGACTCTTAGGTGTTGGGGTACACAACATAGCTAGAAATATTTGGGAGATGCACTCATTTCAATAACCCTTGAACGTGCACCCATGTGTCACCTCATAGGACCCAACTACTTCATATCATTTGTTTCATAGGAGATTTGGTCCCCTTGTCATTCCCTACCATTCAACGCTGGCCAGTTTGGGGCCATGAAGCTCTAAACCCACTACTGTAGTACAATGCACTGGAATGGATCTGCATTCATGGAACCCTCTATGCATTGTTCAACACCAACCCCATGGTGGAGGGATGAACCATTCATTGGATCAGATGCATATAAATCTTAGTATATTCTCATGATATGCATTTTCATTACTTTTTTCATAACCATGGGTGAGCCCTTATGTTAGGTCCACAAGGTTAGATACCCTAAGATTGGGGGGGGGGGGTGAATCAGGCTATGACATATTAAAAAGACCTCCCCTATTGTTCATGTTTCACTGTTAAGAAAAACATTCTTCTCTCTTTTTCCCATAGAAATGTATAAATAGGAATCAAAGCATGCACATGACACATCTATTTTTACTTTGTTCACCCTCATTGGGGTACGTCCAAGGAGCATACACCAGTGATGTGCCGATTTTCCAACATCACTAAAAGTGCACTGCTTGGTTACAATGTTCGAAGAAGAATCAGTGTCCTTTATGGTTTAAAACCAATCACGACATGAATGACCACTGCCCTCTCAATAGAAGTGCTCTCACTACTTATTTAAAAGATCCACTCATAGTTTATAGACCTGTAGGTATCTTCATTATCTCTAACGAAATCTGCATCTTTAACTAATGACAGATTCTTTGCTGACATCCAAATTTCACACACAGATGAATTTCCCTATGCACTGGGTGTACTGGGAAACCTAAAATCTTTTTCAAAACCCATACTCCATCTTTCATGCAACTTTTTTGCCTTGCGAGCAAGATTCAAGTTTTTTCACAAAACACCCTTTGCGTGTAACTTCAATCTTTCCCACAAACCAAATATTATGCGCAACTTTTTTTAGCTTGTGTGGAACTCAAAATCTTTCACGAAACTCGCTTTGAGTGAAATTATTATGCGATTCGGTGCTCTAATTTTCTCTAAGTGTCATGCTATTTCTAATGAGGTGGGTCACTTCATATTTATAGGAATTCTTGACCCATGCACGGAATATTCAACTTTTTTCGCGAAAGTTCCCATTCGATCATGGCAAACCCCGTTTAACGTCGCATTGGGTGCACAAGATTCTTTCGTGCAACTTCATTTTTCTCGCCCATTTCCAAATCTTTCGTGCACATCATGCCTTTTCCATTTTTCGAAGTTCTTCTCTTAAAACCTGCCTTGTGCGCAAGATACTTTCGTGCAAATCTGTCATTAATTCACATCTTCAAATCTTTTTCACACCACATGCCGTTTCCATTTTTCCACGTTCTAACCCCAAAACATTCCTTGTACACAAGTTTCTAAACCACCCTAGATATTGGCTGCAAATTCCCTTCCAAAAACATGTTTCCCTATTTTCTGATTTTGAGGCCAAAAAATTTGGCAAACACTGGAAAATGGTGCCACCTTAGTTCAGTTTTTTTTGTACCACCTCCAGATCATCCATTCCTTTTTCATAGTTTTTTGTCATTATAGGTTGTCAAAAATATCTATGTAACTCGACAAGTCACCATGTACACCCTGTATGTCAACAAAATTAACATCATGGTTTGCTCTGTCAAAGAACACACCATGGAGGTCCGCTTTCTCAATAAACAAAATTACCTTGAAAATGCGTCAATAATACCTTGA
The DNA here is from genome assembly GCA_963277665.1 of Viscum album. NCBI lineage: Eukaryota > Viridiplantae > Streptophyta > Magnoliopsida > Santalales > Viscaceae > Viscum > Viscum album. The sequence goes on from OY728164.1 coordinate 94,773,665, forward strand.
AATAATTTTTCCCAATAGCTCATGTAGAATTAAGTGGTAGTAACTGATTCATCATCTTTCCATATTCATATAATTGCATGATAAAAAGTTACCTCATCACTGAAGGGTGGCACTCATGACACAACTCTGAATACACATTTGGGGTCAATCTCTACAAGAACTTGAATCTCTTTATAAATTATTGTGGATTGAATGGATAATAGACCAACTCCTAGTCAACACTAGATACTAGTACCCTACCTAAAATGTCTAGGAGGTATGGTCTATGTTCCTTAGTCCCTATGCCATCATCAGTAACCACCCACATTGGAATGGAAAATAGATGAAATGTGAAGTGATCTGCCAGCTTGACATTATATAGAACTTCCAGTAAACCCAACCTAAATGGTTGAAATCCCATGATATTTATAATTTTTGGCCAAAAGTTGGTTTTGGTAGTTTAAATGGGGTTCTGGTATTCATACCCCCCATGGGGACAACCATCTAGCTATATTGGAATTTGAAAGGCTCACAAACACACAACATCATCATCCCCTCACTACTATGCTAAATTACATTATATAACATCTCTAGAACTAGGATACCATGGTTAAAATGATTCCCCATCACTCGAATATCTAGAATTATGAACGTTTTTTGCCTCACCCCCATGTGAACCTCCCTCACTGGTATAATCCAACCTCCAATGAGTTTCACAATGAATTCTACCAACCTGATTATGGGTTGATTTTTATCTTTACCATGTATCACCATAGTTTCCACTAGATTTATTCCATTATTCACCAATATGATACCTCCTTACCAATTAGCCTTGCAATGGTGGAGAGCTTATTCTTGTTCAAATGCTGGGGAGAATTAGTTCAATGATGTCTTTCTGGTTGTTATTCATTCTATCCTTCGAGTGTTTTATCCTATATCCATGATGTCATTGGATTTCCACCCCCTTCATCCATTAAATGGGGGCTTTATCATATAATAAAAATATTGAAGGCCTTCAAGCCGTTGGATGGATGAATACCACCTTACCCCATTGGAATCCCCATGAAATTTCTGAGGCCTTATTTGAAATTATTTTTCCAACTCATCTCCTTTAGTGGTTACACCAATGGTTCATTTAAGACATTTCTAAACCAGTTCTTAAAGGGAACATCCCTCACTCATAGATTCTCCTCACTGGTTTGCTACACTAAATCTTTTACAACCTTTACCAGAGTTGGAATCTTCTCCTGGTACTCCCATACATTCTTTATGGTGAAAAATTCATCATACCTTTCCACCATGATTAGGATCCCAAGGATATGATAAATGTACCAAATGCAGATGTTTCCCTCCCCATGATATAGATGAAATTTGTGGGTCTCCAATAATTATCTTTTCAATATATCATCCATGATATCCTACGGTTGGTAAAAATGATAATGTAAATCCCATAACTGTTTATAGGGACCTACCTGCTTTAGCTATTTCCCAAATTCAACACATGACATGCATGCCCAGTAGGCGTAGGCCCACTTATCCAGAATTTTTCTACCCTATCCATAGAGCTCAATATCTCAGTGCTTGCTTCATAAAGGTTTTGTTCATGGGGTCTGGTTTTCTAGGTAGAATTCATAGAGCAAGATGAGTTCAATGGTTCACTAAAATTTTCCACAAAGTGTGTTCATAAATATGGATAGCATAAATAAAAGACATGAATAACTTTCTAACATGTAATTTCAATGATTTTGAGGTCCCACTTCACTATTTATAGGTGCTCAACCCGCTCGAGCTTCCTGATTGCTTTTATAGCTATGATTATCATGAATCGACATCAAGAATGTTCTTCATGAAAGGGATGATATTTTCCATAATTGGTGATTATTTCCCTTAAAATATGACCCTCCTCCCTTCTTTGTAGGATCATTTCTCTAGGTGAGATTATTTTGGCAATAAAATACATTCCATAGATAATTGAGGAGGTTGTGGCATGTTTGGAGCAGTTCTAAAGCCAAAATGGACCAAAAACACACAAAGGTTCTACTTTCTGAAGCAATAATTCTTCAATAATATATAATTCTCATGGGGATCCTTATCAATGAATTCCCTTTATGAACATTATCATCCATATGGAGTCCATCTGTGAGTTTGACGATGCTTTGCTACCACATGAGGCCGAACGTGGTTCCATCATGAGTACTATGGAGTGAAACCCATTCAGGAAACCCAAAAATTCTATTGAATCCACTACTATCTTCACAAGTCCAATTTCATATAAATAATTTCCTCATTGTTACCATTGAGGATTCATACTATGAACATTCAGGTTTGGAATTTATCCCAATTCATGAAGCACATGAACATCATCAACTAGACCAAAATGTATCATCCATGGTACCTATGATTCAAAAAACCCCATTTTGTGTGTTCTTGAAATCCTCCACCCATGGTGGAGATTCGTTTTATGAAGGAATACACCCTTATCAAAGGAAGAAGGCCCTCTTGCATACTCTAGGCTTCATAAATCAATCATTCCCTAGGCCAAGACTTCATCATGAGAAAATGTCACCTTGTTTATTGAATACTACTTCTTTAGGAAGCCAATAACCCCAAAAAGAACCTTATATTTGTAAATTAACTCTCTGTGAGGATTTATGATTTAAGAAGCCCCCCTCCTGAGATTATTTATGTTGGATCCCTTCTTATGATACCTCTTTAGGAATTTTGAGTGACCAAGGACCCAAACCCATCCAAGATATGTTCAATTACACCTCCAAACCTTATGTGACATGTACCACCCATTCCTATTTTCCACTCCACTTAAAGCGCAACCCAATACTCCCATTTATCTTTTTCCTCTTAACATATTTATGATAACTCCTTTGAATTCTAATTATAGTCACGCTAACATGGACATCGTGATCGGCCACTTCTCCACACTATTACACCCTGGCATTTACGAAGCCATACCCCATACGAGTGTGCATGAGCTGTGGTTTGTAAGCCCAAGGGGTAAGGATTGAGTCCCCTACATCCTCACTACATGACATAAAATATTATCATTCCAACGTCCTTAGAGCATGAAGTTAAACTGTGAACTTACCCTATTTGAAAGGCATGGGATGCTCCATGTATGAGTGATATGGAATCATATTCACACCATCCATCCTCACAATAGATGAGATCCTCCTCAAATGAAATTAGATCCTCCCTACATGGAATTACATCCTCCCCATAGGGAATGAAATTTTACTTTGGAATCTTCCAGATGTAATCCCAATACCATCTCTCGTTGGCACATCTTTCAAAACATGATCTTCAAGTCTACTACTTACTCTTGTTTCTCAATCCATGCATTACTCATGTGGGAGTAGTGGTTAGTAGTGACCATGATCCACCATCTACCTCCACATATGTGAATCCTCTTGAGTGTAATCCCAAAAAATAAAAACCATACCATTGATGGGATGCTCTTATGTATAAGTCCCAACCAAATCCCCATGAATGGGAATATCTTACACGTAATCCACAATCGCATTCTCCACTTAAATGGTCCTCCTCCTAATGTTTATGCCCCGATTCCCCTTTATGATCTAGATTATATTTCCTTCATAACAAACTTGGATACACATAAGGCCTCCCTAAGGTCAAAATCCAATGTTCCATACATTCCATCCACTCCCAACACTCCATCCACATCCACCATGATCTTACCTAGGCCGCCACATCCTAGGAAGATCATGCCACCCAATTGGGCCAATTTCACATGTAAGTTCCATCAATATCATTTATGCTTCTAGTAAAACTAGGGAGACATCCATGATTAAGCCCCATACAACCCAACCATTAAAAAACCTCTTGAAACAAAAACATTCCATTGATAATCCTCATACCATCCCTCATAGATAATCCTTTCACAACGTTATTTTCCATACCACATAATGTTAAATTTTTTGGAATGATCCCATCACATGAACTTAAACTGCACCATCTAACTACATGGGTTTTGATCACTATTTTCTTGATAGGGTATGTAGGACACCTATTTGAGTTTTAATCCCAGCCAATGATAAACCTCATTTCCCCTCCTAGTGGTGAACCTCCCTGATCCACCTCCAAGGATGTCCAGAACAACCTTCATGGTTTGATTTCATCACATTATAGGACACACCTCCCAGGTCCACCTCCAAGTGAATTTTTTCCCATCGTCCTTCACAATATGACATCATCCCATTATGGGACACATCTCTCAAATCCACCGCCACAGGTGTTTTGATCAACAATTGGTAAACATTTCAGGCACTCTCTTTTAGGGACACACCTCATTGACTCACCTCCATGGGGCGATCTAAAAAACATTATTTCATCTATTTAATAGTTTAAAATTTCTACATATATCATGACTCTACCACATGATATACATTGGATGCATGATGTGAAATCCTTGGAGGATATGCCTTTGTCATCAAATACCACAAGATCAAAGAGGGATTCTTTGGGTTCTATGCCTAAAGACGCCTATATGATATTCTATTTTATAGGGAACAATAAATGATACCTATGTTACTAGAATCTAGAAATTATACTAATTACTAGCTTGTCTACTCTCTTGAATGGACCTTGTGTCCCTGTCATGACCATCTGGAATGTTCGAACGGAAGAATCATAATTAATTGGCATCCAAAAAAAGTTTTCACTCAGAATGGGTCCCTTGAACATGACTTAAATCTATAAGGTTTTCCTGGACTAGGAAATTTATTCAATGGAGTAATACCTGGAATTAGTAACTTACAATTATTTGTAAATTTTTTATTATAAATCATGCATCATCGTTGAAAGTGATGAAAGTCTCCCACCTTTGGAAAAAAGAAATACGGGGAAATAGAATCTGACTCTAGTACATGTTCAGACATGAATGGTAGTAAAACCCTATAGAAATTATTAGAAACAAATAACCATATAAAAATTATATTATGATAATTTTTTTAAATTTTCTAAAAAGATTTATTTTTCAATGAATAGTGAAAACATTGGATTTTTATTGAAAACTATATTTTCTTCTAAATTATTTACAAAATAAAATTATATTTTGTATTAGTTTTAAAATTTAATATTTCCTATTTATTTAAAATAATAAGTATATTTATTTTAATCAATATTATACATTAATTTTGTATAAAAATATTGTTTATACTTAAAAAGGCATTATCCTGGAAAAATGTTTTTCTTCGTGTTTAGTGATATTGATTATAAATTAAATTCTTCCAATTCTGTGAATTGAATTTGATAAAAAAATATATCATAATTTTAATCATGAGGTTCCAATTTTGTGAATGTGTTCCCATTATTTTTTCATTATGAATAGTAACTGCAATAAATATTTCACATCTCAGTTAGGGTAAATAATGTCATTTAGGTTAAAAATAATATGATATTAACTAATAATGAACCTAAAACATTACTTTAATATATTTCATGGGGTTTTTTAGACCATCCTTATCCAACATTCAATGTTTTGAAAATTTTGTGTCATTTTTCTTCGAAAATTACTTGTATTTTATTTTAAGTGAATAAAAACACAAAATGTCACTCTATGGCTTTTAAATTTACATTTTGTGTTCACATAGGGATAAAAAATGTTTTGAATAATTATTAATGCTTATTTTCATAATAATGAAAAAAAAAATTTATATGAATTTATTTTTAATTTTTAGTGATGAAATTATTACTTTAAATGTTTACATATGGTCGACATAATTCTTATGCAAGAAATATAAAAATAAAATAAATTATTACAAAAACAGTAAAAGTAATATTTTTCTGTAAAACTTATGGTGTAAAATATATTTTATAGTTAATATTAGTGAAGTGTTAATAGTTAAATTAATTATATTCCATTTAAATTGTTGAAATTTTATAAGTCTAATTATGTGAATATTTCATAAAATTACATTAATAGTATTTCATGTAAAATATATATTATTAAATTATTTAAAAATAATATAAAACATTAATTAGATATGTAGGGTTATAAATGGATTTAAATTTTATTCCTTAGAAATTTAAGAGCCAATTTTTATCATATAACTAAATATATCACTCTTTTATATTCGTAAATTTGTTACCGCAGTTAATGTCAAAAAAATGGTTTATGGAATAATTAATCAAAAATTGAAGGTTTAAAATTTTATATAAATATATAAAAATTTAATTTTATTCTTATATTAATACCATATACTCATTATATTAAAATAAATTGTAATTTGGAACTATTTTACATGAGTTAGACACATATTATATTATAATATTTAATGTACTTCGAAAAGTGTCGCTCCCCTCGCCTATAAAAGCGAACCACCTCTCCCCTATTATCCATTCGTAAATATGCATTTTATTATCCAATAAATGTCCAAATACCTTCCCAACATCAATAAACACATCCTAGATATCTTATTTTTAGAATAATACCAACCTTATTGGCTATAATTAGTAAAGTAAATGAGGTTGTCCATAGAAGAGGTATTACTTTTTACTGAATGTTACTGTTTTATTTATTCTTCATCCTCAATAAATTATTATTAAAACATAATGAAATAATAGAATAAATATATTTTATATACTAATTTTTTTTGTATTTCATGAACAATATCTATCTCATCTCCCATCAAATGGGAAAAGAAACCATCGTTCGTGTGTATGTATGACTAACTCCTGGAAAACCGATGTGATTTTTTTAATCAAAACCACTCACATATGGTTTTAATGATAGATTTAATATATATATATATATATATAGTATTTATGAAATAATTTTTTTATTTAAGGATATTATATCCTTTATTTTCATACTATTCAATCCTTTTAAAAATTAGAACGTTGTCTTTGCGTACGTGTGGATTACCACATCCACGAAATGATGTGATTCATTTTTTCATCAAAACAACACATGGATTGTTTATATAAGTGTATTTAAAGAGGTAACGTTATATTTATTATATAATTATTATTATTTAAAGATAATATATTAATTACCTTATTTTACTGATGTTTTTTAAAAACAAGAAACATTACTCATGTGTATATCTGACATACTGTCTCCATGATTGTAACGTAATTCATTTTTCATAAAAACAATTCAAGGATAGTTTTAAAAGTAAAATTAATGTATAAAAATTATAATTATATAATTTTTATTATCATTTATATGATGTAATAAAGGACTTTTTGACCATGTTCAACATATCGAATACATTTTGAAATTATAAACCGAACATCCTCAAAACACCCAATGTGGACATAACCAATTAAGTAATTAAATATGAAATTTTAATAATTGAAATTAATGGATTAATTATAAGTAGTAAACCTAAAAAATTATTAAATAATTAAATAATATATATTAGTTTATTATACTAGAATTAATGAACATACAAGGAATATCTGTACTTGAGGTGAGGGATTTTGTCTCAATTTCCCTTCATTGTGGCATGGCTTAATGTTATGAACATAATTTATTTCATATGGTGTATATGTTGTCACATTTATATGAAAAATAATGAATCTTTTATAATTTAGGATATTTTATGTTCAAATTAATATTATTTCATCTAAAGTGATTTTACTTGAATGTTACAAAGTGGTAAGGTGTTTCTTAACATAATTTCCATTCATTGGAAAATACTTATAATTAATTGAATCTATTAGGCCATAAATATATGTGAATTGATATATAAATTTCTTTATTATATATTGAAAGTAATTTTAGTTGTGTTTTCAAATATAAACATAATCACTTGTGGATTAATTATCAATTCATAGGTTATGATCTTTAGAATGGTTTTATTTGTCTCCATATCATTTTATAGATATATGTTTCATGTCATGTACCCTGATTTTATTGAATACTGTACATAATGAACCATGAATGAATTTTTAAATGTTAATTCATGACATTATTGGGATATATTGATCCATATCATACTCTTTCTTTCAATTTATTTTTATTCAAAATTTACCAAAGCAGTAAATGCTTTATATTATATTCTCATTTAATTTCAAGATTATATATGTTCAAGGTTACATTGGGGAAAAATATTTCTTTTATTTTATTGAAACACATATATATTATTATTTTATGGTAATTAATGTGGTATAAATTATTAAATTTCACCTTTTCCATTATTGATTAATGAAACATCAAGAAAGTTGTCTGTAAGTGATACTAATCTTGTATCATTCCCTTGATTGTGAATATTTATATCCCATATCCTTGTTTTATAAAATATTTCCAATAATTTTATTTTATAAAAATAAATGATTTTATAATGTTATTTATCCTTAATTTAAAGGGGTTTGAAATGAAATTTCATCACATTTTCAACATTATTCTATTTTGAATTTCTTTAGAAAAGTTTAAAAATATTGTTTATTTTTAAAAATCAAGATTTTAAGGGATTTTCACAACAACAAGAAAATTATTTTCTTTGTATATTAATTTATTAGTTTCTATGGTAATTTTAAAAGAACATTATTTTCATAATATTTTGTGAATTTGTAGTTTTAAAAAGTTATTTTCAAAGTGGAAAGTGTATTTTTCTCAAGAATATTTTTAATTATCTATTAAAGGTACTTGAATTCTACAATGACAACAACCCATGATATCAATTATACTCAAATTGGGATATGTTTTAATGATATCATATATACTCTTTCTCTGTATAAATTATAATCATTTCAAATAGAATTTCATGGAAGTTGTATCTTTTCTATAGGTAAATTAATCTATGAAAAGAATAGTTATTTTTATGTCAAAACATGAAATATTTTATATTTTAGGATTCTATTATGATTTTTAGACCTTATTTATAAGTATAGGTGATCATAATATATATCTCTAATGCATTGGGTAAAGGGATGCAGTTAACCACTTATAGGTTTCTCATAATTGGTTTTTGGAATTTACCGAGTAGGCTCTTCCAATTGTATGAATGATATGAAAATGATTATCTATGTTGGAAACATGTTTATTTAGTCATTAATCATGATATAATGTATCCTTTTATCAATTATTTTTTTCAATTTTCCCATGACTGTTTAATTATATGACTCTTTTCTTATGTTAAATCTATGTTCCATGATTCAAAATTTATTTTCCATGTTATTATAGGAATGAATTAAATTATATTATTCACATGAAATTTGATTATTTCATCATACGTTTATACTCATATTATAATATTTTATGAGATATAATTTTTAGTACCTATGTTTATTCTTACATGGAATTTTAGCTCACCATTTTTATTTATTCCATTCCCTTGGGTTATAAATAATTATGTTGAATGAATTATGTCCCGAAACATTTCATGTGTGAATAGATTTATTGGAGATATTGAAGATATAATTTGAAATATGATAATATGGGTACAGTGGTTAAAATACTCATTTTATGACATGGCTAATGTTATTTAAGAGTTATCCTAATTATTGAAAACTCTAAACCTAAAAGATCATCGGGTGTGTAAGTGATAAAATATTTTATTTTGATGTTGTAATATTTTAATGGTTGAAATTGAGATACATTTATCATTATCAAATCAATAAATGTAAATATTATATATTTAGAACTGTATTTGGATGTGTGGGTTTTCGTATAATATAGCGTGTAATGTTAAAATTGTCGCTAAAAATTATCAATGAAATCCAGTGATTATTCAACATGTTAATAAGTGTATAATAATTACTCCACATTTATTGGTAATACATTAAATACTATATTAAATATGATCTTAAAATTCCCCAAAAACTATATGTTTCAATGATAATATTTCAATTATAATAAAAAAAACGTAGGGTATTTATACCATTCAACCAATTCATAATGAAGAATTACTTCGATCAAAAATATTTCAAGGATTATCTAGAATCTAAGTCATTATACATCCCAAAAACAATCACATTACCTCTATACTAAATTTTTTTCTTATTTTCTCTATAGTCTGATATCTTTTTATAAATGTTGTTCCTAAACATCAAAGGGGAAAAATAAATCAATATTATAACTTATAGAAGATAAAAATTTGTACTTTGACTAAATAATTTCTTTGATAAGAACATAATCCCCAGTTTTATTGGAATTGAACACTACTTGTTCTCAGTTTTTATATCAATAAAATATTGTTATAAGTGCTTATCACCATGTTGGTTTAAAATTTAATAACATCTATAGTTTAATAATTAGATATCTATTATATATAAGTTATATAAGATGATGGATTTTATATCATAACTCATTTATCAATATTATTTTTCCATTTACTATGTCTATTTTAATGTTATTTTAAACTCACACTTCATTCTAAAAAATCTTTTAATTTATTTTTTAGAAAAAACATTGTTTATGTCATGACCCCTCCATCCAAATATATTTTAATAAAGGTAGAGAAATAATGAACCCCGAATCCCACCTCAAGAGGGCCCTAGGTTGGAGAATGGTGCCAAATGTGTAAAAATCTCATGAAATGGGAGAAATTATCCTCTATAATATTTTAGGACCATGAGATCATATGAATAATCCAAAATAAACTCCATGTAATAATATAAAATAAACCAAAACCATTCCACAATCCCTGTATAAATAAAATTTATATAGAAAAAAGTATCCAAAGTAAAATACCCAATGGTGATGCTGAAGTGGAAACATAGCAGCTATCCAAGGTCCGAGCTAGTAATGTCCATCATAGTCCACATAATCTTCCTTGAATCATGAAAATAATATACATAAATATGGAAAGAATACAAGTATACTTAGACAAAACACAATATTATCTCATTCACATTTTAAAGAAGAATATTAATGAACCTATGAGAAAACAAAACAATTAAAAAAACATAAATAGGTAAACTACCCATCCAAAATAAACAAAGGAACACTCACCAAATAATGTAAGAAAAGAAAACTAATATAACACGAATCACATCGATAAATGGTATCTCAAAACAATTATACACTGGTATGAAACTATCACATAAAAAATTCATGCATCCTAGTGCTCCCATCCCTCCCATATACCACACTTCCCCACAAGCACAATCACATCTCATCAGGCCCGTAGAAATCAGTTCTCACCACCCCACAAGCACGACCATATCACATGTCACCCAAAAACACTAGGTCCACAACAAATCCACAAACATAACCCTAGATGTATGGTATCCTGAACATGAAAGAAATAAACAAAATTCCCTTCACCAATTATACATGACCCCTACCATAATATTCCTAATTTCATCTCATTCATCCCACAGACACTTGGGCTACATCACCTCTCGCCCAAAGACTCCTCGTCTCGCCTCCCCACAAGAAAGACCACATCACAGCTTTCCTAATGAAACATGGGACATAAAAACCCAAATCTAGTGTACTAAAATACATTTTCCATCATAACCTATGTATACCTAAATTTCTTATAATAGAGAGTGGGAAATAGTGGCTACCCAACCATCATTCTCCCCACTGGATGATTAGAAAAACCCACCACATGTGACTATAAATGTGTTGTTATATAGTGATTGATGTGGGTGGGCTGATTGTAGAGATAATATGTAATATACAAGTATATAAATATATCCACACACATAATCTGAATCTATGGGTTCACAACCAAAAATTAAAAAACTCAAAACATTTCAACTCTCACTACCACCTATAAATGTGTATCACCACAAAAGCCACATTTCACATTTCCAACCAATTCCCATTTTCAAGACCTTTCATTTAATTATTAAGAGTTATCCAAATTTAACCCTACATCCCATTATTTATTTATTCATTATCTATTTCCATCCCCTTAACCAAACCAAACCTCATCTATTTCAATAATCATTAAAAAATCTATTTTATTCCATAAAAACCTATGCATCTATCCAAAAGAAACAACATATCAAAAACATCTTATCATCCCCATCATAACAACACCTCACCGCCCCAAAATAATTTCCATCAAACCACCCCCACCACAATATCAATTATAAACATCTACCACATAGCTACCCCAAAAGAATGACCAAACAACAACCATCGTGCCTCCCCAAAAGAACATCCAAAAAACAACAACCTCACTGCCCCAAAAGCATGGAAAAAAACCACCACTTTTCCACCACAAAATCTTTACCTAACAACCAACAGCCCCCCCCCCCCCCAAATCATGGCTAACATCACCATGGATGTAAATTCCCTAGCCACACATCAATCATGCATCGCATCACCAAAAAATTACGGCCACACATAACCACACATAGAAATAAATTTTATATATTTACAAAGAGGTTTTATCATATATAATTTATTTTATGGGTGTTATCACGAAAACTATAAACTTTTAGAAATAATTTTATTATCCAAATATAAGTGGAGAGACAATTTTTATTTTAGGGTGATATCACAACAATCAGAATAAAAGAATTAGTAACAACACATATCATTTAACATAGATAAATACCCCAATTGCCATAATTTTTAGTGGTGAATCAATAACATTCAATCCATCACATCATAATAATATCAATGATGTAAATACATGAAAACAATTCCACATTCCCCTTAAATTTCAAATAACCAATTCTTTATCTATAATTAATTCATAAAAACCACCTATTTAGATAAATAAAAGTAAACCCCCCCTACATGATTCAAAATAAAGAGAAACAATGGATTCCCAACCTAAGGGATGCTTTGTCGACTCACTATGCACCACAGGGTGATGAAGAATTCCTGCAAACCACAACTGCACACAAGACCCACAAATCAACCTACACCACACCAATTTATCATCAAAACACGAACTAACTCACACCCCATTCAAAAACAACATCACCATAATAGATCCGTTGTAGAATGATGAATGAAAAAAACCAAAAGGGAGATAAGGTCTTAACACTGATCGCCAAAGAAAACCCATCAGAACCAACAAAACTATGAGGGGAAATGAGGACTGGAAGGTGTCCTCATGGAACCTAGATTTATTCCAAAATGAGATAGGAGACAGTGAATATGAATAAATAGAAATTAATCGTAGAAAATAACTTAAAACTTATAATCTCACCGGTTTCATGTTGGGTTGATTTTACATGGCATATAATCCTTAGGTTTTCCAAAATTATCACCTTTTTCCAAAAAACATGTCATCTCCAAATTTATTTAATACATGTCTTGAATTGAATTACATATCATGTATCCAACTCACAAAATCCCCCTTATCCACATAAAAATATCAAACCAACCAATTTTTGAAATAGGAAACCACCTTTACAAAGAATGTAAACAATACATGACATGTATTTCCAACAACATCTATGTTCCACATCTATAATTTATATAACAAACTCCAAGAACCTACCCAAAACACATCCAAGGAAAAAAATGGAAATGTAATGGGATATGAAGGCATGGACTATTTCATCAGATTCTTATAAAACAATTCTCGCCCTCTAGAATCCAAAACGAGTCCCAAAAGGAAAAGGTCCCAAACAACCACCCTTCGATATACAAATCAAGGATCTCGTCATACGAAAAATTATACAACTATACAAACACGCCAAAAAATGGACATAAGATATCTTTTATAACCTCATAACCACACATCAACGTCACTAAAACCATCCAAACACAATGAAGTCCAAACCAACAACTATCACACCCAAAAAACCCCACTAACCAGAACATATGAATCATGGAATTCCATCCTCTATGTCAATTTACTATATGCTCCGGGTAGCACTGATACTTCAACATGGGTTTAATTACATCGCATTTAATGTGTCTCAATTTAATATAAGTTCCTCCCCTTTTAATCGGAGAGGACATTATCACACATCATACATAAAGAAAAATAATATATTAAATAAAACAATAAGGTATCAAACATAACATCATAAGATAAAATAATAGGGAAACTCCAAACAACTATGAGTACTAGCCACACATATATGTCTCTCGCTCTCATGTTCTCTCCATTAGCCCTCCATGTGTCCAAAACACAATAACAAAATAAATGGTTCACCAATGAAGTGCATTCACTTGATTATCATGAATCTCTACAAGTCACTCCACGAACATCAATTAATCCTTGATATCCATCTCTTCTCGGTCAATATATTGGGCTTAAACGTAAAGTTGTCAAAAAAGAATAGATATGTGATAGAAATAATGGATTATATCAAACCACCGTTGTAATGAAAATAGATACACTAGATCACCAACATACTCCCAACACCTCAATGGTCCCAAAAAACCTTGGAGAGATATTATACCCTCTTAAAAACTTAATCTTCCCACGTCAAAGGAAAACCTTCAATAATGTGTGGTCCCCAATATCAAACATCAAGGACCAACTCATGTGATTAGAATAAAAAAATATAATTTTCCTACACTACTTCAATCCTCTCATGAACAATCTAAACCTTCTCGTTCATGCTCTAAACCACATTGGGACCATGAACTGCTGCCTCCCAGGACTTCATCTAAGACAATAGAGAATGAAACATTATTTAATACTACTCAAAAGTATCCATATTGACAGATGAGTGATATCTATTTTTATAAGAAAAATAAAACAAGGGAATGTTTCATACCCAAGATCCACCAAATTCCATGATTCACACCTGCAATATATACTTCAGTGTTTGGATAGACTGCTCTGTCTTCTATTCTTTCTGAGGGTGGAAGGTAGTGCTAGTGTGTAATTGAGCACCAAAAGAAATCTGTAATCCCATACAGAATCACCAGGTAAAATGTGCCTCCCAATCCATGATTATAGACCTAAAAATCCACGTAACCGCACCACCTCATCCACATACATCTTAGAAAAATCATCCACTACACCTAACTCCATGATCACTAAGAAGGTCCAATTTCATCAACTGATCCACAATCACCCAGATAGAATCACAACCTCCCTGAGCTAAGAGTGATCATATGATGAAATCCATTGATATTCCATCCCATTTCCACTTTGTAAATTACAAGGGATAAATTCATCCAGGAACATTATTCTTAGACTTTAACTGCTCGTAAACCAAACACCTGACCACAAAATCATCCACCATCTGTTTCATCTTGGGCCACCAAAAATGCATCATCAACCACGGTACATCTTGGAAACTCCTGGGTAAAGTTCAAAAGGTGAGATGTATAACTCGCAAAGGAATCCATCATGAATCACAACCAGAACATAAAGTATCCCAAGAAAAAAACATCTGACTCTAACCACACTTCATCTATACCTTCATAGGATCATCGGGGACAACATGATCGCACATCACCTATACCTCAAAGTCTCCCCACTAATACTCCTCCACATACAAAATCATATAATACTACACTATTATCTGAAACAAGTATCTTCTAACAATATTTATACTTTCATCTAATTTCAAGGCTTCTAACTCCTCCTTTTCTCCCCAAGCATCCCTAGACTCCTGAACAACATAATTCCCCAAATTCCATCTGAAATCGTCAACCACAACATTCCATTTTAATAAGGTGTTGGAGATATAAAAATCATAATCCTAATGGAACTAAATTCAACTACACTTACACAAGTTTAGATCACACCAAGAAAATATATACCTCAAACTCTTGTGATTTGTGAAGACCACAATTTTCTTTCTAATGATGCAATACTTCCACCAATTTAGCAAAAAAAACCTCTTCTAGATCTAGATCATGGGTGGTATAGTTATTCTTATGGTAATCTAACTTCAAAGACCCCTAATAGGTCACTTACATGTACTACATCAACACACATCCCAATCCCGTATTGGAAGCATCACAAAACACCTTAAACATCCCACCCTAATTAGAAAAATTAAGTATTTGAGCATTTACAAAATTTCCCCTTAAGGTAGATGAATGCGTCTTGGAATATATTAGTCACAAAAAAGTCAAGTATCTTGAAGAAAATGATATAAATGAGGATTCATCTTGAGATAAATCGAGAGAAAACTTATGATAATTTCCAGTGAGACCATTAAAATTGCGAACCACTTCCACATTATTGGGTTCTTCACAACAAAAAACATCTTCGACTATTGATGTGTCTACGGATTTAAAAAAACAATATTTATTATGAGGTATAGTTCCATTATATTTCTATTTAAATGAATAAATATTTCCTAATTTTAATTCCCATTGAGGTTAGGGATATTTTGGGGCTGTCTAGGGCTTGTTCGAAGCCCAAAGCCCATTTTTGGGTGTTTTAAGCCTAGAGCATGGTTAGGGAAAATTGTTCGGGGTATGAAACGTGGTTGAACTAATATATTAAGGATGTAAATTCGGAGGAATAGGATGAATGGTTGGGAAACACTGTATGGAGTGGTCTACACAGTCGTGAGGCTAGGTCTAGTGTTTTTTCATAACATGATAGAGGGTTTTCATACGATTTTCTCACTGTTTTCGCACGATTGTAAACCATATTACAAAACCATGTGGATTTTCCTTCACCTATGGGAATTCATTCATGGATAGAAATTTTTTTATCAAAACATGTGTCTAAACCATGACACCCCTTTATTTTGTCAAATTAAATGATATTAAGATAAAATTAATTCTTTTTATAAACCTATTTCTCACTCTAAACCCATATGCACAACATAGGGATTTGAGAGATTTCCAAAGGAGAATATTCTAATATTGTTGGTATCTTTTTTCATATGATCTCTAATTCGAGCATGGTTTATCTCCTTGGTTACGTATTTGTATCATATACAATTATTTTTAGTCATTCTTGATTCTTTTATCTATCAGTTATGCTATTTGGTTTTAGTCTCGTATGCCCTAATTTATTATTCCTCATCCATTATTCAGATGTCTCCTAAACCGAGTCAAATTTGGACTTGATACTAGATAACCACTTCAAAATGAAGATAAGGAATTTGGTCTATACATTTATTTTGAGTGTCAGTTGCTTATCGATCTATCATCCATTATATCACCCACCAAACTTTTTGACACGACCCCAAAATTTAACTTTCTAATTTAATTAAATGAACACAGACCTATTAAGTATTACCTAAGTTCCTTTTACGTTTTTAGGTGTTTTTTTCCCACCCATGGTGATCCATGGGGTTTTTTCATAAGAATAAACCAATTTTTATTACCAATTAAACCATCCTTGGAATGTGTTATCATGTTGCCTATCTAAATGGAGTTTAATTATGATTAAATTGAATTGAATTTTATTATTTGGGGACATAATTCCCCCTTTTTTCAATTTATTAAATATTGAAATGAATTGGGTAATTGTTGAATTGATTGAATGGTTTATATTTCACTTGGACTAGCTTAATTGGATTGTTTAGCATTTGGTTACTGAGTGGGTATTCTCATCGAATGGAGAATAATATGAATAAGGGATATGGTGTGGGTATAGTCATTAAATTTCTTTCATGTTAATTGTTAATTATGAGTGGGTATACTCATTAGTAATTTTGAATATGAATTAGGATGCATGAGTGGGTATACTCATGATATGTGTTAAATGCTTAATTGTGAGTGGTGATAAATGGGTGGGTATACCCATGTTGTATGATGGAATATAAATGAATTCCATGAGTGGGTAGACACATGTGTAATGTATTAAAATTGTATGAATCAGTGAATGGTTGAATAGATTCCATGGACGACTCTATATGGATTTGGAACACTGTCGTGGATTCCTTGGGTTTATTATGCCCCTTGGGTCTTGATTCCATGGGATTCCTTGTGTTATGATACACCTTGGATCCAAAAATCTTGGACTCACATAGGATATGTATCATATGAATTGTTCCTTGGACACCTACTAGTTCCTATACCAAGTTTCCATCAAGACAATCCTGGGACTAGATGAGGATGTCATGGTATTTGATGCTTTGGATCTAGCCCTTTCGGGTATGATACTTTCATTATTACAGAATAGTCATGCGGTTGTGATTCCCTTTTTAAATATGGAAATGTCATGGTGGTTTGAGACATATGGTTGGAATGTAAGGCGATGTGGTTCATTTATGTTAATCATAGTTTCCTAGATATAGGTATTGACACTTTTTTGTAGGGATCTTTGAGAGGATAGATAGTACCATTTTCATATTAGTGGTTCTATTGTGGGCACATTACAAGATTTATTATTTACTTGAATAAATTTTTTTATTACACGCTAAAGAAATGTATAGTTCATTTTTAGTTTCCTACTAGAATGTTATCTCACACCATGATTAGGTTGCCCTTGGGAAACCCAAATAGATTATATGGTTTTAGGCATCTATGAGAGAATGTATCCTAATACATTTTGTTCATTACTACATAGGAGTAGGGGATCATGGGATGAAGCTGAGGCTCGTGATGGTATTTGGAGATATCTCCTTTTTGTTCTTTTTAAATTTTGGATACATGTATTGTAATACTCTACTGTGTGCCTATTTTTCTTGTTTTTTCAGACCAATGATATGTATAGTTATCATCATCTATATATGAGATTAATTCTATCTTTGTTTATATATTCTTTTCTTATTTAATATTAATTTATCTATCTGTTTAACTACATCCCAATTTTTGTTTTATTAATTTTTTATTGTGTAAAATTTGTTGATTTGGTAATAGTCTCCCCACTTACACTCCATGGACCTCACTACTAGTTAACAACCTCTGGAGTTTGGGGATATGTGCTTGAGTCCTTCTGACCAACTCAGCTTGTGGCACTATTGAGTGGCCTTCAAGTTTTGGACATTACAATGTGGTATCAATGTAAAATCTGTTATCATTTCACTTACTATTTAGTGGTAATTGATAGGGGTGGGAAAGAAAATGGATTTTTTAATATGTTTTTCCCGAGAGTACCTACCCTATGTACAGGAAAAATACAAATTTCCTTTAATGTCCTTGTTATTTTATAGATTTTTACTATTATAGTTGATTTGATTCCATTGTTGGCTGACACACTTGATTTATTCTATTACTATTTTAACAACAATGGGTTCCATTTCTATTGAAACCCAATTAGATGAGGATATCCCTTCTTATACGTAATATATGAAATTGTTATATATCACATTCCATGAATTATTTCATGACTTTTAGGATGCATTACCATCACATTCTATTTTTCCAGGTGTTGTGATAGCTATATTTGTTGTTGTGAAAGATTTTTCTCAATGGATAGAGAAGTGATACACCTTTTAGTTTATAATGTGTTTGGGACCTTATGGAATTGGAAGTGATGTACCTTTTAAATTAATTTATTAATGTGAATTTTATATGTATTTATTAAATGGGAACATAATTTTGGGTTCATGATGTGTTATGATCCCATATGGATTTGGAATTTCTATCCCATTGGTTAAATCTCCTAAATAAATGATTTATGGAAATGTAATGTGAAATGGATGTGAATTAAATGAAAATCAAGTGGAAAAATTTGAAATAATAAAGAGGGACTTGACCAAGACCCAGATTTTGGGTGGGAAAAAGGCAGTGTTCTTATTGTGTTGTTATTATTCCTATTATAGTCTTGGATTTATGAATAGGATGTGGGTTATGAAATTTCTTTAGTAGGGTTTTGATTTATTGTAGCTTTTTATCTATGATATTTTATCTTTTCCTTTTTTGAGGTGTGTGTCTGTCATATAAGGGACCTGACACCATGACGACCTCTAGTTGTGCATTGTGAGGAAAGAGATGACCACACTCCGGAGATGTTGGGACATGGGATATTAATAGATCCTTCTTTATTGCTAGCTACAACATAATTTGATGTTCTCAATGCAGGTGATGAGGAACAATCCTGTGATGGATTCATTCCATTCATGAATACTTGTCCGGGATCACTTCATTTTTCCTTATATATGGCCTAGATAATGTAGGTGTTATAGAAGCACCATCCTCCAGAATTTTTGTTGGATGGTAGACCAATAGCTACTGAGATGTGTCTGGATCCCACATTATCAATTTTAGAGATTCCTGAGATACCTCCTGAGAGGAGGGTCTAGCTCACCACTTCTATGTTGTGTGGGTAAGTAGAGCGCTAGTGGGATATACTAAACTAGGATGATGAGTTATGAGATATGGGTTGGAATGATTTCTAGACCCGCTACAATGACAATTTATACCCTGTGAATCAATGGTAGATCATTCTAGTCAGTTCATGCGTCTAAATATAAGATCAATGACAGTTATGGAGTACATAGCATGCACTATAGAGTTTCAGTGTTTCGTGTTTTCATTCATTACTAATTAGTTTTCTAGGGAGAGACACTTTGAGGAAGGTCTCTTACATGGTATCAGATCTATAATCAATGTGGTCAGA
Organism: Viscum album; assembly: GCA_963277665.1. Taxonomy (NCBI): domain Eukaryota; kingdom Viridiplantae; phylum Streptophyta; class Magnoliopsida; order Santalales; family Viscaceae; genus Viscum; species Viscum album. Next base: position 94,793,980 of record OY728164.1, read on the forward strand.
TAGACCTCTATCATTCAGATTTTGAATCAATTGTTGATTATAGATCATAACCCGAGGGAAGATGTGGGCATAGAGTAGAGCAATTTTGTTTCGCAACCAAGCGATTCAACATCTTTAAGAAGGATGTTATGTTTTGAGGATTCCTTTGAGATGATAAACAGTTAGGATATGATTACTGGTGTCGCTTCGCTCTACTATCAGTGTGGAGGCGAGGTCATGTAAATAATCAGTGTTACTACGACCCATTCGAGTGTTGTGATTGTGGAAAGTTGGGTCTTTTACAATATTTATACAGTACTGTACCTTGTGCTGTGAGTGGTATAGTTTTAGCTCCAAAACCAGGTTGAGGATTATGTTCTCTAGCTTCTTTTCAGGTAGGGAGTTGCAGTAGTGTCAGTCGATCAGGATGAGATTTTGGTGGTCGTGACCAAGGCATCTATACCCTGGTTACACCAAGACATCAGAGTGGGCCTACTCCGGTCTATAGGGTTGTATCATAGGGTTGTGGTGCAGTCCAATGGTATTCAATATAGCATACCCCTAACAAGCAGGGTATTAGACAATTTATGATGAGATATGTGATCCTATTATCATATACAATTGAATACTCTCTCTTTTATATTGTGGAATCACAAATTTTCATATCAGTAATGTAGGGGGAAATATATGGGCTTGTTTTTTCTAGCTTCTAAATATGTTTTAATTGTAAACAAGCCATTAGGAAACGGAATGAAGATTTTGATGTATTTTAGGGATTCCCCACTTGAGATAGGTGGGTGTCACTTCATCTGGTGTCTCTAAGTCTTCAAGATGATCAGGTTTGATGTTATGCTGGGAATGTACTAGAGTGTGGCTTATTGACCATTTTTTGATGGGTATCACAAGATGGTGACTTTTAAATCACCATAGGGTGCATTCTATACTCACAAGGGTGAATCTAATTTCCAAAAAAGGCCATGTTAGAGAACATAATCATGGGTTGTGTGCAATGATAAACAAGAAACTAGTTTGATCAGGATGATTAGGGTACATGTCAAACTAATTTTCCTCCAGTGGTTGATCGTTTCAGGGACATCTTCCCATATGAAATTTCTAGTTTACCTCATGAGAGAGAGGTTATGTTCTCTATCATTCTTCTGATAGGACCTTCACCGGTATCCATTCCTCCTTACAGGATGTCCATAATAGAGTTTTAAGAAATCAAGAAGTAGCTCGAGGATTTAAAGGTCAAGGGGTTTATCAGACCTATTACTTAAACATGGGATTGGATAGTATTTTTTGTGAAAAATTAGGATGGTACCCTTTGGCTATGTGTGGATTATCAGAAATTGAACCAAATAACTATTAATAAATGATATCCCTTATCATGGATAGATGATCTAGTTGATTATATTTGAGGAGATCGAGTGTTCTAAATAATTTATTAGAGGTCTGGATATCACTGGGTATGTTTATAACCTACAAAAATACCTCATATAGACTTGTTTAGATTGTATGGTCTATAAGAGTATCTTTTATGTCATTCGGTCTCATGAACGCTCCTTTGGGTTTTATGAATATGAAGAACAAAGTGTTCCATCCTGATTTGGATTCTTTTGTGGTGGTTTACATGGATGATATCTTGGTGTAATCTAATAATATACATGACCATTCCAACCATATTGAGATCATTTTTAATGAACATAGAGAACATAAGTTATATTCTATGTTCACAGATTTCCACTTCTGGATGGATTAGATTCACTTAATGTTTCACATTATCTACGAGACAATAATATAAGTAGACACATAGAAGGTGAGAGCTGTAGTTTTCTGAGAAAAACCCAAGAATTGTTTTCACATATTATGTTTCTTGGGGATCACTATTTATTATAGGGGTTTTATAAATGAATTCTCATGATTAGAAACACTATTTATGGGATTTAATTAGAAGGATGTGAAGTTCTTATGGTCATATTCGTTCGAGATAGACTTTCATGAAATGAAAGGGAGGTGGACATCCGCACCAGTCCTGATATTTCTAGAACCTGAAATAGTTATTTTGTGCATTGTGATGCATCACGAATCGGGTTGGGAGCAGTGCAGATTCAGAGAGAAAGAGTCATGGTGTATATGTCTCAGCAGCTGAGTCCACATGAGGGGAATTACCCGATGCATGATACTAATATAGCTATAGTTGTTCAAGATTTATGTTTTTGGAGTCATTACATATTGGGAGTGCATTTTTTCATGTACATGGATTTGAAAATCCTCAAGTACATATTTAAAAGATGTGATATGAATTTGAGGTATCAAAGGTGGGTGGAGTACTTGCTTTCTTTTGATATCAAGCTTGCCAACACTCCTAGAAACGGAAATGGAGTGGCCAATCCACAGAGTAGGAGGACTCATATATAGAAAGTTAAGTAGGGAAATAGTGAGTGGCATCTCATGGATTTGTTCTCTCAGATGAAATTGAAGGTTCATGGAATATAGGGATAGAAATATCAATCAATCTTAATTTTGATATATATATTTCTAGATTAAGTGATTATGAGGAAGATTTCTGTATCACGAGGCCTAGTTTTATGGGATATTGTTTGAGGTGAGGAACCTTTTCCATGATGGTCTATAGGTGATGATGAGATCCTGTGAGCACACGACCGTGTATGGGTCTCACCAAAAATGAGTGAGGAGTTTATGTTGGATTTTAATGCTATTGTTATGGAAGTTCTTCCTTATTTTACCAAGAGGAATTGAGATTTACATCGTCAGTATTGGTAGTCAGGCATGAAAATAGAGGTATCTTGTTTTTCATGAGGTGTTCTACAAGTCAATAGGTGAAGGTGAAACAGTAATGAATGGTTGGAATTTTACAATAGTTACCTATTACTGAGTGGAAATTAGATGATATAATGATTGATTCAATGACTATTTTAACAAGGATTTCTATAGGTAACAATGTTTTGTGGATTTTTGTTGAAATAATCAAAAAGGATTCTCATTTCATTCCAATCATAGAGACATTTATTGTTGATGAGATAGGAAGGTTGTACATCAGTGAGATTGTATGACTTCATGGGGTCCCAGACAATATAATTTTTGATAGGTATTCCCTCATTATGTCTTGTTTCAAGTAGCATTTCAAAAGGCCACTGGGTACACAGGTGCTTTCGATCACAACATACCACCCTTAGACTAATGGAATATCAGAGGGTTTGATACAGGTGCTAGAGGACATGTTGCGAGCATGTATTTGGGATTCTGGGGGATCTTTATATAATTGTATTCCCTTGGTTAAATTATTCTCTAATAACAGTTATAAGAACTCTATATAGATAAATCCTTATAAATATTTGAATGCTAGGTCATTTTGATCAAACCTATGCTGGTTAGAGGCAGGTGATGTGGCTTTACTAGGACCACATCTCGGGTAGGAGACTTCTGATCAGGTCCTATTTATTTGGATGCACATGTATACTACACAGTCTTGAATGAAATCATATGTCTATCACTGAAGTAAAATACTAGAGTTTCAGTCTATGAATTAGGTTTTCATGCATGTTTTACCAATGTTGGGACATAAACAGATGAAGAGATAGGGTAATATTTCACCACAATATGTTTTTCCATTAAAGATTCTCGATAGATTCAAGTCAATATCCTATTGGTTTTAGTTACTTTATAGGTATCTATCCAGGCACAAAGTCTTCCACATATCGTAGCTATAGTGCTATCATTCACACTCGTCTCATGCTTTTCATCAATCGTAGGTTGAGTTACAGGTCAATGAATCCATTGAGGAGCATTTGATTTGTAATGTTTCCAAGATAATAGAGGTTCTCTAGGGCTAGTTAGTTTCTCTAGTATGGGTTCTATGGAATAATGGACGTTTACAGTGTGAGATATGGGTGCAGGAGGCTGACATATATTCCAAGTGGAAATAGTTGTTCGTAGAAAATCTTGACCACCCATTAGAGGGAAATTCAGGGATGAATTTCATTAATGGGGGAAGATTGTAAGAATATGGGTTTTCTTATGAGGTAAAAATACCTTAATTTTATATTTAAAGGACTAAATATGGCCTTATGTGAATTACTATTGAGGTTAGGGAGGTTTTTATGTTGTTTGATGCTTGTTTTGAGCCTAAAGCCCAATTTCTGGGTGTTTTAATATTGGCACATGGTTAATAAAAATTGTTCATGGTAGGCTGCATGGTTTGAATAAACTATCTGATGTTAGATAGAGGGTTTCCACAAGTGGAACGATCTATCCAAACCATGTTGGGTAGGCCGCACTGTTAAACGAAACTGTGAGAGATTCCACAAAGGGGTAGCACAAGCTACATGGTATGGCCATACCATACAGCCATGTCTACAGTTTTTTCAGAACATGAAAGAGGGTTTTTGCAAAGTTTCCCATTTTTTTAAAATAGTAAAAGGAAACCATATGGGTTCCCTATGGCCAACATGAATTCATGCATGGTTGGTGTATGGTTTATCAAATTGTGTACCTTAACTATGTTACTTCTATATTTTTATTAATTTAATAATTTATGTTAAAATTAATTCTTCTAATAAACCTATATCTCACTCTAAACCCATGTTCAGAGTAAAGGGGTTTGAAATAATTTGAAATTATAATAGTCTAGGATTTAATGTATCCTTTCCATTTGATCTTCGATTTAAGCATGGTTCATCTCCATGGATTTATACCGGTGAGATCTATATTCTTTTTTATCTATTGTCGATTCTTCTGGATATCGACTGCACTATTTGGTTTTAGGATCATATGACCTAATTTATGTTTCTTTGTTTATTCATAATATTTATCATAAACTGAGTTGAATTGGGACTTGATATTGTATGATCACTCCACGTCCAATATAATCTAGATGTTATATGCATTTATTTTTAGTTTTAGTGCTTTATCAAGAAGTTGACCATTATTCCACCCACTGGACATTCTGGTTTGGCCGAAAAACATAACTGGATAATTGAATTAAATGAACTTAGACCTATTATGGATTCTATTAAGTTCCTATGAGGTTTGTTGGCAGTTTTTCCCCACCCATGGTCACCCATGCGATGTTCCGTAATAATAAACCTTTTTTATAACCTATTGAACCGTCATTAAAATACGTTATCATGTTGCCTAACTAAATGGTGTTTAATTATGATTAAACATAATTTAGTTTACTTCTTAGGTGTTGGGACACCACATTTGTGCAATTTATTAAATGTTGAAATGAATTGGGAAATTATTGAATTCTTCAGATGGTTTATATTTCACATGGAATAACTTAATTATTATTATTTTCAATTAGTTAATGAGTGTGTATACTCATCGAATGTTGTATAATATGAATAAGGGATACGAATTAGGTATAATAATTAATTTCTTTTCTAGTTAATTGTGAATAATGAGTGGTTATACTCAATAGTTATTTAGAATATTAATTAGAATGCATGAGTGGCTATACTCATGATATGTATTAAATGTTTAATTGTGAATGGTTATAAATGGGTGGGTATACCCATGTTGTATAATGGAATATAAATGGATTCCATGAGTGGGTAGACTCATGTGTAATGTCTAAAAATGATATGAATGGTCGAAGGGTTGTATAGATTCCATGGATTTATAATATGGTTGTGGATGCATTCGGTTTATTATGACCCTTGGGTCTTGATTCTGTGGGATGCCTTGGGCCTTGGTACCCCTTGGATCTGTATTTCTTGAACCCGCATTGAACATTTCTTGTTTTACATGCTCTTATTACTCCAACCAGTTCCTATACCATGTTTCCAATGAGATTATCCTAGGAATCGATGAGGATTCTATGGTCATTGTCACTTGCATCTTTCCCTTTGTGGTCTGATACTTTGATTATCATGGCATGGTCATGGGATTGTGATTCACATTGGATTTATGGAAAGGCCTTGGTGGTTTGAGATATATGGATGTATGGAAATATTGTGTGGTTTATTTTTATTTTTCATTGTTTCCTGGATATATAATCTTGCACTAGTTTTTAAGGGATCCTTGAGATACTAGACAATACCATTTTCATAGTATTGGTCAGGTCATTACTTTATATACTATTTACAAACTTAGCATGTTATAATTCACGCTATGAAAATGCATATATCATGGGTGGTTTCCTAATAGGATATTATCTTACACCCTATTTGGGCCTCCCTTGGGGAACCCAAATAAATTATATGGTTGCAGGTGTTGAAAGGGGTAAGCACCATAATACAGGTTGTTAATTGCAGCTTATGATTAGGGGAGGATGAGAATAAACTATGAATCATGATGCTATTTGTAGATAGAACCTTTAATTATTTTTTATATTGGATAAATATATTGTAATTCTCTGTTTTGTACTATTTTTCTATTTTTTTAGACATATGACATGTAGAACTATCATCATCTATATATGAGATTGCATATGGATTTTTTATATATATTCTTGTATTTTTTTAGTATTCATTTGTCTTCCTATTTAACTACCTTGTCTAATTCTATGTTATTAAATTTTCACTCTATTTACTCTGGTGATGAGGGTATAATCTCCCTACAGACACACCTAGTCCCTCGTTACTAGTCGGTAGCCTCTGGAATTTATAGAGATGTGCTTGAGGCCATGTGACCGACGAGGATCGTGGAACTGTAGAGTGGACTTTGTGTTCAGGATGTAACAATATAAACATATTGTTGGGATACAACATTCTAGTTTAAATTCACCTCTCATTTTTAATTATCACACATGGAAAACATTCCATAGATCTGGTGGTTTCCAAGAACCTGCAAGAGAGTTCCAAGACGATTTTCATGCTCCTCCTCTGAATTCCTGTAGATTAGGATATCATCGATGAATTTGGTGATCCATCGGTCCATAAACTCATGGAACATGGAGTTCATCATCCCGATTAAAATGGATGGTGTGTTCATAACACCGAATGGAATGACTATAGACTTAAATTTCTCATAATTTCATCTAAAGTCGGTCTTCAGGATATATCTCTCCTTTAACCTCAACTAATGATTTCCAGACTAAAGAATAAAACTATAAAACCAAGTCACCCCTATTAGTTGGTAAAAAAAGATTATATATCATAGGATTGGGGTAACAGTTCTTGACCATCGCCTGATTCAACCTCCTGTAGTCTAAATACAACCTCATACTACCATCTTCCTTCTTGGAGAACAACATTGGAGCACCCCATGGTGGCACACTATGCTGAATAAAACCCTTCTACATCATATCATCTATCTTAATCCTTAACATTAATAACATGGAAGGTGAAATTTGATATGGATACATCAAAATTGGAGAAGGAAAATGCTCTATGTTTATCTCAAACTCAACATCACGTCAAGGGGGTAGTGTCACAAAAACCTCAGGGAAAACATCTAGAGAGTCCCTAAAAACCAAGAGAATTTATAACATCCTATACTAAATAGATTCCATAAAAAACTTTCCCAAAAAAGAAATAAGTGTCTCCACACATCGACTACCCACCTGAAAACCCTTCTTTCCAACAAAGAGAACATGATAGCCATCCACATCAGAGAACAAGACTCTCCTATAAAATTAGTCAATAAAAACATGTAAAAAAATGCAACCATTAGATATGTAGGATAAAATTTTATGGATACATATGTTTCATGAAAATATACCTATGATATTGATGTGGCCCCATAACCACTCCATAACCCTGACACATATCAAATAAGATGGTATGTCCTTCGACTAGCATAGTCAACACCAACGGAATGTGAACCCTCTGTATGTCTAGGCCTAGATCATGGACTATAGTGGGTGTAACAATGGGTTGAAAAGATATTGAATCATACAAGGCACAAAAAAGGGTAGTAAAAAAACTAATCATGCCTCTAATGATCTCTGAACCTTAAGACACTACAATCTCCACTGCATATTATGGACCATGCTCAGATCCTCTACCTCTCTGATGATGGACAACTCTATGAACATGCTTAGTTAGAGAGCCCAGAACATGAGTAACACTAGGATGTTAGCCTATACCAACTCCATCTTCCCCGGGTGTAGCCTATGTTTGATGCCCCTGCTGCTGAAATAGTCTCACTATATACTATTATTGAGGTTAGCTCTGAACCTTCCCACTACCACCAAAAAAATATCGTAGAACTACAAGGAACTGGTCTTCATGGTTTACATGAACCCCATGAACAAAAAAAACAAGAAGAATCCCCCATGAAAATCCTGAAAACAGTTGGCTCAAGAAATCCTAAAAGGAAGCTGATGTGGCTGAGTCCCCATTAAAAAAACCTAGAAGTTTTTAATGCCTGATACCTAAAACCAATAACTATATTAATCAAGGAAGTCTTCTTGTTCACCTCTCATGGTAAACCTCCTCATCATTTCATCATATTGGTCACCTCCACATTCTTCAGAACCTAGAGATATATTGGAAACATAAAAGTAGTGACTACATAATAGATAAAAGGATGGAGTTCCTACTAAAAAGATATCGCATAAGACTTCTCATCTAGGAAAAGATATAGGGAAAATTCATAAGGTCCTTGAACCTAATTCCCAAATCTCACACTGACCTAATCATCTACCAAAGAGAAAGAATATTCTACCTCTTCATTGCCTTCATGGTCAACAAAATGATTTCAGCTTCAAAATCTTTCTAAAATTCCACCCATGAAAGATCTTCCTCCTTACACTCTCCTAGATTTATCATCCACCACTGAAATGTAGTTTCTTACCTTTTATTGACTTAAAATGGGACCCAATATCCCATCAGGCCCCGAATCAAACTAAAAGTGACATTAAGATCCTCCAGCTAGCTCTATGTCTCCACATCTGAAACACTTTTCTTTATATTTCTACAAAGTCTACCTCTGTAAAGAATGAAACTTCCTCTTCCACTGATCATCCTCCTTAATCAAATTAACCCTTCGGTGATCAATCAGATTATATACTAAATATCTAATTCACTATCCACATGAAGATGATTTACAAGAGCCATAAATGAGAAGAAAAAAAGAGCTTCCTATGACTTGTAATATGGAATATCATTATGATTCATTTTAATTCACTATATTTATTTTAACCTTAAAAAAACAACACAATTCAAATACAAAAAAAGTAATCATGATGCTTGTACCTCTCCTTGGTATCTACTTTACAACTGGTCCACCTCACTTGGTTGTTCAACAGGCTTAGATTCTATGCATTGGATCCTTGGGAGGATAAAATCTCATTTCCTAGCCAGTCACCATGGCCTATGTCACACACCATTGTTAAATGGCATTGTTTCTATACCAACCCATGATATCCTAACTATTTATAAATCTTATCTCCTCCCTATCTCTCAACTATCCCTTTGATACCACTCTACTATGACAGCCTCCCTCCACATATACTGAAATGATGGGAGAGAGATAATGACCCCTGAGTCCCACCTCCATTAGGCCGTGGGTAAGATACTATCTTTGGTGATATAAAAATATCATGAAATGGGAAGAATTACCCTTTATAATAATGTAGGATCTTGAAATAATATGAATCATCTACAATTAACTCCATGAAATAATATAAGACATGAAACTATCCCATAATCCATGTATTAATAAAATCGATACAGATAAAATTCTCCAATGTAAAATACCAAAAGGTAAATCGAATGTTGCAACATTGTACCTTTCTGAAGCCCAAACTTTTAATATTGAACATGGTCCACATAATCTTCCCAAAAATATGAAAAATTATTTATATATGTTGGGTGAGTATACAAGTATAATCAGTAGGAAAACAAAAGTTTTTCATGCACATGTGAAAGTGGAATACTATTGCACCCATGATAAAATAGAAGAATGAATAGAACCTAAAAAGATCAACTATCCATCCCAACCACACCAAGTCACTCTCTCAAAATAACCGAAGACAAGTAATATAATATGACATGAATCACATTGATAAAGGGCACCCTAGACTTCTTTCCCATTAGTATACCGATCTTAGAGCTTAACATCATACTTCCTAACACTCCCATTTCTTCCATATAACAAACCACACCATTATCTTGATAGCATGAACCTTGTTCCCTACTCATAACATCCATGAACCCCACCATAAACCACATTATCTCATCTAATACTACCTGTAGACAGGAGGTCTCCATCACCTCTCACCTGAAGACGCATCGGATCACATCCCTATAAGAACGAACACATCAAATATCAATTGAAGACACACAGTCTATCAAAACCACCATCTAGTTCACTAACATACCACTGAACATCAAATTTTGTACAGTACCTAACTCACTTAGAATATATAGTAGGAAGGGGTGGGTACCCAACCATCCGTCTGCTTTACAAAATGTTGGAAAAACACCCCTATGTGAGTATGTGGGTTCCTGCAGATAGTTATTAATTTGGATGGGACATGTATATGAATCACAATAAATATAAAATTATTTACATATATTCAAACACATGATCCCAAACTATGGGTTCACAACCAAACACTAACTAACTCAAAACATTTTTACTTTCACTACAACCTCTAAATGAATTAAGCCACACAAGACATAAGCCACATTTCACATTATGATTAATTCCCATTTTAAAACACATTCATTTCATTATTAATCATTAGACAAAATTAACCCCATATCCCATCAATTATTTATTCATTATCGGTTTCCATCCCATTAACCAAACCAAACCCCATCAATTTCAATATCTATTAAAAAATAATTTATTCCATCAAAACCTGATAATCTAGAACAAAGAAACCACATATTCCAAATATATTATCATCCCCATCATACCACCACCTTACCACCCCAAAATCACATCTATAAAACCACCTCGTCTCACCAAAAAAATGGAAAAAAACTATCACCTCACCACCACAAAAACATGGCTAAGCTACAACCACCACGTTACCCCCAAAAGAATGGCCAAACAACCACCATGATTCTACCCCAAAAGCATGAACAAACAACAACCTCCTTGCTATCCCAAAATAATATCCAAACAACCACCACCTAGCCACCCCAAAAGCATGGACTTCAAACTATCATATCCGCATTCCCAACCACACATCTACTACACGTCACAACCCCAAAATCATGGCCACACATCACAACACATCAAAACCCATTTTACATATATTCAATGTAGATTTTATCACAATCCGCTTTATTTTTTGGGCCTTATCACACAAACCATAATCATGGGGAAATCATTTTATTATCAAAATGTAAGTGGTCATCCAAATTCCATTTTAGGGTGATATCAAAAAAATCGAAACAAGAGAAATAGTCACATCCCAGATCATCCAGTGAAAAAAATACTCTAATGGCCATAATATTCTGTGGGGAATCAATCCTATAAAATCAATCATATCACAATAACAACAAAGATATAAATAGATGTGAATAATTTACATTTACCCTTTAATTTCATGTAACTGGATATTTATATTTAATTAATTTATGAAAATCATTTCCCATAAAAAAACCAAAGTAAAACCCTCCTACATTATACACAATAAAGAGAAATGATGTACTATCATCTTCAAGAAATATATTCCAACTTGTTGCACCCCATGGAGAGAAGAAGAATTCATACAAACCAAAAGAACATGTGACACCCAATGATCAAACTATACAGCACTAAAGGATCCTCAAAACAAATTCTAACTAACACCCCAAACCAAAAAAAACATCATCATAATGGATGCATGGGGGAAGAATGAATGAAAGCAACCAGAAGAGATGGAATATAATACAGCTAATTTGCAACTAACAACCACCCGAACAAGTAGAACACATAGGGAAGAAGAGGATTGGATAGTCTCCTTAGGGAACCTTCGTCTCATCCAAAATGAGATAAGATAAGGTGAAGCTGAATAAATGTAAATTCAAATAAGAAAATAACTAAAAACATGAAGTCCCCTTGGTTTCAAATTGTGTAAATTTTATATGGCATGTAATCATTATATTTTTCCTAAATTTCAACCGTTCACCAATTAATGAGTCGTATGGGCATTTCTTTAATACACATTTTGAATTAAATTATATGATGTGTATCTATATCATAGATTCTACTTTAGTTTTGTATATGATATGACCCAATCGACTTCAAAAATCATGAACCACCTTTACATGTCATGTAAACAATACAAAACATTTATTTCCTATATAAGAACAATTATACCTCCGCACTCAATGAAAAAACCATAGAACCTACCCAAAACACATCCAAACCTCAAAAATAGTAATTTAATAGGCCGACAAGGAACAATCTATTACAATTTAGACTATACAAACATTCTATTCTACTTTGAAACATCATTTTTATAGTTTTTATTCAATAAAATAATTTTATATTCAATTTATCCCCTCTTGAAACTACTTGATTAGGAAAACATATCCATACTTAATAATGGGAAGAGAATGAGAAATAAATTCAGACTATCATAATGAATTATGAAATATCTAATGAGGAAAAGAGTATTTCCTATTATATTGTTAATTTTTTTTTAAATGTACATTAATTATTTATAACACTCATCTAAATTTTTTAATAATCATGTTATAACAGTTATAATATATGGAAACATTCTGGTAAATGATTATTCAACTCTTAAAAAATAATTTATTGAAAAATATATCATCACAAAATACATTATAAACCAATTTTATGACAATCAGAGTAAAGGTTGTGGATGAATTACATCTCATATCATTTCTTGATGGATGCCAAAATGTAGAACAAACACCCATCCCAAATCCAAGAACCACATTTTGGTGACTCTCACCACACTATGGTTTAATTCATTAGTTCATATATGTAATAAATAATTTAAAATTAGTTTTTATAATCATATTTTAATAATTTCCCTACTATTTTTTAGTAATTAGAAGAAAATAAATTTGTTCATTTTTGTATTAAATATTAAAAAAAATTGTTCATTTTAAAAGGAATTAGTTTATGTTTATTTTGATATGTTTGATTTTTTTATAGTACTTCCTTAGGGTATGGAAGATTCTTAGTTATATTTTAGGTACATATTAAGTGAGTATGATTATTTATTCTTTTAATTAGATATTGGTTCTTTATTATAGTCAGTCTAGATTACACTAGCATGTAAATTTCACATGACATGTTTTGATTTTAATAAAATACTAATATAAGCACTATTATTTTCCAACCACATGAGATGAATATAATTCAATATCAGTGGTTTTATAAAATTGATCTATATGTTTTACTTATTTGTTTTTATGGTCTATATGAAGATGTCCGCAAGAAATTATATAATAATAATTGATCACATGATGAGTAATAAAATATATTACACATAAAAATAATGATATTTTATATGAAACTAATTTTGTTATAATTGTTTTTCTATTAATATTTTATTAAAATAGTATTTAAAATATAGGTAATTTTTTTTAAGAATCTTATATTTAGATTTTTTAATGAAAATACTCTATTTTCGAAATATAATCTTATGTGTTTCATTACCATGTTTAATTTGATATTTTAATGTCTTCTCATATTATATTTAGTTTATTGCATCCTGAAATTTTTGAAATTGAATCTTTCAAAAATATAAATTTCATTATATTAAAAAAATGAAAATTGTTATCTTATTTTAAAAAAAATCTATTATTTATTTTAATTTATTGATTCGTTAAACAAATTTGTTTTGAGGGATTTTCAATGTATTTGAATAATGAATATCTGTTAATTTATTAGCATAATGAAATTTGTTGGAATGAAAAGAAATTATTAAATTTACACTATAGTGTATGAAATACTCTTGTAGTATCATATATTCTAGTGAAAAATATGATCTCATAAAGTGGGTTACAATATTAGAGCTAAAATACTATTTATTTTGTAATGTAATTTTTCAAAGATATTAATAATGGAATTAGAATGGGAGTGTAGGAAATTTTATAAATATTATTGATGGACATAGTGATATAAATGTATCACTTGATATTGATAAAAGCTCAACTAAGATTAATCAAATTCAAAAGATTACCACTTCTACTGAAGAAACACTCAACAATTATTATCAAATTCTTAAAAAGTTACAAATTTATTCATAGACTCTTCTATATAGTTGTTATCCAAATTTCTCAAAAATATTAATAGGTTTAATATTTTATAATAGTAAAGTAAAGAATGGGTAAATGGATATAGGTTTCAACAGTTTTATTTCATTGTTCAAAGAAATTTTACAAGATGAAAATACACTTTTTATTAAAATATATTATGTCAAATAAATATTAAACTCTATTGGATTAAGTTTTAAAAATAATTTTTTTTCAACCAATTGAATTCTATATATAATTAGAAGAGAAATATTAACCAATTATTGTATATGTGGTTCATTTTTTATAAAAAAAATAATAATATTTGAATAATATGTTATAAAACATTCCCATTATTTTTATATTTAGTAGAGTTACTAATTTCAAAAATATAAAAATTTATTAATGACCTGACATAAAGAGAGTTAACAAAGGATATGTTTAAAATAGATAAATAAAAAATCATGAATATAGTAACAATATTTTCCCCAATAGTTTATATAATCTAAAAAAATTACTTTATATAGTTTTGTGGTGTATACGTATACCATTGAAATATTACTATTACTAGTTTCTTGAGATTTTAGTTCATGATTTTTGAATGTATTTTTATGAAGTAATTTTTATCAGAATTATTATAGACTAATTAGGGATAAATAGGAAATTAATTGGCTATAAAATAATGACAAATTTTAGTAACGGATTAAACAATGTTATAGTGGTTGATAAAAAACATTGTGGTTTGTGTCTCAAAAATAGATTATGAAGAGTTTGAGAAAGATTTTCATAATTATGGGAATAATTTTAAGATGAGAAAGAAAAAACATCATACACACCACAGAGAAGAAAAACACATCATCATTATATCAATTATATTAGAGATCATGAAGAAAATTATAATAGTCCATGATACGATTCTTAGAGTTGAATGGTGAAATTTCTTTTCTACTATGTAGAGAAAAACACATAATGGTTTTGACACAAAATCATAGTTTTTAAAAAAATTTGAACTCTTGAGAATTGTGTCCAAAAGAGTTTTTTGGAGGCTTTATTCGAATTAAATAGGAACCATTATTAGGAAAAAAACATTTTATTTTAGGTGTTTATGAAATGGATAGAAGAAAATATACAAATATTTTGTTGATTATGTAACTGGACCAGATGACTTGGTATTGAAATAGAGGATCTACATTTACTCATAGTGATTTATACTAAAATCTTTGAATTTCCCACTCTAGATAATCTAATGCTATTCTTTAATACATATATCTTTTTTAATTGAGTAATATTCTTGATGTGTATTAAATATATCAATAATAAAGGTGTTCACATGTATTTTGGAAAAGGATATCACTAATGAAAAAGAGAGTATAATTCTATTACTATTATTGATGCTAATGGTTGATAATGAAATCATTAAGATTGGTTATAATCTAAAAAATTTGGAGTTTTTAAAAATTTATATGATATAAATAATGTAGATGTATATGTAAGATATCTTTAATTGTTTGTCTCTTCTCACTCTGAGAAATAAGTAATTATAATTATGGGTTCCAAATGTGAGATAGCTGGAAAGAGGGACCTATGGAATATGGTAGCTAGAATGAGGGACCTATGGGACTCTATTTCATTGTTCAAACCTATTTTAGAGTTTTGGTTTGTTGGAAGAGATTTTAAAACCATGTTTTATCCTTTAGATAATATTGGTGGGGGTATGTAATCCACCAATGCTATGATAAATTTTATATCCAGTATGGCTCTCAAAAATCTTGGCGATTTGGGGTTTTCTAGTGATAATTTTACTTCATGAAACCAAAAAAAGTCCAAACCATCATATTTAGAGAATCCTTGATAGATTAATTTGAGGTATTCAATCCAACTCATCTTTAATAGGTTCCTCAGCCTAATATCTAACAATAACTTTGTCTGATCCTGCTCTATTTCACCTATCGGGTCAATGATCCATAATGATGGGGGATTTTTTTTCTTCAAATGTAGGATAGATATAGATGTTTTCATGGTGTTAGTTCATACCTCTTGGTATCCTCCAATCTATAGGAAGTATTTGGTTTCCCTCCAAATAAATATTACAAGGCTAAAAAATGACATCATCTTGGGAGGAATGGACAACTAAGTCAATTTTTTAATATGGACAACCATAAAGATGAAATTTTCAAACCTGATAACATGTTTTGAGTTTGATAGGATTATGTAATTTTTCTTTAGTAGAATCTCAAGAATAAAAAAATTGGAGAGGAACTATATAAGGAATAAAAGTATTCTAGAGAGAGATATAGGGTCAAGTTGTTAAGGGAGGGAAATCATAACACAACCTAATTTCTTTCATGCATCCTAGAGAAGAGGATTACATGGAAAATCAACATACAACTAGTTGATGGGTATCCCTCTAATTATTTTAGCATCACTATCCCTATTATAATGTCTTTTTATAATTTTGTCAATGTTCTGGGGTATATGGTAAGAGGGGGAGCCCCATGTGTGGTTTTGGATGAATACTTTTTTATATAATTCTTAACATTATCAGGTATCATAATAAATATATCATGGATAGCCTCCTAGGGGAGGATGAGATTAAGGGTTATATTTTAGGTAACAATATGGATCGTTCTTTAGGCCAATATATAATTTTGGACTCCTGATCCATGGTTTGGGATATCATTAAGAGGGGTTTCATTTAAGGAATCTTGGATTTTCTCAACGGGGGGCCACTTTTATGAGTCACCTCTACCACAATCCTATTCCTCATTCTCAAATTGAATCAAAAAATGGATTTGTTTTGTTTCATATCATTATTATGTGCATATTTTCATATAATATTCTAGCCAATATTCTGAATAGATGGTTTTCCCATCTTCTCCACCTACCGATCTCCTAAGAACAACATATATTTATTAAGGGTGGGAGAATTAGGGAGGCATTTTTTCTGAATAGATGATTTATGAATTTGATAAGTGTGTGGTGGGTTCCAATATTATTATTATATTTTATATGGTAAATTCTTATGATAAAATAGAGTGGGGATACAACCTCAAAGTCATTGAAAATTTAGTTTCTCTAAATAGGTTTGAAACCTTTTATTTTGATGATTTTTCTAATCATGGTTCATTATCTCTCTCACGGGAAGGAGGTTTGGATTCATCAAATTAGTTATAGGTTTTTCCAAGGGGACCCTCTATCATCAAGTCCTTTTTTACTTTTCTAGGACTCCATTTATAGGAATTTGAAAAGGAAAAAAATGGATGGCATGATTCACCATTTTAGGGATCAGTATTGCTTTAATGGGATCTCTTATTTGTTTTTTCTTATGATATGTTTTTCTAAATTAATTGTGGTTGTTATTATAGTCAATATTTTAGTAATTGTTCGAATTAATATATAAATAAAAGTATTTCATTTGTTAACACACATTAAATAATTGTCTTTAGCCACAAAAAGTGTACTATTAGGCATCCCAAACATATTGATGAGAGACTTGATATCCCGTGAAGGTATTTAATGATGGACTATATAGGTGAACCCCTCATTAATGTGATATTTTTCATCCCCACATTGATGTTATTGTCAAAATAATCATAGGAAGGATCATCAATTGGAATATATTTTTCTTATCCTTTAGTGGTAGAATCACTCTGGTGACAAATTTTTTATCCTCTATACCCATCCATGTCCTCTCAGTTTATCATGCCCATAAGAGTGTCAAAACAAATATTTAGATTATATTAAATAGTTTTATTTAGGACTCTTAGTTGGTAGGGTGCCACAACTGGTCCATTTGGGATAACATGGACCAATTAATTAATGAGGTGGGCATTGATCTCATGTTTATGGAAGAGAACATGTGATTAGTATAGGAACAAATAGTTTGGAAAGTTATTTCAGGAAGCTCCCTTCATGCTAGATTAGTTATGATGGATTTTCGGTATTCTCATTATCAAAAAATAAATTATTATTTTGGGTCTCATTTATGGAAAACTATTTAAGTATTAATGAATTATATTCTAGACCACCCCCATTTCATTATTGGGAGGGGTAGTAAATCTTTTTGAATAGACAACTGGGTAAGTTTTACCATTTTCTTCCCATGGGGTCAAGTATTGGATATTATCTTTGGGAAGGAATCTACCTAATATCCCATCATATAATATTTTATTACTGATGGTAATATATATTCCTTTAATAGATTTAATCATGAGTATGATTCAGATAATCTTGTATTCTATCCATCCCCCTTAGCCTAGTTTATTTTCTCGATCATTAGCAAGGTTATTCACATGAACAACCTACTTGATTGCTTGTGGAAAAAGATCTATGATAAAATAGTTCTTATTGAAATCAACTTAATATTATGGATGATTAATAAAAAATATCTTTTTAGGTATTATAAAATTTAATGCATCGATATCCCCTTTGTCTCCAAATGTATAAGTCATGTCAATATTGGTATGGAATTGGTAATGAAACTTTTTACCAATGGTGACTGGTTGAGGTACATATAGGACTTCATGGGGCTCTCTGAATTCCTGATCAAGGGGTGTTTCATTTGAAATATTAAAGAAGTTTTGGATCAGAGATCTTGGAACTATAGGTTCTGGCATCCATAAGAAGATGTTTCTCCCCACTGTTGGTTTTTTGGTTCTTTGGGAGGCACGTAACTCCAATCATTATCAAGGATTCAGATCCTATGTTTCATTTATTGAAATGTGTCTTCTATATCCACCTTCTCCTCATAGATTATTTTGTATGAATATGGGGTTATTTTTCCTCAATCAGGTTTTACCTTTAGTTTATATTGAACATTACCATTCAAGTAGTCATGGTTTCTGGTAACAGAGGACACCACATGTTTATAGTTTCAAATTGAACTGTGATGGCTCTAATGTGTCAAGTGTTATAAATGATAGGGCAATTTTACAATACTCTTGAGGACTTTTTATCTTGGTCTTATAATCCGTATACAAGTAGGTATTTTCTCTATAAGGAAAAATTCTTGATCATTTCATAGGGCTTTCACTATGTAGGGAAAAAATTTCAATCTCACCATAGTTTAATCAGACATGACCATGGTGGTCAATTATTTTGGTGATAATTATATAATCCCTTGTAACATTTCGTATTGTATCTGAACATATAGAAAAATGGCCTCTATTAATGTAGAAATAATGAAAACCTAAAGGGACAGTAGTATAGAGGATGATATTCTTGCATCGAAAGTGGATGGGGAGGAGATACTGGTAATATATTCTATCATTTTTTTGAATCTTTTATATTTTATTGAACTTTTATGAGGGGTTTCCCTTTTTTGCACCACTTTCGTCCCCTTTACTTTTATTCTACTTTTCTTTCTTTCATGTACTCCCCTATGAATGAAATATTTAATTTTGAAGTCCTTATGGAATAAATTTCTTGAGATTCGTAATGGATTAAAAAATGTAAGATAATAATGACTTCAAATATATTGTTATCAATTAAAATATATATGAATAGAGTAAATAAATTTGTTGATGAATTATTTATTCAAGTGAGGAAAATCAATATCATGATCTAATGTCATAAAGAAGTTATTTAGAAATCTATAATGGTGAAAAAGTTAATGAGAATAATACTTGACGGGTTTGATGCTGAAAATCCATCACATTAGGGTCATTCAAAAATATAAATTTGTCTATTAAAACTAAATAACATATTGATATATTATTATATTATAAGTGACCTTATTTTAATGAATAATTTGAGATAAAAATTAATAAAAAAATTAATACCTTTAAAATATTAAGTATCAATGAATTCAAAATTCCTCATCAATAATAATATTAAATTGAAGATGATTGTATGAACTTCATTGAGTTTATGTTATTGTCCTATAAAGGCTTGAAAAGAGAATAAGATAAGAATAATGAATAATTTCAATTTAAATGATTTAATTATAAAAATATTGTATATTTTTAGTGAATTTAGCTCATAAGAATTATGATTATTAAGAGGATTTTAATCTAAAATAACATCAAAGAGGAGAAATAATATTTACGTTGTATCAAATGGTAGGAAATAATCTAATGTAATGTAAATTTTCTATTAATCATATAATATTAATTTGTTATCAAAGCATAAAGAATCATCTTTATATGAAGAAGAAAAAGAGGGGTAAGATTCAAAGTGTTAAATTTTTTAAGATTTCATGTCATAATAAAAGAGAAATATTAATTTTTTTCCTGAATAAGGATTTAGTGAAAGGGATATTCATGATGTTTAAATAGAGAAGTGGTTCTAATTAATAATGTAGAACATTGTTTGTGTCAAATAATATAGAAACCTAGAATGATATATTTATTTGTATAAGAATACAAATGATAAATATAATATCAATATTTTAAATGAAAATACAGTTAAATAATTGCAAAATACTAAGGACATAAATTCCATTCATATTAAAAGATATAATATTATAGATATTATAATTGTTAATTAGATTACAAATCTAGAGGAGGTGAAATATATTGATATTAAGATCCTTAAATCTAGTAATATATTTAAGAAAGTGTAGTTTAAATACAATAATTTGGTTATAGAAGCTGTTGAATTATTAAATCCATCAAGTAATGTTGTCAATGAACCCAAATAACTTGATGAAAATCATAATAATTAGAGGGAAATTACATTTAACATAAAATAAATCACAAAAAGATAAAGAAATTTTGAACGGTAGGAAAATAAAGATGAAACATCACAAATAAAGGGTGATACAAATATTATTACATCAAATACTTGTGTTTAAAATATTAAAAAAATTAATGTGTTTAAGAAAAAAAAGGTGACATATCAGTCTACTAGAAAATAATTTTATCAATAATTCTTATCTAAATAGGTTATAGATGAATAACCTCAAAATATTACATAACCAAAATAAATTATATAAGATTATATTAATCCAAATATATCTCTACCTATGAGTATATTAAAGTTTTAATAGAGATATATGTTTTTTTAGTTCATTATAAGGTAAAACTAAATAGGTATAGTATGAATTTTTGTTAATCAAATAGAATCCCTGATAAATCTAAAAATTAAATGATAACTCACTAATAAATAAAATGGGGGAGATTGAAGATAAATCATGATGAGAGCTGAAAAAGGGGGAGATTATAATCCCTTGATGAAACTATTTCAGAATGGTAAGGATCCTTAGAGCAAGATTTTTAGTTCGATCAAAAAAATCATTTTATGATGTAGTGTGGTGATTTGATAAATCTTTTATTGAGAACATACTATTACATGTTCTATGCGTTGTTTTTTTGTGGTATTTAAATGTTTTTTCATTTTTAATTAATTTAATATGTGCATGGATTAATTGTAGATACATTAAAAATAGTGGTTATAAATAAATGAAGAACATTAGAGAAATATAAAACCATGTTTTGGTGTTTAGGAAAATACTTTATGGTTTAGGTCTTTATGAAATGGATTTTAAAGAGTTTTAGAGAAATTGTTGTAATCTTAGTCGCAGTTTATAATGAACAAAATATTGACTTCCTAGATGTCACAAGAATCAAAACTACATTTTGGTAATATAAATTATATTTTAGTTTATAACAAAAATGATCATCGAATATTTTTTGGTTTTAAGAGTTTAATGGTGGGGTTTAATTTGTACCACAACATTAAAACATTCCATGGTTATAACCCCACATCATAGTTTTCAAAAAAACGATTTTTTGTCATCATGGCTTGATGATATTGTTAGAATAATTTTCAAAATTCATTTATTATAATTCCTAGAAAATCCACACATTGGTTTAAGTAGATATAACATAGTTAAAATGAAACATGCTCATGAGTAGTTATTCATAGTGTTAGAGCAGATGACCATGTTATGGTATATAGGAAACCATGTCATGATTATTTCCAGATATATAAGAGTTTGGTTGAAAATTTTCCACATATTTTTGGAGATAATGAGAAACTCACTAGGGTTTTTATATTCATTGAGGACTATAAAAAATCACATCATTTTTCAGGGCATCACATTATTCTTTGTAATGATATATATAAAATTAGTATTTTCATGGAGATTTTGAAAAAAAAATTAGACACAATCCCATGCCCTATTGAGATAGTTATAGTGACTAAAATGATAGTTTTTGAGGAAAATAACCTTTTGAAAAAAATCCATTTATTGGATTCACATGTGCAGGTTGAAAAAAGGCAGTTCATGGTCATTTAAAATTTTCATTGATCCTTTTTCCTTGAATTTTTATTTACACACTTTATTATGTTTCAAAAAATATTTCTACTCTTTTCTCCATTATCTGGTGACAATAAAAAATCATTCATAACATGTGATAATAGAAACCACACCAAGGATTTAGATTATCAATTAAAACTGTTGGTAAACCTTAAAAATATCATTATATTGTCTGTTTTATGATCTCTCCCAATCTATCTCACCATCATTGTTTGTTTTCATGGTTGAATATTCTTATCACTATCCAACATGGTTGTACCATGTGTTTTTTGGAAAACAAATTAGTCACATTGATTCTACCCTAGTACTTATCACTCAATTTTTGGGAAAAATTATGATTTTATAGAATAAAAATAAAAATAATAAAATTTAAATCCTTCAAATTAACCTCAGTGAAAATGTATTTATATTTAATTCAATAAATTTCCATGAGAATATAATATTGTGTTAATTTCTTGGTGGAATAATGAAATTAATATTATGGTTTTTAATGTGTTATCCATAATCCATATCCAAAGATTATATTCATTTATAACCAATCTCTTTTTTTATTTGTGATCCATGAATACATGATGTTTTATGTGCACATTTAAGGATAAAAAATAATAATACATATTAGTGTATAATTAACCCATATTATTAAAGATTTGACTTTACTATAGTAAAAATTTATAATGGTGTATTATGGGAACATTGTATAAATTGTTTTCTAATATTTTTATCATATTATACATCCAATGATTTTACAGTTGATAGAAATTTATTAGGAAATTTTCTAATCAAAAATTGGGATTCCCTTTATTTAAAAGTGAACATATTCAATCAGGTCTGACCATATTATAAATAATTCAATCAAGGAATAATATATGGATTCCTCATAATCATAATTTTCATCGATTTAATTTTTTTTACAAATTTAAATGGAGGAGGGTCACCACATTACATAACTAGGGAAAAAATATTTGAAAAGTATAAGAATTTGGATATGAAATTTATAAAACTTTATATGAAGAACCTTGGGGGTATTTGAAAGGTGAGGTATATTTTATTTGATCTTAATTATTGGAATACATTGGATGTGATATTTTTTTATGTAATACATATAAATAATAATTTATATGATAATATTATTGATGCTCTAATTTAAATTCAAGGAAAAAACAAAGATGATGTCAATATAATGTTATACATGGTTTCCTTGAGAATAAGATAATACGTGTTACTAGATAAAAATTTCTCTCATACCCTTTTTCATCAATTATATCTCACTTTATGTAAAACAGTAAAAATTAAATCAACAAGTTTCCTTTTTTTAAAAGTTATATAAGGATTATATTTCAATGTTAAGAAAATTTCTTAATGAAATTAATTTATCTAGAGTGTTCAATATCTCATGATCACTATATGTTAATAGATAATTTTATTATTGTGAGTATAAATTCAATTTACTTGATTTAATTTGATCCTTAATTGGAAAATTATATGGTTTATTTATATATATTTTCATTGGAGTGATTAATCCCATTAATTTACAAGTCTAATGAGGTTGAATTATAAAATTATTGTGTGAGCATGGGAAATATTTCTTGTCTTTATTCTTCAATTCCATTATTAATCTACCCATAATTTATTTAAGGAGGAATATATGTTTATAAAAGTTTATTTAAGATTAATGTACACTATTTAACAATATATGAAGATAATGAAAGAGTATGTGAAAAATCATATTCAACCCAAGTGTTGCGTTGTTAAGTGTTAAATTATCAAAAAAGTAGATGGATTTTATAATAATATCCTAAAATTGTTAATTATATTAGTATTATAATATATCTTCATATATAAATCGAATGTAGTGATTTGGTTATGGGGGAAAATTTCACTAAAACATATATTTAATAAACAGGAGAAAAAATTTATGTCCTACCCAAATAAAAATAGGTTTAGGACAATTATGATAAACACATAATGGATCAAGCAACATAAAACCCAATAGATGTCATATTATAATTATATAATAAGATAAAAATATTTTATTGTTCATTTAAAAAAAATCCATTGGTTGAATGTTGAATAGTATTTAGATTCACAAGAATTGGTATTTTCAGCTTGAGGTATAAGAATGTAAGTCGTTTCACATTTTATAATAAAGATAATGATGAACCTAATATAATTAAAAATAGTAGTTTGGATCTTATATTTGAATCAATGAATATATTTATTATTAAAAAATAGAATCCCATATGTGAAATAAATTCATACATTGAGGTAATTAATAAATTCTGGATTCAGATTATGTGATGTTTATGATACCAGTATTTGACAACAAGATTTTTGAGAATAATAATGGACATTCAATTAATGATTTGGGGTTAATAAAACTTTATCCTAATATATAAGGGCATAAAATATACTATTCATTTTGTAATCATTGGCTTCATAATTATTTTAGTTTTTTGGAACTTCTAAAATAAATTGGCACAATGATTTATTTTTAGGAAAAATATATGAAGGGATTGATGGTGTTTAGTTCTATCAAAATTAATTTATTATGGATACTCCATTATTTGGTATGTTACTTGAAATTTAATTCATATGATATAGCTAATTCTATTAATAAATTATTATAGTTAATGGATTGGTATTTTTATGATCATAAAAACATTTTTAAAAAATATTAGGAAAAATTTAATGTGATAAAAGACAAAAAAATATAACCAAGAAGAAAAAAATATTTAATTATTTGAAGTATGGATATAATGGTAAATAGTGTTTTATTAAATAATTACTTTTACCATATTTATATGTTTTTTATATCCGATTTAATTTTTAGATATTTCATTAATTTTATATTCTTTTGTTTTATTTTGTTTAATATCATATATTTATGTTGGTTAAGAAATCTTACATTTTGTTTACACAAATTTTCATTAAATGGTACAAATAGATGATATTTTAAAGTTTATTTTTTTGGAAATACGGTACATAATACACAAAAACATAAAACAATAATCTAAATCCAATTAAATATATCGTCATAGTTCCATCCTAAGTGAAATTTCTACATCGCATATCCTGGTGACATACACCAATGGAAAGGGGTGGGCATGGGGCCAAGTAATGAAATAAGAAAGGTAATCAATTTACATGTGATCCTGAGGAATATAAATAAAACATGATGAATATCATTATGGATCTCTAAAGAGAACATGAGATATATAATAATAAAAATGGAATTAATCATAACATGGAAATTTGGTTAGAACATTTAAATGAGACATTCATAAGCATATCACTAAGGTTTGTCACAATGGTTTCATAAATGAAATTTACCAAGGTTATTCACCAAGGTATCATAAAACAAGTCATCTATAAGGAATAAATTCTTCAACCCATGCATTGGGTGAATATAAGGGAAAACAAATCATATTAATTAATTAATGTTCACCACATCGATCCTAATCAATCATTTTATTAATAACCCATAGAGAATAATGAATGGTATTCTTATCCAAATCATGGTATACAAAATTTCATAAAGACATGATCATTACATTATTTTTATCCCATGAAAAGGGAATTTGGGTTTATTATGTGTAAATCCCATAACCAGGTAATTCATTTTTTTATCTAGTTGAATAAACGTGGAAAATAATGTGATTTGGGTATTCATAAAAAGAAAATAAATTAAAATTTCTTATGTAGAGAGAACAATTTGAGGAGTAAATTTGACAACATGACTGTTATAAAACATAGAATTAAAAAATAAAAAAAATAGATGGGACAGGGGTATCCATTTATAAAAAATAATTTAGAAGTAAGGGTATGGTTAAAATTTTATTAAAAGGGAGTAGCCAAAACATTTTTAAGACATATAAAAAATAGGTTCTAGAATTGAAGAGAAAGGAAGGATAACCCCTTTACCTTGAAGAGTTACTCCTAAATATTGAAGAATGGAACCTTGGGGGATTGAGGAATAATTGGGGGACTTATTGGGATAAAAACCACCCAAACATACTAATGTATGGATTGGTAGTGAATGGTAATGGATAAATGGGTCGGTATTAATAGCAAAAGTTGGGGATTTGTTTAATAATCTCAAAAGACAGGCCTTAAAAATCTAGGTTGTGGAAAATCAAAAACCATTGGCTTAACCATGGTTTTTTTCAATGTTTATGGAAATTTGGGATAAATTTTATGTTATTCTAATCGAATATAACCAAACAACATTTTTATTACTTCTTTTGTCATCGAAAAGTAAAGTCTCTACAAAGTAATGTTTTTAAAGTCAATTTTTCCATTTTATACTCTGGAACCTCATTTATAGGTTTTTGAAATTGATTAAAATATATTAAAGTGCTTTATATTAATAAAATAACATTTTATAGGTCATGTATTGGGTTTATTTAATTATTAAATAATTATGAGATAATTATAAATCCATTAAACGTATTGAAAAACCCAAACATTATTTTTACTATTCATGGGAAAATTGTTTTTTTCATAAAAATTCATAAGTTCCCCCTAACCAAATTTTAATGTTATGATTTCAAAAATTATGTTCATTTTATCATAATAATTATCTAAATCATAAAATTTTAATTTTTTTAATATAAAAATCATTATTTAATAAAAAAAATATTGGGTTGTATTGCATAATCTAATTTCTAACACTTAAAATTTTCATAGGACACAATAAAATTATTTTTTAATTTATATTTGAATAAATGTGCTTCTGACATAATATATCATTATAAAAAAATTTATTCATAATACCTTAGTTTATTAAATAAAATTACACCTTTTCTGAAAAGTAAATTTTATTTCTAAAAACTGATTTTTCAATTTTTTCCTAAATTAATCTTATATTTTATTAAAAAAACATTATTCATAAAATAAAATTGATAGAAAACAATTTTTATTTATTAAATTTAATTACACTTCAAGTAACTATGTAATATACATATAACCCCTTACAACACCTATATACGACATAAGGGTATGTTGTGTGATGGTGATAGATTCGTGGGGAGACTCGGCTAACATCGATAGAGTGGTAATTTACACTAAATAGAACGTCTCCTATATGAGATTATGTTCAAGATTTACTTATTGAATCTCAAACTGGGCTAGCTCAATGGTGAACCCCAAGGATTCTAACTCCCTCCCATGTTTTGACAAATGTATTTCATAAGGCATGACTCTACTATTTGAGGTCATCGCTTATACTTTAGGAAATAATTTAATTTTTCATTAATATTTATAAACACTAATTATAAAATTAGAGTTATTAGCAATAGGAATAGTCCTCAATGTTCAAAATTTCCAATGATTATATTGACGAATGGTCATATTTTACCAATGAACTTATAACCGTCAAATACCGACTGTCATATTTCCATTTGTACTTTATAAATTCCATTTCATTATGTCATTCAATATTCACTACAATTCCTACCATTGTTATATAATTTAATTTTATAAGATTTTGATTGCTAATGTTTTGTTTAATGTATCCAGTGTTGGTCATGGGGGAGATTATTTTAATAGAATACAACAGTCCATATTTTTTCATTTTGGTGACTAATGTATAGATAATTGTTAAAGAGGTTTGGTTTTGTTGTGTATAATATAATATAACACATGTTTTCTTTGGGAGGAAATATCATTTCAAAAAAATTGGTCATCGCATTATTCCCCCCTTTAGAAATTTTATCTCAAAATTTCAACTCATATCCTTGGTTGAGAAAATTTGAGTGACTTATACTTCATTATTTCATCTAGTTCTCATGTCACCTCTTCAAACATATGGTTTCCCTATAACACTTTTAAAAGGTGGGTAGTATTTTTGTATAGAACCATGTCCATATGGTACAAGATCTCCATCAGAAACTCTTCATAAGATAATTCATATTCTATTTCTACGACATATGGATTCACAACATTTGAGGGATCTGGTATGTACATCTTCAAGAGAGATACGTGGAATACATCATGAACATGAGCTATATTTAGTGAATGTTCTAGATAATAGGACACTTCTACTATGTGATCAAGTATTTCATAGGGTCCAATGTACCTGGGGATAAAATTCCGTTTCTTTCCAAAGTGTATGACTCTCTTCCATAGTGATATTTGAAGGAAAACATTGTCTCCAACATCAAAATTCATAGCTCTCCTATGTTTTTAGTATTAATCATCTCTCAACTATGAGAAGATTTTATATATTTTTTGATGTCATGAATATTTTCTATCAACTATTGCATAAGATCAGGCCCAAGAATCTTTCTCTCACCAACTTTATCCCAACGTGTAAGAGTTTTACATCACTTCCCATGTAGAGCATCATTGTGTCCCGTTAGAATACTCATGTGGAAGATGTTATTTTATGAGAACTAATCTAATGGGAGGTGATGATCCCATCCACCTTTAAATTCTTTTAAGAATGTTCATATCATTTCCTTGAGTGTTTGAGTAGTCCTTTCAGATTGGCCATTAGTTTGGGGTGATCGGCAATACAAAAATTCAATTCAGTGTTTAGATAATGTTGAATATTGTCGAGAATTTATATGTGATCCTTGGATCACAATCATAAGTGATATAAAGTGGAATACCATGAAGCCTCACAACTTACTTTATGTATATCTTGGAATTTTAGTCAAGAGACAAATCTTCCTAAATAGAGATAAAATGGTCAGTCTTGGTGAGTCGGTCCACTATAACCCATACCACATTGTTTCCTTTTGATTTTATTGGGAGACCAATGTTAAAGTACATAGTGATATTATTCTACTTCATGTTAGTATAGTTAGTGGTTATTATACCCCTTTTTAAATTTTTCACTCCTCCTTCACTTGTTTATAAGCGAATCACATTTCAGTATAGTCAGAAATATCTATTTTTATATTATCTCACAAATAATTACCATGAAGGTCCTTATACATTTTAGTGCATCCAAGATGTATAGAGAATGTAGATATATCTGCTTCATCCATTAGATCATTATTTATATTTGAGATATATGGTACACATAGTCGTTTAATAAATTTTAGCACATATTTTTTATCAGCATTGTACTCAAGAAATATCCCATTCTTCACAACCTCTATATTTTTTTGTTATAAAGGATCTTCTAAATGAAATATCATGATTGTATCTTGTAATTATGGTTGGGAAATATTTTGGGATATAATTAACAATTTCCTTTACCTCATGATTCCCATTTCCAACCATAATTAGTCCTTAATCAATTGATAACCTTGAATCCCCAACATTTTTAGCACAATAGGGTCCTTCTAACGTAATTCATCAATGAATTTGTTTTCTATTATGGGGTGATAATGAATTAAATATTCATAGTATTTAAGAACTTCCAATCATCTACTTTTATCTTCTTCAATTCTTTTAAGTGAATATATAATTCAAAATTTATTGGTCTATTTATATATCACATTTCTCCCCAAAAAGATAGTTCTTCCATATCTTTAGAGTAAAAATAACTACAACTAGGTCTAGGTCATGCATAAAATGATTCTACTCATAATTCTTTAACTGTTAAAATTCGTAAGCAAAAAACATTTAATTTTTCATGGGGATGCACCCATGACATTTTAGAGATGCATCAATAAAAATAATAAATAATTATCTGATAAAGGGTAGAGTTATCACAATTTAAATAAAATTTTCCTTCGTCAGTTATTTGGAACATTCTTCACTGTCCTTTTTCAAGATGAACGTATCTTATTTTCATGTTAACATGATCATTGGATTAGAAATTCCTAAAATGTTTTTAAAAAACATCCTTCACGATCCTCATATACTAAGGAAGCTATGAATACCCGTTATTCCATTAGGATGAGGATACTCATCCCTAAACATTGACTTGGAAGGGTCAACTAATATTTCTTCATTGGTAGCAATGTGCCCCAAGAGAGAAACTTATTGTCACCAAATTCACATTTTATAAATTTTAAAAATATCTAATCCTTCTTCATTGTTTTAAATAAAACACGTATATGATCCTCATTCTCCTAAAAAATTTTAGAATATATAATAATGTCATCAATAATAACCACCACAAATTTATCAAGGTTGTCCTTGAAGAGTCTATTCATCAAATCCAAAAATATTGGAGAGGAATTTCTAAAATCGCAGGGCATACTGACAATCTTGTAATTCACATTTCTTGATCAGAAGTCAGCCTTTGTAATATCTTCATTATTCACCCTAAATTTATAATACCCATAACAAGGATAAATCTTAAGGAAGTATTTATCCCCATGAAACTATAAAATTAAATCATCAATCCTTGGGAGAGGGTACTTATACTTCCCTTTGTTCATGCTAAGTTATATATAATCAATACATAGAGACATTGATCTATCCTTTTTCATCACAAATATAATAGGTTCTCCCCAAGGATACACAATTTGTTGGATAAATACCTCCTCCAAAATATCTTGATGTTGTTTCTTTAATTCCTCCAGCTCCACAATTTCCACTTTATACGGGGACTTTAAAATCATCTTGGATCCAGGTATGAGTTCAATGGGGAACTCTACATCTCTTTCTAGGGGGAGTTCCATGTAACTCCTCTAGAAATACATCAATGTATTCTTGAATGATGGTAACACATTGTATTATTAGACTTCAATTTTCTTCTCCATCTTCATCAATCATCATCATAAATAAGCCTAAGGGGGTGATTATAGACAAATCCCATGCTAAGATATCTCTCATCTTCAAATAACTATGGGTTTTATATTCAAAACTATAGAGATTTCCTTACTTAAACACTTGTTCTTATAATTATACATTTGGATCGAATACATCCCTAGTATCATGTAAATTTCTACCATGAGAATGACTACTGAATTTGCGATGAGAGTTTTCTCACCAATGTCGATATTAGAGTTTCTATACATTGTTGATGCTTGGATAATTCTTGTAGGAGTTGTGAATGATAACTATACTTATAGAATATTGGATATAGATTCTATATTTATTTAATAAATGGAAAAATGTAATCTACACAACTAGAATAAAAAAGTATTATCTTTCTTTGAGAAAACAATGAGGGTACCTACCACTACATAATTTAGATCCTCTATTTCATCTATTATGATAGAAAATTACTGAACATTCATAGTTAGACTATGCTAAGGTTGACAGTGATTCCCCACTATTATCTTCTAATATGGAATGTGATTGGAAATTTTCCCAGGCTATTCCCATTTTAATCATTTAAATTCATGTTGGGCCTGAAACATATTCATTTTGTCATTAATATTGAGTGGTTGGGGCTTCAACTCACCATGATTGTTTCGAGAAATATGGACATATCTTCCACAGTTATAAAATCCTACAGTTCTAAGAAAGTAGTTCCTTGAATGCTTCTTCCCACATTTCCTACATGTGTGTAGTTTAACTTTCATTCCACTACTTTGGTGATCAATGTTTCTCTTGGAGATTGGATCCATATATATTTTCTTTTCATTCAATCTATTTGACCATTGTGTCTCTCCAAGCTCCAATTCAGCCATCATATGACTCTTCAGAATCCTCTTATAGTATTAATAGTCTTGATTTTATATATTCCTACATATATGGGGACTCAATTCACTAAAGAATCTATCTAATATAACCTTAGGATTCATAAAAGATCTATAGTTGTATCGATAAAGTCTTATAAATTCCTACATCATATCTTACAATGAATTCATTTTATTCTACTTTATTTTGAAGAATTATTTCTCCATTTTCATTTGAATTGAATGAGGAAAATATTTAATAAAAATATTCCCCTAAAATATTCACACTATATAGCATCAATCTCACTTCTTGGTTTGGTGTTTTTAATTAGTGTCCACCAATGATCAACTTCTCCTTCTAAGTGGTATACTGCTAGGGTGAATTTTTGTTACTCCAAAAAAATAGTAGAGAAAATATATTTCCTATAGAGATTTTACACTATTCATAAATCAATGGGTTAAAAGATCCACTAAATTATGGTTTTCATTAACACATAAAGGACTCAATGGAATGTTCTTCCCTTCATAGTGATCTGGATTCTCAACTTGATTAGTGTTTTTATTCATAACTTGAGAGAGTGTATTCATTATTCTCGTGAATTTTTCTATTCTATATACCATAAGAGGGTTTCTAGTGCATCATAAATTGTGGTCATAATTTAGGTGGTTCTAACTATTTCCAACCAATTTCTAAAATTAGAAAACCTAAGTTAGAAACATGTGTTTTTAAGAATAATATAATTCTAAAATAATTTTGTCTCTTAAAACATCATGCTTAAATACAATATTCTCTAATAATAATTACAATTTCTATATATCTTTCATAATGGTTACTAAGATCTTGTGATTAACTAAACATATCCCCAATGAGTGTCAAACTATGAGTGAAGAAATTCCCATTTTCATGCACCATTTTCTGATCGATTCTAGCTCAATATGTTGTTTTAGGGTGATACCCATCAATACATCTATACTAGATCCACATATACCTATTCATATGAAGAGATGTATTTATTTCCTTGGAAACAAGTTACATAATACTTCACCAAAATACCAAGATTGTTTTCCTAAATTTAAACATTTATGTTGGGTTCATACTAATGATTTAAATTCCTAATTTCCAAAAATAACTAAACAATACTTTGATACCAGCTGTGGAATCCATTGCTTTTATTGCATGGTACAAATAATATGATCTTATATTGTTTAGTTTCATTGAAATAAGGAACATAATACCTGAAAAAATTAAATATTCTTCAAAATACTCTTGTAGACATCCTTATGGGTTCATCTGAAGTGAATTTACCACATCTCTTATCCTGGGATCATACAAATAATGAAATGGGTGAGAATGGGACCTTTTAAGGGAATAAGAAAGGGAAACAATTTACATATGATCATGAGGAATATCCATAAGAATATAAGAAATATCATTATGGAATGAGAAAGGTAACATGTGTCATACCATAATTAAAATAACATTAATCATAAAATGGAAATGTTTCTATAATATTTAAATGATACATTTTTAAGAATAACACCATGTCTTGTCCCTAGGGTGCCATAAATGAAAATTACCAATGTAATGCACCAAGGTATCATTAACAACGTCATCTATAGAGAGGAAATTATTTACATAATGAATTATAACACTTTGTGTGTGAAACCTTCACATGTATTTATTAATGTGATCCACATATATCATAAGAAATCATTTTAATAATAAACTAGGGAGAATAGAAAATGGTTTTCTTATCAAAATCAATATGTAAAAAAGTTCTTAGAAACATGATCCTTACATAGTTTTAAGCCCTTCCAAAGGCTATATGAGTATACTATGTGTAAATAACCAAATAAATAAATATTTTCTATATCATGATGAATATAACTAGAAAATAATGAGTCTTGGGTATTCAAAAAAATAAAATAAAATAGAATTTTTTATGTAGAGGGAGAAATTTGAGGGGTAAATTCAGCACCATGATTAGTATAAAACATCGTATTAGAAAAAGAAAAATATGAGAGGGGACAAGGATATACCACTGATAAAACATAATTTTTAAAAAATAGTATAATAAAAATTGTAATAAAAGAGATTAAAAATAAAATTTAGTGGCCATATATATATATATATATAGGTTCTTGAATTGAAGAGAAAGGAAGGATAAATCCCTTACCTTGAAGAGTTACTCCTAAATCATGAGGAATGGAACATTGGTGGCACGCAGACACCTTGTGGGAACTCCATGGGAGGTAGGAACACCATAAATTCATGGAGTATGTATTGATATTGAATGTAAATGGATAAAAGGGAAGGTTTTAATTGAAAAAGTGGATTATTTGTTTAATAATTTCCAAATATAGGACTTTGAAATATAGGTTGCGGAAAATGAATAATTGTTGGCTGACCAAAGTGTTTTGCCCATGTTTTTTGATACTAGTGAAACATTTTATTTTATTTTAAATGAATAGTACCTAATATAATTTTTTATTACTTATTTTTTCTTGGAAAATTATAGTTTCCACATTGTGATGTTTTTAATGTCAAAGTTACCATTTTAGGCTTTAGAAATTCATTTATCATTTTTCTAAATTAATTAAAATATATTAAAATGTTTTATATAAATAAAATAAAATATTTTAGTTTCTGGATTGTGGTTAGTTATTTATTACATCATCATTAAATAATTATTAACTAGTACACACCCGTGCATATGCACGACATATTGAATTAATAGTTTTTATTTAATAATATAATGCTATTTGTAAAAGTTACTTAGATATGGCAATGTTGAATATTTATTAATAACAAAGTATTGGTGCATAAAATGGAATAAGAGTGGATAAAATATGGACACAACATTAAAATACTTGAAAAATGTAAGGAAATTAAAAAAGGAATTTATAATTTTGGAGGGAGATTGCAAATCAATTTCAACTGCATTCAAGTAATGTGTGTTGGAAATTGTGTATTGGAAACCATGCTCCGCTTCACCACACACCATCATAGGCTTCGGGAAACCAACAATGAAAACATGGTCCATAGAAAAATTAATTTGTGTAATGTAATTTGATTTGAAAGAGAAATAAAATATAGGAGTGGCTGTAAAAATAAAAAAGGTGAAGTGGGTAGATTATTAATTTGAATACATAACAACACAACCCAATAATTAATTGCAGAAAAATTTATGATGTTTATGTTTGTAGAAGTTTTTCAGCTAAATGAAGTTGTATAGTCTTTTAAGAACAAAGTGTTGTTGCAATAATTCATCATCTTTAGAATCATCCAGCAAAAGCAATATGCAGGTGCAATAAAAAATCTATTGATTAATAATTATTAATGAATGTTAAAATCTGAAAATCCAATCTACCAATGAAACAAAAAATTGTAGTACTCATTAAATTTATTGTTCTGGAATTTCATAGTATACCAAACATAACATTTCAATAACTTGTGACCTATTTCATCACTACACAATATAATAAACCATTACCATTAAAACATGGTGTTGCAATAAAAGTTACTATTCAGGTATTATAAAGTATACCGAACATAGCATTGCAGTAACATCTGACATATTCCATCATTGCATTTATAACAAACAGTTACCATTCAAACATGGTGTTTTAATAAAATGGACTACTATGGTATTTTATAGTATACAAAAGTAGGAAATGTAAAAATTAGAGGTAGAAAAAAGAAAATGTAAAATTAACAATTATTTGAAAAAACATGCATGTTCCATAGACGTACGTATGTACAACACCGTAATAATGTAATTAAAAAAAGATATAATGAAAAAAGACATGGGATCATAGATATTAATTGGTGCATTGTGTATACAACGAAATAGGTATATAAATCCTATCCAAAACCCAAATAAGGAAAAAAATTATACAATTTCTCCAAGAGTGTACATGGTCCAGTGCTCTAAAAATTGAATCATAATGCAAATTTAATACATGTAAAAGAAACTATTAACTGAAACACAATAAAATGACATGGTGCTTGAAAATACGCCCTTTCTCCAGTCTTCCACGATGGTGTATTTTTTCCAAACAATGTGTTACTCCACCCTATCACCATGTATGTAGGATCAAAATCGGGCATTAATAATGATTATATTGAATATATTGAATATATTGAAATC
The DNA here is from genome assembly GCA_963277665.1 of Viscum album. Taxonomy (NCBI): domain Eukaryota; kingdom Viridiplantae; phylum Streptophyta; class Magnoliopsida; order Santalales; family Viscaceae; genus Viscum; species Viscum album. The sequence goes on from OY728164.1 coordinate 94,830,020, forward strand.
ATAAATTAGTGGTACAAAATTTTGTAATAGATGTAGATTATATATGAAGGCAGTTAAAATAATGGAAAACATAAAGGATAGTCACATTGTACCTTGAAATGATTCTTCAAATTCAAGATCTTCTGACACATTCAACAATATCTGTACATAAAAAATTTGAAATATAACGTGTAATAATTATAATAAATACCATTGAAATTTGAGAAAAACAAATTATTCAAGACGTTTGAGATTTTTTCAATTGTTATAAGGGTGCATACCTCCATAAAGTATGTCATGTTCCATGAATTATTTATGTGGATTTTCAAATGATAAAAAGATAAATAATAACCTGAAAGTGAGAAAGGATCATACATAACATCTAGAAGTCTCTCCTAATGCATCAGAGGGACATATTTGTGGTTCTTATTCTGATACTACTGAGGATGATTTAAGGTTTTTTTGGAACTATAGGTGAAGTAACAAAATTTAGAAAAATACATGGAATAAATTCAAGAAACAACAAGGGTTTTTCTTTTATAAATATCAGAACCAATAGTTTAGCTTCTAAGGAAATAAAAAAGTAGAATGATACTCAAGGTTAAAAAGATAAAATGTTCAACATATCAATCAAAGAATCAATTATTAATTTGTAATTCTTTGAGAAACATGACTGAATAAAATGCAAGGAAGACCATAATAAAGATTGGCACAGGATTGAATGATGTTCATGTGAGGGATTTGCAGAAATTGAGCAGTAGTCATGGTTTTGGTTTTATTGAGTAATAATACCTTTCATGTGATGAATATTCAGGGGAAAAAAATTCTCAAATCCACTATTCAAGCATGGAAAAAATTCTAATACTGGGAGATGGGATGATCCTAGAAAATCAAAATATTCTGTTGGTTTTCAGGTTAAGTCCTTGTATGTGGAAAAGACCAGTGGAATTTTATACCTGCAACCCAACTACAAGTAACCTTATTCAGTCCTAACACCAAACACATTCAAATTCTTTCTATCCATAAAAATAACCATGTACAATGCAATTTACTAAAAAAATATTGAATTGTTTCAAGGAAAAACAGGGTCTTGAAAAAAGATGAAGTCTACATCCACCTAAGAAACCCACATAACCCTCTACAGAACATGTATGTGAAATTGGGAAAGAGTTGGTGAAACATACCTTTAGGAAAGAAAAGATCCTTGGAAGCCCGTACCTGCAACCCAGCTATAAATAATATCATTCAGTCATGACAGCAAACACATTCAAAGTTCCAATCATAAATGAGCTTAAAAATATCCATGGACATAGAGTTTCATTTCCAAAAAAACACCAAAAGGAAAAAGAAGTAAAGGTTGTTTAAAAATCATTACCTCCAATAATTTTTAACCTCTAAATATTAGTTTTCAATCAAGATCCTCATGCTTCAGGGCGTTGACAAGATCAAACGAATATTCACAATATTTCAAATTTCTGAAAAATTCCATGAATTTTTTGCTCACATGATAAACATAATAAATTCCAACAAAGGAGATAAGGATGCATTCTCCTTATAAGAAAAATTTGGTGGTGGTGTTACCATATGGTTTTATCGATATCATTTCGAAACAAGTAAAGCCTATAATATCATCTTCACTAACTCGACCTGGGACATACACAAAATATATATTAGATAAAATATTATGAATCTATATAAAAATAATTCAAGATGAATCAAGTATGAAATTATGATAGAAATAACCTCAAGTTCCACATTGAAAATTTTAATATATAGATTATGATTTGAGTTATACATTCACCTTTAGGCCTCAAATAGAACAACACCATAAAATTTCTTTTATCCAGATAACGAACCGTGTATAATGCAAGTCAGTGAAAATAGAAAAAACGATAAAAAATGATTTAATTATTTCATGTTCAAACACGATATGGAAAATAATATGTAGTCTATTTCTACCTAAGAAATACCCAGAAAACCCTACAAAACATGTAATTGAAAGTGGGAAAACAACTACAGAGTCAGTGAAACATAATTTCAGGAATGAAAAGATCTCTGGAAGCCCATACCTGCAAACCAGCTGCAAATATCATTATTCAGTCAGGACACCAAACACATTTAAAGCTCTATTAATACATTAACCCAAAACATTTAAATGAACATAGAGTTACGCGACCAAAAAATACCAAAATTAAAGTGAAATCAATGTTTTATAATCCCATATTCACCTTCTGTAAAAGGTAGGATGGGTATTAAGTTCCATTTCAAATGTTACATGAATCCCAACTATAACTAATATCATTCAGGATGGGGCCTCTTCAAGAGCTTTAAGTGGTATAGAAACCACCACATTATGCATTCAAAAGATGATGATTTTTCATACACGATGCCCATATATGTTTCATTCCCAAACATCAAGGAACAAAAGTTGATTATAAGAGGTAAAATCATCTATTTTGCAATATGTATTATCCAGTTTAGAAGTTCAACACCATTTATGACATTCCCAGCAGGAAACTGCTTGCAAATATCATTGAGGCCTAGAATATATTCAATTGTATAAAATTATTTATTGATTTTTGGGTGTTCCTTGATTTGAAACGTTGAAATTTTCTAGATTCTACATGAACATGGATATGTGCATCATCATCATTAAGGATCTTGACAGAAAACGTTCAATGATCATAAAAAATACTCACTCCACCAACACAATTTAATTGAACATTAATCTTCTCATCATCAGTAAATGTGGAATTATCTGTTGGTGGTGGATAAACAACCAACCTGGAAAGGCTAGAAGTTGGGTGCACATCCTCAATGTTGAAATCTCCCTCTACTTTAAGAGTCTCTAGAAACTAACAGGTGTTCTAGGATGTCCTGATTTTCAACCCACACCATTTCATTGGAGCAGTGGTAGATATAGACGAGTGACCATTATTCTTTCTAGAGAAATAGTCGGTATTAGAGCTTAATCCAAAGACACCAGAACCACTTCCAATGCCACTTTCAAAGAAAATTATAAAATATGAAATAAATTCATAAAATTAAGAAATGTATTAAAAAACTACAAATGATATTTTTTAAAATAAATCTAATTAAGAATGTAAAATTGAAATAATAGAGACCAAATACAATGAAAAAAACATGGACATTAGTTAAAAACAGAAACAAAAAAATAATCACAATGACATATTAAGTTGAATGAAAATAAATATTATACAAATGTTTCCTTCAAATGAAATAGGTTTCATATATATATAACCATTAAATAATTCTCAAATATATAATTTTTTTTTCAACAAATAAAAAAAGAGTAATCAGAAGATTTTTTTTAAATTTTTTTGTTATTCCTTCATAACATTCCTCCATTGTAACCTTGTATCTATAGAGTTTGACTGCAAATACATGTTTGTATTTTCTTAAATTATATTTAATTTTCAAGGTGTGCAATGAAATGAAATAATGCACAGTGGAATGAAATATTAATGTAATCATGATCATTGAAACAATGAAATATATGTATGGAATAAAATAAGGTTAGGATACCAGTGTTACACCATATGATGCAGAGGAAAGCTATTAATCTAGGTATTCAAAGAAGTTGTATAAGCAATCTGAAAATATTTCACTGTTTTTGGTCGAGTGGGTGCAGTGAAAATATAGTAGTATCCTTCCCTAAATTAATTTGAGACAGTGATTTTTAAATATTTGATTAATTTGGAAATAAGTCAAGAATAGAATATGTAAAGGTAAAATACAATAAACTAAGAAGACATATTGGTGTCAATAAATTTGAATGTACAATGGAGCCTGGTTTAGAGGTCAGAGAACTCCAAATTTGTAGTGGAGACTGCTCAGTAACTTGCAAGATTATTAACATACCTTCAACTCAATCATTCAATCCATAGATTACATTTGTATGAACAGTTTTTGGAAAAGGTATCATAGTAAAAACCCTTATAGTTGTTAATATACATTCACATAAATAAATAAACATATGAAAATAAGCATTGTATGAAACAATTTAAAACACTGCGCATGCTTATAAAAAATTGATGACAATGCTAAAATGACTTTCTCACCATTGGATGTATGACCAAAATATTGGAATGTTTATCACTGTGAAATTCATGGTTTGAAATTGTATTGATGACAATGGAAAAAATTACCATGAATCATTGTGACCATTTCATTCAAAAACCGGAAATGTTGATAATGTAACCTGAAACAGTGAGTGTTAGATATACAACAGTAGTTCATTGTTATTGGTTGAGTAAGAGTTGTGGAAATATAGTAGAAAAATTCCCAAAATTAATATGAGATGGTTATTGTTAAATATTTTACTAGTTTGGAAATAATTCAATAAATTTAGATTTAAATGTAAAATAGTATAAACTAAGAAGACATACTAGTGTTAATAAATTTGAACGTACAATGGAGTCTGGTGTAGTGGACCGAGCAATCAAAATTTACAAGGGGGATGAACAGAGCTACTTAAGGAAAAAATTAAAGAACTAAATTTATATAAATATATACTCTACATGATAACATGAAATATTATCATCTTACCTGCAACTCAATCCTTCAATCCATAGATTACAGTTTTAAGAATTGTTGTTCGAAAAGTAATCCTAGTAGAAACCATTATAGTTGTTAATCTACATTCACATAAATTAATAAACATAGGGAAATCACCGATGAAAGAAAAAATTTAGAACATGGTGCAATCTTATAAAAAAATAAAGACAATATTAACATGACTTTCTCACTTTTCCGAGTTGAGTAGGTTCTAAGCTTCGAAGAAGATCCATAAATCGTTTTAACTTGGTTCTTTCTTTATAGGAATGAGCTATAATAGTTAGGGTTTCCTGGAGGTGATATAGATCGCCAACATCCGTGACCCGAAGGCAGTTGTATATTTTTAGAAAATGCTAGCGGTTCCCGGTGGATGATGTGGGTTGATCAGAGATTGGTAGGGAAGAATTTAGTGGTCGAAGCAGGTGAAAGATGACAGGAAAGAAGAAAATAATGTAGAATAATAGAGGTTACCCTCTGTCGAAGAATGATTGGGGGAGTGATTAAGTGGACTTTCAAGAATACTGTGGGATGAAATGGCTAGACATTGAGCTCATTGTGGGTGGAAGAATAAGGAATATGGTAACCGTAAGTGAGAAGATGATCGGACAGAAGCAACGAATGTAGAATAATCGATGTTACCTTCTATCAACGACTGGTCTAGGGAGATATTAAGTTGATTTTCAAGAAAAACGTTGGATGAAATGGCTGCAGATTGAGCTCTTCATGGGAGGAAGAGGATGAAATATGGTAACCCTAAGTGTGATGATGGCTCGCAGTTATGCATTTGTCAGAGTCGAAAATCAAGGGGTAAATCCAAGGTGCGAGCGGATAGTGGTGGGGTTAATGGTAAATGGATATGGGAATAGGGTGACGTAGTTTAATGTGGGGGTGACACATCAGCAGGGGAACACCCAGGTTTAGTAGATATAGTAGATTCATTAAACATAACAAATAACTCAAACAATTTTATTAATATTCATTGAAAAATAAATTATTTTAGAAATTTATAATAACATCATCCAAAACTAATTTCGACATGGTGATTTAAATTTTTTTTTACCAGAATAATAATATTTTAACTTTTAATGATAAAAAACTTTATTAATTAAAAAAATAGTAGATTTAAAGGCCGAGTCAATTTTCTATCACATAAAAGTTTCCTAACAAATATTAAAATTATTTTATCATTAATATTTAAATAATAGTTATTTAATGTACTATTTTATTAAAATAAATATTATTCATAATACCTTAGTTTTTTATAAATATTTATATCTTTTATGAAAATTACAATTTGTCTCTGAAAAACAAATTTATCAAATTTCATCTCAATTAATCCTACATTTTTTACGGAAAACTATTCATAAAATGGAATTGATGGAACGAAACTTTTATTAATAAAAATAAATTACACTCTATGTAACTAAGGTGTAGAAACATAACCCATTATAACACCCACATACGAATTAAGGGTAGGTTTGTGATGGTGATAGATTCATTGTGTGGATCAGTTAACATCGACTAAGTTGTAATTTATACTAACTTGAAGTTATCATATAAGAGATTCCATTAAAGCTTCAATTGTTAAAGATCAGGATGGTCTTGTTCAAGAGAGAACCCAATTGATACTACAACTCTCCCATTTTCGAAAAAATGGGCTTCATACAGTATGCCACTACTAGTTGAGTCCATCACTTTCCATTTATGCAATAATTATCATTTTCCATTACTACTTATAATCACTAATTATAATATTTGAATTATTACCAATGGTTAAAATCCTCCAAGGTCAAATTTTTCAGTGGTTATTTTGACTAATGCTCATATTTGAACAATTCTCTTATAATAGTCAAATACTAATGATCACATTTCCCTTTATACTTTATAAATAACACTTTATTATTTCATTCAATTTTCACTAAAATTCCCTACAAGGTTATATATTTTCATTTTGTAAGATATTTATTACTAATATTTTGTTTTATTACTGTTGTGTTGGCCATGGGGGAAATGATTTTAATCGATTGAAATGATCCATATTTTATCCTTTTGGTGACTAATGTAATTATCATTATTAAATAGATATGGTTTTTTTGTAAAATATAATATAACATGCTTTTTTTCAAGAAATAAATATAATTTTAAAAACCTCGGTCGTTACACTGAGAGTGAAAGTCAGGATTTTTATGAATTTGGGAATCTCTTATAGTAAAGTTATTACAAAATATAGGAATAATAAAGATAAACTAGACCCTGTAAAAATAGAAGAAAAAATAAAGCATAAATTTGTACATGGATTGGGAATTACTTATTAACATGGAGGGAATGAATGATTTCGCTATTTATTAGAGGAATAATAAAAAGGTAATAACTAACAAAAAACTAAATATCAATATGTGCTAGAAAATATAAAATGTGTTTATAACATGTAATTTTGTAACACTAACAATATTTTTATAGTTTTTCACAATGTTATAAAACATTGTATTTGTATAGTGGTTTGATCTACCACATTGGTTTGAATTTCAACTATAATATAAAATTTAGATCGAGGGACTTCGATACTCGAACACCAAGATTAGATTTTTATTTGCCCCAGAAAACCCCAATGACCTTATCTCATATTTCAATCCTTGAAATTAATCCAACTGGTGTTACATAAGGAACTCTAATAATCATGCTAACTCCACCTAACTGATTAAGGTAAATAATTTTGATAATATACTACTTAGATACTGATAAAACAAATAAATTTCTTATATTCTCCTATAGTGACCATGTAGTTTTCATACTCTAAAAAATTATCCATTATTGAAGAATAATATTAACAACCAATTATTCAAATTCTCAAGAATCGTTATATGTGTGGACATTTTTATAGGATTATTGGAACCTAAAATCTTCTACAATGTTAGTGGCTCAACCAATATCAATCCTCTAATGAAGTGGTACTTCAAATGAAAATAATTCATCCTAGAATAAAACATTAGGTTCATTACAAGGTTTATCATGATCTAACTATCATATTGAAATATATTTTCCTATCACTTTTTTCTAATTCCTAAGATTTGTTATTCATCCGAACCATTTCTTTGTCAACCTCTATCATGAAAATTTACTCGGAATTTATATTAGAAAGTTCTACTTACCTTTGTAAATGATATAACCAACTCATGAAATTCCATCAATAATTAAATTCATTTTTCATAGTACTCATCCTACTATTAAAATAACCTCCAATTTCATCATCCTCATAACCCTATATTAATCCTCCTAATATTCACCACCATTTTCTGTTCTCAACTTCTTTACTGAATAATCACATTCCTTATCATCTTTCCTCTTGAAACTTTAAACATTTTCAGTGTATCTAACATATGTATCATATATATAAAACTACTAATGCGAGTCAAGTCATCAATGAAAGTAATGAAGTAATTATTTACATGAGTTTATTATTTTCTCATTGGATATTAGATATCAAAATGAATAATCTCCATGGTTCATTTTGAACAAATGTCAACTTTCTTATGCCCCAAGTCTGTAATCATTCCTTTTTGGAAAATTGTTCCATAAAATCTATTTTCTTAACATATCGGGAATACCAAAAACACTCTCAATTTGATACATCACTCATGTTTCTCTAACAGATGTATCCCAAACATTTATTCTGCAACTAAATTTCATCTATCATATTCATTTAACAAGAGTTTTGTACCTCACCAACCTAGAACATGTTTCCTCTTATATGTTGGACTCTTGTAACAATATTTTTATTTTCCTCTATTCTCACAAAAAAACCTTAGTTTCTAAAAATTAAATAGTTTCCTTCATCAAATTTTGTTGATAAACATAACAAGTTGTTTTTAATCCCCTCAAAAAACAAGGATTTCTTGTACTTTAACATTCTGTCCCCAATAATAGTATATCCAACACCTTTGATCTGGTGGGATTTATATTTTCCAAATGTAAATGTTCCTTCATTGAATTATTTAAAGTTTTCTACAAACATAACTCTCATTTTATATTATAAGAAGAACCACTATACAAGATCCAAGTTTGTTCTTATTTGATATAATTGAGACTGGTTTCAATAATAATGCCTTCTTCTTTCCCTGAATATTTCATCATTATTGGATTCTAAAAAATTTTAAGAAACCTTTGTTGTGAAGGTAAGAACACAATAAAAATAATTTCATGACGGTTAGTTTTTTAACATATTTAAAAATTATTTTCCAATATTTGGAACCTATTTTCAACTTTCACACCATCATTCTCGGTTTTCTTCAAAACATCCTTGTCATAATTATTCTTTGAGAGGACTGACTCCCCCTCAGACTTTTCCATTAAGAATTAGTGTAATTATAGTATTATATTTTATTAAATGAACATATATATTTTATATCTCTTAATACACCCCAATACTATCTATATCTATAGACATAATATTTTATTCTATAACTTTCATACAATACATGTTTTGACCACGTTTATCATTATCCATATTATCATTATTATCATAACATTGTTGATTACCAACCCTTCTATAATCAACCATAATCTTCTTTTTTAGATCATTTTTATTTCTAACCTTATCATAATTATAATTAATACAACCATATTTAAATTCAATTTTTTTTTGAAACTTATAACTTTTATACATTGTTCATTTTGGTCACATTCATTAACTTAATAGATTTTTTTTCAGAAACAATTCCAAATTTCTTATCAACTAATGAAGGTAACTTTTTATCCTTATCATGTTCAACCTTTATAAATTTTTTAAAAAATTTAGAAATAGATTTCTTGCAATTTTTGAGTATCTTATCAGCTATAAAATGTTTTTGTTAGAAAATTTCCAACTCTCTTTCTTTTTCCTAAAACTTACCTCCATATGCTCATTATGATCCTTTTTCTTCTCAATATATTTATTTAAATCATCAATATCTATCAGCAGCTTGATTACCTACACTAGAAAATATTTTTGATTTTTAGTTTAAGAACTTTAATTTCTAAACTTCCTGATTTATTTCTCAATCCTCCTAATATTTCTCAAGAATTCATTCAATTATTCATTTGAATAAATTATAATTGAGTGTCTTATTCATAAGATTTGATTATTTTGGACTCTTCATTATTAACTATTATAATGAAATTATTCACTCCAACATTCCCAATAGTCTTTTTAGATTTATCTTAACTATCTTCTTCATCACAATCTTTGAAACAAATGTCAACTTTTGTATTTAGAGATATTTTTATCTTTCCATTTGGAATACTATTTAGTCTTATCACCCTATATATTCCGCAAACTTCTTTCCCTTCTTACATCATCATATATATCCTTTTCTTTCATTCTTTGAGGAAAATTACCCAAAATGTTACCAACAGATCATCATTCAAAAAATTTCTTACGAATTTATCCCTTTATTTACATATACCCTTTTTTATATTTTTAGAAATAAAGGATACAAAATTCATCAATATTCTTACGTACCTCAATTTCAGAATCAGAATCTATAGCTTCTACATCATGAATATTCTTAGGATTTTTTTTGGGAATCATTGAGTGATATTTCTCTATCAACATTTCTTTTTTATATTCAAAAATTTCTCCCTTCTCATTTAATAAGTAATGAGCGTACTATGAAAATCATCTAGAGAGAATGTTTCAGGATTATTATATTTTAATGAGGAAACTTTGGCATCAAAATCATTAAGAATAATTATCAAGATCTTTTAAAAATTAGTAGAAAATTTCAACATTCCCACAAGACATATGATAGTGGTAATATTTTCATTTAAACAGGTAAATAATTCGTAAATGGATTTATACTCACCCATCTTGAGATCATTATAATTAAACCTCAATACTTTTATATTTTTCCTTCTTAACTTTTGTATTGTATTCATAAATATTCTTTATATAATCCTAGATAGCTTTGGATGTGGAAACACCATTCACTATTAAAAAATCACTTTAATAATGTGATTATAGTAAATAATTCTTAGCTCTTGCATCATTCTCAATATTCTTGTTTTCAATAGATGTAAGATGAAATTGTTCATCAATAGTAGGAAATTCATCTATTGTAGCTTCAAGAACATCATACCCAAGATAAAAAAGATACAAAAACATTATATCTTTATAGATATGATAGTTATTAACTTCAATGATCGAAATCACCTAACTATTCACACAATTCAAATTCTCCATCAAATCTTCTCTTCAAAAACATCAGTAGGGAATAAATAAAGGGAAAAAACACTCTAATAATAATTGTTATTGCCCAGCTAGGATCCATGTATCACTGAGAGGGGGAGGTGGGGAATCAATTATATAATTTTCTTTTATGTTTTTTCTTTTGATGCAAACAAATCCTTTTATTGAAGAATATTCTCTTTTTTAAAAACAAAATAATCACACATACATAAGAACATAAGAATTTATATGTTTCACTACTCAACAAGAGTAGAAATGTCCTTGGTATGGTTTGGAAACAATCTAACCCAAAATAATACACTATAAATGTCACACCCCAAGATTACATGGTATGTTTCCCTTTGAATAATGAAATAGCTTGCGATGTATGCATCTTCGAGATTATAGCACACCACGACCAATCAAACGAGATGTTATGAATGGTAATACCAACTTTTTAAAATTTTATACATTTTATTTTTAAAAATTATTTTAATTTTTGGATTTAGAATATCAAAATTATTTTAGGGTGAATTATTTGTACTTTCTTGATATTTATAATTTTTGATGAATAGTTAAATTACTAAATTTTAATTAAAAACAATTTTTTTAATCGAAATAATTTATAGTGTTAAATTATAAATTTGATTGGTTTTAATATATCATTAGATTATATTTTTATCATTTAATTTAATTTGTGTCATTGTATGTAATTTTACATTTAAACTGGACATAAACAATTGTCAATCATTTGATAGTTATTATTTCATAAAAACATGCTTTTTGTTTTGACCAAAAGAATTAATTTTAAATTAATTCTTTCCACTTATGTGTATTGAATTTTTTAAAATGGATTCCATATTTGGAATCATGTGGTCCAAAATTTTTAAATAGGTAACTTTTAATTTTTTATGTTTTGACTATTTACTTCAGTAAATATTTTATTTACCATGGTTAAAGGGTAAATCTAGTAAATAAGGGTAAATAATATTATTATAATATTGTTAAATTACCCTAGCATATCTCTTATTTCTATTGGTTGATACATGTTCGTCCATGGTAATCCTTGGGTCGATTTTGGTATCCCATGGAGCCACTTGATAGTCATAATGACACTTTATATTAATTAATTTAAACTAAAGTCCAAATGACATAAACATGTTTCTTTTAATAAAATAATATTTACAAGGGGTAATAAATGTTATATTTTCTACTATAAATATTCATTTGAAAGATAAAAATATTTCCTACATTGTATTATTTTATTAAAATTTTTAGATATCAAATAAATAATATTATTTATGACACAATAATGATGTAATGTTTACATCATTAAAGAATCATTTAAATAAATGAGATTAAAAAAATTAAAAAAATATCCAAAACCTATCCAATTATTATTGGATGATTTTATTTTGAACATGATTCATCTTATATTCTACTTTAATGAGTTTTTTACATTTAGAAATAGAAAATTGTTCTGTAATAAAATAATATTTTTTCATACATTCCTAAAGAGCCCATCATCCCTCTTATAAAAAGCCCTCACCTCTAACCCATTTCTTACTCCTCTCAAGACACTAGTATCATCCAACCACTACTCAATTAATCTAAATAAATCCCTTTATTTCTCATATAATCCTTACCTTAGATATAAGGAACTGCAAGAAATTTGTTTGGTTCAAACCAAACGGAGTTACCTGATTTAAAGATAACATCTCCTCTTAAGTTCTTTTCTTTTATTTTACTACTCCAACCCCCTAAACTCTTTTTATGCCTTTATTTTATAAAAAACGGGTATCCTTAATATACTAGGTTTTTTTATTTGATTTATTTTAACTACACTTACACACACCCCCATCTACTAGTTATAAATTATAATGTTTCTATGGACCGCGAACTACGGCCTCACGAAACGATGATTGTTCAATCTTCTACTACCACCACTTATGGTGTCCATTATGATGAAACTATAATTTTATATGTTATTTATGATATTTATTTTATCTATAATCTTCTTCAATTCTATTTAATATCAAACCTTTATTCTTTCCATGTTTTATGTATAGGATAATTTCATTTGAGGAAGTGTGGACTACTTCCCTCTCAAAGTGATATGACTACTTCATACCATTCATGGAACATATAAATGATGGTATTAATGAACATATTTAACTTATATAAAATAGTATATGATACTGGTTTATTAATATACCTATGTATCATTTTTTATTCATTCCTTTTAAAATAAAAAAATGAAATGGAATTAGTGTCCTAACATATTTACGGATTACCGTCTCCCTGAACGCGATGAGATTCATTATCCATCATAACCATTAGAGTATAATTTTCATTTGATTATTAATAATAATATTTAAGAACATTATATCATTCTGAATATTAACAAAATACATCCAATCCATAACAAACATGACTTACATAACAAAACATATAAAGGAAAGTGAATAATATGACACCCGAAACAATGATACTACTAAAATATTTTTATCAACGAAATATTAGAAGATCATATATGATATCATATTTATGTATGTGGTTATTGTATAATTTAATAACAATGATTTAACTATTATACAAGAGGTTTATGTACCCTCGACCAAGGAAAAGTACAAGGTAAGGGTTAAATTTCACAATCTCTTTATTATCTGAGGTTGTTTATACATGACTATCTTCTGGGAATTCATTATCATCCACATCCTTGTTTCTTAAAAATGAATTTCAAAACATTTTTAAAATTTCCTATTGTATGGGTTAATGTAGTTTACACACTTTTTTTACTTTTAAAAAAAATTGGAAGTAATCTTTCTGTCGTTTTCCAAACAAGGTACTTTATGAACTTTTCGACGAATTTAGGTAAGAATGTTTTTTAAAACATATACGGTGGGTGTGGATATTTTCGGCCATTATAACACCTTCAAATATTCCCTTACAATATTATAATAATATTTTCAAAATAAATTTTTTCCTTTATTATTATGTGACTTTTAAATAATTTCAAAATAAATGGAGATATTTCTCTAAAATAGTTTTGATTTGATCTATGCCAACATCCATTGATGGATTTTATGCTTATTTAAAGTTGATTTATTATGATACAATATTCCATATTGTATTGAAGTTTTTATGATATGTTTGACAGTGGGTGTATTATTGTTATACCATTCACGGTTTATAGTTATAGTATTAACATTTCATATGCTAGTTTTAATAAGAATGTTTATGGTATGTTTCAACCTTTTCATGTGATGAATGCATTAGACTTAGTTTATGATAGGTGGATCCCACTATAGATCCTTGATGCACTGGTAGGTCTCATGATGCATACTAGTGTCTTGGCACAAGGCCTTGACAGAATTTTATTTGTAGTCTTGGCACGAGGCCTTGACTATGTGGTTATGATGTCTGACATTATGTATTCCATCATTATGAAATTATCAATTGATATTACATGTGATTATTCGACTAGTATAATATCCATATGAATAATTAAATTAATTATTTGATTTATATTTTCTATATCATGCTGATGTTTAAGTTTAAAATGCTTTTGTTTTAGTTTTATACATTTTCTTAATTTTTTATTCTTATTTATGATGGTTCCGCTATATTTTTATCCTTACTGAGCATCTGAGATGACCACTTTCGATGTTTTATTTTTTCTACGATGTGATGTAGAATTTTATGGTAGACCATCAGGGATATTCTAAAGGATATAAGTTTTTTCAAAAGGGAAAAAATATTGTTGTTGTTTTTATCTCATGATGTAATGTAAAAATTATGTATGTATCTAGTACTTCCAAGGATACTAAACTAATCAGTCATTCGGAAGATGATCTCTTGTGATCTTGACAATGTTATGTAACAATGAACTGACTCTGGGTAACTAAGGTTGGGGTGTTACATTTTCTATTAGAGGAAGTTTATCATAATCCTTGGAAACTAGATTTAGATAAACTCTGATTATAGTGCATTACCTCAAGATAGACTTTGAAGATTGGTATACAAGAACATTCAATAATTTTGGTAATGTAGAGATTTTGTGTATTTTCCAAGCAATACATCCTAGTCTAGAAACTAGCAGGTAGAGGTGGCTCTGGCACATATCTACTTAGGAGTGAAAACTCTAACAAGGAGTTTCAGGCTTGACCTTGGGTATCCTGGTACATGACAACAAGCCTTGCTGCACTGTTGGTTACGACACTCCTGGGGGATATTCTTAGGATAATTCACACGTTCATTAAAAACCATTATTAAGGATTTATTAGTATATAACTCCTCAAATACAAAATTTTATGATTATGGATTATATCCCTAAACTGTTCAATTTATTTTAAATGTTTTATATGTTTGTAATTATGTATTGTGATTCATAAACTAATCTAATGTATGCCATTGTTTATAAATGAAACCTAGTGGAAGGAATGAAACTATATCAATGTAAGTAATCAATATAGGGACTTCCCTCTTACTCCAAATAATTATTGTAGAGATAGTGATGTAACTAGTGTGAATTATCTTATCACCACACTAGGACAACACACTCATGGTATTAGTATTAACCTTATCCATATGTAGCACCTTGATCCACATTGTAGAGGATAAATGTTAGACCGATTCATTAGGCAACAACCACCAACATTAAATTAGACTACAAATCCATTTGTAACTGAGCAATGGATAAGTTCTTTAGAGAAAATATTTCATGCTTTGTGGAGCATCAAAAGGGAAAAAGTTTTCATGGCAGTTTATCACCTCACGGAAGATACATATAAATGGTGGTCATTAATTCAAAACACAGAGAAGTTAAAGAAGTATCAAATGTGGAATGGAGGGTGTTTAAATATATTTTTTTATAAAAATAATTTCCTCATGAACATCGAGCAGATATGGAAAGGCAATTTCTAAGTCGGAGGAAAAAGGAGGATGAGAATGTTGCAATGTATGAGGTTAACGTTACAAGGTTAACAAGGCATGTATAAAATTATATATGTAAACCAAGGAGTAAGATTGATTGATTATTTGAGGTTTTAAAACAATTTCTCTATTGAGAATTAGTCTCAAAATCCTTCTCATCATATGAAGATATTATCTCATGTGTTATCAAGACAAAAAATGAATTCTATAATTATTACGGCATTAAAGAAAAAATAGAAAAGAAGATATCTATTATACACTCTAGAAATGGAAATATGGGGATGAAGTGAAAAGTTGAATATCCATCTTGCAGTAAATGTTTGAATAAACAGTCCAGTACTTTCCTGAAATTAATGGGAGTTTGTTACAAGTGTGGTGAAAAAGGCCACCAAGCTCGTGATTGAAAGGGAATGAAAGAGGTTGTTAATGTTGAATGCTACTATTGTAAATAATTGGGAATTATGAAAATTAATGTCCTACACACCAAGGAAACATACCTCAGAAAAGGCCAAGGGATAATGTCTAGGCTTATGCGATCACTACTGCTGAGGTCGAAGCCCTTAAAGACGTGGTGGCAGGTAATTTAATGGTATCCTCATGTTTATCCAATGCTTTATTTGATTTGGTATCATCACATAGTTTCATATCTTCCCTATTTTCTATGAAAATTATATATTTCCCATCTAATTTAACAAATGATTTATCAGTCAAAACTCATATGGGAAGTATCATTGCTACAAATTTTTGTGAATTAGTCCCCATTAGGG
Organism: Viscum album; assembly: GCA_963277665.1. NCBI lineage: Eukaryota > Viridiplantae > Streptophyta > Magnoliopsida > Santalales > Viscaceae > Viscum > Viscum album. Next base: position 94,846,481 of record OY728164.1, read on the forward strand.
AATATAAATGTTCTTTATCTGATGATATCATCATAATAACCATGATTGATATTTGATATAATCCTCAATATGGATTTTTTTTCGGACCATGATTCGAAACATTGTTATAAGAATAAAGAGGTTACAATTTTTGATGGTGATAAGTAATAACTTATCTATAGAGTAGATTTTTCAACATCTGATTCTTATCTAGATCCACCCCTATAGCTCTACTAAATGCAATTATTGGGGAGGAGGAGAGTGAAATAACTATGGGTGTGGAAAGGAATGTTCAAATAGAGGATTTACCCATTGTATAGGAATATGTTTATGTATTTTCAGAGGATTTACATGTACATCTTCTAGAATGAGAAATTCAATTTTCCATTGATTTAATTCCTAGTTCAAGGCCCATATCAAAGACCCTTATAAAATAACCACAGTGAAATTAGTGGAACTAAATAAAAATCTATAGGATTTGAGTAATAAAGGGTTTATTTTCCCTATTGTTTCTCCATGTGGAGCCCCTGTTATTTTTGTTAAGAAGATAGACGGATCTATGAGGTTTTTCATTGACTATAGAGAGATCAATGGAATGATAATAAAGAAAAGGTATCACATGCCTCACATTGATGATTTATTTGATAAACTTCATGGAGCTCAATATTTTTCAATGATTGACCTTCGATTTGGATATCATCAATTGTGTGTGAGGAAGGAATACATTCAAAAGACAGCATTTTAAACCAGCTACAGTCATTATGAGTTTACAGTAATGCCTTTTGTACAGACTAATTCGCCCTCTGTCTTTATGGATCTAATGAACAGTGTTTTTAAAGAATACCGTGATACTATGTAGTGGTATCTATTGATTATATCTTGGTATACTCCAAAAGATATGAAGATCATTAAAATAAAATTCTCACTATTATAAAGACTCTTATAAGAAATGAATTATATGGGAAGTTCAACCAGTGTGAATTTTGGCTTCAAGATATTTCATTTCTTGTCCATACTATATCTAAGGATGGAATCTATGTTTATCCTTCAAATACCAAGGCAATCCAAGAATGGCCAGAACTAACAAGTATAACTGAGGTATAATTTTTTATTGGTTTAGCAATTTATTATTATAGTTTCATCCAAACATTTTCATAATTGGCTACCCCATTAACCAAGCTCACACATAAAGGGGTAAAATTTGTTTAGAAAAAAGAGTGTGAAGAATGTTTTGAATAACTAAAGAGAAGATTAGTCTATGTTCTTATATTAACTCTACCATTGGGGAATGATGGGTTTTTTATTTATAGTGATGCTTCAAAGAAATGGCATAGTTGTTTCCTTATGCAAAATGATAAGTTTATTTACTATGCATCACAGCAAATAAAAATTCATGGACAAACCTATCCCACTCGTGATCTTGAGTTATCAACTCTAATATTTTATCTGAAGGCATTGATACACTATCCCTATGGTGAAAATGTGAAACATCCATACTTTTTCAAATGGTTTATAAACCATATTTACTAGAAAGGATAAAAAGTTCTCAGATTGATGATGAAGAGTTTAAAAAGAAAATTAAAGCTACGAATGATGGGAGATTAATCAGCTTTGTATATGAATATGGGATTTTGAAATTTTGGAAGAGACTTTATATTCCTAACATACCTGATCTAAAAAGGGAATTTTTGGATGAATCTCATAGCTCCAATTTCTTTATACACCCTGGTATCACTATGATGTATAGATATTTTAAGGAACACTTTTGGTGGGACAACATGAAGAGAGAGATTGCTGATTATGTGTCATGATGTACGGTTTTTCAACAAGTGAAAGGTGGAAGACAACATTATAGAGGATTCATGCAACGTCTTCCCATACCTGAGTGGAAATGGGATGATATTATGATGGATTTTGTCATGGAGCTACCAAAGACTCCTAGAAGGAATGATGCAATATGGGTCATTGTTGATCGTCTTACCAAGTCAGCTCATTTTTTTTCTATAAGAGAAGATTTACCTATTCAAAAACATGAAATACTATATATTAATGACGTTTTAAGACTTTATGGAGTAAACCTATCGATTGTTTCTGACCATGATCCCTATTTTACATCACGATTCTGGAAAAGTCTTCAGAAGGCCTTGGATACTGAATTTCATTTGAGAACTGACTACCACCCTCAAACTGATGCACAATCATAACGGACAATTAAAACATTGGAATACATGTTGATATCTTTCTCACATGATATTCAAGGCATGTGGGATCAATATTTACCTATGGTAGAATTTTCCTATAACAATAGTTTCTATTCAACAATTCATATGGAACCATATGAAGTGTTATATGTAAAGAGATGTCGCACACCAACTTTTTGGGATGATGTTGGTGAAAGGAAACTTGTAGGCCCAAAACATGCTGAGGAAACAATGGAAAAGGTGAGGGTTATCCAAACCCACATCAAAATAGATCAATGTAGTGAAAGGTGATATGCTGATAACCAAAGGAAAGATTTTGAATTTCATGTAAGATATCATGTTTTCATAAAGGTATCTCTATGGAAGGGTGTTATAAAATTCAGTAAGAAAGAAAAATTAAGTCTCATGTACATCAGACCTTTCAAAATTCTTGAACGAATTTGAGTTGTGGCTAATTGTTTTGTAATGCCACAAAATCTCTCCGATGATCATGATGTGTTCCACCTATCACTGTTGAGAAAATACATGCCTGACTCAATGCCTGTACTCACCTATGAAGAAATATAACTTGAACCCAATATGTCTTATTGTGAAGAGCCTATTAGAATTTTTTATACCAGAGATAAATTATTGAGAAACTGGATGACTTCTATGGTGAAAGTTCTATAGAGAAATCACACGATGGAAGAGGCAATGTTGGATCCTGAGGAACTTATGATGAGGAAACACCCAAATCTTTTTATGTAGTAGTATTATATAATTTTCATGGAATAAATATTTTGAATGAGGGAAAAATTCAGCACCTTAAGCTTCCACAGTACATTTCCCTTTGAATAATACAATAGCTTGCATTGTACACACCTTCAAGATTTTAACACGCCACGGACAATAAAACTAGTTGTTATGAATAGTAATACCCACTTTTTGAAAATTTTGAAATATTATTTTTCAAAATGGACTTCATTTATGTATTTGTAATATCAAAATTAGCATAGGGTGAATTTTTGGTACTTTTCTAAAAACATTAAATTTTTGATGAATAGTGAAAAATACTCAATTTTAATAAAAACAACTTTTTTAATCAAAAAATTTTAAAATGTTAAATTATAAATTTGAGTGGTTTTAAAGTATCATTATATTATTTTTTTATCATTTAATATAATTTAGTTCATTGAATGTAATTTCACATTAAAACTGGATGTAAACAAGTGTCAACCTTTTGATATTTATTTTTTCTTAAAAACACGCATTTTGTTTTGACAACGGGAATTAATTTTAAATTATTTTCTGCCACTTTATTCTTTTGAATTTGAAAAAATGGATTCCATATTTGGAATTCAGACATTCAAAATGTGTAAATATGTAACTTTTATTTTTAGCATTTTAAACATTTACTTCAGAAAATATTTTATTAACAATGGTTAAAGGGTAAATTTGGTAATGAAGGGTAAATAAATATTATTATTATAGTATTAAATTACCCTAACATGTATCCTATTCTTATTGGTTAATACATTTCCGGCCATGGGAATCCTAAGGTCGATTTTGGGACCCCACGGAGCCACTTGAAAGTGATAATGACACTTTATATTAATTAATTTAAAATAAAGGTAAAATGACATAAACTGTTGTTGGGGTTTGGATTAGTGGTTAACACCATGTAATCCAACATGAAAAAATGGGGGTTCAAAACACATTGGGCATAGGTACTCTTGTAGTAATGTAGCATACTGTAGTAGCGGTGGCACTATATGAATGACCGGCGTTGTAGTGGTGGTAGGTCACTATTATGGTGGCAGGTTACAGTAGCAGTGGTGGGTATTGTGTTGTACTGTAGTAGGTAGGGATACTGTAGCAGTACTATTCACAGAATGGGCCTTGGGAAAAAAATTTGGGCCTACAGGCCATATAATGTGCTAAATTTCCACTGGGCCTTCAGGATATGTTTTGGGTCTCCCTCTACCCAGTTAACGAGGTCTTTGTTTTGTTTAATAATAAATGAGGCTTCGGCCCCAACCTTTAAAAAATGACATTAACATATATATATTTCTGAAAAATAATTTTTACAAGGTGTTATATAAGTAATCATTCCAACTATAAATATTCATTTTAAAGATAAAAATATTTTATACATCATAGTATTTTTTTCATAATTTTTAGTCATCAAATAAATAAAATTATTTATGACACAATAATGATGTAGTGCTTACCTCATTAATGAATGATTTAAATAAATGAGATTATAAAAATTAAAAAAATATCCAAAACCTGTCTAATTATTATTGGAAAATTTTATTTTGAACATGATCCATCTTTTCTTAGACTTTAATTTGTTTTTCACCTTTAAAAACTGAGAATCATTATATAATAAAAAAATATTTTTTGACATTGGTAAAGATCCTCTCCTCCCCCTTATAAACAACCCACAACTCAGACCCATTTCTCCCATCTCTCATGCCACTTGGCTTGTCCAACCATGGTCTAATCTATCTCCTTAAATCTTTCTCTTCCTCTTAGAAGTATTTCCTTAAGAAGAAGGCACTTCAAGGAAGACTTTATGTTTAAACCAAAGGGAGTTGCCTGGTTTAAAGGTAACATCTCCTCTTAAGTTATTCTCTTTTATTTTACTTATCCAAGCCCCTAAAATCTCTTTATTCCTCTATATTATAAAAACAACAGTATCTTAAATATAATAGGTTGTTTTATGAGAATTATTTGAACTAAACATAAACACACCTACATCAAATGGGTACTGAAGATAATGTCTCTATTGACGGTGAACTATTGCCTCAGGAAACAATGATTGTTCAATCCTAGACCACCACCTCTTATGGTGGCCATTATGATGGAGCTATAATTATATATGATATTTATGATATTTTTTTCTATATAATCTTCTTTAATTCTATTTTATAGCATTCCTTTATTCTCTTCATGTTGTATATATATGATAATTTCATTTGAGGAAGTGCCGACTACCGCCCCCTCAAAGTGATTTGACTTATTCATACCAGACGTGAAACGTATACAGGATGGTGTTATGGAAAATAATTAACATATATAAAATAGTATATTATACTCATATAAAAATATACGTATGTATCTTTTGGTCTTATTTCCTTTTAAAATAAAAAAATGAAATGGTAGTAGCGTTCATGCATACGTACATATAACCGTCTCCACGAACGCAATGAGATTCATTCCCCATCGTAACCATTCAAGAATAATTGTCATTTGATTATTCAAAATAATATTTAATAACATTATACAATTCAAGATATGAATAAAATACACCCTATCCACAACAAACATGACTTACATAACAAAACATATAAAGGAAAACGAACCAGCTACCACCCAAAACAATGATACTACTAAAATATTATTAACAAAGAAATATTAAAAGATAATATATGATATTATATTTATGTATGTAATTATTTTATAACATGATAAAAATGATTTAACTATTATACAGTAGGTTAACGTACCCTCAACCAAGGAAAAGTACAAGGTAAGGGTTAAATTTCACAATCTCTTTATTATATGTGGTTGTTTATACGTGAGTATCTTCTGGCACTTCTATATCATCCACATCCGAGTTTCATAAAAATGTATTTCAAATTTTTTTTACTATTTCCTATAATATGGGTCAATGTCATTTATACCCTTGAATTACATTTTATAAAATGTTTTAAAAGGAATATGTCCTTCATTTTCCAAACGAGGTACATTATGATCTTTTCGATGAATTAAGGTAAGAATTATTTTTAACATATATGGTGTGTGAGGATTTTTCTTCCATTATAACACCTTAAAAGCCTCCCTTCCAAAATTATAAGAATAATTTTAAAATATATGTTTTCTTTTATAATTTTTTGACTTTTAAATAATTTTAGAATAGAAAGAGATATTTTCTCTCAAATAGTTTTGATTTGATCTCTGTCAACCTCCTTTGATGGGTTTTACACTTCTTTGAAGTTGATTTTTTATGATAAAATCGGTTATATTGTAATGAAGGTTTTGTGATATTCTTTTATTTGGATGTGTTATTTTTATACCATTCATGGTTTATAGTTAAAGTATTAACATTTTTCATGCTATTTTTAATACGAATGTTTTTGTTATATTTCAACCATTTCATATGATGAATACATTAGACTTAGTATGTGATGGGTGGAACCCGATATAGCTCATTGATGCATTTCTAGGTCTCATGAGACAAACTAGTGTCTTGGAATATTGCCTTGAAAAAATCTTATTTGTAGTCTTAGGACAAGGCCTTGACTATGTGGTTTTGATGTCTGGCATTATGCATTCCATTATTATGAAATTATCTATTGATATTTAATGTTATTATTCAACTAGTAGAATATAAATGTGAATTAGTAAATGGAATTATTTGATTTATCTTTGCTATATTATGATGAATTTTATATTTAAAAGGATTTTTTTTAGTTTTATACATTTAATTAAATGTTTATGCTTATTTATGATGTTTCCACTATATTGTTACTGTTACTGAGCATCTGAGATCTCCCCTTTATATGTTTTATTTTTACCAGTATGTGAATAAGTATTTTATGGTTGATCAGTAGGGAGAGGCTAAGGAATATAAGTGAGTTCAAAGGGGACAAAATGTTGTTAATGTTTTTATCTCATGATGTAATGTAAAGTGTTTGTATGTATCTAGTACTTCCAAGACTACTAAACTAATCGGTCTTTTGGGACATGATATTTTATGATCATGACAATGTTATGTTATAATTCTACAACTACAGGTAACTAGGGTTGGGGAGTTACAATAAAACAATCCTTTTTGGAGGATAAAACAAGTAGGATATCCCCTTACACGTGTGTAGGACTTTATTCAATACAACAGTGCATGTGCTTCAAATAGAAACAAATTATGTAATAAAATTTTGTGTAACAAGTTAGGAAACTTTCACTAGTTTCTTCAAAAAATGTTACAGTGCAACCTTTTCAACATCCAAAATTTTATACTTTATAAAAAAAATTCTCACTTTTCCTCCCATAATAAGGTAACAACTATTTCCAGATTTCATTATTTTACTCAGTATGATCTTCCAATATGATTCAAAATTCTAATCGTTATTTCCAATTTATTAGTTCAATAATATAATTCTATCTGAATACCACTAAAAAATTATGAACTTATTCTTTCTTGGTCTGAAAATTCTAATACAATTTCTCATTCTGATAATCCTATCTGGTCTAATAGCTTGCTGAATACGATCTTACTTCTTCTTATTCTTCTATCCAGAAAACTTACTCACGAATACTCAATCCAAGAACACTTTCTCAAGAAAAAAAATTAGCACTCGACCTTCTCTCTTCACCCATGAATAGTACATTCATCATAATGTACAAATTACTTTCCACTATTTATATGTGTTCCAAATTTGAATTATGTGGGATTCTAAAACTTTTTTATTCCTAACTAAATTTCCAAAAATATAAAATTCACCTTAAATCTTAGATATATATTTGAATTATTTAATTCTTCTTAAATATTTTTGTTTCTTTACAAAACTTTTAGAATATTCTCACAACTTCATATCACCCCATAATTTCTAAACATTCTTCAATTTAATTATGGTTTTTCTCTAATTTTTTCATTATGATGAAGACTTATGTCCACATCTATTTTCTTGATCCAAATTCTAAAAAAATCAACACTGAAGACTTATCGTTAATATGAACACTTAAAAGAAAACCTCTCATTACAATGCTCTATCCCAACTGATAAAACATTGAAAAATTTCTTTCATAAATATTGTCATAACTCATTAATATTTGAACACTTCTCAGTGGAACATTAGCATTTCCATCAAAACTTCTTCAAACAAACACATTCAAAAAACTCTTAAAACAACCTTTCAACATACCCCTTTGACAACACATTTTTCTACTTTAAATTATTATACTTCTCTTCTATTCCTCAGACTGATGATCCTGTATTTGATGAAGTCCATTGTCAGCTAAATTATATGGATGTCAGTCTACGCCTATTGTATTGGTCCTTATTTCACTAAAATAAATTTTTTCCCTCCAATTCTATTGATCTGAACCATATTAAGTCTGATGAATCTTGAAGAATTTTATTAAAAACAAATCCATGATTTATTTTTTTAACGCAAATGAACAAATAAATCATACTAATAAATTATTTTGACAACATTATTTATTAAACACAGATTATATTTTTCATTGGTCCCAACAACTTCTACTTCTTTTACTCTTCACCAATACCAATAACTGTAATCAAAACAATTATACCTATAATTATATTTTTTTATCCATAACTACTTATAATTATTAGTTTCATGTTTCCTCGGAAAAGCGCAGCCATACAGTGTCTAATAGATCAGTATCAATAGATTCAACATCAGAAAATTCTTTCCTTTTATGATTATGGTATATGATATCTTTTTTATCCAAGTATTTTAGATTATTAGTCTGAATAAATACCATAATAATTTCCTTCTCACATTCCAAAAAAACATCACATAATTCAAAGAATTATATGTCTGATGATCTCACAGCGATGAAATTTTACTGGAAAGATTCATCTTCACAAAATTTATTCTTTAGTAAATTATGATTGTATCATGAATTCCTCATGAAATTTTAGAACTTTTAACATTGGATTCAACATTGTCAAAATTTAATTGGGAATTATTATAACTTCACATAATTCCAATAATTTTTTCATTCCAACCAAACCATATTATGATTAGAAACACTTTTTATCCCCTTTATTTCATAAGGATTGAATCGAAACTTTCCTAGATAACATATGATTTATAAAAACTCGAAAATCATAAAACCACCATCATTTTTATTTAGAGACATTCAGTATCTTATAAAATTCTTCATTATGATTCAAACATCATTTCAGACCGAAGGTGAGTGAGATAAACGTTTTCTGCTAGAAACGATCATCTCATTCTGATAGACATTATTATTCATTTTTAGTATGGTTAATTAATTATTATGGATACTCTGATCATAAAAAAAATAATGTGTAGTGAATCACTTTTGGAAATCTATGATATATGAACTGTTTTAAACCATTGGTATAGGGTAGAAAACCATTGGTATATTATATACCAATGGTTGTCCAAACGGTTGGCTAATAATTTGTGGGGATAGACATATCCCAACAATAATTCATAAATCATTGGGGTATGTCATCATACAGCACATTACACCAATGGTTACCTATATCAATTAGTATAAATTTTTAGCAGTGGTTTTACTCCATTGCAATATAACTCAATTTATATATATACCAATTATTTTCTGAACCGTTGGTAAATAATTTTAACAATGGTTTATAGAAACCATTAGTAACACTTTTGTGAATAGGTCTATACCAACGGTTTTTAAATCATTGGTATATAATTTTACCAATGTTTTTATGAAACCATTGGTATATATTCGATTATCACATCTATACCAATAGTTTCCAAATCGTTGGAATTGAGTTGTTGCAACTCCTGCAGCAGGCAGTACCAGCCTCCCCTTCTGCAATTACCTACAATAATAACAAACCTATATATAATTCAGAATTAATTACATCCAATTACTTGTGAAATTATATGAAATTTAAATACTCTAGACATAATTCAAAATAAAACCAAAAAAAGACAAATATGATCCAATGATTATTCAATCAGAATAACATAATTTCAATTTTCAGTGCACTATACAAAATTCAAAATAATACAAATATACCAAACAAAATACACAACTGGAAACCAGATCACCCCGAAAACAAACATCTTCATAAACACAACACTAGAAAATTTTATCCAAGGTGGTGGGGGTTGTCCAATGGGGTGGGGTGGGGGTTTCAAGGGGGTGGGTGGTCTAGGGGTGGGGGTTTTCCAAGGGAGTGGGGGTCTTCGGGGGGTGCCTAATGGGGTGGGGGTGGGGGTGTTTAGGGGGTGGGGTGTCCCTGGGTGGGGTGGTGTCTAGGTGGGGTTTCCATGGGGGAGGGGGTGTCTAGGGGGTGGGGGAAATCTAAGGTGGTGGGGTTGTTCGGGGGTGGGGGTTGTTCAAGAGTGTGGGGGTGGGGGGTTGTCCATGGGGGTGTCCAAGGGGCTGGGGGTGTCCTAGGGGTTGTTCAAGGGGTGGGGTGGGGTGTTCAAGGGTGGGGGTGTCCATGGGGGTGGGGGCAGTCCAAGTGGGTGGGGGTTTCCATGGGGTTTCCATGGGGTTTGGTGGCTATCCATGTGGGTGGGGGTGTCCAGGGGGTGTGAGTTGTCCAAGGGGGTGGGGGTGTCCCATTGGTGGGGGTGTACAGGGATGGGGATATCCCGTGGGAAGCATGTCCAAGGGGGTGGGGTATCTAGGGGTGGGGGTGTCCTGGGGGTGGGGGTTTTTTCACGGGGTGGGGGTGTCTCGGGGGTGTCCAGGGGGTGTGGGGGTTGTCCAAGGGGTGTGGGTGTCCAAGGGTGGGGGTTATTCAAGGGGATGGGGTGTCTAGGGGTGGGGGCTGTACAAGGGTTGGGTGTAGTGCATGGGGTTAGGGGGCTATCCCAGGGGGTAGGGGGTGTCTAAGGGGTGGGTGGGGGTGTACAGGTGGTGGGGGTTGTCCATCAGAGGGTTTTTCTAGGGGGTGGGGTATCTAGGATGGTGGGGGCGTCTATAGGGTGGGGTTGTCCATGGGGTTGGGGGCTATCCAAGGTGGTAGGGGAGTCTAGGTGGTGGGTGGGGGTGTCCATGGGGGGTGTCCAGGGGGTGTCCAGGGGGTGGGGGTTGTCCAAGGGGGCGGGGGTGTTTAGGGGTGGGGGTCTCCATGGGGTGGGGGTTATCCAAGGGGTGGGGGTGTTCAGGGGGTGTGGGGCATGTCCAAGGGGGTGGGGGTGTCCAATGGGTGGGAGGTGTCTCAGGGATGGTGTGGTGTCCAAGGGAGTTGTCCAAGGGGGTGGGGTTGTCCAGGGGGTGGGGGCCTGTCCAAAGGGGTGGTGTTGTCCAGGTGTGGGGTCATGTCTAGGGGTGGTTGTTTATGGGGTTTCCAGGGATGTTGGGGTTGTCCAAGGGGGTGGGGTGTCCAGGGGTGGGAGGGTTGTTCAGGGGGTGGGGTTAGTCGAAGGGGGTGGAGGGTTTTTAGGGGTCGGGTGTTCAGTGGGTGGGGGCTATTCAGGGGGGTGGGGTTATCCAGTGGGGTTGTCCATGGGGTTGGGGGTGTCCAAGAGGTGTCTTGGGTGGTGTGGGGGTTGTCCAGGGGGGTGGGGTGTCAAGGGGTGTGGGGGTGTCCATGGGGTGGGGGTGTCCCAGTGGGGTGGGGTGTCCAAGGGGGTGGAGGTGTCTAGGGGGTGGGGGTGTTCAGGGGTTTGGGGGAAATCCAAGGGGGTGGGTGTGTCCAAGGGTGGGGGTTTGTCCAAAAGGGTGGGGTGTTTAGGGAGGGTGGGGAGTCAAGGGGTGGTGGGGAAGGATTGTCCATGGGGGGGGGGGGTCCAGTGGGTGGGGTATGTGTCCAGGAGGTGGGAGTGTCCAGAGGTGGGGTGTTGTCCAAGGGGGTGGGGGTGTCTAGGGGTGTCTAGGGGGTGTGCGGGCTGTCCAACGGGGTGGTGGTGTACAAGGGGTGAGGGTGTCCAGGGAGGTGGGGGTGTCCATGGGGGGGGGGGGGGTTTCCAGGAGGTGGGGGTGTCTAGTGGTGGGGGTTTCTAGAGGGGTGGGGGGACTATCCATGGGGGTTGGGGGTGTCAAGGGGGTGGGGGTGTCCAGGGGGTGCCCAAGGGGTAGGGGAGGGGATGTCCAGGGGTAGGGTGGCTTTCCAAGTACGTGGGTGTGTCCAGGGATGTGGGTGTCTAGGGGAGTGGGGGTGTCCAGGGGATGGGTGTGTCCTCGGGGTGGGGGTTGTCCAAGGGGGTGGGGTGTCCAGTGGAGGTGTGAATAATTCACACATATATTTAGTCACACTAAATCATCAAGTCAATTTTTATTATTTATAGATAATGAAATAACAATAATGTGACGTACCTAATCACACATATATTCAAAAACAAAAAATCATCAAACATCAAATGTCAGTAATATCAGTAAAAAATGTGACGAATCGATCTGTCAGTCATCACCATCACCATCAGCCTCATAATTGTACTCATTGTCATCCCCATCATCATCCCCACCCTCCTCATCAACCTCCTCCTAACCCTCATACTCCACCTCATCCCCCTCCTCGCCCTCCCCCTCACCCCCTCCTCCGCCTCAAACTCCTCCTCTACCTCTTCCTAAACCTCGACCTCCACCTCACCCACCTCCTCTTCCTCATCCTTTTCCTCCCCATATTATAAAAAACCAATAGAATTTCTACCTATTTTACCATATATATAACACATCGATGGCATATATTCATCAAAATTTGTGATGGCCTCTGGTGGAGGTGTTTGATATAAAACGTCCATCAATTTCATAAATGCAGTGTTTTCCCTAGAGATTGTTATGCCATCTCGATGGCCCTTTTTAGCCAGTTTTGCATATGAATTAACTTTTTGGAACATTGTGTCACTACAACTCATACCTATGGAGGGCCAATACCTCTTTCGGACTATACTATTCCCAGATCGGCAGCGTAATTTCCCAGGGTGTTCATCTCCCAACACCTGCTCTAAGTGATCATTTGGCACAAAATTGTCAGTTTCATGGGTATCAAGGGCCTCTATAGTAAAATATTACAGATATAAATATATTATTAAGTTAAAAATTTATATTAAAGTGTGAAATAATCAAATTAAAACTTACATATTACTTTTGAGTTGGATCGTTAATCGCACTTCCATCTTTCGTCCTTTTACTCGAGAAAAATAGTTTTTCTTGAAGCACACATCCTTCAAAATTCAATTTTTTCTTCTAAAATAACATTAAATGTAAGAAACCACAATTAAAAATAAGTTACAATTATTAATTTCATAACTAAAATTATATGACAACATTATCAATCGAATAAATTATAGAGGAAATAATTGAAAGTAAATGTTTTAAAAAAATATAAACAATTGTTATACCTGCTTTCTATCATGATTTGACATCGCAGTACGTCCCAATGTGTGGAATTATTATTTTAGCATAATTTTTTTCTTCTAGATTTTTACTAAATAATATTCAATAATACAAAAGATATTATTAATGCAAAACATAAAAAGTTTCTTTTAAATACATCAAATGTGATTAATATCTTAAACTAGATAGTCTCCCAATGAGTAATCATCTTCCAATAATGTTCTACTGGAAAATAATCCATGATATGTCCCACCTCCAACTCTATGCCAACTCTATAACACCATCCAATATACAACTCCTTCTTATAGGCTCTCCAAATCTGACCTAAATACTTTAGATGTGCTGGTCGTGCACCCTCCCCATTGTGGAAATTAAACCGAAGCTGAAACCAAAATAGAAATTAATATATATAAAAATAATATATTGTATTAAATAAAACATATTTTTTTACCCATATATTTTCTGAAGCAATATACTTGACTTTATTTGGAAACTGTTTCCATGAGAATGGGCTGACAAGAATGATGTTAGAGTATTTGGCAAGCGCAACAAAAAAACATCAACATTACTGCCATGTTTTTTCAATAATTTGATTTTCTTCATTTTAGTCCACCATAAACTGTGGGTGGTGGTTCCACACCGATGTCAGAGTATTTGAAATGTTCTGAAAAAACTCTGATGTTGCTTCCATGTTTTTTCAATAATTTTACTATCTTCATTGTATTCCACCATCAACTGTGTGTGGCGGTTCCACACCATACACATTCATGTACCCCCCCACCCATACCTCCTATAAGTAGATATATCTATTATGAAGGAAAGAAAAATATTTTATCAATACAGTTTATAATGAAAATACTTAATGGTATAATTATTTTAGGCTTCTATAAATATACCTACAAAAGTTTGATCAATCGGTGCTGCTAGATCTGCCGAAACTGAAGGAACACCCTGTATAGGTTGCTTGGGTCCCAATGTTTGCTCCACAGGCATAGACTATGGTAGAGAAGAAGTTTAAAATATGTAATATAGAATCTTGGAGAGAAGAAAGTTGAAATAAAATAAGATGAAATGGATAGATGGATGCCTGAGGAATGGGGAGTGGAATCCTCAATGAATATGGTAAGGAATGATGAGGAGACTCATATTTAAAGGGTGGAGAAAACCTGGGAGGACTAAATATCCCATGTATCCATAAAGACACACCAAGATAAAAATATGGGATAGATGGTATGTTAGTTGGAGGGGCAGGGTCTAATCAGGTATGTCGGCCAGATCGCCTAGCTCTCGTACCACCCCCTCGTACGAACACCCTAAGTACCGAGACCACATCTAGGCTGCTCATTAATTAACTGTCGCCTAATAGGTGTTTCCAACAAAAAAGTTTAAAACAAAATTAATTACATGAAATTATATATTATTTAAATATATATATTTGAAATAAAATTCTCATTACAGACACTAGTGGTGGAACTCCCACCTCATCCATGTGACGCTTGTTGTCCATTATCTTTTTCTATCGCCTCTCTTAAATTGGTAGTGTTTCCTGCATTTTAAAACATATATGAAATTAATTAGAAAAAAATAAAAAATGTGTAACCCAAAAAACAAAATATATGAGAATGAATAGGGGGATTCATGGATAATATAACTATCTATTTTTTTAGGTGAGCTTGAATGGATATATATTGTAATATATAAATTGTACAAGATATAAGAAAAAAATTAATTTTTAGTTCATTGGTAACTTACTATGTGTCACTAGTTTATTAAAATTTTGAGACTTTATTTCACTCAACAACCAAGAGAGAGAGCATATTGAATTATACCTTTAGAAAACTCAGCAAGGTAAATATTATGAATGATTAAACCATCATGATAGTTGTAAATGATGGTATAAACATATAAACAAGGATAAGATATCTACCAAATTCATAAAGGGTAAAGAACTTGTCCAAATTAAGAAAAAAATTTAATTTATTTATCCTAAGTAGATAATTCATGATTCTATACATGTTTTGTAGAAGAAGGAAAATCTTCATGTTCATTAACTGGTGAAATGTTAAAGTTAGGTATTAGGGTTATACTAATTTATTAATGGTCAATATAGCATTAAAATGTTTACCAAGTTTGAAATTTTTGTTTCTTAGGTTTGAATAGAGTTCAGTTTCAATTTAAAAAATGCAATTCAATCAAAATTACAACCAATAATCAATGTAAATTCACATAACAGTCAATTCAGACACAAAATATTTTTAATCAATATTAAATAAATTTGAGTAGTACCGCCCTTAACAACCAAGGTCCATACAAACCAAAAAAAATAAGGAAAATGGATGGATGATTCTATATATTTCCCACCACAACTTCAAGTTCATATTAAACTCTATCAATTGAGATATTGGAGTCATAAAATGTAATAAATATATATTTTCCAATGGAGGTATAGTGTCAATTCCATCACCACCATCATCAAAAATATATCTAGGAAGTACATCAATAATGACACCAAATTCCAATCAATGATGGTCTTCCACACAAAAAACATATTTTTCCCTTGATGCCAATGAATATAGTTCATCGGTATTAAGATTTCCAGTAATATCAATTAATAGAAATCCTAAATCGTCAATAAATGTTCTATGCCTCATACTTGAATCAAACCACTAGCATTTTATTATCATGACAGATCCATGGGAGTAATAATCCAATATTACTATTTTTCATTGACTCCATAAAAACCTATATTTTTTAAATCACTGTCTACTATCTGATACACTATCCTAACAGTATGTTGTGGTAGTAACCATAACCCCACCATGTTGTGTTCTCATGTTCTTTTATCATTTAGTGATAATAAATATTTACCCATTGATAAAAATTGATTTATAGTGACAAACCACGGTATTAAGACCAAAATCCAATCCTCTTATTTCCTTATTGGAAGAGTCTACAAGAAAACCCAATACCTGAAATATAAATGAATATTAAACTTAATTAAATATTGATTTAATTATTTTAAAAATTAATATTTTTACATTCAATTTTAACCATGTTGAAAACTCTTAGATATGAAAAGTATCTCTCTTTATCAATGATAATGAACGATGATTTCTATTTATCATTGATTTATGTTCCTTATAGATAAAAATATGAATAGTTTAATAGATATATATGTATGATATACATATTCAATTTACCTACCAGATGTAGTCATCAAAAAATCACATTTGAATAGAAATGTGTGACGGGCCATATACCACTCTTCATGGATTAATTTCATTGATGTATATGATCCATGAATTCCTCTTGTTTGAGAAACTGATGGAAATTTGGGTTCAAGTTTCTCTTCTATTCTTATTCATTTTTCATTTGTCTATTCATTATGGTAGTAAGATTAGACAAATATATAGAGAGGACGTCCATAAATTCTTCTATGTGTATGTGTGTGTGGTAATGAGAGACATTGTATGATATGGTGTGTCTGGTGTGCATGTATATCCCATGAGATCCATGTATAATTATTGATCCCATTATTATTCCTATGTAGTTTATTGGACCTCATTTTATGTTAATCACATTTGTATGTATGTTTGTAATGACTCTCATGATGACATGCTATGTTTTACCTATATCTGATCTACCAAATTATTTGTTCATATAATTATATTGGAGGTGCTACTGTTAGTTTTTTTGAACTAGTGGACCATCATGACATGGTTATATGTTAGAGGGTGAGTGAACACATCATATGATTACGTCGACGATGGACCTGAGAAAAATGTAGGGGAATTAAAACCTATAGGCTAAACCTATGGAAGTAGCAGTAGGTGTGTGAATTCCTTGTGTCCCGACTCAAGAAATGGGATTGAGATATGATGTCCGTGTGTCCTAACCTGAGGTAGTTTTAGGATATGATGACTTTATGGATTAACTCAGGAGGGATATGATGACCTTGTGTCCTGATCTAACTTGATTCCCTAAGTCAACTAAGATACATGTTCACTAGCCTTTTGGATATATCATGATCACCTCTGATGTCCTTTATTACTATCCTTCATGCATGGAGCTAAAGTAGATACAATTAGGGTCATGGAGGCATGATTAATTCATAATAACCTAACAGAAGATTGATTTTTTTATTAATCTTACATGGATACACACATATATGATTTTCTTTATTAGGGTTATTTTTGTGAGATATTATTCTGTTTATATACTTCCACCCTGCATGGGACCATGGTGCTTTTAAAGACCTTACATCTACCTTTTATGTTGATCATAGGGGCGTGTAGTGTTTTAGCTATGGTATCTCAATGTTTATGTAGAGATTGAAGCTATTTTGGACTCACATTTGTTATTGTGTCTATTTTATTTTTTAACATTGCTTATGTCTTATATATATTTATATTTAATCAACCTATTATATCATCCAATGTATGTGCTACTTGAAAGGATCATTGTTTTTAATATTTTGTTCATTGATATTTATTATATCCCATTGTCCATGTGTATGTTATATGATCTGGTTATTTTCATATTGTTTTTACATTGAGAATAAGGTATAGTCTTACTATAGTTCACCTTATAACCTCACTACTTCTTAGCAGCCTCTGGTGTACAAGGAGGCATTCTTGAGGTTATGTAAAACTACAGATTAGACAATGTTATTTGGTTCAGGGATTTATAAAATTGTATTAGAGGGTGTGTTTTGTTATTTATTTTAGATATGGTAAATAAATAGTCTAGGAATGTGTTGGATGTTGCGATAGACCAGGGACGGGTTATTTATGAACACTTTTCAGGTTGAAATTAATGACTACCAAGGTTAGGGATTGTTGTTCTTACTGTGTACTATTATTATTGAGATTCTTCCAAAAATTATGTGTTTTTATAGTTTTGATTTATTTGCTAAGGTTCCCATCCCATTAGTAGGAGGGTCATGATCATGCATAAAACTAGACACAAATCACTCACATGATATGTACTTTCTTGCGTATGTTTTTCCAAAGAATATTTTTATGGAAGTGTATTCAGATCTTCTGGTGATATATTTCTCTAGTGGAGGCGATGATCCATTCATCAATGTATGTGTGTAGGAACTCACTATGATTAAATTGGGAACATGATACCATTTTTAGAACTTGATGTGGAAAAGGAATGCATGAGATGTGATCTAGGTATGATCAGGGGTTTCCCTATGGCTGAGGAAACCCTTAAGCTTTAAACAAATTCTTGAGATTTATTACATGAGATTGGATAGTGATTGTGTTATGTTCCTGGGCATCGAAGTCGGGTGAGTGAACCAGATCAGAATTATATGATGCCCTATTGGTTTTTACATGTGTATTAGGTTGTTTTTTCTTGACAACCCATATCATTTATGAGAGAGGATCTAATATTTATCTATTTAGGTAGGACCAAAAACCCTGTGCACCATTCTCTGTGGGTTAGACATGTGAACCTTATACATTGTAAGGAATTTTTCTTGAGAGATTGATCTGTGTTCATGAGAATGTGTGGCTATTAGAATCATGTGAAAATGAGTGGGTTTTATTGGAAATTTTTTTTGTTTTATCTTCAAAAGAGAAAAATATATCCTCGGCAGAATAGTGGCATTACAACAACTTTATATGAATTATTTTATGCATGAATTTTAGCACAAGTGGGTTGTGTGCATATCAGATGGTTTGTGGGATTCTTGGAGTGGAGTGGTTACAAGAACATTTACACTAGATCAGTTGTTTATAGGAATATGAATTATGTGGTGGTAGTTTAAGTGATGGTGTTTTGGGTTTGAAATAAACCATTCGGTGAGTGATCTTATTGTTCAGTTGGATTCATGGTAAATATGAACGTCCCCAGGGTAAAAGGTGATATTGGTGGGGTTTAGTGTATCTTTTTGTGCTTGGATTTAGATTAAAATTTTCCAAGAGTGTCATTAGATGATGAGGAAAAGTAGAATGTCTCAATAGAGTGATGTGTACCTGATACTTGATCATTTGGTGTTTAATATCATGGAATAGTTTTATATAATATGTTTAGTGGGGAGAACTCCATAGGATGGGGTTGGTAATATCTTTATCTTATTGGGTTTTTGAAAAAAAAATATTTCATTATTAGTGTGAAAAAATAATTATGGTAGTTGATTTTTGTTTTTCACCCATATTATACCCATTGTTCATGCCCAATCATTGCATTTAGTGATGAAAAATTTGTTGTTGGTATCACTAATTAAATTGATACTCCATGGTGGGGATCATCAAATCAGTCATGGGTGAATGGATTTGGTTGGATAGTTTTTTAATGCACATAAATAACCTAATAAATAGTTTTAGTAACATGAGAGAGCATATGTGTTGGTCGATATGAGTGAATCTGGTTTCATAATCAATACCATATTTTAGTTTTAGATATGATGTTATAAAGAGTTTGTTTGTAAACCTCAAAATTATTTTTAGGTGGCACATATATGTTTGTGAGTCTATTGGTTCATTCTTAGGGCTTGGTATAAATAATTTATTTTGGAACAAATGGTTGACAACCGAACTAGGGCATCTGATAAGTAATTTAGAATTGGTCATCAGTATCAATCATTGAATGATATTATAGTTCCTTCTATATTTAAGGAATCATTGGTAGGTTGTTTATTAGAGTATATGTTTTGAATCCAAGTACCATTGGACAGACTGTGTGACTATGCATGTAGTTGGGGTTGTGTAGTGGAGGTATGGTGGGTGTTCATTTATGGAACATGGCCATTAAATTTTGGGAATGATCCATGATTTTGGATAGATTAATAAAGATCCCTATCAAGGATTGTAAGTGTTATGGTGGAGAGAATTAAATGAACCACATCATTACATGTGAAAACTACTAAGTAAATTTCTTCTTTTTATTTAAGATGTATTAATTTTTACCTTTAATGCTTTTTTGGAGCATTAGTTTGTGTGAAAGAAATTATGGGTAAATTCAGTGTGTTTTTTGAGGTTTTAATATGATATTTTTAGGGTAAAAAATTACGGAATGGTATTAAATAACCATTATGATTCTCTTAGAACCATATATCTTATGTTTTAGGTGTATGGAGTATATCACAGTTAGGGAGCATAGTTTTCTAACCATGTGGCATTTCCCCAAGTAATCAGGTAACCCAAGCATGACTAGGGCATATAGTTTATCAAACTATACAAACTTTACAGGTAACTATATAAATCATTTTAGAGTAAAAAATCATGGTCTCTACATTATTTGAAAACCCACAAAACAAAACCATGTAGTTTCCCTTGGGAGGTAGTTTACCACACATGGTTGGCAAACAGTTTATTTAACTATGAAACAAAATCATGTGTGCATATTATTAATGATATCATACTTTGTTATTTGTACATTAACCCTAAATATTCCATGATAATTCTTCTAATTCTGTAAAAATTTAACAAATTGGGTCTCTAAAGGCTTATCTTGGTGAATTCCACCCTTTATTCATGTTTGTTTGATGTATTGATAAAGGCTGCATCTCAAACTGTCATGTTATGTGCTCATTTTCATTCATTTGTTTATTTTCTTACTAGATCATATCTTATTCCTTAGATAATATCCTTAGATATAGGTTATAATTGTAAAATCTAGAGTCACAGGAATGATCTAATCTGTTTATCTCAATTGATGATAAATTATATTTAGATCTAGCATGCACGAGGTTCTCTCTTTAGTTTAATTTCTGACCTACCATCAATAAGAGATCTTTGGATGAGTTTTTGGTGTAAACATGCATGGTCAAGGATGATATTCTCTTGGATGAGGATTTCCAACATATTTTGAGGGATTTTAATTGATTAAATATGGATGTTTTCTTCATTGAGGTCGGTGGTCCCTTTGGTACTTAATCACATATGTTAAAATGGATGGAATTTTTTGTAATATTCCATATTTCTTATATAAATCCATATTTATTGAGTTCCCCTTTATTTATTTTGTTTTCTCAGATGATTTCATAGGTTTATGTAGTATTAATATATACCAAGAGACCCTTATAATAATAAATTGTGTGACCATTAGGCTGTATATCCATAACAAGTGAACTTATGTATATAGGGTGTGAACGTATTGTTTGGTAACTAGGTCACTATGTGGTGACAATTCCAATTTACTTGATGAGAGACTATGGTGGTTCCATGAGTGAGTAATGGGGTTTGGTTTTCCTAGACGGTGTTCATTAAAACATAATGGATCCTTGAGGACATTTAACCTAGGATTAATAAGAGTAACCATTGTGACATTGATCGGTCTTCCTCAAGAGATGTGTTATGTAAACAACCTTGGATTGTTGGTGACAATATTTTCTTATGTGTCCCTAGAGCTGTTAGGATAGAATGAGGTTGTTTCGTCTTAATATTTAATAGTATTTCTTTCAATATTAGGGATGCGACCTTAATGTTGGACTTGAGTGTTTTTTATAACATTACCTTAGAAACTAAGTATGAATTGGTTGGGAGTTAACTTTTACTATTTTAGGAAAAGGTTCAGGATGAGGATATATGTTGTACTATCACCACATATTGTGGTTGGGTGTTATCACTAGTGAGCATGGGCCAAGGTTTATTTTTATAACCTAGTATTTTTTCCATTAGGTGGTACTTGTGATGGTACAACTTGAGTAATTAACATACGACTAGACTGTGTCTTGTAAGTATACGAGGTATGTGTCAAGGTATGACATGTTTCCTTGCATCATTATAGTAACTATTGCGATATGAGTTTATGGTAGGAGTATATTACCTTATACCTTGGTGGGTTTGATATGCATTTGGATTCATGAGATTCCCATTGACCTTGGTGGAAATTCTCTTAGACCATATTTGTTTTGATACGCCTTTTATACATGTGTTTTCCCTTGATACATTTAATAGATGTGACAAACATTGGAATTCATGTGTTTCCCATGTGACCGAGGAAGTTCTGATATGCATAAGGGTGTTTTTTTGTGAACATGATATCCATTGTATGATATGGAATGTGTGGTGTGAATGTATAGGATGTGAGCCCGACATATGATGATTTATTCCAAGAGTATTCAAATATATCTTGTTAGAACATGTATTATGTTGATCATATTTGTATTTATGTTCCTAAAAACTCTTCTGATGAAATACAATGTTCTTATTATATATTCTCTACACTATTATGTGTGATTATCATTCCATTAGAGGTGTTTTATATAGTTTTTTAAATAGGTAGAAAATTGTGATATGTTTATCCTTTAGATGTTGAGTATACATGATATGAAATGAAGGTGATAATGGAATTGTGTTTAGAGTACGAGCATTATTGTATTGAGGCCATAAATATGGATGCAGAAGCAGTTGTATGATGACCTTGCGGCCCAAGCCAAGAAATAATGCTGGGATACGACAACCATGTGGCCTAACATGATGTAGTGTTGGGGTATTACATACTAATGGCCTAACACATGATGGAGACAGGGTGTGATGACCTTGTGTCCTGATCTGAATTGATGAATTTTGATTGCTTAGATATATGTTCACTAGCCTTCTGCTATCTCTTGATCTCTTCTAATGTCCTTTATGACTATTCTTCTGGCATGGATCCAAAGGAGGTAAATTTGAGTTTTTTATAGGCTTGGTTTTTTGAATGATAACGAAACATATGATTTTTTTTGTGATTTTATTTTCAATAAATGCACACACATATTATTTAATTAATTAGGGGTGATTTATGAGACCCTACTGAGTTTATTTTCTCAAACCCTGGAAAGGCACTGTAGTGCATGTGCAGAGCTCACATCCTCTTTTCAGGTTAAGCATAGGAATGTGCAGTCATTCGAGATGAGGTATCTAGGTTTTTATGTGGAGATCTAAGTCATTTTTAACGCATAGTTTTTATTGAGTCTCATGTATGTTTTAACATTGGTTATATCTAACATATATATATGTATGATCCACCCATTGGATAATAAATGGAATATCCTACTTGATAGTATCATGTGTTACAACATTTTTTTATCTATATCCTATATATCGTATTGGTCATGCATAGGTTATATGATATTTTTATTTCTAATATGGTTTTATTATAATTTGAGGGAATATTCTCCACACAATTCACCTTAGACCCTCGCTGCTTGTCAGTAGCCTTTGGCATATAGGGATGCATGCTTGAGGTCATGTGTAACACCAACATAGACCTAATTATTTGGTTTGTAGTGTTATATTATTACATAGAGTACCTCCATAGAAGGGGAGAAAGGAAATCTAATCCCTAGGTTTGACAGTTGCTTTAGATTCTTGATCATATTTTATTTATAGTCTATTAAATTTAACTACCACCAAACTGGTCATAGGTGTATTATTTTATCCCGAAACTATTATAAAATAACTCAAGATACATGTGAATTGAGTGGTTTAATTTCAGGCTAATTGACAAATTCTTTGTACCTAATAAATTATGTATATCCTTTAATTGAATCACTTGTGAAATAGAATGTAAATAAAAGTAAATTGTAGGATACAATAACTTTTTATTTTGGTTTAGGGGTACAAGAACAACCCCTAGTTCACTCCACCAACACTCAATATGAGTGTGATGTTTTTTATTTCAATTCCTTTCATGGTGATCACATAGCTAAGTGAAATCATATGTTAATTGTTAAAAGTATTCATAAGCCTTTACATGGATCTCCCTTATAATAATAATCTATAGTATTAAAAATAACACTTTCTTCAAGGAGTGGTCACTCCCGGCTAAAATGAAAATATATAATATAAAGATCAAGTACATAGTGCATAGATTGGGATTTCAGTAATTTAAAAATAATGAAATCTTATAGAAAATAAATATATCTAAAAATTGTATATGTATAAATATTTCTTTAACTAGAGTGTAATAAATTGCATTGGAAATAAAAATCTTATTATCTTAAATCTTCTTCTTCACGATGAATAGTTTGAGTGCACAAGACGAAACAAGGACACAATTCACCAAAAAAATTATTGTATAAGTTCACTTGGCTTAATCTTGTAAATAAGTGAAATATACTATGTCCAATATATTTTAATTCAATTTAATTCATATCAAAAAAATTTAGAGGGAATATATAATATATTATTTAAATAACTTGATAAAAATTACTGCATAATAATCTCCATGAAATTTGGTAACCATTCAACCATTTGAGTTTCTTTCTCCATACATAAAATCAATTATTTGTCTTAAAATTGGTCAAAAAATCTTAAAAAATACTCCAGGTTCATTTTAATTCTATAAGACTAAATTTATCTTATAAAAAAAATTGTAACAAGACATTGAAATTATCTATAATTTTAATTTAAAACTTTATATAAAATACTCTATAATATGTATAAAATATGAATTTGGATGAATTTTCACATAATAAAAAATATTTTTTATCTACAAACATTAAAATATGTAATAACTATATAGTATTACTATGAATATAAAACATGTTCAAATTTTATAAATATTTAATATTTAAGAGTTTGTAATCCATCCATAAATACATTAGATGATAAAATTTTTGAAATTCTTAAAACATAAGATGATCCATCCAATATGTAAGAATTTTTCCTATGAAAAATCCCTAGAATATGCCACATGTTCTCAGTAATATATAAAACAATAGAAAAAAATGATACAATCCCCATACGTAAATAGTTCTTCCTAGAATTTAAGATATTCTTATCTGTATATGATGTTAGAGTAAATAAAAGTTTTTATTTAGAAAATATGTAATATGTTTCTATGATACATAATCTATTGGAATTAGGCATATTTTCATAAACATATATATGTAAGATGACTCTTTAACATATAAGATAATACACATAATCTTATACATTTAAAAAACACTTAAACTCAAAATAATTCAATCTCATAATACAATTAATTGATTGGGAAACATTATTAAAATAAAAATAAATAAACAAAGAATTACTAAAAGTAATTTCTTTAGAAAAGCATATAAAAGATATTTTGTGTCTCAAAACATATGATAGAATTGGATATGTTATCATCACATTACATTTTCCCATAATCACCCCCTTTTTGATTATCATGAAATCCATAAAATTTAAATATAATACTAAAAATATTAAACAAGTATATATAAGAATATATAAAAATATTATAAATAACTGTTAAAGTAATATTTTAGGTTTCCCTTTATTTCTCCCCTTCTTTGTGATGTCAAAAAAGTATAGAAATGTTGGTACAACACATTAATATAAAACATTGAAATAATTAACTATGATAATATAACACATAAATGAAAATTAATACGGGCAATGAATTTTATTATATTATAATTATTTGAAAATTATAGATAATAAAAACAATTTAAATAATAGGTGTAAACATCTAGAGAAACAATATTGTTAAATGATCAATATTAAATATCAAGGATAAGTTCAATAGGTGGTTTTTTAGGTTTCCATAAAAATATTATTGGTTGAGGAAATAATAGACTCAATTCATCTCTAGTAGCTCCAAGTCCAACTCATTCCTTAGAAGACTTCCTCTTGACTAAAATAATATATTTATATAATTTTATAGCGCAATTATAATAATATTTTTATATATTAGTGTATTTCATCTTTATATCAATATAATTTTATATATTAGTAACTTCTATTCATCTAAATATAAAATCTTCCATAGTATTCTCATGATATGACTTGAGGAACCAAAAATATTTCTCAATGTATCCCTTCTAGTATGATATATTTTTGTAATATTATGTCTAAGGTGTATCAATTATCTAATCTCATAAAATAATTTACTACACATGTTAAACATATTCACAATCTCATCCTTGAAAAAAAACCAAAATAATTAAGTATCCTTACAATAAAGAATATCAATAATGTTGATGTATTTTTTAATGCCTCATTTTCTTATACTACCATCAATTAAATTATTTAAAATATAAATCTAGGATTCATTAATATTAGGTGCACTGGTAGAATAAATATGATATTATTGAACTCTATATACCACAATCTTTTTCCCTTTATAAGAATCTTTATGGACCTCGGGTTCTTTATGAATATAATTTTAAGGATATGTGTCTGATTTTGAAGAAAATAATTCATCAAGATTCCCACGAATTTTCTTTTATCTCTAATCCATAATTTTTAAATTATTATTTAAAGGGACTTATCATTCCTTAAAAAATATTAAAATACATTAATATTAATCAATACTATACAAAAGTATCTCCTATAGTGAGGTAATATTATCCTGAACAATAGGGATAAGCTCTACCAAAGATCTGTCAATTTAATTTAGATGCAGTTTTTCATCTACCATAACACATTTGAAATAAATTATTAAAATTTTATTTAGATCTGAAAAAGTATCCAAATATACTATATCATAGAAAAAAAAGAACCCTACTCTTCAAAATAATTAAATATTATTAAATTGTTTTTTTCTATAATTAGTTCAATTTATTTCAATAATGTAGATAAAATACCCTCCAAATGAGGTTACAAATATTTTATCAATCTAGGACTTAAAAATATTTTAAAATTTATCAAAATTAGACCTAGAAACCATATAGTAATTACAGTCCTCAAAATTAAATGTTGAAATATAATTTTATTTAAAATATTTTAGTTGATCCTTTTGAATCTTTTCATTCAGACTTCAACACAACCACCTCCTTCATTTTTTTTAATTTCATAGAATACATTTCTTAAAAAACATGGAACTTGTTCATCAAAACCTATTATTCCTTTTCTTTTAGAAAACACATCACCAAGTAGATATAAATTATTCTAATATACTATTTTTTTGTAAATCCTTACCAATGTAATTTCACTAAATTATTTTTCATAACATTACACATCTTCTATATTATTCTTTATAATATTATCTCAAGCATCCTGATAATACCCTTCAACCATTGTTTGACCCCCAACTATTCCCTACTCATCAAATCCAATTTCATAATTATAGTCCTATTGAATTATATGTCACCCTTAAACAAAATAACCATTATAATTATATTTTTTAGCTTAAGATCTGTCATTTAGATATATAATATCTTACCTTCAAGTCATGTCCTCAATTAGATTAAGGATTTCCACTTCTTTAGATTCTAAATCATCTTATACCATTTTAGGTATAAGTTCATTCAAATATTTATTCTATACAAATCAAATTTTCTATAACACTTTAAAAACTATAGTAGTCAAAAGATAACACTTGACAAATTAAAGATCATTCAGTTCTACTCTTTTATATCAAACACATGATTAAGAATTATTGTATATGGGTAGAAGTTCATATTTCTTCCCTTGACCACAATGATTCATATAATAAAGCACATATATTTTAAAATTAATATTATTCTCATTTTAAAAAATAAAATATTTATATTTATATTTATAAATATATTCCTTAAATTCTATAGATCTCTATTCCATTCCAATTACAATGTACATTGAAATAAATTTTTTCTTAGGTTATAAATACTTATAAAACTTCTATTCGATATTCAATGTTCTAAAAAGAGAAAAATAATATTAATAGAACTTATATCATATTTACAAGTAAAAAATTGATTAAAAACATTACTTCCTATGAAAATTGATAAAAACCATCCATTTATTTTGAATAAATAGACATATCTCTTCAATTTACCTTTTAAATAACTATATCATTGTTCTGAGAAAATATGAAGTCTATATTCTGAAAAATCACACGTCTTTCTAAAAAAACATCAATATTTTTAGAATTAAAAAACACTCATACCTGAATAAGTAATAATTCCTTAGTTTCCAGTTCATTTTACTTAAATAAACTAGGTCGACATTTTTACCATGTAAAAATCATCTTCACTGGAAATAATCCAACCCAATAGCCTAGTTCTAGTAGTTACATTATTAAATTGGAATAATATATTAGCGGTAACATCCTAAAGGACCAAATTGTTTAGTAGTCTTGGTAAACTATATATGTACTTCAATATTACATTACATTTGAAAACAAAAAAAAATACAATATTTCGAAAGTAATATGGATACACCCTTGAACTCATTCATATATTCCTTATTAATATATCCAAAACAAGGAAAGAAAGTAATGGTGAGCTAAAATTATCATTAAGGGTTACCTAAAATGAAATTTATCATGAGAAAATATAGAATAATATAGATGGAAAAGTAAATAACTGAAAACACTAGCCATTTAATCAATAACTTGAGAATGAAAAAAATATGGAAGAAATAAATGATGACCAGATAATATTATATAACTAATCACATGAACTTGAAACTTAATAATGGATATCATAACTATTAAAATAAACACATGGAAATCAATAAATATTCTCATAATTATGTAATACACAATTCCTAACATCTTAAATATATCATTGGCGCTTTATTCTAAGACACCTTACATAAACCGGATTCCCTTAGCCAAATACCCAAATTAATTTGTCTCATGAATCCTATATTATATGTTAGGGGAAATAATGGGACATGTCTACCAATTAATAATTCCAATTCATTCATCATATCAAATAGACTATATAGCATAATCAACATAAACATTCTTATTAGAAAACTAGAATATTAAAAGTTAATATTTCCCCAATTTAAAATGATTATAAACAATCCAAATAAATAATAATCATGGTTTTATTACAACATATCCCCATTATATTATAATAAAAATAAAAGGTTATTATGTTTATGAATAGAAATTTCATACAAACTTCACTTAAAATAATCTTAAGGAATGCTCCCTTTTCACTTAGAAAATCAAATTTTAAAAAATAAAATTTCTAAAATATTACGGAAAAGGTTTTATTTGAAGATAATCATTGGAAATTTTTATGGATACTTCAAATAATTTATTGGTAATGATGGTGTTAATTTTTTCATGATGACTATGTTAAGGCAATGATTCATTTCATATTTTAGTAAAATTAAAAAATTACCTCATTTAGTCAATGGAAAAAAGATTTTGTTTAATCCATTTTATAAATAGTAAAACATAGATAAACATTTATTTAAAAATTTATTTTATAGTAGTAAAAACATTATTTAAAAAAAATTTAAGAAAATATATCTATAATAAAAATATTCCAGACTAAGTAGAAAACAAATTCAGTTTTCCTTGAAAATATTCTTTCGATATCTAAAGTAATTAAGACATTAAAATGAAAGTAAAACATATAATTCTAAAAAATATCCAATTTTGAAGAAAATATATTGTCTTAAAGATATAAATATTATATAATTACCCTACTGGTGACTTAATGATAAACAATTTTGAACAATTATGACATTGAAATAAACCTTTTCCATTTTGTTGACTTTGGAATCATAATCCCTATGAAAGAAATAAATTATAATAAATATTTAAATTTCCTTAACATAGTTGGAATAATAATATATCATAGAAAAGATTTATTATATAAATACCATGAATGAATAAAGTGGTGAATAAAATATATGTCTCATGTAAACCAAGGTAAAATGATAAATCACTATGAAGATCACATAATTGGAATGAGAATTTAATCAATGGAGTGATTATGTGTATAAAATTTCAAATAAAACAAATTGAAATATAACATAAAATAACCCTAGGTAATTACACACATAATCTTATCATATCAAATACAATGAAGAAGTAATATGACCCAATGAAAATAAATTGAGTTATGAAACCCCTTACCTCAGGCCCAACTCATCATATACGTTCTTTGTCATCCGAGATAATTTTTTTGTTAATTACTTACATGGTTAATAGCCTTTAAATTTTTATTAGTCTATTGGTTTTATTTATTACCCTGTTATATTTAACTACTTAATCAATTAAGTTCACTTGGGATGTTTTGATGATATTTGGTTTATAGGTTCAAAAACGACTTTGGTAGATTGAATATGGTATAAGACTTCATTATTTCATCCTCTATATAATAATTATCAAGAATTAATTTTCTCTAGTATACATAAATTATACTATTAATACCAATTAAGAAATATGGTTGTGTGAAATAAACTACATTATAATCATGGGGATGGTTAGATGTACATACCCATAAGTAATGTTTCCATATTTGAAATATCAATATAGGAAGAATATAAATATTATTTTAACTTTTAATAATTATAAATATATCATATTATTTATTTAAATAAACTTATATATATATATATCATTCATGTGATTTGGTAATGGAAAACGAATCACAACACTTTATAGATATGGTAGCCCACACGTACTCCCAAACAACGTTATCATTTTTAAATTGATAGAAATGTAAGAAAGTAAATGAATTTATATCTTTATATAATGATAAATATATCATTAATATAATATATAAACATTAAATCCATCATTATAACCATATGTGATATGCATTGATAGAAAAAAATTACATCATTTCGTGAGGTGGTATCCCACCGTACTCATAGATGATGGTCTTGTTTCCCATTTAATGGAAAATATGATGGATATTATGTATTAAATTAACAAAAAATCATCTGAGAATATGGAATATTTTAGTTTGTTTATTTTAGCATGTTTAAACAATGTTTTATGGAGTTAGAATAATAAATAATACTAAATAATTCAGTAAAAAGCTAAACTACTTTTTCAGACAACCTCATTAGATTTACACATTATTCCCTCTGAGGATGTTATTTTTCTAAAATTAATACTTATATACTTTGATAAATGATGTTAGGAAGGTATTTGCGTATGTAAAATTATAACTGAATGGTTCATGTGGTGTGAATAAAAGAGGGGAGTAGGTGTCCTTTTATAAAGAGGGAGAGAAATTGATGGAATTTCATAAAGTATTAAATTATTAAAATTAAATTTTCAAGTTAAAATCACTCTAAATTGATATAATTAGTATTAAAGATGATTATTATTCTTAATAATAACATAATATAAAAATTTTACAACATTAGGTGAAATTTTAACCCTTATTTTTTGTTTTAACTGTCTGTTAATCCTTTTGATGATTATTGTGATAACATGGTTTTTTACTCCTTATGGGTAAATATATTTACTATAAAAGGAAAATTGGACCATAAATAGATCATTATTTATATATTAAATAACATCCCAATCACTTTTCTAATATATAATTTTTGGAATGTTTATATCATTTAATAAAATATTTTTTATTAGAAAATATCATTAACATTATTTTCAGACTCTACATTTAATTCGACATTTAAAACAAAACGATAAAAAATAAATCTGAATATATTCCTTTCACATATACATAAAATTTTATAGTCAAATATTTCTTTCATGGGGTACTATAAATCACCAAAAAATATTTCTTTTATAATTTTTTAAATTATTTACATGATTTTTCTACTGCTTGCACAAACGATATGTTAGTGTTTTTTAAGAAATTAAGGTAGTAATTTCATTACTAAATATTAAAAAAATATGATTATAAAAATAAATATTTAAAATTTCCAAATATTTTTTAACCAAAATTATCATCTTTTATCTTTATGTAAAAGAATTATAGTTATTAACATCAAGAGAGAAACATTTTGGTATTTTATTTACATTAAATAATATAAATGTCATTATAAAGGGAAAATGGAACCAAAATGACATATATATTAATTTTGTATGTCTTTGGTAAAATTTATACTATCCTATTTAATTAATGAAAGAATTTATTTTGAGACATTATTTCATGTGTTTAACCAGATTTTACACATTTTCCCCTTACCGTAGTGATTATTAATTACCATAGTTTCTATTTATAATGAAAAAAGAAAAAATGACATTTTTGCTAAATTTAAAAACCCTGATTAAAAATATTTTATTATATTTTCTAGGTTAAATCTTTATAATTGGTAGAAATTAATTTAATTTAAATACACAAAAAATAATGAAGAGTAGTTTTCAAGAAAAAATCATTTTAAAGCATAAAAATATTTTATGCCACATTAAACCATAAAATTGATTAAAATGAACTCAATTGGAATATTATTAATATAATAGAAGTAATTTATCTTTTAAAACATTTTAAGAAAATAACCATTTTAATTCATGAAAGAAAAATATAATTTTCAAAAAAATAGTATTTTCACTATTCACTAGAGAATTAATTTTTTAGGAAAATATAAATAAAATCACGATAATATAAATTTAAAATTAAGATTAAATAAATGATATAATTTTTATTAGATGTTATTTCTAAATAAATTATGAAATAATTATAATATTCACTCACAAAACGCAATAAAACAATTTTTGAAGAGAACATATTTTTTATTGATAAAACGAAATTAAAAAAATTAAGCACTTGTTTCCTATGAATTAATCAATATGTTTTTATTGAGTAGGAACATTATTTTTTTCATTATTTGGATAATCATATTAATTCCCTCTAATCAAATATATAGGTTATAACAATATCATTTAAAAATTAATATTTTATAGATCATTCAAGATCAGTATTGCATGTTGTATACATTATTGAATATAGTGATGTTTTAATATATAGGGGTGATACATTCTCCCATGTTCAATAAATTACAACCTTCAAATATGAACTTATGATCAGTAATCAAGGTTTTTACTTTTTAAAATTTCTTAATGGAAAACCCACATCGTAAAAAGGGTTAATAAAACATCCTCTTAAAAAGAGGGAAAGGGAAATATGAAAGTCATCTAGAATAACCAAAAACCAAGTTTCTAGATAGGATAGAATTAGTGAAAATGGAATATATAAACCTTTAGGATAAATGTAATTCCCATGGATTAATAGAGAGTTTTAAAGAACATGGTCATGAGAAAGATACAGACCAAAAAACTATAAATCTGTGAGGGGTGGAAAGACGATAAATTCGTCGAAAATAATGGTAATAACTTAATTTTTTTCAAGATGAATTTTCTATATTTGAGGAATTACCATAACATATAAACTAATAATATTAGGAAATTTAATGACATCATAATTATAATTTCATAATTTAATCAATCTCCATTATAATCTCATATTTTTCTCCAAATGATGACTATTCAAGATGATATTTTCATGTCTGAAGCATTAAATCAACATATAATAGATCACAAAGTCCACAACAGAATAAAAATATATTCCAACCATATTCAAATTGTAACCAAATTTAAAAATATTACCATAAGTTAAGTTAATATCCAAAATATATAAACCTCTATATGAATAAATAATATGCTTTATTTCAAAATTTCAATAATAACACCAAAGGTTCAACTTTAGTTATTCAAAAAATAAATAACCCTATATCTAAATTAACCTCAATAACCTAACCATTTATGAATTTTTTAATGTCAAAGTAGATCTCATATGTTTTAACCTATAACACCAAAAAATTATCGCACTTTCCCAAAAAAAATATTTCATGTCAAACCACATGCTAAACATAAAGGTTATATATGCCTCAACCAAAGTAAGGATATCAAAATATATCATTACATTTAATGATAAATTACTACATAATATTATAATGCTGTGAAATTCAAAAAAATATCCAAAAAACAAGAGACTAAATTGGAAGGCAATCATTAGATTTACCATAAATATATAAAAACACGTCACCTTAATAATGAATCAAATTTTAACTATCAAGATTATCTATATCCCACTATCGAATAGACCATAAATAACTTAACATAAAATCACTTACTAAACAAAAATATTATTTAAACCACATTTAATTTTTCTTTCTGAAACCCATTAAAGATTTCAAATCACCTCAAAACCACATTAGTTAAAATTTCAAAAAGTTTATATATTATTTTAAACTTATGATCAACCTTAAACATATAAACACATTATGGTGTCCATAATTATTATGTTAAACCCACATGAAAACATATATGATTCAAAAAATTAACAAATTTTATATTCATCAAATAAATTCATAGATAATTTTCACAAAATCCAAAACATTAAATAAAATTCATCAAATATGACCTAAATAAATTTTTCTTCAAATCACTAACGGATTAAAAAGTTTTCCAATTCTATCCAATTAACATAATTAATGAAAATTGTCTCTTTATCCAATTTAAACTTTATAACATTACCATTAAATAAATTTTCATGGTCATCAGTGCCTTTTAACTTATGTTTTCATATCCTTAAAGAAAATATATTATGGAAAACCCCTTAAATGACACATAATTATTATATCTAGAATATCTTTTATATAACACTCAACAACCTAATTATTGACTCCAAATACATAAACACTTCGATACTGTATTGCCCCGACCCCAGTTACCCAGAGTCGGTGCATTATTGTGTAACATTGGCATGATCACAAAAGATCAAGTCTCAAAAGACCGATTAGTTTATTTTCCTTGGAAACACTAGATAAATTCATAAAAGATACATTACATCATAAAGTGTGAAACTACAATAACATAGTCTCCATAGTCCACACCCATATCACCTTCAGACTATCCCTGCAGGTCAGTCATAAAATATTTCATCACATCCTGAGAAAAATAAAATATTGAAAGGGGAGAGCTCAGATACTCAGTAAGGATAACAATATAGAAGAATCTTTGATAAATAAACATAAACATTTAAGGCATTGTATAACTAAAACAAAATCCTTTTAAACTTGAACTTCAACATAATATGGAAAAAGTAAAATGAGATAATGCCATTTACCAATTCACATGGATATTCTACTGGCCGAATAATCACATGCAATATCAATAACCACTTTCATAATGATGGAATGCACAATGCCAGACTATCATAACCACGTAGCCAAGGCCTCGTGCCAAGACTACAAATAAGATTTTTTCAAGGCCTCGTTCCAAAAAACTAGTATGTCTCATGAGACATGCCGATGCATCGAGGAGCTATAGCGGGCTCCACCTGTCACCTATTAAGTCCAATGCATTCCTCATATGAACAGGTTTAAACATATCATAAACCATAATATAATCTTATCACATAAAACATGAATAAAGGAAACATAACATTTCCACATTTCAATCACAAGATATTAATACAACACATTGTTATAAAAAAAACTTTCAAAACCATTTTCAAGATGAAAACAAAAGAAAATTAAAACATTGTAATTATTTTTCTTTTAAAAAAGTTATGGCTTGTAGAGGAAGCCGAAACTCAAATAGTGGTCACGGAGGTGGAGAAGTCGTTTCTCTACATAGGTATGACAAAAAAACATTCCCTTTTGACGGTTAGTAAAATTCTTCGTAAAAAAAAGATTCCTCTTGAATAAATGTACAAGTCAAAGGGGTTTATACACCGTATAAAATAAAGTTGTGTATAAAACAAAATATGCCTCAATGAATGGAGATTGAGACGAAGTCCTGTAAAAAGACCATTTTTTTAAATAAAATAAATCTATTATGTGTATTCTCTATAAGTACACATTTAGAAAGTACAAATACAATATAAGACATAATAATATCATGACCTAATTTGAAAGTAGGAGATTAACCCAAAGAATAGAAATTATGTTAAGAAGTTCCCTTAAGAAGATCATTTTTTTAAATAAAATAAATCTATTAGGTGTATCCACTATAAGTACACATAAATAAAGTATAAATACAAGATAGGACATAATAATATCATGACATAATTTGAATGTAGGATATTATCCCAAATAATAGAAATTGGGTTAAGAAGTTCCCTTACCTCGTGTCCGACATGACTCGATCGTTCTTTAATCTCCTAAATAATAAACTAGAGTTAATTTATATTTTCTTAATAACATTTTTCATGTTCATTAATCCTTTTATATCACTTATTACAACATTATGAACATTATGTAATTATTTAAGTTAATAACGGTCATTTTGTCGATCTTTGGTACTTGAGTAAAAAATAAACATCTTATAATTACAATTTGTTCATGTGGTGAAATATCCATTATATCCAGAATTATATTCATGATTTAGAAATCATATATATCATATATATCCACTATATAAATTCATTTATAATATTACATAACATTTAGAGGTAAGAAATGAAATGCATCATTCATGGAGACGGTAAGCCGTACGTACGCATGAATGCTACTTTCATTTCTATTTCATATTTAATGGAATGAAATTATAATTATATAGAGGTATAATGTAATTAAAATACAATATATTGTATAATAACATTTACTCCATCCTTTATACATCCCACATATGGCATTAATGATTCAAATCACTTTGGGGGGCGGTAGTCAGCACTTCCTAAAATGAAATTATCACATTTACCCATAATGGAAATAATAAAGGAATGCCATAAATGATAAATACGGAATAATAAGGAAAAAAATAATATATATCATATAAAAAAATATTTTCATCATAATGACCACCATGAGAGGTGTTAAAAGAAGATTGAACAATCATCATTTCGTGAGGTAGTAATTCGCCACCCACAGAAACAGTATGTTCTTTAGCAATTAGACGAAGGTGTGTGTAAGTGTAAATAAAATAATTCTCATAAAAACATCAAATTATATTGAGTATACTGGTTTTGTTACAAAAGAAAGGAATAGAAAGAGTTTAAGGGGTTGGAGAAGAAAAATAAAAAAAATAACAAAAAAGAATACATTACCTTAAAATCGGGTAACTCTTTTTGATTTGAGCCAAAGGCATCCATGGGAAGAATTCTGCCCAAATTGAGGCTTCTAAGAGTAAGAGAGGGAAGTTGAGAGATTATTTGGTCAGAGTTTGGGCGAGCCAAATGTCTTTTACGGTGTTAATAAGGTGGTATAGGTGGGGGCATTTTATAAGAGGAGAGGAGGGGCACTCTTGGAAAGTCATGAAATATTACATCATTATGAAATGATTTTCGGATTTTAGAGGTCCCAAAATGATATATTTCTAGGATAAGGAGATAAGGTTTCAAAATATACTCATCCAATATGTTTTTGACAAGTGTAAGTCTTAGATTTTACATTATCTTTTCATTTTATTTAAATCGTTAATTAATGAAGTAATCGATGCGTCATCATTGTGTCATTAAAAATTTAATTTATTTAATGTATATGAATTATAAAAAAATATCATGATGTTGTAAATATTTTTATCTTTACAATTAATATTTACAGTACAAATTTTAACTTATATTACCCCATGTAATAATTGTTTTAGTAAAACAACACATGTTTGTGATAATTTTATTTTTTCTTTAAATAAAAAGTTATTAATCTCATTTTCTTACCCAAGTGGTTCCATGGGGTCCCCAAGTTGACCCATGGATTTTCTTGGTCGTCCATGACTTATAAAATAAGTGTAGGAAAATTGTAAAGTTAATTTCATATTATTATAACATTATTTTTACCTTAAGTTACACTAATTACCTTTAATCGCGATTAATTAATCTTAAAAGTTACTATTCACCAAAAACTTATTTTAATCCCATTGAACCACATTTTATATCCTAATGACAGCCATGTATGTCGTATTTTTTAAATTCAATTCATAGAAGCGGTAAAGTTTCATTTAAACGAAAAATCAGTTTTTTAACTACCACTTAGTGGTTTCACTATTCATCAAAAATTGAAGTTTTTCAGAACAATTCCAAAATTTCACCCTAAGATATAATTGATATTAAGAATTCGAAAATTATGTCTATTTTAAAAAATTCCAAACATATAAGTTTCATTAATTAATTTTATAATTAATTCCCGTTGTCACAACAAATAGCGTGTTTTTAAGAAACAATATATATCAAAAGATTGACAATTGTTTATGTTCAATTTCAAAGCGAAATTAATTCAAATGACCACAATTGTATAAAATGGTAAAAATATATTCTAATTATACTTTAAAACCACTCAATAGTATAATTTATCACAATAAATTATTTTTATTAAAAAAGTTGTTTTCAAATATTTTTCACTATTTATAAAAAAATGGAAGTTCTCAGAAAATTACAAAAAATTTAACTTTGGATAATTTGAATATTCTGAATACAAAAATAAAGTCCATTTTGGAATCTAAAATTTATATAATTTCAAAAATTGGGTATTACTATTCATAACTGCTACTTTTTTTGCTCGCGGTGTGTTAGAACTCGAGGTTGCGTACAACACACGCTGCTCTATTATTCAAAGAGGAGTGTACCATGGAAGCATGGGGTGTTAAATTCTCCCCTCCGTCAATAAATTGTGTCCTCTTAATTTAAAGTTTTTCTTTGAAATTAAACGGTTGAAAATTGAAAATACCTTTGTGGAAGACCCACATCGGAAATAAGGTTAATAAAAATATAACTTTAAAAGAAAGAAAGAGAAGTACAGAGGTCACCCGAGATAGCCCATACTAGGATTATATGAATATATGGATATGGATTAAAAAAAACCATCATGGTCTAATGGAGAGTTGTATAAAACAGGATTAGGAGAAAGTTAACCACAAAAAAATGACAAAATTGTGATTGGTTAAATGGCCATTGAGTCCCCAGTTGGAAAACATAACAGACAAAATTTTTTGTTTTAAGTTACCTTTCATAAAGGTGAGGACTTTATTTAAGAGATTTTCTATGAATGTAAGTAAATATACATACTTTTCATGTAGACTTTCATTCTTTAATATATTTTTACCACAAACCCATCTTTCACTCCAAAAGGTAATAGAACTCAAAAATATTCTATTTATCTTAATTGTATATGGTTCTAAATATTAACACATACCATTTAGATTAGGATAACTATTTTATAATAACCAGGGACTTCCTGTAGGCTAGTGGTAGGTAATAAAGGCATGTCACACTATGGTCATGGGTTCGATTCCTACAGCTTTGTCCGACACGACGGGTAATCCCCCGACCTGCAGGTTGTCCTTTTTCCTAAAACTATAGTATAATAATATTACAAAAATAATCTTCATAAATGTTTTAACCTTAAACAATACTACCCAAAGACCAACTTAATCCATTCCAACCTTTATAGTTATCCAAAATACCTCTATCCAGACTTTCTCTAAAAGGTCTCTAATTTCCAAAATCAATTGTATCATCAGATTCCTCAATCAATGTAAAGTTTCTCTTATTGTCACATACAAAAATATGATTACCTTCATCATATTAAAACCTTAATGAAAACAACATGTACTGCAGTACAATCCTTATATATATCACATTATTCTTATAACCAGAATATAATACTTGAGTCCAAAAGCACCAATACATTAATTATTCCACTTCAACTGTAGTAACAATATAAGATTGTCCTTGATCCCTTGGCCTTTTCCGAGGTATGTTTCCCAGACACTTAGGACATTAATTTGCATAATTCCCCATTTATCTACAATTGTAGCATTCAACATTGATAGCCTCTTTATTTCCCTTGCAATCACGAGCCTAGTGACCTTTTTCTCCACATTTATAACAAACTCACATTCTTTTTAGGCAAGTACCAGGATGATTCTTCCCACAATAATTGCATAACGAAAATAATTCTTTACCTTTTTCCCTTTATCTGTCTCTCGTTCTATCGTTCTCTTCTTCTCTTGCTTTACATTGTTGTCATAAGACTTATAGAATTCATTTTCTGTCTTGATAGAACATGCGACTATATCTTCGTATGTTGAGAAAGATTGTGATACTAAATCTCGACAGAGAAATGGTTTTAACCCATCAATGAAACGATCAATCTTACTTCTTGGGTTACATATATAATCTGCAGCATGCCTCGCTAACCATGTAAAGTTAGACTCATACTTTGCGACATTCTCATCCACCCTTTGCCTCAGAATCATAAATTGCCTTTCCATATCTGCTCGATGGTCGCGAGGAAAGTATTTTTCTAAGAAAATTTCCATAAACTCCATCAATTCCATACTTGATACTTATTCATCTTCCTTTGTGTTTTGAATCAGCGACCGCCATTGATCAGCATCTCTAGTGAGGCA
The DNA here is from genome assembly GCA_963277665.1 of Viscum album. Lineage (NCBI taxonomy): Eukaryota > Viridiplantae > Streptophyta > Magnoliopsida > Santalales > Viscaceae > Viscum > Viscum album. Next base: position 94,886,620 of record OY728164.1, read on the forward strand.
GTAAACTGCCATGATAACCTTTTCCCTTTCACTACTCCCCATGGCATGGAATATTTTCTCTAAGGAGTTTATCCATTGCTCAGCTACTAATAGATTTGTACCCCCATTAAATGTTGGCGTTTTTTGCCTCATGAAGCAGTCTAACATTGATCCTCCACGTTGCGAATCAGGGTGCTCCATACAAGTAAGGTTATTATTCATAACCTGAGTGAGTTGTCCCGGAATGGTGATAAGTTGATCAGCACTAGTAGTATCTCCAGATCCACTATAATTATATTGAGAAGGAGGGAAATCCCTACATGGAGTGCGTGCATTTAAACGGTTTCCATTCCTCCAAATATGCGCCATTTTTAAACAATGTCATAAACTAAATTAGTTTATGAATCGAAATACATAATAACAAAATTGAAAAACACTTAACATAAATTGAACTATTTATCGATATAATCCATAATAATAAAAAGAAATGTTTTATTTGAGGAATTATATACTCATAAACCCTTCATAATGGTTTGTAAAGAAAATGGGAATAATCCTAAGCATATCCCCCAAGAGTTTCGTAACCAAGAGTGCAGTAAGTCCCGTTGTCATGCACCAGTTCCCGTTCGAGTCTAGATAAAAGCAGTGTTTTCAGGTTTTACCCCTAGGTACATCTGTGCTATAGCCGCCTCTAACTTCTCGTATCCAGACAGGGATGTATTGCTCGAAAAACTCACAAAATCTGTATAATACCAAAATTCTAGGAAGTTCTTTTATACTAATCCTCAATGTCTATCTTAGGGATATGTGCTCTAATCAGAGTTTATCTAAATCTAGATTCCATGGTTAGTACTAAACTGCCTCTGATACCAACTATAATTCCCCGACCCCGGTTTCCCAGAGTCGGTGCATTATTGCGTAACATTGGCATGGTCACACAAGATCAAGTCTCGAAAGACTGATTAGTTTAGTATCCTTGGAAACACTAGATACATTCATAAATGTTACATTACATCATAAAGTGAAAAACTACTATAACATAGTCTCCATAGTCCACACCCATATCCCCTACAGACTATCCCTACAGGTCAGTCATAAACTATTTTCTTCACATCCTGAGAAAAATAAAACATTGAAAGGGGTGAGATCAGATGCTCAGTAAGGATAACAACATATCAGAAGCTTTCATAAATAAACATAAAAATTTAAGGCAATGTATAACCAAAACAAAAGCCTTTTAAACTTGAAATTCAACATAATATGAGATACTTCCATTTACTTATTCACATGGATATTCTACTGGTCGAACAATCACATGCAATATCAATAACCACTTTCATAATGATGGAATGCATAATTCCAGACTATCATAGCCACGTATCTAAGGCATCATGCCAAGACTACAAATAATATTTTGTCAAGGCCTCATGCCAAGACACTAGTTTGTCTCATGAGACATGCCGATGCATCGAGGAGCTATAGCGGGCTCCACCTGTCACTTATTAAGTTCAGTGCATTCCTCATATGAACAGGTTTAAACATATCATAAACCATAACATAATCGTATCACATAAAACATGCATAAAGGAAACATAACATTTCCACATTTCAATCACAAGATATCAATACAACACATTTTTTATAAAAAAAACACTTTCAAAACCATTTTCAAGACCAAAATAAAAGAAAATTAAAACTTTGTAATTATTTTTCATTTAAAAAATTTATGGCTTGTAGAGGAAGCCGAAACTCAAATAATAGTCACGATGGCAGAGAAGTCATTGTCGCCGCATAGGTACGAATTTTTTTTTTCCTTTGGACGTTTAGTAAAATTAATCGTATAAAATATATTCCTCTTGAATAAACGTAAAAGTCAAAGGGGTTTATACACCGTATAAAATAAAGATGTGTATAAAACAAAATATGCCTCAATGAATAGAGATTGAGACAAAGTCCCATACAAAGATAATTTTTTTAAATAAAATAAATCTATTATGTGTATTCACCATATGTACACATAAAGAAATTAGAAATACAATATAGGACATAATAATATCATGACATAATTTGAATGTAGGAGATTAACCCAAAGAATAGAAATTGGGTTATGAAGTTCCCTTACAAAGATCGTTTTTTTAAAATAAAATAAATATATTATGTGTATTCACTATAAGTACACACAAATAAAGTAAAAATACAATATAGGACATAATAATATCATGACATAATTTGAAAGTAGGAGATTAACCCAAAGATTAGAAATTGTGTTAAGAAGTTCCCTTACCTTGTGTCCGACATGACTCGATCGTTCATTAATCTCCTGAATAATAAACTAGAGTTGTTTTATATTTTCATAAGAACCTTTTTTATGTTCATTATTCATTTTATATCACTTATTACAATTTTATGATCATTATGTAATTATTTAAGTTAATAACGGTCATTTTGTCGTTCTTTGGTGATTGAGTCAAAAATAAACTTCTTATAATTACAAGTTGTTCATGTGGTGAAATATCCATTATATACAGAATTATATTCATGATTTAGATATCATATATATCATATATATCCACTATATACATTCATTTATAATATTACATAACATTTAGAGGTAAGAAATGAAATGCATCGTTCATGGAGACGGTAAGCCGTACGTACGCATGAACGCTACTTTCATTTCTATTTCATATTTTATGGAATGAAATTATAATTATAGAAAGGTATAAAATAATTCCATTATAATATAATGTATAATACCATTTACTCCGTCCTTTATACATCCCACGTATGGCATTAACGAATCAAATCACTTTGAGGGGGCGGTAGTCCGCACTTCCTAAAATGAAATTCTCGCGTTTAGCCATAATGGAAATCATAAAGGTATGCCATAAATGAGAAATACAGAAGCATACAGAAACAAAAACATAATATATATCATATTAAAAAATATTTCCATCATAATGGCCACCATTAGAGGTGTTAAAAGAATATTGAACAATCATCGTTTCGTGAGGGAGTAATTCGCCACCCACAGAAACAGTATGTTCTTTTGCCATTATACGAAAGTGTGTGTAAGTGTAAATAAAATATTTCACATTAAAACAGCCAGGTATATTGAGGCTACTTTTTTTTTACAAAAGAAAGGAATAAAATGAGTTTAAGGGTTTGGAGAAGCAAAATAAAATAAAATAATATAAGAGAAGACATTACCTTAAAATCGGGTAACTCTTTTTGATTTGAGCCAAAGGCTTCCTTGGGAAGAATTCTTCCCAAAGTGAGTATTCTAGGAGTAAGAGAGGGAAGTTGAGAGATTATTTGTTCAGATTTTGGCCAAGCCAAATGGCTTTGATGGGGTGAATAAGCTGGTAGAGTTGGGGGCCTTTTATAAGAGGAGAGGAGGGGCACTCTTGGAAAGTCATGAAATATTACATCATTGTGAAATGCTTTTTGGATTTTATAGGTCCCAAAATGATATATTTCGAGGATAAGGTTATAAGGGTTAGAAATATACTCATATAATATGTTTTTGACAAGTGTATGTCTTATATTTTACATTATCATCTCATTTTATTTAAATCGTTAATTAATGAGGTGATCATTGCATCATCATTGTGTCATAAAAAATATAATTTATTTAATGTATAAAAATTATAAAAAAAATATCATGATGTAGGAAATCTTTTAAGCTTTCCAATGAAAATTTATAGTTTAAAAGGTAACTTATATAACCCCATGTAATATTTTTTTTAGTAAAACAACAGATTTTTGTGACAATTTTATTTTTACATTAAATAAAAAGCTATTAATGTCATTTTCTTACCCAAGTGGCTCAATGGGGTTCCCAAGTTGACCCATGGATTGTCATGGTCGTCCATGAATCATCCAATAAGTGTAGGACAAGTGTAAAGGTAATTTCATATTATTATAACATTATTTTTACCTTAAGTAACACTAATTACCTTTAATCGCGATTAATTAAACTTAAAAGTTACTATTCACCAAAAAAATATTTTAATTCCATTGAACTAAATATTACATCCTAATGAAAACCATGTATGTCGGATTTTTGAAATTCAGTTCATAGAAGCGGTAAAGTTTCATTTAAACGAAAAATTAGTTTTTTAACTACCACTTAGTGGTTTCACTATTCATCAAAAATTAAAGTTTTTCAGAACAATGCCAAAATTTCACCCAAAAATATAATTGATATTCTGAATTCAAAAATGATGTCTATTTTAAAAAATTCCAAACATATAATTTGAATTAGTTAATTTTATAATTAATTCCCACTGTCACAACAAATAGCGTGTTTTTAAGAAACAATATATATCAAAAGATTGACAATTGTTTATGTCAAATATCAAAGTGAAATTTATTCTAATGACCACCATTGGATAAAATGGTAAAAATATATTTTAATTATACTTTAAAACAACTCAATAGTATAATTTATCACTATAAATTATTTTTATTAAAAAATTTGATTTTATGTATTTTTCACTATTCATAAAAAATTGGAAGTTCTCAGAAAATTACAAAAAATTCAACTTAGGATAATTTCGATATTCCGAATACAAAAATGAAGTCCATTTTGAAATATAAAATGTATATAATTTAAAAAATTAGGTATTACTATTCATAACTACTACTTTTATTGGTTGTAGTGTGTTAGGACTCGAGGTTTCATACAACACACGCTGCTCTATTATTCAAAGAGGAGCATACCATGGAAGCTTGGGGTGTTACAAATACTTGAAATTTTATGATTGGTATACTCTAATTCCATGGTTGAGGAGTCAAATATTCAATTAGGGCATTGGATTGGATAATTAATATATTTACCACACATAATACATTGAACTATAAATGGTAAATTGGGCTGAAATTCATATCCCTCTATAAAAATCATTATTTTCACCTAAAAATTAATTGATCTATTATTTTATTTTCTATCTATAAGATATTTTCCCATTCCATTGAGACATTCTATAGTGTTTCCCTTTTCATAATTAGAACATTAAGAAAATTGATATTTCGTTCTTTCACGGTCTCCACCACCTAAGCTCTCAATAAGCTCTATCCTTTTATTCTTTTGTGAGCCTGAGTGTTGGTTATGGATTGTTTTTTTAATTATAAATCTTGATAATTTATTATAAAAAATTAAAATATCTTACACTTCAGTCATCATCTAATTTTTTTTCAAAATTATCACATTATCCATCAAATTCAGTGTTTACATGATCCCCCTTAGTTATTTCCAATAAATAAAACCGAAAAAACATAATATGAGAAACAATAATCATAGTGAAACCAAAATATTAATAATAAAATTTATAGTATGTCTAAATCATGACACATTTTTTCAGTCTAAGAAGCCTTAGGTTTATCCTAGGTTATAAATGGTCATCATCTAAACAAATCATTCATAATGGTTTATAAGTGTCAATGCTAGTGTGAAGTAAGGGCACATTCACCATGCACCAGAATGATGTCCATGATATAATTGAATAACTCTTTTCAATGTTATTACCCCAAGATTAATCTATTCAAAAACCACATAAAAATTCAATATCAATATAGGGATATATTTTTATGAAAAATACATAATCTCAACCTTACCAGAACATTAGTATGTTGTCTTAATTATAGAATTATCATCAAACTCTGTCATAGGGTTATCATCTCGAATCAATGTTTTCCTAAATCTAGTTTACAAGGTCACTAAAAACATTATCTACCAACTATGTTGACTTAAAATCTAATTTTACAAAGCTAGTGATTACTATATTATATTAGTATAATTTAAAAGAGGTCACATCTGAAAGTGATAAATAGTTTATTAGGATTGTTAAACTAGATATGTACATTAATCTCACATTATCTTTGAAAATATAAAAATAGAACAATGTGAAGGTAAATATTCTATATCCTTAAACTCTTTAAAATATTCCCTCTTCGTGTACTGGGGAAAGGAATGAAAATAAAGGTGGGCTCAAATGCTTTGTAAGGGTTACACAAAATAAATGTTATCTAGAGTAAATAAGTACTAATCAATATATTAAACTAAATAATTGAAAAAACATGTAATTTAATCAATAATTTGAGAATGAATAATATTATGACATGAATAAAGGATGACTAGATAACTCCATATAACTAGTCACATAAGCTAGAAACTTATCCATAGATATCATAAATATTAAAATAATTACAAGATGAGTAATAACTGAATTCATCATGATAGAATTCATAATTTTTTACATCTTAAATATAATTATGAGGCCTCATTTAAGACATCTTACATAAATGTGCAATTCCTCATCCAAATTTCAAATCTAATTAGTCTCATGAGTCCTACTGATACATATAAAGAAAATAACAGTCCCCACATATCACCTACTATACCCAATACATTCTTCATATTAATGGGTTAAATAACATAATCAATATAAACATTCATATTGAAAAACTAGCATATGAAATGTTAATATTTTCTTTTATCAAACAGATCATAAACCATATATAGAAATAATAAGTATGGTATCATCACAACATATCCCTATTGGAGTATAAATAAAATAATGTTTTTCTGTAATTGATGAATAGAAATTCAATAAAAAGATCATTAAAATATTATTGAGGAAAATAACCTTCTCAATTTGAAAATTACTTTTAAAAACTATAAAATTCTAGAATATTTGTAAAATAATTTTCTTTCAAGATATTCATGGAACCTTTTAAATTAAAATTCAAATCACTAAGTGTTCATAATCATGGGAAATTACCTTCATGTTGATTATTGTAAAACAAATATTCCATTCACAATTTCAGTAAAAGTCCAATAATATATTATTGGGAAAATGACAAGAATATTTTATTTAAATGATTTTTAATAAGTTAAAAATGGGTAAAAAATATTTATTAAATCATTTTATAATAATAAACACATTATTTAAAATATTATCTGGAAAATATGGAACTATAACAAAAACATTGACAACCAAGTAGATAAAAAAGAAATTTTTCCTTAAAAATATTTTTTAATATATCGTGTTAAAAATGAAAGGAAAACATATAATTTTTAAAATAACAATAGGAGAAGAAAATATATTAGTTTTAATATAGAAATAATTTATAATTCCCCCAATAGAGACATAAACACAGTCAATCTCATATAATGATGAGATTTTGTAATAAACCCTTACCCCATTGGTAACTTTTGAATCATAATATCAATGAAAGTAATGAATTAAAATGAATATTTAAATAATATAAATATAAATGGAATCATAATATATCATACTGAATTATTATTATATACACCACATTATAGAATAAAGTGTTGAATACAACATATGTCTCACATAAACAAAAGTGTGATAATAAATCCCTTACATATATCATATCATTGAAGTAAAAATTTAATCCGTGAATTGATTATGTGTAAAAAAATTATAACTACATAAAATAAGAGTAAATAAAGAATAAAATAATCATAATTCATTACTCCCATAATTATATCATATTAAAGATAACAGAGATCTAATATAACCTAATAAAAAAATTGAGTTTTGAAACAGCTTACCTCAGGTACAACTCTTCATTTATCCTTTTTATCTTCCTGAATTATATAATTATGTTATTTATTTACTTTTATAAGAACCATTTTGTGGTTAATAATTCATTTTATTTTATTTATTACCATGTAATATTTAATTACTTAATCAATCAAGTTAATGTCAGATGTTGGGATGATATTTGGTTTATATATCCAGAATGACTTCAATAGGTAGACTTTGGTAAAAGAGGTCTTCGTTACAAAATCTCTAGAAATATAAAAAATACATAATTATAATTTTTATAGATAATTTATATTTTTAAATCCAATCATGAAATATGGTTCTAAAAAATTAACTATGTTACAATCATAGAGATGGTAGGTCATATGTACGCATGAATAACATTTACATTTTTCAATGATCATGATAGAAAGAACATAAGTATTAAATTATATTATAATAATGATAATTATATCATAAATATAATATTATTTATTTAAATAAAATTATATATGTCATCCATTCAATTTTGTAATGGAAAATGAATCACATCGCTTTATAGAGGTGGTAGTCCACACGTACTCAGAAAAAATGTTATCATTTTTCAATGGATGGAAAAGTAAGAAATTATATTACATATTTTATTTTTATAATGAAAAAATTTTCACTAATATAACATATATATTCTAAATCCCTCATTATAACCATCTATGAGGGGCGGTTATGGAAAATTAATTACATTGGTTTGTGAGGTGGTAGTCCGTCATAGAAATGAATAATAATTTTGTTTTCCATTAGATGGAAGATGATATAGATATAGGGTATTACATTAAAATAAAAATATCAAAATATATTTCTGATAATGGTGTTATTATTTAGTATTATTTAAAATATTATTTAAGTATTTATAAGAATAAATAAAACAAAATCATTTGATTAAAAAATATATCTTTTCCTGATAAAACCTCATATTATTTATACACTATGCCCTCGAAGGTTATTCTTATGCCCAAATAATACATATAGAATATGGGAATTTATGTTAGGAAGAAATTTGGGTAGGTATTATTTGAATCAAATGGTTTGTGAAGTGTGAAGTAAAGAGGAGAGTGGTTGTCCATTAACAATGAGGGTAAAGACATTAATAGAATTTCTTAAATTATTAAATTAATATAAATTAATTTTCATGATAAAATGGTTAAAAATTAATATAATTAAATTTTTTTATTTTAATGAGTCTAAATCATCTCACAAAATATGTTTTTTCATGTTTGGATTTTTTTCACCCTTAACTTTTTGTTTTAACCCTTTGTTAACCCTTTTGAATAATATCATGATAACAAGGTTTTTAACTCTTTAGGGGTCAACGTAGTTTTTATAAAAAGATAATTGGTCCATAAATGGAACATTTTTATTTTTTCAAGAGCATTAAAATAAATTTAATTAACATCAGATTTTTATGAATTTTAAATAATTTAATAAAATATTATTTATTAGGAAATAACATTAATTTCTTGTTTGGAAATATTTATTTAATTTGATATTGAAAATAATATTATAGTTAAGGAGTTAACATATAATACTTTCAAACATCCCTAAAATTTTATATTAATAAATAAAATTAATTTTTCAATATCAATCAACCAAAAAATATTATTTTTAGAATTTTTAAAACTATTTACATGAATTTTCTACTGCTTCCACAAGCATTGTGTCAGTGTTGTGTACTAATTTAATGTAATTATTTCATTACTAAATTTTAAAAATAAATTATTATGATAAATTTAATTATTTCATATTTATAAAAAATATTTTACTAAAATAATACGCTTTTCATCCTTATGTAAAAATTTTAATGTTATTAAAGCCTAGAGAGAGACATTTTGTAATTTTATTTACATTAAATAACATAAATGTCATTATTAAGTGAAAATTAAACCACAATGATATATATCGAAATTTGGGGTGTATTTGGTCAAATTTATCCTATAAAATGAAATTAATTCAACTTTTGGGTTTATTTTGATAATTTATTTCGCCATTATATCCCCATTTTACCCATTTTCCCTTACTAAGATGAAAATTATTTCCCAAAGTAACTATTCATAATAAAATATATAAAAGTGCTCTATTTATAAAATTTGAAACTCTTGATTCAATATATGCTATCCATTTTTCAATATTAAATTTCTATATGTTATAGAAATTTATTTTAGGTAAAAACACAAAAGAAAACAAAAATAATTTTTTCAGAAAACGTGACTTTTAATGTATTAATTTTTTATAATAAATTCAATCACAAAATTGATTTCTATGAACTTAATTCAATTATAAATAATATAATATAACTTATTAAACTTTTAAAAAAAATTAATTTTTTTTTTGAGTTTTTAAATTCTTGAAACAAAAGGCATTTTTTAATAAAAATTAGTATTTTTATTTTTCTTTAGAAAATTAATCCTTTCAGAAATATCTAAAAAATTCAATCTAAAATTATTATAACATTATTATTTGAAAATTTATATATTTTTTATAAATTAAAATTTCTATATGTTCTATAAATTAATTATTATATTATCTATCAAAAATCAATAAAACAATTTGGGAAGAAAACATATTTTAGAATGATAAAATTTATTTTCTAAAAATTGAGTGCATATTTTATATGAATTAATCGATATATTTTCTTGAGTTCAATGTTTTTATATTTTTCATAATATGGTAAACATTTTCATATCCACCAATTAAAATCCAAGTTTATAACAATAATATTTAAATAATAATTTTTCTGGTTTTTTAGGCTTTGTGTTCCATGTTGTATATTTTATCGGAAATATTGTTCTTTTTAAATATAGGGGTGTAACATTTCAGACCATGCATTCTTATATCTCTCAAAAATTCCAAAATATTTTTTGTGAAATATATATTAATTTCCCAATATAGCTGAATTTTTAATGTTCAACAGGTTATGAGTTTGGAATCAAGGGAGAAACCAATTTTGAATGTTTTCAATCAATCGGTCTTCAAGATTAAAAATTGATAAAACCAATAAAAACTCCTTATAAAATTCTAAATATCAATGATTTTATGTTGAAAGTGATATTCCAGAATTACTAAAAAATTTGAGAAATAAATAAAAAAAATTTAAACATATGACTAAATATTGAAGAAGAAAATAGAATAAACTCATTTAAATTGAAATAATCTCAATTCACACTTAATAAAAAAATGATCACAAGAAAGAGGCTTAGTAAAAATATCTACTAATAAATGTTCAATTTCAATGAATTGTATATAAATATAACCTTTTTTAGTGTGATCCCTCAAGAATTAATTATTAATTGAAATGTTATTAATTATAGAATATATTATCATATTTATCAAAATTTTGATAGGATTAGTGTTATCACATTTGATAATCACATGTACAAAAATGAAACCAAAATACTTGATGGTGGGTTTCATTAGCAATACTTCTTCACAATAACTACATATTATAATGTATAATTCTTAAACAGTAAATAGATCAAGAGAATTTTATTTCTTACTAAATCAAGGATGTAAGGATTTTCTTAAAAATCGACAGCTTCTTAAGCTGTACTTCATATCTAATCTAGAACACCTAAAGATAAAATTATATTATGAAATTAAATAAAATACATATATTTTTGGAAAAAAACATAAATAGAAAAATAACCTTTCATATTTATTAAAATAATTTTAGTTGATTTAAAATATGGTTATTTAGGATTTTCATGAAATAAATCATAAAGACATACATAAAATATAATTTCATGGTATACTTATAGTTAGATATAGAAAATTATTATTATTAATATAGAAAAATTGTTATTAACTAGTTTTCTAACATCATCAAAATCATGATTAATTTTAGAAGCCATGAAGGTTATATAATATTAAATTTTTCATTTAAACCCGCTTTAAGTAAGTCTTCTATTCAATTATTTTGATTAAGAAAATTTCTATAAAATTAAAATATTTTAATAATTTGAATGAAATTTAATTTACCCATCATTCTGATTTACAAAACTTCTCAAAAATTCATATCATATTTATATATCTGAACTAGTATAATATCTGAAGTTATCTTTTTCTTGATTATAGTATGATATATTAAGACTTAAGAAAATAAATTTGTAAAAAAAAATGAACTAATCATTCATACCAATATTTACGTTCTTTATTTAATGTCTTACAAAGGATTGATATGTTTGAAAGCATAATTTGGAAAAATATAATGTCCAAAAAAGTGTTTTTGCATTATATAATTCATCTATAATATATCCATTTTGAAAAAAACTATTTAATATTCATCTAAGAAATTTTAAAATTTATATGATATGCATAGCCCAATAAAATTATAGTGTATTCCAATAATGGCATAGGTGAATATGTTTCCTTATAATTTATGCCTTCCTCTCTGTTATATCCTTTAGCCACAAATGTAGTCATTTTCAATGTTCTCACTATTTAACCATCATTCTTATTTATAAAAACCCATTTAATACCAATTATATGATAATCATAGGGTTTATAAAATAATTCCAAAACTATTTTTCTATTAATAAATAAAACCTAAATCTCATCAGTTAAGGATTCTTCTTTAGTTTTTGGTTCAAGATGTGAAAAAAATGATGAAAAGTTAGCAATATTTCAAGCACTAATAGTTTGACAACCTTCATTTAAACCTCCAAAAACAATTTCTAATGTGTGATATAGTTTGGTTATATGCTATATAGGAAGAAAAATTTTGGGTTCATTACTTTATAAACATTTATAAATGATTTTTTCTTAAACATATTTCCTATAATCATTCTTTTTTGTATCAATAAAATTAAAATGTGTTAATTTATTCATGGAATCATCAATATTATTAGTATAATTTTCTTTGTGATCAAAGTTAACTTAGTCATCAAACATCACATTATTGGATTATTAAACTGTCCTTGAATTATTATTGAAAACTCTATAATCTTGATAAGTAGTAAAATGACTTAAAATTATTCTTTCAACACCATTTGGATGAAATGTGCCATTATTTTACATGATCTTAAATATATAAAATTTTCATCCAAAAACCACAAGGTATACAACTTATGGTTTTCTATTTTTCCATAACTCAATGGGTGTTTTCTTTATGATATGTATTATTAGAAATCTAGTTATGACATATAATGTTGTGATAAAATATTCAGACTACAAATCAGTGAGAATACTATATTCATTTGAAATGTTTCAACAAATTTCATACAAATTCATTTTCTTTATTTTAATAAGATCAATTTCATGAGGTTTTATAGGGGAAGATATTTTATATTTAATACCATGATTTGAAAAAAATTAAAATAACAATTTTTAAGGAATACTCTATGGTGTCTTCTGAAGGAAACACTTTTGAAATATTTTCCATTTTGATCTAGTTGATAGAAATTCATGAGGGAAACAAAACCTTTACTCTTAAAACATAAAAATTAAACCCATCTTAAAATAGAAAAATAATTAACAAAAAAACTTTCCACCATGTCTATATATTATATAATTTCAAAAAATCCATCTATATAAATTACAAGGTTCTAAAGGATGTAATTTCATTGATTTATTTATAAGAATTTTTATTTTTCTTAACCATTTGGCATGATTCACATAGCCACATTTTATCAAATATTATAATAGAAAAATTATAAATAAAATTATTTTTAAATAAATTCATCAAAAAATAAATATTATAATTTAAATGTTTTATATAGCATATCCAAAATTTATTTATTTTAGCATTCAAACACTTTTATTCTTCTATATAGTGAATTAATATATAAATTGTATACATATTCAATTCTAATTGTTTTAAATTTAAAAACCTGATAATTAAATATAGAACATGCATTACAGGAAAAATCTATAGAATAAAATTCATTATATAGGTAAAAATACTTATCAGGTAATCCCTTAAGACTTTAATAATGAGTATTTTATTATAACTTTGTATATAATTTTAGTTGATCAAACTCTAATTATAGTCCCATTTTTAATATCTCAAAAGGTTACATAACCTCTAATTATATTTGATAATGAATTAATATTTGAGAAATCACAACTCATATATCTTGAAACACTATTTTATATATATTATATTTTTTTGTTACAATGAATTTTTTCTTATAAAAAACAAACCAAATGGTGTTTCGGTATCCATATAATCTTGGGTCTAACAGAGCTGCCAACTAAATATTTGGGCATCCAAATATATTTACAGCAAATAAAATTCCCTTACATAACATTATATATAATTTTAGAAACATATATATTCTTAATTAAAAATTAATATTCAATTTTAAATCAATAATCATTTACATGGTGATAAATAATTCTGTAATGAATGAAAGTCATAGTAGAAATAATTTTACTTTTATATACAAGCTCAAAATAATTTCTATATAATTTTTTTCTTCATTGCTTCATATTATAAGATTTATTTTATTTATTTCAGTATTCCCATGTATTTTATTAATTAAATAACCCCTAGTAATCTTACTACAACAAAAATCTATTGATTCAACTTATCATAATAATTCCTTAATCTTAATATCATGAAAAAAAATAATTAGACCAATATTTATAATTTTTATCCTTCAAATCCAAAATATAATTAGATAAAACATCTTTTTCAATGTGAACAACATCATAATATTCTACTATTGATTTATTTTTCTTTTTAATAGATTTGGTTTTATATTTTAACATAGATCAGTATTATAACAACCTGATGTTTTATAAATGAAATTCTCCTTTTGAATGAATAAATGTCTCATTAAGAAATTAAAAAATATAAAAATAAGCAACAATTTGGTTAAGTTGGACCATTATAAGTTATATACTATAATATTAAAATGATACTTAAGAACTATAAAAGTTGATTATATATCCATTGTAGAATGATAATTATGATTAATATATATTAAGGGTTATGATCAACCAAATTTAAATAGACAAAAGAACTAATGACCATGACTTGTAGGATGATACCCTATGAATCACATTTATCAGATCATATGAGGGAGATAGAGTCCCTAGGATATTCCCTTGACCAATACCTAGATGATATTAAACAACTAAAGCATGATAAAACCCACTTATAGGAGAAGTTTAAGATTATTGATATCATGACCCAATCAATGTTCACCAAACCACCATAAGAAAGTGTTACTATTACACACCTCGCCCTTAGGGTATACAATGGTGTAATAAGGGGATATATATATAGTCCATAAAAGTATAAATTTTTTTATTTTTATTTTTAATAAAATAATGATTATATTTAACAATTTTTATCACTTTATAAATTATTAAATAATGAGTTTGAAAAAAATTAGATTTTGATATGATGAAACACAATTTTTAAATTTATGAAATATATACTTTAAATCAATATAATCTTTTTGATTAATTCAATACATTTGAAATAAATTTTACATTAATAAAATATTACTATTAAATAATATTTTATTTAAATATAACTGATAATATAATTTAATAAATCCAAATATAATTTTTATAAGTGTTATAAAAATATAATCTTTATGAAAAACAATATTTTAGTAAATAAGGATTTTTTTTAAAAGTGAAAATGTCATATTGGGGAAATTATTTTAATAAAATAAATATTTTTTTCATTTAAGCATGTCAAAATTATCCTATGGTTCTTTTTTCATAATTTAATAAGACCAGAATTTTTGGGTAGAAATTAAGTATTGTATAAATATATAGTTTGTATTATAACATCATAAAGTCCCAAAATTGATTTAATAACTACATTAAATAGTATACATTATCATAATAATGTATTCCCTTTCAAATAATGTGTTGTGATGTTATTTGATTAATTTTGATAACCCTTAATGAATCCTCTAAACCCTATATTGTATTTTTAGGGTTTGAAATGAATTATTTATTAACATGACACCCTTCCACATCACCAAGGGTATTATATTAATTAATTTAGTTCATATCCATATAATAAATTTAAAAATAATTATATTTGAGGGAAACTATGGGGAAAATTATGGGAATGTTTGTGATTTTTATTATTTTATTGTACAATGTCAAAAACAAAGGTTTAGAAATTAATAAATTATTTACCTCTCTTTTGATACAAGAAATCACCAAAACACGCATTCATCTTCACTAAAAACCCTTAGATCATGAATTTATCCTTCCTTTACCTCTCTAAATACCTTTTAAGATTCCCCTGATCTCTTAATAATCTTCTCCAAGGATTTTATAACATCCCTTTCAAGGTAAGGTATCATATCCTCCTTGCATTAATTCAAACTCCTTCTTTATATTATGTATTTTTTACTTCCAATTTTTTATGTTGTGATATTTTTTAAAATATCAATATTATTGTACATATGATTTAAAAGTTATTAGATACCCCTTTCACTCTAATTAAATTCTCAAATTATTCTTTTTTCACCCTCATTATGCTGCAAAAAATATCTTCTAATTTTCATTGGAAAAAATTATATAGTGAATTCCCATCCCAATTTCCAATCATGGGTATTCACCTAGATGTACATAAACTTCATTTACTGGGGAATTTCGTGTATATATCACACACTCTATAGTCATGGGATTAAAAGATATGAAAGACAACCTTATGTTTTAGGATCTATGTGGAACACTTAAGCATGAACATGATATAAATGTGGAATGTGGGTATGAAAATATATAGCCCAAAATTGGATTAGATGATGTTTTTATCACATGATATTTCATTTGTAGTTCAATATATATTATCCTAATCAAACTATTTTATTTTTTCTTAGTTTTTAGACTTCACTTATGTTTATGATGTCTTGTTATATTTTGTTTCCACATTCCCATGAAACCCTTTTAATATCAGATTATATTATGCTTCAATGTTCATGTTTCTGATTCTAAAACCACTTCTGTTATCTTGAAATGCCCATAGAATAATAGGTACTACGTTAACTTGTGCTTTGATTTAATTATTTCATCCCTGGGATTTTTATCTCATCCCTTTCTTATCTAAATATCTAGGTTATCCCGTTTAGTTTTATTAGAGAAATTGTATTTTAAGGGAATGTAGTGGATTTTTTCAAATAATATTGTTATACCAATGTTTCATGTTTTTTGTTCTAAGTAACTAATTCCACAAAGACTCTAGGAATTATGATCTTTTAGGAATGTATTATGTTTACCATTATGTAATAAAAAATTAATTAATGTGTCAGTAAATATTCATTTTCATATTTAGTATCATAGAAGTGTATATTTATTTTTAGGTATTGTGATTAAAAAACACCTACTGAAAACCTTATGGGATAATACTAAACATAGTAAAATGTATAGAAATTTTGGTAAGGTATAGAGTAAGTGGTTTCCAAGAAAATACATTCATGTATAGATAATATAGGTGGATGGGTCTCTCGTATAGTTTTACCTAGAGGTAATAAACCTGAAAAGGGTGCATTGGTCTTCAATCGATCATCACCTAGTTCATAAAAATGAGGCCTTACTGCACACCTACTTTGATACTCCTGGGGGATATCAATTTGTAAATTTACAGGATTTTGAAGCATTATTATGGGAATAATAATTCCTATATGATTTGATATTAGTAAATAGATCATGGATAACTTATATTGAAATATATAAATTCAGAATTTAAGGAAAATATGTCATTTATGAGTTCACATATTCTGTTTTATGTGTTTAATAGTTTGAAAATTTTCTTCCTTAAATTTTTTCTTTATTATAGTCAATGGATTGGAATAGTAGGAACTAAGTCAACAACCACTGTGATGGAAAATGATCTGAATACCCAAATGATATGGTCAACCCGATGGTATTTGTATTTGGTACATTCATTAAAATAATATATAAATTAATACATGTTTTTATTTGAAACTTGAATTAGGGGGAACACCCACATGCCCCTAAGAAAATGAAAGTTGAAATAGAGACCTTTATATAAAAAAGGCGTTTTGAATTTCAATGTTTATTCTAAACCCTTAATCACAGTATAATGGATCAACTCCATTGAAAAGATATTCTACATACTTCAAGTTTTTTGAAAAATAGGAGTTTATGCTAGTTATTTATCATATTGAAGGAGAATTTGATCAATGACAAACATTGATATAAAAATACAAAATCCCTAGGATGAGATAGAATATATGGAGTTCAAATAGGTCTACCAAATATTTTTTCGATAAATATTTTCCTCTTACTCTTTAACGTAAAATGAATAGGGGTTTCTTCATCCTCAAGAAAAAGATTGATGAATCCATCAGTGTTTATGAGGTGAACTTCACAAGAATATCAAGATACACCATTGGCTTGGTTATTGACCCAGAAATTAAATTTGAAAACTTTTTTAGTGGGATAAAAATTATTTTATGAATATATTTTTCTATTGGATACTTTAATATCTATGAGGAATGTTTCTGATGTACTCTCAATGTCAAAATAGAGATCAATTAATCTCAAGGGTCTAATGGGTCAATAGATAGGAATATTAGAATGGATTTAATTTTTGTGGTGTGATAGATAAATATAATGGTGGGAATAAACTCCAAAATCACACTTATAAAAAGGGTGGTATGAATCTTCCCACAAATTTCTAGAAGAGGGTGAGAATATGATTTAGATGTGGGAAGGAAGGAAACCTAGCCAGTGATTGCAAATGGGATAAACCAACCAATGTGTTGGAATAAATAAATTCTCCAACAAACCCCCATCATATATTATAATTTTTCAATTATAAGTAATAATTAAACTATGTGAATCAATGAAATAAGGCAATGGTTTTTTTATTTTAACCAATGACAAAACCTCCAAGAACTATGGGGAAAGGGGGAGCTTATTCTTTCAAAACTACTGAATTAGATCATAAAAACGTGGAGATAGGTGTTATAGTTATTAATTAAAGAATATAAAAAATTTTATTTTATTATATTTTTTTTCTATTCCTTCATATCATAGAGGATTATCAGAATATTTCAAACATCACCTTAATACATGGAATTCGAGTAATTGATTAAACAACAAATGGGTCAATTATTGCATCCCAATCATAAAACTCAAACCCAATCAATTTATTTGGGATTAAATTCATAGAAAACCTTATTAGGATACCTTTAGTTTAATTTTATGATATTATTGGCATGGATTATCTTTTATTATTTATATCCAACATAAATTGTTCAGAGAAGGAAATAACCCTCCTTATTTCAAGTCTCCCTCTAATTCTATAAAAGTGAAAGGAGTAGGATGAATATATTTATATGTAATCATATGAAACGTGGATATTATTAAATTTTGAGAAATAGTATATATCACAAATGATTGATACTAAGTAAAATATCATCCTTGATGTCATAATAATTGTTAAATAATTCATTACTGTGTTTCCCAATGAATATCATGGTCTTCCTCCTAAACAAAAGGTTATATTCTTAGTCAAAAATTTACCCATATATTTTAAAATATTCATTAATATATATAGAATATTCACCATTGAACATAAAGATATAAATTATTAACTATAGGAGAATCTAGATAAAGGTTTTATATTCCCATGTGTCTCACTGTGTGGTGCACCAGTCCTTTTTATTAAGAAGAACAATGAGTTAATAAGACTTTGTATTTATTATTACGTGTTCAAAAAAATAAAGAAATAGGTATCCTCTACCACATATTGATGGATTTTTTGATCAAAAGATATAGACCAATAATTCTCTAAGATGGATCTTCAGTCAGGACATTATTATGTTAAGGTGGAGAAAGAGGATATCCCCAAGGATACTTTTCATACAAGGAAAAGGCACTATGGGTACATAGTCATATGATTTGGACTCACTAATGCTCTAGATATCTTCATGGACATAATTAATATAGTATTTGTGTATTTAATAATCAATTTTATGGTAGTGTTTATATATGATATCCATATCTACTCCAAAATAAATCAGGGATTTGAGAGGCATTTTTATACTCTATTAAGGACCATTCAAAAAGAAAATTTGTATGCAAAGTATAGTAAATGTGAGTTTCAGATGGAGAATGTAACATTCTTATAGAATTTTATCACCAAGAATTTTATATACATGGATCCTTAAAAAAGATGAAATGAAAGTATGTCTCATACTAACATTGGTGAAAAAAAATTTGTATCTTCCTTTTATTATCTGGGTATTATCATCAATTATTGAGAATATTATCAGGATTATAAATCCCACTAACCAAAATAACTACGAAGGGGATCAAGTTTTTTTGGAATAATTTATGGATGGATAAATTTGAATTGAAAAATAATTTTTTAATCACTACACATGTACTCATATTACCCAAACTATCGAAGGGTTTTTGATCTACAATGATGAGTTTAAAAAGGTCTTGTGTTGTTTACTCATGAAAGATGAAAAAGTGTTAGCTTATCCATCACACCCATTAATGACTAATGAATATAACTATCCAACACATGATACATAATTAGTTATGGTGATATTTACATTGAATATTTAGAGATATTATCTTTATAGAGATAAGTGTAACATATATTCAAATCATAAATGCATCGAGTATATATTGACACAAAAGGAGATCAATATGGCCCAATAAAGGTTGTTATAGATGATCAAGGATTATAAATTTTTAATCCATTACCATTATTGGATGGGAAAAATGTGAAATATGCTCAAATTATAATGGATCTAAAAACCTTATCTATAATAAGGATTAAAAGGGATCCAATATTATTGGAAATGTAATGGATCACCTTGAGAGTAATAAAAGGACCTTTATCTTACATTGATCCAACAAATTCTCAACCATTCATTCTTTAGAGGATAGAGGAAACCCAAATGGATTATAAAGTGATACAGAAAATGGTAGAAAATATTATTATGTTTAGCATTGATCAATATAGAGTTATGAATATTTGAACTCAGATATGTGTCTCATCGAAAAAAAATGAAAATGTAACTTCTAGATGATGTACATAGATTATCATTACCTATTCATCTAGAAAGTATTATTACGTATAAATATTTTGGTGTAATACATCTAGTGGGATTACATAAATAGAGTGATTGTAGAATTTATTTCATAATTCTTGATATTCTAACAAGTCAAGGCTTAACGATAAATGTCAAGGATATGATGAAACTATTTTTATACTATTATGGAAATGGGAATGTATAAAAATGGATTTCATCGCAGGACTCCCCAGGAAAGTCAAAGGTAGTAACATCATTTTTGTGTTGTTAAATATCCTTCAAAATTCAATTTATTTAATTAATATCAGGAAATATTTCTATTTTGAACAACTCACAAAAATAAACATAAGGTAAGTGGTAAGATTGCATAGAGTTACACTCTCTATTGTATCAGATTGATATCTGAGGTTTAACTCTAGATTCTAGAGACGTCTTCAACAAGAATTGGATACCTAGATGAGTTAAAATGTTTCTTATCCCCATTAGATGATGGTTATTAAAAGATAACCATTCCAACTCTAGGGGATATGCAGATATCATGTTCAATGGGTTTCCAAGGATATTAATATTAATGCCTTCCCTAAGTGGAATTATCATATAATAATAGTTTTTATTATAACATTCAAATGGATCTTTATGAGGATTTATATGAAAATAGGTTTCAAAATCCAATATTCTTTAATTATGTTATAGAACAAAATTTGATAAGACCTGATCTTGTCTAAGAGAAGAAAGAGAAGGTTCAAACCCTTTAATTTCATAAGGAATCCCAACAAATTTAGAACAAAATATATGAATAAAATAATTGCTATGATCTAGAGTTTGAGAATATAGATAACGTTTTTCATTGCATATCACCATGGATGAATGTCATGAGGTTTGATAGGAATGTAAATCTTAGTCCAAGAAACATCTACTCTATTGAGATCCTTGATTTCATCTGAGCTGTGTCCTATCAAATAGAACTCCCACATATTCTATATAAAGTACATGATGTGTTCCATGTATCTCTATCAATAAAGTACATATGATACCCATCACATGTACTAAATCCAATGGTAGTCCCATTAGAGAACTACCACTCACATGAGGATTAGCTAGTGAAGATCTTAGATCATGGAGATAAAGTACTACGATACCTCATATCTCACCAAGGAAAAATGTTCTGGTGGAACCACAAGTTTGAGGAATCATCTTGGGAATTGAAAAAGGTAATAAAACATAAGTACCCTCATTTTATTTCGTATATGAAATGAAATGTTCTGGGAGTGATTTCTAATGGGGATATAATTTCATGACCTGATGTTTTATAAATGAAGTTACCTTTTCAAATGAATAAATTCCATATTAAAAAATGAAATTATACCAAACACATTATCTAATTTGGTTATTATATATTGTTATAAGTTACAACTCATTAGATTTCAAATATTGATAATAATTATAACCATTGATAATATATCTTTTGTATATTGATCATTTGGATTAGTATATATTACGGGTTATGTTAAATGTAATTAATATAGAAAAAAGTGATGGCCTCGACCCGTAGGATCATACCTTATGAAACCCATCTATCATAGAATTTATTAGAGTTGGAATCACTGGTATTTTTCCATGTCCAATTCCAAACAGAGATACAATACCTATATCATGATTTAAACAATTTCTAAGAGAAGTTCATGCTTATCAAGATCATGACTCAAACTATGTTCCCTGAACCACCCTAAGAAAGTACCACAATAAGACATCATGCCCTTATGGAATACACCTGTGTAATATGAGGTTATGTATGTAGACTCTAAAAGAAGAATTTTTTTACATTTATTTTTAATAAAATAATAATTATATATATAATATTTTATTATTACATTATAATATGATTAAATAAAGAGTTTGATAAAAATTGTATTTTCATAAGATGAAACACAAATTGTAATTTTGAGAAATATATAATTTCAACCAAGACACTTTTTTTATGAATTCAAGAATTTTTTAAATAAATGTAATTTTAATAAAATATTATTATTAATTAATATTTATTTAATTATAAATGATAATATAATTTTATAAAGTAAAATATAATTTTTATATGGGTAAAAATGTTAATCGTAATAAAAACATATCATTTTTAGTAAATAAGGATTTTTCTTTAAATGACAAAATTATAATATTTAGGAAATTATTTTGAAAAAATTATTTTTTATTAAATAGACATATCAAAATTATACAATGGATATTTATTTCATTATTTTCTAAAATATTAAAATTTTTGGGTAAAAATTAAATATGTTATAAATATATAGTAAGAATTGTGACATCATAGAAACCATAATGTGATGTAATAAATACTATATAGAGTATCAACAATAAAAAATATTTTTTTCAGTTAATATAATGTGTTTTTGATTTTTTCTAATTATTCTTAAAAACCCTAAATGAATCCACCAATAAAATATTTATTTTAAGGTTTTAAAATTAACTATTTATGAATGTGACTTTCTTGGACATCACTAAGGGTATTATTTTATTGATTTTGGTCATTATAATTTTAAAATATTTATAAATAGATTAATTTTTTACAAGTAATGGGGGAAACATAGAATTTTTTTCATTATATTATTATATAGAGTGAAAAAAAATATTTTAAATATTGATAAACAATTCCCCTATCTTTTTTAATAAAAACAAACCCAACCTTCCAATCATATTTACTAGAAACCCGTAGAACACGAAGTTACTCTAACATTATCTCTTTATATATCTCCCAATTTGACCACAATATCTTAATAAGCTCCCCAAAATCATTTATAATCATCCCCTCATGGTATGGGATCCTATCATCCTCTTTTTTCAAGAACTTTTTTATATTATGCCTTTTGTATTCTAATTGTTCATGTTGGGATTTGTTTTACACAAACATGTTAATTTCCTTATGATTTAAAGGTGATTAGATACCCCTTTTACTCTCATTAAACCTTTACAGGAATCTTTATATACCCATGATATGATAATGAAATTTCCCTATGATTTTCCATGTCAAAAATTTGAATATTTAATACCCATAACAATTTCCACTTAAGGGTATTCAGCTAAATATACTTATCCTTAATTTGTTATGTAATTTCATTTATATTATCCAAACTCAAAAATTATGGTATTTAATGTGATGAAATACGTCCTTATTTTTTTTTATCTATGTGACACACTTTGGAATGTTCATGATAAGAATGTGATGGGTGTGCCCCAAATTATATACCCCTCAAATTAATTCAGTATTTTTTTCTCATGAGATACCATGTATAGTACATGGTAGGTTATCCTAAGCACACTATGTTATGTTGTTATAGTGTTTCTATTTGACTTATGTTTATTTTGTCATGTGTCCTAATGTTTCCACATTCACATATTGTCATTATGATATCATCTTATATCTTTCATTGATGTTAATTTTTATGATTCTCATATATTTTATATTACCTTGATATGTCTATTGAATAACATATAATAATTTACATTATGTTGTGCATTGATTATTTCCATATTGGGATTTATATCCCACCATATTCATATGTACATCCCCAGGTTATCCCATCTAGTTTTGGAAGTGCAATGGAATTTTAATTTATAAAATCTCACTTTGTTGAAATTTCCACCATAATTATTGAATTTGGAATAAAATTTATTAAATCATCATCTCATTTTATAATTATTTTTAAAAATACCTATAAACATATAATTTTCATCACCATAATTATAATAGATGGATTATCCTTCATCAACTGAATCTAACAATACAAGTTTAGTATTTTTCTTTTCTTTTTAAGTAGATTCTATAAAAGTTTAATTAATTATTTTCAACTAATCAATGATAAATTACTTTATCTTTCATTTATGATCTGTAAATCATAAAATTTACAATAATATTTTTCAAAATTAGGTCATTAAAAGGTTTGTATTGTCTTATTTTATCTAATATTCAACTCTATATTTTACAAAAAAATTATAAATACTTTTAATACCTAATCATATTGTGGAACTAAAACTCTCAAGGGGAAACTATTATTTAATATATACATAAGTATTCCATTCATATGAGTAATGATTTATCATTCAAACACCCTTATAGTCACAAAAATAGGTTTAAAAGTGTTTTACCTAAATTAATATACATTATATGTCCCTTTATATGTAGCCCAAATTTTCACCCACAAATCATGAGATGTAGAAAACTGATAAACTATATTAAACTCATAATGAACTAAATAATAAAAGATAAAATTCGTGGATTTAGAATTACTATCATATTCAGATTTTAATTATACACTATATAGATATAGTTCTCTTGAAATAACATTATATGGTTTTATAACATTAATATAAACTTTAATTCAATTTTTCTCTAAATAAATAATGGAACCTTGTTTTCAGTATCCATAGTTTTCTTCATCAAAATAGGGTTCTCTAAACATATACATTCATTCTCTCTAATCATCAATTATTGAAATTAGATATTTCTATTTAAACATGCAATTGTCATTTTATAAAAATCAATAGTTGATCTATAATACCAAGTGTTGTCCTAGAAAAAAATATTTAATAACTCAAGAAGGGTAGAATTGAGTTCTTGAATTTCACACCAATTTAAAACATCATTATACTAATTTTTTAAATTATGTAATATTTTTAATCAGTTAAAAAATTAAAATGAATAAAATTAAAGATAAGGATATAATAATTTTTACAATTATCCCGGGCTATAATAACATCTACTAGTACACTCCACTAACACACAATGTGAGTTTGATAATTTTTATTCTAATACATTTCCATGGGATCAAAAAACTGAGTGCAAGTAGTTATTAATTTTTATAAGGCTTCAAGACCTTTTCTCTGGAAACCCCTTATAAAAATTATCCACATAATTTACAACCACACTATGTATAAGGAGTGTTCATTCACAATATAAATAAAAATATATCAAATAAATTTCTAGTAGGAAATTCATAATTAATTATTTCTTCATCTGATAAAAAATGAAGTCTTATAAAGAATTAATATATATACAAAGTGTAGCTCTAGAAATATTCCTTTAACTAAAATAGAATCCTTTAAAGTAGAAAATGTAGTACAAATATTCATATCTTCCTTATTCTTTCCCCTGATGGACAACTTAAGTGTATAGAAATTAAAAAGTTCACATGTTACAAAGAATATGAATATGAAAATTCAAGTTTTCGACTTGTAAATATTTAAAATATCATGTTTCATGTTTCTTGTATATCGAGTTACTTCTCATAAAATAGTTGTGGGATAATATATAAAATAGTCTAAAATAAAACTAATAAAGATATTCTTAAATAATTTCAAAAATGGTGGTAACTATATAACCATTTCAGTAGCTTTGTCCTTCCTTAAGATTATTGATCACTTTTAAACTCAATCAATGATCCTATAGAAATAATTTAGTTTGATAACAATAACACACATGTAAACTTATCCTATTATCCGATAACTGAAAAAAAAAGACATATGAAAATAACATAATATTTAATTTTAAACTCAATATGAAATATCCTCAAATTTTTATGAAATATGACCTTGAATGAATATTCAAATAACACACAATATGATTTCCATTTTTAAGATATAATATTTTATAATTATATAAAACTTATTTGAATATTTAATATGTTCTCATTTTCTAAATATTCAATATATAATAAGTTCAAAACTCTCCCTCGATTACGAAATATGTGATACATTAAGAAATTTTCGAAATGTAAGATGATCCATCTAGTATATAATAATTTTTCAGTTATAGAATAAATGGAATATACAATATATTGTCTCAAATATTTTTTACAATAGAATAAAAATTCTTGAATCCCTATATATAGTATGTTTCTAACTGGAGTGTAAAATATTCTTCTATATATAACATAAATAACTTAGTCAAATGTTTTATTCATTCAATGCCTATAATGATACTCTAATATGTAATATATTGGTGTTAAGTAGATTTTTGAAAACATAAATAAATATTGTGATTCATTTGTTTCCAAGGAAATATGTAGGATTTAGTAATTATAAAAAATTAGTCAAATTAGAATAATATAAACCCATAATACTAATATCATATTGAAAAACATTATTAAAATATGAATAAATAACCTAAATTTCACCCAAATTAGATTCATTAGAAAATCATACAATGTATTTTTTGAGAATCAAAACATATCATACAATTATATATGTTGGCATAGAATTACTTATCCTAACACATGATGTGTTTTATATGTCCCTTTTAAGGAAATACATATCAAATACCTCACATGAACTAAATCCAATTGTGTTATAGTTGGATCATGATCAGTCTTATGAAGAGAAACCAATGTAAATATTAGACCATATAGATAATGGGACAAAAACATCCACTCATATTGTTAAATTACTTTCGAAAAATCATAAGTATGAATAGGAAACATGGTAACATGAGGATATAATGATACAAAATTAGCTTCTTATATTTATATCTTAGGGTTTGAGTTGAAATTTCATGGATGAATTTTTTTGGTCCTAGAAAAGTTTATGTGGAATTACAATATGGAGGGAATTTTAGTCATAAAGAAAAAATACAATTTTTATCCAACTCAAATATTAAGTTGACTAGACAATAAAAGTACCAATAAATATCACATTATTAAAGGAAAAATATTATAATTTAATACAAGAAATACATAATTAATATAATCATAATTATATTTTTTCAACAAAAAAAAATCATGGATAAAATTAGAGATATGGATAGATAGAATTTAAAAATGTAAGTGTAATAAAAATGGTAACAAGAAATAGGAAATTAAAAACTATGATCGTAATATTGAATAAAAATTTAAATTCATTTAAAGGATATTATTACCATTTTATATATAATTTCTTGTAATCCATTTATTTTATCCAAATCTATAATAAAATATTTTAACATCATCCTAGGTATCCTTGTTTAGAGACCAAAATGTTCAGGGCTAGAAACTCGCTAAAATGATATATGTATTCTAATCCCTAGAATCCCTCGATAATTTTGATCAGACATAGGAAATCTCAAGAACCATGAGCTTCATCAACTATAACCCAGTGAAAAGGTCTCTATCTTCCAATCCCTAGAATCACTCAATCACATACATTGGATGATCCATATTTCATCCCTAGAAGCCCATCTATTATAGAGGATTGAACAAATAAAATTTGCAAAAAAATATGATAACATGTTTACAATGAAAAAATTATCAAAAATAGATCTTATAAAACATTGAAAACAATTACAAGTGGAAGCACTTAAATATTAATGATATGAATCAAATAAAACTTCAAAGTTGTGCAATCAGCATTTACAGTCTCAATCAATTCTAAAATACTCGATTAAATATATAGATATTCACATAACAAAATCCAATGGCTAGATTATGTGTTTTTTTGGGTTTCTATGTCATAAAATTAGACAAAAACTTTCACCATCATGTGAACATAACCTTAATTTATATCATCTCATGTTCGCTCCAACAAAATTCTTTCATATTTCAGCAATTTTATTAGCTTATCTCACATTAAACGAATTTATATTACAAGAAATTAAATTTTCACAATAAAACACAAATCAATAATAAATAATGTTAAATAAAATTTAATCATGATTGTATTAAGATTTTTAAAACCACTGATAAATATGATTAATTAACCTAAAAATTCCTCTCTGATAATCACATACATGAATAAAAAACTAATATTTGATAGAATTTATAAGAATAATCCGTCTATCTTTCTTTGAAAAATCCAATCTTATGAATGATTTATCATTATATAATATTCAACCTTTTTCAGAAAAAATATCCCCCTTTGAAAATTATATCTTAAGAAATTAATATCAATAGTACAAGTAGAACAAACTAGAACAAAGTATAACATATATAATCTTCAAAAATTTCATGTTCGTTGTAATTTTCAAAAGAAAAACCAATGAAAATAAAATTTTAGTAAGAAAAAGTTCTAAAAATAAATTCATAGAAATAAAATAGAATAAATACACTCCTTCAATTTTTGATTAATTACCCCTATATAGGATATTTATACCTATTTTATAGATTCATTGTATTAATGGTTTAATAATTTTTTGTGGTTTAATTTCTATTTATTTCCCACTAATTGAAAAATCATTAGAAAAGTTTTATTGTTGGAATAACTTGGGAGTTAGAAGGATAACATTAGATAAAACTTATCAAAATAGTATAATTTCATTAAAAATATCACCAAATTAAAAAAACACATTCAAAAATAATAACCACCATTAAAGGTTTATGGTGTGAAAGGTAATTTAAATAATCAATTTAGAGAACATGATTGAAAAGAGAGAACCAAACATAAAACCTCATGTAATTTATCTTCTGTCATAATGGAATGATCTTCTTGAATTTTTTTTCTATCCATTATTGAATATAATTAATATTTATAAACTTTTACACTAAAATTTATCCAAAGAAAAAGAATACACCCATTGAATAAGGATTTAATGTTTTATAAATAACTTTTACAAACAAATTAAAGAAGTAATGAAAAATATTTAAATTTTGATAATTTTAAAATAAAGTTACTATGTACTATATTTTAGTTTCTAGATATTGGTATGTAGTGGCATTACATGATGAGATATTTCATTCATGGAAAGCTGACCTAGATCAGTTTAGCGGTGTTTACAAAGTGTATATTGGGTACCTAGATCTAGTAACATCTCTTCTATTCAAGAGTAGAGTTTTTTTGAAATATAAACTCTATTTTTTATAAGAGATTAAACTTTGTTCAAAGAAAAGTATTCATTCTTATGTCCACCTCATTGAAACATCTTATAGAATGGGTCACTATTCAAAACAAAATAGTTGATTTGAAATGGTCTACTTCTACTGAATTTATATCTAATTCTAGAATATGTTATATTAGAATTTAATTTTTTTAAAACTTCAAAAAACTTTTTCTTCTAGTAGTGATGTTTGAAATAAATATATGTATTCATTCAACTTATAACTTAAAATGATCAAAATAATTCTTATATTCCATAAAAGATACATCCTATCCTTTATTCTAGAATTTTTAATTTGATACTTTACTCATTGATTTATTCAAATCTAAAATAATATCGTTATTTACATTTTTTACCTTAGATAAATAATTTTAAGATTTCCCAAGATATCTATTATTCTCAAGTAATTTATTCTGATGTTAAAAAATCTAATATAGCTGTTTGTACTTTCCTTCTCACACTATAACATATTCTTCCATTTGATCATATTTTTAAGGAACACTGTACTTCTAATCTGAATTTTATTTAAAATTTTAGGAATATAATAAAGTCTCCCCTCAATGATAAATTAAGACGATCTTCTATTTACATTTTTTCCATAATTCACTTTTTATTTTGAGGGTTGTAATTAAATTTATCATATAACCTAAGGGCCATTACACTAACATCACTATCATATAATGAACTATTTGAAGTTGATGGTTCCTCACCCACACTCCATTTTTCATTAGTATCTTTAAATTCATTCATTTATTTTTCCTAAGAATATATACCCACATATTTATCATTACTTTTGAATATCAAACATTTTATTTAAATTAATGTGAGTTTTTTACACTCAAAAATTATTGTGTCTAAAGAATCCCTCTTATTGTATTTTTTTCATTTCCACTCTTTATATAATTTAAATAATATCTCTATAAATTATGATTTTTTGAACATTAATTATGATATATTTGTTAGTTCCCCATAAATAGTTTCTAAATTGTTATTATCTAAAGACTGATGAAATGTTGTTTTTATATTCTTGTATAGGATGTATTTATCTCAAAATTTAAAGCATTAGATATCAATAAAAGGTAACTCCAATATTTTTACACTCTCTTTCAATGTATCATTTTAATATTTTATCATATTTTAGGAGACATCTGATGAGTTCATCCAACCCCAATATTATAATATTCTTGGTTTCGGTGATCATTTTTTTAGACTCGCACTCTTTAGGTAAGATAAAAATAAAATTTCCAATGAGTTTATCATTCAGTAAATCCTTTTCAATGGGTGACTAAGGGTTATTAACTATATACATTGATCTTTGATAAATTTCAGTGGCCAATTATCCTAAAATAAAATCAAATTCTTCATAATCAGCATGCAACATATCTCTTTTGTTTTCTTTAACATAAGATGATATGAAGTGGGTGACTTATATATTTTTACAAATCACACATATATTCTAGAAATAGAAAACGTGATTTTAGTTATTTATTTCTATATAAAATAGAACATTATTCCTAAAATGGATGTTATGTTAAAATGTTTCTATTTCATATCATATAAATCGAAGGATTTTATACTCTAGAACTTTATAGCTTACGGTAATCATCAGATAATTCTTTACTCCATTGTTTATAAAAAATGTTTCTATCTATTCCAATATTCATAATTATTTCAATCAAATATAGGGGATCTATTTGTATTTAGGATATTAAATCTCCAAACATACATAGCACATACCATATCAAATAAAAATATGTTTCTTATATATCATGGTTAGTGTAAATACATTGACATGATATTTTTAAAAAATAAAGGAAATTTTGAAAATCAAGCGATAGGATTTGATAAAAAATAATGTTATAGATATGTTGATATTTAATTTTATCTATCTAAAATATTATATCTATTGAAAAATAATAGTCCTGATTAGTATCAGAATATCAATGTAAAAAATGTTTTAATATAGTACAAGTGGAACAGAATTAATACAATTAGAAATTATACAATATCTCAAATAATAATTTATGCTTGTGTAAAATAGGGCTACTAGTAAATATAATAAAAAATGATAAGAGTAATAAAAAATTCAACAAATAATAACATTAATTTAATAAAAAAATTAATAGAATATCATATAACAATTTGAAAACCTATATGTAATATTATTACCAATCTGCATTCAATTTATAGTTATACTTTTATTTTATTCAAGGCTAAAGGTGTGTCTATAAAGATTTTACTAGGTATACACTTTCTAGGAATAGATTATCTAAGACTATAAAACTCATAAAAAATTATCTATTTCTATATCCCTCGAAGGTATCGATCACAATGATCAAACACTAGAAATCTCAAAAAACATGATCATTGTCAATCATAACCTATTAGAATGGATCTATCTTCATATCTCATGAATCCCTTAATCACATAGTTTAGATAACCCAGAATCTAGAACATGAATCATCATGATCATGAAGGATCAAAGAAAGGACAATTATATACTTTCATATTAAGATATTGTTAATGAAAACATTATTTTTTTTTGGAATAGAGGAATCATGTATAAGTGAGTGATTTATTAAAATTTATTTTTATAATCATTTCTTGAAACCAAGATCAAAGCTCTTGAACATAAAATATATAATTAATTTCTTTCATAGTTGAATAAATAAATTCTTGGGATTTGGAACTTTCATAATTGGTGTATGTTGATCTTCTGATAGGACTGTTTTGGATTACCTTCATTACACTATAAGGAAACAATGATATAATTTCTCTAGTAGTGATCCACACATTCTTCTATCATATTTGAGAAAAAACTCTTGATCTTTTTTTCCTAGCCCAATGAGCCAAATGTACTGTGATGTTTGTTATTCTTCACACATTCTTCAGTCTTGAATAAATATCTCTGGAAATTATCATTCTTGAGATGGGGAGAGAAAGAGGATTTGAGAGAGAATTTATTGTGTGAAAAAATTATCTATTAACAATTTTGGATACTCTAAATGATAGACCTAGACATATGTTTATATGTTTAGTATTTTAGTTAAATTACTATTTAATTATATATCGTCTATTTAATATAATTAATTTTATCTCACATAATAATAATTATATTATTACAATTTTTTAATGTGTTATAACTTACACAATAACAATGATTATGTAATAGTCATGTTAATTAACACTTTTTAACTAGACTCGTTCTTGATCTGTTCCAACATCTATAGAATTTATTTAATAAAATAATAAATATTTTATTCATCAATAAATTTTATATTCCCAATCTAGTGAGTAAATATTTATTTTAATAATAAATAAATAAAATAAATATTTTATTCACAAGATGGTGAATAAATATTTATTTAATTTATGTGATCAATATAAAATGAATAAAATTATTCTTCATACATGATAAAATTATTTATTCCATTAATCAAACTGAAAAATAATTTAATCAAAATCAACGAAAACCCTTAGTGTGTGACCCTCAACCATTCTTTCTCATTGGAATTAGTATGGCTTGCCTAATGTCCAATATTACTATCTAACAATGGGGCAAGGAATCCAAGAGAAAGAACATAATGTCATAATCTCAAAAACCACATAAAATCTCTTATTATATAATATAATCCATTCGACACAATATCTCATAAAGCATGATTCTTAACTGTTTCACCAACCTATATGCTTGATATATATTTCTTTGACTGTCTAAAATAATCACAACCTTACACCATGTCCATGGTATTTAATGTGACAGTTATATTCTATAAAAAGTGTTTATATATCATCATCAATAAATATTGAAGGTTCAAATCATTCCTCAACTTATTCAGTAATGACATGTCACTCTTGACGCACCCAACATATCCAAAATCGATATTAACTGTTGTCATCATGGTTTAAAAAATACATCTATGTTCACGAGTTGTAACATTAATTGATAATAATATTAAATTATAAGGACCATCACCCACACTCCTAGATAGGAATATGCAATGACACCAAAACATATGGAATTCCATGTGGTAGGTCTTTTCGCATAATCTCCCATATTATAGATTTCAAACTGAGAACATCCTGAGAATAAGCCTCATCTACTTATGATTTCTCACAACTAATAGTTTATGTACTATGTGCCCCCTCATAGTAAATTATCCAACCACGTAACATTATCAGATAATATGTTCATAGAAAATCATGGTTCTCATCATAGTGTGGAACTATTATAACCTTATCATTATGACATATACTCTAGGACATTATTATATTAGATTCATGTCAAAATACAAAATAAATGTATTCAAAATATTTATTAATATTTAATACAAAAAATATTAATGTAATGAATGTAAAAATAGATTTTCCTTGGACACCAACTCAAATAATATCCTACTTGGACTAGAGATAACTTCCAACGACATTTAGTCTGCTTAACATCACATGATAGTAATGTTTCTATTGAGTCAAGGCTCCAGTCAAGTGGTCTACCACATTTTATTAAATGAAAATACCACTCAATAAAAATTTTCATCCATATGAAAAAACACTGAAGATATGATACTTCTGAAGGATGTTCTTTGTCCGCTGAGGTGACAATAGCTATTTTCAAGAGCCAGCGATATATTATTATCACAATAGAGTGTGATAGGATCTTTACCACTAGGTAACAAATAAAGCTATATGAAAAAGTTTGAAACACATAATACATATTTATCTACCTCATAAGCCTCAATATACTCAAACTATATTATTTAATCTATAACAACTACCTTTTTTGAGAACTTTCAGCTCACAACACCTCCATTCAAAGTGAACATGTATCCTGTTTCTGACTCTGTGTCATCTTGATTCATTTAGAAACTAGAATCTAAATAACTTATGATTAGTAGTCTCACATATCCTCTATAATCCAAGAACATATCTTTAGTACACCTCAGATACATAAGGATTATCTAGATGGCCATACAATGGTGATCACCTCGATCAGCTTGATATCTTCCTACCACGCCTAATACATAGGTTAAATCTAGACTAGTACATAGCATACCATACATGACTGACCCAATCACTGATGAATATGGAATCCTCGTCATCCTTTTTATTTAATCATGTGTCTTAGGACACATTTTCCTAGAAAGATGAATACCATGTGACACTGGAAACAATCTTTTATTGGGTTGCTCCATACTAAATCTATTTAATATCTTGTTAATCTGTGTACTTTGACTTAGGCTAAGAAAACTGTTAGATATATCAGGATAGATTTTGATCCCAATAATATATTATTTCTCTACCAACTACTTTATAGAAAATCATTTATTAAACCATGCCTTAATAGACTATAAGGTCATTATTTCATTTCTAATGAGTTATATGCCATCAACATATACAATTAAGGAAATATATGCACTCCCATTTTGTTTTTAATAGACACAAAAATCATATTCATTCTTTATGAAACCAACTTTTCTTATTGACTTATCAAAATAAATGTTCCATTTCTTATATTCTTTCATTAATCCATAAATGGATCTTTGTAACTTCCAAACCATGTGGAATCCTTAGGAGTCCAAAACCCTTCGGGTTGTGTCAAATAGAAATATTCTTGATGGATCCCATAATGGAATGTTATTTTGACATCCATTTCCTAAATCTCATAATCATGGAATTCCATAATAGAAATTATAATATTGATGGATTTTGGAATTACAACTGGTGAAAAGGTTTCATCGTAGTTAATGCCTTGATGTTTTTTAAACCCTTTTTCAACTAGTTTCTCCTTATAGGTACTGGAATTCCCATCCTTATCTATCTTCTTCTTGAATACCCATTTAAAACCAATGGTATTTATATCTACTAAAGGGTATATCAAAATCAATACTGGGTTTTTGTATATTCAATCCATTTTAGAATTCATGGGTTCTTTCCACCTAATAATATTTATTCCACTTCTAGCTTCTTTGTTGATTAGAGGATCATTATTATAAACTAATAATGAGTCACCATCCACAGAGACTAGAAAACCCTGTTGTTCTTGTTCATTTACCGCTTTATTAATCATCTATTTTAATTGTATCTCTGGAAGAGTTTCTTCTTCCACATGGCTTTGTGAGATTTGTTACTTTTCCCACTCTTTTCTATCATGAGACTAGACTTTATTGATGTCTATCTGACACCCACTATCTATTTTATATATAATATCTTCCTCAACAAACATGGGATGTCTATCAACTATAACCTTTTTTCTGAAGGATTTTATAGGTAGTATCTCATTTTTTATTTGGGATATCATATAAAGATAAACTTTGTGGATTTGGGTGAAATCATGTTACCTGAATAGGCCTTAACAAATGCTTCACAACCCCAGACATGTATGTATGACAACATGGGTTTATTTCTATTCCATAATTCTTATGATATACCATATATTCCATTATTTGGCACTCTCTTTAGTATGTATGTGGTTGTTTGTAATGAATATCCACAGAAGGATAACAAATGAATCGCATGAATCATCATTGATCTCACAATGTCCAAAAAGGTGTGGTTCCTCCTTTCACATACACCATTACACTAAGGCATATAAGGAAAATTGAGTTGAGATAAAATCCCAAACCCCCATAGATAATCAATGAATTTTTTAATAAGATATTCTCTTACACAGTTTGAGTGAAGTTTATTAATCCTCTTAACATGCTGGTTCTCAACATAATTCATTTATTCCATGAATTTTTTAAGATAATCTGACCTATACATCATTAAGTAAAAAAATCCATATCTACTAAAATCATATGTAAAAGATATGAATTATGAATACCCACCACTTTATTTAATAGGAAATGGCCCAGACACATCGGTATGAACCAATTTAAGAAGATCATTAGCCCTTTAACCTTCCCCACTAAATGGTAATATGTCCATTTTTCCATGAAAACATGAATTACATAGACAAAGAGGTTTTGGTTAAAAATAATATAAATATCTATATTGATGTAATTTAGTCAATCACATTTCATTTACATGACCTAGTTGAGGATTCCAATGTTGGTTGTGGTATGATTCATGTGATGTATGTTCGTTATCGATTACTATTATTTGGTTCGTGTAATATGACATATAAATACCATTATTTAAATGTTCTTTACATAAAAATTGTTATATTTATAAAAGAATAGAACCTTATTATAAAATTAAATATAAATCAATCTATATCAAGTCCAGATATAGAAATATTTTTTTTGTTCACTGAAGGCAGATAATAACAACCCTTCAAAACCTAGATCATTCTGGTTGGCAATGTGTGGTGGTAGTCCCCGATATCTACATTACAAATTTTAGCTCAATTGGCTATTATATGATTTACCGCCCCTTAGTAAATCATTAAATATATACTTGGTTACTATATTTTAATACATATGTGAGCACAAAAATCTATATTTTATAACCGATTTGTAGAAATAGATAAATTTCAATTGATAACAAACACACCTGAAGCTTCCCCTTCCTTATTTGGATGGGTGCAGTTTTTAATCTAATGAACCTTCTTGCCACATGAGAAATAGACAACTTATTGTTACCTTTCTTGCCCTATGATCTTCAACTTCATGGAAGGGAATGAAGAATATTTTGTCTTAAATCTTGTCACATTACATTTTGTTTTTTCCAGCATAAGGACATAAGGTTTTTAGGATTCTTATCCTTATCTAATTGAAGATGAATGTTAGGAATATTTGACAGAAACTTATCAACGTTGTTAATATCAAAATTCACACAAAAAAACTAGATAATATCTAAATTATTGATTTTATAATGAGATCAATTCCATGTTATTTAGGGATTTTAAACCTTATGACCACTAAGCACTCAATATACACAATGAGATTGACTACGTGAGGCCAAGCTGGGGCACTATCTCTAATCTCTATCTTAAAAAGTTTCTTACAAATCTCAAACAATTCCTATATATCTATCTATTGGTAAATACCATAGAGTTTATCAAGCCTCTTATACACATCCATGTATTTTTTTTAGGCTTCATTAGTCCACTATATATCAAATAAATCATCAAACATTGAACTTATACCGTGTAGCTCAAATTTTTGTATAGACATAGAAATCCTCATCACTCTTATCTTTAGTTAGGGGATTAGGAATTGAAGATTCTAGCATGTTAGATTTCTATTTATGGTTTAGCATAACCCGAAGGCATCTAAACCAGTATTATATGTTACTACATGTTAGTAGGTTTTGTTTCTCTAATTTTGATCATACAAATAGTTTTGATGATGAACTTTACATTTTATTCTACAATTAAAAAAGAAAAAATTATTAGTATTTCTCTTTATTACAAAATAAGTGAGATATGGTAAATTATATGTTTTTATTTATTCATTTATTTATTAAATATCCCATTGTTTTATCAAGTCTCAATAGTCCTCAACATTTAACTCAGAGTGTCTAGTTTCTTTAACATTCTAGAGGAAATAATCCCTATTACTTTTCTTAAGGATCTAGACTTTGTCCATGAAAACTATAATAATACAATTAGTTATGCGGTCTTTCCAACTATAGAATTTCAGCTCCTTGATCCGTTGAGTGGATTACCCTATCAGGAAATCTTCACATGGATTTCCTCAACACTTTACCCTATATTTTATTGTAAATAATTTTTCCATTAAACTCGAGAAAATTTAAGTTAATTCAACTCAATACTATCATGAGTTCTTCCCAATAAAATATATTCTCCAGACATTGGACATGTACTACACTTAGATCTATGGTTTCATTTCCAATGAAGTAATATAACTCTTAGTAAGGCTTAATATATAATTGAGGTATTTTAATTTATTATTCATATATTTTAATCATGTTTTATCCTTTACACATCATTTTAATATTAAGTGGATGTTACATGATTAATTAAACATGTTGTACAAAACATTTATTCTTAATTCATTTATTTGATTTCTATATTTAAACATCAATTCATTTAGTTATGTGTTCATGGACTTGCATGCATAAAATAAATAATTTCATGTAATGAAATAAATAATTAATTAAATGAGCCATTCATGAGATTTATCAAGCGGTTGATTTAATGAGAAGACATTAAATCAACCTGTGACCTTGTGGAAATAACACATATTGCTAGTCTTGGTATTAGTTACAACATTCCAACTATCCACTTGTGTATCAACTTTGTTGGAATCATTATGGTTCCATCTTGAATTGCCTCCTTGAACATTGGGATGTTCCATTAATTAAAAATAATTATTGCTCACATGAAGGTGAAGGGAATCAAAGGATTGGTTAATGGAGGTTATATAAATATCCTTTGAGACATAGGTCCTATATAATAATAGAGGGAGGTATTAATCATATTTCATCATTTATTTAAATATTAATTAATGGAAATCACATTTTATAAATAAAATTAAATATTCCAGCATATACACAAGTCTTGGTCAAGATCATGTATGGTCAAAAATACAATGGATACCCAAAAGTAAACCACTACCTTTCATTTGTTTTTTTCTTTTATTATTTAAGATAAACATGCTTGAATTAGTTAATTATTTAATAAATTAGTTAATACGCATTAATCTTAATGATAAACTGTTTTTATTTAGAGGTACCCTTAATTAATTGAATTCATAGAAAATAAATGGAATAACCAATAATGACATATTAATTACAATAAATAAATATATTATTTAAAATTCATTAAAACCATTATTAAATTTGAAAACACACAACGGTGTTCCAATCAATAAAATAAGGTTTTAATGTTTAAATTTTCAAAGTTAATTTAATTATAATTTTTTCTATTAATGGGAGACTACACGATATGTACAATACGATACACACCATGTACCTTGGTTTCTTTACATCCATGTCATGTGCATGGGGCTTCAGCTTGTTTAGTTCGATGGACTACATTGTGTGTACATGCCACCTATATAGCTTATAGCCACTTTCTATGTTCCAAGTTCTCCCGGTCAACAAATGGTTTGAAATAAAATCATTACATGCAATTACTTCCTCAATGCATCTAGATACAATGTTCATGGATATATAGAGGGTGATTCGACCACACACCATTTAACATAGTTTTACCATCCAATCATATTGAACTTCCCGATAGAATCTTTGAACATTATTAATTTATTCGTAAACCTTTAAGAAATTGAAACACTAAACGAACATGATTAATATGTTAATAACATGTTGATTTACAATATATTAAATAATAAATAACATGAAATGAAAATATAACCACAATTTCAAAAAGATCAGAAATAAAATAAATAATTATAAATTTACATGTCAACCCTATGATACCATTTAAATGGTTGTGTGTGCATCGAATGTGTAAAAAGGTGGGTGATGTATTACAAATTCTTTTAATAATCATTACCCAAAACCAAGAGTGGGGATATTTCACATAAAATTTACATTTTATTTATTTATTATTTGAATAAATAAATACACGGGCTTTGTAAATTTCTCTGTTGGTGAATGTTGATCATCTAGAAGGACCCTTTCAGATTACCTTCATTTTTATATAAGGATCCAAGGATAAAATCCATCTAGAGGTCATGCACACAAGAACCTATGATCTCAGAGAAACACCACTCGATATCTATATGCTAGCGCAATGAGAGTAATTTCTTAGGTTGCACAGTCTTTATTTATTGTTCTTTGGTCATAAATGAATCTCTATTTCACATCTAATTTTTAAGAGGGAGAGAGAAGGGGGAGTTGAGAGAGAATTATTTTTGTGTAACAATTGTATGTTCTCAATTTTGTATACACTACACAATAGACATAGTTGTCAATTTATAGAGTTAGGATTTAAGTTAAAATATTTTTTAATTACATACATGCAATTAAATAACATTTATTACCTTTAATAAAACACATGCCACGTAATAATAATTATATTATTACTATTTTATTTTATGCACCAACTTATGCAATAAAAAATATTATGTAATGGTATTATTATTTAATATTTTTCAATGGACTCGGTCTTAGTCTATTTGAACTCCTCTAGAATCAATTGAATAAAAAAATATATTATTCATCAATAAATTTTTAATTTATAATCTAGTGAATAAATATTTATAAAAATATTAAATAAATAAAATAAACAATGTGTTCACAATCTGGTGGATAAATATTTATTCATTTTATGTGGTCAATATAACATGAAAAAAAATATTCCTCAGACACGATAGTAATATTAACTCCATTAATTAAACACAAATGGAATTTAATCAAGATCAATAAAAACACATAGTGTGTGAACCTCTATGATTTTTTCCCATTGGACATAGGTGGCCTTGACTAATGTCCATGATTACTATCTAGAAATGAGCCATGGAACCCAAGAGAAAGAACATAATGTTTCACCATCAAAAACCACATAGGAATGCTCACAATGTAATATGATCCCTTTTTTACAATATCTTGTCAAGAGGGTTGCATAACAATGTCACTAACCTGAATTATTGATATGTCTTTATTTGACTATCTGAAATAAACACATCATTATACCATGGCCATAAAATTTAATGTGACTGTTCTATTCCAATAAATGGTACAAGATATGAGCTTCTAGATATATGAAAGGTTTATATCCTTCCATAAATTATTCATTAAAAATACATCACTTGTGATGTACCAAACATATCCAACTTCTTAATGAAATATCATTGTCATGGATTACAAAATACATCAATGTATGTGAGTTGTAACATGAATTAATAGTAATATTATAGTCTAAGGACCATCACACACCTTTGTAGATAAGAATATTCGATGGCACCAAAACAAGCTGAATTCTTACTGGTGGGTCTATTCTCATAATCTCTCATCTTAGAGATTACTAAGTGAAAACTTTAGGTGAAGAAGCATCATCTACTTACAAGTACTCATATGTGATAGAATATGTATTAGGTGTCCCATCACAGTCTATAATCCAACCACATAACATTAGTTTAGAATATTGTTATATCACATAAAGGTTCTCATTATAGATGGGAAGTGATATGACCTTATTAATGCGATGTATAATCTAAGATGTTATTACATTAGATTCATGCAACACAATAAACAATATTTAATAAAAAGTTTTTATTAAAATTAAATACATCAAATATTCATGTAATAAAACTATAAATAGTTGGTCCTATGACCCTAACTCCAACAAAACTTGAAAATCAATGCTTCTATAACACACAAAAAACCACTACAAGCGGAATGACACAACCAATAAATAGATGGTGTATAATAAGCTTCGCATTAGTGTAATTAACATGTTGAATATTGTCCACTCTATGAAGCCTTGGATGAATTTTTAGATGTTCACATAACAAACTCAAACACTGTTATTATTATTTATTTATTATTAGTTATAAAAGAATCAGAAAAAATCATCCTTTGTTTGAAATATGTAGGCCTAGATTCTATAATTTTTTGTGTATTCCACCACAACACATTCATATTCTAGTAATTTGATCAGATCATCAAAATTCGATAAAACATATATTATCAGATATTAAAACTACAAAAAACTAAAAAAAACAACTCAGGTTAAATTAAATTAAATTAGGTGTTTCTTTTGACTTTCAAAACCAAGGATAATGATCAGTCCTTAACCCAATAAATTATAAGGGGTATGATTGAAATGATACAAAATTTTAAAATATAATAAATTAAATTATCCAAATATATGTGTGTTGTATTTATTTATAATGTATTGTAAAAATAAAAACATTGAATAATAAAATTAAACACCACTTTATTACAAGAGAATAAATCATTACATATGAATTCTAAATATAATCCATAAAACATCAAATTGTAAATTGGGAAACAAACACATAAAAATAAAATAACTATGAATAGAGATTTTGGTGCATCAAGGTCTCCAAGAATTATCATAGATGTGAATAATGTTTTAAAT
This sequence comes from Viscum album, assembly GCA_963277665.1. Classification (NCBI taxonomy): domain Eukaryota; kingdom Viridiplantae; phylum Streptophyta; class Magnoliopsida; order Santalales; family Viscaceae; genus Viscum; species Viscum album. The sequence continues at coordinate 94,929,028 of OY728164.1, forward strand.
AGCAAAAAAATCAAAACAAGAAATATTATTTATAAAGGAAATATAATTAAAATTGATAAAAAATGATTAAATTAATAAAAAAGTAAATAAGAGGTATTTATAATAATTATTTGAGTATTGGAATAGAAACTTCCCTTGGGAATTTATAACTGAATGTTGAAATATTAATCTATCCAATAAGATTAACAAAATACCTAAAAATTATTGTTTAAAATATGTAAAAATAAATATTAAAATTATATTAAATGGATTCTCAAATTATATAACTTAAATACTAAACAAGAATAAATTTTAGAAAGGTTTGTTTGGAATTATTAAGTAAAATTGTATTTTTTATATTAAAAATTATGTATTATATGCACATAATTTTGAATCTTATTTTGAATAAAAGATATAGTATAATTTATTATCAATCATATAGTGATTAATAAATAATAACAAATATTAACAAAAAAACTTATTGAAAAAGAAATAAAATTTATGAAGATTAATTTTTTCTTTCAATGTATTAGATAATTTTATTTTAATGTTATAAATATATTTTTAATAATATGAATTTCGTAAAATGGATTTCAATTTTTAGAAATAACCAAAATAAATTATCTCATGTTGTTTTTATTCATTTTTAAATAATTTATTAATTTTTTAAGAATAGTAAAAATGGTTTTTATGAATAAAATGTCTTCTATTACTTCATCATGATATAAATGATAATTAAAATTTTATAGAACCTTTTTATTTACTTTAATGAAATTTAACGTAACTACCTAGGTAATTATAGAATATGAAGTTTTTATATCTCTTAATATTTATGAATTAGATATTAATTTTACTTTAAAGGGGATGGTTTTTTTGAGAGTGTACCTAACACGCAACAATGGGTTTCTCTAAAATCTTATGTTGCACACAAGACTGAGTTATACCAAAAAAATAACACATTAATAATATTATTATTTTAAACGGTAGTTATCACCTAGTTTTAGTATTGGTAAGAATTAACAAAACTAACTATATTATGTATTAACATGTTCATTAATTGTTTTTACTTTCTTTTAAAAAATTATATGGTCCTAAAATAAGAACAAATCCAATTTTAGGCATAACAACTCTAATGTTTTTAAAAGGTAGTTTCGCCGCCTTTTGATGGTGTACCCATTTTAAATCTAGTTTTTGAAACATTTATATATTATATTTGAAAAAATAAATATCTTATTTTAAATAGGGATATAAAAACTTAATTTGGGTAATTTTTTGTTTTTCTGATAAATTTTATTTTTTAATGAATATTGAAAAATAATGCATTTTAATTCAAAACTATTTTTTGATATTATTTATTTAAATTTAAAGATCATCCATTTAATTGTTTTAAAGTATATTTAGATTATTATTTTATCATTTAATTCAATTTTTTTCATTTTAATCAATTTCCAATTTAAATTAGATATAAAAAGATTTCAATCTTTTGGACGTCTCACTTTAAAAACCCGGTTTTTAATTTAGTTTGTGGAATAAATTTAAAATATAATTTCCCATATTATATTAACTGAATTAGGTAAAATTTATTCTATATTTTTAATCCAAAGGTTCAAATTATGTATTCAATGTAATATAGTTATAGGGCATAAAAATGTTACAATGGTAAAAGAAAAGTATACATAGTAGTAAAAGTATGATTTTGACAGGGGTTAAAATTAAATGTTAAAATCTTAACATACCTAAAAAATAAAAAATTTAATGGTTGGTTGAGGCGTGGATCGACCATAAAAATCTTGTAAAACATTAATTAAAATCCAAATTTGTGGAATTTAATACCACCTTTATATGGTTAGCTTTTAATATAAAATAATCAATATCATTATCAATTGAACTCACCTCTCCACAAGTATAAATACCACATCTCCACCACAATATGTTGACCCAAAATCCTTCTGGATCCTCAAATATCTACCAAATCCTCTCCACCTCACTTTCCCCACGTCCAAGTGTTACCGGTCTCACCAAAAGACCAAATATTGGGCCTTCAAGGTTACTTCAAGGAGGGGATATTCAACAGGTAACCTTCTAAAAGTACCTCTCTTAAATTTTGTTCCCTTTTATAATTTATCATCACCTCCTATTTTCTTTTCTCACCTACTTTTATATAATTAAATGAAATTGGTGTCCATGTTACGCCGGTTAATCACCTCGATGAATACATTTTTTGTTTCGTTTCCATTACTCCCTTCATGGATGTTCTTAAAACTATATTTCAGGTTAAATAATTTTTAAATGTGTATTTTATAACTTATTTCATATTATAGAAATCATATATTTTACATAACATCATGTTTTCCAAGTTTTTGGTTTATGGTAACTTTGTTTCAGGATGTGTGGACTACCACCACCCCAAAACGATGTGATTCATTCACACATCACTTGGAATATATTAAGGATTTTTTAGTAAACATATATAATATAAATAAAATATTAATGCTACATTAAGGATATTATATGTCTATATATATTTATATAATTTTTATTTAATTTCCCTCTTTTAATATGATAGGAAAAACAAAAATAACATTCATGTGTATGTACGGCCTACCATCTCCATGAATGGTGTTTTTAGTTTTTCTTAAAATATTATTATAAATAATTTTATAATGAATATATAAGATATTTATATCATGTTTTTTATTTTGGATGTAATGTAATTATGACCACATGAATTATTGAAATCATACCAAGTTTATTTTCGACTCAAGTACTGAATATTAAAAAAAATGTTTGACATGAACTTAAATAATTATGTAATTGTTATAACATGGTAATAAGTTATATAAAATGAAAAATAAACTTTAAAAAATTCCAAATCAATTATAAATTGACCTATGTTCATTATTTAGGAAGACAAATAATGTACGAGACAAGACAGACTCAAGGTAGAGGAGTTTTTTAACCCAATTTAAATTCATTAGGCTGAATTTATACATCTTGGTTATTTTATTCCACTCTTACATGTGAAATTAATTTTTGAATATCTTATATTTTATTTATATCATGAATTTAATTAAATTTTTATTATGATTAATCTGTTTTATTTTGTTTTTGGATTCCTGTAGAGAACAAAAAAGGATTGTTTTTAACGTATATGGAAAAAATTACTGCTTTATCGATGTAACCATTGTTTGATATTTGGATTATTCTATAAGCCATAATGTTTATATAAGGTAAATAAATACCATATCCCATTTTCATGTATTTTTTTATTGAATTTTTTTTGATAAGGTGTCTATTATTATAATATATTGAAATTATATCATATGATTGCAATGTTGAAATGTTATTTTTCATTTATGAAAGATTTATGTGTTGTGACTAAGTTTTAGTTCATAGTAATTACTTATGTATGCAAGTGTTTATATGATAAACTGGGGGTATTTGAGCCCATGATATCTCTCAAATTCAATGGGTAATTAGACAGAGTTAAAAGATAGGGTTTCTCCTAAGAGATTTATGGAATATACTATGATGGGTTTTCCAAATGTAATAAAATAGGTCAGTACCTATATAGCTATGAAATGAACAATGTAAGTATGATATGGAATACATAAGTTGAATTTATAATTTATGATTACCAAGAAGTGTTTTTAGGAATCTGATGATTTCATGTGGTTTGTTTTTATGGGTGAAAAGTAAGATTTTTTAAAATGTTTTATTTATATTAAAATATTCATTGACTAATGGTTTTATTACTTTTTTATATCCCATATTGATATTTCTATGACCATACCAAGTTATTGAAATTATTTCTATATATTATAAAGATGGCTAAGTGAAATTAACAAGTAAATAAAAAAAATTTAGAAAATAAATCAATTTTAATTTTAAAAGTTTTATATTTTAAAAAAAATGGATACTATTTTGGTAGTATCCTCTTGTATATTATGGGATGTTATATATTAGTGATGGCTTAATTTTCTGAAACTATAAACTTGAAAATATCATCATTATGGAAGTAACTAAATTCTTGACTAAACTCAAGATTATGGAATATTTAAGGTTGGGGCATTATAGATGTTATTAGGGGATGGTTTAGATAACATTAGGGGTTAGGATATTGTTTATAGAATATCCATAAATTATTTTTAATTAATGGTCAATTTGAAAAGATATATCATTTGATTATTATCATGTTACTTTGTATAATATATGTATATTAATAATGGTTTTCTATAAAGGAAATATGGAATCTATTCAAGGAAGACATCCTAAAGAAAAAAAACCATCCAAATCTGCAACCAGAGATGGTTGGAATCAAATATGAATAGTTTTTATAGCGATATATTAGTTGAATCAGGTGATAAATAGTGTTGGTATCCATGCATGAGATCATCTAGATCAACCAAAGAATAACATATCAGTGGTGGATAATTTCATGAGGCAACATCCTCCATCATTCAGAGGGTCATATAATACTATTCTAACTAAGGGGTGAATTAAATACCTAGAGAATATTTTGTATCTAATGAGGTATTCAAACAATCAGAATATTAGTCTTGTTATTTACCATTTTCAATGTGTAGCTGGTTAGGGTTGGTTGATAGTTAAGAATATCTAGAATAGTAAAGAGAATAATTATCTTTATTGGAATGAATTAAAAAATTTTGTTTCTCGAGAAATATTTTCCTAAGACAATTTTACAAAGTATGGAAAAATAATTCTTGGAATTAAGGTAAGAGGTTGGCTCGGTGGATTCTTATAAAGAAAAATTCACTATATTGGAATGTTATACTCTAAATTTCATCTAGGATTTTGATATTAAAATCAGTCATCTTTACTCAGAATTAAAACCAAAGTATTAATGGTCATTATCTTCCCGTGAGTTTAAATGTTTTGAAATGCTTTTTCAATGTGCATAGAAGGTAAAAATGTATTTTTTCTGATAATCACATGTTCTTTGAAAAATAGCAGAATAAGAGGATGAGGTGGTCGGAAAAAGGGAATAATTCATCAAAAAGTATTATGGTGAGAAAATTATATTTACAGTTTCTAAGAATTGTTGTAAAATACACACTTTGTAATTCTTTCTGAATTCTGGTAAGTGATTCTCATGTTGTAAAATCAGGCATAAGGGGCATAATTAGACTAAAAAGGATCATTGTAGTGATAAGAGAAAATCTTATGACAATGTTAAACTAAATTTCATTCCTTGGTCACATTGTTTTGAATGATGGTGTAATTGCGTAACATTGGCATGATCACAAAAGATCAAGTCTTGAAAGACTGATTAGTTTAGTAGCCTTGGAAACACTAGATACATTTATAAATGTTACATTACATCAAAAAGTGAAAAACTACAATAACATAATCTCCATTTTCCACACTCATATCCCCTTCATATTATCCCTGCAGGTCATTCCTAAAATACTTCTTCACATATTGGAAAAATTAAAACATTGAAAGGGGTGAGCTCAGATGCTCAGTAAGGATAACAATATTGCGGAAGATTTCATAAATAAACATAAACCTTTCAGGCAATGTATAACTAAAACAAAAGCCTTTTAAACATGAACTTTAGCATAAAATGGAAAAATTAAAATGAAATAATTCCATTTACTTATTCACATGGATATTCTACTGGTCGAATAATCACATGAAATATCAATAACCACTTTCATAATGATGGAATGCATAATGCCAGACTATCATAACCACGTAACCAAGGCCTCGTTCCAAGTCTACAAATAATATTTTGTCAAGGCCGCATGCCAAGAAACTAGATTGTCTCACGAGACCTGCCGATGCATCGAGGAGGTATAGCGGGCTCCACCTGTCACTTATTAAGTCTAATGCATTCCTCATATGAACCGGTTTAAACATATCATAAACCATAACATAACCGTATCACATAAAACATGCATAAAAGAAACATAACATTTCCACATTTCAATCACAAGATATCAATACAACACATTGTTATAAAAAAACACTTTCAAAACCATTTTCAAGACCAAAACAAAATAAAATTAAAAGTTTGTAATTATTTTTCTTCTAAAAAAGTTATGGCTTGTAGAGGAAGCCGAAACTCAAATAATGGTCATGGCGGTGGAGAAGTCGTTGTCACCATATAGGTACGACAAAAAAACATTCCCTTTTGTCGTTTAGTAAAATTCTTTGTATAAAAATGATTCCTCTTGAATAAACGTAAACATCAAAGGGGTTTATACACCGTATAAAATAAAGTTGTGTATAAAACAAAATATGCCTCAATGAATGGAGATTGAGAGGAAGTCCCTTACAAAGAAAATTTTTTTAAAAATAAAATAAATCTATTATTTATATTCACTATAAGTACACATAAAGAAAGTACAAATACAATATATGACATAATAATATCGTGCCATAATTTGAAAGTAAGAGATTAACCCAAAAAATATAAATTGGGTTAAGAAGTTCCCTTAAAAATATCATTTTTTTTTAAAATAAAATAAATCTATTATGTGTATTCACTACAAGTACACATAAATAAAGTACATATACAAGATAGGACATAATGATATCATGACATAATTTGAAATTAGGAGATTAACCCAAAGAATAGAAATTGGGTTAAGAAGTTCCCTTACCTCGTGTCCGACTTGACTCGATCGTTCTTTAGTCTCATTAATAATAAACTAGAGTTAATTTCTACTTGATTAAGAACATTTTTCATGTTCATTATTACTTTTATATCACTAATTACCATGTTATGAACATTATGTAATTATTTATGTTAATAACGGTCGTTTTGTCGATCTTTGGTACTTTAGTCAAAAATAAACTTCTTATAATTTCAAGTTATTCATGTGGTAAAATATACATTATATCCAGAATTATATTCCTGATGTAGATATAATTTATATCATATATATCCAGTATATATATTCATTTATAATATTACACAACATTTAGAGGTAAGAAATGAAATGCACTGTTCATGGAGACGGTAAGCCGTACATACGCATGAACGCTACTTTCATTTCTATTTCGTATTTAATGGAATGAAATCATAATGATATAAAGTTATATTATGATTCCAGTATAATATAATATATAATTTCATTTACTCCTTCCTTTATACATCCCACATATGGCATTAATGATTCAAATCACATTGAGGGGGCGGTAGTCCGAACTTCCTAAAATGAAATTATCGTTTTTACCCATAATGGAAATAATAAAGGTATGCCATAAATGAGAAATACAGAAGCAGAATAAAATCAAAAACATAATATATATCATATAAAAAATAGTGTCATCATAATGGCCACCATGAGAGGTGTTAAAAGAAAATTGAACAATCATCGTTTCGTGAGGCAGTAATTCGCCACGCACAGAAACAGTATGTTCTTTAGCCATTAGACGAAGGTGTGTGTAAGTGTAAATAAAATAATTCTCATAAAAACATCCATGTATATTTAGGATACTGTTTTTTTTACAAAATAAAGGAATAAAAAGAGTTTAAGGGGTTGGAGAAGCAAAATAAAACAAAATAACCTAAGAGAAGACATTACCTTAAAATCGGGTAACTCTTTTTGATTTGAGCCAAAGGCTTTCTTGGGAAGAATTCTGCCCAAATTGAGGCTTCTAGGAGTAAGAGAGGGAAGTTGAGAGATTATTTGGGCAGAGGTTGGCCGAGCCTAATGGCTTTGATGGCTTGAATATGGTGGTAGAGGTGGGGGCCTTTTATAAGAGGAGAGGAGGGGCAGTCTTGGAAAGTCATGAAATATTAAATCATTATGAGATGATTTTCGGATTTTAGAGGTCCCAAAATGATATATTTCGGGGATAAGGTGATAAGGGTTCCAAATATACTCATCAAATATGTTTTTGACAAGTGTAAGTCTTAGATATTACATTATCTTTTCATTTTATTTAAATCGTTAATTAATGAGGTAATCGGTGCATTATCATTGTGTCATAAAAAATCTAATTTATATAATGTATAAAAATTATAAAAAAATATAATGATGTATAAAATCCTTTTAGATTTCCACTGAATATTTATAGTCTAAATGTTTACTTATATAACCCCATGTAATAATTATTTTAGTAAAACAACACATGTTTGTGACAATTTTATTTTTACTTTAAATTAAAAGTTATTAATGTCATTTTCTTACCCAAGTGGCTCCATGGGGTCCCCAAGTTGACCCATGGATTGTCTTGGTCTTCCATGACTCATCCCATATGTGTAAGACAAGTGTAAAGGTAATTTGATATTATTATATCATTATATTTTCCTTAAATTACATTAATTACCTTTAATCGCGATTAATTATACTTAAAGGTTACTATTCACAAAAAAAATATTTTAATCCCATTAAACCACATTTTACTTCCTAATGAAAACCATGTATGTAATATTTTTGAAAATCAAATCACAGAAGTGGTAATGTTACATTTAAACGAAAAATCAGTTTTTTAACTACCACTTAGTGGTTTCACTATTCATCAAAAAATTGAAGTTTTTCAGAACAATGCCAAAATTTCACCCTAAGCTATAATTGATATTAGAAATTCAAAAATGATTTATATTTTAAAATATTACAAACATATAAGTTTCATTAATTAATTTTATAATTAATTCCCGCTGTCACAACAAATAGTGTGTTTTTAAGAAACAATATATATCAAAAGATTGATAATTGTTTATGTCCAATTTCAAAGTGAAATTAATTCTAATTACCACCATTGGATAAAATTGTAAAAATATATTCTAATTATACTTTAAAAACACTCAATATTATAATTTATCACTGTAAATGTTTTTATTAAAAATGTTTTTTTTTACGTATTGTTCACTATTCATAAAAAATTGGAAGTTCTCAGAAAATTACAAAAAATTTAACTTAGGATAATTTCGATATTCCAAATACAAAAATGAAGTCCATTTTGAAATATAAAATTTATATAATTTCAAAAATTTGGTATTACTATTCATAACTGCTACTTTTATTGGTCGTGGTGTGTTAGAACTCAAGGTTGCTTACAACACACGCTGCTCTATTATTCAAAGAGGAGCGTACCATGGAAGCTTGGGGTGTTACAGATTCACAAAATATAAATTTGACTATGAATATTCATTAGAAAGCTAAAAATATTTCCTAAATTATGGTAATTTATTAATAATTATTAGACATTAAATAATTTAATTTATTTATGAACCAATGATGATGCAGTAATTACCTTAATAATGAAATATTAAAATAATTGGTATTATAAATATCCAAAGAAATTTAAATTGAGAATTATTGTGAATTAAACTAATTTTATAGGTTAATATGACATTTTAGGGTTGGTTAAATAAATTTTATTTTAAGTGATAAAGTTTTTATGTCTTTTAAAAAAATATAATACTAAATAGTGTCAAAATTGACATAATTGAGTTTCTAAAACAAATACTATATTATTAATTGGTATAATACTCCTAAAAATATATTATTTAGCCAAAAGGACTTATATAAGGTTATATATATTAAAAATTAACACCATGGGGTTATCTTGTCTTGTTATAGTAGTTTTATTAGCCAAATAATATAAAAATATTAAGAGACATAGTAAGTGTAAAACTATTTAATTAAGAGTTAAATATAAAAGATAAGTTTATTATGATGAAATAAACCTGTATGAAACCTATTAGTGGACAGGTTTACAACCCATACCCACCTTATCTTCTAAATAAATCAATTTGGAACCATTATAAACCGAAAATGATTTTATTATTAAATAATATTTCAATCTTTTTCTAAAGTGACCCTCACCTCTCTTATAATAGGGCACTACCCCTTCTATTAATTTTACACCTTCGAAGCCATTTGGCTCGGATAACCGTAGAAAAAATATCCTTCCAACATTCCTCCATTCATCCTAGAGTCCTTACATTGGTCATAAAGCCATCATAGGGATCCCTTTTGATCAAATCAAAAGGAAGAACTCGAAGAAGAGATAAATATTTCATCACCTCTTTCAAGTCCTTTTCTTCTTCCACTTCCTCTTTCTTTATTGTTTCCATTGTAAAATAATAACTCTAGAATAATATATATACAATGATGTTATTATAAATATATAACTACCATATTCGTGCGTACGTACAGCTTACTGTCTCCACATCATGGTGTAGATTGTTATTCAAACACTTCATTATTTTAGATGGGTATAATAATGAATATAACTGATGTAAATAATAAATATAACATGTTAAATATTCTTTATATATTATATACCATCCAATTACATACAATTTTACCATCAATATAATTATATTTTCACTCATTCGTACGTACGGATTACCATCTCCAAAAATGTGATGATATTCATTACCCATCATAATAATTCAAGAATAATTTTTATTTTATTATTCAAAATAATTTGTTTAAACATAGTATAATACTTTATATGATTCAAATACATACTATTAATAACAATCATGGCTTACATAACCATGAATATAAAAGAAAAGGAATCAGTTAACACTTGAAACGATGATACAACAAAAATAATATTAACAATGAAATATTAGAATATCATATATGATATCATATTTATGTATATGGTTATTTTATAATTTAATAACAATGATTTTACTATTATATAATAGGTTAATATACCCTTGACCAAGGAAAATTAAAATATAAGGTTTACTTTCACAATCTCATTATTACCCAAGGGTTTTTTACGTAAGTATCTACTTGGACCTCTTTATCTTCCACATCCATGTTTTCTTAAAAATGTAATTCAAAACTCTTAATATTTACTATACTATGGTTTAAAGTCATTTATACCCTTATTTTACCAAATATTTTTTGAAAATAATCTTTTCTTCATTTTCCAAACAAGGTACTTTATGACTTTTTTGACAAAATTAGCGTAAGAATGTCGTTTTTAACTTATTCGGTGGGTGTGGCTATTTTCCACCATTATATCATTGTCGAAGCTTCCCATAAAAGATTATAAGAATATTTTCAAAATAAATGTTTTCTTTTATAATTATATTAATTTTAAATGAATTCAAAATATAAAGAGATATTTCTTGAAAAAAGTATTGATTTCATCTATGTCAACATTCATTGAGGGATTTTAAACTTCTTTGAAGTTGATTAATTAATATAAAAGCTTCCATATTGTATTGCAGTTTTTGTGATATTTTTTACTGTGGATGAGTTATTTTCACACCATTCATGGTTTATGGATAATGTATTGACATTTCGTATGATAGTTTTAATACTAATGTTTATGTTATGTTTAAATATTTTAATAAGAATAATGCATTGAACATAGTAAGTGACAAGTGTAGCCCGATATAGCTCCTAGATACATTGGTAGGTCTAATGAGACAAGCTACTGTTTTGGCACAAGGTCTTGAAAAGATATTATTTGTAGTCTCGTCACAAGGCCTTGACTATGTGGTTATGAAGTCTGGCATTATGCATTCCATCATTATGAAAGTGGCTATTGATATTGCATGTGATTATTCAACTAATAGAATATCCATGCGAATAATTAAATGGAATTATTTGATTTTATCTTTTCCATTTTATTCTGAAGTTAATGTTTAAAAGGCTTTTATTTTTTCGTATATATTGACTTATATATTTATGCTTATTTATGAAAGTTTACACTATATGTTTATCCTTACTGAGTATCTTAACTCTCCCCTTTCTATGTTTTATTTCTCCTAGGATGTGAAGAAGTATTTAATGGATGACCTGTAGGGATAGTATAAGGATATAAGTGTGTTCAAAAGGGGAAAAAATTTTGTTAATTTTTTTATTTCATGATGTAATGTAAAACTTATGAATGTATGTAGTGATTCCAAAGCTACTAAACTGATCGGTCTTTCGAGACACGATTCTTTGTATCATGCCAATGTTATGTAATAATGCACTAACTCTAGTTAATTGGGTTCGAAGCATTACAGTTGGTATCATATGAAGTTTAGTATAAATCTTGGAAGCTAGATTTAAAAAAACTGAAATTAGAGAACATTACCCTAAGATAGACGTTGAGGATTAGTATAGAAGAATTTCCTAGAATTTTGGTATTGTAGAGATTTTTGGAGTTTTCAAAGCAATACATCCCTATCTGGATATGAGCACGTAGAGGTCTCTCTAGCATAGATGTACCTAGGGGTTAAACCTGAAAAAACCGCTTTGAGCAAGGCCTAAACAGGAACTGGTGCTTGACAATGGGCCTTGTTGCACTCTTGGTTATGACACTCTTGGGGGATATTCTTTGGATAATTCTTATTTTCATTACAAACCATTATTAAAGTTTTATGATTATATACTTACTCAATGAAAAAAAATATGATTATGGATTATATCCATAAACTATTCAATTTATGTTGAGTGCTTTACAGGTTTGGAATTATGTATTACAGTTCATAAACTAATCTATTATATGCCATTGTTTAGAAATGGTGCCTAGTGGAAGGAATGGAAACTGTATCGACGCACATAATCCATGTATGGATTTCTCTCCTACTGAAGATAATTATAGTGGATCTGGTGATGTTACTGGTACTGATTAGATTTTCACCATACTGGGACAAGTCACTCAGGATATGAATTATAACCTTACCCATATAGAGCACCCTGATCCACAACATGGAGGATCAATGTTAGACCGTGTCATGAGGAAACAACCACAAAAATAAATGGGAGTAAAATTTCATTATTATCTAAGAAATGGATAAATTCCTTAGAGAAAATATTTCATGCTTCAGGGAATAGCAAAATGGAAAAGGTTTTCATGGTAGATTATCACCTCATGGGAGATGAAGATCAATGGTGGTCATTAATCCAAAACAAAAAAGAAGATAAAGAACTATCGAACATGGAATGGAGGGAGTTCAAAGATATTTTCTTGGAAAAATACATTCCTCGTGACCATCGAGCGGATAAGGAATGACAATTTCTATGTCTGAGATAAAAGGAGGATGATAATGTCACAAATTATGGGAAAACATTACAAGATTACCAAGGCATTCCAGATATTATATACATAATACAAGGAGTAATATTGATTGATTCTTTGATGGGTTAAAACCATTTATCTATCAAGCATTAGTCTCACAACCCTTCTCATCGTATGAAGATATTTTCTCATGTGCTATCAAGACATAAAAGGAATTCTCTAAGTTTTATGACTTTAAAGCAAAGGAAGAGAAAAAGAGATCTATTTAACACTCTAGAATTGTAAATAAGGGGAAAATGGAAAAGTTAAATATCCATCCTGCGGTAAATGTTTGAATAAATACCCCGGTACTTGCCTAAATGGAATGGGAGTCTTCTACAAGTGTGGTGAAAAAGGCCACCAAGATCGTGATTACAAAGGGAAGAAAGAGGCTGTCAATGTTGAATGCTACAGTTTTAGAGAGAATAGGCATTATGCAAATGAATTTCCTAATATCCAAGGGAACATACCTCAGAAAAGGAAAAGGGAGAAAGGCCAAGTTTATGTGATCACTACTACTAAGGTTGAAGCTCTGAAAGATGTGGTGGTAGGTAATTTAATTGTTTCCTCATGTTTACCCAATTATACATCTGATTCTAGATCATCGCATTGTTTCGTATCTTCCCAGTTTTCTAAGAAAATTAGATATTTTCGATTTGACAAAACATGGGAGTTGTAAGTCAAAAAACCTAAGGAAAGTATCATTGCGAAAAAGTTTTTTGAATTAGTTTCCCATTAGGTTATATAAATGTTCTTTATCTGCTGATCTCATCATCATACTCGTGATTGAATTTGATATAATCCTCGGTATGGATTGTCTTTCGGAAAAAGATGCGAAAATTTAATGTAAGAATAAGGAGGTTACTGTAGGACCTTGAGACACCCTAGGAGAGGAGGGGTGAATCAGGGAGTCAAATTTTCTTTTAAACTAATGGATATTGTTCCCACGTTGTTAAGAACTAGTCAGTCATGTATGATGGATATGATCAAAAATCAAACATTCACATGTAAAGATATGACACATCACTTTTTACTTGGTTCACCACTAAGGGATACATCCAAAGAGCATACACCGACAGGGTGTCAGACGTACCTAATTCCATTATTCCTCACTAGTTTTGGATTACAATGGTTCAGGAATAGTCACTCTTTCCCAGGCTCACTATGTTTACAACTATTCCGGGATAGCCCACTGTGTCCCTCAGGTCACTCCTGTTGACTCCCCTTGGCTCACTGCCTTTGTTGAAGTCCCAATCAGTTTATAGACGTAAAGGTATCTTTAATAGATTCACATTGAAGTCTTTTCCTCTTCTTATCATGAGACTCTGCTTACATTGAAGTCTAGAAATGATGCACTTGTACACACTGAACCACTGAACTGGATAACCATAACGTGCAAACAATTTTCACTAACAATTGCGTGCAACACCAACCCTTTGCATGCAAGACCTTACTATGGCGCACAATATTTCCTTTTCACGCAAAAAAAAATTGTGCAACACCAAACGTTTTCGCACAACTGAATATTTTATGCGCTACCTCAATTTTTACGTGAAACTCTACCTTTTTCGTGTAGCTTGGAGTTTTTTGCGCAACTTGGATTTTTCAAGCAAACCAGAATATTTCACGCAGCACAGAATTCTTCGCATAACCCGAAATTTTTCGCGCAGCTCGTAATTTTTCACACAATCCCCTTTACGCGAACCTTTTACGTGCATCACACCTCAGATCTTCTCTATGTCTTCAACGTTATGGAATTAGGGGGGTCACCTCTTATTTATAGGCATCTTAGACCCCCGCACGCAAAACCCCCTATGCCACAAAAAAACCCACTCATTTGGAGCGTAATATTTCACGCAGATATCATTTTTCGTGCACATCTCCAAATTTTTCATGCAGCCCATGCCTTTGCCAATTTTCGACGTTCTGATTCTGAAACACTATTTTCCTGAAAAACCTCAATCCACTATTTCGCACACAATGCTGTTTTTCACGCCCAAGTAAAATATTTCGTGCACAGTCCTACTTTTATGAACAACCCATGTCTTAATTTTTCGATTTTAAGGCCCCAAATTTGGAAAGCACTAGGAAACGACACCACCTTCAGTACTATTGTATGCTTGAACGGTATGATCCCTTTACCGACACACATTCTGAACTTCCACTGATGATTTACAACAAACACAAACCATAATCCAATTCATGCATAGAATATCCATGGTTCCATAAATCTCTACCTTTGGGTTTGTTGGAAATCACTAAATAAATTCAATAGATCACCATCCAGATGCAACCCAAAAATGCAAGAATCAACTCAGCCAACACTCTAAGTCTACTTGAGAAATTCTAATTGTAGAAAACAAGAGAGGAATCTTGATTTGGGTTCCCGTGTTTTGGACTTCTCAATTACACCCAAGAGAATCTCGTACAGTCTCACAGAAGCATTTCATGTCCATGCCAAGCCTGAATTTATTCCTTTCTCCCCCATTGACAAAAACCCAAAGAAAAGTAATTTTTCATTGTTCAGCTCAAACCACACTCCCCTTGGATAGTTTCTCCCCCACAAACCTACATCACATCCATAAATATATTAAAATCAATTAACATAACTGGGGAGAGGGGTATTGTGTAACCTATTTGTGAACTGGGAGGTGGTGGAACACCGAGGTTCAACTGATGCTTCTCAAACATAGCTACTGACAGTGGATTGGTCAGGATATTGGCCACTTTCTCATTATTTCCCATATAATCCATTCTAATAATTCCTTTCTCAACATTTTATTTGATAAAGTGATACCTTATTTCAATATGTTTTTTACGAGAATGTTGAACATGATTCTTCGTAAGATCAATTGTGGTCTTGTTAACACAGTAAATCACTATTGGTTACTTCACCTCATCAACAATATATGTTAGTTGTTCCTTCATCCATAGCAGTCGATTGAATTCCTTTTTGGAATAGATATACTCAGCTTTAGCAGTACTAAGAGAAGTACTTTCTTGTTTCTTGCTCAACAAACCAACACATTTATTCCCAACATAGAATGCTTCACCACTAGTGGAATTTTTTTCAACTACGTCGCTAGCCCAGTCAGCATCAGAAAATGATTATAATTCACTGTCCCTTCCTGTAGAAAATTATAAGCCACAATTTTGAGTACCTTGAATATACCTCATGATACATTTTACTTCTTCCATATGTTGTTCTTTCAGATTACTCTAAAAGTGGGCTTCTAGGAATATTTCAAAGATAATGTTTGGTTGTGTTACTTTCAGGTACAATAAGCTTCCAATAATCCTCCTATACATTGTGGGATCTATAGAGGTCTCATCCTCATGGTTTCTAAGTTTGGTTCCAACCATAATTGTAGTTGACATCGGTTTGGATTCATGCATATTAAACTTCTTCAGCAGCTCTCTTGCATACATTTCCTGAAAAATGAAAGTGTAATCCTTCTTTTGAATCACCTATAACACCAAAAAATATGTGAGCTCCCCAATCATAGTAATTTCAAATTCTGATTTCATGTCATTGGCAAATTCATCCATTGAATTTTGCCTGCTGCCACAAATATAATGTCATCAATGTAGACTAGAACCATGAACTGATCTTTTGTAGAATTCTTCACATATAGATTGTGATGTACTCGTCCTCTTTTTAATTCCAGCTTCTTGAGATAAGAGTCCAGTCGGAATACCATGCTCGTGGAGCCTGCTTCAATCCATTTAAAGCCTACTTTAGTTTGCAAACCTGTGTTTCAGAAATACCAAGAAAAAACCCACTGTTTGTTCAATGTAGACTTCTTCTTCAAGTACACCATTCAAGAATGTTGTTTTAAAATCCATTTGATATAATTTATATCCTATTTGAAGTGTCATGGCAAGGAAAAGCCTAATTGACTCCATTCTAGCAACTGGAGTATAGTTTTCTTCAACATCAACACTTTCAATTTTGGAGTTTCCATTACATACCAGACGTGCCTTGTTTCAAATAACACTTACATGCTCATCAAACTTGTTGTTGAAGATCCATTTTGTACCAATCACATTGTGACCTTCAAGTCTCTTGACAAGAACCCATGTCTGGTTCTTTTCAATCTGATCTAACTCTACATTCATGGCTTTCACCCAAGATTCATCCTTTTCTACTTCCTCAAATGAGGATGGCTCCACAACTGAAAAAAAATGTGGATTGTGTGTTATTCTTCATACTCATTGTTTGTGTGGGTGCACTCCTGTCCCTAATTATGTTAGATGGATCAATCTCAGCTCTTCAATTTCTCTTGTGAGGTTCTATTTCATTTTCCCCAGCCAAGGTTTCCTCTTCAGATTCATCTTATGAGTCAACATCATTATGTGACCCCTGAGTGTTTTGTACACCTTCCTCTATTTCTGTATTTGTATTTACTCCACATTCACATTCATCCTCATCTTCTATCTCATCAGGAGAGGAATTATTTGAATCATTTGGGGTTTTTACTTTAATGATCTTAACATCATTGCATTCCAAAATCCTCCCCAATCATTTATTGAATCACTTGTAGGATTTTCTGTTGATTGGATACCCCAGAAAAATTCCTTCATCATCATTGTCTCCAAACTTCCCTTGATTTCCATATTTATTTCGGATGAAAAATTTTCTTCCAAAAACATGAAAGTATTTCAACGAAGGCTTCCTTCCATGCCACAATTCATATGGTGTCTTCATTTCTCCCATATAAAACCATGTTTGATTATGAATGTGCACTGCAGCTTCAACATCTTCTTTCCAATAATGGCGAGAGATATAACTCTCAATCAAAAGAATTCGAGACATATTGTTGACCTGCCGATTCTAGCCCTCAACAAATCCATTTCGCTATAGAGTTATCACAGCATGTACCTCATGTTGTATTCCCTATTTTCTAGGTAATTATCAAACTCAATGGATGTGTTTTCTCCTCCATTATCAGATCACACGACTTTTATTGTCTATCCAGTATCATTCTCCGAAATCCGGCGATAAGTTTTCATGAAATCAAGTACTTGTCGCTTCCTGTAAATAAACATTACACAAGCCATTATAATATAATCATCAATGAAAAGGACGAATTAACTCTCTCCATGAGTTCAGGAAACATTTATCAGGCCACATACGTCTGTATGGATAATATCAAGAAGGTGTGATGCCCTTTGCTTCTTTGGTCGATATAAAATACAGACTAGTTTCCCCCGTATGCAAGCATCACAAGTCTTTTCTCATTCACATTCTAGAATGGATATATCCATGAAAATATTCAGATTAGATATCTTTTCCATGTATTTTTGTTTAATGTGCCCTAGCCTTCTATGTCATAGGTTGTTTTCTTCTTCAACAGACAAATATTAAGAGTTTACTTTGCTATCAACCTACTATAAGTTTCCATCTGTTTTACAGCCCTTCATAAGAGAATTCCCTGTTTTTCTCTTTATAGTTAATGTTTTTTTATTGAAAGTTACTATGAGCCCTGAGTCATAGAGTTGAATCACACTGAGCTGATTGTGGCATAGACTGTACACATAAAGATCTTCAGTCTTCTTCCGCTTTCTATTAGCGAGACCAGTATTCCCACTTCCTTTAATCTTCAAAGCACCTGCATTACCAAACCTCACTGTTCCATCAACATTCTTTTTAATGTTATTCAAAATGTCAACATTTCCTGTCATATATAAAGAGCATCCACTATCAAGAATCTAGGTGTTGCTGCTCTTTGTAGCTTTTAAGGCTACTTATGCAAGATTGGATTTCTTGATCTTCAACTTTTTTTTCCAAGAGATATTGGATTGAGTATAAGATATTGATGGCCTTCTAATTATTTCTTCCAAATAATCAGATTTTTCATACCCATAATCATCTTTTAGAGGAGATAACCTATTTGTGAGATCAACACCATCAGGAGGGTGAATATTGACCCATCTCTGAGAGTTATATAAATCTCTCCTATCTAATATCTTTCTGCAATACATAGCTTTATGGCCAAAGTTAAAACAATGAAAACAGTATCCATTGAAACTATTTCCTCTATAAGATGGAGGATATGAAGTAATTCTAATTTTTTGACATCCCAGATCTTCCTCATTCAAGTAACTCCTTGACTCATCACTATATGACATGGTATGGCCCAAATATCCAAAAGAACTGATACTTCATGAGAGGAAATGTATACTCACTTGAATTTCTCCTCATGCCTTCTTCCATGGGAAAATAGTTGGAATGCCTGCCATTTCTAAAAGTTTGAGGATAATTTTCATATCTTCCTTTAGTTTTGATTTTGGGTTTCTTTTTTAGCACTTCAGGAAACGTTTAAAAATGTCTAACTTTCATCTTGTCTTTAATTTGGATCTCTTCACTTCCAGCAGTTGATGTCTCAGCTTCCCAGCCAATTCCACTCTTTCCCATGCAAGAGGGTCTTTGATCACTCAAGATTTGTTCAACCCCATATGAACCACACTTGGCTCTTTCCAGTAATTCTGCATCTGAGAATCTTCCCAAATAAATTTTCTTCTTACCCTCATTTTTGACTGATTGACATTAAATTTTACTCCTAAGAGTAACAACTTCTTCCTCAAGACCCTAAACAGTCATGGACTTCTCTTCTAGTCCGGATGAAAGGTCATTTATGAACTTTTCTTGTTCTTTAATTCTAAGCTTTAGTTCCACAATTTCATCTGTTCTTTCAAGGATGGAATATTGAACTCTCACTAGATCTTCTAATCATTCAACTTCTTCTTCAAGATCATCAATATATTATGATTATTCTTCCACAATTTACTTCCACTTATTGCATCTATTACATTTATTCTCATGCCTGGAAAAATAATCTTTAATTTGAATCTTTGGATCACCATTAGGAGTAATCTTATTATCTATACCTTTATTGATCGAGGGTTCTAAATTTTCAATGGTATCCATCATGGAATCATGGTTTACTGTTTAAAATTTTGGTTCTTCTTTCTTACAAAATTCAATATCATCATCTTCTTCTTCACAGACATAACTCTTCTTCTGTTTCTTTTTTCAGATTTGGAGTCTCCCTTTTTGAAAAAAAATTTACTAGGCTTCTTGATGTCTTCTTCTTCACTCTCATCATCATCAAACTTTCTTTGGCACTTAGAGGAAATGTTCCCAAGTCTTCCACAACTAAAACATGCCAGAGGTAGCTAACCTTTAAATTTAACTCTTCCCTTCTTCAACTTCTTTATGATGAGAAAAATAAGTTCATTTTCCTCATCATCTTCACCACCACTATCTTCTAAAATTTTCAGTTTTTACATTGATTTTATTTCCATTTCCTTGCTTACACGAGTCGTGGAATCTTCGTGTTTGAATCTCATATCATATTCCACTGGACTGCTTAACAGGTCATCCAGATATAGTTTAGATATATTTCTTTCTTCAAGGGCGGACACCTTTGCATTGTATATAAAAGGAAGTATTCTGAAGAATTTCATTACGATATCAATGTCTTTGATTTCTTCTCCAAGAACTCGAATTTCTCCCACTACTTTAGTAATTCGATTGAAGAATGATTCTACATTCTTATTAGGATACATCTTTAGAACATCAAACCTTTTGTGTAAGACTGGAAGTTTTTTCTCCTTCACATTTCTGTCTACATAAAAAGTTTTTTCAAGTTTATCACTCATAGACATTGCTGAGGTGCAACTCATCACCTTTAAGTAGATCTTATCTGAAAGATCCGCAGTGATTGTATTCTAAGCATTAGAATCTGTGTCAAAAACTTACTTGTCTGTATCAGTCATAGTAAGCCCCGTTGGAACAGTAACTTGTATTCCATGCACATTATCAAAGAGGACATCAATTCCAAGGGATATTAAATTAGGCTTCATTCTGTTTATTCCATATCTGAAAATTACTTCCATTGAAGAGAGGTATTCCCCTTGCATTGACATCATTCTCCATGACGACAAAGGATAGATCTAACACTGGCAACCTTTACCCTCTAATACCACTTGTAGGACCCCAGGACACCCTGAGAGGGGAGGGGTGAATCAGGGTGTCAATTTTTCTTTTAAACTGATGGATCTTGTTCCCACATTGGTAGGAACTAGCCAAACATGTATGATGGATATGATCATAAATCAAACATTCACATGCAAAGAGATGAAACAACACTTTTTACTTGGTTTGCCACTAAGGGCTACGTCCAAGGATCATACGCCGATAGGTTGTCGGTTGTACCTAATTCTACTATTCTTCACTAGTTGTGGATTACAATGGTTTATGAATAGTCACAATATCCCATGCTCATTGCCTTTACAATTATTCAGAGATAGCCCACTGTGTCCCTCAGATCACTCATGTTGAACCCCCTGGCTCACTACCCTTGGTGAAGTCCCAATCAGTTTATAGATGTTAAGGTCTCTTCAATAGATTAACATTGAAGTCTTTGCCTTTTCTTAGCATGAGACTCTACTCGCATCGATGTATGGAAATGATGCACTTGTACACACTGAACCACTGAACCAGATAACCAGAATGTGCAAAAATGTTTCACTGACAATTGTGTGCAACACCAACCCTTTGCGCGCAAGACCTTACTATTGGGCGCAATATTTTCTTTTCACGCGGAAACATATTTCCTACACCAACACCCTTTTTCGTGTAACTTAATCTTTATGTGTCGCCTCAATTTTTAAGTGCAGCACTGCCTTTTTCACGCAGCCCTGGGTTTTTTGTGCAACTCAGATTTTTCATTCAAACCAGAATATTTCGCACAACATGGAATTTTTCGCGCAACCCGGAATTTTTCACGCAGCTAGGAAATTTTCATGCAAGCCCCTTTACGCAAACATTTTACGAGCATCAGGCCTCGGATATTCTCTTAGTCTTCAACCGTACAGAATGAGGGGGTCACCTCTTATTTATAGGCTTCTCAGACCCCCATGCGAAAAACCCCCTATGACATGAAAAACCTCTCATTTGGCGTTTAATATTTCGCGTAAATACCATTTTTCACTCACATCTCCAGATTTTTTTTGTAGCCCATGCATTTTCCATTTTTCGATGTTCTGATTCTGAAACACTCTTTGCGCGAAAAACCACGATCCCCTATTTCGTGCACCACACTATTTTTTTCACACCCAACTCAAATATTTCACACGTAGCCCTACTTTTACTATTGTCTACTTGAACTATATGACCACTTTACTGGCACACATTCAGAACATCCACGGAGTATTGACCACAAACACAAACCATACTCCAATTCATGCATAGAATATCCATGGTTTTAATAGTTACAACTCTCGATGATGATAAGGGGTACCTTATCTTTAGAGCATAAATGTCACCACATGATTCTTATCTAGATCCACCCCCAATAGCTCTACTAAATTCAATTATTGTGGAATAAGAGAATGAAATAACAATGTGTGGCAAAAAGAATGTTCAAATAGAGGAAATACCTATTGTGCAAGAATACGCTGATTTGTTTCTAGAATATTTACCTAGAAATCCTCCAGAACAAGAAATTGAGTTTTCCATTTATTTAATTCCTGGTTCAAGGCCCATATCAGAGACCCCATATATAATGGCCACTGTGGAAATAATGGAATTAAAGAAACAACTAGATGAATTTAGTAACAAGGTATTTATTCGCCCTAGTATTTCTCCATGGGTTACCCCTGTCCTTTTTGTTAAAAAGAATGATGGATCTATGTGGTTGCACATTAACTACAGGGAGATCAATGATATAACAATAAAGAAAAAGTACCCCTACCTCACATTGATGGTTTATTTGACCAACTTCATGCAGCTGAATATATTTCAGAGATTGACCTTTGATGTAGATATCATCAATTGTGTGTGAAAAAGGAAGATATTCTGAAAACAACATTTCGAACCAGGTATGGGAATTACAAGTTTACAATAATGCCTTTTGGATTGACTAATGCACCCTATGTATTCATGGATCTAATGAATACAGTTTTCATGGAATATCTTAATGCCTTTTTAGTGGTATATATTGATGATATATTGGTATACTCCAAAACCTATGAAGATCATAAAAATCACTTTCTCATTATTCAAAAGACTCTTAGAATAAATGAATTGTATGGGAAGTTTAACATGTGATAATTCTGGCTTTAAGAGATTTCTTTTCTTGGATATATTGTCTCTAAGGATGGAATCTCTTTTGATCCTTCAATGAACAAGGAAATCCAAGAATGGCCAACACCGACAAGTATAACTGAGGTACACTGTTTCATTGGTTTAGCAGGTTATTATTGATGTTTTGTCCCGAATTTTTCCCGGTTGGCTAACCCATTAACCAAGCTCACACGTAAATGGGTTAAATTGTTTTGGACAAAAGAGTGTGATGAAATTTTTAAGGAACTGAATCGAAGATTAGTTAATGATCCTTTCTTGACTCTACAGTTAAGGAATTATGGGTTTGTTATTTATATTGATGCTTCAAAGAAAGGACATGGTTGTGTCCTTATTAAGAATGATAGAGTTATTTCCTATGTATCTCGGTAGCTAAAAATTCATGAGAAACTCTATCCTAATCATTATATTTAGTCAGCAGCTGTAATATTTTATTTGAAAATATGTAGACACTATCTTTAGGGTGAAAATTGTGAGATTTATACTGATCACAACAGTTTGAAGTATATTTTCTCCGAGAAAGAACTCTACATGAGGAAAAGATGATGACTTGAACTACTCAAGGATTATGATTTCACTATACACTACCACCCGGGGGAAGGCAAAAAAGGTGGAAGATGCTTTTAGTAGAAAAGATCATGGATTTTTGAACAAGATGAGAGATGAAAAAGAATCCTATTTTCATGGATCTATTAAAGATTGATATGGGAATAACCATGGAAGGTAAAACATTATTCTTTTTTTAAATGGTTTCCAAACCATATTTACTAGAAAGGATAAAGAGTTCTCAGACTGATGATGAGGAGTCTTAAAAGAATATTAAAGTTTTGAATAATAAGAGATTGAGTGACATCATATATGAAGATGGAATTTTGAAATTTGGGAAGAAAATTTGTCTTCCTAACATATTTTATCTAAAAAGGGAATTGTTGTATGATGCTCATATATTCAATTTCTCTATACACCCTAGGCGCACCAAGATGTATAGAGTTTTGAAATAATATTTTTTGTGGGACAACATGAAGAGAGAGATTGCTGATTTTGGTTCACGATGTATGGTTTGTCAACAAGTGAAATCTGGAAGGAAACAACATGGAGGAGTCACGCAACCTCTTACCATACCTGAGTGGAAATGGGATAATATTACGATGTACATTATCATGGGGCTGCCAAAGACTTCTAGATGGAATGATGAAATATGGGTCATTGTTGATCATCTTACCAAGTCAACACATTTTATTACTATAAGAGATGATTTATCACTTTAAAATATGGAAAGACTATATATTAATAATGTCGTAAGACTTCATGGAGTACCCCTATCAATTGTTTTTTATTTTTATTCCCATTTTACATCAAGATTCATGAAAAGTATTCCAAAGGCCTAGGATACTGAACATCGTTTGACCACTACCTACTACCCTCACACTAATGGACAATCGGAACGGACTATTCAAACCTTAGATGACATGGTGAGATCTTTTTCACATGACTTTAAAGGTATGTGGGATCAATATTTACCTCTTGTAGAATTTTCCTATAACAATAGCTTCCATTCAAGTATTTAGATAGAACCATATGGAGCGTTATATGGAAATAGATCTCACACACCAACTTATTGGGATGATATTGGTGAAAGAATACTCATAGGTCACGAACTTGTATAGGGAAGAATGGAAATGGTGAAGGTCATCCAAACCCACATCAAAGCAGCCCAATGTAAGTAAAAGAGATGTGCCGATAACCGAAGTAATGATTTGGAATTTCAATTATGAGACAATGTTTTCTTGAAGGTATCTCCATGGAAGGGTGTTCTATGATTCGATAATAAAGGTAAATTGAGTCCCAGGTACATCAAACCTTTCAAAATTCTAGAACGAATTAGAGTTGTAGCTTATCATTTGGCAATTCCTCCAAGTCTCTCCGAAGTTCATGATGTGTTCTACGTATCACTTTTTAGAAAATAAATGCCTGACCCAATGCATGTACTCACCAATGAGAAAATTTAACTGGAACCTGGTATGTCTAATTGTGAAGAGGATGTCATAATTCTTGATACCAGGGAACAAGTTTTGAGAAACCAGACGACTCTTCTGGTAAATGTTCTATGGAGAAATCATAATATGGAAGAGGGAACTTGGGAACCCGAGGAACTTATGATGAAGAACCACCCCAATCTTTTTATGTAGTAATATTCTAGAAATTTCGAGGATGAAATTATTTTAATGAGGGTAAGATGTAACACCCCAAGCTTCCATGGTACATTTCCCTTTGAATAATGAATAGCTTTCATTGTACGCAACATCGAGATTCTAACACACCACGACCAATAAAACTAGCCATTATGAACAGTAATACCAACTTTTTGAAATTTTATAAATTAAATTTTTCAAAATGTAAATAATTTTTTAATTTCTAATATTTAAATTATCTTAGGGTAAGTTTTTGATATTTTTCTGAAAACATTCAATTTTTGATGAATAGTAAAAAAACATTGCGTTATTGGTTAAAACCGAATTTTTTATTTAAATAATTATTTATTTTATTTAAATTTATTTTGGGTCAAAATAGATACCTAATACCTGTATAAGTTCAATTTAATACATTGGTGTCATTTTATAATAAGTTTATAAATATATATATAAATATATATTATTAAACTTTTTACCGTCTTTTACCCACCTCCAAGGAGCATTTTAAAATTTGAATAAAACATAATTTTACTACTTCGATGAGTTTAATTTCAAAAATCTGAGAGACACGGTTAATATCAGAAGGTAAATTATGGTTCAATAAGATGAAAATAATTATTGGTGAATAGTAACTTTTGACTTTTATTTTCCATGGTTAACAGTTAATAGGGTAATTAAGGGTAAAAATGATATCATAATTACCCTAACACATGTCCTAATTCTATTGAATAAGTAAAATTCAACCAAAAACAACCTTAGGAGTAAAATATTATCCCCTTTGGTCAAGTTCGATTTGATTAGGACATTTAATATTATTTTATTTAAAGAAGAGTTAAAAGAGTAAAATTAAAATTTTAATAACTAAACCATTTTTAATATAGGGTTACACACAATATAAATTCAATGATAAATATTAATTATAAATATATAAATATTTCTTACATAATGTTATTTTATTTATAATTTTTATACATTAAATAAATTAGTTTATTTATGACACAATGAAGATGTAATAATTACCTTATTAATTAAATATTAAAATAGATGATATTATAAGTATCCAAATACATGTAAATTGAGACTTATGATGAATTAAAATCATTTTATTGGTTAATATGACATGTTAGGGTTGGTTTGATAAATTTTATTCGAAGTTATAAAGTTCTTATAACTTTAAAAAAAAAGTAAAATACTAAATGGTGTCAAAATTAACATAATTGAGTTTTTAAAACCAATACTATATTATTAATTGATATAATAATCCTAAACATCTAATTTTAGGCCAAAGGACTTATATATATTAATAATGAACCACATGGGGTTCACTTGTCTTGTTATAGTAGGTTTATTAACCATATAATATAAAAATACAAAGAGACATGGTAAATGTCAGACTTCTTAACTAAGAGTTAAATCTAAAAGATATGGTTAATATAATGACCAAAACCTATATAAATCATATTTATTGAGAGTTTTTTGACCCATAACCACTTTTTATTATAAATAAATCATTTTTGGAGCCATTAGAAACTGAAAAATATTCTATTATAAAATAATATTTCAACATTTTTCTAAAGTGACCCTCACCTCTCTTATTAAAGGGTACTTCTTCTTCTCTTAATTTCACATATCCAAAGACATTTTTCTCGTCCAAACCCTTCCCAAATATCCTTACAACATTCAAATATTCATCCTAGAGGCCTTCCTTTGGTCAGAAAGTGAACCTAAAGATCCCTTTTTATCAAATCAAATGGAAGAACCCGAAGAAGAGGTAAATATTTCATCACCTCTTTCATGTTCCTTTCTACTTCCATTTCCACATTATTTGTTGTTTCAATTATTAAAAACAAATAAAGTATCTTATATATACAGTGATGTTATTATAAATATGGTACAACCGTATTCATTATTATATACATCCTATAAATGACAATGTCACCATACGTGTGTACGTACGGCTTACCGTCTCCACGTCATGGTGTAGTTTGTTATTCAAACACTTCATTATTTTGGATGGGTATAAAAATGAATATAACTAATGTAACTAATAAATATAACATGTTAATGAAATTTTATATATGATATACCATCCAATTACACACGATTTCACCATCAATATAATGATATTTTCGCTCGTGCATATGTATGGATTACCGTCTCCACGAACGCGATGAGATTCATTCCGCATCATAATGATTAAAGAATAATTTTCAGTTTATGATTCAAAATAACTTTTATGAACATAATATAATTCTTTATATGAATAAAATATTTCATATTAATAACAAACATGGCTTATGTAACCAAGAATATAAAGTAAAACAAATCAGTTAACAGCCGAAATGATGATACTACTAAAATATAATTAACAAAGAAATATTAAAAGATCATATATGATATCATAATTATGTATATGGTTCTTGTATAATTTAATAACAATTATTTAACAATTATATAAGAGTTTAACATAACCTAGACCAAGGAAAATTACAAGGTAAGGGTTAATTTTATAATCTCTTTATTATCCGAGGTTATTTTTACTTATGTATCTACTGGGACCTCTTTATCATCCACATCTGTGTTTTCCTAAAAATTTAATTCAAAACATTTTTACTATTTACTATACTATGGTTTCAATTCATTTATACCCTTATTTTACTATATATTTTTGTAAAGTAATTTTTTCGTCATTTTCCAAACAAGGTACTTTTTAACCTTTTCGACAAAATTAGGGTAAGAATGTCATTTTTTAACTTATATGGTGGATGTGGCTATTTTTTGTTATTATATCATCGTCAAATCTTCCCATAAAATATTATAAGAATATTTTCAAAATAAATGTCTTCTTTTATAAGTATTTTAATTTTAAATGATTTCAAAATGGAATGTGATATTTCTCTAAAAATGTTTTGATTTCATCTATATCAACATCTTTTGATTGATTTTAAGCTTGTTTGAAGTTGATTTATTATGATACAAAAAAACCATATTGTATTGAAGGTTTTGTGATATGTCTGGCTATAGATGTTTTTTTACACCATTCATGGTTTCTGGTTAAATTATTGACATTTAGTATGATAATTTTAATACGAATGTTTATGTTATGTTTAAACCTTTTCATATGAGAAATGCATTGGACTTAGTAAGTGATGGTGGAGCTCACTATAGTTCCTTGATGCATCAGTAGGTATCATGAGACAAACTAGTGTCTTGGAACAATGAATTGACAAAATATTATTTGTAATATTCTAAAAAGGCCTTGAATATGTGGTTATGAAGTCGGAAATTATGAATTCCATCATTATGAAAGTGGATATTGATATTGCATGTCATTATTCGACTAAAAGAATATCCATGTAAATAATTAAATAGAATTATTTTATTTTATCTTTTCCATATTATGCTGATGTTTAATTTCGAAAGTCTTTTGTTTTAGTCTTATACATTTCCATAAATATTTATGCTTATTTATGAATGTTTCCCCTATATTGTTATCCTTTCTGAGCATCGGATCTCACCCATTTCAATGTTTTATTTCTCCCAGGATGTGCAGAATTATTTTATGGTTGACCTGCAGGGATAGGATAAGGATATAAGTGTGTTAAAAAGGAAGAAAAATGTTATTGATGTTTTTATTTAATGATTTAATGTAAAACATATGAATATATCTAGTAAAGCCAATGCTACTTAACTGATCA
Organism: Viscum album; assembly: GCA_963277665.1. Lineage (NCBI taxonomy): Eukaryota > Viridiplantae > Streptophyta > Magnoliopsida > Santalales > Viscaceae > Viscum > Viscum album. The sequence goes on from OY728164.1 coordinate 94,958,046, forward strand.
GTATTTCGAGACATGATTCTTTGTATCATTCTAATGTTATGTAATAATGCACTGACTCTAGGTAACTAGGTTTTGGGCATTACAGAAAACTCATGAGTTAAATTATCCCACACATGATTTGGAATTAGATGATGATTTTTTTACTTTAATAATTTTGATGCATCATCTTTGTGGAGTAAAATGGTAAATATAAACTAAGAAAAAAATCTAGAAGTACATATTCCCTTAGAAATAATTGAACCCGAGAGAGAGAGGATGGATGTAATTAATAAAGGATTATGATTGCACAATTCACTGACATCATTGAAAAGAAAATAAAGTGTTTGATGATTTGATTTGAAAAATTAATGCTACATTAACCATGTAACATTTGTAATGTGATACTTTGGTTAGTGATTTGATGAATTTTTTCTTCGAAGTTGTTGGTGAAGGAAATTACACTATTTTTGTAGATATCATTGTAATCATCTCTATCTGACAAAATTAAACAAGCATATAAGGATGAAAATGAGTTGTAGAAAATGGTATAATTTTTTCACAAGTGTAAATTACATGAATTTAACATTTATAAAGATTGTGTTTTTAGATTTGGAAAGAGTTTACGTGTACATAAAAATCCAAAATTGAAGAAAGAGTCATTATGTGAAGCTCATAGTTCTCTTTCTTTAGTTAATTATGGTAATACTAAGATTTATTGAGATATTTTTGTGTTTTACTAGTAATATAGAATAGAAAAATATATTTATGACTTTACAATGAAGTGCTTGACTTGTCAAAAGATTAAATTAGAATGAAATTTTCCAAAGGGTATGCTTCAAAAAATTTCAGTGCCAAAGTGGAAATGGGAAAATATATCCATGGAATTCGTAGTGGGATTACTGAAGACTTCTTGAGGTAACAATGTGATCTGGGATTTTATTGATTTATTAACTAAATATTATCATATTCTTCCTATTTGAGATATTCCATCTCTAGATAAACTTTCTATGTTGTATATTAAAGAGAAAGTCAGGTTACATAGTGTTCCTCTCTCCATTGTATCTGATCATGATCTGATGTTCACATATAACATTTTGAAAGTCCTTTAATATTCGTTGGGGGAATAAATAAAATTTTAGAATATATTTCTTCCTCCATTATATGGGAATAAAAAAAATCATACATTAGGGGATATGTTACATGCATGTTTAATGGATTACTAAAGAAGTTGGGATTAATATAATTCTTTGGATAAGTTTTCTTATAATAACAGTTTTCATTATAACATACAGAGGGAACTATTTGAGGCATTATATGAAAAGTGGTTTCAAACTCTAGATTTTTGGGATGATGTGTATAAAAGGAATTTGATGGGACTAGAATTGGTAAATAGAATATCATAAAAAGATCAGTTGATTCAGAAGAATATGAGGAAAGAATAGATGTGGTAGAAAATTTATGCGGATAATTGAAGGAAGGAATGTTCTTTTATGGTAGGTGATCATGTATTTATCAATGTTTATCAATGGAAAAGTGTGATGTGTTTTGGTAAGAATGGTAAAATGAGTCTAGGGTTAAATGGACCCTATGAAATCCCAGTGAAAGTTGGATTAGTTACCTACTGAGTAGCTATACCTCCTAGTTTATCCTAGGTACACTATTTTTTTCATGTTCTAGTGGTAAAAATGTATAAGAAAGTTTCATTTCATATCCATAATAAGTTTAGTTGGAAGAGATTTTTTCTTCTGAGGAACAACCAGTCTAGACTCATGACCATAGAGATCAAGTGTTGTGGAATATAGTGTTACATTAGGTTAAGGTTTTATGAAAAAACCATACGGTTTAAGGGGAATCATGGGAATCTGAAAATTCTATGAAGGAGAAATACGCTCACTTATTTCATAAGTGAATAAAATTATGAGGATGCAATTTTCCAAAGGGGAGAAGGATGTAACATCCCAGGTCATTATAGAATAATACATTTTTATATCTATCAACATTTGTAAATTACATATTAATTTTACTTTAATGGAGATGTTATGTTTGATAATATACCCAACACACAACAATGAGTTTATTTTAAATCTTATGTTGGAAACAAGACTATGTTATACCAAAAAATAATACATTACTAATATTATTATTTTAAATTGTAGTTATAACCCAGTCGTTATATTTCTGGGAATTAACAAAACAAACTATATTAAGTTTAGAAATGTTTATTAATCTTTTTTACTTTCTTCAAAGAAATTTTATGGACCTGAAATAAGAATGAATCCAATTTTAGGCATACAAGACTAATATTTTTAAAAGGTAGTTTTTCCACCTTTTGATGGTGAACCAATTTTAAATATAGTTTATGACACCTTAATGTGTTATAATTGATAAAATAAACTTTTTATTTTAAATATGGATTTCAAACATTTAGTTTGGATAATTGTTTGTTTTTTTTCTGTTAACATTCATATTTTTATAAATAGTGAGAAATACTACATTTAAATACCAAAACGGCTTTTTCATCTAATTTATTTAAATTTTTAGATTATGATTTTAATTGATATTAATGTATATTTAGATTATTTATTATAATTTATTCCAATTTTGGTTATTGGAATAAATTTTATATTGAAATTAGATATAAAAATATTTCATTTTTTTTGAAAGTTTCATTTTAAAACTTGCTTTTTTATTTTGTCTGTGTAATTAATTTTAAATATACTCTTTCCAATTATATGAATTCAATTGTGTAAAATGGTTTCCATAATTGGAATCATATTTTAAAAATTATATTATAGCTTTATTATAGTTTTAGGTTATCAAAAAGTTACCCTGTTAAAAAAACTATTTATAGTAGTAAAAGTAAAATTTTGAAAAGGGTAAAAATTAAAATTTAAAATCTTAACATACCTAACCAACAAAATTTAATGTTTTTTGTAGTGTTACTAACCCCTAAAAATCCTGTAAAAAATAATTTACAATCCAAATTAATTGAATGTAATTCCACCTTTATATGGTTAGAATTTAATATAAAATAATCAATAAATTAATCACTTGAAACCACCTCACCTCAAGTATAAATACAACCTATATACCAACATATTTCACCCCAAAAAGATTCTTAGATCATAAAATATCTACAAAAAACTCTCCTCCTCAATATCCCCATGTCAATGTTTTTTTGGTCCCACCAAAAGACAAAATCCAAGGTCTGCAAGGGTCTTTCAAGGATGGTATATTCAAGAGGTGCTTTTCTCAAAGTACAACTCTGGATTTCTTTTATTTTTTCACTTTATCTTCACATAATTCATCAATAAATTAATAATAACTCTAGAATCATGTACATACTGGAGTGTTATGTTTATAATGAAATATCTCTTATCCATTTCATTTATCATCTCCTTTTATTCATAGAAGAAATATTGTTGTCCAAGTTATGTCGGTTAATCGCCTCTATGAATAATGTTCTTGTCCCTTTTCCATTACCACCTTCACGGTTGGTATTAGAAATATATTTCAGGATTAAAAATATTTATTTATATTATAATATATTTCATTTTATTTAAATGTTTTATTAAACATACCTTCATTCTTTCCATACTGGTTTTATACGATAACTTCATTTAGGGGCGTGTGGACTTCCGCCTCCTCAAAATGATGTGATTCGTTCACACATCACATGAAATATATTAAAGACTTTTTTACAAAACATATATGATAATAACATTCATGCGTACATAAGGCCTCCCATCTCCATGAAAAAATCTTTTAATTGTCTTAAAAGATTTCTATAAATATCTTTATTATTAATATATAAGATATTTATAACATCTTTTATATTATTTAGATAATAGACTTATGACCATTTGGATTATTAACATTATAACAAGTTCATTTTCGACTCAAGTACCAAATATCGATAAAACGTCCAACATGAACTTAAATAAATATATAACTTTTATAACATGGTAAAAAGTGATATAAAATTAATAATAAACAATGATATTTTTCTAGTATATGTTTAAATTAACCTAAATTTATTATTCATGAAGATAAATAACATACGAGACAAGTCAAACTTAAGTTAATGGAATTTATTATCCCAATTTCCATTCATTGGGTTAAATTTATACTTCTTGATTATGTATTTCAACTCTTATGTGTGAAATAAATTTTTGAATATCTTATCTTTTATTCATATCTTGAATTTCATTAAATATTGTTTAAAAATAATCTATTTTTATGGAGTTTTTGACTTCCCATACAAAACAAAAAAATGAATGTTTTTTTAACATATATGTTGACAATGAATTATTTTTCATTGAAACCTTTATTTTATATTTATCTTCCTCAATAATCCTTAGTGTTTTTAAAAGAAAAATAAATAACATGTTCCCTTTTCGTGTATTTTGGTATTTAAAGTGGTTTTGATAAGAGATTTATTATGTCAATATCATGAAATGATATCTTCTGAGTGTAATGTGGAAATTTTATTTTTTTCCATTAAGCATGAGTTATGTGTTGTGTTTATGTTTTTGTTCTTGGCCATTTATTATGTATATGAGTGATTCTATGATAAACCAGGTGCAGAAGAGACCATGATATATATATAATGCATTGGGTAATTAGACAGAGTTAACAAATAGGGTTTCTCATAAGATATTGAAGGAATATATTGTGATGTTTATTCCAAACTTAACCATGAAGGTTACTCCCTATATAGTTATGAAAGCTAAAATGTAAATATAATATGGATACCATAAGTAACCTTTATAATTTATGATTTCCAATTAGTATTTTCATGAATCTTATGATTTCATGAGGTATGTTTTTATGGGTAAAAATTATGATTTTGTGAATATGTTTTCTTGAGATTAAATTATTCATGGAATAACTATTCCATTTCTCATTTTATATCCCTTACAATGATTTTTGTCCTCATCCCATGTTTTTGAAATGTTTTCCATAGTGTATAAGGATGGGTAAGAGAAAGGAAGAAGTTAAAAATATTTTTTTCAAGAAAAATAATCATGTTTTATTTTAAATGTTTTATATTTTAAAAAAAGTGGATATTGTTGTGGTAGTATCCTCTTGTACTATTATAGAATGTTATATATTAATAATAACCAAATTCTATAAAACACCAAACCTGATATGATATTCAATGTGAATGTATATAAATTCATTAATAATCATTGATTATATAATGTTTAAGGTTAGAGTCTTATATTTAATTTACATAACAATTCATTTAAAAATAACATACTTAATTTTGAAACATATAAATCAATTTCCTAAAACTAAGTTATATTTTATTCAAATTAAAAACGATATTTGATACTTTATTTTATATAAAAGTTTAAAATATAAGTTTCAGTATTGGGTGTGTTAAAATGTTTAATAAACATAAATATTTAAAATATAAACTATTAAAATTAATAGAAATAAACATTATTAATTATCTTTGGCCTAAATAATAAAATAATAAATAATATTTTCTAAAATACCCTTCCCCCTAGGCTATATAAACACCCATCCACCAACCCTTTCTCCACACTTCCAAAAACCATTAATTTGATAAATATATGACCAAATATCTCTATAAACTCTCAAATACCTATTATTAATCCCATGTTATAACAAAAATTATTTACTCTAATAGATTTTAGCTCAATCAAAAAGAGGCAACTCATAGTTCTAGGTAAAGATTTTAAAACCAATGTTTCCATTTCAATTATCCTCCAACACATTCGATATTATGATTAATCAATAAAAAATTAAATTAAATGAAATATTTAACAAAAATTTATTTTTTTATAAAATTATGATATATACTAGTTTAGATCATATTTTTAAAACACTCTTAAAAATATTTTTTCACATATGGTAGTTTTATGCTACCTTAGTAAATAATGATATAATATGTTATCCTCGTGAATTTTCTAGATAATTTCAAAAAAAAAATATTTTATGATTTAAAATAATATTATAATAAAATATTCTAATTTATAAGTTTTTATAGTTATAAAATAGGCATGGTAGTAATGATATTATATATAAATAATCATAGTCATTTTTAACCATATGAAATAGGCTTATTGAGGATGATTTTCAATAATTTATAAATATATACTAATAGATTGTAATATGTCACTTATAAAATGATATAAACCATATAAATTGATAGATACAATACTTATGAAAATATTTTATAGTGTCCTTTTATTATTACCTCTACATCGAGGAGGTTATGGAACTATAAACCGAACAATGTTAAAACAGTTGATGTGAACAATATCAAGGTTTTAACTATATAAAAATGATAATAAATAGATAGTATGAGACAAAATAAATATGAAAAAATTAATTATTCATGTAATTAGTAAATTTAATATTATTATTTATTTGGTTAGTGGAACATCTAAAGTGATTTGGGAATCTAGGTAATTGGTATTTTCCCCACTTTCTCATTCCTAATGATAATTTTTATATGAGTCTATATCTATCTATATTATGTTACTAAAATAATTATAAATTCTTCTTATATTATTTATAAATATTTTATTCATGTATAGTATCCCATTCTCCCTTACATTACATGGGATATGCATGTCTCTAAATTTTCCTCTACAATATTTTCTTTAATCAAAACACAAAAAAAGGAACAGTTCTCTTTATTCTTCCTTTGGATATTATGCTCTTAAATTATTATTCTGTGTCTATAAATTAAAAAAACCCTCCTTTTTTATCCTAAATAATGTTGATTTTTTTTTAATTTTAATACACCATGCTCTAATCCCTTTTAACGATTTTTACATTTCTTTCGATGTTAGACAATCGTGTTTGATTTTATAAATTATTCTTCATCTTTTCTATTGATTTTTCCATAATCTTGAGACCAATGTTCATGAATAATTATCCTTTAAATGGTAATTAATTTAAAATATTCCTTAATCCTCTATTTTCTTGGTATCCCATATGATACCTCCATGGTTAAATATTTATGAACATATTATGTTACTTATTTCTTTATCATGGGTATATTTCATGATTATTCTGAATATGTGTTTCCATTAAATTTTTAAGTTATATAAATTACATACTAGTATGTGATAAGGAGTCCAATAATTTTTTTCCTCCTAATAATTTTTTTTATTCTTTATATCTCATGAGGTCATTTTTCATGGTTTAGAAATTGTTAGTCTTGTCCTCGATGTAATAAATGTGTCATATGCGGTAAGACATTTTCATAATGTTATGTGTGGCTCAGGTGTTATTAAGGTTATTCATAATGTTAGTATGTCTTTGAATTGATACTTGAACTATGTTTATGATGAAATTAATTATGTTTTTTATATAATTTATGATTCACATTATATTTTTTCTCTGATTTCATACTTCCATGGGATGGCTTATGATAATTTTATTTTATGTTTATATTCAATGATATTTGATTCTTAGGATATATCATCCCATTATGAACCAATTTTATCCCCTTATTTGTAATGATGAATATCCCCTTATTTTATGTATATCCCCGAGTTATTCCTTTTATTGATATGATTTTTCGGGGCTTTAATTGGATGTTATGGAGATGAAAATAAAATATTAAATAGTTTATTTAAAAGTGTTATATTATGTTCCTTTTTTCAAAAATACTCTTGAATTATTGATTTTTTGGAGTGTTTTATGGATATTTATATTTAAAATTATGTAATATTATGTGTCATGAAAATAGGAAATTACAGTGCCAGATATCATAAAACCCCTATTTTAACACCTCCAATACGAGATCACCAAATATATAGATTCTAATGAATTAGAACTACACCTCAATATAAATATTATTTACATAAAATATATTCTACATACCTTAATGATTTAAACATTCCTTGACATATGATAACATCTCATATAACCTTATATTAAAAATTACTCTTTCACTAAATGTATAAAAGTGGTCTTAAAGGAATAGAATAAAATAAAATAATCCTCCTATTTATAAACCATTATCTCTAATTATATCATAAATAATCATTGAAAAATCACATTTAATGAGTAAATATCCTATATTTAAATCCTATAATTTTCTATTTCACCCTAATTTTCTTTAACTTCCTCTATAATAACTCCTATATATATTCAAAATAGAACCATGGTTAATTATTTATTAAAATGTAATTTTATTTAATTACAAAATCCATGGGGGATAGTCCCTAGTCAATATATCTTTGTAACACTAATTAAACATAATTAGCCATAAAAATATCCTAGTAAATCATTCAAATAAAAAATATTCCAATGAATTCCCTCAAATTAACTCTCAATATTTCATTAATATCTAAATTACATCAATAATATAAAAATAAAAGTAATATCACATAACTAAAAAATAAAATCTAGTCACATTTTCATGTAAATAACACTTTAAAAAATATACAAACTAAGTTATCTAGGTAAATAAATAATCATGAAAATATAAGTTTTACAATTCTTGCAGTGACCCTAGACTGGATTCCCAAATGGAACCCGAATCAGGACTTCCACTAGACCTAATAGAATTCCTCGATATCCAATGGATGGTGACTAGAACCATTGGTTATGATGTACAAGTAGGGAGTGATTTAACTGATTATTTTTATATAACATGTCAGGAATAAGTTCTTCCATTAGACTAGAATGAATTTTCCACATATTGGACATTCCCAGTACATAATAAAATCAATTGGTCCAAATGAATAGTAGCATAAAAGAATCAAAGGAGTCTCTATATAAATGTGTTGTCCCCGCTAGGTTAAATAACATTATGGGGATGGTGAATTAGGGTGTCAGGGACTAAAAACCCACTCTTTTGATCTTGTTTCACTATGAAACAAAACTCTATTATCTCTCCTTATAATAGTAATATGTGATTATAGAAATTAAAGCATTGGAGTGACACAAAAATTTTACTTGGTTAACCCAAAACAGGATAGTACAAAGAACATATAAAGGTGACACAACATTGTAATAGAATCCACTATAGTGAGAAATTGTTACAGGATTTATAGTGGACTCAGTATCCTCCCTGGTTTACAAAAATTCAAAATTTGATAATGAAATTCTCTCTCAGTTGAAGAGAATTAACTTCTCCTCTATAAGATTATTTCATTCGTTTGAAATAGATAATATTTGTCCCACACATATGTGAGTGTTCCATGAATATCATTTTTCATGAAAGAAATAAAATAAACATTAGTATTTATCTTTTACTTCATAAAAATACTATTTATAAACATTTTCTTCTCCACAAACTGCAAACTGTGCACCGACCTCAGGGACATCATTCCCTTGCTGGTTGTCACGCAATTTTCCCAAACCTTATTGGTAGAATATCACATGTGATCTTATCCTCCATTCTCTAATAATATGAACACCATTGGTAATCTACCACTGCATACAGCACATGTGACCTACCACTATTGCATGATAATTGTTTGGGAAACCAAACTCCATCATAGACTCCCTTCTATAAATTCCTCTTGCGTGTACCCCCCTCATTGAAAACCACCTCTACTAACCTTTATTATGGACACCATTCACTGAAAACCTACTACATGATTCACACTTAATGGCCTCGATGAAATTCCCACCAAATGTTTTATAATTTTTTTAGCATGTATCACCAAGATAATTCTTACTCTATTTAAAAATAAGATATTAAGGGGTCCTAATATGGGAAAATAAAACCATGAATACCCACTGATCATAAAATTACAATTCAATTCTTTTTTAGAATTCACTCTTCATGGTCTATCAAAATTTATCACCTTATAACTATGCATTGACAGAATAGTTCCTTCATTGGATTTCAAAGTATCGCTTGTCATGAACCTCTTTCATTATGAACCACTTCCACACACAACCTTCCACAAGATCTATACATGGACTATCCCACTGCATAACACCCCCCAGATTCCAAAACCATTCGGAATTATTATGAATATACACCCATCTCTTGTGAAGGTTCATACACCAACCATGCAGTATTCCTAGTTATAAAATGAAAACCCTGCCTTTTCCATTTTTATGGAAACCACCATATCTAGATTATCCCCAGAATTCATACTAATAAATTTGGAAAATACTGGGATGTGTTGCAGCCTCTGTTAACCATCAATTGTCAAGGATTACGATCAATCCATAAACATTAACATTATTCCTTGAAGTATTTCCCTCCATAAATATCACCCTTTTTGTTAGTTGGCAATACATTAAAAGCCCACTAAAATATTCTTGTTGAAAATAAATTTTTACACCTTCTTCTTCAATCACTATTCACACTCTCTGACCCAAAAAACAATCAAAGACTTACTAAACTCATACTTTAATCCCTCATGATACATTTAGATGGGAGAAATAAGAATATTAAGTAAATCTCATCAACGAAACACTTCATTCTCTTTAAACCAAACTTATTTGATTTCATTATAAACCCATCGGTCACTATTTTCATGATATCTCTTCATTAAATAAAATTCTCTAGCATAATCATATTTAAAACTTCATATGCATCTATTCCCCATGATTTATCATGGAATAACTCTCCCCTTCTCAAATATTATCCCCCATTCATGAACAAGACATAGCCCCCATTTTAAAAAATCCTAAAGTTCATTCCTTTGTGATATGTAATAGGGAAAAAGAATATAAACACATGGGAAAATACACAATATAGCCTCAATAGTGGGTATCTCAAATCCATACTATTCATGTTTGGGGAGTCAACAAAACTCCAACATTTACGTGATGCTTTCGAAAAACTTCTATGGTTAAGGCCTTCATTAGACAGTATGTAACATTAAATTCAATAGGTACATACTTCAAATTCACCACTCAGTAATACACTTTATCCTTTGCAAATATATATTATATTTCAATTTATTTCATCATTGATTAATGGAAAATATTATTATTTAGATTTATAACACATGAAATTTCATAATGGATTAAAATTGGATACTTCACGTCAACTCCCATGTATTAAAGTTTTTTATTCATTCAAACCCACTATGTGAAATATTAAGTTGCCAAAATATTTTCAATTTTGACAGTTCTTAGAGAGATGTAGTATTTCTTCTGGATCATCCTAGATATAAACAAGTTAGTAAGATAAAATGTACCAAATGATATATATTTTTTTATCTGGTGATCTGACTCAGTCATTATTTGTATATCCTAACAACTCTATTTTGACGTTGAATTGTAAAACAAGATTAAATCCATGATGCCTTTTATACATCATTGTTTCTATTTTTATGAATGAGTGTGAAATTATTTGGGAATACTTTGATACTATTCTTCCTGGAATGTGGAGAAACAATTTCAGATCCTAAAATTGTTAAATAGAATTGGTTTCTAATGATTTACCTATGTTTTGTGAAATTAACTACTTTTTATTTATCATCCCATGAAAATTTCATCTCTATAGCATATCGAGTTTTCATTTCATTATAATAATCCATTATAAATCATATCAAAACATCCTTATCATATTTAGATTGATACATACATGTTTTATTCAATGTGGGTATCACATATAGTCCATATAAAAAATAAATTAACCAATCCTTGATATTTAGAACTCATACATCATAAACTCTACAAAATATTTTCACTATGCTTCAACTAATACATAAAAAATACTTCATAAACACAAATACAACACTCTAATCCTTTATTCACTCTCATTGTTGAAATAAGTATTTTAATAAACTCCTCTATACAAGAAACCAATCTTCTTTATGTATTGATCTTTTTGTGAATATCATGTTATTGGTACTCGAATTAACCCCTATAAATTCGTCTTACGTCAAGAAACATTGTTCTCCCCTTAATGGGAAAAACCACCTATTTATGTACACATGTTCTTCTAGAACACTATTAATAAATGTTAACTTGATGTCCTTATAGAAATATTTTAATTGTCTTTAAATTGCAATGGCTACGAATAATAAAAAAATACATCCATGCTATATGTGAAAATGTCTCATTAACATCAATTTACTTGATCTAGGAGTACCAATTTCACACCACTTGTTCAACGTTTTTAATCATCATGGAATATTAATTTATCTGGTTGTATAAACCCTTTTTGGTTCCAACTATGCTCTTGTATATTGGCCAGAAAATAATCTCCCAATATTGATTCTTCCCAATTTTCTCAAGTTATTTATTCATTTATTAAACCTAATTCTCAACTCTAGAAGCTTACTTAAAACATTATGGCTCTATATGATATAAAAAATATTCTATTTGGATACTTCATTCATATGATTTTTACTGGAAATATTTGATCACTGAAGATATACTTACTATCAATTTCATCTCGACTCTTCAACTTTTGTATAAATGCATGTTAAAATACGTCATACTCATCATCTTTATCTTTATAAAAGTCAACATTTTACACTTATTCTTATCTAGATATTTTTACTTCCTTATAAATATCATTCCAAAATTTCTCTATATGTAGTTAATGATTCTAGTCATTTTCAACTACAGTTCTATCATTACATTTGATAACCATTCATTGGAACTTATTGAATCATTTCTATTATTTTTTTCTTACTAAATAGCTAATAAAAATAAAATCATCTCTATGAGATTAAATATTCATGTGTTTATCCATACTAATAATGAAACACTTACTTCTTAAGAGTTTAATGAATTTCAACGACATCCTCTTCCCACACCAAAGCTTGAATGGAGTATTTTTTTATTTGAGACACCACAAAGTACTATTAAAAATATAGAACAATATTAAAACTTCTCTGGTGGGTCCTTTTTAATAAGAATCATTCTAGCCATAGTGTTTATGATCTAATTTATCCTCTCAACCACATCATTTTTATTATCTATTATCATTGCTAAAACTTAGTGCCATATCCCATGTATTTCAAGACAATCCTACACATAACTATTGGTATATTTTATGCATTTAATAGTTTAGAATTTCATAATCATATGTGAAAGAACCCTTTCAACTTCCCTATGATAATTTGTTATGAAATTTAACAACTTTGACTTGTGGGTGATGACAAAAATCCACAACATCCTACTTAATCATCAATGAAATGAACATATAACATTTTCCCATCAACATCACTTAGTGATAATGTTCCATACACATTAGTTTTCACCATTTTAAGCACTCTTATTAACCTTTTATCGTTTTTTGTATGCATTTTGATTAATGTTACCTTACTAAAAATAATTTAATTAGAATGTGGAATCTCATTATAGCCTTGGGATACATCATTCTCCATCAATTTTTACCTGATCATCTTATATTGGCTAGCTCAAATAGCCAAGTCATCTATGCTAGAACCTATTTTATTCTTCCATGGATAGAAAAAAGCATATAGTATTCTCCACTAATATGTTATAGGTTAACCTTGGTGTTTTCCCCTACACAATAATTTCACCATATTTTCACCTTATGATACAAGTCTTCTTTTTTATACTTTATTTCATGCATCGTGTCACACAGTTGAATAACACATAAATGTTTATGAGTTATACCATCATAAACTAATAGATATACACGTATTATTTCAATTCACCCAAATTTTTAAATCCCAAAGCTAATAATATTTAGGCCTTCATCATTTTATAATATAAGAACACATTCATATTCATTCTTGATTCCTGTAAAAAGATCTGTTTTCCCATCATGTGGGAAGTGCATCCATTTCTAAATATCCATGCACAAAAATAATCTAATGATTTCTAGGAAATTTATATGACCACTTCCAACTGAACAATTTTCTTTTTTATCCATGTCTTTGGCTTCACAGCTAGTATTTATCGACATACTTTATATTCTTCAAAGTATGGTGGAACAACATTATCTTTTAAATATGTAAATAAAATTTTCATTTTCTGATGATTTTATGATTCCTTGACATACATCATATAATTAATTTGGGTTTGTGTTAAAATATTGCTCAAAAATTTCAATATAAAATATTTATCCATATATCCAAACCCTCCACACAAAAATAACGACCATAAATATAATGCCTAAAATATTGAACAATTTTTTCCTACCTCTATTTTTACTAAGACCTTTAGTACCTGTAATATATGGAATAAAATTCTGGGGAATGTTCAATATTTCCATTAAAATAAAACTGTATATGATGTGAACACTTGTGATTCATTACTATGGAATCAATTGTCCCATGGGTTATATGAATATTATGATTCGGATGAATACCCAAATAAACTTTGAACTTCAGAGTGAGCATTTGTGGTGATACATAAACCATAGCTCTAATCTATCTATGATCAATCAATATAACAATATTTTTAATCTATATATGTATTTTTATTTGAATGATAATCCTCTACCTATTAATTTAGACTTTCATGATCTACATTAACTTTTCTTGTTGCCTATGAGATTTATTTTCTCAATATTGTACTGAGAGTCAAAAGTCTTTCTGAACTCCAAATTTTCATCACAAGCTATGAAATTCCTCCAATATCTCTTCAAAAAAATTGATATTTTATTTAACTATCTTAGTTAAACCATAAATAACCTTGGTTTTCTCTTAGTCTTTGATATTATACTCAACAACCATCTCCAAGGTTTTGGTCTTTGCAGATTTTATTTTTTTAATTTTTTTCTTTTATCATAGACTTCTCTTTTTCCTGTTGATGCATATAGATTCTGTAATATTTAACCAATTTATTATATTTCATCATTTTGGATCTAAAAATATCTACCAATTAAATATTAAATTATAATTTAACTTATAGATCAACTCTTCATTCTACTTGTCCTTCACCATAATCACTCTCTTACCTTGTTTGAAAATTTTCCCTAATATCCACCAAATCATTTTATTTATAGTCAATGAAAAAAATAAATTTCTTCTATCTAACATTCTTTTATATAATAATTTTCTCGTGAAATTAGGTTATTTATTATAATGAAGTTAAACTTAGTTCTTATCCTTCCATTCTAATTTTTTTAAGACTGCTTCATGGGAATTTCAATATCCTCATTATCATCATGAAAATTCTTGGGACATTTTTATAAAAGGTTCACAACCTTTTCAAATTAAAATTATTAAAGTGTAATTTTACCTTTAAAAATTATTTTTACTATTTTTATATTTTAGGAAAGTAATTACATGACTTCACCCACCTCTTCTTCTTTCTGGTCATCCTTTATATTGAGATTCCTTATCCCCTTGGATTCAACAACTTTAGATTTACCCTTTTATAAAACACATTATAATTGTTTCTCATTTCATACATAATAATAATATTGTGTAAGCTATCAAATTTTAGCTTATTTTGATATTTATCTACAAGAAAAAATAATTTAAAATTGAACCTAGGTGTAAATATTCTAAGGATGTGGTTAACAATATTCATGATGTTTAGGGTTTTTAGAGACAACACATGTTCTCCAAAATAATATTTAACTGATCAAATAATACATCAAAAGATTCATTTCGGTGAATACTTAGGTCATAAATATTGTTATATATTATCTAAAGTTTTATCTTATCTTACTTTTAAATTAACTTATAGATATTTATCATCTTTTCAGACATGTCATGTGAGGTTTTATAGGATTTCATATTTGGGTAGACTATGTTGGTTTAAGATCCCTTTAAATAATTGATTTCTATGATATCCACATCTAATTATATATAGTTTACTTTTAATAAATTTCCAATATCCATAATAACTGTAATACCATGCATTACAAATTTAAACACATACATGACTAAATATATGATTTACTATGGTATTCGATTATTCCAAATTTTAAAATTATTTCATTCAAAAATTGGAATCACTTTATGAATGATTATTTCTATTGGTTTCACTGAGATAGAAAACACTTAAATTTGACCTCTCTTTGATACCAATTTTTATCCCAACTAGGCCAAATACCCTAAGAGGAGGGAGGGTGAATTAGGCTATGAGGGATTAAAACAACTACCCCTTCGATATTATTTTGTTATTTTGAAAAACTATCTTCTCTCTTCGTCTCAAAATAAAATAAGAATAAATAAATAAAAGTATTTAAGAGAAAGATAAATTTTACATGATTCTAGTTACACAACCTAGTTTAAATATTATACATAGGTGATTCCCAAATGTACCTGAATCCACTATAATGTACTCTTATTTCAAGGATCATAGTGGATTCATTATCCCTTAGTTTATAACCATTGAAAAATCGTGACAACACACTCAATATATACTAAAGTGAACACACTACTCCTTTTTAATATTGTTCTATTATTACAAATTAGTTGTGATTTTGTTCACATATATTTGAGTGCTCTATGAAGCTATTTTTTTATCTATGTAATGAAACCAACTTTACAGGGTAGCTTCTACACAATTTAAGTACCCTTACTTGGATTGTTCTTCTTCATGATCTACCTATCGTACACCGACCAAAAAACCCCTCATACATCTTGGGTGGTACACAATTTTTCCTGCTTCTCCCAGGTGGGATATCTTATTTGATCGTCCCCTCCATGTATTAATTGTGTTGAAACTATTGATGAGATTCCACCTCACACATCCCACATGAACTAAATCCCTCATGCACTGACCGCACAATCAACCTACCTTCACTATAGACTCCCAACCAGACCTATCTCTTCCTCATACCTCCCTCATAGATATCAAACTCTATCAAACTCCATATAAAACATTCTTTATGGACCAACTATGTGATTCTCACATTACACACTCAGTGTATTTCTCTTTGGAATTTGAAGAATATTACCATGATGATATCTAAGATAATTTTCACTACATTTAAAAATAAATGATAGTGGTTCCTTATATAGTAAAAGAAAACATTTAAAACCCACTATTAATGAAATTATTTTTTTCTTATTTCGCGCACTTCAATCTTTCTAGTTCAATAAATTTTACTGCATTATGACCACATGCTAACCACATAGTTCCATAATCCTCTTTCATGGCCTCAGATATTGAAAACCTCCTATGATATGAAACCGGATAGGTAATTGACCCCCACCAACTCCTTATTTATAATTTCCTACAATGTGACTCCCCTGTGACCACGTACTAGCTGGGATATCTAATGAATGGCTACTCATTTCTTATACGAATTTGATCTATAACTGCCTAGTCCACCAAAATACCACATAAAATGCCTCTCTATTATAGTTTTAGAGAAAGCACAAATATTATATTACCCGAAAAATTCATACCTATAAATTTGTAACACACTAGGAAATGTTTTGACCTTTTTCAACAACAATTATTAAATAGACCCAATCAACCCAAAAATACCAACATGGTGTCTTAGGGGTTTTCCCAAAAAAAAATATCAAAATACAAGTCGTGTTTACATATTAACACACTAATAAAATAATGTAATTATGTACAAACATGATATAATGGAATAGAAAAGTGGGTTTTTAAATTATTCTACTAACAAACATGTCCCCCATGTCCAACTCTACAAGGATACATAATACAAAAACACATACCATGACCCAGCTAACTATTGTGATTTCCAATATCTATCCACATACTTTTTCAAATGAAATGTAGCCTTTAAAGCTTCATTTTCCACCAAATTGACCATGCATAGTGTGATAATATACATACTAAGTGGGGAACAACTAACATGAATTAATTCACCAGTGAATAAATAGGTTTATGAATGAACATGTTTAATTATTAACATTTATATATCAGAAAATTCATTCAAGAAATAGTAATTCTATACATGGAATTAATAAAAAATTAAAATGGAATATGAACAAAAGGATAAAACAATAAATACTTATATAAAGATTATCCTTACATGTTTTCACCTGTTCGAATTTTAGATCAATATCAATGAAGTGTTGGGGTATAGGGAAATCAAGCAGTCTATACAATCAAGATGGTATCATATTCTAGATTTAGATAATAAGATCTTATTAGGGAATGGAAAGTCTTATACTAAGTAAAGGCACTACCTACCCATGCCTTGGGTTGTGTAAGGTAAATAGTAGAGTTTGTGGATTGTGACCACATCCCCTTTACCATTATTCATATAAGTTTTACATGTTTATAATTTATATAATAGTAGTGAACAACTATTGCATTCTTAAAATATATTAAAATTGTAAATATTCTTAAACAGTACTATAAAATATTACAATCAAAATTCTCCAAATGATAAAAAACCAATTTCTCAATTGTATGACTAAAATTATATATGAAACATATTTCCAAAAAAAATCATGTGCAAAATGACATATTTACCATCTAATATATATGGAAACTACAATTATTTGGGAACATATACTATCAAAATTTACAAAAATATTAAATAATTCATGATACGGCTATAAATTCATGAAATTTTAAAAATGATCCTTGTTTTTTCTAGGTTGTGACTCGAGTAAAAAATTATTCAACCTATATATTGTCTAGACATGGGAACTCATAGGGCATAGCTAGTATCAAATTTACATTGGAAGCCATTTATTTCAAAATATATATTCCTTATTTCAACATTAGTTTTAGGAAAACATTTATTTATAGAAAATAATTATTTGAAAAAATTGTTTTATACTCCATGTTTTATCATTTAAAAATAAGTTCATTAGGTTTACCTTGAAAACAATACATTAATTAATACATTGTAAGGAATAAGTCACATAAAAGATACTATTCTATGAAATCAAATTTTAAATATTGAATTTTTATTTTAAAAATAATAACATGTTTTATATTTCACAGAATAAAATATTTTTGAGTTTCTATACATTGTTTTTTATAGTAATGAACTCGTTTAAGAAAAAAAGCGTACTTGAGAATCATTTTATCCCTTTCCACTTAAACTAACCTATATTTCATATCACTAATTATTAAATTAATTAACCAAGGTTACATGTGGATCCAAAAATTATAACTCTTGCATATTTATGTGGTAATTGGTTATACCACTGTTAAAACCTAAAAAAATCATCAAAGATAATGTTTTTAAGAAATATAATCTCCCTACCCAATTATTAAATTAAAAAGGGCCTTTTATAATTATAAAAAATTAAGGATTATAAATAGGAACATAAAATAAATTAATATTCTATAAAACTAAATGAAACATGGAAAGTTTATAATTCTTGAATCTTATAGAGCTAAAGAAATTAAATATGCATTATAAACTCTATAAAATAATCCTAATATAACCTCCAATAAAAAACACATTTAGATAAACATGAATTTACTAAATTTTATATTCCACCAAATACATGAAAGTATATGTAAAGAAATAAACTACATATAGTATTTGAATCATACTTGAATTGGCATACATTAATTAAATGTTAAGATAAACAGAAACATTTTACTAAAAAACGAATTTATAAAAGGTTGTTAATCATGAATTTTAGATAAAGGAGGAATAAAATACACCGTTATTTAGGTCCATATAATAATTAATTGAAAAAAATTAACTTGAAATTAAAAAAAATTAATGACTATCAATTTATAATTAGGAAATTAACATTTTTATTTTATTATTCATTTATAAAACAACTATCAAGAATGTCCTTGGTATGTCCTTGAAATTCAATTAATGATTTGAAACCCCGAACTTAATTTTCAGAGAGATTTATCCATCCTAATAATCACCAAATAATACTTCAATATCCACCAGTAATATCGTAATAACTATTATACAATAATTTATAAACATTGAATATTAAATAGACATATACCATAATTTAAGATTCACTAAAATCTATGAAAATATAAGTATATTATCAAAAAAAGTACTCTAATATAATCACCAAAAACCCCCAAGTAAAACATTTAAATCCCATATAAATTTCACCTTAGAATCATTAAATACCTATAAATAATCACCCATGAATTTATTTATATCAAAATAGAAATAAATGGAAGAAAACCCATGTTAGAGTCTCCCTTAGACAAATTTAAAGGTAACCCTATGTTAATACGTGGTTTCAGTGTGCTTGGATGACATAATAACATTGAATCCCTAACAATGGGGAAATAAAATAGAGAAGAGGGATGTAGAATAGGATAAAAGAGCCTATAGGAGAGTTTACCATGACTTAGTGAAATAGTAACACCCTTATATTCCAATTATTTGAGAGGGAAAGTGGAGCAAATGAAGGAACCATTGAGGATGAAAGATAATAACTCACAACTGTTAGGGGAAATTGAGGTTTGTAGGTGAAGAGAAAAATATTAAAGATATGTTTAAATATAAAACTAAAAAATTTCCTCCCTAAAAAAATGGGTTGAGGCTATTGGGTACCCATTCAGGGTACACTGGGTACCCGATATCACCAACTATAAACCACCACTAATGAAAATCTCATTAGGAACATGGTACCCCTCCAATAGGTACCAGATACCACCTATAATTCTAAAAAGTATGTGTTTCCTCCTTTAAAACACACTTGATGTTACATCCCAAATAATTTTAATTTTAAATAAATTACCTTACTTATTAATATTCATGAATTAGACTTTATATAATTATATTCATTATAATAATATTATCTAAATTTTCAATCAGTAAGGAAATAGTTTCATTATTATAAAATACATTTTCATTTATTATATGTTTTTATTTAAAATTTTATTTTATAAATTTTAGAATGTGAGTCTCTTAAAATTAAATTAATTTTTTAAATCATAATTCTAAAATTATTTTAGTATGAAATTTTGGTTTTTTTCAAAAAAGATTAATTTTTCATTGAATAGTGAAAGATACTGATATTTGTAAATCATTCATTTATTTTTATTAAATAAATTAATTTAAAACTATCAATTTATCTTAAAGTAACATAATTATAATTTAATTAAAAATGGTCTAATTAATTACATTATAATCTTCATTATACCATATTTTGGGATAATATCGTTTTTTATTTTAAAAATGCATTTTTCTAAAAACTTGTTTTCGTTGTATTTTGTTTTTTTACCAAAAATTATTTTTTACTTCATATATAAATTTAATAATAGAAAATGGATTCCATATTTTGAATAATGAGTTCTATATTTGGTAAATAGATCCATTTTATTTCCAATCATTATAAATAGTAACAGTAGTAAATATTTGTCACCTTAATAAGGGTAAATCAAGAAATTAATGTTAAAAATAATGTGATAATGTTTAGAAATATCCCAAACACAAGTATTTATTTTATTGGAAAATTTTTTTAAACCATAAATATTAACGTCTTTAAAATGTTTTACTGTATTTCCACTTTCCATTGATAAGGGCATAAATATAGTATTAAATAAAGAATAAAAACAAAATGTTACTCACTTTGTTTTAATACCCCTAAATTATTTCATTGGGATATAAAGATTTTGTGTTAGATTATAACCTTTCATCTTAAATATAATTATTTTTTCATTATAATTTATTTTTAAATTTTACAGATGAAATAATTAACTTAAATTCATACACAAATTTTATCTTGAAAACAATATAAAAATGAAGTAAATTTTTTTAAAAACTCTAAAAGTGATTTATATGGGTGATTTATATAGTCTTAATAATTTCATAGACATATATAACAAATTTTGGATATTTTAAAAGTTTATATTCAAATATAATTTTTATCTTGATGAATTTAAAGTCAACATAAACGAATAGTTCCAAAAATGACATTAATGATATTTTAAAATAAAAAATATTTAATTAAATGATTTAAAATTAATTAAAATATTATATATGTCCAATTTAATGGGATAAAATTTATCATAACATCTCTAGGTCATTTTTGGGTCACTTTTCCTTTTATAGTATTTTTTACTCCTATTGTTTACAAAACATTGATATTTTGGTAATCATTAAATGGGTTAATTGAGGTTAAAACTAAGAGATAAGGGTAATAAAATAACCTAAGCATATAAAAATATTATTTCATGTGAATATTTAGACATATAGTCATATTATATAAAAAAAATTCTATTTTCTCATGAAAAATAATTTATATTAATAGAATATTTTATATAATTCTATGAGTTCCCCTCCCCTCACTTATAAAGGGAACATCATCTTATCTCTTGCTGAGAAATTTTGAGAAATATATTTCAACCAATAACTAAAAAAATATCTTCTAAAATTCACTCCTCAAATCCTAGAGTTCCTAGTCTTTGCAAAATACCAAACCTATAACTATTAAGGTACAGTCCAAAGAGGTTTTCCAAGGAGAAGTTATAAGCCATAATCGACCACTTTTAAGCTTATTTATTCACATAAATCATTAAAATATTATCTATACATGTTAAAATAATAACATAAATTTCTTCCATATAATAAAATTTTATCATGATTATGTTAAGACCAATTTTCATTTCATTTTTCCATCCCATGGGAAATAAAAATATCAAACATGTGTTTGTATGGATTACCACCTCCCTGAAGCGATATGTTCTTTTTCATTAACACATAGAATGGGTGTATATAGTGATATATTAAATTAATATAAATGATATTAATTGAATAATTATCAGTATTTAATGATAGTTATTCATTTAATTTAATACCATTCCATCCATTGAAAAATGATAATGTCATTTTGGCGTACAAGTTAACAACCACCTCCACGAAGTGATGTGATTTTTTCACCACTATATCATATGAATGATATATATATATAAGTGTATTTAAATATATAATATGATACATACGACTTAATTATCATTATATAAATATTAAATTATTCTTATGTTCATTCCCCAATTTTCGTTGAAATTAGAAATGTTACTCATGAGTATATATAGAATACCATCTTTATGTTGTATGATAATTCATTTTTCTTAACCATAATAAGTGGTTGGTTTTAAAAGTATAATTAATATAAAAAAGGATTACTTTTTTAATGATTATTATTATATAAGTGATGGTTTAATGTTCCCTTTGACCACATTCATCCCCCCAAATTTATTTTGGGATTATAGACTGAATGTCCTACATAAACATAACAAATAGAGTAACTAAATAAAATAAGGTAAAAAATTATATAAAAGGGATAATATTAATAGAATTAAAATTAAAAGGGTTATTAAAGAAGTAAATAATTAACATAATTTTATAATTTAAGAAAATAAAGAACATACATGTTGAGACATACTCAAGGTAAGGAAAACTAACTTAAAACCAAATTTTAAAATAATTTAACGATTTATTATATAAATAATTTTTCTCTATTTTTCATATTCTTAAATTTATTATATATATGTATTTATTTGTAAAAAAATTACTTATAAAAGTCATTTTATGTTTCTTTTTTCTTAATTTATTTCAATTTTTTTGAAAGGAATTTTTTCTATTTATTATATACTAAACATTTTGACTCTATTTACAAAAGTAAAAAAAGGGAATGTTCTATTTAAAAATATATAGTTTCAATGAAATTTATAACCACCATAACCATTATTTGATTATTCTTCCTTAACAATATTCCATGATTTATTCAATGGAAAATCCTTTTTCATAATATTCTAGTTTTTTGGTTTAGAAAATGAGTTTTTAGAAGGAAATGGTATTTTGATATATAAAAGTGCTTTTCATATGGGCTCAAAAGAGTCGTTAAATAGTTTTATGATGAATTTTTACTATATTAAAAAAATTTATTGAAGATATACTATTATAATATTTTATATGATGATGGGCGAACACAATACAACTTATATGAATTGGTGACCCTGATACAACATATATGAAGGAGTGATCTCAATAAAACTAATATAAGTGGTGATCATAATACAAATTATATGATAGGTGAGTCTGATATGGATTATATGATAGGTGATCCCAATTTAGCTCTATAATTAATTGGGTAATGTTTCTTATCTTAAAATTAAAAAATAAGGGATTTAAGCATGGTGTTTTCAACAATAAATTTTATTGGGTGGTAGTTATTTCTAACATGACTGGACACAAGTTTTGAATATGATTCCATATGTTTCATATAAGGGTTTACATTTTATTTCTATGGTTTTTATGGTTTTATTTGAAAAATAATTTTGTTCTTAATATGGGTATGTCTTTTCATATACTCAAAGTATATTATATAATGATAAACATTTTATGGGTATTCATGGTTTTCACTATAGTTACATATTTCTTAATTTTTTGTATCTTAATGTCTTTTTTGGTGAATCCCATATTTTTAAATATTTTTCATTGGGTTTAAAGATGAATAAGAGCAATGAATAATTCAAGTTAAATGTGAGGACTGTTTTTCATGAAAATAAAATGTGTTTCATTTTAAAAAATATATATTGTGGGAAAATGGATATTGAGTATAAGTGTACAATTTATAATATATGATTTTTATATATAAGATTTATGATTTAATTCTATGAACCTTTAAACTATAAAGATGCATGAAATTTAGGGAAGTGAAATATTGACTAAAAATTCAAAATTATGTGATTATTTAAGTCCAGGTCCTTATATTTGGTATCATGGGAAAGGTTTAGATAAAAATAGAGGTCATAATAATGTCAATTTAATACCCTTGAGAGATTATTCTATATTTTTTAGATGAAATTATATTTAATTTTTAGATTTCCACATTTCTATATCTATTATATTTCTATCCAAATTGTTTTTATGTAGGGGAAATATGGAATATGGTGTTGGAAGGAATCCTGAGGATAATGCCCTTCTAAATCTATATCCAAGAATGGTTGGAATTGGAACATACCTATTTATTATAGTGATGGATCTACTAAAATATTATATAAATATTGGTGATATCCATGTTAGAGATCAACCAAATTTACTAAAAGGAATATGCTAATAAGTGATAATTTTTTGAAACAATACCCTCTATTTTTTTATGAAACCTCAGATTCGGTGGTAGATGATGGACAGATCAATGTGCTGGAAAAGATATTTGAAGTCATCGGATGTTCATAATGTCAAAAGGTATCTCTTCCCATTTATTATTTTTAAGGTGGATCATATGAATAGTTGTATTTGGTTTAGAATATCAGGTAGAGAGAGATTGGTTTGATTCTATGGAATTAAATACTTTTATGAATGATTTCGGAGAAAAATATTTCTATAAGGTTGTTAAACTCAGGATGGAGAAAAATATATTGCAGTTAAGAAAAAATTATAGGGATTCACTAGCTTCATAAACTGAATACTATGAAATATTTCCGTGGTACAAGCCAAATTTTATATGAGAGATGCATTGTAAAATTAATATGTTTTACTCAATATTGAAAACAAGCTTAAAAAGTCTTTGGAATTATATGAATTTAAATTTTATGATAATATTTTTTATTGTTTTCAAAAAATTGATATATATTTTCTAGACACTTATGTTCCTCCTGATAGTAAGAGTAAAAATCAGTCAAGGTAGAATGTAATATAGATGCAGTTAGCTATGGCATTTAGAGCAAATCCCAAAAAAAATCTGAATGTGGTAAACAAAATTTCAAAGAAATTTTTACAATATCTTGAAAGTCAAACTAGTATGGTAAGTTTGGTCATATGTCTCATGACTGTAAATAAAATACCTCTGAACAATCCAATAATGGAGAAATAGATATTTTGGCAATGCTGAGATGTTTTAATTTCATTGAGTTGCGTAATTATTCTAATATGTGTCTGAAGATATACATAGAAAATTTAAACTTTACAGACATTTTTATTCCATCTAAAATAGGAAATGATATCTAAAGAAACCAATACATAGAATCTTTAAAACATACATGACTTGAATTAGTATAATTTAATTGTAACTTAAATGAAAATACTTTTCTAAAAACTTTTATAATGTTATGAATAATGAGTTTTAGATAAATAAATAATAAATTAATCTATTACACAGTTTAATATAAAAACTCATTGAAAATTTTTATATGATATTCCAAAATATACACAACTAACATATTTTTATAATTTTAAAATTTCAGTTTAAACATTATCATTCAATTGGAAAACAACTAGAAGCATATCCTAGTCATGGTCTATAAATTCACTCGATGATTTGATACCCAACACCTTATTCATTGGATATACATACTATTCCCAATGATCACTAGAAGCATACACCAATAATATCCAATTAGTTGTTACTTTAAATTTTATAAGAACATATAAATAAGTAATCAAAAATAAACATCCAGTATAATTAATAATTAATTAAACTCTAAGAAATCATAAGATAATGGCCCCAAAAAGTAACCTAACATAATCACCATCAAAATAACCATCTAATATTACAAAATCCCAAATAAATTTTACCCTAAAATCATGGAATACCTTCAACCCGTAATGCCTGATTTTAATTATATTAAAATAAAAGAAAATGGAATTCAAATAACTATTTAGGACATCCCCAATATAAGATAATAGAATGACCTAATTCAATATGTGATTTCACTATGATCGGATGAATTCATAAAATTATATTAACAACTCAAGGGAATGTTAAAAGTATATAGGAGGTAGAAAATTTTGAATAGAGGCTAGATAATATTTTAACTTTTCCTAAAAAATAGGAAAAACCCATTGTATTCTATATATTGTGGAGGGATATAGAACCGGTTAAAGGAACCATAGAGGGTCCCTGGTAGGGGATCATGATGTTTGGGGGTAGTGGGCCATGAATATGAAGATAAAATACAAAAATAGGGGTTTATTTAGAAAATACCAAAATTCCATCCTTAAAAACATGGGTTGAGGTTATCAGGTACACTCTTAATGGCCAGTGTGTACTCGATGGAACCAACTAGGAAAAAAACCATTGAAATGCACATCAGGCTCACAATAATCATCCATCAGTTGAAATGTATCAATATTTAAAATGAACACTATGTTCGATAGTGTAT
This sequence comes from Viscum album, assembly GCA_963277665.1. NCBI lineage: Eukaryota > Viridiplantae > Streptophyta > Magnoliopsida > Santalales > Viscaceae > Viscum > Viscum album. Next base: position 94,984,914 of record OY728164.1, read on the forward strand.
ACAATACTCAATGCCAAGCATAAACGTACTGTGAAAAATTAATATTTTAATGTTATAGTTTAATCCTAGTTGATAAATTGATGGTCATGATTATGATTAATAGAATTATAAAAAATATATAAAATTACCACTTAATAAATATTTATTTATTGATACTTTGGAAATAGAAAATCCATTTTTAGTAATACCATTTTATGATTTAGAACATGTTTTCTTCAAAAAATGGTTTTTATAGATTTTTATGAGTAAATACAACAATTAATTTATCGAAATTTTAGAAATTATATTTTATAAAAGTGATATCATTTTTTAATTCAACATTCAAAAATTATATTAGGATTATTTTTTAGGAATTTTTTAAAATGTTTCATTTTTTAATGAATAGTGAAAAATTCTGGTTTTTATTGAAAATAATAATTTATTTTGAAGCACATACAATTTAACATTATATATTAAATTAATTATAAACAAATTAATTCATTTTAATTAAATAGAATCAAATAAATGTTAGTCTAATCAATAATATATGTGGATTTTGTAAAAAATTATTTTTATACATAATAATACATTTTTCTAGAAAATCACTTTTCATCGTATTTTACAGGTTTAATTTTATATTAAATTATAAAAATTATATGCATTTAATTTTAAAAAATTCATTTCTTATTTTTAATCATCAGAATTAATATTAGTTAAAAATTTCAACTTATGTTCTGGTTATAACATATAATAATAATAATAATAATAAAATTACAATAATAATGGTAAAATTGGTTGGTTAGGGTTAAAAATAGTATAATAAATACTAAAATGACCCAAAAGCTTCCAATTGTTTCATTGGATGAGTTTATTTGGTCTATAATCAACCGAAATTTGAAAATATGACTTTTTTCCATTAATATTTGATTTTGGCCATGATAATATTTATGTAAAAGATAAAATAAAATATGTAAATTTATTACTTTTAATATATATAATATATTATGACGGGGATAAAAACTATATTATTTTCTAAATTTTTATTCTAAATATAGATTATTTTTATCATAGTAATTTATTTTTATTTTTTATTAACTATATAGTTTTCTTAAATTCTTATAAAATACTAACACAGTGTTTGTTCAAGTAGAAGAAAAAATAAAAGTAAATGATTTTCAAGACATAAAATGTAATATTATTTGAGTAATGTTCAGTATCACATGGATTATATATTTAATAATAATGTATTATTAATTGTTAAATAGATGAAATTCTAAATTTTATTATGTATTTTTGTGTTCAAAGTAAATTTAATGTTATTTTATAATAAAAATAATTTTATTTAATAATTTAAACATCATAAAAAACTATATATATAAATGTGAGTGTTATATGGTTTAAAATATCAATAATGTTCCATTTATATATTACATTTCCTTTTATAGAAACTTTCTTAACACCTAGAAAGTAAAAAAATTGTTATCACAGTAATTGTCAAAAGTGTTAATGAGTGTTAAAACCAATAGATATGGAATAAAAAATAATCTATCCTTCTAAAAGATGAGATTATTTAGAAAAATCCTCATCTAATATAATAATTTTATCCATTTGGATCAATTTTAACATTAAAATTAATTTATATTAATTTAATACTTAAATAAATTTCAAGATTGACCCTTCCATCACATATAAATGGTCATTCCCTCGTATTCTCTCTACACATCAAGAGCTATTTTTTAGAAAAAATACTAAAAAATACTTTAATAACAACCCTAAACACATTATAGAGATCTTATTTTTGAAATAATACCATCATTAAAAAGATTAAGGTGTAATGAAAATAAGGATATCCAAATAAAAGGTATATCTTTTAACAAAATATTTTAGTTTTATTTATTCTTTTACCTAATTCAAATATTCATCAATCATTATGAAATAATAACACCAATATTTTAAATATAATTATTTATTTTTTATTTTAATTTTACAACTAATATACATCTCTTTCTTCCATAAAATTGGAAACGAATCCATCATTCGTATGTACAGAGGACTACGTCCTTCCAAACTAATGTAATTCACTTTCCATAACCACCTCTAACAGCTAGTTATTATGATTTATTTAATTATATATATGATATTCATGAAATAATTTTCATTCTATAGAGATAATATATTAGTTTTTTATTTCTATTCCATCCATTGAATAATTATAACTTCATTTGTGAGTAAGTGTGGATTACCACCACCATGAAGCGATGTGATTCATTTTTCACAAACAAATCCCATGGATAATTTATATAAGATTATTTAAAGAAATAATATTATATTTATGATATAATCATAATTATTAAATGGTGAAATTATATTCACCTTATTTACATTAGGGAAATGTTACTCATGTATATGTACGACCTACCATCTCTATGGTTGTAATGTAATTCATTTGTCTTAATAAAAATTCATGGTTAGTTTTAAAATTATAATTGATGTATAAAATTGATAATTATTCCATGATTATTATTATAGAAAAGATTTAATAATCACCTCTTTGACTGTATTCAACATAACAAAATCATTTTGGGCATATGATCCAAATATGTTCAAAAAATCTGATGTTACGTTAATTGATTAATTAATTATATATAACATGGTTTTAAATAAAATAAAAGAAACAATAAAATTTAAAAAATTTATTAACCAAGTAAATAATTAGAATAGTTTTATTATTTATGAAGATAAATAACATACCTGATGAGTTAGACTTGAGTCAAGTGAGACTTTTCTTTTAAAACCACGTTTTAAATGTTTTAAATTTTTATTTTCTAAATATTTTAATTCCATGTCCATATTCATAAAATTATTTCATGGATATATTTATATAAAAATAAATGAATTATAAAAATAAATTTTATTTAACTTTTTAATTTATTTTCAGTATTTTTTAAAAGAATATTTTTACGTATTTTATGTAGAATGTTTTGACTAAAAGGAAAAAGGAATATTCTATTTTACAGTACATGAAATCAATGGTGTTTCCATCCCCTATAACAATTATTTTCGTTTTGGATTCCTTTAATAGATTTTATTTTTTGTTTAATTAATAACTCTTTTTCCCAATGATCTAAGTATTTAGAAAAATGGTTTTAAATTGAATGGATAATTCGTGGCCTGGAAATGTTTTTCTTATGGGTGAAAATTGAAGTTATTTGAGAACAATATCAATGATAGATTAAAACATTATCAATTTCAATTATCCTGACCTGGTACATTCTGAGGATCCAACGAGATTTAGTCGCAATGTAATAAATAAAAAAACAAATAACTCACTCTGATTTGATGTATGCAACTCTGATGCAAGTTTACATTGTCTATTGATTACAGTATATGACACTAAATCCCTTTATATCATTCACACATGGTTCTAAAATTTTTTTCATTCATCGTTATTCATATTCAGGGTACTAGTGTGGAGCTATGATCCTCACTTCGACATAGCGATGATCGTCATGACCCTCTTTCTTCCATCTGTAAAACAAACTCAGATCAATCACTCGACTGAGAATTTCCCTCTCAATGATTAAAAGAATATATAATTTTTAAATTCTAATGGAATGACTAGTATGTTGGGATAATCTTCTCTCCGCTTATATAGTGAATATTCATAATACCTGGTTAATGTTCTTGGCCCCCATGTAATAGATGCCCACTATATAATTATCATAAATATTTATTTATGATGAACTGAAATATGTCATAAATATTACCTATATTTTATCACATACATAGAATATATATTAAATATTTTACTTGATAATCTCAAGCCATTAACTCTACTTTTAAGTCCTGATAATATTATACAAACCTGTAATATTATAATAATAATCATTTGTATAATATTAATCATTGTATTTCCTAAATCACTTATAAATAAACATAACAAATAAACTCAACCCTATTATTCTTTACATGAAAAATAATGAAATTATTTATTTATTGGTGATTGATAGAACATGGATATCCCCGAGACCCATGGTGGGGCCCACCATGTCCTATAATTCTATTCAACAGAATATGGAATTTTATCAAATGTGCTATTTTGTGAAACCTTATATTCCCTTATCAAAATTTTAGTGAATAATATTAATAGAACAAGAGAAAATCTAGTAGCCCATTAAGGCCCTTAAAGAGATAAGAAATAGTCATAGCAATAATAACCAACCTACAAACACACACTATTTAATATAATATCTTTGTCTTGAGATATCTCATAAAGTAGGATGCACACTTGTGTTATCATCCTTTTCTTGAATTATTATTTGGTGATCTAACTAGATATACATCACTTTGACTACCATGTACGTGGATTTATGAAGGTACTACCATATTAATAAACCATGATGGGGATATCTCTTCCTCATATGAGAAGAAAAAAAATCTTATCTTGATCATTCTACCAATTTCATGCTACCAATGACATACCCAACACAAACAACCTCGCCACGAATTCATTATCATGGTTTTTTACTTTCATCAATGTACGTGGTTAGATGTAACACACGGATAATGATCTCAATTCAAGAGACCAATACAAGTGTTCGTATATAGGAACAACCAATGACACCTAAATCATGTGGTGTTCCTATTTGAAGGTCTATCCTTATTATCTCAACTAATACGGATCACCAAGTGTGGACTTTAGGATAAGAAGTCTCAATAATTCTTAGGCCCCAACACCTGATAGTCAAATATCATATGTGTCCTATCAGTATGTTATATCTGGACCATATGATATTAATTTAATATTACTATTATGGTATATCTAGATTCTCATTATATCTTATCATGTATTATAACCCTCTGATATTAAATATTATCTATTTAAATTACCATAAATATATTGGGCATATAAGGTTCAACACTACTACGGTAAGATAAACAAATGTATATAAATAATAAACTATATACATGTAGTTTTAATAAATGGACGTCACAATTTTGGTATATGGAACACAAATTCAATAAAAAGATATTTTTATACAATATTTCATTTGATATGATTATTTTATTGTCCTTGGTAAATTTTTATGAGGATTGGTGGTTCTTTTATAAACCAAGGATTGGTGGTTCCATTATAAACCAAGCGCTAGTTGTTCTTCTATAAACCAAGGATCTGTGGTTCTATTATAAATGATGGAAGGGTGGTACTATTTTAAACCATGAAGAATGGTGGTTTTTTTTCTAATCCAAGAATGGTGAGACCATGACATCTCTCTAATTCATTGGTTTTTTATAAGAGTGGTTATAATTTTGATATGAAAATAATTCCCAAAGTAACCCGTACAATTTTTCTATGTTTTCTATGGATTTTTAAAAAAATATTATGATTTCATAAGTAATTCTATTTATCTTATGTTAATGTAATGTATATACCAATTCCTAATGGTGAAATTTATAACATTATGAAAAAAAATCATTAGTTTTTACTGATTTAAAAGAAACACCTATGAGCTTTATTTGTCCATTAATATTTATTATGAAATATTTAATGAAAATGTTTGGTCAGTGAATTTGATTTCTTGGGTTAAAAAAATTAATTTAAGCACAATGTTTATTTTGATATATAAAAATATTTATGGGTATTCATGGACTAAAGAGTTTATATATTTATTTTTATATGTCCCTTAATAATTTATTGTGATCATTTCATGAGTTAAAATATTCTTCAAAGTGTTTTAAGGATGAGTAGGGACAAGGATGAGGTTAAGATGAAAATTGTGAAGATATTTCATGAAAATAAAACTTGTTCTATCATAAAAATTTGAAATATGGGGAAAATTAATACATAGTGAAACTGTCTAATTGTTGAGAAAAATATTAATTTTATAAGATTGATGAACTAATTATATAAGTCGCTAAACATGAAAGATCTTTATGAATGCAAGAAAATGAATTATTTTTTAAGGATTCAATTTTTTGTTTGTTTAAAGAAGTATCCTTATATTTGTTACCTAGTTCCCCCTATAATTATTAATGGTAAGTGGTACCACCTCTTAACATAACACAACCTTCAAGTCACTTTCCAAACCTAACTATTAAACCAAAAAATCGAATAATTCACACTCAAACACAAAAAATTAAAACCAAATCCCAAATAAAACCAACCCCCCCCCCCTCAAAAACTAAATATTAAAATGTACATATATTTGAATAAGAAAAAGTTATATGAAAAATAAATATCCTATTTAATTAACTCACTAAGTACATGAGTCATTTATTTTAACCCTACTATAAGTTTTTTCATGCCTAAAAAATCATTTAAGAACATCATTGCTAAACTGATCTATACACTCCATCTATATATATGATTTTCTTTTATAATTTATTTTATGAATAGATCCATAATTCCATAAAATTATAACCAAATTAATGTTATTACCTAAAAAAATTTCTCCCCTATAATCCAGAGTTTGAATGAATCGTTCCACATAGGATAGATTAGGTTCAAACTCAATCATTTACTAATTTAAAATACAATTTTATTTAATTGAATATTTATTTAATTGAAAAATGAGGAAATGATATAAATTTCTATACAGTAGTGTGGAAATGCAACTTGGAAATTCAATTTACTAATTTTTTCCATTATCTAATAATTAATTTTATTCCATTTGTAATGAAATTTATTTTTATAAGATTGTATTCCCATTTTTTAATTTTTTTACTGTATTTATGAGGTTAAAAATGATTTATATAAATTAGTGGAAGTTAGAAGTATTAGAATAAGTTTATTAAAAGGTGAGGAAGAACCCAGTACTTAGTGGAGTTGCACCAATTACCCAATGGAACCTGGTGGGATATAGTATCACCATTTTCTCGACTATGTACCTAGTGGGCCAAGACTATGTACCTAGTAGAGTATAAGGTTCTTTATATGGAGAATATTTTTCATTTTACCTCAAAATATTAACCCCGAAAATTCCTTACACTAATAATTTTTTCCATTCTCGTCCATATGATACTTTTATGAAGAACTTTTTCTCCTCCCTCTCATATAAAGATGTTTTTACCACAATACTTGTCAAAATGACTTCCAGGTGGTTATAAGATATTTTCTTCATATTGTAATAGGATGGTAATCCCTATAATCTCCTTTTCCTTGATTGTTTTTATAATAACAATATTTAATAACATATTCCCTTAATCAGGTTCAAGTGAAATTATTGGATTTATTTGGATTCTTTATTTACTATATATTTTAGTAGTTAATAATTAGTGAAAAAGGGTATATCCCTAGTTTTACTTAATAAAATATATCACCCTCAACAAAATTAATTAAAACCATAAATTTCAACACATGTTACGTCGGTTCCATCATTCTAGAGGTAATATATCTTCTCCTTTAAACCTTAAATAATATTTATACACTATTCTCATTAGGTGAGACATTATTATTCTCATACTCTTAAAGAGTTGTTCTAGCATTGGTATGAGGAATAAAAAATTTAACTAAAATAAAGATATTCAAGTAATAAGGATTTAAAAAAACTATAAATTCTATAATTTTTTTGATTAATTTCATTCATTTTAATCATATTATCATGACTCGAATGTAATATAAAAGCAATATATTATACATAGTTTATTATTTTACATTCATTTTATATTATTCTTGTTAGCAGGCTTATAAAATGGTTGAAATATGTTTAAGTTGTTTTCTACCATGGTTTTAATTTAATTTACCATCCTAATGAATGATCTACTGGTTTAAGATAGGGAATAATAACTTAAATTATTACACTTAGGAATTTTTTCATGATTGTAATTGTTGATTTATTATTGTAATGATTTTTATAAAGGGTATATTTTTATTATATGAATCATGGTAAAGAACACCTCTTTTTATTGGATAGTAGGATGAAATGGAATGGATATGTAATACCCGAACTTAGATTACCCTCTCCCCTATTTTTGATGTCATAGGATATAGTATTTCCCTGAATTACATATATTTTTCATTCCTTGGTAGGATGGGTAATGTACCATAACATGGTATACTATTTTTTCTCAAATTCTAATCTTAGACAGGAGGTTGGTAAATTGGTATAAACCCTACATTTTATAGGGGTTACATAATATCACTTATATTCATGTCAGATATCTCTAATAAATCATGTTTATTGGTTTTACTACTTATTTTTTTATCTTTTCATAGTTATTTCATACACTTTAGTTTATGATAGGAATATAGGAGTGTAGTGATGACCACATATTGGGTATGTTTTGTAACAAACAAAAATTTTATCAATTAAAATTCCATTCCTACAATTATTTTATATAGTATAAATAACATAAACATCACATAGATATCATAATAAAGCTTTAAAAATGAATAATGAATCGAATAAGATGTATTTTTGGAAGTTAGGAAACTTATACCAATGTAATAGTAACTTAACCATTGGAATAGTAATGCGACCCTTATATATATTATACCTTCAAAAAGAATAGTAACATCACCCATGTAAGTATAAATAAAATTTAGGTAACTTATAATTGATAATATGATATAAATATAACATAGTATAAGTTAATTAATGTTTAAGAATTTATTAATTTAGTGTTGGTATTTTTATAAAACATAAGTGTTTATATATAATATTATAATTAACATATTTTAAAAAAAATAAATATATATTCTTTAAATAGATTCATAAATTAATATTTTGTTTATTTATGATTATAGGATTATTTTATAAACCTTTAATTGATTTTTCAATGTGTTATAAAATAAGTTATAATTTTAAAATCTGTAATTTTCGATTGAATGATAATTTTAATTAAAAATTAAATTTATAATATTTGGAAAATTATTTTCATTAAATTGAGTTCATTTTGTAATTATAATCATCAAAATATGGCTAGGTAAATTTTCTGGTTTTTTCTAAAATAAATGAATTTTTTTTGAATTGTAAAATACCATAATTTAGGATAAAATATAAATACCATAATTATTGAGTCATAGATGATGTATGGAATATGTAGCCCAAAAATCTCAAACTATAAATCATTATTTTAATATATTTCATTATAATTATCAAATTATTCATAGGCTTGAACAAAAATATTAAAATAATGAATTAAATAATTAAAAAACACTCCTCTCCTCCCCTATATATACCACCCCTCACCACCTCTTCTCATCAAACCTATCAAGATTTGAGACCTATAAAAATTATACTAAAATGTATTACCAAGACACTACCCTACATCCATTATCTCTTGGTCTCATAAAAATACCAAAACCTTTTCCCTATATTGATTCTCAAGGATGAGACATTCAAGAGTTAAAATCCTCTTTGCTTTTATTTTAATTTATTTTAAAATTCTTTTCTATTCTTATTATCTCATAACCTAACCTCATAAAAATGGAATCATAACTATAGTAACTTAAATATTTTGTAATTTTATTATACTAATGGAATAATAAATCATCAAATCTCTTCCCCTCTCCTTTTGTATGACAAAATAAAACATCATCTGTGATGTGTTAATTTATCACATTCAAGGAGGATAAACTTTTAAATTTCCATTCCCTCCTTCAATATTGCTCATAATACCATTTTTGTGGTAAAATAAGTATATAATACTTCATTAAATCCTATTTAATTTTTTAAATCATTTTATATACATGATATCAATTAATAAAAAAACTAGTTTGTGATGATCGAGAAACCACAAAAATAATCTAAATGATTATCACTAACATCTTATCTAATGATTCATACTCAACCAAAATATAAAAATGAATTATATAGACATTTAATATTATTTATTTTCAGTAATAATATATAAGTTCAATTTTATACAACCATTTTCATTTTACATGATTTTCCATACATGTATACAAGTAACTGATCATGAAAACCAAGGAAATGAACCCTCCCAAATGATGGAATTGTATCATATAACACAACAAAGGGGTCATGAATGAACATAGGAAAATTATAATAAATATAATACATGTTGTAAAGGTTCTAAATTAATTAATTAATGGATTTAATTATATTATCTTAGACCTAAAGATCAAATATAGAACACTTTCGTACATAATGTATGGGATTCTTACCAAACATCCATTTTTCCTTCGAGTTACACATTCTCTTTGTTAAACATAATTTAAATCATATTTATTTATTATATAATTATTCTGAATTATATGTATATATTCCATAATCATGTATCCAGCTCATTTAAAATTAATTTTTTGGGGATACACCTTTTTTAATAAGGTTCCCTTCTTAATTTTTTTGGGGATACACCTGTTTCCTTAAACCGTACTAAAATGTTACATTTTTAAAGTTTCTGAAACAATTTTTTTACATATTTCCACGTAAATTTGACATAATTTATCATGTTATTTTCCTATTTTACCATATTAAATTCTATTTATTATTTAAAACTATTATTTTATGGAATACATTATGATACTCATTTTTGTTATGCATTATGAAATGATTATAATACCCAATTCTTTTTATGGGTATCACTTTTGCTTGATTCAAAATATAGAACACATATATGTGAACAAGATATAATGGGTGTGAATATATAGTGATCCAATTAATTTTTTAATATTTAGTCTCATGAGACCTCATGTTGGGATAGAGGGTGAACCTAATTCCTTTTGGAGACTTTTTCCATTATGAGATAAAGTCTTGGAAGTTAGCATTGACTCATGTTTTTTCATGTTATTTGATGTTTCCAACTTCCAATGATGTCATGGTTATATGTTACCATGTTATACATGTTATTATTACTTATTCTTATTCATGTTCCATGCCTTAATGTAATCATTTTATTCCTTCTAACCCATTTTCTTTTTTTATTTCTATGCTTATTCCCTTACTATGTTTTTCCTTATCCCTTTTTTTCATGAATTCCCCGGGTAATCCTTTGCAGATATAAGATCTCAAATGAAGTTAGGATCATGTTATGAATATTAAAGAAAATATTTTTTTATTTTTTTTAGGATGTTTAATTATGTACCTAATCTTCCAAGACACTGGAATTTTCGATCTTTGGCTTGTAATTTGATGTTTAATTGTTCTTAAAATAATGTAATAATATGTATAAAATGCTAGTGTCTCGATAGTTAGTATCAGATCAAGGTCTAGTTGTTTTTGGAGGTTAGTAATATGTTACATTAGTATGAACCCCATGGATAATTCTATCACCAGGGATAACCTAGATTGAAACATATGGAATCAAAAGTTAGGATATACATTTCATATACAAGTTTGTACTTTCTTATTTATAGTTTCCTCTCTATATGATTATTAGATAAGTATTAAAGACCCATAATTTTACTTTATTTTTCTTACTTAATGTATGAAAATATAAGATCCAATTCTAATAATCAATGTTATATTAAATATGATGACTGGCCTAATGATATTCCAAATATGATGGGAATGTGTTCTCTTAATATTATGATAGTACTTGATCAGCTAGCTAAAGTTATGAATAATAACATGAATCATGGGGAATATTATACTTCTACTAAGAAAGGAAAATTCTTTGTAAAATAATTCATGCACCAAAGTCCTCCCATGTTTAGTGGATCTTCTGATACCCTCCTCATTGAACAATGGATTAATTCCATAGAGAATATATTCTTGGTCCTCCAGTTCTCAAAAGAAAAGAAATTTTTACTGGAAGTATATCATTTTTATGTGAAATCTAATCAGTGTTTGATAATGATCAATAACACAAAGTAAAAAAAAGAGGAAATTGATCCCCTGGATTGGGAGGAATTTAAGAAAATATTTGTCAATAAATATTTTCTTTCAACCCTCTATCTCAGGATGGAAAGATAATTCCTCAAACTGATGTATAAATAATATGACTCTATTGAGGAATAAAAGGAAAACATCAAAAGGATTTCAATATACACCTTCGACATTGACATTAACACTTAAATTAAGGTGGATCACTTATTTAAGTGACTAAATATGAGTCCCCAAAAATCATTGGAGATTTGATACTTTGACAATTATGAAGTGATTTTCTGTTGTTTTTTTAAGGTTGAAATGGAGATCGAAAACTCTCATTTGTCTCATTATCCCAAAAAAATAAGTTTAATTAGTTTAATATGGGTGGCTCAACAAATAAATCCAATAATATAAAGAATACCTAACATCCCACATGTCAAAAGTTTAAAAAGAAGCATCTTGGAAATTTCTAAAAGGTAACAAAGAGATACTTCAATTGTATAAGATAAGGAAATATAGTTAAAAACTACCAAATGGATATGAGGAATCCCACTAAATACGAATAATAAAGAGTGGTTTAGATTAATACTCATCCTATAGTGTAGTGTTTCAAATTCAAGGAACATGGGAATTATGCAATCTATTTTCATAATCCAAGGGTTTTGTAGTAAATAAACAATAACAACCTCTAAGGCAACATAGAAGATAATATGTTATCACTACTACTGACGTGGAACCCGAAAATGATATGGTGATAGGTACACTGTTTATTCATTCAAGAATAGTGAACAAACAATTTGATTCTTGTTCTATGAATTCTTTCATAATTTTAATGTTTAGTGGATCTATTTAAACACAATCTCAAAATATATAGGTTGAGTTTTATTTGAGAAAAAAATTGGGAATTTATTCTATCCAAAGAATATAACTCCTCCTTGGTTAATGTTTGTGGATTGAACCTCCCATAAATTTTTATCATACTCCCTTTAGTGGAGTTTGATTCAACATTTTTCATGGATTATATATCTTTATATAAATACAACATCAATTTTTGGGAAAGGGAGATCACACTACACATCCTAAAGAATAATCCAATTCTATACAAGTGTAAGGAAGAAAATGAATCTCCTTCAGAATCATCATCTAAATTGTGGATATTGTTGCCTTATGATAAATAATATCTATCATAAATTATTGAGACAAAGGAGAGAATCATGCTTGAATACATACCCATTATGAATAATTATAATGATATATTCCCTTAAGATGTTCTTGGTCTTCCTCCTGATCAAGAGGTTTAGTTCTTCATTAAACATATTTCTGGACTTTTTCCTATTTCAAAGAAAACTTATAGAATGGCCACTATTTAGCTATAAGAACTAAAGAATAAGTTACATGACAGTCTCAATAAAGGTTTTATATGCCATAGTGCTTTACCATGGGGTGCACAAGTCATATTCATCATGAATAATGGGGGATCAGTGAGCCTTTGAATTGATTATCATTATCTCAATAAAATCATGGTAAATAAAAAGTATCCACTTCCATGTATATATGAATTTTTCTGAAAACTATGTGGGGAAGATTATTTCTCTATGGTGTAAATTCGGTCAGGATATCTCCAATTATAGAAGAATATGTAAGATATTCCCAATACTACATTTTGAATAAGGTATGGAAACTATGAGTTCATAGTAATTCTATTCAGAATCACTAATTCTCCAGAAATTTTCATGGACGTAATGAATAGAGTATTTTGATATTAAGTTGGCCAATTTGTGGTAGTATTTATTGATGATATTCTACTATACTCTATGATCCTGGATGAACATGAAGTTCATTTGAATACTGTGATGGATACTTTGAGAAGAGATAAAGTTGATGAAATGTATAGTTAAGGTGAGTTATGGATAGAGCAGGTATCATTATTTAGGGATGTTATCAGTAGTAAAAGAATGTTTACGGACCATTCAAAGATTAATTCGATTAGTGAGTCACCTAGGACAACATCTATAACGGAGATATGTAGCTTCCATGGTCTAGATTTGCACTACTGGTGTTTTTTGTGGAACTTATCATGATTTTCAAACACAATAGCCATTGTTACTCGGAAGGGAGTGATGTTTTTATGGACCAATGAATGTGAAGATTACTTCAATATGTTAAAAAATAGGATTATCTCCATGACACTACTACTGATATTGACATGTGGGTTACCCTTTATGGTATACATTGGTTCTTCAAATAAGTGATTTGACTATGTACTGATGATAAATGATAAAGTGATAGCTTATGCCTCAAGGTAGTTGAAAATTCATGAGAAAAAATATCCTATAAATGATCTAGAGGTGGTAGTTGTGATATTTGAATTAAAAATGTAGTAGCATTTTATATTTGTGGAGAAGTGTAAGATATATATTAATCATAAGTATCTCAAATATATATTCACACAAAATGATTTTAATATGATCCCTAGAAAATGGTTAGATTTCTTAATGGATTATGACTTCTCAATCCACTATCATATTGGTAAGGAAAATAAGGTGGAAGGTTCTCTATGTAGAAAGGATCTTGTAACATTATCAATGAAGAGAATTGAGAAATATTTAATCTTTTGATATTTTGAAAGGATGGACATGGGATTCGTTAAGGAAGGAACATCATCAGTCCCTTCTCAAAGGATTTTCCAACCATACCTTGTAGAGAAAATAAATTATGCTCAAAGAATTGATTTGGAATTTCAGAAAATAGTAGAAGCTATCATAAATGGGAAATACTCAGTGTTCATGATCGATGAGGATGGAGTCATAATATTTGGGTCATGACTATGTGTACCATCTAATTCAAAGATAAAGAAATATTTTCTGAATGACTCGCATAGCTTAACCTTATCTATTCACCCAAGTAGCACCAAGATGTATTGATATCTCCAAGTGAACTATTGATGGGATGATATAAAAAATCATATTTCTGAATATACATCAAAGTACATGGTATTTCAGTAAGTAAAGTATAAAAGGAAAAATGTTAAGGGGTTAATGAAAGATTTCCCATACCAACATGGAAATGGAATAACATAACTATGGAAAATTTCCCTGTAATTGTAATGATATCCTGAGGAAACAAGGATATATGGGTTGTTGTGGATTATCTTACAAATATAACTCACTTTATCTCCATTTGAGAGGACTTATCCCTAGATCAACTTGCATGAATATACATTAGAGAAGTGGTAAAGCTGAATAGAGTACCATTATCGATTGTATTTGATCTATATCCAAGACTCACTTCCATGACTTGGAAAATTCTACAACATTGTATAAACACTGAGTTGGACTTCAGTATGGCCTTTAAACCACAAACTAATTTTTTAAATGAGTGAATTATTTAATCACTAGAAGACTGGTTGATAGCGTGTTTTTTGGACATCAAAGGAGGATGTGACCAACTTCTTACACTGGTCAAATTCTTCTATTATAATATTTTTTTTCAAGTATCCCAATGGCTCTATGTGAAGCTATCTATGGGGAAAGATGTAGAATATCAGTATTCAAGGTTGAGGTTAGTGAACATAATCTATAGGACTTGAACTGGTTGATGAAATAGTGGATAAGGTGAAAACCTTTCAGTAGAACATCAAGGAAGGCCAAAATTAAAAAAATATCTATGGAGAAAATCATCAATGAGTCATTGAGTTTAAGGTTTAAGACACAATATTCCTCTGTATATATCAATGGAATTGGATCAAGAGATTTTGGAAGAAGTGAAAGCTATGTCCCTTGAACGTCGACCCCTTTGATATTCTTGATTGTTTTGATGATGTGGCATATCGACTAAGACTTCCACCAACCATGTCTAAAGTGCGTGATTTATTCCACATATCCCACTTGAGGATGTACATACTAGGTATCTCACATGTACTAAATTGAAAGGTGGTACAGTAGGAGAATGATCTCTCTTACAAAGAGTAGCTAGTGAGGATCTTTAATCAAAGAGATAATGTTCTATGCAACAAGAATTCCTACCAGTTAAAAGTAATATGGTAGAACCATAAATATGAAAAGATAAAATAAGAATTAAAGGTAGTGATTAAGGATAATCACCCTCACTTTTTTTCACCATAGTTTGTAAAATAAAATTGTTAGGGTGAAATTTCATAAGGCATGAAGAATGTAATGACCCAAAATCTTATCGATTAAAATATCCTTCATATAATTATATTATATAGTATAAATAACATAAAAACATATATATAACACCATATAATCATTATAAATGAATAATTAATAGAATAAGAGGTATTTCAGGATGTTAAAGAACCTATACCAACGGAATAGAAACTTGAACTTTGGAATTGTAATGTGACCCTTATGAATAGTAAACTAGCCAATAGAATAGTAACTTCACCCATGCAAGTATAAATATTATTTAAGCAACTTATAAAGGGTAATATGTTATAATTATATCATAGTATAAGTAATTAATTTTTTTTTTATAAATTATTAATTAAATATTGATATTTTTATAAAACATAAGAGTTTCTATATAATTTTAAAATTTATATATTTATCTAAAAGATTTTTTTTTTAATATTGATTTATAAAATATTATTTTGTTTTCTTATGATTATAGGGTAATTTTATGAAACCTTAATTAATTTTGAATTTTTTATAAAATCAGTTATAATTATAAAATCTATATTTTTTTGAGAAAATAATGATTTTAATAAAAAATTATGTTTCTCGTATTTAGAAAACTATTTCTATAAAATGGAGTTAATTTTTAAATTTTTTCATTTAAATTGGTTTGGGTTAATGTTTTGGGATATTTATATAATACTTGAATTTTTGGTAAATAGTAAAATATGGTAATTTACAATAAAATTTAATACAAGAATTATGGATTCATAGATAATGTATAGATGATATAAGACCAAAATCTCAAAAAATACAATATTAATTTAATATATTTAGTGATAATTGTCAAATTATTCATATTCTTTAGCTAAAATAATAAACTAATGATAAAATACTGAAAAAACTCTACTCTCCTCCCATAAAAATACAACCCCTCGCCAAATCATCTTCTAAAACCTGACATGATTTGATAATTGTAAATATAATACTAAAATATCTTACCAATACCCTCCCCCACTCCCAAGATCTCTTGGTATCAAAAAAATACCAAAACCTTTTCCCTGAGGAGGATAAATTCAAGAGGTAAAATCCACATTCGTTTTTCTTATTAATTTTCAAATTAATTTCTTTTATTATTATCTACTCACATCCCCTTACCGAAATGGTATTAAAACTATATTACCTTAAATATACTAGAATTTTATTATTCTAAGGGAATAATTTTTCATCATTTCTCCTCCCCTCTCCTTTTTTACTAAAAATGAAAAAAAATGTTTCTGATGTGTTAATTTATCACATTTGAATAATACAAACTTCTCAGTTTCCATTACCGCCTTGAAGACGTCTCATAAAACTATTTTTTTTATAGTAGATTATAATATTTATATATATTAAAACCTATTTAATGTTCTAGATTAATTTTATATAAATAATATTAATTAACAAACAAACTAGTTCATAATGTTTGAAAAGGCACCAAAATAATCTAAATGATTATCATTGATGTCTTATTTTAGGATTCATCCTCACCCCAAAATACAAAATAAAATATATAACCATTTAATATTCAATATGTTAATTAATAAAATATAACTTCAATTTTGGGAAACATAACTCATTTTACATAATTTTCCATACATGTATACAAGTAACCTATCATGAAAACCGTGGAAACAAATGCTCTCAAATGATGAAATTGTCTAATATAATTCCTCAAAAGGTAATTAAATGAACTAAATAAAATTATATTAAATAAAATAAATTTAAAAAAATGTTATTAATTAATTAATTAGTAGATTTATTTTGATTATCTAAGACATTAATATCAAGTGCAGAACACTTTCAAACATAAGGTAATGGTTTTTTTTTGAACCTCCATTTTTTCCTTTGGGTTGTGCTTTATCTCTCTTAAATATATTGTAACTATTATTTATTTCTATATAACTCTTATAAATTGTATTTATATGTTCCAAAATCATGTATGTAGGTTAATTCATCCTTATGTTTTGAGGATATACATGTTTTATTAAGGTTTCCTTCTCAATTCTTCCTGATAAGAAGACCAGATTAAAGGGAACTGCCCAATTTCATACCCATTTTCAAGTATTATCCATAATATTTTCTAATCCACCATAATTTTTATGAAATAACTCATTGTATAATAAAAAAAATACCTTTTTAATTTTTGTTTTTATGAAACCAAAAATTCATTTTACACATTAAATTCTCTTTAGTATTTTTCTTAAACAGCACTAAAATACTTATTTTCTAAATTTTGTTAAACACTTTTTTACACATTTCCACATAAAATGGACATAATTTATCATGATATATTCCTATTTTATCATATTAATTTCCATTTATGGTTTTAATCCATTCTTTCATTCACACAATTGTGTTATTCTTTTTTATGCCTTATTACATGATTATGATACCCAATTTTTTACATGGGTAACCCTTATGCTTGAATATTCATGTGGAACACATATCCCTAAACAATTTATGATGGTTGAAACCATATAGTTCTCCAATTAATTGGGTAATTTTTAGTCTAATGATACATCACGTTGGGACAAGGAGTGAACCTGATTCCTTTATGGGACTTTGTCCACCACATGATATAGTCTTGGAAGTTAGACTTGACGCATGTTTATGTCATGTTATATGATGTTTCAACATTCATATGATGTCATGTTTATAGTTTCACATGTTATAAATGTTATTATTTCTTATTTTTATTCATATTTTATGCATTTATGTCATTATTTTATGCCTTCTAACCCATGTGCTATGTTTTATTCCTATATTTATTCCATTACTAGTTTTTTTAGCTCATCCCTTTTGTTCATGTATTTACTAGGTTATCCTATTAAGATATAAGGATTAAAACTGATTTAGGATCACATTATGAAGATTAAATAAATTATTATTTTTTATTTTTGTTTCATGAAATTTAATTATGTACCTAATCTTCTCAGACACTAGACTATACGATCCTTGGCTTGTAAATTGATGTTTAATTATGCTTAAAATTATGTAATAATATCCGTAAATGTATAGGGTCACTATATGTTATACCCACACCCTATATTTATCCCAATGTAGTTTTCATTTAGACCCAATTTGAACATAATTCATGGAATGGAAAGGAACCATAGCGTTAAAGCTCGTAGTTTCTTTAGTGAGGAGATAGTGAAGATTTTTTCGAGATTATGTTATCTCATCCTGAAAGATTCATTTTTTGTTATCATAAAGTCCTCCACAAGGGGTATTCCACTTATGGGACATAAATAAATTTTATCTATTTTTTGTTAACTTTATAGTAGTGCATGTCTTCTTTATTAATTTATATTTTTATAATGTTTATATGATATTTTTGGATGATTCAACTTTTTTGGTGCATGTTCATTTAGTTTATTACATATCATGAATTATTTCATCTTTTGAAGACGTTTTTTGGTAAATATATTATAAAATACTTAAAATTTAACTTGTTTAAACAATTTTAATTGTGGTATTAATCTTATATTTTGTTCAGAGATGGAAACCCATTTTTACATTAGTATTCTTAAACCCTTGGTTTTTATGCCATCTTCTAGTGATCAAGAGGTGAACCTAAGAAATTGTGAAAACTAGATCTAATAATTATTAGTTTAAATTCATGTTCACTATAAATGGTATAAAATACCACTAAGGGCTATCAGGTATGGGGTTTTATAATCTCCATGATATTGAGCAATCAAGATTCATAAAGTCACCCATAAATAATCAAGACCAACCGAATTATTTTGGATGTTTGAGTTATAAGTTTTATTCTATGATTTTTTTCTATTCATTCCATCAAAAATTCTTAAATTATTATATTTCATGCATCATATATAGGTTTTAAAATTTATAAAAGATTATAGTATTATTCCATCTTAGATGCTTACATTTTATTGATTACTTTTTATAATTTCTGAACTAATTAAGGGTTCATATTAATTAAAACCTCAAAAATAAATTAGTTTCTTGTTATAAATTTATTATTGATGAGAATGTTAATATGAATAATTAGTTTATTCCTTTTACTTGGGAAAACTCAATTTCTTTTATAAATATCTAGTATTTCAATTCTTAAGTGTAAAGTATTCCTTTAGATGTTTCTTACTGATGTTTTAAGAATGATTTAAAAGTTTCCAAAAATAGTTGTGGGTTTTATTAGTTGAATATTTAATTCATGGATTTGAAATGTTTAAAAAAAGGCACAAAAATTATTTTTTAAAATTTTATGTATTTTAATAAAATAAAATAGATAAAATAATAGTGGTTGAGTGGAAAACTAAACACAATTTTTATCACGCTTCTTTATTATTTTTAGAGTCGTTCAAACCTTGAGTGGTTATTTATTTAGATCTTATCCAATATTATAGTATAGTATTCTGAATCATTAGCTAAAGGATTATTAGTGAATTTATCATGTTCTATCTATCTCAAAAAATTTCCAATATTGTTTAATACTTATGTATGTTTTCAATGCTTTTCATGAAAAATCAAGTAGTTTGGAAGTTTGTGTTTGTAATGTTGACATATTCCATGTAGATATTTTCTCTATAGGCGAGGGTTGTCTATCATTGGTTCATTCGAGTATTATAAATTGCATGTGAAAACATAATCTGATAATATTTATTTCAATCATATATAAATTGTTTTTATAAAAGTTATTAACGTTTGAAATAAATTTAAATATGTTTTTTTATTTTTAATTAATAAATTTAATACATTCTTTAATAATAAAATTTGGATTTAAGTAATTTTTGGGGATGTGATGCTATGTTTCATTTTGAAAAATAATTTTATGGTTTTTTTAAATGACATTGAAGAGAGATTATCTTTAAAAATTATATTTAAAAATTATTTTCTAAAAAAATGTATTTTTAAAATAAAATAAACTGAATCAATTCCTTGGTTTTATATCGTTTCATTTATAAAATATGTATTTTATTTGTTGTATTGTGTTTCTTTAAATTGATAGTTTTGGGGAATAAATTTTTTATATCCTCCCGTTGTTCACTATTAAATGTTATCAAGAATCTGAAAACCTACTACTAATAATAGTGTTATGAATTATAAAATATGAATTATTCTTGCATACAATCTTAGTTCCATTAAATTAAATATTAAAACTTATTCTTAAAATATTTAAATATGTAATTGGAAAAAAACGTCATTTTACTATCATATAGCCTAGAAATTATTATATATTTTTTGACTAAATTTTTTTTTTCTTCATTAAAATTTAAATATTCTCTAGGATTGAGTGGGTAAGATATCATATGATAGAAAATTTTGTAGACTACATTGAATTTAGTAAAAATTTTATTTTTTTAAATTATAACCTTACAATTTTGAAAATCATTTTCATTAGTGATAGTTATTTAATGTATAATTTGAAAAATAGAAATCCTTTATTTCATTTTTCTTTTAATGTTAATTGTTTTAATTTATGAAACAATATTCGGTATTTTTCCAAGGATATGTACTATTTTAGTCAAAGTATATAAAATCTTGACCTCATCTATTTATAAATATTATTTCTATGTATTTAGTAATTTTCTACTAAAAATATATGATCATTTTTAGGGGAAGTATTTTTTATAGGTTTCTTTGATATGGTTATTAGGTGGTTGGTAATGAAATTTAAAAAGGTGTTTCTAAACATCGTGCTTTTAGAAAAAAAACTTTTTTTTGGGTGATCTTAAAGATTTAAACTCCTTTAGTTATGAATTTATTTATTTGAAAATATTAAATTTGTAACATTTTTTATGTTTGTTTTATTTAATTTATGATTGATTTTAAGTAAACAACATAGCCTCATTCATTATTAAATGAATTTTAATGAAATAATGTGTGAAGATTTGTTTGTTAAAAATATATTATTATTTTGGGTTTTAAAATGTAATATTTTTATATTATATACATGAATTGGTTGACATAACTTAATGAAATGATGTTTATATATGTTATGTTGTTAAAATTTAATTCAGTTTCATGATTGGTTATTTGAATATATTAAGTTACATGGATTAAATAGAGAAGTAAAATATTTCCAATCATAGCCTTGTTTATTTTGAAAATTTTGGAGTAGGTTTATTATTTACTGGATAATATTTTTCCTTTTGATATAATATTCTTGGATGAATTTAAAAATATGAGAATATATTAAAAATGTAAATCCAAAGGCATAAACATATTGAATTTGAATGACCCTAACATGATGAATTGTCATACCAATGAAATAACCAAAAAAAATTATAGATTTAAAAATAAGATAATTTATAAATATTTTGAGTTTATGTCTGAGTTATATTGATTGTATTTACTTTAAAAAAATTTTAATTTTATTTATGATTCTTTGTTTGAATGATGATGAATATTTCATAAATAATTTCCATTTTAGGTTTTATTTCTCTTCAAAATTTTATTTTCTTCATGATATGTTTATTTTTATTGTTATTCAATTAACATGTTCTAATAAAAATAGGTAAATAATAAATATGTTTCTGGAAATATAATTGAAATATGTTATGTGGTTAATTTGATTTAGTTATTTTAATGTTTCTTTGTTTGATTTTTTTTCATTTTCATATAATTATTTTTCTCCCATATAGCCTGGATTATTCATAAATCATTGAACAACATTTAACCATTCTTTAAAAGTTGAATCAGCGGTGACATGATGTCTAAGTTAAATGGATATGTTTATATTATCAATGTCCTTGTTATTTAAATTTTTATCATTATAATAGATATTGTAAATTATGTGATCATGCATCTCTATTTTTGGGTAAGTTAACAAATAATTGTGTGAATCACTTGTTTTTTTATCATTCTTCATTAAGAAATTGAGGATTATTAATTTGGTATACAATATCTAATATTTTTTTTATGGTGGAGAATCATTATTTATTTTTCAGAAATTATTTAGTGGTTATGGGATGTTTAAATTATGTTCTTGGTTATTAGAGTTGATCATATTAAATATAATAAGATACGTCTTTAGAATAGGAAACATAACGAATGGGATCTTATGTTGACACTCACTTTTAAAAGATATAATTACCTCTTAATTTTAGTTACATAATTTTCTTTTAGGTGTCTTTTTTATGTTTAAAGGTGGAGGAGTAGGGGATTAGGTGTTTAGGTGGTACAAGGTACCATTTAATCAAATAATGTGTACTAAGTAGCACAGGATGGGCTATAGTAACACTGTCAATACAACTTGGTACATGATAGGCCTTTACTAGTTACCCAATAGAGATGAATTTATATTATTATATGTGGGTAGATGTGTTATTTTAACTATAAAATTTTAACATCTAAGTTAATTTCAATCATTATTTTACCCTATTCTCAGTCATATGATACATTCATGAATCTTTCTTTCTCTTGAATTTCATCTCAAGTTGGTGCTACCTCAAGACTTAGATGAATCTCTTCCAAGTGGTCATGGAAACACATCTTCATATTGTAATAGGTCATTACTCCCTCAAATCTTGAATTTTTTATGTCTTTTTATATAAATGATATTTGATATCTAATTTTCTTAATCTAAGGCTTATGAAATTTTAAAATTCCCACATTGTTTTTCCTATTAATATATTAGGGGATATAATCTTTAGAAAAATAATGGAATTTTTTAATTTTCAGTGACCAAAATATTTCACCCTCAATGATTGTGATCATAACCCTAATTTTCCACATGTTGTGTTGATTCTGTCATTTTATTAGTAACATCTCTTTTCCCTTTTAAACTAGAATAAGATATACACTCTAATTTTGGCATTTATCCCCTTCTTCCTCTCTTAATCTTAAATATTTTATTTGGAATCAATATGGGCCTAAGTGAATTTAGTTAAAATAAACAATTTTTTAATAATAAGTGTATATATAAATATTTTATGAAATCTGTATAGTTTTTGATTAATTTGATTCATGTTGATTATATTTTCAGGCCTTTACTATTATATACATGTATTACTTCATACTTGGTTTATTTTGTCATTCTTTATAAATTATTTATGTTAAGAGGCTTGAAAAATATATGAAATATTTAGGAATTTTTTTAGTCAACCATGGATTGAATTTATGATATCATGTTGATAAATTCCCTACTGGGATATGATAAGAAATGATAACTTACTTGATTATACCTGGGAATAACTTCTGGAATGAAATTTTTAATGAATGATTATTGTGAATGTTATAAATTTTATATTGTTTTTATAAGAAAGATGAGTAAGTAAACCTCCTGTTGTCAAATAGATATATGAAATATGATGGGATCATAATTCCATGTCATAGTATACCATCTCTCTTATTCCTAAAGGTATCAGTTGTAAGATTTCCCATACTTAGTTTACATGTTTCCCTTTCCCCAATTGAATGAGTATTTTACCATGACTTATAATATTATGTCATCATATATTTTGATATTAGTCTCAATGTAGGTAAATAGGTATGCATTCCCTTGTATTGGTGGTAATATGTTATAACTTATATTTATGTTGGATATCTTTTATAAAGTATATTAATTAATTTTTTGTTTATTAATCTAGATTTTCATTGTTGTTTCATTCAATTCAGTTAATGTCAAGAAATATGGGTGTGGTTGAGGCCACAAACGAGGTATGTCATACTCACACCATACACATTTCTTCGTTTGGGGTGAATCTAGAAATTATTTATATATGATTCTGACAAAATAATGGAATAGGATCATTGGAGCCCATTTCTTCTAGAGTGAGGATATTTTGAGATCTTATGATATCCCATCTAGGAGGATTCCTTATTTTTTGTCTATGGTTAGTCTTTGAAAAACATTCCACTTATGGGACTCTCTTTTTATATCAACTATCTGTTTTTTTCACATGACCAAGGTTCAAGTCTTGTTTTGTATTTTTTATATTTTATAATGTTTATATTATTTTTTATTATTAAAATTGGTTGATGCATGTTCATGTAATTTCTCACATATCTAGAATCATTTCATCGTTTAGACACTTCTATTAATTTGATATATTAAGCACTCTATGAAATTTAGCATGGGTAGATTATTCAAATTATAGAATTAATATTATAAATTATTGAAATAGGGAAAACAATATACTATATTGGTATTCTAAAAATATTTTCATTTATGAAAACCTATAGGGATTGATAGGTATTCCTGAGGTGTTATGGTGACTTGGCCTTAAACTTTTTAGGTATTTAGGTTAGGATCATTACACCATGGAACAAATTTCCTTTATTTCCCAACCTATTATATCTCCACCTTGGAGACCATTTAACAAATACATGATCCCTGATTTCAAATATCAAGAATCATTATTGATGATCGATATAGGAAATTTGTTGACACTAAATAGAAACTATAATTTTCTGAATTAATTGAAATCAGTTCATCCTATATTATAACAAACTATATCCCAAAATCATAATTTTCACCAATATTCGTCCAACATAATGGTGACCAACATGGTATACCATAAAATGCCTCAAAAGGTGTCATAATGATCAATAACTGATGAATATTGTTACAAACAAACTCGACTAGTGATAAATTAACTTCCAATGATTATCCAAAGCTGAGAACACAATCTCATATCATATATCCCATAATTTAAGTAACAATTTCAATCTATCCATCTATCTTAGTTTTTTAACTCATACTCAACATAAACTTAATCCCTATATAATTCTGAATTACATTTTTTAATCTTCATTTAAATGTTATATCCCCATCCAAAAAAATTGATCTAAGAACTCCATGAAGTTTAACAACTTACCTTACAGGACTGTCAAAAAAATATTTCTCAAATAGGTCAGAAATACACTAATTTTTGATGTTAATAAACCAATATACAAACACCATAATAATTCCATGATGATCTTAACAATCCAATCATAAAACCTATAGAATTATATTCCCATTTAAAAATTATAACGGTAATATCTACAAAAAAGTCATCAGTAATCAATGATATTCCTCTACCTATTGAAAAATTAAACATTTGGACAATTATTTTAAAATATCCTTCATCATTATAGGCAATAAGAATTGTTGTCTAATTTAATAATAATTCTTGATCGTTCTAGGTTTCACTACCGAACATGAATGGGGGAAAATTTTCAAAACTCGATTCTATAGTTCTACAAGAACCACTACCTATCATTTGAAATAATATCTTTTATAATATTTTATTTATATATGGTCTTCCTACTATAAATATAATACCTTATCTAATAATATTAATCATCTAGTAACCTATTCTCATTCATATGGCCCATCAATATGGATGTTACATTGACACTTATGAGATATATTCCATCTATTATGTCTTATACATCCATGTTAAAGTCCATCAATAATTCCACCAATTTCCATTATTCCCCATCTTTCTTCATCTATTGAGTTAGGGTATTATTACTCAAATAATTTTCTATCACATTGTTACTCTATTGTGTATAAATAATCTAAAAAAAATATTTTAGAGATACATTTCCCACCTTTACTACCTTAGTTTGAGATCATGTTGTGAGAAAATATAATTCAAACTCGTTTGAACTATATAGATGAAAGGTATCTAACAAAAAATTTAATTCCTCTCATTATTCAAAGAATAAATAAACTTAGATCATGTTTAGGGTAAATATATTCATGATGTATCAATTTCATTGATTCATACACCACTACCATACCTTGTTGTATCAAATCACATGTTAATATCTATCCATATTTATTAAAATACACTAATGATCAAATATTATATTAGGAAGAATAATAGTTCATATAGATGTAATAAAATTATTCAATTCCACAAATTATTCTTGGAACATTGAACTTGAATCTAACATCACTATTTTATGTGTTGATACTTTGATGGGAGATTTTAATTTCAAAAAAATGTAAAATGAATCTAAATTATTATCTATAAAATATAAAAAAATAATATCTCTACTATATTTATTGTATTCCTCAAGACATATTAACTTTAACAATCTCACGTTCCATTGAAATTTATCACCAAAAACAACATGTTCTAGAAATATCACTTCTTGAATCAAAAAAAAGTGAATTTTGAGACATTAGAATACAAATTATACTCCCATTAAATTTCTAAAAAAAATATTTTGTTTCTTCCCATGATCTAATTTAATTCTAGAGTATATAAAGATATTATATATAAAATCTACCATAATGGTGTAAAAAAAATTCTGAAAGATATTTTTCATTACCTATATAAACACTACATGTGAATTAGTAAATCCAAAATGCATGAACAAAATCTAATAATAGTCATATCAACATCAAAATGAAATTTTCATAAAATAAGGTCATTTAAACTTAATTGAAGATGTAAAGGAGGAAGTTCAATATTGGAAAACTAATAATATCTCTATTATTGGTCAAACTAATCATCAATTTATGGTAAGGTATTTTATATTCTATATTTTCACCTATTTTATTTTTTTATTCCCAATGAATTAGAAAAATCTACTATTAAATTTCTTGGAATGTTAAACCGGTTTTTCCTAAGAACAAAAACCTCATCATATGCATCAAATATATTAAATCACATCTAATAATACCCATACATATTTTAATTCCATTGAATTCACATGATAATAAGGTAGAGAAATGGGGTTTATTCCAGGAACTAATTGAATAGAAAATTTCGTATCTCTTTTTAGTGGTAATATATATAAATGATTTATGAACATATCTATATATTAATATATAACCTCATGAAGTTCAAATTCATAATATCCCTCCATTAATTCAGTTACAAAACACGTTAATTGATAATATATTGATCCAACATCACTCAATATTGGACCCACCATACATTCAAGAATATCAAACTCTCCCATGAATGTATGGATAATTCCATATGAAAAAATAAAAAAAATACCATAATAAAATAAAAAGTTTTATCATTAAATATACATTTCCAATCCATATTGATAATTGAGTCATGTGTTTTCATATCACTAAACAAGAATTACAAAGATATTTCCACATTGACTAACAAAATCAAATGGAATTGAAACCTAAAACCATTATAATGCTTCTTGATCTTACACTCTCTCATGTGGAAAAATATAGTTGGTTATTGGACCTCGAGTGTGCTTCCTTGTATGGAAGTTTCTTCCTACTGGATGTGGGGTTGTAAAGAACAAAGTGGAAAGATAATACCCTCTGGTAAAATGAAATAATACAATGCAAATACATAAATATCAATGTAACAAAAATATAAGAAATAATAAATCATGAAACTGGAAGGTAAAGGATGAACCAAATAAATCAAATAATAAACAGTGTAATGTTACACTATAATGTATCTAAATATGGAACTAAAACTAGTACAAATTAAATAACAAGATTTCATAAATAACATGAAGACCCCAGACCTGAACCATATGTCAGTCCTGCCTGTATTCTCCAACCAGTATAGAAAGAAACAATCAACAACAAGGTCCTTTTATCTTGTCAAAAATTGCATCCAAGTAATCTACTCAAGTACCAAATATAATCATCAATATGTTTTGAGGGAAAATTAATATTTCAACACTATGGTGGCTAAAAAAATCTAGTCTAATAATAATTACATGGTATAAAGTTATAATCAAGTGTATTAATTAATCATTTAACATAATACAATAATCATCCTGCCTCAGAACCCTGCTAGAATATCTCTGAACATATAGAAAAACAATTCCAACCATAAACACAATTCCATGATATAATAACATAATTGGAAAATACCTATAATAATTAAAAAAAAATAACAAGGAAAAATCATTTATATAATAATTTTAGCATCACTGATAAAATCCTTTTATATAATAATTTCAACATCTCAGAAATGTTCTCTATCTAAGAATTTCAGCATCATCAAGCATAACCCTTTATATAATAATTTCATC
The DNA here is from genome assembly GCA_963277665.1 of Viscum album. Lineage (NCBI taxonomy): Eukaryota > Viridiplantae > Streptophyta > Magnoliopsida > Santalales > Viscaceae > Viscum > Viscum album. The sequence continues at coordinate 95,013,772 of OY728164.1, forward strand.
ATCATCACAAAAATCCCTTTATATAAACATTTTATCATGAATCAAAACACACGTATTAATGTAAATAATAACACATCATAATTTGATAAGAAAAAACGGTTAATTCATCCAATTACTATTTGTATTTGAATTACCCATTTATTCATTAAATTATATCTTAAGACATTTCAACGATAGTTACACAACCATTTATTATAAATTAATCCCTAGTCATTTCAATAATCATGTAATTCATTTTTCATGTTAAATCTATCATAATAAATCAATATGAATTTCAGGTCATAGTAAAACATAATTTAATCTATTAGTTGGTTCTTTATTATTCACGGGTAGGATCACCCTACGGGTAGCCATAAGATAGGTATCAATGAGATTTTATCCACCATGATCAAATGAGTACTCTAAAAAATTATTCATTATATTTGTTAATGTGCACTTTTTTTAGCCCAATACCTTAATATTTCACATACTTTTCAGAAATATAAACAGGCCATAGGTAATTGTTTTAGACCATGTACCTTTATTTGGAAATAAAAAAACACTTATAAAAGGTAAAACCAAAAAATTATTAAGGTAATGGTGATTATAAAGAAAACATATATAACACACAAAAAATATATTCAACGAATATTAGAAGATTTCACCATGATAATAGAGAAAAAGTAAAAGATAGGGGAAAACCACATCAACACAACTCACTGAGGATCAAACACAAGATCAAGATATTTGGAAGGGAATGAGTGTCTCCAAAATAACCTGGAGTCTCCCTAGTTTTAGAGGGAGAATTATTCACTGTGAATAAAAAATCATACATATTTTAGGGTTTAAAACCTCTGATCAATAGATTTTCATGGAATTTAACCACTATACAAAATAAAATTATTGATTTTTGAGATATGTTAAACAAAGATTAATCATGGGTTAAAATAACCATGATTGACCATTTCACATTGTGAAAAGAAATTCACAATGAGAAACAATTTCATGACTTGAACCAGTTCACAACATCTTCTTGGAAATAATTTCCTATCATATAATATATTCATGATGCGAAAATTGCAAGTAGATAGCTCTCATACCAACAAATACTGAAAAATACAAACCATCTCTGAAGCCTTCCAAACTCTTGAAGAAACCTCATAAGAACTTAACACACTTATATTTAGACTCCAATAATTAAAAAAAACATAAATCCCTTAACATTAGGTCATTTTACCACAAAAAAAATTATCTCTATTCCAAAAAATGGAACTGATAACCAAGGTTTAATGTAGATGAAAATTCCAATTTAAAGAAGTTCAACCAGAACTCAAAGAGGGACATCCATGAAAAAATACAGGATCTTACAAATTTCCCACTATATCACACCTCATCCATGAACTAATCCAAGAATCACTATGGGGTATTGGTGACAAAAATTAGGACACTATACTTTCATATATCATTCCCTCTCTCGATACTTCTCTTAAACACATCCATGCTTCCACTACACTCGAACTAGAGGTATAGTCTTTCCCCAGATAAACATCACACTACAGTAAAAAAAATGTATCGAATGCAATTCAAAGGATTCATCTACCCCAATCTATAATTCATCAACTTATACCTCATGATATGGGTTTGGATGATATCTATGAAGCTAAGATACATGAAACACATCATGCATGGAACTATAACAGCATGGAAGGTTCAATCAGTGCGCCACTAGGCCAACCCTTTACACTATATCGAATGACCTAACAAATCTGGGTGATAAAATTCCCTATTTTTTAATAAGAAATTTCACCAACCTAGGTGAAACCTGAAAGAAAATAGTATGACAAAAATTAAAATCTATAGTCCATCTCCACTAATCATCATAATATTTTTACCTGATTTGTGTGATCACTAACCACCTCCTAATTAGCTGAACCTACGCATGCATCTCCAACATGATAATAGGTCCAAAAATCACTGACTCACCTACCTAAAACCAACAAAGAGGTGAAAGTCATGAACTTCCATTAAAATCCAATAAATTTTCCATCTTGGTGGATTCTTAGAAGCTATTATTATATGAAAAGACTACTCCTAACATATGTTACTCCCAAAAAATACTAAAATTCAAAATAGAGTCCTATAACATATACCCCAAAATCTATACCATCAATTCAAATTGTCCATTTCACATTCATGATTTTATTTTGTGGTATTAATTTTTTTTGTCCTAATATTTTCCCTTGGATTTCCTGAGTTTTTTAGTAAAAAATTGAGTTTTTAGACCAAATAATAGGTGGTGAACGTTTTGGTGAAAATGTGTGCCAATATAGGAGAAGTTGTGTTGCTTATATAGTAGCACTATCTTGGACACATGACCTCAAACATGGGAATTCACCCTCCCCTAGGAAACCATGTGGCTAGTTTCCACATGGAAATTAGAGATTGTATGGTTACCACTTTATTTGGAAAATGGTGAGGGATAATAGTGTTGTCTATCCAGTTCATTAAAAAAGTGGAATCGACACCTTTACCCTCTTATAATTTAACCCCAAATCCATCTTTGATCACCCCATTTTAGTTTTTAATCTCTAGGTTCCTCCCCCTATCTATTGGTTCTCTTGGACCTCTTTCGTTTGATTGTTTTGATTTTTATTCTTCATGAAATATTCATGTCAATCTATTTTATCATTATTTCTTCTCTCTTCTTGGGTTCTTCTCACATTCTCATAGAGTTATTATTCTACAAAGTTTTTATTAACCTAATAAATGTTTGATCTTGTTTTTTTGGTAGAATATTGATTCTTTTGGTTCAATAATTCCATTATATGGGTTTTCTTATGGTGTATTTATGGTTTTCAACTAGATTCCAGATGTTTCCTTGAATTAGGTAGGTGTTTCTTGGATTTAGGTTTATTAAAATATTTTCTAATGATTTCTTTTCTCCTTAAATGTGTTCTATGGTTTTTTTTAAAGGTTCAAAATGTGTTTTGAAGAGGTTTTAAGGTGCATATGTGTTGAAATATTATTTCCCAATTCAAATTAGCTGTGTTTTATATGTGCTTCCTTGTTTCACTTATTAAATATGTTTTATAAATTGTATAAGGGGTGAGAAGTGTGTTTCCAAATGGGATTATTGTGTATATGGAATTAAAAGAGGATTCTCCTATCAAAATTGTGGTTTTCAGGCGTATTAATATTTCTAGATGTGTGTGTGTGAAAAGTCGATACCTATGTGACAAGTGAAATGGAAATTGAGAATAATGGGAATCTGAGGTAATTAGGTAGGAAGACTAAGACTAGTACACTTGTTTTTTTAGTGGGGATGATGCATGGTTTCTTCTAGATAGATTGATATTTCAACAGTAACTAAATTATAATTATAATTTAAGACCACTATAACTTTTTATAGATTCATATCTAGTGGCTCATGCATGAGGAAACTGTGGGTAATGGATCGTATACCATGTTTCACAAAGATTCAAGGTTCATAGGGTCCCACTAGAGATAGATCCTCTAGGAAATACTCATGATTATTTCTTGTGATGTGGTGCTTACTATTGGTATACGGTGGACCTTTATTCCATGTTAATTTTCAAAGAATTATTATTTGAAAATGTTTTCCTAAAAATGTATCATTAAAATGTTTCCAATTTCATTCTAAAAACATACATGAAAATTTTTCTTCAAATGTTTTGGAATGGAATCATTTTCTAGGTGGAGTCTTACTAGTATTTGTCTCACACACTATATACTCCCATCGAGTGTTTGTATACCTCATTATTCTTGAATCAGGTAATGGAAAGATGGTTCATGTTGATGCTGGATCTGGTTAATAGTATTCCTATTCTTGTAGGTTTTGGTGGAGGTGGCTTGAGTGTGATGATCCTATTATTACACGGATGTTTTTTAATTTTGGTTTAGTTGTTTCCCCTCCCATATTGGTATTTTGGTTCTTGGTTAAACATGTAATTTTTTAACCTGAATTGTTGTATCTTCTTTGGCTATAAATATTGATATTGGTGTAATGTTTTATTTTAATAATTGTTTATGGTTTCTATCATGGGTTAAATCATTCCCAAAAGTGAATTAGTAATACTCAAGAACCAGTTTCTAGTATGTGGGGTACAGTAAATCCCTTGAATCCATGCCATGGGATAGGTTGGTTTGGTTGGTATCAAAAATTTGATCAAGAAAAAATGGTATTAGATCCAGTTTTCAACCTTTCTTTGAGTCATGATATTTAAAAAGGGTCTTGATTTATATGACCTTGGATTCTAAGGCTTAAGGTTCTCATTAATAGTGGGGTGTATGGCCAACAAACGTCATGAAAACCTTTTAGTTTCTAGGGGATACTGGGATTTGGTTTGAATTTTCCTCTAGGTAAGATATAATGGTAGTACATTGTTCACGGATATCGGGAGGGTATGAAGTGGTTTAGATTATTATTTTGACGGATATGGTTTTGTTTTTATCTATGGGGTTGTTTGAAATTTTTTTGTTGTTGTGGAAAATTTTATAAATGTTTTCATGATTTTTTTTATGGTTTCATTTTTTTATCAATTTTCATAGCTAGATGACTCCCTAGATACTTTCTATGTAACCTCATAAAGTGGCCAGATAGATTTCTCCCATAATATTTGATTAGATACTAGTTAAAGTAGTGGTCTGGGATTTCCATTCCTTAGGTCAAAGAGATTTCTTTGGTTATGCTCAGTTCTAAGAAGTCAAACCATGTTTAGGAAAGGACAAGGATTAAGAGTTCCTTAATAAAATGACTTATTCCTTCTAGGTTACCATGTATCCCCAGTAGGTAGAGTAGTGGAATCAGAATATCAAGAGGATTTTTGAATTTCATGACACTCTAGATGTAGTAATGGTGAAAAGTGATTCATTATTGTTGGAATTACCTAGTCTGAGGTGGTTAGATTTAGTGGTTAATGATGGGAAGAACAAGAATATGGGTTGGAAGGACTTAAAGTTCATCTTCAATAAGCAGTATTTCTCAGATACCTTGGACTTTCCTAAAACTGGTGAGTTCTTTGATCTTCACCAATGTGATCATACTATAATGGATTATGCTAAACATTTTACTAAATGGGATCTGTTTTCAATTAAGGCACTCTCTAATGATCAATTTATGGCTCAATGGTTTTAAATTGGGTTATGTCCGAAAATCTAATCCTAGGACATCTTGTTCAATTTTACGACTTATAATGATGTGTTTGACCATGCTTTCATAGTGGAGATCAATCACAATGGAATGTATGGATTCTATAAGGCAGTGTAAGTGGTGGGCCAAGGTAGTGAATGAGATCCTCGAGTGGGATGTGCTACACCTCCACTTCATGAATTGGGAAAAACCATTTTATAGTTCTCATTACTCATATTGGATGATGATGGTAGTGTTCATGATGGTGGATTACCTATTGTGGTGGATGAGTTTTCAAATGTATTTCCAGATGAATTTTCAGTTTTTCTTCAAGGGAGGGGTATTTATTTCACTATTGATTTAGTGTTGAGAAAACATCCAATATCTCTTTACTCATACCATATATCCCCCGCCGAGTTTATGGAATTAATGTTATAACTAGAAGATTTGGAATCCAAAGGATTCATTTTCCCAAGATTCTCACCATGGGCCTCCCCAGTATTTTTTGTTAATACGGATAACAGATCTACATGGTTTTTTATTGATTAACATAAGCTAAAAAAGGAAATAATCAAGAATAAATTCTCCTTTTCCCCGTATTGATGACCTATTTGATCAGTTTAGGTGGATGAGGTGGTTCACCAAAATCAATTTTCATTCTGAGTATCATAGAGTTAGAGTCGGAGAGCTGTACATTTTGAAAAAATCCTTCGGAAGTAGGTACAACCATATTGAGTATTGTTTTATACCTTTTGGTTTGATGAATCTCAAGCAGTCTTTATAGTTCTTATGAATATGGTGTTCCAACAGTATCTTGAGTTTTTTATGTGGTATTTTCGGATTACATATTGGTCTACTCTTGGACATAAGAGGATAATGAAAGGCATTTGAGGATCATGATAGACTCACTTTGGGATCATCTTCTCTTATAAAATGTTTCTAGGTGAACCTTCTGGATCATGGAGGTGAAGTTTCAAGGTCATGTGATCTCGGAAGGAAGTTTTTTTGTGGACCCCATGAAGATTAGTGTAGTGATGTCGTGGAAACAACTGAAGAATGTTTTTGATATCATGAGATTTTTGGACATTGTAGGGTATTGCAGGCAGTTTTTTTGGATTTCTCTCAAATTTCTTATGCCATGACCACATTTCCCAAAAAAATGGGTAATGTTGGAGTAGATCCTAAAATTCCAGGCATCCATTGATGAGCTGAAATGGTGGTTTAACATATCCCCTATTCTAATTTTTCTTGAATCTGGGAAGGGATATGTATTGTATTGTGATGATTTAGGCATGGGTCTTGGGAGTGTGCTGATGTGGTATGAGAATGTGGAGGTGTATGGATCTCTCTAACTCTAAAAAATGAATATAATTACCCAATCCATGACCTAGAGGTATTAGTAGTGATTCATTCCTTCGATTTAGGGAATTGTTATCTTTTTTGGGGGGAATTTGGTGGTATATTCTGATCATAAGATCTTAGCCTACATATTCTCCCAAAACTATCTGAATTTGAGGTAGTGTTTTTTGGTTGAATACCTTTAGTGATTTTATTTTTATATCATCTACACCCTAGAAAATGGTAATGTGGTTTTAGATGCCTTTTGTAGAAAAATTTCAGTGCAATTATTGAATGAATCCAGTGAAGAGTGTGCTTTCAAGGGTATTTTTTCCCAGATGCATCTGGATTTTAATAATAGTAGTGAAATAAATGTTAATGGGTTATTTTGTGATGGCCTTGAGAAGTAAACATAGTCACATGTCAATTTGAGTATGTAATATCATCTTTAAATGGCTGGTCAGATGGAGTGGGAGAATCAAATATTTGAAGACATTCTTGGGGAATTTGTGTCAGATTTTAAAGTCTTATGGGATATCCATTTGGTATTGTTTGGTATTTATTATAATAATTGATAACAACCATAAATTTTAATGGATGACTTTGAGGCACTTTATGGTCGGTTGTGTGAGTATTTTTTATGATAATCATACATTGATGAAACATCATAGTTGGGACCAATATTGGTGTATGAAACATATGATAAGGATAAGTTAATTTGGAAGAATTTTTTAATTATAGAGATCCACTATAAGTCCTATGGAGATCAAATATTTCATGCTTTGGAATTTCTTTTGGGTGAATGGGTGTTTTCGAAATTGTAACCTGGCTTGGGTCACCATCATTTTGGAAACAAAGGGAAGATAATGCCAAGGTATGTCTGGCCTTTTGAGATTATCGAGAGATTTGATAATGTGGAATAAATGGTAGAATTTTGTTCTCAGTTTTCTTCATTACATGACATGTTTCATGCCTCTTAGTTAAATAAGTATAATTCGGATCCTTCTCCAGTGATTAATTGGGATGAATTGGAGGTGCAATCCAATTTATCAATGTTTGAGTGGCCAGTACAGATTGTGGTTACCCAAAAGAAAGTGCTTTATGGGAATTCCATACCATTGGTCTGATTCTACGAGAACATGGAAATTAGATCATGAAACATGGGAATGAAAGACTTGGGTTGGGGATCAATATCTATTCTTTTCCTCTGATCAGACTTCAAGCTATCTTTTTTATGGTGGAAGGTTTTCATGGTGGGGAGATTTTTCACATCGGTGATTTTAATTTTCATTATTATTTTGTTTATTTTTTGTATTATTTTTATCCCTTGGTTTTACCAAAAAAATTTAATGAAAAGTGGAGTTTGGTTCCAAATAGATGGGGGAACATGATTAGGATAAACTATGCACCATCCTAGGAGAAAACTTTCAACCTATATAGTCATACTATTTAGGATTCATTTCTGGCCACATGTGCACGAATCATCCCCTAAGAAACCATGTAGTTAGTTTTTTCTTGGATAGAGGGGAATGAATAGTTTCTACACTATTTTGAAAAAAATGGTCTAACTATGAATGTCCATGTCATTAAAATGTGTAATTTACACATTTTCCTTCTTCAAATTTAACCCCAAATCCACTCTTTATCACCCCATTTGAGATTTCTTTCCCTAGGAGATTCCACCTCTCCCTCATGTATCCCTTAGAAATCTTTATTTTGGTGGTCTTGTTATGTATTAGTCAATAAATCGTCAAGTAAGTTTCATTTCTCTTGACTTGTTTCTTATTTTTGGGAATTTCTTTCTATCTCTTTGAGTCCTTGTTCTCTAGTGAATTTATTAACAAAATAAGGGTTCAATATTTATTTTTTTGGGGAGCATTATGATGCTTATAGTTCAATATTGTCTTTATATGGTCCTCTTGTGGTGTTGTGGTGGTTTTCTACCAAATTCTAGATGTTTCCAAGCATTTTTTAGGTGGTACTATGCTTTAGAATTATTAGATGATTTTGGTTTTCTTTATTTTCTTCATGAATGTGTTTTATAGGCTATGTGAAAGGTGAGAAATGTTTTTTCAAAGGGTTTTGAGGAGCATATGTTTTTAAAGATGGTTTTCCAAAAGAAATTGGTTGTTTCTCTTGTGTTCTTGCTTTTTTTCTTATTAAATGTGTTCTATAAATTGTGTAAGTGGTGTTAAGTTTGTTTGCAAATTAATTTGGTGTGCATATGGATTTGAAAGTAGTTTTTCCTATGAAAATGGTTGTTTTTGATGTGTATTTTTATTTTTTGATGTGTGTATGTGAAAATTAGTGACCCATGGGACATGTGAAATAGAAATTGTGAAAAAGGGAATCTGATGTATCCTGGTTGGTAGACTAGGACTAGTATGCTACTTGGATTATTAGAGTTGTGTCCTAGTTTATTCAAGAATGACTGAAGCTACAACAATAACTAAACTGTGATGATGATTGGATGCCACTATAACATTGGATAGCTCCCTATCCAGTGGATCATGCTTGAGGACAGTATGTGTTATGGTTTTTATACCATGTTTTACTAAGATATAAGGTTCCTAGGGTCCCACTAGAGATAGAGACTTTAGGGATTACATGTAGTTCTCTCTTTTGATATGGTACATACCATCAACCTACTATGGACTTTACATCGATGATAATTTTCAAAGCATTCTACTTTGGTTTTTTCCTAATTTTTTTTTATTTTAAACCTTTTCAATTTATTTCTAAAACATTCATGTTAATTGGTCTTATAATGTTATGTCACGGGATATTTCTTTTTGGTTGCATCATACTAGGTGTTATATCACAACCTACATCACCCCCAAGGGTATTTATAATTTGTTATGTTTGAATTGGGAAAAGGAAAGATGTTTCATGGTGATGGTGGATCTGGTTGCTAGTTTCCCTATTTTTGTAGGTGTTGGAGGAGGTGGCTTGAGGGTCATGATCATTTTTTTCATGGAGTTTATTGAGTTATTTTCTAGTTTTCCCATTTCATTTTTGTATTTTAGTTTTTGTTTAATGTTTTAAAATGTTTATATTGAATTTGTAGATCTCCTTTATATATAGATATTGTTCTTGGAGTGATGTTTTATTTTTAAAAATTTTATGGTTTTTTATCGTGGGTGATATAATTCCGAAAAGTGTATTGTTTATACCCTGGAACTAGTTTCTAGCCCATGGGGATGAAGAACACCCTTCAATCCATACCATGATCTGGGTCAGGTATCTGGTTGGATAGAATCCTAGCTTAGTATGTGACTGGTAGTCATTAAATGGATGATAGGATTTTATTATATGAACCTACAATCCAAGATCCTTCTAAAGACTTTTACAGAACCAAGATGTGAAATGAGGATATCTATCAGAAACGATACTCCTTGGAACATTGTGAAAATGAACTATCTCCTAAATGTAGAGACTACCCAAATCATCAATAGTGAAGGTCTCCCTAATAGGAAATAAGTTGGATACCATTTTCAATAAATTTACAATCACCCATATTGAATTATTCTTTTGATATTTCATGGTTAATCCTATCATAAAATCTATAGTGACATCATACCATTTCCATTCCGAAATAGGTAGGGGCTACAACAACCCAACAAGTATCTGGTGCTTGGTATTCACTTGTTAAGTGGTGAAACATCTCACCACAAAGCTTAATACATCTATCTCCATTCATTTACCCTAGTACTATCTATAGAGATCACGATAAATATTTTTTTAGATTTGGTTCTACCACCGATATTAAAGCATTAAATTCTATCATCAACTCCTCTCATAAGACTGTAGGAATCCATACTCAATCTTGTATAAGAATAACATCACCACTACTAAGAGACCATCCTAATGGTGTCTCCCCAACATATATATTTTCACTTAGAAAAATGCCCTCTGGATCAAGTATCTTTCTCTTCTTGATCTATTCAAGAAGCATGAGTATAATCATTGTTGAATTCAAATCTACTCATCCATAGGACTCTTGAACATCTAGATGATGGTCTAAAAATTTTGTGATCATATACCACTCATATTAAGACTCCCACACTACCTTTTTCTATCTATTCTGGATCAAGGAATTGTAAAAAACATTTCCTTAACTCCGTAAATAATTGAACTTGAAGTCGAAAGACTGCAGATACTCAACCCACCTCCCTTACAGATGTTTTAAGTCCCACTAAGAAAAGATATACTGTAGGATCTTATGGTTCATTTACACCACAAACCTATCATACAAAATATATTATCATTATTATCATAGGAAATGTTACACCAAAGATAACTCTAAATAATGAGTCGGATAATTCCTCTCATGCTATATTTGCTATCTAGATTCATAAGAAACCACTCGGTTATTATATACTATAACTTCTCTAAATATAAATTTGGATTCATAATAACACATGTAATTTTCCTTAAATGTAATATGTAATGTAAGAAATGGTGTTTAGGTCAGTCTTCCCTTCGTATCTTGAAAATAAGTCTCACAAGCATTTCCCCAAATAACATTCCCTCTTTTCTTGGTTATCCTAAACATTGAAACTTCCATACCGTAGAATTCCAAGATAAAATAATGATAATGCCCTTTTAAACCCATAAAACATCGACCCTCAACTACATTCTTATGACTATTCCAATATACCATGGCTATAACATTATTTGGGTCCACCTGCACTCAATCTTGTGAGATAACATGACCCAAAAATTGAAATTTATCAATCCAGAAACTATATTTAGTTATATTATAATAAATTATATTATACCTCATTGTAATTAGGAAAATTTAAAGATATTTTGCGTGATAATCCCATGACTGAGAGTGAACTAAAATATCTTCAAACAAACCCCCACAAACTGGTCTATAAATGGGTGAAATACCTGATTCGTCAAGGCCATGAATACTTATACTGTATTCATCAAACCAAATGGCATCACTACAAACTTACAGTAGTGCAGAAAACATTTTTAACGTCACCATTTTTTATTTCGGTTATATATAACCGACGTGAAAATCTATGATATTTGGTTTTTTACATCAGTTATAAAATAACCGACGTTAAAATTTGTGAGAGTAAATTTTTTATGTCAGTTATTTTAATAACCCACGTAAAAAATCCCATGTGTTTGTTCTTTTTTTCGGTTATAAATTAACCGACGTAAAAAACCAAAGCGCGGGATTTATTACGTCACTTATTTGATAACTGACGTAATAAAGTCGTCATCTAAGGCCTTTTTGACATCAGTTATTTGATAACCATTGTAAAAACCTAACCCGGTGAATTTTTAACGTCGGTTATATTATAACCGATGTAAAAAACCAACACCCTGTAGTTTTTAGGTCAGTTATAAAACAACCGACGTAAAAATGTGGTTTCTGATGTGTTTTTTACATCGTTTATATAATAACTGACGTAAAAAACCAACACGCGTCTTTTTTTACGTCAGTTATAAAATAACCGACGTAAAAAATGCGGTATCTGATACATTTATAACGTCATTTATTATAATAACCGACATTATAAATGTAATAAAAAAATTTTATAACGTTGGTTATTAAATAACCAACATTTAAAAACATTTAAAAACATAACACGCCCTGTGGATTGTAATTTATGATTTTTTTATCAACAGACCGGTGACTCGTCTCTCTCGCATGGAAAACCCTAATCAACTCTTCGATCTCATTTTGTTAAACTCATTTTTCCATCATCTTTTATTATCTTTACTCTACTCAGATCTATCATCTCCACTCGCAACACTCAGGTAATCCTCCCACGATATTATTTCTTTTGTTTATTTCAGATAGTTTATATTTACATTTTGTGATTTTTTTGTTTAAACTAAGTAAGATTCATCGTTTTTGAACCCTCTTACCTTTTTTTTCATCATCATCATATTTATTATTACCATATCTATTAGATGGACTCGTAAAATTCATGTAATCATCACATACTTCTATTTTGTTTGTTTTTGTTTCGCGAATGCCCGACATTGATAGTAATTTTTTTGTTATTGACAACTAATGATCGCATTCACCTATATTACTGAAATTTATATGTAAGCCATTGTGATACACCAATTATGTGTACCATTGTGATTTATTTTATAAGTATATACGGGTTTTTCGGTGGAATTTTTATTTTGGATCCTTCGTTGTTTGTATTTTGGGTATCACTTTTTGTTGTTCCATAATCTATTTATGTTGCTTATTTTCGTGGACTATTATTAGTCTTCCTATGGTATTAAAACCTGATTCATTTCACAATAGACCATTTTAGACTAGTAGGAGATACAGTTCATGGTTGTCATTTTGAATAATGGCAAGTTACCAAAACTAGTAGCTTGAGGTTAAAATCCCCAGACATGCCAAAACTAGTAGCTTGAGGTTAAAATCCCATGGTTCCGAGGGCTGTCAAGAGGGTTGGTGGCTGTCCAGGGGGTTTGGGGCTGTCTAGAGGGTTGGGGGCTGTCTATGGTGTCCATGGAGGTGGGGGGTGGGGGCAGTCCAGGGGTGTGGGGGGGTCCACGGGGTTGGGGGGTTGTCCAAGGGGGTGGGTGGGGGGGTTGTCCAAGAGGGTGGGGGCCTGTCTAGAGGATTTGGGGGGTTATCTTGGGGTGGGGGCTTTCTAGACGGTTGGGGGTGTCCAAGGGGTGTCCAAGGGGGTAGGGGTGGGGTGGTGTTCCGAAGGGGTGGGGGTGATGTCTATAGGGGTTGGGGGCTGTCTACGGGGTGGGGGCTATCCAGAGGGGTGGTGGTGTCTAGGGGGGTGTCCAAGGGGGTGGGGTGGTGTTCAGAGGGTTCGGGGGGCTATCCATAGGGTTGGGGGTGTCCAGGGTGTCCAGGGAGGTGGGGGCAGTCGAGGGGTGTGTGTGCGGGGGGGGGGGGTCCAAGATGTGGGGGTGTCGAAGGGGTGGGGTTGTCCAAGGTGGTGGGGGTTGTCTAGAGGGTTGGGGGTGTCCAAGGGGATAGGGGTGAGTGTGGTGCCCAAGAGGGGTGGGGGTTCTATCTAGAGGGGTGGGGGATGTCCATGGGGTGAGGGGATGTCCAGAGAGTTGAGGGGTTGTCCAGAGGGTTGGGGTGTCCAGGGGGTGTCCAAGGGGTAGGGGTGGGGGGTGGTCTTCAAGAGGGTCGGAGGTGCTTTCTAGAGGGGGGGGGGTGCTGTCTAGAGGGGTGGGGGTTGTCCATTGGGTGAGGGAGCTGTCCAGAGGGGTGTGGGATGTCCAAGGGGGTGGTGGTGTCCATGGGGTTTCCAAGGGGGTGGGGTGGTGTTCAGAGGGTTCAGGAGGCTGTCCAGAGGGTTGGGAGGTGTCCAGGGTGTCCTGGAGGTGGGTGGGGGCAGTCTAAGGGTGTGTGTGGGGGGGTCCAAGGGGGTGGGGTGTCTAAGGGGGTGGGGCTGTCCAAGGGGGTGGGGGCCTATCCAGAGGGTTTGGGGGTTGTTCGGGGGGGTGTCCAGAGGGTTGGGTGGTGTCCAAGGGGTTGTCCAAGGGGGTAGGAGGTGGGTGGTGGTGTCCATGAGGTTTGAGGGTGTCTAGGAGGGGTGGGGGCTGTCCAAGGTTGTGGTGGTGTCCAGGGGGTGTCTAAGGGGGTGGGTGGTGGTGAGCAGGGGGTGGGGGCCGTCCAAGGGTATTGGTAGTGTACAGGGGTGTCCAAGGGGGTGGGGGTGGTGTTCAGTGGTGGGGGTTGTCCTAGGGGGTGTTCGTGTCCAGGGGTGTCCAAGGGGGTGGGGTGGTGTGCAGGGGTGGGGGGATGTCCAAGGGGTGGTGGTGTCCAGGGGGTGTCCAAGGGGGTGGGGGATAAGTGTCAGTTGGGATTGACTACTTCATCGTGGTTTGTGAGATTATGACATGATGATTGTATTGTTTCATGGATATTAGTGTTTCAATATGATTCTATTTGGTTATATATATTTTTACCAGTCATTGAATATGAGAAAATTATGGGTTATGGGGGATACCATGTCCTGGTTTTCAAAGATGTGTAGTTATCATGAACCCATTGTGTCGTGATTATTGGCTTTACATTGTGATTTTCTCCATTTGAGTTTTAATTTTAAATTTGATTTTATTTTAAGGTTTACTCCATTTTCTCCAATTTTCTATCAACCAATGCAGGCCCGACGGTTTTCTTTGATTCAATGGAATTTAAAACTGTTATATCTAACTATATTTTCTTTTTAAAATCATATTCATGCATATTTTTTTAAATACGCATAGATTTGTTTTATATTTCAAAAATTTTTTACATTCAAATTATGGTTTTTTCATATAAACATATATTTTTCTAATCTTAAAAAGATGTATAATTTTGATATTTTTTATGTAATAATGAGTCGAAGTTGGATTACGGAACATCGAATGAGAAATGAATATGAGAAAGGTGTTGATGCCATTTTTGAATTTTCTAAACAAAATGTTCCAAGTAGTGACATTTTTTTTGTCCATGCCTGAAATGTTTGAATATGAAGAAGTTTAAAAGTTGAGAGATAAAATATCATCTGACTTGTCATGGTTTTAATCCAAGTAAAAGACCTTGGATTTGGCATGGTGAAACTAGACGAAATTTCACTGATGATGATGATTCGCAAGATGGTAACTCCGATGGAATTGAAGAAAGGATTCACGATATTACAACAGAAAAAATTGAGTTTGAACCGAAAGTTGTGCGTCTATATGGTGATGTTGAAAACTCAGTATATCCTGGTTGTACAGATTTTACAGTTTTTTCTGCGGTGTTAAGATTGATTAACCTGAAGACAAAACATGGATGGATTGATAGAAGTTTTACAGAGCTGCTATAATTGATGAAAGACATTCTTCCAAAAGATAATGATCTTCCAGATTAACATTAAAAGGCCAAGAAAATATTATACCTGGTGGGGTTGGGATATAAGAAAATACATGACTGTCCGAATGACTGTATTATATATAGGAAGGAATATGAATTTCTATCAGAGTGTCCTAAATGTGGGACATCATGGTATAAGGTGGATGAAAAATCATAGGCTGATGTAGAGATTACAAAGATCCCTTCAAATGTATTTTGGGATCTTCCTATAATTCATCATTTCAAACATTTATTTTCTAATTCAAATGATGCAAAAAGGTTACGACAGCATGCTGATGACAGGTTATGTGATGGAAATATACGTCATCCAACTGATTTTCAATAATGGAAGAAAACTGATGAGCAGTATTCTACATTTGGAAATGAAATTATAAATCTGAGACTAGGGTTGTGCACAAATGGAATGAATCCATAATGAACCCTCAGTAGCACATATAGTTCATGGACTGTTTTATTGGTAATTTACAACCTCCCTTCTGAAGTTTTTATGAAGAGAAAATATGTCATGTTGAGTATAATGATCTCTGGTCCAAAGCAACCCAAAAATGATATTGATGTTTACTTATCAGCGTTGATTGTTGATTTGAAACTTTTATTGGATGATGGTATTAGGTTGTATGATACTTATAAAATGGAATATTTTCAACTGCATGAATTCCTTTCATTCACTATAAATGACTTCCTAGCATATGGAAATTTGTCTGGATATAGTGGTAAAGGGAATAAAGTATGTCCAATTTGCGAACAACAGGCATCATATTGTCAACTACATCATGGGAGGAAAAAATAGTGTACGTGGGTCATCGAAAGTTTTTTTCGATGGATCACCCTTATAGATGACTAAAAAGGCATTCAATGGCTCACAAGAATTTGATATTACTCCAAATCCTTTATCCCCTAATCTATATTTTGAGAGGGTGAAAATCCTTGATGTGACATTGGGAAAGACACAGAAATCTGGTAATGATAGACATATTTGTAAGAAAAGGTCAATATTTTTTGAGCTACCATATTGGAGATATCCAAAAGATAAACATAATATTGATGTCATGCACATGGAGAAGAATATATGTGATTGTTTGATTGGAACATTGTTAGATATTAAAGGAAATACAAAAGATGAGTTGAATGCAAGATTATACTTACTATCAATGGGAATATGTTTGGAGGTAGCAGCCACTCCTAAAGGAAGACGAGCATTTCTTCCCCCGGCTTGTCATACATTATCGAAGAGGGAGAAAATTAGTTTTTGTTAGTTTCTTCATGATATCAAAGTGTCTCAAGGTTATTCATCAAATGAAAAAAATGTCGCATTGAAGGACTTGAAGTTGATAGGTATGAAATCACATGATTGTCACATCATTATGCAACAAATTCTACCAGTTTCATTTCATGGAATATTTCCCATTCATGTCAGAAAGACTATAATGAAGATGTGTTATTTTTTCAATTCAATTTGTAACAAGGCGATTGATGTGAATGCTTTGAACATTTTGGAAAAGGATGAAATTTTTATAATTTTTTAATTAGAAATGTATTTTCCTCCAACTTTTTTTGATATAATGGTGCATTTAATGATTCATCTGGTTTGAGAAATAAATCTTTGTGGACCTGTACATATTCGTTGGATGTATCCTTTTGAAAGGTATATGAAAATATCGAAGGGGTATGTTCAGAATCCATATCGACATAAAGCCTCCATTATTGAAAAGTATATTTCTGAGGAGGTTGCTGAGTTTTGTATGAGATACTTGGCTGCGGCACAACACATAGGTTTGCCTCCATCTCACCATAAAAGAGTTAATAATGAAGGAAAGGGGATTTGTGTCTTGAAAGTAAAATCATTGTCAACTGAAAAGATGAAGAAGCTAGAATCATACATCTTGAATAACATAGGTGATGTTCAACTGTATATCACATTTCATATTAATGAGTTGAAACAATGTCATCCAAAGAATAAAGAAATATGGATTTTGAATGAGCACAACAAAACATATTTGTCATGGTTTAAAAAGACCATGCTTGGTAGATCAGATGTATCAGAGACATTAAAATGGATAGTGGGTGGTCCATGACTAAATGTTATAACATGGTCCGTTTATGACATTAATGGATATACATTTCATACAGAAGCTCAGGACAACAGAAGTGTAGTTCAGAATAGTGGTGTATTGGTGCTTGTAGAAGAAATACATTTTTTGAGTGTTAATGAAAAAAACCCAATTTCTGCATCAAGTGCATATTATGGAGTGATTTAAGACATATGGGGGGTTGATTACTTTAAAATTAAAGTTCCTGTTTTTAATTGTAAATGGTTTATTGGTAAAAACAGTGTCAGACATGATAATTTGGAATGACCCATTTTAATCTTAATAGATTGGAAGACATAGCTGATTCTTTTATAAATGAAACACATGAAAAACAAATTTTCTATGTAGTAGATCAATAAGATATGCGGTGAGATGTTGTTTTATAATGGAAAAAACAATATGATGGTGAGGATGAACTTGATGAAGATGCTGATTTATGTGAGATCCTTACTTCCATGGAAAGATTAACAGAACATAATGATGATGATGTTGAAGACATGGTTTGTGCCATAAGGAACTATCACGACGAAGGAATTTGGGAAAACAATCCATTTGTACATTCCTAAAATTACAGGCAACATATGTTTATTTCTTGTTTACATTTATTTTTTTCATAAAATGTTAGATATTGTAAGTTTTTTATTTATTAAAACATATATTAAAACAAAATAAGTATAAGTTTTTGTTTGTTTTATGTTTGTTTAGTTTACTTTATCATTTTTATCATTACATGAATTACATATCTATTCTTTTTGTTCAGTGACAATTACTTTACCATGTTTACCAGGTTTACCATGTTTACCATCCTGACCATCTTGACCATATTTACCATTGTTTAACATGCTTACCATATTAACAATGTTTACTATTACGTAACTTAGTACAATTTTCTATTTTCTGATTACATTAGTATTAAAATATTTGAATTTTATATTTGTGAACTAATGTTTGTTTTCATGATTTTATGGATAATGACATATCATTCAGTTGATCAACCACATGATTCTGAAGATGAGCATATTTGTCATACCTCTGGGGAGGAACATTCACATGCTCCTCTTGATGTTCCCCAATCTTCCTCATGTGCTCCTATTACGATAAAGAGTTCAAGAGTTGGTTAACATGGGTGCACACATTTACCATAATTAGCACTCGATTGTACACAAGATCAGAGGATACTTGTTGAGTTTGATTATGATGATATTCCTTGTGGTACAAAGGAAAAAGATCTTAAAAGTTTTGTATCAACTCAGGCTAAGAGAAAAGTAAGCATTTTGTATGATGAATGGAGAATTGTTGATAAAGCGATAATATCTCAGTTTGTGGAGAAAATTGTGGTAAGATATTTTTCTATTGATTGACTATTCTTTAAATGTGTCTAGTATATATAATATGTTTAACCTCTTCTTTATCAGATGACATTTTATATTCCTCACACTGGAGGAGTCAGGAATAAATGTTAATCGATGGCTGCCAGGAGATGGAGGGATTTCAAATCAACCCTCTCATCTGATTTCATTTTTGGTCATAGGAGTCGTGACAATCCATGTCATATATATCCTTTTATAGATGAAGACATGTGGAGATAGTTTGTTGAAATTAGAAGAAAAGAGTCATTTTTGGTGAGGGTAATGTAAACCTTTATAATCATTCTTATATAAATTATCTTATTAATGTTTTGTTAATGATTTCATAATCTTAATTTACAGCAAATAAGGAAATCTCATCAAGATATCCAAACTAAAAATGTATACCCTAATAGTTTATCTTGGGGAGGGTATGCATTTTTGGAAGAAAAAATGATGGTAGAAAACTTTCAAAAACTAAGAGTTGAGTCTTCATGATCTGGAGAGGTGGCCCCTCTATCCCCTCCATCTAGACATGAAAAATGGAAGAGAGCTCGGATGGGAAAAAGGGAAATATCTTTCGGAAGAATTGAGAATCGTAGCTGATAGGATTATAAGATATCTATTTTATTTATTTAAGTTAACTATTTTCATCATATAATTTCAATCATTACATAAATTTTCAATTAATTAATACGGGACTCTCTTGAGGAGCAGAGCTCACAGGGGGAATTTATAGCTACTGGGAGGCAATATATTTTATCTGTAGCATTGGTAAAGCCCAAACATCCTGGTCATGTAAGAGGATATCAGGTAGGTGTATTGGTAAGAAAAGTGTTTCCACATTCTTCAACTTCTAACGTTGTGGGTGTTTATAAAAAAAATATAATCCTTGGAGGCTGAAGTTCATAATATTAATGTGATGATGGAGGAAAATATTAGAGTGACGGTATAGTCTATGTGTTGCAGAGATGAAAAGATAATTTCAGACTGTATCTCCCACTCCTCCACCTCCCCCTATAGACCCCATTATTTATCCTCCACCTCTGCCAGTGGCTCCCACTCCCCCACCTCACCCTGCGGACCCCATTTTTTATCCTACTCCTCCGCCACATCTTCCTACTTATTGCGAGTTGTATGTTGATGATCCTCAAAATCATATAGTTTCATATGGGTTGGTATATTGTATAGGAGATACAGTTTATCATCAACAATTAGAGGTAGAGAATCAGAGGGTCACTGTATAGGATATTATAGATAGATCTGCTTGAGTACCATTACCTATAGATGAGGTGATTACAGTGGGACATAGAATCGGCCATTTTTTAATTTGTCCATATAGACTTCTTCGACTCATTACCATAGAAGTATGAATGTTATATCTTTTATTTTATTTTATTTATTAAAGTTGTTTTATCATTTTAATACTAATATATTATTCTATTTATTTTTACAGGATGACTTCAAAGGTAAAGAAATATTGTATAGACAACAACAAAGGCAAATGGATATGACATCAGATACAGATTCTAGTAGTCTTGAAAGATTTCCAAGATATTCAAATTTTTTGGCGGGTCATTATGAGTTTCCAATGGAAGCTCATGTTTGTGGACGTGCAATAACTATGGGGATTATGAAAACTGATATCATGGAGCTTATTACTGGAGATAAGTTGGGCATCAACGTCATGAAATTTTTTTCCATATAAGTCTAAACACCTTTTCCCTGCATTATATTTATTAAAAATGTATACATATGTTTGTTTTGTATTAGGTATCTTTATAAAATTTGTGAGAGGAATGAGCTGACAGATTTATATGGATTCATGGACCTGCAATTGATTTCCCCTAATGTATGTGCACTGAATGAGGAACAAAGAATGCTTTATATTGTTGAAATACATGAACATAATATAGTCACACAATATTGGATGATGCCTTTTTGTGATAGGTATGAAACACATCTCTCTCAAAGAGTTCGTTATCTTTTAAAATAAAAAACCACTAACCTTAAATTTTCTATTATCAGTGATCATTGGATGTTAGGGGTTTTTTCCCAATGGAGAAAATGCTTTATTGGATATGCTCTATCCATGATGATGTGTGGGAAAGTTTTAAGAATATTTTGGAACAGTAAGTTTCATTTTTTCAATAGTTTTATGTATTATAATGAATTTTAAATTTACCCCATTCATATTATTTTCTAACAGGGGATGGGTCTACTTTCGAAAAAACACAAAGAAAAGGTGTGAAAAGATCAAATATATAAATGCGAAGGTAAATATCCATTTATAATTTTTTCATTTTGATTTATTACATAAAAATAATATGTTTAATTTACACTCATTCAAACCGAATTTTCATCAACAACAAGGAGTCATCAAATGTAGATATTATACGTTAATATTTATGTATGAAATAATAACAACTGGGACAGTTGTGAACTTTTACCAGGTAAGATTTCTTTTTAAACTTTGCCATAATATTTCAATTTGATTTATTCATTATACACATTATCTACTATCCTTTTAATTTGTAGCTATTTGATGACCCTCAACCCTATACAGCTCAATACATCAAACACTTAAAAGTGGAATGGTCAAATTATTTTACAGGGTTGATTGAATTTTAGTTGTTTGTAGTGTAAAATGTAATTTCGAATATCGTCATTGTAATTGTGTATTTGGGAGTCGTTTAGGTTGGATTTAGTTTTTTTAAAGTTGACAGTGTAAGTTTTGAATGTTATATATGTGAATGTTTAATTATTCTATACTTCTTGTTTTGGTCTACTTATGATGGTTTTTCTAGTATGGATTCTGGTCTGGGGGAGGATTTCCAAGGGTGTGGGGGGGTTCTCAGTGGGGTGCAGGTGTTCAGGGGTGTGGGAGGGTCGTCCGGTGGGGTGGGGGTAATGGGTGTCCATGAGAGTGGGGGGTGGGGGGCAGTCCAGGGGTGGGAACATTTCTAGGAGGGTGGAAGGGTTGTCTAGGTGAGTGGGAGGCTATCCAGGGGTGTCCAGGGGTGTGGGGGTGTCTTGTGGGGTGAGGGGGGTTTCCAGGGGTGTGGGAGGGTTGTTCGGTGGGGTGGGGGCTGTCCAGTGGGGTGGGGGGCTGTCCAGTGGGGTGGGGGTGGGGGGTGGGGGTCCAGGGTGTCCATGGGGATGGAGGGGGGGGGGGGGGGTTGTCCAGGGGGTTGGGAGAGGAGGTGCCGCCATCCCTTGGGGGGCTGAACGTCGTTTGAAGGTATTCATCACTCCCACATGTGAAACATTTTTGAGAGCTCAAGCTTCGCATGTGGGGGTGATGAGTACCTTACAGTGGTGTGCCCCCTAAGGGGGTATCCAGGAGGGTGGGGGTGTCGAGGGGTGTGGTGGGGGTAGTCCAGTGGGGCGAGGGGGTTCTCGTTTGTTTTTTGGTAACTTTTTGGTCTATTTCAGGGGTGTGGGAGGGCTGTCTAGGGGTGTTGGACTGTTGTCCAGGGGGTGGGGGTATACAGGAGGGTGGGGTTGTCCAGGGGTTTGGGGGGATATTCAGGGAGTGGTGGCGATGTCATGGGGTGTGGGGGCTATCTAGGGGGTCGGGGGGTAGTCTAGGGGTGTGGGGCTGTCCAGGGGTGTGGTGGGGGCTATCCCGTGGAGTGAGGGGGGATGTCCAGGGGTTGGTGGGGCAGTTCATGAGGGTTGGGGGACGGGGTTTGTTTAGGTTTTTGGGGGGATTTCCAGTGGGGGGAAGTCCAGGGGTGTGGAGGGGTGTCCAGTGGTGTGGGGCGATGTCTAGGGGTGGTGGGGAACTCTAGGGGTGGGGGTGTCCAGGGGGTGGGGAGGTTGTCCAGGGGTGTTGGGGGCTATCCAATGATGTGGGTAGTCCAGGGGTGTGGGGGTGTACAGTGGTGTGGTGAGGTGTCCAGAGGTGTGGTGGGGGCATGCCAGTTGGTTTAGGGGGTTCGAGTTTGTTTTTGGTAACTTTTTGGTCTGTTTCAGGGGTGTGGGAGGGTTGTCCAGGGGTGTGGGAGTGTTGTCCAGGGGTGTGGGAGTGTTGTCCAGGGGGTGGGGTATACAGGAGGGTGGGGGGTTTTCCAAGGGTGGTGGTGATGTCCAGGGGTGTGGGGGGGTCTAGGGGTGTTGTGGGGGCAGTCCAGTGGGGTGAGGGGATTTTAGTTTTTTTTGGTAAGTTTTTGGTCTATTTTAGGGGTGTGGGAGGGATATCCAGGGGTGTGGGAGTGTTGTCCAGGGGGTTGGGGGGTATACATGAGGTTGGGGGTGTCTAGGGGTGTTTGGGGCTATCCAGGGGGTCGGGGGGGAGTCCAGTGGTGTGGTGGGGGCTGTCCAGTGGGGTGAGGGGGTGGGAGGGTTGTCCATGGGTGTGGGAGTTCTTTCCAGGGTGGGGGGTATACATGAGGGTGGAAAGGTTGTCCCGGGGTGTTTGGGGATGTCCAGGGGGTTGGGGGTAGTCCAGGGGTGTGGTGGGGGCTGTCCAATGGGGTGAGGGGCTGTTCAGGGGGTGGTGGGGGTTGTCCAGTGGGGTATGTTTTAAATGTTATTAATGTAAATGCTTAATTTTTCTTTGGTTCTTATTTTGGTATACTTCTATTTTTGTGTTATGAATTCTTGATTTGGTTTCTGGTTGTTTCTGGGGAGAGCATAAGACTTCATTCCATTTAAAAAAATGGTCTTCCACATCAGTTATTTTATAACCAACGTGATAAAGGAATGGGGAACGGTTTATCACGCCTATTATTCGAATGATTGACACGATAAACACTTGTGGAATGGTTTATCACGTCGGTTATTTAATACCTGATGTGATAAAATCCTCCCAGACTAGTTTATCATGTCGCTTATTATATAACCGACGTGATAAACCATTTCCCATGGGTTTATCACGTCGGTTATTAAATAACCGATGTGATAAACATCCCTCACATTGTTTTATCACGTTGGTTATATAATAACCGACGTGATAAACCCCCCCCCCCCCCACCCCCATTTTATCACACTGGTTATGTAATAACCGAAGTGATAAAGTCCTAGGAAATGGTTTATCACGTCGGTTACATAATAACCGACAAGATAAACCCCCCTGGATTTTGCACGTCGGTTAGTTAATATCCGACATAATAAATACTGCGATGTTATGTTTTTTATGTCATTTATTAAATAACTGATGTAAAAAAACAATATTTATAATGTCTTCCGTATTAACGTTGGCTAAAAACTGACATAAAAAATGAAAAATAACTGACAAAAAAAAGTTCTATACACTAGTTTTATAAAATCCATACCTTCTCCAAAAATAATTACTAGGTATGGTAGATGGTATTAACCTCAACATATGGAATCTTGATCTCAAATTGATCATGGATAATATCTTATCACCTCTCAATTGATCAAAGTGATCAACAATATGAAGAAGGGGATATCGATTCTTGACCGTCATCTAGTTCAATCTCCAATAATACACACATATGTGCAAAGTCACATTATCCTTCTCGGAGAAAAGAACTGGAGAAACCCATGGTGATGTACTAGGCCATATGAGCTATTTTTCTTCGAGATCATTAAACTGAAAATTCAATTCCCAAATGTCTTTCGGTACTATTCGGTAAGGTGGGATAAAAACAAAATCTACTCCCAACACTAACTCAATCTTGAACTCGATCTTCTTCATGGGTGGTAAGCCATAGAACTCATCAAGAAATACATTCTAAAAATGGTCTACAACTAGAGGAAAATTATTCTATCACATTATTACATCATCACGAATAAGGTCTTCTGTATGAGCCATGAGACAATCCAACTTGCACTAAATTGGTCCTAAATGACCAGCCTGAAGATCCCCCTCACCCTTGTGTAAATAGATGTCTCTTTCTAAAGATATAATGAAAAATCTCTTACAATAATAGTTAACATTATCCTAGTATAAAATTAGATAATACATACTATGAATCAAATAAAAACCTATAATTTCCATCACAAATGGCTCCTAAATGAAATGGTAAGCACAAATATCTGGATAACATGCCTTGTAAAATGTCATATTCTCTAACCAGACTCCAAATAGTGTATTGATGTCCAAGAAACCAAACAATATTTACATAACCAATCCTAATATATTTTTAAAAACAGAATATATAATATAATTTTATGTTCCTATATCAAAAGAATACAAAAAATGGTAGATGATACAATAATCAGATATATGATGGTGGAAGGTCATGTATCCAAAATAGTTGAAGCAGACATCAATGCCTGAAGTGGACTTTACCCTATACCCTAGTCTCCATTATGACTCCCATGTATTGTTATCTATTATTGGTAAAACTATTTATAAATTGGTTTACCACATCTCCTGCCTCAACTTGAATGTCCAATGAATCTCCCACAACTAGTATTTTGAGGGGTAGTTATGTCCTTCCCAAACTAGGGTGCCTATTTGGTTCCCCTTCCACCTATATACTACTAAATGCCCCTATAAAACCTCTTCGTGTGTTATATCCTACCATAATAATGGAACTCCAAAGTCTGGTACTCAAAAAAGGCATCTGGTAACCAAACATGAAACACTAATAGAAATATAATGGAACACGGTCCAAATATGGCTTCCCACTACCCTAACTTCTCTATTTTCTATTTCCATGGAGGTAACTATTGTAGTGGAGGATCATGGAATTATATTATGAGCTCTTAGTTTTCTATATTGAAATAACCTCACTACTATTCGAGGCCTCTCTCAGATTCCCCTATATGGTGAGATCTCAATTCATAATTTCTAAAAAACTACTCAAGTGAAAAATATTAACCTATGACCTAATATCATAGCAAATCCCATTTTGAAAATGTATCGGCCTAGATATATCATATGAAGATAAATATGGCTCAAATATTTGTAATTAATTAGAATATCTTGTGTGCCTCGTCACTAATATTCCCTCTTGTGATGGGATCATGAACTAACAAGACATCTCATTCCTAGATGTTTTTGGATATAAGTGACTTATTAAAATCACCTTAAACTCCTTATAGGATAACTCCTCTCACTACCCATCTGGATCTATAGTTTCCCACCAATTCTTGGTAGTCCAATGAATCATTTATACAGAAAGCTCAACCCTACTATCTATATTTTTCTTAAGGTGCATGATGATACTCTAGAATGAATTGATCTAGAACATGAATACATGGGGGCCTCCCTAATCAATGAATATAGGTAGATGCTATAGTTGAATCACTCTAATTAAATCATACAATAAAGGACCGATGTAAACAATATTCCTTTACATGGATTACTTAGGTAGCTAAACATCTGTCTAATATTTAGGTTCTATATAAATATCTGGTTCAAATGTGTTAGTGGAATTCTAATTCCCCCCTGACAATCAATTTGATGACGGTGAGGAGTTATTTTCTCTACAATACAGACACACTCATTAGAATACTGGATAAAAACATGGAAACATCGTTATGTGAAAAAAATAGAAAACCACTAGCTAATGGACTCTCTAAACATGTATTAACAAGTGAATTAACATGACATTAAAATTCATTCACATAATTTATAAGATATAATTGGTATCTCATTTAACATTTTATACTAGAAAATATATTACAAGTAATAAATATGTCACTATTATGAACAATACATGTCAAGATGTATATGTATGTGTCTATCATGATGCATGCATACTCAAATCATTCCATTCAAGGAAATGAATATAAATCCCAAGAAATAATAACCACTAATAGAATTTAAGTTATCTACGATGCGATATTTGCAATAGGATCTTGTCGTAAATGAGATTTTGTGGCAAGGTCCCATCGCAAATAGCCCGTTGCATAAAACAGTGTCGCAAATAGTCTCTGATTATATAGATTAAATATATTAAAAGTCATTACGACAAACCTATATCAAATAACTATTTGTGACGGTCTAGTTTTCCCACTTCAAATATTTATTTTAAAAATACATAAACTATTTGTGAGGAGGTCCCATCGTAAAAGGACACATCGCAAATACTTAATAAAATAAAATACAAAAATATTCAATAAAATTTTGATAAATTTATATTAGAATATATTAATACTAATAATACTATTAATATAAATAATATTATATTATATAATAATAATACTAATATTAATAATATAGAAAATATATATTATTATAATATTAATAATAAATTAATACTAATAATCTATTAATTAATTTATTATTATTATTATTATTGAAAAATTAATATCAATCTTAATAAAATTATAATAAAAAATATAAAATATTAAAATTCTCAATATTCACAAAACATGTAAAAATTTAATAAAAAATATTATTATTATTAAAATAAAAAAACATTAAAAAATATAATAATATTAATTAATTAAATAATTAAAATAAAAAATATATAAAAAATAATTATGCAGTATTCACACCAATATAAAAGAAAACTGTAAATAGTTAATATTAAAACCTTAAACACAAATGTTTTTTACATTAAAAAATTCACTGGGGGTAGTCTTATGGAGGAGGTGGAGGAGTTGGAGGAAGTTGTGGAGAACTCCATCCCTAAAATACGAGTCAGATGGTGTATATACTATATCTTCTAGCGATGCTACTGCTACAGTCGAGACGTCTCGTCCCCATATTACTACTACTACTGATGACACATCTCTTCCAGCTGCTTACGCAAACTCTCTATAATCTCACTCTGAGCATACAGTTGCTCCAGATACTATAAGCGAGAAGATGATGCCTCCCCACAAGCTCCCCACAAGCTAGATGTTGACCAGTCATCAGTACCATAATAAGTATTAGGAGTCAAATGAGAGTCATTACCAAGTACTCAGCTCTTCTCGAAGCCATGTTGGGTCTCTTGCATCCATGTCGCCTCATCGAAATGGTGGGCACTAGTCTAATCAGTCTTCTCGGCCTGATTCTCAGCCTGTGTCTGAGATGTTGCGACCTCATATAACTCCTTCAGTTTTAATTTTAAATTTAAATAGTGAACATATTATATACAATTAATTTTCAAACTAAAAAAGAAATAATACTGACCACAATCTGAAGCTGGTGATCACCTCTAATCTCTCTGTTGGCTGGGTCACTATACATCATCTAATAAACGTCGTACTTCGTAATATCGGGCTTCTCGACTACCTATATTAATATAAAATAAACTATTTATATTTTAAGCTATATAAAATATTTAAAAAAGTACTTACCATATACTCTCTATGCATACTCAATGTACGACTACCAATTAGATGTGTCACCTCATGTCTCCCCCAGTTATGTCGGCCCAATGAAGTTATTTTAAATGTACTCTAGTCGGTTGGCTCTACACGACTCATCAAATACTAACACCCCTACTTTATTAATGGTCATCCTTATCAAATTATGCAAAAATTGATAGAAATGGTCATGCATAGAAATATCTCATTCCACGTGGATAGGGTCACATATGCTATCATCGATGGGATACCATAAACCCTACAAATAATGTATTATATCAATTTATTAATGAAATAAATTTCAAAATAAATATTATTTATTTACGTACTATCCAATGATTGAACATGATGACCTTCACATCAATGGGAATCTAATCCAATGTGATATATGGCTAAGAAAAATAGTTGTGCAAGACAACACTCCCATGTGCTACAACTATATGTAAAAAACCTTGAAAAAAGAACAAATAATAAAACAATTAGTATATAAATAAATTAACTAAAGATTAAAAAAATAAAAAGGTTATCATCCCTTTACGTGCATTGATCGAAGCAAAGATATGGACGTTACATGGGGATAGGTTCAAGAAATCATTACTCGTGTAAGATTGTTCCCCCTCTTCATACACCTTGAACTGGTGGTAGGATGAGGGTCAGATGATCCCAAATACTCATCCAAATGTAACTCAGCCTCCTATAACTCACGAAATAGATCATCTTCCATATAAAACATAAAATTATTTAAGTTAGAAAATAGTTCAAAATAACTATTATATATAGATATATATTAGTTATAATTATAACCATCATGTAACTGTGTCAATGATCACCTTCATCATCATCTTTATATTTGACGAGGTCAATGTCTTCATATTCCTCCTCAGCATCATCAATATCCATATGAGTTTTAGTTTCATCATCTCTTACCATTTAAAATTAATTTGTAATTTCATTAACATCATCCTCACCACCAAACCTTAATTATTGAGTGTCATCATCAATATTCATTTATCTTTGTGATAAAGAAGGATTTTGAGTAGTATCTTGAAAATTTTCAATTCCACGCACTTCAGCAGAACAACAATCAGTTTGATTAATCTGATTTTTCCAAGATTTCATTTTTATTTTGATCCACCAATCACTCAGGTCTCTCGAAGTTTTACAGTACTTTGCGTAATAAATTTTATGTGCATATTGAGCTATTAAAAATGGTTCATTTATTTTAAGAAGACCCTTATATTTAACATCAATGATTCCATGAGTCAGATGAACACTCAAGCCGCTCTCAATATCCAACCACTGACATTTAAACATAATTATGTAATTTTTTCCTAGATAACACAGTTAATAATTTCATCTAGCATGTCATAAATATCAAATTCAGTTTTCAATTATGATATCCTCTCAAGAAAACTCCATTTTTCACTATTTTTTTATTCCCCATATGCATGTGTATGAAATATAAAACCATTCGCCACATATTCATTATATGATTTAACTATTTTGGATGGTGAGTTACTCAATATAAACAATCGCTTATAAATTTTATCAGTATGTTGAGACCCCTAAATTTTTTTAAAAAAATTATCAGTATAATAAATAATAAACTAAAATGATATGTTTAATAATCAATAATTTAGGTTATTAGTTTTTGAAACCATTGGTCAAAAAATTTACAACGTTCTTCAAGAGCAGCTATAATTTTTGGAAGATGTTTCTTGATATGATTATCATATAACATAAAAATAAAATATTTTTACTTACTATAAAATAAATTAAAGAATAAGTTACAGAATCACTCATAGTTCAAATAATGTCATTTCTTTATAGTTCAGTATATCATATGTATGAGCTCTATAATGTTCATCACCTGAAAGTCATCATTCACGGACTCCACCGAAGCCAAGCTCTGGATGACTGATAATTGATTTTCCTTTCCATCTTCAACATTACCCTCATTATATATCATGTGGTTGTGTTTTGAAGGATATTCAGATTCAAAATAATAAGAGAAAAAAGAAATTTCCTCTTCTAAATATGCGTCATCAATTGAGTCTACAACTAATTATTTTCTACGTACCTTTTTCATCAATTTTTGTATGATTCACTCGAATTGATACATCCATTGAAATTGTATCATACGTCCAAATTTGACATCATGTGTCAAATGTAATATGAAATTTTCCACTGATTCAATGAAATCCCACAGAAATATTTTTTCCAGTTTACATATAATTACAACATCTTCGTCCAGTTTTATTAGTGTATCATAGTCTATTGATGCCCTAAAATGTCTCAGAAAAAATATCATATGTCTATTTTCGAATCCCAAATCATAGAATTTGACAAATGTCTGAATACAATTGGCATAAGTCTTTCCATTATAACATGAGAATAATGGATTTTTAATCCCATAATATGACCATTCTTAACCCATCTTACCAAATTGAATGCATATCCATCTAGAAGACTTAAATCTGCATTACACTGACAAAATAATAAGTGAATCTCTTTGGAAAATGTATAAAAAATTTTTGGATTCATTAATCTCTGTGATCTAACATTTTTAAACAGTTCAAGTTCTAGTTGCCCATAAATTTGGTGAATATCTAATCAAACCTTAAAATTATATTTTCTCATACCTGTTGTATCCAAAACTGTATGAAATAAATTTTTAAAATAGTTCTTCTCAATAAGAATGACATCCGACATGTGGCATACCAACAAATCAGACCAATATAGAAGATCCCATAAAATTTTCTCTTTTATCCAATTGTGTTCTTTCCCAAATCCATTTTTTCTGTTGGTTTATTGTTATTCCAAATGTGATGGGAGGTAATGAAAATACAACTGATTTTAACTCTGTACCTTAGATCAATTTTGGAATTCAATCCCTTTCAATTGTTCCTTTCATGAAATGAGATTGGTTCCACTAAAAAGGATGATCGGTAGGAAGAAATCTACGATGACAGTCAAAATAGAAAGGTTTTTTTATATTAACGAGCATGAATGCTTTATTGTCTTTCATACAGTAAGGACATGATTTTGGACCATGTGTACTCCAGCTAGATAACATGTCATATTCCATAAAGTCACTAATTTTCCACATCAATGCGTCTTTTAGTAGAAAATTTTGTTTCGCAGCAACATCATATATACTAACACCATTACTCCATGACGAATTTAACTCATCAATAAATAGTTTCAAATAAACAATGATATTATTTTTTGGATTTTCTGGGATTAATAAGGTCAAAAGGATATAAGTCTCCTTCATCAACATCTATGGAAGTAAATTGTACGGAGTTATAAATATATGCCAACATGATTATGGACTACCATAAGAACCAAATGGACAGAAATCATTAGTCAAAAGACCCAATAGAACGTTCCAAGCCCGTAAAGTAAAATACAGATGTATAAAGTCAAAATGTTTCCATGAATTTACATTAGATGGATGATTCAAGCTTTTCCAATTGAAATCTTAGTTTTGTGCTATGACACCATTATCGTTATGTTCTAAGACATAAATAAATGCTGCAACCTTAGTGTAACTAGGAAATATCTCAACTATTTTTCAGGAATCGGTCTTGACTTCCCCAGTTGAGCTTCTTTATACCTCGATTTTCCACATGTGGGACAACTATCCAATGACTCATTTTCTCTAGAACATAAGATGAAATCATTTTCACATGCATGAATCTTCTGATAACTAAGGCCCTGATTATGAACTATCCTCTTTCTCTCATAGTAATTTGTAGGAAACACATTTCCTTTACGTAATAGTGTTTTCACTAAAGAATATATCTAATCAAAATAGTTTTTAGAAATTCTATTATCTGAATTAATAGTCATAAATTTTATAACAACTTCAAATTTTCTTATCTTGAAACCAGGATATAATTCATCCTCAGCAGACCTCAAGAACTCACAAAATTATAATTTTGCCAACTCAGAAGTTAAATAAATATCATTCTAAGTTTCATTTTTTTGAACAGATGGACCTACAACATCATGTACTATATTTTGAAACCATGATGGATCTGGAATCAATTTATTTGTATCTTCTTGGGAACTGCATTCACTGTGTTGATACCAAAAAACATAATCTGGTTGAAAACCAAAACTCAAAAGATTTCCCTTAACATTATCAAATGTGTCAAATGTTCTCAGAGAACATTTTTTACAAGGACACTTAATTTTTCCTTCTAAAACAAATTATATTTTTGATGATGAAAATGATAAGAAAGCTTCAACAGCCTCAATATATATAGGAATTAAACCAGAACCGTTTGGATTTTTTCATTGATTTATCCAAGCACATTCATCTAAAAATGATTATTGTCGACTTCCCTGTTCAATATTTTTCTAAAAAATATATAATCATTTATGTTTTCGAATATTTTAAAATAACAAAAACACGATCCAAAAAAACTAAAGATAAATAATTACAGTTACTTCTTACTAATTACCACTAATTACAAGTAACACAATTTCTAGTTGATTAGTGGCTACTCTTATGTCTGACGGTTTATTTACTTGAAACTTTCTCACACTGAAATCCCAATGAAGAATCTTCTCGAAGGTACGCATATCCATTCTCATGCATATGAGAATGCATAACTGTTCCTCTGACCAGACTCTTTATTGTGATTTTAGTGTGATAAAGATGCAAGTAAATGAGACATCAGACAAAAGAGCCCCCTTTTCATCAATGAATCATCATCTTGCAACTTTCACTGCCTGGAAAAATTATGAAATATGTGGTCCTATGAATGCATATCCATACTTGTGCATACAAGAGTGGATATACAAATTTAGAAGCATATTTTTTATAATGTTTTCATTCGGTGACAGTTGAAAGGAGAAGTTTAATCTAGAAAAAGTAGTTATGCCAATCCACTAGAAATTGTGCCAAGTTCTTAAAATTATTCAAATTATTCCAATTATTTATATTCATTTTTATTTATTTATATTTATTTATATTTATTTATATTTATTTATATTTATTTCTATTTATTTCTATTTATTTCTATTTATTCTTCTTTATTTGTATTTATTTGTATTTATTTCTATTTATTTCTATTTATTTCTATTGACATATATTTATTTTTATTTAATACTATTTATTCATATTTATTCCTCTTTATTCCTATTTATTCATATTTAATAATATTTATTACCATTTATTACTATTTATTACTATTTATTACTATTTATTACTATTTATTACTATTTATTACTATTTATTACTAATTATTACTAAATATTTCTAATTATTACTAATTACTACAAATTATTAATTATTACTACTTATTATTACTTATTATAACTTATTATTAATAATTATTACTAATTATTACTAATTATTACTAATTATTACTATTTATTACTATTTATTACTATTTATTGCTATTTATTACTTTTTATATCGATTTATTACTGATTATTACTATTTATTGCTATTTATTACAATTTATTACTAATTATAACTTATTATTACTAATTATAACTAATTATTACTATTAATTACTAATTATTACTATATATTACTATTTTTTACTATTTAATGCTATTTATTACTATTTATTAATATTTATTAGTATTTATTACTATTTATTACTAATTATTACTAATTATTATTAATTATTACTAACTTTTATAGAGTATTACTAATAATTACTATTTATTATGAATTATTTCTATTTATTACTTGTTATTACTATTTATTGCTATTTATTGCTATTTATTTCAATTTATTACTATTTTTTACTATTTATGACTATTAATTACTATTTATTAAAATTTATTGCTATTTGTTACTAACTAATAGTAATGATTACTAATTATTGTTAATTATTACTAATTATAACTATTTATTAATATTTATTACTATTTAATTCTATTTATTCCTATTAATTCTTATTTTTTCTTATTTTTTCTTATTTTTTCTTATTTATTCCTATTTATTCCCATTTATTCTAATTTATTCCTATTTATTCTTATTTATACTGATTTATTCCAATTTATTCCAATTTATTACAATTTATTACTAATTATTACTATTTAATACTAATTATTAGTAATTATTGGCATTTATTACTATTTATTACTAATTATTAGTAATTATTACTATTTATTACTAGTTATTAATAATTATTACCAATTATTACTTTTTATTACAAATTTTTACTAATTTTTACTAATTTTTATAATTTTTACTAATTTTTACAATTTATTACTAATTATTAATATTTATTACTGTTTATTACAAATTATAATTATTTATTACTATTTATTACTAATTCTTACCAATTATTACTAAGCATTAGTATTTATTAATAATTATATGTATTTGTTACTAATTATTACTAATTATTAGTATTTATTACTAATTATTACAAATTATTACTAATTATTACTAATTATTACTAATTATTACTAAATATTACAAATTATTACTAATTATTAGTAATTATTTGTATTTATTAGTAATTATTACTAATTATTAAAACATATTACTAATTACTAGTATTTATTACTAATTACTAGTGTTTATTAGTATTTATTATTATTTATTACTGATAATTAGTATTTATTACTAATTTTACTAATTATTACTATTTTTCCTAATTGTTACTAATTTCTGCTAATTATTACCAATTACTGCTAATTATTACTAATTACAATTAATTATTACTAATTTCTGCTAATTATTACCAATTACCGCTAATTATTACTAATTACCAATAATTATTACTGATTACTGCTAATTATTACTAATTAGCGTTAATTACTATTAATTACTGTAAATTACTACTACTAATTACTAATTACCGCTAATTATTTATCTTTATTACTAATTATCATTAATAATTCTAAATTGCTACTAATTACTAATAATTAATACTAATAATTTCAATTTATTATTACAAATAATTAATAGTGATAAAATAATCAAAATCTAATTTAATTAAATCTAATTAACAAAAACTAAAATTTATATAAGAAAATGAAATAAATATTAAATTAAATAAAACAAAAATACCTTTAAACTTTGTAACACCCCGAGCTTCCACGATATGCTTCTCTTTCAATAATGCAATAACTTGCATTGTACGCAAGTTCGAGATTCTAACACACCGCGACCACTCAAAATAGCCATTATGAATTGTAATACCCAATTATTGAAATTATATATATTTTATATTTCAAAATGGACTTCATTTTTGGAATCAGAATATCAAAATTAGCCTATGTTGAATTTTTGGTATTTTTCTGAGAACTTCCAATTTTGTATGAATAGTGAAAAATACTTAAAAACAACTTTTTTAATCGAAATAATTTATACTAATAAATTATACTATTGACTGGTTTTAAAGTATAATTAGAATATATTTTTACCATTTTATCCAATAGTGTTCATTAGAATTAATTTCACTTTGAAATTGCACATAAACAATTGTCAATCTTTTGATATATATTGTTTCTTAAAAACACGCTATTTGTTGTGACAACAAGAATTAATTATAAAATTAATTAATGCAACTTATATTTTGGGAATTTTTTAAAATAGACGTCATTTTTTAATTCGGAATATCAATTATAGCTTAGGGTAAAATTTTGGCATTGTTCTGAAAAACATCAATTTTTGATGAATAGTGAAACCACTAAGTGGTAGTTAAAAAACTGATTTTTCATTTAAATGAAACATTACCACTTCTGTGGTTTGATTTTCAAAAATCTGACATACATGGTTTCCATTAGGAAGTAAAATGTGGTTCAATGGGATTAAAATAATTTTTTGGTGAATAGTACCTTTTAAGTTTAATTAATCGCGATTAAAGGTAATTAGTGAAATATAAGGTAAAAATGATATTATAAAAATATGAAAATACCGTTAAACTTGTCCTACCCCTATTGAATGAGTCATGGCCGACCAAGACATTCCATGGGTCAACTTGGGGACCCCATGGAGCCACTTTGGTAGGAAAATGACATTAAAACCTTTTTATTTAATGTTAAAATAAAAATGTCACAAACATGAGTTTTTTTACTAAAACAATTTTTAAATAGGGTTATACAAGTCATATATTTTACTATAAATATTCATTAGAAAGATAAGAAGATTTAATATATCATTATATTTTTTTTATAATTTTTAGACATTAAATAAATTAAATTATTTATGACACCATGATGATGCAGCGATTACCTCATTAATTAACGATTTAAATAAAACAAAAAGATAATGTAATTTCTAAGACATACACTTTTCAAAAACCTATTGGATGAGTATATTTGGAACCCTTATAACCTTATCCTCTAAATATATAAGTGTGGGACCTTTAAAATCTGAAACTATTTATATAATAAAGTAACATTTTATGACTTTCCAAGAATGTCCCTCCTCTCCTCTTATAAAAGGCCCCCACCACTACCACCTTACTCACAACATCAAAGCCTTTTGGCTCGGCCAAACTCTTCCCAAATACTCTCCCAAATTCCCTCTCCTCTCTTATGTTATTTTGTTTTATTTTGATTCTCCAACCCCCTAAACTCTTTTTATTAATTTCTTTTGTAAAAAAACCATTATCCTCAATATACTAGGATGTTTTTATAAGATGTATTCGAGATACACTTACACACACCTACATCTAATGGTTAAAGAACATACTGTTTCTGTGGATGGCGAATTTCTGCCTCACGAAACGATGATTGTTCAACACTCATATAACACCTTTAAAGGTGGCCATTAAGATGTCAATAGATTTATATATGATATATATTATATTTATGTTTCCCTTATGCTTCTGTATTTCTCATTTATGGCATACCTTTATGGTTTCCATTATGGGTAAAGACGATATTTTAATTTTAGGAAGTGCGGACTACCGCCCCCTCAAAGTGATTTGAATCGTTAATTCCATATATGGGATGTATAAAGGATGGATTAAATGGTATTATACATTATATTATACTGGAATTATATTATACCTTTATATAATTATATCTTCATTCCATTAAATACGAAATAGAAATGAAAGTAGCATTCATGCGTACATACGGCTTACCGTCTCCATGAACGGTGCATTTCATTTATTACCTCTAAATGTTATGTAATATTATAAATGAATTTATCTACTGGATATATATTATGTATATGATATCTACATCATGAATATAATTATGGATATAATGGATATTTTACCACATGAAGAACTTGTAATTTTAAGAAGTTTATTTTTGACTAAAGTACCAAAAATCGACAAAACGACCGTTATTAACATAAATAATTACATAATGGTCATAACATGGTAATAAGTGATATAAAAGGAATAATGAACTTGAAAAAGTTTCTTAAGCAGATAGAGATTAACTCTAGTTTATTATTCAGGAGGTTAAAGAACGGACGAGTCAAGTCGGACACGAGGTAAGGGAACTTCTTAACCCAATTGCTATTCTTTGGGTTAATCTCCTACTTTCAAATTATGTCACAATATTATTATGTCCTATCTGGTAATTATAATTTCTATATGTGTAAATATTGTGAATACACATAATTGATCTATTTTATTTAAATTTGATCTTTGTAAGGGACTTCATCTCAATTTCTTTTCATTGAGGCATATTTTGTTTTATACACAACTTTCTTTTATACGGTGTATAAACCCCTTTGACTTTTATGTTTTTTTCAAACAGAATATTTTTATATGAAGCGTTTTACTAAATAAAAAAATGGAATGTTTTTTTGTAGTACGTATGCAGCGACAACGACTTCTCCACCGCCGTGACCATTATTTGAGTTTCGGCTTCCTCTACAAGCCATAACTATTTTTTAAAAAAAATAAATACAAAGTTTTAATTTTCCTTTATTTTGGTATTGAAAATGGTCGAATGTGTTTTTATTATATAAATGTGTTGTATTGATACCTTGTGATTGAAATGTGGAAATTTTATGTTTCCTTTATGCATGTTTTATGTGATACGATTATTTTATGGTTTATGATATGTTTAAACCTGTTCATATGAGGAATGCATTG
The DNA here is from genome assembly GCA_963277665.1 of Viscum album. NCBI lineage: Eukaryota > Viridiplantae > Streptophyta > Magnoliopsida > Santalales > Viscaceae > Viscum > Viscum album. Next base: position 95,051,799 of record OY728164.1, read on the forward strand.
GACTTAATAAGTGACGTGTGGAGCCCGCTATAGCTCCTCGATGCATCGGTAGGTCTCATGAGACAAACTAGTGTCTTGGCCCGAGGCCTTGACAAAATCATATTTGTATTCTTGGAACGAGGCCTTGGCTACGTAGTTATGATAGTCTGGCATTGTGCATTCCATCATTATGAAAGTGGTTATTGATATTGCATGTGATTATTCGACTAGTAGAATATCCATGTGAGTAAGTAAATGGAATTATTTAATTTTATTTTTTCCATATTATGATGAAGTTCAATTTTAAAAAGGCTTTTGTTTTAGTTATACATTGCCTTAAATGTTAATGTTTATTTATGAAAGCTTCTGCAATATTGTTATCCTTACTGAGCATCTGAGCTCACCCCTTTCAATGTTTCAATATTTTCCAGGATGTGAAGAAGTATTTTATGAATGAACTGCAGGTATAGTCAGAATAGGATATGAGTGGGGACTATGGAGACATTGTTATTGTAGTTTTTCACTTTATGATGTTATGTAACATTTATGAATGTATCTAGTGTTTCCAAGGCTACTAAACTAATCGGTCTTTAGAGACTTTATCTTTTGTGATCATTCCAATGTTACGAAATAATGCACCGACTCTGGGTAACTGGGGTCGGGGCGTTACAGTTGGTATCAGAGGCAGTTTAGTACTAACCTTGGAAGCTAGATTTTGGTAAACTCTGATTAGAGCGCATAGACCTAAGATAAAATTTGAGGATTAGTATAGAAGAACATCCTACAATTTTGGTATTATAGAGATTTTGTGAGTTTTCCAAGCAATACATCCCTGTCTGGATACGAACAGGTAGAGGCGGCTCTGGCACAGATGTACCTAGGGGTAAAACCCGAAAACACCGCTTTGAGCTAGACTCGAACGGGAACTGGTGCACGACAATGGGCCATGCAACACTCTTGGTTACGAAACTCTCGGGGGATATTCTTAGGATAATTATCATTTTATTTAAAACTATTATGAAGGTTTTATGAGTATATACTTCCACAAAGAAAAGATTTATTATGATTATGAATTATATCCATAAATAGTTCAATTTATGTTAAGTGTTTTGAAAGTTTGTAATTATGTATTTTGATTCATAAACTAATGTAGTTTATTCCATTGTTTAGAAATAGTGCCTAGTGGGAGGAATGGAAACCGTATCAATGCACGCACTCCATGTAGGGATTTCCCTCCTGCTCAGGATAATTATAGTGGAGCTAGTGGTACAACTGGTGCTGATCACCTTATCACCATACCGGGACAACTCACTCAGGTTATGAATAATAACCTTACTCGTATGGAGCACCCTGATCCGCAACGTGGAGGTTCAATTTTAGACCGCTTCATGAGGCAACAACCACCAACATTTAATGGGGGTACAAATCCATTACTATCTGAGCAATGGATAAACTCCTTAGAGAAAATATTCCACGCCTTGGGGAGTAGAGAAAGGGAGAAGGTAATCATGGCAGTTTACCGCCTCACTGGAGATGCCGATCAATGGTGGTCGCTGATTCAAAACACAAAGGATGATGATGAAGTATCAAATATGGAATGGGTGGAGTTCAAAGAGATTTTCATAGAAAAATACTTTCCACATGACCATTGAGCAGATATTGAAAGGCAATTTCGGAGTCTGAGACAAAAGGAGGATGAGAATGTCACAAAGTATGAGGCTAACTTACAAGGTTAGTAAGGAATGCAATAGATTATATACATAAACCAAGAAGTAATATTGATCATTTCGTTGATGGGTTAAAACCATTTCTCCATCGAGCCTTAGTATCACAATATTTCTCATCGTATGAAGATATAGTCCCGTGTGCTATTAAGACAGAAAAGGTATTCTCTAAATCTTATGATAATAAAGTAAAGCAATAGAAGAAGATAACAGTGGAAGAAGAGACAAATAAAGGGAAAAAGGGAAAGAAGGATTTTCCATTATGCAATAATTGTGGGAAGAATCACCCCGGTACTTGCCTAAAAGTAATGGGAGTTTGTTATAAATGTGAAGAAAAAGGTCACCAGGCTCGTGATTGTAAGGGAAAGAAAGAGGCTATCAATGTTGAATGCTACATTTGTAGGGAAATGGGGCATTATGCAAATGAATGTCCTAAGCATCAGGGAAACTTACCTCAGAAAAGGACAAGGGATCAAAGATAATCTTAGGTTGTTACTACAGTTGAAGTAGAATAATTAATGTATTGGTACATTTGGAAATAAGGATTATATTCTGGTTATAAGAATAATTTGATATATATAAGGATTGTACTATAGTACTTGTTGTTTTCATTAAGGTTTTAATATGATGAAGGTAATCATATTTTTAGTATGTGACAATAAGAGAAACTTTACTTTGTTTGAGGAATCTGATGATACAATTGATTTTGGAATTTAGAGACCTTTTAGAGAAAGTCTGGACAGAGGTATTTTGGATAACTATAAAGGTTGGAATGGCTTAAGTTGAACTTTGGATAGTATTGTTTAAGGTTAAAAAATTTCTGAAGATTATTTTTGGAATATTACAATACTATAGTTTTAGGAAAAGGATAACCTGCAGGTTGGGGGATAACCTGTCGCGTCAGACAAAGCTGCAGGAATCGAACCCATAACCATAGTGCGACATGCCTTTATTACCTACCAATAGCTTACAGGAAGTCCCTGGTTATTACAAAATAGTTTTCCTAATCTAAATAGTATGTGCTAATATTTTGAACCTTGTACGATTAGGATAAATATAATATTTTTTAGTTCTATTATCTTTTTGAGTGAAAGATGCGTTTGTGGTAGAAATTTGTTAAAGATTGAAACTCTACTTGTCAAGCATAAATGTATATATACCTATCTCTTATTCTATTAATAAATTAATTATTAAACTTTAGTAAAGGGATATTAAAACAAAAAATATGTTATCCTAATACCTTATGTCTTGTTGAACTGATAATATTTCAAATAAACGTAGATTGAAGGCTTTGAGGACCTCAATTTTACACTTGTATGTGTTTGATGACCTCAATCACTCCCTACAAATTTTTACGTTTTTTGTCCAATTATATGTCTCTAATTTCCACCAATGTTCTCCTTATCGAGATCATAATTTGGTGGTGACTTTTTCATTTCCCCTTCCCTCTTATTAAGGCTAAATTTTATTAACCTTATTTCCGATGTGGGTTTTCCACAAAGGTATTTTCTATTTACAACCTTTTATTTTCAAAGAAAAATTTCAAATTGAGAGGATGCAATTTATTGAAGGAGGGGAGAATGTAACACCCTGAGCTTCCACGATACGCTTCTCTTTCAATAATGCAATAGCTTGCATTGTACGCAAGTTCGAGATTCTAACACACCGCGACAAATCAAAATAGCCATTATGAATAGTAATACCCAATTTTTGAAATTATATATATTTTATATTTCAAAATGGGCTTCATTTTTGGAATCAGAATATCGAAGTTAGCCTATGTTGAATTTTTTTTATTTTTCTGAGAACTTCCAATTTTTTATGAATAATGAAAAATACTTAAAAACAACTTTTTTAATCAAAATAATTTATAGTGATAAATTAAACTATTGATTGGTTTTAAAGTATAGTTAGAATATATTTTTACCATTTTATCCAATGGTGTTCATTAGAATTAATTTCACTTTGAAAATGCACATAAACAATTGTCAATCTTTTGATATATATTTTTTCTTAAAAACACACTATTTGTTGTGACAGTAGGAATTAATTATAAAATTAATTAATGCAACTTATATGAATGGAATTTTTTAAAATATACATCATTTTTGAATTCAGAATATCAATTATATCTTAGGGTGAAATTTTGGCATTATTCTGAAAAACTTCAATTTTTGATGAATAGTGAAACCACTAAGTGGTAGTTAAAATGCTATTTTTTCATTTAAATGAAACATTACCACTTCTATGATTTTATTTTAAAAAATCCAACATACATGGTTTCCATTAGGATGCAAAATTTGGTTCAATGTGATTAAAATAATTTTTTGGTGAATAGTAACTTTTAAGTTTAATTAATCGCGATTAAAGGAAATTAGTGAAATTTAATGTAAAAATGATATTATAAAAATATGAAAATACATTTAAACTTGTCCTACCCCTATTGCATGAGTCATGGCCGACCAAGACAATCCATGGGTCAACTTGGGGACCCCATGGAGCCACTTTGGTAGGGAAATGACATTAAAATCTTTTTCTTTAATGTTAAAATAAAAATGTCACAAACATGAGTTGTTTTACTAAAACAATTTTTAAATGGGGTTATATAAGTCATATGTTTTACTATAAATATTCATTAGAAAGATAAAAATGTTTCCAACATCATGAAATTTTTTTTATAATTTTTATACATTAAATAAATTAAATTTTTTATGACACCATGTTGATGCAGCAATTACCTCATTAATTAACGATTTAAATAAAATAAAAATATAATGTAAAATTTAAAACATAAACTTGTCCAAAACCTATTGTATGAGTATATTTCGAACCCTTATCACCTTATACTTTAAATATATATGTGTGGGACCTTTAAAATCCGAAACTCATTATATAATAAAGTAACATTTCATGACTTTCAAGAGTGCCCCTCCTCTCCTCTTATAAAAGGACCCCACCACTACCACCTTACTCACACCTTCAGAGCCTTTTGGGTCGGCCAAACTCTGCCCAAATACTCTCCCCACTATCCTCTCTTACTCCTATAAGCCTCACATTGGGAATAACTCTTCCCAACGAAGCCTTTGGATCAAATCAAAAAGACTTACCCGATTTTAAAGTAATGTCTTCCCTTATGTTATTTTGTTTTATTTTGCTTCAACAACCCCCTAAAATCTTTTAATTAATTTCTTTTTTAACAAGACCATTATACTAAATATACTAGGATTTTGTTATAATAATTATTCTAGCTACACTTACACACACCTAAATCTAATGGTTAAAGAACATATTGTTTCTGTAGATGGTGAATTTCTGCCTCACGAAACGATGATTGTTCAACACTCATATAACACATTCAAAGGTGTCCATTAAGATGTCACTATAACTATATATGATATATATTATGTTTATTTTTTCCTTATGGTTCTGTATTTCTCATTTATGGCATACCTTTTGGTTTCCATTATGGGTAAACGCGATATTTTCATTTTAGGATGTGCGGACTACCGCCCCCTCAAAGTGATTTGAATCGTTAATTCCATATGTGGGATGTATAAGGGATGGATTAAATTGTATTATACATTATATTATACTGGAATTATATTATACCTTTATATAATTATAACTTCATTCCATTGAATATGAAATAGAAATGAAAGTAGCGTTTATGCGTACGTACGGCTTACCGTCTCCATGAACGGTGCATTTCATTTCTTACCTCTAAATGTTATGTAATATTATAAATGAATGTATATACTGGATATATATGATGTATATGATATCTACATCATGAATATAATTATGTATATAATGGATATTTTACGACATGAACAACTTGTAATTTTAAGATGTTTATTTTTGACTCAAGTATCAAAAATCGACAAAACGACCGTTATAAACATAAATAATTACATAATGTTCATAACATGGTAATAAGTGATATAAAATGAATAATGAACTTCAAAAAGGTTCTTAAGTATGTAGAGATTAACTCTAGTTTATTATTTTGGAGTTTAAAGAACGGTCGAGTCAAGTCGGACACGAGGTAAGGGAACTTCTTAACCTAGTTCCCATTCTTTGGGTCAATCTCCTACATTCAAATTATGTCATGATATTATTATGTCCTATCTGGTATTTATACTTTCATTATGTGTAAATATTTTGAATACACATAATAGATCTATTTTATTTAAAAAATGATCTTTGTAAAGGGTGTCGTCTCAATCGCCTTTCATTGAGGCATATTTTGTTTTATACATGAGTTTCTTTTATACGGTGTATAAACCCCTTTGACTTTTATGTTTTTTTCAAAAGGAATATTTTTATACGAAGTGTTTTACTAAATGACAAAATGGAATTTTTTTTTGTCGTACGTATGCTGCGACAACGACTTCTCCGCTGGCATGACCATTATTTGAGTTTCGATTTCCTCTACAAGCCATAACTTTTTTTAAATGAAAAATAAATACAATGTTTTAATTTTCCTTTATTTTGGTATTGAAAATGGTTTTGAAAGTGTTTTTATTATATCAATGTGTTGTATTGATACCTTGTGATCGAAATGTGGAAATGTTATGTTTCCTTTATGCATGTTTTATGTGATACGATTATGTTATGGTTTATGATATGTTTAAACGTGTTCATATGAGGAATGCATTGGACTTATAAGTGACGGGTTGAGCCCGCTATAGCTCCTCGATGCATCGGTTGGTCTCATGAGACAAACTAGTGTCTTGGCACGAGGCCTTGACAAAATATTATTTGTAGTCTTGGCACGAGGCCTTGGCAACGTGGTTATGATAGTCTGGAATTATGCATTCCATCATTATGAAAGTGGTTATTGATATTGCATGTGATTATTCGACTAGTATAATATCTGTGTGAGTAAGTAAATGGCATTATTTAATTTTATTTTTGCCATATTATACTGAAGTTCAAGTTTAAAAAGTCTTTTTTTTAGTTATACATTGCCTTAAATGTTAATGTTTATTTATGAAATCTTCCGAAATATTTTTATCCTTACTGAGCATCTGAGCTCACTCCTTCAATGTTTTAATATTTTCCAGGATGTGAAGAAGAATTTTATGAATGACCTGTAGGGATAGTCATAAAAGGATATGAGTGTGGACTATGGAGACTTTGTTATTGTTGTTTTTTGCTTTATGATGTAATGTAACATTTATGAATATATCTATTGTTTCCAAGGCTACTAAACTAATCGGCCTTTTGAGACTTGATCTTTCGTGATCATGCTAATGTTACGAAATAATGCACCGACTCTGGGTAACTGGGGTCAGGGCGTTACAAACTTGATCTCTTATAAATGTAGATAGCGTAAAAACATGTTCGTAAAAAATTATCTTAGAGAAATTTTAACTCTAAACTTAGAGTTTAGAGAGAGAGAATGTAGAAATAGAGAAGAAAAGTGAAAAAAACAAATGGGGGTATATATAGGTTAGATTGTTTGTGATGGTACTATTTACGACCGGACGCTCATCGCAAATACCTTATACAACATTAATTACTGTCAGTCGTAAAAGGGTATTTGCGATGGCACCCGTCACAAATAGTGACCTACCGACACACTATTTGCAACAGGGAAATATCCCCATCGCAAATAGTATTTACCGTCATCAGGTTTTCTCGACGGAGAGGCACCCCTCATCCCAAATACCCTTCCCACTGTTTGGGGAGAGAACCACGACAAACCTTTTAAGACGGGATAAGTTTCTCATCCCAAATAATCTCGTCGACGGACTATTTGCGACAGGGATCTATTCCCATCGCAAATAGCCCATCCCAAAAAGTCATTTTTCTCGTAGTGAACATCACACAACATATGAATCACGATAGGTGAAATTATATCAACTGTAATAAACACACAACATGGACAACAATACCATCCCAATGTACTTGGATTTCCAACTATACATTGGTTAGCTACTCCCATGAGGAATATCGTTACCATGTATTTAAAAATAGTAGTATCCTTTCTACCATTCCCAAATAGTAATTCAATGTAAAAGAACAAACTGCTCCTCTAATACCGCATTGCAACTTCCCCCGACACAGCACTCTCTCACATGGCCAAATCAGGTTTGTTACTAGACCTAAAGTGTTCCTCCCCATATGGTTGAGGCTTCTGACTAATAGCAAGGGTATTAATAATATAGTGGAAAGACTATAAAAACTCATATCGAGTCATAATAAAATGCAAAAAAGAAAATATCATAGTAACAAATATAGTGGAAATAGTACAAAGTAAAACGGGAAGATAAAGGACGAACCAAGTAAATCAAATAATAAAGAATTTATTGTTAGCATGGAATGTATCTAAATGTAAAACTGAAGGTAATATAGATAAAATAAAATACTAACAAAAGTAACTCAAAGACCCTAGTCCCAAACCCCATGTTGGTCCTTCCTGTATGATCCAACCCATCCAACAAGAAACAATCAACATCAAGGTTCTTTTCCATTGTCCAAACAAACATCCATGTAATCTACTTGGGTACCAAATAGAAACCCCAATAACATGTGAGTAAAAATCATTAGTTTGATACCATCTTGTCTAAAAAAACTAGTATTATAATAAGTTTAAACAATAAACTGATAAATAAGTTTATTAATTAATATATTAATAAATAAACCTGGTTCACTGTCATACTAGAATACCTATGAGGACGGAGCACAACCATGATAACCCTGACCATAATTCCATGGTATAATCACATAACTGGGTTAATCCCTATAAGAATTATAGCATAACAGAGCCAAGACCTTTATATAATCATTTCAACATCACTAGGAAAATCTCCTTATAAGAGTATTTCAATATCTTGTAATATTATTCTATATAAGCATCCCATCATCACCAGGTATATCCCTTTATATAGGAATTTCAGTATCACTATGAAAATCACTTTATATAATAAATTCACTATATATAACCACATAAATCATAATGTCAAGAATTACACATCGTAATATCATAATCCACAATGGTTAATTCATCCAATTGCCAGTTTTCTTTCAATTACCCATTAATTCATTAAATTTTATACTAATTCATTTCCTTGTTGTTTGTACACCCAATTATTATCAACTTATATTCAATCATTTTAATAATCAATAATCTATTTTCAAAGGTGAATTTATCATAAGTAATCACCATATATTTCATGTCATGCTAAAACATACTTTAATCCATTTACAAATTCTGTATTATTAAAGGGTAGGCTTGCCCTATGGGTAGCCGCAAGATAGTTCAAAACGCCATTAGATCCAATGGGATCTAGTGAGTATTCCAAACACCTGATTTATTGTATTTTTTTAATTAACACATGTTTTGAAGCAATCACAAAATATTGCACATAATTGAACAAAATAGAACCATACCAAATGGATTTTTTAAGACAAAATACCTTTAACTATAAATCAATAAAATGATTACAATATTTAACACCAACAAATGATAAAGAAGATAGTGATCAAAAGGAATACATTTATCAAATAAACATCCATATTCAACTATGGAAAAGATATTTCACTATAATAGTGAAGTAATAATGAAAGTGAGGGAAAGGAAAAGTAACAAAACTCACTAGGGATTATATTCTTGATCAAAAAATCCGAAAGGGAAGAAATGTCTATAAAATTTCCTAGAGTTTCCCTTATGCTTAAAGGTAAAGTATGTAGCATGAACAAAATAAAATTATATGTGAAATAGTGTTTAAAACCATTGGTCAAAATATTTTCATGTAATAAAACCCTTTCGCGATGTGAAATTATCAATTTACGAGATACACAAAAAATCATCACCTCAGGTTAAAATAACCCTAGTCAACCATTTCATATAGTGAAATAGTTTCAAGGTGTGTTACCATTTCATGCCCTAATCTATTTTACGAAATCATATTAACAAAATTTTCTCATCTTGTAATATATTCATGACATGAAAGTTCCCAGTAGAAATCTCTCATCTTATATTTTGATGAAAAACCTAAAAAACCTTCAAAGCCTTCCAAACTCATGGAAAAACTCATATAAACTTGAAAAAATTATACCACGACTCCATTAATTCAAAAAAACATACATCCCTAAACATTAGGACATTTTTCAAAAATATTCTCTCTATTCACAAAAAAAGGACTCAAAAACCAAGGTTTAAAGAAGAACAACAACCCAACTAAAAGAGGTTCAAACAAAACTCAAATAGTGATATACCTAGAAAAATATGGGATCTTACACCCTTGAAAAATATTTTCACTTACTGGAGTATCAATTTTAATAGAATACAATATAAACTCCTTTGAAAACCTATATAGATCAACAAATCATAAAAAGATAAATTAATATGACTATCCAATGTCATGAAATGAAAAAAAATCATAGAATCTATAAGAATGATACATCACATCTTGAAACGTCTGGAATAAATTTTGACCTTATATGATACCTAGTTATTTGTGATGATTTTTCTAAAACTTTTCTATAGAACTAATCTATAACACCCCATATTAGGTTTCCTAGATCAAGTTAGAATGCTACAACACTTAATGTCCACCTCCCAGTATACCCAAATTTTCTTACTTGTGATGAGGTTTTATGATTCACATTAGAGTGGTTATACTCTTTATATCTAAGTATAAAATAAAAAATATAAAAATAAAAATGACATCAAAATATACATATGAAGTTAATAATCCATTTCTAACCATAAATAAATCATGCATTACAACAAATATCAGAATAAACCCATGTTATAACAAGTTATTCATAAAATTGAAATATGATATCAAAAAATGGATAGTAATTTATAAATATAATAAAATAATAAAGAAATATATGGTTTTAAATGTCCTAATACTCTCCTTAGTCTTTCGTCCTTGACTTCAATAAGCTACTCTAGCCTGATCACCTATAGAAAATCTCTTATAACAACATTCATACCAAACATGAAATCAATATATCCATTGATTTGAACATTCTAGGTGTGACAATAAATCTCATTAGGTCACCAATAATTGGAACCCTAACATATACCTTGATATATATCATCTGTATATAGGTGATATAAAAATAATAATCATAATAAACCTTATATAAAAATCAAATTCAATCCATCATCTAGTAACTGCGTAACAATAATGTCACACCTTACTCACATAGACCAGTGTCAACGATTTATATAAATTATATTAAAACTATACTATAGTGTAAATCCACTTTCCAACTGATCTAAGAACCTATATGTTAGCATCCATAATATATAAGGGTTGTACATCAGCCCACATCCCTAGGAAATAACCACATGGTAGGATACTCTAGATCACTACTCATAGGTTATCATTTAAACATATTCAATAAGTACATAAAAATCATAGGAGTGAGTATATAACAAACCAACCCTTAGGTAATTGCATCATAATTTATGAGAGGTGTGTACAACGACCCAGTCTCTTAATAAAAATTTCACATCATTAGGTGCGACACCACACTACTAGACTCTAGAATACGTGACTGACACGTAGTGATAATCACCACCACATATTCCCATAGAATCATAATATAGTAAGGATAAATAATTATAAATTGATCACATTTCCTAAAAAATCCATCATTAGTAATCCAACAAACCTTAAGATCATAGCTAGTGACTAACCTATGCTAGATTCCTACTTCTTGAAACCCTCAAATCAAGGATCAATCATGTCATACTTAGCCCATTATACCAATCATAGTCACTCAACAGCCACTAATAATGTATTAACAACACATCATATCACACTTCAAATTATTGGTAGTTGAAATATAAACAGATCAACTATATTATCAAACATAAGGAAAATAATTCCATTAAGTTGGTTATGACATATACCAGTTAACCACATCCTATTACAAATAAAAACACATCACATGACTCATTAATTAATAACCCAAAAATCTTCTTTAAAAAAACATAATCAATAATCCATAGTAAAACACATCACCGCATTCCAAACCTATCCCCAATAACCCAGGGTAGAAATTTACTCATTTTATAAAAACTAAAACCCAATACTTTCATTTAAGGGGACAGTCTAAATATTAAGACTATATTCCTGATCTAAATTATCCCATAAGGAACTCACAATCTCACCTCAACCCATAAGTGTTCACTATAAATTCCTATTCCCAATGATTCAAAAATATTCACAAGGTTTACATGACCTATATGAAACCCACACTCTATTATGTAATATGGGAAGAGTCTGCATGGGCCATACCCACTTACCTACCAACTAACCATATTGTGAACCACTCATCGAACCCAAACTTATGTACCTTCCTAAATAATATATGAATCTATATGAGTATAACTATTTTTAACAAATTCTATAAACATATCATTTTCTTATTATAAAAAGTCACATTTTGTCCATCTGAATTTCATATTTTTTTATTTCTATTTTATCTGAATTATATATTGATACCACATTTATTAGTTTTTTTAGTTGAATAATTAATTTTAAAATGGATTATTTATATATTTTTAATGAAATATTTCATGTTGAACATTATTATATATAATAATATACAAAAACTAGGGTTTTCAGTGATTTATAGGTGATTTTTATGAATAAAGTGGAATTACTTCATGTTGTGTATGAATAATAGACAAAATCCTCATTCAATGTAAGAAGAGAATTCACATCCTATCACACCCTGACTCGAACCTATTTATTTTTTATTTAGTTTTGAGTCTATAGGTAATTATTTTTCTATACATGAAATTTTACTCTAAAACTAGGAGTTTTGGGCATAAAGAGAATGTTGTACTATTAAGTTGCATGGTTTTCCAAATCATGCTTCAATCATGTGAAAACTCCAATAATTTTCCATAGACAGCTACCCAATCAGTGGATGGTTTTCCAAACCATGTAGTTTACTCATGTGAGGTGCTCAAGAATCCTTGTATAGGGTAAAAGGTTGGGGCATGGTTTGGTGAATAGTGTGGAAAAACTGTGCGCAGTGTCCAGGAGGGTTAAATTTTTTAAATTTGGATTTTTCCATTATAATTTTAAAACCCCTAAAGGGTATTATTTATACCATCTCCATCACTCGCTTGATGTATTCCCATGTACTCCAAGACACCTAACCTCCTCCTCTCCTCCCTCCCATTTTGATATGATTTTCTTGTTGTTTCTTTATTTGATCATCCTAGGTGATTATTTCCTTCCCATTTCATCTTTCATTATCCCCTTCTTCTTAAATTTGTTATGAAATTAGTTTGGCCAAACTCTATCTTTTTGGTATTGTTTTTTATTTTTTTTATTTTGGGTTCTTAGGGCGCGTATGGCCAAACATGAGACCCATTCTACCAAGATTCGTTTAAGGTGATGCCTTTTAGACCCATTACGACTTGATTCTGATATATATAGGTAGGTGAATCTATGTCCAAGACTTTAATTAAAAACATTGATTTATTAAAGGTTTCAAAGTTTGTTTTAATTTTTATATAAAAATTATATGCTATATAAAATTTTTGTGATTCCTAAAAATGATACTTTTCATGTGTTCCATGTTTTCCCTAAACTTCTGGCATGAGTTTCACTTACTAAATAATTTTTCCACATTGGTTTTAAAATATAAATCATCTTAAATGTTTTAATGGTTTTCTAAATGATTTATACCTTGTGAATTGTTAGTTACCAAACATTTTTGGTCTTTTAATTAGTTTTTATAATGGCTTAATTCCATGATTGTGTAAGATCTCATGTTTTTCTTGAGGTACATATCTTTTATTTTAGGTTAAATGTGGTTTACATTCCATTTTTTCTTAGATCCTAAGCCAATAAGTGGGTCAATTTGGTTATTGTGGGGAAAGGAAGGAGGAAAAGTATGAAGGATGGCTATAGACTAGGTACATGTTGTGTACTTTGCCTACACGCCAGGTACTTGGCCTACATATCATGTACTAGCCCTTCACGAGGTGAATATTTTCCAGATTAGAAAAAAATAAAGGGAATTAAACATCAAGAATTGGGGGTACACGTCGTGTAGTTTCATTCTTGGTTTTTTTAGTAAAAGTGGTAGTAGCCTCTAATATTTTTTTAAGCATATCCTATTCCTCTCTTTTTTTAGAACCTTAAACCTCATAAACTAGGTTTTTAGATCTAGAAGTCGTCAGGACTCTGATTCTTCCACCATCAGTCATGTTCGAACCACATCGGTATGTAATAAATTATTTTTTATTCATTTTTGGTTATTTGGAACAACAGTTGTGCTATTTGGATTTAAGCTCGTATTCCCTAATTTCTCGTTCTTCGACCGTTCTTCATATTTCATCCAAAACATGATGAATCAAAATTGGATATAGGACTAGATTCCTACTACTGAGATAAGGTAGGCGGTCTACACTTTCATTCATTATTTCTTATGATTTTTGGGTGTTCTCCTGATATGATTTCCATTGTACTTTCCATCACTGCCCCATTTTGTAGCGAGCTTCTTTCTATAGTCTTAGTTATACATAGTGAGGATGCATGTGGGTTTTTTAGGTGTGTTTTCACCCATTTCTCATTTCATGGCCACCGATGGGATGTTCTTTTTGGATTTAACCTTTTTATGACTTTTTAAACTAACCAAGTGGTTTGTTTTTATGCTTAACTTGTTATAGAGATCCCATTAATGATCTGATAGTTTGAATATTTTTTTAGGAGATGTACAAACTCCTTTTTTTTGATATCTTGTGATTTCGTGTTCGTTTTCATAAAACATCTTGAATCAGGGGGATGATATGGGTGGTTATACCTATATAAAATGGTTAATGTCATTTAAAATGGATAATATGGGAGTGTAGGACCATATTATTTCTTTTGATAATTGAATTCATGATTGGGTATACTCGTTGCTTGTGATTGTTTATGTGAATGGGTATACTCACATGTTTTGTATTGTTTAAAATTAAAAATTTAATGCTTGAATGAATGGTTTGATAGATTCTGTGGACTGCTCTCCATATATCTGGAATGTGGTAGTGGATGCCTTGGGTTGACTCTGCCCCTTGGGTCTTGATTCTGTGGGATGTCTCGGGCCTTGATAAATTGTGGATCTGGCTTGTTTGGGCTCACATATAACATGATATTTCCATGTTCCAAGGACCCCAACCAGTTCCTAACCGAGTTTCCAATGGGACATGATGGGATTTATTGAAAAAATTCCATGGATATGGCCCTCTATGGTTATGATTTATTTCATTTATTCCCTTGTACGTGACACCTTTGATCCATCCCTTGTGGTATACACTTAATTATATGGTGTGGTTGTGGGATATTTGAATTATTTTTATAGTGTTTCTATGGGATTCATGATATAGATGGATGTACGACATGGTCGTGCGACTTGTCTATAATTTATAGTTTCTTTGTTAGGAGCTAACTCTTTTGCATGTAGCCTTGAGGGTTGTTCATATTTACATATTGCATTAGAATTATGACATGATAATATACACGTACTTTACTAATTCTTTACACTTTCTAACACTTGTATATTACTGTTAGAAATGTATAGACCTGGGTAGTTTTCTACTAGGATATTTATCTCACACCATGTTAGGGCCTCCTTGGGGACCCAAACAGATTAAATGGTTGTAGTTGATGATAGGGGAAAGTTCCCTGGTATAGGTTGTTCACTGTAGATATGGAGTAGGGGAGAATATGACCAAATTAAGGCTTCCGATGCAACAAATAGTTTTTATATTTTTTGATTTTGGGATACTTGTACTATATTTTCATTCCATGAACTATTTTGGATGATTTATAGATACTTGTATCATCTGTATAATTCTGTATATGAGACACTTCTAGTTATTGATATGTATTCTTGTGTTGTCTTACATTTAGTTGACTGCATATTTATTTTCTTCCACTATTGTATGTATTTGACTTCCACTGTGATACTTTGGTAATGAAGGCATAATATCCCCACTAACTCACCTAGTCCCTCACTTCAAGTTAGTTTCTATTTAATTTTTCTTAATTATGCTTGAGTCCATATAGCCAACAAAGATCGAGGAACTGTTGGGTGGCATCCAGGTCCAGGACGTTACACTGTGGTATAAGAGGATTTTTTTTCTGGTTTATGTTACTGTAGGAGATAATAGATAGGGATAGGAAGGAAATTGAATTTTTTAATAAACTATGCCCGGGAGCAGCTACCCCATGTTTAGGGAAATCCCAAATTACCTTGAATATAATTCTAATTTTCTCAATTTTTACTATTACCGTTCATTCTATTTCACTATTGGGTGACAAACTTGATATCGGATATTATTGTTGATTCAATTGTGGGTTCTGTTTCAGTTTCATCCCAATGAGATGAGGTTGTTCCATCTCATGAATCATATAAACACTAGTTGAAAAGTCACATGCCATGCATTATTCCATGACATTTTGGATACATTAGTTATTGCATGTTGTTGTGATATTTGATGTGCTAGTTGTTCATGCTTATGTGTTAGTTGGGTGCCGTAGATAATGGAGTGACATCATCTTTCAACCCCAAAGGAGTATATCCACTTATGAATTGGGAAATGAAACCCCAATGGAATGAAAATTCTAAAATTATATTTAATTATGTATGGTTTGAATAGGAGACAAGTTTTGGGTTCATGAGGTGGTATGGGCCCTCATGGATTAAGAATTTGGAAACCCTTGGAAAATATTTCATGGATAAATGAATGTGAAATGGAAATTGATACTTTAACAGAAAATAGAGACCTGACCTGGACTAATATTTTGAGTGGGAATGTAGCATAGATTTTAGTGGTTTGTTGGCTATTCTTTATACAGTACTAGATTTAAGATAAAGTTGTGCATTGACTTGGATTTTAGGAGGGTTTGGACATATCCTATGCTTCTGAGTTGTGGCCCTAATATTTTTCCTTTCTGAGGCATGTGTTAGAAACTATATAGACTTTCCACCATGATGACCACTTGTGGTATGCGGTGAGGGAGGTGATGACCATACATTGGAGATGATGGGCCATAGGATACCAGTTGATCCTCTTACAGTTCTAGTTGAAGCACCAAAGGTTGTTCCTGACATAGTTGTTGAGGAAAATTTTTGTGAGTGGTTATTTAATTGTATGAAGACATTCTAGGGAGCACTATATCCATCCTTGACTATGGCTAAGCTGACACGGGTGTTCTAGCACCATCATCCTCCCAAGTTATTTGGGGATAGTGGTCCACAGGTTGTGGAGTTATGGCTAGAGACAAAATTGGCAATATTTAATCATCTAGTGATGCCTCCGGATAAGAGGTTGAATCTCACAAACTATACACTATGTGGATCGAAAAATCACTAGAGTTATGTTTTGAACCAGGATGATGGGTTACGAGATATGGGTTAGGCTGAATTCCAAAACCACTTCTAAGAATAATTTTACCCCATGACTATGTGAGAAGAGAGGGCTTGGAAGTTCATGAGTCCAAAGTAAGACCAGGTGAAGGTTGTTGAATACTCAGCACACTTTACAAAGATGCATCATTTTTACCCAATGTATCATACATATGAACTATTGAGGGAGAAATGTTTTGAGGAAGGTCACAGATATGCTATCAAATCTCAGGTCAACGTGTTCAGGTCTCCTTCTATCACTAAGATTGTGAATCAGGTTCTAATTACATAGAGGAGCCTGAGGGAAGCTGGGGGTGTCAAATAGGGGAGTGTTGTTTCTCAACCAAGTGGATCTATGCATTCAAGTAGGAAGCGCCATTTTAGGGCTTCCCATGTGGTCAGTGCTACTCAGGTTGTGAGTGCATTTATCTTTTTGTTTTCCTATAAATTTGGTAGATGAGTACATGTGAATAATAAGTGCGATCTCACCCCAGTAGAGTACCTAACTTGTGGTAGGATGGGGCACATGTAACAGTTTTGCAGGACCTTCTCTCCATCTATGAGTGGTAGGGGCATTTTTGACATTAGGATCAGTATCAGGTTCCTTAGCTTCATTTTAGGATGGGAGTTGGAGTATTGCAGGCTGATAGGACCAAGGTAGTGGTGGTCTTGGTCATGGTATCCATACATAAAGTTCCCAGAGAGATCATGGTAGATTATCTCAGGGTATCTAGGTAGTGTCACAAGACTTTGGTATATGCCTGACTTATAAAATACAACAAACCAAATAAGATCAGGATCCCAGATCATCTATGGATAGAGTTATGATATTATTAGCTTATACTATTTAATCTTATCTTTTCAATATCGGTGCATCACACAATTTTATCTCTTCATGGGTGATTAAAATCCTTAGTCTTGTGGTTTTTATTTTGGGGAGCATTTTGATGCCAGAAAAACAATTTTTAATCAAAATAGGTGATGTGTTCCAATGCATGGAGTGGCCCCTTGATGTTGGTGGGTTCAACTTCCTCTGGCGTTTATATGTCCTTGAGATGACTGGGTTTGACATCATTCACGGTATGGACTAGCTCATTTCCAATTGTGCGTACATTGACTTCTATCGACAGAGGGATAATTTCATGTCACCAGAGGGTGCAGTGATTATTCAAAAGGGTAAATGGGATGTCCCGGAAGGAAGGGATGGATGAGAGAATCATGGGCTAGGATAGATGACAACTGATATTTCTAATTTGTTTTTAGATGATCAGGGAGTGAATGAGGCAGACATTCCTTCAATAGTTGAGTGCTTCATGGACATATTTCCTAATGATTTTTCTGTTTTACCTATTGAGAGAGAGGTGGAGTTCTCTATCGAACTGGTTCCAGGAGCTACACCACTATCCAATCCTTCTTAGAGGATGTCTACGATTGAGTTTCAGAAGATGAAAAGGCAGCTAGTGGATTATGAGGTGAAGGGTTTTATCAGATCTAAATACTTCTCTATGTGGTTCTCTAGTCCTTTTTATGAAAATGGTGAATAAAACTCTTAGTCTATGTGTGTATTATCATAAACTAAATGAGATGATGGTCAAAAACTAATATCCTTTTTCCCAAATTGAAAACTAATTTGATTAGCTTCGATGATCCCAAGTGTTCTCGAAAATCGAATTGAGGTTAGGATATCTCCAGGTGTGTGTTCGACCTATATAAATACCTCATACAACCTTTCATAGTAGGTATGACTTTTATGAGTATCTAGTTATGTTTCATGGTCTCAGAAACACACCAATGGTTTTCATGGCATTTATGAAAAGGGTGTTCCATCCTTACTTGGACCCTTTTGTGGTGGCTTTCATGAATGATATCTTGGTGTATTATCACAATCGACACTACCATGAAAACCATCTTTGGATCATTTTGAATACACTGGGAGAAAATAAGTTATATGATAAGATTGAAAAGTGTCAGTATTAGATGGATCAAATTCACTTCCTGGGTCACATCATCTCGGAGACAAGAGTATTAGTGGACATAAAGAAGGTGAGAGTTGTTTAACCCTAGGAACAACATAACAAGGGTTTTGAAATATGGATTTTCTTGGGGATATATGGTTACTACATGAATTTTATACCAAACTAATCACACCTAGATGTTTCATTGATGTGCTGACTAAGAAGGGTGTGAAGTTTGGGTGGTTAGATTCTTATGAGACAACCTTTTAAGAGATGAAAGGGAGATCGACATCAGTACCGGCCCTGACACTTCTTGAGCAGGGAATGAGTTACATGTTTTACAATGATGCTTAATTTATTTTGACGGGGGAAGTGATGATTCTAGGAGATTGAGTCACGGAATAAGGGTCTCAGTAGTTGAGGCATCATGAGAGGAATTAAATTATGAATGATCACGGTTTAGCTACAGTTATTCATGCATTTACCTATTGAAGACACTATTTAGTGGGAGAGAATTTTTTGGTGTACACAGCACACAAAATACTCAAGTATATCTTGACAAATTGTGATATAATTATAAGGCAGTGATGGTGTGTGGAGTACATAAAATCCATTGACTACGAGCTTGTCTATATCCATGGTAAGTGAATTGGAGTGGCCAATGCACTGAGCATGATGACTCATATACAGGTATTTAAATAGTCTAGTAGAAATTGGTGTCTTAGGGAATATTTCTTTGAGGTGCATCTGGAGGTGCACAACAGTCATGGAAAAGATTATCTTTCATCCTTAGTTGCGACCTCTACCAAACTGGAAAAAGTTATAATGAGGCAACTATCAAATTCGGAAGGCCTTGTTCTATAGAAGCGTATGGCAAGTGGAGACCCTCCTCCTAGTTGTACGGTAGGTGATGATGAGATCCTGCATATCCATATTCATGTTTAAGTCCCAGTGGATATAAGTGGAGATTTTATGTCCGAGTTTAATGCTTCATCTTGGGTAGTGCATCTCAGTGCCACCAAGATGTACTGTGACTTAAGTTGTCAGTATTGGTGGTTGAGTATGAAGTGAGAGGTAACTAGTTTTGTTATGTGGTGTTCCACCTATCAACAGGTTAATGCATAACACCAGCGACCAGCTGGGCTTCTACATCCTTTATCTATTCTGGAGTGTAAATGGGATGATGTCACGATGGATTTTGTGACTGGTGTACCCTGATCACCTCAAGGTAATAACAATTAGTGATTTTTTGTTGATAGTCTTACAACGGTTACTCATTTCTTACCAATCAAGGAGACCCTCAATGTGGATGAGTTCAGATGGTTGTATATCAAAGAGGTAGTATGACTATATATGGTCCCACACACTATCATTTTGGATAGGTATTCCTGCTTTACATATCATTTCTAGTAATGTTTTTTGAGGGAACTTGGTACAAAACCGCTACTAAGAAAAACTCACCACCATCAAACTGATGGCCATTCATATCATATAATACATGTGCTTGAGGACATGAAACGAGCATGTGTCCTAAATTTTTGGGGTTCATGGGAGAGGAACATTCCCCTAGTTGGATTATCTTACAATAATAGTTATAAAGAGACTATAAATATGGAACCTTATGTGGATTTATATGTTAGTTCATGCCAATCACCCATTTTCTAGTTAGAGGTAGGAGAGGAAGCTTTACTGGGACCAAGTCTCATTTAAGACACATCTGATCTGGTCCAGTTGATTCAGAAGCTGATGGATACTACGTTGTCTCATCATAAATAATACTCTGAACACTACAGATGACCTCTAGAGTTCGAGGTCATGGATCGGGTTTTCCAACATGTTTCATCAAGGTAGGGACACAGACGAATCAGGAGATAGAGTAAGCTTTCACTAAGATATTTCGGTCTGTTCGAGATTCTGGGGAGAGTGGGATCGGTTTCCTATTTTTTCAGTTACCTCATAGGAATTGATCCATGAACGAAGTCTTCTATGTATCTCAGATCTACCACAATCACTTAGACATGTCTCATGTTTTTCACTCTGAGTAGGTTTATTTTCAAGTAGATTCATCCTTTGATAACCATTCAATTTATATAGTTTATTGGAGGATGATGGTTCTATAAGGTCAATATGTTACTCTAGTATGGGTGATATAGAATAATGAAGGTTTAAAGGAATATTCTTGGGAGTGGGAGGGTGGCGTACATGCTTAGTGGACAGAGTAGTTTTTAGGCGAATCCTGACCACCCTTTAGAGTTCAAATAAGGGATAAATTGATATAAGGGGGGAAGATTTACATATCCCAGGTTTTTCTTAGGGTACTGATCTTTTTATTCAAGTTAAATGTGGTTTACATTTATTTTTTCATTAGTCCCTAAGTCATGTCATGGGATAGTTGGGTTGTTGTGGGGAAATAAGGGAGAAAAATCCTGAAGGATGGCTATAGGCTGGGTACACACTTTGTACTTGGCCTAAACACTGTGTATATGGCCTACACATCGTGTATTGGCCTGTACCAATGTCTAGCCTTTCTAGTTTAGAAAAAATAAAGGTAATTACACATCATGTATTGGGGGTACAAATTGTGTACTTTCCCATTAGGGTTTTAATAAAAGAGATAGTATCCTCTACTATTTTTTTACACATAGCTTGTTCCTCTAATTTTTTAAAACCTAAATCCTCATAAACTAGTTTTTCTGATCTAGAATTTGTTTAAAATATGATTATCCTATCATCAGTCATGTAGAAACCACATTGGTAAGTACTTGATTCTTTTTTACACACTTGATTCTTCAGTAAAATAGCTATACTAGTTGGATTCAGGCTCGTAAGCACTAATTTTTAATTCTTCATTCGTTCTTCGGATTTCTTCCAAACAAGGACAAATAAATATATGATACTGGACAAGTTTTCTACTATCGATCCAAGTTGGGTGGTCTATAATTTCTTTCAGCATTTCATGTTCTCTTCGGGTGTTTAGAGGATATTCCCTCTATTAGAATTTCAGGCACGACCTTGTTTTTTTGAGTGAGCCGCTTGCCATAGGCTTAGTAGGGCCTACTGATGATTCATGTAGGTTCTATTTAGGTGATTTGTCACCACTTACTCATTTCATGTTCACCAATGGGGTGTTCCTTTTAGATATATCCTTTTTGTGCATGTTTAAACCACATAAGGTGTGTTTGATTGTGCATTACTAGTTAGACGATTATTGTTAATTCTTTGGTATGTTGAATAATATCTTTAAAAGAAGTATTAGATCTTTTATTTTTGATATATTGTGATTCCATGCTTATTTTGAGAAAATGGATTGAATCAAGTGGATGATATGGGTGGGTATACCTTTTTTAAAATATTTAATGGTACGTAAAATGTATAATATGGGAGGTTAGGCCCATATTATATCTTTTGATAAATGGAATGCATGATTGGGTATACTCATGGCTTGTGATATTTTATGGGGCTGGGTATACTAACATTTTTTTATTGTTTAAACTGAATAATATAATTCTTAAATGAGTGGTTTGATAGATGCCATGGATTTCTCTCGGTGGATTTGGAATGTGGTCGTGGGAGCCTTGGGTTGACTCTCCCCTTGGGTCTTGATTCTGTGGGATGCATCAGGCCTTGCTACCCCATGGATCCATCTTTCTTGGGCTCATGTAGGATATTCTATTTACATGATACTAGGACCCCAACCAGTGCCTAACCGAGTTTCTACTAGGATTCCCAAGGGACTCAATGGGATTACTTAGAGGGGCTCCTTGGATCCGGCCCTTCATGATCTAGATTTATTAAATGGATGAACGGGTACATGACACCTTGGATCTAGCCCTTGTGGTCTCCACTTCACTATATGGCGTAGTCGTAAGATATTTGACATAATTTTAATGCATGGTTGTGGGATACATGATATAGATGGATGTATAGTAGGGTTGTGAGACTTTTCTATTTCTTATAGATTTCTTATTACGATCTGACTCTTTTGTAGGTATCCTTGAGGGTTCTTTAGATTTACTTATTGCAGTATACTTATTCCATGGGAAAACACATTTACTTTACTTCTAGATTAAAATTTCTAGCACTTTTATATTACTATTATAACTATATAGACACGGGTGGTTGCCTATTGGTATGTTTATATCACACCCTGTTTGGGACTCCTCAGGGACCAAAACTGATTACATAGTTGCAAGTGATGATTGGGGAAAGCGCCATGGTACAGGTTGTTGACTATGGATTTGGAGCAGGGAAGCATACGACCAATCTAAGGCTTGTTATGCTACAAACACTTTTTAGTCTTCTGTTCTTCTGGGATAATTTTACTGTATTGTATTTCCATGTAATATTCTAGCTGCTATCTAGATACCTATATCATCTATATCATTTTGTATATGAGACACTTCTGTTTGGTGATATATATATATATTCCAATTTTGTCTTACTTTTAGTTGACTACTTATTTATTCACTTCCACTATTGTATGTATTTTAATTTTGTTGTGATACTCTGGTAATTAGGGAAACGTCTCCCCACATACTCACATAGGCCCCCACTACTAGTTGATAGCCTTTGGTGTTTTGGGATATACGCTTGATTTCATGTAGTCAACTGGGCTCGAGGCACCATTGGCTGGCATTCAGGTCCGGGATGTTACAGATTGGTTCTTGAAGAGTTTCCAAATGGTTTATAATTCAATCCCTTATATTTAAATATTTCATATAAATATATTCATAGAAATATATAGGTTCCCCCTTTTTATATATTTTTATAGAGTTGTATAAATATGTGCATTTGTTTGAGGGGTATTCATATATATATAAATATATTGAGGTTCATATGTTTCTATGTGTAAAAGATGAGTTTGGAACTTAAAAATATTTTGTTTGGAAATGATTTTCAAATTAATAATTGTTGTTCTAAATACTAAGTCCTAATTGGAACCTTGAGAACATGGTTTTATGTTTCCTTGGGTTTTCGAATTGTGTTTTGAAAAAAAATTGTTTCCATGAAAATGATTTTGAATCCTCAAAATGATAAGGCTTGGTTGTAACTTTCAAATGCTTTTCAAAAATTTAGGTGAAATCTAATGGAATTATAGACTATTATATATTTATTAGACTCAAATTAATTTTATTAGAATGTTGGAATTATTTAATGAGAAGTGGGATTCACCTTTGTATTGTAGGGAGGTGAGTTATTATTGTATTCGTACATTGCAATATCGGGTTATAAGAAATCTTTTTCTACTAAACCACCCTTATGTTATTCAGTTATGGGTATATAACAAGATAATCCTATGTAATAGGGTTAGCAGACTAAGGAATAATATATTGGGAAAGTTGTTAGGGCCTCATCCTGGTCTCCCAAATAGGTTTACGATACAACCCTAACTAAGTGAAGTGATGATAATGTGGGTACCTCTAGAACTTTGTATTATTCCTATCTAGTGTGGTGTTCATAAAGGAAATTATTTATATTGTTTTTCATTGAAAGTACAAGGATCATAGGACCCTAATTACCCTATTTACTTATGTATTTACTATGGTTATTACTCTCATTTACCCCTATTTATTTGGTACAATAATGAAATTATATTTCTTAGTTCCATTTTCACATCTAAAATGATAATATTATTTTTTTTACATTCCTTTATCTATATCATCTTGTGATATACATACTATAGTTTTCTTTCACACTAAAATATTCTTCCATCACATGTTCCTCATTATTAATGGGTTTTTTTTAATTTTATCCTTATTTATAAATTGTTTTGTAAATTAAAAATGATTTTTTTTGAATCCTCCTCTTTTTACTTGTTTAAAATGAAATGAAAACCATATGTTTATATATTTATATTTTCAAATGACTATGTAATGGTTTTCTATTTAAAGGTATGGAATATGGATTTTTTTTTATTTTGGAATCCCTACTGAGAATTTTTATTCTATCACCAATATCTCTATCATCTTTTAGTTGCAAGCTTTGGTTTACCTTTTATTCTCGACCATGGGGAATTATGGTTCTTATATATTGGGAATTTAATTGTATAGTCACAAGGTGAAAGGTATGATTATATTTTAGTTTTATTTAAATTTCTTTTATTGCACTGGGAAACTTCTAATTTTAGTAATTTCTATGGATGGAGGGAAATTATAGCTACTAGTTGGTGAAGAAAATCCATTAAAGGGGCTTTTTTCCTTGAAATATATGGAGATCATGGGTGAGGGAAAATTTTGGTTCCTATTGTTGTTTTCTAATTTCCTTGTTTTTATATTAGTTTATTGTTCTATTTATTTTTATTTTTCATGGACATCTGATGTATGGATGGGTGTTGATGTAATTTTAGTTAATTTCCACTACTTATTTTTCATTATTATGTATTGGATGAAATCATTATAGAGTGGTGATTCTGTGAAGACCTAGAATATTTTTCATCCTATAGGGATTGGGAATTATTTTTGTTCCTTGTCCCTAAAAAAGTTGGGGATTTGATGGAGGTATGACTCGTGTTGGTTTATGATAAAATTTTATTGGGGGAAGTTATGTTGCTTTTCATATAGGAACCTTGGACACCTTATGAATATTGGCCTTGGTATTTGGGTTTTTATGGTAGTTTGATGCTAAGAAATTTATATTTCAAGTATTCAGTTGTAGGTATGTTCTTGATCACCATCTATTTGGAAGGAAACTTGAGTTTATAGCATGGTTTAAGATTATTGTGTCTTGAAACAAGAGCTTTGTTCTAAGAATTTTTTTTTATTTTTTTTATTTACTTGAGTGTTTATATTTTGTTTTCATAATTTTTTTTAATTTTGAGATTCTATTGATTTTGGAGTGAATTTTTACAAGGATTTATATGGTTCATGTCTACTATGAATGGTATGTAAAAGAATGTATAGACCACATGGCTGCCTCTATGGACCTCCAATGATATTTACATAGTTGGTGCAGAGCCTTCCAAACTATATAGACAAACTATGAATAAAAGTTGTTTCTGTTGAGTTTTGAATATTTTTTCTTTTAGTGTTGGATTGTTCCCATTAATTATAATTATTGTTTTATATTGGTTTTGGGAAATTTCATTTTATTTTTAAAATGGTTTTTGGTTTATCATATTTGGATTTTAAAAATATGAAATATTGGTTGTATTAAAATGAAATGGAAATTGATTGGGGTTTTGAAATGTATTTTGAATCATGGAATAGAAATTGATTTTGGGATTTATAAATATTTTTTTTATGAAAAAGGGGAGGATTTAAAAAAAATTAGAAATTTTAATAAATGATTTGATATGAACTCACCCTTTTATTGACCATTAGTATTCTTTATTAATGTTCACATATGTGTATATGTGTGTGTTAAGTAAATGTTTTCATATATTCATGGATATATAACAATTAATGTGGGTGTGGATACATATGTGAAGCTTTAAAAGAAAATTTTGGTGAATATTTATTTCCAAAAGTTTTGTTTTTTTCCTAATTGGTTCTCAAAAAGGTAATTTCAATGCTTTGTGGGTGAGTAATTGTTTGATATTTCCCTTTTGTCTTTTTTTCCAATTACCTTTTTATATATATGGTTTTTTTATGTTGATTGTGTGGTTAAAATAGTGTTTAAATTTTTTGTTATTTATTGTGTCTGGAATTTGGAATTTTGGTTCATAATATTTATTGATTCAGTTTTGTGATTATTATTTTTAGAGTATTCCCCAGAAAAGTATTTGTAAAGGAATCATGGTCAATCTCTAGAATGTCTTCCTCCATGTCAAGGTAAATATATTTTTGGGGAGTTATAATTGGATATAATTTAGTGGTTTTATATTTTTGAGTATAAGGTGTTTTGAATATTTGATAAAATAATGAATAAGGGTTTCTCTGAGTATTTCCCTTTAAACTTTACATACGAAGTAGTAGTTATTTCAATGATTATTTATTTTGATAAAGTATATGCCTCAGTTTTAGTAATAATTATTTGAATGGGAGAGTTTTAGGTAAGTATTTTGGATGATTAGAAATCATAATTTATGGTTCTAATCACTTCGATTCACTAAGGATCAGTGTTTAGAGAGTTGTTCCTAGGTTTTCATCCCTTGGATTGAGACTGGAGCCCTTGTTGATCTTTTTGGAGCACGTTAGTTTGGGGAATTTTCAATTTTATCTTGTATTCCTACGTTTATTTGTTAGTCCCAGTTTTTACCTCTCTTAGTTATCCTATGGAATTTATTTTTTTGGGGTTTCATTTTTTGTGACACCGATTTCCAATTTTGTGATATTCCTTTTCCTTTCTATATCATTGGAATTATATTTTAATGGGTGTGTCCTTTGGAAATTTTTTAATCTCATTATCTTGTAATTGCAATGGTGTTCACTTTATGCCACGTTTCTCCTAGCATTAGTTGTTTTTGGGAGTCATGGTCTATTCCAACATAGGAATCCACATTTTAATAGAGTTTTAAAATAGTGGAGAGACCACTATAGATAGATCTCATAGTGGTTGTAGTCTTATAGTTATTAAGTTTTTCTTATTGGGAATTTTGAATGTTTGTTTATAGTTTGATTGTTTGTTTATGCCTTGCATAACCCTAATAATATTTGTTTTCTTTTCCAGGACCATGGGTTGTGTGGTGGATGCTCGTAGGGATCCCAAATAGACCATGATGATTTTTTTGGTGATTCTATGTTAGGGGTCATGGTGTTCCTATTTTTTAGGTTGTTCTTATAAATTTAAGTCTCACTCTCTCTCAATTATTATTTTTGATGACCAACTTCTTTGGTGTCTCTTCATATCTCCATAAATAGTAGTTCAATATTTTGTGTGATCTCTAAAACCTTTTTGGATTTCAATGTTTTTGGTTTTGATGGGAAAGTGATTGTTGGTTCTTCAGTCATTGGGTTTTAATGTCTCAATTTGATTATTAGTTTATCATTACTTTTTCTTGATGAATTGAATATTTTTAGTCTTTCTAAGGGTAGAAAGTGTCATGGTGCGGAGAATTTCCACACCTTATCCAAACACTATTTATTTATTTAATTTATTTTTTAGTACCTATTTATTTTTTTTCTTACCAACAATTTTTCGTTGAAAATAGAATTATTTGGGAATGCAATGCATGTCCCAGAGTTAAAACACATGAATTTCCAACCATTATAGAAACTGTGAAATATATTCTGTATTTTTATAGACCCAATCATATGGTTAGTGCACATTTTTTCAATCCACACGAACATATCATGAAATTTGATCCAGGATCCAAGTATAAGGTTCACATTTGGTGCAAAATTTGGCTAAAAGAGTGTCCAAATCATGCATAGTGTCTATGAGAGTTAAAATTTTAAAATTTCAATTTTACCTTAGGAATTAAAATCCTCTAAAGGGGTTTCTATCTTCCATATCCCTCACTTTCTCAATCCACACATAGGGGTCACCCAACCTCAAGACCTCTTTGTCTCTTCCCTATGGGTTTGGTCTAATTTTACTTCCATTTCTTCAATCAATCATACTAGGTGAGTATTTGATTCCCTCTACATCTTTATTCTTATTCCTCGTCCTTTATCCCCTATTTTTGGTGTGAGGTTTCCCAAGCCGTATCTTTTGGGTATTATTTTTATTTTGTGATTATTGGTTCTTAGGTCTTGTGAGACCAAGTGTGAGACTCATTCTAGTAATATTTGTTGAAGGATATGATTTTTAGACCCATTTTAACTTTATTCCTGACATTTGGGTAGGTATCTTTATTTTCCAGAATTTAATTCAAAAACAATGATTTCTTAGTGGTTTCAAAGTGTGTAATCATTATTTATAAAGTTTATATATTGAATAAAAGGGTTGGGATGGTTGGAAATGGTACTTCTCATGTTTTATATGTTTTTTATTAAACATATGGCAAGGGTTTCTCTTATTAAATATGTTTCCAAGATGGTTTTGAAATGGAAATAATCCCAAATGTTTTATTGGTTTACTTATTGATTTCTACCTTGATAATTGGTAATTCCTAAATATGTTTTGGTCTTTCGAGCAGTTTTCATAAAAGACTAATGGAATATTTGGTTACTAAAGATAATTATATGGTTTCTAATTATCTCCCATCTTATTAAATATATTATATATACATATTCATATATATTTATATATATATACATGTCCTATTTAAAAATATTCTCACATATTTCTTTTGAATATGAACATTGGGTAAAGGGGTATTTATATAAATATTGATGTTTATATGTGTTTAATTGAAATCGATGAATTTGAAACATGAAAATATTTGGTTTTAAAATGGTTTTAAAATTAATTATTGTTGTTCCAAATACTATGACCCTTTAGAAACAATGAAATAATGGTTTTATGGTTCCTTGGGTGGTGGAATTTAATTTTTAAAGATAAATGTTTCCATGAAAGTGATGTTTAATCCTCAAATGATAAGGCCTATTTAGAACATTATAAAGCCTTTTAAAAAGTGAAGTTCACTCCAATGTAATCCTAGAAAATTAAAAATATTTTGGAATTATATTTTTCAAATTGTAATGTTGATATGATTATAAGAAAAGGGGATTCACATTGGTAGTATAGGGAGGAAAAGTGTTTTTATGTGCTTGATTTGAATTATTGTGTGATTAGAACATGGTTTTTATACTAGATCTCCCTTATGCAATTTTCTCATGGGAATATAACATGAGAATATTGAATACCTAGGTCATTGGACTATGTACTAGTACATTGGGTGAGAGGATAGGGCCTTGGCCCACTCTCCCATGTAGGTTTATGCTACAACGCTAACTAAACATCCTGATGATATTGTTGGCACCACTAGTACTTTGGATTTGTCTTATCTGGTAGCTCATTCATGAGGTTGGTTATTTAAATGGTTAAATCTTCGTGATTAATAGGATTCTTGGACCATAATTACATGAGATACATAGGTATTGTCCATTGCGATTTCTATCATTTACTATTATTTCTACAGTACTATACTAAAATGATATATTTCTTTTTTATTTTTTCAAGTCTAAAATGATAAAAACATTTTTTCCCTTTCCCCTTTTTATAGAACCTTTTGATATGATTTTTTATATTTTTTTTCACACTGAGAAGAATTATTTCATCAAATTTTCCTCGTTATGAATGTGTTTTGGAAGTATATCAATCTTTATCAATTGTTTTCAAAATGAAAAATTAAAAATGGAATTTGAGAATATTAAGATTATTTCTTGTTTTAAAATGAAAGGAATACCCTATGTTTATATATATATATTTTTAAAATGTCATGAAATGGTTTTCTCATTAATGTTAATGTATAGTTTGTGGTTTCTATTTTTTATCCCCATTAGGATTTTTATTATCATGCCTATATCTCTATTATTTTTTAGTTTCATGTTTAAGAATACCTTTTATTTTCTTCCATGGGTTGTTATGGTTCTTTTTTATTGGTTGGATACTTTTATATTTTCAAGAATTATATTTTGTTTATAGTTTAGTTTTATTTTATTATCTTCTCTCATATTGGGACACTTGGGATTTTATTAAATTCTAATAACAATGGGCAGATATATCTGCTAGAGAGTGAAGGAAAACCATTGGAGGGGAATATTTTTTATAGGAGAGGAAGATCGAAGGGTGAGGAAGGTTTTTGGTGATATCTTTTATTTATTTATTTTCTAGTTTTAATATTAGTCCATTGTTATATTTATTTTTCTCTAGCATGGACATCCAATGTATTGATGGGTCATGCTGAAATTTTATTTATTTTGTGCTACGTGTTTTTAATTATTATGTATTTGAAGAAATCATTCCAAAGTGGTGATTCCTTGTTTCCCAAACACTTTTTACCACTCATGGGGATCAATATATCTCTTTGTCCCATGATCAAGATAGGCTCAGGTGTCTGATGAGAGGATAACTAAGGTTGGTTCATGAAAAAATCCCATTAGAGATAGTTAATTTTTTTCAATAATAACCTTGGACCTCTCATGAGGTTTTCTTTTATTATTTTGGGTTTTCCAAAAGTTTTGAGTAAGTAATATAATAGTAATAGTGGTTAGTCATGGGTAGGTTTCTGACCACCACCTATTCGTAAGGATTTTTGATCTAATAGGGTGGTATGAGATGTTTGTGTCTTAAAGTCTAATATTTATTCTTTGAATATTTTTGATATTTTTGGTCGTTATTTGAACATTTTATTTTTGATTTTGAAATCTTTTTGGTTATTTTGAGAAGTTACAGTGTTTGGTGTGTATTGTTTTATGGATTTAAAGGGTTCATGGTTTCTAGGAATGGTTTATAAAACCATGTTCTGATTGTGTGGATGAATATATTGACCTCTAGTGAGTTTCACATGGTTGGAACATGGTTTTCCAAACTATTTAGATAGAGAATTAAAAACTCATTGTTTCACTTGAGTTATAAAATTTTGGTTCTTTAAGTGTTGGGTTATTTATGTTGATTTTTATTATTTTTTTATGTTGGTTAGGGGAAATTTCCTTTAAATTTTAAAATCATGTTTGGTTTATCAGATTTGGATTTACAAAATAAAAACCTTGAGTTGTTTGGAATAAAAATTGGAATTTTGAACATTTGTGGGAAATGGAGAGTGGAATGTGATTTTGGGATTTATAAATGTGTTATTATGAGGAAAAATTAGAAGCTTTAAAAATTGTTTGGACTATTTAAGAAAGGATTTTAGATGGTACCACTCTATTCATGACACTTGGTGATCCTTATAAATGTTCAAATATGTTTATATGTGTGTGGTAAGTGAATGTTTGTTTGTGTGTATGTAATTATACTAGTGGAAGTGGGTATGGATACATACATGATGTTTCATAGGAAACCATTAGTGAGTATTTAATTTCAAAAGTTTTATTTGGTTTTCCTTAGATGTTTTCAAAAAGATGATTTTAACACTTGATGGGTGAGTAATTGTTTGATGTTTCTTTATTCCATTTTGGGATTCCCTTGTTGAGATTAATATTTTTTTTGTTGGGATAGTGTTTGAAATGGTGCTTTTATATTTGGTTATTGATTGTGTTTGAAATATAGATTTTTGGTTTATAATTTGTTTTGATTCTATTTTGTTCTTCTTATTTTTAGATTATTCCCCCAAAAAAGTATCAAAATTCATGGATGGTCAGTCTCTATGATGTATTCCTCCATTTATAGGTGAAGATATGTTTAGGAGTTATTATTTGATATTTTTTAATGGTTTGAGATTTTTTAGTTTGAGGTGGTTATAATCTATAAGAATATCTGAATAAGTATTACTCTCTATATTCCCAATTGATAATTTCTTAGAAAGTACCTATTGTTTTAGTGATTATCTATTTTTATGAAGTGAATTCCTTAGTGTTAGTATCACTTCTTCGAATGGTAGAGTCTTATATGTGTTCATGGTATAAATTAGAAGGGTATTTTATGTTTCTGATCATTTGGGTTCACTAAGGATATTCTTTCCAAGAGTCAGTCCTTGGTTTTCCCCCATTGACTCAGGATTGTATCCCATGTTGACATTTTTAAGGCATATTTTTTTTGGGATTTCAAATCTGTATATTTTTTTCCTACTCTGATTAGTTAGTCATAGTTGTTATCATTATGGGTTATGTTGTGAAATTTATTTACTTTTGTATTCCTTTTTTGTGACAGTAATTTCTTGTTTGGTGGAATTCCTTTTACTTACTGTCTATTAGAAATTCTATTTTTATGGGAGTGTACTTTGGGAATTTCTAAATCTTCTATATCTAGGAATAGAAGTGTTATTCACATTGTGCCATGTTTCTCAAAGCATTAGTTCTTTTTGGGACTTGGGGGTTCTTGTAGATTGGAAAATAATGGTTTAACCAAAGTCCTGAAATGGCGGGGAGACCACCATAGATGGAGCTCATGGTGAACGTAGCTGTATATTTCTTTTATTCTTCTTATTTAAAATTTTGAACCCTTGTTTAGAGTGATATTATTTGTTTTCAACCCACCCTACCCTAATCAAATTATTTTTGTTGTTTAAGATAGTGGTTTGTGTTATGATGCTCATGGAGACCTTGAACATTCCATGATGATTTTCTTTGGTTATCCTATGTTATGGTCTAGGTGTCCTTTGTTTTGAAATTTTTTTTAGAAATATAAATCTCTCTATCTCTCTATATTGTTTTTGGATGGTTTAGAAACTAAGTATCACTATTTTTCTCCTTCGATGTTGTTTTAATTTTTAGGATGATATCTTAACCCTTTTTGGATTTCAATGTTTTGGGTTTTGAAGGGAAATTGAGTAATGGTTCATCAGTCTTCAATTTTTTAGGTCTCCTCTAGATTAGTAGTTTGTCTTTAATTTTTTGTTGATCAATAAAATCTCTTTCAAATTTTTTAGGTAATAACGTTTCATGGTGTCTATGGTAGTCACACCCTAACCCAATTCTATTTATTAATTTATTATTATTTTGTGTCCAAATTTATTTATTTTTCTTTTTGGGTAATTTTTATCTAAAACTAGAATATTTTGGTCATGTATATCATGAAAGATAGTTAAGGTACATAGTTTTCCCAACCATATATCCTACTCATTTAAAATACTCTAGGAGCCTAGTGGAGGGTGTATGACCTGTACACGATTTTGATAACTATGTGGAAAAATAATGGTAGTGTCTGGGAGGGTTAATTTTATATTATTTATATTTTTCATTAGAGATTTAAAACCACTAAAGTTGTTTATTTCTCCCTTATCCACCACTCAATTGATGCACTCCCAGGTGGATTTTATCCCTATGACCTTCTACTCCCCTCCCTTATATTTAGAGTTTATTTTTATGTTGTTTATTCATACTATCATACTAAGTGATTTTTTCCTTCCATATACCTCTTTATTCTTCCTAATTGTTCTTCCCCTAGCTATGGTGTGAGGATGTCAACACCCTAGCTTATGGAAAATGTTTTTATTTTTTGATTTTTGGTTTACAGGAATCATGAGGCCTAACATGGGACTCATTCGTGCAAGATTCATCGAAGGCGATGACTTTCAGACCCATTTCAACTTAATTATATCCCTTTGAGGTTGGTGACCCTATGTATAAGACTTTAATTTTAAAACTATAATTTCTTGTATGTTTAAATGTGTTTTTTCAATTTTATATAAAGATTATAACTTATGAAAAATGGTAATGATTCTTGGAAATGGTACTTCTATTGTTTTTCTTATTTTCACTAAAATTATAGCATGGGTTTCTCTTATTAAATCATGTTTACCAG
Source organism: Viscum album (assembly GCA_963277665.1). Classification (NCBI taxonomy): domain Eukaryota; kingdom Viridiplantae; phylum Streptophyta; class Magnoliopsida; order Santalales; family Viscaceae; genus Viscum; species Viscum album. Next base: position 95,086,069 of record OY728164.1, read on the forward strand.
ATAGTTTTAAAATTTAAAGCTTCCAAAAAATTTTATTAGTTTTAAAAATGATTTTTATAATTTGAATTAGAAATTCCCAAAGTAGTGTTGATGTTTTGACCAGTTTGGAAAATGGCCAAATAGAATTTGGTTCCCAAACAACTTCTAGATGGTTTTTAGTTCTATAACTTATCTTTAAATATAGATTATAAACATATCCAATATATATTTATATATATATATATTCCCTCTTTGTAAATATTTTCTTATATTTTTGTGAATATGTAATTTGGTTCAAGGGGTATTTATATATATATTGAGGTGCATATGTTTATAAGTGTAAAGTGTAAATATGGAACATGAAAAGATTTGGATGGAAAGTGGTTCTCAAATTAATAATGGTGGTTATAAATATTAGGTCTCTATTTTCACATTGATAACATGGTTTCATTTTTCCGTGGGTTATGGATTTGAATTTTGAAATAAATATGGTTTTATGGAAATGATTTTGAATCCCAAAAATGAAAAGGCCTAATTTCTAAATTATATATATATTTTAAAAATGAGGTTCACTATAATGGAATACCATAGATTTATGTTTCTTTTTTACTAATATTAATGTGATTTTCATGTTTTTATAATTTTATAAAAAGTTGGATTCACATTTCAAGTGCAGGGAGGTGATCTATTTTTGTGTGATTTCATTACATTGTTGTGTAGTTAGAACTTACTTTTTTTATTATTCCTCCGGCATGTAATTCAGTTATGGGCATGGAACAAGGGAATTATGGGTAGCTTGGTGGGTGAACTAAGGAATATTATGATGGGAGATCTTGTAGGGACCCAACCTAGTCCCCCTAGAAGGTTTATACTACAATGATAACTAAAAAATGATGAAAATAGTGTGTACCATTTTAACATTAGCATAAACCTCTCTAGAAGCTTATGGATTAGAATATTTAGTTATATACTTTAATAACTAAGAGTATAAGATTCATATTATCCCTAATTACCCTATAAACTTTGGTATTTACCATTTTTTGAAATAATTTACTTCTGTTTCTATGGTACTATACTAAAATTATTTTTTTATAAGTTCCCTTTTCATGTCTAAAATGATAAAAAAATTATTTTACTTTATACTATCTATACCACCATGTAATATTATTTATATTATTATCATTCACATTAAATATATTATTTACACCCATGTTCCTCCTTATGAATGGGTTTTTGAATTTTTATCAATCATTAGAAATTGTTTTGGAAATAAAAAAATAAAAATTGTTTTGGAAAAGAATAATCATGTCACCTATTTTAAAATGAAAATAAAAAATTATGTTTATATTTTTATATTTTAAAATTAGAATGAAATGGTTTTTTCAGAAAATTTAATACATGGGGAATTTTTTTTTCATACTTGTCATTTTTATATTCATTATTATATCATTATCATTTTTCAGTCGTGGGTTTTAGATTATATTTTTTTCTTTCCCATGGGGAATTGTGGTTCTGTTTTGTTGATCGGTGACTTGTATAGTCATAAGGAGGTAGGTATGTTTGTAGTTTATTTTTATTTTAGTTTCTTTTATCACACTATGATATATAGACTTGTAATAATTTTTGCAGATGGATGGTAGTTATAGCTGCTGGTGCATGAAGAAAATTCATTTGATAGGAATGCATTCAACATCATTGAGGAAGAATAGAAGGTTAGGTAGGGGTTTGTTCCTCAATTATGTTTATTGATTTTATATTTTTGATATTAGTTTATTGTTATGTTATTTGTCTTTTTCCTAGAAATTTTATGTACGGATAGTTCATTCCAATATTTTATTTATTTTTCATTTCTTGTTTTAAATTATTATATATTGGGTAAAAGAATTCCCAAGCGGTGCTTCCTTGATGCATGGGAAATTATGCTAGACCCTAGGGATTGGGAACGACATTTGAGACTTAATGTAGACTAGTTCAGGTATTTAATGGAGGTATAAATTTGGTTGGTTCATGACACAACGTATGATTGAGTTTTTACTTGATAACATAGGTTGTGCAAGATTAAAATATAAAATTTAAATCTCATGTAAGATTAAGTAGATGTTTCATAACTGAAACTCCAAAGTAGAAGACAATATGTATGAGTAACCCCTATAGAGAAGGAGTTATGTATGGGTAATTATTATGGAGATTGGTTAGGTTAGATTAACATCTATGGTAATGTATGTTTTTTATATGTAAATTACAAGGAATGATAGTTACATTTTCAATGATTTACCTAGACAAATATATTGATTGATGGAGAATACCATGTTTTATCCTATGATATAGAATTTCTATATTTGTGACCAATGAGTGCACTAGAGAACGTTTTTTTCATATATTACTATGTCAGTTAGTCCTTAATTATGAAGGAATAACTAATTACCCTTGAGAGTATTATAATAGTTTTATGGTATCCTATTTTTATGAAATATGAGATTTCTTCCACCATGAGATTGTATTAAATAAACATATTTACTAGATCTTCAACTGGAGATGGTGATATCACAAGTAGTAACAATGATTCATGGATTCCTATGGTTGAATAATTTTTTATTATACTCTCATTAATAATATCCATGGAAGACCTGGGAACATTTTGGGTAAATAAAAATGTTTCTAAATATTTATTTGAGGTTATGATATTTGTCTATAATTAATTTGTAATCCATGCATGTGAGGTTATACATTTAATAATATTCCATTACACCATTTTAACCAAAAAATTAATGAAATTAATGAACTAACCAAGTGGCATGTGATCCAAATGATAGAGGAGGGTTTCTTGAAATATTAGGATGAGTGCATTTTAAAAGAGATATGAAGAATTCAATGTGTTTTCATATCCTAAATTCATCTCTATATGGTCATTATACAAGCATCGAGAATCATTCTAAAACATTCACATTTTCCCTATTAAAGGTAATTTAAGCCACTATCACGAGGTTCAAGTGTTTCTTACCATTCTATTATGTTTTTTAAACCTATAATGATAGAAAGTTAACAAATATTATAAATAATATGAGGATAATCTCCACCCCCACACATGAATTCGAAAGAATAGATGTTGTCATTACTCTTGGTTTCTTTCATAAGGGGTTATTTAAATAAATTATGAAGTAGGTATTAATCATTGTATTTTCTGTTTTTATTTAGTTTCACTCTCTTGATTTTGGTTTTCACACACATTACCCTCTATCTTTCTTTTTTGTTTCATACTAAAGAGTTATGAGGTTGGTTCATGAGATATTGAAGGATATTTATCAATTAACTAAGGTGGAGGTGGGGCATGTAATGTTTATTTCATAACTTTTATTAATATAAACACACACAAAGAGAGTAAATGGTTGAGGTTTTATGCATTCAATGAGTAAACAGGGGATTAATTAGCTTTAGTGAAATTTTAATAGGGTGTTTGGATGGTGGGATATCCAATGATATCCTACTAATTCTCAATAAATTTTAAATTCTTTTCAACTTGTTAAAATTCATATGCACTTTCTAGATACTTTGGTTAATATTTTAAAATAAATTAATTTCCCCACACAAAATTCCAGGATCATTTTAAAAAATGAGAATGAGTTCCTCTTTGTGAGACAAACCATGTTACATCACTTTACTATATATCATCTCAGGTTTAATAAATTTAATTCTTTACTAACCCATGATAGTTGTGTCGATAATTTGAAATAAATACTTAATATGCATTCTATTTTCATTTTTTCTTTTTGGATTATATCTTTATAATGATTTCATAAAATTTTTTGATCAGGTATTTATAACCTCTTTGGTTTTGATCTAAAGGTTGAGATAATGTTTCTTGTAAGAGTATGTATTTTGAGAAACATTGAGTGTTTGGAAAAAGAGTTCATTAATATTTCAGTAATATATTTTCAATCAACTTATTCTAATTATTCTAAAACTAATTTATACTCTAATAATATGGAAGTTAACATAGCGTAATAGATCATAATTTTATGAATTTATGTGCACCTAAATTCTTTTATCAAAATTCCAAAAATTATAACCCCAAATAAATAAGTTCATTATTTTTGAAACATGGAATAATACCTATTTTCTAAAATTTCGTGAATTTGTAGCTAAAACCTTAAAAAGAAGTTGAAATAGTTTTTAAATGTGTTTAATTTATTTTATAAGTTTTATAAAATAAATGTAAATTTTATTTCTTTGAGAAGTGGAAATGATGTTTAAAGAAATAATAATACTCTAATGAAATATTAAAGTGAACAAACTCTTCATAAATGCCAAGATCCTATGGAATAATATTCGGAAATATCTATGAAGTCGCAACCAATGAAAAAATAAAAAGTTAAATCCAATATATAGGAACCCCTTCAACCATCCCCACCATTCCCTTTAAGAATGATTCCACCAATGAAATATAATGAGTAACTGTTCGATAAAGGGATATTTTAAAAATGGAAAAGGATGAAGTAAATATCCCTTATCTTTAATTAATTAACAAAATTCTTTTGTATGAAAAATTCCTTAAATTGATTTGTACTAATAGGATATGTGTTCATATTAATTGAAGGGTAATTTAAGGTAAAAAATATTATTTGATTACACCATAGTTATATATGATATACCAAGATCCCAATATGTCTATTAACCAATAAATTATAGGGAAGTTATCATTCACTAATTATTTTTATTACTTAGGTGAATAATTAAATGTTATGCTTTAGTTTATATATTATTAATTAAGGTTGGGAAAAATCAAACCAAAAGGAGTAGTATTATAACTTGAAACCCTATCTACTCTCTTTATAATTCATCATTCTAAACATAGAGTTAGAAATAGGAACTTCTCATTCCCCAATCATCTTAGAGAGACCATTATTTAAAATAATAAGAATAATAATCAGTTTTCATAAAGGAAGACTCAATTTTTACTCTGTTTAATTTTTATAATAATATTTACATAAGTGATTATAATATTATATCTAGTGATATCATAAAATTTGTAGTAGCTCGCATTTCACTGAAACGTTTAGGTAAAACTATTTCTAAAATTAATTTAGACACTGAACTGAGTGTGTGTGAATATTATTTTGAAGGAAAGTTGGTTGAAGACTTTTTTAATGGTTTTAATTTTCTAATTAATGATATTTTGAGCAAAAAATATTGTTACCTTCTTACAAATATCAAATTTATGAGTGAAACTAGGTGGAAACCATCATTAGACGACCCCCAATCAGAATTAAAATTGTACCATCAAACAATAAATATTTTGAACTAATGGATGGACCTAATTTTCCATTGATAATTGAAAATAATATTATATTAAATCAAAAACTATAATTTTTTGAAATCATAAAACAAATTATAAATTAAATATGTTCAACACTAGGTAATCCACCTAGAAAAACCCTTGAGGTATTCATGCATTAATTTATTTCATTAAAATGAATAAAAAACATTAAGAAAACCCCAAAATAGGTTTAATCTAACATTAAAGTAATTTTTTAAGAAAGAGAATGATTTTTGTGGATGATTACATAATTTTACTCATTTCATATTCTTATAGGGTGATTATTATTATAATATTCCAAAATTATTATGGAATAACAATTATAAATAATGAGAATTATTAACTTGTACCTACTCAGATTTAGAATAGTTAAAGGGTATTCGTAAAATAGAAGAAACTCAACCATGTTACCCAAAAGTACACTTTATCATTACATTTAATGATCAAATGTTTCAGATACTAGAATTAAAGATCCAATAATAATTTCTTCATAGGTTTTATGGTTTCATATATGTACCTATTTCACTATAAGATCAATAAAACACTAATTTTTCATTTGATTACTGTATGATATCATGCTATAGGATTCCTTTAGTTTTAAACGATTCTTCATGTATATTTCAATATTGAATAATAAGAATATTTTCATATTCCATTTAAGGATTCATGGATGTATTACATGATGAATGTATTGGTTATGAACATCATTTGAGAGTTTCTTTAAGAATTTGGATAAATTTTTAAAATGATGTGTTGAAATGGTTTTGGTCATATATTCTGATTAATGACATTTTATGCAGTAAAGATGCTTTTTTAGAACATATTGTTTATAAATATAGGATTTAAGTATATAAGGATAAGTTTGATGTCAAATAAACCACTACTATTAAATATATTGGATAATTTTTTGTCATTTGAGGTTTTATATGATGTTCATTAAAAATTTAGAAAAAATGAATAACCTTTAGAAAATATGATAAATAATGACATTGATTTTGTGTTTTATGAATCATGAAAATAATATTTTCATGATCTAAAATGTACATTAACCATAACCTGCATCATTAGGATACCGTCTTGAGATTTACCATTTGAATTGATGTGTGATGCTTCTAATTAGGCGATCAGAGTAGTCTCGTCCCAAAAAATTTATGAACACCCACATTCAATTATATATACTTCAAAAATATTTTACTCGACTTATATCAACTATAAAATCACTGAATATTAATTTTTGACCAAATTTTTTATAGTCAGTAAATTTAATCCTTGTATAATAGGATGTTAGAGGATAGTTCATTCAAATCATCCAACTCTAAGAGACTTCATAGATATGGTAGACTCTAAACTAGGGATTTTATGGTCGACCATACTCCTATAAGATTGTATTCGGGTATTAGAGAAAATAAGGGATAAGAAAACATTCATATAGACTATATGATCATACTTCCTCATACTTTTGAAGTTTAAATTCTTAAATATATTCTTTTAAATGGCTCATTACCTAGTGTGGTGAACAACTAGGTTACTGTAAAGGTGCCTTATTTTTTATTAAGCATTAATTTTTTAAGATAAAATATAATTCAAGGTTCTATATTTGAACGGATGCTTACTTATTAAGGATATATTGTTATAAGGTGATAAAAATGATTATTCTGAATTATGAGTACCCTCTATCCTCAATATTTGTCACACACTTTCCTATGGAGGTAATTTTTTTATCTAAATACACTATTATGAAGGTCTTATTTGTTGGAACTTATTAGTATACAATTTTTAGTCAAGCTAATGAATTTTTTACGACATATAATAATTTAATTTCATTGGAGGAATTTCCAAAAGGGATGATATACCCAGAAAATGTTAAATTTTTATGAATATTAAATGTATGGAAAGTAGATATTATGGGAAATTTTATTAACTCTTTTATATTTTTTTATATAATTTTTTACAATGGACTATTTTTCTAAATGGATTGAATTTAGAGCCACTCAAACATATGGTTCCCTTATTGTGAAATAAATTATTAGATCATATATTTGTTTTATATATTTGGAGTGCATATGGAATTTATTATTGATCAAGGAATTAATTTTTAAAACTAGCGAATAAAAGTAGTCATGAGAAGATAAAAAGAACAACATAAGGCCTATATTTCCAATTTTTTATTAAAAAATGGGTAATTTGTGGTTTCTAATCAGTAAGTGATGAGTATCTTAGATAAATATTGAAACCAAGATAAAAATATTGTAGAATGAAGTTAGAAGATGAATTTTGGGAATATAAAACTATATTTTAACCCATGTATGTCTCATTATTTATTTTTTATGATAAAAATTATCAACTACCAATTTATTTTCACCATAACACGTTTTGGGTTGTGAAGACGTTAAACATAGAAATTATAAAGTATATAGATCATATGAAATTACAAATAATGGATCCAAAATAGTTGAGGAGAGAGGCTTGTGAAAAATTCCTACTATAAAAAGATAGGACCAGTACTTATCATGGCTGACTCACTCAAAAAAATGATTTCAATGTCAAATAAAAACTATATATTATCTTATCAAGGTTAAAACTTAAATCGACTAAGATTCATTTCATGTGGACTCAGCCATACATTATTACAGATATCTTTCTTTTTGGTATGATTGAAATTATAAATAGAGAAAAAAATTGTATTTTAAAGGTGAATGGATGCTAGATAAATATTTATAATGAATATTTTTGGAAATATTTCTTGATGGAATCCATTATCCACCTTTTTATATCTGAATAATTCAATAATTGGTTCTCCTCACTTAATTATTTTTTATCTTTCCAATAATTTTTATAATTTTTTTTGAAATTTTCTGGATTGAAATTATTTGTGTCAGTGTCAAAAATAATTGTAGAGGATATTCATGTTAGTTATTTACTATTAATATTTTTTGTTTTTTTTCTTTCCTTATTCTTTTTTATTTATTCATTTTGAGAAAAAATAAGAATATAAATCCTTTTTCATTATTTCATCACTAAAAAATAACTCAAATTGGGATCATGGTAACACTATTTTTGGAACTATGAAAAGTTGATGTTAAATGCAAAAGTTTTAGTGGAATCAAAAAAAATTATTTGAGAAAACTAAATTTTTGAACATGATCATGGGTGGAATTTTCATTGTGTGATTGACTAACGCCTAGGGAGTATCCTAACTGATATTATAATAACTCATATGAAATGGGGTGAAATAATCATTTGGTAATTGATTTAGGATTATTCCTAATAAAAAATGCATAGGGTGTATGAGTACATTAATCAAATAAGATTAAGAAGAATTGAGATTCAGATACCCCAAACTTGATTTCATGTTGAGGATAATAAAAATATCCTTGGGGTGCATACTATTTATTATGGTTTGATGTTGGGTTGGATTCACTCTCTTAATAAGTTTTATTTACAAACATTACTACAAAAATCATCAATAATTGTGAACTTATCAATAATTAGATTGATAGATTTTTAGAATTAACAATATAGATGAAGATGGGAAAAATAATATATATACTAGAAAATATTAAGTATCAAGGAAGTATGGAAAGGATAAATGGAAAAAGATATTGAGATAGGGGAATAATTAATGATTCTATAGTTAAGGTATTAATTCCATTGATTTATACTCTTTTTAAATTTGATGTTTTGACTGAGAGGTAATCTCTAGAGTTGGATCTATAATCTCTTGGAAGGGTGATTCTCTATTCAAGTGGTTTTCTTCTATGTAATTTATATTCTTTTATCAGTTCCATTAGTGGATTTTTGTGGTGACTTCGATTAATAGCTCCTCACCATCAGACCGGGTGGTAGATTTGTGTACAATGCTTTGTGAAAGACTTCTCCCACTTCCATTTATATAATTAGTTGAGTGCCTATATCATCATAATTTTTCTGTTGTTTAACATACTTCTTAGATTCTTTATGACCTAGAAATAATTCAGATATAGTCTCCCCCGATACTGATCAAATCTTATATGAAGTCCCTTGGGTCTTTCAAATGGTAATGGTTTATGTTCTGGTGATGGTTTCTAAATGGGTGGGGAGGCTAGGTCATGGATTGGCTCTCATCATGCAGTAATATTTAATGTTCAGGGGGTTATTTTCATATTCCCATCATTTGTTAGGGGTCATCCAAGGCATGATGTAGCAACCATGACATTTAATATTGGGTTTTTATATTTATGATGGTTTATGGGATAGGGACACATGTGTTCCTCTAATCAGGGGTGGATTCTGGGATTGATGGATAGTCTTTATCATTGGATATTGATTTTTTTAGTGATCTAAATATTGTTTAGTTAGATTTTTTTATTGATAAATGTCTTGGTGATAACATGAATTTTTCTTGTTGCATTTGGTTGGAGGTGTAGCTTATTTTAGGTATCGCTGGCCAAGAAGCCTCGAAAGATAGATGGGTGTGCTGACACCCATCATTCATACCTCTGTCCTGTTTTTGGATGGATGGTAAACCTGATTTTTATTTTTCATAGTGTTTTCTATATGGGTATTCATTTAACTATGTTGATAGTATAGTTTATTCTCACAATAATTGTAAGGTGGGTAACTCAAGATATAGACAGGTGTGTTGGTACAAATCATTCATTCCTCCATCCACATGATTATATAGGTGAGAGGAGTTCTCGAACTTGTTATGTTGGTCCAACATAATGAAACTTCCTGGAAATGGTGACACAACATTATCAATGGATTTCACCGTTGCATTATCCCCCGGGGGGGTGACGTGACTTTTCTGCCTTTTATCTTTATGTTTCATCATTTTGGAATCTTGGGAACTTTAAATTCTTTGGATCGTGTTTCTTTAATGAATTATGTCATTTTTTCTTGTAATGGGTTTCCACTTTTACCAGTTTTTAAAAGAGGATTTATTTTTTATTTACAATAAATATGGATAGTTCCTTAACCTATTTAAAGAACATTCATTGAACTATGGATTAAACATGTGAAGAAATGTGACCACTGTAAATTAGATGGAATTTTATTGTTAAAGCATGGTGGAGAGATCAATCAGTTTTTTTTCATATTTTTCATTTCAATTTCATAGTATTTTTTATATTTTCTCTTAATTATTAATAAATACCTCATTTTTTAATATTTTCATCAACCCTATAATTAATCAAAGATTGATCTTTGATATGATTTATTAATATTGAACATTATTTGACATAAAAATATACTAAAAATGGGTTTTTGAGTGATTTATAAGTGATGTGTATGAATAATGTAGAATTCCTTCATGTTATGTATAAATAATAAACAAAATCCTCATCCTTCATAAGATTAGAATGCACAGTCTATGATGATGTTTTTTACATGAGAATGTTGGATTCATTAGATTAAAATGGAAAATATGAATCACATATAAGATTAAATGGAAGCTTTTTAAATGTAACTCTATCACATAAGTAGTTATATATGAGTAAGACATTAAGATAAGTATCTACATATGAGTAGCTATTGTTGGGAGAGTTTATGTATAAGTAAATTATATTGGAATATTTGTTACATATGTGTAACTTCCATGGAATGAGCTTATCATTTTTAATGTTTCCCCTATTCATAGCAGAAAATTTAGGGAGAAGACAATGTTATATCTAATTTTATATGGAGTCACCATTTTATAACGAAGGAATTCATTGGAGGAAATTTTTGTCACATATTAAAATGTGATTAAGTCTCCATTTATTATAGGATCACTAATTATAATTGATAAATATCACAAGGTTTCTAAGATTTTATGTTTTCAAGAAATATGGGAACATTCGCAATGATTTATCAGTGTTTATGGGATACCTCACCAATACACATGGTAGCCACAAATACAAGGTTATATATAAAATAATATTAAATTTAACCTATCTAATCAAAAAAGGAAAGATAATAATGAACTATCTAGGTGGAACATAGTAAAAATAATAGAGGAGTGTAGTGGAAAAGATCATAGTAAGATAAACATTCACAAAGTAATGCATAGTTATATGTGTTTTTGTCTTAATCAATCAATCTTACATGGTCACAATCCATGCATAGAGAATTATTCTACAATATTCACCTTTTACCAATTAAAGGGATTGTGAGTATTTTTCAACTGGTTCTATTACTTTTCTCATTTATTATATTTTTTCAAACCTCTAATTATGTGATGTTAAGACCACTTACGAAAAATCTAAAGATAACTCCCCCATCCCCATGCCTGAATTCCAGTTAATTGATACTATAATCTATATATATTTTTTATAATGAGGATCTGTTTGATTCCTTGAATTAGTTGGTTTTTATCATTATATTTGTGGATTTTATTCAGTTACCTTCTCTTAACTTCATTTTACACACACAACCCCATTAATCTTCCTTATTTCTCATGTGTCAATTATTGGATATCCATTATATTTAAGGGTATGAATATTAATAACTAAATTATAAATAATATATGGTATAAACATTTATAAAAGGAATTCATTAGTTATCAAATTATTATAATTCAAAACTAAAATTATTTGATAATAAAAGTGATTCATTTTCTGAAAAGTTATTTTTTGTATTGGTTCAATGTATTACTATATCATTAAATTAAAATAAAATTTATTGGTGAATGGTTTTAATTAATTTTATATACCATTTACTTGATCAATTTTTTTTTTAACATTGAACAAATATTTTTCTTAGCATAGGATAAGAATAAATCCAATTTTATTCTTCAAATATATTTTCTCTAAATATTAATTTTTTTTCATATTTTGCGCACTTAAAAAATTTATTTTATTAAATAAAAATATTTTGAATTAAATAAAATTAATTAGACATTTATAATAATTATGTTATAATTTGGTAATTAGACCCTCTTATTTGTTTTCTTTGTGAATAGTAACCGTGATGAAAATTTTCAGCATGGTAAAGGGTAAATCAGGTTGATCTACATTAAAAATAAGTGATAATTTCGTGATTATTCATCAAAATTTTTATTGGATGAAATAAATTAAACCCTAAACAGCTTATGTTTTAAATTGGGTATTTTAATGGACACTTATCAATGAATATTTCTTGTATGTTATTTTAAAAAAGGAAACTTAAAAAAGATGTCGCTCTCGTTGTTTCTAATATCTATTATGTGTTCACATAGGGAAAAAAATAAGTTATGAATGAATATAAGTATCTAATTTGTGATTAATAAAATTATTTTCCTGATATAAATTTATTTTCAATTTTTTTAATTAGAAAATGACATTATGTTTTATGCGACATAGATGCATTATTTCTCCATTTAATAAAATTATAATAAATGATTTTAAAAATGATAAAAGTGATATAATTTGATGGAATTAATGTTTCACATAAATTTTATATATCTAAATGAAATATTATGGTGTTTTTATGACATTATATTCAAATTCTCCTATTCCTTTATGTATTTAATGTGAAATTAAATTAATAGTGTCATCATTAACAATAATGATATTTTATCAAAATATTGTTTTATTTTATTATTTAAAAAAGTTGAAAATATTCAAATAAGAAAATTTGGATATGATATAGACTAAAATGTCAAAAAATGTTCCATTTATGAGTAAATTTTTACCTTATACTAAAAATTTACTACCAATAAATAATAAAAAAGTTATTACCATAGAACAAATTAAAATTGGGAAACTAAAGGTTAATCAAAATGATGAGTTTTAATATGAAACAAAAAATTGTATAAATTCTATTTTTTGATGGTTTTACAACCCTATCTTACCTTATATTTGAATAAATGGGAATTTGGATTAATTTTTATTTATAATTAATTTATTATACTTTATTAATTTGTGAAATTCCAAAGTTACCCCTCACCTAAATTATAAAAGGACACCACCTCCCTCACTTCTTCACACCAAATTTTTTCCTTCTACCTCGACCAAAATCTATCAATTTACCATATCAACCTCCATATACATAATACAATGGTTTTGATCTTCCTGAAATGCCAACCCTACAACCCTTTAGAGGAAATATAAAGGTGTTGTTTCAAAGAAGAGGTAATCTTCTTACCTGATCATATTATTTTATACTCTTATCTAACCCCTATAAATATATATTATTTATCCAAAAATAACACAATAATTAAAATTAATATTCCTAAATGTTATTATGATTATTAAAACATTTTTATACTCCTTTCACATCAAATGACAAGTGAAACTACCACTCCTACATACGTTCGACTTTCCATCTTTATATAGTAATACAATTCATTTATCATCACCATATTCTATGGAAGGGTATTATAATGGTTTTAATGTTTATATATGAAATTTATAACATAATTATACATATTTAATAATAATAATATCATTTCAACCTTCTTTAAATACAATACATTGGGAAATGATAACATCACATGTGTTCATGTGGACAACCACCTCCATGAAGTTATGTGATTAATTTTTTATTTATATTTTACTTGGATGGTTATGAGGAACAATTAGAAAAAATATATATGATATATATTATATAAAAATTATATTTTAAAATTAAATTAATATTTACCATTCTTTTTTACCATCCATTGAAAAATTAAAACAACATCCATGCGTATGTACAACCTATCGTATCCATGAACGATGTAATTCATTTGTTTATATATACTTTTTATGGATGAAAATAAATAAGTATATAATAAATATATATTATACTTATATCATGTTAAATTTTTTGGATATGATAAAACCAAGATAAATTTAGAAGTACCAGAACTACTGAACCGATATACTCATGATAAATGAAACAGTTAACACCTGGAAATAATAATTTTAATAAATAATTATTGAAGAAATGGGGTGTTGAAATGTAATAAATGGATAATATATGATATTATAAGTATGAAAATTAATTTTTTATATATTTATAATAAAACTAAATTTATTATACAGGAGGTTAGAGTGATTTTAAAGCAAGGAAAAATCAAGGTAAGGATTTATTTCATAATCTCATCAATATTAATGATTATTTATTTTGAAGAATATTTTTGGAAATATTTCTCTTCTATATAATTTTTTTATAAAAATATTTTCAAAAATTTTTACCACTATCTTATTAATTTTTAATTCATATTTATTTAGGTTAGTGTTTTTAAAAAACTGGTTGAATGGAATATTATTGTCATTTTACAAACAAGGTAATTTTTAAATTTTTCAACAAAAATATGGAAGGAATTATTTTAAATAATATGTAATGAATATATTTTCCTTCCATTATGAAAAAAAATTTATTTAAATATTCATTTACAATTTTACAAGGTTCTTTTTAAAGAAATTTTCACTTTTATAGTTGTGCATCTTTTTAAAAAGAAATTGTTTCGAAATGAAAAGGTTATTTTCCTCAAGAACTATTCCAAGTGATTTTTTAAAATAATATTATATATAAGGTAACAATATTTGATTTTAATTATGATTTACAAGATATGTTATCCAAATATACTTTCAATATGCTTACTATGAATGTTTTATGTGTATGATGAAAAATTGAAATGTTAATAAAACACATTTCTTTTCTATGAGTTATATTATGATGAAATGTTTATAAAACCCATATATTTTCTGTGGTTATGATATGATGAATGATTTATGATTTTTTAGCATAGATATTTATGATTTTAATTATGTGATTGGTGAGACCTATATCTCCCTCCAATGCATTGGGTAAAGATTGATATCTCATGAGATAAACAGAAATGAAATAGAGAGTGAACCGAGTTCATTAAGGGACTTTTTATATTATGATGGTATTGGGATTGAACCATGACTAATATTATGGTATGGGGAGTGAACCCATTACACTATAATATCCTTGAAAATGAACCATTAACACTAAGGAAATTATTTTCTCTACTTATTTGTATGCCGAAATTCTATGTCCTATGCCTATATTATGATTAAAGGGTTTATGTTATTTTATTAATTTATGATTCATGTCTTCTGGACTATAAAGATTTATTCCATAACTTAATAATATGGTATTTGATATCTAGGGTAAGGTTTTAAAATGTAAAAACCAAGTTATTATACCCTTCCAGTAATTTTATTTGTATGTGATCATTGATATATACCTGATTTACCCTGACTAATCATATAATCTAACTCTTTTCTTATGTTTCCTTTTCTTAGTTTATAAATAAATTTATTAATTATCATACATTTAATAAGGGTTATAGTTATGAAGAAATAATTGGGATACAATTTTGATATTTTATGAACCAGTTTTTTATGTTTCCACAATTAGAAATATAATATATCTAAATGATTCTAGTGTGAATTAAAATGTTATGTAATGAATATTCATATATTAAGATGTAATATCTATGTATAAAAATTTTGGGTTTCTAAATTTGGAATAAGAGAAAGTTTTAGTTAAACTTTGGAAACTAGGATAAGAATACATTAGTATTAAACCTAGGGATAAGTCTAAGTATAGAAAAAAAAACATAATTTTTTGATAACTATTGTGACATACCTAGCTTAAACCTAAGGTTTCATACACAAAGGTGTCATGATTTAGACATCCTACAAACAATTTTTTAGATTATATGGTTTATCACTATGATTTTTATTTCCCACACTATGAGTGTTGGTTTTATTCAATGGATGGAACCCAATGGAATCATGTTAATGATGAATGTGATGGAAAATGCAATGATTTTATTCTAAAGAATCTGAATGATATGGGATCTAGAATTAGAAATATTGTTTTTATGCTCATATAACATTTTCAAGCTATGAATCACAATGATTTTCTAAATTATAAAAAGGGAGAATAAGATTAGATTGATTCTTCATTAGGTAATAACCACCTTCTTTTAGTGGATTATTTGATCAAATATTTTAAGATCAATAGATTATTACCATTGAAGATATATTTTTTGTACTCAAATTTTTGAAATAAGAAAAATTTATTTTTGTTTTTATTCATTTAAAATAGAAATAAATTTCGTGGTGGACATATATCAATAACACAAGAGAACAATAAGAAATATAATCTATAGAATGGAACAATTTTAGAAACTTATTTTTCAATAAGAAGTTTCCTCGTATTATTCCTATGAAAATTGAAAAATAATTCATTGAGTTAATATAGAAGTATAATAAATTTTTTTGTACTTGTGAGGAAACTTTCCGAAGACATGTGAGGTAAATTTTAATTAATATTGTCCAACTTGAAGGTAGGTTGATCCATTCATTATTTTCTTAAAACTAAGTCTCTGAAAGAGTGTTATTGATAAGGTAATTAAATTGTCATAGATAAAATGTTTGATGAGATCTCAAGTTGGTGATGTAGATTGGATTTACCCATAAAGATATTATTTTTGATAAGAAAATAAGAATCAAATTAAAATAAAATTCTAAAACCCATAAAGAGAATAAGATGAGCCTTCATTTGTGCTCAAACAGTCGAAGGAAACCTTGGTAAAATTGTCTTGAGGGGACTTTTAAATGTATTTGGTGTGGAAAGGAAGTTCAACATGAAATTTAATTCCAAAGTTATGAGAATAATTTAGTTAATGATATGAATATAGTGAAAGATCCACTAATTAAACCACACACACTCTAGTGTTTTAAATGAAAGGAGTATAAGCATTATACTGACCAGTTCCCAATTGTGAATTCTAAGGATGATGATCAATATCAATAAACTATTAATCCTAGAGATAACGGTAAATATCATGCCAACACTATTTTTGATTAGGGGTACAATAAATATGTTGTGGAAGACACACTTACTATCCACTCTAGAACATATGATGTCTTATTTGACTATGTATCTACCCACATGTTTATATCTAAAATCTTTTCTATGGGTATCATAATACCATATACAAAATAAATTTTTAGTTATCATAAAAAATCCCTTAATGATACGATGGATGAATCTCAATTATATTTTTATTCTCTAGTTAATGAATGTGTTTCCTAAAAAACTTTTTATTAATCCTCTATTTGAATACAATGTTATTCTGATCTTTGATTGTATTTATTTACATAAATCACACACCAATTTTCGAGGAAGGAAATTTACAATTGATATTCCAAACCAAACTGTGATAACATATTATTGTGATGAAAAAAATGAAATCCCAATGGAAATTACATCCATTGTGTGGTTCATGATTCCTATTAAAAAGTGGAATTTATCTCAGATGGTTTGGGAGAAACTCAACATTAAATATGTTCCTATTGTACAAAAGTTTATTGATGTATTTTTGAATGATTTTCCTGGTCTACCACTGAATTATGAAGCTTAGTTTTAAATATAACTCATTCCTAAGGCCACACCTATTTACAAGTATCCACATAAAATTACCCCAATTGAGTTATAAGATCTGAATATAAAATATGAGGAGAATCTTGAAAATGGATTCATTCATACAAGTGTGTCATCATTGGGTGCACTTGTTCTCTTTGATAAGAAGGAATATGGATCAATGATAATCTTCATTAATTATCAATAATTATAAAATATCACCATAAATAAAAATTGTCATTTATCTCATATTTATGACTTGTTTGATCAATTTCATGAAGCTCAATACTTTTTGAAGATTGATCTTCATTTTAGATATCATAAATTGAAAGTTAATAAAGAGGAAATATCTATGTAAACATTAAGTAAAAGGTATAGAAACTATGATTTTATATTTATTTCATTTAGTCTAACTAATTCCCCTAATATATTTATAGATTTCATGAATATAGTCTTTAGAGGTGTCCCTGATTGGTTTTCGGTAGTCTT
Organism: Viscum album; assembly: GCA_963277665.1. Classification (NCBI taxonomy): domain Eukaryota; kingdom Viridiplantae; phylum Streptophyta; class Magnoliopsida; order Santalales; family Viscaceae; genus Viscum; species Viscum album. The sequence continues at coordinate 95,104,178 of OY728164.1, forward strand.
TATAGTTGATATTCTTATATATAAAATTAGAAAGGAAGGACATGAAGATCACTTAATAATTTTGTTTAAGTCTTGTAAAAAAGATATTCTTTATGAAAAAATAACAAGTGTGAATTTGGGATTCAGAAATTTCTTTTCTTGGGCCATATTATATCAAACCGGGTTATATAAGAAGATCCTTCAAAGACAAATTTTTTTAAACATTGTCCCAAAACAACCACTATTACTGAGATCAATAGTTTTCTTGGGTTGGATGTATATTATTGATTATATGTCAAGAATTTTTATGGATATATATTTCACTCAGTATGTTAGCACATAAGGGATCTAAATTCATTTGGATGGATGAATGTGAGGAATGTTTTGAGGAACTGAATAAAAGGATAGTTTGTACTTCTATTCTTACACTACCCAAAAGTGGAGAAGAGTTTTTAATCTACAAAAAATTATCAAATAAGGGGTTGGGATACATTCTCTTGTATAATGATATGGTTATAGGTTATGACTCATGAAATATTAAGGTCCATGATAAAAATTACCGAACTTCTAGTTTGGAGTTATCTGCGTTGATTTTTTCATTAAAGATGTGGATTCATTATGTATTTGAAGAAAGGTTGGAAATATATACTGATCATAATTTCTTATGTTATATATTCAAAACAAGAGTTGAATATGCACCATTAGATATTGTTTTATATGATTAAAATTATTATTTATCAATACATTACCACCCTAGAAAAGCAAACAAGGTTGAATATTCTCTAAGTTAAAAGGATAATGATAGTTTTTCTATGATGTGGGTCCAAAAAAGATACAATAATTATGTATTTTCATAGTATATATCTTGAAATCATAATGGACGGGGATAAATCATAGTTGGATCAAATTAGTGTTGAACAGTCTATTAAAGTTGATATTAAATAGGCATAGAGGGAAAATGTAGATATATAAAATAATTTGAGAAAAAATCTGGAATTTTACCCTGATGTTGATGGAATAATAAGGTTTAGAAACCATGTATGTGTCCTTCAGTACCAGATTTCAAGGAGTTCTGAGATGAAGCTTAGAGTTCTTAATTTTCTATTCATATGTAAGTATAAATATGTATAGATATATGAAAGAGTGGTTTTGGTGGGATGGTGTGAATAAATATATTGTAGAGTATGTTTCTTGGTGATTGGTATGTCATCATGTTAAGGTTGTGATATAGAAGTCTAAGGGGATGTTACAACCATCACCCATAATAGAATTGAAATGGGAAAACAAAACCATGGATTTTGTTTTCAAACACCCCAAAACATATAAAGGGAATAATGCTATTTGTTTTGTTGTTATTTGTCTTAAAAAGTCAAAAAACATCATTTCTATTATATACTATTTCTCACTTCATCAACTAACTTAGCAAAACCTTAAATAAGTGGGACGATTTAATAGTGTACCACTATCAATTTTATCCGATTGGGATACGATGTTTATCGTGAATTTTTTTGAAGTCTTTAGCCATATCTGTATATATAGTTATGTTTTCTCCCTACCTATCATCATAATATATATATTCAGTATTATAAGACCATTAAAACTCTAGAAGACATGTTGAGATATTAATATATTTATTTCAAAGGTGGTTTGGATCTACACCTTCTGTTGGTGGAATTTTATTACAACAATAACTATCACTCTAGAATTAAGATGGTGCCTTATAAGGCCCACTATGGTAGGAAGTGAAGAAATACAACTTTTTCAAATGAATTTAGAGAAAGCTAAATATTCGTACTTGATATAGATAATGAAATGAAAGCAAATTTTAAGGTCATTAAACAACACATAAGAATATCTCAAATTCAACAAAAAATATTTTGCTAAAAATATTTAGAAAGATGTAGAGTGAGAATTTGTTCACATGGTATTCCACTGAATATATCCATAGGATAGGGTAATGATATTTAGAAATAATGGAAAAATAACCCCTAGGTATATCTCAGTCCTTTCGAAATTATATGTCGTATTAGAATAATAGCTTATCAATTGGTGCTTCCGCTGAATATCTCTCAAGTTTAGGATGTGTTCGATATGTCTATCCTGAGTAATTACATACCTAATCCTTTACATGTATTAAATTAAGAGGTTTTACAGATAGAGTAGGATTTTTCTTATAAATAGTAACTAGTATAGATTTTGGTTCATAGAGAGAAATTGCATCGAAGCAAGACCACTTTCTTGGTCAATTGTTTTGGTGAAACCACCCATTTGGGGAAGCTATGTTTTAACTTAAGGGTGTGATGAGGCAAAAGTATCATTATTTTTTGTGTTGGAGTGACTAATTTTGAGGGAAACTATCATTTTAAAGGGGGTAGAATGTAACACCCCAATATTTTTATTAAATATTTCTCTTTAAATAGTTTTATTTCATCGATAGGTTGTGTTACACATAATAGTTAGTTAGGACTAACCAAATAACTTTATTAAAATATGATTTTTCTATTATCATCTATTTATTGTATTGGAAGCTATAAATATTAATAACTAAATTATGAAATGTATATGATCTACACAGTTCTAAAATTAATAAATTAGTTATCAAATTATTATAATTAAAAAACTTTTTAAAATAAAAGTGGTGTTTTTTGAAAAATTGTTTTCTATATGCGTAATTTGTTTTTTATATCAATAAATTAATTTAATCACTTTTCTTAAATTATTTTAATGAAATTTATATATTATTTAATTGATAAATTATTTTAAAAATTGATCAAATATTTTTTTATGAATAGGATAAGAATAAATCAAATTTTATTCCTAAAAAGGATTTTTTATATATAAAAAATTGTTGTTGTCACATTTTACGTACATAATTTAAAAATAATTTCTTCTATTTATAGATATTGAATTATATAAAATTATTAACATATTTAGAATCAATATTCTCAAATCTGTTAATTGGTCCTCTTTTATTTCTAGTAAATATGAATAGTAAACATAGTAAAATTTATCAACATGATAAATGGTAAATCGGGTTGATCTAGAATTAAAATTATTGATAGGGTTATAATTATTTATCTGAATTCTTATTGGATTAATGTAATTCCACTCTTAACACCTTAGGTTTGATATTTGGTTGTTTGGTAGAAAGTATCACATGAAAATAAATTATATTTTATTTAAGTAAAGTAAAGTTAAAAAATGTCACTCCACTTGTTTTAAATATATCCTTTTTTCATGGTTGAAATTTATTTTTAATTTTTATTAATTACATAATGAGATTAATTTCATATAGAACACTAATACTATATTTCTCCATTTAATAATAAATATAATGATAGATGTAAAAAATATTAAAAGTGATATAATTTGAATGATTTAATGTTACACAAGAATTTCAAAGATATATAGGAAATATTAGTGTGGTTTGAAATCATTATAATCAAATTACCACTTTATATTGATGTATTAAAAGTTAAAATAAATGAATAGTGTCAATATTGACAAAATGCCATTTTATTGAAATAGAAATTTATAATATTATTTAGGAATCATAAAAATATTTAAGTAATAAAAGGTGAATATGATAGGTTCTAAAAATTCTTAAATTTTCCATTTGTGTTATAATTTTCATTTTATAATTAAAAATTACAACCCTTTAATATTAAAAGGTTCGTCATCATAGTTAAAATTAAAATTGGTGACTGAATGGTTAATTAAAATAAACGGTTTAAAATGACACAAAAATTTATGTAAATTCTATTGTTTTGTGGGATTATAAACCAATAATAACTTATATTCTAATTCATGTCCATTTTTAGGTATTTTTATTGAAAATTAATTTATTATAATTTAATATTTTGAGAAAGTAAAAAATTTCCCTTAACCTCAGTTATAAAAGGGAACCTCGACCCTCACTTATTCACCACAATTTGAGACTTATATATCAAAAAAACTGTACTGATATACTTTATCAATTTACCTATAAATTTTTTTAGATTCTGTTCTTCTCGAAAGACCAACCCTATAACCCTTTAGATGAAATCAAAATGATTCATTTCAAAGAAGAGGTAATCGCCTTACCCGGTCACTTTCTTTTCTACTATACATTAACTCATCTAAATATATTCTATTTTTCATAAAATAATAAATTAATTATAATCAATATTATGAAATGATATTATAATTATAAAAACACCATTAAACTCCCTCATTCCCATCATACAAGAAGTGAAAATATCATGCATGCATACATTTGTCTTAGCGCCTCCATGTAGAGATAAAATTTAGTTCTCATATAAATATTTTATGGATTGATATAAATATGGGTTTAATGTTTATATATTATATTTATGTAATAATTATACTTATTTAATAATAATTTAATCTCTATATTCTTAGCATCCAATCCGTTGAGATGATAAAGTCGCTCGTGCATACATGTGGACCACCACCTCTATGAAGTATTGTGATTCGTTTTTTATTTATATATAAAATGGGTGATAATGATGAATAATTTTATGTATATATATTATATTAAAAGGATATTTTAAATGGAAATTAATATTTAACTTTTTTTCATTCTATCCATCTAAAAATGATGACAACATTCAAGTGGACGTACAACCTGCTGTCTCTATGAATTGTGTAATTATTTATTCTATATTTAAATTTTATGGATGAATATAAATATCTATATAATGAATATTTATTATATTTATATCATGATAAATATTATATATATTATGTATCTAAGATAAATTTAAAAATACTAGAACTACTGAACTAATATACTCAGGATGAATTAAACAGTTAACACCCGAAAATAACAATTTTTATAAGTAATTATAGAAAAAAGGGGTGATGAAATGTTATAAAGGGGTTATACATGATATTATAACTATTAAAATAACCCATTTATAGATTTATAATAAAAAATAATTTATTATACATGAGGTTAGAGTGATTTTTAAATAAGGGAAACTCGAAGTAAGAGTTTATTTCACAATGTCATCGATATTTCATATTGTTTATGTTTAGGTATCTACTAGGGAATATTTACCTTCCATATTTATGTTTTCTAAAAATTATTTAGAAATATTTCTTACAATTATTGTATGATTTTTTACAATAATATTTCCCATGTTCTACTTTTTGCAAAATGTTTTGAAGGAATATTAGTGGCATTTTCAAAATCAGGTACTTTGTGACTTTTTAAACAAAAATATAGAAGGATTTATTAAAAATTATATGGTATAAATAGATTTTTCTTCCATTAAGAATAAATTTTGGATGAAATATTTATTTACAAGTTTACATGTTTATTTTCAAATAAATGTTTATCCTTTTTAATTTTGCATCTTTATAAAAATAATTTTTAAATTGGAAGGTTATTTTCCTCAAGAACTATTCCAAGTGATCTTTCAAAATCATTTTCCTTATAAGATGACATTATTTTATTTTAAATATTATTTAATTTGGATATTATCCAAGTATATCATATTTATTATTTATCTGGAAGGTTTATGTTTATAATGAAAAAATGGAATGTTTATGAGACCCATTTCTTTCAATGGGTTATGGTATGATGAAATGTTTATGAAGAATATTTATTTTCATGAATTTTGATACCAAGAATAATTTATGATATTGTGTGACACATATGTATTATTTTCAATATTTGATGGGTAGGAAAAATATTTTCCTCTAATAAATTGGGTAAATATTGATATCTAATGAGATAAATAGGACTGGAATGGGGAGTAAACTCAGTTCAATAAGTGACTTAGTCTACTGTGATAGTCTTGTGAGTGAATATTGACTACTACAATGGTTTGGATAGTGAACCCATTTGACTAAAATAACATTTGTAATGGTACTTGGCTACTAATTAAATTATATTCAATGAGAATGTGTATTCCATAAATCCATTTCCTATACCTATATTAAGATCTCATAGTTCATGTTATTTTATTTATTTATGATTCATGTATTATAATATTCCATGATTTATGCAAGTAATTAATATTATGATATTTGATATGCAGCTTATGGTTTTCAAACATTAATATCATCTTCATATACACTTGTGATCATGTTATTATAATGTGATCATTAATATCTACCTTATTTACCCTTACCAAAAATATCATCTTTCCCTTTTATTATGTTTTCTTTCCCTAGTTTATGAATAAAGGTATTAAGTGTGATATGTATAAGAAGGGTTTTAGTTATGAAGAAATAACTGGGAGATGATGTAAAAATTTTATAGACCCATTATTTATGTTTCTAAGTTTCTAAAGATACTGGACATAAACAATTATGATGTGTATCGAAATGTTTTGTAACGAATATTCATATATTAAGATGTAATATCTATATATGAAAATTATGGGTCTCTATAATGTTTGAGGTTATTGTCTTTTAATGAGTAAAAATGAGAGTGATTTACTTTAAATAAATTTTGATAGCGTGTTTGGTTATAATAAGGTTTAATGTTACGATAATCTCAATCAATTATAAAATATTATCTACTTGTCTCTATTCATAATAATATTTTGGATCCTTTGGTTTCCATTTTAAAAAATAATAATATCACTACTCAAACATAACACACAAATAAAACACTGAGAATGAGTTTCTTTTCATGAGATATCTACAGTTACATGAATTCGCTATATTTTATCTCAGGTTTAATAAATTAAATTATATAAAAATTTATAATATTTTTCAAGAAATTTATATCATTATCATGTATTAATATAATGACTCATGTTATTAACGATTAAGAAATTATGATGGAATTTTATTTTTTTTGTTTTCTGTACAATGTTTTTTATAACATGAGTTTGGATTAGAATTTTTATAGTTTGGATATATTAAGATGATTATTTTGAACATGGATCATGGATTATGATTTTTTCATGGTCCCCAAGTGGATGTTATATAAAGTTCAGGTGAGCATGTGACACTTGGGCCATAGACCTTCCAGAAATGTGTAGAAAAACAACTGTAGTTCTAGGAATTTTATCCTACCTAAAGCATGAAATATAGTCATATAGAAGAGAATAAATCCTATCTAAGCGTGTTCCCTAGGAAATCCCACCAATTTATAATGACTAGAATTTTTGTGTTTTAGTGGACATGGAACCTGGGAACTCTGCACTATTGGAAACAGTTGGGGGATAAGTTACTTGGGTGGTAAATTCATTAGTCTATGTGGTCAATAAATTTACCAATGGGAAAAGGGGTTTTGAAAATACCCAAACTGTAAATTTTGGGTTCCCATGGTGGGGTAAAGGATGATCAAGGAACCTCGGGGTGGGGGTCTCATGGTAAAAAATAGACAGAAAAAATACATGTTTTAGAGGGTGTGGCATAGTGGAAAATAGTGAGGGGAAAGTGTTTATGTCATTGTGGATGGATTTTTTCTATAGTGTGAGGCCATCAATCATTGTTAATGGGGAGTACGTTTTTTAGGGTTCTAGGTGTGTGAGGTTCTTGGGGTGTAATCTAGAGATTTGAAAAAAATATTTCCACTCCATAGTGGGACCTGTGTGAGAATTTTGAGAGGGCCTCTAAGAGATCCTCCCCATTATGCATTTCATTGTGTGATACATGGTACAATTATTTGAGATAGTGATCAGTAAGTTGTTTCGCTTTGACATTAGGAATATTGAGCTTCTTGTGGGATTCCTGGGTGTGAACTATGGTAAAAATTATTTTGTGGTGAATTTCATGGTTTCTCTTAGTTTTCTTAAAATTACTCAAAACCAATTTTTACCCTCTTAAATTTTATAAACCCTAATCTATTATATGTTCCCCTACATTCACTTTCATAGTATTAGTAGGGAGGAACCCTCCTCTTTTCTATCATGATACCACTCAAAGGTGAGGTGTTATTAATATGATTTCATTTGTGATTCAAGGTGATCCTATCCTATTTTATAACATTATATTTATATATTTTTTCCCTCACATTTATTATGAACTATCTACGTTTTGGAGATGATTTCAATTAGATCATGGTGTATGTTATCATAAAATGATATAGTTTTTTCATGTGGTGTATAAAGGATGTTTGAGGTGTTGATCATATTTCATTTTATGCTATTTAATTGGAGGTAAATTCCTATAGGATTTTATCTATGGGTTTTTCTAAATTAAATTAAATTAGCTATTGAAAAGGTGTTATTTGTTCATGATTTTTTCTATACTAATTTTGTTAGTATGTCACAGACCTTCCATGAGAGATTAGATATTGATTCTTTTTTATAAGGTCAACTTGTGAGTTGTTAAGAAACTATTCCTATTTAATATTATTTTCAATTTAATTATAAACTTTTATAATCAAATTGTTTTATTTCTTATAAATGATTATAATTAGTTATTAGATGTGTGGTTTGAGAAATTTGATTAGATGTTGATGTGATCATACATGGGATTTGGAAATAATTTTCATGTTTCATAAGGGATGGTAACTTTATCTTCAAGGTAGGTGGTCCATATACATTTTCCCTATGTTTATTCACTTTATATATTCATGTGATGGTTGGTATCACCCCTCGGGTGGAAAAACCATTACATTTAAATGAAAAAAAAAATTTAAACAAAAGTGCCAGAATAAATTGAACAATTTTCCAAGGTCCATGAGTGACCCTTGTTCACCATCTTAATGCCTCATCAACATATGGAAAAGGCTATGATTGTATATTTAATCCTTGATACACACAAAACCTAAGTTGTGAGACTTATATGAAATATGTAAACATCAAGGGTCGTAGTTTATGTTTCATTGTGACCAAAACGTACAGGGGTATGGTGAGGTGATATTGCTTGGCCCTAGTAGGCCTTTATAATACCATGATATGTATTAGATCCATTTGGATAGTGGGATGATCGTAGAGAGAGTGCTCCACTCCCAATGAGGTGTGTTTACCTGGTGGGTAAACCCTGGGTAGATTGATGAAAATTAAGGCATGTGGACTGACCTAGGATGACCATGAAATGTGTGATGGAATTTATGAAAATCCTTAAGAGTGGAGATATGTGGTTTATTATATGATGTTAATACGTTTGTTGTATGATAATTACTATTATAAGGGATGTGGGGACATCTTAGTGATGGGTGATAACACGGGTGGTGAGGCTGGGTCCTTGGGGACCCTAGATGGTGCCTCAATGATTTTTCGTCCCTAGAGAGTGTTTGTGGGGGGATAAGTATTGATGGATTTAGGTGTCACCTTATATCCTAGACAAATAATGTGAGTCTGGGATGGTTATAGTAACAATGATAAGTTTTTCCCTTGAGAGGCTAGACCCTATTATGATATATAGGTTTGGACAGATGGATACACTACATGTTATTATTATTATTATTATTATTATTATTATGGGTTATATCAGGAGGGATGTACTATCCTCAATACTTTAATTGGAATGTATATGTGTTTAATTGATATTCATTTATTTATTATATTAGATGCCTAGGATGTACTCCTAGGATCTGGATATTGATCATGAGAACTTGAGAATTCCTTAAACCATATCCTTGGATTCCATTGTGTGTATATCAATTTATATTTTTTTAATAATCCCCTTATATTCATAATTTGGTTTTGTGTGGAATTCATAGGATGTTGGGATTTACCCTTTGGGTTATTATGATATCCTTGGACTTGATATCATTAATATGTCATTATACCTGATACTAATAGATTTCTTAGTACTTTATATTAGGAATAATATATGGGCCATATATTGGTTGGAACAGTTTCATGACATGCTCATAGAAACATAATAACTATCTTAACCAGGTATAGTTAATCCCAAGTTTCCTGTTAAAACCCAAGGATAGACAAGGTTTTGTTATTTTAGATTTCTGTAGTTATTTTACATATTATATTCATATCACATAACATCAAATATTATTTATAGGTTATTTATGACATAATGAGGGTGGTTCCCTACTAATTTATACTCACACCTTTATTGGGTGACTAAGGAACTTGGGAAACCAAGCAATCTTCACTAATAATGAGTTCAGGGTAGGCGAAGGATCTATCTTAGATCATTAAGTTAGATAGTTTCGACAGAGTGAGTCGATGGATGAGGTATGGATTATGGGTCTATGTAAGGCCTTGTATTATTATTTATTTTATTTATTTTATATAAATGATCAAACCAATTTATAATTAGCGGATGCAATTCTCTGATATTTTATATATATTCCTTTGAAATAAACATAATGTAATTGACAGTATTAATTACATGATACCCTGAATCTAAATGAACTATGATATATTATAGCCTTCATAACCTAGATTTTGGATTAACGAGTATGAATAAGATTAATCAAATTATGAAATATATTTTTAAATATTCTCTCAAATTAAAATATATTGATAAATGCCTATTAAATCATCATTTAACTTTAATAAAATCATTTCACGAAAAAATCCATATTTTTCATGAGAAATGTGTTTTTATTGATGTTATGAATTTTTAAATAAAAATATTATTTATCCCTATTAAAATTTTATTTTAATGAAATGTATGGGTAAAGTTTAAAAATAATTAATTCATTAGTTTTCTAATGGCTTGGAATGAATATAAAATTATTTCAAGTAAAAAGAGTTATTTTTCAGAAAACTTTTTCTATATTTGCAATGTATTTTTTTTCTTCATAAATTAAATAAAACAATATTAATTTATTATTCATATTAAATGTATTTATTATATATTCAATAAAATATTTTAAACTTCATATAATAGTTTTTACATATTAATGAATTAAGTTAAATCCATTTTTATGCATAAAAATACATTTTTCTAAAAATGATTATCATTAAATTTCATATCTTTATATTAAAATTCATTTATTACACTTATATAAATTGAATTTGATAAATATTATTTAATATTTAGAATAATAATTTTCTGTTTTTAAATGATTCTACTATTTTGGTAAAAAATAATAGTAAAAATAGTAAAACTTTCTTACTAGGGTAAAGGTTATAAAGGTTAATCTGTGGATTAAAAAAGTGATAAGGATAAAAACACCACTTAAACTTGAATATATATTATTATATGGATGTATTTATACCTTATATTATCTTAAATTCTAATTATTTTCTATTTGGTTACACATTCACAATAATATTACTTTATATTATTTAGATCTTTTAAAGTAATACTTCTGTGTCCCTCTCCTCACTTATAAAAGGAAACATTTTAAACCCCCTTGTTCACAAAATTTTATCCCTCTAGATTTCACAATACCAAACCAAAAACATTAATAGATTAATTAACATAATACTTGATCTATTTTTCTTCTTCTAAGACCATCCTAATAAGTCGTAATGTGTATGACAAAAGAGATCTCTCAAAAAAGAGGCAATTGTCCTTACCGAATCTTTAAATGTTTACTTATTCTTATACTTCCTATAAATATTTTTTCTCAATAATAAAATAATATGGTATAATAAATTTACTGATATTAAATTATGAATATGGGATAATGTATTTATACAGTGTTTCCATCAAATGGGAAATAATGGTATTACTCGTTCGTATGTGTGGACTACCACCTACACATAGCGATATGAATCATTTTCCATCACTACATCACATTAAAGTGCATAATGATTGGTTTAATAAATATATCTGATATTTATTATTTAATAAATATTTTTTAATGATAAAATATTATTTATCTTTCTTTTATTATTTTTATTAGAAAATGAGAACAACGTTTATGTGTACATATAGACTATCCTCACTATGAATAGTGTAATTTATTTTTTGTTATATGAATTTTATTGATGGTTATAAATAAATATATATAATGAATATTTATGGTATTTGTCTCATTAATGTAATTCTAGAGAGAATATAACCATGATCATGATGTGTCTATTAAAATTGCTAAATCAAAACATACACAAAAAAATGAAGCATGTAACACATGAAATGATGATAATAAAAGATTATTAATGAACTCGTGATTTAATGTTATAAGAAAAACTTGTATAGTATCATAACTTTTAATTTCATTTAGTAATATAATTATAATAAATTTAAATTAATTATATAGGTGCTGAAATGAACTTACAAGAATTTCGGACCAAAGGTAACGATTTTATGTTACAATATCACTTTTAAACAGAATTGTTTATAATTCAATTTTTAATGATGAATTTAAATGATATATCTCTATAATAACATATATTCTTCTCTATTTGTTTCTTGAAATATTATTTTTTAATTTCATTTTTCTCTATTTATGTACTCAAATGTCCAAAATAATTTTTTAAGAAAATTTGAATTTTCTTTCCATTTGATCAATAATCTTTTTCTTCCATGTATATATTTTCATTAAAATATTTTTAAGAATCTTTTTACAATTTTATAGTTCTTTATTAAATTGATTTTTATCAATGTTTTACTATCTATAAAATGTTTTAAAATTTATATTATTTTCATTTTATTAATGATGTAGTTTTTACTAAATGGTGTGAACAAAATAATTATTTTAACATTAACTAAATGAATGAATTTTACCATTATCATTGATACTATTTTTATTATAGATTAATTTACAAGTCTTAGAGGAATATTTTTTATGTAATTTTTTTCTAATATTCTATTTTTATATTTTCAAAAATTTATTTCAAAATAAAAATGTAATTTCCCTTATGAGATATTACAATTATATTTTAATAGTATTTTCATTTATAACAATATCCCTTGGTCTTATGTATTCTTTACTGTGGATATAATCAAAGGATACCATCATTATTCATTCTCTGGATGGATTATGATTATGATGATGAAATATTAATGAAACTCATTTTCAGTTCCATGGGATAATCTATGATGAAATGATAAATATTTTCATGCTCTTTTAGAATACATATGAATGGATTGTGATTATACGATGGGTCGGTCCATTATATACCACCAATGCATTGAGTAATTATTAATGTTTTATGAGTAAAAATGGTACATGGTTGGTTATCCAAAACCCAAAAGTGGGAACATAGGTAGTTATCCCAAGCCTTAAGAAGGTACACAAGTGATTATCCCAAGAAAAACATGTCATGAATGATTTGGTGGGTAACCTTTATAAAAAATTTCTATGATTATGATTATTCCGCACATTTTTTCTACTCCCTATTTACTTGTTCTTATGTCTATGATCTGCTATCATGGATTATTATATTTTACCCCTATAGGATTCATGGATCATGAGTTTCTAAAACCTTATTCCAAGAATACGATCAATGAAATTTGTGGGTTTGATTTTTAAATGTTAAGATAATTTAATCACTCCCCTATTCTCATGTTATTATTACATATGATCGTCGACTGATATCTCTCATGTTTACCCTTAATAAGTATCTGAGCTCACCATTTCTTATGTTTCCTTTACCTAACTTATAAATAATGGTTTTAATTATCTTATGATTAAGAAGTGTAATATGTGATAAGAAATTTATGGAAGCTGTTGAATTTATTTTATGAAATAATATGATTATGTATCAAGTCTTAAAAGACAATAAACCTTTATGGTTCTAGTTCATGTATTCTTATAAATTTATTGAATATTTATCTAAAAATATATAATATTTATGTTTTTAATTTTTGGGTCACCACATTTGGTATCATAGAAAGGTTTAGATATTTTCTTATATTAGGACTAAATAATTGTGTTGTAAACTCTAGGGAAAATTCTGTGTTTTGTATAACATCCTAATGATTTGGAAAAGTAGAGATTGAAGGTTTTGGGTACAGTGGATGTGATGGGTGGGGCATTCCAAACATTTCTTTTTTTATGATCCATGATTAATCTGGGATTTACATGATAATAAAATCCATGATCAATGGAATTGAATCAAAGAATATAGAAAATAGATAAATGATGAAACCAAAGAATAGTATCATCACATGTTCATTATAATTAATTTAATCAATTAAATAACTACCTTTCAAGAAATTATTTATTCATTGGTGGATCTAAAAATTCTCTACATCAAACCATCATTGAATTTAAGGAATCAAGAATAGATTTCCTCCGGCAGTTATCCACATGTGTTCCACGAACCTCCAAACATCGATGCAGGAAGCTTAAGGTTTTTACATTGTAGATCATAACACTTTTGGTGTTTTCCTTTGATCACCCTGGGAAACACATTAATGAAGGGTTCTCTATGATCACTCTATACTTGAGAGTGGTGGTGGAGGAGGATTTCCCTCCATTCTTGAGAGAATTCTTGGAGAGGTATCTCTCAAGGGATTTGATAGAATTACTTCTATTTTTCATTGTATACAACATTAATGAATTGAATCACATAAGAAAATAATATAATTTTGTTTATATAGTGATAGTATTAGAGAATAAAAATTATACATGCACCCTTTATTATTTCAGTAAACCTTGTGGAACCCTATATCTATATTATTATTATTATTATTTATTAACATGCACCAAAATCATAAATTAAATTAAATATCATTTATTAAAATAATATTAAATATATATAATTCCTCACTGTACTATTAAAATCAGTCTACCATTACTCTATAATATTTTTTGGTCCTTGAATAAATATTATTTATCTAATAATTGAATATCACTGCATTATTCACCAAAAAATGAATAATATTTTTATTCACTAAATAGAAAATAAATATTTATTTAATATCCTTCTCAAAAAATAATCTCTCTAATAACTGGTTATATAATATATGCAATCAAGAAAACATAAATAATTACTAAACCACATGCAGAAATAATATTTATTCAACTTGTTAAATAATTAAAAATAATATATTATTTAACAGATATTCTAGATACACTAAGTGTGTGACCCACTAATCCTCTTTTTCAGCAGAATTAGGTGAAACAACCTAAAGTAAAATGTTATAATTTATAAACATGACAATGAACCCATATAAAAATAATTTAATATCGCAACAAAATGATAACTCATACAGATGCATTCTATATCATATAATCTTTTTATTGCAATATCTTTAATGAAGCAGGATGCATTATGGTTCCATCAACCTATGTGCATGATGTCTCTTTCTTTGAATTTCTAGAAATATTACTTTCCAATAGAACACTGAGGCCATTGATTTATTTAGTCTATTTCAAATTCATAAAAGGGCCTAAGATATCAACTTCTATTAAAGAACGGAAGGGAAAAATCCTTTATCACATTATTCATTAATTAAATATTAATCAGGATGAACCAAACATATCCTACATCACCAAGAATATATTTCATCACAGTTTTGATCAATACATCAAAGTGCACAAATTAAAAAACTCATTAATAATAATTTTAAATTATAATGATCAATAAACACATCTTCAGCTAAGACCATACAATGAAATATCTGAATGTTTATTTCTTACTGGTAGGTCTCATTCACATAAAAATCAACATTGGATATTACAAAGGGTGTTTACCATGATAAGGTGCCTCAAAGTCCTATGAGTCTCCACCCCTGATATATGGTATCATTTTTTTCCAAAAATGATTTCATTTAGCTATAGAACATATGTTTAAGAATTCTATCACGGTTGATATGGTTTTTGGATATGGTTCTCATTGACATATATGTCGACATTTTGATCTAGTTGGTAACTATGACTATGATGTGAGGTCTCACAACAGATGTAGAAGAAAAACAACGGCTCTGTTCGATTCAATTATGTGCAAGGTTTTGTGACTATGGAGATATTATTGTGTTTTTTTATGTGCTCTCATGATGCGGAGGGATGTTCATTGGTGGGTTCTCATCGACAATAGAGATATAGATGGTGTAGTCGACTATCAGAGGGTGTGGCTTGAGGTGATGCCACTCGAGTTTTAGTATCCCTATAATATTTGATGGAGTTGGGTTGATTCATGATATTTTGATTCTAAATTTTGGTTTTTATGGTTTTGGTTACGGTGGTGGGCAGCACAAGGTGGTTTAGGTGGTATGATGGTTTCTGTTTGAAATTTATATTTGGAATATTGTACTTTTTAAAGTTCCTAATGGGTCCTTGTTTTTGAATCTAGTCAAAGCGGTATATGTTTAATTTTGTTATTTTGTTGAAGTTTGAAGTTTTTCTGTATTTGAATTTTGCGGTGTAAGGTTACCACTATTCTATAAAGTTTTCTTTTATAAAATTAAAAAAAGAGACTTGGTCAAGAATTTTATCATAGAACTTTTGGGTTCTTATCATATAGAGGAACTTCTATGACCTTCCTATGTGACAAATACTCTTAAGACATTATCACATACTATGTCACATAGAAGAAAAATCATTATGTGATAATAAGTTCATTAATAATAAAAACAATTAAGAAATTTAATCATAAAGTACACAAAAGTTGGTTCTAGTTCACTAACACCAATAGTGATTATGTTGTTTTACTAGTAAATATATCCTTGTCTGGATACTGGAAAGTGGATGTAGCTATGAAATTGATTAATCTAGGGGTAAAAACTATGAAAGGAGAGGATTTGGTATTAACTCAATCATAATAAAATCATGATGAGTGGGCCTAAGGCTACACAATTGGTTATACACTCTCATAGGATATGTTTGGGTTAATTCACATTTCATTTATGAACCATTATGAATTATTTTAATAGATAATGACCATTAATGACCTAATTTAAACATAAGGTTTCATAGATTTAAAAATTTTACATCTTGACCTAGATTGCCCAACTCTCTAGGGTTCAAAATAAAATTCAATAAGACCCGAAAGGGGTTCTCAATCCCCACAGGTTGGCAACTGGAACCCATGAATAAACAATAACCCAATGGAATGATTTCACCCAAACTGAAGCTGAATACATTGAATATACAGATAAATAAAATAATGAAATAGTTGAAGGAAGACATGAAGAAAATATATTCCATAACTAAAAGAAGATACTTGAAGATATACAACCCAAAATAGTATGAAAGAACTCAAAGTATAAGTCCAAAAACAATTGATAATTAAGAAAAAATAACTACTCCCTGTGATAACTTGATAAACATCCCATTATATCAAAACCAATTACCAACACTGAACTTATAAAAAACTGCACTACCTCACTACGGTGACTTTATTTTTCCAATATAAAAATATATAATGAGGTCTACACACTACTAAATGGGTTTGTAGGGTGTAAACTAAAAAAGATCTATAGGATCCCACCCTAGTGTTCCATATCAAGCCGTTATACAAATAATCCACATATTATCATTTCAAACAAAACATGACATCATAATTGATAAATAAATTCATATCAAAATCAGGGTAAAATTTTACCTTTTTTCTACAATTCACAAAACAATCTATAAAAATTGGTTTTAAAAATTAATTACCATAAAAATTTATCAAAGTCAAGGAAGATATATCAAAGTGAGATAATAAAAAGGAAAAAAATGGTAAACATGCTAAGGATCACAACATTCTAGGTTAATAGACTGCTTTTTCCATAATCAATAACTATTGGGCACTCAAGAACCTAGAATAATTGGCCTATGGAGCATAGTAACACTCCACGAGTGATTCCCCTAACAATGTAAATATCAAATCCCTAGAAAAGTAGGCATAGGGAGTAGAGAAGCACCATACGTGTGAACCTCCAAAAAATAAAATGGGTCATATACCTAAGATAATCCTTCCACATATGTACCCAAGGATTCCAATGTGCTATATTTCCCAAATCATTTCAAATTTGTTTTTCACAATAAATCTCAAACAACCATTTTCCTTTATAATTTCTACTTTGAAACCCAATTTCACAAAGCATTGAAAAAACCAATTTTACTTTACCAAAACAAAGGTATAAAATATATTTTATGTCAAATCTATTTACACACAAACAATAATCATGAAAAATAATTAATAAAAAAAATTATATAACAGGATTAATGATAGTTTATTTATCAAAGGATATAGATGGAACCTTCTACCTCAAAATCAGGTCGTACACACCCACCATGACATCTATCAACACTCGAAGGAATGAAAAGACAAAAAAAACTTATAATCTATACCCATAACTTATAATAACATTCTGCAAATAAAATATATAGTTTAGAGTATAGATTACAATATAACTTGAAGAACATGTATCACTTTCACCACAGCCAATAAGGGAATGTCCCCCAGAGAAAGATCACACAATGAATCTAGAAATTATTAAAAAAACATCACCATAGGTTTAGTGAATTCAAAATACAACACCATAACACTTCCATGATCAATGTAAGTGAAGAATAATACGAAGGGTTTTTTTCTAATGAGAAGTGAAGTAACCACCATAGATATCAAACACAAAACAAAAAAAATAAAAATGGAGAGGAAACGCCCAAAATAAGCTAGAAGGATACCTATGGTTTGAGGGATAAAATTTCATGTTGAATGATAAAAATCATTTATGAAAATAAATAAATCCTTCATGGATGAAGTACTTTTGTTGTAAACACATAATTTATGGTGTAAATATCCTATAACTCATATACACTGAAAGATATATCGTCTTGAGTTAAATTTCTACAAATAGATGATTTTATGGTGTAAAATTAATTTATTACATAAAAAGGATTTTGTGACTTGTAATATTCTTGTGACATAAATAATATTAAATTATATTCCCAATGAAGTTCTTACATCACAATCTATATCTTGTGATGTAAAAGTGTTTGACAAGACTTTTACACCCCAGGTTTTGCAGATCTCTAAAAATTAGCTCCTAAGACCTCCAAACCTGAAAAAAAAACTTAAACATTGAAATAGAATATCTAAAAATATAGGATGTTACAATAACCCCACAATAATATATTTTTTTCATGGAGAAGTCATGTATAGTAAGGGTGCTTTAGAAAGAGATGAGTCCACTACTCCCTCACTAAAGATTCTCACTCCCATGTCTCATGATAATCCGATTTGTGTCTCTATAACACTCTAAAAAATGTACTATACTTACCACAAATTACATTCACCTATGAATCAATGATATCTACTAACTTCTATACAATCAGAATTTCTATATCTAACAAAATCTCTTCCCAACTCAGAACATGGGAGGGATCATGATGGAAGTTCCTAAGATGATATATATTAAAAAAAATATGGATACATATCAAATGATATATAAATAAAAATAGATAAGAAAACTAACCAAGATTCTCAAGGGCCTCAAATGGTCTAACAAATATCAGATCTAGTTTCCTTATTTCCCAAGATGATGATCACCCAACCGAGGAGAAACATTCAATAAAACCTAATCACCAATGGAAAAATATAAGGTATGACATTGATGATCTAGGTATGATTTATTCTAACTCTATACTATAACTAGATAATAATTTTTATCCTAAATCCTTGAAAATATCTCTTAAATGACACACAACCCCAATAGAGAGGCCTCACCCACCTCTTCGCAATAAAGATGTTATCTACACGAGTGACCATAAAAAGATTCTAAAGGGAACCATTCTAAATGATGATTGATAATTAATATTGTAATAAAAATCAACTAGTTTTAGATGTATATTCTATAATCTATGAAAATATAGAACATATACACTAAACATATCCTCCAAGATATAAATAGCATGCTTCATCTTCCCATATGTTTATGGATGGTAAGTTGTATTCAACCGAGTTGGATTCCCCATAACCTCTTGGTGACTCTTACAAAACTGGGAGGTAAATCTAGGATTCCTATCTAAAATAATGTAAGAGTGAACCCCATGTAACGTCACAATCCTTTACACATATAGCTTAACTAAATCATCCACCTTAATGGTCTCTCCAATAAGAATAAAATGAGTTTATTTCTTCAACTAATCAACCACAAACCAGAGATCATTCTTCCCAAGAATATTTTGTGGTAATATGGAAATAAATAACCTAGACACCTTATCCCATTTTCAAACTGAAATCAGAAGCAGTTGGAAAAACTATAAGGTTTAAAATATATTCCTTTTTCTGTTGGTAGTCATAATAGTTAGACATGTAATATTCAATGTAGTTCTTCATATCTAGCCACCAAAATCACCATCTCATGTTATAATACATCTTCATAGTATATATATATGAATGAACCATGAAGAATAGTTACATTCATAAAACACTAAATTCTACATGGATGGTGGGTTGATAAACAAATTCTTAAATTGGATAATACCATTAGAAGTGGTAGACCACCATGAAATAGTGTCTCCACCATTTAAGGTTTATCTGATTTCCCTATACTCATCATCTTGTTGTTGAATATATCTAATATAATCAATTTCTGTTGGAGATAATAGAACACTGGTCAGAACCATTCATTAATTATCCCCTAGAGTATGTAGATGAAACTGAGGGAAGAGTCCCATAAGGTTCCACTATTCCTTTGATTCCTTGATATCCTGTGATTGAACTTTTCTACTGAGAGCACCATGATTATATTCACCCTCCCTGGGGTGTAGTATATGTCATACTCAAATGTATGAAGGTATTATAGCCACCAAATCAATTTGAGGATCACGTATTTCAAGGAAAATATTAAAATTAAACTCTCATTGTTAGAAAAGATTTTGAAACTTTCCCCAAAATGATAATTCCACAAACACTTAATGTCATACGTAACTAAGGAAAGAACAAAATGAAGAGTGGGGTAATTATTCTCATGTGATCAAAGATGATGAGAGACATAGGCCATATGATTATGATCTTTCATAAAAACCCAACCTAAACCCACATCTAAATCATTACAGTATACCATGTACCCCTTATTAGAATTTGGTAAGATCAAGATAGGTGCATATGTTAAAATTTATTTAAATTAATCAAAATAAGTATAACCCTTTTCATACCATATGAATTTTACCCCTTTCAGTGTAAGGGTAGTCAAAGGTGATTCTAACATTGAGAAGTCCTTGAAAACCCACTGATATTATATAGAAATACCAAGAAATATATGTATCATAAAGTAATTCAGTAGATCCTCCCATGACAACATAAACTTTAACTTATCAAGATCAATTGATAATCCATGTTCATAAATAATTTTCTCCATGGACATCACTTCATTGATCAAAAAACTACATTTCAAAATCTTTCCATACAAACTGTGACTCCTTGGGATTTTCAAAACCAAGCTCAGATGGTGATCATGCTCAAACTAAGACCATGAATAAACCAAAATATTTTGTATGAACAAAACCAAAAATGTATTGAGATACTAATGGAATATTTTATTCATCTATGTAATAAAAACTATAGTAGTATTAGTTTGACCAAAAGGAATCACAAGATATTCATAACAGACATATGTTCTCCTAAAATCTGTCTTTGTTATATCAGACTCTTGAACCCTAATATGATGATATCATGATTGATGTTTGATCATTGAAAACCACTTTCCCCCATTAAATGGTCAAAAAAATTATCCATGTGGGTCAATGGATACTTACTCTTAACCCTCACTAGGTTCAACCTATGATATTCAATGCACAATAAAAGTCAACTATTAGCCTTTTGGAAAATAGCACCAGGGATTACCACAATGAAATGGTAGGGTGAAAAAAAAACATTCTCCATCAGATAATAAAAGTTAATCTTGAGGTATTTTATCACCACAAGTTTTATGTGATTGTAGGATATCATGATTAGTTGTGCACTTATCACCTAATAGATTACAATATCTACCTCCCCCTCTAGAGGAAGACTGTATAATTCATCAAATAAAACATCATGGAAGTCCCTAACAACCTAGGGAACATTAACAAAATAAAACTATATTTGGATCAATTGAAATAGTAAACAAAAACTCCTGATATTTAGGTGGGAAGGTCCTATATGAATAGATCTCGAATCCCACTATCCATTAAACACATGGGAGCTCCCATCAATGGGAGAGAAAGAGACATGTTGGTGACAAAAATAAACCTCAACACAATGATTGAAAATGCAATCCATCTTGATGATGATATCAAATAGGTCCATATCAAGACAAATGAAATCTTAGAATAACTTGGAATTAGCTATCTAAATAGTAAAATATGGACACCCAAACACCTTCTATCTCCTATTTCCCTGAGGTGTTTTTTACTCCATGACAAAGGGAATGATCTCTTTTTGATGTTTCAACACATCAAAAAAATCAGAAAATATAAATGAGAGGGAGAAACCTATATCAAATAAAGCATTCTCTATAGTGGATGAAATGAAAATGGTACCTCTCACCAGCACCAGGCCCCATGAAAACTTCCTCTAGATACTCATCCATTATGTGAAGTTGATTGACTCCTGAGGCTTTTGGATAGATCCCTATTGAATTTTAATCTCTTGACTACGCCATAGTGGCATTTAGAGATGGTGATCTCTTACCATACAAGGTATAGACATGGATTGAAAAACATCTATAGATGTCCCTAATAACAACAAATATTCCACATATCTACAAGATTGGAACAATAACATCATATATTCTTGAACATTCGATACTTATAATAATTCAAGGGAATACTACTAGATATGACTAATGGTGTGTAGGAGTTACACTACTCAGAACCACCTCCACCACTCAAATAATTCTCATTCCACTTCCTCTTCATTCCTTGTATGCCACTAAAGATGCCACTAGGTGAAATATAAGGGGAATAAAATCCAATATTGACAACCATTTTTATCACAATCATTATATCCCTATCTAATATATATTTATCGATATAAAACTTCAGCATAAATACCTATGATATTATATTTGGTCATAACCCCTACACGTACTTATTAGCTTGTAGCTGATCATTCTTTACCACTTATAAAGAAAAATGAACCAACAGTACAAAACAACTAGCATATTATGAAACTAAGCAATATTTTAGCTTGAATGAGTAAAAATCCAAATACTTTTCCATAATTAGAGACTCTAGGGAGAACTACTAAAAGAAGTGTGAATTGAAACCCTTCTAGTACAATTATTCTTATATCTCTTCCCCTATAATGGAATCCCACAATTTCTTACTGAGAACCTTAAGTCTAAATTTTTCACACATTACCTTGATATTCTTAGGATTATATAGAAATTTTAATATCTAATAGATATTTTCCATCCAATCCTCTCCCTCTTGGGGATCATTTTTACCCATATAATAATAGTGGCTTCTCATGTAATAACACTTTAAATTGAACCCTTTATACTCCAACTCCTATCTGTACATCAACAACTATGTTCTGGCCTTGTTTTATATTTTTTCCTACAAAAACATATACTCACATGATTGCCTCTAGAATATTAGGATCTAGAGGATAATTTCGTTGAAGATTATCTGTTGCACCCTCTTTTGTAACCCATGTAAGACATCTCAGAGGTATATCACTAAAAACCAAAAACAAAATAAATGATTAGAAAACATGGCAGTTTCAATAAAAACTAGGGAAAATAAGTGAAAACTAATAGGGAGATCAAGAACTCAACACATGAGATACACATCCTAACATCCCATTGTAACTTGAGAATCGTCGTGGAAAGAGCAAGACAACCACTCACTGTAACCTTCCTCTCAAGTTCTGACAATATTGTATCTTATCTAACAACTTCCCAAGACTAAATAAAACATACCTATACTACCAAATTGTCACATAACAACATGGATAATCTGAATATATAGGCTCCAAACCGAAACTAAACAACTCTCTAAGGTCTTTTCCGATCCCCAAGGGGTGGTGACTAGAACCTGAGAATCCACAGAAATTGGAGGGAATGATTTTTCCTAACCTAATGTAGGCTCCATTACATATACATACATAGAAGAAAGAAACATCAAAATAAAAACTATAGGTAAATTTATTCAATAACTACAAGACAATAGAAAAAGTGAAAAAAATGAAAATAGTCAGAAAAAAACCCAAGTACAAGTCCAACATTAAAGGAAAACTAATAGAAACTAACTATTATGTATTATAACATAGGAAATGCCCCACCTTCTCACTACCGGCTACCCATACCCAACTGAAAAAATCCTTTCCACCTCACTGTGGCACCTTCTTTTTTTGCATTAAAATACATAAACAAGTCGACATTAGTGGATTTTGTAGTGTGTGAGATAAATAGTCTCAATAGTATCCCACTAAGGTGTTCTATATCAATACTCTACACAAAAAATCAAAATATGATAATTTTTAGAAAAAATGGAATGATAAATTATAAACTAGTTCATATAAAAATGATGATAAATATTTCCTTCTTTCTATAGTACAAAAAACAACCCGAACAAAATAGTTTCAAATAATAATTTCCATAAACATTTATCAAAGTCAAAATTAGGTATATCAAATCCAAAAAAATCCAAATCATAATGATAAATAAGATAAGATCACAATAGATCAATCTAGTAGAATACTCAGACCACAATCTAGGTCTTCTGTGCACTTGAGCCCCTATAACAATAGACCTAGGTAGTATATGATAACCCCATGAGTGACACCCCAAGGAAATTTCTATATCATAAACCTATAACAACAGGCATAGGGATTATAGAAACACCCCACGAGTGAACCCTCGATAGTAAAATGGATAATGGATCTATGTTACACATTCTATCTAAGTACCCAAGGCTTCCCATGTGTTTCCCTTACCAAATAATTTTAAAATCTATTTTCACAATAAATCTCAAACAACCCTTTTATTTTATAAAATCTTCTTTGTAAAACCTTTTCACTGTTATTTGAAACTAAACACTTTACTTTACCAAAGCCAAGGTAAAACCCATATTTTATTTAAAATCTATTTATGCACACACAACATTCATATCAAATCATTAATAAAATAATTTATAAAATAAGAGAAATCGTGATTCATTTGAAAAATTCTATAGATAGAACCTCTTACCTCAAATTTGGGACACACACACACATAACAAGATCCAAAAAAAGTGGAATGAATGAAAATAAAACAATATAGGCCCTAGAATCTATTCGTAATTCTTATAATCACATTCCATAAACAAAAAAAATATGGTAGAGAGGATATACCACAAATTACTACCAAAAAAACAAAAAATTCTCACCACAACTATAAAATAATTATCCCCGAGATGGAGATCAGAAAAAAGGTATAGAAATTATTAAATAAAACATCACCATAGGGTCAAGCAATCGAAAAATCCACACCAAACCACTGCTAAGACCAATGTAAATGAAGATATTGTGCAAAAATCCATAAATGTTACATTATAGAGCTTTTGGGTTGATTGTTTTTGTTGAAAATTAGGTTTCTAGGGTCATTTGGGGAGTTCTAGTGAGATTTTTTACAATATATTTTGACAAAGATCTAAGAAAAATTAATTGATTTTCTAGAGGTGGTAAATAAATATGAGTATATAAGGTGGAACAATTTCTCAGTAGACCTAAATATGTAAGAGGACTAAAGATTTGAGAATGATATATTTCCAAGAATTCTTTAAAAATATGTGGAAAAGGCATGAGTTTTATGAATATTGGAGTTTTGAAAAGATGTTGAGCTTCTCAAAGGTAGTTGATATCATGATGGTTTGAATATTCATGAATGTGAGATGGAAATTTGGTAAATATCCATGATAATGAGAACATTCACAAATAGTAAATTTTCCTAGGTGCTTCACAAATATTGGGAGGTTCAAAAAAATCAGGAGCCTCATGAAAAGATGGTTGAACGCATGGAAGCTTCACGTAACGAAGGAAAAGACTATAAATTGGCCTCAACACCCCCCCCCCCCATTTTGAAAGAGAATACTTGAAAATAAAAAGGCTCTATATTCATGAAGGTGATCTAAAAAGGTTGTTCTTAAAAAATCATGAATAAATGAAGTTCGTGAAGGATATTTAGGCTAACAGAATGTTTTAAGAATCTCGAAAGTGTTGAGATTTGTGAATGCTAAGTGAGCTTCATGGGAGGAAGGTTCTTTGTGAATGATAAATGAGATTCACAATAGAAGGGTTCTTCACAAAGTATTTGTGATCTTATTGACTATTTTGGGGTTTATGAAAGAAGAATATTCATGTGAATAATTGGGCAGTTTCATGAAGGTTGTGTGAGTTTCACGAAAGTAGTGATCATCGCAAAAGAGTTGAGAATATTTTTCCCAATAAACATGTAATAAGATTATATTAATTAGTTGAATTGAAGTGGAACATAATGAAAAAAAATGTGGTGTATCCTATATTTATTTAAGGGATCAAAAGAATATTATTTTTGAGGATTAGTGAGAACACTTCAATCGAGAGAGCTATAAGCTTTTAAATTATGATTGGTTGTAAACGAAGAGGGATAGTGATTATTCTATGAACTTTGTAACAACAATATGCCTTAGTGTATTTGGTATATAGACACATTTCCGATATAATATACTTGTATATAACCCAATGAAGTTGAAATAGTAAAATTTTTATGTCTCCTACATTATATTATTATTATCCATTCTCTAATATGGGAAAGGGAGATAAGAATGTTTTGTTTAATAATGAAACAAAATCATAATTGGTAGTTGTTTTAATCTTTCATACCCTAATAACCCCCCCCCCCCCAATATTATTTAACCTTGTTTGGATAACATAAGAAACATAAAATCCAATTATGAAAGAGAAGCGATGCGACCAACAAAAAGATAAAATGCTGAATGAAATGATTCAGAAGGAACGAAGACACCCAAAATCAATTGGAAGGATTCCTAGGTATTGAGGGGTGAACCTTTATATCGAATGAGAACCATTAGATGTTTAATGTAACTAAATAATTATATGATGAAGGAATTATGGTGAAAATACATTTTTTATTGTATTAATATCCCATAACTCATATATCAAAAAAGACATGATGCCTTAGTTAAATTTTTCTCGATCGATGATTTTTTAGCATAAAAAGAATTTATGGTATAAAAAATTATTTTACGGATTTTAATACTATTTTGTTGTAAACCATGTTATGGTCAGGGGATAATTAAGGCCTTACATTGTAAGCTATAACTTATGTTGTAAAAGTTTCAAACAAGTTTTCTGTACACTAGGTTCCATAGAACTCCCAAAGACATCTCATAAGCCCTTTGTACCTAAAAATACACGATTAAACATTTATATTGTGTACATTAAAGTCTAGGACGTTAAAAAAATAACATGTAATGATTTATAAATCCTATTAATGATTTTATATGATTATATTATTAATCATTATTATTATTGTTTCTCACACTATACTTTTTAGTTTTAGGTAATGGTTAGAATTTGGAGGAATCGTGTGAACAATGAATGTGATAGAAAATGAAATGATTCTCCTAATTAGAAACCGAATATTATGATATCCATAATGTTAAACATTTTTATTATACCTAATCATCTATCTCAAATTATGATTAACAAACTGAATATATGATATATTTTTAATGATCCAAATAAGATAAAATAGAGTTTTATGGAAGTTTATGTGACAAATACCGTGGTGGGAAGAATATTTTGCAACCTAAATGTCAATAATATGGTAAGAATAACTAAATTAATTATATAAAAGGAATAGAAATATATTTTTTTATGTAAAATAAGGGAATAAAGAAATTAATTACTGATGAAAAATGAATATTCTAATAGAGGGAAATAAATTTAGTCCAATGTTAATACTAATACTTCAATGTCTTATTTATGGGGAACAAGTGATTTATCCAAGTCAATTATATAATCTATGGTATAACATTGAGACCATGTAAGGTCATATGATATGTCAATTATTGAATTCAATCATGATGGGTATGGCACACTTATCCTTTACTTCAGAGTTATGGACTCCATGTTAATGTTTTTAATAATGTTCCATAAAAAATTGTGATTATTCTTACATTAGTGTGATTTGATGTGTTTTTTTTTTCATGTATAGTATCTATATATATATATCGCATATCAATTTACAGGGAAGGTAAGTCATATTTCATATTTTTAATGATGTTGTGATCATTGATCAGTGAGGGGATGAATACAAGCTTCTAATGGAAATTGCGTCCAATTTATCGGTATTAATTCCAATTCATAAGGGGTATTTATCTTTAATGGATGGGGGGAACTCAACATCAATGATGTTCCTATTTTACATGAGTTTTTTATGTCTTTCTAGAAGATTTTTTCTAGCTTTCCACTGAATCATGAAGTCGAATATCAATAGAACTCATACCAGGTGATAGACCTATTTAAAACAATCTATATATAATGGCTTGTATTGAGTTGAAATAATCAAGAAAATAACTCCAATATAATCTTGATATGATATTCATTCATCTAAGTGTGTCACTGAGGGATTCACCTTTTCTTTTTTTTAATAATAAAAGTTGATCAATGAAGCTCTTCGTTGATTATGAGAACCCTATAAATATCATGCTCATGAATAAGTATCATCTTCCATATATTTAGTATTTTTTTGATCAAATTCATGGATATCAATACTTTTACATGATATACCTTCATTATAGATATTATAATTTGAGGGTACAATGTGAATACATACCTAAGACATGATTTTTTATGATGTATATACACTATGAACTTATATTAATTCCATTTAGACTTACTAATTACCTTAATATATTCATGTATTTAATTAATATAGTGTTTATAGATTACCCAAATCAATTTTTGGTAGTATTTTAGAGAATATTCTTATATACTTCAATATAACGGAAGAGCGTGAAGATTAATAGAGAATTGTGTTGAAGATCCTGATGAAGGAGAAAGTATATTCCAAATTCAGTAAGTGTGAATTCTATTTAAAATAAGTATTTTTATTGGGACAAGTGATCACAAGAGAGGAAATATTATTATATCATTCTAAGATAGAAGTCCTTAAAAAATCAACCCGACACACCACTATGACTGAGATCAATCATTTTGTTAGATTAGATAGATATTATTGATTCTTTGTGAATCATTTATCTCTACTTTATAATCCAATTACCAAGTTAATATATAAGGTAGTTAACTTCCTTTTTAATGATGATTGTGAATAATATTTCAAGGATATTAAGAGAAGGTTCCTCATTTCAGATATACTAATATTAAAATTCAGTTGAAAAGGGTTTATAATTTTAAATGATGCATTCAATAATAGACTAGGATGTGTTCTTATATAAAATGGAATGGTGTTATATTATGTCTCTCATCAATTAAATTGTAATGATAAAAATTACTTGATGAATGACTTTGAGTTAGTATTTTTATTTTTTAAATTATAGATGTAAATTTATTATCACTATGGATAAATGTGTTATATATATATATTTATCTTAAAAGTTTAAAGTATATATTCTCCTATAAAGAGTTGAATGTGATCTTAATAATATGATTGGATTTGATTATAGATTTTAACTGATCAATACATTACTACCGTGGGAAAGCAAACAAGGTGGTTAGGGATTTCATTTGAAAGGATAATGATAGATTATCTATGATGAGGATAAAAAATGATCCAATATTTGTGGATTTGAAAAGGATGGAACTTGAATTAATAATGGAATGGGGATAAATATTATCTTTCTTAATTGAGTGTTTACTCATTTATCCATGTAAATATTAAAAAGAAATAGAAGGAAGATGTAAAGCTATAAAATAAGGTTAAATATGTTCTAGAGTTCAACCTTGATTATGATGGAATGATAAGGTTCAAGAATAGATCATGTATCCATGTTATAATATAATTGAATAAGGTGTTGTTGTATGAAGCTCATCCTTCATCATTATCTATTCAACATAGAATTATGAATATTTATATATAACATTAGGAGTATTTATAGAGATATAACATGAAGAGATATATTTTAAAGTATTTATCACAATTATTGGTATTAAAATAAGTTTATTATGAGAGATATATGTCTAAAGGGATGTTATAACAATTACACATACCTGTATAGAAAATGGAAAATAACACTATGTATTTTTTCATAGGACTCCCCAATACATATAAAGGAAATAATGTTATTTGGGTTATAGTTGATCGTTTTAAAAATTATAACATTTTATTACTAAATGAAAAGGTTTCTCTTTTTGTAATATTACTCATATATACATTAAATAATATTTGAGGATGTATGAAGTACCACATTCTATTGTATCTAATCAATATATGAAGTTTACCTCATTGTTATGAAGAAAAGTATTTAGCAATCTCTGAATATAGAGTTGGGTTTCAATACTTCCTATCAACCTTTAAAAAGGGATTGTCTCAGAGAACCATTAAAACCATGTGAGATATAATAAAATCATATTCTCTGGATTTCAAATGTTTTTTGGATCAACACCTTCCCCTTTTCGAATTCTCTATGAACAATAGCTTTCACACAAACGTTAAAATCGATCCTTATGAATCCTGTATAGACATAAGTGAATTAAATTAGAATTATAGGATGATGTTAGAGAAAAAGATATATTAATACCTGAACTGGATGAGGAAATAATAGAGAATGTTTGAGACATTCCGCAGCATGTTAAGGAAACAAAATATTAATAGACGAGTTATGTCGACAATCTTTAGTGATATTTGGAATTTGAAGCCAGTGAGAAGTTAATCATCCAAATTTATCCATGAAAAAATTTCATGTAATTATAAACAAAGGAAAACCTGATGACTATGTATATTATCCCCTTTGAGATTATTGATTGAGTAGATATAATAGCTTAACTCTTTATTTTTCCACTGAACCTCTCCTTACCTCATCATGTTTTCCATATAACTCCTTTTATAAAGCCCATACCTGATCCTTTACATGTACTGAACTAAAAAAAAAAATTTACCACTTGAGTAAGATTCTTCCTATAACAAAAAAATTATAAAAATATTTTACTGTAGGGGGAATGTTTTATGGAACAAGACTACTCACCTAGATAAAGTTTTTTGGAGGAATAAAAAAATTCAAGGATGTTACTTGGGAATATGATGATGTGATAATGTATAAGTGCCTTAAACTTTTAACATTAGAGTGATGGAATTTTGGGGATAAAATTAATTTTAAGGGTGGTATTATGTAACATCTTAATATTTTATATTTATTCATCTCAAATAAATTTGGAGTATTCACTGTCATGCTTAACACACAACCCCAAGTCTAAATTAACCACGATATACTATAAAATTTATAACCTAGTAATTAGATTGATGGGTATGAATAGGATTAACAACATTATGTTATATATATATATACATATATATTAATTTAAATATATTGATCAATTTTTAAAAAATAATTATTCAATTTTAATAAAATTATTTCATGATTAAAGGACCTTGTTTTTTTTAAGAAATATATTTTTAGGTGTTATGAATTTTTATATAAAAAAATATATTGATCAAAAAGAAAGAATTATTTTAATTAAATTTATTATTAATGTATGAAAAGTTATTCATAAATTATTTATGTAATGGTTAGGAATTAAGATAAAATCATTTGAAGGTAAAAAAGTAAGTCTTTAGAAAACTATTTTTATGCGAGCAATGTTTTTTATCAAAATAAATTAAATAAATAATTATTAATTAATGAATATAGTTAAATATTTAGGATATAATGTTAATAAAATATTTTAACATTTTTATAATAGTTTTTACAAGTCAATGAATGAAAGTATGTCCAGTTTTAAGTTAAAAATGCATTTTTTTACAATATTTTTTATTAAATTTTACATGCTTATTTTAAAATTAATTTATGGATATAATAAAAAATTAATTTTATATAATGGACTCAATATTTTGAATAATAATTTATAAATTTTTAAAATACACCACATTCAATTTTTATCATAATGAATATTAAAAAAAATTGGTTAACATGGTTAAGGTTAAAAGGGTTTATTGGGGGTTAAACTAAGAGATAAGTGTAAAAAACACATAAAAATGTCAAAATATTATTGGTTTAAGATATTTACACCTTATATAATCTTAAATTCTATGTATTTTCCATTTGTTTCATCTTTCAAAATAAAATTTCATCCTATTATTTAAATATTTTATGTAATTTCATATATATCCCTCCCTTCACTTATAAAAGGGAACCACTTCTCCTCCCATATTCACACAATTTTATTCCTCAGTATCATCAAATTCCTACCAAAAATATTCCTATATTCATTAACATTGTTCTTGATCTATTTTTATTATCCCAAGACCGCCTTAAGAAGGATCAACGTGTAATCCAAAGGAGGTCTCTCAATGAAGAGGTAATCGGCATTACCGACTATTTCAAAAGTTTATTTCTTCTTTTATATCCTATAAATTTTATGTATCCATCTTAACATATTTAATGCAGTATCATATATATAATGATGTGTTATTATGGTTATGATACAAACATTTTCTACCTATTTTCCATCAAATGGGAATGAAATTATTGCTCATGATTACGTGTGGACTAATGCATCCACATAGCGATATGATTCATTTCATATAATAAACTCACAATGATGTATAAAATGATAGATTTAATAAATAAATATTATATTTATTATATAATTACGATTATGGAATACTAAAATTATCTTTATCTTTTTTCCATATATTTTTTAGAAAATGAAAATAATGGTCATGTGTATGTACGGACTACCATCTCCATTAATAGTATAAATAATTTTTTTCCTCTTCCCCCTATGGAAGGTTAAAAATATGAATATAATGAATATATATTATATTTATATCATTATTAACATTTAGGTGGTTATAGAACCATGATGAATATGGAACGACCACAACTACCAAATCAAAACATAAATGAAAGAAATTAAGTTTTTAACAACCGAAAAGATGATGATGATGATAAATGATTTTTAATGAATGGGTGATAATATGTTATAATTAAAAAATTTATGGTTTTGTAATTAGGAATATTATTCTTGTTTTTAATTATAATAAATTCCAATTTATTATATAGGAGGTTGAAATCACATATCTAGTAAGTTAGACCTGAGGTGAGGGTTTTATCTTATAATATAACTTTTTACCAGGATTGTTCATGGTTAAATTTCTGATGATAAAATATTATGATATATCCCTAAAAAATATTATCTATTTTATTATCCTATGATTATTTCTATAAATTATATGTTTTCATTTCATTTTACTCTCTCTAAGTACTCAAAAGTCAAAAAATAATTTTTTTATAAAAAACCAAATTTGTTTTTATATTCGGTCGTGAATATTTTTGTTCCATTTCTATATATTTTTTAAAAAATTTAAAAACTGTTTTTAATATTCTCTAATTATTTATTAAATTAATTTTTTCACTTTTTTAATTGCTATAAAATGATTTAAAAAGAATATTCTACTCATTTTATGATCGAGATAATTTTTACTAAGGGTGTGAATGTATTCTTTGCTTTAACGTTTACCGAATATTTTTTGTTAGCCTATGGAATATGGGGAGGCATTCCAAAGGTCATAATGGTTCTCTAAAAACTTAAATTAATACCAACCACCACCATTTTAGATTATAAATATTTAAGGAATATTATACTATAAAATATGGAGATAATAAACAATAATCAATGAGTCCACCATTCCAATAAACATATTAACCACCAACATTTCAATAGGTTAGGAACAATTCCTAGAAAAAAACTTGTTATCAACCTCGAGGTAAGATTTAAGATCCATCCATTAAGAAATTTCCAAAATAAATTGGTGGATTATTAATAAAATCATAAAAGACACTCAAATATCATTATTCAAAGTTTATGGAAATAAGAAATTAGTCTCAAAATTCTATTACAACTTTGAAAACCTTTTTTAACTTGTTTTTAAGTAGACTCCAATATCAAACTAATCCTAACCCTAAAATAAATGTTATTAAAATTTATTTTAGAAGTTTCATGGACGTTTATAGTAATGAAAAGTCTCTTGTTGATGATGAAACTTAAAAAACACTAGAGGAAAATAAAGATCTTATCGATCAACATGTGAACCTACTTATGATGATAGAACCAATGAAAAGAGAAAATTTTAAATCCAATGTAAAGAAACCCCACATCTACAACCACTATTACCCTCAATAATTATTCCACCAAATAAATTTACTAATGAATCCCTGGGTAAAAATGTGTTGAACACATTTAAAATGTTAATAATAAATATTCATCTACTATAAGAAATATATCACATCACATAGTGTAAAAAAATTATAAAATAGATTTTTAATTTTAGGAGAAGGCTTTATCAACATTAAAGTTTATGTTTAGGAAGGAATTTTAATAAATTTATTACACCATAGTTACGTATGAAATTATAAGATCCAAATACCTTTATTATCCCTTATAATATAGGGAAGTTTACATTAAATAATTCTTTATATTACATAAGTTCATCAATCAATGTTATGCCTCACTATATCTACTCTTATATATAGGTTTCATAACTAAAAACAATATGACTAGTGGTAAAACATGAAAATTGATATAATCACTTGAAATTCATACATTCTAAATAACGAGGATATAAAAGTTATCAACCATTACCCAATAATATTAGGGTGAAAATTCCTAAAAAAATAAATAAAATTAATCAATGTTCATAAAGGAACATTTAAAATATCTTTTTTAAGTTACTTTTTATTTTAATATTTTAGAGCCTGTGAACTTTTCTCAATACTAAAACTCATTTATTAGCCTTTTCCATTTTAAAACAATTATTACTCAAGTGGGGATAATATTTTTTTTGATGAGGTAATCAATATAAAAGTAGTTCTCATGTCACTGAAACTATTTGGGAAAAACATTTTCTGAAAATGAATTAAATATAGTACCAAATTTGTGTGTTGATAATTTTTACGAAGAGACAGTTGGAGAAAATTCATATGGTTTTTGAGTATCTAATTAATTATTTTTTGAATAGAGACACTTATTAGCATCATATTAATATTTTAAATATGAGTAATACCATATTAAAACAATCATTAAAATGATCCCCCAATTGGAATAGAAAATATTATCATCAAACTATAAATATACATATCTCATGGGTAGGGATCAATTTCATGTGATAATTGAAAATAATTTTTAATCAAATAAATAATAAGAAATATTGAACATTTGGAAACAAAGTTAAAATTAAATAAACTATATATGTGGTGATATACCAAGACGAATCCTTTTTATTTTCATTTAATTATATTTTGTTGAATGTATCTCAAAACTAGTGACAAGTACCAAATGAATAATGAATCTAATATTTATTTAATTTGATATGAAATTGGTATAAATATTTTTATAATATGGAATAAACTACCCCATTTATGATTCCCATTCCATGATTCAAATTTTCCCAAAAAAATTTGGAATAAGTATTTTAAATAATGAATAAAATTAACTTGTACCAACTAGGATTCAAAATAGGTGGTGGGTATAAGTATATTTTAAAAAACTAAACCATGTAACTCAAAAATATCATATTCCCATTCCTTTATTGATGAAATTTTTAAGGGACCATCAAAGAAGTACTAATATTATTTTCTTGAGGGGATTTCAAGTTATTTCTAGGTACCGGTTTCACTATAACATCAATAAAAGACCACATTTACATACAATTATAATACATTTTCTTACTATAGGATTCTATTTAGTTTGTGTAATTCCCTTGATACATTACCACATTTCATTGTACGTGTCATTTCTTATTTCATTGAAATATTACAGTAGTTGTTACTTAAAGAATTTATATCTAATAAAACATCTGATATCTAGAGAATTTAGATATATTTTTGAAACAATTCATTGAAAGGGGTTTGGTTATAAATTTTTATAAAATACATTTTGTTGTGTAAAGAGAAAAGGTTTTGGGATATACCATTTCTTAAGTTGGTATTGAAGTTGATAACAATAATTTTCATATCATATATTCTATACCAAACCCGACTACTATACAACATATTAGATCAATTTTGGGTCATGTGGGTTTCTATAAGAGATTCATTAAAAAATTTAGAAAAATTGAATTACCTTTAACAAATATTCTAAATAAGAACATTTATTTGGTGTTTCGTGATTTATAATGGGAGGATTACGATGACCAAAAAAAGATTATAATTGCAAACCATTTCATTAGGGAACCATTTTGGGATGTGCCTTTTGAATTAATGTTTGATTATTATAACTATATGTTTTTATAAATAATTTCCTAGAAAATTTATGAACATAAACATGTGATAAATTTTTATTCAAAAATATTAGTCTCTGCTTAGATATACTACACAGCCCTTGAAAATGAGTTTTTATAAAAAAAATTACACATGGTAAATTTAAATGTTGTTTTTATCATGGAAATTAATATTTTATTCAGATCATATAGCTCTTAGGTACTTGATAAAGAATGTGGACTCGATACTAAATCTTGTGTGGTGGATGCTACTTCCCTAAGAATTCAATGTTGAGATTAAATAAAATAAGTTCTATGAGACCATTGTTTCAAATCATGTGATCAAACATCCTCATACTGTTGAAGTTTAAATTCTTGTAGAGATTAATTTTAAAGACTCTTTCATTGTTGAGAAACACTTTTTAATAACTATTAAAGTACTATAGTATGAGAACTTTGGGAATTACATGGTTAAAAAAAGGTACCGTATTTTTTATTAATCATAAATTTTTTTCACACACTCTCTTGAGGATATCATTTTGGACCTCAACACACTATTATGAAGGTATTAGAGACTATATATTATTAGACTATAATTTTAACATATACTCATGACTTTTGTAAAATATAAATGACTTTCCAATTCAATAGAGTAATTTTTAAAAGGAAATATATTCCCTAACAACCTTTAAATTTTTTGGTAAATTATTATTTTTATTGTTATGTTTGTGTAATTTTATCTAAAATGCGATTATATATCACATTATCACTCTTTACTCTCTAAAAAAACTCACACTAGGATCGTGGAAAATCTTTTTTGAGACTTGAAAAATTAGAGGTTAATGGAAAATGTTTTAGTGGAATCAAATTTTATTGACATGAGAACACTAGATTTTTTTACTTGATCTTTTGTTATATGTAAACTATGAATTATTAACACCATATAGAGCCTCCCTAAATGAAATTTTCACATATTATATTAAATGGATTAAAATGAATAAATGGAAACTCATCAAGAAGTATTTTAAGGGAAAAGAATCAATGATTATGTTACAAAATCCATCAATAAGTGTAAGGGAAACTTGAGGTCAACTGAAAACCCCTATTTCCAGTCCCTGACTATTTAAAATAGGCTTAGAGAGTTCCCAATATTTAGTATAGTTTGTTTCATGATTAACTACACTCACTTAATTTGGGTTATTTCCAAATTTGGATATGAAGAAATTCTAAAAGCTCCCAATTGTCAAAATGGGGATGAATTGTTTTGGGGAACTCTAAACCTGGATAAATAATGGAAAAATAATATATAATTACATTATATAAAAGTTATTGTGGAAATTTGAAAAGGATCGGTGGAATAAGAGGATTAAGAGAGGGTATTAATTGTTGTTTCAATTGTTAAGGGTTTAATTCTACAAATTTTTAATCTTTTTACATTGATAAAAATGTGTCTTAAACTAAGAAAGAAATGAAACCATTTTGAACATGAGGAAAAATATTTATTCTTGTATTGGGTAGGGATTGAGCCACATTTTTCATTTTTTCATTTTAATTTCATTGTTTTTTATTTATATTTCCTCTTAATTCTAATTAAATACCAAATTCTTTGATTTTATTTAATTATATAGTTACTTAATAATATCTTAATTATTGATTTTTAATGTTATTTATTTCTTTTGGAAAATTATTTTATATAATCCTAAAATAAAAATATGTTTTTGAATGATATATAGGTAATGGGTATGGATATAGTGTAATTCAATCATTATCCATATGATTAATAGACAAAATCAACATCTTTCAAAAGAGTAGAATGTGTATCACATTATCAAGTTTCTTACATGAGAACATTGGATGTTGGGACACCCATGTGTCATTGTAATGTTTAATTTTTATTATTTTATATTATCATGTGTTTTTTTAATTTCTCATTATTTATGTTCAAGAATCTTGATGTTC
The DNA here is from genome assembly GCA_963277665.1 of Viscum album. Lineage (NCBI taxonomy): Eukaryota > Viridiplantae > Streptophyta > Magnoliopsida > Santalales > Viscaceae > Viscum > Viscum album. The sequence goes on from OY728164.1 coordinate 95,142,236, forward strand.
TAGATGTTTTCTGGTTGTTGCACAGTTTACCACATAGTTAGAGGTAACCGAGTAGATCCTTTATAGAGGGTTATATCCTAGAGACAATGAGGATTTCCTCTATCACCTAATGGTTCATTAAATAATTTGTATTACCTCAGAAATTGTGTTACTCATTTGAGGAGTAAGGGGACCTATGTACGATTGGTCTACTTTTTATGAAATCAAGTGTTTACTCATAATGACATAAAAACATATTTTTACTAAAATTATCCTTTTGAGATAAAGTGGTTTCTCCCCTTTCTTCACCCATACACATTTTTTGACCCTTGATATCCCAAGAGGGAGTTCCATCCTCTTTTCTCATTGATTATTGTCTCATTATTGGTGGTTTTTATGTGATTCCAAGGTAAATCTTTCCTATTTTATCCTCTATTCATCTTTCATTCTTCTTTACTAGGTTTCTTGTGTCTCCAAAAAATATATTTTTTTAATCATTGGATTGGTTTAGTATAGTTATAACCTTGGTTTTTGGTCTCTTTTGGCTTATAGAGGAGTTCTTATTGCTTATTCTGGTGGTCATTATCAAAGGCAACACATTTCATCTTGGTTTATATTTTTTCTAAGTAGGTCTTTCTATGAAATTGTTTCAATTTGTAATTAAAAGTTTTATTGACGTTTCTAAATATCTTTTTATTTAAATTATAAATATCTATGATATCTATGTGATGTTTATAAATAAATTTTTTGAAATTTATGCTTGGCATAAAGAAGTTTTCCTTAGAATTCAATATTTTCAAGTTTGAGATATAATGTTTTTTTGTACTAAGAATTTGTGAAATGCCTAGGAGGATTTTTGAATTATTTTTAATGGTGTGGGTTGTATTTTCATTTGGGGTTTTTTTTAAAGAGTGAAAATTATGTTTTAAAGAATGTTTTAGTCTAAAATTAGGTAATGGCCTCAAAATGGTTTTAAAAAGGGGGAAATTTTATGAACATAAAATGTTTATTTGATTAAGATCATTGTTATTACCCGTGTGAAAATTACTTAATGTGTCTTTAAAGTGTGTTTGATGGAAATGAATGTCCTTTTCCTTTTTATATATTTTTATGAGGAAGAACTATATTTTAAAAAGATATGATTTGAAATGTATGTGTATATGTGTAGTTTTAATGAATTTGTAAGGATTTTTTAAGTGGTTATTTTTAAAATAAAAAGGTCATATAATTTCAATCCAAATTTTATAAAAAATTATTTATTGGAACTTTATAAAAAAATTGTTCAAAGATTGTGAGACCCTCTTGATTTCACCTTGGTAATTGTTTTCCTGTTGTATGGGTTGTTATCATTATGTGATGTTTGTTTCACTCTTATTAAGTAATGAGATTTTTTATTCCATTATTTTATAATGTTTTAAAAAGGGATCATTCTATATGAGGGTGAAGGAGGTTAGAGAGAGTTATATATGTAACACCCTGAGTTTTTATAAATTAATTTTTTTTAATAAATTAAATTTCTATAATGGCTTGCATTACACGTTACATCATGTTATACTTCCTTTGAATGAAACACTTAGATTATATTTCATTTACCACAACACAATTTTGAGTTCCTTGTATATCTTTCATTACACACAAGATTGAGTTTTACTGAACTATAATATACAATAAATATTACTATAAAAATATTATAATAGTTTTCACCATTCCATTGGAATGACACATATGAATAATATTAAATAAATTATTAAAATATTAATTACACATGTCTATAAAATGAATTATTTTTTATCAATTAATTAGAAATTAAAACAAAACTCAATTTAATATAATGGAAGTGGTTTTAGGAAAAAACTATTTTTATGCCCACAATGTAATTTTATCTTAATAAATTAAAATAATAACTATTAGGGAGGTATATTACTGAAATGTATATATTATAAATTAAAACAAATTTTTTTAAATTCATCCAATAAATTTTATAGCCATAAATTAATAACAAATTCAATATTAGTAATAAAAAGATACATTTTTCTAAAATGTGATTTTTCTACCTTTTAATGAAAGAATTTTTTTCAAAGTAAATTTGAAATTTTTGTAATTTTTTTTAAATTGAAATTTAGTTTTGAAATATTAATATCAAAATTTACCTTGGGTAATTTTTTCTTATTATTCTAATAAATTTTATTTCGTAATGAATAGATGAAAATACTAAATTTTAATTGGTAACTAACTTTTCTTCAAATTAATTTATATAGATAAATTATATTTTATTATGGTTTTAAATTATATTTAAATCATTTATACATATAATAATCTAATATAGGTCATTTTAATCAACTTCACATTTAAATATAATACACAAACATTTCAATATTTTGAACATTTTAACTTGAAAAACTCGTTGTCTCGTCCAATCTGTGGGATTAATTTAAAATTTATTTCTTGAACTTCTACATTTATAATTTGAAAATATGGATTCAATATTTGTAATATGAATAATTTATAATTTCAATTAAGTTAAACTTAGTTTTTTATCAAAAATATTGGTGAGAGAAATTAAAATTTATTATAATAGGTGACGTAAAAACAAGTTTACTTAGTGGTTAAAGGTTAACTTAAGAGTCCAAATAAACTAGACACATTTAAAAAATTAATTTGAGGGAAATATTTCCATTATAAAATCCTTTGTATCTAAAATTTACCATTATTGGTGTCACATTATGTAAGGGATGCATCTCAATAGTGTTTTCCTTTTTTTATTTACAAGAATGCCACTCCCCCTCCACTATAAAAGGGAACTCATCCCCCTCACTTATCCAACCCTATAAAGACATTTGTATTATAAAAACCCTACCCAAATAAGCTCTAAATTTACCTCCTATAAACCTATAAGCCTCACTTTGGGAAAAATCCAACCAATGAATCCCTTTGGTGAAAACAAAAAGCGCTTACAGAAGATTTACTAAGTCCTCATGAGTTTGAAGTTGAAGTAGCCACCACCGAAGTCTATCAGATAGAGACCAGTCTGTAAGAATACCATGTGATTGTCTCCTTCATAGATCAAGATGAACACACCATTATTCAGGGACAAATCAAACCCCTATACGTTTCCAACATCATAAATGGTGTCGATATTCAAAAATTATTCATTGATAATGGCTCTGGATTTAATCTCATCCCACTATAGACACATTTTTTGCGAGGTTGTAATGAGGATATTATTATTCCCTACACCAAAAATATGTTAGGATATGAAAAAACTGGTAAAAATACACTGGGACAAATCAAGCTCAAAACATGATTCTGCGACCTTGTGGATGACTCAAAATTTCCAGTGGTCCAGCAAAACAAGGCCTTCAACATCCTACTAAGAAGGCCCCGGTTGCATCAGTAGGTAATGATTCACTCGTCATGCTATCAGTGCCTCAAATATTTCATTGATACATAGATTGAAACATTTAACACCGATAATACATCATTAGAGTCTTGTGAATCACTCTATATCGATGTAGGATTCTACGAGTTGAAAGGGAGGTGATCCTTAGTTGATGGAATTGATTGGGTCACCCCCATAGATGGACTGTAAGTTGTCCCTGCTAACCCTATTAGGAATCTCGGCAAAGAATATGTACTCTTCATTAATCAGGTAGAGTACATGGGTCCAAATATGGACACTTATTCAATAGTTTTCACAACTTTAGTCATAGCCACTAGGCCTCACAATGTTGAATGTTCTACTTCCCCCCAAAATAATAGTGAATGATTAGATAAAAAATCCCTTGAGCTATCTCAGAACTCTATAAATTCTCTACCTCACCCACTAGGACATTATAGGAATAAATCACCCTTCCACCCCTCCATACATGCTCTCTAGAATATTCCTCTTTGTCAGTCAAATCAGAAGAAGTCACCTCAGCCTCTAAAGGCTAATCTCAACTCAAGAGAGCTCATCTTAAGAAATTTTTCTCCATCAGAAGAATAATAAGATGATGAATAAGATGATTAATAAGAAGAAGAATATGAACACCTCAAGGATTCTCCTCTAGCAATTGAGTAGGGTGTCTCTACCACTATTGATGAACTCAAAGAAATGAACTCGGGTACCAAATAGGACCCACGACCCACTCTGATTAGTGAAACCACATTATCTTAATAGAAATAGGTTTATAACTCAGTATTGAGGAAGGATTGATATGTTTTCTCTTGAAACTACACATAAATTCTAGCCTCAATCTTGAGGCGACCACTCACCACCTAGGCTTATTGAAAGACCGTCGTGGCTACAAGCAGGCCACCAGAAAGATACACTGAACCCACTCTTCCAAGATAGAGGCTAAAGTCAAAAATATCATCAAGGAAAAATTCATTCAGGACATTCAATATCCTATTTTATAGGCCAATTTAGTTCACTTTATAAATAATAATAGTCAAATTAGTGTATGCATCATCTTTAGGGATCTCAAACAGCACTATCTAAAAGACGATATATCGGTTCGGATCAAGGAATTGTTAATTGATATAATGGATGGATATGAGGATATCTTCTTCATAGACATATATTTAGGATCCACCCAAATTTTAATAGCCTAAGAATATAAAGAACCAACTGCCTTTAGGGCCCATGAGGGAGTATTTTACTATAGGGTGATGCCCTTTGGGTTGAAATATGTTAGTGCCACATAGTAACACACTATGCATCGCATATTGAATCCCTTCCTAGGAAAGTTAATTGAATTCTTGGTAGATTAATTGGTGGTTAAATCATGACAAAATTCAGACCACCTAGTGGATATTGAAATAGACTTCAAAAAATTACAACAACATAGTTTGAAAATGAACCCCTTAAAATGTGATTTTGGAATTACCTCTGAATAATTCATCAACTTCATCGTACGCCACTGTGGCATCGAATTAAATCCTAATAAGGCAAGGGATATACTTGGTACATAACCTCATCACAACATAACATAGTTGAGAGGATTTCAAGAAAATTTGTCCTATATTCGGTGCTTCATATCCAATATTGCAGTAAAATGTTTTCCCTTCACTAGGTTGATGAAAAGGGGAGTCGAATATCACTTTACTGATGATTAAAAAGAAACATTTGACACCCTCAATAAATATATCTTAAGCCCAACAATGATTATTTTGCATGTCTATGTAAGAACACACATTATATATGTGACTACTATGGAATGGTCACTAGGATCCTTTTTTTCTCAAAAGAATGATGCTGACAGTGAGAAAAAAAAATTTTATCTTAGTAAGACCATGATCGATGCTGAGATTAATTATTAAAATATTGATAAGATCTTCTTAGACCTCATATTTGTACTCTAGAAGTTGAGGCACAATCTTCAGCACCATGAGGTCCATTTGGTCACTCACAGCAACCCGTTCAAGTATGTCCTAAACCATCCAATGCTGACTAGATTCCTATCACTATAGGCGGTCATCCTGTAATATTTTTATATATGATTAATACCTCAATAATCCATCAAAGTTCAAGACTTAGTATATTTACTATAAAAAGACCCCCTGTTAGAAATAACCCCCTTGAATGTCGAACTACTGGATGAAGAAGTGTTATCTATTCAAAAGGAATCCCAAACCTGGGAGATTCATTTTGATGGTGCATCCAGAATTCTGATAGGAAATGGAATGGCGGACCCTAATCTAAAAAAGGTGGTGTTGGGAGTCATACTCATATCTCTATAAACAACTATATTACCTTACTCCTTTCTGTTATAAGAGGGGTGTACAAACAATGAAGTAGAGTATCTGGATCTGATCACAGACCTATATCTTACACTATATGTGCAAGTAGAGCACATAAATATAAAATGTTACTTGTAATTGATCATCGAGATAGTCAATAGTGACTAATATATATATAAAGAGGATTTGATCCCATTGATGAACCAAATTGGAGAACTGATGGTAGAGTTCCTGTCAGAACCAACATTGACTTATGACCCCTAGTCAAAAAATCATAATCCAATGTATTAGAAAATGTCGCCGCTACTCTGGATGACCTATATCGGAATGATACGGTCATCAGAATTTCCCATCATCGTATGATCTTACCATTCATCAAGACCAAGATGGAAAAATTCAATTATACTATCCTTATAACTAAGCCATATGGTTCCACCACCAACTGGATGAATCTAGTGGAAAATTACCTTCAAAGGTTGAACTTCTACCAAATAGGGATAGAAGGAAGAAAATCTATAGGTGAAAAGTCGATTTTATTATGTATTATGCCACCAATTAGAAAAAGGTCCTTTAAAAGTAGGGTTTAGATGGGATCCTTATCAGATGTATTGATGGAGAATAAATTGTTGCTATCATGAAATAAGTGCATGCTAGAGCCTATAGCACACATCAATTAGGGTCCAATATCTCTTATCAAGTTTAAAGGCTTGAATAATATTGGCCCACTATGATTGCAGATTATTCCACATTCACAAAAAAGTGACATTCCTATCAAGTTCATTCCAATTTCATACACTGACCCTCGAAGTTACTTAACACAGCCATGTACTCTTAGATATTTTACATATGGAGAATGGACTTCATGGGAACATATCCTCCCATTACGGACAAGAAATTTATGTATATTCTCATAGCTACTGACTTATTTTCTAAATGGGTAGAATCTAAATCCCATAGATTTGTCATAGAATGAATTATTGTCAGCTTTTTAAAATCCAACATCATCACTAGATTTGGTATCACTAATACAATACTATCAGAAAATGGAACCAATTTATACTCTACTGAATTAGATAATCTATATCAATAATATGGTAAGAAGGCCAACCATTCATCCCACTATCGTACAGTGGCCAACGGGTAGATAGAATCCTTCAACAAGACACTATCCAATATACTCTATAAGATGGTAGAAAAGGAAATTAAATCATGGCCAGACAAGATCCTCTATGCTCTGTGGGCTTATCAGACCATGACTTGTACCACAACTGAAGAAGACCCGTATTCATTGGTATACTAGATAGAAGCAGTTCTACCAATTGAAATCCAACTACCCTCGCTTCTTTTTTCCATATGTGATCAACTATCTGTGAAATAGAAATCCAATAAATGGATCAAAGATTTGAAGCAATTGGATGAAAAAATATTGCACACCATGCACCATTATAATGTTTTCCATAACCAGATAGCATGAGCCTTCAACAAAAAGGTTTACCTCCGATATTTTCTCAAAGGAAAAAATGGTGTTGTTCCTTATAACCCGGATGATACTTGGGAAGAAACCTAAAAAATTGGAACTAAAGTGGTAAGGACCATACATCATACACAAGGTCTACTCCAATGAATTATATTCGCTGATTTCAATGGATGGATAGCTTACCACAGCTCCAAGAAATGAAAAGTTTCTGAAGAAACACGTTTTTTAATCATATTAAGTTCATATTCGTTGCAAGATGTTAAAATACATAGTTTCATAAGAATCCATGTTGTCAGATTCTTAAATTACTTAACATCACCGCCCTCACTAAATGATATTAAACTACATGGTGATCATTGCGGTCTTGACAATGATTCATCGTAAATGATTCACATATATGCAGGGGAAAGAAAAAGTGACCATGTTCTTATGTGGGAGCCATATCGACTTGGGAACCCTTTTCCCTAAGAACTACATGTGTCTTGATTATTTCCCTTCTGAATATGTAATGTCTTCCAAATTCCACATCCTGGTACATCTGTCATCCAATAAAAAATGACCCCCTACATATGGGTCAGACTGGCATAGGGGAATTCAAAAAACTATGTACGTATTGATTCCCATTTTTCAATGGGATACATAGAGATTTCTTGACCCTAAGTCTTGGTCTAGCCAACAAATGATAAAAATGACTTCGTTGTGCCCTCTACTTCTTCTATATTGTGAATGAACCCTTTCATATTCTTCTTTCCTCACACCGATCATTGATCACATGAAACTCGGAATGTTAGTAAGAATTTTCCCTGCATAAATAGAGAGTAAAGGTATATGAAGAGCACATCACATCAGAATATTGATATAAGATACCCCCTCCATACGCATGGGTCAAACCGGTACAGGGAGTTTTCCTAAGAACAATGTGTGGTTGGATTCCTCCCCTTGAAGGATATGTAGTGATTCCTAGATTCTATATCCTGGTCTAGCCACCATCCTAAAAAAATAACACCCTATGTATGTTTCATACCAACATAGGGGGAATTCATATAACTATGTCTAATTCTCATCCCCATGATGTGATGTAGTGGCACCCATATCTCCAAATCTGGGCCCATTCGTAAAAAAATACCAAAAAGTAAATTCCCCCCACTCTTCATTATGTTATCCCCATGTGGATGAATACACCTATACTACCCCTTGTTTCTCACATCGAGCACATATCATATGGTCTTATCTGTATGGCTGGGAGTTTCCCGTATGGTCAAGGTGTATCAACCTAAAATAGGGTCCCATGGTCCTAGCATCATGACCATAAAAGGCATGATAGGTCCCTCTCCTCCCTGTTGGGGAACCCATAGTCCTAACTACAAGACATAAAACTACATGGTGCCTCTGTAAATATGTTTTCCTTGATTCCTTCCCTCATAGGATACATAGTGACGCTCGGATACCATATACATGTCCAGCTGCCATAAAAAATGCAAAAAAAATCCCCTCTCCATGTGTTAGGACAAAGCCTATGTAGGGAGACGAATTTCTAGAAATGTGTGCGGATTGATTCCTATTTTTATTGGATACATTCAAATTCATGAATATCATATCTCAGGTCTAGACTTTCCAAATAAAAAAAAGGGAAAAATGTCCCAAATATCTTGCATATAAATGTAGATCTATGTCGGACAGTCCAAATCTAGATTCCTACAACATGTATTTTTCAATGATTATTCCCTTGAATACGAGTCAGATATATGTATGGGTTCTATATTTTACATTTATCATGGACACGACATTTCATGTGTACATGAATATCTCCTTTCCATCTGCCCAAATCCATTCCTTCAGAAGTCTCAGATCCCCATGATCATCCTTGGCCATCATAAATGGATGATTAGTCTCCTGAAGAAACTTTATTTGACTATGGAAATAATTTCCTGGTGTCTTTGAATATGTTTCCTACAGAAAGAATTTTCAACCAAAGGAAAATTCATCATTAGGAGAGGATTTTCCTACTTTCATATGCCCAACACCTTCTAATCCCCAAATAATTTCTCCCGATTTGGGAGATCCTAGAGTCATGGTTTATGCTTTCTCCCTCCCTTATGTCAAAGGTATGCTGAAATATCCTGGCCCGATTATCCCATAATTTCTCATGGTTTCTATGAAAATTCATCCATGCAACATGATGTTAAACTATGCATCCAACATCCTTTCCACACGAAAATGAACTGCACAATCTATCTAGGACTACGTATGGATTGATATCTTCCCTCATAGGATAGTAAATACGACCGTACATTCATCCAGGTCTAGCCACCCTAATGTAAAAAAATTTCTCACCCACCTTGTGATTGTTCCAGACCTATGACAGAGGGAAAAATCTTTAAAAGAATAACATTCCACTTGATTCTTACTTAGATTAGACATGTATTGATTCCCATATTCTATGTTCTGGACCCAAACATAGAATATGTAAAAATTTCCCCTCCTTAATTCAAAGCATGGGGATCCCAAATAGGATCCATTTGTGGGGCCATCTCATGAGCAATCCAATGTCCCCTTTTCACATCATTTCTTCAATGTCCTCACCACATGAAAATAAACTGAATGGAATCCACATCCTTTCCGCATGATGATAAACTATATTGGGGTTGTACTAATCATATGACATTAAACCACATGATAATGTGTCCATTTATGTACAATGTTAAACTACATAGCATCACTCTGGGTGTAAAATGTCCCTTTCCATGATTATGACATCACTAGGTGGGGGATTAAGCCTTTCTACCCCTTGTTTCTCAAGCTGAGCACAACTCATGTGGGATTAGGGACCTTGGTAAGGGATTCCTTACAAAACCATGGAATATAAATACTCAATGGTTGGCCCTACATGCATAACCTTAAAAGAAAATTTGGGGTTATCCCATTAAAAATCACGAAACCAAATTCTTTACCCCAATATGTTAAAATGCATGGTACCCCAAGACCTATCCACATGATGTTAAATTGAAAGGTATTTTAATAACTAAATCTATCTTGATTTCTATCCACACAAGATATATAGTGATGTCTGGATAACAAATTTTAGGATCAACCATCCCAAAAGAGTAAAAAAACATAGATAACATGACCTCCCTCCCTACATAAAGAACAAACCAATGTAGGGAGTTTAATTTCAGTACACCTGAATCATTAAACCTAGGTCTAGCTCCAACAAATAAATCATAATAACCCACCCTACGTATGAGTAACATTTATATTAGGAGGTTCTCAATTCTATGGGTAGTCACAGTTAGAATGTTTCTAATATGTTCGGACACATTTTTTACATCCATCAGACTCTGTGATTTGAGTGATTTTGTATCTTCATGAACCTCCCAGTCCATTGGAAGTGGATGTTCAACGTCTTATAGACACATTTTTTTTTACTATGAAAAAAATTCCCCAACAGCTCTATATTTATTTTCCACAAAAAAGGCTTTTCAACCAAAAGGAAATTCATCCAAGGGAGAGTCTTTTCTTACAAATGTATACCCTATAGGCTTCTAATCCTCATATAATTTATCCCAATCCAAGTTCACTTGGATCCATGGTCATTCATGTGACCCTAGATATATTTATGTTGTGCTCACTGAGTCTATTGGCTCGAAAAAAAGAGACCATTTTTTGGTTATCTATATTTTATTATCCTAGATCATGAGTCAAATGAGCATTCAGATAAAAATTATCATTCAAAATGTTTCCAATTAAAAATTATTAACATTGTGGGGAAAGGTAAAGGAGAAATTTTAGAGTGAAAAAAATCATTCCATTCAATGAAAATGGGGGAACATCCATAAATTTGAGTCTATCCCTAATGTCAAAGTAAAAGGAAACAATATCACATGAAAATTCAGAATATTACATTGATTAGTGATTATATTTTTCTAGTGCACCAATAAATATATGATAGGGACTATTAATATATTGTTCTAATGTAATCCTCTAGGTAACTTCAGCTTCAACTGTTGGGCATACTAACATCATAATGGCACTGGGATCTCACCCCTTATGTTTTAGAGCTTAAAAAATAGTTCTTTTTTATGTTAATTGCACATTTATCTTGGAAACATGAGACTCGCACTATTGTATCTCTTCTGTTTGGGAAATCACTTATTCATAACCATTTACCACCTCATCCATTAAGTGGTGAACCTCTTCGGTAATATCCCAAAAGGTCTTTTTTTTACATGAAGCATTTAACTGATCCATGATTCCTTTACGAGTAGTTATATCCTCTAAACCTAAACAATTTGGTACATGAGGTGGTGTAGGTGTACGTAGTCAAATATGTCTAAACCCAAGTTGATAAAAATCCATCTAAGGGAATCCTTCTCATCAGCAAATTCGGGAAGATGATTTTTAGTAGCAACAGTACATATTTTAATCCACACCTTTTTCTACATGGTTTGATGTCTCTTGATAGAATTTGAACCCAGTTTTTTCTCCCCCATTGCCACAGGTATGTATTCAGAGAATGAAAATACAGTAGATAGAGCTTCCTTATTCTGGATTACCAAGACAGGGGAACCTTCCTGCTTTATAGATGGTTCAATATCTGTAACAAATCTTAGGGGGTTGATTGTGACCTCAGGGATACCCAATGACCTTCCACTTGGATAGTATTTGATAGGAAAACACACCATATCACCCATGGATAGGGGTTTTCAGTCACTCTTCATAGATATAGTTTGTTTATAGGAAGCCCCCTCCAAACTCAAGTGATGGTGGATGGAGGGCCTTTTTATAATAGTAATGGAGGGAGACGGTTTAGTTGGCATAGTTGAAATGGGACTGGAAGCAGTCGAGGGAATTCAAATCCATCAAAATGGTCTAGTTAGTGTTTTTCTAGAGAAGCAGGCCACCCACTATAGAAAATACTCAAATGATAAGTGAGTATATTCCATTGTGGGGGGATTAAAGACTTTCGTACCAGAGTCCTCCAAAATCATTATCATATATTGTTGGCGAAGGATTACCGGATAATATTATTTCTTGAACTAGGTGATTGGGGGTAATGAGACTCACTGAAGACATCCAAATTGTATAGAAAAACTATAATAAGTATAATTTTTGGAGGTAGTTTTTTTGACTACACAAGCGGTCAATATTATTTCTCAAAGTGAAATGATCTAAGAACACTCTTCTGAAGAACCCCAACAATCATATATTAATACCTCATGAGGAATGGGGTAAGGCACACTAAAAAAATAAGAAAGTTCACTCAAAAATTAAATTTTGGTATCAGTGCTTAAAGGATTAGGGTGAACAATATCAATGTTGAGGAGATTCAGACAGAGATCAGAATGAGGAACCATCATGATATGTCGATATTAACAGAAGTCAATGTTCTTTTCTATCTAGCCATTAAAATTTTGAAATGTGCCACTAATATTATGTGGGGGTCCATACTTTCTGTATCTCCCCCCATAGTTTGAAAATGAGAGAAAGGGTAGGTATGGATAAATTAATGGGTTTTCCCACTACTAGTGTAGCCTCCATCATTAAAGTGAAAACCAAGACACTAATGTAAAAAAAGTGGGAAGGGAAGATGCACCCACTTAATAACATGGAAAATAAACTGGCCAATCTAAATTTCTGAGACACGTCTGTGTGGAACTTATAACCCCATGTGGTGTATTGACCCTCATTGAGGGTATCACAGTAAGAGCTAGGGATGAGTCATGATTGTTGAGTTGGATGTGTTTGACTATGGGGAACTTTTGGCCTCATCCCACTAACCTGGAGGAACAACCCTATCCAGCCCTTCAATGAAATTAGTGAACACACATGAAGAGGTTGACCAATAAATATCTCTTCCATGATCAACAAATTCCTCACTATTTGAGATACTTGCTCAGCATTACCCAGTTATTGGACACTGGTAAAAATTCATCATACATATTGTCAAGAATGGTAAGTCCCCCTATTTGGTAGATATCACATAAACTAATCCTCACTTCACTATTGGATAAATTAATTGTTTTATTAGTTGAAAAAAAGTCGATGAGAAATTTGGGAAGTATCTCTTTAGGTGAATAAATGGATAATTGAGGGACCCACACTACTTGGTATAGTTTCATAGGTTCCAACAGCGTAGAGTATTCTGAGAAGTTCTAATGTACCTAGAATGCCCAGGACCAAACATTAGAAAAGCACCCTCCAGAGTATAGACCCCATGTAGAGATCCATCCTCCACTATGATCATTTTGCGAATGATTGAAAATGGATGGATTGTCAAATACAATTGATTTAGAAGATATGATATGGTGTTGTCAATTGTTCTGCATCCCCATAGAGACATTTTTAACAAATATGTCATCTTGGCTCAAAGAAGCTGTGATATCCCATGTGGAAGAATTATTGGTTTGGTTGTACTCTTTATATGTCTAAAGATGAATAAAAAAGCTACTCCAGTCAACTGGTGGATGGTGTGTCATCGTGGAGACCAAATTTGTAAAGTGGAAACTGATTAGACAATGGGTATGCCATGATCTCTAGTAAAAGAAGATCCTTTAGAGTAATCTCTTGATGAGTAATGTAAGATAGGAGATCATATCCGACATTCTCGACCATAGACACCCTTATTCTAGTTACATCCATTGAGATGTTAAGAAGATGCATTATTTTTATACAAAGGTTAAGAAAAATTTAGCCTCAAAAATTTAGAAAAGGAACAAAAAAATTTCTTATATTGAAGTCCCACATAAAAATGGTCTAGGGGGATAACCATTTGAAAAATATTAGTCAATGGAAAGAATCATATATGAACTAATAGTTCATGGAAGTTTGGAAGGAATTGACCTATGATGTGTTGGCCAGCAAATCAATGTTTCATGTAATAAGAACATCGCACACCGACCCTCTCTATAAGAAAATTCAAACTCAAAAATCGATGGTTCAAAGTTAAGTTTACGGATTCAAATTCCAGTTCGTGGATGAAGGATACCACAATGGGTTTGCGGTATGTGGAGATTGTGAGTGAGATATTCATGGGAGTGATAAATCCATAATCAAAAAATGGAAAAAGGAAAATGAGTTCCTCCCCCCTTATATAGGCATGGTCCCCTCATACTATTTTACACTTGTACCACAAACTGACTTATGTCTGAACCACTTTCTATATTAAAATATCCTTTTCTTCATCTCAATAATACCCCATTCCGATGTGGGAATTTGTCGGGCTTGGAAATTTAGGAAAGGGGACGTCAAATAATATCATAAATTGGGATGAAGAAAAAAAATGAACTGATTTAATGATTGAAGAATAATATTTAAAAGATAAAAATCAGAAATGGAAATGGTCAGACTGCTAAAGGAAACCATCCTTCATAGACCGTTTCTATGCATGGCAGTCTTCACCGTGAACCATCCATGAACAAATGGTTTGTGGAAGGTATATAGTGGCACTAGTCCCCCATGAACACTATTGTTCATGGAATGAAGGTAGATAAATTCTCTTCATGTACCATTTTCTGGGGATTCAGACACTTTGTGGGAGAGGTGAATCAGATGGCATCCTACAAACAATGTCATTTGTTAGACCGAGGTGGTGATTGGAACCTTCATTAACCACAACCCATGTGGGCCTCTCTCGACCAAGTCATCCATGGGTTGGGCATTTCATATTTGGGCTTCCACAAAATACATAATTCAATCCACCGATCTAGATCCTCCACCCCTCTATAAAAATACCCCAAGGGGGGCCAAGTAGGGGGACTGGAACTATTGATTGTGGAAGAGAGGACTTTGGGAAGCGATCAATTGACGAATTCATGGAAGAAGATAGTTCTTCAAAGACAGACTTTCCCAACGATTCCCTATAGGTATATCCCACCATGTACCATGAATTAAGAAAATATAATAAGAATTGGAAGACTATGAACCCAACTTCATTCTCGGATGAATTTCCCATGAATCACAGGACCAGTTACCCTCCTTCAAATAAGTACCTCGTGTAGAAAAATACTACGTGATAGAAACCCTTCACCAAATAGAAAATCACTAAATATCCATAACATAGACTCGTGTACCACCACAATACCTCACCAAAACACATCCCCCCTTACAACCATGGTACACAACTAGAACTCATCTCCATGTACCACTAAGGTACATAGTTGGAACATAGTTCTACAAAGCAAAGTGCTACGCAGGCAGAACCTAGTTCCACACAGCTAAATGCTATTAATACTACATCTAGGTTCATGTACCATCACGGTATATGGACAAACTCCCTCACTTATATAGAAATATGATTTGTGAAGGAAACCCCATCCCACATAATGAAATGTTTCATGAAATGGGATATTCTCAGGAGTTCCACCATATATATTTGATAATATCCTTCTATTTCAATCACGTTTCTAATAGCCCCACAAAATAATCCAGTAACACTAGAACAAGGCCTCTTCCAAATCCGATAGACATGTATGAAAAACCCCTAGGTGTATTATCATTCCCTTTTTAGTTTACATTACCATGGTAACTTGGGGTCCAACCATGGTATACTGACATAAACATCTCTACTCTAGGGATTAAGGGTAAGTAGTGGATTTTCCCTTCATGAGATCTAGTGAGAAATGAAGCATATTGCGCATGTATTTCCTTTTGATGAGGAATGAATCTTATCCCCTTTCCCCGAACTAATATCAAGTTGATCCTCCTAGAGTATGCCCCTTTTATCATTATAGGTGGCACTCTCACCCTGGCTTCTTCAACTGTTGTTCTCCTCCTTTTCCCTCAGTAGAGAAAGAAAGATGTTTGGTTTATTAAATCTTCCACACCCTCTTGTTTTTATCCTTGAGAATGACTCATGTGGGATTAGTGGATAGTGATGACCACAACATCCACACAATACACCAAAAGTGACTCCTTATAGTTGTAAGACAAAAATGCAATGAACTAAGACAACTCTGATTCCTATCCCAGACAGGATATGTATGAGGCATGTCTAAGGCCCAATCTCAAAGGTTAACCCCAATCATGCCCCTTGGTTCATCAAGGCCTCCTTTACATGTTAAGTTCCAACTCAGACTCAAAAAGGGACTTCCCTACCAATGTAATTCCCAAATCAGGCCACCTTTATGGGAATCTTCCATGAATTATCCCCATATTACCAAACTAAAAGTGATTTGATTCCCAACCAACTGAGATATGTAAAAACCCTCCTCAAGTTCCAAACCTAACATCGAATCACACCCTAATGTTTTTCATTTTGAATTTGCATTAGTTTCACCATTACCCTAAAGACTGCATCGCTTCTAGGTACCTTCGGCCACCTTGGCATAATCCCCACATCAAATCTTGACTAGGAACCTCCCGCCTAGACGTCCATTCTGCATGACGTCAAACTGCATGGATGGGCCCTTATCACACGACCTTAAAAGGTGATATGTCTAATTAAGTGGAACCGAAAAACGTGGGATCTAATTCCTATCATGAGGATATGTATGAATCACATATTATGGGTTTGATCCTGACATGAAACTAATTCTCGTCTCCCCTATATGATGATAAGATCCAGAGCGTCTCTTCACATGGCTAAACCAATACTGTTTTAGTAAACAATAAAGGAATCCTCAATGTGTCTGCAAAATGGTTACATTGATGATGGACCTCAAATAAATATAGATGATTCTAGACCCATGTGTATTCATGATTGATCTTGTAACCCATGGGTAATCTATAGAATTATTCTTAGGAAAGAACCAAGGATTCCTGAACATATGAACATTTCTTAAATCTATAATAGAGTCCTATAATATGAAAAAAATCCACCATAAGGGTGTGATGAGCTCAAATTCCCATCCTCTCAACCAATGTGAGTCCTTAAGTTTCATTCTATAAATAATAAAATTAGCATTTGTCTTTGGAATTCATGTCCATGAATCATGGATAAAATTGTTGTTGGGTATTTCAAGCTCCGCAAATAAACCTTTTGGGGACCATCTAAGGATATTTTACCTGATGTGGACTGATTAAACAGACACTTTCCCCCTACAATCACCCATCGGGACCACTCAACTTTGGAACCTACATTGTAATATAAAAATGATATACCACCCAGTCCCCAATAAACCATTTCTGTCCTTGGGTATAACTATGCACCTCAGGTCAAAAAATGGTCTTTTTCTTTTATGTTTCCAAAGTGTAATATATAAATTTTATGAGATATCATCCCATGATACCTTTTTTTATCACCTTTAATGGTATTTGTTGAGAACCCCTTCTTTTATGTATGTAATTTGGAGTATGGGTCATTATATTTAGTATCAAAACAAGATCTAGTTATTTTTAAGTAATAGGTTAGAGAAACTAAAAGGAAATACAACCTAAATAAACTAAATTGAGACTTAAAAAGTAATGATAATGGATTTCATTTAATTTATGAGTTCTTCTTTCTAAGATCATGATTTTTATAATATATTCTTATTAATTTAATTTCTCTCATCTCTAACTCATATTTGTTTTAAAAAATAACTTAAAATGGGAGGGTACTATCATTAACCAATGTGATGGGAGTTGTAATGATTTCTCAAACAAGAAAACTAATATGATAGTAGTGGGAGTTTAAAACCTGATGGTGATACTTACTTAATAAACTCATGTTATGTACAATAAATTAAACTATGTGGGGCCCAGAATACTCAAAATAGTTATCAAGTTGTTGTTAAATATTTTATGTATTAATTACCACCATCTTTTGGTGGATCGTATGATCCATTAATCACAATGTAATGGATAAAATTCATTAAGAAAATAATTTCCATGCTAGAGTAATTTGATAAAGATAAATTGATCTTGTATATTTATTACATTGTCTGGAAAGTCAATCAGTGCGGGAAACTGATCGACAATAAAAATATGAACGAAGATATTAACTCAATGGAATTGGATAAGTTAAAAAATCAATAAATATTTTCTTCATACTCACTATATTAAAATATAGAGGTAATTTCTTGGGCTCAAGGAAAGGAAGAAAAATCAATTAGTTTGTACAAATTAAACATTAGAAGTCTGAAAACGTATGTCTTTGGAATTTTCATTTTTTGTAAAACCATGGTTGACCACTGATTTCATGGCCTAAAGGAAAGTCTTGGAAAATCCTTAGTAATTTGAGACATTGATAACTACCATAAAATTTTTTATGTGAACTTAATGTGGAGACAGATATCAGTGAATCTAAATGGTCCCATGGGACGTTAAATAAGAAAATAATTATATTTTTTTTACTATGAGGGTTATGTAAATAAACTTTATGAAGGGAATATTATTTTATTTCTCATGTTTCAAATTTTGGGGAAGAATAATCCTAGAAACCACCTCAAATAAAAGATAAGATACTATAATTATGTAAAATAACATTATTATAATAATCATTTCTAAACTTAATTGAAGAATATAATCAATATTATTGAAGAAAATATGGTTTTTCTCAATCCCCCCTATAGTCTAATGATCTGAATCTAAGGAACATAGACACTATGAAACACAATTCACTAATCCAGGGATTGTTGAGGATATTGAGTAAAACTAATGACCACAACTTCAAATGATAAGTTATAAAGGAAGAGTTTATTCTCTAACTACCATCAAGATAGACCTTGAAAAAACTAGTAATAATTACACTTGATATTCATTCAAAAATATAAAATGTTGATTCTACCTATATGATTTTATTTATATGATGTATTTCTCAAGAAATATTCAAACACTGCCTCATGTAAGGGAGGTTAAGCTATCAGTGAAAAAAATTAGTGTTGTAATAATTTCATATAAATTATATAACTTTTCTAAAATTAACATTTTTAGGAATCATCTTTCTGTGAATCTAGTTATATACCCTATGGTATAATTTAATTCTATATTGGGAATATAATTTCTGACCTTATATAGATCCAATGCCAACTGAATAAAGTGGGAAATAAAATTCCATATAATAAAAAATCATCTAAAAAAGTACAATTTTACTGATAATTATGAATATGCTTGTGGGAAATAATTTTCAAGAATGGATATTATTTCCTTATGAGTAAAAATATCTAACTCATATGATTAATTAAAAGGAAAATATTTCACTTAAATGAATTCTCAATATTATATAATATACTAATATATTCCCTTAATAATTTTATAGTATTCTATCTAATTAAGATGTTTATTTTACTATAAAATGTACACCTGAAGATTTTAACATATTTAAGAGTCCCTACAAAATGACACTCATTGAATGGTAATAGTTATAGAAGAAACTATAGAGTACATCGAAAATTATTTTATGCACCTCTGTGATTCTCCATGGGATGACCCAGTATTATATCAAAAAGAATGATGGTTTAATGCATCTATTCATTGACTAGTTTTTTTACTTTTTTGATCAATAGTGTGGGTATATGTATTTATCTATATTGGATCTCTGATTATTATATCATTAATTAAAGGCAAAAATGGTGGATATTCCCAATAAAACCTCTCATAAAATATATGGACACAATGAATTCATATTGATTTCATTCAGACTCACTATTACTCTGAAATCATCATGGAATTTATAATTGGAGTCTTTATAAGTAACCTCGATAAATTTATGGTGGTATTTTTAGATGATATTCTCATATATTCCAAAATAAAGGATAACTATGAATAAAATTTGATAATTATGTATAATTCTTTGTAAAATGATAATTTGTATGTAAAATTATCGTAAATGTGACTTTTAGATCAAGAAATTCACATCCCTAGGACAGGTTATCACAATAAAAGGGATATATGTGGATCCTTCAAATACTTTTATGATTTATGAATGGATTAAACCAACATAAATGATAATAATACATAGATTCATTAGATTTTTTGGGAATTTTTAATGATTTTTTGGTAATTTCTCTTGAATATAAAACCTAATAAAAAAGTTAACTCACAAGTGAGTAATGTTAATTTTGATAGAGAATTGTTAATAGAGATTCAAATAGTTGAAGAAAAGTATTTTTGTTGCATCTATACTCACACTACCCTCAATTTGAGAAGTGTTTGTGATATACAGTGATGCTTCAATGAAGTTAGTGGAATTTTCAATCATGAAAAATGGTAAGATGAGAGGATATGCCTTAATACAACTGAAAGAATCTAAGTGAAATTACCCAACTCATTATTTAAAGTCAAAAGAAAAAATATTTTAAATAAATATTTATAGGCATTATCCCAGTGGATAAAGGTGAGACAAATATGTTAATCATAACAGAATATATTATATTTTGTTTCCAAAATATTTATGAAGAGACGGATGGAATTTTTAATTGTTTTTATATGTTTTCAAAATTTAATGATGAATCATTGGAGGCTGGTGAGATATTTTTAAATCTACATTGAATGTTTTTAGATGATTTGAAAAACATTTAAGTGATTTTAAGTTATTCTATGATTATATAAAAAAATATATAATTTTATTATTGATACTATAAAAATAGATAAGTCTGTGAATCACCTTATACATCCTAGGGTTCATCTAAAGACCATAATTATTATTTAATGAGTTCTACAAGGATAAATACTATATGTGTAATGATGAATTCCTACATTGTAAGGATACTAAGTTTCTATATAGTGATCATTATTGGTCATAAAGATAAGTGTTTTCTACATAGGAATCACTCACAATTTCATAAATATGACTCCTTATCAACACAAGCATGAGCTATAGAATTCATAAAAATGGTTTGGAAATGTATGTATGAATCTTGAGATATGTAAATATAATTAGTGAGTTTTTAAGAAACATTCCCTACTTCATAAGTATGATCTTATACTTTATAAGGATAATTTACAAGTTCATAAGGATGATGAAATACTATATAATTATAACATCTCAAGCCCTTTACATATATTAATTCATAATTTTTAGCAAAAACGTCCATTAATTATAACCTAAAGATTATGATTCCATGTGTATTTGTAATACTATGTTCATAAGACATGAAATGAAAATTAATCAAGAAATTTTTTATTCTCTTTAGTAAGCTTATAAATCCATTTCAACTCATAAGACCACATAAGATAACCTAGGGAAATCCATAAATAAAAGGGAGGCATGAAAATCCTAGTAATGGAATAAACATTATAAGGAAACATAACATGTGAGTAAAAGGTATAACATGATATCATAAAATACAAAGACCATAAGTAATCATATGGGAGAATAACATAAATAAAATGGTATTATAAGTTCATGGAAACATATGAAATGTGGTACCAACATAAAACATGAAATTAACAAATATTAAGTTTAACTTCCAAGACAACATCATATGGTGGACATAGTACCATAATGGATTAGGTCCACTCTAAAATCCCATACATAGCTTCTCATGAGACTAAAAAATTACCCATAGAATTTTAGGATTATATAATTATGGTCCACCCATCACATTTATATAATGTACATGAATATTTTTGAAACATATGAAAATCAATCATATGGTAAAAATTTAATAACTACCTATGGAAAGAAAATGGGTAACAGAATCTTACCTCATATCACAATAAAAAGTGATTTATTAAGGAATATATTTGAGAAATGATCATAATGTGTGTATTACCCCTTAAAATAAAGGGTGAGTGAGCTAGGTATATGTGTAAGAGAAATATATACATATTTTATATGCATTCCATAACATTAAAGATATAGATAAAGTGAGAGAGTGGTTATAACCCAAAGAAAAGGGTGGTTCATAGAGATCCCTTACCTCAAGATAGATTCATCATGTGCATTATTTATCTTCCTAAATAAGAAAAATAGGTTAACAATTTACTTTCTTAAGACACCTTTTCAAGTTTATTATTCCTTTTATTTTATTCATTATCATGTTATATTCAATTGCAAAACCATTTAGGTTTATGTTAGATGTTTTGAAAAGGTTCAGATCATAAGAAAAAAATAACCTTGGAATGTTTAATAAGTTAAAATATATTATTATTTCTTTAAATACACTTATATATACCATCCATGTGACATGATAATAAAAAATCACATGGCTTAATGAGGCAGAAGTCCACCATATACACGAACATCGTTATCAATCTTCAATGGGTGGTAAGGTAATAATTTGTATGATATATTATTTTTATAGAATTATTAATAATTTATTATTATAAAATATAAATATTTAATCCATAATCACAAACATTTGTGGGAGGTGGTGATGGAAAACAAATTTCATTGATTCGGGAGGTGGTAGTTCGTTGTTCACACGAACGACGGATTTGGTTCCTATTTGATGGATGTGAAGATGAATTTAAGTTTTTATATAAACATAATAACATCATATTATATAGTATAT
This sequence comes from Viscum album, assembly GCA_963277665.1. Classification (NCBI taxonomy): domain Eukaryota; kingdom Viridiplantae; phylum Streptophyta; class Magnoliopsida; order Santalales; family Viscaceae; genus Viscum; species Viscum album. The sequence goes on from OY728164.1 coordinate 95,164,787, forward strand.
ACTAATTTTTTATCATCATTATTGAGTAATATTGGAATTAGGTGGAAGAATAAATAAAATAAAGATGCTCGGTTAATGACGATACATATTCTTCAGAACACCTCTTATTGATTATACCTAAAACCTCGTTAAAATGGATTTACGATAAAAAAGACTCTAGGATATACAAAGGTAAGTAAGGAAGGTATTTTTATAGGTATTGGACGAACTCTATGGATATATTAATGTAAATAGGGGAGGTGACTGGGTTCCCTCATATAAGATAGGAGAGGCCACACATTAAATTTTTGAAAATAAAAAGATATCTCTAGATTTTTTAAATGATAAAAGACTCTGAAATTTATATTTACCAAATATTATATTATTAAAGTTTTAAATATGGACACAAAATTGGATTTGTAAAAGTTTTTAGTTTATTTAAACCATTTTCATTTTAGTTTAACCCCTGTTAAAACTGTTTTAACCTTAACCGTGATAAATAATTTTTACTATTTTTTATATTCAATTGAAAAATATATGTTGAAATTATTATATAATATTAAATATTATTATTAAATAAATTAAAAAAATTATTCTAAATTAAATTCACATAATTGGAAGAACATAATTAAAAAATTAAACCCATAGACGTGATGTAAAAATAGTTTTCTGACGAAGAAGTTTTCATGAGTATAAAAGGTTTTTATATCAAAATTAAATATTAAATTGATTTAAATGAGATAAATTGGATTTATTATAACATAATTTTACTAATTTTACTTTTAATGTAATTTAAAACTAAATATTACTTTTTAAATGATTTAAATGAAAAGGCAACTTTCATTAAAAATCATTATTTATCATTATTCATTAAAAATATAAAAAAACAAAAAAATACAAAAAATTTACCCTAAGATAATATTTACATTTCGATTAAAAAAATTAATTTCATATAATTGAACATATTTTCTAAAATTAGAAAAAAAAATTAATATTTTTTCACAAAAATAAAAAAATCATTTTTTGGAGAAAATATATTTCAAATCTTATAAGGACATTACCAAAAATTAAGCAATTATTTATAAATATATTTGTTTATCCTTCTTAATTAATTTTAAATATATTTTTATTCCTATTAATACCACATAATTTATTTCTTAGGTTATAACCTTCTTATTTAAATAGTAATATAAATATTATATTGTGTTTGATTAAAACTCGGTGTTTTATGTCGTATATGATATCAAACATAGAAATGTTTAAAAATAAAATAAAAAACCTATGGTTTTACACTCTTTCCCCATTAAATAATTCCCAGCATAAAATTTCATCTTAATTATCATGGTGAAAATAAGTGAGTGTACATATGCTTCATTACTTCTTATGATTCCCAGGATACCTAATTGTATTTATAGTTCTTCCATAAAACTTTTACCATGAGGGTCATCTTCTTGTGTATAAATCTATCTCTATAGTCCAAGATCTTCACTATCGACTCCTCATAAAAGATATCATTTTCTATATATACCACCTCTTAATTCAATACACACTGTGGATCTAGTATTTACTTTTTTAATAGGGATGCATGGAATACATCATGTACTTAAGAAAGGGGTTGTGGGAGTGCTAGTTATTAAGCCACAACTATGATGAAATAAAGAATATTAAAGGGGGTGATATAATTGGAGATTAAAATTCCCTTCTTCCCTAATCTCATGAATATATTTTATGGATAAATTTTGAGAAAAACTTTATCCTAAACCTCAAAATCTATGTTGTGTTGTTGATTGTGAGCATTGCTCTTTTTTCATCTTTGAGCAGTCTTGGTGTGTTTCTGAATGGTCTTGACCTTTTCTACCATTTTCTATACAATTTTAGGCCTCACAAGCTTTTAATCACCAAATTCATCTGAACAAAAAGGTTTTATACATCTCCTACCACAGATAGATTTATATGGAGCCATTTTGATGCATGATTGGAAACTGTTATTGTAGAAGAACTTGAGCAATGGAAGATATTGACCCCATCATACTTTGAGGTCAAAAAACATGCTCTAAACATGTATTCCTACATTTGAATATTCTACTAAAAATGGAAATCTGTTTTAGGGTGATAGTTCATACTAAAGTTCAAATCATTATTTAGATCATGTTGGAGGGTCTCCCAATACATAGTTGTAAATATTAGATCTTAGTCAGATATAATTAATAGTGGTGTTTCATAAAGAATCCCCACCTCTCTGATGTATATCCTTACAATTTTATATATTGATAAGTCCTCTTGAATTTTAATTAAGTGATAAATATTTGTAATGTCATGAGTCATCCCCCGAGGCCCGTGTCATGACATATTCCAAGCACGCCTCCCAATGGTCAAGGGTTGGCGACTATCATTGACGGTGTCAACCTTCAAGTGGGAGGAATTTTCCTGAGTACCTGTATGCACACACACATAACCACATCCCAAAGATGGATAAAGTAAACATGCATTCAACTAAACAACCACTGAGTAAAATTAAAAATTCTAGGTAAAATGGTTCATAATACAAACCAAACAAAAGATATGCTAAAAATAGTAAAATACAAGGAAACCCGTAAAAGTTGTCCAATGGAAAGCCCACTTGATGCGTAAGAATAGAGTTGTTTCGAGAATCCGTAGAATTATTCCCCACCTTCTTAGTATCACTGGGAACCACAGGGTCCTAGGACACCTGGTCCTCCATCAAAGCAGAGGTTGTATGCACCAGACACAACATGTACTGGAAAATCTCGTGCAAGGGTGAGTAACAATATACTTACTAGGGACACCAAAAAAAGGAAAATACCACAAAGAAATCCACAGATAAAACTATGAAACATGATCTTGAAGCATGATCACTACACAAGATAGATCACAATAGGAATATTCTTGTGTAGGAATGTAAGACCATTAGTCATAACGTTGAACATTATGGGCTGCTGAGAACTCCTCCTCAATGAGTACAGTGGGCCCGTTGTATCCCACAGAAGATGCTTCCCATTAACCTATGACGGATGTGGTGCTCATCCCTAATGATTACCTCGGTCATGTTGGGTAACACAGAATCTTCTCCCTACTATGGGTATGTTGGGTCACACATAATCCACTTCCCACCTTGGTCATACCGAGGTACTCCTCCTGTCGAGTACCGTGGGCCTGCTGGGTCACACAGAAGTTGCTACCCACTGTTATCCTACCAGGTCACATAGAATCTGCTCCCCAATGGGTTATAGTATCTGATGCCCACAGGTTTGTTTGTCAGTAGTCTTTAGGTCCCAGCCAACCACAGTGTTTCCGCACATTGTGCACTTGATTCCGAGAGAACCACTACTCAAGTCATTCATTGAATTTATACTTCCATTAAATCCTCCATATATTATTCCAAAATAATCTCCATGTAATGAGGGTTCTAATTCCACAAAAATATAATCAATCGTATTCCCATTTTGAAATATATTGGTGTTTTTTCAAAAAGGGGTTGGTTGGGTCTGAGTTCGGTCTGACCCGACCCAACCTGGGGTCTGCCGACCTGACCCGGACCTAGCCCAGCCTGGGTCAGACTTGCTGGGGTGGCATGCACCCTACCTGGTCTTCCTGGTCGGGACGTATCTAGAAGATTATTCTAGATCCCCTTCTCTTGGTGGGTTGTCCATGAGTCCAATGCCTCTGCTAGGGTCAGTTGACCATAGCCTTTTCGCTACATAGCCCACCGGATTTCCCTCACACGGTTAGGAGACCACATTCCCATGAGAACCACAATTCATATCTATGGGCAGCTCCACCAAGGTGGACAAGGGTCTTCATCCCTACAATCAGCCTCCAGCCCAGCCGGAAGCTCATCCCGCTTCACCATAGCCCGATCCATCTACACTAGTCACCTCTGGTGGGCTGGAAGGTCCTTCCATGGACTACCGGGTCCACACTAGTGGTATGTTGTTCATGTGGTCATTGCCTCAGAACTCTATGGGGTTTCACTTTAATTTTGAAGGCCCCAACTCCTCTTTGCCTGCATTTCAAAAACTCATCCATGAAGGACAAACAAGTGTAGGGGATTGGGCCTTATTTGTGTCAGCCTGCGCCCTCCACGTTAGAATTTCAAAGGAGGGGGATTATGTTCTATTGAAATAATATTTAATCCTAGTATAATAAATCCATGAAAAAAGAACCCTTCCTGTATTGACAAGCGATTCACAGGTCAACCTATTCGTGGGTGGAGCCACATTCGTTGCTTCAGAATGAAGAATGGGGAAAAGGAAAAAAATCAATCAAACAACCCCTAACTCAATTTATGTTCATCGTTGGGGCATTCCCTGCGTGGGGATTTAGGTTTCGGTAGAATTCCTTGGCATTCTTTTCTCATTGGTCTCGTTCTTCGTTGATGCCTCTAAAGGTTCATTAATGATTGACATTCGTCATTTGAGAATTTTCTTAGAATAAGTTCATCAATGAATTTTTGTGGTTTAATTCTTGTCTCTCCAATATGTTAACATATTAAAAAGAAAACATGCCATGACATTTCTGTTACACTATGTCATCGCTTTGTTACACTCCATTTATGAGCCACTAGGGAGATTCCATTAATGTGCCTCATCATTGAACTGCAGCGCCACCATCTTCTCGCCCAACGGTTTTAAAAAAACAAAATAAAATATCTTTTATGTTATTTTATTTTTTTCCAAATTTTTTGAAAACTATCTTTTCTGGTTGACCCTCGCCTATGGAAGTTAATTCCTTTCTAAGAAAATATTTTCATTTTGTGTTCAATGGTTCCCTCGAATTTTTGATCTGGTCATTGATTTAAAATATTGAAAAACCTAGTCAAACGTTTACGTAACTGAACTTAGTAAAAGATCAAAATTCTATTTTGGGCTCACCGGGCATCAGAATCAGGTGTTGTTAGAGCACTTTGTCTAGAAATAATTCCAGATAAATTATAAAAAATACATATAATTTCCCTGACATTGCATGTACGATGATCTACCACAACACATATGGCATTGTTTCCTCTTGATTTATTGGGAATACCGGTGAAAATTTACATTGTGATGTTTTTACATTTCCATGTATGTATGGGAAATGGATTCATAATTCCCTTATACTTCTTCAATTTATCCGTTACTTGTTGACATACTATAAAAATTGATATATATTCCTTGATCGCATTCATCATACTATTATACAAATAGTGTTCTAAGAGATCTCAATAAATATTTATGCTCCGTGGGTGGATGGAGAAGGTTGATCTATGATCATCATCGAACAGGTCATTCTTTATCTTAGGATTCTTTAGTACATAATTTTTTGACACAAATATTAAAACTCATCCTTTATGAAATTTTATCTGAGAGGATTTCCCTTTTCTTATAGCTTCCACTTTATTCTGAATTTTATGATTATATCTTTAATCGTCCTATAAATTTTCTAGAAGGGATTGTTTAAAAATAATTTGTGAAAGTAATGATGATGTTTCTTCCTTCATGATTACTATTTCCATATTTTACACATCTAAGAATATCTTATCCTTCTCAATTCTCATCATCAATAATGACACCAGTTCCTTTCTATTTGGAGAAATTTCTACTTTGTTTGTTTTATTAAGATGATAATGGATTGATCATTCATTGTCCTTGATTGGATTTAACCATATTCATTAGAAAATATTGATCTCCTTATATTTGAATATATATTTTAGGCTTTTATGGTTCATACTTATTTAATACTTCTTCCCATAAAGATTATGTTGCAATATTATCAAAGAAAAGATCAATGATTCCAACTCCAGATCTTGTGTGGGATAGTTCTTCTCCTTAACTTTTAACTTATTTGAGGCATATTGTATCACATAATCATTATAAATTGGTAAAAATCTCAATATTTTCTTTGAAGAATCATTTTATACCATAGAAAGTTCCCCACTTGAGGACAGTGTGAGGACTGGTGCAGTGATAAGCCTCTTTTTTAACTGCTTAACTCTCTCTTCGCATTCATTAGTCTTAAACAAGATTCAATCCATTACCTCTTATCATAGTTAGAAGGTTTAAAACCCATAATAATTTTATCATAAATCATTTTAAATACCCAGATAGTCCAAGGAAACTATGGATATCTATTACCAATATGGGTCTCAGTTAGCCCTCAATTTCCTTTGTCTTTGAAGGGTCCACAGAGATCCCTTTTTGGGATAATATTACCTAATAATGATACTTAATTCATCCATAAATAATAATTATAGTTATTATAATATAAATTTTAAATTATAAAATCCTTTAACACAATATTAAAATTCTCTTCATGTTTATCATTAGTTTTAGAGTAAATCATAATATCATCTATAAATACTACCATAAATTTGTTGAGTTAATCTCTAAAGAATATGTCCATTAATTCCATAAATATTTTTTGAGAATTAGTGAGTATTAATGGTTCCACTATGAACTCATAGTGTCCAAAAATTATTTTAAAGTCAATTTTGGGAATGTATTCCTTCTTCACCCTTAATTTGTGATATTCCAACCAAAGGTACACCATAGACAAATACTGGACTCCATAGAGCTGATCAAACTAGTCATCAATCTATGGAATTGGATAATTTTTATTTTTCATGATCATTTTTACATCATGGTATTCAATAGAGTGTATCATTGGCTCATTATTTTTTTTGATGAATAGGTTTGGTGTACCCCATAGTGAAGCACTTGGGAATATAAACCCTTTTTCCAAATTCTCTTGAAGTTTCTTCTTTATCTCCTCACGTTAAACAATGATCATTATATATTGGGTCTTAGATATTGAAATGTATCTAAGTATAATATCAATTGATAATTATACCACTCGTCTAGGGTGAAGACCAGGAAACTCTTTGAGGGATACATCAGTATAATCCCTCACAATGGGAATGAATTCAAGCATGATATTTACCTTAGTCTCAGTAATTTGAGAAATAAATGATGAATAATAAGAAAAAAATATCAATTATTTAAATTATTATGTTAAACTATATTCATCCCACTCATTGAACTTATATAGATTTGTGGGAGATTCCTAACATTATGGTTGATTTCCTTCCCTCGGCATTTTATTTTGTCTTTATATAAGGCAACCCTATTCCTGACCAGAATTGCATCAAGTTCCAACAAAGGAAGTATCACTATGTTTTATAAAAATTTCATCACAAAAATATGGTTAGGTGATAATTTCTACATTTGGGATGAAATAATTGATCCATTCAACATCTTAATTGATATCACAACATCCATGTTTTGATGTGGTTCTTGAATTATTCTATTAAACTTGTGTGATATGAAAGAATTATTAGAATTAGAATAGAAAATTATATTTCCTATTGTTAAATAAATAACTATTGTACCTATCACTACTTCATTATCGAGATCCAAATATATAGTTGTGATGGAATAATTTATCCCTTTATCTCTAGACCTTCTAGGCTGTGGTCATCAGTTGTCATTAATAACCCTTATCCTAGTGTATTGGTTTCCATAGTTTCCTTATTCCTTGAAGTTTAAATATCATACAATAGGTTGTGGGTTGGATAGAGGATTTTATTCTTTCAACACATTAGTGGATTTATCCTATTGGAAATAACTACCTAGGTTCCCTTCCTTCCCACACCTAAAGCACTTCATTGTCCCCTTATATAAATTTATAAGATGATTCTTTCCATGCTTTTTACAAGTGGGATGTAGGACTTTCTTTCCAATATTAAATTTATCAATCGCACCACAAGAATTAAAGTCCATTTTACACTTATAATCCTTGTGATAACCTTAATATTCACTAATATATATTTTAACATTAAGTTCACATAAGAAAATTTACTCATAACCGTAATGGTATAAAATTTCCATTTTTTTGAAGACTCGGCTTTAGCCCCCTAAAGATGTGTTCAACTTTACTTTGGGGGAGATGAAAATGGTGGAGGCTTATTGTGGAAGTCTTGTGAAGTTTTATTCATGTGTCCTGATGGATTCATCATCAATTTTATTAAGGATGAGTAAATCATTCTCTATGTTATATTGAAGAGTGTGATTAAAATATTTATTGAAAAAAAATTCTTATAATTCCTTCCAATCTATTGCTTTGATATCTTCCTCAGGCTTTAAATTCTTTATCAACTTCCACCATTAATTGTATTCTCTCCACATGATAAACATCTAATGAAAATTTCTACAGATCATAGAATATCGAGATATATAATATATTTTGTATTGTGTTGATCCATTTTTAAATGATTTATGGTTCGTAAGATCCACTAAACATTAGAGGCCTTTGTCACATAATGTTGTCAATTAAAACAATCTATTTCTTGGGGTATTAGGGAATTCCACTTGATTTATTTTATTATTTATAACTTCAAATAGTTGAGCTGGTTCTTAGATGTAATTATCATCTCCCACTCCCCTAATATTTGGAATATAATTGGGGAAATCATTACATTGATAATAATGTTGTTTGTTGGTGTAATTTATCTTATTTAACACCATTAATTAAAGAAGAAAAATATGATGACAATACATTAACTAATAAACATACAAAATGAAAAATTACAAAAAATGGGAGTAAAAAATTATAAATGATTAGTATATATTAACTTATTATTATATGGGTTTCAATATATGTTGTACATAGTAATTTCACATAGGTATTCAAACATAATAATTTGTTCAAGTCCTTCATAATGGTTCATAAAGAGTTTGTTAATTTCCTAAACATATCCTCTGAGAGTATCAAACCAGGTGTGTAGAAAGTCATTTTTTTGTGCACCAGGTGATTATTGCTTCTAGATCAATACACATATTTCATATTTATTTACCCAAGGGAAAACTATGTTATATCCACATCCAATTCAGTATCCAAATAGGGATATATTTTCTTAGAAACCGCTTACTCTATTCATTACCAAAATCTATGGATGTTATCATATGTTTCATCTAATTCTAAAAAATCTCACTATATTTTTCTAATCCAAATCCCAAAAAAACTAGACCTTTATCTAATACTAACTATAGTGTCCCAATACTTTTAAATTTACTATTATATTATTTTTGTCTTAAAATCCCATTAATTACAATGAAAATATCATGATCTCTAGTGTCTTTGGAAGAATGGGTTAATAATAAATCAAAAGTATACTAAAAAAACATTTTATTCTCCTTAGAGAGATCCTAAATCTATTTGAGATCCTAAAAATGCATAATATAACTTGGGGGAATTTATAATGGGGTGTGCCAAAAGTCCCAGTAGGGGAATAAATATGATAATGAAATATAACATGTGAGTTAAAGGTGTAACATGATATCATAAAAGAGACATTTGATGAGTAATAATATGAGAGAATAACATATTGAAAATTTTATCGTACTATAATGAAAATATAATAAATTTTACAACCACATAAAATATGAAATAATTATAAGTCAAGGATAATGTCTGATATAACATCACATAGTGGATAGGGTCCCATAATGGATTAAGATCACTCCCTAATCCTATAAATGATGTATCGTGATACTATAACATTACCCCATGAATTGGATGGATTTATAATTTTAGGCCCACCTGTCACATTAATATCATGTACATCAATATGTTTTCCACATAAGGAAACCAATCATTAAGAATAAATAAAAGAATTTCCCATGGAAAGAAAATGGGATACATAGTCATACCTCATATCATAATCAAAAGATATTTCTTAAAAAACACATTTGATAAATGATCAAAAGGTATATATTACCACATAAAATTAAGGGATAGTGAGAAGGGAATAAATTTAATACAAATATATATATAATTTATTAGCATTCCATAACATTAAAGAGGTAGATAATTTGAGATAGTAGTCATAACCCGAAGAGAAGGGTGGTTTAGATACATCTCTTACCTTAAGCCCAATTCATATTGTGTGTTGTTTATATTCCTAATAAATAAATTATGTTAATTATTTAATTTCTTAATAATCTTATTCAGGTTTATTATTCCTTTTATATTATTCATTATTATGTTATTTTCAATTAATTAATCATTTAGGTTCAAGTTAAACTTCTTGAGGATGTTAAGCTCATATGTCCAAAATCACATTAGAATGTTTAATAAGATAAAAGAGATTATTATTTCATCATATCCATAATAATAATGTTGAAATAATTATCATTTATATATGTAAATTATAATTTCAAAAATAACCAGGAATTATGGTTATGAAAAATTAACTACGTTATAATCATGGGAATGGTAGGTCGTACATACGCATGTGTAACATTTTTATTTTTAAATGCTCATAATGGAAAGAAGGTGAGTGTTATTTTATCTTTACAGAATTATAAATATATAATAATTATCATATTATTTCTTCAAATACACTTACATATACCATGTATTAGATACTCTAATAAAAAATGAATCACATCGCTTCAAAAGGAGGTAGTTCATCATACGCATGACCGATCCTATAATTCTTCAATGGGTGTTAATGTAATGAAGTTTATGATATTTTAATTTTATAAAATTATTAATATGGTATTAATATATTATATAAACATTAAATCTTTCATCATAAATATATGTGAGATTTGATGATGGAAACCAAATTACCTCATTTTTTATGTGTTAGTCTATCGTGCATACGAATGTTGGATATGTTTCATATTTAATAGAAGTGGAGATGGATTTATGCTATTACATTAAAATAATAACATTTTATTATATGTGAAATATTTATATTATTATATCGTCATGATTTTGTAATATTTTAAGGGGGTTTAAGAAGAAATAATAAAAATATGGTCGGTTAAAAAGGATACATCTTCTTCAGACCACCTCTTTAGGATTATTCCTAAAGCTTCCATCGATTGACTTTATTATAAAAAAAGGACATTAAGATTTAGTGATTGAATTAAATAAGTACTTTTTTATTTATTTTACAAAAAACATATCTTTACATGTGTAAATAGGATATCATAGAGGGTTCCCTTTTATAAGTGGTTGAGAGGGAACACTTGGATTTTTTGAAAAGTAAAAGTTATACCTAAGTTTAACACATTAAAAAGGCTCTTAAATAGATAATTATATAACCTTATATGATATAAGTTATAAATATGGCTATAAAATAGCATTTTTACAAAAATTTTGGTTATTTTAACCCTCATCTTTTTATTTTAACCCCCCCCCCCCCAGTAAACTCATCTTAACCTTATTAGTGCTAATTAATTTTTATTATTTTTACAATTCATTGTGGACAAAAAATATGATCAAATTATAATATAATATTATGTATTATAATTAAAAATATGGAATTCTTTTTTCTAAATTAAATTATCATAATCCCCAGAAATTAATTTAAAATTAAACCTGTATAGGTGACGAAAAACAGTTTTCCAAAGAATAATTTTTTATAACTATAAATGGTTTTTATATATAAATTAATCATAAAATTTATTAAAATATTATAAATTGGATTAATAATAATATATTATAACTAATTTTACTTTAAAACCAATTTAAAAAAATATAACTTTGTAAATTATTTAAATGAAAAGGCAGTTTTCAATAAAAACCATCATTTTTCACTATTTATTTAAAAATTGAACTTTTTAGAAAAACCCAAAAAAAATTGACTACTATAATTTTTACATTTTGATTCAGAAAATTAAATTCATTTTTTCAAATAAATTTTCTAAAATTATCAAAAATTAATTTTATTATTTTTTCCCAAAAAGAAATAAAAATCATTTTCATGAAAAAAAGGTTTCTCAAATCACATTACTCTAGGTATAGTTTCCCATGTGATATTCCTGACCACATGAAAATTTCCCAAATCACGTTACTCTTTTCCATACAGACTTGTGAAGAAACACTTTTTCCCCAACCTCAAACTCCAAGTACCTTTGTCGATTGTCAGCATAGACCTTTTCTCATCTCTGAGTAATCCTGATATATTACAGAATGGTTTTGACCATTTCTACCATTTCTTCTACCATTTTAGGTCCCAAATTATTTAATTCACCAAATTCATCCTGAAATAAATTTTTTCTACATCACTTCCCATATAGGTATTAATATGGAGTAATTTTCATGCTTGAGTGGAAACTATTGTTTCATGAATAATCGACTAGAGGAAGTTGTTGATCTCATCCTCCTTTGAGTCCATAAAAAATACTATCAATATTTCTTAAAACTACTGAATAGATGGCTCATATTGGAAATCATTTTAGGTGAGAGAGTTTATGTTAAATTTTAACACAGTATTTAGATTATGTTGGAGGCTCTACCAGAACATGGAGGTAAATCAAAAATCTCAATCAGATATAATCTATATTGGTGTTCCATATAGCCTCACCACCTCCCTAATTTATATTTTTGTAGGTTGATTGAGTGATAAGTCCTCTAAAATCATAATTAGGAGAGCGGACATTGCAAGATGATCCACTACAACTGATATAGAATTGTTTCCTCTTGACGTCTTGGAAAGAATAGTGAAAATTTACATGGTGATATTTTCCCATTTCTATATAGTAATTGTTAATCATTGCTTCATTGCATTAAAATTTTTCCTTTTAACCATTACTTGTTGACATAACAGACACATTGATGTATATTTGATGATCTATTTCTGCATATTGTCCCACCAATTTTGCTCTTTGAGATCTCAATACATCATCATGCTCCCTAGGTGGGTGGAGAATGTAAATATATGTGAATATTTCAATAACTCCTTCTTTATCATAGGAATTTATGGTATACATAGTCATGAACCAAATCTTACAACTCTTCCTTTATTAATTTTGAACTCTAAGGATTTTCATTTTCTTATGGATTCCCCCTTCTTCTGAATTTCCACATCATCTCTTTGAGCATCATTTAACTTCTCTAAAAGGGATAGTTGAGAAATAATTTGAGAAAGGAATGATGATGTTCCCTCCTTCATGATTCCAATGTTTATCCTTTGAAAGTAAAATAAGATCATATCACTCTCAATTATTTTTACCGATAGTTATATGATCCTTTTTACTTAGAGCATCATCCACTTTGTTTGATTTACTAGTATGGCAATGGATTGAACATTCATAGTACTTAATAAAATATAACCATCTTTGTTGGAAAATATTAATCTCCTTCTATATGAATATATATTTTAGTCTCTTTTGGTCTATATATATTTCAAACTTCTCACCATAGAGATAATGTAACCATATTTTCAATGCAAAGATCACTACGCCCCACTCCAAATCATGTGTCGGATAGTTATACACATGAACTTTCAACTACATTGAGGTATAAAAAATCACTTTATAATTCTTCATTGGTATACATCTCAATCCCTTATTTGAAGCATCACAGTATAGCATAAAAATTTCCTCACTTGAGTATATCATGAGAACTAGTTAATTGATAAGCCTCTTTTAAAACTTTTTAAAGATCTCTTCACATTTATTGGTCCAAAAACATTACTCCCTTACATTTTATCTTGATTAGTGAGTTTGAAAATAGTGAGAATTATATAAAAAATCATCAATAATACCTATTTAGACCAACAGAACTATAGATCTCTATTATTGATATTGTTCTAGGCTAGTCCCCAATTGCCTTTGTCTTATAAGGATAAACTTATATTTTAAAACCACAGTATTTTGTGAATTATTTGTTTCAAATTAATTTTTTTATATTTTTTTTTCATTTCATGAAACACTGAATATAGTTTTTGTTATATGAAATCACTAAGTGTGGCTTGTGCTACATATAACACCAAGTCAAGCTTGACCTATATGCATGAATTATATTAAATTTAGGTACACTCAACACTATTTTTGGATTTTATTACACACAATACCGAGTCCCTTAGTTAGCTTATGTTACATGCATGGTCGAGTTTCACCAAACTATAAGATACAATTAATATTATTATTAAAATAATATTATAGCTACCACCTAGCCATATAAATGAAATTTATAAATAAGATTAACTAAATTGTGAAAATATTATTTACACATGTATGTAAAATTAATCATTTGTTTATAAATTATTATAAGTGAATGTAAGAACTTTTTGGAAATAAAGTTATTACTTTTATAAGAAAAATACTTTTCTATGTACATAAACAATTTTATCTTAATAAATTAAAAAAAACTAATTTAGATTAAAATTTTCAATAAAATTTATAAATTATATATTCAATAAATATTTTTTATAAACATCCAATAGATTTTATAGGTACCATATTAGAATAAATATAATTTTATAAATAAATAGTTGTATTTTTCTAAAACGTAATTTTACATTCATTTAATAGATAACCCATTTTTAATGTAATTTTTGACACTTTTATAATTTTAATTTTAAAAAAAAAATTAATTTTTTAAATTTTAATATAAAAATTATATTAGGGTGGATTTTTTGTATTTTTTTATGAAGTTTCATTTTTTTATGAATAGTGAATAATATTGAATTATAATTCAAAACAAATTTTTCATATAGATTATTTATAAGGTTCAATTATGTTTTTTAATGGTTTTAAAGTAAAATTAGATCAATTATGCATCAATAAATCAAATTTAATTCATTTTAATAAATTTAAATATGAAATTGGATTCAAAAACTTACCAAACATGTCAACATTTTTACTTTAAAAACTCTATTTGTCGCCCCCCCGCATGGGATTAAATTTGAATTAATTTCTAGAACTTCTGTGATTGGAATTTGGAAAAATGGATTCCATATTTGGGATAAAAATAATATTTTATTTAAAATAATTTCAACTTAGTTTTTGATAGAAAAATATTACTAAATGTAATTAAAACTAATTACAACAATTAAGAGGAAAATTATCTTAACAAAGGGACTAGACCTTATATTTAAGGGCTAAAATGACCTATAAACTTATCCAAAATCCATTTTATGGATATATTTAGACCCTATAATCCATTTTATGTAATTATTATCATTATGTTAGCCACTTTTCATAGGAAAAACGTGGGTTTAATTCCCTTTTCAAAAAACATTACAAGATTTCCACTACTCCTCCATTATAAAAATCCACACACCCATCACAATTATTGCCCCTCTCTTGCCCTTTTTCTCAAAAAAAATCTGTTCAAATAATATCCTAAAATCTATACCTTAATCCTATAAGCCTCTATTTGGGAAAAATCCATCCAAGGAATCCCTTTAGTGCAAACGAAAAAGTGTTGCCCAAAGAAGAGGTAACATCCTTCCTCAAGATCTTTTGATTTATTTCTATTCTCCACCCATAAAATATTCATATCACATGATTATATAATAGCTTATGTATCCTTAATATACTTATATGTTCTTATTCTAAGGTTTTTACCTACACTTACACACACATCCATCTAATGGGAAATGGAATTACTATTCTTGTGTATGGTGAACTACCCCCTCAACAAACGATGTTGTTCATTTTTCCTTTAACTCCTATCGTGGTAGATAATTATGATATAAAATATATTTTTATATGATATATATAATATTTATAATATATTTATTCTTATTTAATTATTATATAACATATAACTTCATGTTTTCCATTTTGTGTAAATATGATAATTTCGTTTGAGGAAGTGTGGACTATCGCCTCCACAAAGTGGTCTGATTCATTCACACTCTATATTGAATGTGTTAAAATGGGTTTAGTGAAATTATATTATATATATGATAAAATATATCTACTTTAATGATAGTATATATATATTTTATTTGCTTACTTTCTTTAAATATGATAATAAAACAGAAACAACGTTCATGTGTATGTATGACCTACCCTCTCCATGAATGGTGTATTCCATTTCATATTTATATATTATATCTATTATTATAAATAAATATATAATTAATATATATTATATTTATATCATTATTTACATTTTTTAAATAATTAATTCATGATCTATGTAAGATGATCAAGAATAACAAACCAAAACATATATGAAAAACAAAATAGATATTACAATAAATGTAACATTATCATGGACCTCTTAATAAACAAGTAATTTAAATTCATGGGAAAATCATATATGGTATTAGATATAATAATATGTTTTTTTTAAGATTTATAATAAACTTATATTTATTACATTGGAGGTTTGAATGTTTATGAATAAAGTTAATACTTAAGGAAAGGGAATTTCATCTCACTTTTTATTTACGTGAGATACATGCCATATTCACCAACCTTTTTTATGTGGTGTATATACTACCCATGAATGTATTAATTTATTAATATAATTAAATTTATGGGAATTTATATATACCTTTTATGATATTTCTTTCATGTGGTTTATGGTTCAATAGTTACCAAATCGGTAAAGTAAGTTTGTCTCAATTTTCCATCTTTGAGATACATGACATGTTATGCACATATATTTTTCAATGGGGTGTATATACTGCTTATTGAATTTTTATATTATGAATATAATTAAATTCATAATATTATAATATCCATTTAATTTTATTCTTTCATGGGTATTATGATTCAATGTTACCAAAGTGGTAATAATTTATTGCTATGATCGTATTGTTTATCAGGATTATTTATAATTATACTTCCATTGATTAAATCATATAATCCATCTCTCAAGAAAACTCCTGAATTTTATTATCCTCTTGTTATTCAAAATATCATCATGTATTATTACTATTTTCCCAATTTTTGGTAATTAGGATAATTAAGAAAGAGTTCTTAAGAAAAATTTACTTTATTTCTCCTTTTGGTCGAAAATCTATGTTCTTTCAAAACTATTTTTTTTTAAAATGATTTTAAAAGTTTTTTACTTTTATAATATTATGTTTAAAGGAAATATTTACCCATATTTTATCTTTTTAAAAATTATCTTTCAAATTAATCTTCTTTTCATTTCTATTCAAGGCACTTTTCAATACTTTTAAGATAAAAAATAAATGTTCAGCATGTACAAACTTACCCACCATCATGACCGTTATTTCATTAGAATATCTTTTGTAAGTTTTCAATTTTATTTTTTAAAATAATTTTTTTTCCTATTATTCTTAAAATTTTCTGAATTTAATATACTTTTCAAATAATTGTTTTTTAAAAAAAATATGTTTAAAAAGTGGATTAAATGATTTTCAGTGATTACTTTAAAAGTTTTCACAAGGTTATTCTCAAATAAAATGATTTTAATGAATTAAAAATTTATTTATAATATATAAAAGACATTTTCCAGAAAATGGTTTTCAAATTTATTTCAATACTTATTTTTAGGTCTCAAATTATTTTCAAAAAAATGTTTTAAATAAATTTTTCAATATTCCTTTATTTGTTTCCAAGTCTGTTTTAAAAAAAGGTTTTCAAAAATATTTCTGTTTTAAAAAGGTTTTTTCATAGAGGAAAATATATTTTCTTAGATAAATATTTTCAATTAAATTATAAAACATTCCTCATAAGAAAATGATTTTCAATGGTTTTAAAAGAATGATTTTCAGATAAGATCTATTTTCCTTAAGAAAAGAATCATGTGATCTATCAAAATTCTTCTCCATATAAGATGACATACTTTGTTATAGTTTATTATTTACTAGGGATATGATCCAATAATACCATTAATATTATTTATTTAACGGTTTATGTTTTGATGTAATGATTCTTATGTCACCCATTTCTCTTTCGTGGGTTATATTCTTATGAAACTCACTTCTTTTCATGGGTTATGCTTTAATGAAAAGATTATGAAACCTGTATTTTTCTATTGGTTATAATATGATTACATGTTTATGAAACCCATTTCATTTCATGGGTATGATATGATTGTTTTTGATCTTTTTTCACATGTATGTATGATTTCATTATGAGATGGGTGGGACCTATATCTCCCTCCAATTCATTGGGAAAAGATTAATATCTCATGAGATAGTGATGGGAATCAGGTCAATATACATGATCCACTATGGAATATGGGAAACCTGGTCCACTATGATAATATGGGGAAGCCTGATATATTATGGGAAAATGGGGAAACATGATCACAAACAATGAAAGAATTGCGAGTAGGTATGGTGGTGTATCTTGTCTAGTAGGTGTAGTCCCCATGAAGTGCCCTATTATTTTTTGGAAATGTGCCTTGACATACAGGTAATGATGTTACATGTTTATGTTTCTACCATGAGTTATATTTTATATACCTTTGATATTCCCACATGGTTCATGTTCTTGATTATCTTATGATTAATTTCATATAAGTTATCAATCATTATTCCATGTCTCATGATTATAATTTTTTTATGTACGGCATGATCTTCAAATGTTCTGATCACGTTCCCATACCGTTATTATCTTGTTATGCTTACGTATTTAATTTATTTACCCTTAATGAGCATTCCATACCACCCCTTTACCATGTTTACTTTCCATAGGTTATAAATAATTGTTTTATGTATGTTTACTAAATGGTAAGATCATTAAGGGAGATGTTGAAGACCTTTCACCAAACTAGAATAATGTGTTCCATGTTTTTGGAGTAGCTAAACTATTATGTTACTCATGAATTTAATTTTTAATTTACTTATTATTCATCTAAAATGAGCTAATATCCATGTATGATAATCATATTTCCTTATAATTTGTATGAAATTAATGGTTTAATAAACCTTTGTAAAATTGGATGAGAAAACTATAGTGAGATCACTAGAAATATTTATAAGGATATGTCTAGGGATGTATCGAACGATAAGTCTAGGGAAAAGTTAAAGTACATGAAAATGTCCTATAATTTTTGTTAAGGATATAGTGACTGGTTTCCTAGAAATAAATCCCTATATGGATATGTAACATCTCAAGTTTTCGAATTGGGTCAAAAACCTCACCCATTTTGAATTTTTGAATTAGTGGGTATGCCAAATTATTTTTTAGGAATCGAAACTCAATTTTGATAGTTTACTCAATCCAATATCAATTTTTATGGTTTTATGGGTTTATCCAAAGACTTAGGTTTTATATGGGTTTCAGTTTTGTTGGAGGCTCGAAGGCTTTTTTTGGGAGTTGCAGGTCAGTCGCACGCTTTGTGGTAAACTGTGGGGTCTCTTCCAGCTAACTGTGCACCTTAATTTTTGTACCATATCATGGTTTTATGGATAGTGTGAGGCTCATGACTGTGCGGTTGTGTATATAGTTTTTGAAGAGTTTTACGCATGGTTTGTGCATGGTTAGGGAAAACTGTGTGGTAAGTCACACAGGTAGTGTCACTTAGGTAGTACCCATGCATTATAGCATAGACAGTTTGTGCATATTTTGGAAAACCATGAGAACTAACCATGATGACTCATTTAAGGTGTTAAATTACATTTATACCCCTCCTTTTATTTTCTTTTTTTCTCCTTATTTTCCCCCTTCTTCTCCCATGGGTAGTGCACAGCCGGATGGTTTCCTCCATTTTCCTCCTCCACCTCATTTTGACCCATCTTCTATGTCGGTGCTTAATTTTTATATATGTCGAGTGTGTTTTAACGATAGTATTATGGCCCTCATCACCCTATCTTCTCTTCTCCTTTTATTTTGTCTTAAGACTCTCAAAATCCATTTGATCTGTTTTTCCATATTTTTAGGGTGTTTTACGAAATCATCAATTTCTTCCAACCCTCTTGGAGTTAGAGGCTAATATCGAAAATGCATATAAATATGAGTCCAATTTAAGTGGTGAATAATTATCCTTATGTTTTTTCAGTTTATTGGGGGGTGAAAATTTTCATGTGATGGTAGATAACTGAGAGAGACCCTCGTGGTTGATATTTAATTGATTGTGTGACCCTATGGAATGTTGTTGGGTATGCCCTAGTTATATTTATATGTGTGAGGTATGGTTAGAGGTAATTGAGCACCTTGGGTAGTTAGGTTGTAGTGTTTTATTGGTTTAATTTTATTTTATTACTTAATTGGAATTTCAAAATTAAATTATATTGATTTGTTTGTCTATTTTAATTGGTTATTTAAGTTGATATATACAATTCAATTTTATTTTATTGTTTTGTTAAGTTGATTTGAATTATATATATTAAATCCTGGAATTACATGTGATGTGATAAATGGGATTGTGAAAATATCATCCTCAGGAATTGGGATGGCATGTCCATCAGGATTGAGGCGGTGTTGGTCATCTGGCTGGGATTGGAATAGATTGCATGGGTGTTGTTATGTCATGAACCGAGGCTGGTCTCTATCAAAACGGGCACCTGATCCGACACATGGCTAGTCCTTAAGGTAATTTCCAATACCCATGGGCTATCACAAGTTCCCAGATATCAAAAAAATGAAATTTGGGAACAATTGAACCGATTTTATAAACATAAAACAACAAATGAATCGAATAAACCAAATCTGGATTTTTCAAACCAAAACAGCTTTTAAAAAAATTAAGAATTGAATTACATGATCTATAACAAAACTCAAACACTATAAAAAAGGAAAAAGTCAAAAAGGACTTCCCAAGAACATCGGCATGGAAAGGGGCATGGCCCTTAAGCAATCTCAACAACACTGTGCCAAAAAGTAAATCTAGAAACCAGAACCACTAGCACTAAAAGATTTACCCAAACCAGTTACAAAATAACTAAGTCTACTTACTCCCAAAAGTGTAAGTAGGGTTTGATCCAAATCCCATTAGGATTACATCACTAAAATAATCCATTTGGTTATCATTATAATAGGACAATATTTCAATTTTTGTAAACAAAAAATGATAATAAAAATTTTAAAGAGATGCAACATTAAATAAAAACAGTTTTCAAGTGGCATAATTTATTGAATCAACACTTTTAAATAGAATTCCAAAGATAAATATTTTTCTATCCAAACATATTGTATACTGACAGTAATCATAAAGTATCTAATGAGCACAAGCAATGGAAAATAACCCCTAGGCACTAGCTTTTTGTGGGTCTCAAGTACCTCATATCTCGGTGAAAGTAACCATACAAATATCCCTTCCTGTGCCTAGGATCCAAAATTAGGGATCATACCCATAACTTAGTGGTCCCCTAATATCATAATAATCATAGTTTAGTTAGTTCATTCATCATCAAACTTTCTACATGAAACAAGCCCAAACTGCATGGGATAACTAGTATAGTTGTACACGCCCACCCACCTAGATACCCAATTTTTCCCTCTGGTACTCAAACAAGATCCATAGGCCAGGAAATTAAATTTACACTTGAAAATACAACTTTAAAGTCACACACACACAAAATATCTCACACACATGTCACATGATCCTTTTTTTCATTCAAATTAATTTTGGAAATCATTCTCACACCAAAACATCCCACAACACGTTTCACCTCTCTTTCACACTTCAAAAAATCCTTTTAAAATTTTTAAAAAACCTTTTCAAGATAGTACGCATCACATAATATCCCTTTCATATTAAAATAGACAATTTAAAATGTATATTCCTACCATAATATTTTGGCAACATAGTTCCACCTCTTACATAAATCAAGAATCCATTTAAATCCTTCAAAAAACATTTCCAAGGAGTGTAATCATTTTTTCCACATAAAATCCCTCTAAAACCCTTATTTGAAGACCAAAATCATACCAATATCACATAAAACCATAATTGGGATCCATAAAATCATTTAATAAAACTATTTCATAAATCAGAAAATAACCCCAATGAACACAACATGGAATACACACAAAAAATAATCATTTTTTGAAAAAAAATCCACTTAAAAACGAACTACTTGAAAAATTATATCAAATATAATTTTCACACCAAACACAATATAAGATAAGCATGATAAAAATATAAATAATGAAAAACTAACTCATCCAATAATTTTTACGCATGGAATCACCTACCATTTGTGCCAAAAACTCCAAACCTTTTTGTGAAACATCAATGGCACACCCTCCAAACCACAAGGAAGTGAAATCAATCAATAATCAAAAATATTTCACCCGAATGACACAAAATCAAACCCTAGTTATGAACCCTATCTTCTGGACATTTTTGGACCTCAAAAAAAGTGGACGAAACCCTATGAAAATGGGAGGAACATGAGAGGAAACTCACTTAATTGATATATCTTGAAGAAATCGCCCCAAATCCACTAAAATCTGAATCTCCAAGTAACCTAAACTGGTAGAGAGGATCTAATGATAAAGAGTAGGTCAAGTGGAGTCTTAAATGGGGGAAAAAGTTAAAATTGAATGTTTTATTAAAGAATCAATTACCTTATCAAATATGGAAGACTATGGAATTCCGGAGAAGTTTCTCCCAAATCTGTGACGCAAATGAGCTCCAAATCAGATAAATAGATAATAGTGGTAAGCCTCGGGTTTTTGGATTTGGGTGTAAATTGTAATCACCAAAAAAAGTAAAAAATTAATGAGTTATTAAAAAATTAAAACAACAATTTAATGTAAGAAATGGGATTACGGTATTGCCCAATACATTAATAAAAAACCCAAATCCATCATTATTGAGGATTTTTATGGGGTCCAAATTGATATGGTGATTTTAATATAACAGGGGATTTCAATTTGGAAGTGAAATTGGGGTAAAATGTTGAAAAATTAATGAGTTATAAGAGAAACAATTTTTTTAATTTGGAAATGGGCTCACGGTTTGGCCCAAATTTTGAAAACCCACCATTTCAACCAAAATGCTTGGGAAACCCCCAAAAGAAAGCAAGAATGAAAAATAAATTTAAAATAAGTCATGGATGTGACAATTCTCCCCACCATAAAATCATCCTCCCTTAGAAAGCCACAGCAAGGCCATAAAGAAAAAACCAAATGTAACACCCCGAGATTTTATGAGAAGTATTATTTATAATTTATTTGATGTATTGTGTTGTATGATACCCCAAGATTATCTTACATTATAGGCAACACCGTATTAGCTTGCAGTATATGCAACACTAATCTTGGATCGTGTTACACAAAAATTCAAGTTTGTTTGATGGTAGTTATTCTACGCAACATTGAGTATATATATATATATAATGTATTAATGAAATATGGTTGGATTTTGTTATATGAAACAAAAAATTAGTCGTGCACTACACGCAACCATGACTTGGCTTGCATTACACGCAATCGCGACCTTCCTCGATAGCGTGTGTTGTAAGCAATACTGGGTTTTACTAAACAATGATATATTATTATAATATTATTATAAACTAACTGTTATGAATAGTATTAACTGAATTTTGAATTTTATAACATTATTATTCTTCTTACACATTTTCTAGAACATGTTATAAGAACAAAATAAATTTTTCGGGTAAAATAAGTATTTTTCAAAAAATGCAGTTTTGCCACCATTTGATGGTGCACCCACTTTATATATAGTTTTTGAAATGTTTATATATTCAATTTTACAAAATAAACTTCTTATTTTGAATCAGGGTATAAAAATTTACATTCGATAAAGTTTTGATATTTTTCTGATAACTTTTATATTTTAACGAATGGTAAAAACACGCTATATTTTAATTAAAAACAACTTTTTTCATCGTAATATTTTATATGGTTAAATTATATTATTTAATGGTTTTAAAGTATAAATAGAATATATTTTTACCATTTAATATAATGTATGTCATTATCATTGATTTTACCTTGAATTCATAGGTTAAATCAATTCAATATTTTGCAATGTTTTAATCAAAAACCCGTTTTCTTTCGACAATGGGATTAATTTTAATTTAATTTCTGCAACTTTTGTGTATTGAATTTCGAAAACTGGATTCCATATTTGGAATCATTGGGTCCAAATTATGTAAATAGGATACTTTTTATTTTTGGGAATTTTGAATAATAACTAAGGTAAATTTTATTTACCATAGTTAAAGGTAAATCGGGTAATTAAGCGTAAATTTAATATTATAAAATTACCCTAACACATTCCAAAATTCTATTTAATAACTTAATGTAGACCTATATCACCTAAGGGTCGGATTAGATTCATTTAATGGACTTTTTTCCATGAATATAATTTAATTATTATTAAAACCAAAGAAAGTGACAACATGTCACTCTCTTAAATCTTATAAGTATAATAATTTTAATTTAGTGATAAACTTCAGGAAACATAAAACATGAATAGTCTCCAGAAAACTAATAAAATTATCTACATCATATTAATTTATTTATAATTTTTAGTGATTAAATAATTTTCATTAATTATGACACAATAGTGATGCTGAAATTGATTATCTAGTGAAAAATCAAGAATATAGTTTTTATTAAACTAACAGTGACCATAAAATGCAAACAACCCTGACCAAAACTTATTGGTCATGTTAATGTAAACCATAATCATACAATGGTAGAATATTTGACCATTTTTAGCCTTATAAAAGTGATTATGACACTTATATTATTTTATTTTAAATGATGCCAAAGTTTTCACCTTCATATTTTAATAAATATAACAATTTAAATATTGTTATTTTAAGATGATAAATTCTATTAAAATAATTATTGTGAATGTTAATATATTTATCTTCATCATAGGATTTTATTTTTAATTTTTATGAAAAAAATAGTTATATTTAATAATTATACAAAAATGTTGTAGTAATTATTTTATTAAGAGATAAACCAAATAAATGGTATTAAAAATAATTAAATAAATTTTATATGAAATATTTAATGTAATACACTAATTTTCTAGATACATATGACCTTATATGAATCTATTAAATATTTTAGTTCGAATATATCCTCTGTTTAGATTTTATTTAAATTCAAATAAATGAATTGTGTCAAAATTGACACTATTTTTATTTTATAAAAATAACATATTATTAAATTGTTTAAAAATCACAAAAATGTTTCAAAATTATAAATTGAAATTTATATAGTCTAAAATTTCATAAAGTATCCAATTATGGAAAATTAACAATACATAAGTGATTATTTATAACCATTTAAAATTTAGAATTTTATTACCACCAATAAACTTAAATAGATTAAATAAGGATAAATAAAAATGATAAGGTTTTAAATAAGATCAAAACATGTCAAAATTTGACTGGTTGATGATATTACAACCCTATCTCATCTAATTATAAAATATGAGTCATTTTTCGAGGTTTTTAAGTGGGGTTAAATTTATTATAATTTAATATTTTTAAGAATTCCAAAGTTGCCCCCTCCTCCATTATAAAAGGGCACCTCCTCCCTCCCCTCCTCACACCACTTTGAACTTTCATGCTCGGCCAACCCCTGCCAAATTCTCTTCTCCACTTTCCTAGAAACATACTAGAGGTCCTGGTCTTCTTCAAAGACCAATTTTAGTGTCCTAAAAGGAGGTCTCAAAGAGGCGCTTCAAAGAAGAGGTAATGTCCGTTAACGATTCTTTCAACTTTATTTCTTCTTCCACTTCTTCTTATTTAGTTGTTTCATTATGAAGTAATAACATCAGTATAAATAATATACTGATATGTTATTATAAGTATGAAACAACCCAATTTCACCATCTATCCATCCTACACAAAATGAAATCACCGCGCGTGCGTACGTACGGAATACCGTCTCCACACCGTGGTATAATCAGTTTTTACACCACCACCTTACATGAATGGGTATAATTGTGTAAATAATGACTATATATGATTATTTTAAAGTTATATTGATTCTGCAATAGTATACATACACTCCAATACAATTCCACGATCATGGAAATGATATCATCGCTCGTGCGTACGTACGAACTACCGTCTCCACGAACGCGATGAGATTCATTTTCTATGATTAACCATTCAAGAATGATTATAAAGTATATATAATGAATAATAATGAAATATATGACATAATAATGCTACTGGATTTATGTATATATGTATTTCATCTATTTAATTTCATTCAATTCAATAAGGAAACGAAAATTGCGTTCATGTGTACGTACGGCCTACCGTCTCCATGAACGGTGTATTTCATTCCTTTTATCGATCTATAATATATATTTATATGATTATTATAAATTATATAAAAATCATATTTTAAATTCAGGAATTATGTAAATCAGGATATAAGTATTAATATCAATAACGACAAGTCGAAACACATACGATAAATGAAATGATTTTACCCAAAACGCAGCTTCTACATGGAATTTACAAAATAACGGGTAATATAAAGTCATAATTGAAACATATATGATATCATCAAAATGAATATGATTATCTAATAAGTCAATGACATTATTTAAATCATTATATAGGAGGTTCGGATCCATTTGAAGCATATCAAACCTAAGGTAAGGGATAATTTTTCAAATCTCATTTTTATCCGAGATTTCTTAATCATAAGTATTTACTGGGGTTATTTCTATCATCCATTTAAATGTTTTATAAAAGAGTTTTCATGTATATTTAAATTCATTTTTACCTATTTTTGACTTTTACTACATGGTATGTAAGGAATCTTTCTTTTGTTTACGTCACGAGGTACTTTTTGACTTTTCTGACAAAAGTACGAGGAGAATGTTTTTTTAACTTATACGGCATGAAAATATTTTTACGGTTTTATAAAGCCTTATTTTCATGAAGATTACTCCAAAATATTTCATGACTATTTTTAACAAAATCCTTTTCTTTTAAAATTTCATGACATTTTGTGAAAAGATAATGATTTTGAAGAAGAGAGGATATTTTCCTCAAGAATTCATTTCTAGTGTTTTATCAAAACCTTTTTTTATCTAAGATGACATTATTTCATATGTGTATGTTTCAAGTATCATGTCTCTATGATTTACATGGTTTCACTTTTCTTATTATGAAATGATATCCATTTCTTTTATATGGATTATGTGATGATGGGATGATATTTATGAAACCCGTTTTATTTATTGGGTTATGCTATGATGTATGATTTATGATTTTGTGGCACACGAAAGAATGATTTAATTATGAGATGGGTGGGACCTATATCTCCTTCCAATGCATTGGGTAATGATTTATATCTCATGAGATATACATGGATAGAACGGCAAGTTAAACCGGTTCAGTAATACAGGACTGGAACGAGGAGTGAAATCGATTCAGAAAGGGACTTTGTCCACTAATATGGTCTTGGTAGAAATGCCTTGGCTACTATGGAAATAATATCATGTGCTTAATGGTTTCCACAATTACATGTTTTATTCCCATGCTAATTTATCATGATTAATGTTTCTTCATGATCTATGTCTTACGTACTACCATGTTTTATGTCGTTGCTCAAGATTTTGATGTTTAAACATTATGTTCATGTTTTTAAGTTCAAATGTATATGGTATGTTTTATTTTATCCATTCATACCCTTACTGAGCATTTGAGCTCACCCTTTATATGTTTTCTTTTCCCCAGGATTTAAATAAAGGTTTGAGGTAAGAAAATAAAAGGGGAATATCAATAATGGAGATGTTGAAGATCTTTCACCATGATTAGAAGACTACGTTCCATTTTTCCAAAGACACTAAACTATTACGGTCCTTGTGTGTCTGTTTTTGCTATGTATTAAGTATTCTGAAAAAGTAATGTAATGTCCATGTACGTCAATCTTTGGTTCTCTACAGTTGGTATCATAGGAAAGGTTTAGTCAACCTTTGGAAACTAGGATGCGAAAACTTTAGTGAGATCCCCCGAAATATTTCTAAGGTCTGTCTGGGGATGTCCCTAAGGATAAGTATACATAGAGGATATAGTCCTAGAACTATGGTAACGATCTTAGAATTTAACCTAAGATGTTAGATATTGAGGGTACTCCCCCTTTACTATGTTGTTTTCCCTAGCATGATTTTTTCCTCTCACACTATTCTTTTTGGGTTTTAGAAATTGGCTGAAAACAGGAAGATTCACGATAATGGTGAATATGACGGAAAATGGAATGATATTATTCATGAGAAACCAAATTAAACGGGATTTGGAAGACCAAACATCGTTATTATGCCTAATTAGAAATCTCATAATATGATCAATAATCTCAACTTTGGTAAGTTTCCCGACATAGATAATAAAAGAAAGATGGAGTTTAATGATGATCATAGAGGAAAGAAAGTTCAATTTTCCTCATGTAAATCATGTGGGAAGAGGCATCGGGGAGATTGTTTCAGAGGAACTAGAAGATGCTTTGGGTGTGGAAAAGAAGGACACAAAGCCAGTAAGTGGAAAGAAAAATCTTCAGATAACAGCATGGACAATGATAATGGTATTGCTATGACATCAACAATGATTAGATGTTTTAAATGTGGAATGTATGGGCATTATGAAAAACAATTCCGTAAGGGAAAATCTCATAAAGAGAATCAGCATGGTCATATGGGTAGTATTTATGTGGATGATGATGAGGATACTACAAATGATATATGAGATAAATGAAGTGTTGAAGCTCAGTCAGTTTTTTAAGAAGGTAGTGGAATGATTGTATGTTTAACAAGAGTTATGTTGTATAGTTAATGGTACTATGGAATAAAGAATCTTCTAAAGATTGTTACACTATTGTTTTTACTAAACTATATTAAAGTATATGTTGAATGATACCAGTAACCATGAAAGGTTATTCAGATATTTTTGGAAATTAGATGATATGCACATAATGAATGGATAAGAAGATAATGAGATGTTTGATTGTATTCATGAGCTCATGATTGATATAAGTACTAAGTGATATTATGGTCTGATTATATAGATTTTTTGGGATTTTGGTATGTGGAAATAGTTACCTTTTGACAGTATTAATGTTTTCAATAAGGTTCTATGGTAATTTATGTTTCAATAGAATATATGACTAAGGTATTCATGTGTTTGGAATGCAACCAACAAGATATGTCTTATGATATATGTGAGATAAATGCTTGTATTCACATTCTTAGTAGATAACCTTTCTAGTAATTGTTTTATTTATACTATAAGCTTGGACCGAAGTATTTTAGATAAGCCTAAAGATTGGAATGGATTATGTTGGGCATAAGTTAGTATTGTTTAAGGATAGAACTTTTTTGGATATTATTGACGGGATGTTATAGTAATGTAGTTTTAGAAGAAGGACAACATGCAGGATGGGACACATCCCATTGCGTCGAACAAGGCTATGGGAATTGAGCCCACAACCGAAATGTGACTGGCCTTTATCGCCTACCACTGGCCTACCGGAAGTCCCTGGTTAGTAGAAACTAGTTTTATTTTTTTAATCGGTATGATATATGAAGTATAAGTTCATTTTTGAAATCGTATATGATTAACCTCACCATAGAGGGACTTATGTATATTTGATAACTTTTTCTATCCTTTTGTTTGAAACATATGGAATGAATCACCATTCTATCAAATGATCTTCTAACACCTCATGAATGAAAAATTCAACTTCATTTCATTAAGAGATGAAGTGGAAATTGTTCAAGGCACGAACAACGGTGAGATTGTACCAAAATCAAGTAAGTATTTATTTTGATTCGAAAATTCTTCAACATTAGAGAAATGATCCTGAAAACCAAAAATGTTTTCATAGTGCCCTTATATCCGATGAATCAGATGGTACCTTATATCATCACAAATATATGGCTTTGTGATTGTTGGATTTTTCATAGCCATGTGCTCTACCACTCTCCATTGGAACTTGATGTTTAGATTTCTCTTCCATATACATATTTTCACCTATGTTCTCCCACGAGGAAACCCAGTGATGAGTTAATTTGGGTAACTGTTATGTTTCATAAATCACTTTTTAAAATTAAGTTTTAGTATGTGGGTTTCTATTAAAGAAACTTTCAAGTAGTCAACCATTTATAACCCCGACGAATTTCGAGGGCGAAATTCATTTTAAGGGGGGTAGAATGTAACACCCCGAGATTTTATGAGAAGTATTCTTTTTAATTTATTTTATGTATTGTGTTGTATGATACCCGAAGATTATCTTGCGTTATACGCAACACTATATTAGCTTGCAGTATATGCAACACTAATCTTGGATCGTGTTACACACAATTTCAAGTTTGTTTGATGGTAGTTATTCTACGCAACGTTGAGTATATATAAATATATTCAATGTATTAATGAAATATGGTTGGATTTTGTTATATGAAAAAACAAAGGAGTCGTGCACTACACGGAACCCTGACTTGGCTTGCATTACACGCAATCGTGACCTTCCTCGATAGCGTGTGTTGTACGCAATACTAGATTTTACTAAACAACGATATATTATTATAATATTATTATGAACTATCCTTTATGAATAGTATTAGTTAATTTTAAATTTTATAACATTATTATTCATCTAACACATTTTCTACAACATGGTATAAGAACTAAATAAATTTTTCGGGTAAAATAAGTATTTTTCAAAAAATGCAGTTTTCTAGCCTTTTGATGGCGCACCCACTTTAAATCTAATTTTTGAAATGTTTATAAATTCAATTTTACAAAATAAACTTCTTATTTTGAATCAGGATATAAAAATTTACAATGGATAAAGTTTTGATATTTTTCTGATAACTTTCATATTTTAATGAATACTAAAAACACGCTATATTTTAATTAAAAACAACTTTTTTCATCGTAATAATTTATATGGTTAAATTATAATATTGAATGGTTTTAAGGTATAAATAGAATATATTTTTACCATATAATATAATTTTTGTCATTAGCATTGATTTTACCTTGAATTCGTAGGTTAAATCAATTCAATCTTTTGCAATGTTTTAAACAAAAACCCGTTTTCTTTGGACAATGGGATTAATTTTAATTTAATTTCTGGAACTTTTGTATATTGAATTTCAAAAAATGGATTCCATATTTGGAATCAACGATTCCAAATTATGTCAATAGGTTACTTTTTATTTATGGAAATTATGAATAGTAACTACGGTAAATTTTATTTACCATAGTTAAAGGTAAATCGGCTAATTAAGAGTAAATATAATATTATAAAATTACCCTAACACATTCCAAAATTCTATTGGATGACTAAAAGTCGACCCATATCACCTAAGGGTCGGATTATATTCATTTAATGGACTTTTTTCCATGAAAATAATTTAATTATTATTAAAACCAAAGAAAATGACAACATTTCACTCTCTTAAATCTTATAAGTATAATAATTTTACTTTAGTGATAAACTTCATGAAACTTCAAACATGAATAGTCGCCAGAAATCTAATAACATTATCTACATAATATGAATTTATTTATAATTTTTAGGGATTAAATAATTATCATTAATTATGACACAATAGTGATGCATAAATAGTTTATCTTGTGAAAAATCAAGAATATAGTTTTTATTAAACTAATAGTGACCATAAAATGCAAAAACCCCTGACCAAAACTTATTTTTCAAGTAAATGTAAACCATAATAATCCAATGGTCCAATATTTGACCATTTGGAGCCTTATAAAAGCGATTATGACACTTATATTATTTTATTTTAAATGATTCCAAAGTTGTCACCTTCATAATTTAATAAATATAACAATTTAAATATTGTGATTTTAAGATGCTAAATTCGAGTAAAAGTATTATTGTTAAAGGTAATAGATTTATCTTCATCATCGGATTTTATTTTTAATTTTTATGCAACAAATAAGTATATTAAATAATTATACAAAAATATTGTAGTAATTATTTTATTAAGAGATAAACCGAATAAATGGTTTTAAAAATAATAAATAAATGAACTATTTAATGTGATCCACTAATTTTCGAAATACATATGACTTTTTATGAATCTATTAAATATATTAGTTTGAATATATCCTCTGTTTAGATTTTATTTAAATTCAAATAAATGAATAGTGTCAAAATTGACACTATTTTTATTTTATAAAAATAACATATTATTAAATTGTTTAAAAATCACAAAAATATTTAAAAATAATAAATTGAAATTTATATAATCTAAAATTTCATAACGTATCTAATTATGGGAAATTAACAACACATAAGTGATTATTTATAACCATTTAAAATTTAGAATTTTGTTACCACAAATACACTTAAATAGATTAAATAAGGATAAATCAAAATGATAAGGTTTAAAATAAGATCAAAACATGTTTTAATTTTGATTGGATGATAATATTACAACCTTATCGCATATAATATTCGAATATGAGTCATTTTTGGAGGTTTTTAAGTGGGGTTAGATTTATTATAATTTAATATTTTTATGAATTCCAAAGGTGCCCCTCTCCTCCCTTATAAAAGGGCACCTCCTCCCTCTCCTCCTCACACCACATTGAGCTTTCAATATCGGAAAAACCCTACCTAATTATCTTCTCCACTTCCATAGAAACATCCTAGAGGTCCTGGTCTTCTTAAAAGACAAATTTTAGTGCCCTAAAAGGAGGTCTCAAAGAGTCGCTTCAAAGAAGAGGTAATGTCTGTTAATGATTCTTTCAACTTTATTTCTTCTTCCACTTCTTCTTATTTAGTTGTTTCATTATGAAGTAATAACATCAGTATCACTCATATACTGATATGTTATTATAATTATTAAACAACCCTATTTCACCATCTATCCATCCTATAGAAAATGAAATCACCGCGCATGCGTGCGTACGGAATACCGTCTCCACGCCGTTGTGTAATCAGTTTTTCCGCCACCACCTTACATGAATGGGTATAATGGTGTAACTAATGACTATATATGATTATTTTAAAGTGATAATGATTCTGAAATAGTACACATACACTCCAATACAATTTCACGATCATGGTAATGATATCATCAATCGTGCGTACGTACGGACTACCGTCTCCATGAACGCGATGAGATTTATTTTCCATGATTAACCATTCAAGAATGATTATAAAGTATATATAATGAATAATAATGAAATATATGACATAATAATTCTACTTTATTTATGTATATATGTATGTCATCTATTTAATTTCATTCAATTCAATAAGGAAATGAAAACATGGTTCATGCGTACGTACGGCCTACTGTCTCCATGAACAGTGTATTTCATTCCTTTTATCAATCTATAATATATATATATATATGATGAATATATATTATATATAAATCGTAATTTATGTTCTAGAATTATGTAAATCAGGATATAAGTAATAGTATCAAGAACTACAAGTCGAAACACATACGATAAATGAAATGACTTTACCCAAAACGCTGCTTCTACATGGAATTTACAAAAGAATGGGTAATATAAAGTCATAAGTGAAAAATATATGATATCATAACAATGAATATGATTATTTAATAAGTCAATGACGTTATTTAAATCATTATATAGGAGGTTCGGATCCATACGAAGCATATCATACCTAAGGTAAGGGATAATCTTGCAAATCTCATTTTTATCCGAGATTGCTTATTCGTAAGTATTTACTGGGGTTATTTATATCATCCATGTCCATGTTTTATAAATGTGTTTTCATGTATGTTTAATGTCCTTTTACCCATTTTTTACTTTTACTACATGGTATGTAAGGAATCTATCTTTTGTTTACATTACGAGGTACTTTTTGACTTTTTCGAAAAAAGTACGAGGAGAATGTTTTTTTAACTAATACGGCATGAAAGGATTTTTACAGTTTTATAAAGCCTTATTTTCATGAAGATTCCTCTGAAAAATTTCATTACTATTTTTAACAAAATAATTTTCTTTTAAAATTGCATGATATTTTTTGAAAAGATAATGATTTTGAAGAAGAAAGGATATTTTCCTCAAGATTTCATTTCAAGTGTTTTATCAAAACCATTTTTCATCTAAGATGACATTATTTCATATGTGTATGTTTCAAGTATTGTAGAGACCCGAAGCTTGACGTACATGGACTTTACATTACTTTTGCGGAATACTTAGTACATTACAAAAACACACACTCAAGGACCGTAATAGTTTAGTGTCTTTGGAAACTCGGACTATTATCTTCTAATCGTGGTGAAAGATCTTCAACATATCCCATAAAGATCTTCCTTATTTTTTACCTAAAACCTTTCTTTATATCCTGGGGAAAAAACATAAAAGGGTGAGCTCAAATGCCCAGTAAGGGTAAACAAAAGAAATATCAATCACATCATATTCAAAAGAACATAACATTTTGGAAATCATAACCTACAAAAGAGAGCATAATTTCATAACATGGGATAAATCATGGCAGTGAAATGTAATCACAATAATCATAACTTAAAACATGAAACTTTGTGGCATTCACACATAATCATAGAGAATCATTTCTTGTTAGTCAAGACTCATTGCCAAGACTATCTTAGTGGACAAAGTCCCTTTCTGAATCGAGTAACCCTCGTTTCAATCCTATTTCACTGAACCGGTATAACCTACCATTCCAGCCATGTCAATCTCATGAGATATAAAATCTTTACCCAATGCATTGGAGGGAGATATAGGTCCCACCCATCTTATAATGAATCCTTTCCTATGTGTGCCACATAATTATAAACCATACATCATAGCGTAACCCATGTAATAAAAATGGGATTCTTAAACAACATGACATCATAAAACAATTCATATAAGATAAAGGAGTTCATAAAAATATGTCCATCACAACATAATCAAACCAATGTAATAATAGGGATAAAAACAGAACCCTTTTATTATCTTAGATGGAAAATAATTTTGATAAAATACTTGAACTCCATTCTTGAGGAAAATATCCTTTCTACTTCAAAAACATTTTTTCCTTTCATAACATGTCATACGACTTTAAAATAAAAGAAGTTGATTAAAAATAAACTTGAAAACTTGTAAAGGATGTTTCTTGGAAATAATGTTTTAAAAATCCATTCATGCTTTATAAGTTAAAAAAAACATTCTTCGTACTTTTGTCGGAAAAGTCAAAAAGTACCTCGTACGAAAAACGACAAAAGATTCCTTTCATTTCTTTTACTAAAAACTCACCGAAGGGTAAAAATGGATTTAAAAAATTGTAGGTGGATGGAAATAATAATACATATTTATGAAACATGGATGTGGATGATGAAATACACCCCAGTAAATACTTACGAATAAACAATCTCGGATAAAAATAAGATTGTGATATTTTCCCTTACCTTAGGTCCGACTTGCTTTGTAAGTGTCCGAACCTCCTGTATAATGATTTAAATCATGTTATTGAGTTGTTCCAGAATCATATTCATTGCTATTATATCATATATGGTCCACTTATGACATTATATTACCCGTTCTTTTGTAAATTCATGTTAAAGTAGCGTTTTGGGTAAAATCATCTCATTTGTCGTTCGTGTTTTTAACTTGTAATTATTCATATGATTAATTAGATCATGATTACATAATTCAAGAATATAAAACATGATTTATATATATATATATATATATATATATATTCATAATATACATATATAATAAATCAGTAAATGGAAAGAAATACACCGTTCATGGAGACGGTAGTCCGTACGTACGCATGAACGCTGTTTTCATTTCCTTATTGAATTGAATGGAATTAAGTAGATGACATACATATAAATATAAATAATTCCAGTACCATTATTAGGTCATATATTTCATTAGTACTTATTATATATACTTTATAATCATTCATGAATGGTTAATCATTGAGAATGAATCTCATCACGTCGTGGAGACGGTAGTCCGTACGTACGCACGAGCGATGATATCGTTCCCATGGTCGTGGAATTGTGTTGAAGTGTATGTATACTATTTCAGTATCAATATCACTTTATAATAATCATATATAGTTACTCATTACACCATTATACCCATCCTATTAAGGTGGCGGCGGAAAATAGATTACACCACGGCGTGGAGACGGTATTCCGTACGTACGCACGCGCGGTGATTTCATTTTTCCGTAGGATGGATAAAAGGTGAATTAGGGTTGTTTCAAATATATAATAACATATCAGTATGTATGTAATACTTATGTTATTACTTTATCATGAAATAACTAAATAATAAGAAGTTGAAGAAGAAAGAAATTGAAAAGATCGGTAATGGATATTACCTCTTCTTTGAAACGCCTCTTTGAATCCTCCACTTAGAAAACTAATATTGGTCTTTGAAGAAGACCAGGACCTCTAGGATTATTCTAGGGAAGTGGAGAAGGGATTTTGGCAGGGGTTGTCCGAGCTTGAGTGCTCAAATTGGTGTGAGGAGGAGGGGGAGGAGGTGTCCTTTTATAAGGGAGGAGAGGGGCACCTTAGGAATTCTTAAAAATATTAATTTATAATAAATCTAACCCCACTTAAAAACCTCCAAAAATGACTCATATTCGAAGATTAGATGAGATAGGGTTGTAATCTCATAAACCAATCAAATTTAGACATATTTGGATCTTATTTTAAACCTTATCATTTTGATTTATCTTTATTTAATCTATTTAAGTTTATTTGTGGTAATAAAATTCTAAATTTTAAATTATAACAAATAATTACTCTTTTGTTGTGAATTTTCCATAATTGTTTACTTTATAAAATTATAGACCATATAAATATAAATTTCTAATTTTTAAATATTTTTGTGATTTTTAAACAATTTTATAATATGTTATTTTTGTAAAATAACAATAGTGTCAATTTTGACACTATTCATTTATTTGAATTTAAATAAAATATATAAAGAATATATGTTCGAACTAAAATCATTAATATATTAATAAAAGGTCATATGTATATATAAAATTAGTGTATCACATTAAATAGTTCATATAATATTTATTTTATTATTTTTAAAACCATTTATTTGGTTTATCTCTTAATAAAATAATTACTACATCATTTTTGTATAATTATTTAATATACTTATTTGTTGTATAAAAATTTAAAATAAAATCCTATGATGAAGATAAATATATTACCTATCACAATAATTCTTTTACTCGAATTTATCATCTTAAAATCACAATATTTAAATTGTTATATTTATTAAATTATGAAGGTGACAACTTTGGCATCATTTAAAATAAAATAATATAAGGGTCATAATCGCTTTTATAAGGCTCCAAATGGTCAAATATTCTACCATTGGATGATTACGGTTTACATTTACATGGAAAATAAGTTTTGGTTAGGTATTTGTGAATTTTATGATCACTATTAGTTAAAAAAAACAATATTCTTGATTTTTCACTAGATAAACAATTTCTGCATCACTATTGTGTCATAATTAATGATAATTATTTAATCCCTAAAAATTATAAATAAATTTATATGATGTAGATAATTTCATTAGATTTCTGGAGACTATTCATGTTCGAAGTTTCATGAAGTTTATCACTAAATTAAAATTAATATACTTATACAATATAAGAGAGTGACATGTTGTCACTTTCTTTGGTTTTAATAATAATTAAGTTATTTTCATGGAAAAATGTCCATTAAATGATTCTAATCCGACCCTTAGGTGATATGGGTCGACCTTTAGTCATCTAATAGGATTTTGACATTTTTTAGAGTAATTTTAAAATATTATATTTACCCTTAATTACCCGATTTACCTTTAACTATGGTAAATAAAATTTACCGTAGTTACTATTCATAATTCCCAAAAATAAAAAGTATCTTATTAACATAATTTGGACCCACTGATTCCAAATATGGAATCCATTTTTTAAAATTCCATACACAGAAGTTGCAGAAATTAAATTAAAATTAATCTCGTTGTCGAATAAAAACGGGTTTTTGTTTAAAACATTGCAGAAGATTGAATTGATTTTACCTACGAATTCAAGGTAAAATCAATGCTAATGACATACATTATATTAAATGGTAAAAATATATTCTATTTATACTTTAAAACCATTCAATATTATAATTTAACCACATAAGATATTACGATGAAAAAAGTTGTTTTTAATTAAAATATAGCGTGTTTTTACTATTCATTAAAATGTGAAAGTTACCAGAATAATATGAAAATTTTATCCAAAGTAAATTTTTATTTCTTGATTCCAAAGAAGAATTTTATTTTGTCAAATTGATCTTATAAACATTTCAAAAACTAGATTTAAAGTGGGTGCGCCATCAAAAGGCGGTAAAACTGCATTTTTTGAAAAATACTTATTTTACCCGAAAATATTTATTTTGTTCTTATACCATGTTCTAGAAATGTGTAAGATGAATAATAATGTTATAAAATTAAAAATTTAGTTAATACTATTCATAACGGCTAGTTCATGACAATATTATAATAATATAACATTGTTTATTAAAACCCGGTATTGTATACAACACACGCTATCGAGGAAGGCCGCGATTGCATGTAATGCAAGCCAAGTCAGGGTTGCGTGTTGTGAAATAATCATTCGTTGTTTCGTATAAAATAATCCAACCATATTTCATTTATACATTTAATATATATATATATATATACTCAATGTTGCGTAGAATAACTATTATCAAAATTGTGTGTAACACAATCCAAGAATAGTGTTGCGTATACTGCAAGCTAATACGGTGTTGTGTATAGCGCAAGGTAATCTTGGTGTAGAATACAACATAAGACATTAATTAAATTGAAATAATATTTTTCATAAAATCTCAGGGTGTTACATTCTACCCCCCTTAAAATGAATTTCGCCCTCGAAATTCGTCGGGGTTATAAATGTTTTACTATTTGAAAGTTTCTTTGATAGAAACCCACATCGTAAAAAGGAATACTAAAACTTATCTTTAAAAAACAAAAGTATGAAACGTAACGGTTACGCAAATAAACTAATCACTAGGTTTCCACATAGGTAAAAATATGGATATGGAAGAGAAATCTAACCATCATGTTCTGATGGAGAGTGGTAGAGAACATAGCCATGTAAAAGCTAGCAATCACAAAGCCATAAATTTGTGATGATCTATGGTACCATCTGATTCATCGGATATAAGGGCACTAGGACAACATTTTCGGTTTTCAAGATCATTTCCCTAAAGTTGAAAATTTGAATTACAATAAATACTTACTTTATTTTGGTACAATCTCACTGTTGTTCGTGCCTTGAACAATTTCCACTTCATCTCTTAAATAAATGAAGTTGAATTTGTTAATCGTGAAGTGTTAGCAGATCATGTGATAGAATGACGGGTCATTCCATCTGTCTCAAACAAAAGGTTAGCAAAAATTATATACATAAGTCGATCTATAGTGATATTAATCATATATGGTTCCTAAAATGAACTTATACTTCACATATCATACTTCTTAATATAATAAAACTAGTTTTCTACTAAACAGGGACTTCCTGTAGGTCAGTGGTAGGCGATAAAGGCCACTCACACTTCGGTTGTGGGTTCGATTCCCACAGCCTTGTCCGAAGCGATGGGCTGTCGCCCGTCCTTCAGGTTGTCCTTTTTCTAAAACTACATTACTATAACATCACATAAATAATATCAAAAAAAGTTCTATACTTAAACAATACTAACTTATGGTTAACATAATCCATTACAATCTTTAGGCTTATCTAAAATACTTCGGTCCAAGCTCATAGTATAAAGAAAATGATTACTTGAAATGTCACCAACCAAGCATGTGAATACCATCATTTATCCCCCATATATCTTGTTGGTCACATTCCAATCATGTGAATACTTTAATGATGTATTCTCTTGAAAAATATGAATACCCATTAAACCTTAGTAAAAACATGAATGATGTCAAAAGTTAACTCTTTCCACATACCAAAATCCAAAAATTCTATATACTCAAACCATGATATAACCTTCTCCTTATATCAGTCATGAGATCATGAATACTATCAAACATTTTATTTTCTCCTTATCCCTTCATTATGCGCATATCATCTACATTCCAAAAATATCTGAATAACCTTTCATGGATACTGGTAACATTAATCAGACAACAATGTAACAATCATTACATGTCTCTTTATTCCATAGTACCATGAGATTACTTATACAACATTACACATGATAAACATGTAATCATTCCACTACATTCTTAAACCATTGACCGAGCTTCAACAATTCTTTCATCTCACATATCATTTGTAGTCTCTTCATCATCATCCACATAAATACTTCCCATACGACCATACTGATTATCTTCATGAGACTTTCCCTTAGGGCATTGGTTTGCATAATGCCCGTACATTCCACATTTAAAACATTGAACCATTGTTGATGTCGTAGCAATACCATTATCCTCATCCATGTTGTTAACTGAACCTTTTCCTTTGCATTTACTTGCTTTGTGTCCTTCTTTTCCACACCCAAAGTATCTTCCAGTTCCTTTGAAACATTCTCCTTGATGCCTCTTCCCACATGATTTACATAGGGGAAATTGAACTTTCTTTCCTCTATGATCATCATGAAACTCCATCTTTCTCTTATTAGCCAAGTCAGGAAACTTACCAAATTTTACTTTATTGATCATATTATGAGATTGCTGGTTTGGCATAATAATGATGTTTGGACTTCCAAATCCCATTTCATTATGAAGAATATCATTCCATTGTCCATCGTATCCTCCATTATTGTGAATCATCTTGTTTCCAGCAATTTTCTAAAACCCAAAAAGAATAGTGTGAGAGGCAAAAATCATAATAAAGGGGGAGTAACTTCAATATCTAACATCTTAGGTTTAATTCTATGATCGTTAGCGTAATTCTAGTACTATAACCTATACGCATACTTAACCTTAGAGACATCCCTAGACATACCATAGAAATATATCTAGGGATCTCACTAAAGTTCTCGCATCCTAGTTTCCAAAGGTTGACTAAACCTTTCCTCTGATACCAACTATAGAGACCCGAAGCTTGACGTACATGGACTTTACATTACTTTTTCGGAATACTTAGTACATTACAAAAACACACACACAAGGACCGTAATAGTTTAGTGTCTTTGGAAACTCGGACTATTATCTTCTAATCGTGGTGAAAGATCATCAACATCTCCCATAAAGATCTTCCTTCTTTTTTACCTAAAACCTTTCTTTATATCCTGGGGAAAAGAAAACATAAAAGGGTGAGCTCAAATGCTCATTAAGGGTAAACAAAAGAAATATCAATCATATCATATTCATAAGAACATAACATTTTGGAAATAATAACCTGCAAAAGAGAGCATAATTTCATAACATGGGATAAATCATGGAAGTGAAATGTAATCACAATAATCATAACATAAAACATGAAACTTTGTGGCATTCACACATAATCATAGAGAATAATTTCTTGTTAGTTAAGACTCATTGCCAAGACTATCTTAGTGGACAAAGTCCCTTTCGGAATCGAGTAACCCTCGTTTCAGTCCTGATTCACTGAACCGGTATAACCTACCATTCTAGCCATGTCTATCT
This sequence comes from Viscum album, assembly GCA_963277665.1. Lineage (NCBI taxonomy): Eukaryota > Viridiplantae > Streptophyta > Magnoliopsida > Santalales > Viscaceae > Viscum > Viscum album. The sequence goes on from OY728164.1 coordinate 95,206,053, forward strand.
CATGAGATATAAAATCTTTACCCAATGCATTGGAGGGAGATATAGGTCCCACCCATCTTATAATGAATCCTTTCTTATGTGTGCCACATAATCATAAACCATACATCATAGCGTAACCCATGTAATAAAAATGGGATTCTTAAACAACATGACATCATAAAACAATTCATATAAGATAAAGGAGTTCATAAAAATATTTCCATCACAACATAATCAAACCAATGTAATAATAGGGATAAAAATAGAACCCTTTTATTATCTTAGATGGAAAATAATTTTGATAAAATACTTGAACTCCATTCTTGAGGAAAATATCCTTTCTACTTCAAAAACATTTTTTCCTTTCATAACATGTCATACGACTTTAAAATAAAAGAAGTTGATTAAAAATAAACTTGAAAACTTGTAAAGGAAGTTTCTGGGAAATAATGTTTTAAAAATCCATTCATGATTTATAAGTTAAAAAAACATTCTTCGTACTTTTGTCGGAAAAATCAAAAAGTACCTCGTACGAAAAATGACAAAAGATTCCTTTCATTTCTTTTACTAAAAACTCACCGAAGGGTAAAAATGGATTTAAACAATTGTAGGTGGATGGAAATAATAATACATATTTATGAAACATGGATGTGGATGATAAAATACACCCTAGTAAATACTTACGAATAAACAATCTCGGATAAAAATGAGATTGTGATATTTTCCCTTACCTTAGGTCCGACTTGCTTTGTAAGTGTCCGAACCTCCTGTATAATGATTTAAATCATGATATTGAGTTGTTCAAGAATCATATTCATTGCTATTATATCATATATGGTCCACTTATGACTTTATATTACCCGTTCTTTTTTAAATTCATGTTAAAGTAGCATTTTGGGTAAAATCATCTCATTTGTCGTTCGTGTTTTTAACTTGTAATTATTCATATGATTAATTAGATCATGATTACATAATTCCAGAATATAAAACATGATTTATATATATATATATATATTCATAATATACATATATAATAAATCAGTAAATGGAAAGAAATACACCGTTCATGGAGACGGTAGTCCGTACGTACGCATGAACGCTGTTTTCGTTTCCTTATTGAATTGAATGGAATTAAGTAGATGACATACATATAAATATAAATAATTCCAGTAACATTATTAGGTCATATATTTCATTTGTACTTATTATATATACTTTATAATCATTCATGAATGGTTAATCATTGAGAATGAATCTCATCACGTCGTGGAGACGGTAGTCCGTACGTACGCACGAGCGATGATATCGTTCCCATGGTCGTGGAATTGTGTTGAAGTGTATGTATACTATTTCAGGATCAATATCACTTTATAATAATCATATATAGTTACTCATTACACCATTATACCCATCCTATTAAGGTGGTGGCGGAAAATAGATTACACCACGGCGTGGAGACGGTATTCCGTACGTACGCACGCGCGGTGATTTCATTTTTCCGTAGGATGGATAGAAGGTGAATTAGGGTTGTTTCAAATTTATAATAACATATCAGTATGTATTTAATACTGATGTTATTACTTTATCATGAAATAACTAAATAAGAAGAAGTTGAAGAAGAAAGAAATTGAAAAGATCGGTAATGGATATTACCTCTTCTTTGAAACGCCTCTTTGAATCCTCCACTTAGGGAACTAATATTGGTCTTTGAAGAATACCAGGACCTCTAGGATTATTCTAGTGAAGTGGAGAAGGGATTTTGGCAGGGGTTGGCCGAGCTTGAGTGCTCAAATTGGTGTGAGGAGGAGGGGGAGGAGGTGTCCTTTTATAAGGGAGGAGAGGGGCACCTTAGGAATTCTAAAAAATATTAATTTATAATAAATCTAACCCCACTTAAAAACCTCCAAAAATTGCTCATATTCGAAGATTAGATGAGATAGGGTTGTAATCTCATAAACCAATCAAATTTAGACATGTTTGGATCTTATTTTAAACCATATCATTTTGATTTATCCTTATTTAATCTATTTAAGTTTATTTGTGGTAATAAAATTCTAAATTTTAAATTATAACAAATAATTACTCTTTCGTTGTGAATTTTCCATATTTGTTTACTTTATAACATTATATACCATATAAATATAAATTTTTAATTTTTAAATATTTTTGTGATTTTTAAACAATTTTATAATATGTTATTTTTGTAAAATAACAATAGTGTCAATTTTGACACTATTCATTTATTTGAATTTAAATAAAATATATACAGAAGATATGTTCGAACTAAAAGAATTAATATATTAATAAAATGTCATATATATATATAAAATTAGTGTATCACATTAAATATTTCATATAATATTTATTTTATTATTTTTAAAACCATTTATTTGGTTTATCTCTTAATAAAATAATTACTACATCATTTTTGTATAATTAATTAATATACCTATTTGTTGTATAAAAATTTAAAATAAACTCCTATGATGAAGATAAATATATTAACATTCACAATAATACTTTTACTCGAATTTATCATCTTAAAATCACAATATTTAAATTGTTATATTTATTAAATTATGAAGGTGACAACTTTGGCATCATTTAAAATAAAATAATATAAGGGTCATAATCGCTTTTATAAGGCTCCAAATGGTCAAATATTTGACCATTGGATGATTATGGTTTACATTTACATGGAAAATAAGTTTTGGTTAGGTATTGGTGAATTTTATGGTCACTATTAGTTGAAAAACAATATTCTTGATTTTTCACTAGATAAACAATTTCTGCATCACTATTGTGTCATAATTAATGATAATTATTTAATCCCTAAAAATTATAAATAAATTTATATGATGTAGATAATTTCATTAGATTTCTGGAGACTATTCATGTTCGAAGTTTCATGAAGTCTATCACTAAATTAAAATTAATATACTTATAAAATTTAAGAGAGTGACATGTTGTCACTTTCTTTGGTTTTAATAATAATTAAGTTATTTTCATTGACAAATGTCCATTAAATGATTCTAATCCGACCCTTAGGTGATATGGGTCTACCTTTAGTCATCCAATAGGATTTTGACATTTGTTAGGGTAATTTTAAAATATTATATTTACCCTTAATTACCTGATTTACCTTTAACTATGGTAAATAAAATTTACCGTAGTTACTATTCATAATTCCCAAAAATAAAAAGTAGCTTATTAACATAATTTGGACACACTGATTCCAAATATGGAATCCATTTTTTAAAATTCCATACACAGAAGTTGCAGAAATTAAATTAAAATTAATCCCGTTGTCGAATAAAAACGGGTTTTTGTTTAAAACATTGCAAAAGATTGAATTGATTTAACCTACGAATTCAAGGTAAAATCAATGCTAATGACATACATTATATTAAATGGTAAAAATATATTCTATTTATACTTTAAAACCATTCAATATTATAATTTAACCACATAAGATATTACGATGAAAAAAGTTGTTTTTAATTAAAATATAGCGTGTTTTTACTATTCATTAAAATGTGAAAGTTACCAGAATAATATGAAAAATTTATCCAAAGTAAATTTTTATTTCTTGATTCCAAAGAAGAATTTTATTTTGTCAAATTGAACTTATAAACATGTCAAAAACTAGATTTAAAGTGGGTGTTCCATCAAAAGGCGGCAAAACTGCATTTTTTGAAAAATACTTATTTTACCCGAAAAATTTATTTTGTTCTTATACCATGTTCTAGAAATGTGTAAGATGAATAATAATGTTATAAAATTCAAAATTTAGTTAATACTATTCATAACGGATAGTTCATGACAATATTATAATAATATAACATTGTTTATTAAAACCCGGTATTGTGTACAACACACGCTATCGAGGAAGGTCGTGATTGCATGTAATGCAAGCCAAGTCAGGGTTGCGTGTTGTGAAAGAATCATTCGTTGTTTCGAATAAAATAATCCAACCATATTTTATTTATACATTTAATATATATATATATATATACTCAATGTTGCGTAGAATAACTATTATCAAAATTGTGTGTAACACGGTCCAAGAATAGTGTTGCGTATACTGCAAGCTAATACGGTGTTGCGTATAGCGCAAGGTAATCTTGGTGTAGAATACAACATAAGACATTAATGAAATTGAAATAATATTTTTCATAAAATCTCGGGGTGTTACAAGTATCATGTCTCTATGATTTACATGGTTTTACTTTTCTTATTATGAAATGATATCTATTTCCTTTATATAGATTATGTGATGATGGTATGATGTTTATGAAACCCATTTTATTTATTGGGTTATGCTATGATATATGATTTATGATTTTGTGGCCCATGAAAGAATTATTTCATTATGATATGGGTGGGACCTATATCTCCCTCCAATGTATTGGTTAAAGATTTATATCTAATGAGATAGACATGGCTGGAACGGCAAGTTAAACTAGTTCAGTAATACAGGACTGGAACGAGGAGTGAACTCGATTCAGAAAGGGACTTTGTCCACTAATATGGTCTTGGTAGCAATGCCTTGGCTACTATGGAAATCATATCATGTGGTTAATGGTTTCCACAATTATATGGTTTCTTCCCATGCTAATTTATCATGATTAATGTTTCTTCATGATCTATGCCTTACGTACTACCATGTTTTATGTTGTTGCTCAAAATTTTGATGTTTAAACATTATGTTCTTGATTTTAAGTTCAAATGTATATGGTATGTTTTACTTTATCCATGCTTACCCTTACTAAGCATTTGAGCTCACCCTTTACATGTTTTCTTTTCCCTAGGATTTAAAGAAAGGTTTTAGGTAAGGAAACAAAAGGGGAAGATCATTAATGAAGATGTTGAAGATCGTTCACCACGATTAGAAGATTACGTTCCAAGACTCCAAAGACACTAAACTATTACGGTCCTTGTGTGTCTGTTTTTGTTATGTATTAAGTATTCCGCAAAAGTAATGTAATTTCCATGTATGTCAAGCTTCGGTTCTCTACAGTTGGTATCAGAGGAAAGGTTTAGTCAACCTTTGGAAACTAGGATGTGAAAACTTTATTGAGATCCCTAGAGATATTTCTGAGGTCTGTCTAGGGATGTCCCTAAGGATAAGTATACGTACAGGATATATTCCTAGAACTACGGTAAAGATCTTATAATTTAACCTAAGATGTTAGATATTGAGTGTACTCCCCATTTACTATGTTGTTTTACCTAGCATGATTTTTTTCCCCTCACACTATTCTTTTTGGGTTTTAGAAAATGGCTAGAAATAGGAAGATTCACGATAATGGAGGATATGACGGACAATGGAATGATATTCTTCATGAGAAACCAAATGAAATGGGATTTGTAATTCCAAACATCGTTATTATGCATAATCCTAAATCTCATAATATGATCAATAATCTCAACTTTGGTAAGTTTCCCGACACAGATAATAAGAGAAATATGGAGTTCCATGATGATCATAGAGGAAAGAAAGTTCAATTTCCCTCATGTAAATCATGTGGGAAGAGGCATCAGGGAGATTGTTTCAGAGGAACTGGAAGATGCTTTGGGTGTGGAAGATAAGGATACAAAGCCAGTTAGTGCAAAGGAAAAGGTTCAGTTAACAGCATGGACAAAGATAATGGTATTCCCACGACATCAACAATGATTAGATGTTTTAAATGTGGAATGTATGGGCATTATACAAACCAATTCCCTAAGGGAAAATATCATAAGGAGAGTCAGCATGGTCATATGGGTAGTATTTATGTGGATGATGATGAGGAGACTAAAAATGATATATGAGATGAAAGATGTGTTGAAGCTCAGTCAGTTGTTTAAGAAGGTAGTGGAATGATTGTATGTTTAACAAGAGTTATGTTGTATAGTTAATGGTACTATGGAATAAATAATCATCTAAAGATTGTTACACTATTGATTTTCCTAGAGTATTTGAAAGTATATGTTGAATGATACCAGTAACCATGAAAGTTTATTTAGATATTTTTGGAAAGTAGATGATATGAGCATAATGAAGGGGTAAGAAGATAATGAGATGTTTGATTGTATTCATGAGATCATGACTGATATAAGGACTAAGTGATATTATGGTTTGATTATATATATTTTTTGGGATTTTGGTATGTGGAAAGAGTTACCTTTTGACAGTATTCATGTTTTCACTGAGGTTCTATGGTAATTTATGTTTCAAGAGAATATATGACTAAGGTATTCATTTGTTTGGAATGCAACCAACAAGAAATATCTTATGATATATGTGAGATAAATGCTTGTATTCATATTCTTGGTAGATAACCTTTCTAGTAATTGTTTTCTTTATACTATAAGATTGGACCGAAGTATTTTAGATAAGCCTAAAGATTGGAATGGATTATGTTCGACACAAGTTAGTATTGTTTAAGGATATAACTTTTTTTGATATTATTGATGGGATGTTATAGTAATGTAGTTTTAGAAAAAGGACAACCTGCAGGACGGGTGATAGCCCATCACGTTGGATAAGGCTGTAGGAATCAAACCCACAACCGATGTGCGACTGGCCTTTATCGCCTACCACTGGCCTACAGGAAGTCCCTGGTTAGTAGAAAGTAGTTTAATTTTATTAAGAGGTATGATATATGAAGTATAAGTTCATTTTTGGAATCGTATATGGTTAACCTCACCATATATGGAATTATGTATATTTGATAACTTTTTCTATCCTTTTGTTTGAAACAGATGGAATGACTCATCATTCTATCACATGATCTGCTAACACTTCGTGAATGACAAATTCAACTTCATTTCTTTAAGAGATGAAGTGGAAATTGTTCAAGGCACGAACAACGGTGAGATTGTACCAAAATCAAGTATGTATTTCCTTTGTTTACAAAATTCTTCACCATTAGATAAATGATCCTGAAAACCAAAAATGTTGTCATAGTTCCCTTATATCTGATGAATCAGATGGTACCTTATATCATCACAAATCTATGGCTTTGTGATTGTTTCCTTTTTTATAGCCATGTTCTCTACCACTCTCCATCAGAACTTGATGTTTAGATTTCTCTTCCATATCCATATTTTCACCAATGTTCTCCCACGAGGAAACCCAGTGATGAGTTAATTTGGGTAACCGTTATGTTTCATACATCACTTTTTAAAATTAAGTTTTAGTATGTGGATTTCTATTAAAGAAACTTTCAAGTAGTCAACCATTTATAACCTCGACGAATTTCGAGGGAGAAATTCATTTTAAGGGGGGTAGAATGTAACACCCTGAGATTTTATGAGAAGTATTCTTTTTAATTTATTTGATGTATTGTGTTGTATGATACCCCAAGATTATCTTGCATTATACACAACACCGTATTAGCTTGTAGTATATGCAACACTAATCTTGGATCATGTTACACACAATTTCAAGTTTGTTTGATGGTAGTTATTCTACGCAACATTGAGTATATATATATATTCAATGTATTAATGAAATATGGTTTGATTTTGTTATATGAAACAACAAATGAGTCATGCACTACATGAAACCCAGACTCGGCCTACATTACACTCAATCGCGACCTTCCTCGATAGCGTGTGTTGTACGCAATACCGGGTTTTACTAAACAACGATATATTATTATAATATTATTATGAACTATCCTTTAGGAATATTATTTACTAAATTTTGAATTTTATAAAATTATTATTCATCTTACTCATTTTCTAGAACATGGTATAAGAACAAAATAAATGTTTCGGGTAAAATAAGTATTTTTCAAAAAATGCAGTTTTGCCGCCTTTTGATGGAGCACCAACTTTAAATCAAGTTTTTTACATGTTTATAAATTCAATTTTACAAAATAAACTTCTTCTTTTGAATCAGGATATAAAAATTTACATTGGATAAAGTTTTGATATTTTTCTGATAACTTTTATATTTTAATGAATAGTAAAAACACGCTATATTTTAATAAAAAACAAATTTTTTCATCGTAATAATTTATATGGTTAAATTATAATATTGAATGGTTTTAAAGTATAAATAGAATATATTTTTACCATTTAATATAATTTATGTCATTGGCATTAATTTTACCTTGAATTCGTAGGTTAAATCAATTCAATCTTTTGCAATGTTTTAAACAAAAACCCGTTTTCTTTCAACAACAGGATTAATTTTAATTTTATTTCTTAAACTTTTGTGTATTGAATTTAGAAAAATGGATTCTATATTTGGAATCAGTGGGTCCAAATTATATTAATAGGCTAATTTTTATTTTTGGGAATTATGAATAGTAACTACGATAAATTTTATTTACCATAGTTAAAGGTAAATCGGGTAATTAAGAGTAAATATAATATTATAAAAGTGCCCTAACACATGCCAAAATTCTATTGGATGAATAAAAGTAGACCCATATCACCTAAGGGTGGGATTAGATTCATTTAATGGACTTTTTTACATGAAAATAATTTAATTATTATTAAAACCAAAGAAAGTGACAACATGTCACTCTCTTAAATCTTATAACTATAATAATTTTAATTTAGTGATAAACTTCATGAAACTTAGAAAATTAATAGTCTCCAGAAATATAATAAAATTATCTACATCATATGGATTTATTTATAATTTTTAGGGATTAAATAATTATCATTAATTATGACACAATAGTGATGCAGAAATTGTTTATCTAGTGAAAAATCAAGAATATAGTTTTTATTAAACTAATAATGACCATTAAATGCAAGAAACCCTGACCAAAACTTATTGGTCATGTAAAGGTAAACCATAATCATCCAATGGTATAATATTTGACCATTTGGAGCCTTATAAAAGCGATTATGACACTTATATTATTTTATTTTAAATGATTCCAAAGTTGTCACCTTCATAATTTTATAAATATAACAATTTAAATATTGTGATTTTAAGATGATAAATTAGAGTAAAAGTATTATTGTAAAAGGAAATAGATTTATCTTCATCATAGGTTTTTATTTTTAATTTTTATACAACAAATAAGTATATTAAATAATTATACAAAAATGTTGTAGTACTTATTTTATTGAGAGATAAACCAAATAAATGGTTTTAAAAATAATAAAATAAATATTATATGAACTATTTAATGTGATCCACTAATTTTATAGACACTTATGACATTTTATGAATCTATTAAATATTTTTATTCGAATATATCCGCTGTCTAGAGTTTATTTAAATTCAAATAAATGAATAGTGTCAAAATTGACACTATTGTTATTTTATAAAAATAACATATTATTAAATTGTTTAAAAATCACAAAAATATTTTAAAATTATAAATTGGAATTTATATAGTCTAAAATTTCATAAAGTATCCAATTATGGAAAATTAACAACACATATGTCATTATTTATAACCATTTAAAATTTAGAATTTTATTACCACAAATAAACTTAAATAGATTAAATAAGGATAAATCAAAAAGATAAGGTTTAAAAAATGATAAAAACATGACTAAATTTGATTGTTTGATGATATTAAAACCCTATCTCATCTAATATTCTAATATGAGTCGTTTTTGGAGGTTTCTAAGTGGGGTTATATTTATTATAAATTAATATTTTTAAGAATTCCAAAGGTGCCCCTCTCCTCCCTTATAAAAAGGCACCTCCCCCCTCTCCTCCTCACACCACATTCAGCTTTCAAGCTCGGACAAACCATGAAAAAATCTCTTCTACACTTCCCTAGAAACATCCTAGATGTCTTGGTCTTCTTCAAAGACCAATTTTAGTGCCCTAAAAGGAGGTCTCAAAGAGGCGCTTCAAAGAAGAGGTAATGTCCGTTAACGATTCTTTCAACTTTATTTCTTCTTCCACTTATTCTTCTTTAGTTGTTTCATTATAAAGTAATAACATCAGTATCCCTCATATACTTATATGTTATTATAAGTATGAAACTACCCTATTTCACCATCTATCCATCCTACGGAAAACGAAATCACCGCGCGTGCGTACGTACGGAATACCGTCTCCACGCCGTGGTGTAATCAGTTTTTCCACCACCACCTTACATGAATGGGTATAATGGTGTAAATAATGACTATATATTATTATTTTAAAGTGATATTTATTCTGAAATAGTATACATACACTACAATATAATTCCACGATCATGGGAATGATATCATCGCTCGTGCGTACGTACGGACTACCGTCTCCACGAACGCGATGAGATTCATTTTCCATGATTAACCATTCAAGAATGATTATAAAGTATATATAATGAATAATAATGAAATATATGACATAATAATGATACTGGATTTATTTATATATGTATGTCATCTATATAATTTCATTCAATTCAATAAGGAAATGAAAACAGCGTTCATGCGTACGTACGACCTACCGTCTCCATGAACGGTGTATTTCATTCCTTTTATCGATCTATAATATATATGTATATTATGAATATATATTATATATAAATCATGTTTTAACTTCTGGAATTATGTAAATCAGTATATAAGTAATAATATTAGTAATGACAAGTCGAAACACATACGATAAATGAAATGATTTTACCCAAAACGCTGCTTCTACATGGAATTTACAAAAGAACGGGTAATATAAAGTCATAAGTGAAACATATATGATATCATAACAATTAATATGATTATTTAATAATTCGATGACATTATTTAAATCATTATACAGGTGTTTTGGATCCATATTAAGCATATCGGACCTTAGGTAAGGGATAATTTTGCAAATCTTATTTTTATCTAAGATTGCTTATTCATAAGTATTTACTGGGGTTATTTCTATCATCCATGTCCATGTTTTATAAAAGTGTTTTCATGTATTTTTAATGTCCTTTTTACCCATTTTTTACTTTTACTACATGGTATGTAAGGAATATTTCTTTTGTTTACGTTACGAGGTACTTTTTGACTTTTCTGACAAAAGTACGAGGAGAATGTTTTTTTAACTTATACGGCATGAAAGGATTTTTACGGTTTTATAAAACCTTATTTTCATGAAGCTTCCTCCAAAATATTTAATGAGTATTTTTTAAAAAATCCTTTTCTTTTAAAATTTCATGACATTTTGTGAAAAGAGAATGATTTTGAAGAATAAAGGATATTTCCCTCAAGAATTCATTTCAAGTGTTTTATCAAAATCCTTTTTCATCTAAGATGAAATTATTTCATATGTGTATGTCTCAAGTATCATGTCTCTATGATTTACATGGTTTCAATTTTCTTATTATGAAATGATATCCATTTCTTTTATATGGATTATGTGATGATGGGATGATGTTTATGAAACCCATTTTATTTATTGGGTTATGCTATGATGTATGATTTATGATTTTGTGGAACACGAAAGAATGATTTAATTATGAGATGGGTGGGACCTATATCTCCCTACAATGCATTGGGTAAAGATTTATATGTCATGAGATAGACATGGCGGGAATGGAAAGTTAAACCGGTTCAGTAATACAGGACTGTAACGATGAGTGAACTCGAATCAGAAAGGGACTTTGTCCACTAAGATGGTCTTGGCAGAAATGCCCTCGCTACAATGGAAATCATATCATGGGCTTAATGGTTGCCACAATTAAATAGTTTATTCCCATGCTAATTTATCATGATTAATGTTTCTTCATGATCTATTCCTTACGTACTACCATGTTTTATGTCGTTGCTCAAGATTTTGATGTTTAACATTATGTTCTTGTTTTTAAGTTCAAATGCATATGGTATGTTTTATTTTATCCATGATTACCCTTACTGAGCATTTGAGCTCACCCTTTATATGTTTTATTTTCCCTAGGATTTAAAGAAAGGTTTTAGGTAAGAAAACAAAATGGGAAGATCATTAATGGAGATGTTGAAGATCTTTCACCACGATTAGAAGATTATGTTCCATGTTTCCAAAGACACTAAACTATTACGGTCCTTTTGTGTCTGTTTTTGTTATGTATTAAGTATTCCTAAAAAGTAATGTAATGTCCATGTATTTCAAGCTTCAGGTCTCTACACCAAAGCCAACTGAAAGGCCGAAATGGACACCTTTTCTATGTTTCGCCCACCCCCAAAAGGACAAAACTCCTCCAATTGAAAAATAAAGTAAGGAATGCTCTCACAAAATAAAAAATACACCACTTCCTTAAATAATCAATCATATTCAAACTAAATCCCGAAACAAAAGACCTCAAACACTATCCAAAAAGGACACAAGAAACTTACCTGGAATGAACAACGAAACGAATGAGGTCACCACAGGCTTACTTTAACAAAAATGTTGGGAACACTCCAATCCCGACATTTACTCAAGGAGGAATATGGAAGTTAAATAAATCTGAACGAGACTAATTATTTACAAACCAACACTAGGTAAAAAACCAGGTTACTGATACAGGGAGACACAAATTGACTCCCCTCCATTAATGGAAACTAAATTTTTTTCCGAGATAGAATCAGGACACTAATAGGGGGAGCCCCTAATGGACTCCTTACATAAGGGGTATAATTTCATTGTAATTTAACAAATTAACTTACATGAGACTCATAGTGGGTCTCCACACTATATGAACTAACCATCCTAATTGACCAGCACGGGCCGGCACAAAAAGACCCCAAAATATAAAGAGTTTCCACGACCACATGGTTAGTCTTCATGGCTTGGTAAACCGTGCATAACCATGTGGATAATTATTTCCAAAGGTGAAGCTATGCACGGTTAAATTGACCCAGGCACATGACCGTACAGAGACACTGTGGTAGCTACTGTCTCTTATCGCATGGTTTCCTAGGTTGGTGTACAATTACTACTAATCATGCACAAACTGTGCTCTTCAATCTGCCCAGCCCAAATTTCATCCTTTTATCTAAAAATTCCAAGGAAGCCCAAGGTAATAACATAAATTTGGTCTATAAAATGGAAACCACGTCCTCCCACCTCTACCACTGAATAGGAAAAACAAGAAAAGGATGAATACATCAGAGGTTTTAACTATTCTCATCCTTCATACTAAAGATAAGACTTTGACCAAAGGTGTGAACTACCCCTGGATTTCCCCTGAATACACTCTAGTTTCACTCCAGAACCTATGTATGGAGCTCAAATGATTGAACCATATTTGGACTCACAGTTAGGCTTTGAGAAACCCTTGAATGAAAATTATCCTTTCGGTTCCATGGAAACTATACCGTGCTCCCAAATGTGTTCTCCAAGACATAACATGTTCCAAAATCACTTTACCCTAACCTGAAATTTCACTAAAAAAGTCTTAAAAGATGCACAAACATCCCCCCTTGTTTCTTCAGATGAGAAACAGAAATAGGAAAGGTTATATAGAAACACCTTCCTCTAAATAAAGGATTTCAGAATTCCCTAATAGGAGACAGTCATTCGACAAAATAGAGATTCTCATAAGATTGCACAACATTCACCCTTATTGTCAAATGAACACACTAAATTTCAAGGTGTCCCCAAACCTAACCATTGAGACTAATAAAAAACACAAGTAGATGGACCTTATGTTGAGTCCCAAACATCACACGATTCAAGAAAGTGGCCATAACAGCCTCTCATGACCAGATTTCCCGCACTGTTGGTTTAACGTGAACCCCTCCTTCGAAGAGACTATGAAGGACCCAGAGGTCCTCATAGAAACCATCCATACTAACAAACCTAGACTACTGTAACCATTGACGACTTAGGTAACTTAATAAACTAAGGTCTATTTCAACCTCCTGTGACCACTCTCCCGCTACAAGAGGATCCACAAAACCAAGAGAGGAAATGGTGTAGACTCAATCTCCAAAGCTTATGAAAAGGATTCATTATATTAATCAATTGGAGGATCTTACAATGGAGAAATAATCTATGATGTGCTTCAGTTGTGCACTAACCCTTAATGGGGGTTTTCCTTATCCAATGAGAGAATCCAAAGGCCCAACCAAGATGGTCCATTGGTCAACACATAGCATAATCCAGATCCAAACACATGAGGGGAATCACCATAACAGAATCCCAAAACATTTCTAATAAGAAGACCACTAACCAGCACTTTAACCCAGCTTACCAACCAAACACAAACCCAAAACACCATTCAAATAATAGGGGTTCTTAGACTCAAAACATCCCACAACAAAAACATTTCCAAAAATACATAAAACACACCATCCAAAAACATTCATCAAGACATTATGTTTTCCTTTAAAATCATCTCTTTGAAAACAAACGGTTTGGTGGTTCGCGTATCCACCAATGCTACCCCCTGGGCCTCATACATGTATATTTCCATGCCACACTAAGAACCCTCATCATATCCATCTCAGAACACATCCAGTCATTCCATTAACCATTAATCATCCCATATAACCCCATGCATGTGGTCACTCACAGAAATAACAATGTTTAAAACAAGAATTCCTTCCACTTTTTCAAAACCAAAACATTCAACTGATACTTCCTTTTTCTCAAGTCTATTATCCATGAAATAAAAAACCCAATTTATGACTTGAGAAACTTTTCAAAATATCACCAATCATTCAATAAATACTCACATTAAATTCATGTACATTTATTTCAAAACATTTCATCCCATTTCAAAACACTTCTAATTTCATGAAAAACTCCATTTCATAAAACCCTATTAAATTGGGAACTCAAATCTTCTCATTATAAAACAAGATTCCAAAATTTAATAAAACTTTTCATATGATCTCTTGTTACCAAATCAATATCCATTTCTAAAATCCACACATGGTCTCCAAAACACTCTATCCCATTAAAAAACATTTCAATATGGTAGAAAACTTTATTAGAAGCACTTTTTCAAAACCAACTTTAACATATTTGAGGCGTTCAAAAGAGGTGTAAACACCCCATTTTCCATTTCAAAATAGTTCGAAAAATTCAGTTCTTCTTAACAGAAAAATATTTTCATAAAATTTTACATTTCGTAAATCAAGTAATTTTTTCTTTGAAACCAAGTCCTAAGATTCCAACATGAAGAGACAAAAGACAATGTGAGTGGAAACTAGTTTCGGTGGGTGATTTAGACATATAGTCATCAACCATATGCCAATCACTTCACTGTCACTAAGTGTGTTCTAGGAAAATATCCTCGGCTCTACATGGCTTATCAGGCCCTACAAGCTCACTGAGACCATTATCCCAACTCTCTTTTCATTTCCCCAAATCATCATCAAACCAAGAAAACTGATGGACTCAAATAAATCCTAAATTCCCCTGGAAACTTGAATCACATGAGGAGATTTTCTATCCAGGCACACTACCCATAATCAGAATGATAATCCCCAACAATCCTAACACCAAACTATCCCAACTATTCCCCAAATAACGTAACCCAAAGAGTGAACCACATTTAATACCATTTTGTAATGAAACAAGTTTGGTCTCCATCAAAATTGGCACCCAACCCAGCCTATGGAAAGGCCCAGAGGGAATTCTCGATCCCAACAGGCTGGCACAAGTACCCAGATATTAAAAAAATGAAATTTTGGAACTATTTACATGAGTTTTGAAATATAAAACAACAAACGAATCCAATAAACCAAATATGGATTTTTCAAACCAAAACAGATATTATAAAAATTCCTAATTGAATTACATGATCTAGAAAAAAACTAAAAGACTGTAAAAAAGGAAAAAAGTCAAAAGTGACATCCCAAGAACATCCTCATGTCAAGGGTAACCTCCCTCAATCCATCTCCACAACCCTACGCCAAAAATGACTACTAGAAACCAGAACCACTAGCACTAAAAGATTTACCCAAACCTGTGACAAAATAACCAAGTCTACATATAGACAAGGGTGTATGTAGGGTGTCAGACAAATACTAGTAGGATTCCACCACTAAAAGATTCCATGTGATAATCATTAAAAGACAAAAAATCTTTCATGTTTTATAAATAAGAAATGCTTGAAATAATTTTAAAGAGAAGAAACTTTAAATAAAAATTGTTTTTATGTGGGATAATTTAAAGAATAAACACTTCTAAATAGAATACTAAAGCTATTGAATTTTCAAGTGAGACATACCATATCTTCTTGGTAAGTATAAAGTATCTAATGGGAACAATCAATAAGAAATAATTCCTAGGAACTAGATCATTGGGGGTCCCAGGTACCACGTATCTCAGTGAAAGTAACCGTAGAAATATCCCTTCATGTACACACGAGCCACTGGTAGGGATCATAACCATAACCTAGTGTTCCCCCAACATCATCATCATTATAGTTTAGTTAGTTCCTCATCATCAAACATGCTATGGGAAATAGGGGCCAAACCCCACAGGATCACTAGTATACTAGTAATGTCCACCCACCTAGATACCCAGGTTTTCCCTCTTGTTCTCAAACAAGTCCCACAAGCCATGAAATACAATTTTCATATGAAAATACCACTTCCAAGTCACACACACCCCAAAAATCCAACACACATGTCACATGATCCCCTTTTTCATTCAAAAATCATTTTGGAAATCGTACTCACACTAAAACAGCCTACAACATGTTTCAGATATCTTTCACGCTCCAAAACATACTTTAATCAATTTTAAAAAACCTTTTCAATATATTACACATCACATAACAGCCCTTTAAAATTAAAATAGACCATTTCAAAAGTACACTCCTACAAAAATATTTTGGAAACATAGTTTCACCTCTTACATAAATCAAGAATCCATTTAAAACCGTCACAAAACAATTCAATGGAGTGTAACTGTGTTTTGCACATAAAATCCTTCTAAAACCCCTCTATGAAGACCAAAATCATACCAATATAACATCAATATATAATTTTAATCCATAACATAATTTAATAAAACTATTCCATTAGTAAAACAACCTCAATCAACACAACATGAAATTCACACCAAAAATATTCATTTTTGCCCAAAAATGCCACATTAAAACCAACTGATTAACAAATGATATAAAATATAATTTTTGTACCAAACAAAATAGAATATAAGAATGCTAAAAATATAAATCATGAAAAACTTACTCATCCAATAATGCTTACATATGTAATCACCTACCATTTGTGCCAAAAACTCCAAACCGTTGTGTGAAACTTCAATTTCACCCTTGTCGCACCACACAGAAGTGAAATAAATCCCTAATACACAAGATTTAACCAAAATGAAACAAAATAAAACCCTAGGTATGAACCCTATCTTCTGTACATTTTAGAACCTCAAGAAAAGTGGATGAAACTTAAAGGAAATGGGAGAAACATGAGAGGAAACTCACATAATTAAAATATCTTGAATAAGTCACCCTAAATCCACCAAAATATGAATATCCAAGTAGCCAAAACTGGTAAGAAGGATTAAATGTTTCTGATTAGGTTAATTGGGGACTAAAATGGGGGGTAAATAGTTAAAAGTTAAAGGTTTAAGAAATAATTAAATTACCTTCTAAAATCTATATGATTTGAGAAACTCTAAAATGTTTTTCCAAAATCCTCAGTGAAAATGAGCTCCAAAGAGGTGAAACAGATAATGGGGGTGAGAAATGGATTTTTGGTTTTGGTTGGGAGTTATAGTCACCAAAAAATTGTAAAAAAATAAATTTTATATAGAAAAATTAATACAATAATTTAAATTAGGAAATGGGATTATGGGCTGGCCCAATACATTAATAAAAATCTGAAATACATAATTATTATGGATTCTTATGGGGTCCAAATTAATATGGTGGTTTTAAAATAACATGGGATGCCAATTGTTAAGTGTAATAGGTGTAAAATGTTGAAAAATTTAGGAGTTATAATAGAAACAAAATTTATTTTCAAATGTCGAAATTGGCTCACTCTTTGGCCCAAATTTTGAGAACCCACCATTTCCACCATAATTCATGTGAATCCCCCAAAACAAAAAAAAAATAATGGAAATTAAATGAAAAATAATTTTAAAATAAATCATGGATGTGACATGTTTACCATTAGTTATGATTCATGAACGTCAGTTTCAGGTTGTGAGGCCATTAGGTTGAGGGAATTCCCTATGATTTTGGATGGAATGGGTATCAAACTTGAGTGACATGGTTATAGGGGAACGAGGTGTCGGTTGGATGTGTCTTAGGTACTAAATTAGTGATTTTTTCTCACCAGTGATGTCTGAAGTACCAGTTGGAGTTTTTAGGACACCATAGGACAATGTAATGAGGTGGTTTTGAATAATCATGTGGGTAGAGACCCCTAGTAGTGCAACTCAAGAATTTGTTTTAAGGGTTCTTTCTATTAAAAACCGCATAAGAGGTGTGGATCCTTTGGATGATAGCATTGAGGATATCATTTGGGGGTTGAGGATCACCATAATAAGGACATTGGGCTTGGGCTATTTTAGGAGGATCGAGATCATCATTCCTCGAGACATCATGCTATGAGCCGACGATGATTTTTATTTTAGGACAGGTATCGTTATGCCTCTAAATGTCAGGCTTCGAGCTAATGGGTGCATCATGCAGGGGCCAATGGACTGGTTAATTTTTTTCTTGGTTGTTTCATTCAAATGTCAATGATTTGTTTGAGATGTGTGGTTTTAGGAGGCATGAGGTGTCAGGTTGCTTATTTGAAGGTGGAACCTAAGGGTTCACCTGGGCATTATGACATTAGGGGACACCTTAGGCCATGGGCCAAGGATTCATTCCTCTTCAGTGATTCTAGAATTGGCCAATGTATGTTAAAGAATCTAAGTGTCTGTTGAGAACATGGTAATCTTGTATTTGTTTAAATTCCATGATTTATTGTCTTTATTTTTTTACACTCCTATGTAAACACCTATGTTAGGTATACACACTTGGGTGGTATCTTATTGAGACACATTCCCACACCCTACATGATCCCTTTGGGATGAGTGTAGACTTTATGCTTCTGCGTTTAGGTAAGGGTGCAACCTCAGTAGTTAGATCATAGTGTATGTTTAGCATGGGATGTTAGTATGGGACTATGAGATCATGCCTTAGTTGGAGTTTTCTATTTAATTTTCCTTTTCTGTTCCAACACGCCTTTATATGTATTTGTATTGTGGTCAGCCAATAGATGCCTCTTATAGATATTGATATGTAGGTACTGATATATATGCATACTCTATTTTAAATTTCTTCAAGTGGTATGTTTGGCGTGGTTATTCATTTTTTTTACTGTTGTTTATTAGGCTTCATGTAGTTATTTATATTGATTGTGCTTCCTCCATTGGAAGGTATGGTTGAAGTCTGCTAAGTATTTTCTTCCATTGCATGTTATATATAATTACTCGGACAAATATTATATAATTCCCCTGAGGGTATAGTATCCCCACTATTACTGATTACACCCTCACTGCTAGTCGGTAACCTTTGGCATAGAGGGAGGTGCACCTAAGCCCAATGGAACCCTACTCAATATTATTTTTCATGTCGCTAATCTGGTCAGGGATTCAATAAGTGGTATCAAATGAGTTCCTAACCAGGATTTAGTAACATTTTTCAATTTTCTACTAAGGATATTGAGAATTCTTTTTCTTCCCTATTGGTTTTACTACTTAGTTTTTGGTATATCAGAGATTAGGATGTGATTGGAACTTGATTAAAAGTTCTTTAATAGGTTCTTGTAGCCCCATGTATGAGGGATGGACCATGTTACCATAGGTTATAATTGATGCTCTATTTTCCTCATTGTATTGTTTATAATATTTACACCTTGAGTGGTATTCTTGATATGTGAATGTTAATCTTCATGACTCGTGATCCTTGTCCTGGTATGACAATGAAGGATGCTTTGACTCTTGGCTCGTTATGACCAGAGGATGATTGTATGCTTGTTTGAGCTTTTAATTATGCATAGTAGGTTTTTTAATTAAGAATATACATGTTCCTATGAAAATTTATTTTGAAATGTGAAATACAACTGTGTATGTCTTATGATACATATAAATTACTTATAATATGTGGTAAGGTCCTGGATCTTGTACAAGCAGGAAGGTATGATATGAGGTGATTTTGATCACCTTGTTGGGTGAAGATGTTGCCAGTTTGAGGCAATGTTGGTTGTCAAGATGCAAATGGCTCAGGTAATACTTGATATTAGGCTCTGTTGAGGGTGGGTAAGGTGTCCATGAGGTCGGGATTCTATGTAGAATTGTTTCGATGGGGGAGGGTAAGCTTTGTGATTTGACTCTTCCTATTACTACATTTCCTATTCATGTGATATATATATATATAGATGTATGATATTGGGTTGTCTGTACATGTTTATGGTATTTAATGGGTTATTCCTAGATGGTTTGGATAGAGCATCTAGCGGGTGATATCTTGGTGTCATAGGATCACTAGTAGGTTGAGGCCCATGAGGGTCGGGTGGAGCAGGTACATGCTCAGGTACTTGATTGGGGATAGGCTCAAGAATAAGTTCTAGGGGAGGCGGGTAATCGCTAGAGTTTACATATGTTTTTCATGTCGTGATGAATATCTCTAATATGTCTTGGTTCATGTGATCCAAGGTATTGATAGGGGAGATTTGGGAGTAAATCCTTCGATGGAATATATTACTCACGAGTTCTAGTTGTAGAACCTTCCACTATTTTAAGATGAGTGTGGTCAATAGGCATATGAGAATTGTATAGATTCCATTCAGATGATCTTTGATCAATTATAGGGGCATTAGGAAGGAGGTTGAAACTAGAAACATACATGCTCAAAGAACTAGAAAATAATTGGTGGGATAAGCAGGTGCAAGAAGGTAGACACAATAAGATGTCCTGGATGTATTTTGAGGCCAGGTTCTTTGAGCATTTCTTATTGGGTATGTTGAGGGCCAGAAGGGAATGATAGTTCTTGATCCCTTAGTAGGGTGACATTTCATTCATGGACTATGTAGTGACTTTAACCGAGTATTCTCACTTTTCACTCGGTATGGTGAGTGATGAGACCTTGGGGTGAGATGCTTTGAGGATGGTTTATGAAACACAATTTAGGTGCATGTAAAAATCTTTAGGTTAGACTCATTCTGAAAGATAGTGAATTAGGTTCTCATTGAATATGGAAACTTGAATGATAGTTTGTACTCAAGCGATGCATCAGCTTCAGGTGATTTCAGTGGATATGCTTCATATGGTAGTAAGTGAGGTACATATGAGTTCTATCAGGGTATTCAAGGAACGTACTTGATAATACCACTTCATAGTGGATATTAAATGGTTTTTTTTCAATGTGGGAATCTAGGACATCTCTAGACTCAATATGAGCGGCCTCTAAAGGAGTTTCGGGCATGTGGGACAGTCTTACATCTTGAGAGGTTCGACAAGAAGAATTCTTGGACATTCGACAATCAGGGGACTGGGTAGACATAGGTGCCTGAGATCAAACTAAGATCAGTACTAGGTGAGGGTAGCTAAGATTCACCTGCATGCGGAATCCATGTCATAGATATCAGGATCTAGAATTGGGGTCAGTGGACAGTGGTATGTGTAGCACTGTAGAGAGTCCAGGCATCAGGTAGCTGACTGTTAGGATGGGTGTATGTCATGGAGCTTCCAGGTGCTGAGCAGATTGGTGAGTAAATGATGGTTAGATGTACACTACGTGTCTGTCCATTCTTAATTTTGTTTTTTTTTTGGAATGTCCTGTTGAGGCATTCCAGTTTTGGGTGAACTAGGTGAAAAGTCTATATTTATAGACTAACCAGATACTTGTTAGTAGGTTGGCACCAAATCGGGTGCATGATATACATATATATATATATATATGATGTGTGTGGAACCTAGTTTTGTATGTGAGAATCATTGGGTGTGATATTTTTGAGGTGCTTAGCATCATAGAATCAAGGAGATAAAGTAAACATGAGATTTATTAGAATATGGGAATTGTTAGATTCGGGAGTTGATCAAGGTTTGAGGTACTGGGACTGAATTGATCATCTATCAAGATGTAGGACCTCAATAATTCCATATGTGACATGGGCATGAGGTGGGCACCGATGCAGTGAGGGATTATAATGGGTTTCTAGTTTGATGTGGGAGCACCTAATGTGGTGTAGTAGTGATAATGTGTCAGGAGATTACTTTTGAGTCTTTAAATGGTCATTAGACCACTTACTTTATTTGAGTTTTTGCTCAGGTTGCAAACGGGGTAGGTCACACCTAAGGCGGGGATCCCCTCCTTGAAGTGGTTTATATATTCCCTTGAGACCGAGGTAGTCCTGGTAATTTTTACTAGGATGGGTATGTTTGATACTATCACTGGGTTTTGTTTTATAGCTTGGGGAAAAGTTGTGTTAACATAGGGATATTGTAACATCCCACGTTTTTAATCGGGTTGAAAACCACTCACATTTTGAATTTTTGAATTAGTGGGTATGCCAAATTCTTTTTCGGGCATCATGGATCAATTTTGAGAGTTTAATTAATCCAATATCATGTTTTAGGTGTGTTTAGGGTTTTATTTTAAGACTAAGGTGTTTGAATGGTTTTTGGGTTCTTCGGAGGCCCAAAGGCCAATTTGGGGAGTTTTATGTCAAGGCGCATAGTTTGGGTAAACCATGTGGCCTCTTCTAGCTAATTTTGTGCCCTATTTTGTTTCTTCTACATGGTTTTAAAAATTATGCATGGTGAGGTACATGGATATATGGCCATTTCTATAGTTTTGTGGATTCTTCCACATAGTATTTGTGTTGTTAGGGAAAACCATCTAACAAGCCACATGGGTAGCGCCAGTTAGGTATTACCCATGCATTGTAGCATGTATAGTTTGCACGGGGTTTGGAAAACCATGTGATCTGACCATGTAACCTCATTTAAGGGGTGAAATTACATTTCTACCCCCTCTCACTATTTTTCTTCTTCTTCTTCTTTTTCCCCTTCTTCTACCATAGGTTACACACAATAGGAGGTTCTCCCCCATTTTCCTCCTCCTCATCATTTTGATCCATCTTCCTCATCGGTACTTCGATTTTATGTTTTTCGAGTACATTAGAACGACAACAGTAATTTTCTCCACACCCAAGTTTCTCTTCTCATTTTTTATTTCCTCATGGAGTACTAAATATATTTGATCTTTTTCCCATATTCTCATAGTGTTCAATGGAATCATTGATTTCATCCAAACCAATAGGATTTAGAGGCTAATACTAACATTCCCTATGTAAACAAGTCCAAGGAAGGAATTTCATACCTTTCCTTGTGTTTATGCAGTCAATTGGGGGGTTTGGCTTTTAGTATGCTAGTGGTTAATCGAGAGAGACCCTAATGCTTGATATTAAATTGACTGTGCAGCCCTATGGGCTGCCTTTGGACATTCCCTAGACATATTTATACATGAGAGGCTAGGTTATAGGTCATCGACCACCATGGGTAATTATGACGAGGTGTGTTCGTTGTTTAATTTGAGTTTCTTGCTTAATTAGAATTTCAAAATTTAATTATATTGAATTTTTTTTCTATTTGAATTCTTTATTTAAGTTGATATATACAATTCAATAATATTTAATTATTTTGTTAAATTAATTTAAATTATATATATTATATGCTTGAATTTCATGTGATGTGATCCATGTGATTATGATGGGATTAGCCTGAGGAATTGGGATGGAATGGCCATTGGGATTGAGGTGGAGTTGGTTGTCTTGTTGGGCTTCGCCTATATTACATAGGTGGTGTTGACTATCAGTTGGGCATCATGGATATTGGTTTGAGGAACTAAGGCCATCAAGTTGAGGGAATGACCCATGATTTTGGATTGAATGACCATAAGATTTGAGAGACACCATCATAGGGGTGTGAGGTGCTGATTGGATGTGTCGTAGGTATTAAATTCGTGATTCTCACTCACCCATGATGGCCAAAGCACGGATTGGAGGCATGTTCACAGAGGATGACTCGGGGATGATGTTCTTTTGACCACTCATGTTATAGAGGACCCCAGTAGTGTGGTTTAAGAATTTTCATTGAGGGTGATTTCCATAGAAATCCACAGGGAAGGTGATAAGCCTTCTGATGATAGTGTTGAGGAAATTATTTGGGGGCTCAAGCTTGCTATATTTAGGCCATTGGGCTTGCACTATTTTGGGAGGATTGATATCGCCATTACCTAGGATGTCATGATATAATCTAGGGGTGATTTTTATTTGAGGATAGGTATTTTGGTGCCTATATATGTAAGACGTTTATATGAAGGGTGTTTTGAGTAGGGGTCTTAGGGACCAATAAATTTTTCATGGACATGCCTTCGGGATGTTGGTGATTAATTTAAGACATGATGTGTTAAGATGTATGAGGTGTCAGGTTTCTTATTTGAAGGTGGAACTTAAGGGTTCATCTAGGTTGTATGACATCAAGGGATACCTTGGGCCATGGTCCAAGGATCCTATACTCTTCAGAGATTTTGGCATTGGATGAAGCAATTGAAAGCATCCTAGTGGCTTTTGAGCACCTAGGAAGCTTTTATTTATTTAAATTTCATGAGTTTTTGTCTTTATTTTTTTACACACCTGCTTAAACACCTATGCTAGTTATGAAAATATGGGTAGTATCTTAATGAGAAACATTATCACAACCTAATATGAAGCTTTGAGATGCATATAGACTTTATTATTTTATGTTCAGGTAATAGTTCATCCTCATGAGCTAGATCATAGTGGTTGTTTGGCTTAGTGGAACTTGAGGTCTTGCCTTAGTTGGAGTTTTCTATTTTGTTTTCCTTTTATATTCTAGTATTCCTATATATGTATTTGTACTATGTTCATCCAATGGTAAACACTTCAAGATATTGATATGCAGGACCTAATATATATGAATTATATCTTTTAAATTACTACAAGTGGTATGTTTGGAATGCTTATTCATTTCTGTCATGACCCGTCCTCGGGACCCATTCCGTGACTACCCCAAGCCCACCTTCCATAGGCCAGGGGCTGGAGACTAGCACTAAAGGTGTAAATCCCGATAAAAAGAGTGAGGCATTGCCTTATAGATTAAACAAAACCACAGAGTAAGCCAGAAGAAGTAAACACTAAGTAAAACTGGGTACAATAGTAAGGGCGGAAAGTAAATGGGCCAGAATACAAACCCAAACTAAAAGTAAAGTACAACTGAAAAGAAAGTAAAACAACTGAAAGTAAAGCAGCAACGTCGAGCCGTCCACTGGAAGTCCCACCTGAAGGGTGGGTACAGATAGCCTCCTCAGCTCCTCGGGTCCAACTGTCCGCTCCGTGTACGTCCCGCCCAGTGGTGCACCTCCAGGTACCGACCTTCTCCATAAGCCTCAGCCACGATCAGCACTGTCTATCGTCTGCATCCAACACAACGTAGTGTGGGCATAGCCCGTGCAGGGGTGAGTATACGCTACTCAGTAGGGACCCCGAGACCCTCGAAGGTCTCCCAAAATCCAAAAAGGATAATCCACAAATTAAAGATACAATCACGAAGTAACATCCAACACTACTTAGGTATATGCCCATACATATACCTAAGTCATCAATTCCAGTTTGGATCCAACATCCAAGCTCAAGTTCGATCACGTACACATAGGATAGTACAACCCAATCCACACAGGAAAGCACAACACAATCCACATAGGAAAGCAAGTCAATCATATCGAAGATAATGATTGAAAGTCAAGACTCAGCTCACACAGGTATACTTCTTCGTAAGGTAAATGTGAAGATCAGATGTAGCCACTGAATCATCTAAGTTGGGACCCACGTAGGATACAAAAACCAGCTACTCTTCTAGACCCACGTAGGATACAAGAACAGAGTCAATGTCGTCGAACCCACGGAGGATTTCAGTACGTTCTTCATCCCTGCCGAACCCACGGAGGATTTCAGTGCCGTCTTCATCACTGCCGAACCAACAGAGGATTTCAGTGCAGTCTTCATTGTCGTCAAACCCACGGAGGATTTCAGTACGGTCTTCATCGTTGCCGAACCCACATAGGATTTTAGTGCATTCTTCATCTTCGTCGAACCCACAGAGGATTTCAGTATAGTCTTCATCGCTGCCGAACCCACAGAGGATTTCAGTGCAGTCTTCATTGTCGTCGAACCCATGGAGGATTTTAGTATGGTCTTCATCGTTGCCGAACCCATGGAGGATTTCAGTGCAGTCGTCATCACTGTCGAACCCACGGAGGATTTCAGTGCAGTCATCTTCATCGTCGCAGTCGCAGCCAGCTCTAGGGTTCCCCCACACAACATGCTCAATTTTCGGAGGGTCTGCTCCATGAGCCAAGGGGGTTGATACATCAACTGACACATTGTCTGGAGTTGATCTATCCCAAAGTTTAGTCCCGAAAACAGGAACTCAATGTGACAGACGACGCATCAATCGGACGCCCTGTCTGAGAGTTATTGGCTTTTTCGTTCCAGGGGCCCGGTTGGTTTTTAACTCAAAATGAACCCGACTGCACTCCAACTACGTCCAAACCTCGATCATCGCAGGATCCACCACATCTCCCACATCAAAGATGACGTGTCCCAAGAAGTGGACCTCACGTAACCAGAACTGACACTTCAAGAGCTTACCATAAAGCTGGTGCTCTCAGATTGTCTCCAGTACAACCCGCAAGTGGTAGGAGTGCTCCTCCTCAGTGGTCGAGTATATCAAAATGTCGTCGATGAGGACCATGACAAAACGATTGAGGAATGGCTGAAATATCCTGTTCATGAGACCCATGAACACTGCTGGAGCGTTGGTTAGTCTGAAAGGCATAACCAAGAACTCATAGTGGCCATACCGACATCTAAATGTCGTCTTCTGCATGTCCTCGTCTCAAACTCTAAGCTGATGATAGCCTGATCTAAGTTCTATCATTGATAACCACCGTGCTCCCTTGAGCTGATCGAAGAGGTCGTAAATCATTGGTAGCAGATACTTGTTCCTCACGGTCACTTGGTTCAGGTGACGATAGTCGACACACCATCACAAGCTCCCATCCGCCTTCTTGGAAAACAATATCGGGGAAGCCCAAGGTGAAACATTGGGTCGGATGAATCCCTTTCCCTGCAAGTCCTCCAGCTATACTCGTAGCTTTCAAAGCTCAACAGGAGCCATCCAATATGCTGGAGTGGATATCGGGGTTGTCCCGGGGTACAGTTCAATATAAAAGTCTACCTCTCTGCGAGGAGGTAGTCCTGGAACGTCGTCAGGGAAAACGTCCGCATACTGATCCACCACTACAGGAAAACTCGGACTCCGCACGTCAACTGTTCCAAGGATGAGGCTAGCCAACTGATGAGTGATCGGTTTTCCTCTCCTCTGCATGAGTCCATATTTCACTAATAAGGTTCCCTTCTCTCCGGTGAAGGTGAACCTACTCCCATCGGTGCGAACACATCGCACCTTGCGCCTAATACAGTCGATCTGAGCATGGAATGTAGATAACCAATCCGTGCCCAAGATGACGTCATAAGGCCTCGACGCCTATACAAGAAGATCCCAGCCGAAGCTCTCGCCTCCTAGAGTAATCTCACACTACCGGCACCAGTGTGTAATCATCGAGTCTGCTCCCGTAGGAGTATCTAGCCATAAGGATCGAGCCAACGGCTCCTTCGGAATCTCCGAGCTCCGAACAAGGGCAGTGGCAATGAAAGAATGACTCACTCATGTGTCTATAAGAACTGAATGAGGGTGGAGTAGACATAGATAGTACCTCAAGTCATCTCTGGTGCATCGTGGTCGTAGGCCTCCGGTGCCTGAAGCTGAGCCTGTCTCTACTCGCCAGCACCCTGTAGTCGGGGTGGACCTCCTGATGGTGGTGGTGGTAAAGCCTCAAAGCGTCGCCCACCACCTGCTGCTTGGCCAGCTATCCTGCCTCTTCTGCCTACTCTCTGCGGACCACCACAGTCGACCCTTTTCCTCTGCCTGGGTGGCCCCTCAACCGTCTACTGCTCCTCTGCATGGTGGGTTGGGCAGTCATGAGACATGTGGCCCTACCCGCCGCATGCGTAGCACTGTCTGCTCCTCGAAAGGCTGGCTCTGCGCCGTGTGCCCCGCACCTCTGAGCCAGTGTCCTGAGGTCGTCCACCTGATGGTCTGGTCCACCTGGACACCTGTGACGGTCGTCGACTACCAGCTGCAGATGTCTCTGCTGCATGTCGCCCTGTGGTAGGTCTCGCTGCTGGTGTAGGCTCAGCAAGAAAGCTCTCTACGAGAAGGGCTCGCACCAGTACTCCTGCCTATGTCGGAATGTTGAGGGAGATCATAAATTCCCTGATCTCATGCCTCTGTCCCTGCTCGAAGGTCCGGGACCATAAGAATGGGTCTCGTACCATATCCGTCGAATAGCATGAGAGATCAGTAAATCTTGTCGAGTACTAGGCTACTGTCACGCTGCCCTGCCGCAGCTGTAGTAGCTCCTGGATGCGCACCGCATGGAGGGTGGCTGGGACGAACTCCGAGCGGAAGAGTCTCTCAAAGTCCATCCAGAGGAGAGATGCCTCATCGTGCACCAGGAGCATCAAGCTCCACCATCTGCCTACTGCCGAGTGCAGGAGGCTCGCTGAAAGGATCGCCATGAGGTCAGCTGGTGTCCCCACTAGCTTGAAAACTCGAACAACCGACTCCAGCCAATCCTCGACTGCCTGAGGGTCCATCTCCCCGTAGAACCTGGGCGGTCACTGATGTTGAAACTAGGGCAGTGCACTAAGGCGACATGAACTCTCAGTGGTTGGGGCCGGTGGCATCAGTGGCCCGGTGGGTAGTGGTACCGTCGGTGCCTCCGCTGAAAAAGGGCCCTGCACCGAGGCCTCGTCGCTCGGTGGGCTGTCGTCTCGCACAAAGCTCAGATCCCTAGCTGGCTGCCGTCGAGGGGCCATCCTGAAAAGAAATAGTGCGCTACGGTCAAAACAGTATACCTGGTGAGCTTACACAAAGTAATCACAAAGAGAACTTTTGAAACACACATGCAATCAATGTTTTCGTGCATTGAGTCGGAAATCAGAAGTCAGGGTCCTATTTACGGATACATCGGCCGCCGCACCAACACTGGACTCCCTGGACTGAAAAACACACTCAGAACCCTTAACACTATTGCTTCACATAGAAGAAAGATCAGAGTCCTGAGTTCTGTGGTAGAACCAAACTCCTTTGATACCAATTTGTCACGGCCCGTCCTCGGGACTCGTGCCGTGACTACCCCAAGCCCGCCTTCCATAGGCCAGGGGCTGGCTACTAGAACCAAAGGCGTAAATCCTGTTAAAAAGGGGAATTTATTGCCTTATAGAGTAAAAAAACACCACAGAGTAAGCCAACAGAAGTAAACACTAAGTAAAACTGGGTACAATAGTAAGTGAAGAAAGTAAATGGACCAGAATACAAACCCAAACTGAAAGTAAAGTACAACTGGAAAGAAAGTACAGCAACTGAAAGTAAAGCAGCAACATCGAGCCATCAACTGGAAGTTCCACCTGAAGGGTGGGTACAGATAGCCTCCTCATCTCCTTGGGTCCAGCCGTCCGCTCTGTGTACGTCCCGCCCAGTGGTCCACCTCCAGGTACCGACCTGATCCACAAGCCTCAGCCACGATCAGCGATGTCCGTCATCTGAATCCAACACAATGTAGTGTAGGCATAGCCCATTCAGGGGTGAGTATACGCTACTCAGTAGGGACCCCGAGACCCCCGAAGGTCTCCCAGAATCCACAAAGGATAATCCACAAAGGAAAGATACAGTCACGAAGTAACATACAACACTACTTAGGTATATGCCCATACATGTACCTAAGTCATCAATTCCAGTTCGGCTCCAACATCTGAGCCCATGTTCGATAACGTCCACACAGGATAGTACAACCCAATCCACACAGGAAAGCACAACACAATCCACATAGGAAAGCAAGTCAATCATATCAAAGATAATGATTGAAAGTCAAGAATCAGCTCACACATGTATACTTCTTCATAAGGTGAATGTGATGAATAGATGTAGCCACTGAATCATCTAAGATGGGACCCACGTAGGATACAAAAACCAGCTACACTGCCAGACCCACGTAGGATACAAGAACAGAGTTAATGTCGTCGAACCCACGTAGGATTTCTGTACGGTCTTCATCACTGCCGAACCCATGGAGGATTTCAGTGCAGTCTTCATCACTGCCGAACCCATGGAGGATTTCAGTGCAGTCTTCATCTCCATCAAACCCACAGAGGATTTTAGTACGGTCTTCATCGATGCCGAACCCATGGAGGATTTTAGTGTAGTCTTCATCACCGTCCAACCCACGGAGGATTTCAGTACGGTCTTCATCACTGTCGAACCCACAGAGCATTTCAGTGCAGTCTTCATCGCCATCGAACCCACGTAGGATTTCAGTACAGTCTTCATCACTGCCAAACCCACGGAGGATTTCAGTGCAGTCGTCATCGCTGTCGAACCCACGGAGGATTTCAGTGCAGTCATCTTCATCGTCGATGTCGCATCCAGCTCTAGGGTTCCCGCACACAACATGCTCGATTTTGGGGGGGTTCGCTCCATGATCCATGGGGGTCGATACATCAACTGACACGTTGTCGCGTGGGACTAGCCGGTCCCACCCCCTATGCACCGGCGGCTCCGGCTGCCTCTCCTGCTCTGCCGCGGCCAAAGGTCGCTGCCTTGGTCCGACCGGCGCAGCGCAACGGCGCCGCGCCCCTCCACCGCGGCATGCCCCGGCTGCGGCCCTTCGTGGTTCTCTAGCGTGGTGCGACGGCACCGTGCCCCTTTTCCACGGCCCAACTCGGCCTTATATTCTTTCGGTCTCAACGGCGTGGCGCGACGGCGCAGCGCTTCTTCGCCGCATTCCTCTATGCTTCCGCGTAGTGTCGTTACACCGCGCCTCCTTCTTTCAAGCCGCAATGAACAACATCAAAGGGGAAGGAGGGTCGGCCATGTTTGTGCAGTACGACCTCCTTCCGTTAAAATGATAACAGACTACCCCAAATTAAAAGATGAAGAACGGAAAGAATAATCACGAACAAAAATTCCAAACCCCTACCTCGATGAAGTCGTCGAACGACGTTTGTCTTAGGAAAGGGATGTCGCAGAAGACGGCGTCGTGGTACACGGAATTGCATCGTCGATCTCCGAGGAATTAGCGTTATTCTTCGTCCTTCTTCAGAGGTCGGCGTTCTTCATCAGTGACGGTGTGTTCCTCACGTTCTTCAAAGAGGAAGATGAAGATTCCCAGGCTTGAGCAATTCCTCTCCAACCTTCTCGCACAACAAAATCACCATTAAAGAATTAAGACTTTGTCTTATTTAATTAACACACACAAGCCAAAATTCAATTCAAAATTCAAAATTAATTCATGAATTGATTACATTGAATAACTTAATTCAGTTCAATAATTAAGAGAGTTGACTTGGTATTTAAAAGGGGTGCGGGTGAGTTACATATTAAATGCACGAGAGGGAGGTTAAAAGGGATTTGAAGGGGGTGAGGCTCGTTTGGGCCCCACTTCACTAATATCCTACCTAGTGGAGTTAGGATATTAGTGGGTCCCACTCCAACCACCAAGCATGGGTTTAAACTAACTAGAATAGAAATAAAATTTGTAGCACAATATTTTATTTTATTCTTTAGTTAACCTATTTAATTAATAACCTCACCCGAGAAAACACAACTCCGGAAAAGGTGTTCATAAGATATTACTAGCGTTGCGGTTTCATCGGTGTCCTCGGATTTCAATTCTGAGCGCCAGTTCAAAAGTTTGGAAAAACCCGCTCGTTCGTTCACTGAACGTACCCGAGCTAAACTTCGGAACATGATTCCGGGCACACTGGGTCTCGGAATCAGGTGCCGTTAGAAAATGCGTACTTGTAAAATCCCAAAGAAAATTAAGAAAAAAAAATTCCTTGAATTTTATGTGTCTTTACAATTTCCCCTACATTTGTTTATTATTCTTCTACTGGTTATTGATATTGATTGTGCTTCTTCTATTAGAGGGTCTGGTTGGAGAGAATTAATTATTTTCTTCCACTACATGTTATATATAATTACTTGGACCAGTACTAAATCATTACCCTAAGGGTTTATTATCCCCACTATTACTCATTATGACATCTCTGCTAGTCGGTAGCTTTTGGTGTATGGGGAGATGTGCCTAAGGCCCGTGGAACCCATCCTAATAACACTGTTTGGGTGGCCTATTGGGTTGAGGATACTATAGGATACAACAAGGGTATGTGCATGTTGTGTATAGTGGTAAAAACTCTTAAAACCAATATTGATCAAGACATGATCAGGAACTGGTGCACGACAACATGACTTACTACACACCTGGTTTGACACTCCCTTGGGATATGCTTTGGGAATTCACAAAATCTTTATAAACCATCATGAAGGATTAAAATAGAAGATGAATATGAATAATCTAGGATAAACCTAAGGTTTTATGGATTAAATATGTAGGTTTCATGATTTAGACATCCTATAAGTAATTTAATTTTTCATGATTATATAGTTTTCTGCTATGATAAGTGTTTGTCACACTATAAATTATGGTGTCAGTCAATCGAATGAACTAGAAGGAACTGGGTTAATATTGAATGTTTTATATGTGTAATGTATCGGCATTATACAATTCAATGTCCTAAGTTGATATCCCATGAAGGGAAATATGAAGGTGGTACAAGTATTGGCTATACATATAAAGATAAAGATATTGTAAACAATATGTGAAAGGTATGGGATGTTCTAATAGTATTGTTTACATTAAACACAATATGAATAAATATATTAAGGTTGAGGAACATTAATACATGATAAATACTTCATATTTTAGTACAATGGGTATTAATAAATAAGATTATTAATCTTGCGTAATGGTTTAAGATTAAAGTTGGATAATTTGAGTGTATATGTTTTTGAATTCAAGGATTATGTTATGTAAATCATGAAATATATAAGTATTTAAAATATAAGTTTTTCATTAATGATTTAAAATGATATGTTTAATCATGATGAAAACATATAAAATTGATTTAATGTAAAGGTGATATTTTGAATTAAGGGATGCTAACCCTTAATGTGTTTAAGATGTTGAGGAAATTGTGTTTATCTTGGATAAATAGATGATTGATTTGGATAAATTAAATCAGATAGTATTTATGACCTCATAACTGATAAAGGATTTGTTGAAAAAGTGTTATATGTTATCGTCGATAAATTTTACAACTTCTTGGATTTACGTAATATATCCAGTAATCTTCAGAATAATGATGCATGCATGGTTTCAAAAAGTATTTATGGTAATTCAGGATATTACCATGTTTCAATAGAATATACTATGATGGTATTCACATGTTGGTAAATTGAAAACCAAGATCTATTTTATAATATATGGGGGATCAATGATAAGCTGATTTATTAACCTTAATTATATTGTTTTGGATTTTTAAATTTTGGAAGGGTTATAAGGTTAACTATTTATAGAACAGTTTATCTAAAACTTCTAATAAGGATTTTGATATTAATGTATTATCTCACTATAAGAGTATTTATGCATATTCGATAACATGTGCTAGCCAATTTGTTTTTATGTGAACTAAAGAAATATGGAATGACTTATCATTTTATTTATGGATTTTGTTATCTTTTAGTTGTTTGGGAATGAAAAATTCAACTTCACTCTATGGAATAAGTGATGAAGTTGGAATTGATCAAGGAATAACTAATAGATGAGATTTTAAAAAGAATAGAATGAGATAATTTAAGTATATATCCTCATGAAAATTATTCATCTTTATTAAAAGGGTATTGAAAAAAAATCTTGTCCTATTATCATAATTTTTATGAAATTATTTACCACCTTTATTCTTCTTTACTTTATGGTTTTGTGATTCTTAACGTTCTCTATATCACCAAAATTCTTGTGAACAGTTATTTTTATCAATCTATATGATTATTTATGATTTTATTCTATGTCCAATCTCTCTTTCACACCTTTTTATCTTATTTGGAAACCCATTTATGTGATACTTCAGGTAACCATTATGTTTCCAAATTTCCCTTTTAAAGGAAGGTTTAGTATTCATTTTTATAATGTTCGTTTCTATGAAATGAACTTTCATGTTTTAAACAAATGATAACCTAGATGAGTTTCGATGGATAAATTAATTTTAAGGGGAATAAAATGTAACACCCTGATATTTTGTGAATTAATTTTTTCAAATTAGTTTAATCTTTTTATATTTTTCATTTTACAGAACACTGAATAAATCTTTTGTTATATGAAATCACAATGTGTGGCTTGCATTATACATAACATATTATCAATATTGCGCTACATGAAACACTTAAATTAGATTGAGGTACATGAAATGTTACATTTGGACTGTATTACACACAATATTGAGTCCCTTCTATAGCTTATGTTACACGCAAGGTCGAGTTTTACTGAACTACAAGATATTATTAATATTATTATTGAAATATTATTATGGCTACCACATAGACATTGGAATGGAAGTTATGAATTGTATTAAATAAATATTAAAAATATTATTTAAATATGTATATAAAATGAATCCTTTCATTATAAATTATTATAATTTAATGTAAGAACTATTTGGAAATAAACAAATTACTTTTCTAAGATAAGAAAAAATTCAATTCTATGAATAGAAAATTCTATTTTTATAAAAGGTAATTTTATCACCTTTTAATGAAGAACCCATTTTAAATATTATTTTTTAATCTTTTAAAATTTTTATTGGACAAAATAATCTTCATTTTTGAAAACGGATCATAAAAATTATATTCTGGTGAATTTTTAGTATTTTTCTGTAAAGTCTCATTTTTTGATGAACATTCAAAAATACATAATTTTAATTCAAAACTGCTTTTTCATATAATTTATTTATAAGGTAAAATTATTTTATTGATTATTTTTAAAGTTAAATTAGATTAATTATACATAAATAATACAATTTATGTCATTATAATAAATTTAACTTTGAAATTTGATATAAAAACTTACCAAACGTTTGAACATTTTACTTTAAACCCCACTTTCTTATCCCTTCTATAGGTTTAAATTTGAATTAACTTCCGCAAAATATGTTATTATAATTGGAAAAAATAGATTAGATATTTTTAATCATTATAATATATAATTTAAATTAATTTCAACTTCGTTTTTTTTTTAAATATGTGAAACAAACTAAAAATAATTGCAACCACTAAGAGGAAAATTAACTTAATAAGGGACTAAACATTAAACTTAACATATAAAATGACATTTAAACCTATCTAAAATACATTATATGTAAATATTTATAGAATATACTCCCTTTTATATAATGTTTTTCATTTTTTGAGCCACTTTTCATAGGTAAAACGTTGTTGGAATTCCATTTTTAGAAACATTTACAATAATTCCACTCCTCCTCCGCTATAAAAAATCACTCACCCCTCCCACTTATTCACACCTATAAAGACCATTGGGTCACCCAAACTCTGAGAAAATAATCTCCCAATATACCTACCTTAATCCAATAATCATCCCTTTGGTAAATCATCGATCCACGGAATACTTTTGGTGCAATCTAAAAAGAGTTACTGGAAGAATATTTAACATCCTTCCTCAACTTATTTTCATTATCCACCCCCTCAAATATTCATCTTACATAAATATATAACAAACTTAGTTAACTAAATATAATTATATGTTGTTATTATAAGTTTTCTACATAAAATTAAAATCATATACATCTAATGTGTAATGAACTTACCATTCTTTTGTACGGTGAACTACCGCCTCTTGAAACGATATTGTTAGTTTTTCCTTTACCACCTTTTATGGTTGGGAATTAAGATGTAAATATATTTTTATATTATATATATAATATTTATGATATATTTATGATTCTGGAATAATTATATAAAACATAAATTTATGCTTTCTATTTTTTTAAATATGATAATTTTATTTGGGAAAGTGTGGATTATCGCCTCCTCATTGCAGTGTGATTCGGTCACACTCCACATGGAATTTATTAATTATGGGTTTAGTATATTTATATGATATATATTAAATGATAATTATACTATAATGATATTATATATATATATATATATCATTTTCTTTCTTTCTTTCAATATGATTGTAAAACGGAAATAGTGTTCATGCGTACATACGACCTATCGTCTCCTTGAATGGTGTATTCCATTTCTTATTTATATAATCTATAAATTATAATAAATAAATATATACTGAATATATACATATATATATGATATTTATATCATTATTTATATTATAGAAATAATTAAATCATGATCTATGTAAGAGGATCAAGAATAAAAATCCAAAATACATACAAAAAACAATGCAGATATTAACCGAAATGTAACATTAACATCGAGTTATCAATAAATGGGTAATATAAAGTCATAACAAAATATTATATGGTATTATATAAATTAATATGTTTATTTTTTATATTTATAATAATCTTATATTTATTATACAAGACTTTTAAATGTGTTCTAAGAAAGTCAATACTTAAGTTAATGAAATTTTATCTCACTTTTTATTTCCGTGAGATACATGTCATATTCACCACACATTTCTTTTGTGTGGTCTATATACATTTCCAAAATGTATTAAATTAATCATATAATTAAATTTATTATTATTTACATATCCATTTAATGATATTTATTTCATGGGGTGTATCTTTCAAAATTTAACAAATTTTTAAAGAAATTTTGTCTCAATTTTCTCTCTTTGAGATACATGCCATGCTATGCACCTATATTTTTCTATGGGTTATATATAATTATAATTGAAATTTAATATCATAAATGTCCTTATTTTCATGATATTTTCAGCTTCATTTAATTTTATTCTTTCATTGTTATTATGATTCAATGTTACCAAAGTGGTAATAGTTTATTGTTATAATCTCATCATTTATCAGGATTTTTTATAATTATGCTTCCATTCATTAAATAATATGATCCATACCACAAGAACAATAATAAATTTTGGTATAAATTGGTTATCCATTATATATTCATTTATTAGTACCTTTTTTCCACTTTTTTTAACTTAATATAATTAATAAAGTGTTCTTAAGAAATTCTGACTTTATTTCTTCTTTCAGTCAGAAATATGTGTTATTATGAAACCATATTTTCTAAAAATGTTTTCATAAATGTTTTATTATTATCCTATTATGTTAAAAAAATTACCCATTTTTTACCTTTTTAAAAGATGGTTTCAAAAGTAATCATCTTATTGATTTCTAATCAAGGAACTTTTCAAAACCTTTAAGGTTCAAAAGGAATGTCCAATATGTACAGAATTACATATCTTCATGACCATAATTTACTTATATATTCCTTTTTATGTTTAAAATACTATTTTATTTATAGAAATTGTTTTCCTAATATTCTGTAAAAAATTTCATTTAAAGTGTTTTTCAAAGAAAAAGGTTTTCAAAAATGATTTATGTTTAAAATGTGTTTTAAATGATTTTCAAATACTACATTATATATTTTCAATAGGTTATTTTCAAAGAAATTGAATTTGATGATTTCAATATTTCTTTATAAGTTTTAAAATAGATTTTCTAGTAAAGGGTTTTCAAAATGATTTCAATCCTTATGTTTAGGTTTTAAAAGTATTCTCAAAGAAAAAGGTTTTCAATTTTCTTAATATTTATTTATTTGATTTCAAATATATTTAAATTAAAAAGGTTTTAAAAATTATTTATTTTAAAAAAAACATATAGAAGAAAAAATATTTTCCTCAATAAATGTTTTAAATGAAATTGTAAAAAATTATTTTTAAAAAAATTATTTTTAAATGGTTTTATAAAAATTATTTTTAAATAAAAACTCGTTTCCTTAAGAAATGTTTCGTGTGATCTTTCAAAATCGTTATCTTTATGAAATGAAATACTTTGTAATATTTTATTATTTAGTTTATATATGATCCAATAATATCATTCATATTATTTCTTGAATGGTTAATGATTTTATGGAATCATTTTATGAAACTTGTTTGTCTTCCACGGGTTATATTCTTATGAAACCCTCTTTTTTACATGGGTTATACTTCGATGAAATGATTATAAAACCTATAATTTTTCATATGATAATATATGATTACATTTTTATGAAACCCATTTCATTTCATGAGTTATAATATGGTTGTTTATGATCTTATGGAACATGTACGTATGATTTATTTGTGAGATGGGTGGGACCTATATCCACCTCCAATGAATTAGGTTAATATTTAAATATCATGAGATAATAATGGGAAACATGTTGATGAGATTGATCCACTGTAGAAGATATGAAAACATGATCCACTATGGGATTATGGGGAAACTATATCCACTTTCAGAATATGGGGAAACTCAATCCCTTACAAGGAAAGGACTACGACGGGGGATGGTGGTGTTTCTTTCCTGGTAGGTGTAGTCCCTATAAAGTTCTATGTTATATTTTATAATTTCGCCTTAAATTATTGGGAATGATGTTACATGTTTATGTGTCTTAAAATAATTTTATGTACTATACCTTTTATATTCTCATAGAGTTTACTTTATTGGTTATCTTATAAGTCATGTCTTATTAACTACCAAAATTTATGACATGTATCATGATTATTATTTTTTTATGTTGGGTATGATATTTAAATGTTATGCCCATGCTATTATACTCTTATATACATGTTATTATTATGTATTTCCTTTATTTTACCTTACTGACCATTCAAGGTCACCCATTTCTTATGTCTCCATTCCCTGGGTTATAAAAAAAGGTTATAAGTTGGAGTACTAAAAAGGAATATATTTAAGGGGTATGTTGAAAATATTTCACCAAAATATAAGAATGTGTTTCAAGTTTCCAAAGACACAATACTATTACGATCATTGGGCATTCATTTTTATAATGTTATGAATATTAATCTGAAATTATGTAATATCCATATATGTTAAGACCGGGTCACTATATATATATATATATATATCTATTTTTAGTGATAATATTACCTAATAATTATACCTATTTTATCCAAAACTCACATTTAATACTTTTGCAATATAGTTTCTTCTTTCTAAAAGAATTTATAATAGTATTAAAATACACCTCATGTCCATCCTTGATTTTGGAGTAAATTAGAATATCATATATAAAGACTATGGAACATTTTTTGATGTAATTTATAAAGACTATTCATTAATACCATAAATATTTATATAGAACTAGTGTTTTATAAAGGAATCACTATGAACTTATAGTGTCCTTACTTTATTCAATCTTTTTTTTGGAAATATCATCCTTATTCACCCTTAATTGGTTATATCCTAACTAAGGGTTCACCTTAGAGAAATACTGGACTCCACGTAGCTGATCAAATAATTCATCAATCTATGATAGAGGATAATTTTCATTCATCATAATCTTGTTGAGATCACAATAGTCAATGTAGATGCACATTGACCCATATGTCTTCTTGATGAAGAGAAATAGTGCATCCCATAGTGAATCACTTTGGTGTATAAACCCATTATCTATATTCTCTTGTAGTTTTTTATTCATCTCATCAAGTTAAATAATAGATATTCTATACGAATTCTTAGATATGAGAAAGGATCTAGGTACAAGATTGATTGATAATTAATCCTTTGGGATATCATAAATACTAGGAAACTCTTCAGATAATACGTCTATATAATCCCTCGCAATGGGGATGTATTCAAGCATGATATTTTCCATAGTATCAATCATTTAAGAAATATACACTTTCCCATAAGGGAAAAATATATATGCTTAAAATTTTTATATCAATGAAGATTCATCCTCCTCCTTGAACATATATAGAATTATAGGGTGATTTGTGATATAGAGGTTAATTTCATTCTCATAACATTTTATGTTGGATATATATATGAAAAGTGAATTAATTCCTTTAATCGCATCAAATTATACTAAGGGAAGTATCACAAGGTTGTTTTGGGACTCCAACTTGTAAATATAGTCATGGGATAATTTATATGTTTGGGATGAAATAATTGACCAATTATACATCTTCGTTGATAACTCAAACTACATGTTTTGAGGTGGTACTTGAATAGTTATACTAAACATTCATGATATGAAAGAATGCATAGAACCAAAATCCAAAATTAAATTCACTGTTCCGGAATGAATAACTAGCATACATGTTACCACTTCATGGTGGGGATCCACCTCTACAGTTGTGGTGGAATAATATCCCCTTTTTTCTCTAGGCCATGGAGGTTGTTGTATTTGGTATTAATTGATGACCCTTTAATTAGTTTATTAGTTTATATATTGTCCTTATTACCTATAGTTCAAACATTGTACAACAGGATGATGGTTGGCTAGAAAATTCTATTCTTCCATTACACTAGTGGGTTTCTCCTATGGTGAATAACTACCTGTGTGCCCTTACAACCCACAAATAAATTACTTCCTTTTCCCCTTTATAAAATATTCCAGATGATTCTTACCACACTTTTGACAAGTGGGATGTCAGAAATTCATTCCACTGTGAGATTTTACCATCACTACACTAGAATTAAACTCATTTTTTACTTCTTATGAGAATCATGATATTTAATTATCTCTATTTTAACATTGTGTAAGCATCAAAAAATATCCTCATAGCTATAAAACTTATGAGTTTACTAATCTTTTTGTATAATTGTTCTTAGTCTACCCAAGAATTAATCGATTTTACTTTTGGAGGAGACAACAAAGCCAAAGGAATATCAAGAAAGTATTGTGAAGATTTCTCCATACTCCCTAATGGATTCATCATCCCATTAATTGAGTCTACGAAAATACCTTTCTAATTTAAGTCAGAGAGTGAAATGAAATTATTTATTGAAAACTTTTTTCTAGAAGTCCTTCAACTCCATCACTTTGATCACTTCCTTGAGCTTCATGTTTTTTGTTAAGATCCACCATTGATCGGGTACTCCCTCTATAAGATAAATAACCAACACAACATTCTCTTTCTCATATAATTATAGGTTAAATAATATCATTTCAATGTATTAGATCCATTGACCAACAATTATTGTTTCAGAAGATCCACTAAAATTTGGTGGCCTTTGTCACATAAATGACTCAATTACAACTTTCTCTTTCTTTGGGGAGTAAGAAATTACACATGATTCATGTTGTTATTAAAAAATTAAGCTATATGGTCACAATATCACATGAAATTCTCAGATCCCATTCCCATGAGATTAATAATCTAATTGGGGAAATCATTACATTTCTTGTCATGCTGGTTGTTGGAATAGTTTCTCCTTTTTTACTTCAATTATCTAAAATAATAAAAAAATATGATAATACATTAACTAATAAATGTACTAAATGGAAACATAAAAATTATTTATAAAAACTTATAAATTATAAGTATATCTTAACTTATGAGTCTCTAGGTTTCAATCAATGTTATCTATAGTAATTTCCCTATTAGTTTTTATAACCTAATATTTTTTTCAAATCCTTCATAATGGTTCGTAAAGAGTGTGTTAATTTAAATAAACCCCCTAAGAGTATCAAACTTGGTGTGTAGCAAGGAGCGTTTTTGTGAATTAGTTGATGATCAAGAATAACTAAATAAACCCTTTTGGGCCCATTACCACTAGGTATAATTGTGAAAGATCAATATTCACTTTTATTATCTAGACAAGGATGTATTTTCTTGGAAACCACTTACACTATACTCTACCACAATTTAGGGGTATTTTTTAAGTTTATTCTTATCCCTAATGATTTCACATGAGATTATGAATATTAATCCCCATGAATAACTAGAAATTTATCTGATACAAACTATATTGTCCCAATCCTTTTGCACATATTAGTACATGATTTTTAACATAAATAACCATTAATTACAAACCAAATATAGAATACCCTAGTGTCTTTATATTAGTAGGTTCATAATACATAAAAAAGGAAATTAAAATAATGAATTTTTTATTCTACATAGAAAGCTCTGAAATCCATTTGAGATCATAAAATTTTATAGGAAAACTTGTGGAAATTGATAAAGAAATAGTTGAGCTAAGAACTCCCAATTAAAGAATAAGCATGATAATGAAGTATAACTTGTTAGTAAAAGGTTTACATGATATCATAAAATTGAAGCCTCATGAGTAATCATATAAAGATAATAAAAAAATTAACATGGTATAATAAGATAATGGAAATATAGTAAATGTGATGAATTCATAAAACATTACATAAATATATGTTAGGCTAATTATTAAGACAACATCACATGGTGGACAGAGTCCTATAATGGATTAGTTTCACTCCCTAATCCAATAAATGAAATATCATGAGAATAAAAAATTACCTAATGAATTAAAGGGATATATAATTTCAGTCCCACCTATCATATTCATATCATGTACATGTATATGTTTTCCACATAAGAAAATAAATCATAAGACTTAAAAATATGAATTTACCATGGAAAGAAAATGATTTACATAATCTTTCCTCATATCGCAGTCAAAAGAGATTTCTTAATGCAGGAATTTGAGAGATGATCATAAGGTATGTATTATCCCATAAATCAAGGGGTAGTGAGATAGGTATAAATATAAGATCCATATAGATAGAATTTATAATCATTATATAACATTAAAGAGAGACATAAAGTGAGACAATGGTTATAACCCAAAGAAAATGGTGGTTTAGAGAGATCCCTTACCTCGAGTCTCATTCATCATGTCCACTCTTTATCTTACTTGATAATAAAATTTATTTAATTATTTAAACTATTAAAAGTCTTTTAAAAAAAATATTATTTTTATTTGATTAATTATCATGTTATATTCAATTACTTAATCATTTAGGTTCATATCCGATGTTTTGATGTTGTTCATCTCAAATTCCCAAAAAAACCATGAAAAGTTGACTAAGGTCAAAGTGATTAATTTTTATTTATATAAAAAATAATTATAATGAAATAATTAAAATTTTTATTCATAATATATACTTTTTAAGATAACCTTGAATTGTGGTTATGAAAAATGAACTGTGTTACAATTATGAAGACGGTTAGTCATACGTACGCTTGTGTAATGTTTCCATTTTTAAATAATCATAATGGAAATAATGTTAGTGTTATTTTAGATTTTTTATAATGATAAATATATAATTACTATAATATTATTTCATTAAATAAACATACATATACCATCTATGTGATGCGATAAAAAACTATTCACATCGCTTCGTGAGGCGGTAGTTCACCGTACACACGAATGATGTTATCATTCTTAAATGGGTGGCAAGGTAAGAAGGTATATTATATATGAATTTTTAATAATGATTAATATTTTATTATTATAATATATAAACACTAAATAAATCATTATGAATAGTTGAGATATTTGATTATGGAGACCTAATTACATCGATTTGTGAGGTGGTAGTCTTTCATACACACGAATGATGATTTTTCTTCACAATTGATGGAATTATAGATGGATTTAAGTTATGAAAGTAAAATAATAAAATATTAGTATATGGGAGATACTGATTTTATTCTATTTGAATTATCAATTGATATTTTAATGATGTGAAATAAGAAATAAAACAAATATTCTTAGTTAAGAATGATACCTCTTTTTCGGACCACCTATTTCGGATTATACCTAAATCATCCATAGATTAGATTTATGATCAAACCAAGGACTCTGGAACATGGATATTAAATTAAGGAAGGTATTTGGTAGGTATTTTAGAATATAAAATTATTTATATGTGTAAATAGTAGAGGATATGGGTTCCCTTTTATATGTGGGGGAGAGGGTACACTTGATATTTCAAAAAAGAAAACATCATACACATTATTTACACATGAAAAAACATAAAAATAGATAATTAGAAACTTTTAGACGATATAAGGTCTAATTATGTCCACAAAATGGGATTCTGACAAGATTTTAGGTTATTTTAACCCTTATATTTTTAGTTTAACCCCTGGTAAACAAGTTTTAACCTTAACCACAGTAATTTATTTTTTTTTGTTTTTACTCTTCACTAGACAAAAACTTTAAGCCATATTATTATATAA
The DNA here is from genome assembly GCA_963277665.1 of Viscum album. NCBI lineage: Eukaryota > Viridiplantae > Streptophyta > Magnoliopsida > Santalales > Viscaceae > Viscum > Viscum album. The sequence continues at coordinate 95,250,131 of OY728164.1, forward strand.
TATTAATTATGGGGGTTAAAAATATGGAATAAAATTTTTAAAATTCAATTCATAAAAGTGTTAGAATTTATTTCAAAATTAAACCCATATACATGATGAAAAAACGGTTTCCCAAAGAATAAGTTTTCATGAGTAAACAAATTTATATGAAAATTCAATATGAAATTGATTAAAATGACATAAATTTGATTAATAATAACTTAATTGAACTAATATTATTTCTAAACATTTTTAAAATAAAATATATCTTTTTTAATTATTTAAACGAAAAGGCAATTTTCAATAAAACCTGTATTTTTCCCAATTCATTGTAAAATTATTTTTTTTAGGAAAATCCAAAAAATTCACCCTAAGATAATTTTTACATGTTGATTACAAAAATGAATCTAATTTTTTAGATTCATTTTCTGAAATTATAATAAATTAATATTATTATTTGTTCATAAAAATCAATAAAATCATTTTTTGAGGAAAAAAAGTGTTTCCAAAACCTATAAAGACTTTATGAAAATATTAAGTACTTATTTATCAATATATATTTTGTTATATTTAATAATATATTTTGAAAATGTGGTTATTCATATTCATACCTCATAATTTAATGGATATGGTATAACTTTCATGTTTAAAAAAACATTATTAGTATTTTTAGGTGTGTTAAAACTCAGTGTTTCATGTTGAATACGCTATCGAACATACCTTTATTTTAAAAAAAAACTCAGCGTATTACCATAAGAATTGTGATAAATTATTAAGGATGTTTCATAACTTTGTAAGAATCATCTATTTAGTGAAGTTTTCAGGTTTCTAGCGAATTTAAAATTGGATAAATTTTATAATAAGTTATTCTAATGAAAATAAAATTATATAATTATCATGCTATTTTTGATTTATTAAATCATCACATTAAAATTTTTATTTAGTAAATTTTGTGAAAAATTGAAAATAGGTGATCACTTCTAAAACTATTTGAAGTTTTATAAATAAAATTATTTAGAAGAAATCAATGATTTTTATGGTTCGATAATTTTTTTATATTCATGTGTAAAGATACTACGTTTTTTATATTTATTTAATCATATAAAAATAATTATTTGATTCAAGATGAGATGTCAAGTGTGATAATTTTCAAGGTTATGAGTAATAAAATGTTATTATATTATGAATATATATATTTTAACACAATAAGGTTGATTATAATGAGAAATACATCCTATCCATTAAAAAGACAAGAAAATCATAGTTGGTTATATTAAGAATTCACAAATACTGTTTTTTTGGAAATAATTTACATAGTGATCAATAATGGAGTTTACCTGAGTATTTTAATCTATCATATAAAATAAATAAAAGTTTGTTTTTATAAATTTAATTAGGATCTAGTTGAAAATCCTACATGAAAAAATAAACTAAAATTTATGTTGATTGTTCTGAGGATATAGGGCATCACATAAAAATGTGTTTTTTTGGGGATGTTTGAAAGTCATTGAAATATTTCCATTTTTAGATTATTTTTTATATGTAATCTAAATATATAATGGGGTTTGTATATAAAAAAGGGGTTATGGTGAGAAAAATATTAAGATCCCAAAATGGAATATGGTTTTTAGGTAGAGTGTTTCAATCTATGTGGAGAATAGTGTGATAGTATGGTAGACTCTTTGTGTAAACGATTAATATAAGAAAAAATTAGTTTTATATTTTGAGTTAAAAAATATACATGGTAGGGTATTCAAATCATTTATAATGAAGTTAATATAAGTTTTACATCATCCAAAACTACTATCTACTATGTTCGTTATTCTTGAATAGGTGAAAAATATATATTTTTAATATTTGTGAATGCTAAAAGTGATAGATTAATTTTTATATTGGAGTGACTCAAATCTACTAAAAGTCTTTCTCAAACTAATTCTATTTTATTTTCTTATAAATTAATGGGATTTAATCTAAAAACAATAAAAAGTGGGATGTTTATGTACTATATATGAAGGATGGTATCTCCCAACTCACAGTGATTCATTTTTATAATTATAATGGAAAATATATAGACTGGGATAGAAGTAAAATAAAATAATGATGGTCTCTCACACTAAGTAAGAACACTGAAAAAATCTTTCATTTATTATGTTCAATTATTTTCAACTTTAATTAATAAGTATTTATTTTTTTTATCTTTAGTAATTGATATTAACAGGTTGGTTAATTTCAATGTAAAATAAATTATAAAAGTTAGTGATGACTGATTCACTACCAGTTGTTTTCACTCAATCCATTATGACTATTAATTTGTATTATAGTATCTAGGTTCCCAATATTAGATCACATTTTAGTGATAAATGGATAATATCAACTCACTGAATAGTATAGGTGTACCCACCATCCATGGAATGAATTTTTATAGAAGGAAAAAAAGTATGCTCCTCTACCTATTGTCTCTTGTGATTAAAGTGTTAAATGTTGTGATGGTGGATTTTCCACCCACTTAAATAGGATCTTAATTGAAATTTTATAATAAATTAAATCTTGAGACTGATTTCTTAGAAATAAATTCCATCCTTATGTCACTTTTAGATAAATTTTCACCAATTTTATGGGACTTTAATGTGATAAAAATTTTAGGAAAAACGTAAGAGCGGTTAGGATAGAAATATAAATGTTTAAAGGAAAAATATGAAAATTTAGTGTATAAGGTATGAAGACATTAATAAGGTTTAAAATGAGAATATATATGACTATATTACAATAGTGAATGAATTAGTTAATAAAATTAGAGGATATAGAGAATATTTAAATTATTTATAATGGTCAAGAATCATATGAGAAACTTCAAAAAAACACATTTAATCCTTAAATTCCAAACATGGAAGATAGAAATGATATTTACATTAATGAACTATATAATATTAATACTACATATGAAATGATAAAGACTCTATCAATTAATAATAAATCCAAAGAATATATGGCATTTGATTCTACAAGAAAAAAAATCAAAGATAAAAAAGATAAATAATCAAATGATTCTAAAAATAAAGATGACAAAGATAAAGAGTAAAATAGAATCATGACACTTATTTCAAATAATTCTTAAAAATAAAATTTAAAATACAAATAGAACTCCAAATAAGGTGTTTTAATTGTATTTCTATTATATATATTTCTATAAACAATCTCTAGACGAGAGGTAGGGACTATTAAGTTGATAATCAGAATAAAACCCCTCAAAAGAAAAAATATGGTAAGAAAATAAAAAATCATCAAAATTATTTGATAAAAAGAATGTTGGGTCGGAACAAACGAGGAATGATGGCAAGAGGGGGGTGAATTGCCTTTTAAAAAAAACGATAAATAAATAAAAAATCAAAGTTAAAGTGCAGCGGAAATAAAGAAGGCAAGACACAAGAAATTGATGACGGAGTTCGGCCAAAACCCGGCCTACGTCTCCGCTCCCAACTCAACCGTTGAGAGATTCCTACCGCTTGCTTTTCAATGGTTTTAGCAAGAAACCCACTAGGCTTTGAGGTAGCACTAGGACCTATTACAGCTTGCTTTTGTGGTTTAGCAAGAACTCACTTGCTTTTAATGGTTTAGCAAGAACCCACTAGCCTTTTTAACGGGTGAAGGCTAGCTCACCGAGACACAAGCCTTTTAAAGGAAAAGCTTGAGAAAACCTCTTCACACCTTAGTGGTGGTGTGAGAACCCAAAGAAGGGGAGATGAGAAAAGAGTTGGGGTTTGTAGGCACAAACCCAATTTTAAAGCTCAAAAAGAGATAAACAATAAAACCCGTAATGGAGAAGCCTTGGGCGCCTTTGATTGATTGATGATGTTTGAGGGCCGCTTCCAAGCTTCTATGGAGGTGCTCTTGGATGTGGAAGTTGTTGGAGCACTTTGGGTTCCCTTGGAACAATCCGTCGGAGCTTCGCCAAAGATGTAAAAATGTGTCCGGTGGCTTGTGTGTTGTTCCGGGGCTTCCTAGGCCTTTATTTATAGGCTAGGAACCTTCAAGTATCCGTTGGAGGGCTTTGGAGCCGTTGGAAAAGGCCTCGGAGCCGTTGGAGGCCAAAAAGGAGTTGACTGGTCAAAGCCAACGGCTAGTTTGACCAGTGCTACCGGCTGGCCGGTGCAGGGCCACCGGCTGGCCGGTGCCTTGACAGTGGCTGAGTCTTCTTTTCCAGGCACCACCGGCTGACCGGTACATCTCCACCGGCTGGCCGGTGCCTTGGAAGTTGAGTAGAATTCTGGTCCAGGCTCCACCGGTCGACCGGTGGAGGAGCCACCGGCTGGCCGGTGGCAAGACAGTAGCAAATACTATTTGGGCTGGGTGCCACAGGTCGACCGGTGACAGAGCCACCGGTCGACCGGTGGAACCTGGCAGTGGGCAATCCCTCTGCCAGTTCCACCGGCTGGCCGGTGCTATCACACCGGTTGGCCGGTGGACTGAATTTCAGTCCATTTGATGTCCATTCTTGGGCCAACTTCTTGGAAACCTTGTGCCTTTCAATCAAAAACACTTCAAACAATGTTAGATAAATAAGAAGGTGATTGTGATCATGAAAATCAAACAACGAGGGGAACGAGATGTACAACAATCTCCCCCTATTTTGATGATCACAATCACCAAAACAATCAAAGTAAAATACTGAAATTAAAGACATTCTTAAAGGATAATTTGAAAATAAATCAAAGCATGATAGAGAAGACTCTCCCCCAATCAATCAAGGAATTTCTCCCCCTTTGTGATTATCAAAATAGAATGGGGCATAAAACTTGATTGAGGGAATATAGAGATTTTAAAACAAATTGAAATTTCTGAAATTTGAAAGATTGAAAGTTTTGAAATGAAAAAATTCGATACCAACTGTTGGAAATTTTGAAATGAAAATTTGAAACCAAGAGTTGAAATTGAAAGTTTTGAATTGAGAATTTTGAAACAAAGTGTTGAGTTTGAAATGAAAACATTGAATACACAAGAAGGCTTAAAAGATCCTAACTCCCCCTAAATAAAACAATAAATCACCGGGGAGAGGGATTTTGAAAAGAAACAATTTTAGGCCCGGAGAGACTCGCTAGAAGGGATTTTTCAATCCATACTTGTCTCATAGCGGGTCTTCTCCTATAGAATTCATCCGAATAAAAAATCGATTTGGGTTGGCCGTACCGGGCGTTTTTACAATTACATTCATAAATGAGGTGCCCGGTTTTCTTGCAATAATTACAAAATTTATAACTAGAGCTCCCCCTTACAAAAACAGTTGGAGCATGGGAGGAGGAAGCTTGGTTGGTGTAGCCAAGTCCATTGGTGGTTCTAGATACTCGTTGGGAACCTAGGAGATTGTTCAAATTTTGTTCGCCTTGGGTGAACTTGGCTAGGGTCTCCCTTAGATCTTTGATGGTTGATTCCATAGAATCAACATTTGGAAAATTTTGGATTTTAAGGGTGAGTTCCTCCTTCTCTTTGAGAAGTTGGTCTTTTTCGGAGGAAAGTTTTTTGAAAGACTTTTTTAAAGCAACAAATTTTGAAGATAGAGCATGAAAACCTTTTTCTAATTGGTCTCTAGCGTGTGAGAGTTCTTCATAAGATAGATGATTTAAAGAATTGGAATTTGAAGAACATGAGGAAGAGGAATCGGAAGATGTTACCTCATGGAATGCCATTAGGCATTTTGTACCTTAGTCACTCGAGGAGGAGGAGGAGGATGAGGAGGTGTCACTCCATGTGGCCTTGAGGACCTTTTTCTTTCCTTTTTCGTTGGCCCGTTTTTTGTTGAGTGGGAAATCGGGCTTGTAATGGCCCTTATCGCCGCACCCGTAGCATTTCACCTTGGGCTCGGATCTTGCGGTGGGTTCTTGCTTTCGGTGCTTGCGGGATTGCTTCTTCTTCTTGTGCTTCTTCATGAACTTGTGCATTTGGCGGGCGAGATTCTCCATTTCCGAGTCGCCGCTTGATGATGAGGAAGATGAGGAAGGAGATGAGGAAGAAGATGAGGAGGAGCTTACTTCCTTTTGTACCTTGAGGGCGATGTTCTTTGGTGTCTTGATTGGTGTGCCCTCCTTTTGAGCTTGCCTCCTCATCGTGATCTCGTAGGTCATTAGGGATCCAATGAGATCCTCGACCGGCATGTTCTTTACATCCTTAGCTTCTTGGATAGCCGTCACCTTAGGTGCCCATGAGCTCGGAAGGACCCATAGGATCTTCTTGACCATTGCTTCAGCTGAAACATCATCACCAAGGGACTTTCTCCCATTGCACACGTCAGTAAATCTAGTAAACATTTCAGAAATAGATTCATTTGGATGCATTGAAAAAGACTCAAAATCTTGCCTATACATATCCAATCTAGTGACTTTGACTTTATTAGTGCCCTCGTGAGTTACTTCTAAAAGTTTCCAAATTTCATGTGAGGAGGTGCAAGTAGACACTCGATTGAATTCATTTCGGTCTAGGCCGCAATGGAGAGCATTCATGGCTTTGTCATCAAGCTCAAAATTTCTAATGTCGGATTGGGTCCATTTGGATTCGTCGGGGGTAGACAAAGTGTAACCTTGCATGACTATTTTGTAAATAGGATATCCTATGCTTCTAAGAAAGGTAGTCATGCGGGTTTTCCAATAATTATAGTCGGTCCCATCAAAAAATGGAGCCCGACCCAATGAGAGGCCCTCGGGGGCGAAAGAGGTTGATGCCATCTTAATGGATCTTAAATTTGAAACCGGGTTAGGGTATTACTCAAACACGTCCTTTGATACCAATTGTTGGGTCGGAACAAACGAGGAATGATGGCAAGAGGGGGGTGAATTGCCTTTTAAAAAAAACGATAAATAAATAAAAAATCAAAGTTAAAGTGCAGCGGAAATAAAGAAGGCAAGACACAAGAAATTGATGACGGAGTTCGGCCAAAACCCGGCCTACGTCTCCGCTCCCAACTCAACCGTTGAGAGATTCCTACCGCTTGCTTTTCAATGGTTTTAGCAAGAAACCCACTAGGCTTTGAGGTAGCACTAGGACCTATTACAGCTTGCTTTTGTGGTTTAGCAAGAACTCACTTGCTTTTAATGGTTTAGCAAGAACCCACTAGCCTTTTTAACGGGTGAAGGCTAGCTCACCGAGACACAAGCCTTTTAAAGGAAAAGCTTGAGAAAACCTCTTCACACCTTAGTGGTGGTGTGAGAACCCAAAGAAGGGGAGATGAGAAAAGAGTTGGGGTTTGTAGGCACAAACCCAATTTTAAAGCTCAAAAAGAGATAAACAATAAAACCCGTAATGGAGAAGCCTTGGGCGCCTTTGATTGATTGATGATGTTTGAGGGCCGCTTCCAAGCTTCTATGGAGGTGCTCTTGGATGTGGAAGTTGTTGGAGCACTTTGGGTTCCCTTGGAACAATCCGTCGGAGCTTCGCCAAAGATGTAAAAATGTGTCTGGTGGCTTGTGTGTTGTTCCGGGGCTTCCTAGGCCTTTATTTATAGGCTAGGAACCTTCAAGTATCCGTTGGAGGGCTTTGGAGCCGTTGGAAAAGGCCTCGGAGCCGTTGGAGGCCAAAAAGGAGTTGACTGGTCAAAGCCAACGGCTAGTTTGACCAGTGCTACCGGCTGGCCGGTGCAGGGCCACCGGCTGGCCGGTGCCTTGACAGTGGCTGAGTCTTCTTTTCCAGGCACCACCGGCTGACCGGTACATCTCCACCGGCTGGCCGGTGCCTTGGAAGTTGAGGAGAATTCTGGTCCAGGCTCCACCGGTCGACCGGTGGAGGAGCCACCGGCTGGCCGGTGGCAAGACAGTAGCAAATACTATTTGGGCTGGGTGCCACAGGTCGACCGGTGACAGAGCCACCGGTCGACCGGTGGAACCTGGCAGTGGGCAATCCCTCTGCCAGTTCCACCGGCTGGCCGGTTCTATCACACCGGTTGGCCGGTGGACTGAATTTCAGTCCATTTGATGTCCATTCTTGGGCCAACTTCTTGGAAACCTTGTGCCTTTCAATCAAAAACACTTCAAACAATGTTAGATAAATAAGAAGGTGATTGTGATCATGAAAATCAAACAACGAGGGGAACGAGATGTACAACAAAGAATAAGTTTCCATGAAGAAAAAGAATAAATTTTTTTTGTAAATTGGAATAATAAAATGTCTCTTTAAGAAGTCAATCTTATGAAGAATTTTTTAATAAATTACAAAATTCCATGGCTCATGTGGTGAGACGTGAGGAATCCTCAAGTAGTGAGGGTGAATAATATAAGATATAATATATAGAATACATATTGAATTATCAATTAGAGGAATTTCCTGATCATAAATAAATCTCAAGAAGGAAATTAAAATTCTTAAGAAATCAAAGATGAGATCAATAGAGAATGAGAAGATCATGAAAGACATTGAGGCTCAATTCATTGTTAATTAAGAATAACTTGAGGTGATACAATAAAAATATTTTTTTAACTAAAAACTAATTGAATAATATTAAATAATAATTTTAAAAATCTATTTAGGTTAAATATAAAACATCTAAAGTGGTTGATGAATCAATCATTGAAAATAATGTTAAATTTGTACTAGAAAAATATATTTTTAAATCAAATTTGACTAATAATGAAAATATTAATTCTAAATATACAAATGTTTGTACTAATAAAAATATATAAAAATATCCTATCACATAAAAATAAAAAAGTGGAAATCCAAGAAAAACATTATACCTAATAAAGAAGAAATTTTAATGCAGGACTATATAGAAAAATCAGAATTTACATAGTAGTTTCATAGATAGATTTTCAATTATTTCATAAGATTAATATTTAGTGGTTATTATGGGTATTGTGGGTTGTTTGGACATAAATCATACAGTAACTAGTGTGTCATGAATTTTTCCAAGAAATATTTGTGAATAGAGCGTGAGTAATTGTGAGATGAAAAATAATGAACCATAGAAGAATAAGTAATAGATGAAAAATCACCTAATATATAAACTCAAAACATATCTAGTTATTTAGAAGAAATTTGAAGTGGATTTTAGAAATAGGGGCTCTATGATATGAAGAGTATTATAATTACTGCTAGCCAAATTTCATATAATAGACATGCTAAAGGAGATAAAAATAAAAAAATTAAGAACAATATCATATTATTGAGATTAATTTGAAAGATATCAAGATAAAAAATCCATAGATCCTTGATGGTGGTTATAGCTCACACATGAACTGAGAAAATAAAATATTAAATAAGATAAAATATCATAAAGAAGTAGTAGTGATATTTTCTAATGATAGTTTATTGAAAATAAGATTTTTTAGAACTTCTAAAATTAACTAAAATAAAATAAAATGAAAATATGGTCTTTTGTTGAAGGGATAAAATAAAATTTATATAGTTTTAGACAACTATGTGGTTAGGTGAATAGTGTTTTCTTTCAAAGTAATTCATTAATGATCAAGAACACTAAATATGTAAGTGTCATTTCCTAAGGAGAACAAAAATAATCTATTTCTGAAACTTTTTAAATAGAGAAATTAGTTCAAGGGACAGATAACAAAGTAAAAAAATCACTATTTAACCTCTAGAGATTATTTATTCATATTTTTTTTAGTCTAATTAGACATAATCTATCCAAGGTTGATATATAGTTCATTATTTAAATTGAGGATTACACATGGATGGATATTGAATTATTCATGAGATAAAGGTCAAAATCTTTAGAAATGTTCAAAATATATAGAAGACATTTTTGAGAAGGATCCTGGTGTATATATCAAAAAGGTAAGTTTTAGTGATGAGAAATAATACCCAAATAATTAATTTAAAATTTATCCTTCTAAGTAAGTTAAAAAACCCTAAATATAATATACCATGACCTCCACTCAAAAAATGGTATTGTTGAAATAAAAAATTGAAGCATTGTTGTGAAGGGAAGGAATATATTTTTTGAGCATAAACATTCAAAAAAATTAATAGATAAGTTTTATTAATTTTTATACACATTTAGAATACATGTTTTTTGATATTTGAAACTCATATGAAAACTTATGAAATGTGGTACAAGAAAAATATAACCACAAATGGAAAAAGAATGTTTGAGGCTTCTACTTAAAGATCATGCTTGGATATATTTAAGTAGCAACAATTACATGTGAGCATTATATTAGTTATTCTTTATCCTGAAATGGGAACTTCTGCTAAAGAAAGTGTTCAAGTAAAATCCACATCAGTGTGGAAAAGTGAAAGTGAAGCTAGCTACATGGTGATATTGAACATCTATGATTTAAGTAATAAAATTTAATAATAATGTGTTAGAGGAAATATCCTTGGAGTTTTAAAAAATCATAATAAAATTTATATAATGATTTATTGGGAAAATATTTGATAAGTATAGAGAATCCCTTGAGCCATTTGATTTCATCTCAAATTCACTTGATCATAACTAGATTTTTTGTGTTCATAAGAAAAAACATCCACGACCTTATGATTTTTCCTACTGATTGTATGCCTTTTTATTGACCATATAACTTTGTAGATTATAAGACTTCAAGTCTTCCATATGAATTTTAATTTTTATGAATTAACTATTAAATTATTCCTTTTTTCATAAATATTAGGAAGTATTGAGCACATGTCTTCATCATTAGCCTTTTTTGAATGTAAGTATTTTTAAATGGAGAGCATAAGTCTTTATAGTAATACTTTATTGTGCATAAGGTTTAGGGATATTGGAATAAACATTTAAGAATCATACATATAGGAAATTTGAAAAGGATATAAATAAATGTGACTCATAATGTCTATTATCTATTTAAAGTTCATTTTGGACCTTGTGTAAAGATCAGAAAGAGTTTTATAAAGGTACCTATGATAAAATGAGAACTGTGTAAAGGTAATCTATAAGTTTCATTACCTACATAAATGTTACTAGAATATTTTTAAAGGCTATCCTGACTTAAATAAAAATAATATGTAGTCCTTATAAGCTATGTAAAGGTTAACTCAACTTATATAAGGGTAATAATAACAAAATTAGTGGAAGTGAAAAGGTTTTTAAAGTTTCCAAAATTAATTTATAAAAAATAATATAATAATTCAGGAGATTATACCAAGATTAATTTTATAGATTAAACATTATGATAACCTATGGATCATGATTCAAGGAAATATAAAGAAAAAACTAGTCAATAGATAATACGATGTTTCTGAGAAATGGGATCTATCATAGTATAAGACATGGTTATTGTGAGGTGATGATAAGACCACACCATAATATTGTTTATGTGGTCATAGTAGTGATATTTTTAAGAAATAAAATTACATGTGGGAAATAGTGGCCCACACTACATCGTAACCTAATTCATGTTTCTCTATGTTTCATAATGATGTGGATGAATTGAAATGGAATAAAATATATAGAGAATATAATGTTTTAGATATTTCAGTAATATTCTACAACTAAAATTTTGAGTCTTAAAGAGATTTTAATAGAATCCTTGAATTGACTTAAAGAAGGTTAAGTTAGTTCAAAGAGGAGAGTATATCTCACTACTACTAATAATGGTGTTTTAATATGAATTATGGAAATTATATTTATGGTATGATTATATATATATATGGGAGAAAAAATAAGTGATTTTTGAGACCTCGATACTATTTTAACCTTACAGATTATTTTAAGTGTATCATAGGATAAAAAACATGATACCATATAGGATATCCTGCAGATTAAAGAGGATGGAAAATATGGGAAATATGAATGTTTTAGTGTTGAATCCATGAAGGTAGTGAGAAGTGGTAACTCATTCATATAACCTATGAAATTGTTGATTCAGGACACCCAGTGTGCAAGGTGAAGAGTATCCTAAGAAGATAGGATGTTTAGACTTGAAGGATAAATTTTTTGACTCTATACTATTAAAGAAAAGTTTCAATGCCTATTTAAGGGGAGTTCAAGATGACCCATGATATAAGGCCCCAGTCTTAAACCTTACTTAATATTGAATTAAATGAATAATTCACATAGATGATCTTTTCAGGTTTAGAGTTTCAGAGAATTAGGTCATAACTATTACATCTCAAAAGATTACATAGAATACACTTCTACTAAGTTCCCATAACATAAAAAAACTTAAAAAGAAACATGTTTAGTTCCATGTTTTAGATAGCATGTCTTTCCTTGATTCCATCCTTGACCGTGTTCATCTTTAAGTCCGGTGGAAAACATTTCAAAAACTTGGGATGAGCATAAAAAGCCCAGTAAAGGATACACAAAGAAGGAAAACTGTTAGTTATTCAAAACAACATGTAAACCATGAATACTTTACCAAAGTAATACTTTTCACCCTTATGAAGTAGAAAAAACTCTTCACTAACTAAAAGACCATTACTTACCCTTTTGTAAGCAAACGATTACCATAAAACCCATAAAAAGAACACATAACATATAAAGGTAACTTTTGACATAAACAAACTTAAATGGAATAACCATACGGTCAACTTCCACACATACTTAATGGAATAGCCATATGGCCGACTTCCATACCCAATGCATTGGAGGTTAAAACGTAACCACCAGTCCTGGTATTAATGGCACCACCTGTCATATGGTTTATCACGTAACCACCCATAAAATGTCCAAGTACCATAATTACACATGAAATATTGAAAATATAAACATTTCAATAACAACATTTCATTTTCAATCACAATAAGTAATTCCAAGATATTGAATTAGTCAATCCATTTTCAAAAAATCATTTAAAAGAGATTTTTGAATCAAAGTTTCCCATACCACTTTGAAGCTTTTAATGGAATTATAATTTTAAAACATTAATTTCCATATAAATAAATACTGAAAACCATTTTGAAAACATGGACATTAAAGATAAAGATTTAAAATAATGAATCTTTAAAACATTTAAAACGATATTTTTGTTAAAGAGTTTTTAACAAAATGAGAGACTCTGGAATACAAATAATTGTGGAATAACATTTAATACAAACTTTATAATATCATGAGAATAATGGGATTCATGATATAATATGTCAAAGGACAGTATACACTACATATAAGAGTGAATTGGTGAATAACAAAAATGAAGTCTCAATGGAAATGTAAATTGAGATGAAATCCATTATAATGATGGTATCCTTAAATTAAGGATAAATCTTTCACATAATTATGTGTGAGAAATATAAATACACCCAATATAAGTGGATATTTAGTGTGAAACAATCAGAGTTCTTTCACAAATAATCTTGGAAAAACAAAACCAATGACATAGATATTTAACTCAATGAAATGAGATTGAGTTATGATTTCCCATACAAGTTCATAAGAATTTATCAATGAGATTATTATGTGTAGAAATAGTATATCCACATAATGGTTTGTGGAAATTACAACATAGAGATTCCACACATAATATTGGAATAATGAAATCAAGAAGTAGAGGTTTAACCCAATGAATTGAAAGTGGGTTAAGAAGTTCCCTTACAGAAATCCGACAGCCTAACGGCATCACTTTAAAATTCACAAAATGAGTTGATGAGATAGAAAATTTTATCTCATCACTTGGACATAAAATTTACATAAAATGTATATATAAGAACATGTCCCAACATAATTGTATGTGAATTAAAAGACATAACAAAATAAGTCTTTTAAAAAGAAGAGGTTGAAAGGTCCCCTTACCGAGTTGGGTAACTTTCAAAACGTACACCCCATGGAAGAAGGGTCATAAAATGAAGATTTAGATACCCATAAATGAAATTATAATACACAAAGTGTATAATAATGGGAATTACATACACCAATTAAAGTAAATAGTGGCAAACATAGGATAAATGTCACAGGAATAAAAGTGAGACAAAAAAATCCTTTACGAAAACTCGGCAGCCTAACGACGCCACTTAAAAATTCAAAAAATGGATTTACGAGATCAAATAGGGTCTCTCATAATATGAACATAAAAATTAAAGTATGAGTAATATAAAATAACATCCCCAAACATAAGAAAGATTATCTTAAAACAAATGACATAAAATAGAGTGCTTAATAAGAAAGAGAGAGGTAGGATCCCTAACCTCAAGGCTGACTTGTCTTGTTTGTTTCTTTATATTCCTGAATAATAAACTTTGGTCAATTTATAATTTCTTAAGGAACTCTTTTAAATATTATTATTCAGTTCATATCACATATTATAATGTTATAATAATTTGTTAATAATGTGAGTTCATATCAGACGTTTTTGTTGATGTTTGGTACATGAGTCAAAAATGAACTTATTTGAAAATGATTGCCCATGTAGTTATAAGTAAATAATCTCCAGAATAGTATTGATGATTTAAATATCATATATATCCAGTACTAATTCATTTTATACTACTTCATAACATTTGGAGATAAAAAGAAATGAAATGCACCTTTCATGGAGACGGTAGGCCGTACGTACGCATGAACGCTACTTTCATTTCTTTGTCATATTAATGGAATTAAAAATAATTGAGAAAATATATATTATAATTCCAGTATAATATATATGTTATATAGGTCACATATGTTCATTAATTTCATTCTTTATACATTCCATGTATTGCATGAACGAGTCACATCACTTGATGGGGCGGTAGTCCACACTTCCTCGTATGAAATTATCGCATTTTCACAACATGAAAAGTATAAAGGCATGTTTTAAATATAAAATTCAGAAGAATATAGAAAACATAAATACTATATATATCATATATAAAATATATTGACACTATAATGGCCACCATAAAAGGTGTTAAGAAAATATTGAACAATCATCGTTTCGTGAGGCAGAAATTTGCCATGCACAGAAACAATATGTTCATTAACCATTAAATGAAGGTGTGTGTAAGTTTAGCTCGAATCCTTCACATAAAAACATACTAGTATATTGAAGATACTGGTTTTGTTACAAAATAAAGGAATAAAAAGAGTTTAGAGGGTTGGAGAAGCAAAATAAAACATAAGAACACAAGAGGGGACACTACCTTTAAATCAGGTAACTCTCTTTGATTTGAGCTCAAAGGCTTACTTGGAAAGTATTATGCCAAAAGTGAGGCTTCAATGATGAATATAGGGATGTGGAGAGATGAAATGGGCAGGGTTTGGCCGAGCCAAAGTCTTGAGAGTTGTGGGTAAGGTGGTAGAGGTGGGGGTCTTTTATAAGAGGAGAGGAGGGGCACTCTTGGAAAGTTATAAAATTTTACTTTATTATATAATTCTTTTCGGATTTTAAAGGTCCAAAAAGGATATATTTAGAGTTTAAGGTGATAAGGTTTATAAATACACCCATACAATAGGTTTGTGACAAGTTTAGGTCTTAGATTTTAAATTATCTTTTCATTTTATTTAAATCGTTAAATAATGAGGTAATTGCTGCATCATCATGGGGTCATAAATAATTTAATTTTTTTAATGTCTAAAAATTATAAAAAAATATCATGATGTATGAAATCTTTTTAGATTTCTAATTAATATTTATAGTCAAAAATATTACTTGTATAACCCCATGTAAAATGTTTTTTAGTAAAACAACACATGTTTGGGACATTTTAATTTTAACATTAAATAAAAAGTTATTAATGTCATTTTCTTACCAAAGTGGCTCCATGGGGTCCCCAAGTTGACCCATGTATTGTCTTGGTCGGCCATGACTCATCCAATAAGGGTAGGACATGTGTCAAGGTCATTTCATATTATTAAAACACTATTTTTTCCTTAATTTACACTAATTACCTCTTATCGTGATTAAAAACTTAAAAGTTACTATTCACCAAAAAATTATTTTAATCCCATTGAACCAAATTTTACATCCTAATGACAACCATGTATGTTGTATTTTTAAAAATCAAATCACAGAAGTGATAAAGTTTCATTTAAACAAAAAATCTGTTTTTAAACTACCACTTAGTGGTTTCACTATTCATCAAAAATTGATGTTTTTCAGAAAAATACCAAAAATTCACCCTAAGCTATATTTGATATTCCAAATTCAAAAAATATGTCTATTTTAAAAAATTCAAAACATATAAGTTTATTTAATTAATTTAATAATTAATTCCCACTATCAAAACAAATAGTGTGTTTTTAAGAAACAATATCTATTAAAAGATTGACACTAGTTTAAGTCCAATTTCAAAGTGAAATTAATTCCAATGACCACTATTTGATTAAATGGTAAAAATATATTCTAATTTCACTTTAAAAACAATTCAAAATATAATCTAATCATATAAATAAATTAGATTAAAAATAGGTTTTGAATTAAAATACAACATTTTTCACTATTCATTAAAAATGAACTTTATCGAAAAAATGCCAAAAATTTACACAATGTAAATTTTGATGTCCCGATTCTAAAGAAGAATTTTATTTTGTCAAATATAACACATAAAATTTTCAAAAAGTGGATTTAAAAGAGGTTCGCCATCAAAAGGCGGTTAATCGACCTTATAAAGAATATTAGAATGTTTACGCTTAAAATTGGATTCATTCGCATTTTTAATCCTCTAACATTTATTGTAAAAAGTAAAAATATTTGACAAACATATATAATCATTTTTTAGTTAGTTCTATTCTTTCCCGCCATTACAATGGCTAGGTGTTAACTACCATTTAAAATAATATTATTTTATTATTAGAGTGCAATGTAAGATTTCAAAGGAACTCGTTGTCATGTATTGGGTACGCCATCGAGCATAGTGTTCCCTTTAAAGTAATATTAATATTTTTTTCACAAATAGGGATAAATATAAAAATTTCATATTCTTTATTTACCTGGGGTGTTACATCCTTCCCCCCTTTTGGGAATTGCGTCCTCGCCATTTTAAAATTGGTATCGGAAACATCATTGAAAGTCCCACATCGGAACAAGAGTCAGTAAAACAATCACTTTAAAAGAAAGAAAGAGAAGTACAGAGGTCACCCGATCTAACCCATACTAGGATTCCATGTAGGAAAACATGGATATGGAAGAAAAAGAAAAGGGTCATGTTCTGAGGGAGAGTGATAGAAAACATGTTTAGGATAAAGTTAACCACAAGAAAATCACAAACTTGTGGTGGGTTAAACGGTATTCGATTCCCCAATAGGAAAAGTTAACGGAAAACATTTTTTTAGTTAATTTTCATTGAGGAATTTATCTTTGATCTTAAGGAAACATACTTAATTGTCATGTTGACTTTCATCTTTTACTAGATTTCTTACACAAACTCATACTTTCCCAAAATGATGAGTATTTAGGAAGACTTGTTCACATTAAGAGTACTATAATCAACTTCTAGAGAATCACCTAATCCACAAAAGATAACTATATACTTCCCATGTCTTTAGACTTTAACCAAAACCAAATCCAAAAAGCTGAGTACAAGATCAGATAATCCAGAAAAGGATAACCCTTTATAAAAACAAAATCTATTCTTAATCTCCAAAATTTGTCCAACAAAACCCAAAGTTCAAAGAAGACTATAAGTAAACCAAAATAATATTGAAACCCAATATATTTGAAGGATTTAATCACATAGTCTTCCAAGTTTAATCGTGTCATTTATCTCCAAACAACATCAGTTTCTCTTAAAGTATCGTATTGAAAAGTAATTAACCTAATCACATATCCTCCATGATAGGTTTATAATTTCCATAGTTAACCCAAAATAAACTTACTCTTAATTCATAAAATCATCTAACTAAAAATAATTAGTCAAACTAACCAGGGACTTCACGTAGTCCAGTGGTAGGTGATAAATACCAGTCGCACTTTGGTTGTGGGTTCGATTCCTACAGCTTTGTCCGACGCGACGGGTTGTCACACGGTCTGTGTATTGTCCTTTTTCCAAACTATATAATTCTCAAATCATTCCCCAATAAGAGATAAAATCATCAAAAATATCCATAACATAATTTAACCTCAATTTTATCTCATGCCTTTCACTTTCCATCATAACATATAGTAACAAATTATTACCTCAAAAGTAAGGATCATATAAACCCAAATGGTTCTTTATAACTATGTCCACCAAAGAACAGATAACTATTCCTTGAATAAAATTTTCATATATCAAACATCAGGGTTACACATACTATAAAAAGTCTTCTAATGTAACCCCATCATCAAAAGAGACTTAATACTCTTAATAATTTCACCATAACTCTTGAAGCCCTTATATGCTGACTTCTTACTCATTCAACATTCTTCATGATCCGTTAACCATTCATTTCCAACTTATTCTGAAATACTTCTTTCCTACAAACAAAATCATGAATCATATCCTAAGATTCAAAAATAGGAAAACAAAAGTTAAGAAATAAATTCATACCTTTGATTGTTCATTGTCAGTTTCTTCATCCTCAATCGGAATGGCATTAGGTATTGGTAAACGAATATTTGTACGATCTTGGTGATCCCTGTAACACTCGAGACTTTTATGAGAAATATTTTGTTTTTATGTTATATAAATCATCAAAATAATCTTTCACTACATACAACACTTTCTTGTATTTCTTTACACGCAATCACGACCTTCCTCGATAGCTTGCGTCGTACACAATACCGAGTTTCACTAAACAACAATATTCTATTAAAATATTATTAAAACTAGCTGTTATGAATAGTAATAACCACTTTTTGAAATTTTATGAATTTTATTTTTCAAAATGGACTTCATTTTTGGATTTGGAATATCGAAATTAGCCTAGGGTAAAATTTTGGTATTTTTCTGAAAACTTTCAATTTTTGATGAATAGTGAAAACACTCAGTTACTATTTAAAAACCGACTTTTTATTTAAATAATTATTTATTTTAATTAAATTTATTTTAGGTCAAAATCGATACATAATACATATATAAGTTCAATGCAATTCATTGGAGTCATTTTATAATAATTTTAGATATATAAAAAGTTTATTGAACTTTTCACCGTCTTTTACCCACCTCCTAGGAGAATTTGCAAATTTACATAAAAAATAATTTTACCGCTTCTATGGGTGGAATTTCAAAAATTCGAGATACACGGTTGATGTCAGTAAGAAAAATGTGGTTCAATGAGATGAAAATAATTTTTGGTGAATAGTAACTTTTTACTTTTATTTACCACGGTTAAAAGTAAATAGGGTAATTAAGGGTAAAAATGATATTATTATTACCCAAACACATGTCCTAATTCTATTAGATAAGTTTAATTCGAAGAAAAAACAACCTTAGGAATAAAATATGACCATTTAGGCCCACATGGATTAGATTAGGACATTTATTATTAATTTATTTAAAGAAGGGTAAAAATAGTTAAAATCAAAGTTTAATAACTAAATAATTTTTAATATAGAATAATTAATAAGATAAATTCAACTATAAATATTCATTAGAAATCTAAAAATATTTCCTACATAATGGTATTTTATTTTTAATTTTTAGACATTAAATAATTTAATTTATTTATGACACAATGATGATACAGTAATTATCTTATTAATGAAATATTGACATAATTGATGTTATAAATACCCAAATAAATGTAATTTGAGACTTTTTATGAATTACACTAATTTTATAGGTTAATATGACATGTTAGTGTTGATTTAATTAACTTTTTTAGAACTAATCATTCTATTATGATTTTCAAAAAAATCAATTACTAAATAGTGTCAAAATTGAAAAAAAATAGTTTTTAAAACAAATATTATATTATTAATTGTTATTTTATTCCTAAAAATCTAAGGTTCGGAAAGATGACTCATATAAGGTTATATATATTAATAATAAACAACTTGGGGTTCGTTTGTCTTGTTATAGTAAGTTTATTAACCTTATATTGTAAGAACACTAAAAGACATGGTAAAAGTAAAATTATCTAACTTAAAGTTAAATATAAATAATAAGGTTACAATAGGAACCTAAACTTGTCTATATTCTATTGGATGAGATTATTTCGACCCATCCCCACCTTATATTTGAAATAAATCAATTTGGGGCTATTTAAAACTGAATTTGGCTTTATAATAAAATAATATTTTTAGTTTTTCCAAAGGAGCCCCTCTCCTCCCTTATAAAAGGGCACCACCTCCCCCTCTTCCTCAAACCACATTGAGCCTTCAAGATCGGACAACCCCATCCACTTTCTCCTCTCCACTTACCTAGAAAAATCCTAGAGGTCTTGTTATTCTTCAAAGACCAATTTTAGTGCCCTAAAAGGAGGTCTCAAAGAAGCGCTTCAAAGAAGAGGTAATGTCCGTTACCGATTCTTTCAACTTTATTTCTTCTTCCACTTCTTCTTCTTTAGTTGTTAATTATGAAGTAATAAAATCAGTATCACTAATATACTGATATGTTATTATAAGTATTAAACAACCCTATTTCAACATCTATCCATCCTACGGAAAATGAAAACACCGCACGTGCGTACGTACGGAATACCGTCTCCACGTCGTGGTGTAAACTATTTTCCACCACCACCATACTTGTATGGGTATAATGGTGTACATAATGACTATATATGATTATTGTAAAGTGATATTGATTCTGAAATAGTATACATACACTCCAATAAAATTCCACGATCATGGGAACGATATCATCGCTCGTGAGTACGTACAGAATACCGTCTCCACAATGTGATGCGACTCGTTCTACATGATCTTTATTGCATAATGATTATATAAATGAATTGAATGAATGAATATGATATATATTACACTAATAACATTCTGGAAAATGAGGTATCTATAACCTAAAAAAGAATAATAAGAATTTATTCGACAAAACACGCATAAGAACAAAAAGTAATAAACACCCGAATAACAAGTAGTAATGAAATATTACTAATAAGAAGCTAAGAATATGACCATATATTATATCATAAAAATACGTATGATTCTGGAATAATTCAATAACATTATTTAAATCATTATACAGGAGGTTCGGACACTTACGAAGCAAATCGGACCTAAGGTAGGGGAAAATATCACAATCTCATTTTTATCCGAGATTGTTTATACTTTGGTATTTACTGGGGTGTATTTTATCATCCAAATCCATGTTCCCTAAATGAGTAATATTGTTTCCATCCACCTAAAATTTTTTAAATCCAATTTTACCCTTCGGTGTGTTTTTAGTAAAAGATATGAAAGGAATCTTTTGTCATTTTTCATAGGGGGTACTTTTTGACTTTTCCGAAAAAAGTACGAGAATAATGTTTTTTTTAACTTATACGGAATGAATGGATTTTTAAAAAATTATTTCCAAGAATCTACCTTTACAAGTTTTCAAGTTTATTTTTTATCAACTTCTGTTAGTTTAAAATTATATGAGATGTTAAGAAAGGAAAATGTTTTTGAAGTAGAAAGGATATTTTCCTCAAGAATGGAGTTCATGTGTTTTATCAAAATTATTTTCCATCTAAGATAATAAGGGGTTATATTTCTATCCCTATTATTACATTGATTTGATTATGTTGTGATGGAATTATTTTTATGAATTCTTTTATCTAATATTAATTGTTTTATGATGTCACGATGTTAAGAATCCCATTTTTATTACATGGGTTATGCTATGATGTATGGTTTATGATTTTGTGGAACACATAAGAATGGTATAATTATGAGATTGGTGGGACCTATATCTCCCTCCAATGAATTGGGTAAAGATTTTATATCTCATGAGATAGACATGGCTGGAACGGCAGGTTAAACCGGTTCAGTGAAACAGGACTGAAACGAGGAGTGAACTCAGTTCAGAAATGGACTTTGTCCACTAAGATAGTCTTGGAAATGAGTCTTGACTAATAAGAAATTATTCTCTATGATTATGTGTGTATGCCACAAAGTTTAATGTTTTATGTTATGATTATTGGGATTACATTTCACTACTATGATTTATCCCATGTTATGAAATTATTATCTCTTTTTCAGGTTGAGATTTCTAAAAGTTATGTTCTTATGTATATGATGTGATTGATATTTCTTTTGTTTACCCTTTTTGAGCATTTGAGCTCACCCTTTTGTATGTTTTATTTCCCCATGTTAGCAAGAAGGTTATTAAGTATAATATTCCAAAAAGGGACTCTCGATATGATGAAATAAATGGGAGGCAAAGTAGATGCTTTATGAACCAGTTTTTTATGTTTCCCAGTTTCTAAATACTCTATACCTATACGGTCCTTTCCTAGTTTTGTTATATGTTGTAATAAGTATGCTTCCATTCTAAATTAATAACAATGTTTGTAAAGTATGGGTTGTTATAGTTGGTATCATAGGAAAGGTATAGTCAACCTTTGGAAACTAGGATGTGAAAGCCTTATTAAGAACCCTAAGGATAAGTCTAATCATAGAACACGATCATAGTGTTTTAAAAATGGCCATGAACAACATATGATAAGACCTTAAGTGTGAAATTTTATTCTTAATTATGTGTTTTTCCTATTATAATTAGTTTTGATCACATTATTCATCTTGGTTTTAGTCAGTGGCTAGAACCCGAAGGAACCGTGCTAATGCAGAATGTGATGGGAAATGCAATGATTGTCCCCATGAGCAACCAAACATTATGGGAAATGGAATGAAAAATATTGTAGCCAAGCTCACACAACTTTCTCAAGCTATGAATAATGCATGACTTCTAAACGAGTAAAGGAGAAACATTCTGTTGAATCCTTCATGAGGCAGCGTCCACCCTCATTTAGCGGGTCTACTGATCCATTAGTTACAGAACAATGGATCAGTACTAATGAAAAGATATTTTCAGTTCTTCAATGTTCTGAACATGATAAATTCATCTTAGCAGTGTATCATTTGGAAGGTGATGTTGATCAATGGTGGAATATTATCAAGAATACGAGGCCAAGAGATGAAATTGAGTCAATGGAATGGGACGAGTTCAAGAACTTATTTTTCAATAAGTACTTCCCTCGTATTCTCTGAACAAAGATGGAGAAGGAGTTTCTTGAACTAAAGAAAAATGATGATGAATCTGTTGGTAACTATGAAGCAAATTTTACAGGACTTGCAAGGTACGCTTCTGGTATTATTATCCAACCTGAGAGTAAGATCGATCGATTATTTAGTGGCATAAAACCAATTCTTAGAAGGGTGTTAGCCATAAGGGACTTCAATAGCTACGAGGAAATCGTTCGATGTGCTCTCAAAGTCAAGATGGAGATTGGAGTAACCCAGCAGTCATATGGGTTTGATAAGAAGAGGAAAATGGAATTCAAAGGAAAATCTAAAGAGCACACTGAAAAGAAGATGAGTTTTCCCTTATGCTCAAAGTGTGGAAATAAAAATGGAGGGAGTTGTCTTAAAGGGACAAGTAAATGTTTCAAATGTGGAAAGGAAGGTCATCGGGCATTTGAATGCCGCAATGATGGGAAGAAGATGTCTAGTGATGCGAACAATGAAAAGGCTACACAGAGTGCACCTCCTACACTTCAATGTTACAAATGTAAGGAGATGGGGCATTATGCCAATCAATGCCCAAATCCAAGGGTTGATGATGATGGTCGACGTCAACAAACTTTTAAGGCTAAAGACAAAGGAAATTCACATGAAATTTCTATCAGTGATGTGGAGTACGATAACGATGTGGTGAAAGGTACACTTACCATCCACTCTAAAGTATCAAATGTTTTATTTGATTCTGGATCCACGCACTCTTTTATTTATGAAGAATTTTCTATGGGTATCACCATATTACCTCAACAATTAGATGTTGAGTTAGCTGTGACAACCCATAATGGCACAACAGTTGCATCAAAAGCTTATAATTCTTCTCCGATTGAAGTTTGTGGGAAAGTGCTTCCTGCAAATATTTTGATCCTTCCTATAGTGGAATTTTATGTGATTCTTGGCATGGATTGGCTTTCTTTATATGGAGCTCATATCAATTTCCAAAGAAGGGAAGTCACATTTCATATTCCAGATCAATCTATGATCGTCTATCGATGCAAGGATGAACATAACCTTCCAGTGGAAATTTCTTCCATCTTATGGGTATTGATTCCACTAAATGAAGGTTATTTATCTCAAATGGTTGGTGAGAAAATCATGATTAAGAATATTCCCATTGTACGGGAGTTTGATGATGTTTTTCTGGAGGAATTGCCAAATCTTCCACCAAATCGTGAAGTTGAGTTTTCAATAGAACTCGTACCGGGTGCTTTGCCTATTTCAAAGACACCTTATAGAATGGCCCCAATTGAGTTGCAGGAATTGAAGAAGCAACTCCAAGACAATCTTGATAAGGGATTCATATGCCCTAGTGCGTCACCTTGGGGAGCACCTGTTCTGTTTGTTAAGAAGAAATATGGATCAATGAGACTCTGCATTGATTATCAAGAACTTAACAAGATCACTATCAAGAACAAATATACTCTCCCATGCATTGATGACTTATTTGACAAACTATGCGGAGCTCCATACTTTTCCAAGATTGATCTTCGTTCAGTGTATCACCAATTAAGGTTCCAAAGGGAGGATATACCAAAGAGGGATTTCCGTACAAGATATGGACAGTATGAATTTATAGTGATGCCATTTGGTCTTACTAATTCCCATGATATCTTCATGGATCTGATGAATAGAGTCTTTAGAGACTATCTTGATCAGTTTGTGGTAGTCTTTATAGATGATATTCTTGTATATTCAAAGATCAAGGAAGAACATGAAGATCACTTGAGAATTATATTAAAGACCTTGAGAAAGGAGAATCTTTATGCCAAATTTACCAAGTGTGAATTTTGGCTTCAAATAGTTTCATTTTTGGGTCACATAATCTCAAAAGAGGGGATATCTGTGGATCCAGCAAAAACAGAGGTTATCAACAGATGGTTGAGACCAACAACAGTAAGTGAGATCCGAAGTTTTCTTGGTTTGGCTGGATATTATCGACGTTTTGTGAAAAACAATTTAACGATTGTCTAATACACTCACCAAGTTGACTCTAAAAGGAGTTAAGTTTGTCTGGATGGTGGAATGTGAAGAGAATTTCAAGGAGTTGAAAAGAAGGTTATCCAGTGCACCTGTGCTCACACTGCCTTGTAGTGGAGAAAGGTTTGTGATCTACAGTGATGCATCCAAGAAGGTACTAGGATGTGTTCTCATGAAAAATGAAATAGTGATAGCTTATGCCTCACGACAGTTGAAAATCCATGAGCAAAATTACCCAACTCATGATTTGGAATTAGCTGTAGTAATATTTGCATTAAACATTTGGAAGCATTATCTTTATGGAGAAAGGTGTGACGTTTATACTGATCATAAAAGTATAGAGTATATTTTCACACAAAAGGAGATGAATATGCGCCAAAGAAGATGGTTGGATCTGATTAAGGATTACGAATGCTCAATCCATTACCACCCTGGGAAAGAAAACAAGGTGGTAGATGCATTAAGTCGACAAGACCATGCCAGTTTATCCATGATGAGGATCACAAAAGATCCAATATTTGTGGATTTACAAAGGATGGATCTTGGAATTATAATGGAAGGGGAAAAATCTTATCTTTCTCAAATGAATGTTCAACCATCTATACATGTGAAGATTAAAGAGGCACAGAAAGAAGATGTCGAGTTACAAAATAAGGTGAGAAATGTTCCTGAATTCAACCATGATTGTGATGGGATAATAAATTTCAGGAATCAGGTTTGTGTTCCTCCCATCCCCGAATTAAAGAAGGAGCTGCTGGATGAGGCTCATAGTTCTTCATTCTCTATTCATCCTGGAAGCACGAAGATGTATAGGGACCTGAAAGAGTACTTCTGGTGGGATGGCATAAAAAGAGATGTTGATGAATATGTCTCTCGATGCTTGGTTTGTCAGCAAGTTAAAGCTGAGAGACAGAAGTCTAAGGGGATGTTACAACTATTACCCATACCAGAATGGAAA
Source organism: Viscum album (assembly GCA_963277665.1). Taxonomy (NCBI): domain Eukaryota; kingdom Viridiplantae; phylum Streptophyta; class Magnoliopsida; order Santalales; family Viscaceae; genus Viscum; species Viscum album. The sequence continues at coordinate 95,276,006 of OY728164.1, forward strand.
TGGGAAAACATCACTACGGAATTTGTCACAAGACTTACTAAAACATCCAAAGGCAATAATGCTATCTGGGTCATAGTTTATTGTCTTACAAAGTCTGCACACTTCATTGCTATTAGAGAGGATTTCTCTCTGGATCAGCTTGCCAGGATATATGTAAAGGAAGTGGTAAGATTTCATGGAGTACTACTTTCTATTATATCTGATCGGGATCCGAGGTTTACCTCAACGTTCTGGAGAAGTCTTCAGCATACTCTGGATACATAGTTGAGTTTTAGCACTTCTTAACATCCTCAGACAGAAGGTCAGTCTGAGAGAACAATTCAAACTCTAGAAGATATGTTGAGAGCTTGCTCTATGGGTTTTAAAGGTGGTTGGGATCAACACCTACCTTTGGTGGAATTTTCTTATAATAATAGCTTTCACTTCAGTATTCAAATGGATCCTTATGAAGCACTCTATGGAAAGAAATGTAGGACTCCAACTTGTTGGGATGAAGTTGGGGAAAGAAAGCTATTAGGACCTGATCTTGTTGATGAGATGGCAGAAAAGGTCTGATCTATTCAACAACACATAAGAGCAGCTCAGAGTCGACAGAAAAGTTATGCCAACAACCGAAGAAAAGTCCTAGAGTTTGAAGTGGGTGATAAAGTGTTCTTACGAATATCTCCCTGGAAGAGGGTCATGAGATTTGGAAAGAAGGGGAAGTTGAGCCCTAGATATATCGGTCCTTTCGAAATACTGGATCGTGTTGGGAAGGAAGCTTATAGATTGGCGATTCCACCAAATCTATCTCAAGTTCATGATGTGTTCAATGTATCTCTCCTGAGAAAGTACATACCTGATCCTTCACATGTACTCAGCTCAGAAGTTGTACCGCTAGAGCAAGATCTTGCTTATGAAGAACAGTCGATAGAGATTCTAAATCATAGCAAAAAAGTCCTACGAAACAAGACCACTCGCTTGGTGAAAGTTTTATAGAGGAAGCACCTTTTAGAAGAAGCTACATGGGATCTTGAGGATATGATGAGGGAGAGGTATCCTCATCTGTTTGTTACAAAGTGACGAATTTCGAGGGCAAAATTCATTTTAAGGGGGGTAGAATGTAACACCCGAGACTTTTATGAGAAATATTTTGTTTTTATGTTATATAAATCATCAAAGGAATCTTTCACTACACACAACACTTGTTTGGCATGCTTTACACGCAATCACGACCTTCCTCGATAGCTTGCGTCGTACGCAATACCGAGTTTCACTAAACAACAATATGCTATTAAAATATTATTAAAACTAGCTGTTATGAATAGTAATAACCACTTTTTGAAATTTTATGAATTTTATTTTTTAAAATGGACTTCATTTTTGGATTCATAATATCGAAATTAGCCTAGGGTGAAATTTTGGTATTTTCTGAAAACATTCAATTTTTTATAAATAGTGAAAACACTAGGTTGCTATTTAAAAATCGACTTTTTATTTAAATAATTATTTATTTTAATTAAATTTATTTTAGGAAAAAATTGATACATAATACCTATATAAGTTCAATGCAATTCATTGGAGTCATTTTATAATAATTTTAGATATATAAAAATTTTATTGAACTTTTCAGCATCTTTTACCCACCTCCTAGGAGAATTTGCAAATTTACATAAAACATAATTTTACCACTTTTGTGAGTGGAATTTCAAAAATCCAAGATACATGGTTGATGTCAGTAAGTAAAATGTGGTTCAATGAGATGAAAATAATTTTTGGTGAATAGTAAATTTTTACTTTTATTTACAACGGTTAAAAGTAAATAGGGTAATTAAGGGCAAAAATGATATTATTATTACCATAACACATGTCCTAATTCTATTGGATAAGGTAATTAGACCAAAAACAACCTTAGGAATAAAATATGACCATTTAGGCCCACTTGGATTAGATTACGACATTTATTATTAATTTATTTAAAGAAGGGTTAAAATAGTTAAAATCAAAGTTTAATAACTAAATAATTTCTAATATAGTTTTATACATATGATAAATTCGACTATAAATATTAATTAGAAGTCTAAAAATATTTCCTATATAATTTTATTTTATTTGTAATTTTTAGACATTAAATAATTTAATTTATTTATGACACAAAGATGATACAGTAATTATCTTATTAATGAAATATTGACATAATTGTTGTTATAAATACCCAAATAAATGTAATTTGAGACTTTTTATTAATTAAACTACTTTTATTGGTTAATATGACATGTTATAGTTGATTTACTTAACTTTTTTCGAACTAATCATTCTATCATGATTTTCACAAAAATCAATTACTAAATAGTGTCAAAATTGACATAAAATAGTTTTTAAAAAAAATATTATATTATTAATTGTTATTTTATTCCTAAAAATCTAAGTATCGGCCAAATGACTTAGATAAGGTTATATATATTAAAAATAAACAACTTCGGGTTCTTTTGACTTGTTATAGTAAGTGTATTAACCTTATAGTGTAAGAAACCAAAAAGACACGGTAAAAGTAAAATTATCTAACTTAAAGATAAATATAAATGATAAGGTTAAAATAGGAACCTAAACTTGTCTAAATTATATTAAATGAGAGTATTTTGACCCATCCCCACCTTATCTTCGAAATAAATCAATTTGGATCTATTTAAAACCTAATTTGGCTTTATAATAAAATAATATTTTTAGTTTTTCCAAAGGAGCCCCTCTCCTCCCTTATAAAAGGGCACCTCCTCCCCCTCTTCCTCACACCACTTTGAGCCTTAATGCTCGGCAAAACCCTTTCACTTTCTCCTATCCACTTCCCTAGAGACATCCTAGAGGTCCTGGTCTTCTTTAAAGACCAATTTTAGTGCCCTAAAAGAAGGTCTCAAAGAAGAGCTTCAAAGAAGATGTAATGTCCGTTACCGATTCTTTCAACTTTATTTCTTCTTCCACTTATTCTTCTTTAGTTGTTTAATTATGAAGTAATAACATCAGTATCACTCATATACTTATATGTTATTATAAGTATTTAACAACCCTATTTCACCATCTATCCATCCTACGGAAAATGAAATCACCGTGCATGCGTACGTACGGAATACCATCTCCACGCCGTGGTGTAAACTATTTTCCACCACCACCTTACTTGTATGGGTATAATGGTGTAAATAATGACTATATATGATTATTGTAAAGTGATATTGATTATGAAATAGTATACATACACTCCAATACAATTCCATGATCATGGGAACGATATCATCGCTTGTGCGTGCGTACGGAATACCATCTCCACAATGTGATGCGACTCGTTCTACATGATCTTCATTTCATAATGATTATATAAATGAATTTAATGAATTAATATGATATATATTACACTAATAACATTATGGAAATGAGGTATCTATAACCTAAAAAGAAAAATAAGAATTTATTTGACAAAACACGCATAAGAACAAAAAGTAATAAACACCCGAATAACAAGTAGTAATGAAATATTACTAATAAGAAGCTAAGAATATGACCATATATGATATCATAAAAATACATATAATTCTGTAATAAGTCAATAACATTATTTAAATCATTATACAGGAGGTTCAGACACTTACGAAGCAAATCGAACCTAAGGTAAGGGAAAATATCACAATCTAATTTTTATCCGAGATTGTTTATACTTTGGTATTTACTGGGGTGTATTTTATCATCCACATCCATGTTCCCTAAATATGTAATATTGTTTCCATCCACCTAAAATTTTTTAAATCCAATTTTACCCTTTGGTGAGTTTTTAGTAAAAGATATGAAATGAATCTTATTTCGTTTTTCATACGAGGTACTTTTTGACTTTTCCGACAAAAGTACGAGAAGAATTTTTTTTAACTTATACGGCATGAATGGGTTTTTAAAACATTACTTCCAAGAAGCTTCCTTTACAAGTTTTCAAGTTTATTTTTAATCAACTTCTTTTAGTTTAAAATTATATGACATGTTAATAAAGGAAAATGTTTTTGAAGTAGAAAGGATATTTTCCTCAAGAATGGAGTTCAAGTGTTTTATCAAAATTATTTTCCATCTAAGATAATAAAGGGTTCTGTTTCTATCCCTATTATTAATTGATTTGATTATGTTGTGATGGAATTATTTTTATGAATTCCGTTATCTTATATTAATTGTTTTATGATGTCACGTTGTTAAGAATCCCATTTTTATTACATGGGTTATGCTATGATGTATGGTTTTTGATTTTGTGGCACACATAATAATGGTATCATTATGAGATAGGGGGACCAATATCTCCCTCCAATGCATTGGGTAAATATTTTATTTCTCATGAGATAGACATGGCTGGAACGACAGGTTAAACCGGTTCTGTGAAACAAGACTGAAACGAGGAGTGAACTCGGTTCATAAAAGGACTTTGTCCACTAAGATAGTCTTGGAAATGATTCTTGACTAATAAGAAATTATTCTCTATGATTATGTGTGTATGACACAAAGTTTCATGTTTTATGTTATGATTATTGGGATTACATTTCACTACTATGATTTATCCCATGTTATGAAATTATGATCTCTTTTTCAGGTTAAGATTTCCAAAAGTTATGTTCTTATGTATATGATGTGATTGATATTTCTTTTGTTTACCCTTACTGAGCATTTGAGCTCACCCTTTTTTATGTTTTATTTACTCAGGTTAGGAAGATGGTTATTAAGTAGAATATGCCAAAAAGGGACTCTAGATATAATGAAATTAATGGGAGGCAAAGTAGATGCTTTATGAACCAGTTGTTTATGTTTCCCAGTTTCTAAAGACTCTATACCTATACGGTCCTTTCTTGGTTTTGTTATATGTTGTAATAAGTATGCTTCAATTCTGAAGTAATAACAATGTATGTAAAGTATGGGTCGTTATAATCCCATTCCCGAAACTTCGTCATAGGACATGTGTTTTCATAATGACCATGCACACCACATTTAAAACATTCAATTGATCCCTCAGAAAGAACTTCTTTCCCTTTCCTCGAGTCAATTGGATGCTTCCTTTTTCCATGGAAGGTTCTTGCTTTATGACCTTCATTTCCACATCTATAGCAAATTGTTGTCCCTTTGAAACATTTTCCAAGGTGTTTCTTTCCACATCTTTGACATATAGGTTTTTGAACACACTTACCTTTATGATTATTACCTGTAGTTCTGTAGGGATTCGTTTCTCGCATATATGATGCCCTATAGAAATCACCAAGGTTTAGGTGGTCATTCATGACTCCAGATAGTTGGTTGAGGATAAACACAAGAGTTCTCATTGCAAATCCCATATCATTCAGTTGCTTGCTCAGAAAACTATCACAGTTTCCTTCACATCCACTGTTACTTTGGTGCCTGCTTGATCCAGCCATTTACTAAAACCAAAAAGGTCAGTGTGAGTGTATAAAAAAAACCATCATGTACTAATGGGGAAGATAAACACTAAGATATACTTACTCATTCACTTTATCTAAAACTAGGACTATTTTTGAAATCCTAACCATTATGTTAATTTCACTTATGCTTAGAGAATACCCTAACCTCTAAAGTTATCTAAACCGACCTATGATACCAACTATAAGGCCCCGACCTTAAACCTTACTTAATATTGAATTAAATTGATAATTCACATTTAGGATCTTTTCAGGTTTAGAGTTTTATAGAATTAGGTCATAACTATTACATCTCAAAAGATTACATAGTAGACACTTCTACTAAGTTCCCATAACATAAAAAAACTTAAAAAGAAACATGTCTAGTTCTATGTTTTAGATAGCATGTCTTTCCTTGATCCCATACATGACCCTATTCATCTTTCAGTCCTGTGGAAAACTTTTAAAAAACGTGGGATGAGCATAAAAATCCCAGTAAAGGATACACAAAGAAGGAAAACTGTTAGTTTTTCAAAACAACAAGTAAACCATGAATACTTTACCAAAGTAATACTTTTTACCCTTATGAAGTAGTAAAAACACTTCACTGACTAAAAGACCATTACTTACCCTTTTGTAACCAAACGATTACCATAAAACCCATCAAAATAACACATAACATATAAAGGTAACTTGGGACATAAACATACTTAAATGGAATAACCATACGGTCAACTTCCACACATACTTAATGGAATAGCCATACGTCCGACTTCCATACCCAATGCATTGGAGGTTATAACATAACCACCCGTCCTGGTATTCACGGCACCACCCGTCATATTGTTTATCACGTAACCACCCGTAAAATGTCCAAGTACCATCATTACAGATGAAATATTGAAAATATAAACATTTCAATAAAAACATTTCATTTGCAATCACAATAAGTAATTCCAAGATATTGAATTAATCAATCCATTTTCAGAAAATCATTTAAAAGAGATTTTTGAATCAAAGTGTCCCATACCACTTTGAAGATTTTAATGGAATTATAATTTTAAAACATTAATGTACATATAAATAAATACTTAAAACCATTTTGAAAACATGGACATTAAAGATAAATATTTAGAATAATGAATCTTTAAAACATTTAAAACGATATTTTTGTTAAAGAGTTTTTAACAAAATGAGAGACTCTTGAATACAAATAATTGCAGAATAACATTTAATACGAACTTTATAATATCATGAGAATAAAGGTATTCATGATATAATATGTCAAATGATAGTATACACACCATATAAGAGTGAATTTGTGCATAACAACAATGAAGTCTCAATGGAAATGTAAATTGAGATGAAATCCATTATAAAGATGGTATCCTGAAATTAAGGATAAATATATCACATAATTATGTGTGAGAAATACTAATAAACCCAATATAAGTGGATATTAAGTGTGAAACAATCAGTGTTCATTCACACATAATCATGGGAAAACAAAACCAATGACATAGATATTTAACTCAATAAAATGAGATTGAGTTATAATTTCCCATACAAGTTTGTAAGAATTTATCAATGAGATTATTATGTGTAGAAAGAGTATATCCACACAATGGTTTGTGGAAATTACAACATAGAGATTACACCCATAATATTGGCATAATAAAATCAAGAAGTAGAGGTTTAACCCAATGAATTGAAAGTGGGTTAAGAAGTTCCCTTACAGAAATCCGACAGCCTAACGACGTCACTTTAAAATTCATAAAATGAGTTGATGAGAGAGAAAATGGTATCTAATCACTTGGACATAAAATTTACATAAATAAGGACATAGAAGAAGATATCCCAACATAATTTTATGTAAATTAAATGACATAACAAAATAATTCTTATAAAAAGAGGAGGTTGAAAGGTCCCCTTACCGAGTTGGGTAACTTTCTAAACGTACACCCCATGGAAGAAGGGTCATAAAATGAAGATGTAAATACCCATAAATGAAATTATAATACACAAAGTGTATAATAATGGGTATTACATACACCACTCAAAGTAAATAGTGGAAAACATAGCATAAATGTCACGGTAATAAAAGTGAGATGAAAAAATCCCTTACGAAAACTCGGCAGCCTAACGGCGCCACTTAAAACATCCAAAAATGGATTTACGAGATAAAATAGGGTCTCTGATAATATGAACATAAAAATTAAAGTATTAGGAATATAAAATAACATCCCCAAAAATAATAAAGATGAACTTAAAAGAAATGACACAAAAGAGAGTGCTTAATAAGAAAGAGAGAGGTAGGATCCCTTACCTCAAGTCTGACTTGTCTTGTTTGTTTCATTATATTCCTGAATAATAAACTTTGGTCAATTTATGATTTCCTAATGACCTCTTTTATATATTATTATTCAGTTCATATCACATATTATAATGTTATAATAATTGGTTAATAATGTGAGTTTATATCAGACGTTTTTGTCGATGTTTCATACATGAGTCAAAAATGAACTTGTTTGAAAATGATTGCCCATGTAGTTATAAGTAAATAATCTCCAGAATAGTATTTATGATTTAAATATCATATATATCCAGTACATATTCATTTTATACTACTCCATAACATTTGGATATAAAAATAAATGAAATGCACCGTTCATGGAGACGGTAGGTCGTACGTACGCATGAACGCTACTTTCATTCCTTTGTCATATTAATGGAATTAAAAATAATTGAGAGATATATATATTATAATTTCAGTATAATATATATGTTATATATGTCACATATGTTCATTAATTTCATTATTTATACATTCCATGTATTGCATGAACGAGTCACATCACTTGAGGGGCGGTAGTCCACACTTCCTTGTATGAAATTATCGCATTTGCACAACATGAAAAGCATAGAGACATGTTTCAAATGTAAAATTCAGAAGCATATAGAAAAAATAAATACCATATATATCATATATAAAATATAGTGACATCATAATGGCCACCATGAAAGGTGTTAAGAGAATATTGAACAATCATGGTTTCGTGAGGCAGTAATTCGCCATCCACAGAAACAGTATGTTCTTTAACCATTAGACGAAGGTGTGTGTATGTGTATCTCGAATCCTTCACATAAAAAAATCCTTGTATATTGAAGATACTTGTTTTGTTACAAAATAAATGAATAAAAAGAGTTTAGAGGGTTGGAGAAGCAAAATGAAACATAAGAACACAAGAGAGAACACTACCTTTAAATCGGGTAACTCTCTTTGATTTGAGCTCAAAGGCTTCCTTGGAAAGGATTCTGACCAAAGTGAGGCTTGAATGATGAATATAGTGATGTGGATTGATTAAATGGGTAGGGTTTGGCCGAGAAAAAGGCTTGAGAGGTGTGGGTAAGGTGGTAGAGGGGGGGCTTTTATAAGAGGAGAGGAGGGGCACTCTTGGAAAGTTATAAAATATTACTTTATTATATAATGCTTTTCGGATTTTAAAGGTACTAAAAGGATATATTTCGAGGATAAGGTGATAAGGTATCTAAATCCACTCATCCAATAGGTTTTTGACAAGTTTAGGTCTTATATTTTAAATTATCTTTTCATTTTATTTAAATTGTTAAATAATGAGGTAATCGCTGCATCATCATGGTGTCATAAATAATTTAATTTATTTAATGTCTAAAAATTGTAAAACAAATATCATGATGTAGGAAATATTTTTATCTTTCTAATTAATATTTATAGACAAAAATATTACTTGTATAACCCCATGTAAACTTTTTTTTTAGTAAAACAACACATGTTTGTGACATTTTAATTTTAACTTTAAATAAAAAGTTATTAATGTCATTTTCCAACCAAAGTGGCTCCATGGGGTCCCCAAGTTGACCCATGGAATTTCTTGGTCGGCCATGACTCATCCAATAAGGGTAGGACATGTCTCAAGGTCATTTCATATTATTAAAACATTATTTTTGCCTTAATTTACACTAATTACCTCTAATTGTGATTAAAAACTTAAAAGTTACTATTCACCAAAAAATTATTTTAATCCCATTGAACCAAATTTTACATCCTAATGACAACCATTTATGTCGGATTTTTGAAAAACAAATCACAGAAGTGGTAAAGTTTCATTTAAACGAAAAATCGGTTTTTAAACTACCACTTAGTGGTTTCACTATTCATCTAAAATTGAAGTTTTTCAGAAAAATACCAAAAATTCACCCTAAGCTATATTTGATATTCTGAATTCAAAAATGATGTCTAATTTACAAAATTCAAAACATATAAGTTGCATTAATTAGTTTAATAATTAATTCCCACTGTCAAAACAAATAGCGTGTTTTTAAGAAATAATATCTATTAAAAGATTGACACTAGTTTAAGTCCAATTTCAAAGTGAAATTAATTCCAATGACCACTATTTGATTAAATGGTAAAAATATATTCTAATTTAACTTTAAAACCAATTCAAAATATAATCTAATCATATAAATAAATTATATTAAAAAGAGGTTTTGAATTAAAATACAACATTTTTCACTATTTGTTAAAAAATGAACTTTATCGGAAAAATACCAAAAATTTACACTAAGTAAATTTTTTTGTCCCGATTCTAAAGAAGAATTTTATTTTGTCAAATATAACACATAAAATTTTCAAAAAGTGGATTTAAAATAGGTTCGCCATCAAAAGGCGGTTAATCGACCTTATAAAGAATATTAGAATGTTTACGCTTAAAATTGGATTCATTCGCATTTTTAATCCTCTAACATTTATTGTAAAAAGTAAAAAAATTTGACAAACATATATAATCATTTTTTAGTTAGTTCTGTTCTTTCCCTCCATTACAATTTCTAGGTTTTAACTACCATTTAAAATAATATTATTTTATTATTAGAGTGCAACGTAAGATTTCAAAGGAACTCATTGTCGCGTATTGGGTACGCCATCGAGCATAGCATTCCATTTAAAGTAATATTAATATTTTTTTCACAAATAGGGATAAATATAAAAATGTAATATTCTTTATTTACCTAGGGTGTTACACTTGATGAACTTTTAGGTGGGAAATATAAAGACCCTATTCGGAGATGTCAAGAATATTTTTGGGATATGGATTCAACTAGCGGGATAAAGGTTTAAATAACCCATTGAGAGGTAACTATTGGGGACACATAAATAGTTGAAATTTCTGGAGATTGTTTTCTAGATATTTTTAGATATTTGTCATCAATATCTTCATGATATATCTTATGCATTTTAACTAGGTGATTAATAGTGGAGAAACTATCTCTAATAATTTGTACTTATAGAGGAGTAGGATTTTAAAGAAACATCTTATAAATAATTGTGTCATGTTACTTTATATCCTGAATACTCGAATAAGGATAAGAGACAATAATAGGAATTTATAAGCTTTAACTAGCTATAGAGGTTTAATTAATAAGGAATTTTTATAAAATAAAACGGGTTTATTGATTCTCCCCCTCTACATCTTAGAGATCTCATTAAAAATCAGAAAAAAAAGAGGTATTAAAGTGATGTTTCCTATAAAATAATCCAAAACATTTTGAGGATCTATAATGGAGAGATTTAATTTATTCAGTAGATGATGATTTTCTTTCTTTAATATAAATAACTTGTATGTATGGTTGAAACAAATTCTCCCCTAAGTTCTTTCATAAGGTCTCGAGGTAAGAGATGTTATTTCTGTGGGATTTATTTTACTTGGAAGAGATATACCCATGATTTATATAGAAAATAGAAATATATAAGTACATGGGAAATTAAGGAATAACATTTTTTCATCCCTATCTAAAAAACTACACAAACGTGATGAGACGTCAAATTTAAAAGGATATAAGGGAAAATATGAAAATATATATAAAGGATATGTGAATATAAATGAATATAAGTTTTTGATTTGGAGGGAAATTTTTCAAGATATCCAGATGTTATATGATAATAAATTGATGATTATTTCACCCACGTTAACGAGATAGTGAATTACATTTTTGGATTTGGTGATACTTTGGAAGATTTAGTTCTTGTGAATAATCTATTGATAAATTTTCCTAAAAATTTTGATCCAAATATATCTTTCCTATAAGTTATTATAGATCTATCTCTTTATGAGATTCACAATACTATTCTCAACTATGAGATGAGAAAATAATTATTTTTAAAATGAATTCGAAAGAAGAAATGGAATTTAAATCCAAGAAAGGTCTCAAGATGAAAGATAAAAAAGATGAAAAAATCTAAAAATTAGAAGACAAAGGTGATAAAGATTATGATATAATTGTGTATCTGATTTCTAAAAACAATATAAAGAGACAATTATGGTGGTAATATCACACTTAATTTATTTAATTGTTGAGTTTTTTGGGACTTTTCAAGTAATTTCAAAAAAATGAATATAATGAAACTGAGAGTGATATGGATTATGAAGACCATTCTAGAAGGAAGCCTGCAAAATTATTAAATGATAATCATATAAATAAAAATACTTCTATTAAATTCATGTGGATTTTATTGAGTAAATAAGAAATTTTAGAATAATCATCTTCAAGTAATTTATATTATGATCTCTCACAACATCACATGACCCTCACTAATGAGGTTAAAATGCTTTAAATTACATCAAGTAGTGAAGTATAGGAAGAAGAATACTATATTGAGTATATGATAATTTCATAATTGGAGGCCTTCCTTTATAAAAATACCATGATCAATAAGAATATAATTCTACTTGATAATGAGAAAATAATTGAAGATGTGAAAATTAGTAATAACATATAAGATACTAAAATATACAAATTGAAGATTGCAAAACAAGATAAGATACAAAAAGATCATAATGAAAAGATGTTTATAAATAATTAAGTAATAAATGAGTCTCAATATAAATGCTTTAATAATGAAAACACCATGAAACCCATGAGATAATATTATGAGAAAGCATAGTTGATTCAAGTTGAATCAACCGATGCTTCTTAGAAAACTAGCCCCAAGAAAAAGGTGAAAACTGCTTTAAAATTATATGGTGATAATGAATCTATATTATTCAGCTTTATATATTTTTAAACCATATATAAATATTATTTTAATGAATAAATTTACGAAAAATTTACTCCTATAGAAAGGAGAGGTAAATATGTGCTAATAAATAAAAAAATCCCATGGGAAAGGAAAAAAATAACAGTTTGAAGAGTCCTATAAAATAGGAAGTTTTTTATAAATAGACTTTTCAATATATAGTAAGAACAAGTTTCCAGGTATATTACTAGTGTTATAGAAGTTTGAGAAAATATTCTATGATTTATGGTGCAACATTTCATTTCCATGAAACTGGAATGAATCAAAGTGAGAAGACCTGAGAAGAAATGAAGAAGTTTTGTTAGAAGAATGAATATTCTTAAGGGGAAACATTTTGTGGCTGACAAAACTACTGGATAGATATCATAAAATACTAAAGTTGATAATAATAAAATAAGTAAACAAATCTTGTAAAATGGTACTAGATAAAGTGTAAAGATAATGGAAAAAAAGATGATTATGAGGAAAGAAGGGAAAAAACTAATATTTAAAATAAGATGTGTGAGAGATGTAAGGCCACTGGTCATATTACAAATAACTATATAAAATTCCAATATATACAAGAGGAAAATATGAAGTAAAATAATATATAATCTATGAATTCATGTTCCTTTATTTATCATGTAATCAAATAGTTTTCACATAATAATCCTTTTGTAAAGAGTGAGACTAGTAAACTATCTTCAAAGATAAATGATAATAAAATTTGAAAAAAGAAACCTGATGATTTTCCTCAAATATGAAGTTGGGAAGAATGGAATATCCTGGTTGAGATAAATTTATATATCATGTATATCCCATTAAAGATAAAGGTATTCTCTTCTTATTCTATTTATTTTAATGTGTTCTAACATGCATGGAATGAAAGGAACCAAATAGAGGGTTCAATGAGTTTTATAATATATATGTACATAAATAATGAAGTATTATTAAGGGATTACTACAAAATAGTTATTAACTATGATAAATAATGTGAGTATAACCCTTGAGTCATAGAAAATCATTAAGATAAGTTATAAAAAATTTCAAACTTCATGGAATCTAGAAATCTGGATATCGCACAAAAATTTAAACGTTAAAGGTATGTATTTCATGATATATCAATTTAATAGCCCTTATATTGAGTTTTTTTGTCATTTAATCACATGATGAAATGTTAATGGATAATATTCATGTATTATTGAATTCTATATTAATTTATATACTAGGTTTTTTACATAGACTTAGACTGGACCAGAAAAATTCTCTTTTCTAAGTTGTGTGTGGTGTCATCCATCTCTTGAAATTATATAATTTTATAATCAAAATTTAAATAGGGATTAGTAGATCATATGGAAAACCCATTTCTAAGACAAAATAATGAGAAAAATAGTATGATTCGTCCTATATATTCCTATTCACTCATTATCAATAAGGGGGAGAAGAAAATACAGACATATTTATATCGATGAAAAATGTATTTCTAAAAAATACAGGGCGGTTGAATATAACATGGATGGATTTCATTTTTTCAATGAAGAAGTATATTTTGAACATAATAAACTGAAAATATGTTTTAAAGAATTATGTATGATATGAGTTTTCCTCTACTATCATAAATGGTAAAGAAAGTTTGATGTTATGGGTTCAAGAGCCTGATTGGAGAGGTTCAAGTAGTTTAACATATATGTTATGATTATATGGGACATTATTTATCGTTAAATAGGGGATTTTGATAATTAATGGGTTCTAGTATAGTTCACATAAATGTGGGAAATTGAAATTTTTTATAGCTACATAGGGAGATTGAAATTTTTTTCTTTGAGTAAGAAAAGATAATTTTAATGTGTTGGAGAAACTTTCTTTGGGGTTATTAGAGTTTTGGTTAGTAAAATTAGAGTAAGGCTTCATTGGGTGATGTTTTGATAATTCTATTGAATCCTAGGATCCATTGGAAGTCATTTCAAAGTCACTTTTTTATATTTTAAATTTTTGATTTCACTCAAAAATGGAAAATTCTTTAAACATTTGACATTTTCTAATGATCATATGACTTTTGAATGATTGTATGACTTTACAGATTATGAGACTCAAATTCCATCACAAGAATTTTTTATCATATGAATTCATTGTTAGAATAATTCTTTGTTGAGAGTAAGTCTTTTGAAGTGTTGAAAATAAGCATTCAATTCAATCCTTTGCTGAGAAAAAATCCTTTGAAGTGGTGAGTATAAGTAGTAAGTGTATTCCTTTATTTAGTATAATATTTTCAAGATCATTGTAATAATTTGAGAATATTACACCTAGATAATAGTCATAATTCCAACATAAATGTAACTTAGAAAATATTTGATCTATGTAAAGTCCAATAAGAGCTATGTAAAAGTAGATATATTAAATTGAGTCATGTATAATGGAAATATATAAGTTTCACTACCTATGTAAAGGTAACTATCATCTGTGTAAAGTTAGTACAAACTTCTATAAAACTAATCCATGGTTTCTACTAGCTATATAATGTTAAAAATGGATTATATAAGTGTAACAAAAACAAAACCAGTTTTTGTGTATAGGTGTGTGGATTTTGTAGAATGCATTTATAATGAAGAAGATAATACTTTAGATGATGATACTAGGATAAAAGTCATGGGTTAAAAATCAAGATAACATGTGGTTCATGATTCATAAAAATATTAAGAAATAACTATCCAATGGAGAAGTTTATGTTTTTGAGAAGTATTCCATGCCATAATATACGTTGTGGTTACTATTATGTGATAAAAAAACAATTTCATATTTGTGTTTCTGTACCCATAGCAGTTAATTTTTTAGGAAAGATGATTATCTACAAGAAATAGTGACTCACTTCATGACATAGATTAATCAGTGTTTCAATATGTTTCATAATAATTTGAAACAACTCAAAAGGAACACAACTTTTAGAGAAGATGAAGCCACAAATATTCAAAAAAATTATGAGGATTAAGATCTATAGTCTTAAATACATACAATGGAATCCTTGACACAATTTAAAAACTGTTGAATGGATTCAAAGAATAGAATATAACTCACATCCTATAATCGTATATTTTTCATGTAAATTATTTAAATTATATTCATTATATTATTCTATATATATACATGATAATAAAAAAAATATTTCCAAGACCTCAAAACTGTGAAAACCCTATAAATTATTTGTTTAATATTAAAGGAGAAATAACCTGATAGAATTCAAGAGAAATTATACATCAAAGGGAAGGAGAAGAATGCCAACATGAATGATACTATGTTGAATATGTGGAGGAATGGATAAAAAAGAACCATTTTTTACAAATTATGATATTTCATTTATAGGAGACCTAATGATAAAGGTAAAGTTCTCTTCTAGAAGAGAGGATGTACAAACTTGATAGAGAATAAGGATAAGTCTCTACCATTAAATAATATGTCAAATACCTATTAAAGGAAGAGTTAATGAGTAACCTTTAAGAAATATCATGAGGAAATATAAAGTCCCCATCATGATATGGATAGAATATTTTTGGGATATGGATTCAGCTAGTAGGATTCTAGTATAAAGAGATTATCAGGAGGTGGCTACTATGGACACTTAAAGACCAGAAATTTTAAAAGATTTCATATAGTGTATTATTTTTATTTTTCTCAGTATGTTTTTGGGATATGGTTTATACATTGTACTTAAGTGATTCATATTGTAGAAACTAGGTCTCAATTAATTTGAACGTGGAAAAAAGTTTCCTTTCAAAGATGAACCTTTTAAATCATTTTGTCTTATTACCTTTTGATTTTACATACTCGAGTAAGTAAGAGAGACAAGAATAGGATTGGATCAAAGATTTAACTGGATACAAAACTTTAAATAAGAATAATTATTTATAAAAAAAAATTTTTTACTGATTCTCCCTGCCCCCCCCCCTCTTAGTGATCTCATTGAACTTATGAACAACATAATAAATTTAGAAGCTTGTAGTTTTCTAAAAAACATATTGTTGAAGTAGCTGATAAATATAATAATATATTTGAAGTTTACTCAAATAAGACCTGTAATGATGAGTAAAATGATATATATTATAGGATAATACATAATGTATTAAATAACCATATTGATATTGAAAATATCCTAATAAACAAAGAGGAAATATTTCAAAAAAAGATATTGTGATTAAAAACCAATGTAACAGCCCAAGATTTTATAAAAAAATATTCTTTTTAATTTTATTAATGTCTTGTGTTGTACGCTACACCAAAAGGAGCTTGCACAACACACATCCTTGACTTGCCTTGCATTACACGCAATCACGACCTTCCTCGATAGCGTGTGTTGTACGCAATACCGAGTTTTACTAAACAACGATATGCTATAAAAATATTATTAAAACTAGCCGTTATGAATAGTAATAACCACTTTTTGAAATCCAGTAAATCTTATTTTTCAAAATGAACTTTATTTTTGGATTCGGAGTATCGAATTTATCCTAAGGTGAAATTTTGGTACTTTTCGGATAACTTTCATATTCTGATGAATAGTGAAAATTACTAAATTATAATTAAAAACAACTTTTTTTAATCGAAATAATTAATAGTGATAAATCATTAATTTGAGTGGTTTTAAAGTATATTTAGAATATATTTTTACAATTTAATACAATTTTGGTCATTGGATGTAATTTCACATTTAAACCAGACATAATCAAGTGTCAATCTTTTGATAGATATTGTTTCATAAAAACACGTTATTTGTTTTAACAGCGGGATTTAATTATAAAATTAATTAATGCAACTTCTATGTTATGAATTTGGTAAAATAGACTTCATTTTTGAATTCGGAATATGAAATATAGCTTAGGATGAAATTTTGGCATTGTTCTGAAAAACATCAATTTTTGATGAATAGTGAAACTACTAAGTGGTAGTTAAAAAACTGAATTTTTCATAAAACTTAATTTTACCGCTTCTGTGAATGGAATTTCGAAAATCCGAGAGACACGGTTAATATCAAGGACTAAAATGTGGTTCAATGAGATGAAAATAATTTTTTGGTGAATAGTAACTTTTTACTTTTTTTACCACGGTTAATAGTAAATAAGGTAACTAAGGGTAAATATGATATTAATATTACCCTAACACATGTCCTAATTCTATTGGACAAGTGTAATTCGACCAAAAACAAACTTAGGAATAAAATATGACCATTTAGGCCCACTTGGATTAGATTAGGACATTTATTATTAATTTATTTAAAGAAGGGTTAAAATAGTTAAAATCAAAGTTTAATAAGTAAATCATTTTTAATATGGGGTTATACATAAGTTAAATTCGACTATAAATATTCATTAGAAATCTAAAAAGATTTCCTACATGATGGTATTTTATTTGTAATTTTTAGACATCAAATAATATAATTTATTTATGACACAAAAATGATGCAGTAATTATCTTATTAATGAAATATTGACATAATTGATAATATAAATACCAAAATAAATGTAATTTAAGACTTTTTATGAATTCCACTAATTTTCTAGGTTACTATGATATATTATTGTTGATTTAATCAACTTGGTTTGAACATATAATTCTGTTATGACTTTCACAAAAATCATATATCAAATAGTGTCAAAATTGACACAAAATAGTTTTTAAATCAAATATTATATTATTAATTGTTATTTTATTCCTAAAAATCTAAGGTTCGGCCAAATGACTTAAATAAGGATATATGTATTAATAATATACAATTTGGGGTTCGTTTGGCATGTTATAGTAAGTTTATTAACCATATAGTGAAAGCAAACAAAAAGACACGGTAAAAGTTAAATTATTTAACTTAGAGTTAAATCTAATTGATAAGGTTAAAATAATACCCTAAACTTGTCTAAATCCTATTGGTTGATAGGATTTCGACCCATCCCCACTTTAGCTTCGAAATAAGACCCTTTGGAACCATTATAAACCGATTTGGACTTTAATATAAAATAATATTTTGAGATATTCCTAAGGTGCCCCTCTCCTCCCCTATAAAAGGACACCTCCTCCCCCTCCTCCTCACACCAATTTGAGCACTCAAGCTCGGACAACCCCTGCCATTTTCTCCTCTCCACTTCCCTAGAATAATCCTAGAGGTCCTTCCCTTCTTCAAAGACCAATCTTAGTTCCCTAAGTGGAGGATTCAAAGAGGCGTTCCAAAGAAGAGGTAATATCCATTACCGATCTTTTCAATTTCTTTCGTCTTAAACTTCTTCTTCTTTAGTTGTTTCATGACAAAGTAATAACATCAGTATTACTTACATACTGATATGTTATTATAAATATGAAACAACCCTAATTCACCTTCTATCCATCCTACGGAAAAATGAAATCACCGCGCGTGCGTACGTACGGAATACCGTCTCCACGCCGTGGTGTAATCTATTTTCCACCACCACCTTACATGGATGGGTATAATGGTGTAAAGAATAACTATACATAGTTATTACAACATCATATTGATTCTGATATATTGTATAATCCACTCCAATTCAATTCAATATTTATAGAAATGATATCATCGCTCGTGCGTACGTACGGAATACCGTCTCCACGACGCGATGAGATTCATTCTCCATGTTAACCATTTAAGAATGATTATAATGTATATATAAGAAATAATAATGAAATATATGACATTATAAATCTACTGGATTTATGTATATATATACATATGTATGTCATCTACTTACTTCCATTTCAAGACAATATGGAAAGGAAAACAGCGTTCATGCGTACGTACGGACTACCGTCTCCATGAACGGTGTTTTTCATTTTATTTATCTACCTATTATATATATATATATATATATACTGAATATATATGATATATAAATCATATTTTATATTCTAGAAGTAATTAAATCATGATATAAGTAATAATGATGTCAAGAACAACAAGTCAAAACACCTACGATAAATGAAACGATTTTACCCAAAACGCTTCTTTAACATGGAATTTACAAAAGAACGGGTAATATAATGTCATAAGTGAACCTTATATGATATCATAACAATGAATATGATTCTGTAATAAGTCAATAACATGATTTAAATCATTATACAGGAGGTTCGGACACTTACAAAGCAAGTCGGACCTAAGGTAAGGGAAATATCACAATCTCATTTTTATCCGAGATTGTTTATTCGTAAGTATTTACTGGGGTGTATTTTATCATCCACATCCATGTTCCCTCAATATGTAATATTATTTCCATCCACCTACAATTGTTTAAATCCAATTTTACCCTTCTATGAGTTTTTAGTAAAGGATATGAAAGGAATCTTTTTTCGTTTCTCGTACGAGGTACTTTTTGACTTTTCCGACAAAAGTACGAAGAATGTTTTTTTTAACTTATACGGCATGAACGGATTTATACTGTTTTATAAAGCCTTATTTTCATGAAGCTTCCTCTAAAAGATTTCATGACTATTTTCAATAAAATATCTTTCTTTTAAAATTGCATGATGTTTTGAGAAAAGAAATTGATTTTGAAGAAGAAAGGATATTTTCCTCAAGAATTCAATTCAAGTGTTTTATCAAAATTATTTTCCATATAAGATAATAAAGGGTTCTGTTTCTATCCATATTTTTACATTGATTTGACTATGTTGTGATGGAATTATGTTTATGAATTCCTTTATCTTGTATGAATGGTTTTATGATGTCATGTTGTTTAAGAATCCCATTTTTATTACATGGGTTATGCAATGATGTATGATTTATGATTTTGTGGCACACATAAGAAAGGATTCATTAAGAGATGGGTGGGACCTATATCTCCCTCCAATGCATTGGGTAAAGATTTCATATCTCATGAGATAGACATGGCTGGAATGGTAGGTTATACCGGTTCAGTGAAACAGGACTGAAACGAGGATTACTCGATTCAGAAAGGGACTTTGTCCACTAAGATAGTCTTGGCAATGAGTCTTGACTAACAAGAAATGATTCTCTATGATTATGTGTGTATGCCACAATGAGTAATGTTTTAAGTTATGGTTTCATTTTCACTACTATGATTTATCCCATGTTATGAAATTATTCTCTCTTTTGCAGGTTAAGATTTCCAAAAATGTTATGTTCTTATGAAAATTATGTGATTGATATTTCTTTTGTTTACCCTTACTGAGCATTTGAGCTCACCCTTTTATGTTTTCTTTTCCCCAGGATATAAAGAAAGGTTTTAGGTAAAAAAAAGGAAGATCTTTATGGGAGATTTTGAATATCTTTCACCAGGATTAGAAGATTACGTTCCGAGTTTCCAAAGACACTAAACTATTACGATCCTTTAGTGTGTGTTTTTGTTATGTACTAAGTATTCCGCAAAAGTAATGTAATGTCAATGTACGTCAGGATACGGGTCTCTACAGTTGGTATCAGAGGAAAGGTTTAGTCAACCTTTGGAAACTAGGACGCGAAAACGTTAGTAAGATCCCTAGAGATATTTCTAAGGTATGTCTAGGGATGCCCCTATGGATAAGTATACATATAGGATATAGTTCTAGAACTATGGTAACGATATTAGATTAAACCAAAGATGATAGATATTTAAGTTACTCCCCCTTTATTATGATTTTTGCATCTAACACTATTCTGTTTGGGTTTTAGAAAATGGCTGGAAACAAGATGATTCACAATAATGGAGGATATGATGGACAATGGAATGATATTCTTCATGAGCAACCAAATGAAATGGGATTTGGATGTCCAAACATCATTATTATGCCGAATCAGAAATCTCACAACATGATCAATAAAGTAAAATTTGGTAAGTTTCCTGACTCGACTAATAAGAGAAAGATGGAGTTCCATGATGATCATAGAGGAAAGAAAGTTCAATTTCCCCTATGTAAATCATGTGGGAAGAGGCATCAAGGAGAATGTTTCAAGGGAACTGGAAGATGCTTTGGGTGTGGAAAAGAAGGACACAAAGCAAGTAAGTGCAAAGGAAAAGGGTCGGTTAACACCATGGATGAGGATAATGGTATTGCTACGACATCAAAAATGGTTAAGTGTTTTAAATGTGGAATGTATGGGCATTATGCAAACAAATGCCCTAAGGAAAAGACTCATGAAGAGAATCAGTATGGTCATATGGGTAGTATTTATGTGGATGATGATGAAGAGACTACAAATGATATGTGAGATGAAAGAATTTTTGAAGCTCGGTCAATGGTTTGAGAATGTAGTGGCATGATTACATGTTTATCATGTGTAATTTTGGAATAAAGAGACATCTATGGATTGTTACACTGTTGTCTTTCCTTGTGTTTTGAAAGTATATGATTAATGTTACCAGTATCCATGAAAGGTTATTCAGATATTTTTGGAATGTAGATGATATGCGCATAATGAAGGGATAAGGAGAAAATTAAATGTTTGATAGTATTCATGAGCTCATGATTGATATAAGGACTAAGTGATATCATGGTTTGAGTATATAGAATTTTGAGGATTTTGGTATGTGGAAAGTGTTAACTTTTAACTGCATTCAAGTTTTCACTAAGGTTCAATGGGTATTCAAGAGAGTACAAGATTAAGGCCTTTGAATGTTTGGAATGTGTCCAACAAGATATATCTTATGATATATGGGGATCAACGATGGTATTAAATCTCTGGTAATTGTTTTCACTATGTTATGAGAATGGACTGCAGTATTATGAATAGGACTAAAGATTGGAATGGATTATGTTAGACATAAGTTAGTATTGTTTAAGGATAGAAGTTTTTTCGATATTATGGGATGTTATAGTAATATAGTTTTAGAAAAAGGACAACCTACAGGACGGGCGACAACCCATCGCTTCGGACAAGGATGTGGGAATTGAACCCACAACTGAAGTGCGACTGGCCTTTATCGCCTACCACTGGCCTACAGGAAGTCCCTATTTAGTAGAAACTAGTTTTATTATATTAAGCAGTATGATATATGAAGTATAAGTCCATTTTAGGAACTATATATGATTAATCTCACTATAGAATGACTTATGTATATTTAATAACTTTTGCTTACCTTTTGTTTGAGACAGATGGAATGACCCGTCATTCTATCACATGATCTGCTAACACTTCACGAATAACAAATTCAACTTCATTTATTTAAGAGATGAAGTGGAAATTGTTCAAGGCACGAACAACAGTGATATTGTATCAAAATAAAGTATGTATTTATTCTAATTCAAAATTTCAACTTTAGGGAAATGATCTTGAAAACCAAAAATGTTGTCCTAGTGATCTTATACCTGATGAATCAGATGGTACCTTAGATCGTCACAAATTTATGGATTTGTGATTACTGGATTTTCCATAGCCATGTTCTCTACCACTCTCCATCAGAACATGATGGTTATATTTCTCTTCCATATCCATATTTTCACCTATGTGGAAACCCAATGATTAGTTTATTTGGGTAATCGTTACATTTCATACTTTAGTTTTTAAAGCCAAGTTTTGGTATTCCCTTTTACAATGTGGGTTTCTATTAAAGAAACTTTCAAATAGTAAACCATTTATAACCCCGACGAATTTCGAGGGCGAAATTCATTTTAAGGGGGGTAGAATGTAACAGCCCAAGATTTTATAAAAAAATATTCTTTTTAATTTTATTAATGTCTTGTGTTGTACGCTACACCAAAAAGAACTTGCACAACACACATCCTTGACTTGCCTTGCATTACACGCAATCGCGACCTTCCTCGATAGCGTGTGTTGTACGCAATACCGAGTTTCACTAAACAACGATATGCTATAAAAATATTATTAAAACTAGCCGTTA
The DNA here is from genome assembly GCA_963277665.1 of Viscum album. Lineage (NCBI taxonomy): Eukaryota > Viridiplantae > Streptophyta > Magnoliopsida > Santalales > Viscaceae > Viscum > Viscum album. The sequence goes on from OY728164.1 coordinate 95,299,333, forward strand.
TGAATAGTAATAACCACTTTTTGAAATCCAGTAAATCTTATTTTTCAAAATGAACTTTATTTTTGGATTCGGAGTATCGAATTTATCCTAAGGTGAAATTTTGGTACTTTTCGGATAACTTTCATATTCTAATGAATAGTGAAAATTACTAAATTATAATTAAAAACAACTTTTTTTAATCGAAATAATTAATAGTGATAAATCATTAATTTGAGTGGTTTTAAAGTATATTTAGAATATATTTTTACAATTTAATACAATTTTGGTCATTGGATGTAATTTCACATTTAAACCAGACATAATCAAGTGTCAATCTTTTGATAGATATTGTTTCATAAAAACACGTTATTTGTTTTAACAGCGGGATTTAATTATAAAATTAATTAATGAAACTTCTATGTTATGAATTTGGTAAAATAGACTTCATTTTTGAATTCGGAATATGAAATATAGCTTAGGATGAAATTTTGGCATTGTTCTGAAAAACATCAATTTTTGATGAATAGTGAAACTACAAAGTGGTAGTTAAAAAACTGAATTTTTCATAAAACTTAATTTTACCGCTTCTGTGAATGGAATTTCGAAAATCCGAGAGACACGGTTAATATCAAGGACTAAAATGTGGTTCAATGAGATGAAAATAATTTTTTGGTGAATAGTAACTTTTTACTTTTTTTACCACGGTTAATAGTAAATAAGGTAACTAAGGGTAAATATGATATTAATATTACCCTAACACATGTCCTAATTCTATTGGACAAGTGTAATTCGACCAAAAACAAACTTAGGAATAAAATATGACCATTTAGGCCCACTTGGATTAGATTAGGACATTTATTATTAATTTATTTAAAGAAGGGTTAAAATAGTTAAAATCAAAGTTTAATAAGTAAATCATTTTTAATATGGGGTTATACATAAGTTAAATTCGACTATAAATATTCATTAGAAATCTAAAAAGATTTCCTACATGATGGTATTTTATTTGTAATTTTTAGACATCAAATAATATAATTTATTTATGACACAAAAATGATGCAGTAATTATCTTATTAATGAAATATTGACATAATTGATAATATAAATACCAAAATAAATGTAATTTAAGACTTTTTATGAATTCCACTAATTTTCTAGGTTACTATGATATATTATTGTTGATTTAATCAACTTGGTTCGAACATATAATTCTGTTATGACTTTCACAAAAATCATATATCAAATAGTGTCAAAATTGACACAAAATAGTTTTTAAATCAAATATTATATTATTAATTGTTATTTTATTCCTAAAAATCTAAGGTTCGGCCAAATGACTTAAATAAGGATATATGTATTAATAATATGCAATTTTGGGTTCGTTTGGCATGTTATAGTAGGTTTATTAACCATATAGTGAAAGCAAACAAAAAGACACGGTAAAAGTTAAATTATTTAACTTAGAGTTAAATCTAATTGATAAGGTTAAAATAATACCCTAAACTTGTCTAAATCCTATTGGTTGATAGGATTTCGACCCATACCCACTTTAGCTTCGAAATAAGACCCTTTGGAACCATTATAAACCGATTTTGACTTTAATATAAAATAATATTTTGAGATATTCCTAAGGTGCCCCTCTCCTCCCCTATAAAAGGACACCTCCTCCCCCTCCTCCTCACACCAATTTGAGCACTCAAGCTCGGACAACCCCTGCCATTTTCTCCTCTCCACTTCCCTAGAATAATCCTAGAGGTCCTTCTCTTCTTCAAAGACCAATCTTATTTCCCTAAGTGGAGGATTCAAAGAGGCGTTCCAAAGAAGAGGTAATATCCATTACCGATCTTTTCAATTTCTTTCGTCTTAAACTTCTTCTTCTTTAGTTGTTTCATGACAAAGTAATAACATCAGTATTACTTACATACTGATATGTTATTATAAATATGAAACAACCCTAATTCACCTTCTATCCATCCTACGGAAAAATGAAATCACCGCGCGTGCGTACGTACGGAATACCGTCTCCACGCCGTGGTGTAATCTATTTTCCACCACCACCTTACATGGATGGGTATAATGGTGTAAAGAATAACTATACATAGTTATTACAACATCATATTTATTCTGATATATTGTATAATCCACTCCAATTCAATTCAATATTTATAGAAATGATATCATCGCTCGTGCGTACGTACGGAATACCGTCTCCACGACGCGATGAGATTCATTCTCCATGTTAACCATTTAAGAATGATTATAATGTATATATAAGAAATAATAATAAAATATATGACATTATAAAGCTATTGGATTTATGTATATATATACATATGTATGTCATCTACTTACTTCCATTTCAAGACAATATGGAAAGGAAAACAGCGTTCATGCGTACGTACGGACTACCGTCTCCATGAACGGTGTTTTTCATTTTATTTATCTACCTATTATATATATATATATATACTGAATATATATGATATATAAATCATATTTTATATTCTGGAAGTAATTAAATAATCATATAAGTAATAATGATGTCAAGAACAACAAGTCAAAACACCTACGATAAATGAAACGATTTTACCCAAAACGCTTCTTTAACATGGAATTTACAAAAGAACGGGTAATATAATGTCATAAGTGAACCTTATATGATATCATAACAATGAATATGATTCTGTAATAAGTCAATAACATGATTTAAATCATTATACAGGAGGTTCGGACACTTACAAAGCAAGTCGGACCTAAGGTAAGGGAAATATCACAATCTCATTTTTATCCGAGATTGTTTATTCGTAAGTATTTACTGGGGTGTATTTTATCATCCACATCCATGTTCCCTCAATATGTAATATTATTTCCATCCACCTACAATTGTTTAAATCCAATTTTACCCTTCTATGAGTTTTTAGTAAAGGATATGAAAGGAATCTTTTTTCGTTTCTCGTACGAGGTACTTTTTGACTTTTCCGACAAAAGTACGAAGAATGTTTTTTTTAACTTATACGGCACGAACGGATTTATACTGTTTTATAAAGCCTTATTTTCATGAATCTTCCTCTAAAATATTTCATGACTATTTTCAATAAAATATCTTTCTTTTAAAATTGCATGATGTTTTGAGAAAAGAAATTGATTTTGAAGAAGAAAGGATATTTTCCTCAAGAATTCAATTCAAGTGTTTTATCAAAATTATTTTCCATATAAGATAATAAAGGGTTCTGTTTCTATCCATATTTTTACATTGATTTGACTATGTTGTGATGGAATTATGTTTATGAATTCCTTTATCTTGTATGAATGGTTTTATGATGTCATGTTGTTTAAGAATCCCATTTTTATTACATGGGTTATGCAATGATGTATGATTTATGATTTTGTGGCACACATAAGAAAGGATTCATTAAGAGATGGGTGGGACCTATATCTCCCTCCAATGCATTGGGTAATGATTTCATATCTCATGAGATAGACATGGCTGGAATGGTAGGTTATACCGGTTCAGTGAAACAGGACTGAAACGAGGATTACTCGATTCAGAAAGGGACTTTGTCCACTAAGATAGTCTTGGCAATGAGTCTTGACTAACAAGAAATGATTCTCTATGATTATGTGTGTATGCCACAATGAGTAATGTTTTAAGTTATGGTTTCATTTTCACTACTATGATTTATCCCATGTTATGAAATTATGCTCTCTTTTGCAGGTTAAGATTTCCAAAAATGTTATGTTCTTATGAAAATTATGTGATTGATATTTCTTTTGTTTACCCTTACTGAGCATTTGAGCTCACCCTTTTATGTTTTCTTTTCCCCAGGATATAAAGAAAGGTTTTAGGTATAAAAAAAGGAATATCTTTATGGGAGATTTTGAATATCTTTTACCAGGATTAGAAGATTACGTTCCGAGTTTCCAAAGACACTAAACTATTACGATCCTTTAGTGTGTGTTTTTGTTATGTACTAAGTATTCCGCAAAAGTAATGTAATGTCAATGTACGTCAGGATACGGGTCTCTACAACCAAACTATACTCATTTCATGGGTTGAACTATAAACTATTTTTTATGTAATTGAGAATGAGGAATGGATAACTACTATGAATGATTAACTTGACCATATTGATAATAACTCCACTTTGAAGATTGTTCCAAGACCTAAAAATGTAAATATTATTACCACCAAGTGAGATTCATGAACAAATTTAATAAAAAATGATAAGTTAAAATAAATAATGCAGGACTAATTTTCAAAGGGTTATCATGGATGAAAGGATTTTATTTTGATAAAACTTTTTAGCAGTAGAAAAAATAGATTACATTAAAAAAAATTGGTTGTGGAAACATGTAGAAATTATAAGAACTGACAAATTAATGTGAAATATATCTTTATAAATTGTGATATTGAAGACAAGTTTTTTATGGAATAACTTGAGGATTTCATGTTAAAAAAATATGGAATAATGGTATAAAATTTAAAGATATATTTTTTAGTCTTAAAACATCTCCCCCTATAGATTGGTACTCCAAAATTGATGGCCCTTTGAAGAATATATAATTTTTAAAAATAAAGGTTCATAATTAATTTATAAGAAAGGGTTTTCCATAAAAATTATAATATTAATTATATAGGTTGATAAAATGATATTTATTAGTGGTAAATAGTATATCTATAAATATTTTTCAATGTAGATGAAAGATCACTTTGAATTTTCAATATTGGGTGAGGTGGGATACTTCTTGGGACTATAGATTATATAAAATAATGAATTAATTTTCCTATCCTAGAGAAATATTCCAAGGAATTGTTGAAAAAAATTGGAATAGAATATTGAAAAGAAATATAAACACCCATTTTAGTTATTAATAAGAAAAACATATATATAAAAGAGTAATCTGTCAAAATCAGAAAGATTTTAGAATAATTATTGGTATACTACTCTATCTAACTACATTAATACCAAACAATGTCTCTATTGTGACTTTATTTTCAATATTTAAGGGATATCCTAAAGTGTATCATATGGTGGAAGTTAAAATAATACTGAAATATATTAAAGTAACTTTGAACATTGGATTTATATATTAAAATAGACAGCCTTTCAATTACAGAGATGCATAGATACAAACTATGTAGGAGATTATACTCACCAAAACACTATATATGGGGGATCATATTTTCTTAGTGAGAGTTAAGTGATTTATAATATTAATAAATAGACTCTAATTTATTTAAGTATAATGGTGGTATAGTACAGCTAGACAATCTTATACACAGATGTTATAGGTGAAATTGTAGTTGGAATATTTGATAGTTTTATATATGCCACTAAAAATATCGTGTGATAATTATAGTGTTATTAATATCTCAAATAATATTATTAAATACACCAGATCAAAGAATATTGTAATCATACTTCATTTTATTAAAGAGAAAGAGTTAAATGGTGATGTGAAAATTGAATATCGTTTCACCAAATATCATATTGAATATATTTTTTGCATGGTAATATTGAGAAAAATATTTGAGTAATTAAGGAAGAAACATCATTTTCAAACATTTTATTCAATTTAATGACATGTGGTAGTACACTCATAAGTATTTGGATTATTTTTTAAAAGTGGGATAGACCGTACACAACTCTTATGGAAAACTTGTGGTGTTTTTATTTATTAAAGTTGGGGTGTTTCTTTTCCAAAGAGGTAGTATGTAGATATTTCATTATCTATTTCAGTTTGAAACCATGTTTATTTCTTAATGGGTGGGGAAAATGGAGAATAGAGGATAAATGGAAGTGTGAATTGATTGTGATCATCAATTCCATTTAGACATAATTTCTTTTCATTGAGAGATGTAATTTTCTCAAAAACATTTTATTATCTGGTAGTGTGGTGTTAGGACATCTCTTATTTGACAAAAGCTATAATTTTCTAATTCTTGTGATTTTTGATGAATTATAAGCTAATATAAGTAAATATGATAAAATTAAAATATATTTTTATGGATTTTTCCAAAAATACAATGGGAGAGATTGAAAATCCCAATGGAATTGTTAAAGGATTATATTTATTGTCCACATTGAATGAAGAATAATTAGGGGTTGGTTATATGTTGTTGAATCTACATTGAATAATTTTAAAATGATTTGAGTATCCCTATAGTGATTCGATGGTTATATCAATAAATATGAAAGTTTTTCAATTAGGACTAAAAATATATCTAGTCCTTGAAGCACCTTATACATTATAAGGATCAACTATAGATCATAAAAATGGTTTCATAAGTTTAATAACGATAAATATTTTATTTGTAAGGATGAAACCTCACTTTGTAAGGTTTTTTAGTGTCCATGTGGGGATTATTAATGAGCATAAGGATAAGTGATGTCTATGTTGGCATCATTTCTAACTTTGTATGGATGACTCCTAAGCAATGTAAAGATAAGCAATAAACTATGTAATAATGAGTCAGTAATATAGGGATGAATTCTAAGATGTGTAAGGATGATCAATGAGTTCATAAAGATCATTCCCCACTTCATTAAGATAATATAATACCTAATAAGGGTGATTTATAAGTTCATAAGGATGATGTAATACTACCTAAGGATCATACTGACTATGTAAGGATACCAGATGACCTAATAATGGTCAAATACTGAAATTTTTAGATTTATAGATAATTGAAATTGTGAGAACATTCATAATAAAGTATCTTTAGTGAAATAAAAAATAATAATTCAAAATATATTCATAATTTAATAAATTATCACATTAAAATTGTGATTCATGTTTGTTTGTAAAAAATTAAAAGGTGGTGATCATTACTCAAAATATTTGTGTTTTTTAGAAAATAAATTTTTAAAACATCAATGACGAACAAGGATGGAGTATTTTCCAAATTTAAAGTGTGATGTTATTGAAAAATTTTGTATTTCATTAATCACATGCAAAAAAAGGTTCTAATATTCCTAAAAACAATAATACTTTAAATAAAAGACTCATCAATATATGTCAAGAACAAGTTTCAAGTGATATTACAAGTGTTTTAGAAGTTTGAGAAAAAAATCCTATGATTTTAGGTGAAACATGTCATTTCTAAGAAACTAGCATGAATCAAAGGGATAATAGTTAAGAAGAAAATTAAAAAAATCTATTTCAAGAATGAATATTCTTAGAAGAAAACGGTTTTTGATGAGAATACTTCTGGATATATCTCATAGACTGTTAAATTTGATAAGAATCAAATAATAAGTATAAAATATGATAAATTTGTACTAGAAAAAGTGTAATGTAAATGGAACAAAAAAATTATGATTATGAGGAAAGAAAGGAAAACCTAGTTTTTAAAAGAATTTATAATGGATATGTAACATCAATGGTCATATTACAAAGGATTTTATGAAATTTATATTTAGGCAAAAGTAAAATATAGATAAGAAGAAGATATCATGTTAGGATATATATTATATTATTTCTCATGTAATTGACAAGGTCCCACAAAAGAATCCCTTTGAAAAGACTGATACTACGAGGATTTTTACAAAGATAATTGAAAAGAAAATTAGAAAAATAAGATTGAATATATTTATCTATGATTAAGTTGGGAATAAAAAAATATCATGGTTGATATACATCTCTAAATATTCCATATATCATTAAATAGAAATTTATTGTCTTAGTATTCACTTTATTTTAATGCATTCTAAAAAGCATGGAATTGAAGTAACCAAATAGGGGGAGCTGGATGTGTGTGGTAATCTCTATATAACTAAATAATGAATTATTATTCATTTATTACTATTTAAGAGGAATTATCCATGATAAATGAAGTAAGTTCATCCCTTGCGTCAAAGAAAAACCTTAAGAGAAGTTTTAAAAAATGTCAAACTTCGTGGAATCTAGAAATATGGATAGCTCACCAAAAGTTAACGGTTAAAGGTATGTATTTCATGCTAAATCTATTGAACATACCCTCTGTTTAGTTTTATGGTTATGTAATCTCATGTTGAAATTATAATGGATAGTCTTGAGGTATTATAAAATTCTCTCTTGATTTCAATACCAGGTTCTCCCACCTAGACATAGACTGGACCAACTAAAGGCTCTTTTCTAAGTTGTTTGTGGAATCATCCATCTCTCAAAATTGTACCAAGATACAATTAAAATTAAAATAGGGAGAATTAGATGATATGGAATCTACATTTCTCAAATATAATATGGATAAAAGGAGTAAAATTCATCCTTTGTATTCCATGGCATTTATTTTCAATAAGGGGGATAAGAACATACACACATATTTACATAGATTATTTATATATTTATAAAAAATATAAGTAGTATTGAATATCCCTTGTGTGGATATCATTTTTTGTCAATGAATAAGGATGTTATAATGATAATAAGCAAAAAATATGTGATGAAGAAGTATGGAATTGATGAGTTATCTTTTGACATCATAAATGGAAAATAAAATTTGAGGCTACTACTTCAAGATCTTGGTTGGAGAGTTTCAAGTAGAAATGTTTACATGTAGTGATTTTATAAGCCAATATTCATGGTGAAACAAGAGATTTTGTTGATGAAAGGGTCCCAATACAGCCCACATGAGTATGGAATATTGAAATCTCTAAAAACTACATTGGGAGATTGAGTGTTTGTGATTTGAGTAAGAAAATATGGTTGTAATGTGTTAGAGGAACTATCCTTGTATTTATTAGAATTTTTTTTGCTAAAATTAGTGTAAATATTCCATAGATGTGGTTTTTATAAGTCAAGGGAATTCAGGGATCCATTATAATTCATTTCAATGTCACTCGATAATATTTGGAATTTTGGAGTTCACTAAAAAATGGAAAAGTCCTTAAACATATGACTTATTCTAAAGATAGTATGACATTATATTGATTTTATGACTATACATATCATAAAACATCAAGTCCATAACATGAATTTTGTATCATATGACTTCATTGTTAGTGTAATCCATTTGTGAGTTTATGTCTTTTGAAGTGTTGAGAATAATCCTTTAGTGTAATACTTTTCTGAGCATAAGTATTTTGAAGTGGTGAGCATAAGTCTTTAGTGTAATCATTTATTCAGCATAAAATTTTTTAATCTCTCTATAATACTTTGAGAATATTCCATCTAGATAATTGGAATAATATCAATGTAAAGGTAACTCATAAATTCTATAAGCTATATATAATTTAGTAAGAGCTATGTAAATGGGCCTATGTTAAACCGAGACCTAGATAAAGGTAATATAAAAGTTGCACTACATACATAAAGGTAACCAACATCTATGTAAAGGTCATACTAACTTTTATAAAAGTAATTCATTGTTTTTATTAGCTATATAATGGTAAATGTGGCTTATATAAGTGTAACAAAAACAAAACTAGTGGTTGTTTGAAGGCGTGCTACGTTTCTAGAATTCATTTCTAATGAAGAAGAGAGTGATTTAGATGATTCTACAAAGTTGAAATTCATGGGTTAAACATGAAGATAACATCTGAATCATGATTTAATAAAAGATGAAGAAATAACCATCCAAGGGATAAGTTTAGGTTTTTGAGAAGTATTACATGCTATAGTTTAAGTTGTGGTTACAATGTGGTGATGAAAAAACAATGTCATAGTGGTTATTCTATAGACATAGTAGTGGGTGTTTTAGGAAATATGATTACCTGTGAGAAAGGGAGACTCACTCCACACCGTAGATTAATATTTTATTTTATATGTTTCATAATGATTTGGATATAATCAAATGGAAAATATTTTATAGATAATATGAGGCTGCATATATTCAAAAAAAACATATGAGAATCATGATCTAAATACTTAAAAAGATATAATGGAATACTTAACTCGATTTAAAGAAGTTTGAATGGTTTCAAAGAGATGAATATAACTCCCTTATTATAATCATATATATTTTTTTATAAATTATAGAAATTATATTCAAGGTATTATTCTATATATATATATAAAGAAATAAAAAATGTTTGAGACACTAATTCTATGCAAACCCTAAAATTTTTTGTTTCAAATAAGAGGATAAATAACATGATAGAATTAAATAGATATTTTTAATTAAAGATTAAGGAGGGCAAGGACAAAATTAATTATACCATGCTAATATTTGGAGGAAGTAATAAGTTGGAACCCTTTGGTACTACTTATGATATTGCATTGGCAATATATCTAGTGAGCATGGTGAAGTGTTCCTCAAGAATATAGGATATAAAGACATGATATAAAATATGGATGAATATTTATCATTGAATAGGAGTCAAAAGACCTATTCAAGGATGAGTTTAGGAGGAACCTTGAGGAAACATTATAAGGCAATATAAAGGCCCCATTGGGAGATGTCTATAATCTTTTTGGGAGATGGCTTCAGCTACAATGATACTAGTATAAATAGATCACCCATAGGTAGCTGATGTGAAAACTTAAAGACTAGAAATTTCAAAAGATAGATTGTAGAGTATTTTTTGAGATTTCCCAATATAATATTTGGTAGATAATATGTAAATTGTACTCTAGTGATTTATAGTGGAGAAACCAAGTCTCAAGTAATCTGAACATGGAAAGGAGTATCCTTTCATGGATAGTCCTTTTAAATTATTGTGTCTTGTGACTTTTAACTTTTTTATACTAGAGTAAGGATGATAAACAAGAAGAATAGTGGATTAATTATTTAACCAGCTACAACGGTTTAATTAAGAATTAATATTTATAAAATAAAAAGTGTTTACTAATTCACCCCCTCCCCCTGCTAGTGATCTCACCAAATCTAGGAACAGTATAAAAAAGTCAGTTCTATGTAGTTTCCTAAAACATATAATATTTAAGACACTATAAATGAAAATAATATATTTTTAGTTGACTAAAATCATACCAATAATAATGATGAGATTGATAGGTTTTAGAGGATAATACGACATAGATTAAAGAACCATTTTGACTTTGAAAACATCCATGAAAACTAACAGGTATCAATTTTAATTAAAAAAAGATATTGAGATTAGAAAACCAAATTCTACTCATTTCCCAGTTTGAACCAAAAACTATTTCTAGAGTAATTAAGCATGAGGAATTTATCACTCTTATGAATGAAGAAATTGATCATATTGAAAATAAAAATTCTTGGGATCTTGTTCCGAGACCCTAAAAATAAAAATGTGATTGGAATTAAGTGATTTTTTAAAAACAAATTGATGAAAAAATAGAGAAATAAGAAATAATGAAAGACTAGTTTTCAGAGGCTAATAGTAGATGAAGGGAGTGAATTTTGATAAAAACATTTATACCAATAGCAATAATTTAATCCATTATAATTTTTTTGGTAGTGGAAGTATATAGACATTATAAAAACTGTCAAGTAAATGTGAAATATATCTTTATAAATGGTGATATTGATGAAGAGGTTTTTATTAAACAACATGAGTGTTTCATATTATAAAAATATCAAAGCATGAAACACAAGTTAAATAAATAATTTTGTGGCATAAAATAGTCCCATGATACTGGTCCTCCAAGACTGATGGTTTTTTGAAAGACATATAATTTTTTATTGGTAAGGTTGATAATAAATTTATATAAAAGAGTTTTCCATAAAAATTATAATTTTCATTGCGTATGTTGAGGATATTATACTTATTAGAAATAAATAGTATTTCATCAAATATTTTTCAAACTCAATGAAAGATAATTTTGAAATGTCAATGATGGGTGAGAAGGGATATTTCTTGGGATTATAGATTATATAAAATAATGACATATGTTTTCATCCTAAGGAAAATATTCCAAGTAATTGTTGAAAAAAGTTAGCATAGAAGAATGTAAAGAAATATCAACACCCATTTTAGTTGGTACTAAGTTAAAAAAACGATAAAGGAGTAATCATGTAGAATCAAAAATATTTCAGAATATTTATTTTTATACTCTATCTAACTACATCAATACAAAAAATTATCTCTATTTTGGATAGATGATCAATATTTGAGGGTGATTTTAAAGTTTCTCATATGTTGGAATCTAAAATAATATTGATATATATTAAAGGAACTTTGAACTATGACTTAATATACAAAAATATATCTAATTTTCCATTGTAGAGATGTATATATACTGGCTACATAAATGATTATCCTAAAAGAAAGTCAATATTTGGGGGATTCTTTTTTCTTTGAGAGAGTTGTGTGATTTTTAATAGTAATAAATAGACTTTTGTGTCATTATGTATATCTAGGATAGACAATATTTTAGGTACCCATGCTTATACACAGATGATATATATGCAAGTGCAATTAGAGGATTTTATATTTGTTGAAGATAAGTTAATAAATGTTTATTTTGATAATCATGGTGTTCTTAATAATTTTAATAATATTATCAAACACAAATGATCAAAAAATATAGGCAATACTTTTCATTTTATTAAAGATAAATATGAAATTATTGATGTCAAACTTGAATATCATTCCATAAAAGATCATATTATAGATATTTTTACCATGGTAATGTTGACATAGAGGCCTAAGGAATTAAGGAAGAAAAAACATGTTCAACCCAATTATTTTATTTTATGATGTATAGAGAGTAAACCCACAAATATATGGATTATTTTTTTATATTTGGAGAGACAGTACACCAATCTTGTGGAAAACTTGTGGTATTCATCTTTTTTAAAGGGGTGTTTCTTTATCAAACGGTGAGATTGAAGATCTTTCTTTATCAAGTTCTGTTTGAAGCCATGTTTATTTCTTAATGGGTGGGTGAAATAGATAATGGGGGAGAAATTTAAGTGTGAATTTATTGAGATCATCTATTCCACTTGGAAATAATTACTTTTCATGGAGAGATAGAATTATCTCAAAAACATTACCTTATCTGGTAATGTGGTGTCAGGAAATCTCTTATATGAGAAAGGATATGATTTTCTGATTCTCATGTGTTTTGATGAATTATAGGATAATATGACTGAATATGATAAAATTATACTAGATTTTTAAGGATTTAACCAAAACTAAGGGGGATATTCATCATCCCTATGGAATTGTTAAAGGTATGTATTTGTTGTCAACATTGAATGAAGAATCATTTGAGTGTTGTGAGATTTTTTTGAAGCTTAGTAGAATATTTTTAATATGATTTGAATATAAATAAAGTTATTATATGATTATATTAAGAAATATTTAATGTTTTCTATTCATAATAAAAATATATCTAGTCCTTAAAGCACATTATACTTTATAAGGATCATCCAGTGTTTATAGATATGATTTCATAAGTTCTATAAGAATAAATATTTTCTACATAAGGACAAACCCTCAATTTATAAGGATATTTCTTTTCTATATAGGTATAATTTATTATAATTAGCATAAATGATTTCTATGTAGGAATCAATTAAACCTTTCTAAGTATGAATCATGAGAAACATAAAGATGATCTATGTACTATTTCATCATGGGTTAGTAACGTAAGGATAAATCCTGAGATGTGTAATAATGATCAGTGAGTTCAAAAAGATCATTTCATACTTCCTAAAGATAATCTAATATTTTATAATTATTATTTATAGTTTTGTAAGGATGATTCAACACTATATAAGGATCATTATGACTATGAAAAGATACCTTTTGACTTCGTAAGAGTCACCTACTTAGTAAAATTTTTAAATTTATAGGGAATTGAAAATATGAGAAATTACAGAATAAGTTATTTTGAGGGAAATAAAAATAGATATTTATCAATCTATTCCTCATCAAATTAATTATCACATTTAAATTTGGATTCATGTTTTTTGTGAGAAATTAAAAGGGTGTGATCATTACTCAAAATATTTGAATTTTTTCAAAAAACTTATTTAGAAGACATAAATGATGATCAAGTCTAGATAGTTTTCTAAAATTCAAGTGGGATGGTGTTATACTATTTCTTATTTTATTAATCATATCAAAATGATGCTATTATTCAATCTGATATTTTAAGAGTGATAATTTTCATGATTCTGAGTAATCAAATATGGTTCTATTATGAAGATATATTTCATGTCACGAGTAGGTGATATATCATGAGAACGAAGGTAGATCCAGTAAAATGAATGAAAAATAAATACTGGGTATGTAGTTATTTCAAAAATAAATTTCTTTGTGAAATACTTTACTTGGTGATCACTGTTGCAGTTTACCTGAGTATTTTAATCTATCGATTGGAATAAAGAAAATGGTATTTTCAAAAATTACAAGTTGATGTGGGGGACATACCCACACAAATAGTTATGTGAAAACCACTACGGGAAAAATGGGTATTTGCGACGGGTTATTTGCGACGGGGATAAATCCCGTCGCAAATAGCCTCGTTTAAAACTTATTTGCGACGGGGGTATTTGCCCTTCGCAAATAAGTAGCCTTTTGCGACGGGATTGCTTTCCCCCTCACAAAAGAACTCACGCGTTTGTGCGCCAAATTGCGGGAAACATATTTGCGACGGGCGGTTATTGCCCGTCACAAATAACCGGCGGCGGTAAAAGGTATTTGCGACGGGCATATTCCCCCGTCGCAAATAGTATGTCGGCAGGTGGTTATTTGCGACGGGTCCCGTCGCAAATAACTATTTAACCGTTGACCGTAATAAATGATGGCTAAGGTATTTGCGACGGGCGCCGTCGCAAATAATATTATTTGCGACGGGTAGCCCGTCGCAAATAATCTAACCTATAAATACCCCCATTCGTTTTTTCAATTCATTCTCAAACTCCATCTTCTTCTTCTCTCAAAATTCTAGTTCTAGAGTTGAGTGTTTCTCAAGTTTAATTTTTTTCTTCGGAGTTGATTTTGAAGTTTTCAAGAACGATCAGAGATCAACCTCAGATCAATTTTCCAGGTATTTATATTCATTTTAATTTAATATTTATTTTAAATTTTTTATTAGTTTCAATTATTCTTAATTAGTTGTAATTTAATTATGTTTACATTGTTTTGTTACTTAATAAATTTAAATTATTAGTAATGTTCATAGTTAATGGTAATTAGGAATAATTAGTAATAATTTTTAATAATTAAGAATAAATATTAATAATTAGAAAAAAATACCAATAATTAGGAATAATAACATTATTACATTATTAATATATTTTATTATTAATATTAAAATAATATAATTTTTTATATTATTTATACAATTCTCTTTTCATCTCTGTGTTTTCTGTCTCCATATGTATTATTTGTATGTGGAGACAGAAAACACACAGATGAAAGGATAATTGTATATAATATAGAAAATTATATTATTTTAATATTAACAATAAAATATACTAATAATGTAATAATGTTATTATTCCTAATTATTGGTAATTATTCATATAATTACTAATAATTAGTAATAATTACCAATAATTAGCAATAATTAGGAATAATTAAAAATAATTAGGAATAATTATCAATAATTAGGAATAATTATCAATAATTAGTAATAATTACCAATAATTACCAATAATTAGGAATAATTACCTATAATTACCAATAATTACCGATAATTACCGATAATTAGTAATAATTTGGAATAATTAGGAATAATTTGTAATAATTACCCATAATTAGTAATAATTACCAATAATTACCCATAATTACCGATAAATAGGAATAATTTGTAATAATTACCAATAATTAGTAATAATTACCAATAATTACCCATAATTACCGATAATTACCAATAATTAGAAATAATTACCAATAATTAGGAATAATTAACAATAATTAGAAATCATTACCAATAATTAGGAATAATTACCAATAATTACCGGTAAATAGTAATAAATAGTAATAATTAGTAATAATTAGGAATAATTACCAATAATTAGTAATAATTAGTAATAATTACTAATAATTAGTAATAATTAGTAATAATTAGTAATAATTACCAATAATTAGTAATAATTAGTAATAATTAGTAATAATTAGTAATAATTGCCAATAATTAGTAATAATTACCAATAATTAGTAATAATTAATAATAATTACCAATAATTAGTATTAATTACCAATAATTAGTAATAATTACCGATAATTAGTAATAATTACCAATAATTAGTAATAATTAGTAATAATTAGTAATAATTACCAATAATTAGTAATAATTAACAATAATTAGTAATAATTAGTAATAATTACTAATAATTAGTAATAATTAACATTAATTAGTAATAATTACCAATAATTAGTAATAATTACCAATAATTAGTAATAATTACCAATAATTACCAATAATTAGTAATAATTAATAATAATTAATAATAATTACCAATAATTAGCAATATTTACCGATAATTACCAATAATTAGTAATAATTAGTACTAATTACCAATAATTAGTAATAATTACTAATAATTACCATTAATTTGTAATAATTAGAAATAATTAGTAATAATTACCAATAATTAGTAATAATTACCTATAATTAGTAATAATTACCAATAATTAGTAATAATTAACAATAATTAGTAATAATTAAAAATAAATAGTAATAATTAACAATAAATAGTATTAATTAGTAACAATTACTAATAATTAGTAACAATTAGTATTAATTGTTAATAATTAACAATAATTAGTAATAATTAACAATAATTAGTAATAATTAACAATAATTAGTAATAATTACCAATAATTAGTAATAATTACCAATAATTAGTAATAATTACCAATAATTAGTAATAATTACCAATAATTAGTAATAATTACCAATAATTAGTAATAATTACCAATAATTATTAATAATTAGTAATAATTACCAATAATTAGTAATAATTAGTAATAATTACCAATAATTACCAATAATTAGTAATAATTAGTAATAATTACCAATAATTACCAATAATTAGTAATAATTAGGAATAATTACCAATAATTAGTAATAATTACCAATAATTAGTAATAATTACCAATAATTAGTAATAATTAGTAATAATTAACAATAATTAGTAATAATTAACAATAATTAGTAATAATTGACAATAATTAGTAATAATTCACAATAATTAGTAATAATTACCAATAATTAGTAATAATTACCAATAATTAGTAATAATTAGGAATAATTAGTAATAATTAGTATTAATTAGTAATAATTAATAATAATTAGTAATAATTAACAATAATTAGTAATAATTAACAATAATTAGTAATAATTAACAATAATTAGTAATAATTAACAATAATTAGTAATAATTACCAATAATTAGTAATAATTACCAATAATTAGTAATTATTACCAATAATTAGTAATTATTACCAATAATTAGTAATAATTAGTAATAATTAGTAATAATTACCAATAATTAGTAATAATTAGTAATAATTTCCAATTATTAGTAATAATTACCAATAATTAGTAATAATTGCCAATAATTAGTAATAATTAGTAATAATTACCAATAATTAGTAATAATTAGTAATAATTATCAATAATTAGTAATAATTACTAAATATTAGTAATAATTACCAATAATTAGTAATAATTACCAATAATTAGTAATAATTACCAATAATTAGTAATAATTACCAATAATTAGTAATAATTACCAATAATTACTAATAACTACCAATAATTAGGAATAATTACCAATAATTACCAATAATTACCGGTAAATAGTAATAATTAGTAATAATTAGTAATAATTTGTAATAATTAGGAATAATTACCAATAATTATTAATAATTACCAATAATTAGTAATAATTAGTAATAGTTAGTAATAATTACTAATAATTACCAATAATTAGTATTAATTACCAATAATTAGTAATAATTACCAATAATTAGTAATAATTAGTAATAATTAGTAATAATTACCAATAATTAGTAATAATTACCAATAATATTAGTATTATGAAAATAATAAAAAATTTATATAATATTGAAATTATCAATATTTTTAACAGGTTTTGCTTTATTCTCAACATATTTAATTCTTAAATGGTCAATTTTTAGGTCTATCTCAATAAAAAGTTTGCGTCAGTCGTGTATGATGTAAACTCTATAATTATCCTAGCTTGAGTGTTTTTTCTAACAAATTATTCAAAACCAGTAATGATTTTATATTTTATAGAAAAATATGGAACAACGAGGTCGTCAACAATCATTATTAGGTGACCGCATAGGGATAAATCAACGTAGAAATCCAAACGGTTCTGGTTTAAATCCAGTATATGTAGAGGGTGTGGAGACTTTTTTATCATTTGCAGCATCAAATCCATAATTTGTTTCAGAAGGCAAAATAAAATGCCCTTGCAGAAAATGTGCATTGGGAACGTTTGACACGTTTGACAAAGTGGGGGGAACATCTCTTGCGTTTTGGTTTTCAACCAGATTATGTTTTTTGGTATCAACACGGTGAACGCAGTTCCAGAGCAGGTGATACCAACTTGATTCCGGATCCATCCCAGTTTCAAGATTTAGTACATGATGTTGCAGGTTCATCTGTTCAACATACAGAAACTCCGGCTGATATAGCTTCAAATCCTGAGTTGGCACCGTCTGAATTTTATGAGTTGTTGAGGTCTGTTGAGGATCCATTATATCCTGGCTACAAGATGATCAAATTAGAAGAAGTTGCAAAATTTATGGCCATCAAATCAGATAACGGAATGTCAAACACCTGTTTTGCCCAGATATTTTCTTTGCTTAAAACACTGTTACCCAAAGGAAATGTTTTGCCTGCAAATTACTATGAGAGTAAGAGGCTGGTTCGAAATTTGAGACTTACTTGTCAGAAGATTCATGCATGTTCAAATGACTGCATTTTATATTCTGGGGAAAATGAGTCATTGGATAGGTGTCCCACATGTGGGCAACTGAGATATAAAGAAGGACAACACGGGAAGTCTGGTTTGATTCCTGTAAAACAGTTCAGATATTTTCCGATTACATCCAGACTTCAGCGTTTATTCATGTCTAAGAATACAACGATAATGATGTCATGGCATAAAGAGAATATTTCAACCGATAAAAGCTTGAATCATCCAGCCGATGGTGATTCATGGAAACATTTTGATAGAGTGCATCAATCCTTTTCTTTAGAAACTAGAAATGTTCGACTAGGCCTTTCCACTGATGGTTTCTGTCTGTTTGGATCTTATGGTAGTCAATATTCATGTTGGCCTGTTTTCTTAACTAGGTACAATTTACCTCCATGGATGTTGATGAAGGAGCCATATATCTTAATGACTTTACTAATTCCCGGACATCTGAAGAAAAATATTTATGTTTATTTGAAACCATTGATTGATGAATTAAATTTATTTTGGAGTACTGGTGTCAGTACATATGATGTTGCAACGAAACAGAATTTCATACTGAGAGCAGCATTGATGTGGATAATTAGTGACTTCCTGGCTTATGGGATGTTATCTGGCTGGAGTACACATGGTCAGAAATCATGTCCTTACTGTATGGGAGAGAAAAAAGCATTTATGCTCATTCATGGAAAGAAACCTTGTTATTTTGACTGTCATCGAAGATTTCTTCCAGCTGATCATCCTTTTCATAGAAACAGATCTCATTTCAGAAAAGGAACAGTTGAAAGAGATGGATCTCCAAAAATTTTATCAGGTTCGGAGTTAAAATCAGTTGTATTTTCATTACCTCCCATCACTTTTGGTCTCACAATAAACCAACAGAAAATTTCTGGTTTTGGGAAAGAACACAATTGGATTAAACGTAGCATATTTTGGGATTTTCCATATTGGTCTGATTTGTTGGTCTGACACATGTTAGATGTCATGCATATTGAGAAGAACTGTTTTGATAATTTTTTTCATATAGTTTTGGATACGCTAGGAAAGAGAAAAGACAATGTAAATGCACGTTTAGATCTTGCCCAAATTTGCAGGCATTCAGAATTGGAACTGTTTGAGAATGTCAGAACAGAAAGGTTACTGAAACCAAAAGCAGCTTATACATTGTCTAAAGAAAACCGTTTATTATTTTGACAGTGGATTGCAGATTTGAGACTTCCAGATGGCTGTGCTTCCAATTTGGGTATATGTGTAAAGAATGGTCATATTACTGGATTAAAAAATCATGATTGTCATGTTATAATGGAAAGACTTCTACCCATTGGATTAAGAGGTCTGTTGAATTCTGTGATTTGGGATTCCATAATAGACCTGTCTTATTTTTTCGGGAAATTTGTGTGGCTACAACAGATTATGATGCTCTAGGAAAACTTGAAAAAGATGTTGTTGTAATTATATGTAAACTGGAAAAAATATTTCTGCCGTCTTTCTTCAACTCAATGGAACATTTGATGTTACATTTGCCATATGAATCCAAATATGGAGGTCCAGTACAGTTTCGATGGATGTACCCATTTGAAAGATGCATGAAAAAATTGAAAAGAAAAGTACGTAACAAAGCATCTATTGAAGGATCTATTGCATAAGATTATTTGCAAGAGGAAATATCTTTTTTCTGCTCCCATTATTTTGAATCTGAGTATCCTTCAAAACACAACCGAATGGGATAGAAAGAGAGGAATATTGATGAAATCGACAATCAATTATCTGTTTTCAACCAGCCAGATCTTGGTTTTGGTGGAGTTTGTGAACGCTGGCTTTCAGATGATGAACATCATAGAGCTCATACATATGTTCTTCTCAAATGTGAAGAGATGCCATCAGTTGTACTGTAAGTGTTTATATCACTTATTCTATCATTTATGTTACAGTAAATATCTTTGGTTTTTATAGGTTGTATGATAATCATATCAAGAAACAAATTCCACAAATTATAGCAGCTGCTCTCGAAGAACGTCGACTGAAAAATTTCTCTCAGTGGTTTCAAAAACTGGTAACATAAATTCTTTATCTTTTATCAACTCATTCAATGTATAGTTTACTATATTGATAATTTTTTCACAAATTTTCAGGTGTCTCGACATGCTGCTAAAATTGAAAAATGGTTGTGCGTATTGAGTAACACACCTTCCAAACTTGTTAAAACTTATAATGCATATGTGGTGAATGGATTTCGATTTCACACACATGCATATAGGGAATCGAAAAAAACAATGAACAGTGGAGTTATTTTGAGAGGATCTCATCATCGAGAAAATGAAGTTGACTTTTATGGAATACTTGATGAAATCATTGAACTCTGTTATCTTGGACAACATTACATAACCATGTTCAAAGGTGGTGGTTGGATACAAAGAGAGGCGTGCGTGTTCATCCGACTCATGGAATCATCGATATTAAATGTAAAAGTGTTCTCGTAGTAAATGAACCATTCTTATTGGCTCAACAGGAACATCAAGTTTATTACGCAAAGTACTATGCTACATCAAGAGACTTGACTGATTGGTGGAGTGTAATAAAAATCAAAATTCGAGACAATCAGTTTAGTCAAAGTGCATGTGCTTTCACTGATGTGCAAAGAATTAACGTTTTTCAAGAGAGTACTCAAAATTAATCTTTTTTACAAAGAGACATGAGTATCGATGACGACACCCCACATTTAAGAGTCGGTGATGACGATGATGTTAATGATGTCACATATGAATTTGAAATGGTAAGAGATGAAGAAACTGTAACTCGAATGGATATTGATGATGTTGAGGAGGAATATGAAGATGACATTGACATATATGAAGATGATGATGAATATGAACACTGATAGAATTCCATGGTATTTATATACAATCATAATATGTATATATGTATATATAATAGAAATTATCAATTATTTTCTAACAACATTAACATTTTCTATTTCAGATGGACGACGCCACATTTCGTGAGTTGGCGGATGCTGACCTGTCTTTCGATGCAGATGAGTTGCTGGCAGATGTCCCTCAGCCTGCAGGCGCTCCAGGGAGTACGCGGAGGGGGCGCGGTCTTGCACGATTGATGATTCCTGACCCCGTCCCTGAGCGATTTCCACGTCTTGGGTTTGATCCACGCACACGGAGGTGTGATAACCTGTGTGATAACCTGTGGATTTGACTAAGATTTCATTAATCTATTCACATAATAAATGTTTATTATTTTTACAGTTTTCCGCATATAGCAGTCGGACAGGGCAGCGCTATTTTGCGCAACTATTTCTCTCAACCATGGACCACATGGGAGCAGATTCCCATTGATGTGCAGCAGGCCATGTTCGGCCATTGGTTGGTACGTACGTAAATAAATAATTTTTATTTTGAAAATTATTTCATTTATAACTTGATATTTTGATTTATTTGTAGGTTTTATGGTATCCGATCGAGGATACCATGCGTGACGCCATCCACGAGGCATGGGAGGTGGCCATGCGTGATCGCCTTCGTCAGTTTTTGCACAATTTAAGAAAAGCTGCCATGAAGAAAGTAGGGGTGTCAGATTTTGACGAGTCATGTAGAGCACACCGACCAGAGTACATTTCATCCCATGTATGGGATGGATTATGTGCGCACTGTTTGAGTGGTGCCTTTCAGAGGAGATCATCGGTGGGGAGGCAGAATCGGGGGAGATAGGAGGTGACTCATCGAGCTGGGATTCGTTCTTTCAGTACTCATAGACAGCATTTGGTACGTACATTATTTATAAATATTTTATATAACTATAAATATTAACAGTTTATTTTTTATTCTTATAGGCTGTCGAGCACCCCGATATTACGGAGTACGACGTATATCGGAGGATGTATAGTGATCCTGCTACTGTGGAGCTCATAGGTGATCGTCAGCATCACATCATGGTTAGTATTATTTGTTTTCAAGTTTAAAAATTAACTGCATATAATATATTCACAATTTTAATTTTAAATTGCAACTACAGGAGTCATATGAGGCCGAAGCGTCACAGGCCCGGCCTGAGAGTCAGGCCGAGTCATCAGATCAGACCACTGGCCGTCAGTTTGATGAGGCAGCATGGATGCAGGCCACCCAGTATGCCTTCGAGAAGGGTCGGGTAGTTGGTATCAGCTCTCGACTGACTCCCAGAGATTATTATGGCAGTGCTGCGATGTCGGCGTCCAGCTCGAGAGGAGCTCGTGCATCTTCTTCTACTACACAGTATGAGGATCAGTTGCGATCTCAGACTGCACTGATAGAGAGTCTCTGACAGGAGCAGGAGCAAATGCGTCAGCAGCATGATGAGGAGCGTCGACGCCAGGAGCAGCTGTACGAGGAGCAGACGAGTCGGTGGCAGCAGCAGCATCAGGAGCAGATGGAGTACATGCGCCGACTCACTCATGCTTTAGGGATGGAGTTTCCTCCACCACCATCTGCAGATCCCCCCCCCCTCCCCCCTACTTCAGATTAGAGTTTGTTTTTATGATATAAAATTTGTGAAATCAAAATATGATTTTTTTTCTATTCGTAGTTTCTATCTCATTATAAAATATTAATAATATTATATTTTGAAATAACAATATTAATATGAATAATAATATTATTTATATTTTATAATATTAAATTTTATATATATATTAAAATTTTATAATATTATAATTTAATTATATATTTTTTTGAAATACTTGAATTATTTTAATATTTTAATGTAAAATAATTCTATTATTTATATATTAATTAAAATAACTTATTAATATTTTTTATTTATGAATTATAATTCTAATATTATTATATTAATTAAATCATTTATTAATATTCTATTATTTTTTATTTTTGAATTATAATTCTATTATTATTATATTAATTAAAATAATTTATTAATAATTTATTATTTTTATTTGTGAATTATAATTCTATTATTATATTAATTAAAATCATTTATTAATATTTTATTACTTTTTATTTTTGAATTATAATTGGATTATTATTATATTAATTAAAATAATCTATTAATAAATTATTTTTTTTATTTTTTTTATAGTATTTGCGACGGGATACTATGCCCGTCGCAAATAGTATTATTATTATATGCGTTAAAATAATTTATTAGTAGTTTTTTATTTTTTTTTAAAATAGTTTTTGCGACGGGTCCCGTCGCAAAAACTATTTGCGGCGGGCCTGTCGCAACAGGTATTTGTGACGGGGCCCGTCGCCATTACTATTTGAAAAGTTTTTACAAATATACGGAGTACTATTTGTGACAGGGAAAATCTCTGTCGTAAAAAAAGGATTTAGTGACGGGCCCGTCGCAAATAATTGTTGTTGCGACACCGTTTTCAGCAACAGGCCATTTGCGACGGGACCCGTCGCAAAAAACCATTTGCGACGAGATCCTGTCGCAGATGACCCATTGCAAATACCTTTTTTTCTAGAAGTGAACTTATATGGAGGATCATGAAGATTCTGACCATTGCATGAATATTTATTTTATTAGTGTGGCCTAAAAAACCGTTAAATATATCCATTTAAAAAGTTTTTTTAAATAATCAAAAAAATTAAAATAGGTTTCAGGTATATAAAAGGATTTTGGTTAGAATAATATTAAGAGCCCAATAAAGAATCTGGTGATAGAGAAAACATTTTATTAGGTATCACTTTTCTTTTCAATGTTTTAAATCCCCCGAAATTTTTAATTTAGTATTAGTTGTTACATATTCATATTGACGGAATAAATTTTATCGAATTATTAAAATGTGATATTTATTGATTTTTAATCATTTTTATTCTTCTTCTATATTTTTTTATAAATTAATTTTTTAAGAGATGATTCAATAGAAATTTATAATTTTGGGAAAGAATTTTAAAATTGTATGGAAATTACTGTTTTTTCATTTCAAGTTTACACTGTTATTTTTATCAACAAAATTTCTATTTGTTTAATTTTAATTTTAATTTTTTCCAAATTTTACAAATTCTGGGACATATATTTTATTTAAATGACTTAAAATGAGAAACACTTTTTTTAAAGAGATAATGGGATCTCAATTCAATCATGTACTAGATTCATAAATTTGGATATATATTTAATTCATGATCTATAAAATTTATATATTATATTTTATCGGGATAAAAATTTTAAGAAATGGGTTTTAGAGATAAATATATAATTCAACTAGATCTATAAATAGTTTGGTCATTTGGAGGGTTAACCATTAGGAATGAAAATATGGATTTACTTTAACGTGATTTTAAACATTATATTTTAAAATTTTAGAAACATTATCCTCTCATTCACTCAATAAATATGTATTATTTACCTTTAGAGGATATGTTTCATGAATTTATAGTTTAGTTTATGAATGGAATATTCGTTTCTACTATATCTTTTCACTATTTCCCTCTCCCAATGTAATTTCCACACTACATGTTTTATCAAAAAAGTATGTTTCCATATTTGTCTCTATATCTCACTCTATCTCTATCATTATATTATTTATGAATCCTAATAATCATAAAAACGAGTAACTAACCAAGTAATGTCTTATGGGATGAATCCAGTGCCAATCTGATGTCTCTTTCCATTCTAGTTTAATGTTTTCTATTTGATTTTTATTATTAAAGGATGATTAATAGTGGGGAAATATTAGTTCTATATCACTATAGGTGTCTTAGGTGTAACTTATGCTTCTATACTATTTTTATCCCGTTAATTATCATTAATTTTATGATGGAGACTTGGTAATATAGTGATGATTTGGTGAAATTTCATATTAGGAATGTGTGTTATAATGTGATCTTGATTTAGGAACACTAAAAATTACTGAGGAAATGGATCAACAATATACTTTTCAATCATTTTTTACACTATTTATTCACAACTGTTATAGAATATTATGATTACATATACAAAAGAGTGAGTTCATTATGTAGGAAAGAAACTGTTCATGAGGCAATGAAGTTTCACTAAGGACATCTCCTTTGTGAGAGTTTTCTTTCTTTATAAATTCATTTATTCAATTAGTATTTTCTTCTATATTTTTATTTAATAAATTAATTTTTATATTTAAGCACACCTTATTTTAATTTAAATCATAAAATATAAAATAAATATAATAAAATATATATATATAATGTATGGGATTTGTGAGTTATTGACTCTAAAATATCTTGAAGAGATATGACTCTGGTCATCCACCATTATGCATGAGAAAAAAATAAAAAATATTATAAACACTCCATGACTAGAGTTTTTAAAATTTGGTGTTGTTTTAGGGGATTAAAGTTGTATTTCACTCATTACCTTCACATTTTTGTAAATAATTTATTTTTTATCATTAAAAAAATATAAAAAAACACTATGTCCAAGATGAATTAAATTTTAGACTATTATACATGGGTTAACTACTCTCATGTGAAATATAAAGAAGAAATATTTTATGATAGATAATCCAAATTTCCATGAATCAATGAAAATATACATAAGGTGAGTAACGGTGTTAAATTTATAACTGAATATATCTTTACATTCAATGAGAATCAACTAGATTTGAAAGAACTAGAACTAGTGTAGGAAGTGATATCTCTACTCATTTTTTCTATTGAAGAACCTAAGGATGCCAATAAGGGTTTACATGAAGAATTTGTATCATCAAATCCAACTCATTTTTTAGTTGAGGAGATATGGTAAGAACAAAATCTTGTTGACATGCCAGTGGGAGATTAAAAATAGATAAATAATGGAATCAATTTTAGAAGGTAACCTAAAATATGAGTATCCCATTATATAAAAAGTACCTTTAGCACCTTCATAACTTTTTATAGCTTTAGAATAATACAATATTAAAGTTGTTTAATTTGAAGAGATAATTCAAGAGGTTGTATGCCTATCTTGATTAATTATAACTCAACTCCAACAAACATTTTCCATTAAAGTGGAGATTAAAGTAAATCCTACTTATGAAGATATTCTTTTATTGAATTTATCTAATTCTTATTTAATTAAAACTAAATTGAGAATTACCTATCATGATTTTAATTTTTTATATTTATCCAACACATGGATTCTATTGTAGATTGAAAAAGATGATAAATATTCACTTGATAAAAACCAGAAGAATCACCTTGAACCCATTGAATATTTCCTTGAGGGGATAAATATATTGTTTAAAGTGGATTTTTTTAAATAAACTTGTTCACATCGTTAATAATTTTAAGGGGTATGTTTTAATATTTATTAATCTTGTTTCAATTTTATTTTAATAGTATTATTCTCTAACTATTACTTGGATAATTTTGTTAATTCATCACACAATGAGAATGACCTGGATGATGTATAAGTGGCCAAAGAATTTATGGGTAAATATAATAAAGGTTATCTATTACTACTCATACCCACATGATTATAGTTCTACTTAATTAAATATGGGATAAATCTGCTGAGTTTACCCATGCATACCTCTAAATGTTGTAAAAACTATGGAACAATAAAAGGGATATTATGTGGCAGTTTATCTTAAGAAATACCACTCACCAATATATTTTGGATAAAAAAATAAACTACCTTTCTTGGGGAAGTAAAATATCAGTACCCATTTGGGGAAAAACTATGTTTTATCCTAATTTTTATCCCTTAATCTTTATTTTGAATTATTTATTCACAAAATTTCTCATATTTCCTACATTTTCTTATATTTTTTAGGGGAGTAGTAGTTAGGATATTAAATCAAAGATTACACTTCTAATATGTCATGTTTTATTACTCCTTTCTACTTTATTTTTGTTTGTTACCCAAATAAATTATATGTGAAAAAAATTTGTGATATTTTTTTAATAAAAAATGGGTAGTGGCAGTTTATGTGTGGGGGAGTGGTACCAATCCATATCGATTTATTTTTTTTATTTATTTTTTTTGTTTTCGTTATTTTTTAAGTGAAATTTATCATAACTTATTATTTATTATCTTTTTTCACACTATAACTTATTTTGAAATATTTGACTTGATTTTTAGAGAGTATCTTATTTAGTGATTGTTGATTTGGAACAATTTTTCCTAGAATTTTATTTTCAAATATTTTTATGAGTTTAACCAATTTTTAAAATCCATGCCCATGAAATTATGACTCAATTTATTTTCCCTATATTGTGAGGTATTATAAACAATTTTTGACATATTCTTCACAATAACTTAAATTTATTTAAAGAAACTTATATTATTAGTCCGAACTAGAACTTTTAATTATTTTTATTCAAACAATTTTGATTTTATGAAATGTTTTCAAAATTAATAATGTACTTATATAAAAAATAATAACAAATAAGGTACTTATTTGTCTAGATACATTTTTAAACTAGATATACTCCCTCTAAATATACCCTTTTTTATCCCTTATAGTCCAAGAATTTTTATATAGTTTTAATACACATTAAAAGATGATTTATTATTTCTTTCACTCTTAATATTTTTGCATGAGTAGTTCAAGTTTGAGTTTGGGAGGGGTTTTATTGTGTATTATTTTGGAATTCTCCCATTTATATGTATGTGAGTTATGTGGAACTATTTTAGGAATTTCTAATTTAAATGGGAAAGTTTATATTTTACCATTGTAAATAATTTATTCTCATCTATTTCTCTAAAAAATAAAAAAATAAAAACAAATGAAATATGTATATATATAATAAATAAAAATTGTATTGAATTATTCATTGTCTTTAATTTCATGACTCATACCCATATCAAAAATCAAGTACATGATCTTTCATTCTATTACTAAATTCATTTCCATATTATATATAAAAAAAATATGAAAAAATAAGAATTGGGATGATATTATTATATATATTTATTACTAGACTCATATCCCATGACATTCAAAAATAGGTGTGGTGTTTTATATTTTTTTAGGGAAATTGATTAATTTATATATCACGTGTTTCCACTTGAATATTATTGAAATTTTACATGAGGCTTTTAACCACTTATTTTTAACCTTTTAATTTTAATTAATTTTACCCACCAACACTATGCCACCAAAGATTACCTCAAAAGATCCTTCATTGATAAAAATAATTTGTCTCATGATGTAGAGGAAAAGAGAGTTCACAGACCTATAGTTATATAGATATTTTCAAAGAATGATAATAACTCTAGATATATTTCTATTGAGTAAAGAGTGAAAATAATTTACATAGGTGATAAGTTTTGATTTGATAATGGATATATTTTTAAGCATGAAAAAATTAAAATGTGTGAGAAGAAAATAAAAGGGAATATATTTTTATATATGATACATGAGAAATTCTATTCTTCAAGAGATCTAGTAAATTATATTATTATTGATTCTCGTGTGGAGTTGATATGAACATTCAATGATTTCCTAGGAGTATAATGTTAAAGTGTGGGGGAATTTATAGTGCCAATAATTTCATATATTTCACTTTAAATTTTAGTTTTTTAAATCCCACTATATTATTTGTGTGAGGTTAGTTTTCCCATATATGGACTAAAGGAATAATTTGTATTTAATTGTGAAAGTGGGATATTTTTTTATTTATAATTATCTTTTCATCTTTGATATTAGTTTATTAAGTAATTATTTAAAGTGATTATTTAATATGAATTTGTAATTTGAGCATGAATTTAGAAATTTCGTGGAAATTCTAGTTTTTTTCTTCAATTCCACTATATAAAAAACTCATGATTCTAATACATTTTATTTCATGACATTTAATATAACGATACTTATAATCCATTCCCATAAGATTGAGAGTCTAGGTGTCTTTAGGAAATTAGATACATAAACCATTAACATTAAATAAAAAATACAACATTAATATTTAGGACACCATAATATAATCCATGTTTCCTTAAAACTCTTAATACTACACCGGATCACCTGGGTACATAAAAATGTAATGGGTGGGATATAAATCCCAATAAGTGAATAATAAAATAATAGTAAGATGATAAATAATATGTCTGAATCAATAGGTATATCATGATAACATAAAAAGTTAAGAATCAAACATACTCACATAGAGGTGTGGAAAGAGAAAACAACATCATAAAATCATGTAATCATAAGAATGTGTAAAAAACATCAAAACTTAAGTCATAACCATAAGTTAATAATCTGATGAAAACATTACCAAATGCCTTTTAGCTCTATCAGGGAACACCCTTCATATGTCTAACCTTATATGTGACACATCGATCATATAACATTAGAATGTATTTCATTATGTTAATCATGTGATTAATGAATGTGTGTTTCATACATTGAAGTACCCAATAAATAAATTTTACTTACATATATTTGAATATATTTAAATGAAAATTGTGATGGGTATTCACAATACAAAAGTTTATCATGGAAAATAAGAGGATGATTTTGACAGGATAACGAGAGTATATAAAAGTTCATGGAATGGATTAATGAGACTATAAAGTGGTATATAAATATTTACACATCATATGGATAATAAATTATTGTTTATAAACACAAGAAAACATGGCCAATAGTGAGTAAAAAGGATAAATTCATAGAAAGTTCTTGAATGGAAAAGAGGAGAGAGAGATTACCTTACCTTTAGAGGATGCTTCCTAAAGCTTGGAAAGGGATCATTAAGACCTTATAAACTTCTTCGGAGGTATTTAAAGAGGGATATGAAGAGTAAATTTAAAATCATTCAGTTTTTTTAGAGATTAATGGGAGAATAAGTGGGTATTGATAGAAAAATAGAGGGGGTATTTATTAATTTATAAACATAGGTTTTGGACTCTATGTTATAAAATATTTTAAAAACATTGGCTCTCCCATTGTTTTAACCCATATTTTCTTCTAAATGGAAGTTGTTTTTAGTATTATAATGGGTAATGGGATGAAATTATTTAAAAAATATTATTAATTATTTTTAAGTTATTCAACTTCATAAATAATTGTTTTTATAATCTTAAAATATCCTTTAGATTTTTAAAGGTTCTCTATAGGTTTGGAAAATAATATCACATGAAAATAACTTATTTTATTGAAAATCACTATTTTTGGTCGATACAGACCATTATAGAATTTATTATATCATATTTATGTCATTAGGATGTCATAATATAAACCATATGTTTATACTACAATTATGTTTTTCCAACAAATTATACTATCTCGAAAAATTATGAAAAAATAATTGTTATCTAATTTTGATATGTTTATTTCAAAAAAAATTAATTTATCAAAATAATTTTTTAAAATGAGAATATTGACTTTTAAAATAAAATTCTAATTTATTAAAGTATATTAATTTTTCTCAGGATATAATTTCTAATATTTAAAAAACCCACTTATTATTTCATAAAATCATTATATTATTTATAAATTATTAAATACAAATTTTTATTGAATTTATTTCATTTTTCTGATTTTATCAAAAAAGAAAATTTAAAAAAAAATTAAGCATATGTATTTTTTCATAAATAAAATTTTGGTTTCTATGTTTCAAATATTCATTCTATCATTTCCATCCATTATTTTGGTGTATTTTATTATATATATAATTTTGATAAGAAGGAAACAAGATTGGGGAAAACAATTTTTAATTTAAAGAGAAATTTTACATAATTTTAAGTTCTAGATACATAACCAATTATTACATTAATATATTCCCTAAGGTTATGGTTTTTGATGGTAGTATTTTCTTATGGTGGTACGGAGAACATAGTTTTGGTGGTGATCTCTTTAATCTTAAACATCTCCCATAAATGATTCTTCTTGAGTTTTAGTTGTTTAATATCATCTTGGTCTTGGTCATGGGTGAATCCCAGGGATGAAATCTCCCAAAAAAGCTTTGATAAAAGAGTATTATAAGGTATAATCCTCATAGAGACCCCAGATTTACAAACATAAATATTACATCTTATTAAATTAATATTCATTACCTATAGTTTTGATTCATTCTAGAACCATTAAGGTTTAGTGTCTTTGGAAACTTGGATTCATAAATAACTGGTACATTAAATAACGACACCATCTCTCACATAGTTCTTCACAACTAGTACCCTTCTTAGATATATAATACTTAAAACCATTCTTCATGTTCTAGGGAAAAGTAAATATAATAAAGGGTGATCTCAGATGCTCAGTGAGGGTAAAAAATGAAGATATCATTAAATGGTCATTTTAAGCATAACATGATTATAAGGGTATGATAACATGAGCTTAACATTTGAAAATCATACCCAAAAATTCATAGATCATAATAATGATTCATGGAAAAAATATTGGTAGTTTATAAGACTTGAATAATAAAAAAATCAAATAATATATGTTATGATGGCATAACATTTTCATATGATCATATCATAAAAGACTATCATAAACTGTTGAATAATCATAATCATAGAAATATTATGCCAAGGCCACACACTAATACATTAATCACATGTTATTCTTGGGAAAACCACTCATTTATGTGCTTTGGGATTGGGATAACCTCTCATGTACCCTTTTTGGGAATGAGTTAACCACATGTGTACCCTCTTTTGGTTTTTAGATAATATATCATGTACCCTTTGAACTAATAAAAAATTAATCTTTACATAATTCATTCGAGGTATATAAAATACCCACCAATCATATAATCATAATCCATTCATATGTATACTATGAGATCATAAAAACATTTATCAATTCATCATGACTTAACACATTTAATAGAAAATGTTTTTAATCAATATTTCATCATCATAATAGCAAACCATCCAGAGAAATAATAAACATTTTTAATTTGGATCATATTCTTAGTAAATCATAATAAACATAAATGGATATTGTTATCAATGAAAATACCTTTAAAATATCACTGGAGAATTTCATGAGGAAAATACACTTTTCATATTAAATCCCTTAGTTTAATACTAAAAATTTTGAAAATATTAAGAAACAAATTTATTAGAAAACAAAAATTGAAAATTTCAAATTAGTAATAAAAAAATAAGTTATAAAGTTGGAAAAAAATTAATGCAATGTATGTTAAATCAAATATTTATTTTTAATTTCCAGAATATTAAATAAAGTACCTCATTTAGAAAATTAAAGGACTATTCCTTTTAAAAGAAATTATTGAAATTAAATAATGGGTAAAATAAATTTATAAAATCATTTGGTAATGGTAAAAAAAATCTTGAATAAAATTTAAATAAAATATGGATATGAAAAAAAGATTCCCAACCAAAGAGGGAAAAAGGTAAGTTTTTATTTGAAACATTCTTTTAGTATCTTGAATAATTAAAGCGATAATAATTAAACTAAAACATTTAATATAAATAAATAACTATATTATGAGAAAATAAATAATATTTAGGAGATATATATCATATAATTTCATCATCATAATTGTATGTATAAACAATCAATGAAAAAATGAGATCGTAACGTAAAACCTTTGCTTTGAGTTCTATTTTCTCCATAAGTACTACAAACTACTACATAAAAAAATTAAATTTATTATTATTATAAAATATAACGATTTACACACTTATAATATATTTTATTATACACATAAAACGTGAAAATACCCATTTATTAAAAATTCTTATTAATATACACTTTTTTGGGTGAAAATGTTTCATTTTTCAAGTATATTTCAGATTGATGGTTGTGGTTCTTGAATAATGATAATGGTTTCATTTACCTAATAATATTAATCATTTAATAAATATAATATTTGATCATTATAAAAAATTTTATAACCACTCATATATAGCAGTGATGGAAAATGAATCACATCACTTTGTAGAGACAGTTGTCCGTATGTACGCATGAATGATGTTTTCTACTTTTTGATCGATGGAATGAAAGAAAGTTAAATAATAAGTAAACTTTAAAGTATAATTATTATATCATAAATATAATATATATAAACATAAAATCCATCATAATAACTAACCCTAAAATATGGTGATGTGAAATGAATTACATCACTATATGGAGGTGGTAGTCTACATATACGCATGAGTGATACTTTGATTTTCCATTTGATGGAGAATAGGTGGAAAATGGTTATTTAAACATCATAAAAAATATAATTACATTTATAATAATTTATTAATCATGTTTTTATGTATACAATAGGTATATAGAAGGTATAAGAAGAAAGAAAATTAAAATAGGTTGGTTAAAGTTTATACCTCGTGTTTGAGAGACCACCTTTGGATTACACCTTAAGCCTCGAAATATTGGACTTAAGATAAGAAAAGAGGATAAATGATGAATTTAAGGAATTTAAAAATGTTTTTGGGCATATATTTTCTAATATATAAGGATAAAATTTTCTGTATAATGGAGGATAAGAAGTTACCTTTTATAAGTGAGGGGAGGGATAGAGATGGAAATACTTAAAAGATTTCAATAATATATGGTCACATACATGTGTAAGTGGATAAAAATGAAATAATTTTATAATATAATATAATTTAAAATTTAAGTAAATTAAGAAAATTAAAAATTGAATTTTTTTTTGAGAAATTCATACCATTCTCTTAGTTTAACCGCATCGGTAAACTCGTTTTAACCTTGACCACGTTTACAAAATTTTACTGTTTTTACCATTCATTATGAAAAACATTTTTTTAAAATCATTATATTTTTTTAATTAGTATGATTATAAATATTAAATCCATTTTACCATATTCAATTTCTATATCTTTTAGAATTTAATTTTTAATTGATGAAAAAAACACAGTGAAAACCCGTTTTTAAACAAATGCATGTTTATGTATAAAACTAAATTTAAATACATTCCCTTCCATGTAAAAACCATAAAATGAAGATTATTTTTTTTATTTAATATATAATATATATAAATTTATTTTAAAAAATTAATCAACAGAGATTAATTTAATTTATTAAAATAATAAATTATTTCATGCATAAATTCATTTTTTAGAAAAATGTGTTTTTCACCCAAAAATTAAATGATAGAAAAATCAAGTATACTATTTATTACAATGTAATTAATTAGATAAATTATAAATTAATAATAATTATGTACTAGTAAGATAAAATTAATAACATAATGTTACTTTTAAATCACTTGTTTAATGAAAAGAAATAAACGTTTAATAAAAATTAGTATTTTCCACTATTCACTAAAAAATAATTTTTCTTAAAACAAAAAAATTCACACTAATATAATATCTAAATGATATTAATTACCTAAAATAAAATATCTTGAATTTCTAGAAATTTATTATAACATTCACACATAAAATTATTCAAAAAAATATTTTTGAAGAAAATATATTTTTTAAACATAAAATGTCTTTACTCCAAATTGAATACTTATTTATTATGAATTATTTAAAATTATTTTATATATTTTTTATAATGTGTAATACTATTCATAACTTAAAATTTAGTGGCTATATTATAAAGGATTATTATATCATAGTTCATTTATATTTGGGTTGGGTGTAATGAATATTATCAAATACATTAAGTTTATTTTAAAGTATATACATATTAAATATTTCTGTATTACATTCTTACCCCCTTAAAATTAATTTCAACATAAAACTTTGTTCATTCCAATACAGTTAGATTAGTATATTTCTAATTCATCGCATCCTTAGTTTATCATGTAGCTTTCTAAAATTTTGGATCCCTCCAAAGAACTTTAACTAGGTTAGTAGTCTTGTTCTATAGAAGTGTATTTATTTGATCCAAGATTTATATCAGTTGTTCTTAATAATAATGATCATTCTCTTGTGGTATAAACTTTCTGTTCAGTACATGTGCAAGATCGGGTATGTACTTCCTTAAAATGGTTACATGTAATATATCATGAACTTAGTAAACGTTTGGTGGAGGTGCTAAGTGATAAGCTAAAATTCCTACTCGAAAAATAATCGTGAAGGGACCAATATACATGGGGGTCTACTTTTCCAACTTTTTGAATCTCATAACCTTGTTCTAGTCAAAAATTCATAGTAATACCTTCCCACTAACTTAAAATTCCAAACCTCCTCAGCAATTATAATATAAGTATAAGCTACCTTCATGTATTATTGATTGGATATAACCATATTTATCTCATCCTTAACTTGATAATATACCAAGCACCAAGATGCATACTATAAAATATATATCTTCATGTTTCTCACCATAAAAATATTCTTTCATATCTATATACATATTTTTTGATTCCATGATGAATATAAAATTATATCTATTATATTCTTCCAATAACACTTTCTTTAGGTCTAGTATTTATGGGACACATAATCAGTTATTATACCTTATCATTCAATCATAGTCAAGGTTGAACTCAAGAACATTTATTAACTTATTATAAATCTCCATATACTCCTTTTGTGCCTCATTAATCTTTCCATTGATATATAGTTAAATAATCATTGATAAAGATAAGAATTATCCCCTTCCTTTTAATATTTCAAGTTTCATCCACTAAAAATAAATAAACATTAGATCTATTAAAATCCTTATTATATATAATCTAACATGATCATTTCGAATCAAATAATCATCTGCATAATTTAATTTCTCTGGGTAGTTATGTATTGAGCTATCATAATCATTAATCAACTCCAAATATCTTCTCTATAATATATTCAAATATTTTTGAGGGAATATATACTTTAAAATTTTTTGATCAGTTTATATGTCACAAATTTATCTATAAAGATAATCCCTTCATATCTTAAATTCAAATATTATTACTTTTAATTCTAAATCATGATTCAGGTAATTTTTCTCATAAACCTTAAATTTTCATGAGGTATAAGATATCACCATATTTTTTTATATAATAATATATCCTAACCCATTATTTTATGCATAACTATAAATCATTAACCCTTCTCCATTATTGGATAGTGTGAGAACAAGTGCATTATCCAACATTCTTTATAGTTCCGTAAAATTTTCTTCACATTCATATGTCCAAAAGAACATAGATCCCATTCAAGTTAACTTGGTGAGTAGATTTCAAATTTATGATAAATCCTTCACAAATAATAGACAATATATATCCAATCCAAGAAAACTACAAATCTCAATCACATTAGTTGTTCTGGGATAATGTTCAATAACTTATATATTTGATGGATCCTCTCATATACAATCTCTTGAGATTATATAACCCAAAAATAAAACTTTATAAATCCAAAATGCATACTTGGTAAACTTATCATATAGATTATTGTTCATTATTGTATTTAGTACATTACCAATGTGTTCCTCTTACTCTTACCTGATCTTATAATATACAATAATATCATCTATAATGACTATCACAAACTACTTAAGGAAATATCTAAAGACTCCATTCATTAAATTCAAGAAGATAGAGAGTGAATTAGTAAGAACAAATTAAATCATAGTAAATTCATATTTTTTATACCTGGAATGAAATATTTTCTTAAGAATGTATTCAATTTTAAACCTCAATCTATAGTATCCAAATAAAAGATAAATCTTGGTAAAATATTGATCACCTCATAATTGATTTAAAAATCATCAAAATGGGGTTGGGGATACTTATTCTTGATCATGATATTATTAATTTATTAATAATAAATATAAGTTCTCATTGATCTGACTTTCTTTTTAACAAAAATAATAGGTTCATCCTAAGGTGATGCACTTTTCCAAATGAGTCCCTTATTAAGATTCTCTGATATTTTCTTATTCAATTCCTATAATTTAATTGAGGACATTATATATATGCTATTTGAAATATTTGTACCACTAGGTGTGAGATCTATTGAAAAAATAACTTCAAATTTCAGGGGAATACTAGGAAAATATTCCATAAATACATCCATAAACTCCCATTAAATTTTCATATCATTGATATTGAGTTTCTCCTCAACTATATGTGATAAATACCTC
The DNA here is from genome assembly GCA_963277665.1 of Viscum album. Lineage (NCBI taxonomy): Eukaryota > Viridiplantae > Streptophyta > Magnoliopsida > Santalales > Viscaceae > Viscum > Viscum album. The sequence continues at coordinate 95,337,063 of OY728164.1, forward strand.
AATTAATAGGAATCAAAACCCATAAAATGGTTGTAATTTCTATTACAATATAGTATTCATCCTCACACTAATAAATGGTCACTGGATCATTTGGAATATCATATTTCAATTACTTAATTGGTATGAGATTTATATTAAGAGACTATTTACATTCACCAAATCACAAAAAAAATCAACTAGAGCGATAATAAAAAGATTTACAGGATGTTTATTCCCACAAAATTCAATTGAAGAAGAATCATAGACTTCATATATAATCATCATACTATTAATAGTTTTTAATTATAATTAAACATATATTCAATGGTTTAACACCCCAAGCTTCCATGGTATTATTCCTTTTAAATAATTCAATAGCTTATGCTGCATGCAACACCGAGTTCGAGCACACCATGACCTATCAAACAAGTTTTTAAAAAAGAGTTTATGAATAGTATTAACCAAATAATGAAATTTTTATCTTTTATTTTTACAAAATAGACTACATTTTTGAATTTGGAATATCAAAATTATCTTAGGGTTAATTTTTGGTATTTTTATGAAAAGTCTCATTTTTTTATGAATAGTGAAAAATACTACGTTGTAGATAAAAACCACCTTTTTCATTTTAATAATTATTTTAATATAAATTTATTTTAAGGCCACAATATATAAATAATACATATATTAATCCAATATAGTTCATTATAATCATTTTATAATATAATTAGATATAAAAAATTATTGAACTTTTGAACGTCTCTTTCACCCACCTTCTAACCACATCTACAAGATTTACATTAAACGTAATTTTATTACTTTTTTGAATTGAATTTAAAAAAAATAGAAATACATGTTTTGAATAATTATGAAAAATTTGGTCTAATATGATCAAAATAATTTTTGCTGAATAGTAACTTTTGGATTTTATTTACAATGGTTAAAGGTAAATAAGGTAATTAAAAGTAAAAATAATATAATAATAATATAATATTACCCTAACACATAATTTCATTGGATAAGTGTTTTTTGAAAAAAATCAACCTTATGTATAAAATATGATCCTTTTTAAAACACTTGGGTTAGATTATGACATTTATTATATTTTATTTAAAGAAGAGTTAAAAATGTCATATTCAAATTTGAATAACAATATCATTTTTAATATGAGGTTTTATAAGTGATATGGTATACTATAAATATTATTTATAAATATTAAATAATTATATACATCATAGTAATTTATTTATAATTTTTTTTATATTAAACAATTATCATTAATGATGACATAATAGTTAAGAACAAATTATTTTATTAATAGAAATACCAAATAAATGATATTAAAAATATTAAAATAAATATAATTTACTTAATTAATGACATACAATAATTTTATAGATAATATAGACATTTTATAAACATATTGGAAGTATTGTTTTGATGTTATCATTATGGTTTGATATTTTTAAAAATGAAAATATTGAATAGTGTCAAAATTGACATAAATGAAACTTTAAAATGAATAATATTTTATTAAATTTTATAAAATTAATAAAAATCTACTGTTTGGTAAAATAACTAGGATAGTGTTAAATATGTCATTAATTTTCCAATTGGGTAACATTTGGTAGTTTATAGTAATTATATTAACCCTATGGTATAAAAAGACAGGTTGGCATGATACGAGTTAAATTGTTTAACTAAGGGTTAAACCCAAAAGATAAGGTTAATTTTGTGACCTAAACTTGTGTAAAAATTATTGTTTATGATTATTTTTACCCGTAATCATCTATTAATCTAAATAATTTACATTTTATCTATTTTAAACTTAAAATCTATTTATAATAAATTAATAGTTTTGGATTTTTCAAAAGTGCCCCTCCCTTCTTATAAAAGGGAACCTCTCCTTCTCTTTTATTCACACCTATAAAGCCTTTTGGATCTGCCAAAATATGAACAATTATCCTCCCAACTTTCCTAAATTTATCCTAGAGGCTATAATTTGGGCATAAATCCAACCTATGGAGTCCTTTTGCGAAATCAAAAGGAGACGCTAAAAGAAGATGTAATTGTTTTACCAATTCCATTCAATTTATTTACTTATTATAATTCTTCTTCCTATGTTGTTTCTATAAAAAAAAATAACTCCAGTATCATATACATTATTATATATTATTATAATTATAAAATAACTATATTCATCCATTTATCCATCCTATGAATTATAATATCACCGTGCGTGCGTACGTACAGCTTACTGTCTCCACGTCATGGTGTAATTTTTTATTCAACATTGATTTATTTAGAAGGGTATAATAATGATTATAATTAATATAAATTATTAATATAATATTATAATTATTATTTGTAATTACTATACCATCCAATTCTATACCATTTAACCATTAATGGAATAATATTGTTGCTCATGTGCACATATGGCTTAACGTCTCCACGACGCGGTGAGATTTATTCTTCAATATAACCATTAAATAATGATAATAAAATTAATATGATGATTAAAAATAATAATTATGAACTTAATAAAATTATTATTATGAATAAAATACATCTTATTCATAAAAAACATGACTTACACAACAAAACATGTATAGGAAAATGAAGTAGTTGACGCCTGAAACAATGGTAATACTGAAATATTATTTACAAAATTGTATAAGAGGATCATATATGAGGATCATATATGATATCAAAAATATGGATATGGTGCTGGTATAATTTAATATCATTTTTTGACTATCATACTGGAGGTTATAACTCCCTAAACTAAAGTAAATTATAAGGTAAGGGTTAATTTCATAATCTCATTATTATCTGAGGTTGTTTAAACATAATGATCTATTGGGACATCTTTATCATACTTTTCCATGTTTCTTAAAATATAGTTCAAAATATTATAAACAATTTTTTAAAGTCATTTTATCTATGTTTTAATTTTTATAAAATGTTCTGAGAAGAATATTTTCATTGTTATCCAAATAAGTTATATTATGACCCTTTAATACAAATTAAGGAATGAATGATTTTTAACTTATACGGCACAAGCGGTTATTTTACACCATTATGAATCCTTTCCATTTTGAAGTGTACCTTAAAATATTACAAGGTTATTTTCTTAAGAAATGTTTTATTTTATAATTTTACCTATTTTAAAATATTTTAAAGTAAAAAAGGGATATTTCTCTCAAAGAATTTTAGTGAATTTATTAGATTATTTTCATCTATGTCAACATCCTATGTTGGATTTTATGCTTGATTGAGGTTGATTTATTATGATACAATCTTTCCTATTGTATTGAATATTTTATGGTATGTTTTACTATGGATGTTCTAATTTTATACCATTCATGGATTATGGTTAAAGTATTAACATTTTTTATGCTAGTTTTAATATGAATGTTTATGTTATATTTCAACCTTTTCATTTGAGGAATGAATTGGACTTAGTAAGTGATGGGAAGGGCCCTCTATAGCGCATTGATGCATCTATAGGTCTCATGAGACAAATTAGTGTCTTGGAATGATGCCTTGATGGTATGGTCTAGTAACGAGGCCTTGACTTTATAGTTATGATGTCTAGAATTATGCATTTCCCTCATTATTAGATTAGTTATTGATATTACATGTGATTATACGAATATTAGAATATATATATGAATGTTTAAATGGAATTATTTGATTTATTATTAACTTATTATGCTGAATATTATGTTTAATAGTCATGTGTTTAAATTTTATACCTTTCCTTAATAGTTTGTGCTTATTTATGATAGCTTTCGCTATATTGTTTATCCTTACTGAGCATCTGAGCTATCCACTTTCTTATGTATAATTTTTTCCCCATGATTCAAAGAAGTATATTATGAATAACTTGTAATGATATAATAATTGATATGATTATTTTCAAAGAATATACTATGTTGTTTTTCATTTCAAGATGTAATGTAAAACTTATGTTTGTAGCTAGATTTACCAAGGCTAAAAAACTGATTGGTCCTTCCGGATTTGATTTCATGTGATCATGACAATTTAATAAAATAACGCACCAACTCTAGGAAACTAGGGTTGGGGTGTTACAATTGGTATCAGAGAAATTTCAGTACAAACCTTGAAAACTATATTTAGATAACACTTTATTTAGGGAACACTACCCTAAGATAGACATTGAGTATAAGTATATAAGAACATCCTAAAATTTTGGTAATGTAGAGATTATGTGAGTATTACAGGAAAATACATAATTTTATAGATACAAAAAGTGGATGTGGTTCTAGAATATATGTACCTAGGATTAAAAATTCTAACAAGGTGTGCCTTTACTCGGGGTAACCTAGTAGATGGCAATGGGCCTTACTATGCACCTGGTTTGACACTCCCGAGGGATATGCTTAAGATAATTCACATTTTATTTAAAAAACATTATAAAGAATTTATGAGTAAATATGACCCAAAAGAAACCATTTTTATTATTATGTATTAGATATGCATAAATATTTCAATTTATGTTAAGTATTTTACTAGTTTGGAATTACGCATTATCATTCATAACCTAATATAGTGTATGGAATGTTTATAAATGGATCCTAGTGGAAGTAATGGAACCTTATCAATGCACATAGTCCATCTAGGAATTTCCCTCCTATTAATTATAATGATAGTGGTGTTGGTGATACAATTGGTGATGAACAGATTATAACTATACTAGGACAGCTGACTAAGGTAATGAACAATAGACTGACCCATATAGAGCACCCTGATCTACATTGTTGGGGATCAATGTTACATCACTTCATAAGACAAAAACCTCAACCATTCAATAGGACTACAAATACATTTGTAGCTAAGAAAATGGATAAGTTCCTTAGATAAAATATTTCTTTCTTTGGGGAGTAACAAATGGAAATAATTAGTTATGGCAGTCTATCGTCTATCAAGATATGCTGATAAATGGTGTTCATTAATTCAAAACATGAAGGAGGATAAAGAGGTATAAAATATAGAATGTAAGTAATTTAAAGAACTCTTCCTAGGAAAATAATTTCCTCATGATCTACGATCGAATATGGAGAGGTAATTTTTGAGTCAAAGGAGAAGGAGGATGATAATGTTTCAAAGTAAGAAGCTAACTTCACAAGGTTAGAAAGGCATGTTGCAGACTACATACATAACCCCAAAATTAAGATTGATCCATTATTTTATGGGTGAAAGCCATTCCTATGATAGGCATTGGTCTCACAATCTTTCTCATCGTATGAAGATATAATCTCATGTGCTATCAAGATAGAAAAATAATTCTCTAAGTCTTATAACTTTAAAGTAAAGTAAGAGAAGAAGAGGGCCAATGAACACTCTAGAAAAGGATGTAAGGGGAATAAGGTAAAAGTTGAATTTTCACACTGTAGTAATTATGGGAAGAAACATCTTGGTACTTTCCTAAAAGGTATGGGAGTTTTTTATAAGTGTGTATAAAATTTTTACCAATATCATTATTACAAGGGAAAGAAAGAATCTATCAATGTTCAATGCTACAATTTTAAAGAGATGGAACATTATGAAAATGAGCGTCCTAGCCGTTAAAGAATATTTCCCCATAAAAGTCAAAGGGATAAAGTCCAAGATTTTTCTATCACAACTGTTGAGGTTTAAGTTCCTAATGATGTGGTTGCAGGTACTTTAATCATTTCCTCAAATTTAGCCAGATAATTATTTGATTCTAGATCCTTACATTCCTTTATATCTTCCCAGTTTTATTTAAAAATTAAACAATTCCAATTCACATTAATAAAGGAGTTTTCAATAGAAACCTTTAATGATAGTCTCATTGTAACAAGGATGTGTCCAGAAGTTCCCATTATGTCATACAAACATGATTTATCTACTGAATTTATCAACATACCTATGGTCTACTTTGATATAATCCTCAGTATGGATTGTCTATAAAAATATTATTCAAAACATTTATTGCAAGAAGAAGGAAGATATGATTTGTGAGGATGATGTAGAATCCATTATCTATGAGCAGAAACTTCATCACTCGATTCTTATCAAAATCCACAATCATTAGCTTTATTGAATGATATTCTCGGTGAGGAAGGGAAAATAAAATCTAGTGATGATGAAAGAAATATTTAAATTGAGGATGTACCAATTGTAAACTAATGAACTAATGTTTTTTCCAAATATTTACCCAAACACCCCCCAAAGAATGAAGTTTATTTTTTTATTAATTTATCCTTTGATGAAAGTAAAATATCAAAGTCTCACTATAGAATGGATACAGTGTAATTAGTAGATATGAAGAAACAACTATAGTATTGGAGTAATAAGGAATTTATTCTACCTAGTATTTCTCCTTTGGGAGCCCCTGTTCTTTTTGTTAGAAGAAAGATGGATCAATGAGGTTGTGGATTAATTATAGATAAATCGATGTTATTAAAATTAAGAAAAAGTATCCTCTTCCTCACAATGATGATTTTTTTATCAACTTCATAGAGTTAAATACTTTTCAAGTATTGAACTTCATTCTGGATATCATCAATTATGTGTAAATAAGTAATATATTCTTATGATAGCATTCAGAACCTAGTATGGGAATTATGATTTTATCGTAATACTATTCGGATTGACTAATGAACCCTCTGTTTTCATGGATATAATGAATAGAGTGTTCCAGGAATATCTTAATGATTCCTTCATAGTATTTATTGATGATATATTAGTATAATATAAAGGCTATGAAGACCATGAAAACCACTTGAGGATTGTTCTGAAGACTTTTAGAATAAATGTGATATATGAAAAGTTTAGCAAGTGGGAATTCTGGCTTTAGGAAATTTATTTTCGTGGCCATATTGTCTTGAAGGATAGAATCTCTATTGATCCTACAAAGACAAAGGAAATACAAGAATTTTTAGCATTGAAGATTATAACTGAGGTATGTAGTTTTATTGGTTTTTTATTTTAATATTGGCATTTCATACATAATTGTTTCTGATTGGAAAACCTATTAACCAAGATTACATGTAAAGGGGTTAAATTCATTTTGAGAAAATAGTGTGAAGAATGTTTTGATGAATTAAATATAACATAAGTCAATGCTCCTATCTTGACTTTACTATCTAGGAATGGTTGGATTATGATTTATAGTGATGCATCAAGGAAATTACTTGGTTGTGTTATTATAAAAAATGATAGGGTTGTTCCATATGCATCAAGGTAGATTAAAATTCATAAACAAAACTATAAAAATCGAGATCTTGAGTTAGCAGTGGTAATATTTTCTCAAGAGTTATGGAGAGATTGTCTCTATAGTAAAATATGTGAGATATATACTGATCAAAAGAGTTTGAAATATATTTTCTCATAGAAAAAACTCAACATGCGATAAAGTATATGGCTTCAGCTACTCAAGTATTATGATTTAAAAATACACTACCACTCAGGGAAGGAAAATAAGGTGGTGGATGATTTAAGTAGGAAGAACCATGGAGTTCTAAATAGAATGAGAGTTGAAAAGGATCTTATGTTCATGGATCTAGTAAATATGTATATGAGAACTATCATAGAAGTTCAAACAACACTACTTTTTCAAATGTTTTCTAAACCATATTTACTATATGGGAAAAAAAATACCCCGTCTGATGATGAGGATTTTCACAAAAAATTAAAGCTATGAATGTTGGGAGACAGATTGACATTTTTTTTGAAGATTGTATTTTGAAATTTGGGAGGAGGCCTTCGGTTCCTGCTATACCTGAGCTAAATAATGAATTATTAGATGATGCTCATAGATCCAATTTCTCTACACAACCTAGTAACACTATGATTTATAGAGATTTGAAAGAACATTTTTTGTGGGACAACATGAAGATGGACATTTCTAATTATGTGTAAAGATATTTGGTTTTTCAATTGGTGAAAGATGGAAGACAACAACCTAGAGGATTCATGCAACCTCTTTCTATACCTATGTGGAAATGGGATGATATTATAATGGAATTTTTTATGGGACTATGAAATACTCCGAGTAGAAATGATGTGACATGAGTTATTATATATTGTATTAAAAAATCAGTAAATTTTATTAATATAAGAGAACATTTACCACTCAAACATTTATCAAGACTTTACATTAATTTAGTTGTAAGAATTTATAGTGTACCCATACCGATTTTTTCTAACAATTATTCTCATTTTACATCAAGATTCTAGAAAAGTATTTAGAAGGCCCAAGATACTGATCTTCATTGGCGAACTGCCTACCACCATCAAGCTTATGGACAATCAGAAAGGACTATTAAAACATTATAATACATTATGAGATCTTTTGAATTGACTTTCAATGTATATGGGATCAATATTTACCACTAGTATAATTTTCTTATAACAATAGCTTCCATTAAAGTATTCATATGGAACCATATGAAGCGTTGTATAGAAAGAGATTTTGTATGGCAACTTGTTGTGATGATGTTGGTGAAAGAAAACTCATAGGCCCAAAACTTGTTGAGGAAATAATGTAAAAGGTGAAGATTATTCAAACCCATATGAAAATAGATAAAATTTGGAAAAAGAGTTATGTCGATAACCAAAGTAAGGATTTTGAATTTCAGTTAGGAGATCATGTTTTATTGAAGGTATCACCATGGAAGGATGTTATAATATTTGGTAAGAAGGGTAAATTAAATCCCAGGTACATCAGACTTTTTAAAATTATATAACTAATTAGAGTTGTATCTTACCATTTGGCATTGTCGCCAAGTCTCTTGAATGTTCATTATGTGTTCCACATATCACTATTAAGGAAATACATTCTAGACCCAATGAATGTACTCACCTACAAATAAATAGAACTAGAACCTGATTTTTATTATTGTAAAGAGTCTATAAATATTATTGATACTAGAGAATAAGTGTTGAGAAATCGAACAACTCTTCTGGTATAAGTTCTTTAGAGAAACTATAAAATGGAAGAGGCGACGTGGGAACCTAAAGAAATTATGATGAAGAACCTCCCAAATATATTTATTAAGTGATATTGTAGAAATTTAGAGGATGAAATTATTTGAATGATGTTAGAATGTAACACCCCAATCTTCCAAAAAACACTTCTTCTTTAATAATTCAATAGATTTCATTACATGTAACACTGAGTTCGAGCACACCATACCCTATCAAACTAGTCTTTTAAAAGAGGTTAGGAATAGTATTGACCAAATTATGAAATTATTAAAAAAAATTCAATATATACTTCATTGTTGAATTCGTAACATCGATATTAGCTTAGGGTGAATTTTTGTTATTTTTTGAGAAGTTTCAATTTTTGATGAATAACGAAGAATTCTGTATTGTTGTTAAAAACAGAATTTTTCATTTAGATAATTATTTTATTATGAATTTATTTTGAAGTCACAATATATAAATAATACATAAATTAATCCATTATATTTCATTGGAATCATTTTATAATATAATTAGATATAAAAAATTATTGAACTTTTGAACGTCTCTTTTACCCACCTTCTAACCATATCTAGGGGATTTGCATTAAATGTAATTAAACCACTTATTTTAATTGAATTTTAAAAAAATAGATAATTTTTTTAATAATTATGAAAATTTGGTCTAATATGATCAAAATAATTTTTGTTGAATAGTAACTTTGGGATTTTATTTCCCACTGTTAAAGGTAAATTTGGAAATGAAATGTAAAAATAATATTATAATAATATAATATTACCCTAAAATTGTCCTAATTTCATTGGATAAGTGTTTTTAGACCAAAAAAACCTTATATATAAGATATTATCCTTTTTAATCCACTTGTATCATATTAGTAGATATATAATATTTTATTTAAAGAAGAGTTACAAATTTCCTATTAAAATTTTAATAACTATATAATTTTAAATATGAGTTAATGTATGTGATATGTTAGACTATATATATTATTTAGAAATATAAAATAATTATCTACATAAAATAAATTTATTTATAATTTTTATTGATTAAATAATTACCATTAATAATGACCCAATAGTGAAGCATAAATTATTTTATTAACAGAAATACCGAATAAATGATATTAAAAATATAAAAATAAACATAATATGAGTTAATTAATTACATAAAATACTTTTATAGATAACATAGAAACGTTATTAACATATTTTAAGTACTTATTATAATTTATTATGATGGTTTGATATTTTTAAAACTGAAAAAGATGAATAGTATTAGAATTGACACAAATGATACATTAAAATGATTAATATTTTATTAAGTTTTGTAAAATTCATAAAAATCTACAGTTCTTCCAAATAAAAATTATAGGGTAAAATATTTCATTAATTATCTAATTGGGGTTCTTTTTTCATTTTATAGTAACTATATTAACCTTACCATATAAAAAGAGAAGTAGACGCAGTAAGAGTTAAACTGTTTAACTAAGGGTTAAACCCAAAACATAAAGTTACTTTTGCGACCTAAACTTATCTAAAAATTGTTAGTTTTGATAATTTATATCTATACTCATCTTATCCTAGAAATAAATCACTTTGAATTTATTTTAAATAGAAAATAAATTTATAATAAATTAATAGCTTTTGAATTTTCAAAAGTTCCCCTCCCCTCTATTATAAGAGGGAACCTCTCATTATGTTTTATTAACACCCCTAAATCCCATTGGATCTGCCAAACCCCGACCAATTATCCTTCTATATATCCTCACTTTATCATAGAGGCCATAATTTGGGCATAAATCTGTCCTAAGGAGTCCTTTTTGTACAAATCAAAAGGAGACGCTCAAAGAAGAGGTGATTGTTTTACCAATTCCATTCAATTCCACTTCTTCTACTAATTCCACGTCCTCTATTGTTTCTATATCAAAGTAATAAATATAGTATCATATAAATTCTCATATGTTATTATAATTATTTAACAACTGTATTTCTCCATTTATCCATCCTATGAATAACAATATCACCATGTGTGTGTGTGTACTGTTTATCATCTCCACATTGTGGTGTAATTTTTTATTCAGCACTACTTTATTAGGATGGTTATAATGATGAGTATAATGGATATAAATAATTAATATAACATGATAATTATCATGTATAATTAATATACCATCCAATTTTATACAATTTAACCATTAAAGGAATGATACAGTCGTTCATGTGTATGTACGGCCTACCGTCTCGATAATGCGGTGAGATTCATTCTCCATGTTAACCATTAAATAATGATTATAAAATTTTTGTGATGATTAAATATTCTAATTATGAACTTAATATCATTCTTCATATAAATAATATACATCCTATTCATAACAAACATGACTTACACAATAAAAATGCGTAGAAAAATGAATCATTTAACGCCTGAAATAATGGTAATACTAAAATAATATTAACAAAATGATATAAGAGGATCATATATGATATCATAAATATGTATATGTTCTGGGTATAATTTAATAACATGTATAAATCATTATATAAGAGGTTATCATGACCTCTACTAAAGGAAAATACAAGGTAAGGGTTAATTTCACAATCTCATTATTATGTGAGGTTGTTTATATATAATTATCTATTAGGACATATTTATCATCCACATCTATTTTTATTAAAATATAATTCAAAATATTATAGAAAATTTTTTAAATTCATTTTATCCATGTTTTAATTTTAACAATAAAAATTAAAGTAATCTTTCTGTCATTTTTTAAACGATATACTTTATGATCCTTTTTGAAAAATAAAAAAAATAATGTTTTTTAACTTATATGGTGAAAGAGGCTATTTTATTCTGTTATGAAGCCTTACCATTTTGAGTCTTCCCTTACAAGCATACAATCTTATTTTTATAAAAAAAATATTTTATAATTGTATGCCTTTTAAATAATTTAAACTTAAAAAAATGATATTTCATTCATAGAGTTTTAAGGAATTTATTAGATTATTTTCATCTATGTCAACATCATTTGTTGGATTTTATGATCAATTTAGGTTGATTTATTATGATACAATCTTAAATATTGTATTTTAGTTTTTATGATATGTTTGATTGCATGTGTGCTATTTTGACACCATTCATAGTTAATGGTTAAAGTATTAACATTTTCTATGCTAGTTTTAATAAAAATGTTTATTTTATGTTTCCCCATATAAATATGAGGTATGAATTGGACTTAGTAAGTAATAGGTGTGGCCTTATATAGCCCCTTGATGAATCAGTAGGTCTCACAAGACAAAATAATGTCTTAGAAAAAGGCCTTAATGGTATGGTTATGTATGGTCTAGACACGAGGCCTTGACAATATGGTTATGATGTTCGGAATTATGCATTTACCTCATTATGAGATTATTTATTCATATTACGTGTGATTATTCGACTGTTAGAAAATCCATGTGAATGATTAAATGGAATTATTTTATTTATTCTTGCCTTATTATTCTTAATATTATGTTTAAAAGTCTTATTTTTAGTTTTATACCTTGTCTTAAAAGTTTATTCTTATTTATGACAGCTTCTGCTATATTTTTTATCATTACCAAGAATCTAACTCACCCATTTCTAATTTTTAATTTTTCCCTCAAGATGTGAAGAAGTATATTTTGACTAAATTTCATGGATAATCTAAGGGATATGATTGGTTTCAAAGAAGACACTATGTTGTTTTTAATTTTAAGATGTAATGTAAAACGTATGCTTGTATGTATATTTTCCAAGGCTAATAAATTGATCAGTCCTTTGGGATTTGATTTCATTGATAATTCCATTTTAATAAAATAATTCACCGACTATGAGAAAATGGGGTTGGGTCATTATAAATGAGGTGGTAATGTGATACCCATAGTAAATTCTTTAGATATAAAGGATTGGTTATAACCATAATTAAATAATATATTAGAAATTTTAAATTATATGGTAAGTGTGCCTTTTCACCATTTCATTATTGTACCCTATATTGGTAATAATTATTGTACCCTACAGATTCAAGTATTAGTTTTCATAATTATTATAATCCTTACATTTGAAACATTAGAGTGTGGGTGGTGCATTTTGTGAAACTTTCTCTATATTTGTATCATAAGCTAACTACTTCCCATTACTTTAGTATTTGATTACATGATCACCTTTGTTTCCACGCATAAATCATTTATTTGTCCCCTTAATAAAATTATCTTCATAATTATTTTCACTCTTATGGAATAAATAAATATTCATATTCTTCCCTACATGGGTTTTGTATTATAATTTCCTTTTAATTCTATCTTTATTTTCTTATAAAAATAATGATATTGATGGGTGACTCCAATCTTTATTTATACCTTGATAGCACATAGAATTATTTCTTCATAGATAATGAAGTATATTATGGATAATTACCTAGATAGATAATGTTTTAATCCACTAAATAATTGATCAATATTACTTTCTGGTTTAATGATAATTCCATAAGCATGCGTCCCAAATCTTTTAAAATTTTCCTCATAAATTCTTATGAATTCATCATCCTTTCACTTTATCTCAAGGAATTCCTTATACATTTTCATTTGAATAATATGGGAAAAATAATTATTTAAATATAACCTCTTTAATATATCCTAGTCCATGGAGTCGATTAATTCTTGTTTTCTCATATTATTCAAAAGATTCCACCATTGATTCTCTTCACCTTCCAAATTATAAATAACTAAAATAAATATTTTCATGATTTAGGCACTAGATAATGTAAGATATCTTTATAGTTGTATCAATCCATTGTTCATTGATTACTAGATCAATAGACCAACTAAAAAAAGGTGGATGTTGACTTATGATGGACTCAATAGTACATTGTTACCTTATTTTCTCATTTAGAAGCTCATTATGAATCATGGATTTAGAAAGTTGTATAAGAATAGTAATATCATTTTGAATTATATCTACCATAATTTTCAGTTTATTAGGAGGAAACTTATTTCATTTTTCATCACATTAAATTTTAACATGGTTCCTTCTGATTCTATACATTGAAGGAAACCAAAAATCATAGTATAGGAAAGAATAATAATAGTGCAAAATAATATAATCATGAAAATATTATATAATATGTTTAAATATTGACACCTTTTAAATATATGAAACATTAGTTTTAACTGAATTCATCCAGGTTTATTATCTATTCAAATATTTTATAATATATTATAAATAAAATGTGAATTAATCTAATCATATATTATGGGAGTTTCTAGATAGTTGTGCACTCTTATGTTAACTCATCTTTCCCTCATGATGATCAAGTCAATACACAATCTTCCCCATTCAGAGTTGTTACCCCTCTATGCATCTATTTTATAGTCACATCTACTTTCTAGTATCTTAACATGGATATATTTTCTAAGAAGACAACACTTGTTTATTTACCATAACATAGGATGTTCTCCTATACTTATGATTATCCTAATGGTTCTCACTAAATTTTTCTCATATTGTTTTATAAAAATAATTAATACTTTGTCTGATACCAAATATAGAAACCCAATATTTACATAAATAATTATTACATCTTATTATAATAATATTCATTACATATCAATTTTATCTATGCCGGAACTATAAATGTTTAGTATCTTTGGAAACATGTATACATAAATAACTCATGAATACATTTTTTATCTCATCTCCCACTTAGTACATCACAACTAAAAACCATCACAAAAATATCATACCTAAAACTTTTCTTCACATCTTGGAAAAAATGAAACATAATAATGTGTGAGCTCAGATGATTGGTAAAGTCAAAAAAGGGATATATCAATCAATTTCAATTTTTTAGAATAACATGAGCATAAGGGTATAATAACATGATCTTAACATTTTAGAATCATACCCAGTAATTCATATATCATAATTATGATTCAAGGAATAAATCAAGTTATTTTATAATACATGAATCAAAATGTAATCAAATAATATCTCCCATTAGAGCATAACATTTTCATAGTATCATGTCATAAAAGTGTGTTATGAAGTGTGGAATAATCATAATCATGGAATTATTATTTCAAGGTTACTCACCAAAAAATTAATCGCATGTTAGTCTTGGTCTAACCACCCATATACCAACTTTGGTCTTGGGATAACCTCATGTGTACCATTTTTCGGCATGGTCTAACCACCCATGTACCATTTTTGGGCTCAGGATTTCCTCTTGTATACCTTTGGAGATCATAAAACATTAATCCTTACCCTCTTAATTTAGTTTATATAATATAACCCCTATCAGATAATCATAATCCATTAATATGTATGCCACAAGATCATAAAAACATTTATCATCTCATCATAATATAACCTAATTGATATAAAATAGGATTAATCAATATTTTATCATCATAATCATAAACCATCTAGAAAAAGAATAATGATGGTATCATTGGATAGTATTCCGAAAAAATTATAAGAAATATCAAATGATGTTTTTATAGATGAAAATACCTTTTAAATATCATTAGAACATTTCTCGAGGAAAATAAAGTTTTCATTTTGAAATCACTTATTTAAATTTTAAAAATTTACAAGATATTAAGGAAAATATTCTATTTTAGGGGAACCATGGAAAATTCTAAATTAATCTTTAAATAAAATATAATTCATAATATTGGAAAAATTATTTCATATGGTGTATGTTAAAAAAATGATTCCTTTCATATTTTTAGTAAAAATTCAAAAGTACCCCATTCAGAAAATGATTAGAAGATTACTTTTAAAATATTTTTTAATAAAAAAAATATTAAAAATGATTTTAAAAAATCATTGGGTAATGGTAAAAAGTTTATTGTAAATATTTTACAATAAATATGGATATGGAAGAAAATATTCCCAACATAAGAGAGAAATAAAGTAGATTTCCCTTAAAAACATTATATTGGTATCTTGAGTAATTAAAGAGATTAAAATGAAAGTAAAACAAGTAATATCTAAAAATAATAAGAGTATAAGAAAATAAATAATGTTTTGTATGGATAGATCTTGTAATTTCATTATTGAAAACTTAATTATAAACAATCGTAGTAAAAATGAGATTGTAACATAAAACTCTTGCCTCATGTTCAAACTGCTCATAAGAACTCTAAAATATGTTATAATAAATTAAAATTTATTATAATTATGTACTATAACCATTTACACACTTAAAATATCTTATTTTATCAACTAAAAATATTTAAATTTTTTTAATAATTATTTATTAAAATCCTTGGTTTTTGAGGATAATTGATTCATTCTTCATTTATGTTTTGGTTCATAAGTTATAGTAATTGTATATTGATCATGGTGACATAAAATATGGGATATTAATCATGTATTAATTATCTTATTTAATCATTATATAATATTTTACAACCATTAATATAATTTTTTGCTGAAAAATGGATCACTTCACTTCATAGAGATGGCAGTCTATATGTATGCAAGAGTAATGCTTTCTACTTTTTAATGGATATAATGAAAGAAAAGAACAAAATAATTAACCTTTAAAGAATTATTATTATATCATAAACATAATATAAATATATATATATATTAAATTTATCATAATAACCAACCATTAAATATGGTGATGGAAAATTAATCACATCATTGCGTGGAGGCAGTAGTCCATATGTATGAACGAGTGATACTTTCATTTATCATTTGATAAAGAATATGTAATAAATAGTTTCTACATTATCATAATAACTTATTAGTGTATTTATAATAATATATTGATCTTTTTTTATGGATATGATAGGTTTATATAAGGTGGAATAATAAATAAAATTAAAAGATCTTGTTTAAGTTTTATACCTCTTCATTAAGAGACCTCCCTTGGATTACACCTTAATTATTGAAAGATTTTTCTTTACTAATACTAGCATTAGAAGATAAAAAAGGTATAAATAATGAGTGGAATGAATCTAAAAAGGTTTTGGGTTTTTCATGGTTAATCTAGAAGGATTAAATTGTTTTTATAGGGGAGGATAAGTTATTCCCTTTTATTAGTGAGGGGTGGGACACACATGGAATTAATTAAAATAATTCAATAATATATGGTAAATTTTACAATAAAGAGGGTGAAATGGATAAATATTCAAAGATAATATAATATAATACTAAAATACATTCAACCAAAAATAATTATATAATTTTATGTGGTATTCTTTCCCTTATCTCCTAATTTGACGACACTGGTAAACCAATTTTATCCTTAACCGTGGAAACAAAATTTTATTTTTTTACTATTCATTATGACCAAGAATTAAGTTTAACCTATTAAGTTATATTAATTATATTTCTTAAAAATATATAATTCATTTTAATGATTTCATTTTCTATAATTGTTATAATTTAATTTCAAATAAGCACGCAAAAAGAAATTAAAACCTATTTTTAGAAAAACTTGTTTTTAACAACAAAATTGAAATTAATCACAGTGATTTCCATGTAAAAATAATAAAATTAATGTTAAAATAAATAAATAAATAAATAATATATAAATTTTATTAAAATCATTAAAAATAGATATTAATTTAATTTATTAACATAAAAACGCATTGAACGCATAAAAACAATTTCTAGATAAATGTGTTTTTAACCCCAAAAATGAACTTATACCGAAATTGAGTATATTGTTGATTATTATGAAATTAACTAGATTATTTTTAATTTAATGAGACTTATTTTACTTTATGATAAAATAAAAAAAATAACATGAATTTTAAATTAATTTATTTAGTGAAATAAATGATTATTTTACAAAAATATAATTTTTCTCAATTCGCTAAAAAAATAATATTTTCAGAAAAAATCGTTCAAATTTATCCTAATATAATGTTTACTTACTGATAAAAATGATGTAAACCCCTCAAATAGTATTTCTAAAAAATTTATAAATTAATTATAAATCATGCACAGAAAATGCTTCAAAAACCATTATGGAGAAAACATATTTTTGATGAAAAAAATGCATTTACTGAAAATTAAGGGCTTATTTATTATGAATTAATCAATACATTTATATTATTTAAAAAAAGTATATATATTTTTAATAATTTGGTTATTAAAATTTATACTAACCAATATAATTTATGCATTAGAAAGGATTACTATATCTCAGTTCATTTTCACTCAGGGTAACATGAAAAGAAAGCTATTGAATACTTAAGTTTTATTTTAAAAGAAATATGTATAAAATATTAGAGTTTTACATTTCTACTAGTTTCTTCTGACAATTATTCCTTATGTATCAATTAGATTTTAATATAATCCTTCGTATATACTAATCATAATGATCACATTATAATGATTATATTACTAATGGTCATGACACATAATTGTATTTATGCCCAACAGTCATATTATGGTTGTTTTTATAATTGTCAAAATTAATAATAAAATATAGAGAATTAGTTTTATAAAACCACATTACTTAATAAGGAATATATTTATACATAATGAAATTTTATTTAAAAATTTATCAGTTGTTCCATTCTCCCCCTTCATAAATTCTACCCAAAAATTTTAATTTTCTATACTAAAACATATGAGGGTACTTCTATTTTATCACTTCTTCTGGTTCCCATGATTCCTCCTCAAACATGGGGTTCTGCCATAATAATTAGACTAGTTGAGTTATCATCTTTCATAAAACTTCAAGACTGTTATTTAAAATATTCATTGGAATCTCATCTCGAGAAATATAAATCTCTAATGGAACCCCTGTGGATTTAGTACATGTGAGGGGTATGGTATGTACTTACATAAGAGGGACACTTGGAACACATCATGTACATGAGATAGGTTATATAAGAGTTCTAGTTGATTAGTCACAGATCTGATGTGATCAATAATTTCAAAGGGTCCAATGTATCTAGGGATAATCATTCCCTTCTTCTTAAACCTCATGAATTTATTCCATAGTGATATATGAAGATACACCTTATCTATAATCTCAAACTGTATGTCTCGTCAATTATTTTCTTCATGAATTTTCTACCAAAATTTCATAGATTTCATATGATTCTAAATGTTTTGAACCTTTTCTTTCATATCTTTTAAAATATCAAATCCTATCAGCTTTTTCTATCCAAATTCACCTTAACATGTTGAAGTATTTAACCTCTTCCCATACATAGCCTCATAAGGTTCCATTTGAATAATTCAATGGAAACAATTATCATATAAGAACTCTACTAAGGGAAGTTGTTGATCCCAATATCCATTTAAATACATTGAACATGATCATAAAATATCCTATATAGTTTTAATTGATCTCTTTAACTGACCATCCATCTGAGAGCGATAAGAAATGTTGAAACTCAACTTGTTATCCAATAACTACTAAAGGATTCTACAGAACCTCAAGTTAAACCTTAGACATCAATCAGATATAATGGATAATGGTACACTATGTAGTCTTACCACTTCTCTTATGTATATATTATAATGTTATTCAATAGAGAATTCATCCTTGATTGTAATAAAATGTTCTAACTTAGGGTGATCGACAACCACCCAAATGTTTTTATTTCCTTTATATGTCTTGGGGAGTCCTATGAAAAAATCCATGGTTATTTTTTTCCATTTCTATACTAGTATGTAAAATGGTTGTATTATATCCTTATAATTTTTTCATTTTTCCTTGACTTATTGGAAAACCAAGAATCAAGATACAAATTTTGTAATCTTTTTCTTCCTTTTATCCCACCGGAAGTTTTCCTTCTAATATTTATACATCTTAGTGCACACTATATGAATAGAAAAGGATGGGTTACATGCATCATCTAGAAATCCACTATTTATTCTTATTTTTTAGTGGAAATATATCCAAATTCCATTCATTATAACCCTATATTTATCAAAGTTTAACTCCAAAATATCTATTACTTTTCTCTGCATCTCCACATCATCTTTAAAGGCCTCTTTAATTATCTCAATAATAGATAGTTGATTAGTTATTTGAGAAATGTGGGATTATATTAATTTTAAAATTTATATGTCCATCATTTTCATATCTCAGAATATCAGTTCCCTCTCAATAATTATCATGTATAGGGTTTCTAGATCCTTTCTACTCAGAGTATTTTCCAATTCAATCATCTTAATATGATGGAAATTGATTTAATTGTCATAATCCTTGACTATATATAACTACCATAATTGGAATATATTGATCTCCTTTTATGTGAATATTTAATTTATGCACTTATGATCTATATATATTTCACACTTATCCCTATAGAGATAATTTTTCTAAATCACTAATTTGAATATTACTATAACTAACTCTAGATCATGTTTTAGATAGTTCTTCTCATTTATTTTAATTTATGGGAGGCATAGGCCATCACTTTGTCATTTTTCATGAGTACACAACCTGATCATTCCTTATAAATGTTACTTTAGATCAAAAATACTTCTCCAATTGTGGATAGTATGATTATAAATATAGTGATTAGCCTATTTTATTACTCATTAAATCTCTCCTCACATTTCTTTATCTAGAAAAATATTACTCCTTTCTATGTTATATTGGTTAGTGTGTATAAACTTTTTGATAATTTTGTCAAAAATATATGATAGTACCCACCTAATCTAAGAAAAATATCAATCTCAATTATAGACTTTGGTATGGGTCATTTCTAAACCATGTTTATCTTCAAAGGATCCATAAATATCCACATACTTATGATAACATTCCCCAATAATGTTACTTTCTCTATCCCAAAATCACATTTTCTATAATTCAAATATAAATTATCATTTATCAAAATATTTATCAAAATATTTTAATATTATTCATGTTCCTCCTTTAATTTATAGTATATCATAATATCATCTATAAATACTACCATAAATTTATTGAGGTAATCTCTAAAGACTATATTCATCAAATCCATGAATATCACTAGGGTATTACTAAATAAAAATGGAATTACTACATATTCATTATATATTTATCTTTTACTAAAATCATATTTTTTAATATCAAACTTATTCACCTTTACATGATAATATCTAGACCAAATATCCCCCTTAGATAGGTAATGGGTTCCTAATATATGATAAAAAAAGTCATTAATCATTGGTAGGGGATACATTTTTAAATTTTGATCTTGTTGAGTTAATGATATTCAATGTATAGACACATGCATTGATCCAAAATTTTCTATTAATAAAATGATAGGTGTTCCCCGTGGTGAAGTTCATAGGATTACAAACCCTTTATCCAAATTATATTATAGTTTCTTCATCATAACTATGAGTTTAATAGTTGAAATTGTATATAGAGTCTTGGATATTTGGAGGACTCCGAGTATAATTTCATTTGAGAAATCAAAATAACAGTTATGAGGAAGATGAGGAAACTATTTTGGGAACACTTTATCATACTATCTTTCATTTGACATATTATGAAGTATGTTCATTTCCTTGGCCTCAATCATTTGAACTAGATACACTTTTTCATAGGGAAATAATATCTATGGTTGATATGGGGTTTTCAAAGGAGACTTATCTTCTACATTACACTTGTATAGGATTGGTTATAGATTCGGGATACAGAATGTGATTTCCTTCTCCTGTTACTTTTTTTATCTTTATACAAGGGTATCTAGTCCATGCCGGGAATAGAATAAAATTCTAGTAAAGGTAATATCATAAGTTTTACTGGTAAATTCAGCACACATGTACTAAATGGTGATGAGATATATTCTTGGGATACCATAATTGTCCCATTTTTCATTTTCACTAATAACTGAACTTCAATGTTTTAAGGTGGTTTTTGAATAGTTCTTATAAAATTGTGTTATATAATAGAATGCATATAACTAGAATCAAATAGTAAATTCACTATTATCAAATAAATAACTAGAAAAACTATCACCACATAGTTATCCAGATCCACCTTAGTATTTGTGATATCATATATTTAGTCATGATCTCTAGGCCTTGTAGGTTATTTTTTTCAATTATTTTCAATAACCCATGGATTAGGGTAATTTTTTCATAGTATCTATGTTTCTTGTAGTTGAAAAATTAGGCCATGGGATGAGGATTAAAAAAACCTTCTTTTCTTCCATAACATTAGTGGTCTTATTCTTCTCCCTTCATAATTCACTAGTTTGATACCCTTCCTTTCCACACTTGAGTTAATTTATTTCCCCATTTTGAGAATTTTTTTTATGCTTCTTCCCAAAATTTTGACATTTGGGTTGTTGGAAATTCTTACCACTATATTATTTCTCAATTTCTACATCATGATTTAACTTTATCGTCCATATTCTATCTCCATTCCCGTGAGACTCTTGAGATTCATCAATCTTCATTTTAACTTTGAGGCCACATCATAAAATATCTACATAGTAGTCAAAGCCTCAATTCACCAAATATTTTCTTAGACTTGGATTTAATACACTAAATAAGTGACCAAATTTACTTTCATGGTTGATTACAAAGTTAGAGGCATATTGTGAAAGCCTCATAAAGTTTTCATCATACTTTCTGATTGATTCTTCATCCTTTTTCTTAAGTCTAAGTAATTAAATATTCATTTTTATATGGAAAGTGTGTGGAAAATATTTATTAAAAATATTTTCTTAAATTCATCATAATCAATATCCTTGACATATTCAATGGGATTTTCATTCTTGATCATTTTCTACCACTGATCAGCTTCTCCCTCTAAGTGATAAATAGTTAGTATGATCTTCACTTCTTTGGAATATTAGAGTAAAAAAGAATATCTTTTTAATGGAGTTAATCCATAGTTCTAGGATAAAGGGGTCAGAAGATCCAAAAACAATCAGGGGTAATTGTCATATAAATGTATCAACCATAACAAGATCTTTTTTAAAGAGAAGTGTTTGTTTCACTTGATTCAATTTATTGTTCAATACTTGATTCAGTTGATTAATTACTTCAATGAAGTTCTTGACTCTTTCTCACATTAGGTTGGGCATCTCATTTGGAAAATCATCACATTTCCCATTATGTTGGTTTTTGATATGGTTCCTTCTATTCCCATCCATTAACTAAAATAAAGGAAATTTTTGGGTGATAATTTTCAAAATATTAAGTATATAAAAGCGAAACTATGAAGAAAATAACGATAACTTAAAAATGAAATATTTGTCCAATATTAGGAATTTATAGGATTTAATCTAGGTTATTTATAATTATTTTATTATTATGTTTTCTAACATAAAAATCTATTAAATTCCTTAATAATTTTCTGTAAAGACCTTGTGAATTTATAAAAACATGTCCCCTTGGAATGTTAAAGTCAGTTTAAAGAAAATCCTATATTCTATACACTAGGTACAAGTTGATTTAATAACCAAAGTAACATTTTAGGGTTATCAACCCTAGGTACATCTATGCCAAAGACACGTCCAATTATAGTATATAGACATAGATTTCATTCCTTGGAAAACAATATCTCTAAAATTTAACAAATTTTAGAAATTTTTCTATAATTATACATATCTCTAGGGTTCTTACTGTTATATTCTTGTACGAATCTCTAAAAATAACTATACTTTCCTATAATACCAACAATAACAACCCATGCTTAAAAAACAATTTATTTTATTATTTTTAACATAAATATACATATAATAATTTCCCAAAAGAATAATATTCCTAGTTTATTTTTGTAATTAGATACATAATCCATCAACTTAAAAAAATAAAATATCTTTATTTAATACTCTATAATGTAGTATTAGTTTCCTTCTAACTCTTAATACTACACCAGATATCTTGGATATATACAAAAGAAAGGGGTGAGCTATAAAGACTAGTAAAGAAATAATAAAGGAATAGTATAATAATAAATAATACATATGATTCAAGAGGAATATTATGATAACATTAAAAGGTAAGAATCATAAAAACCTACATGGAGGCGTGGCATGAGAAAATTGTAACGACCCAAATCTGGAGCCCCTCAACTGGTGCCCCGTGCCCGCTTTGCCACATGACCTCAAGCACATTTCCCTAAATGCCAGAGGCTGCCGACTAGCAGTAAGGGCCTTGGTAAGTTATTGGGGTAACTATGCCATCATTTGGTAAGATATACAAGGTACAGGAAATAACAGTCAATAGTTGAAGTAGTAAAAAACATAAAACAACTGAAACTAAACAGAAGAAGCAATATATAATATAATAATGATGCAACATGGAACATGTATCTAAGTAAAGCAGTAAACACAACAACATGCTGAAATACAATTGAGAATAAAATCACAAAAAGTAAACAGCAACTCCAGCAGCATCGCAAACCTAAGCTCAGTAATATGCTCTCCAACTCCAACCAGCAATCATGTACCTAAAGTAGAACGGCCACAATCCCTATCCACACCTGCAACCATATAACCTGTTTGGTCTGAAAAGAAGGACACAAACAAGGTGTGAGACAAATCCCAGAAGGCAATCACCACAAGATTTGTGCCCTACTGTCAGTGAGCAATATAGCAAAAGTAATGGAAATAAATGCAGCAGAGAAATAGAAGTACACTAAAGTAAACAATCCTACAAATCTCCATTCACATTTATTTGTTAATTTAATACAATCATTTAATTATCAACTAAGGAATCTAGAAAACAGCTCTATATTTTCATGGCAAAGCAAGTAACACAACATGTATCTCAACAGACTACCCAAACAGCAAGCAGTACAAAACCCAAGCATTTTCTTTGGCTTGGTGGACTCATCACAACCAACCAAACAATATTCATGGTGACTCTCTGGGTGTTTCCCCTTGGCAGACCCATCTAGTCAAGTAACATGCAAAGGCACAGACACTCTGGGAAGGTCTCACCTTCAATTCCTCTACGGTCTTGCAATTATACCAATAGACTCTCTGAAGAATCATTACATCTAATTCCTCATATAGTCTTGATAAGTAACTAAGTACACTCAAAGGAATCAAAATATCCCATTCACGTAGTCCCTGTGAAGGACACTAATTTATAACAGACTCTTTAGGGAAGCCCTTAATCGGAAATTCTCTCTTTAGTCTACCACACCAGGTTCCCACAGCCCTGAGTAGTGTAGTCGTGCGTAATAGACTGTTAGCAGCCCAAAGTAAGCTCAAAAAACTACTTGGATAATAGCTATAATGCATTAAAATCATATAAATAGTATGAAATACAAGCAATCAACCATATTAAGGAAAGAAAGAAATGCAACAAGGTCTGCCTCACAGGAAACCTA
Organism: Viscum album; assembly: GCA_963277665.1. NCBI lineage: Eukaryota > Viridiplantae > Streptophyta > Magnoliopsida > Santalales > Viscaceae > Viscum > Viscum album. The sequence goes on from OY728164.1 coordinate 95,362,315, forward strand.
AGCCAAACGATGAAAAATAGCCAAAAGAAGGGAAACACCCAAGGGTTGATCCTCAAACATTCTAAAAAGAAATTATTAATCATCTAATAACTTCAATCATAAAATCAATCTAAGTCAGATAAAAAAACAGGATCAAAACCCTAACCCGAGATACCCGATACGTTGGTATCCGGCACTTTTGCACCAAAACTCAAATACATTCAGCATAGGGCAACAAACCACCTACCTCGATCCTAGGAGATCAATATACTTTAAGCTCGGCCTTTGAATCATCCTATAATAGAGAAGATCTGTAAAAAAGTATAAAACGTTCAACCTCAGATAACTCTCACAAGAGAAGGAATCAAGAAACGTGGCCAAAGAAGAACTAAGAACTCACTGTCGCGATTCTATTGCAACTGACGGCGTTTGATTTGGATAACCGGTGACGGATCAATGGCTCGGAGAAGATTCATCCTCCTTAGATGCTCTTGGTCAAAGAATCTAGAGAAGAAGATGTATTTGGGGTTAAGTCGCGACCCCGGTTCATTTAATGAAATAAAAATAAAAGTACACGGCGTGTACTTCATGAGTACACGGCGTGTACTCGCCCTTTCTATACACCGCGTTATGTGGCCTCCACATCACTGCTACACACCGTGTGTGTGGCCTGGACATAGCCATCACATGGCCACGCGTGGGAGAAAAGTACATGGCCTGTACTCATAAAGTACACGTTGTGTACTTATAAAATTTCCATATTTTCTTATTTTTCTCAAAAACATCCAGAAATGGAAAAACATACATGAAACGAAGATTTGGGTTCTTAAAAACTTCCCCCCTTAATGAAATTCATCCCAAAATTTCCCTAACTTGGTGGCGAAGAAGAAACCTCAAACAACTCCGGCCACTGTGATCGCATATCGGCCTCTGTCTCCCAAGTCTCATCCTGTACACAGTCATGTTTCCATTGCACCCATACAAGAGGAACAGACCCGCCACAGAGTATCTTTTCACTACAATCAAAAATCCCGATAGGATGCTCCTCAAACAATGCATCCTTCTCCAGCTCAACCTCTTCGGGTTGAAATACTGGAGGCATGTATGAGAAATAGTGGTGAAGTTTAGAAACATGGAAGACATCGTGCATAGCATGGTACCTCTCCGGCAACTACAACCTATTAGCAACTAGCCTGACTCTCTCTAGAACCTCAAAAGGCCCAACGTATCTCGGTTAAAGCTTACCCTGTCTCCTTATCCTCTTGTGTCCCAACCTCGGGGTAGCATGTAGGAAAACCTGATCCCCTACCTTAAACTCAAAAGGTCATCTCCGCTGATCAGCATAATATTTCTACCAAGACTGTGGAGTTGGTATCCTTTTTCGAATCAACTCCACCTGGTCTGTGGTCTCCTTAATAAGACGAGGTCCCAGCATAGCTCCCTCTCCTGCCTCTAGCCAACACAAGGTTGATCGGCACGGTCTACCGTACAAAACCTCGTAAGGTACCATATGAATGGTTTCTTGAAAACTATTATTGTTGGAAAACTCTAATAGAGGAATATGTCTCTCCCAAGATCCTCCAAAAACAAGGACACATGTTCGTACCATGTCCTCTAGCACCTGAATCGTGCGCTTTGACTGGCCATCTGTCTGTGGATGGTAAGATGTACTCAGAAGTACCTGTGTACCCAAAGCCCTCTATAGACCTTTCCAGAAATGTGACGTGAAGTGGGCATCCCTATCTCAAACGATTGTACTCGATACCCCATGCAAGTGTACAATCTCACGGATGTACAACCGTCCAAGCTCATCAACACCCAAGGTCTCCTTAATCGGCAAGAATTGAGCAACCTTCGTGAGCCTGTCAATGACAACCCGTACCGCATAATTCCCTCGAGGTGATCTATGTAACCCTATCACGAAATCTATTGTGACGTCATTCCACTTCCACTCGGGAATGGGTAGCTGCTGTAAAATCCCTTCCGGTCACTGGTGCTCTGACTTCACCAGCTGAAAGGTGGAACATCTAATGACAAAACCAACAACATCTCTCTTCATACCTATCCACCAATACTGGCGGTGTAGATAACGATACATCTTGGATACGCCCGGATGAACTGCCCAGACTGAGGAGTGAAAGTCTCACATCAGCTCCTCACGTATATCTATTGGCACCCATACATGTCCCTAGAAATGTAAGATTTCATCCTCGCCTACGGTCCATCTGGAAGGAGGGTCCTCTCCTAACACACTCTCCCACAGTACTAGGCATTCAGAATCTGATAGCTGCCTCATTCGAACTCGGTCGAGAAGCATCGAGGTAACAGCTACAGAAGATTGCAAAGTCTTCCCCTGTCTGTCATGCACCTCCAAATGCAACTCAAAGAATAGAGCCATAAGTTTCCACTCACTGCTAGCCTCCTGAACTTCTTGTATTTGTTTCCTTCTGCTCAATGCTTCTGCCGTAGTGTAAACTTTTCCAGGCATATAAGAAAGCTCAAAATCAAAAGACTATAGGTACTCAACCCACCTTCGTTATCTCAGATTCATGTCATGCTGTGTGAAGATGTACTTGAGGCTCTTTTGGTCAGTATACACCATAAAATTCTCTCCTAGAAGACATTGTCTCCAACAACGCAAATCATGTACAACTACATCCAACTCCAGGTCATGCGTAGGATAGTTCCTCTCATGTGGCCTCAACTGTCAAGATCTATACGCAACAACACTATCCTCCTACATAAGCACTACTCCATGCCCGATTCCAGATGCATCATAGAAGACTATATAACTCTTGCCCGGCTCCTGAAAAACTAGAATCGGTTCTGAAGTCAATCTCCCTTTCAGCTCCTGGATGGCTGAATCGCAGGCTTCTGACCAAACATACTTCACTCCTTTCTTAGTCAAGCCCATCAACGACACTGATTGGCCTGAGAAGTCCTGTATAAAGTACCTGTATTAACCAGCCATCCCTAAGATACTCTGTACCTCGAAGACATTCTTCGGATTCTCCCCGGTGACTACTGCTCTCACCTTCTCTAGGTCTACTAATACTCTTGTCTCTGAGATGACATGACCCAGGAAGTGAATCTTGTCCATCCAAAAGTGGCACTTTGAGAGCTTAGCATATAACTGATGCTCCCTCAGTGTACTCAAAATGATCTCAAGATGTGTAGAATGGTCGTGTCAAGTGTGATAGTACATCAAAATTTCGTCCACGAAAACCACCACGAAGGAATCCAAGTAAAGATTGAAAACTCTTTTCATCAGTGCCTTGAAAACCGCCGGCGCGTTCGTGAGACCGAACGGCATAACCATGTACTCATACAAACCATACCTACACTGGAAGGTTGTAATAGGTATATCAGAAGGTCTGACACGCAACTGGTGGTAGCCGGATCTCAATTCTATCTTCGAGAACACTCTGGCTCCTCCAAGTTGATAAAAGAGATCATTTATTTGTGTTAATGGATATCAGTTCTTGACCGTCAACTGGATTAGCTTCCGATAATCCACACAAAGCCTAAGGGTGTTGTCTGACTTCTTCGCAAAAAGGAAAGGAGAACCCCAAGGAGAAGTACTGGGTTGGATGAAACCCCTTGTCTGCAACTCCTCCAAATACTTCTTAAGCACCTGAAACTCGGGTGTAGCCATCCTATAAGGAGGAATGGAAACCGGTGATACTCCTGGCACAAGATCAATAGAGAAGTCTACCTCTGACTCCAGAGGCAAACCTGAAAAGTCTTCTGGAAAGACATCTGGAAAGAGATCAACCACTGGAGGAAAATTTACCTGAGAAGTTTCGTGGTCGTCCAAATATAAGCTAGCAATCTGGGCTGTAACACCGCCCAAACCATGATACTCTAGTCTAGCTATGCTTGCCTGGACATCACATTCGCCCTTGTGAAGAAAAGATCTACCCTCTAGTGATGTGAAACTCACCTGGCGGCGATAGTAATCGAAAAAGGCCTAGAAGGGAACTAACCTGTCCATCCCGAGAATGACATCATAACATGTCATCTTCAAAACATAGAGACACCACGAAATACGACACCCACAAACCTCAAGGGGGTAGTCTAAGTACTGATGCATGCTAGCAGTTCTAATTCCCAAGGGAGTGTCTAGCATCATCATATCCTCAAAAGTATAAACATTTAGTCTACAGCTTTCCAAAATATGTACAGAAATAAAACTATGAGAAGCTCCTGTATCGAAAAGTGTAGAGGATAAAAATGAGGCTACTAAAATTTTACCTCGAACTATAGAAGGTCCAGGATCTTACTCCTGATGAATCCTCTCTACCGCAAAAGTTTGGCCTGCACCGCAGACCTGTGTAGCAGCCTGAGATCCCTATACTTCTCCTCTCTAAGCCTGACCACTACGTCCCCGGCCTCTACCCTGGCCTGAACGACCTGTAGATCTCCAGCCCCCGCCTGCTGCGGAACTGGTAATCCTGCTCCTATACTCGGAGTCAAAACTGATCCTCCTTCACTAGCCGTTGGCAGAAGAACCTTGCAGAAGCACTGCAGATGACCCATCTTTCCACAAGATCGGCACTCTAATAAGTCCCTTGGGCACTTGGGTTTCTTATTCCCACTTCTTACACACTGATATCACACCACTTGGTTACCAGAAGGAAGGTCTCGTTTACCATAATAAATACCTTTCTTCCTCGAGTCACCTCGTGTAGACTCTCAGTGGCGCTTCCTATAGTCTGTCTGGAAAGAATAAGCCCTAAATGCTGAACCACCCTGGTCCATAGCTCCAGCCTCCCTTAGTTTTCTCTCTGTAATAAGCGCCTGGTTGACTACCAGATTGATATAATTCAACTGAAAGACATTCATCTGTGACCTGATGTCCGGTCTGAGGGCTTCCTCAAACTTCTTTACCAAAAACAGCTTGTCATTCCCGAGAATGGGAGTGAAACGCTGTAACTCTGTAAAGCGGGAGGAATACTCCATAACTATTAGAGTACCCTGATACAGGTTCATAAACTCTCTGGCTCTATCAGGCCTCAGCATTTCCGGGTAGAAGTAGTTGTAGAACGTATTCTAAAACTCATCCCAAGCCATATCTTGTTGGCGCCCTGTCTGCGAAACCACATCCCACCATCTCTTGGAAGGATCTAGTATCATATAAGTCGATAGCTTCACCCTCCTCTCCGGAGGTGTCTCTAGATGCTTGAAGATGGTTATCATGGATTCTATCCAGGACTCTGCAGCCTGTGGTCCTCCATCCCCTTTGAACGTGGGAGGGTGCTACTGCTGAAAAACCCGCGTCATATCTGCCATAGACGGGGCAGGATGCTGAGCTCCCTGGAAGGTCTGCATGAATCTCATTAAACCCTCTCTGAACTGAGCGTCGGCACCAGTGTATGGGATCACTACAGGTTCCATGTCCGAAATGATAGGTGGAACAACTGGTAGTCCCTAATCTGCTGTATCAGGTGTACGGTTACTACCTAGTTCCTGATGTGCAACGGGAGGACGTCATGGTGCCATAGCTCTGAAAGGTCAAAACCACACCTTCATTAATGAATAAAAGAGATGAAACTTAAGAGATAAAAATGGAACAGAAGAGAAAAACATTAAAATTTGGGAAAACATGACTACACTGCGTGTAATAATACTACACGGCGTGTTTATTAAAATTTTACCCTTGGCATGTACCTTGGACATACATGGATGTGTAAACCACCTGGCTACACAACGTGTTCTTAAACTACACGGTGTGTACTAACCCTTTTCCTCTCTGCCCGTTCACCCCTACACGGCTAGGAACAAGGACAGTCCTAGCAGAAAACTACACGGCGTTCTATTCCACTACATGACATGTCCTTAAGACCTCTCCCATGTCTGTGTTGTTAGCCACACGGACTGGTACACATACCACTACTACATGGTGTGCCAAAGGATACACGGCGTGTACTTGACATACCTTACCTGGCCCATGTTGTTAGTGACATGGCCTGACACATGGTCAATGCTACACAGCGTGTTCCATACAGACACGACGTTGACGCGGAAGGATAACACCAACATGTGCTATTGGATACACAGTTGGCTAATTTGTCAACAATACACAGTGTGTTCCCAAGGGACACAGCGTGCACATGAAGGAAAACCCTGGCCCGTTTTGTTCATGACACGACCCTCATTTGGTAAGGTATACAAGGTACAAGAAGTAACAGTCAATTACGGAAGCAATAAACAGCATACAACAACTGAAACTAAACAGCGGAAGCAATGTATAATATCATTATGATGTAGCATGTTACATGTATCTAAGAAAAGAACCAAACACAACAATGTGCTGAAATACAACTGAGAACAAAGCACTAAAAGTATACAGAAACTCCAAGAGCATCGCAAGCCTAAGCTCGGTCCTATGCTCTCCAGCTCCAACCAGTAATCATGTACCTGAAGCAGAAGGTCCACAATCCCTATCCACACCTACAACCATATAACCTTTTTGGTCCGAAAAGCAGGACCCAAATAGGGTGTGAGTATAATCCCAGTAGGCAATCACCAAAAGATCTGTGCCCTACTGTCAGTGAGCAATATAGAAAAAGTAATGGAAATAAATCCAGCAGAGAAATAGAAGTGCACTAAATTAAACAATCCTACAAATCTCCATTCACATTTTTTTATTAATTTAATACAATCATTTAATTATAAACCAAGGAATCTAGCAAATAGCTCTATATTTCCAAGGAAAATCAAGTAACACAACTGGTATCTTAGCAGACTACCTAAACAGCAAGCAGTACAAAACCCAAGCTTGTTCTTTGTCTTGGTGGACTCATCACAACCAACCAAACAATATTCCTGGTGACTCTCTCGGTGGCTCCCACTGGAAGAACCCTCTATTCAAGTAATGTGAAAAGGCACAGACACTCTGGGAAGCTCTCACCCTCAATTCCCCTACGGTCTTGCAACCATATCTATAGACTCTCTAAGGAAGAACTTACCTATAATTACACCTATATTCTCAATATGTAACTAAGGAAACCCTAAGGAGTCACAAAGTCCCATTCCCATAGGTCCTGCAAATGATACTAATTTATAACAGACTCTCTATGGAAGCACTTAATCGTCAATTCCCTCTTCAGTCTACCACACCAGGTTCCCACAGCCTTTAGTAGTGTAGTCGTGTGTAATATACTATTATATTCCCAAAGTAAGCTCAAAAAACTACTTGGATAATATCTACAACGCATCAAAATCATATAAAGAGTAGGCAATACATGCAATCAACTATATCAAGGAAAATAAGCAATGCAACAAGGTCTGACTCATAGGCAACCTAAGCCAAATGGTGATAAACATCCAAAACAAGGGAAACACCCAATGGGTGATCCTCAAACATGATAACAAGAAATTATTAATCATCTAATAACATCAAGAATACAATAAATCTAAGGAAGATAACAAAACCGGATCAAAACCCTAACCCGAGATACCCGATACATGGGTATCTGGTACTTTTGCACCAAAAAATCAAAGACATTCAACGTAGGGAAACAAAAAACCTACCTAGATCCTAGGAGACCGATATACTTGAACCTCGGACTGTGAATCATCATAGAATGGAGAAGATCTGAAAAGACATCTAAAACATTTAACCTCGGATAACTCTCACAAGAGAAGGAATCAGGAAACGTGGCCAAAGAAGAACGAAGAACTCACCGTTGCGATTCTATTGCAACCGACGGCATTCGATTCGAATAACTGGTGACGGATCGGTGGCTCGTAGAATATTTGGCCGCCTCGTACACTCTCGGTCAAAGAAGCTGGAGAAGAAGACGTGTTCGGGGTTAAGTCACGACCCTGGTCCATTTAATGAAATAAAAAAGAAAAGTACATGGCATATACTTCATGAGTACACGGCGTGTACTTTCCCATTCCATACACTTCATTAAGCAGCCTCCACATCACCTCTACACACCATGTGTGTGGCCCGGACACGGCCAACACATGGCCTCACATGGGAGAAAAGTACACGGCATGAACTCATAAAGTACATGGTGTGTACTTAGAAAATTTACAGATTTTTTTCTTTTCTCAAAAACGACAAGAAACGGAAAAACATACCTGAAATGAAGATCCTAGTTCTTAAAAAATTCCCCCTTTAAATAAATTCATCCCCGAATTTCCCTTACATGGTGGAGAAGAAGAAAACTCAAACAACTCTGGCCACTGTGATTGCATATCGGCCTCCCTCTCCCAAGTATCGTCCTATACACGGCCATGCCGCCATAGCACCCATACCAGAGGAACAGACTGGCCACAGAGTATCTTTGCACTACGATCAATAATCCAGAAAGGAAGCTCCTCTAATGATGAATCCTGCTCTAGATCAACCTCCTCGGGTTGAAAAACATGAGACGGGTCTGAGAAATTGCGGTGAATCTGAGAAACATTGAAGAGGTCGTGCATAGCCTGGTACCTCTGAAGCAACTGCATCCTATAAGCAACCAGCCCGACACTCTCCATAACCTCAAACAGACTGACGTATCTCGGTGAAAGCTAGACCTGTCTCCTAATACTCTTGTGCCCCAACCTCAGGGTAACACATAGGAACACCTGATCCCCGACCTTAAACTCTAAAGGTCATCTCTGTTGATCAGCATAAGATTTCTGCCGAGACTGTGCAGTAGCTATCCTTTTTCGAATCAACTCCACCTACTCTGTGGTCTCCTGAACAAGATGAGGTCCTAGCATAACTGCCTCTCCTGCCTCCAGCCAATACAAGGGTGATCGGAACAGTCTACCATACAAAGCCTCATAAGGATCCATCTAAATAGTTCCTTGAAAACTATTATTATTGGAAAACTCCACTAGAGGTATATGTCTCTCCCAATAACCTCCAAAATCAAGGACACGTGCTCGTAGTATTTCCTCTAGCACCTGAATCGTGCCCTCTGACTGGTCATCTGTTTGGGGATGGTAAGTTGTACTCAGAAGTACCTATGTACCCAAAGCCCTCTATAGCCCCTGCTAGAAATGCGACGTGAAATGGGCGTCCCTATCTGAAACGATAGTAATCGTAACCCTATGCAAGCGTACAATCTCACATCTGTACAACCGTCCAATATCATCAACACTAAAGGTCTCCTTAATCAGCAAGAAGTGAGCAACCTTCGTGAGCCTGTCAATAACAACCCATACCACGTCATTCCCTCGAGGAGATCCCGGTAACCCTGTCATGAAATCCACTGCGACATCATTCCACTTCCACTCGGGAATTGGTATCTACTGTAAAAAATACCTACTGGTCTCTGGTGCACCTCCTTCACCTGTTGACATGTGGAACATCTCATGACAAAACCAGCAACATCTCTCTTCATACCTGTACACCAATACTGGTGGGTAGATCATGATACATCTTGGTGACGCCAGGATGAACTGCCCAGACTGAGGAATGAAAGTCTCACATCATCTCCTCGTGTATATCTACTGGGACCCATATGCGTCCCTAGAAACGCAAGATCTCATCCTTGCCTACGGTCCATCTGGAAGGAGGGTCCTCTCCTGACACACTCTCCCACAGGACTAGGCCTTCAGAATCTGATAGATTCCTCATTCGAACTCAGTCGAGGAGAGTCGAGGTAACAGCTATAGAAGATTGGAAAGTCTTCCTCTGTCTATCATGCACCTCCAAATGCTTCTCAGATAATAGAGCCATAAGATTCCACTCACTTCTAGCCTCCTAAACTACCTGTATATAAGCCCTACTGCTCATTGCATCATCCACTGCATTTCATTTTCCATGCGTACAGGTAAGCTCGAAATCAAAAGATTGCAGGTAATAAACCCACCTCTGCTGTCTCAGATTCCATTCATGCTACGTGAAGATGTACTTGGGTCTCTTTTGGTCAGTATACACCACAAAATGATCTCCAAGAAGATAATATCTCCAACAACGCAAAGCATGAAAAACTGCAGCCAATTGCAGGTCGTGCGTAGGATATTTTCTCTCATGTGGAATCAACTGCCAAGATCTGTACACAAAAACATGATCCTTCTGCATAAGAACTGCTCCAAGTCCAATGTCAGATGCATCATAGAAAACTGTATAACTCTTGCCTAGCTCTGAAAAAACTAAAATCGGTGATGAAGTCAATATCCCTTTAAACTCCTAGAAGGCATAATCGCAGGCTTCTGACCAAACATACTTCAGCCCTTTATTAGTAAATCTTCTCAACAACGCTTCTAGGCATGAGAAGTCCTATATAAACTGCTTGTAGTAACCAGAAATCCCTAATAAACTCCGTACCTTGAAGACATTTTTTGTCAGCTCCCAGGTGACTACTGCACTCACCTTCTCTGGGTCTACTGATACTCTTGTCTCTGAGATGACATAACCCAGGAAGTGAATCTCTTCTATCCAAAAGTAGAATTTAGATATATTAGCATATAACTGATGCTCTCTCATTGTACTCAAAATGATCTTAATATGGGTATCATGGTCGTGTCGAGTGTGAGAGTACACCAAGATGTCGTCCATGAAAACCACCACGAAGAAATCCTAATAAGTATGGAAAACTCTTTTCATCGGTACCATGAAAACTGATGGCATGTTCGTGAGACTTAACAGCATAACCAAGTACTCATACACACCATACCTACTCCGGAAGGCTGTAAGAGGTATATCAGAAGGTCTGACACGCAACTGGTGGTAGCATGATCTCATGTCGATCTTCGAGAACATTGTGGCTCCTCGAAGCTGATCAAATAGATCATCTATCCATGGAAATGGATATCATTTCTTCACTGTAAACTGGTTCATCTTCTGATAATCCACACAAAGCCTAAGGGTGTCGTATGCCTTCTTTGCAAGCATGACAGGTGAACCCCAAGGAGAAGTACTAGGTCGGATGAAACCCCTTGCCTACAACTCCTCCAACTGCTTCTTGAGCTCCTGCAAATCAGGTGTAGCCATCCTATAAGGATTAATGGACACTGGTGCCACTCCTGGCACAATATCAATAGAGAATTCCACCTCTCGCTCTAGAGGAAAATCTAAAAAGTCTTCTAGAAATACATCTGGAAGGCGATCAACCACTAGAGGAAAATTTACCTGAGAAGTCCTGAGGTTATCCAAATATAAGCTAGAAATCTGGGCCGTAACACCAATCAACCCATGATGCTTTGGTCCAGCTTTGCTGGCCTGGACATCCCATTCTCCCTTGTGAAGAAAATATCTACCCTCTGGTGATGTGAAACTCACCCTGCGGCGATAGCAATCGACAAAGGCCTGGAAGGGAACTAACCAGTCCATCCCGAGAATGACATCATAGCCTGCCATCTCCAAAACATAGAGACTCCATAAAAAACGACACCCACCAACCTCGAGGGGGTAGTCTAAGCAGTGACGCACACTAGCAGTTCTAATTCCCCAAGGAGTTTCTAGCATCATCATATCCTCAGAAGTATAAACAGTAAGTATAAGGCTTTCCACAGTATGCACAGAAATAAATCTATGAGAAGCTCCTATATCTAAAAGTACATAGGATAAAAATGAGGCTACTAAAATCATACCTCAAACTGTGGAAGGTCCAAGATCCTGCTCTTGATAAATCTACTCTACCGTAAAAGTTGGGCATGCACCGTGGCCTTGTGTAGCGGCCTGAGATCCCGGAGCTGACCCTCCCTGAGCCTGACCAATACGTCCACGGCCTCTACCCTGGCTTTAATGACCAGAAAAACTCCATCACCTAGTCTACTATTGAACTGGTAATCCTTCTCCTGAGCGCGGAGCAGAAACTAATCCTCTTTCACTAGCCACTAGAAGAAGACCCTTGTAGAAACGCTGCAGATGACCCATCTTGTCGCATGATCGGCACTCCACTAGGTCTCTCGGGCACTGAGACTTCTTATGCCCGTTTTTTCCAAAACTGATAGAACACCACTTGGTTTCCATAAGGAATATCTTGTCTACCAGAAAGAATACCTCGCTTCCTCGAGTCACCTCGTGTAGACTCTCGGTGGCGCTTCCTGCTGTCTGTCTGGAGAGAATCAGCCCTGGATGCTGAACCAACCTGGTCCATAGCTCCAACCTCCCTCAAGTTTTTCTCTGTAATAAGCGCCTGGTTTACTATCAGAGTAATATAATTCAACTGTAAGACGTTCACATGTGACCTGATGTCCGGTCTAAAACCTTCATCAAACTTCCTTGCCAAAAACATCTCATCATTCCCCAGAATGGGAGTGAAACTCTTTAACTCCATAAAGTGGGAGGAATAATACATAACTGTGAGAGTACCCTACTACAGGTTCATGAAATCTCTGGCTCTGATATCCCTCAGCATCGCCGGGTAGAAGTAGTTGTAGAACGTACGTTGAAACTCATACCAAGAAATAGCATGTTGGCTCCCTGTCTGTGAAACCACATCCCACCATCTCTTGGAGGAATCTCACAGAATATAAGTTGCGAGCTTCACTATCCTCTCTGTAGGAGTCTCCAGATGCTCTAAGATGGACAGCATGTCTTCTAGCCATGAATCTGTAGCCTGTGGTCCTCCATCCCCTGTGAATATGGGAGGGTGCTCCTGCTGAAAAACCCGTTTCAGCTCTGCCATAGACAGGGCAGGATGCTGAACTCCCTAGAAGGTCTACATGAATCTCATGAAACCATCTCTGAACTGAGTGTCAGCACCAGTGTCTGGGATTACTATAGGTGCCATGTTTGGACTGATAGGCAGAACTACTGGTAGTCCCTGATCTGCTGTATCAGGCATACGGTCACTGCCTGGTTCCTGACGTGCAACGGGAGGACGTCTTGGTGCCATAGCTCTGAAAGGTCAAAAGCACACCTTGATGAACAAAGATGAATATTAATAGAGAAAAACAGAATAGGAGAGAAAAATGTTAAAAAAAATTCGGAAAAAGATGACTACATAGTGTGTAGTACTACTACACGGTGTGTTTCTTAAAAGTTTACCCTAGGTGTGTACCTTGCCCATACATGGCTGTGTAAACCACCCGGCTACGCAGCATGTTCTTAAACTGCACAGCGTGTACTAACCCTTTTCCTCCCTACCCATTCACTCCTACATAGCTGGAAACATGGACTGTCACAATAGGAAACTACATGGTGTGTTTGTAAACTACACGGCATGTCCTTAAGATCTCTCCCTTGCTCGTGTTGTTAGTCACACGGACTAGTACACAGACCACTACTACACAGCATGTCAAAGGAGACACGGTGTGTACTTGATATGCCTTACCTGTCCCATGTTGTTAGTGACACGGCCTAACACATGGTCGATACTACACGACGTGTTCCATACGGACATGGCGTGTATGCGGAAGGATAACACCAACTCGTGTTGTTGGCTACACGGCTGACTACATGGTCCACTATACATGGCGTGTTCCCAAGGGACACGTTGTGCACATGAAGGAAAAACCCGGCCCATGTTTTTAGTGACACAGCCGAATACCTATGTCATACCGCACGACATGTTCACTAGTACACGACATGTTATTATAGAAAACTTTACAACCCAGTGTCTCTGCCCAACATAGTCAGGGACATGGCTAAAAACTATACGACATGTATTTATAAAGTACACAACATGTATTCTGGTTTTTTCTAGACAGTAGCCTCAGAATTGCACCAAAGCCCAGAAAACACTGAAAAACCAGTGTTAAGGTGCCAAATTCTGATCTGTGGGGGGCCATACTCCCCGCGAACCAAATCTTGGCATCATAACAATGGATATAACAAGTAAAAAGTATAATAAATCATGCCCCACCAAATTCCGATCCTCAAGGGCCCATAAAACCCCTAAGACCAAAGTTTTCCGTCCATGATAAAGAATCTCTAAACAAATGATACCCTATCAACATAGTAGTTATTCAATAATAGGAGCTATCACAACAGCATGCATCGTCTATCACAAATTCTATCACAACAACATGAAAATTCTAATGCAGCCTAGATGGCATGGAAAAATGCACGACATGTGATTTTCTAACAAGTTCCTATATGATGCATGAGATGGCATACCCTCATCTCATCGGGTTGCAAGAAAATAGAACCACAATCATATAAACAGTAATAGCACAAAACAAGTGCACCAACCAGCAGTGAAATCAAGTAAACTGTAATATTTGAAAAACTCAAAGATTGCAATATTCGAGGTAATCTAGCTTTTTACCTGTACACAGGTTCTAGAATGCCCGGTAACAGCTATTTACTATTTACCTATTCCGTCATATCCCTGTCTAATGTCGCTAAACAGTAAGTCAATAGAAATGGAAGAAACCCCTCTGATACCACTTTGTAATGACCCGAATCCGGAGCCCCTCAACTTGTTCCCCATGCTCGGTTCTACACATGACCTCAATCACATTTCCCCAAACGCCAGAGGCTGATGAATAGTAGTGAGGGCCTTGGTAAGTTATTGGGGAATCTATGACCTCATTTGGTAAGGTATACAAGGTACAGGAAATAACAGTAAATAGAAGAAGTAGTAAACAGCATACAACAACTGAAACTAAACAGCTGAAGCAATGTATAATATAATAATGATGCAGTATGGTACATGTATATAAGTAAAACAGCAAACACAACAACATGCTGAAATACAACCAATAATAAAGCATTAAAAGTAAACAGCAACTCCAGCAGCATCGCAAGCCAAAGCTCAGTTCTATTCTCTCAAGCTCCAACCGGCAATCATGTACCTGAAGACGAAGGGATACAATCCCTATCCAGACCTGCAACCATATAACCTATTTGGACCGAAAAGCAGGACCCAAACAGGGTGTGAGACTAATCCCAGTAGGAAATCACCACAAGATCTATTCCATACTGTCAGTGACCAATATAGAAAAATAATGGAAATAAATGAAGCAGAGAAACAAAAGTACACTAAAGTGAAGAATCCTACAAATCTCCATTCACATTTATTTATTAATTTAATACAGTCATTTAATTATCAACCAAGGAATCTATCAAACAGATCTATATTTCCAAGGCAAAACAAGTAACACAACAGGTATCTCAGCAGACTACCTAAACAGAAAGCAGTACAAAACCCAAGCTTGTTCTTTGTCTTGGTGGACTCGTCACAACCAACCAAACAATATTTATGGTGACTCTCTGGGTGGCTCCCACTGGCAGACCCCTCTAGTGAAGTAACATAAAAAGGCACAGACACTCTGGGAAGCTCTCACCGTCAATTCCCCTACGGTCTTTCAACGATAGCTATTGACTCTATGAGGAAGAACTTACATCTAATCCCCCCTATAGTCTCGATACGTAACTAAGGACACTCTAAGGAAGCACAAAGTACCATTCCCATAGGTCCTTCAAAAGATACTAATTTATAACATACTCTATAGGGAAGCCCTTAATCATCAATTCCCTTTTTAGTCTACCACACCAGGTTCCCACAACCCTGAGTAGTGTAGCTGTTCATAATCGTCTATTAGCAGCCCAAAGTAAGCTCAAAAAACTACTTGGATAATAGCTACAATGCATCCAAAGCATATAAATAGAAGGCAATACATGCAATCACCTATATCAAGGCAAGCAAGCAATGCAACAAGGTCTGCCTCACAGGCAACCTAAGCCGAACGGTGATAAACAGCCAAAACAAGGGAAACACCCAAGGGGTGATCCTCAAACATGAAAACAATCAATTATTAATCATATCATAACCACTAGAATACAATAAAATTAAGGCAGATAACAAAACAGGATCAAAACCCTAACCTGAGATACCCGATACATTGGTATTCGATACTTTTTCACCAAAAACTCAAAGACATTTAACGTAGGGAAAAAACCACCTACCTCGATCCAAAGAGATCTATATACTAGAAACTCGGCTTGTGAATCAGCCTATAACAGAGAAGATATGCAAAAACGTCTAAAATGTTTAACCTCAAATAACTCTCACAAGAGAAGGAATCAAGAAACGTGGCCAAAGAAGAACCAAGAACTCACCGCTGTGATTATATTGCAACCGACAGAGTTTGATTCAGATAAACAGTGATGGATCATTTGATTGGAGAATATTCAGCCTCCTCGGACGCTCTTGGTCAAAGAAGCTGGAGAAGAAGACGTAATCGCGGTTATGTCGTGACCCCGATCCATTCAATGAAATAAAAAGAAAATTACACAGTGTGTACTTCATGAGTACACAGCATGTACTCACCCTTTTTCATACACCTTATTAAGCAGCCTCCACATCACCACTACACACCATGTGTGTGGCCCGGACATGTCAAGCACACGGCCTCGCGTGGGAAAAAAGTATACTGCGTGTACTCATAAAGTACACGGCATGTACTTAGAAAATTTCCATATTTTCTTCTTTTTATCAAAAATGACCAGAAACAGATAAACATACCTCAAACAAAGATCTGGGTTCTTAAAAACTTCCCCCCTTAAAGAAATTAGTCCCTAAATTTCCCTAACTTGGTGGAAAAGAAGAAACCTTGAACAACTCTGGCCATTGTGATCACATATCGTCCTACCTCTCCCAAGTCTCATCTTATACACATTTGTGCTGCCATAGCACCCGTACCAGAGGAACAGACTGGCCACAGAGTATCTTTGCACTACGATCAATAATCATGATAGGATTCTCCTCGAACGATGCATCTTGATCCTGATCAACCTCCTCGGGTTGAAAAACATGATATGGGTCTGAGAAATAGCGGCAAAGATAAGAAACATGGAAGACGTTGTGCATATCCTAGTACCTCTGAGGCAACTACAACCTATAAGCAACCAGCCCGACTCTCTCTAGAACCTCAAACGGCCTGACATATCTCAGTGAAGGCTTACCCTGTCTCTTGATGCTCTTGTGTCCCAACCTCAGGGTAACACATAGGAAAACCTGATCCCCAACCGTAAACTCCAAAGGTCTTCTCCGCTGATCAGTATAAGATTTCTGACAAGACTGTGTAGTAGCCATCCTTTTTCAAATCAACTCCACCTGCTCTGTGATCTCCTGAACAAGACGAGGTCCTAACATAGCTACCTCTCCTGCCTCCATCCAACACAAGGGAGATCGACACGGCCTACCGTACAAAGCCTCGAATGGTGCCATCTGAATGGTTTCTTGAAAATTATTATTATAGGAAAACTCCACTAGAGTTATATGTCTCTCCCAAGAACCTCTAAAATCAAGGACACATGCTCGTAGCATGTCCTCTATCACCTGAATCGTGCGCTCTGACTGGCCATCTGACTAGGGATGGTAAGCTGTACTCAGAAGTACCTGTGTACCCAAAGCCCTTTATATCCCTTTCCAAAAATGAGACGTGAAGCAGGTTTCCCTATCTGAAACGATAGTACTTGAAACCCCATGCAAGCGTACAATCTCATGGATGTACAACCGTCCAAGATCATCAACACCAAAGGACTCCTTAATCGGTAAGAAGTGAGCAACCTTCGTGATCCTGTAAATGACAACACATGCTGCATCATTCCCTCAAGGCTATCTTTGTAACCCTATCACGAAATCCATCGTGACATCATTCCACTTCCACTCAGAAATGGGTAGTTGCTGTAAAATCACTGTTGGTAGCTAGTGCTCCACCTTCACCTGTTGACTGGTGGAACATCTCATGACAAAACCAGCAACATATCTCTTCATACCATGCGACCAATAATGGCAGTGTAGATCACGATACATCTTGCTGACGCCAGGATGAACTGCCTAGACTGATCAATGAAAGTCTTGAATCAGCTCCTCACATATAACTTCTGGCACCCATACGCATCCCTGGAAACGCAAGATCTCACCCTCGCCTGTCGTCCATCCGGAAGGAGGGTCCCCTCCTGACACACTCTCCCGCAGGACTAGCCCTTCAGAATCTGATAGCTTCCTCATTCGAACTCGGTCGAGAAGCATCGATGTAACAACAAATAAAGATAGGAAAGTCTACCCCTCTCTGTCATGAACCTCTAAATGCATCTCAGAGAACATATCCATAAACTTCCACTCATGGTTGGCCTCCTAAACTGCCTGTATCTAAGACCTCCTGCCTAGTGCATCAGCCACTGCATTGCCTTTTTCCAAGCATATAGGCAAGCTCAAAATCGAAAGACTGCAGGTACTTAACCCACCTGCGCTATCTCAGATTCAAGCCACGCTGCGTGAAGATGTACTTGAGGCTCTTGTGGTCATTATAAACCACAAAATGCTATCCTAGAAGATAATGTCTCTATCAACGCAAAGCATGAACAACTACAGCCAACTCCAGGTCATGCGTAGGATAGTTCCTCTCATGTGGCCTTAACTACCGAGATCTGTATGCAACAACACCATCCTCCTGCATAAGCACTACTCCAAGTCTGATGCCATATGCATCACAAAAAATTGTATAACTTTTGCCCAGCTCCGGAAAAACTGGAATCGGGGATGAAGTCAATCTCCCTTTCAGCTCCTGGAAGGATGAATCGCTGGCTTCTGACCAAACATACTTCACTCCTTTCTTAGTCAATCCCATCAATGGCGCTGCTAGGCATGAGAAGTCTTGTATAAACCACCTGTAGAAACCATCCAGCCCTAAGAAACTCTGTACCTCAAAGATATTCTTCGGATGCTCCTAGGTGACTATAGCTCTCACCTTCTCTGGGTTCACTGATACTCCTGTCTCTGAGATGACATGACCCAGGAAGTGAATCTCGTCCATCCAAAAGTGTAACTTCGAGAGCTTAGCATATAACTGATGCTCCCTCAGTGTACTCAAAACGATATCAAGATGGGTAGCATGGTCGTGTCGATTGTGAGAATACACCAAGATGTCGTCCATGAAAACCACCATGAAGGAATCCAATTAAGGATGAAAAAATATGTTCATCGGTTCCATGAAAACTATTGGCGCGTTCGTGAGACCGAACGGTATAACCATGTACTCATACAGACCATACCTGATGTGAAAGGCTATAAGAGGTATATCAGAAGGTCTGACACGCAGCTGGTGGTAGCTGGATCTCAAGTCGATCTTCTCCACAAGACCTAAAGCGCATTTCCATAAACGTCAGAGGCTTTCGACTAGCAGCGAGGGCCTTGGTAAGTTATTGGGGAAACTATTCCCTCATTTGGAAAGGTATAAAAGGTATAGGGAATAACAGTCAATAGCGGAAGTAGTAAACAACATACAATAACTGAAACTAAATAGTTGAAGTAATGTATAATATAATAATGATGTAGTGTGGTACACTTATCTAAGGAGAGTAGTAAACACAACAACGTGCAGAAATACAACTTAGAACAAAGCACTAAAAGTAAACAGTAACTCCAGCAGCATCACAAGCCTAAGCTCGGTCTTATTCTCTCCATCTCCAACCAGCAATCATGTACCTAAAGTAGAAGTACCACAATCCCAATCCACACCTGCAACCATATAACCTGTTTGGTCCGAAAAGCAGGACCCAAATAGGGTGTGAGACTAATCCCAGTAGGCAATCATCATAAGATCTGTTCCCTACTGTTAGTGAGAAATATAGGAAAAGTAATGAAAATAAATGTAGCAGAGAAACAGAAGTACACTAAAGTAAAAAATCCTACAAATCTACATTCACATTTATTTGTTAATTTAATACAATCATTTAATTATCAACCAAGGAATCTAGAAACTGCTCTATATTTCCAAGGCAATGCATGTAACACAACAGATATCTCAGCAGACTACCTAAACAGTAAGAAGTAAAAAACCCAAGCTTGTTCTTTAGCTTGGTGGACTAGTCACAACCAACCAAAAAATATTCATGGTGTCTCTCTGGGTGGATCCTACTAGAAGACCCCTCTAGTCAAGTAACATGCAAAGGCACAGACACTCCGGGAAGCTCTCACTGTCAATTCCCCTACGATCTTGCAACGATAGTTGTAGACTCTCTAAGGAAGAACATACATCTAATTCACCCTATAGTCTCGATACGTAACTAAGTACACTCTAAGGAATCAAAAAGTCCCATTCCCGTAGGTCCTGTGAATGATACTAATTTATAACAGACTCTCTAGGGAAGCCCTTAATCGTCAATTCCCTCTTTAGTCTACCACACTAGGTTCCCACAGCCCTGAGTAATGTAGTCATGCATAATTGACTGTTAGGAGCCCAAAGTAAGCTCAACAAACTTATTGGAGAATAGCTACAATGGATCAAAAGCATATAAATGGTAGGAAATACATGCAATCAACTATATCAAGGCAAGAAAGCAATGAAACAAGGTCTGCCTCACAGGCAACCTAAGCCAAATAGCGATAAACATCCAAAACATGGGAAACACCCAAGGGGTGATCCTCAAACATGCTAACATGCAATTATTAAACATCTAATAACCTCAATCATACATGAAATCTAAGGCAGATAACAAAACAGGATCAAAACCCTAACCCGAGATACCAGATACGTGGGTATCTGGCACTTTTGCACCAAAAACACAAATACATTCAATGTAGGGAAACAAACCACCCACCTCAATCCTAGGAGATCGATATAATTTAACCTAGGCCCGTGAATCATCCTAGAAAGGAGAATATCTGAAAAAACGTCTAAAACGTTCAACCTCAAATAACTCTCACAAGAGAAGGAATTAGGAAACGTGGCCAAAGAAGAACCAAGAACTCACCACTGCGATTCTATTGCAACAGACGGTGTTTGATTCAGATAATCGATGACAGATTGGTGGATTAGATAAGATTTAGCCTCCTTGGATGCTCTTGGTTGAAGAAGCTAGAGAAGAAGACATATTCGGGGTTAAGTCGCGACCTCGGTCCGTTTAATGAAATAAAAAAGAAAAGTGCACGGTGTGTACTTAATGAGTACACGACATGTACTCACCCTTTCCATACACCACATTAAGCGGCCTCCACATCACCACTACACACCGTGTGTTTGGCCCAGACATGGCCAGCACACGGCCTCGCACGGGAGAAAAGTACACAGTGTGTACTCATAAAGTACACGGCGTGTACTTAGAAAATTTCCAGATTTTCTTGTTTTTCTCAAAAACGACCAGAAACAGAAAAACATACCTGAAATGAAGATCCGGGTTATTACAAAAATTATGTTATAAAATCACGGTATCATAGGAAAGTGGAAACAACATAAAATGGGAAATCATATTCACAAATTGAGGATAATTACAAATAAGTTACAATATATTGTGCTTAGGTTATCCACCCATGCACCATACATGGTATCTCATTATATGAAAACATTACCAAATGAAATAGAGCGCTATCAAGGTGCACCCCTCATATGTATAACTTTACATGTTCCATATCTACTATATAACATAAGAATTAATTTCATAATTTTAACCCCATGATAAAAGAATGTCGGTTTCATACATAGAAATACCAAATAAATGAAGTATATTTACATAAAAGTGAATACCTTTGAGTGAAAATAGGTATGGGTATTCACAATACAAAAGTTTGGTAGGAAGAGTCACGAGATGATTTCAATAGCATAACAGGTGTACATAAAAGTTTATATAAGGGATTAATGAGAAGGGAAATGGGTCTCTAATTATTTTTTCATCATATGGATAGTAAATTAATGTTTATGAACCCATTATATAAATACCAGTAGAGAGTAAAAAATATTAATACAAAGAAAGTGCATGGATAGAAAAGATGGGAGAGGGAACACCTTTCCTTGGGAGGATGCTTCTTAAAACCTAGGAAGGTCCCCTTAGAACCTTATAAAATACTTGTGATATCTTTATAGATGGATAGTTAGAGTAACTTCATGATAAATTTGTTTGTATTATAGATTAATCGGATAAGGAGTGTGTATTTGTAGTAAAAGAGAGGGAGATCTTTATTAATTTCTAAACATTCATTTTGGGATACAAGTTATAAAATATCCAAAACCATTTTATATACCATGTTTTTTGATAAATAGAATTTGTTTTAAGTATATTAACGTTTCATAAGATAAAATTATTTAAATAATTTCATTTATGGTGTATAATTCAATCATGTTCAAAAAGAAGTGTTTTTAAAATCTTGCAAGATTCATTAGGTTTTTGGGTTGTTCTATAAAGGTTTGTAAAAATATTATTATCACATTAAAATAATTTATTTTAATGAAAAAATCAATTTTTGGATGAGGAAACCCTTTATATAATTTATTACATAATTTATGGGTAATTATGATGTCATGATACAGACTATATATTAATATTATGTTTAATTTTTACTGAAAACTTCAAAAATCTCAAAAAATTATGAAAAAATTACTATTGGAAAATTTAAACTTGATGAATTAAAAAATTAAATTTATTTTCACCAAATTATTTTATATATATTATAATATTACTTTTTAAAATAAATTTTTTTAAAAATAATTACTAATTTGATTACATGATCAGATTTCTAATATTTTGAAAAACCAATTATGATTAAATGAAATCATTTTATTATTTATAAATTAGTAATTACTGTTTTTAATAAACTTTATTTTATATTCTTGAATTTATCATAAAGATAAATTTTAATAATGATTAAACATATATATATTTTAAAAAATAAAATTTCAGTTTCTATGTTTCAAAAATTCATTCTATAAATTACATCCTCTATTCAAGTATATTTTATTATATAGATAAGGTTGATAATAAGGAAATGATATTTGAGAAAGAACTATTTTATTAAAAAAAATTAAATACTCTTAAGGTCTAGATACATAACCCCTTATTACATCCGCATACACCCTAAATGTTAGGTGTATGATGGAAGTAGTTTTTTGGGGTTTTTTGGAGAACATGGTTTGAGTGGTGATCTCAATAAGATTGAACTTATATCATAAATGGTTTCACTAAAGTTTTAATTATTAGAGTTTCTATTGGGATTAATAAAGGTTAAAGAAAATTGATTTCATCTTCCTCAGAAGCTTCGATAAATGAGACTTATACGGTATAATCCAATTAGTTGAGGTTATCACTATTCCTTCAGTATAACAACTATATTACCAACTATCATAATTCTTAATGGTATTTATGCCTAGTAGTCATATTATGGATATAATATATAATGGTAAAAAAATAATGAAATATATATCGTGAGTTTTATATAACGATATTACTTAATATGGATTATATTTATTCATAAAGAAATTTAATTTTAAAAAAAATTGGTCATTACATTATATAATACTTATCATAAAATTTAATATGTGTCGACTTTGAATTTAATTTTTTTTCATAATTATAATTTTATTTTTCTATATATTTTATTTTAATAATATGTACTAGATACCATATTTTCATGCAGATAATGGACCCTAAATTCAACAATGTACTTAATTTATAAATCAAGATATCACTTCAATATTTAGTCAAAAAAATTACATTTGGGATATTATTTAAATAAAATTTTGACATAATTTATAGGAATCGATAAAGAAGATTTCATTAAAATATATCCACGTCTAATTTATTTATTTGTAGGGTCATGAATGCAGAAAAAATATGGATTTACATTGAATTGATTTTCAACTTTCCATTTGTAACATCTTTCTGAATTGGTCATCTGTGATGCCCATCTTGTTATTTTTTTTATTTTTTTCCAAATGGGCCTTTGTGATGCTATTTTTTTATCCCCCCTATGAACCCCTCCCCATGGGTATTTTCCCCATGGAATCTACTCCAAGGGTTCCCCCATAGACCCCAAGAAATTTTATCTACTGATCAAGGGTGTAGGTTTGTTCGTCAGACAACTGATCGGTGCTCGGACTAGCAGCCACCACTATACCTTAGGCAATCATCCCCATATGGTAAAGTCTTATGACTAATATAATGGTTCCACGAAAGTAAATTGAGGAGAATATCGCCACATATCAAAGTGTTATAATATTGTAAATAAAGGTAATAATATGAGCATCTAGAAAGAATATGTAAAAATACATCACGAAAAGTGCTAGACAAATAATCCCATCCCACGAAATGTCAACATGGCCTATATACATGTCAAATAGACAACCGTAGTAGATCACATCTAAAAATATACCTAAAAGAACATAATTAAAAACTAAAATTCTCCTTAAAATAGTCCTGATTCCTATCCTAGTCCTAATCTATTATTCTCTAAACTAGAAATCCAAATCATTCATCAACCATAAAAACCTACCCTTATCCAATCCTAAAACCATAAATTTTACGCAAGTGCCAATGGTGGACTGAGTAGGATGTGATTACATATCAATATGACACCATGAACAATGTCTATAAACATATCCAGTCTAAGTAAGTGCATGGTAATGTGAAAAAACTATATATATACATGTGCGTTTTAGTAAAAAAGACATCATAGATTCTTTTGTTCCAAAGTGAGACTCATGGACAACCATACCTTCCTTAGTCAGTGACATATGTATCTGAATAATGGATATCCATATAAGGAAAATATACCCATCATCGTGATCAAATGCATCCTAGGTAAATATACCCATTCCAATAATAAAAAGACACAATTGGGGAAATACACTCAACCTAGAACAAAAGTCACACCTAGAGAAATATTCCCATACCATAAAAAAAGATCACACCCATATAGAAATTAATCTCTAAAACCATAAAATAAATACCTAATAGACACCCGAACCCCAAAACCTTTCCCTAAGACCAAACAAATTAATTCACTCATCAAAATTCCATTCTCTTAAATTTTCATTAAAAATTCCATTTTTTATTAAATAAATACCTCAGGGAAACACCAACTTTAGAACCATACCCTAAAGCCAATTGTATTAATTCATTCACCATTTTAATATGAAAAAAATAAAAAATTTCTATTTATAATTCAATCTAAACAACTTCTGTTCATCCATTAGTTTATCATATTTAATGAAAATAAATATAAAATACTTTGAGGTTTCCTTTCAATTAGGGTTCATAAATGACTCAAGGTGTCATCATTTGGAAAAAAACTTCATGATTTAAAATTATATAATTTAATTCTCAGTCAAATGAATTGTAAACCAATGTGAACGTTAAATGAAATAATTAATTAATGAAGTAATATTTATGGGATAATTTTTAGACCACTAACCGGAAATATAACAAATCTTAATAACCAAGAACCACCGGTTAAAACATAACGAATAACCAATGATCAATTAATCAGATTCTATCTAAAAATATTAGATTTTATGATAAGGAGAAAAATAAATAGAGAATAAATGATAATATAGGACTTGAAGAAACTTATAATTATATTTTAGGATCAATCACAATGAATGAGACTTTGATCCTCTAAAAATGTGATAAGAAGATATCCTAGAATCCAAAACCCTTCATTCATATCTATAATCATGTTAGGGAGTTGAGGGGTTGATATTTTGGGGTCCCTATCACGTCCCTCATTTAAAATTCCAGAATCACTACCTATGAGAAATTCATGGTGTGAAATACAATTTCACCCCATGAAATTTTCAGTGAGCATACCTTAGGGGCCTGGCCAAAAAAATCATAGTAAGGAATATTATGTTATGATGTGAATTTTCATCTATATCTCCCAAATATGTACAAGAGTATATCAATCCTCCCAAACTCACTTAAAACTGTCTAAACACCTCTAACTACCAAAATTGACCATGATACACATTTCTAGGAAATCAACATAGAAATATTTGAGTGTATTTACAAACATCCCCTATAAGGATTTATTATCCTTGATAAGTGTCTATAGGGGTCTCTCTTAGACAATATGTCCCCTAGTCCTAACATCTGAATCTCGCTCTCAATAATTGTTCAAGGAAATTTACTTGAAACTACAAAACTCAAGTTATAATCCAATATATGATTCCTCTCATGGCTCACACCCTAAATCATGTCCTAAACTTTCATTTCACCCCCCCCCCCCTAAATCATGTCTTTAAATCCTTCACAAACCTCTCATGAATGCCAGAATATTTATACTAAGAAAATCACACCTATTTCTGCGTAATTTAATTGGGTTTTTAACTTAGACTAATTATAATGGTTTTACAACATCCTCAATATAACACACTGGTATTTTAAAAGAACACTATGTTTGATAGCGTACATGACATGCGACACTAATCTTAAACAAATCAAGAAATATTATTATTTAAATATGACCATTATAACCTAGTCGTTGAATTGGTGAGTATAAATAGTATTAAAAAAATTATGAAATATATATAAAGGAACTACTCAAAACAAATGCATTCATTAATTATTAAGAAATAATTAGTCAATTTTTAGAAAAGTTATTTTATGCTTCAATAATACATTTTCTTCAAAAATTATTTTTATTTATTTTTGTGATAAAATATGGTAATTAATTTTTGAAAAAAATTAGAAATTGGTTTTAATAAAAATAATATTATATTTTAAATCACCATATAAAAATTATATTAGGGCGTTTTTGTGGGATTTTTCTAAAAAGATTGATTTTCAATTGAATACTGAAAAATACTAAATTTTATCAAAAAATGTATTTTTTGTTTCAAGCATTTAAAAATTTACACTTCGTTTTTAAGAAATTGAAAGTAAAATTTACTATTTTATAATATTAATAATCCAATTAAATTAATTGTAATAAATTTGATGGTTTTATCTGGTATAAAAAACATTTTTATACATAAAATTGCATTTATGTAAATATTTTTTTTTTCATTTAATTTTATGAAATTATATTAAAATTAATCTCTATCAAGTATAGGTATTTAATTTTATGATATAGAATTTTTTTTGGATTAATCAAGTAAAATTAATTTTTCATTACCATGTTTTATATATGGTAATTATCATGGTTTTAATTTTTAAATACAATTTTTATAACCTATATATACCTCATGCGTATTTTTGGACTACCATCTCTAGGAAACAATGTTATTCATTTTTCATTTCTATTTTACATGGATTCTAATAAAGACGGGTTTGATGAAAATAAATGATTTATATGATATTATAATGATTTGGGAAAGTTTATTTATTATTTATCTTCCTTTACTTCCATCCATTGAGAAGTGAAAATATCACTCATGTGTATGTATGACCTGCCATCTCCATGAACAGTGTCATTCATTTTATATCTCTAACTATTATGGATTATTATAATTACATATATAATAAATATATATGATATTTATATCATTATTAACATTTTTTATACGATAGACCATAATCAAAGTATTATTAATGAAAATACCAAACCAAATATTATATTAAAAATGAAACATTTATTTCCCAAAATAGTGAATTTAACAAAGAATTGTTAATAATTGGCTAACAAAATGATTACAAGTCTTATATGGAATAATATAAATTATTATGGTTCTATAATATATATATAATAGGTATATATTTTTTATATAGGAGGTTTTAATGAATATTAATGAATTTGAACTTGAGTTAGTGGTTTATTTCACAATCTCATTACTATTCGAGATTGTTTATGTTTAAGTACCCACTGGGGGAATATTTTTCCTCCTTATCCATATTTTTGTTAAAAATAATTAAATAATATTTTATTAATATATAATTATTTATTAATGAAATTTTTAACCACATTTGACTTTTTACATAATGATTTGAATGAAATCTTCTTGTCATTTTCCAAACGACATGCTTTTAACCTCTTTACAACAGTGTGAAAGGAATGTTTTTTCAACTCATATGACATGAATTGAAACCATAATGACTAATATTTTATTTAAAGATTAATTTATAATTTTATAAGATAATTTTTAAATAAAACGGTTTCTTTAATATTTTTAATGTTTTTAAATTAAAAAAAACATATTTTTAAAGTAAAAAAAATTATTTTCCTCAAGAGATATTCTCATAATCTATTTAAAATATTTTCATCTATGTTAATATCCTTTGGTGAATCTTATTTCGATGATATAATCCAATTATAAAATTTATAATATTTCATTGGATAGTTTATGATCATTTTGACTAGAGAATGTATTGGTATTTCATATGATTAGTTCATCTAATATAGACTCTTATTGATTATTTAAGGCATGTTTATTATATTGTATTATTTATTTATATGAGGAATGAATTGGAATTTGTAAGTAACATAAAGGGTAACTATATCCTCTAAATTCATTAGTAGTTATGATGAAATAAACTAGATTTGGTTTTGGTTGAGGCCTTACCCATTTATTCAGATTCCTTGGCATAAGGCCACGATGTTATGTTTCAGATGTACAATATTATGAATTCCCAAAATATGAGATTAGTTATTGATTTACATATGATTATTTTATTATTTATGTTTTCCTTGGATAATTTTCTAGCTCATGAGAATATTTATATGGCATTATTTGATCATTATTTATTCCTTCCATATTATTTATTATTTATTTAGTTTCTATTGTATTCATACTCTTACTAAGAATCTGAGCTCACCCATTTATTATGTTTCTATTATCTAGGATTACAATAAAGGTATAGTGATTTATATTCATAGATATGGTATAGGAAATAATTTATTTCTCAAATAAAATACTATTTTGTGATATGTTTTTAAATATAATGTAAAATTCAAGTATGTATCTATTTTACCAAGACAATTAAACTATTTTGTCCTTTGGTATGTGATTTCTTGTATATAGTTTCAATGTAGTAAAGTAACCATTGAATATATGAAACTAGAGTTAGGGAATTTATATTTGGTATTCGGGTAAGTTTAGTAGAAACATTGGGAAGTAGATTTTGGACAACGTAGATTAGGGAATATAACCCTCTGACAAAATTTGAGAATAATATCATAGAAACCAAGCTTATTATTTTGATATTATCTATACATAAATTTTCCCATAGTTTATTACTTATGAGTTATGATTCATAATTTTATGATGTAATCTAGTATATGTAATTTTTTAGAAATGGTTTTGAGAATAAGGAATGGAAATCTTATCAATGTGTGTAATCTAGGTAGGGATATCCCTTATAGAAAAGATAATAAAGCTAAATCTAGAACTAAAATTGGAGATGAAAAAAATATAAATATATTAGGGCATCTAACTTAGTTTATGAGAAATAAACTTTACCATATATATCATCCTAATCATCTAAAACATGGTGTAATAATATTATACCTCTATATGCATCAACAACCTCCAACATTTAATGAGACTAACACTCTATTTGTAGCTAAGAAATGTATAATTTCCTTAGAGAAGATATTTATTGCTTTGAGAAGTAAAAAAATGGAGAAGGTTTTCATGGTATTTTATCATATATCAAGGGATGCGGATCAATGGTGGTCATTGATTAAAAATACTGAGGATGAGGAGGAAAAAGAAAATTTGGAATGGAAGGATTTAAAGTAACTTTTTTTGGAAAAATATATTCCACACAAACAATGAGTAGATATATAGAGAAAATTATTATGTCTGAGGAAATAGAAATAATAAACTTTTACTAAGTATGAATCCAAATTTATAAGTTTATAAATACATGATTCGAAAAACGTACATAATAAAAAGAATGATATTAATCATATATTTTATTGGCTTAAACCAATCCTTAAAATTGGATTGGTCTCCCATTCTCATCATATGATGATATATTGTCAAGTAATTTTAAGATAGATAAATAATTCTCTAATCTTTATGGACTCAAAAGAAATAAATAGAATAAAAGGACATTAAATCAAAAAATAGATAAGGGGAATAAGGGAAAGAAGTATTTTACCACATGGGATAATTGTGGAAAAAATAATATGATACTTGCTTGAAATGAATAGGACTTTTCTACAAGTGTGGAGATAAGTTCTACTAGACTCGTCAATTTATGTGAAAGAAATAATTTGAAAATGTGATATGATTCAACTATAAGGAGACGGGGCACCATGAAAATAAATTCCCTAGAAATTAAGTTAATATATCATGAAAGGTAAAATGGGGTCAAGGTCAATCATATATTATTACAAAAGACAAAGTGAAATGATTAAAGTGATTATGCATTTGGATTCAATAATTATGTTTTAGAAGTATTTATCAAATATATTATGGTTATAATAATCATGAAACATGTAAATATTGTACTAAATTAGTTTTTTATATGGGTTTGAAAGAATATGTTGAATAGTAACAATAACAAAAAAAAGTGATTAGTGTAAGGTGATATTTTTGGATAATACATAAAAAAGTAAAAGATAATATTTAATAGTTTCCTAATATTGAGTTTAGTTAGGTTAAAGAGAAGACGGACACTAATGAATTAAATTGGATAGTATTGGTTACATTGAAAATGATTGATGATTTGATGAAAAAGTTATTAATTTTTTTGAATTATTGGATTTATGGGATATATTTGATAATTTGATAGTTATTTTAAAGAATAAGGAGAGAGTTAAATATTTTAAGTGTGTATGTTTTCATTATGGTTTTATGGTGATTCAAGTTATTACCATGTTTTATGAGAATAGGTGATCAAGCTATTTACTTGTGGAACTAATATATACTTTATAAAGGATTTATGATAAATTGATTTTGGAATTTTAGTAACCATATTCCTAAATTTTTGGATTTTATAATTTGGTCAGACATATTTTGGAGAATCCTTATGGTTAAATACTTAGAGAATATGTTAAGTTGAACTTTATATATTATTATATGAGGTTAAATTATGATTTATCATAATATTTACTAACCATTTTAGTTTTGGTAAATATTTAGAGTCCATAGAAATGAATTATGGAACTTATGATTCAATAAAAGTGCTTCAGGCATAAAAAAATTCATCTTGAATATCAATTTCCTAGTGTTAGAGATGAAGTGGAAATAGATTGAAGAATAACTAAAGGATGAGATTATGATTATGACATGGAAATAAATAAAGTTTTTTACCTAGAGTTCTTTATCTAGATAGTAAAATAATACCTTGACTTTAGTAAAAGGACCTTAAAATTACAATGTTATTTGTTCACTTTTCTTACTAAAAAATCAATGGCCTTTTAACCCATCACAAATTTATGGTTTTATGATGGTTACAATTATCAGGACCATGTTATATATCACTCTCTATTAGTTCTTAGGAAATATATTTCTCTTCCATATCAATATTTTCACTTCCCATAAATTTTCTCCGATTTGGAAACCCATTTCTGTGATGACCTTCATATTTCCTTTTCCATAATTTTATGAGAAATATTTGTTAACAATTTTTACGGTGTAGGTTTTCCATAAATGTATTTATAAATTTTAAAAACATGATTATGAAAAACAAGTTAAAATTGTAAGATAAATTTTTATTTAATTGTGGAATAATATAACAATCTAATAATAAAAAAACACTATGTTCGATAGCATACATGACACACGACACCGAGCTTAAACAAATCATAGAATATTACTATTTAAATATAACCATTATAACCTAGTCATTGGATTAGAGGTTATGGATATTATTAAACAAATAATGAAATATATATAATGGACATACGCAGTAGAAATGTATTGATTAATTATTAAGAAATAATTACTTAATTTTAAGTAAAGTTATTTTATGGTTCAAAAATACAATTTCTTCAAAAATGATTTTTATTTATTTTTGTGAAAAAATATTATAATTTTTTTAAAAAAATTAGAAATTTTATTTAATAAAAAATATAATTTTTTAGATAATCATGTGAAAATTATCTTAGGGTGAATTTTTGAGATTTTTCTAAAAAGATAGATTTTCTATTGAATGGTGAAAAATAAAATTTTTTATTAAAAACTGTATTTTTATTGAAAACATTTAAAAAGTAAAAATTTATTTTATAATAGTATAAAATAAAAATTATTTATATAATATTATTAATAATACAATTAAATTCAATAGAATCAATTTTATTATTGAATTTTTTATAAAAATATTATTATACCTAAAAAGGCATTTTTCTAAAATATGTTTTTCATTGAATTTTATGAATTTATATTAAAAGTAATATATATCACTTATAGTAATTTAATTTTATGAAATGGAATTTAATTTTTTATTTATAAATTCAAATTTATCCTATAATTATTTATTTTTAATTTTTCTAATGATGTTAAGTTTTTAGTGAATAGTACAAAATATAGTTTTTTTTGGAAATACATATCTTTTATGATATCACCAATAGATAAACATAATATAAAAAATTATTAAATAGATATAATGACTCATTTATGGAAAATAATACAAACATAATACATAAATATTATGAAACATATATATTATAATTTATTCCACAACAAATTTGAAAATCACTTTCAGTACCGACACGGAGTCCGCACAGCGCTAGAAATGCCAAATTTGGTATCCAAAAGATAGTATTTGAGATTGAATAAGTATTTTATCAAATTTTTTATTAAATATTCACTATTATTTATTAGTTTTATGGTAATACAATAATTTTAGAGTTATATAAAAATTTTCTTATTCCAATTATTGGGTAATGCTTGTGCAAGGCCGAAAAAAGTCAATATAACATATTAAATAAGTTATCATGAAATATATGTGAATTAAAATGAATATTTAAATAATATAAATATATATTTTTATAATAATATACTTATTTTAATTATGTTATTTTATATATAATTTTTAGGTATTAAATAAATACATTAAATGCTTGCATAACACTGACATACCATTTTATTAATAAATAAATAAATAAAATAAATGATTGTAAAAATACTAAATATAATATAATTTGAAATAATTAATATATCCTAAAAATTTTATATATTATTATGAATTTTTATGTAAGTTTAAAAGTATTATATTTTAATTCTACCTTTTTCATGATGTATCAAAAGCCAAATTAAATGAATAGTGTCAAAATTGACATTAAAATATTTTATCAAAATAATATTTTATTAAATTATTTAAAATTAATAAAAAAATATATATTCAAAAATTAAAATGTAATATGTTTTAGCACATATTAAATGGTCAATTTATGAGTAAAATTTCTATTTATAGTAACATTATTAACCCCATGGGATTAAAATAGTGGTTATTGTGGTTAAGGTCAAAAATAATTAACCAAGGGGTTAATAAAAAATATAAGGATTAAAATGATATAAAAACTTTTATAAATTTTATTATATTATTATATTTCTAACCTATCCACTTTTTATTCAAATACATTACCATTTTTGAATCATTTTTCTTAATAATAGTTGTACTAAATTTTAATTTTTTTATGAAATTACAAAAGTGTCCCTCGCCTCAATTATAAAAGGGAGCCTCCGCTATCACTTCTTTACAACGAATAAAAATATATATTATAATATTACTTATAAAATTTCAATATTTTATTTTAATCACAAAATACAAACCCTATATTCCTTAAGAAATGATCTAAAGGAGGTCTCTTGAAGAAAAGGTAATTGTATTACCTGACCTCTTTTGAATTATTTATTCTTCTAAATCCTCCAAATCTATGTAATTTTCTAGAAAATGGTAACAAAATTATCATAAATATAATTAAATATTATAATTATTATTAAATCACCAATATAAACCCAATTTACCCTCAAATGGCAAGTGAAAGTAATGCTCATACATACGTATGGCTTACCATCTCCACATAGCGACACAATTCATTTTTCATTACCATATTTTATGAAAGGGAGTTATAATTAGTTTATTGTTTATATATGATATTTATAACATATGTAAACTTATTTGAGTATATTATAATATCTACATTATTTCCTTATAAACTATTCGGAAACGATAATGTCGATCCTTTGTATGTGTGGACTACGACCTCCATGAAGCGATGTGATTCATTTTTCAATTATATTTTACTTGTATGATAAAAAGGATATATTTTATTCATATAAATGATTTATATTATATAATAATGATTCTTTAAATTTTAATTATCATTGAACTTTTTTTCATTTCATCCATCTAAAAGTAAAAATAGCATTTATGTGTACGTGCGACCTACAGTCTTCATGAAAAGTGTAATTCATTATCTATATATAACATCTATGAATTTTTATAAATACATATATAATGAATATATATTGTATTTATATAATTATTAACATTCTATATTTTATGGAAGCATAATCAAAGTATAAGTACTGAAACTACCAAAATAAAAAATACATGAAAAATGAAGCAGTTCTTACCCAAAACAGTGATTTTAAACAAAGAATTATTCATAAATAGGTGATAAAATATTTAATTATATTATATATGGTATAATATAAATTAATATTGTTCTATAATATATTTATAGTAAATATATATTTATTATATAGTATTTTTAATGCAAATAAATGAAATCAAACTTGAGGTAAGGGATTATTTTAAAATCTCATCACTCTTTGAGATTGTTTTTGTTTAAGCCCCCGTTGGGGGAATATTTTTCTTCCATGTCCATATTTTTAGTAATATGTTTTAAGTTGCATTTATATTACTCTATGATGATTTATTAAGTAAATTCTTTCCATTTTTGAATTTTTACGAAATGGTTTGAAAGGAATCTTATTCTCGTTTTCTGAATGAGGTATTTCTTAAACTCATACATCATTGTAAAATGAATGTTTTTATCTTATATGTAAAGAACATATTGTCTCACAATATTTAATAATATTTTATTTAAATGTTATTTTACAAGTTTACTTGGTTATTTTTAACTAAAATGGTTTCTATAATTTGTGTGAATTTGTTATATTTCAAAAAAATATTT
Organism: Viscum album; assembly: GCA_963277665.1. Classification (NCBI taxonomy): domain Eukaryota; kingdom Viridiplantae; phylum Streptophyta; class Magnoliopsida; order Santalales; family Viscaceae; genus Viscum; species Viscum album. Next base: position 95,396,946 of record OY728164.1, read on the forward strand.
TCTAATAAAAAAGGTTATTTTACTCAAGGAATAATCCAGTAATCTCTTTAAAGTATTTTCATATCTCTGAAAATTATTTTTTGAATATTATCTTGAGTATTTTATCCAATTATACCATTCATTGTATTTATTTGGATGGTTTATGATCATTTTTATAGATAAAATCATAGATATTTTGTATGATTAGTACCTCCTGTATGAACAGTTATTTATTTTTTAAGGTGTGTTGATTATGTTGTATTTTTATTCATATGAGGAATTTATTAGATTTATTAAGTGTTTTTAGGGTCTGTTATATACCTTAGAATCATATATAGGTCTCTTGAGACAAACTATGTTGGGTTTTGGCCGATGGCTTACACATTTATTCAGATGTCTTGGCATAAGGACTTGATGGTAAATTTTAGGTGTCTTGCATTATACATTCCCTCAATATGAGATTAGTTATTGATTTCAATGTGATTATTGGGTTAGTTGTGATATAAATTTATAAGTTTCTAGATTGTTATAATATTTATATGAAATTATTTGATCATTATTTATTCTTTCCATATTATTCATGCCTTATCTAGTTTATATTGTATGCATACCCCTACTGAGAATCTAATATCACCCATTTCTTATGTTTTTTTTTACCTAGGATTCCAAGAAATTTATTATGATTGATATATATTGATATGATAGATTTAATAATAAATTTATCAAATAAAATAATATTTTGTGTTATGTTTTCAAAAGTAATGTAAAATTAAAGTATGTATCCAGTTTACCAAGACTATTAAAATATTCAATCCATTGGGGTTGGATTGCTTGTATTTAGTACCAATTTAATAATGTAACTAATAGATCTGGGAGACTATAGTTGAGGTATTTACACCCACCATAAATTAGTTTTCCTTTAGCTTTATACCAGAACATAATTGGGGTTCATAGACAAAAAAACACTCTCCATTCATCCCCCATGTTGGATTCCTGATACCATGTCCCTTCTTTAATATGTTTATGATACAATTGCAGATACACTAGAAGAACTATCTCACAAATAAAATCCTCTTTTACTATGATAATTTTATACAAACCAACCATTTTTCAAAGGATGTGTCGGCCTCAAGCTCAACACCACATTAATAACCTCACATGTCAGTCTCACTCTTGCCTAGGAGACACATCATCAGTTTCTTTTTCTTCCCAAACACTGATTTTGTAAAAAACATTTTTATTCCATTTCAACATATAATTCACCCCTTTAATCAAGTTATGAAAAATATTCACTCCTTATTCATGTGTTGAAATATCTTCACACATCTAATCAAGTGAAAAAATAAGGTTTCACACCCTGAATCAAGTCACAACCATATATGATTTGAATTAAAGACTAAAAATGACCCCCACCTACTCTGTAAAATTTCAACTATTCTTGGATGAATTGAAAATGCCCTAAATTTTCCTATATAAAACTTATCCTGGTCATTTTTTATTATCTAACCTCTATTTTACATAAATGTGTATGACATTAATCCATGTTTTTCTCCCAAAAACCACCAAAAACTAGTAAACAGCCTCCCATTATGTCCTCTAAATTTTATTATAGTACTTTCATACTTTTTTTGTTCTATTGATTATAATAATTGATCAAAATCACCCACATACTGATCATTTTCCACAACCCCTCCTAAAAAATGACATGAAAAAAATATCAGTCTAAAATAAATTTCTAAGGTATCCCATGTAAGATTATGAAATCCAAAACATAGATACTTCCAAGCTCACCCACTAATAAGGTCTCTCTAATCTGAAAAATTAATCCATCCTTATGAGTTAATCCACAATCACCCAAACCGAATCACTGCCCCAGGGAGTATTTATAAACCCCATCACAAAATCCATAGTAACGACATCCCATTTACAGTACTCAAAACCTCATTATCCCACACATATTGAAAACCAATTATTTCAACTAAACTTATTATGATGCCCCACTTATGATTGAATTCTTGGACTCCCAAAAATACCAACATCACACCTCATTAGTTTTTTCCACTCGTCTAAACCAGTCCATTTCTCACCTGATTATTCATTTTATAACCAATAGTCTTACTCATGATACTAATTATAACATAATGCCTTTTTTCATTATTCAGTTTGGCATGTTACTCTAGAGCAGTAAAGTCTTAAAGAACCTATCACTTGCTAACCTAATTCCAATAATCAAAACTAGTCTCACCACCTGACTGTAAACTTGTATCTAGAGGTTTTTAAATATATATCATACTAATTTTCTCAACACTAGTTAATTGATACCCATACTAGTGTACCTTACACTTTCTATGACTAAATCGTCTACTTGTTCCAAAGAGATGTCACAAAACTAAAACCACCTTAAGGATGGTTTTATCAACATGTTATTCCCTACATTAACTAAAAATAATCAAAATTTGTACCTTCATCTCTAAAGTTCCATGGTGTGATCCCACTATAGAACTTATTTATTATAGAACAATGTGACAAATCTTTCCCAATACCCATCATTTTCCAAACATTAGAATTCTTGATTCCTTTACACATTACTTTCATAAGTTCTCAACTCAATCTCTACTCAAAACGTTATTAACATAGTGGTGCTACATAAAAACACTTCCCAATTTTATTGGGAAAGAATGAAAACACACCTAATACTAATAATTCTAAATCAAGGTCCATGAACTTGATAACCACTGTATGGTTCTCATATTTATCCCACTATGGGCCCTACCTAGACCACTAGAAACTTATACTCATTCCAGATCTCACCTTTCCATAATTGAGGTGCTTTCAAGATTTTATATCCACCACACTGAGTGCCTCGACTCTATATTTCCTCACTAATCCCAAGGGTCATCACACCTCAAATCACAATTTACACAGAAGGTCACAACTCACCTTTCAAATGATCTAGTCATCTCTATATTACCAAAGCCATTATGACTTCAAGGTATGTTCATCATCACGTAAAAAGACATCATTCCACACATTAGGAATACATGGAAACATCAATTTTTCAAGATAATCTACACAACATCATTACCTAGATCATCTCTTTCTCTAAAGATCATAGATAATATCCTCAAGGTTTAATACCCTCTTCCTATTCTCAATCAAACAATGTATCGTATACCTTTCCACCGCCATATCATAGAAAATATTCTATTGATCCCATTGAAAACTCATGAATTCATTTTCGACAATAAGGAAAAATTAAGGATTCATAAACCCCACTAGAACACACTAGAACCTCATAAATTTATAACCTAATGGGTCTTTAGGTATGGAAAAAACATGTCCCCAAATGTTCCATACACACTCTAATAGGATCAAAAGAAACCTCTAAGAATTTTATTTTGTTATCATGACCTTACCTCTGGATTCACATAACTTTCCCAACTCAAACTTTGTATCCCAAAGATTCCTCAAAATTCACTAATCAGCTTGTCTTGTAATAAATCTAAATACAATCACATAAATTTATCCCCCAATATTTACTCCTTAAGGTCAATCATAGGATACATAAAACCCACCCATTTTATAGGTTTAACAAAATCTACACACTTAGTACATGGAAATGAGGTATCTTATTTAACCTTTTTCAATAGTACTCAATGGCTCTAGTTTCCAACCAAGCATACCTATCAAGTTTACACCCTAATTTCACTTTACTATACATCTCATTTGACTAGATCGATTCCTATTTCTTTGGTCCTGGGATCACATTCCTAATAACCTAGCTAAAAATTCTCATAACATGCTCACTCATCTAGTCAAAATCATCCCGCTCATTTCTTCCTTTTCGAAGATCCTAGGTCATCTCACTCGTTTAGATGCCAACCACATGATTACCAATCACTCTGGAATCACCACCAAAATAAAATCATTTACCCATACTCTACCCATTTTTGACCCAACCATTTAATATCACCTCGTAACCAACAGGTTCAAACATCTAACTGATGTTTCCCTTATAAATCCATACATCACTCATAACATCAAGGGTGAGAATCTATGTTCATTACACAAAATACAACAATATGACCATTCCAATTATTTTTTAGAACATTTATACATCAATATAAATATAAATAACATATAATTATTCTCATCTCTATATTACCCACAATCTAAAAAACCACTCTCTTGGGTTACCCCCATATATCACATCCATCTCCATCAATAGTAAGAAAAAATACTATTATTATGTCACAGTTATCAACTTACTAGTATCTTGAGCCACATATTTCATTGCAAGGTAAGTCACAGACCAACACACACCATGTAGGGATCTCATACATGTATATATCAAGAATACCATACTTAATCTAACCACCCACTCTGAGGATATCTAAAACTCATATTCCTAAACAATATAAGAAAAAAAAAAGAAATAGACATCATGTCTTGTCACTCCACTCAATCCCTACCATATAAGGGTCTCACATATGGGTTTGATTTTTGTAAAATCGACCTAATATCAGGCCTAGAATTAACCCACAAGGGTCATATATATTCATAGAATATCATAATTATCTAATTGATAGTTCAAATCAAAGTTACAACAAATATAGTATCTCGTCATATTTTACTTTCCATCTCACAAATTGGATATCTCTATCTCTCTAGCACCATTTACCCATTCTCAAGATCAGGTAATAAATGAATAGGACCCACATCAAAACACATTTCTATTAAAACTACCAATATCGTAGTTCAAGGAAATATATAATAAGCACAACTCCCAACTACCCATTACATCTTACATCATAGGATCTTATAACACAAATGCTCTTAAAATCCCCAACTACCTATACAGAGGGTCCAAATCATATATATATGTTCCATATAATCACAATTTCCCACTATACATTAACCTGAATTACATAACAAGGGGAAAGTTAATAAGATTTTTATTACTAGTTATAGAGAAAAACACTTTATAAATGGAAATTAATGTTTTATTTAGTTGATACTACAAAATAATTTAAGAAGGTGATCATGAAATACCATTTTAACCATATAATTTAACCATAACTTTTAATAATTGATGATTAGTTAAATGAAATATTAATTATGAGTTATAAAGTAATTTTTTTTAATATATAGTTGGAATTCTATGTGGATACCACCATATAATAATAAAGTAAATTTATCACATGAAATGATTTTATTCTATTTATAAATTATTTAATTAAGATAAACCAATACAATTATACAAGGAAACAGGTTATAAATGGATATAGACACTCTACATAATAAAACAATGTCATAATCAAAGTAAACAACCACATGCAATCATGAAACTGAAATGTGAATTCTACATGCATAGTATAAAGCATTAACACATGGACTCGTTACATTTCGGTCAAGATATAAAACCCTATAAATCGTAAATCCCACTATAATATGTGTTACTCAAGGTAAAAATTGGTCAATAATAAAAGTGAAAAGAAATAACATTAATATTATCCCTAGAAACATGGGTTTCCTTCGTACAAATATTATATATTCCCAGGTACAAGTTACATTCCATGTTTTTACATCACTATATCTCTTTTATACCTTACCTAAAGATTCAGACAAAAGAAAAGGATCTCTAATATAACTTTGTAACATCTTACTGAATTGACCACTGATTAGTTCCTTAATTGACGATATCCACTAAAAATAAATCAAGCATCCTCATATATTAGATTATGTCTACTATTAATTCATTTCTATAATAGAAAAATGTGGATGTTATACCCACATATCATAGTGAAACAATAGTGAAAATAAGGGAAATCATATGAGAATATATAAATAAGTAATAAAGAAACATCCTAACGAGTTCTAGATAAATAATCAAAACCCATTAAATATAAAAATTAACTGTATACTTGTCAAACAAACCCACAAAAGAAAAAAATATCCAAAAATATCCCAAGAAAAACCTAATAAAAAAACTGAATGGCTCCTCAAACTGATCTTGATTCATAGCCTAGTCCCAATCGCCCATGCCTTAAACAAGTAGTCTAAATTACACATAATTCATAGGGACCTAGACTTATATAATCCTACAATAATTAATCCTTCGCAGGTACTAATTGTGTCTTGAGTAGGGTGTGAGTAAAAATTAATAGGAAACCACTAATGACATTTGTAAACATATCCAGTCTGAGTAAGTTCATACTGATGTGAAAAAAGTATATATATACATGTAAATATATTTATAAAGTATATAAAAATACCTCATTAATCCTAAGGTTCCAAGGTGACACTTGAGATTAACTATGTCGGGATTTACCAACAACGAATCTCTCTAAATAGTGGATATTTAACTGGGGGAATATACTCATCCCCATGATCAGATACCTCTCAAAGAAATATACCCCTCCCTGAAATAAAAGTCCATTCCTGATTAAATATACCCACCTAGAAACAAAATAAATACTCATGAAAATATACATGTCCTAGAAAAAAGATCACACATAGAGTAAAACCCTTCTATGGAACCATAAAATAAATACCAAGGGAGAACCCAACCTCTGAACCAAACTCTAAGGCCAAACACATTAATTCATTCAAAATCTCTCTAGGCTCATAGAATTATATTACAAATCTTATTCTTTATAAAATAAATACAAAAGGGAAACTCCATCCCAAGAACCATGCCCTATGGACCAACACATAATTTATTTATTATTTCACCATGTAATAAATAAATATTTCCCATTTATGATCTAAAACAAAAAAATTCTGATTCTTCACTTTTTCTATCATATTTAATGTAAATAAATTCATTTCAAGGAATCCTCTTGGGTTTCCTTCCAATTAGGGTTCATAGAAAACTCAAGGTGTCATCTCATAGTATAAAATCCATGATTTAAAATTATATAATTTAATTCATGGTCAAATGCAAGGTAATATTGTGATACTACAAAACATAATCACTAATAAAAATTTTAAGACTTATTGGATAATTTATAGACCATCTTTATCTAGTGTAATGAAGCTTAATCACCAAGAAATACCAGACAAATAGAACTCAATAAGTCAATATCTCTAAATAAGATTCCATAGACATCGTATTAGGGTTTATGAGAACTAGAATAGAAAATTGAGGAAAAAATTAGTCATTTAGGTCTTTAATAAACTTATACTTACTAAGAGGGATCAATCGTAATGAAAGATGATTTGATATTTTATGGAATGTGATTAGAGGATCTCCTAGAATCCAAAACCCTCCCATTATATCCAAAATAATGTAAGGGAGTAAAGGGGTTGAGTTTGAGGGGTCCCTAGAGAGTAACTCATTTTAAAATTCCCAAAACACTTCCTAGGATCAGTTCACAGTGTGAAAAAACTTTCAGGCTATGAAATTTCAATCCATCACACCTCAGAGGCCTAGCTATTGTGTCACACCATGAATTTCCACCCGCAACTCTTAAATAGATATATCCACATCCCATTACTCTTAAACTCACATAAAAACAATATCAACACCTTTAACAACCATAAATTATCCTGATATATATCTATGATAATATCTAAATGCAACACACATCAAAAATATATGAGGGGTGTTACATAATGTTTTAATTTTTGTCACCCTAGTCTCCCATTCACTATATAAATATGCATTATTTAGCTTTTTAGGATAAGGTTTTTACATTATGTGTTTGGGGGGAATGTGAGATCATTTTTTACTATAATTTTTTTACCATTTACCTCTCATAATTCTATTCTCACATAGAATGTTTTCATAAAAAAATTCTTTCTTTTCCCTATATATCTATCTAATTAATTTCAATATTATATCCAATACTCATAATAAGGAGTAAAAAACCTAAGTAATCTCTCATGGGATAAATTCAATTTCTGAACCAAGTCTTTTCACATTAATGTTTAATTTTTCCTATCTTCTTTTGGTTATACTAAGGATGATTAGTAGTAGGGAAAGGGGACAAGTCATACTCAATGTAGTTTTCTTAGATGTAACTTACTTTTCAACACTTTTCTCTCTTCCTTCCATGATCACTAAGGAATAAAATGGATTTTTTTATCTAGAAATTAATTGGTGTGATTTCATGCTAGAAATGTGACTTAAAGGGTTCTCTTGATTGAGGATCCCTTGAACATACTAACAGTGTAGGTGAAGGATGTGTCGTATATTGGAGATCATTGAGTGAACTATGTATTCAAAAATAGTGTAAAATAGGATGACAACACATATGATGGAGTGTGTTCATTATGTAGGTAGGATACTATCCATGAGACAATAAAGGTTCACTCAAGATGATTCCTTCTAGATAGTTTCTTTTTTTATTAAATTCTTTCATTTTATCTGCACTTACATCTATATGTTTATTATTTATTTTTCATTATATAATAAAAACATCATATTTTTATGAATTTCCTAAAATAATATATTTATATATATATAATAATAATTTATTAAGGACTAGTTAATGATTGATCTAAAATTATTCTCAAGAGAAAATACCCTAGTCAGCCATTGTGTGGTATTAATAAAATACTAAATAAAATTTTGTACACCCTGTAATATGTCTTTTCCAAATTTATCTCCATTCTCAAGGATCTAACTTATATTGACCCATTATTCCATTCACATTTTTTAAATTTTTCTTTTTTTTTATTAAAAACATAAAAAAACTTTGTCCATTATGTATTCAAATTTTGAATGTTATACATGGACTAACTATTATCAGGTTCAATAAGAAGATGAATTTTTTTTTGAAATAGAAGCTTGATAGTAATGTGTAAAAGAGGATATAAAATAGTTAAGTAACTATGTTAAATTTCTAACTAAATATTTCATTGCATCCATGTAATGATCCAGACTTTATAATGATATTTTTTCCTCAATAAATGCATGTTCTATTATATAACATTATACACATATAATATGTATAGTAACTACTAAAAAAATATTTCATTAATGGAGATCGTTATATTAGTCACCAATTAAAACTATGAAAACTATAAATATTCAATTGGGAAAAATTAAATATAAAAATTATAATGGGAAAAAATTCATCATTATAATGAGCTAGAATTATCACCCTCACAAAACAAATTACAGAAAAGAAGAAAAATATTAGTAAACCAATATAGATATTAGACAAATAAAATATAAAACCCTAGGATGAATTATTATTAATGTTTAATAAAGGAAGTAATTAGTATTTATAGAAGGTAATATGAATATTGGAATAGTAATGTGACCATTGGAATAGTAACATGGCCATTAGAAATAGTAACATAACTGTTGGGAATAGTAACATGAATGTTGGAAAAGAAATTTGACCTCAAAATAATAAAATTTAACAAAAGTAATATTTATTATGATAAATTTAAGGAAATATAATTATTTTAATGATCTAAAATAAATTATAATCACTCTTTAATAAATCAACTTTTAATGTATTTCATAAATAACATAAATTTTATGATAATATATAAAAGAATATATGATATAAAACTATTTTGACAAAAATGAATTTCATTTTAAGAATAATCAATTCAAAATTTCCCAAGTAAGAATTTTTGATAATTTTTTGAGAAGCTTCAATTTTTATGTGAATGGTAAAAATATTTTTTTTTCAAATGCCAGATGTTTTATGACATAATGATGACGTAATAATTACTTAATTAGTGTTAAATTGGTTATTTTGGTCCAAAATAAATTTAATAACAATATAATTAATTTAAAAATCTAAAAAGTAATTTCTAAATCCTAAAAGTCTAAATCATGCCTCTAAATAATTTTTTTTCATTTTTATCCTTTCCTTTTGATTAAACTAATATATTTTAATTGTAGAGGGATTAAAAGTCCTAATATAATGTTATTTTATTAAAATATAATACATTATTTCAAAAATGTTTTTATTGAAATATTTACATTGGATATTATAATTTACTCAATATTTTATCCTAAAAATACACCTCCCCTAAAGTATAAATAACCCCTCACCCCTCCCTTGGAAAACCACTCCTCTAAAACTTAACAATGCTAAATATCCTCTCAAATACCATATATTAAGAGCCTTATAATCCATATGTATATTATAGAGTAAACTCAATCCAAGCTTCAATGAATTTAAGAGCCATATAAAATAAGAAATGTCGAGAAAATGGAGGCGTAAAAGAGACAAAATAAAGAAGTATTTAAGGCAAGGAGGTTCTTGAACCTGACTCCTTTTTGATTTTTCACTCTTTCACATCATTTTAATTATGTATATTACTCTAATTTCCTTAAAATTAATTTTCACTATTCATTCCATTTTTTAGGATATATATGTTCTCACCCTGTCTAATTGGTTTCTAATCCAAATTTTGAGATTTTTCAAAATGAAATTATTTTCCAAAAACATCACATTGACTCCTATTGAGTTTTTTCTTCTCTAGTCAATATTGATATGAAAAAAAATGAATTTCCTTTTTCATCTGAAAACCCTAAATTTTGTTCCGTGTAGTATGATATATGAAATCCGTATGAAAAACATTATTTTCTATGATTTTATTTCATTACTATGATAGTTGTACGTTCAATGTGGCATGCATGATTATGAAAATTTTATGATGTGAAAAGTGGGACTAGAATTATATATACCTACAATGAATTAGGTAATATGATATATCTCCTGATATTATGTGTATTATGCATGAACATGTTTTTATACTTGTTTATAATTATGATGTTATGATTTATGAACATATGTTATGCATGAACATAATACTATATCTATTTACAACTATGAGTGGTATTTTAGAACTATTTTATGATGTTTAATTTTTATGTATATGGCATATTTCATGAATTTATCAAATTTTTTACTCATGTTTATGATGAAGATCTAATGCTTCTAATATGATGATTATTTTTATGTTCACCCATGTACTATTGATTCACGTCTCATTCATTCTATGTTATCCTTACCCTTATTGGGATTTTATCTCACTCCTTTCTTTGAGGTATATCCTTAGGTGATTACATGTACTAAGGATAATGTGAGAAATTATAGAAGGATAAATAATAAGGATTAAAATAATTTTTAATTTTTATTATGTACAAGAGAATAATGGGACAAATTTTCCCAAGGTATTAAACCTTTAGATCCTTAAATGTTTATATATTATGTTATATAATACTCACATAAGAAAAATTTTAGTTGTTGTAGTTGTTATTAGTGGCATTGTTTCGAAAATTATAGTTAAAAACTTAGGATATGTCTTAGTATAGGTAAAAATCCTAGGTTTTGGTAAAGTACAATATCTCATGTTTTTCAAACAATTAAATTCCTATCTAGATACTACAGGTGGATGTATCTCTAGAATAGATATACCTATGTGTAATAACCCCAAAATGTGTATTTGGTATCATCTTGATCATCACCTCGTACATGAAAAGGTGGTATTACTTCACACCTATTTTTACTCTCCCAAAGGATATGTTTTGTATAATCACAATATCTATACAATTCATTATGAAGGACATATAACTAAATTAATTACATATTTTAATGTTAGAAAATATTAAAGGATATGATACTAGAATCATTATTTGATAATAAGTCTATGCTAAACATTGATATCCCATAATACATGACATTATAAATAATTTGTGCATGAAAATAAAATTATTTATTTAAGATTTATTGTCTTATGTTTGTTGAATATTTTTTATTTTAGAAAATAGTGGTATTTAAGAGAAATCATACCAATAACCCATGTGAGGTACAATTCAATGATTACCCCTATGATTTTCCCAATAAAATTGGACTTGGAGTTAAAATCTTCATGGTGATTCTTACCCAACTATCATAGGATAAGAAAAATAACCTGAACTATAAGGAATGTCTTCTTACACCCAAGAAGGAGAAACTAGCCATTTATTACTTTATGTGGGAATAACCACTAATTTTTTTCCGATCTTTTGATCCACTTTTCATGGAACATTAGGTCAACTCAATGCAGAATATCTTTTATATGCTTCACTATTCTGAGAAGGATAAGGTTACTTTGTTCATCTATCATTTATATGGAGAGGTTGATCAATGGTGAGTGTTTATAAAGTATATGATATTAAAATATGAAATGGAATAAATAGAGTGGAATTTTTTTAAGAAGTTATTTATTCAAAATTATTTACCTAAAAATCATCAAATAGAGATAGAGAAAGAATTCATATATCTTAAAAAAATTATGGTGAATCAATCATGGATTACAAGGAAATTTTTATAATGATTTCAAGATATACCTCATTTGTTTTTATCAATGATGATATAAAAATAGTTATATTATTTAGTCGTTTAAAAATATACCTCCAAAAGTACCTAAATATATAAGAAATTGGGGGTTATGAGGAATTATTTTGATGTGCTCTTGACGTATAGATGCATTTTTTATAATGGTCCTATGTAATTTGAGATAAGAAGTGAAGAATAAACCTTCATGATGGTGTATCAAATGAAAAAGGAGAAAACAATATCCAACCACCCATATGTCAAATATGTGGGAATATGAATAATGGTAATTACCTCAAATGGACGATGAAATGCTTCATGTATAGGAGAGAAGTTTACTAATCTCATTAATGAAAGGAAAGTGTCAACCCTGAGGAAATTCCCATTGTAAGGTAATGTACTTTTTTTCAAAGAGTTACCCATCCTTCCCCTATATTATGAGGTATAGTTCATAATATATCTTATACCTTAAGATACTCCAATCCCAAAATTCCCTTATAGGATGGACCTAATCAAACTGGTAGAGTTAAAGAATAGACTGTAATAGAATTTGGATAAGGGGTTCATACACCCTAGTGTATCACCATAGGGTGAATCAGTAGTCATTTTGAATAAAAAATGATGCATAAATGTGGATGTGTATCAATTATCAAAATTTCAACAAGATCACCATTAATAACAAGTATCACCTACCAAGGATTTATGAATTTTTTTCAATCAATTATAAGTATAACATTACTTCGTGAAGGTGGATCCTCATTCTATATATCCTTAACTAAAGGTAAATAAGGAATATATTTTGAATACAACCTTAAATAAATGGTATGGACACTATTATTTCATATTGATACACATAGAACATACTAATACCCCTATAATATTCATATATTTAATGAATATATTTTTCATAGTCTACCTTGAAAAAAAATTAAAAGTATTTTTTGAAAATATTCTCATTTAATCGAACAGAAATAAAGAACATAAAGAGAATCTAAGGATTGTGTTCATGAAATTAATAATGAATAAAATGTATTCTAATTTCAACAAGTGTGGCTTTTGGATGTATCAAGTCGCATTCTTGAGGAATGTGATCACAAGTGATGGAAGTTATATATACCCCTTAAAGACAAAGGCAATCAAGGAATAGCACAAACCATCAAGGGTAATGGAAATCCTTAGTTTTCTTAGCTTATCTGGGTACTACCAACATTTTGTGAGAAATTATTCACAGTTATATATCCCTCTAACTAAGATAAAATTGAATTGGGTTAAGTATGTTTGGATAGAATAATGTGAGTAAAGATATAATGAGAATAATGTATTGTTAATCATTGTGCTTATACTCACTCTATACTTAAGTAGATAAGGTTTAGTGATATAAAACAATTACTCAAAGAAATTTTTGGGTTTTTTTCTTAGGGAAAATGATAACTGATAGTCTACACCTAATAATAGTTAAAGATTAAATGAGAAAAACTACATGATTCTTAATATGGAGTTAGTAGTTGTGATCTATTCTTTGAAGATTTCTTTTCACTACCACTATGGTGATAACTGTGACATATATACAGATCAGAAGAGTATAAAGTATATATTCACACAAAAGGGGCCCATATTTTAGAGAAGATGGTTAGAGTTTATAAAATACTATGATTTCCTTATTCACTACCGAATTAGAAATACGAATAAGGTTGATGATTCTCTTAGTAGAATAGAACTTGTTACTCTATCCATGGTGTAGATTGAGAAAGACCCTATATTTATAGATATGAAAAGTATAGATTTTGAAATCATAATTTCTGGGAATATATTTTACATTTTCCAAATGATTTATTGACCACATATCTAAGTAGAAGATCAAGTAGGCATAAAGTAATAATATATAGCTTCAAAATAAGGTGGAACAAGTTAAGGAGGGGAAGATTTGTGAATTCCACTTTGATAGAGATGGTGTAATTTGGTTTGGAACTAGAATTTTTATGTATTTATCACCTAAGATAAAGAGATATTCGATAATTCACATATCTCTTCTTTCTCAAACCATTCTAGATGTTTTAAGATATATTATGATCTCCAATATCACTTATTGTGGGACAACATGAATAAGAATATCCTTGAGTGCACCTAAAAGTGCAGGTATGTCATCAAGTTATAGTATATCAATATAATTCTAAGTTGATGATGCAACCATTTCACATACCAACATATAAATGGTAGAAAATCACCATGGATTTTTTCATTGGTCCCCCAAAAACATACGAAGGGAGAAATTTGATATAGGTTATGGAAGATCAAATTACCAAGACTACCCACCTCATCTCTATTCAAGAATATTTTTATCCTGGCCAACTTACTAAGATATATGTAAAGTGGTACTGCTACATGGGGAACTACTTTTTATCATCTATAATCATGATCCATGGTTTATTTATAAATTATAGAGAAGTATTCAATATAATTTGAATACTTAATTGAATTTCAATATGGCCTATCATCCCTAAACTGATGGTTAATCTAAAATAACCATTCATACATGTGAGGACATGATGAGATCCTTCTCAATGGAATTTAAAGGGTTTGGGATCAACATCTCCATTTATTTGAGTTCTCAAACAACAAAATATTCTACTTGAGTATTCAAATGGACCAATATAAAGATATATATGGGAACTGATTTAGAATTATTACTTGTTAGGATGATGTTAGTTAATGGAAGCTATGTGGACCTAATATTGTGTAAGAGTTGATATAAAAGGTTCAAGCCATGTAACATTATAAAACAATTTCTTAGAGTTAGAAAAAGAGATATTCTAGAAACTATCAAAGGGACTTTGAGTTTGATGTTGGAGGCAAATTTTTCCTTAAAATATCACCCTGGAAGAGGGATATACGATAGGGAAAGAAACAAAATCCTATTACTAGGTATAGTATCCCCTTTGAGATCCTTGATCTCATAGGATTAGTGGCCTATCAGATAACCCTTCCACCAAACATGGCTACAGTTCATGATGTCTTCCACATATCTCTCCTAAGGAAGTACATATCAGATCCCTCACATGTACTGAATCCAGATGTGGTATAACTAGAGCATGGCCTCCCTTACGAGGATCATCTAGTGAATATATTGGAATATAAAGACAAATTTATATGGAACAAGGCAAATAACCATGTCAAAGTGTTATGGTGAGACCAAAAATATAAAGAGGTAGAATGGGAACTTGAGTAAACAATGAAATAGAATTATCCTCATCTATTCTCAACTAAAAATATGAGTTTAAAATTTTAGGGATGAAATTTCTAAAGGGGGAAGAATTTAATGACCCAGACTTTATAAATGATATTTTTTCCTGAATAAATGTGTTTTATATTATATATCATTATACACATACAATATTTAGAGAAACTAAAAAAATAGTTAATTAATGGAGATCATTACATTATTTAGTAACTAATCCCATTAAAATGAAAAACAATATGATGAAAAAAAATTAAATATAAAAATTAGAATGATAAAACTTGGATCATTCCAATATCCTAGAATTATCACCCCCAATAACAACACTATAGAAAAGAAAAAATATTTGTAGATGAGTCAACATATTAGAAATGGAAAATATTAACCTTGGGATAAATTATATTGAATTTTTAATTAATGAAGGAAGTGGTACTTTTAGGAGTAAATATTATAGTTGTAATAGTAATGTGACCATTGAAATAGCAAACTACCCATTTGGAATAGTAACCATACTATTATGAATAGTAACATAATCGTTGGAATAGTTATTTTAAATCAAAATAATAAAATGTAATAAAATAAAATTTATCCTGAAAAACTTAAATATATATATATATATATATTAATTATATAAAATGATTACCATTATTAAAAACTCAATGAAATTTTATGTACATTTAATAAATTGTTTTTTAATATATTTCATAAAAATAATAAATTTTATGTAAGTAATTAAAATTATCTATGATACAAAAAAAATTGATAAAATGAATTCCATTTTTCGAATTAGCACGTCGAAATTTCCCTAGGGTGAATTTATGATAATTTTCTATGAAAATAAAAATTTTACATGAATAAAAAAAATACTATTTTTCAAATATTGCATGTTTTATGACATAATGATTATGTAATAAAGACTTTATAAATGTTAAATTGGTTATTTCATCCCAAAGTGAATTTAATATTATAAATGGGTCATTTAAATATAATAAACATAATTTCCAACCCTAAAATTTAATTTCCAAATAATAAAAGTCTAAAGTGTCCCTTTAAATATTTTTTTCCCATTTTTCTTTCCTTTTTCTTAAACTAATTAATTATAATTATAAAGTGATTCAAAGTCTTAAAATAATGTTATTTTATTAAAATATATTTCATAATTTCAAAAATGTTACCATTAAATAGTTTACCTTGGTTATTATAATTTTCTCAATATTTTATCCTAAAAATACCTCTCTCCTGCAGTATAAATAACACCTCACCCATCCCTTGGAAAACTATTCATCCCTCACTTACCAAAAAAAGTTATTTCCAAATACCCTCTCTTAATACCCTTCGAATACTTAAGCATGTTTAAGAGTAAAATAAATCAAAGCATAAAAGGAGTTTAGTGTCATAGAAAAGAAGTAACATCGAAAAAAGGGAGGTAGAAAAGAGATAAAATAAAGAAAGATTTAATATAATAGCATTCTTGAACACAAATCCTTATTTTTTTGTTATCTCTATTTTACATCATTTTCTTTATTTTTATTCCTCTAATTTCCCTAAAATTCATTTTCTCTATTTTTTCCTTTTCTTTTTGGGATATACATGTTCTTACCATCCCGAAATTATTTCAAAGCCAAATTTAAAAAAAATTCGAAATGGATTTGTTTTCTAAAATCAGCGAATTGAATACTCCTGATTTTTTTCTTCTAAACTCAATAATAATGATTTTTTATTTAAAAAATTATTTCCGTTATTCATTATTGAATCATAAAGATTATTCCATGAAATAAAATGTATGAAACCAATATAAAACCCATTCTTTTCCATTGGTTTATTTCATTACTATGATTGTTATATGTTTTATGTGTCATGCAAGATTATGATCATTTTATGAAGTGATGTGTTTGAACGTAATTATATAGAACTATAATACATTGGGTAATATGATATATCTCATGAGATTATGTAAACTCTGTGTCAAAATGATGCTATCTTTGTTCATAATTATGATGTAATGATTTATGAACATAAGATATGTGTGAACATGATTCTAGATTTAATTAAAAAAATGCATATTATTTGACCACTATGTTATGATGTTTTATTTTTATTTATATGACACATTATATTCCTTTATTTAATGGTTCCCTCATGTTTATTATGATTATCCCATGTAGAAGTGATGTATGAGTCTAATTTCCCTGGATTCTTCACCTTTTTATCCTTAAATGTATTTTAATTATGTTATTTACCTTAAAAAGGATGTAATGGCCATTTAAAAAAATTGCGGGTTTTTATAATCCAATGAGTAACAATTGTAGCGGAAAGAATTGAAACCAAGGGAGGAAGATATATCTCTACTCATAATTTCTATTGAAGAACTTGAGGACACTGAGAAAGGTTTACTTGAATAATTACTATCATCAAAACGAGCTCATCCATTGGTGGAGGAGATTTAGGAAGAAAACATATTTGATGATATACCTATAGGATATCAATATAATTTGGATAAATTTTGGAATAAATTTTTATATTGTATCCTGAAATAATATTCTTTCATCTTAAAAGAAGTAACTTTTGCACATTTGTATATTTCTATAGATATGGAATAAAACATAATTGAATTCATGGAATTTGAGGTGATATTGGAATATATTGACTACAAACTACTATTAGTTATAACTTAACTCTAATATTCACCTTCCATTTATATGGATATTGAAGTTGATCTTTCTTAGATAAATAATAATTTATTAAATTGAAATCATTCTAATTTTTCTAAATTGATATGAGCATTACTTTTCACTGTATGGATTTTGTAGATTCATCCAACACATGGATTTACTTGGATACTAAAGAAGAAGAATATGATGCACCAAATGAGGATTACATGAAGAGACATGAACCTATTAAACATCTTCTTGAGAGATTAAATGAATAATTTTAAATGGAATTGATTAGATAAACGGAGTTAGAAGTAGTCTTATTTAAATTGTTTATTTTAATATTAATTAATATTATTTATATTATTTATATTTTATTCAAATAAATTTATCTCTAATTATCCCTTGAATAATTATATAAATACATAACCCCATGAGATAGACATGTATGATTTATAACTGGATAAATAATTTGTGTCCAATGAAAAAAAGGAGAACCCACTCTAATTATTACCCCCACTATACTTATCTATTTAACTTCAAAGTGGATATATCAGATGAATATACCCATGTGGAACTCTATAAGTAGTGAAAGTTTAAGTACATTGGATGGAAATATATGTGCTGTGTTATCTCAAAAAAAACCCACCCACCAATAGATTATGGATAACAACTAGAATTTCCTTTCTAGGGGAAGTAAAATCCTTGTACCCACTTGTGGGGACAAAACTAATTTTATCAATTTTTCTATCACTTTCTCTTTCTTTTGATTTTTTATTTCAATAAATTTATCAAGTTTTTTAATTTTTATTATTTATTTTAAGTGGGAGACATCTAGGTGATTAAAAAAAAGATACCACTACCAATAAGTCAACTTGTATTACTTCTGTATACTTTATTTATTTTATGAAAATAAATTTTGTTTGTAAAATTATTTTGATCATTTTTTAATAAAATATGGGTAGTAATATTTTAAGTGTGGGGGAGTGGTACCAATATATGTAGATTACATGTTTTGATTTTTATACTTAATTTTTGTAGTTCTTTTAGGTAATTTTGGGATTCATTCAATATTAATTTTCATTTTTCATACTAGAAATTATTTTTAAATATTTGAAATTATTTTTTCATGAAAATTATTTTTAAATTATTTTTTATAATGGATCGTTTTTTGTGAAAAATAATTTTCACATATATGCATGATTTTGGATTGTTTTTAAAATCAATTCCCACGAAACACTTACTCAAATTATTTTCCCATACCATGAGGTATTCTAAACCATTTTTTATATATTATTCCTAATAACATATCTTTTTTATAGAAATGTGTGTGTTGGGTGAGAACTATAACTTTTGATTGTTTTTCTTTTAAATATTTGGATTTCAATAAATGTTTTCGAAATGACTGAGGCACTTCTTTAGATACACACATTTTTAAACTTGATACCAACCATTTACATCTACCATTATTTAGCCCTTATAATCCACGAATTGACTTATTGGTTTAAGCAATATTAAAAGACTATTTTTCCTTACCAACCTTCACACTTAATATTTTTTTATGAGAATTTAAATTTTTGAGCATGGTTGAAGGTAATTTCATGTGTGTAATTTAGGAATCATCTTATTACTGGGTATGTGAGATATGTTTTACTATTCATGGAATTTGGGAGTTGAATGGGTATGATTCTATTTTATCATTATAATTTATTTATTATTATCTTTTTCTCCAAATAAAGAAAAAAATCTATATATATAGTATAGATAAATTTAAATTATTCATTTCTTTTTATGTTCATGACTCATATCCCTCTCAAAAATTCAGGTCATAATCTATCATTCCTTTACTACATTAATTATCATCTGATCTATAAAAAAAATTAAAAAATTATGAGAATTCAGATGAGATCATTCCTTATATTTATTGTTTAACTTATGTATCATGACATTAAAAATGGTGTGTAGAGTTTTATATTTTTTAGGGGATTTAGTGAGGTATATATCCTCTATTTTTACATAAATATTCATGTAATTTTACTTAATAGTTTAAACCTCCTCTTTTCTGCCTTTGAATTTTAAATAATTTCTCTCACAAACCTTAGCCTCCAAATATAACCTTGAAAAATTCCTCATGATTTAAAATATTTTTATTCCTCATAGTGTGGAGGAGTGATATTTTTCACAAGACTATGGTAATAAAATAAATTTATAAGTATGATAAAAAATTTAGATTCTTTTCTCTTGGTTGAATAGTGATATAAATTTTCAAGTGAGATAAGTTGTGATTGGGTCATGAATCGATTTTTAAGGTTGAAAAAATTTAAATGTGTGAGAAGAAAATAAAATGGGGATATTGTTCATCGATAATACATGAGAATTTATATTTTTAAAGATATCTAGAAAATTCTCACATTATTGATTCCTATACGGAGTTGAATGAACATTGGATTATTTCCTAGGAGCATAATATTTAATTTGGGGGAATTTATAGTTCCAATATTTCCAGATATTTCACTTTGAATTTTAATGTTTAAATCCTTCCAAATTGTTGTTTTAGGATTAGTTGTCACAAAACTGGATTAAAGGAAAAATGTTTATTAAATTTTGAAAATAGAATATTTACTGATTTTTAAGAGTTTTTATTCAACTTTAATATTAGTTGATAAATTAATTTTTTTAATTAATTATTCAACACGAATTTTTAAATTTAATATGAATCAGAAAATTACAGAAAAATTATAGTTTTTCCCTTTCATGTCTATTCTAGTATTTTTATGATAGAATTTTATATGTATCGAATTTTAATGTTAAATTTTTTTATAAGTATAAATATGTTGAAATATATATTTTATTTGAATACCTTAAGATGTATCACACTTTTTCATGGAGATAATGGGCCCTAAATTCAATAATGGATTGGATTCTTTGATCTAGATATCACTTTGATGTTTAGCCCATATATTTTATATCATTACTCAAGTTATGAAAAACATTTAACACAAATTATAGGACCCATTGGAAAATATTTTAATAAAAAGGATCCACATCTATTTTGTTCATTTGATTGTTCAAACACACGATACAAAAATAGAGATTTACCTTGACTATATTTTCAAATTTCTATTTTATAATGTTTGTAACCCTGTTTCCCCTTCACTTTATAAATTTTTATTATTTTCATTCGGAGGGGAAGTTTTATAAATTCAATGTTTGGGGGTGAATGTTATATTAGTTTCTAAAATATTTTTTCATCATTTCTCTCTCGTAATATAATTATAATATAGTTTTTTTTCCTAAAAAACATGTTTTTGTTCCATGTCTTTCTCTCTCTCTCTCATTATATTCATTTTGATCTCCAATACTCATGGTAATGAGTAACTAACCCAAGGAACATTTCAAGGGATGAATATAGTTTCAAATTGAAAGTCTCTACATATTTTTATTTAATGTTTCTTATTTTTCTTATATTATAATAAGGATGATAAGTAATGGAAAAACGTGACAGTGTATCCTCGATATATTTTTCTTATGTGAAAATTATTATTATACACTATTTATCTACCCTTCCATGATTACTAAGTCATATAATGGAACATATATTATCTAGAATTGAATTGGTGTGATTACATACTAGAAATTTGAGTTAGAGAGTGATCTAGATTAAGGAGCACTATAAAGTACTGACCCTTGAGGATGTGGATGTGTAGTGTACTTGGTGATCGCTGAATACAATATATTTTCACAAATGGGTAAAAATATGATGATCGCATATATGATTTATTTTTTTCAATAACTAGGTAAGATACTGACCAAAAAATAATGAATTTTCACTAATAATTATTTCTCTGGGTGAGCTTTCTTTCTTACTAACTTCAATCATTTTTTCTGTACTTAAATATACATATTTATTTCCCATATTTCATTCCATATTAAAAAAACATATTTTTTTGATTCTATAAAATATTGAAGAATCTAAAAAAATATTATAAAGTGTATATGAGTAGTTATTATTTACTACAAAATATCCCAAAAAAAATATATCCCTAGTCATCCATTATGCGTCATTTAAAAAACTAAAAAATATTTTCCACACCCCATGATAAGTGTTTACAACTATTATGAGGAGAATATTTCAACAATAAGTATATTATAGTGTACTTGGTGATCTTTGAATGCAATATTTTTTCAAAAATGGGTAAAAATATGATGATAACATATATAATATATTTTTTTCATTATATAGAGATATTAACCAAAATATAATGAAGTTTCACTCATAATGATTTCTTTGGGATAGTTTCCTTTATTACTAACTTCAATCATTTTTTTTATTTAAATATACATATTTATTTCTCATAATTCATTCCATATTAAAAACTACATATTTTTTTAATTTCAAAAAATATTAAATAATATAAAAAATATATAATAAAGTGTTTATTAGTAGTGATTTATTCACTAAAAAATATCCTCAAAATAGATATCCTTAATCATCCACTATGCAGTATTAAAAAAACTAAATAATATTTTTCACACCCCATGATAGGTGTTTGAAACTATTTTTTGGTAGAAATTTTCTATATATGAGAATAATATTTCAACAAGAAGGTTGAGTCACTATGAAGAAGAAGAATTGTTTACTAAACTAGGTTTTCTATAGAGAGTTGAGAAATTCATCTAGTTGGGTATTCATTACTGTGATAATAAAGTGATGGAAGATTAAATTATTCCAAAACTAGTATATCTTGTGCTATCTATTCTTAAAGAGGTAAGAAATATAATTTATGAATATGAATTAAGGATCAAAGAGGAATATTCATTTATCTTATTGGATAAACACAAATATACTAGAATTATTTCTCAAATTGTTTTTTCAGTGAAATTAGAAGGAATCAGTATAAATACTATAAACAATAGATGCTGAAGTATTGTAGGTTAAGGATGATAACTCCCTACCCAATGAGATATTGTTTTATGATTATAGTTAAAAAAGGTGGACTATTATAGTGACCAAATGTGGTAAAGATTTAGATATTAGACTGAGCTCAAATCTTGTAAAAAAACTTGTGGGTCTTGTGTTATTTTATACTCTTATTTTATCATAAAATGATGAGTGTTTATATTTAAATGATCTAATCATAATTTTTCATAGGGGTTTTATTTAAAAGTAAAAAAATTAAAAGTTAGTGACACCCGATCCCCCCCCCCACACACACACAGACACACACACACTCATGTGTTTGCACCGAATCAACTGGGACTGTCAATGACATCATGAAATAATAAATATAGATATAGATTATTAAATACTATAACTATTCAATCCATTACCAACCTAGAAAAGAAAAAACAGTATATTCTCTAAGAAAAAAATACCACAACCTTATCCATGATGAGTATTCAAAGGGATCCAATCTCCATGAAAAGGATGAACATGGAAATCCATAAAGGAAGGGTTGGCATCCTACCTTGCTCAAATAATTACTCAACCATCTATATTAGAGGTGATTGAGGTGGTTTAAAGGGATGATGTGGTGATACAATAGATAGTGGAAGCAATAAAAAAAGGTGGAATCATAAGGTTAAACATTTATAAATATGGGACTGTAAGATTTGGGACATAATTATGTGTATAATTTGAGCTTGTGATAAATAAAGAGCTATTATATTATGCCCACCGCTCAGCATTCTCTATACACCCATGACAAAAAAAATAGAGAGAGATATTTATTAGATCCATTCTAGTGGAATAATATAAAGAATCATCTTTTTAATATATATATATATAATTTATTGGTATGACAATAAGTTAGGGTATAATGTTATAATTATAAGAGGATAATGGAACCGTTACATATAACAACATAGAAATATAAGAATATAAATATAGAATTGGACATAGTTCTACTAAATAAATCTGTGGGAAATAATAAAATATGGTTTGGGATGGATCATATTACAAATACTTCCCACTTCATTATCATTTGAGAATATTTCCCACTCAACCAACTTGAAAAGGTATATATCAGATAAGGTTGGTGCAGTATGTAACAACATTATCAATTATATTTGACCAAGATTTTTGGTTCATTTCTATGTTCTATAGGATCCTTTAGAAGCTATTGGACATAAAGTTAAACATCTAGTATGAAATATCTTCTTCAAACATATTTATATTCTAAAAGGTCCATTCAAATTATAAAGTACATAATTTAATCTTTCTCTATAGACTTTAATGGAGGCTAGGATAAACACCTTCCTCCACTTTGGTTATCATATAAAAATATCTTACACTCAAGAATTTTATGGATCCATATGAATCTATATATGGAAATAATTATAAAACTACAGTATACTAGGAGGAATTTGTAGAATGGAAGCTATCGGGACAATAATTGGTATAATATCTGATTTATAATGTATAAACCTTTTAGAATCACTTTTGAGAAACTAAAAATAATAGAAGATCTATATTGAAAATCATCACTATTAACTAGAGATTTAATTTGGGGATAAATTATTCCTTATAATATCTCCATAGAATTGATTTATGAGGTTAGGTGATAAGGGAAACTTGATCCCTAGGTACAAAGGCCCCTTTATATTCTTGATCATGTTGGTTTTATGACCTATCAACTTTCCCTTCCACCAAATGTGTCTCGTGTGATTTTTTCAATGTATCTCTCTTAAGGAAGTGAATACCAGATCCCTCATATATACTAAATCCAAAGGTGGTATAGTTTGGAGAAAATATCTCTTATTTGGATTCTCCTTTGGAAATATTGGATCATAGATATAAAGTGCTGTGAAACAAGAACCCTCATCATGAAAAAGTGTTATGGAAAATTCATATGTATGAAGAATAAACATGGAAACATAAGGATGAAATGAAAAGGAATAGTCCTCATCTATTCCCATATTAGGGTTTTGTTTGAAATTTCTTGGATGAAATTTTTTGAAGGATGGAACAATGTAATGAACTAAACATTTCAAATATAATAAATTCCCCTCTCTAAATGTGTGTGCATCATATTTAAGAATAATGTATAGTAAAAAACAGAAACATAGAATAATAAAATAAAATATCTTATTATGAAAAATACATAAAAAATTATATATTAAGTATAAATACACTCCCTAAAACTAAAAATAGTACAACAGGTCACTAAACAAAGAAAAATCACATAACTAGAATTTTAAATTTTAATGTTCCATGGTCTATTTGAATTATCACAGATGATAATATCATAGTAAATATAAAAATATTAAAAACAAGATTTTAATTATGTAATGGAATTTGATGTAAATTTTATAAAAAAATAGTGAATTGGTAATGAAGTAAATAAGTGATATTTTAGGAAGTACAATAATTATCTGACAATTGGGATAGTGACAGAATGTTGGAAATAATAATTGACCATTGAATTATTAATTGATTCAATGAGAGTAAAAAAATACATAAAAATTAATTTTTAAAGTAAGTAAAAATAAATAATAACATTTCAAATAATTTCTTCCCAATTATATAGCATAAATCACAAATAAGCATAAATTTTAATAAGGTTTGTTTTAACTTATTTAGAAGAAAAGTATCCTTTTATATCAAAATATAAAAACTATAATAACACAATTTTGAGACCATTTTTAATTAAAATATATATTATAATTTATCCTAAATCATATAATAATTAATAATTAATAAAAATAAAAATTTAATCACTCATAGAAAAAATATATATAATTTACCTCACATGAAATTATTTTTTCTTTCTATTACATGATTTTATTTAAATTTTTAATTTATAATTTTTAAAATATAAATTTGATAAAATGGAATTCATTTATTATAATCAACATGTTGAAATTATATTAGGGTATATTTTTTTTAAATTTTTCTTCAAATGTTTATTTTTTGGTGAATAGTAAAAAATACGGTTTTAACAAATACCATAACTTTTATGAAATAATCATGATATAAATATGAATTAAAAATTTATTAAACCTTTATATCATCATAAAATGTATTTAATGTGTATAATAATGCATTTAAAAATAATATTCTTAATTTTCAAACCTATTATTCAATTTTCCAAACCGAAGTTATATTTTATTCTAATAGAAAATTATATTTTACACCTTCATTTGTATAAAATATTTCCAAAATATATTTGAGTTTTGGGTTTATTAAAATATAAAATAAAACTAAATTTTTAAATCATAAACTAATAAAATTAATAGTAATCAGCATTATTCTATTCCTTTTCTAAATAAAAAAATAATAAATACTTTATTCTAAAATACCCCTAACCCTTGGAAATATATACACCACTTTGACAAACCTTTATCCTCACTTAAAAAAATCTTTCATTTTAGAATGATATTCTAAAATCTATATATACACTCTCATATAAATTTTATCAAGCCTATGGTATTTACAAAAGTTCCTCCTTTAAGGTCTTTAGGCTCAATCCAATAGAGGAAACTCAAGGTGTGTGATATGGGTTTCAAAACCCATGTTTCCATTTCAATTCCCCTCTTACCCATTATGTTATATAAGTAATCAATTAAAATAAACATTAAAATATAATCTTTAAAAAATATTTATGTTTTTATAAAACTCAAGTATTTACTAGTTTGTCGTTTCTTTTAAAAACACTCTTAAAAACATTATTTCACCTATTATAGTCTTACTTTGCCTATGTGAATGATAATGTATTATTTTTCAATTATCACTTTAATTAATATTCTTAAAAATTATTTTAATGATTTAATATAATATTATTATAAAATAATATCATTTATATAGTTATTTAATTACAAAATATATATGATGATGATGATATTAAATATAAACAATCATAGTCATTTTTAACCGTAAAAAAAACAATCTTGCCAAGGAAAATTCATAGAATTGGTAACTATATATTGATATATTGGACTACATGACTTATAAAATGATATGAAATATATAAATTTATACTTATATGTCTTATCAAACCATTAGATAGTGGACTTTCATTATTTCCACTATATCAAATCAATTTTGGAACCATGAATTGAAAAATGTTGAACTAGTCAGCACAAATAATATTAAGTTAATAAGTGTATAGAAAATAATAATATATTTATTATAAGAGATGAAATAAATATAAAAATGGATTTTAATAAATTAATTGAAATTTTTAACTTGGATATTTCGAAGTTATTAGACCATCTGAAGCAAGTCGTGACTCAATTTAATATGTCTATCCTGATCTTTCTCATCCCTGATGATATATTCTCTACCACTCTCAATTTATCTATCTTTTTTTATAATTATTATATAATATTTATATGTTATTTATACATATTTACTTGATCTAAACCATATTATTCTATATTAATTTCCTAGTTATATGAATATCTCTCTATTTCCCTTTCCAATATTTTCTATAATTTAAACCCAATAAAGGGAACATTTATCTTTGTTATTCATTTTCATGTTCCACTATTAAATTATTATATTCTTTATATGATTTCCTAAAACCTTATTTTTTTAATGTAATAATTATTTTTTTATTTTTGGTTTTTTAAAAAACTCAATTCCCTTATACCTTTTAAATATTATTTTTCTCTTTTCTCAAAAGTTTGATAAAATTGTTTCATTTTATGACTTCTTCATCATGTATTTTAATTTTTACTTCACTTTGAGATATATTTTAATGACCATTGATGCTTTTATTGATAATTAATGTAAAATATTACTTAATCTATTATTTTCTTAGTATACGACATGATACCTATATGGATAAATATTTATGGAATTATTATGTTACTTGTTTCCTTCACATGGGTTTATTTCATTTTTATGATTTATATATTCTTCTTTTCTATGTGGAACTCATATTCATGAAATATTATTACAAAAAAGTTGAGATAAAAATTATAACTACCCCAAATAAATTGGGTAATTCTTTATATATCATTAGATCATTATTAATGGTCTATATATATTCAGTCATGTCCCCAAAGTTATGTGTTGGCAAGATGTGGTTAGTATTTCCCATATTTTTAATGTGTGGGCTCACTGTCGTTATCCTTTACAAAATGTTATGATGTATTGGAAATGATATTTAACCTATGTTTACGATTAAATTACATTTTTTGTTCCATATTATATGATTCTCATGATATTTTTTCTCTTATTCAAGGATTCCATGTGACATTTTATGATCCTCTTATTTTATGTTTCTATGACATGATATTTGACTCTTATGATACCTCATCCCATGATAACCCTATTTTATCCCCTTATAGGTTTTATATATCACCCCTTATTTTATGTATATACCCAATATATCCTAAGTGGTGATAGTATTTTGGTAAGCTTTAAGATACAGTCATGAAGATAGATAAAAATATTACATAGTTCATTTAATAGTGTGGAATTATGTTCCTAATTTCTCAAAGACTATAGACCTCTATATTTATAAAAGTGTTTTATAGATATTTATGTTAAAAAAATTGTAACATTATGTGTAATAATGTGGATTATTATAGTATTGAGTATCATAAAACCCCTATTTTAACACCTCCGATGTGCGAACATAAAAAAAATTATTAAAAGGAATTTCCACATCGCCCAACACTCTAGATTATTTAATTAAAATATATAGAATAAAATATTTAACATAACATAATGATGTAACTAATATCTGACCTATGATTACCACATATATAATGTTTCATACAAAATTATTCTACCACCAAATATACAAGATAGTTTACAAAAAAATATAATAAAATAAAATATTCCTCCAATTTATAAAATATATTCTCTAATTATATCATAAATATTCCATGAAAATATCATTTAATGATTCAGTATTCTCTCTTCAAGTCCTTTAATTTCCTGTGTCAACTTCCTTTTCTATAATTCTTTTCAAAATTATTCCCCCTTATCTTCATAATAAAACCATGGTTAACTCTCTATTCAAATTTTCTTTTACATTATAATGAATTCATTAGTGGGCCTCCACTATTCAACATCAATGTACTCTATTAATTCAATATAAATGACCATAATAATATCTAATTCAATAATTCCAATCCAAAATCCCTAAATTAATTTCTAAAAATTAATTATTTTCATGTTATTAATATTTAAACTCTCATCAATCACATGAAAAAAAATTAATACCCCATATTTAAAAAATAAAATTTAATCACATTTACATTTTAATCACACTTCAATAAATAAAAAACATATATTATCCACATCACTAAGTAATCTAAAAAACATAGGTATTACAATTCTTGTAATGAACCTTACCATGATTCCGAAACCAAACCTGAATTTAGACCACCAATGGCCCCAAGGGAATCTTCTAATGCCTAGGGGATGGTGACTAGAACCGGAGTATAGATATACTAGTGTATAATTATTCACCTAATTATTTTTTACAAAAAACCATGATCAGGATCCTCTAATGAACTAACATTAATCATTCATATGTTTGACATTCCTAGTATAGATAAACAAAACACTTAGTATAAATTAATAATATAATGAAATAAATAAAGGTAGATCTATATGAATACTGAAAAAATAAGAGCCTTTTTTATATATAAACACACTGATAAAGTAATGTACTTCTAGATAAACATGATATAATTAATATTAAAGGTGATTTGTGGACACATATATTTCCAAATATAGCCTTCTTCTCTAACTCTGTATCGATAATGAATAAAAAAACATGTTCCAATACCCATTTATCCAGCGCAACATTAACTTTCTATCTTATACCTATTTTATGTGAAAAATAGTAAATGAAATTGAATGCCCACCAGATTTTACATGCAAGGTCTGAGTATATAGATACTCATTAAGGAACCATAAACATGCCTAACCTAATTAGTGAATGAAAATGTGTATGAATGAAAATATCTACTTGTTCACGTGTAGATATATAAAAACACATTAAAAACAATCATAAAACTGAACATGGAATTAATAAAAAAAATTAAATGACTTTTCAACAAAAGTATATAACAATAAATCACTCTTGTGGGTGGATCCATGTTTTTACTCCCATGTTTCGAGTTTATTATGGTCTCAAAAATGTGAGTAGTGATAGGTAAATCTGGTATTCAATACCCTTTAGAAGGTATAATATACTTGATTCAGTGCATAATCTCATCTTATGAAAAGGGGAAGGTCTATAATAATTTAGGGCACTACCACCCATCTTATGGGATAAGGTAATGGGGATACTAGAGTATAGTAGTTGAGAGTTTACCCCATTCACCATTCTTCAAATAATTTGTACATGATCACAATTCATATAATAGTATTTGGAACTATTGTAATACATAAAATATATTTAAATAATAATTATGCTCAAGAAATACTACAAATTTTCTATAATAATTTAGGGCACTACCACCAATTTTTATTTTGAATCAATCCATACTTCAATAAAATTATCACCAAAAGAATGATATTCCCTATGATAATTTTTTATGTACAATATATAGTCTAAATCAATATTCACACATAATATGGATCATGTAATACCCTTTCATATCTAGAATACTCAATAGTGTTTGGTTTAAGGGTGTTATTAGACCTCAGGCATACCTCCCCATACATCAAACGTCTCTTAATAGTAGTAAGGGTCTAAGGTGTTACCATGGAGATACTATACTGACATATCATTAAAAGAAGTAGTGGAATTATCCCAAATAATATAAATAATAATAAATAATTAGAGTATTAAGAATAAATAAAATATCATTCATGCTATAATAAAAAAATGTTAAAACATATAGTCATACATCCCAATTGATACCCTATCAGAAAAATAATATATAAAAGATTATAAAAAAATAAAATAAAAAAGTGTCTTTACTTCCATCCTCTAGACTCACCTCATTCCAATATACAATCAAGATATCAATCTCAATCATGAAACATTGGGCCTCTTCCCTACCTAAACCTATGAACATGCGGTTTTCTCAAGTACCAAAGTGGTAGGGTCACCTATGTAGGGTGTGAGTGAAACATAGTAGGAAACCACCAATGGAATGCATAAATTAATTAATAATTTAATTTATGTGCATGTAACATTATTAGTATAAAAAATAAATGTGAAAGTGCAATAAAATAATCATTGTTAAACCTTAGATTTTAAGGTGACACCCAAAATCAATCACACCTACTTCAGAAGGTGTTAGATATCTCTAAGAATAATACATATCACCTAGGGAGATCCATTTCCTAACCCAAAACCATGAGAGAAACAACCATGGGGAATATATTTCTTTTACGGGAATCTACACTAGAATATCGCTCGTGTAACATCTCGCTACCCCAGACCACTAATCTGTTCTTAAACCAGCAGTTTCTATTATACCTCAGTCAATCCTTCCCATATTATAGAGTCTTAATGCTATTATCTATGGTGTAAGATGGTATATTTGGGATACTATACAATGATTTATAGTAAACAAATAATATAAATAAAGTCAATCATATAAATAATATATAAAAATGTAAATAAAAAAATACCCATGAAATTTCTTATAAATAATCAAAATAACCCATGTTATAACAGTTAAGGGTATACTATATGTCAGGTATCTATACATAAACAAAAAATCATATGTACATTAAAATATAAAAGACCAAAAGATAGAAAAGAAAAGAACATTTAAAATAGTCTTAAGTCCTAGCTCGGTCCCAAACTCCAGGATCCATCCAAGCAGCCCAAACCATCAAGCATTGGGCCTTTCCCAAACCCAGACCTATAATCATGTAGTATTTTCTTGGGTACACCAGTGTAATAGTGTCCTGGGTAGGGTTTGTGTAAAAATTAGTATGCCACCACTAATGGTGTCCCCAAATATAACCATCCAGAAATAAATTTAATGATTAAGTGCTATAATTAAACAATTTAAATAGTTTATTAAATTTTATTTAAAAAGAAGTAAATAACTATTAATTTTTGGGCTACGTAGTGACACCTGAGATTAGTCTATACCACCATTGTTCCTCAAGTCCATAACCCTAGTCAAACATACCTACTTTGGAAATTTTCAGGGTGTTAAAGGATCATGTTGTTGTGATCATGCCAACCATAATATCTGATCACCCTTTGGGGTGTTTTCAATATAGTATCATTGACCAACCAAACGGGGTGTTTTATTTAGAGTTCCATAGACCTCCCCATAGGAGTTTTTTCTTTAGTATCACTGACCACCCAAAATGGGGTTTTATTTAGAGTATCATAGAAAATTCCAAAAGGGTGTTTTCTATAGTATCACTAACCACCCTAAAGGGTGTTTTTTTAGAGTATCATTGACCACCCCAAGAAATTGTTTTATTTAGTATAATAGACCACCCTAAAGGTTTTTTTCTTTAGATTATCATGATTAAATCACAGGATAATCCAAGCATTTAACCATTTTAAGAAATGATTCATTTACAAGTTATCAACATTAGTATTTTATGCTTTATAAAACCAAAACAATTTTCATAATCCAAAAAGTCAGCTTTCATTCCACATTTTAATTCAAAATTTCAATTCTTTTCAACATCACATTCAATTTTCATTAAATTCTCATTTTTACCCATTATAATTTAAATATTAAAAACATTTCATTTTCTATTTATATGTCATGATTTTCCAATTGAGCATCTCTTACCATTTCAAAATTCATCACTTAACATCATTTACATTTTTAAAATTTCAATTCCAATTTATACATCAATATTTATTATTTAAATTCACTAATACCATATTAAATCACAGGATATCACTTTACAATTCAAGATTTACCATTCCATAATTTCTGTACAATTTCATGGTTCCTTTTTCCATCTCATCAACCAGTTAAAGGACAAAAATATATTCTAGGACATACACTTGGGATAACTTCTTCTTTTGTTTCTATTACACATTAAATAAGTCATTATAACTATGCTAAAGTATTAATTAATTATCTTAATTTAAGATAGGTTAATTCACAAAAATTTTGGCATGACTACCCAATGCATAAATTTTAAAAGATAAAGTGAGACTATGGGTTAATATAAGGGACCACTTACCTTAGCCTTAGAAGATTACATATATCTAACATCATCCTTTGGTTTAGCCAAAATTAAAAGAAATGAGAAACTAGAAAAAATCCCTAAAATATGGAATATTACCCAAAAGTGGTTAGAGATCTCTTCACATAGAAATAAATAAAGTATAGAATGAATATGATTCATAGACATACCTTTGAATCTTGATAGAAAGCGATAGTAACAAAAAAAACAAGGATCAAGGGAGATCCTTCAAGACCCATGGAGAGGGATAGGGGAATGTAAGGGTTTCTACTACACCAAAAAAGAAGGAAAAACTCTTTTGGTGGTTTAAAGAGGTAAAAATTTAAAGTATAAAAATGATTCTTTTAAAAAAAACTCCCAAGAGGCCACCGGTCAGCTACAAGCTTCCACTAACTTTTTGGTGGCACTACAGAAGCATGTTGCAGGACACTACTTCATTCAGGGCCCCCTGGATGTTGTTGAAACCATTCTAAACTCTCAAAACACACCCAAAAAAGATGATTTTATGAGATTCAAAAAAAATAAAATAGAATCATACCTTTATGAAGGTTCTCAGTCTTACAACCTCCCCACTATATAACAACTCATCTATGAGATAGATTATTAAGCATCGCTGAGTCCCAACACTAACCTCCTAATAATTTTGAGTGATCCCACATTTGGATGAAAGATTTACTCACTTACAAACATGACCAAGTCCCAACCTTTACAACACCCAAAAGAACACACAGTCACCATCCTTGAACTCACTAGGTATTAGAAACTGATCAATATATGACCTTTTCCTACTCTATGTAGTCTTCATTCTTTCCCAAGATCAATTCGACACACTACGTTATCTCCTATATAGAACTTGGTCTAAAACACTGATTTATTAGCCTCTCATTGACTATGGTTATAAAAAAACCTCACATGATATTAGCTCCACAATTCAAACCTCACTATATCATACACCATGAAATTGTTCTTTTCAAATAACTCACCCAAATTACCCTCCTTTCATGGCATTCCTACTTTTAAAAAAACATTAAAATCGTCGTATTATTCCTAAAACTAAAAACAATGTGAAGCCTCACCTCATCATCTATGTCAATATGATTCCCCAAAACACTAAATCCTCATAGACCTAGTCACTCTACTAACCTACTTACTAAAAATTACTTGTGGTCATATAACTTTAATATTACCTGGTGTCTAGTATTTATTGATTAAAAACATAAAAAACTCCCAAAATCATTGATCAATTCAAAAAAACTCAAAAACCACTTTCCAAGGGAATTCCTGATGTGGGTTCCACCTCACCGCATCCAGATACACACAAAATGACTAATCCGACCCCTCCCAAATGAATCTTCTCAAGTGATCTTGGATACACCAACCAACATGATTCAACACCTCCCAATCATGTCTCCTAGAACTTGAAGGCATCCTAAGACTGTCTAAGCATACACACCATAGTCTAACCAAAATCATGTTTCCATTCAATGACTAGATTCATAACCCACTAAAGATATCATCATGATTTGTTGTAAGAACGAATGAACCCTAGATCTGAATCTAGCTTGGAATGCCTAATTCTACCTCAATTAAAATTCCAATGTTATGACTCCCACCAATGTTGCATCCAAACTCTAAAACAAGTACTCTCTAAAAAACTAGATAAACCCTAATTCATATGCACACCAGCGTCCCAAATTTATTTTCATCATACACTAACCAGTATCACTACATCCATGATCCTACTCACATGAGATTGTTCACTTGTGATCGATTTCATACTCCCCACCACCATGGTTCCGTCATCATTGCTCCATCAAACCAAAATTCTAATCTCAATGGTCCATCCTCAATCTATTATCGCATGAAATGACTGGATGTGACCACCCCACTCATTCCTGAGTGGTATAATGAAGAACTATCCACCACCTGATCTTATATTACCAAGAATAGTATCCATGGAATCCTCCAAATTATTGTTCAAAATTAGTTCCACACCCTTAACTAGTCAAAGATTCACTGCACACCATATGACCTCGCTTATATCGTACCATGAGAATGACTTTGATACGTTCCATCTTTATAATGCATGTGAATGTTTCTTAATCTATGCTTATTTACCATGTTAACCTATAATAAGATTCAACCATTAATCTACCATTCCATCATACCTCTACACATCTATAGTTTTTTCCTTATTATAGGAACAACATGACTCTCAACCAAGTACCCAAGACACCATGCTAAAAAACCCCTCATCGAAACCATATCGTTCCTCACCTCGCACATGGTTCCCCAGAGATTAATAACCCAACAACATCATGAATAATCAATTAATTTTTCTTCAAAAACATTTAATACTAATGTTTGAACACTCCCATACCACCCAAACCATAATCTAAATGACACAACACATCCCCAATGCATTCTTGCCTTCAAGATTCCACTGAATCTCAATGGTGGCACACTCTTATGAAACTTGATCATAAATTCCAAGATCAAACTCAAATGAGTCATAGATATTCAAAACTAGGATAACGTGCTTAATCAAAAAGCCATGCCTCCACTATATGTTGGTCTCACTAACATAAATCACTCTCGACACTCTTTAAAACTAGGGAATCTCACCGAACCGAAACCATTCATGTGACCACTCATATACCCAGCATTATTAAAAAACCAAAATCATTTAATCACACTATACTCACCCTAGATTTGACCACTTAGGGTTACCATTGACCATACTATTATAAACCACACCAGTAATGAAAAAGGTTTGTCATTTGAACAATAATTACCTAAAAAACTAGTTCTCATACTAAAAATTTTCCAAGGCATCCATTTTCCCTTACTCAAACCCATCTAAGAGATTCCAAATACATAGGGTAATAATGGACCAAACATTCTCAAGGAATCTCATCATATGTTACCAAATACTCACATCGCATCCCAGGAATAAGTCACACAGCATATAATTAACCCATCTTCCTTATTTCAAAATCAACAATGTTTTCTAGCCAACCCTTCTCTCGGGTTACCCTCAATCATCAAAAATCTCTAACTGGCCACCATCCTAAGATGCATCTCAAAGGAAACTACATCCTTAGAACTAATCCTATAATCCAAGCCTCATATATGATACAAATCAAAGGCAGTGATTCTACTATCTCCTTAAGAAACATGAAATCTAATGTTCCAAGACTAACTTCCCACTCAACATTTACACACATAGGTTTGAGATAAGTCTGCACTACCCACTTTCTCGGGTCATGTAGAGATGAAAGGTCTATATAAAGTCATGTCACACCACAACTCAGGGCCGTAGCTAAAACTGAAACCACATTAGGAATGACATTTTTCTATCTTATACACCCCAAATCACAAGGGTCTTAAAAACTAGTACCTCTATCTCTAGTCTCATAACCCATTAATATTCTTAGGCCATGAAAACCTTGATCTACACCAAACCACTCTTATTTTTTTAATTTCATGACATCATATCTCAAGAAAAAAGATAACAGGCATGTAGAACACTATTCTATACACCTCACATCATAGGGATATCACATAACTCATGTGTTATCAATAGCCTCAACTACCCATGCATGGGGTTAAAAATCAATTACCCACTAGGTATACAACATATAAATTTAGGATTAAAAATTTCACACTTTTCCATTTTTTCATTAAATAAAATTCCCATTAGAAAGGCTCGGTTAAAATAAATGTCTATTACAAGTTATATAGGAAAAAACATTATAAATTTTAATTTACAGTACATTTTTTGACTCCATATAATAATAAAAGTATACAATCATATAATTTACTTTAAAATAATTACTTTAACCAGAAGTTTTTGTAGTAGAGGCTCAGTTAAATGAAATTTAAATTATAGGTTATAGAGTAAAATGATCTATAAGTTGTGATTGAAATTTTATTTATCAAATACCTTATAATAATTAAGGAACAATCACATAACATTACCTTATCAATTTATAAGTTATGATAAGTAAAATTACACCATACACATATATAGAAAAAAAAAATATAAATGGTTGTATACACTTTAAATAATCGGATTGTGTCATAGTCCAGGTAATCAAATAATCAACCTTAAGTGATCACTCAAATGACATTTGAATCCTATGTTCCTGGTATAATGAATGAATACGTGTGGAAAATTAACCAAATCCCATAAACCATAACCTCATGATCATGTGTATCACTCAATATGAAATATGGTCAGTATTAAAAGTGATAAATAAGAATAATAATAGCCTCCCTGGAAACACAGTCTTGCCTCATACATGGGGTGGTCATACCCATGCACAAGTTTCATACCATTTCCTAAAAACATATTATCTCATGTATACATTTCATAAATAGTAAAAAAGAAAAGATTTTTATTATACCACTTTGTAATATCCCATGGACCTAGACCATTAATCGATGCATGGATCGGTGGTGACTATTTTACCACAAGCTCATATCCCTATATACTAGAGATATTAAACTAGTATCATGGGTCTATGTTGGTATGATTGGGATACTATACCATTATATAGAAGTTAAAAAATAATGGAAATAAAGGAAATAATATACCCCATACAAAAAAATATCAATAAAACAAATACACAGGTAAGTGATGATAAATAATCAAAATAAAACATGCTATAAAAATTAATGGTAAACTACATTTCTGGTATTTATACACTAAAAATATATCATAGTAAATAAAATCCTCAAATAAAAAAAGACAAAACTGTAGAAATAAAACCCTAAAAATGGTCATGAGTCCAAGCCTGATCTCAAACTCCATGAACCATCCTATTAATCCAAACCAATGAGCATTGAGCCTTGCCCAAACCCAAACTAATAATAAAGAAACATAGTCTCAGGTACCCAATAATTATGGTATCCTAAGTAGGTGTTAGTATAACTCAATAGTAAACCAATAATGTAATCTCTAAATATAACTAGTTTGAAATAAACTACATCCATAAGTGATATAATTAATGAATTTTAATAATTTAATAATTTAATTTAAAAGAAGTAAATAAATATCATTTTATGGGATCTACAGTAACACCTAAGATCAATATATACCATGATAATTATGGGTATGTATTATCTCAACAATAATTTATAAATATTATGGATTTTTATGCTCATAAATACCATTGTTTTTTACTGATGATATTACTTTATGTGAATTTTAGGAAATTAATTTTCGCTAAAATATTTATTTTGGAAATATATTCATGTCATTGATCCAAGAGGAATATTTGATAAAGTATTTGAAACATGTTTTAACATATTCTAGAAACATTGTTCATACCCTATGTTGATAAGAATATTGTAAGGAATCAACCCTATATTTGGATAGAACCCTGCGTTTGAGAATAGGGAATGTATAGTTAATCAACCCTACGTAAGTAAGAAAACCTACATTTTAAAAAACAAATGTAAAGTAAATCAATCCTATTTTTATAATAAAAACTATATTATCAACCCTATATTTGGTATTTTTTTCTACTTAAGGGAACCCTACGTTTGATTATTCAACAATGAAGTTTTAAATTTTTGATATTATCTGAGATTTATGCAACGGTATTGACAGGAATAAAGATTGATTCAAAGTTTTTTTACAACTAGTTAAAAGGATAATTATGATTTTTTTAATGACTCTATTCAATGAAGTAAATCATTCCATTTTCTAAGGAAATTTATAACTCTTCTGAATGATTTAAATTTGAATAATGGGGATCTATAATGTGACATTATTGGATCTTCCCAACCAAAGGGAAGTTGTGTGTTCTATATATATGGATAGACTATTTTATCTCTTGATATATGATATGTGTGTGATTAATGTAAGATATAAAAATATATTTTTTTAAATATCTTTTGAATATATAACTGTTACAAAGAATTAATGACCCTGTTATTTACTAAATAGGCAATATTTTGAATATATACAAATTTTAGCCTCAAATTGTTGTGTAACTATTATTATTCATTTGTTTCTATTCTTATTAAAGATCATTCACAGCTAGGATATTTTCATATCTATTCATTATTGAAGACATTCATCATTGAAAAAGGATATCTTTATTATTTCAGTTGTTGATACAACTATGAAGTTCAACCTATACCAACAACAAATCAAACTCTTTTAATTTATTAGAGTTTTGAATGATTTCACTCAGTCATAGTTAAGTGTCATATTATTGTACTAAGTTTTAGAGAAAATGCTTCCCTATAATAGAATATAGGGATCTGTTTATCCCTATTATAAAGGTGCCAACTTCCTACACTTAGTTGTGAAGGCCTTATGATAATAGGACCTTGTCTAGCGAAAATCTTCAAACTCATAGAGAGAGTGTTGGTGGAGTAGACTAGGGAATATTTTTGCCCCAAACCAATATAAAAATTGTTCTTTTATTCTTTACTACCTATTTTATGCTCAAATAATTTTAAAAATATAAAACTGCACATTTTTATAAAATGAAAGGAAAGTTAAAAGTGATAATTTTTCAAGATTATCAAAAAGACCCAATTCACCTCATGTGTATCTTTGTATTATTATAATCTAAAAATTGGTATAAAATGTGAGATTTTGGGATAAATCTCTAAAAAGATTAAATGAATAAGGTTTATACAAACAAGATGTTAATGGTTTATCTGAGAGAAGATGTGTTTATCCTTCATGATCCATATTTTAATTGTGAAAACTATGGATGATATAAATAATGTATGATCATATACCTAAAGAATATATGATTTAAAGTGTATATGAATATTATCACCCCCTATACAATTCTTAAGAAACCAAAGACTTGGGATTCAATAAAAGAAACTAAGTATGACCACAACTCTAAAGTAATTAATGTCGTCATTTTTTGACTCAAACATGATGAATTCAGTTGAGTATCACAATTCCCTACGGCCTATGAAATGTGTTACACAATTACTATTTCATATGAAGAAACAGATAACACCAGAAAATGAGGTATGAAACTAAAAAACTAAAGTTTGAAACATTTAACATTTATGATGGAGAGAGAATCACACAAATGAATGGAATGTTGACAGAAATTTTCAACAATATTACTACCTTGGGAGATCCAAATACTCAATTTCATAAATCTCTAAAGGTATTAAGAGTGTTTCCTTTAAAATTTAATGGCATATCTATAGCTACTCTACAATCATCACTATTCAAAAATATAACTATGAAATAATTAATAGGAAAATTAATGATGTATGAAGTAGAAATGAAAGATAAAACAAAAGATCACAAGATAGTGAAAAGGTAAAATACTGGTCTTAAGGTCACATCTCAGAAACTTGAAAAGAAATCAAGATAAGATTTCAAAATCTCAAAAGATGCAAACTACTCAGACTCTAAATTGGAACTGGCTCATCTTTCCAGGAAATTTAGAAAATTATATAATAAAAAGATAAGCTTTAATAAGACCTTAATGAAATATTAGAAAAGATTCAATGAAGTAAGATGCTATGAATATAAGAAAATGGGCCATATTAGACCAGATTGCCCCTAGCTAAAGGAATAAAGAAGAAAAAGGGAAAAGAAATGTCAATTGAAAACCAATTTTGAGCATAGTGGAAAAAGAGCCATGAAATCTATGTTGAGTCTGTCTAAAGACTATAGGATCTCTTCCAAATATAATATAGAAAAAGAGACACAAAATCTCAAATAAATAATGTTCTGTATAGATAAGGAAGAAGAAAAGGTAAAAGACCACAGGAATAAAAAAGCTATATGGTATAGGGATAGTGGCTGACCTAGACACATGAGTGGAGTCTTCTTAAATTTATATACACTGACAAAAATGGAAGTAGGTCAAGTCACCTTTAGAGACAACGCAAAAGGAATGATTATTGGAGTTGGAACCATTGGAGATCTAAAGATAATATCAATAAACAAAGTGCTGTATATACAAGGGTTAAAGCACAACATGATAATTATTTCTCAACTTTTTTATAATGTATCTTATATTGATTTATCTAAAAATTCATGATCAGTTTTCAAAGATAAACTGATTAAATTTAGATCACTGAGAACTGAAAATGTTTATACGTTGGATCTAAATTCTTTATGTGAACAAAAATTGAAATGTATAATTTCTGATACAAGTGAGTCATGGATATAGTATTGAATACTAAGACTCTGCAAAATATTTTATTTTCATAAATTATCTAACAAATATTTAGTTTTGGATTTTCCCAGTCTTAAATTTTAAAATGATAGATTTTATAATGTATGTCAAATTGTAAAGCAACAAAAATCATCTTTCAAATCAATTATCAAATTTTTACATCTAAACCACTAGAAATTATCTATATATGTTTTTTGGACCATCTAGGGTATCAAGTTCGGCTGTAAAATTATAAGTCTATGTTTTAGTTAATGATTCTTCAAGATTTACTGGAATTTATTTTCTAAAACTTAAAGGTGAAGTATTCAATATTTTTTAATGTTTTTGTAAAATTATATAAAATGAAAAGTATTTTAAAATAATTTCATTAAGAAGTGATCATGGTGGAGAATTTGAGAATCAATAATTTAATTATTTTTTATCAAATATAGGTATTAAACACCCCTTATCTACACCAAGAGAACCTCAGTATAATGGGATTATTGAAAGAAGAAACAAAACTATTCAATAAATGGAAATGAAAATGTTGAATGAATATAGCATTCCTACCGATTTTTTTGTAGAAGTTGTAATTACAACTTTTTATATAATGAATAAAGTTTTAATAAGACTAATTCTTAAAAATACACCCTATGAAATTTAGAATAATAAGAAACCTAAATTAAAGTAATTTAAATTATTTAGACACAAGGCGTGTATCTTGAACACTAAGGAAAACCTTGGTAAATTTAATCCAAAGGCTGGTGAAAGAATATTTCTAGGATATGATGATGTTTCCATAGCCAATAGAAAATATAATAAAAATTCAAGGATTTTTGAAGACTTAGTTCATCTGAAGATTAACCAAACTGAACCTCTTGGTAAAATGAAAGATCAAACAGATGAAATTATTGACTATTTTGACAAAATGAGGCTTAATTCACCTGAAATTTATTTAGAAAACAAAATAAATAAAATTCAGTCTAGTTCAGAAGCATATGCGACAAAAGAACTTGAAAATATCTTACCTAGAAATACTAGAACCTTAAAGTATCATCCTTTAGAAACTGTTATAAGAAATCTAGACATAGGAGTTAGAATAAGAAGAAATATAGGAAACTGAGTATAATTTTATGCCTTTCTATCTTAATTATAACCTAATCCTATTGAAGAATCCTTAAATGATAAAAATTGGTTATTATCTATGAAATAAGAGATTAATAAATTTAGTATAAATAAATTTTTGGAATTACTGGAAAAACCATCCAATTATCCAGTAATATGGACTAAATGGATCTTTATAAATAAATAGTAGGATCAAGGTATCATTTCCATAAATAAAGCTAGATTAGTATAAAAAAAGATATAATTAGGAAGAAGGGATATATTGTGATGAAATATTTGCACATGCTGATATGTTAGAGGCAATATAAATTCTGTTATCTTATTCATCTCATATTAATTTTAAATAATATCAGATGGATGTAAAATCTTCCTTTTTAAATTTATATTTAATGAATGAAGTTTATATTGAACAACCACTAGGTTTTGAAATCCCTTTTAAACCAAATTCTATTTTTAAAATTACTAAATCTTTGTATGGCCTTAAATAGGCTCCTAGAGCATGGTATGAAAGATTAAGATAATTTTTATTAGAAAATGTACTTTCTATGGGATTATTACATCCTACTCTTTTTAAGAAAATTGATTTCTCTAATATATTATTAGTAAAAATATATGTTAACGATGTCATCTTCGGATCAAAAAACAAAAAAAAATAATGGTTTTTAAAATATAATGCAAGAAGAATTTCAAATGAGTATTACATGAGAATTTAATTTATTTTTAGGATTTAAAATTTATCAAAAAGACTATGGAAATGTATTAAATCAAGGTAAATAAATTATTGATTTATTGAAAAAGTTTGGACTTGAAAATAGTAATACATACACAACACTCATGTGTACTGATATAAAACTTTATTTGGATGAAGTTATAAAACCAGTTGATAATAAGTCATACAAAGGTATGATTGGTATTTTACTGTATATTATTTCTAGTAGACCATATATAATATTTTTTGTATTTCTATGTGTTAGATTTCAGTCTAACCTATGAGAATCTCATCTTACTGCTATTAAAAGGATTTTTAGATATTTAAAGAGAACTATTCCTGCATAGGCATAATGACCACACTATTCAGAAGGATTATCCATGTTTGGTCTTGGAGGATACCAATACTCAACCATATTTTATGGGATAGAGATTAGTGCAACTGAGAAGAGTTGATATTCCTATGTAGGAATCCAAGAACTAGGAGCATATTAATGAAAAAATCAATGATAACAATTCTATTGTTTCCTTGGCTTATGTTGGCCAGTGTCAAGGGTAGGAGGTCATCCCAAACTGTAATTTTTTTTAGGTCTAGAGGGCTTGGCTCAGGACCAAGATAACGCCATTTATGAACAAGTAAAAATTCATACAGAGATGGATGTGGATCTCCCTGACTATTTTTTGGACAATTTGGGAGGGAAGCATGGTAACAGCATGCACAATTAAAGGAAGGAAATGTGCTAGAAGTCTAACTCAGGAGGTTTCACCTTGGTCATAGGGAAGAAAAAAAGGGGTAAAAGGATTACTTGTATGTTTCAAATCCAATAGAGACTGGGTCAGGTAAAAAAAATAAAGAAAATTAGTTGGAATGCATACCTTCTTCTAGTGCTAATATGCAGGGGACTTCTGAAGTAGATATGGTTGATTCGGGTGAGGTTGGTTCAAAAAACACTGAAATGGAAAATGGTCCTAAAGGTAAATCCTAATTACTTCTTGTTCATTTAGAAAAAGAAAAGGGGGAGGAGTGTCTTTTTATCAATGCTACTCAAGAAGAGGCAGAAAAGATAATGGGTAGGCCGCTTCACATGGCTATCAATAGTGAGAAGGCTTCTTGGATTGAAAAACAGAACCTTATACTGATAAGTGGTTTTAATGAATGTAAGATAAGTAAATAGAAGTACTCTCAAACTGGTGTCAAGCTCGTGTATTTCTTTAAAGGCATCATTTCTGACAATCTAGATACACATGTGCACTCTATCTTCTGAAAACTCTATAAGTAGGAATCATCTGATAGGCTTAAGTTATGTTTCAATAATTTTTTAATATCTTCTATAGAATTACCTCTTGGTTTAATTGTGTGGTTTTTCAAT
Source organism: Viscum album (assembly GCA_963277665.1). NCBI lineage: Eukaryota > Viridiplantae > Streptophyta > Magnoliopsida > Santalales > Viscaceae > Viscum > Viscum album. The sequence goes on from OY728164.1 coordinate 95,441,560, forward strand.
TTTCCTTAAAAGTGTTTTCTAATAAAAATTTAATTTTCAGTCATATTCAGATGATGACTTTAGAGGATGAAAATTAGATAAAAAATTATATATGGAACCTATCACTTTCTAGGGAAATATTTAGTATCATGATCGAGTAAGAAAATTAATTTAGTTTCTCTGTCAACAGATTATGCAGAATATATATCTACTGGTACTTTTTGTACACAAGTGTTGTGAATGAAACACACCTTACTCAATTTTGAACTTAATTTTAATAATATACCTTTTTTATGAAATAACACCAGTGAAATTAATATTTCAAAAAATCCTATAAGTCATTCTAGAATCAAGAATATTGATATAAGGAATCATTTTCTTAGATATCATTTTTTTTAAAATGATATATATTTATAATTTGTAAATACTGAATATCAACTAGCTTATATTTTTTCTAAAACCAGTTACCACTAAAATTTTGGATTTAATTATGGTCGAGTTAGGAATATTCAACATTAAATAAATTTTTATTCATTTATGACCTTATTTTCCCTGTTAGTTATTTTTATTCATTTTTATTTATTTGAATATTATTCATTTATTAATTTTAAAAAAAAAACATAAATTTTTTTCGTTTTTTTAGATCATATTTTCATAAAAAATTAATGATTATTATAATTAATTTTCTTGAGAAATTAGAATAGTGTCACCCAAAACTGTCAGAAAAAACCCTTCCTCTCACTCTTTCTCTTACTACCCTTTGATTTCAAAACATTTTTACATATGGAAATCTCATTTCCCTTTGAAACATTAAGGATCCGACCCTAGTTTCCCAGAGCCAGTGCCTTATTTGATTACATTGGAATATAAACAAGGAATATGCATCTTGAAGGACCGAGTAGTTTAGTATTATTGGAAACAATATTCATATATAAGTTTAACATTACAACTTGAAAAGAAATACAACATAGAAACTCCTTAGATAACTTCCATAACTCCTACGCTATTTCAGCATGTCATTCATAATAAAATTCCTCATGTCCTAAGAAAATGAAACATAAGAAAGGGGTGATCTCAAATGCTCAGTAAGGGTAATAAATACAATAAAAGATATATTAAAATTAGACAAGTTGAATAACTAAAAACATATGCCTTCAAAAACATGAACACATTATGGCACGAATAAGAGCTGAGTAAGTAACATCATAATAAAACCTAATCATGGGTATTATACTAGTTGAATAACCACATGAACCATCAATACTAATTTCATAATGAGGGAATTCATAATTCGGGACATCATCACCATATTGGAAAGGCCTCATTCCAAGTCCATAAATAATCATTTTTTCAAGGCCTTGTGCCAAGACCGTAGTTTGTCTCATGAGACCTACTGATGCACCGAGGGGATATAGTGGGCCCCACCTAACACTTTCTATGTATAATGAATTTCTCATGTGAACGGGGATAAATATAAACAATATATACATTCATATTGAAACAAATATATGAAATGTAAATAACTTTCCTCGAACATTAAGCATAAACACTAACCATCCAGAGTAAATTGGTGAATGGTTTTAAGATATCACATCCGCAACCAAAATAATAATAAACCATTAAATTAAATATTTTAGATGATACCATGAAATATTAATCCAAATAATACATAATAATCAACAATATTTTTGAAATAGATGAATATACTCATATAAAATCTTTGATTAATTCTATAGATAAATACCCTTTTACTTTGAAAAGAAGAGTTCTTTTGGAAAAAAATTTATAAAACCAGAAGAAAATTAAGATATTATTTTCATAATAAAATTTTTGATTTTATAAAGATACTAGTTTCTAAAAACAGATTATATAATTTCCTTTAAAATCGGTAAGATTTTGAGAAATTTCCTTCAATAGGGCTAGTATTTTGGAAACAATTTTGAAAGTTCCTTTTAAAATGTGTAACCATCCATAAAATAAGGAGGGATTTTGGTTGTTGTACATATATAGAATACTCATAAATAATTTATGATGAGTACATAATAATACACAATAATTTCATTGAGTTAATTAAACAATAAAAATAACCCGAATGAAAATGGAGGTTCGGGTGGAAAAACCCTTACCTTAAATCTGAATGTGTTCTGCTCTTGAAATTAAGGTCCTGGAATATTAAATTATAATTATTAATAAATTATTTTATAACCTATTAGACAAAATTTTATTTTATCACAATTATGTTTAGTTCATTTATGTTCTTATTTATATGTTATTATATCGAATTTCATCGTTTCATAGTGTTCATTTTCATGATTTCCATAATTGGTTCACTTGTTTTTAAGTAATATAGTTCATGGGAACTGGATGTAAATCCCCAGAATTGAAATTAAATAATATTTCTAAACATTCATAAGTTTTAATGTTCATTTCTATAATCTATTTATATGGAAATAGGATTAATCGTTAGAATAATTATTAATGACATGCACTTAGATTTTTTTAGCGGTATCTTGATTATTCGGAACTAGTTTGGTTATATGATTTAATAATATGTATGTATACTGGTTATTGAATATTAATTAGGTTATTATAGTCTGTTTCAACCATGAAAAGGTTTTCATGACAAGTAACTAAGGATAAATTGAAAAATGAAATTTCATCCTCCACGAAGGTTATAAATTGGAACCACATGGATGTTGATTTTGTTTATAAAAGAAAAGTGAGAGAGTAAGAATATTGATGATGTTTTTTACATTCCAATGATATAATACCAGTATATATATGATACTTGAATTATCATGGTCATTTGGACAGAGGACGTGAGGATAGGATAACAAAATAAGATAAATTGAAGTGAAACTAAATGAAAAAGAAGGGTGCTTTACCTCTTGAAATAACCTCCTTGATAACCTCTTTAAGGAAAGTGGTTTTGGTCTTTTTGAAAGACCAAGATCTTATTGGATGTTGGGAGTGACTAGGGAAGGGTATTTGGGTAGATATTGGAGGAGATTCAAGGCTTAGAGGAGTGAAGAGAAGAGAGAGTGATGGGGGATTTTATAGTGGAGGAGAGAAGTGAGTTTTGAATATTTTATTCATTATTTTATTAATTCCATCAAGACAACCAATATTATTGTTTCATGAGACCCCTAATAGTAATAAGTTCATATTACTTCTAACCAAGTGGCCTTTCATCACTAATTATGTCATAAATAGTGTATTTAACTATTAATTTGTATATACTGTATTTTACCATATTTTAGTATTCATCAAGAATTTCAGAATTTCAGAAAAAATCCTAAAACAAATCACCCCTACCACTTTTTTATGTTTAGAATTCAAAAATGAACTCCATTTTTCAAAAAAAATATAAATATTATTAATTTAATTTTTAAATAAAATCATAGTTAATTCAAAAAATAACAATTTTAAAGGTATAATTAGGTTTATATCACATTGAATAATTAATTAAGATCTCATTATCTTATTACCTTAAGAAAATAAAATAATATCATTATTTAATATTCATAAGGGTCATATTACTATTCATAAGGGTATGTTTCTATTCACCAAAAAATCATGTTTATTCTATCATACTCTAAATGAATTATTGATCATAACTATAGATGACTGTTTTTTGAAATTCAAAACATTGTAGAGGCAAAGTTGTGTTTTACAGCTAGATTACAAAATGTGATTTTTGTAGGGACACAGTGTTTCATGCATTCAATATTTATTTTCAAAACCTTGGGGTGTTACATTCTCCCATCCTTACAAAAATTTTGTTCTCGAAATTCACAAAATGTTACCTAAAAAGATTCGGGTATGTATTCAACATAAGCCCCTCAAGCTCCCATGTTGATTCCTCTATATTATGGTTCCTCCAATGAACCTTTACCAAACGAGTCATCCAATTTCTTAATAATTGTTCTCCGGTATCAAGAATCTTGATAGGTTTTTCACAATAAGACAGATCGGGCTCAAATTCTATTTCTTCACAGGTGAGTACATGTGTTTGGTCTAACATGTATTTACTTAATATTGATACATGGAACACATTGTGAACTTTGGAAAGACTTGGAGGCATTTCCAAACGAAAATCTACGGCTTCGATTCGATCTAGAATTTTAAAAGTTCTGATGTACCTGGGACTTAATTTTCCCTTCTTACTGAATCGTATAATAACCTTCCATAGAGATAACTTTAAGAAAACATGATCTCCTTATTGAAATTAAAACACCTTCCTTTGTTTATCAACATAGACCATTTTGCTTCTCTGAGCAATTTTGATATGGGTTTGGATAATCTTCACATTTTCCATTGTTTCATCAACAAGTTCTGGTCCTACGAGCTTTCTTTCACCAACATCATCCTAGTAAGTTGGTGTGTTGAATCCCTTTCCATATAATGCTTCATATGTTCCCATCCAAATACTTTAATGGATGTTATTATTATAGGAAAATTCTAAAAGAGGTATATATTAATCCCACATACCTTTAAAGTCAAGTGAAAAAGACCTCAACATGTCTTCCAAAGTTTGAATAGTCTGTTGTGATATTCCATCAGTTTATGGGTGGTAGGTAGTGATCAAACAAAGATTAGTATCTAGGGCCTTTGGTATACTTTTCCATAATTATAATGTAAAATGGGGATCATGATCAGAAACAATTGATAAGTATACACCATGAAGCCTTACAAATTCATTAATATAGAGTCTTGTTAAACGTTCAAGTTGTGAATCTTCTCTTATAGCAAGAAAATGTGATGATTTTGTAATATGATCAATAATGACTGATATCGCACCATTATTTCTTAGATTATTTAGTATCCCAATGAAAAATTACATCGTAATATCATCCCATTTCCATATAGGAATAGGAAGGGGTTAAATGACTCCTCCAGGATGTTGTTTTCTATACTTCACCTATTGACAAACCAAACATCTCGACACATAATCAACAATCTCCCTCTTCATGTTTTCCCACCAAAAAATGTTACTTTAGATCTATATACATCTTTATGCTACCAGGGTTCATAAAGAAATATGAGCTACGAGAATCATCCAATATTACCCTCTTTATTTCATGAATAGCATGAACACAAATCCTCTTTTCGAATTTAAAGATGAAACATTCATATACAAAGTCAATCAACTTCCCATAATTTACAACATTAATTTTATTTTGAAACTCCTCATAATCATCCTTAAGATCTTTTTACCCTTTCCATTAAAGAAGGTTTGGTCACCATTTGAAAAAGTAGTGATGTGTTACCATACATGATAATTCCCATATCTATCATTACTAGATCCATGAACATAGGATCCCTTTCAACTCTTATCTTTTTCATAATTCTGTGGTTCTTTCTACTCAAAGTGTCTGCCACCTTATTTTCCTTCCTCGGGTGCTAGTATATTGTGCAATCATAATCCTTGTGTATCTCAATAAATATCTTTTGTCTCATGTTGAATTCTTTCTGTGAGAAGGTATATTTTAAGCTCTTATGATTTGTATATATCTCACATTTTTTCCATAGAAGTAATGTCTTCAAATATTCAAAGGAAATATTACAATTTCCAACTCAATATCATGAGTTGGATAGTTTTGTTCATAAATTTTTAGCTGCCTAGATGCATAGGAAATCAATCTATCATTATGAATAAGGAAACATCCAAGTCCTTTATTTGATGCATCGCTAAAGATCACAAATCCATCATTCCCTGATGATGGAGTCAAGATTGGAGCATTCACTAATATTATCTTCAATTCTTTAAAACATTCTTCAAATTTCTTTTCCCATATGAACTTAACCCCTTATCATGTAAGCTTGTTCATTGGGTTGGCTAAATGGGAGATGTTCTGAATGAAACGCCTATAATAACCTACTAAACCAATAAAACTATGTACCTCAGTTACATTTGTTGGAGTAGGCCATTCTTGCACAGACTTTGTCTTCAAAGGATCTACATATATTCCATCCTTAGAGACAATGTGGCCCAGGAAGGAAAATGATTGATGAAAAAATTCACCCTTGCTGAACTTCCCATATAATTCATTTCTTCTGAGAGTCTTCAGAATAGTGCGCAAGTGATTTTCATGATATTCATAGCTTTTATATTATACCAGGATATCATCAATAAAAACCACTACAAAGTCATCAAGATATTCCTTGAAAACTAAATTCCTTAGATCCATGAAAATGGATAGTGCATTAGTCAGTTCAAAAGAAATTACTGTAAACTTGTAATGCCCGTACTTGGTTCGAAATGTTGTTTTTGGAATGTCTTCCTTCCTCACAATCAACTTATGCTATCTAGATCTAAGATCAATATTTGGAAATATTTTACTTCATAAATTTGATCAAATAAATCATCAATTCATGGTATAAAATACTTTTTCTTTATTGTTATATCATTGATCTCCCTGTAGTCAACGTAAAACCTCATAGACCCATCTTTCTTCTTAATGAAAAGAATATGGGCGCCCCATGGAAAACACTAGGGAGAATAAATACTTTATCACTCAATTCCTCTAGTTGTTTCTTTAGATCCACTAATTCCACAGTGGCCATTCTATAGGGATTCTTTGATAAAGGTCTTGCACCAGGAATTAAATCAATAGATAACTTAACTTCCCGCTCTGGAGGATGTTCAGGTAAATCCTCTAGAAATACATCAATGTATTCTTGAACTATATTTACATATTAAATTTGAATATCTTTATCCTCTCCCATAGATATTTGATTCTCTTCCTCTCCAATAATTTAATTTAGTATAGTTACTGAGGGTATATCTAGATGAGAATCAGATGGTGATGTTTCTACCCTAAAGATAAGGGATTCCACATTGTCCTAAAAATTGTAACATTCTTCCTATTGTAATAAATGTTTCCATCATAATTTGATATCCAATTCATACGAAGAATTATATCAAAGAAAATAATTGGTATAATGATAATGTTAGAAACTAAAACATTTTTATGTGTTTTGAAGGGGACTGATCGACACACATTTGTTGCAATGATATATCCACTAGGAGTTTTGACTGATAACTCATTTATTAAATCAAATTGGACATGTATAATTTTCTTGGAAAACTGGGAAGATATAAATTAACACGATGATCCAGAATCAAATGAAGCATTTGATAAGTTTGATGAAGCGATTAATATACCTGCCACCACTTCGTTAGGAACTTCAACCTCCACAGTTGTGACCACATAAGCTTGTTCCTACTCCCTTGACATTTCTATAGCATGTTTCCTGGATGCTTTGGACAATCATTATCATAGTGTCTCATCTCCCAAAAAATATATCATTAAATATTAATATATTCTTTTTCTTCTTATAATGACTATCAATATGGACTTTCTTTCCACATTTATAGTATACTCCTTTTCCCTTTAAACAGACACCAGGGTGTTTCGTTTTACAATTGTCACTGGTTGTAAATACAACTCTTCCTTTATTCCATATTTCCATATTTCCTTCTCCAGAGTTTTCAGTGGACCTCTTCTTCTCTTTCTTTCCCTTAAAGTCATAAGACTTGGTGAATTATTTTTCTATCTTGATAGCACATGAAACTATATATTCATATGATAATAAACTTTGGGAGACCAGTTCCCGTCGGAGGAATGACTTTAAGCCATCAAATAATCGCTCAATCTTTATCCTCGGATTTTTTAGGTACTCCACAACATGCCTTTATAACCTTGTGAAGTTATCTTCATACTTTCGGATATTATCATCTTCCTTTTGCCTCAAATTCAAAAATTTCCTTTTCATATTTGCTCATTGTTCATGAGGAAAGTATTTCTCTAGGAATATTTTCTTAAATTCCCTTCATTACATATCTTCTATCTCTTCATCCCCCTTTGTATTTTGGATTAACAACCACCACTAATCTACATCTCTCGACAGATGATAAGCTGCCATGATGACCTTCTCTCTTTTGTTACATCCTAAAGTGAGAAATATATTCTCTAGGTAACTTATCCACTGTTCATAAACAAATGGGTTTGTAGTCCCATTGAATGATGGAGTTTTTTGTCACATAAAGAGATCTAACAAATCTCCTCCAGGTGGAGGATCCAGATGCTTCATAAGGGTAAGGTTATTTTTCATAACCTGATAATGTTTTCCCAGTATAGTTATAAGCTACTCTCCACCAATAACAGCACCAGATCCAACATCATTATGTTGCGTCAGAGGGTAATCCCTACATGGGACACGTGTGTTCATGCAGATTCCATTTCTTTCACTAGTCACCATTTTTAAATAATGGAATACACTAGATTATGGTATGAATCATAATGTATAATCTCAATGTATAAAAAAATAGTTAGCATAAATCAAAATTCTATACATAACTAATCTCTTAATAATAATCATGGTATCTTTGAGGAAAAATTTACATTTAAATCCTTCATAATGGATTTTAAAGAAAATTTGAATTATAAAAAGCATATCCCCCAGTATTTTCAATACCAAGAGTGCATCAAAACCCATTTTTGTGTACCAGGATACACTGGGTCAAGCCCAAAACACCTTGTCATAGTTTTCACTCCTAGGTACATTTGTGTCAGAGCCAAATCTACTTGTTTTTATGTAGATAGGGATTTATTTTCAAGAATGATCCACATAATCTATTCCTTACCAAGATTCCAGGATGTTATTGTATGTTGGTCCTAAAATACAACCTTAGGGATTTGTTCCCTAATCTACATTTTCCAATCTAGTTTCCATGTTTGCTGTTAAACTTCTTTTGATACCAACTGTAAAGACCCGACCCCAGTTTCCCAGAGCTAGTGCCTTATTTGATAACATTGGAATAAGAACAAGTAATATTCATCCCTAAGGACCGATTAGTTTAGGATTATTGGAAACAAGATATGTACATAAGTTCGGCATTACAATTTGAAAATAAATACAACATAGAAACTCCTTAGATAACATCCATAACTCCTAGGTTGTTTCAGCATTTCATTCATAATAAAATTATTCATATCCTAAGAAAATGAAATATAAGAAAGGGGTGATCTCAAATGATCAGTAATGGTAAGAAATACAGTGGAAGATATATAAACATTAGGCAAGTTGAATAACTAAAAACATTTTCCTTCAAAAACTGAACACATTATGTAAGGAATAAGAGTTGAGTAAGTAATTCCATAATAAAACATAATCATGGGTATTATACTAGTAGAATAAACACATGAACCATAAATATTATTTTCATAATGAGGGAATTCACAATGTGGGACATGATCACCATACCATCAAGACCTCATGCCAAGACCATAAATAATCATTTTTTCAAGGCCTTGTGACAAGACTGTAGTTTGTCTCAGGAGACCTACCAATGCACCGAGTGGCTATAGCGAGCTCCATCTGACACTTTCTATCTACTATTAATTCATCATATGAATGGGAATAAATATAAACAACATATACATTGATATTGAAACTAATATATGAAATGTAAATAACTTTCCCCGAACATTAAGCATAAACACCAACCATTCGAAGTAAATTGGTGAATGGTTTTAAGATAGCACATCCACATACAAATTAATAATACAACATTAAATTAAATATGGTAGATGATACCATGAAATATTAATCCCAATAATACATAATAATAAACAAGAGTGTTGAAATAGATGAAGATACTCTTACTAAATCTTCGAGTAATTCTTGAGATAAATACCCTTTTACTTTGAAAAAAATAGTTCTTTTAGAAACATATTTGTATAAAATAAGAAGTTAAGTAAGATATTATTTTCATAATAAAATTATTTATTTTATTAATATAATTCTTTCCCAAATATATTATAGAGTGTCCTTGAAAATAGGTAATAGTTTGAGAAATTCCCTTGAATCGGGCTTGTATTTCGGAAACAGTTTTGAATGTTCCTTTTAATATGTGTAACCATCCATAAAATAAGGAGGGATTATCATTGGTGTAAATATATAGAATAATCAAAAAGAATTTATGATGGGTAGATAATAATACACAATAATTTCATTGAGGTAATTAGACAATAAAAATAACCCGAATGAAAATGGAGGTTCGGGTGGAAAAACCCTTTCCTTAAATATGAATGTATTCCACTCTTGAACTTAAGGTCCTAGAATATGAAATTAGAATTATTAATAAATTATTTCAGAACATATTACATAGGATTTTATTTTATCATAATTATGTTTATTTCATTTATGTTCTTATTGATAACTTATTATATTGAATTTTGTCAATCTGAAGTGTTAATTTTTTTGATTTCCATAATTAGTTCACTTGTTTTTAAGAAATGGAGTTCATGTGGACTGGATGTAAATATCCATAATTGAAATTACATAATATTTATGAACATAAAAAAATTTAATGGTCATTTATATCATTTGGTTACATGGAAATATGATGAATCATTAGATAAATTATTAATAACATACACTTAGATTATTTTAGTTGTATCTTGATTAATAGAAAGTATTTTGGTCATATGATTTAATAATATGAACATATAAAGGTTCTTGAATATTAATTAGGTTATTATAGTATGTTTTAACCATAAAAATGGTTTCATATCCAGTAATTAATGAGAAATTAAAGAACGAAACTTTGTCATCCATGAAGGTTATAAATTAGAACCTTGTGGACGTTGGTTTCGTTTATAAAATAAAAGTGAGAGAGTAAGAATATTGATGATGGTTCTTCCATTAAAAATATATAATACTAGTATATAGATGATACTAAAATTATCATTTTTATTCAGACAGAGTAGGTGAGGATAGGATGACAAAAGAAGATAAATTGAAATGAAACAAAATGAAAAACAATGGTGCTTTACCTCTTGAAATAACCTCCTTGAGAACATCATTAAGGGAAGGGGTTTTGGTATTTTGGAAAGAACAAGAGATTCTTAGGTGTGGGGAGTGACTAGGAAAGGTTATTTGGGAATAGCTTTGAGTAGCTTCAAGTATTAGAGGATTGAAGAGAAGAGGGAGTGATGGGGGGGGTTATAGTGGAGGAGAGGAGTGAGTTTTGAATATTTTATTCATTATTTTATAAATTCCATGAAGCCAACCAATAGTGTTGTTCCATGTGACCCATAATAGTAATAAGTGCATGTGAGTTATAACCAAGTTGAATTTCATCACTAATGATGGCATAAATGTGTATTTAATTTATAATTTGTATATACGGTACTTTACCATATTTCACTATTCATCAAAAAATCAATAATTTCAAAAAAAATATTAAAAATTCACCCCTACCATTTTTTGATGTGTAGAATTAAAAAATGAACTCCATTTTTCAAAAATAATTTCCTAAATATTATTAATTTAATTTTTAAATAAAATCATAGTTAATTTGAAAAATAACAATTTTAAAGGTATAGTTAGTTTTATATCACATTGAAAAATTAACTAAGATTTCATTATTTTATTACCTTAAGAAAAAAATAATATCATTATTTACTATTTATAATGGTCATATTACTATTCATATTACTATTCATAAGTGTATGTTACTATTCACCAAAAAATCAAGTTTGTTCTATCAGACTCCAAATGACATAATGGTCACAATTCTAGATGACCGTTTTTTGAAATTCCAAACATAGCAGAGGAAAAGTTGTGTTTAACAACTAGATTATAAAATGTGTTGTTTTGTAGGGACATAGTGTTTCATGCATTCAATATTTATTTTAAAAACCTTGGGGTGTTATAGAAACTGTAGAATATGAAACACTTCAACCTTCAGATTCTCAAAAATTTTGAATCATAAGAGAGCAGATTAAGTTAAACCAAGTGACTCAAAACATTAGTAATTCACCTTCATAAATATTCTTCAAGGAAATGTTATTGATTTCAACTATCTTTATCTAAAAAATTTTTTAAAGAAAGCTCTCTCCTTTCAAGATTTTTAATTCATATTTTATGAATAAAATATGTAATTTCTTTTTGATCTAAAACTAAAGATGTTTTATAAGTTTATTCAGATCAGTTTTGGAGAAATAGATGATATCATTACCTCTCGGGTAGATGATAAGTAATTTCTAATGTCCTTGGTAGAAATAGCACAAATCTTAAAATTCACTCATGAAGGAGTATTCCATTTTAATATTCAGTCAATAATAAATTAAGAACACAAGTCAGAAGATATAATTTTGTTTCTTTTTTGTTCGACTTTGATTCGTAAAATAATGGTCAAAGATCTTGAAGCAGGCCATAGGGTATTGAAAAAATTCATTCAGTCTGCAATACTCCCAAGATTCACATAATTGTAAAATATTCTATTTTCTAACATGTATATCATGTCTTTCTTATTAGCGACATCAAGATAAACGTTCCTAGGTATATTATTCGATATCTGAATCATTGTTAACAATCAGAAGCTCAGATGTATTTCTATCTATACGATCAAATTATGTATCTTATTTTGTATAAAAAGAATAAGATTCAACATATTGATACTTGACCTAAATTTCATCATAAAAAAATTATTAATGCTATAAATTTAAGGAAATTAGGTTATTTCGAGAGCATAGTTTAAGGAAAATTGTTGCTTGTTGGTGTTAATAACCAACAAAAATAAAATCCTATTGCTCAGGGGGAGCAAGAAAATCTAAAATCTGTTGGATCAATTCATATATGTAATGAATAAGTTAAATAATCCAAAATAAAATATTTTTATTAGACAGCAAAGAGGAGACTCAAGTATGATACTTCAGATCAATATTAGGAAAATACTAATGAAGTAGTTAATGAACCTCTTATCGTACGTCCTAGGAACAAAGAAAATTTGTCCACTAAGATCCCAAAAATTAAAATGGATGCACCAGAAGAGGATGATCCAACAGAATTTGAAGGAGTAACAAGCACTCCTATGAAAAAACATGTTGATGTCATTTACAAGATAAAAATGTGGCTCCTGGAATCGATCAAGTTAATGAAACTACTCAGGGAGATAAGCAAGTTCAGACCTCGGTTTTTGAAACAACTAAAGTTTTTGGAAATCAGATTATCTCTACTATTTCACATTATATGAACAAAGTAACTTCTATATCTGGAGAGGTAAGAAAATTTCTTGATAACAATTCATTCTTTGAAAGTGAGAAGAATCATGAAAAGTCTTTAGCTATAGTAGAATAATATTTTCATTTGAGACATCAAGAAGAAGATATATATAATTCTATAACTAATCAAAATGAAGATTTTTTTATTCAAGTTTGGAAAACTATAGGAGGATAACTATAGTATTCAATAAGAACTAAAATTTTCAAGGAACTATTTTGAAGATTTAATAAATTAAACTATTTTTAGAAAATAATTTGAAGTTGTCCAGACTCAACTACAAAATTTTAGATAAAATTAAGTCTCTATAATAGATTTTGATTCTTTTTAGAGAGAAATATTAAATTGGTTTAGAAAACTAAATTTAGAATCTATCTCAAAGATAGATTTTCATGATTTAAAATGGTATTTGGGAATTCATTTTGAATCAAAAAATTGGAGTGTTGATCAATCTAGATATTTTACTTCTGCACCACTAACTTCTCTATATTTAGTCATAAGATTTCAAGAAATTACATTAGTGATGGATGGTATGAATGAAAGACTTCATAATCTTTAGTGTAACAGTGCACATATGAATGTGTTGTTAAATAATCCAAAATATATTATTGAAAATTTTACATTCAATGAACCAAGAATTAGAATGCATCTCAATCAGCTGAGTGATAAGCTTACACAGTTTATGTAGAAAGAGGAAATTTTTCGTACATTTTTTGAAATTAAATCTAATTAAAAGTGAAAATATTGGATAGGACTCTTTAATTTTGTTAATATAGTTGGATGACAATATTTCATAAAGATTACATGGATAGATGTATGAGTTGAAAGATATTCTTCAAACTGTTCAAGATTCACCAGAACACGACGCCTCTACTGAACCAATCCTTTCAGCCTCAACCAACCCTTCTTTTTAAAACTTTTTTTCAGCCAAAATCACTATTGTAATCATTCAATATCTAATTAATGAAAATTATTCTATTTATTTTACTCTATGTTATTATTGTTTACTTTACTTCTCTATGTTTCTATTTCCTGAACACATGTTTCATTTTTCTATATATTATAAATACAACATTTGATTTACAGTTATGTTCTATATTGAATGTGATTTAATCCATTTTCATATAATTTATTTTTTATATTATAAAAAGGGGGATAAAATTGGGTAAACTCAATATTCATGATTCTCGTTCTCAATTCATTGAAATAATTCTATAGAAAAATAATTATCAAACAAACTTTAAAAAAAAGGAGGAAGCATTATTTGTGTTTAAAATTCCTATATTTTTTATATTTATGTCATGGGTTTCATGATCATAAAAGAATGAGATATTTTTAGGAATGTATTTTCTAAACAATACTTTATAAATCTTATTGATTTTTATGCTCATAGATACCATTGTTTTATTTACTGATTATTTTAATTTAAGAGAATTTCAGGAAATTAATATTCGATGAAATATTTATTTTGGAATTATATTTAAGTAATTTATCTAAGATTATTACTTGATAAATTATTCGGAACTTGTTTTAAAATATTCTAGAAACACTAATCATACCCTACATTGATAAGTGTTACATAAGGAATCAACTCTATGTTTGGATGGAACCCTACATTTGAGAAAAGGGGACATATGGTTAATCAACCCTATATAAGTAAGAAACTCTACATTTGAGGAAACAAATGTATGGTGCATAAACCTTAATTTTATAATCAACCATACATTATCAACCCTAATTTTGGTATTTTTTCATTACTTGATGGAGCCCTATATTTGACTATTCAACGACGGAGTTTTAAAACTGAGATATTATCTGAGATTTATACAATGGTCTTGATGTGAATAAAGATTGATTCGTAGCTAATTTATGACCGATTAAAAGGCTAGTTATGATTTTTAAGGACTTTATTAAATTAAGTAAATAATTACTATTTATAAGGAAATTTATGACTCTCTTAAATGATTTAAATTTGAATAATTGTGATCTATCAGGTGATATTTTTGGATTTTCTCAATTGGAGGAAAGTTGTGTGTTCTATATATATGGATAGAATATTTTTTCTCTAGATATATGATATATATGTGATACTTGTGAGATATAAAAATATATTTTTTTGAATATATTTTTAATACATAACTACTAAAAATAATGAAGACTCTATTATTTACTAAAGATTCCATATTTTGAAGATATGCATATTTCAACCTCACACTGTTGTGTAAATGATACTGTTCATTTTTTGATATATGTATTGAATATCATTCATTACTAGGATATCTTTATAGATATTCAAGCTTGAATACATTCATCTTTGAAGAATAATAAGATCTATATTTTTTCAGTTACTACTACAACTATGAAGTTCAACTTGTACCATCAACAAACCAAACTCGTTTGATTTATTGGAGTTTCAAATGCTCACACTCAGTCAAAGTTAGGTGTTAGAATTTTACACTAAGCTGCGGAGAAACTGGTTCCCTATAAAATAACTAGAAATATATATTTATCCCTATTGTAAAGTTTTTAACTACCTACACTTAGTTGTGAAGGTATTATGATAAGAATACTTTGTATAAGGAAAATTATAAAGCTCATAGAGTGAGCATTAGTGGAGTGTACTAGGGGATCTTTGTGCCCCGAAGCACTATAAAATTGTATTTTTCATCTTTATGTCTTATTCACTAATCAAATCATTTATAAAAGAGAATGATTCACATCTTTATGAAATTCAGGGAAAGTTAAAAGTGAGAATCTATCAGGATTATCAAAAAGACACAATTCACCCCCCCCCCCCCTTGTGTATCTTTGTATTTTTCTGACCTAACACATAGATCCTTAGGTATGTGAACTCAATCGACCATACCAACTCTAAAAAAATCTAGGGTGTCTCTGAATAAGTTTTGGTGATCACGTCAATTATAGTATCTTGAACACTATTTCAAGTGTTTTCTATAGAGTATCATGGGACACCCTAATGGGGTGTTTTCTTTAGAGTATCATTGAACATCCCAAATGGTGTTTTCATTTATTATTAAGGACCACCCAAAAGGGTATTTTCTTTAGAGTACCATAGAACTCCCCAAAGGGAAATTTTTTAGGCTCACAGAATGCCCCAAAGGGTGTTTTCGTTAAAGTATCACATACCACCCCAAGGGGGTATTTTATTTAGTATCATGGACCACCGCAAAGGTTGTTTACTTTATATTTTCATAATATCCTTTATGGGAATTTTATTTATATAAAATCAAGTTCTATATTTGACCATTTCAAGTAACCATTCATTTATAAATTATCAACTTTACTATTTGATGTTTTAGCAAACCAAAACACATGTCATCATCTACCAAGTCAACTTTAAATCCACATTTTAATTCAAAAATGTCATTTTTTCAATATCTTATTCACCGACCATCCAAGGCCCATTGTTACCCATTAGTATCTAAACATCAAAAAAAAATCATTTACTATTTATAGGTCATGATTTAACAATTTATCACTTATTACCATTTCAAAATTCATCACATAACATCATTTAATATTTTTAAAATTAAATTCAAATTTACACATTAGTATTTATTATTTCAATTCACTAATACCATATTAAATCACAAGAAATCACTTTAAAATTCATGATTTACCATTCCAAAATCTCTAAAACACTTCATAATTCCTCTATCCATATAATTAACAAATTAAAAGATAAAAAATTTGGCTAGTGCATCTTCTTGGGATTACCCCTTAAAGTGGTTATATAACACATTAAATTGGGAATTCTAAAAAAGGAAAAAATATTAATTAATTCTCTTGATTCAAAGTAGGTCAATGTGTGGAAAGGTCAACATGACCACCCAACACAACACTTTTAAAAGATAAATTGATACAATGAGTTCATATAATGGAACACCTAACTTATCCTTAGAATATTACACACTTTCAAAAACATTGTTTGGTTAGGCTAAAATTGGAAGAAAATGAGAAATCAAAAAATATCCCAAAATAGATCATATTATCGAAAAGTGGTGAGAGATAACATGACAATGAAATAAACAAATAATAAAAGGAATATGACTTGTATCCTTTCCTATATATCTTGATAACAGGTCATGGAAACTAAAACAACCAAGGATTAAGGGTGATCAATCAAAACCCAAGGAGAGGTAGAGGGGTGCATATGGGGATGATACTGGACCAAAAAATAAGGAAACACCTGAGTGGGAGTTTAAAGTGAAAAGGATTTAGAATAAAAAAAATTCTGTTTAAAAAAAAGGATCCCAATATGCCACTATGTAACACCCCATCAATTTAGTTTAAAATGATAATAATCATGATATCTTACAAAACACACAACATTAATCCTTAAGTGAATCGAGATATATTATAAAAAAATTAGTATTAAAATGTGACCATTATAATATAGTTATTGAATTGGAGGAATAAATATGAGTAACCATATTATTAAATTTATAAATAATATTACTAATCAATAAAAAGTTATTGATTAGTTTTTAAGAAATAAGCACACAATTTTTAGTGAAGTCATTCTATGCTTCAAAAATGTGTTTTCTCCGAAAATGATTTTTATTGCATTTTGTGCATAGAAATTATAATTAAATTCTGAAACTATTAGAAATTTTATTTTATAAAATAAAAAATATTATTTAAAATTATTATATCAAAATTAAATAATAGTGAGATTTTGGAATTTTTCTAAAATTATTGATTTTTCAGTGAATAGTTAAAAAACCAATTTTTCAAATACTCTCATTTCTTTTCATTAAATAAAGTAATTTGAAAGTATGATTATATTTTTGATTTAGTATTAAAGTTAAATATGATATTTTTTATTCATAAATATATAATTAACTCTATTTTAATTAGTAATATTCTAGATTCTGAGATAAGTTATTTTTTATAATTATAATGCATTTTTCTAAAAAAAATTATTCATTATATTTTATGCATTTATATTAAAATTGATTCATGCCACTTATAGAGATTTAATATTTACAAATGGATACCATATTATTAATTAGTATTTTCAAATTTCGTAAATAAGACCATTTTACTTTTGGTTATTATGATAAATAACTGTGGTAAATATTTGTCACCTCAGTAAGCATAAAATGTATTAAACATGGTTAAAACTATAAGATAAGGCCTCAAAATGAGCCAAACACTTGAATTTACTTTATTTTATGAAATTAATTGGTCCATTTGCATACCAAATTATAATATATGATATTTTGGTGATATTTTTCCAGGATAATGGCATTTATATTATTTTAATTAAAGTAAATTCCAAAAAGTCACTCTATTGATTTTAGTTTATTTTATATGTTACAATAGGAATAATAATATGTTACAAATAAATATAAAAGATTATTTTGAACATTATTAATTTATTTATAATATAGTAATTTTTTTAAAATTTTAGTTATGTTAAAATAACTCTAAATTCTTATATAATGTTGACACACTACTTATTTAAGTATTAGAAAAATCAAAGTAAAAGATTTAAAAAAATAAAAAATAATATTTTTTTGATCACTTATAGTGTCACATAAATTTTATGGTTAATAATAATGTAAAATTTCTATTTAAATTACTTATATTTAATTAATTTTTTATCTTGATATCCTTAATGTCAAATTAAATGAATAGTGTCAAAAATGACATTGATAATATTTTATGGAAAATAATATTTCTTAAAATTATTTAAAAATAATAAAAATATTTAATGTGGAAGAGTAGTATTAAAATAGTCTAAAATTTCATCCCTTTCCCAATAATGATCCAATTGTTACCATATAAGTAAAATTATAACCCTTTAAGATTGAAAAATCCATTACCATAGTTAAGGTTAAAATGTGCTTACTGGGGGATAAACCAAGATATAAGGGAAAGTTTGTAATGTCCCGAACCATTTAATTATATTTTTTCCTATTTTTTGTGTTATTTTATTTTATACGCAACAAAACTATACCCTTTAATTAATGAAGTGGGTATAATTAAAATGAGACCGTTGGGTTTCGACTATTATATGATTGTTGGTCAATATGACCGTTGCAAACTATAATCTTAATGTTGTGTTTTTATAAATATGGTTATCTTGGTTAATTAATATAGAAAGAAGATTGAATGGCCTCATCCAGTATACTTGATCCATATGAAGCCCATCTGTCAGAGCTTGGGAAGGAGGTAGCATCACTGGGCTTTGCTCTAGACCAAGCCCAATCCGAACTTCAACGTATGAAGCTTGAATGGAATCACCTAAGGGAGAAGTTCAAGCTGATATAAATCACCACTCGGTAAATGTTGTCCAATCCACCCTAATAATCTATCACTATAGCACACCTTACACATATGTCCTATGCTGGTGTTATAAGGGGCTATGTAACGAGACCTTAGCTGCTTTGGGTAATCCATTTATATAAATAAAGCTTTTATTTCTTATTATAGAAAATTTTGTGGATTTAAAATATCCGGATAAATATAAGATGTTTATTATTGATGAATTTGGAAAAAAGGGTATTTTAAAATATTTTTGTATTCATTAAATAATTAATAATGTGAAATGATTTTCAAAAAATGGCCTTCTACAGTTATGATCAGTGAGAAATTTAGAGTCTAATAAGATCAACTTGGTTTTTAGTGAATAGTAAAGTAGGAATAGTAACATACCCTTATGAATAGTGATGAATAGTAATCTGACAAAAAAATAGAAACTTCACCCATGAATGTATAAATACATTTTAGATATCTTAAAAGTGAAAAAACAATCATAGTTTAAGTTTTGGTATCTTTGTATGACATAAATATTTTATTTACAATTTTATAATTAATTTTATAATTTAAAATGGAAATGTATTTTTATAAAGTTTAATCATAAATTGTTACATTATTTTCTTATTGGTATATGATATTTTTATGGGACCTTGTTTACTTTTTTAAGGTGTTACAAAATGAGTTATAGTTTTAAAATTGTATTTTTGGAATAAATAATGATTTTATTTAAAAATTAAATTAAAAATAATTATAAGATTATTTTCATAAAATTGACTTCATTTTTGAATTCAGAGCATCGATATTAGGTTAGGGTAAATTTTTGGGATTTTTCTGAAACAATTGAATTATCAGTGAATAGTAAAAATGCAGTTTTGAGTTTCGGGTGTTTAATAACATCATTAATGATGTAATATTGATGTAAAATTTTAGTTATACTTATGAATAGTGAGATATTGTATGAATTTTTTCAATTGGCCAATACCATGGGCAAGCCCATGGTTTTGAAAATACCACCAATGAGGTGTCCCTTGGAAATTAATAATTTATTCACTCACTTTTCATATAAATAACAAGCCATTTCCCTCGTTAATTTTATTCCAAAATCATCATCAATGAATTTATGGTCTCCTTATTTCCCAAGGAGTCCTCCCAAGGTTCCCTCAAGCCTCCCAAGGGCCCAACCTTCAATATTTCGAAGTTACTCTTCAAAGTAAGGGAACCTTTCACCCTCCTCTTTTAAAGCCATGACTTCCTTTATGTTTTGTCTTCTTGTTTCCATATCTTTATGTTGAGGGTATGTTATTATATGTTCTAATTACTTTCCATTTCTTGTCTAATTGTTGAGAGACCCTTTTCACTCTCATCAATTTGTTTTCTGAATTTTTATGTGACACCGTTAGGCTGCCGAATTTTTCATAAAAGGAATTGTGCCTTCTCTTTTCTTTCATGTTTTCTTTTCTTGTGGTATGTCATTCAAATTTCCATAAAATGTTCTTATCTCCATTTTACTCTATATTTATATAGTATTATAAGTTATTTATGATTATGGTACTCTTTTACCATCTCTTTTCAATGTTTTTTAAAACTATGTTATATAGCTGTTATGCTGTAGAAATTTCACCTCAAAAATTTCTATCTCTTTCTCTCCAGAAATTCTATTGTTTTATTTATGTGAATACCCAGACCTATTTAGTTTCTTTGGGTGTTCATAAATATATAAATATGATTTATTTTATTCTATAATTGACATACATAGAACCCTTTCTCCCTTTCCATGGGTTATAAATGACATAATGATCTTATTTTTAAAAAAACATTTAAAACGTCACGATCTTGAAATGAAACCCATTTATTTTATTCTCCATGGGTTATTTATGAAATGTTTGATTATGATATGTGCGGATAACATGTAAATAAATAAATATTAATGTTGATCCATTATATCTCTCCAATGCATTGGGTAAATAATTAATCTCTAGAGATGAAAAGTTTCATGATACCTTGGTGAATAACCTTGGTAATTTTTATGACACCTCGGGGATAAACCTTGGTGATATTTTCATGAATTTATAAATGAAATTTTGTAGCCACATATTCAAGTTATGTTACTAGTTATTTTAATTATGATATTTCTATACTTCTATTGCTCATGTATTTATGTTTTTATTGTTAAACAAGTAAATTGATTTCCTTGTTTACCCTTACTGGGCCTTCTGCTCACCCTTTCCTTTGATGTATGTCTCCAGGATATGAGATGCAGTAGTTGTACATAGGATGAACCTATGATAAATCCCTAAAAGTGGTTTAGAAGAATTTTTTATGTTGTTTTCTTGTGTTAAGTTCCTGATTTCCAAGACACTAGACTTTAAATAACCTTGGGTTGTAAATTGTAATGAAAAGTTATGTAATAAAAAGGCGGGATGCCATAGTTGGTATCAAAGGATAGTTTAGTTATTTTTGGAAATTAAGCTATGAAATATTTAGGAAAAATAATATATAAAAGTTTAAATATAGGAAAACTTCCTGGTATTTTGGTGAGTATTAAGTAAGTGGTTTATCAAGCAAATACATCCCTGTCTGGATACGAGCAGGTAGAGGCGGCTCTGGCACAGATGTACATAGGGGTAAAACCCAAAAACACCGCTTTGAGCTAGACTCAAACGAGAACTAGTACATGAAAATTGGCATTGTTTCACTCTTGGTTACGACACCCCTGGAAGATATGTTTGGTTAATCATAAGATTTTTTATGAATCATTATGAAGGATTTATAGAGAAATGTAATTGTTTAATGAATTTTTAAGACATAAATCCTTTATAGTTAAAAGATTCATAAATGAAATAAGTTTCTCACTAAGGTTTTATTCTTTTATAAATGGTGGGAAATATGGGGAACCATGAAAATGGTGACCGCAATGGACCATGTGCTGACGGCCCTCCGATAGAAGCCAGAATGGAAACATTCATGCGAATGATGAACCAACTGACTCAAGTTATGAGAAATAACTTGAATCAAGATGAGATACTAATATCATCGTGAAGGGAACAACATTATGTTGAGTCCTTTATACGTCAACGACCACTGACCTTCAGTGGATCGACTAACCCATTGATTTCTGAGCAGTGGATCAGTTCTATCGAGAAGATCATTTATGTGCTCTGTAGTTTAGATCAAGAGAAGGTCACCCTAGTTTTCTATCGCTTAGAAGGAGAAGTTGATCAGTGGTGGGAGATGATTAGAAACACAAGGCAAAGAGTGAACGTTGAAGCTATGGAGTGGGAAGAGTTCAGAGGGATCTTCTTCTGTAAGTATTTCCCTCGTTCCATGAGAACAAGAATGGAGAAGGAGTTTCTCGAGTTGAAGTAGAAGGAGAATGAATCTGTGGGAAGCTACGAGATGAACTTCACAAGGATTTAACGTTACACCTATAGCTTTGTCATAGATCCAAATGGAAAGGTTGATAGATTATTCGGTGGACTGAGACCTCATCTATGGAAGAATCTAGCCAACCGAGATTATGATAGATTTGAGGAGATTGTGCGAAGTGCGATGACAGTCGAACTGGAGTTTGGTGAGACGCAGTGGTCTAGTAAATCCACTAACAAAAAGAGATAAATGGAGCCAATATTATGTAGGAGATTTGATCAAGGAAGAGGATTCAAGAAAGTGAAACGTCCCACATGTAATAAATGTTGGAAGAAGCATTTGGGGAACTGCCTGCTTGGGAGTGGGAAATGCTACAAGTGTGGAAGAAATGTCCATATTGTGAGGAATTTTCATAGTGAGGTAAAACATCAACTTCCAAACACTAATGACAAGGGGAAGATGGTGCAAGCCCTACCTAATGTCCAGTGCTTTAAGTGTGGACAACTGGGGCACTTTTCCAATCACTGTCCAAATCTGAGGGCAGCGGAGGGGAACCACCATCTACCTCAGCAAAGGCCAAGGGAGAAAGGTCATTTTTTTCTATCATGATAGATAAAGTTTAAGCTCCAAATGATGTGTTAGCAGGTACTCTTGTTGTTCTCTCAAATATAGCAAGTACTTTATTTGATTCTGGTTCTACGCATTCCTTTATTTCCTCTAAGTTTGAAAAGAATTTAGAATCAACCCCCGAATTTCTAGAAGTAGAGTTATCCGTCAAGACTTCTAGTGGGATTATCTAAGCATCATCAGTATTTAGAAACTCTAGTATTTACTTTGTTAAGCACAATCTTATCGCAAATCTAGTAGTCATTCCCATGCTGAAATTCAACATTATACTATGGATGGACTGTCTCTAAAAGTATAATGCTAGGATCAAATGCAGAAGTTAGGAAATCTCAGTAGTCTTGAATGGAAAACCTACAGTTATCTTCTAAGGAGAGATATATTAACCTGATATTTGTCTAGAAGAACCTCCTATATCCTTATTTATGGAATTGATCGGTGAAGAAGAGGAAGGAAATGAGAGTTTTAGGATAGAAAATGTTCCCATAGTACAGGAATACATTGATGTATTTCCTGAGGAGTGGCCTGGACCTCCCCCAGAAAGAGAAGTAGAGTTCTCCATTGAACTCGTACCTGGATCTCATCCAATATCAAAGACCCCATATAGGATTGAAAATGTGTATTTGGAGTAATTAAAGAAACAACTCCAAGATCTTTTGTAGAAGGGGTTTATCTGACTGAGTGTGTCTGCTTGGGGAGAACTTGTTCTCTTTATGAATAAGAAGGATGGATCGATGCAGCTATGCATTGATTATAGAGAACTGAATGACATCATAGTAAAGAAAAAATACCCTCTTTCAATAATTGATGACTTATTTGACCAACTTTTTGGGGCCCAATTCTTCTCTAAGATTGATCTTTGATCTGGTTATCATCAATTGAGAGTGAAGAAAGAAGATATTCTAAAAACTTCCTTCCGATCAAGATATGGGCATTTGAGTTTGTTGTTATGCCTTTTGGACTGACTAATGCACCTGCTATTTATATGGATTTGATGAATAAGGTCTTTAAAGACTACCTTCATAACTTTGTGGTAGTTTTTATTGATGATATTCTGATATATTCCAAAATTCGTGAGGAGAATGAGGATCATCTAAGGGTTATTTTAAAAAACTCTACGGAATGAGAGAGTTTTTGGAAAGTTCATTAAATGTGAATTCCTATTACAACAAGTTTCTTTCTTAGGGCACATTTTTACTAATGAATGAATCACATTTGACCCTGCAAAGACAAAATTTGTAGAGGAGTGGCCTCAGCCTACAAAAATAACTGAGATTCGTAGTTTCCTTGGATTAGTGGGATATTATAGGAGGTTTGTGAAAAACTTTTCATGACTTTCTAATCCATTAACCAAGTTAACTCGAAAAGGGGTCAAGATCATCTAGACAAAAGAGTGTGAGGAAAGATTACAAGAGATGAAAAAGATATTGGTTACTGCACATATGTTAACTCTGCCCTTAAGTGAAGAAGGATTCGTTATTTTTAGCGATGCATCTCTGAAAGGGATTGGGTGCGTCCTCATGAAAAATGACAGGTTCATTGCTTATGCATCTTGACAGTTGAAGACTCATGAGCAGAACTATCCTATGCATGATCTGGAGCTACCTGTGGTTGTTTTTTATCTGAATATATATAGGCGCTATCTTTATGGGGAGAAATGTGATATATACACAGGACATCAAAGTTTGAAGTATATTTTCATACAAAATTAATTGAACATGAGACAAAATAGATGGTTGGGACTTATTAAAAACTATGATTGGTCAATTAATTATCATTCTGGAAGAGCAAACAAAGTCGTTGATGCATTAAGAAGGAAAGACCTAGTTTTTCTGTCCATTATAAGGATTCAAAGAGATCCTTTGATCGTTGACCTAGTAAAACTGGACATGGGGAATCATAAAGGAAGGGAAATCATCAACCCTAACCCAAATTATTTCTTAACCGTCACTACTAGAGAAGATCAAGAAAGCTCAGAAATAAGATCCTTTATTACAGAATAATTTTGAGGCTATGAAGGATGGGAAGTTTCCTGAGTTCAATACTGATGAAGAAGGTGTACTAGAATTTGGTACAAGACTATGTGTTCCATGTATTCCTGAAATAAAGAAGAAGCTGATGGATAGATCTCATAGCTCTATATTCTCTATACATCCTAGTAGCACGAAAATGTATAGGGAACTTCATAATAATTATTGTTGGGAAAATATGAAAAGAGAGATTGTTGACTACACTTCGAGGTGCCTGATATGTCAACAAGTTAAGGCAAAGCGACAGCTTCCTAAAGGGGTATTACAACCACTTCCCATACCACCATGGAAGTGGGACAATATCACTATGGACTTCGTCACTGGTCTCCTGATAACTTCCATAGGAAATAATGCAATATGGGTTATTGTGTACCGTCTCACCAAGACTAACCATTTTATCTCCATTCGGGAAGATTTATCTCTTGATCAACTTGCAAGGATTTACGTGAAGGAAGTGGTAGGGATGCATGGAGTTCCACTTCTTATCGTATCTGATTGTGATCGAAGGTTCACATCAAAATTATAGAGAAGTCTTCAACAAGATTTGAGCACTGAATTGAATTTCAATATGGCCTATCACCCCAAAACTGATGGCAAATCTGAAAGGACTATTCAAACACTCTAGGACATGCTGAGAATGTGCTCAATGGAATTTAAGGGTGGATGGGATCAAAACCTCCCTTTAGTTGAGTTCTCTTACAACAACAGCTTCTACTCGAGCATTAAAATGGAACCCTATGAAGCCCTATATGGGAAGTGATGTAGAAATCCTACTTGTTGGGATGAATCTGGTGAGAGAAGGCTTTTTGGGCCTGATATTGTGCAAGAGATGACAGAAACGGCCCATGCCATCCAGCAACACATTAAGGCTTCTCAGAGTCGGCAAAAGATCTATGCCAAGAACTGTCGAAGGGACTTAGAGTTTGATGTTGGTGATAAATTATTTCTTCAGATTTCACCTTGGAAGAGATTCATGAGGTTTGGAAAGAAAGGGAAGCTCAGCCCTAGGTACATTGGCCCCTATGAAATCCTTGATCGTGTGAGAGCAGTGGCCTATCGTCTTGCACTTCCTCCAAATCTAGCACAAGTTCATGATGTATTCAACGTATCCCTCTTGAGGAAGTACATACCTAACCCTTCACATGTACTAAATCCAGAGATGGTACAATTGAAACATGACCTCTCTTATGAGGAGTAGCCGGTGGAGATCTTGGATCATAGAGACAAGGTTCTACGCAACAAGACTACCCACCTTGTTGAGGTTTTGTGGAGGAACTACAAATGTGAAAAAAGCCACGTGGGAACCAGAGGAATCCATGAGATAGAAGTACCCACACCTTTTCCTATCAGAGGGTATGAGCTTAAATTTTGGGGAAGAAATTTCCTTAGGGGGGAAGAATGTAACGACCCAAACTTTTTAATTATATTTGTTTTCTAAATTCGTGTTGTATTTTATTTTATATGCAACAAAACTATACTTTTTAATTAATGAATTGGGTATAATTAAAATGAGACTATTGGGTTTCGACTGTTATATGATTGTTGGTCAATATGACTGTTGGAAATTACAATCTTAACGTTGTGTTTTTATAAATACGGTTATCTCGGTTAATTAATACAGATTGAAGATTGAATGGCCTCATCCAATAGACTCGAGCCATATGAAGCCCATCTATCAAATCTTGGGAAGGAGGTAGCATCACTGGGCTTTGCTCTGGACCAAGACCAAACCGAACTTCAACATATGAAGCTCAAATGAAATCGCCTAAGGGAGAAGTTCAAGCTGATAGAAATCAACACTCGGGTAATGCTGTCCGAGCCACCCCAAGATGCTATCACTATAGCACACCTTACACTTAATTCCTATGCTGGTGTTATAAGGGGCTATGTAATGAGACCTTAGCTGCTTTTTGTAATCCTTTTATATAAATAAAATTGTTATTTCTTATTATTGAAAAGTTTGTGAATTTAAAATATCCGGATAAATATAGGATGTGTATTATTGATGAATTTAGGAAAAAAGGGTGTTTTAAAATATTTTTGTATTTATTAAATTATTAATAATGTGAAATGATTTTTAAAAAATGGTCTTCTACAGTTGTGATCAGTGAGAAATTTAGAGACTAATAAAATCAACTTGGTTTTTAGTGAATAGTAAAGTAGGAATAGTAACATACCCTTATGAATAGTAATGAATATTAATTTGACAAAAAAATATAAACTTCACCCATGAATGTATAAATACATTTTAGACATCTTAAAAGTGAAAAAAATGATCATAGTTTAAGTTTTGGTATTTTTTATGCCATAAATATTTTATTTAAAATTTTATAATTAATTTAATAATTTAAAATGGAAATTTATTTTCATAAAATTTAATCATAAATTGTTACATTATTGTACTATGGGTATACGATATTTTTATGGGACCTTGATTACTTTTTTATGGTGTTACAAAATGAGTCATAGTTTTAAAATTTTATTTTTGGAATAAATAATGATTTCATTTAAAAATTAAATTAAAAATATTTGGATGATTATTTTCATAAAATGAACTTCATTTTTTAATTCAGATCATTTATATTAGGTTAGGGTGAATTTTTGGGATTTTTCTGAAATAGTTGAATTATCAGTGAATGGTAAAAATGCAGTTTTGAGTTTCGGGTGTTTAATGACATGATTAATGATGTAATAATGAAGTATGATTTTTGGTCGACTTAGGAATAGTGAGATATTCTATGAGGTATCCCAAGTGGCCAATAACATGGTAAAATACCATGGGCAAGACCATGGTTTTTCAAATACCACCGATGAGGTGTCCCATGGAAATTAATAATTTATTCACTCACATTCCCTATAAATACCAAGCCATTTACCTCATTAATTTCATTAAAAAATCATTTTTAATGAAGTTCTACTCTCCTTACCTCTCAAATAGTCCTCCCAAGGTTCCCTCAATCCTCCCAAGGTCCCGACCATCAATCATTCGAAGTTACTTTTCAAAGTAAGGGATCCTTTCACCCTCCTCTTTTAAAGCCATGACTTCCTTTATGTTGTGTCTTCTTGTTTCCATATATTTATGTTGAGGGTATGTTCTTATATGTTCTCATTACTATCTATTTCTTTTATAATTGTTGAGAGACCCTTTTCTCTCTCATCAAATTTTTTTATGAATTTTTATGTGATGCCATTAGGCTGCTGAATGTTTCGTAAAAGGAATCACGTCTTTTCTTTCATGTTTTCTTTTCATGTGGTATGCCATTCAAATTTCCATTACATGTTATTATCTCCATGTTATTCTATATTTATACTATATTATAAGTTATTTATGAGTATGGTACTCTTGTACCCTCACTTTTCAATTTTTTCTAAATCCATGTTATATAGTCGTTATGCTGCAGAAATTTTGCCTCAAAATTTCTATCTCTTTCTCTCTAGAAATTCTCTTGTTTTATTTATGTGAATACCCAGACCTATTTAGTTTCTTTGGGTGTTCATAAATTTATAAAGATGATGTATATGATTCCGTAATTTACAAACATATAACCCACACTCCCTTTCCATGGGTTATAAATGACATAATGATCTTATTTTTTTAAGAACTTTTAAAATGTCACGATCTTGAAATGAAACCCATTTATTTTATTCTCCAGGGGTTATTTATGAAATGTTTGATTATGATATGTCTATATAACATTTAAATAAATAAATATTAATGGTGCGCCCTTATGGTGCTTCAATGCATTGGTTAAATAATTAATCTCTAGAGATGACAAGTTTCACGATACCTTGGTGAATAACCTTGGTAATTTTTATGACACCTCGGGGATAAACCTTGGTGATATGTTCATGAATGTCTAAATTAAATTTTGTCACCACATATTCAAGTTATATTTAAAGTTCTTTTAATTATGATATGCATAAACTTCCATTGGTCATGTCTTTGTGTTGTTATTGTTAAACAAGTAAATTGATTCCCTTGTTTACCCTTACTAGGCCTTCTGCTCACCCTTTCCTTTGATGTATGTCTCCAGGATATGAGATGCAGTAGTTGTACATATGATGAACCTATGATGAATCCATAAAATTGGTTTAGAATAATTTTTTATGTTGTTTTCTTGTATTAAGTTCCTGATTTCCAAGACACTAGACTTTAAAGATCCTCTGGTTGTAAAATGTAATGAAAGGTTATGTAATAAAAAGGCGGGATGCCATAATGTTTGCTAATTAAACTTGTATAAATCATATTTCATGGAGATATTTCAACTTCATGCTATCTGACATTATAATATTTTTTCATTTTTAATCATTTTTATTGATTATGGCATTATTTTATTTTAATCTTTTAAGAAATTTAAAGTGTGTCCTCTCCCCCCATTTATAAAAGCACACCACTCCTTTATCTTATTTACACCACTTTGAGTTATCTATATTGATAAAAACCTACCAAATTCTATTATAAAAATTCTTATATATGAATTATAGGTTATGTTATTATTAAAATATCATTCCAAGGATCCTTAATAAGGGATCTAAAGGTGTCCTTCTAAATAATAGAAAATCAACATACCTGATCTATTTCAAATTATTTATTCTTATACCTCAAATAAATCTATGGTATTAATCATAAAATAATAAAATATGTATCATAAATATTATAAAATGTTATTATGATTATGTAACTACTATTATTAACCCTATTTTCTAGGAAATGTAAAGTAAAAGTATCGCTTGTGCGTACATGTGGATTGTCACCTCCATTTAGTGATACAATTCGTTTTCCATCATAATATTTAATATATGGTTATTAGGATGGTTTTATAATTTATATATGAAATTTATGATATAATTATTCTTATTTAGATAATATCATACCCACCTTCTTACTTTATCACCTGTTGGAAAATGATAACGTCGCTCATGTGTATGTGTGGACTACAACCTCCACAACGTGATGTGATTTTTTTTCATTTCCACTTTACATGTATGGTAATAAAGATATATTTAATTTATATATTTTTTATTCATGATATAATTATTATTTTATAATAATAAAATAATATATATTTCTTTCCCACTTTTCTTTAGAAAATAAACATATCGTCCATGGGTACGTGCGGCCTACCATCTTCATGAACAATGTAAATCATTTTTCTATCACTACCTTTTATGGATAACTATAAATTTATATATAGTGAATATATATTATATATATATCATTTTTAACATTCAATATATTATGCAACCATGATAAAAGTTCAAGTAATGGATCTTCCAAACTGAAACTCTTGTGAAAAATGAAACAATTAACACTCAGAAACAACGATTTTAATATGAAATTATAAATAAATGGGTGTTGAAATGTTATAAGTGGACCATATATAATATTATAAGTTATTAAATTATTATAGTATATAATTATAATAAATTTAAATTTATTATACAGTATTTTAGATCACTTAATAAGCAATTCAAACTTGAGATAAGGGTTTTATGTTACAATATCAATATTTTCTAGGATTATTGATGATTAAGTTTATGATGATAAAATTTCAAAATATACCTCTCAAAAATACAATTAATTTTATTATAATATGTTTATTCATATATTTTTCAAGTAATAGTACCATATTTCTCTCTTTTTAACTTAAAATGATTGAGTAATTGTTTTTAATAAAAATAAACTATTCTTCTTCTTTAGTTGGGAATATTTTTCTTCCATATCTATGTTTTCATTAAAATATTTTCAAGAATATTTTTATTAATCTCCTATGATTTTTTGAAATAATTTTACTCATGTTTTAATTTTTATATAATGTTTTTAAAGGAATATTCTTTTTATTTTAAGGATATGGTACTTTTGACTTTTTACCAAAAATGTGAAAGGAATCTTTGTTTTAACGTAAATGGCATGAATAGAATTTCCCACCATCATGACCACTCAATTATTTGAAGATTAATTTATAAGTTTAAAAGGTTATTTTAAAATAATTTTTTTTCTTTAATATTTGGGAAATTTCAAGATTTTAAATTAGTGATTTCAAAATGAAAAGGGTATTTTCTTCAAGAAATATTCTATATACCTTTTAAATAAATTTTTCATTTATGATAACATCCTTTGATGTTAATTATAATTTAATAGGGATATGATCCAAGGATACCATCCTTATTATTTTTCTAAATGATTTATTATTATTATGATGACATGTTTATGAAACCCATTTATTTTTTATCGGTTATGTTTTGATTAAATGTTGAAAAGTTTATGAAAATATTTTCCTTTTTCTGGGTTATGATATATGATGAATTATTTATGATCTTATGGAAGAAATATGAATGTATTATGATTATTTGATGGGTGGGCCCATAATTATATATCCCTAAAATGAATTGGGTTAAGATGGATATCTCATGAGATAATAAAGACTATAATGGGGAGTGAACCCAAATCTGTAAGGGACTTGGTCCACTATGATGGTCTTGGGAGTAAACCTTGACTAAGGATATAATGGAATAGGGAGTGAACCCAATCCACTTTTATTGTATTGGTAGTGATCCTTGACTATGGAAATGATTTTCTATTATAATTTTTATGAAACTAACTTGTATCTTATGACAATATTATGTTATCATGGGTTTTTTTATTTGATTCCTTTATGATCATGTCATATAAACATCCAAGATTTTTGTTATGATTCAAGATTATGATCTATGATATACTATATATGTATTTTAAAATTTTAATCTTATGTTATCATACTATTAATATCATGCTATGATTAATTGATCATTGATACCTCCTTTGTTTACCCTTACTGAGCATCTGATCTCCCCCTTTCTTAAGTTTCCTTTCCCCAAGTTATAAAGAAATTTTTTAAATATGTTATACCTAAGAACGGTTCTATGTAAAAATATATTTGTGGGATATGTCAAATATGTTTCATGAAATAAGAATATTGTTTATCTAGTCTCTAAATACACTAAACCCTTACGGTCCTTGGGTGTGTATTTATAAAATATATTAAATATTCATCTATTAAAATGTAATATCTATATATGAAAAGTATGGGACAATATAGTTGTTATTAGAGGAAACTTTAGTTAATATTTGGATTTTAGGATTAAATAAATTTTTTGAGATCCCTGGGATAAGTCTAAGTATATAAATACATCCTAAAGTTTCGATAAGTAAGTGATTATGTGGTTTTTATAGAAATATATCCCTATCTGGATACTACAAGTGGACTTGGATTTGAAACAAATTCATATATGGTAAATAACCTCAAAAAAAGTTGTTCAAGTATATCTCAAACATCATTATAGTGTACTTTGAGTGTTTCCATACTACACACCTATTTTGACACTCCTAGGGTATATGCTTGGGTTAATTCACATTTTATTTATAAACCATTATAAAGGATTTGAGTAGATGATGACCATGAAAGTCCTAGGTTAAACCTAAGGTATAATATATTGAAAAAAAAGTCTTCATGATTTCAAAATCATATAAATTATTTTTCATGATTTATCAATATGATTATTATTTCTCACACTATGCTTTTTTGATTTAGTCAATGGATCAAACAAGGAGGAATCATGTTAACGCTGAATGTGATGGAAAATGGAATGATTTTACTCATGAGAAGTCAAGTAAAATAGGATTTGGAATGAAAAATATTATGATTATATCTAATCATCCATCTCATTATATGATTAACAATCTCAACTTTATTGAGTTTCCTAACACACATTATAATAGAAAACTAATGTTTTATGAATACCATAAAGAAAATAATTTTCAACTTTTTACATGTAAAGTGTGTGATAAGAAGAACTTAAAGAAATTTCTCAGAGTAATGAGAAGATGTTTTATGAGTGGAAAATAATGGCATATATAAACTAATTTTTGGGGAAAAACAAAGAGTCTTATGGAGGGATATGAATATCATCCTAAGTTACCATTTATAGTTTAATCTCTTTTATTTGAGGAATGTGGGAATCGTCTAATTATCTAAACTATAGAATTTTATATGAGATATAATCCTTATATATGACCCATAAAGGTATAGTACTTCCATTCTCTATTTTAAAAAAAATCTGCAGCCCAGAATTGAGAGTCTTATTGGATGAAGGGACAAGGGCTCGTGGATCTATTGGAAGGCTCCCCTGGTAATCCTTAAACTTAATTTTGAAGAATTATGTGCTCAAGTGACCATGTATATAGGTGTCCATTTATGTGATGTTGGTTTATTAGTTGTCATTGTTGTCTCCTCTCACTTTAGAAAAGAATCTTCACTTCATGAAGAGGCACTTTCCATGCTTATGGGTCTTTCTATTTGTAGGTCTTTCAACATCATTCCTACAAGTGTCAAATATGATTCCTATATTTTGGTTAATTGTTTTTTGGGAATCATCCCATTCCTATGAAGTATTATTTATTTCATTAGTATATGTTAGAAGACTCTTCAAGATGACATTGATATTCTTTATACCTAGAAGGAGGGAAACAAGGATGAAACCTTACTTGCTTCAAAGGAAATCAAGAGGTTAACATTAACATTTTTTATATTAGGTTCTATTACTATTTATTATATTAATATCATCCAAGGGGATTGACTTAGTATTAATCATTTCAGACCCTCTTAACTTTTCCCATCCTTTTTCTTTTCTTTATTTTTTGGCATAATAAAAA
This sequence comes from Viscum album, assembly GCA_963277665.1. Lineage (NCBI taxonomy): Eukaryota > Viridiplantae > Streptophyta > Magnoliopsida > Santalales > Viscaceae > Viscum > Viscum album. The sequence goes on from OY728164.1 coordinate 95,475,613, forward strand.
ATAACTTTTATGTCAATCAAAGAATAGAATATTCTATGAAATTAAATGAAGTGAATAGATTTGAGTGATTGTGTATTGGAATTTGATAAGTATGTTATAGAAATATTATACCAATGATATTATAGTTATAAGAATCACAAATCATCTAATTATTATTCCTCATTAGTTTTTATTTAACGATTTGAAAACATTTGTTTAATGGTATTGATAACCATGAAAGTGATTTAGTGATATGGTGGATTTTTTTGGAAAGTTAATGCTGAAGAGAAATATAACCCTTAATATTTTCTCGGTGTTGAGAAAATAGTTTTTTATGAGATTAAGAGATGTTTTATATTTATTAATTAAATGGTATTGTATTGTAGAACTTGAAATTTTTAGTGATTTGATGAAAAAGTGATTTAGGTCATATTTGATAAAGTTAATTAAATTTTTGGATTTATGGAATATATTCAATAGAATGTGATTTTATTTGAAGAATAAGAATTATTTTAATTTTTGGAAGCATATATGTTTTCATTTAAGTGTCATAGTGATTCTAGTTATTAGTTTATTTTAAGAGAATATATGATCAGTGTATTCACATGTTTGGTATGTGACATTAGAAGATACTTTATATTGTATAAAGATAAATGTTAAAGTCTATCTTAAAAAATATAAATGTGATCAAATATTTAAGATTTTATGGTTTTGAATTTGGTTAGACATATTTTGGAGTATTCTTAAGGTTAAATTTTATGGAATAGATTAAGTTGAACTCTTGATATTATTATTAAGGATTTAGAGATTAATATTTGATTTATCCATATTGGATAACTTGTGTAGACCATTTTGGCTTTAGTAAATATTTATATAAATAAGGAATGACTTTTAATTATTCTATGGATCTTATGATTAATTAGGTTTAATTTTAGTTCTTCAAGCATGAAAAATTCATCTTGAATATTCATTTTGTGGAGTAAGTGATGAAGTGAAAATTCATAAAAGAACAACCAATGGATGAAATTGTAAGAAATAAAGTTGGTAAACTACATTTTTATATATATATGGATAATAAAATAGTCCTTAAACACTAGGTAAAGTATCTTGAAGTAAAATTGTTATCCTTTTACCTTCATTTTTTACGAATTGATGGTTTTTTCACCACTTGCTGATTTAGAGTTTTATAGTTATTAACTTTATTATGATCATATTTTCTATCACTCTATATTAGTAATTGGACATTATTTTTCTTCTCTATGTATATAATTTAACATCGAACCAATTTTATCCTTATTTGGGAACCTTGTTATGTGTTATTTCAAGTAACCATTATGTTTCCCACTTCCCCTTTTCAAATGAAGATTTATTATTCCTCTGTACGATGTGGGTTTTCCATGAGGGTATTTTAAAATTTTGAATCATTGATAATGGAGATAAAATCGTGAGTGAATAATTTATTTAATGGGGAGAATGAAACACTCTAGAAATTTGTTTAAAATAATAATAAGCTTGATAGTTTTCATAACAAGTAACACTGAGTTTTTAAGTGAATTTAAATATATTATAAAAATATTGGTATTTAAATGTGGTCATTATAACCTAGTCATCGAATTGGAGGGTATAAATAGGATTAATAGAATTATAAAATATATAAATAATATTCCTTCGAAATAAAAATTTATTGATTAATTCTTATGAAATAAACACAAAATTTTTAGTGAAGTCATTTTATGCTTCAACAATGGATTTTCTTTAAAAATAAATTTTATTGCATTTTGTGTGTGCAAATTATGATTTATTACAAAAAAATAGAAATTTTAATTTATAAAATGAAAAATATTTAAATCATCATATCAAAATTAACTTAGGGTTAATTTTTGGAATTTTTCTGAAATGATTGATATTTCAATGAATAGTGAAAAATACTGATTTTTCAAATACTCTCATTTCTCTTCATTAAATCAAGTAATTTAAAAGTCTCATTATATTTTGTATTTATTATTAAAGTTTTATATTATCTATTTTATTTATAATAATTTAATTAATTCCATTTTAATAAATAATATTCATTATTTTGATATAAATTAATTTTTATCCTAAAAACGCATTTTTCTAAAAACTATTTTTCATTACATTTTATGCATTTATATTAAAATTGATTTTTTCTACTTCTTAAGATTTAATATTTAAAAAATAATACCATATTTACAATCATTAGTTTCAAATTGGTAAGCAGTTTTCTTTTATTTTTTTCATTGTGAATAGTAATCATGGTAAAAATTTGTCAGCACAGTAAGGGTAAAATGGGAAAAACATTGTTAAAATTATAAGATAATGTCTTGAAATCAACCCAAAACTTAACTTTACTTTATTTTGTGGGATTAATTCAACCATATACATTATAAATTCTAATATATGGTATTTTGGTTCCATTTTTCCTTGATAATGACATTTTATTATTTTAATTAAAGAAAATTCAAAATTGTCACTCTCATTCTTTTAATTTATTTTATATATTCACATAGCTATAATAATATGTAATAAATGAATTAAAAGTTTTATTTTAAAAATAATTAATTTATTTATATTATGGTAATTTATTTTTAATTTTTAGATATGGTATAATTACCTTAAATTCCTACACAACGCTGATATATTTCTTGTGTAAGTAGCAGAAAAATCAAAGTAAAAGATTTTAAAAATATAAAAAGTAATATTTTTTGGATTAATTATGATTTTACATGAAATTTTATCATTACTAATAATGTATAATTGATGTATAAATATTTTATATATTAATTCCATTATTATCTTGATATCTTGAAAGTCAAATAAATGAATATTGTCAAAAATGACATTAATTATATTTTATTAAAATATTTATAAATAATAAAAATATTTCAAGAGGAAAATTATGGTGATAAATGGTATAAAATTTCATACGTTGTTAATTTATGAGCCAATTGTTTCCTTATATGTAAAATTATAACCCTTTGATATTGAAAAATCATTTTCATTGTTAAGATTAAAATGGGTTTACTGAGGGATAAACCAAAATATAATGGTAATTTTTTAAATTAAACTTGTCTATATTATATTTTTTGGATATATTTGGACCTAATATTATCCAACCTTAAAATATATGTCCATTTGGAAGCATTTTTCTTGATTATGGAATTATAATATTTTAATCTTTTATGAAATTCTAAGTGTTCCCTCTCCCCCACTTATAAAAGGACACCCCTCATTTATCTTCTTTACACCACATTTATCCATTTTAATAAACCAACACCTACCCAATTATCTTATAATATTCTCTATACATGAATTATAGGTGATTATATTATTAAAATACAATTCCAAGGATCCTCAAGAAGTGATATAAAGGAGGCCTACCGAAGAAGTGGTAATCATTATACCCGACCTCTTTTAAATTATTTCTTCCTATACCTCCTATAAATCTATGGTATTAACCATAAAATAAAAAATTTAATATCCAAAATATACTAAAATTTTATTATTGTTATTTAAACACCATTATTCAGCCTCTTTTCCATCAAATGGGAAGTTAAATTGTTGCTCGTTTATACGTGAGGACTACTGCCTCCACATGGTGATACAATTTATTTTCCATCACTATATTTCATGGATGGTTATTATGATGTGTTTAATTTTTATGTATGATATTTATGAAATAATAATTAATATAGAATCATAATATAATATCTACCATTATACATTCATATCCATTAGAAAATGATAATGTCACATGTGCGTACTAGTGGACTACAACCCCTACGAAGCGATGTGATTTGTTTTTAATTTATGATTTAAATAGATGGTAATTAGGATAGGTTAAATTTATATATGTGTTACTAATTATGTAATTATGGTTTCTTAATGATAAAATAATATCTATGTTTCTTTACTCCCTTTTTTTAGAAAATGAAAATAGTATTCATGCGTGCATAGGGTCTACCATCTCCGTGAATGGTGTAAATAATTTTTCTATATCTAAATTTTATAGATAAATATAAATATAAATATAATAAATATATATTATGTTTATAATTAAGTTTCATTGATCATACATGGAGATACCTGACATCACATACACATAAACACAAGGAATATACTTTTAAGGAGATGTTCGAGGACCACCCACCTCATATGGAGTCATTTCCTTTAATTAAGATTATCCATGAAGATTTCCCTCTCCACCATCCTACATCAAGTAATTACTAACTAAATCCATAGATTAATCACTTATAATAGGTTGTAGGATCTTATTTTCAGCTTGGGATAGGTTAATACTCCAAATAATCTCTTCTTCATTGTTTCTTTTCATAGTAGAAAGCTTTAATCCCATATTATCTTAATTTGGGGCTTTTAAAATTCTTAGATTCCTTTTGAATTATTCCTATTTTGTTGTTTTGGGTGTTAATACTTAGTGAAAAAGTATTATTATATCACTTTCACATACCAAAATATCACACCCTCAATGATAGTGTTTAGAACCCAAATTTCCCTCTATGTTAGGTCAATTCTATTATTTTATTAATGACATATCTTCTACCTTTGGACCTTGAAGAATCTTTTTGCACTAATTTTGGTTGTTTACCCCTTATTTATCTAATACTCTTAAATATTAAACCATTAAGTGGTATGAGACTAATTTAATTTAATTAAAATTAAGTGTTTTCTACTAATAAGGTTTTTTATAAAATTTATATCAAAGTTTTAAATTATTTAAATTAATATAATTCAAGTTAATCATATTAGTATTACTTGATTGTTATATTTATTTATTCATTCATATTTTTTTAATTATTTTTCATGAATTATGTATTTTTCAGGTTAATAATATTATAAAATGGGTGAAATGTTTGAGAATTTTTGTTGTCCACCATGGTTTAAATTTAAAATGTCAACCTAATTAGTTCCCTACTAGTATAAGATGGGGAATGGTAACTTAAATGATTATACATAGAAATTGATGACTAGTTCTAACTGTTCATATTTGAATATTATGCTATAAAGGGTATATTTTTATTATATGAATCATGAGATGGTGCACCTCATGTTATTAAATAGATTCATGAAATAGGATGGGATCACAATTACCTAACTTTGTATACCTTCTCCCTTATTCATGAAGGGATGGGCTATGTCAATGAGATCATACCCAAGTGGTAAGGGATTATACTTGGCATCCAAGAGACCTAGATTCAAAACCAAGTGGAGACGAATTTCTAGGCATTGTAGCAGTACTATAGAAGGCACTGTAGTAGTTACTATTCGGTACTGTAGTATCCAGAACTATTCACATGGTTTGGGCCTTCGGGATACCGGTTTGGGCCTACGGGTCTCAAGGGCCTTCAGGCCATCAAAGGAATTCGGGCCACTGGGCCTTCGGGCCATTGAGACCATGGAGTAGCCCAATTCACACAGAGAAGGCCCCATAAGAGGATCAGAGAAACAAGAATAGAAATCACTAGATGCAGAGCTAACTAGATTAGAAGAATGAGAGGGTATGGAAACCGCCATCAGGATGAGCCATCGTGTAGCTTTGTATGGGGAAATTCTACCTGATCAGCAATGCAAGGTGAGGAGCTAGGCGATCAATGATGTAGAAGCTGGGGAGGGGTAGTTCTTTTGGGTTGGGCCTATGAGTTATGTATTGGGCATGGTATGTCTCTGGGCCTTCAGGTCATGTATTTGCAAGTCATGTCGGGCCTTGTGCCTTGGGCCTACAGGTCATGTACGGGTTCCCCTTCAACCCTTAAAAGGGGGATTATCCATAATAAAATAAAAAAAAAGAAGGCTTTCGGGCCATTTGGGCTGAATGGATGGGCTATAAGATTTCCCGGACCTAGTATACATGTGTCCCTTTCCCCAATGGTGTGTCTATTATACCCTAAATTGGTATATTATTTTTTCTTAGATTTTGAGATTTGGCTCAAAGCAGGTAAATAGGTATAGATCCCTCTTTATTAGGGGTATCCTGTTACAACTTATATTCATTTTTTCATATCTCTGATAAAGAATATTAAATGGTTTTACTACTTATTAATATATATTTTAATTTTATTTTAATACATTTTATAAAGATAGTGGTGGGTGATGACCACCTAAAAGTTATGTTACACTCACACCCTACATGTGTCCCACTCTAGGGTGAATATAGAGCCTCTTTGTAAATGATTCAAGGAAAGAAATTGCACTTAATAATAATATTTAATAGTCTCTAGAGTGAGGATGTAGTGAGGATATTTTTTGATCTTATGATATAATATCTAGGAGGATTCATTATTTTTTTCCTTTATTTTTATATAAGGAACATTTCACTTTTGGGGAACTCTCTTTTGTCTATCTAGTGTCTTTTTGGTTCACTTGACACTAGTAAAAGTCTTGTTTTTTATTTTGTATATTTTAGAATATTTATATGATTTTTTGGATGATGTTACTTTGTTGATTCATGTTCATGTAGTTTCTTACCAATCTATAATTTTTTATATTTTAGAAACCTCTTTTGGTTCATAAATTATGTATTCCTTTAAATTTAGCTTTGGTATATTATTTCAATTATGGTATTAATCTAATATATTATTAAAATAGGTAAAACCATTTTCTAATCAGTATTCATCAAACCTAATAATTTACTCCAACCTATATAGATTGGTAGGTGTTCTTGAGGTGTTTTGGTTACCTAGGCTGATGCATTTAGGGTAATCAAGTCCCAATCCTTATATATTGGTATTACTTTTCTTTAACTTCCAAACTTATTGTACCCTAATCATAGAGATACTTTAAAAAATACATGATCCCCAATATCAAATATCAATAATCATTATTTATGATTGATAGAAGACTTTTTTTATACTAAAATATAACTATATTTTTTAGAATTATTTGAACTTGATTCATCCTCCCTTGTGACAAACTATGCACCAACATCTTGTCTATTATCGATCAAATATAATGATGACCAACATGATCAACCATAAAATGATCCAAATGGTCTCATGATAATAAATGATTGATGAATGTTATAAAGAAACTCCACCCATGATAAATGAACTTCCTAATATTCTCCAAAGTTAAGAACACATGCTCAGATCATATCTTTCATAATTTCAATAACTTGTTCTATTTATCCATTTGTCTTAATTTGGTAAGTCATTCTCATCCAAAAATTCATCCCCATATAATTATAAAGTCACTTCCAAAATCTAAATGTAAACCTTGGATCCCTATCCAATAAAATAGACATTATAACACCATAAAGTCTAATAAATTCCTTAATATAAATCTCTATAAGATCATAAACTAAATATATTTCTTAAATTTCTAATCAATACACTGATTTTTTTATTCAAAAAACCATTATATAAACTCTATCATGCTTCCATGATGATCTTGAAAATTCAATCACAAAATCCACATAAATATATTCCCATTTCAATGTTAGAATACTACTATCTATAAAAAAATCATCGGTCATTAGTGATTTGATTTTACCAATTTTAAAACTAAACATTGTGATACCAATTTTAAAATTTCATTCATAATTCTAGACCACCAAATTTTTTGTCTAATATCATAATACATTTTGGTAGATCTTGGATTCCCTTCTCAATTTAAACAATGGAAAGTTTTCAAAACATTATTCTTTAGTTATATAGGAATAACCACCTATAATCAGAAATAAATCTATAATTATGAAACAATAATCCATCAATCGATAGTCTCTTCACTATAACAGGAATCCCTTATCCTATTATTTTCATAATTTTATAACTTCTTCTCTTTCATATGGTCCATAAATAAGGGTGTTACATTAACACTTGTTATAAATACACCATCCACCATTTCCTCTACCTCCATGTTAAAGTCTAATAATAATCTCATTAATTTTCAATATTATCCAACTTCCTTCATCTCTTGAGTTAGAGTCTTCCTACTCAAATAATTTTCCACCGTATTTTCATTTCATGGCGTATACGTAAGATAAAACTCAAAGGTATGAAGAAAATATATGCATATGTACTGACTTAATTTAATATCATATTTTGATAAAATATTCTTCAAACTCTTATGATTTAAAGAGATGAAAAATATCTCATCAAATAGGTAATTCCTACAAGTATTCAAATAATTTATTTGGTAGTTCTTTTAATAAGGCCTCAATTTTATAGACCCATACACCATCATCATGCCTCCTTTCACCAAAACACATCCCAATATCAATCCATATGTTTCTTAATATACTTTATAACTAACTATTATATTATAAAGGATCAAAACTAATATATAGGTAAGCCTCTTCTTAAATTCCTTAAATGATTCTTGTCAACTTTCACTCCAATCAATCTTTGGACCTTTACAAATTAAGACTTCCATGGGAGAATCTAATATCAAAAAAATAAAGGAGTCTCAACTACTATCTATAAAAAATAGAAAACAACATATCTCGAATATATTGATATGAATTTCTCAAACAAATGTCCACTTTCACCTTCTCACGATCAACTATAATTCCTTCACCAAAAACAAAATATCCTATAATTTTCACTTCTTAAATCTAAAATAGAAATTCTGAGAACTTGGAATAAAAATTATGATCACATACAATTTCAAAAACAGTCTTCGTGAACTTCTCACGATCTACTTTCATTATGAAGTATTTCAATATTTCATCTATAGATACTACCATAGAGGAGTCTAAAAAATTATAGAAGATCTTGTTCATTAATTCCATAAACACTATTGGTGAATTGGTAAATTTAAAATGCATGAACAAAAAATCATAGTGACCATATTAAAATCGAAATGAAATTTTAAGAACATATACTTCCTTCATTCTTAAATAATGAGGTCTAGGTTGAAGTTCAATATTAGAAAACCAATAATACCAATTTATTTAGTCAAACATATCTTTAATTCAAGGTAACAGATATTTATACTTTACTATCACCTAGTTATGTTTTTTATATTCAATTTTAACCACAAACTACCATCAACTTTCTTGAAATGTATAACTGGGGTTTCCAAAGGAGAAACTCTTTATCATATACATCACTTATAATCAAGCTCATCTAACTACACCTTCCTCTCTTTTAATTCAACTGATACCACATGATAATAAGGTAAAGAAAAAAATTGTTCTAGGAACTAGGTTAATAGAAAATTACACATAACTATTTATTGTTAATCCCAATAAATCCTATGGGAAAAAATCTAGATACATATCCACCACCCCTTTATGTTAAATTTACAATTTACCTCCATTAATCCAAGTAATAACCACAAAAATTGATATGATACTGATCCAAAATCACTTACCATTGGACCCTCCCTACATTCATGAATATCCCACTCTATATTGAAAGTATGTATAGTTCCATATATCAATATAAAAAACTCTCTGACTATAATAGTAAATTTGAGCCTTAAATCTACTCAACTAATCCATCATGACAATTAATTCATGTATTTTCATCTAAAGGGCCAAGAAGTCCCAGGATATTTTCATGTTGAAAAACATAATCAAATAGGATGGACACTTAAACCCTTAATCAATCCTTTCACCCAATGGAGTATTGGTTTTCATATAATAGAGAATCAACTCCACTCACAACCACAATAGATTAATAAATCATACAAATATAAATTAATGTGATTCTCTAGTTTCAAATAATGTAAAAAATAAAAGAATATATAGGGATGGTACCTCGCACCATGGAAGGTCCAAAATCAATTTTGATCTCATTTGATTACCACTTAGCTAAGAAGAGATTTATGTGACTCTTTTTTGGCACTAACCTATAACACCCTATCTCGAATTTCCTAACCCAATTTTGAACAATGAATCACCTCAGGAACACCTCCTCATATGGAAAAAACTTATAAATAGTAATGAGGGTTTATTATCAGAATTAGGGTGGATATACCCTTGATATCCATATAGAAAATAATAAATAATAACATAAATATCTATAAAATGAACATAAAAATATTCATATGAAGTTTATAGAGAAATTTTAACCATAAATTAAACATACATGATATGTAATATCAGAATGAACCTATGCTATAACAATAAAGTCACACAATACAAAAATTATCACCCAATGTTTTGATCATATATAGATATGATAAAAGGAACCAAAAAAAATAAATGGATATGGTTCTACAAGTCTTAATATTATCCTCAGTTCCATCACCTTAACTTTATCAAGATACTCTATCTTGAGAACCTATAAAATTTCTCTTATCTAAACATGCAAGCCCAAAATAAATTATATATGTCTGTTGAAGTTCGTCTGCATGGTGTGGGAATAAATATTTGTAGCGAACCACCAACGGGTCCCCTAACATACACCATGATATATATCATGAGTATTTAGATGATATAATTTAAATAATAATAATACAAATTATAAATAAAACTATTTAAATATATATTGTGTTAACCATGACACTAAAACACTCAAATATTCTTACTTTGACTAGTGTTAGTGATTTATACTAGTTATACAAAAACTATACTATAATGGAACTCCAATTTCCCAACTGGTTTGAAAATACATTGTTTAGAATCTAAATCATGGAATGGGTGTATAGATAACCGCATCCCTAAGAAAGAACCATGATTTGGGGATCCACATATCACTTTCCATCCCATAGAATTCAAAAATAGTCAAGAAGTGCATCTAGATCGTGGGAGTGGGCATATAAAAACCCACTCTATTGGGATGAGTAATCAAATATGTAAAAGGGGTGTGTCATGACCCACTCTACCGATAAAGAAATTTACACTATAGGGTGTTATATCCCATTATTGTCCCCCTTGTATCCAAGATTGTCATTTGGGGATAATGAAGACCCCACTTTCCCACAACATCATAATAGAGTAAAGATAAATAATATAACATCAATAACTCTACATATATAGAACATACCTAGTTATTAGTTAGTATCTAGCACACTCTAATATCTCATCTAGTGATAAGCCCATCTAATCTTCCCATATCCTAACTCCCTTAACTTATGGAAAAATCATACCTGACATGGCCCACAATACCCATCATAGTCACTTAAAAACCACTAAGATCATAGGAAAAACACATCATGTCTCATTCTCACTCATAGGTAGTGAAAATATAAATCAATTTTCTATAACCTCAAACATATGGTAAACCATTCCACTTGGTATCTTCAGACCTATCCCAGTTATCCACTTTTGTAACAAACCAAAACCAATCACCTTCATGGTCACTTCATTTCCCAAAGACCTCATTCATAACCAACATAATGAAAACACCATAAGAAAAACCATCACTATATGTTAGACTATAAAACCTTATGAATTTATGATATATTTATCTTTAAATAAATTTAATTTCTTAGATATCTTGTGATACATGCAACCCTAAGTCTAAATAAACTGTAATATAGTATACCATTATAACATATCCATTTAATTAGAGATATTAATAGTAAGAAACACTTTTTAAAAATTATGTATAAAGGATTTAAATAAAAAATATAAATTTTTTAATAAGTACTAACTTTTTATTAGAGTCTTTATATGTGTTAAGAATATATTTTTCCTCAAAAAGGTTTTTTATCACTTTATGTGAGAAAATAAAAAAATATGCCTCTTTTGGAAAATATATTTGAAAAATTGAACTTTTTTTTGTAATTGTCACATCAAAAATATATTAGAATTTCTTTTTTTAAAATTTTTAAAATGATCGATTTTTTATCAATAGTAAAAAATATAAAAAAAATTGAAAAATATATTTTTATTTCAAACATTTAAAAAATTCTGTTTTAAAATAATTTAAAATTAAAATTAGTTCATTTATATTATTAAAAATACAATTAATTTAATTGAGTTAGTTTTATGTTGAATTTTTTATAAAAACTTTTTATAATTTAAAAAACATTTTTTCTAGAAAACCACTTTTTGTCATATTTTACTGGTTTAATTTTAAATTATATTCTTATAATTCCTTGAATTAAATTTGATAAAAATGGATTCCATATTTTTAACTAGAATAATTAACATTAATTAATAAGGCCAGATTTAATTTTCATCATAATAAATAGTAAAAATATTAAAAATTCGTTATAGCGTTTAAGGTTAAAACTGGTTTACTGAGGGGTAAAACCAATGGATAAGGGTAGGTTCTACAATTAAACTTTTATAAATATTATTTTTTTCAAATTTAGACCTCGTACTATAACACCCCAAAATTTCACATTACGTTATTTCTTCAATGTAATGCAATAACTTGCACTACACGCAACACTGAGTTCAATCGCATCACGGCATACCAAACTAGTCGTTCAAAAGTGGTTATGAATAGTATTAACTGAATTTTGAACATTATATAATCCTTATAATTGCAGAATCTATATTATGAGTTTCTTAGACATAATTTATGAACAAATTCATTTTTTTCAGATAAAAGAATTATTTTTCAAATAATGCGATTTTACTGCCTTTTAATGGAAAACCCTTTTTAAATCCAATATTTGAAACTTTAATATATTCAATTTGACAAAATAAACTTCTTATTTAGAATTGAGACATAAGAATTTAGTTTCAATAAATTTTTGGTTTTTTTCTGATAACTTTCATATTTGGGTGAATAGTGAAAAATACTATATTTTAACTGAAAATAACTTTTTTAATTAAAATAATTTTTAGTGTTGAATTATACATTTTAATGTCTTGCAAGTATAATAAGATTATATTTTTACCTTTTAATCCAATGTTGGTCATTGTAATTAATTTCACATTGAAATTATACATAAACAAGTGCCAATCTTTTGATAGTTATTATTTCTTACAAAAACGCTATTTGTTTTGACAATGAGAATTAATTTTAAATTAATTAATTCTACTTTTATGTTTTTAATTTGGTAAAATAGAAATAATTTTTGCATTCGGAATATCCAAATTATCTTAGGGTGAATTTTTGTTATTTTTCTGAAAACTTTCAATTTTTGATGAATAGTGAAAAACACTAAGTTATTGGTTAAAACCGACTTTTTATTTAATTAATTATTTATTTTTATTTAAATTTATTTTAGGTAAAAATAGATACATAATACCTATATAAGTTCAATGTAATTCATTGGATTCAGTTTATAATAATTTTAGATAAATTAAATTTTTATTTAACTTTTCACCGTCTTTTACCCATCTCCTAGGAGAATTTTCAAAATTCACATAAAACTTACTTTTACCTCTTTTGTGAGTGAAATTTCTAAAATCCTAGAGACACGGTTAATATAAAGGATTAAAATATGGTTCAATAAGAAAAAAATAATTTTTTTTTGAATAGTAACTTTTTACTTTTATTTACCACGGTAAAAAGTAAATAGGGTAATTAAGGGTAAAAATGATATTATTATTACCCTAACACGTGTCCTAATTCTATTGGATAAGTATAATTTCAACCAAAAACAACCTTAGGAATAAAATATGAACCTCTTTGGTCCACTTGGATTAGATTAGGACATTTATTATTATTTAATTCAAAGAAGAGTTAAAAGAGTTAAAATCAATGTTTAATAACTAAAACATTTTTAATATAGGGTTATACATAAGATAGATTCGATTATAAATATTAATTACAAATATAAAAAAATTTCCTACATAATTTTATTTTATTTATAATTTTTATACATTAAATAATTTAATTTATTTATGACATAATGATGATACAGTAATTACCTTATTAGTGAAATATTTAAATAATTGATATTATAAATACACAAATAAATACAATTTGAGACTTTTAATGAATTTCACGAATTTTATTGGTTAATGTAACATGTTAGGATTGATTAAATGAATTTGGTTTGAATTAATGAAGTTATTAAGACATTAAAAAAATCAATTATTAAATAGTGTCAAAATTGACATAAATGAGTTTTTAAAACAAATATTATATTATTAATTGATATTATATTCTTAAAAATCTATGGTTAGGCCAAAGGACTTATATTATGATTGGTATTTCATTAATTAACCACTTGGGGTTCTCTTGGCAGTTTATTGTAAGTGTATTAACCATATAATATAAAAATACAAAGAGACATGGTAAATGTCAAACTATTTAACTAAGAGTTAAATCTAAAAGATAAGGGTAAAATAGTAACCCAAACTTGTCTAAAACCTATTGGTTGAGTTTTTTTCGACCCATACCCACCTTATAATTTAAATAATCCAGTTTGGAGCCATTATAAACCGAATATGAATTAATTATAAAATAATACTTAAAGTTTTTTCTAAAGAGCCCCTCCTCACCCTTATAAAAAGACACCACTTCTAACCAATTCCTCACACCTATAAAGCCTTTTGGATCGTCCAACCTCTGCCCAATTAAGATCCCTACATCCATCTACTCCTCCTAGAATCATTACCTTAGGCATAAGGCACTTCAAGAGTCCTTTTTGGTTCAAACCAAAGGGAGTTACCCAAATTAAAGGTAACGATTTCTCTTAGCTACTTTTCTTTTATTTTACTTCTCCAACCCCTAAACTCTTCTTATTATTTTCTTTTGTAACAAAACTAGTATCCTAAATATACTAGGATATTATTATCATAAGTATTCGAACTACACTTACACACACCTTCATCTAATGGGTGAAAAACATAATGTTTCTGTGGATGGAAACCAAACACCTCACGAAATGATGATTGTTAAATTATCTCTTACTGCCTCTCATGGTGGACATTATGATGTAACTATAATTTAATATGATATTAATGATATTAATTTTATATATATTCTTCTTTAAGTCCATTTTATAGCATACCATTATTCGTTTCATTTGTATATATATACGATAATTTCATTTGAGGAAGTGCGGACTACCGCCCCCTCAAAGTGATATGACTCGTTCATACCATACATGGAACGTATAAAGGGTGGTATGTCACGACCCGCCTTCACCAAAAGGAGGGAAGGGTCAGCAGGTTGCCAGGTCCTTCCTTCTTTAAGTTGAAGGAGAGATAATGACCCCCGAAACCCGCCTTCAATAGGTCCCGGAGTTGCGACTAGCACCAAGGGTATAGGAAATTATCGCAATTGGAAGGCATTACCCTTTTTATTTTATAGGATCGGAAGATAAGGAGGAGAAAACCCAACAACACCAAGGTAGAAAGAAAAGTAAAGCCAAAAGTAAACCATTCCCACATGCATGTTTCAAAAGTGAAAGCCACAAAGTGCAAAAGGTGACTACAAGGTAAGTACCAAAAGAAAAGAGAAACAACTGCAACTGCTCCAAAAGTCCGAGCTAGTAAGGTCCTGCGTGATCCCGGAAGTCCTCCTGGAAACCTGAAAGCAGTTTTATATACGTAGGGTGAGCATACAAGTACACTTAGTAGGGAAAACCAAGACTCTCGTGCACAAGTGGGGGAACGTACTAAAGTCCCGTGAGAAAAGAGAAGAACCAGAAACTAACAAGGAAACTATCCATCCCAGGCCTCACCAAGGCTCGCTCCCCAAATAACGCAAGTCAAGTAATATATATATAAGAACACATCGATGTTTGGGTACCCCGCGCCACTTTCCCACTGGTTATTGAGACATCCTACGCATCGGACCAATCCCGCCATTCTCACCGCAGTCCCACTGCCACACCCGCCCGCACACACCTGGGCCACAACTGTCACATGTAACCATGCCTGCAAACACCTAGGCCAGAACAACCACCGCTACGCCCGAAGACACCTGGGCTAAAGGATCCACTACCATGCCCGAAGACACCTGGGCCTCATCCCGAAGACACTTGGGAAACCACCTACCGCACACACCTGGCCAACCACCACAACACCCTGCCCGATGGTTCTTGGGATAATAATGGACTGCAGGCCATCACAGCCTGCCCGAAGGTACTTGGGCTATCCGGGAAAGGGAGCAGAAAAGGAGCTAATAACAAGACACTAAGTATAGTGTTGGGAAAAACACCCTTCCCCCATAAATGGGGGTGTTCGGCACTAAGTTCTCAACTTGGGTGGGGCGCGAATAAGAAACACAAAGCTACAAGTATAGGTATAGGTAACAAACACTCACCCAAAACTTAGGTTTTCCTAGCCAACCTACAGAACACAACACCACTGAGTCCGAGTCACAATTCACAACCCTTGCCCACAAAACCATTTGTCCCATTCATGTTTCACGTTCAGTCAAAATGTTCAGTTAATTTTAAGCACTACTGGGCAACTACCATAAGCATAACCAAGGAAAGCGTCAAAAGCATAGATCAACCAAAACACTCACACCCGGTTCTGCCAACAGAGGATCTCTCCCCAATTTGTGATAAAAACTCACAACTACTGAAACCATACCAACAGGAGATCCCATCCCCCAAATTCACACAGCCACCGAGAGTATAAAGGAACAGGGGATCCCATCCCCTTCCACATTTCCAGCAAACGGCCCAAAGGGAAAACAACCAACTACCACTACCAACACAAGTCATGGATTTTCAGATTTAAAGGATTTAACACACTCCATGATTTCAAATTTCCGTGTGTTCTAACCGGGAGTTATCACAGAAGGGTTGATCCTGGTGCTTTCAACTTATTCAGCCGGATATACGTGATTAACCAATTTCACAGCAGGAGTTCACAATTTCAGCAACCCATTTAAAACATCACGAGGGGATTCAAGTGCATGCACACGACCACCAACGGCCTCAATTTTCAGAAAACATAAACCAGTACAACAAAAGGGATGATCACAAGATAAAGCATAAGCAACGATCACAACCCCTTCCCCTTCTTTCTTGAGAACTTTGTTTATTATCTTTCTTAGGGTTCGGTTCAACCAATTCCGTAGGAACAAAAATAACGCCCACCCCACATGATACACAGAAGTGAGAGACGAAAGAAATTCCCTACTTGTTGATAGATGATCGACGTTTAGGCCGGGGGCGCGGAACTTTACGGATAACGATGCGGCGGTCCCAATGCACCAGAAGAGCCACGATTGAAGAAGGGGGGAAATCATGGCCTAACCCTTAATTTATAAGAGCCGGGAACGGTTGAGATAAAAACGCCGAACCGCGTAAGACGTGGAAGTCGTGGATTGACCACGCGGCTTGACTCGTCATTAAAGGTGTTGAGTGGTTTAAACCGACTCATGAATTAATGAAGCATTTAATTAAAACTTTTTTGTGCGTTACTGGAACAACTTGGCAAGGCCGGGTGACGTCGGACGGTTCCGCCGATCAGTCACACCGATCGGTCTCACCGATTGGTCTCACCGATCGGTCTCACCGATCGGTCGCACCGATCGGTCGCACCGATCGGTCTCACCGATCGGTCGCACCGATCGGTCTCACCGATCCGTACACATTAAGGATTCATATTTTGGCAAAGGAAGGGACCAAGGGGGTCTGGGTCATCACATCAGATACCTCTTAAACGATTCTCGTCCTCGAGAATCAAAACAAACCAGAAGGAAGGAGAGGGTCCGAACAACCATCTTCGAAAGATACCTCTTAGGAGTGAACCTCTGCTAACTAAAAACACTCTCCTGACAAGAACTCAGCAACATACCACGCCAAACAGCCCGGTCATGCGGGTTTGGGGAGTTCCCCTCCCCCATGTCAAGATATTATCCGCTTTGGGTGGCACTGACTCGCCCGCACGAGTTCAATCGCATCCACCTTAATGCGTCTTGATTAGGGGTCGGGTTCCCTCTTCCCTTTAGCCGGGGCTTTTCACACACAACAGAGGAAAGGAACTAGTACACTTCATAGCCAAAAAGGTCAAACGTTCTACCACAGCAGGTACAAAAGGAACAAAGCTCAAAACAACTCGGGGTATTGGGCACGCATCTGTGCTTCCCTTTCCCACGTACTCTCTTCGAGGCCGCCATGTCTTCATAATACACGAACCAAGCCGATGGTTCGTCCACGGAGCACTTTCTCCTTGCGATCCTCGATCCTGACTGGCCGTTCCTCGAAGGTCGCATCTTCTCCCACATCTAGCTCTCCCCAGTTGATGACATGAGAGTCATCATGTAAGTACTGACGAAGCTGGGAGACATGGAAGACGTCATGGACCCTTTCCAACTGAGGTGGTAGGGCCAGCTGATATGCCACCTCGCCAACTCGCCTCAGCACCTTGAAAGGTCCGATGAACCTAGGGGAGAGCTTGCTCCCCTTTCCGAACCTCTGCCGCCCCCGTCGTGGGGAAACCTTCAAGAACACATGATCTCCCACCTCGAACTCCAAGGGTCTCCTCCGACGATCAGCATAAGATTTCTGCCGATCCTGGGCTGCTTTCATCCTCTCCCGCACTAGTTGGACTTTCTCCGTGGTACTCTGCACTACTTCTGGTCCAAGAGTACCAGTCTCACCAACCTCTTCCCAGCATAAGGGTGAACGACATGGTCTTCCATACAAAGCCTCAAAAGGAGCCATGCCGATAGTAGAGTGGAAGCTGTTGTTGTAGGCAAACTCTACTAAAGGCAAGTGTCGTACCCATGATCCTCCGAAATCCAGAACACATGCTCGCAGCATGTCCTCCAACGTCTGGATTGTCCGCTCTGTCTGTCCATCAGTCTGAGGGTGAAAAGCAGTGCTAAGGCGTAGCTGGGTTCCAAAAGCATGTTGTAACCCCTTATAGACTCGTGAGGTGAACCGAGTGTCCCGATCTGAGACGATAGTCTTCGGAACTCCATGCAAACGCACCACCTCATCCACGTACCTCTGTGCTAAGGTACTCACAGGTCCTGACTCCTTGATAGCCAAGAAGTGAGCATATTTTGTCAATCGATCCACCACTACCCAGATAGCATCATGCCCGCCCTGAGCTCTGGGTAGTCCTGTGACGAAGTCCATTGAAACGCCGTCCCACTTCCACTCGGGAACATCTAAAGGATGCAACAAACCACTAGGAACACGGTGTTCAGCCTTCACCTGCTGACACACCAGGAATTTAGCCACAAACTCTTCCACTGCCCGCTTCACCCCGGGCCACCAAAACTGTCCCCTCAGGCCTTGGTACATTTTCGAAACACCCGGATGTACTGCCAAGGCTGAGCTATGGAACTCACGAAGGACTTCATCACGCATCACATCTGGAACAAACAAACTCCCATGAAAGAGCATCTGACGTCGGCTGTCCTCCGACCATCCTTCCGGAGCGTTCCCCTGATCGACACGATCCCGCAACACTTCCACCTCAGGATCTCCCCACTGAGACTCTTCCACTTGCCGCAACAAAGATGACTGCACTATCACCTGATATAGGCAGCCTCTGCCACTATCCATCTTTGCATCCAGTTGTAAGGAAGCCAACTCCTCCATCGCCTTCCAGGCATTTGCCGACTCTCAGACCGCATCCTTCTGCGTCCTCCTGCTCAAGGCATCGGCCACCACATTTCCCTTGCCCTCAGTATAAGAGATTTCAAAGTCGTAGTCCTGGAGGAACTCCACCCATCTCCGTTGTCGCAAGTTCAAGTCCCGCTGGGAGAATATATACTTTAAGCTTTTGTGATCTTTGAAGACCACAAAGCATTCCCCGATGAGGTAGTGTCGCCATAACTTTAGCGCAAAAATGACCGCTGCAAGCTCCAGGTCATGGGTGGCGTAGTTACGCTCATGGGGGCGTAGCTGCCTGGACCCGTAAGAGATCACCCCTTGTTGCTGCATCAACACGCATCCCAGGCCCTGTCCTGAAGCATCACAAAATACCTCATAGGCCATCCCTTCTTCTGGTAATCTCAACACTGGGGCACTAACCAGCTTTTCTTTTAGGTAGCTGAAGGACGACTCACATTGCTCGCTCCACACGAAAACCTGGTCCTTCTTGGTCAAAGCCGTCAAAGGGGCTGCTACCCGGGAGAAGTTGGGTACGAATCTCTAGTAGTAGCCTGCCAGTCTGAGGAAACTCTGAACTTCTGCCACATTCTTGGGTGCTGCCCAAGAAACAACTGCCTCAACCTTTGATGGGTCGACTGCTACCCCCTTCTCAGACACTACATGCCCGAGGAAGTGCACTTCTCGTGTCCAGAACTTGCACTTGGACAACTTCCCGTAGAGCTGGTGCTGTCGGAGGACTTCCAAAACTGTCCTCAGGTGCTCTGCATGGTCCTTTTCTGACCTTAAATAGATCAGGATATCGTCGATGAATACCACCACAAACCGATCCAGATACTCCCGAAAGATGGAGTTCATAAGCCCCACGAACACGGCTGGGGCGTTCGTAACACCAAAGGGCATGACCACGAACTCGAAGTGCCCATACCTGCACCTGAACGCCGTCTTCGGGACGTCGCTATCCTTTACCCTCAGCTGGTGGTATCCAGATCGCAGGTCGATCTTCGAGAACCATCCTGCTCCCTTCAGCTGGTCAAAAAGATCATCTATCCTCGGAAGAGGGTAGCGATTCTTGATCGTTACCTGATTCAGCCTCCTGTAATCGATGCACAACATGAGGCCACCATCTTCCTTCTTTGCGAACAAGACTGGGGCACCCCATGGTGACGCACTTGGACGAACATAACCCCTCTTCATCAGATCGTCAATCTGTATCTGCAACTCCCGTAGCTCCGAAGGTGCCATAGCTGCAAGGTAAACAAGGAATGCCTAAGCCCAGTAGTGCAAAGAAAATCGTTCTTAAAACTTATTAAGATTTAATTTATTCTTAATTTCCCAAGACATCCCAGAAACACAGGAACACAAGTCATTTATGATGCATGTACCTTTCCTAGGGTCTCTACCCTGCAATCAGTGTGGCCTCACTTGGTCGTTCGGTAGGTCCAGAGTCCTTGCATCGGGTCACGGGGGGCCCTAAAATCCCGTGCCCTAGCCTGTCTTCCCTGGCCTAATTCACGCTCCAATTTCACCCAACACCGTTGCCTTACCATCCCATGCAATCCTCACTGTGCCTAACTCCAGACTCCGTCCTATCTCTCAAAACCTGCTCTGATACCATTCTGTCACGACCCGCCTTCACCAAAAGGAGGGAAGGGTCAGCAGGTTGCCAGGCCCTTCCTTCTTTAAGTTGAAGGATAGATAATGACCCCCGAAACCCGCCTTCAATAGGTCCCGGAGTGGCGACTAGCACCAAGGGTATAGGAAATTCTCGCAATTGGAAGGCATTACCCTTTTTATTTTATAGGATCGGAAGATAAGGAGGAGAAAACCCAACAACACCAAGGTAGAATGAAAAGTAAAGCCAAAAGTAAACCATTCCCACATGCATGTTTCAAAAGTGAAAGCCACAAAGTGCAAAAGGTGACTACAAGGTAAGTACCAAAAGAAAAGAGAAACAACTGCAACTGCTCCAAAAGTCCGAGCTAGTAAGGTCCTGCGTGATCCCGGAAGTCCTCCTGGAAACCTGAAAGCAGTTTTATATACGTAGGGTGAGCATACAAGTACACTCAGTAGGGAAAACCAAGACTCTCGTGCACAAGTGGGGGAACGTACTAAAGTCCCGTGAGAAAAGAGAAGAACCAGAAACTAACAAGGCAACTATCCATCCCAGGCCTCACCAAGGCTCGCTCCCCAAATAACGCAAGTCAAGTAATATATATATAAGAACACATTGATGTTTGGGTACCCCGCGCCACTTTCCCACTGGTTATTGAGACATCCTATGCATCGGACCAATCCCTCCATTCTCACCGCAGTCCCACTACCACACCCACCCGCACACACCTGGGCCACAACCACACGCAGTCTCACTGCCGAATCCCGCCCGCACACACCTGGGCCACAACCACACGCAGTCCCACTGCCGAATCCCGCCCGCACACACCTGGGCCACAACTGTCACATGTAACCATGCCTACAAACACCTAGGCCAGAACAACCACTGCTACGCCCAAAGACACCTGGGCTAAAGGATCCACTGCCACGCCCGAAGACACCTGGGCCTCATCCCGAAGACACTTGGGAAACCACCTGCCGCACACACCTGGCCAACCACCACAACACCCTGCCCGATGGTTCTTGGGCTAATAATGGACTTCAGGCCATCACAGCCTGCCCGAAGGTACTTGGGCTATCCGGGAAAGGGAGCAGAAAAGGAGCTAATAACCAGCCACTAAGTATAGTGTTGGGAAAAACACCCTTCCCCCATAAATGGGGGTGTTCGGAACTAAGTGCTCAACTTGGGTGGGGCGCGAATAAGAAACACAAAGCTACAAGTATAGGTATAGGTAACAAACACTCACCCAAAACTTAGGTTTTCCTAGCCAACCTACAGAACACAACACCACTGAGTCCGAGTCACAATTCACAACCCTTGCCCACAAAACCATTTGTCCCATTCATGTTTCACGTTTAGTCAAAATGTTCAGTTAATTTTAAGCACTACTGGGCAACTACCATAAGCATAACCAAGGAAAGCGTCAAAAGCATAGATCAACCAAAACACTCACACCCGGTTCTGCCAACAGAGGATCTCTCCCCAATTTGTGATAAAAACTCACAACCACTGAAACCATACCAACAGGAGATCCCATCCCCCAAATTCACACAGCCACCGAGAGTATAAAGGAACAGGGGATCCCATCCCCTTCCACATTTCCAGCAAACGGCCCGAAGGGAAAACAACCAACTACCACTACCAACACAAGTCAGGGATTTTCAGATTTAAAGGATTTAACACACTCCATGATTTCAAATTTCCGTGTGTTCTAACCGGGAGTTATCACAGAAGGGTTGATCCTGGTGCTTTCAACTTATTCAGCCGGATATACGTGATTAACCAATTTCACAGCAGGAGTTCACAATTTCAGCAACCCATTTAAAACATCACGAGGGGATTCAAGTGCATGCACACGACCACCAACGGCCTCAATTTTCAGAAAACATAAACCAGTACAACAAAAGGGATGATCACAAGATAAAGCATAAGCAACGATCACAACCCCTTCCCCTTCTTTCTTTAGAACTTCGTTTATTATCTTCCTTAGGGTTCGGTTCAACCAATTCCGTAAGAACAAAAATAACGCCTACCCCGCATGATACACAAAAGTGAGAGACGAAATAAATTCCCTACTTGTTGATAGATGATCGACGTTTAGGCCGGGGGCGCGGAACTTTACGGATAACGATGCGGCGGTCCCGATGCACCAGAAGAGCCACGATCGAAGAAGGGGGGAAACCACGGCCTAACCCTTAATTTATAAGAGCCGGGAACGGTTGAGATAAAAACGCCGAACCTCGTAAGACGTGGAAGTCGTGGGTTGACCACGCGGCTTGACTCATCATTAAAGGTGCTGAGTGGTTTAAACCGACTCATGAATTAATGAAGCATTTAATTAAAACTTTTGTGCGCGTTACTGGAACAACTTGGCAAGGCCGGGTGACGTCGGCCGGTTCCGCCGATCGGTCCCACCGATCGGTCTCACCGATCGGTCGCACCGATCGGTCGCACCGATCGGTCTCACCGATCGGTCTCACCGATCGGTCGCACCGATCGGTCTCACCGATCTGTACACCTTAAGGATTCGGATTTTGGAAAAGGAAGGGACCAAGGGGGTCTGGGTCATCACATGGTATTAATGAAATTAAGTAACGAATATTAGATATTATATTATTTTGGAATAATAATATACCTATTTATCTTTTGGTTTTGATTCCTTTTAAAATGAAAAATGAAATGGAAGTAGCGTTTGTGCGTACATACGGACTATCGTCTCCACGAACACGATGAGATTCATTCCCCATCGTATCCATTCAAGTGTAATTCTAATTTTACGATTAAAAATAATTTTTAGGTACTTTATATCGTTATGGATATGAATAAGACACAACTTATCCATAAAAAACACGGCTTATGTAACAAAACATATAAAATAAAACGAGTAATTTGACACCCGAAACGACGATAATAATAAGATATTACTAACAAATAAATATTAAAAGATCATATATGATATCATATAAATGTATATTATTCTTTTATAGTTTAATAAAAATCATTTAACCATTATACATTAGGTTAAACTACCCTCAACCATGGAAAATTACAAGGTAAGGGGTTTTCATCACACTCTTTATTCCCTTGAGATTCATGTCATATTGCCACTATTACCTTTTGTGTGGTGTATGTACTGACCATAATTGTAGTATTTGTGTAATAGAATTTAATTTATGTGTATTTACATAGTCATTGTATGATAATTTTTTTATGGGGTGTATGTTTCATAAGTTACCAAATTGGTAAGGGTTAATTTCACAATCTCATTATTATCTGAGGTTGTTTTGCGTAAGTATCTACTGGGAAATATTTACTATCCATGTCCATGTTTCATAAAAGAGTTTTCAAAGGGGTTATTTTTAAGATTATTTTTACTAAAACATCATTTTAAATGTTTTAAATATTTATTCTTCTAAATCATTCTCATTAATTTCCATGTTTTCAAAATGGTATTTAAGGATTTATTTATATGGACATTAATGTTTTAAAAAATTTATTTCCTTTCAAAAGTATAAAAGTGGTATGGGACACTTTGATTCAAAGATTTCTTTAAATGTATTACTTTCTAAATTGGGTAATATTTTAATATTTTCATGAAAAATGGATATTTCTCTCAAAGAGTTTTACAAATCATTTTCATCTATGTCAACATCCTTTGATGGATTTTAAACTTGTTTGAAGTTGATTTATTATGATAAAAATCTTCTATATTTTATTGAAGGTTTTGTTATATGTTTGACTATGGATGTGTTATTTTTATACCATTCATGGTTTATGGTTAAATTATTGACATTTTGTATGCTAGTTTTAATATGAATGTTTATGTTATGTTTCAACCTTTTCGTATGAGGAATCTATTGGACATAGTAAGTGACGGGTGGAACCCTCTATATCTCCTTGATGCATCGGTAGGTCTCATGAGACAACTAGATGTGGAATTGGCTGAGGCCCTTTCCCAATTTGATATATGGTTTTGGTCGAGGCCTTAATCAGTTTTAGACGTCTTGGCCGAGGCCTTGACAAAATGTTTTAGAATGTCTTGCATTATACATTCCCTCATTATGGAAATAATATTGATGGTTCATGTGGTCATTCGACTAGTAGAATACCCATGATTATGTTTTATTATGGCTTTATTTATTCAGCTCATATTCTTGCCATAAAAGTATTCATGTTTATTAGTGGTAAAGGCATGTAGTTTCAATTATTCACCATGCTTAATATTTATGTTATCTTCCACTGTATTTCTTACCTTTACTGAGTGTTTGAGCTCACCCCTTTCTATGGTTTATTTTTCCTAGGATTCCAAGAAGTGTATTATGATTAATATGCTGGGTTAAGCTAAAGAGAATAATGGCGTTCTCATCAAAGAACTATTTACGCTGTGTTTTATGTTTGAAATTGTAATGTAATGTTAATTTATGTAATCTATTTTCCAAGACTTCTAAACTAATCGGTCCTTCGGGACTTGATTCCTTATAATCATGCCAATGTATTAAAATAATGCACCGAATTTGGGTAACTGGGATTGGGGCGTTACAGTTGGTATTAGAGGAAGTTTAGCAATAACCTTGGAGACTAGATTTAGATAAAATCTGATTAGATCACATTACCCTAAGATAGACTTAGACGATTATTATAGAATAATTTCCTAGAATTTAAGTAATGTAGAGATTTTCTGAGTTTTCCAAGAAAATACATCCCCATCTGGATACGAGCAGGTAGAGGTGGCTCTGGAACAGATGTACCTAGGGGTAAAACCCGAAAACACCGCATTGAGCTAGACTTAAATGGGAAATGGTGCATGAAAACGGGCCTTGTTACACTCTTGGTTATGACACTCTCGGGGGATATGCTTAGGATAATTTTCATTTTCATTAAAAATAATTATAAAGGATGTACGAGTATATAACTCCTTAAAGAAAATATTTTTGTGATCATGGATTATATCCATAAACTTTTCAATTTACGTTATGTATTTTACATGTTTGTAATTATGAATTTCGATTCATAAACTGACCTAGTGTATGCCATTGTTTAGAAATGGCACCCAGTATAAGGAATGAGAACTCGAGCAATACGTATGATCCAAAGAGTAATAAGGATCATATCTTTCACGGTATTAAGCCAACATTTAGAAGGGAAATAGTCTCCCATGTATTCTCAACATATGATGAAATAGTATCATGTGTTAATAAGATAAGTAAAAAATTAGATGAGTCCTATGGCTTTGAAGGGACGCAAGAGAAGAAAAGGATGGAAGAGAGAAAGATGGATAAAGGGAAGAGGGAAAAGAAGAATTTTCCCATATGTGATAATTGTGGGAAGAAACACCCTGGAATTTACCTGAAAGGAAATGGGAGTTTGTTATAAGTGTAGAGAAAAAGGACACCATGTACGTGACTACAAGGGTAAGAAAAAGGTTTCAAATGTACAATGCTTCATCTGCATGGAGTTGGGACAATACGCGAACCAATTTCCAAATCATCAAAGTATGCCCCAAATGATGTTGTTGGATAATAATCAAGTTATGATACTACCACAGATGAGGAGGAATGATTAGAGTTATTATGTTGTTATTATAGAATTATTTCATTTGAGTGTTTTATCAACAGTATACTGGTTACATGAATTATGGAGATAAATAAGGATTGTACTGCAGTACTATTTTATTGAGGATTTGAGAGTATATGGTTCTAAGAAAAGTGACTTCATAGAAAGCTACAATTTTTGGAAAATAAATGTTTGAAGGAAAGGTAATCCCTAATATGGTCCTGATAATGAGGTAGTGATTTTGGAATAAGAGATGGTTGATTTTGGTAATTCAGGATGTTGTGGTGTTGTAAAAGAATACACGATGAAGGCGTTCACATGTTATTACTTGAAAAAAAAGGATCCTCATTATGTTTAACTTCCTTATAAACTTTTGACTGAGAGTTTGGATATAAGTATTTTGGATAATTCTAAAGGTTGGAATGGATTATGTTTGAAATTGGATATTATTTTTAAGTTTATTTTGGGATTTCAATAAAAAGGATAACCCGGAGGTCGGGCGGCAACCCATCACGTCTGGCAAGGTTGTGAGACTTGAACCCGTAACTGAAGGTAGGAAATGTTGTATCACCTATCAGTGACCCACATGATGTCATGGATTGAATAATGTAGTTTTTTAAGGGTATGATATGTGAATTACAAATTAATTATTTTTGGAACCCTATACGATTAGGATAAATAGAATATTTTTATGTTCTATTATATTTTAGAGTGAAAAATGAGTTTGTGGTAGAAATTAGTTAAAGGATGTAACTCTACATGCCAAGTATACTTTTTTTCATCCTATGAAGGAATTAATCCTTAAACTTTAGGGAAGGGATCCTAAAACTAAAAATGTGTCATCCTAATACCTTATGTTTTGTTGAACTGATGATAATTTAAGTCATCATAGATTGATGGATTTGAGACCTTAAATTTTACACTTGTTTGTGATTGATGACCTCAATTAGTCCCTATAAATATTTACGTTTTTCCTCTAATTATGTGTCTATAATTTCCACTAATTTTCTTCTATCTGAAACACTAATTTGGTGGTGACTTTTTTATTCCCACTTTTCCTCTTATTAAGAATAAATTTTATTAACCCAATTTCCGATGTGGGTTTTCCCATAAAGGAATTTTCTATTTTCAACCTTTTATTTTCAAAGAACAATTTCAAATTGAGAGGACACAATTTATTGAAGGAGGGGAGAATGTAACACCCCAATATTTCATAGTACATTATTTCTTCAATGTAATGCAATAACTTGCACTACACGCAACACTGAGTTCAAGCGCATCACGATATACCAAACTAGCCGTTCAAAAGCGGTTATGAATAGTATTAATAGAATTTTGAACATTATATAATCCTTATAATTTTAGAATCTATATTATGAGTTTCTTATACATAATGTAAGAACAAATTCATTTTTTCAGATAAAAGAAATATTTTTCAAATAATGCAATTTTACTGTCGTTTAATGGAAAACCCTTTTTAAATCCAATATTTGAAACTTTTATATATTAAATTTGACAAAATAAACTTCTTCTTTAGAATCAGGACATAAGAATTTAGTTTTAATAAATTTTTGGTGTTTTTCTGATAACTTTCATATTTGGATGAATAGTGAAAAATACTATATTTTAACTGAAAACAACTTTTTTAATCAAAATAATTTATAGTGTTTAATTATACATTTTAACGTTTTGGAAGTATAATTAGATTATATTTTTACCCTTTAATCCAATTTTGGTCATTGTAATTAATTTCACATTGAAATTATACATAAATAAGTTCCAATCTTTTGATAGTTATTATTTCTTAAAAACACGCTATTTGTTTCGACAATGAGAATTAATTTTAAATTAATTAATGAAACTTATATGTTTTGAATTTTTTAAAATAGACATCATTTTTTTATTAAGAATATCAAAATTATCTTAGGGTGAATTTTTTGTATTTTTCTGAAAACTTTCAATTTTTGATGAATAGTGAAAAACACTAAGTTATTGGTTAAAACCGACTTTTTATTTAATCAATTATTTATTTTATTTAAATTTATTTTAGGTCAAAATAGATACATAATATATATATAATTTCAATGTAATTCATTGGATTCATTTTATAATAATTTTAGATATATAAAATTTTTATTGAACTTTTCACCATCTTTTACCCATCTCCTAGAAGAATTTGTAAAATTTACATAAAAAATAATTTTACCTCTTCTGTGAGTGGAATTTTGAAAATCAGAGAAACACGGTTAATATCAAGGAGTAAAATGTGGTTCAATAAGATAAAAATAATTTTTGTTGAATAGTAACTTTTTACTTTTATTTACCACAGTAAAAAGTAAATAGGGTAATTAAGGGTAAAAATGATATTATTATTATTACCCTAACACATGTCATAATTCTATTTTCTAAGTATAATTCGACCAAAAACAACCTTAGCAATAAAATATGAACCTCTTTGATCCACTTGGATTAGATTAGGACATTTATTATTATTTAATTCAAAGAAGAGTTAAAAGAGTTAAAATCAATGTTTAATAACTAAAACATTTTTAATATAGGGTTATACATAATATAAATTCGATTATAAATATTAATTAGAAAGATAAAAGTATTTCCTAAATAATTTTATTTTATTTATAATTTTTATACATTAAATAATTTAATTTATTTATGACACAATGATGATACAATAATTACCTTATTAGTGAAATATTTAAATAATTGATATTATAAATATCCAAATAAATATAATTTGAGACTTTTAATGAATTAAACGAAATTTATTGGTTAATATGACATGTTAGGATTTATTAAATGAATTTGGTTCAAATTAAAAAAGTTATTAAGACTTTTAAAAAATCAATTATTAAATAGTGTCAAAATTGACATAAATGAGTTTTTAAAACAAATATTATATTATTCATTGATATAATATTCCTAAAAATATAATTTTCAGCCAAAGAACTTATATTATGATAGGTATGAACCACTTGGGGTTCTCTTGGAAGTTTATAGTAAGTTTATTAACTATATAATATAAAAATACAAAGAGACATGGTAAATGTCAAACTATTTAACTAAGAGTTAAATCTAAAGGATAAGGGTAAAATAGTGACCCAAACTTGTCTAAAACCTATTGTTTGAGTGGTTTTAGACCCATACCCACCTTAGAATTTAAATAATCTAGTTTTGATCCATTATAAACCGAATATGAATTTATTATAAAATAATACCTTAAGTTTTTTCTAAAGAGCCCCTGCTCCCCCTTATAAAAGGACACCACTTATAACCAATTCCTCACACCTCTAAAGCCTTTTGGATCATCCGACCTCTGCCCAATTAAGCTCTCTACATCCCTCTCCTCCTCCTATAATCCTTACCTTAGGCATAAGTCACTTCAAGAGTCCTTTTTGGTTCAAACCAAAGGGAGTTACCCAAATTAAAGGTAACAATTTCTCTTAGCTTTTTTCTTTTATTTTACTTCTCCAACCCCTAAACTCTTCTTATTATTTTATTTTGTAACAAAAACAGTATCCTAAATATACTAGGATATTGTTATTATAAGTATTATAACTACACTAACACACTCCTCCATCTAATGGGTGAATAACATAATGTTTAAGTGGATGGCAACCAAACGCCTCACGAAACGATGGTTGTTCAATTATCTCCTACCGCCTCTCATGGTGGCCATTATGATGGAACTATAATTAAATATGATATTAATGATATTTATTTTATATATAAGCTTATTTAATTCCATTTTATAGCATACCATTATTTGTTTCATGTTGTATATATGTATGATAATTTCATTTGAGGAAGTGCGGACTACCGTCCCCTCAAAGTGATATGACTCATTCATACCATACATGGAATGTATAAAGGATGGTCTTAATGAACTTAAGTAACACATATAAGTTATTATATTATACTGGAATAATAATATACCTATGTATCATTTGGTTTTTATTACTTTTAAAATGAAAAAAGAAATGGAAGTAGCGTTTGTGCGTACGGACGGACTACCATCTCCATGAACACGATGAGATTCATTCCCCATCGTATCCATTCAAGTATAATTATAATGTTATGATTAAAAATAATTTTTAAGGACTTTATATCATTCTGGATATGAATAAGACACAACCTATCCATAAAAAACACGGCTTATGTAACAAAACATATAAAATAAAATGAGTAAGTTAACACCCGAAACGATGATAATACTAAGATATTATTAACAAAGAAATGTTAAAAGATAATATATGATATCATATTAACATATATTATTCTTTTATAGTTTAATAGAAATTATTTTACTATTATACACGAGGTTAAACTACCCTCAACCAAGGAAAAGTACAAGGCAAGGGGTTTTCATCTCACTCCTTATTCCCGCGAGATTCAGGCCATATTGCCACTATTACCTTTTGTGTGGTGTATGTACAAACCATAATTGTATTCTTTGTGTAATACACTTTAATTTTTGTGTATTTAAATATTAATTGTATGATACTTTTTTGATGGGGTGTATGTTTCGTAAGTTACCAAATTGGTAAGGGTTAATTTCACAATCTCATTATTATCCGAGGTTGTTTTGTGTAAGTATCTACTTGGACATATTTACTATCCATGTCCATGATTCATAAAATAGTTTTAAAATAGATTATTTTTAAGGGAAGTTTTACTAAAAATGATTTTAAATGTTTTAAATATTTGTTCTTCTAAATCATTCTCATTAATGTCCATGTTTTCAAAATGGTTTTTAAGGATTTATTTATATGAACATGAATTTTTTTAAAATGTTATTTCCTTTCAAAAGTTTCAAAGTGGTATGGGAAACTTTGATTCAAAAACATATTTAAATTTCTTCCTTTATAAATTGTGTAACATTTAAATGTTTTCATGAAAAATGGATATTTCTCTCAAAGAGTTTTACAAATCATTTTCATCTATGTCAACATCCTTTGATGGATTTTAAACTTGTTTGAAGTTTATTTATTATGATACAAATCTTTTATATTGTGTTGAAGGTTTTGTTATATGTTTGACTATGTATGTGTTATTTTTATACCATTAATGGTTTATGGTTAAAGTATTGATATTTTGTGTGATAGTTTTAATACAAATTTTTATGTTATGCTTCAACCTTTTTGTATGACGAATGTGTTGGACATAGTAAGTGATTGGTGGAGCCCGCTATAGCTCCTCGATGCATTGGTAGGTATCATGAGACAACTAGATGTGGAATTGGCTGAGGCCCTTTCCCAATTTGATATACGGTTTTGGTCGAGGCCTTAATCATTTTTAGACATCTTGGCCGAGGCCTTGACAAAATATTTTAGAATGTCTGGCATTATACATTCCCTCATTATGGAAATAATATTGATGGTCCATGTGGTCATTCGACTAAAAAAGTACCCATGATTATGTTTTATTATGGCTTTATTTAATCATCTCATATTATTTCCATAAAATTATTCATGATTATTATTGGTAAAGGCATGTGGTTTCAATTATTCACCATGCTTAATATTAATATTATCTTCCACTGTATTGCTTACTCTTACTAAACGTTTGAGCTCACCCCTTTCTATGTTTTATTTTTTTCAAGATTCTAAGAAGTGTATTATGATTGATATGAAGGGTTAAGCTAAAGGGAATAATGTCATTCTCAAAGAAGTATTTACTTTGTGTTTTATGTTTGAAATCGTAATGTAATTTTAATGTATGTAATCTATTTTCCAAGACTGCTAAACTGATCGGTCCTTCGGGACTTGATTCCTTGTAATCATGCCGATGTATTAAAATAATTCACCGACTCTAGGTAACTAGTTTCGGGGCGTTACACATACTATCACAAATTAAAATTTAAGGAATTTTGGTTCCATTTTCCCTTAATAATGTTATTTATACTATTTTAAGTAAAAAATATTCCAAAATATCTCTCTCTTAACATTAATATCTCTAATTTTTTGTTAGATGAGGATATAAAGGGGATAACTTTTACTCTAAAATTTTATTTAAAATATTAATTAATTATTTTTATACTAGTATTTTATTTTAATTTTTTAGTAAATAATTGCTTTAAATGCTTACACAACTCTGACTCAGTGATTGTGCAAGCAGTAGAAAAATCATATAAATGATATTAAAAACTCTAAAAGTAATATTTTTTGGGTAAATCATAGTGACCCAAAAAATTTAAATGTGAATATAACCTATTGGGTATGTTTTAAAGTTTTATATTATAATTTTATTACTATATTTATATCTTTAAAGGAAAATTAAATAAATAATTTCAAAATGACATTGTTGATATTTTATGAACAAATAATATTTAATTAAATTATTTAAAAATTATAAAAATATTGAAATAGGACAAATAGGATGATGAATGGTCTAAAATATAATCCCTTTTCGTTTTAGGATCAAATTTTTTTCCTTATAAGTAAAATGATAAGCCTTTTAGGTTGATAAGGTTGTTACCATAGTTAAGGTTAAAAATGGTTAATGAAGGGGTTAATAAAAAAAGATTTGTTTTAAAATGATATCTAAAAATGACTAAATATTTATTGATTTATTATATAAATACTATATTATCATTATATTTTAATCAATTTTATTTTCTAACCACTTTTCCATGAATTCGACCTCGTTATATTTTAATATTTTAAAAAATTACAAGAACGCCCCTCCCCTCGCTTACAAAAGGTCACCCATTATCTCTTTTATTTACATAGATTTGAGACTTATATATCAACAAAACCCTATCAAATTATTTTATAAGATTAAATATCTTTGAATTATAGGTTTCTTCTTCTTAAAAGATCATTTCAAGTGTCTTTAAGAAGGGATCTATAAGATTTCCACCAAAGAAGAGGTAATCGCCTTAACCAACCTCTTTCAATTTATTTCTTATTATAACTCATATAAATTTTTTGTGTTTATCCTAAAATAATAAATACATTATCATAAATATACTTAAATGTTTTTATGATCATTAAACCACCATTATTCACCCTTTTTTCATCAAATGGTAATTGAAAGTGTCACTCGTGCGTACGTGTGGACTACCGTCTCCACATAAGGATACAATTCATTTTCCAAAACCATATTTCATGGATGAATATTATAATGGATTTAATGTATATAAATTATATAAATTATATAATTATTCTCCTAAATTTATAATATTATGTCTACCTTCTTACCATCCTATCTATTGGAAAATGATAACATTGCTTGTGCATACGTGTGGACTATCACCTTCACAAAGTGATGTGATTAGTTTTTCATTTACTATTTACATAGATGGTAATAAGGATATAATTAATGAATATATATTATTTATATGATATAATAATTACTCTATATTTATTAATTATTATTTAACTTTTCTTCATCTGTTGAAAAGTGAAAACAGTATTCATGTATATGTACGGCATACCGTCTCCATGAATAGTGTAATTAATTTTTCTATATATACATTTAATGGATAATTTTAAATATTTATATAATGAAAATATATGATATTTTTATAATTTATAAAAATATTTAAATTATGTTACCATGATCAAATTACAAAAACCAGAAATACCGAACTGAAATTCTCATGAAAATTAGAAGAGTTAACACCCAAAAATGACGATTTTAATAAGGAATTATTAATAAATTGGTGTTGAAATTTTATAGGTGGATAATATATGATATTATAAATATTTAAATGAATATTTTATATAATTATAAAAATTTAAATTAATTATACATAAGTTTAGAGTGCTTTTGGAGAAATTTGAACTTGAGGTAAGGGTTTCCTTGTCTCACTTTTATTTATGTGTGGAATATGCCATATTCACCACTTGTTCCATTTATGTAGTTTATATACTAACCATGAATTAATTTTATGATTATTTTAATGAAAAATATGGGGATTTAAAAATTCATATAATTGTATCTCATTCATGTGGTTTATTTTAGAGATTACCAAAGCGATAAGGATTTATTGTCCCAAATTGTCTTATTTGGGAAATATGTTATATTATGCACATATATTCTTTTATATAGATTATACACAACCCCTTTTAGATTTTATGTCATTAATATACTTATTTTCATGATATTTAAAGTTTCATTTGAAGTTATTCTTTCATAGGTATTATAATATAAAGGTTTCCAAAATCGTATGGAATTTATGTTATAATATCATTGTTTATCAGGATTGTTTATGATTAAGTTTATAATGATAAATTTTTTTAATATAAATCTCAATAAACTCATGAATGTTTTTTTTGATGTGATTATTTAGGTAGATTATATGCTTTCCTTTAATTTTCTTCTCTTTAAGTACTCAAGATACTGAAAGAATATTTTTACGGAAAACCAAATTTATTTCTCTCTTCGGTAAAAAATACTTTTTATTATATATCCATGTTTTCTAAAAAAGAATATTTTTAATATTATACTATGGTTTTCTAAATTCATTTTTACCCATTATTGATTTTTTTACTATATTTTTTAAAAGTAATATTCTTATCATTTTCTTAACATGGTACTTTTGTCTTTTTAGTGAAAATGTGGAAGGAATGTTTGTTTTAACATATAAAACATGAATATAATTTACCAAAATCTTGACCACTAAAGGACTTGAAGATTACATTACAAGTTTCCCAAGTTATTTTAAAATAAAATGTTTTCTTAAATATTTGGGGAAAATTATATTTTAAATATGTGATTTGAAGATGAAAAGGGTATCTTCCTTAAGAAATATGTCAATGATATTTAAATGAATTTGTTATATATGATAAAATCCTTTAATGTTACTTATGATTCACTGGGGATATTACCTAATAGAACTATATTTATTCTTTCTCTCAATTTTTTATGGTTATAATGATCAAATATCGATGAAATTCATTTTCTTTTCCATGGTTTAAGTTGTAATTAATTTTTTTATGATCTTATGTCATACATATGAATGTATTTATGATTATGTGATGGGTGGTCCAAGAATTATATATACATACAATGAATTGGGTAAATATTAAAGTTATATTAGCTCAAAGGATACATGGTAGGTTATCCTAATCCTGAAAGAGGTTAGAAATGAGGTTATCCCAATCCCAAAATAGGGTACATTGGAGGTTATCCTAAGCTAGAAAGAGTGTACACAAGAGGTTATCCCAAGCCTGAAGTAGGTAAATGGGTGGTTATATCAAGACTAATATATTATGAATGTATAGTTGGGTGGTGATAGAGAAAATATTTTCCACATTTTTTTTATGAATTTTAATTGGTTTAACCCTCCCAAATTATCAACTAGAGCTTATATGGATTAATTTTAGATTTATAATGTGTTTTCAACAAAATATTGAAAAGTGATTAATTCTGTATTTTTGACAGATTTTTACGTCAATGGTATTTTAGTCATTTATTGAAAAACATTATTTCAAATTCAGTGATTCTTTTTCTTATTATAACTATTTTATCTCCTTCAACTTTTTATTATGGACCAGGGGATGATTCGAGCATCTAGAGGCCTTAAAATCAATGAAGTTGAACAATTTACCGGGAAGATATCATGGCCATTACCATCTCAACGGAATCCCATATCATCCTATATACCTATAATGGAGTTGATTCCCCCTAAAACAGAACAAGGACACATTTTCTCATTTCTAAAATTAATTTTAGGGAGTTTTGAAGTAATCAAGGTTGTCATTGCATGTTATACTTTTGGGGGAAGCTTCCTGAAACCATCATCGATAAAACGTAACACTCAATCAAAAATTCATAAATACTAAATATAGTGGCCAAATGAGATGATATTTTGATAGGATACACATAATAAAATGGGGGAAAACTTTTATAAAGGGGACCACATGTGAATTATCCATTTAATGGGTCTAAAATTATTCAACTTTCAGAGTAGATAAATCTACCTAAAAAAGGAGAAGAGCTCCTACCTCTAAAATCATTTCTTCCCATACCCACACCATCTGGGGTACCGAGGATAAGAGGTCAAGGGCTATTTAGAAATTTTATTTCTTTATTTTATTTTTATTTTAGTTTTCTTTTACAAGTAATACATTTATTATTTTGTTAAAGTGTTTCCCATTTCTTTTTCCATATTTCTTTATCTTAAAACTCTAATTATCTTTTTCTCTCTCTTCCCTCTTTCCATCGTGATCTCTTCTCACTTTACAATGGTAAGTGACTAACCTGAGGATTGGCCCTGGGGAAGGTTTCATGGTGTTTTTTATTATTTCAATTCAATTCAAAATGTTTTAAATCTATTTGTGGTGGATGTGGTGGTATTGCACTAGTGCAGTAGTCATCCATCAAAAAACTATTTCCAAATCTATTTCTTTTCCTTAATTAATTCATTTTACATCCCCTTTATTAGGAAAACCCTTCATACAGTTGAGTTGGGGTTTCCATAAGGGTTGAAATGGCATATAGTAGAACTGGGTACTATAGAAATAACATTCTCGATTGAGGTATTACCCTATTTGACTATTGGAGTAGGTATGTTTTGGTGTGTTGAATGCATGATAAAATCATAAAATCAATAAATCAAGGAAAATTAATTCATTAATGAGGTTTCACTAAATGAATTATCAAATAAAATTTAAACAAAAAATAAAATGAGTAATGAATTTATGTTATCCAACCCTAGGACCAACACCATCTTCCCTGATTTCATTCTCGTTAAATCTAGATTTAAATTCCGCATGTCAATATTATAATTGCATGTTTTTTCAAAAAAAACATTATTTTCAATAAATAATAAAAAAATAAAAATAATTAGATTAGGTGAACTATAATTAGTTATTGAACAGACTACAATGCTCCTCAAGAGAGACAACTTAGTTCAGCCTCTTTGTTGTATTAGGAAAATAATTTTTTTTGTCACGCCCCGTGAAACGTGTGCATCAAAATCAGCACTGTTTCTAGGGAGCTAAGCTGTTTTTTCAATCACTTTCTTGTAAATTCATATTTTTATAAATATTTTTCATTCTTTAAAAAATATTCAAAAAACTGTTTCCATGAAGTATTAAAATTCTGATTTTTATGCATGGGAAGATTACTCATAGGTGAAATTTCAATAACCAGATGTGTATTATAGAGATATAAATGACCGGGTGGATAGGATGAGCAATACTCATGATGGTTTGGGGAGGAAAATAGAAAGAGAATTTGACTATGTTCATGCATTAATTGAGAAACCCGAACCTAAACCAGAAAAACAACCTGAGGTAATGGTGAAAGAAATTTCACCACTCATCATTGAAGAACTAGAGTAGATAAATGTAGAGGTACCTAAAGACACATTCATCCTCACTCAACCAATTCTACCCAAGATAAACGAAAAGGAGGATGACTTTTCTAATGATACACATGTGGGATATCAATAGAAGTTGGATGAATTTTGGAATGAATGTGAATAACTATTTTATCTCCCTAAGCCTTGTAAAGAAGAAGAGTCTGCATCACTAAAAGTAGACACCACCAAAGTGGTAGAATTTGAAGCCAAAATGGAGGAGCCTGTCTACCTTCCTTCATCCTCGGAAAATCTAATCCAAGAGGTGGTTACCACTGAGGTAGAGATTGAATCTGAACCAACTCAGGGATATGATACAATCTTGAACTCAAACTCTTTTAATTTTATTGAAAATAAATTGATTATCAGCCCTAATATTTTTGAAATTTCAAATTCATTTATATCATATTACACCCTAGAGGATGAAGATAAAAAATAATATTCATCTATTGAGGAACACTTGGAGCTCCTAGAAGACATTGAATATTCACTAGTTGGGCTACAAGAAGATAAAGATAACATTGCACAAGTAGCAACAAAGGAGGAGGAGGTTCTATACTTCATCCTACCCCCACCATGAAAGTTGTGCCACATTGCGAATGGGGCCGATCTGATGTACTCTATCCATGGAGTCCTCCTCAACAAGGACAAAGAATTACATCCTGGGAAGAATAACAAGTGGCGGTTCATGTCTAGGAAGTTCCACCCACCATCAGATTATGTATAATAGTCAGTACTGCCTATTAGAGGAAGTAAAAATGTAGGGCCCACTTGGGTGATCATACCAAGATTTACTTTTACATGATTTTTATATTTCAATTTCATTTTTTAAGAATTAGTTTAGCATGTATCACAATCCTCCTTATATTATTGAGCTTTAATGACGTTATCCTTGTTCTTAAGTGTGTCATTCTCTTTTGTAGGTTCATAAATGGGAAAAGGAATGCTTAAATAGTGTAAGAGAAGTATTAAGGTTCATACGAAATGGAGTTCATTTTTATTGTTTAAAATTTTAAACTCCTTACATTTTTTCATCCAAAACATGTTTTGATCTTTAATAATAAGATTTTTATGCCCAAACATAAATTATTAATTTACTTGACTTATCTAAGAGACATGATTTTCTTAGGAATCCTATGATGACATGTTTTAGATTTCAATTTTAATGATATTGAATGATTAAAATGGAAAATTGAATCTTTAAATTGAATAATGGATATTGAAATGATGACTCGTGATTTGAGGAAGTGGTCGATTCATGGAAATAAAATTTCCCAATCATTTTTCATGGTCTGAATTAATGAAATTAATGTGAATTGATTTGTTATTATTAATCATTCCTTGATTGATTTTCCAATATCATATGTCTCATTCCTGAGAGGATTTTTAGACCAATTAATTCCTATTTATTCTTGAGCATATTTCATGAGTGATCTTGGGTCATGTCACCTGCTAGAACTTTCATTTGAACATTTCAAATCTATGACTGTGTAAAAACACATTTAAAATGATTGATACATCTTTTTAAAAAACCTTATCCTTAAAATACCACCTTTTCATTATTCTTTATTTATCCCACAGATACCATGAATAACCTTTATAGGAATAAACCACGTTTTAAGCCACTTTTATCCATTCCTACCTCCTCTTAGTATTTTCATGATATTTTAAAGTTGAAGTGTGGGGGTAAAGGGAATCATGGTGGATGGGATTATATACATTGTAAGTAAGAAGTGTGCGGAAGATATTGTGGTAATTTTAAAATGTTGTGTAATCATTCATAATACTCTATTTTCCCCCTCTTGAATATAAAAATTAAAAAAATGACAAAAAAAACCCAAAAAATGAGAAAAATGGTTTGTGATTTAGGAAAACCAAAAATCACCATTTTCCAGACTTACAATATCCTGATAATACGTGGTTAGGTTATGAATTTGAGGTTTGATATAATAGTAACTTTTGAATAAATAAATAAAAAAATTGAAAAAGTAAGAAAATAAAATATTCAATAGGGTAAACAAATCATTCATTATGTTTAATTGATCATAATCTTCACTTTGAGTTTTGGGGAAGTGGGCATTGCTACTTTTAAGGGGATAAATTCATTACACTTTTTGATATCATGAATTATACTTAATAGATAAACCTTCTCATTAAGCCTTAATTTTTAAAGCATCAAATCCTACCAACCCTAAGCCTTAGAGTCATTTGAACCTTTATTGCAAGTCCTTAAGATTTTATGTGTTTTTTTTCTTTACAAAGTGGAAAAGGTAGTTCATTTAAAAGACTATATATAAGGATCATGTTCTCATGATATGATCATAAATCGACTTGGATTGTATCATGAGTGATGAGAGAAAATAGTAAAAAGGGAGGTAAATAATGACTTGACATATTTAATAATAATGAATTGGGGAGCTTGAATAAATGAAAAGAGAAGTTCCCTCAATTTTCAAAGGGGGAAAGTAAAATACATGAATTATTTGTTTCTTTGAAAAATGAGAAAAAAATTATATTTTATGTGGATTTTTTAAAATTTTATTTTACATTGGAAATTTTTAGATTTTAGTGCTTTGGATACTAAATATTGGTAACATTAATGCCCTCGGATTTTTAATGTTGAGAAGTTATGCTTGAGGATAAGAATGGTTTAAGTGTGGGGGAATTTATAGAGCTAATATTTTCCATATTTTTTGTAGGCATTCT
Organism: Viscum album; assembly: GCA_963277665.1. NCBI lineage: Eukaryota > Viridiplantae > Streptophyta > Magnoliopsida > Santalales > Viscaceae > Viscum > Viscum album. Next base: position 95,516,154 of record OY728164.1, read on the forward strand.
AATTATTATAACCCTACAAAATTATCAATTTTATCTTATATGAATCAATTATGGATTTATGATGTGTTTTGAGAAAAATGTTGAAAAGTGTGTAATTCTGGATTTTTGACAGATTTTTACGTCAAGGGTGTTTTAGTTGTTTCTTGAACAATATAATTCCAAATTGAGTGATTCTTTTTTTAGAATCCGTATTTTATATCCGTCAAAATTTTATTCTAGGTTAGGGGCTGATTAGATCATCTAGAGGCCTTAAAATAAATTAATTTGAATAATTTTCTTGGTAGATAATGTGGACCCCACCACCATAACGGAAGACCATCTCGGCCTATAGACCTCTAAAGGAGGTTATTACACCTAGAACAGATCTAGGACACATTTTTTATTTTCTAAAATTAGTTTTATAGAGTTTTAAAGTCATTGAGTTTTCCATTGGATGTCATAATTTTAGAGGAAGCTTCCAGAAACCTTCTTCCAGAAAAAGTAACACTCAATCAAAAAATAATAACTCCTAAATATGTTGGGAAAATGAGCTACAATATTTATAGGATATGTGAAGGAAAATGTGGAACAAGTTTTATTAAGGGGAACATGCATGAATTGTCCATTTAATGGGTCAAAACGTGTCACCTTTTAGAGTATAAAAATATACCTTTAAAAGGATAAGAGCTTCTACCTCTCAAATCAATCCTTCCCATCCTCACACCATCTGGGGAACCAAAGAAGGGAGGCAAACAGACACTTAGGAATTTTATTTCATTATTTTATTTTTATATTATTTTTATTTTACATGTAACATGTTATTTTTTTTATTAAATTGTTTCTCATTTCTTCTTTATTCTTTCTTTGTCTTTAAACTATAATTACCTCTTTCTCTCTCTTCCCACTTTCTATCGTGATATCTTCTCACTTTGAAATGGAAAGTTAATAACTTGAGTCTTGTCCTAGGGGGAGGTTTCTTGGTGTGATTTATTATTTTTCTTCAATTCAAAATGTTTTAAATCTATTTGTGGTGGATGAGGGGGTATTGCATAGGTGTGGTGGTCGTCCACCACCACACTATTTCCAAATCCATTTATTTTACTTGATTAATTCATTTTCCCTCCCCTCTCTTTGGAAAACCATTCATACTGTGGAGTTGGGGTTTCCAAAAGGTTTGAAATAGCTTTTGGTGGAACTAGGTCATGTAAAAATAACATTTTTCGTTGAGGTGTTACCCATTTTTACTATTAGAGGAGGTGTGGTTTGGTGTGTCGGGTGCTTTCTAAAATAACACACTCAATAAATCAAGGTAAATTAATTAATTAATGAGGTTTCACTAAATGAATTATCAAATTGAATTTAAACAAAAAATAAAATGATAAATGAACTCATATTATCCAACTCTAGGACCATGACCTTTCTTAACTAATTTCATTTTGTTTGCATCTAGATTTAAATTTTGAAATTCATTATTTTAATTGCATGTTTTTTCCAAAAAAAACCATTATTTTCAATAAATATTAAAAAACCAAATAGAATTATATTAGGTGAAATAGAATTAGTGATTTAATCGACTGCAATTCTCCTTAAGAGAGATGACCCTGGTCATCCTATGTGTTGTATTATGAAAATAATTTGTTTCTTCCATGACCTATGTCATGTGTGCGTTAAAACTGGAACTGTTTCTAGGGAGCTAAGTAGTTTTTTCAATCAATTTTTTCTAAATTCACATTTTGGTAAATATTTTTCATTCCTTAAAAAATTTAAAAAAAAAATTCCATGATATATTCAAATTAAATTTTTTATGCATTGGTAGATTACTCATAGGTGAAATACTAAGAACTAAAAGTGGATCATATAGATATAAATTAAAGGGGGGATAGGATTATCAATACTCTGAATAATGTGGGAAGGAAAAATTGGAAGAAAATTTGACTATGTTTGTGCATTAATAGGGAAACCTGACCTTAAACAATAAAAAGAACTTAAGGTAGTGGTGGAAGAAATTTAACCACTCATCATTAAAGAATCAGAGGATATAAATTTAGAGGTACCTAATGAATCATTCATCCTCACTCAGCTAATTCTACACGAGATAGATGAAAAGGAGGATGAATTGCTTACTAAGCCACATGTGGGAGATCAATATGAGTTGAATAAATTTTGGAATGAATGTAAAGAACTTCTTGATCTCCCCAAGCCTTACAAAGAAGAAGATATAGCACCACTAGAAGTAAACACCACCAAAGTGGTGGAATTTGAATTCAAAATAGAGGATACTAACTACCTGCCTTTATCCTCATAGAGTCTACTTCAAGAGGCACTTACCACTGAGGTAGAGATTGAATTTGAACCAACTGAGGGATATGATACAATAATATACTCAAAATCTTTTAATTTTATAGAAAAAAATTGAGTATCATCCCTAATATTATTGAATTCTCTGATTCGATAATATCGTATTATGACTTGGAGGATGAAGATAAAAAAGAAGATACACCAATTTAGGAATGCTTAGAGCTCCCATAAGACATTGAATATTCACTAGAGGGAGTAAAATATGAGAAAGAGAATGTTTTGCAAGTAGCAATAGAGAAGGAGGAGGTTCTATACTTCATCCTATCCTCACTATAAAGCTCTACCCCATTACGAATGGGGTCGATCTAGTGTACTATATCCATGGATTACTCCTCAAAAATAACAAAGAACTACAAGCTGGGAAGAATGACATGTGGTGGTTCATGTCAAAGAAGATCCCTCACCATTAGATTATGGAAAACATCTAGTACTTCTCACTGGTGGGAGTAAAAATTCTGGGCCCACTTAGGGGATCATACCAAGATTTATCTTTATATGATTTTTATATTTAAATTTCATTTTTTTAACAAGTAATTTAGCATTCATACAAGTCCTCCTTATATATTTGATCTTTAAAGACATGATCCTTATTTTTAAGTGAGTAATTATATTTTATAGGTTTATAAATGGGAAAAGGATTCCTTAAATAGTGGAAGAGAAGTACTAAGCTTCATGGGAAATAGAGTTCATTTTTAATCTTTAAACTTTTAAAATCCTTAAATTTTTTGGTCCAAAACATGTTTTGAGCTTTAATGATAAGAACTGCATGCCCACACATGAATTATTTCTTTACTTGACTTATCTTGGAGACATGAGTTTCTTAGGAATATGTGATTCCATGTTTTATATTTTAGTGTTAATGGATTTGAATGATAAAATGGAAAATTTAATGTTTAAAGTGAATCATTGATATTTAAATGATGACTCGTGATTTGAGGGAAGTGGTTGATTCATGCAAATGAAACTTACTAGTCATTTTTAAATGCTTTGAGTATCTGAAATTCATGTGAATTGATTTTTTATTATTAATAATTCCTTGAGTGATTTTTGAATAACATATGTCTCATTTCTGAGAGGATTTCTAGACTAAGTACTTTGTATTTATTTTTGAGAATATTTCATGAGTGATCTTGGGGCATGTCACCTTCAAAAACTTGTATTTGATCTTGTCAAAGCTATGACTGTGAAAAAACACATTTAAATTGATTGGGGAAACTTTTGAAAAAAAAATCCATTATATTTAAAATTCCACCTTTACATTATTTATTATTTAGACCACAGAGTCTATGAATGACCTTTATAGTAATGATCCACATTTCAATCCATTTTTATCTATTCCTACCATCCTCTTAGTATTTCCATGACATTTTAAAGTTTATATATAGGGGTAAAGGGAATCATGGTAGATGGGATGATATACATTGTAAGGAAGAAGTGTGGGGTGCTATTATGGGAATTGTAAAAGGTTATGAAATCATTCATTATACTCTATTTTTCCACCTTGAATAAAAAAATGAAAAAAATAGAAGGAACCAAAAAATGAGAAAAATGGGTTGTGATTTAAGAACACAAAAAATCACCATTTTCAAGACTGAAGATCTTATAATTGTATATCATTAGGTTATGTATTTGAGGTTTGATATAATCATAACTTTCGGAAAAAAGTTAAAAAGTGAAAAAGTGAAAAATAAAATATTCAAGAGGGTGTAAAAATCATTAATTATGCTTACTTTATCACAACCTTCACTTTGAGTTTTGGGGAAGTTGGTGTTTCTACTTTGAAGGGGAGAACTTCATTAAAATTTTTGATATCATGAATTTTACTTAAGAGATAAACCTCCTCCTTGGGCCTTAATTTTTAAAATCATCGAATCCTGCCAACCCTAAGCCTCAGAGTCATTTGAACCTTTATTACAAGTCCTCATGATTTTATTTTCTTTTTTTTTCTTTATAAAGTGGAGAAAGTAGTTCATTTATAATCCTACAGATAAGGATCATGTTCTCATTATTTGATAATAACTCTTCATGAATTTTATCATGAGTTATGAGATAAAATAATCAAAAGTGAGGTAAATAATTACTTTTCATGTTTAATAATAATGAATTGAGGAGCTTAAATGAATGAAAGGAGAAGTTCCTTCAACTTTCAAAGGGGAATAGTAAAATATGTGGATTATTTGTTTCTATGGAAAATGAGAAATAAAATTGATATTTTATGTGGATTTCTGAAATTTTGATTTGAAATTAAGAATTTTTTGATTTTATTGCTTTTGAATTTAAATATTGGTAACATTGGTGCCCTCATAATTTCAAGGTTGAGATTTAATGCTTGAGGACAAGCACAGTTTAAGTGTGGGAAAATTGATAGAGACAATATTTTCCTCATTTTTTTATCAATTTTAATTTTTATTAACCCTCCTAAATTATCAATTTGATCTTATATGGATCAATTTTGGATTTGTGACGTGTTTTGAGAAAAATGGTGAAAATGATTAATTCTATATTTTTGAAAGATTTTTACATCAAGAGTATTTTAGTCTTTTTTTGAACAATATTACTCAAAATTGAGTGATTATTTTTTTTATAATCCTTGTTTTATTTATGTAAACTTTTTCTTCTGGACCAAGGGTTGATTCAAGCATCTACCTGCCTTAAAAATCAATGAAGTTGAACAATTTTTTGGGTGCACAGCATGGACCCCACCACAGAAACGGAAGCCCATCTCAACCTAAATACCACCAATGGATATTATTCTGACTATAACAGAAGAATGATAAATTGGATAATTTCTAAAATTAATTTTAAGGAGTTTTGAAGTCATTAAGGTTTTCATTGGATGTTATACTTTTGGAGGAAACTTCCTGGAACCTTCATCTAGAAAAATGTAACACTCAATAAAAAATTAATAACTTCTGAATAAAGTTGAAAAATGAGCTGAAATTTTTAGAGGAGACAAAAAATACAATGTAAAACAACTTTCCTGAAGGATACCATGTGTGAAACGTTCATTTATTGGCTCGAAAACGCATCAACTTTATGAATATAGAAATATTCCTATAAAATGAGAGGACCTCCAACCTCTCAAATAATTCCTTTCCATCCCCACACCATCTAGGGCACCAAGGATAAAAGTCTAAGTTCCATTTAGGATTTTTATTTTTTTATTTTATTTTTATTTTAGTTTTCTTTTAGATGTAACACATTCATTTTTTTTATTAAAGTGTTTCTCATTTCATCTTTCATCTTTCCTTGTCTTAAAACTCTAATGATCTCTTTTTATCTCTTCCCTTTTCCATCATGATCTCTTCTTAATTTGTAATAGAAATTGAAAAACCTAAGATTTGTCCCTATGGGGGTTTTATGGTTTTATTTATTATTTATCTTAAATTCAAAATGTTTTAAATCTATTCGTGGTGGATGCAGGGGTATTGCATAGGTGCGGCAGTCGTCCACCACAACACTATTTCCAAATCAATTTCTTTTCCTTTATTAATTAATTTTCCCTCCTCTATCTTAGTCAAACCCCTCATACGATGGATTTGGTGGTTCCATAAGGGTTGAAATGGAATACAATGGAATCAGGTTCGGTAGGAATAACATTCTCAGTTGAGGTGTTAACCTATTTGAATGTTAGAGGAGGAATGGTTTGGTGTGCCAAATGCATGATAAAATCACACACTCAATAAATCAAGGTAAATTAATTTACTAATGAGGTTTTACTAAATGAATTATCAAACCAAATTTAAACAACAACAAAAATTATTAATGGCCTCATGCTATCCAAACATAGGACCAAGACCTTTCTTCCCTGGTTTCATTCTGTTTTCATCTATATTTATATTTTGCATGTCATTATTTTAATTGCATGTTTTTCCAAAAAAAACAAAATCATTGTTTCTAATAAATATTAAAAAACCTAAAAGAATTAGATTATGTTAATTAGAATTAGTGATTGAATCGACTGTAACACTTCTCAAGAGAGATGACCCTTGTCACCCTCTATGCTACATTAGAAAAATAATTTTCCTTTTCCACACCCTATGACAAGCATGCGTCAAAACTAACATCGTTTTTGGGGAGCTAATATGTTTTTTCAATCACTTTTTTTAAAATTCACATTTTTTTAAATATTTTTCATTCTTTAAAAAAAATCAAAAAAAACTTTTTCCCATGATGTATTCAAATTCAAAATTTTATACATGGGTAGATTTCTCACTAGTGCAATATCAACAACCGTAAGTGGATTATAGAGAACTAAATGACCGGGTGGTTTGTATGAGAAATACTCTGGATGATTTTGGGAGGAAAATGGATAGATAATTTGATTATGTTCGTGAATTAATAGAGAAATATGACCCTAAACCATAAAAAGAACCTGAGGTAGTAGTGGAAGAAATTTCACCACTCGTCATTGAAGAACCAGAGGAGATAAATGTGGAGGTACCTAAAGACTCATTCATCCTCACTCAACCAATTCTACCTGAGATAGATGAAAAGGAGGATGAATTACCTTCTAAGCCAACTGTGGGAGATCAACAGGAGTTGAATGAATTTAGGAATGAATGTGAAGAACTTATTGATCTCCCCAAGACTTACAAAGAAGAATATCTAGCACCATTAAAAGTAAACACCACCAAAGTGGTGTAATTTGATGTCAAAATGGAAGAGCCTGACTACATACCTTCATCCTTAGAGAGTCTTATACAAGATGCACTTACCACTGAGGAAGAGATTGAATTTGAACCAACATAGGGAGATGATACAATCTTGAACTCAAACTCTTTTAATTTTATTGAAAATAAATTGAGTTTCAAGCCTGATGGTTTTGAATTTTCATATTCGGTCATATTATATAATTCCCTAGATGATTAACATAAAAAAGTAGATTCACCTATTGAGGGAAACTTGGAGCTCTCAGAAGACATTGAATATTCACTAGAGGGAGTACAATAAGAGAAAGAGAATGTTGAAAAAGTAAAAACAAGGGAGGAGGAGGTTCTATACTTCATCCTACCCCCGCCATGAAAGTTATATCACATTGAAAAGGGGTATGATCTACTGTACTATATCCATGGAGTCCTCCTCAACAAGAACAAAGAACTGTAGGATGGGAAGAAAAAAATGTGGTGGTTCATGTCAAAGATGATCCACCCACTATTAGATTATGGATAACAATTGGTACTACCCACTGGAGGCAGTAAAAATAGAGAGCCCACTTGGGGGATCATACCAAGATTTATCTTCACATGCTTTTTAGATTTCAATTTAATTTGTTTAATAAGTTGTTTAGCATTTATCCCAGTCCTCCATATATTTTTTAAATTTGATTACATAGTCCTTGTTCTTAAGTGAGTTATTCTTTTTTATAGGTTCAAAAATAGGAAATTGAAGCCTTAAATAGTGGAAGATAAGTACTAAGGTTCATGGTAAGGGGAGTTCATTTTTATTGTTTAAAATTTTAAACTCCTTACATTTTTTGGTCCAAAACATTTTTTAAAATTTAATGATAAAAATTTCATGCCCACACTTGAATTATTTCCTTACATGACTTATCTAGGAGACATGAGTTTCTTAGGAACCTGTGATACCATGTTTTAGATTTCAATTTCAATGAGATTAAATGAGTAAAATGGAAAAATTGAATGTTTAAATTAAAGTATGGATATTGAAATGATGAATCATTATTTTAGGGAAGTAGTTCATTCATGGAAATGAAATTTCCCAGTCATTTTTTATGCTTTGAATTTCTAAAATTCATGTGAGTTGATTTGTTATTATTAATAATGACTTGAATGATTGTCCAATATCATATGTCTCATTCCTAAGATATTTATAGACCATATACTTCCTATTTATTCTTGATTATATTTCATGAGTGATCTTGGGGCATGTCACTTGCCCAAACTGGCATTAGAACTTATCAAACCTATGACTGTAAAAACACATTTAAAATGATTAAGGGAGTTTTAAAAAAAACCTTTATCTTTAAAAGGCCACATTTAAATTATTCCTTATTTAGCCTATAGATACCACGAATAACCTTTATAAAAATGAGATAGGCTTCATTCCATTTTTATCCATTCCTACCCTCTTAGTATTTTCATGATATTTTAAAGTTGAAGAGTTGAGGTAAAGGAAATCAAGGTGGACAGGATGATATAAATTGTAAGGAAGAAGTGTGGGGGTGATATTATTGGAATTATAAAAGGTTTTAGAATCATTAATTATAATCTTTTTTCCCCTCTTGAATAAGAAAATGAAAAAAAAATGACAAAAATAACCAAAAATGATTAAAATGGGTTTTGATTTAGGAAAATCAAAAATCACCATTTTCCAGACTGACGATATTTAGATTGTATGTGGTTAGTTTATGGATGTGAGGTTTGATATAATCATAAATTTCGAAAAAAATGAAAAAAAAAGTGCAAAATTAAAAAATAAAATATTCAAGAGGGTGCATAAATCATTCATTATACTTATTTGATCATAACCTTCACTTTGAGTTTTTGGTAAGTGGGTGTTTCTACTTTGAAGGGGATAACTTCATTACACTTTTTAATATCATGCATTTTACTTAGGAGATAAACCTCCTACTTGGGCCTTAATTTCTAAAGCATAAAATCCTACCAACCCTAAGCCTTAGATTCATTTGAACCTTTATTGCAAGTCCTTATAATTTTATATACTTTTTGCCTTTACAAAGTGGAGAAAGTATTTCATTTAAAATCCTATAGATAATGAGCATATTCTCAAGATATGAGCATAAATCTACTTTAATTTTATCATGATTGATGAGAGAAACAAATAAAAAGTGAGGTAAATCAAGACTTGGTATGTTTAATAATAATGAACTGGGGTGCTTGAATGAATAAAAGGAGAAGTTCCATTGATTTTTAAAGATGTAAAGTAAAATACATGAATTATTTGTTTCTTTTAAAAATGAAAAATAAAATTTTTTATTTTATGTGTATTTTTTGAAAATTTTATTTGGCATTGAAATTTGTTTTATTTTATTGCTTTGGAATTTAAATATTGGTAACATTGGTGCCCTTAGATTTTCAATATTGAGATATTATACTTGAGGAAAATCATGGTTTAAGTGTGGGGGAATTGATAGAGAAAATATTTTTCACATTTTTTGTATAAATTTTAATTGGTCTAATCCTCCCAAATTATCAATTTGAGCTTATATGAATCAATTTTGGATTTATGATTTGTTTTGAGTAAAATTGTGAAAAGTGATTTATTCTGGATTTTTGATAGATTTTTACATCAAGGTTATTTTAGAAATTTATTGGACAATATAATTCTAAATTGAGTGATTCTTTTTCTTAAAATACATATTTTAGTTTTGTCAACTTTATCTTTTTGATCAGGGGATGATTCAAGCATCTATAGGCCTTAAAAATAAATAAATGTGAACAATTTTCCAAGTGGACAGCATGGACCCTACCACTATAACAAAAACCAATCTTAGCCTACAATTCTATAATGGTGGTTATTTCACCTAAAACATAACTAGTAAAAATTTATTCATTTATAAAATTAATTTGAGGGAGTTTTGAAGTCATTAAGGCTTGCATTGGATGTTATACTTTTGGAGAAATCTTCTTGGAACCTTCATCCAGAAAAAGTAACACTTAATAAAAAATTCATAACTCCTGAATATGGCGGCCAAATGAATTGTAAGTTTTAGAGAAGAATCGTAAGACAATGGGGAATAACTTTTATGAAGGGGAAAATGCTTGAATTTTCCATTTAATGGGTCCAAAATGTGTCAAATTTTGGAGTATAAAAATATGCCTATAAAAGGAGAGGAGCTTCTACCTCTCAAATAATTCCTTATCATCCCCACATCATCCAGGGAACCAAGTATAGAAGGCCAAGCGCCATTTAAGAATTTTATTTCTTTAGTTTATTTTTATTTTAGTTTTCTTTTACATGTAACACAGACTTTTTTTATTAAAGTGTTTTTAATTTCTTCTTCCATCTTTCTTTTCTTCAAAATCTAATTATCTATTTCTCTCTATTCCCTCTTTACATCATGATATCTTCTCATTTTCAATGGAAAGTGACTAAACTGAGGCTTCTACATAGGGGAGGTTGCATGGTGTTGTTTATTATTACACTTCAATTCAAAATTGTTTTAAATCTATTTGTGGTTGATATTGGGGTATTGTATGGGTGTGGCGATTATCCACCATGGCATTATTTCCAAATCCATTTCTTCTCCTTGATTAATTCATTTTCCCTACTATATATTAGGAAAACCCTTTATACAGTGGAGTTGGGGTTTTCATAAGGGTTCACATGGAATACAGTGGAACTAGGTCTTGTAGGAATAACATTCTTGGTTGAGGTGTTACCCTGTTTGACTATTAGAGAAAGTTTTTTTTGGTGTGTCGGATGCATGCTAAAATCACACACTCAATAAATCAAGGGAAAGTAATTTATTAATTAGGTTTCCCTAAATGAATTTTCAAATCAAATTTAAACAAAAAATAAAATTACAAATTAACCCCTATTATCCAACCCTTGGACTAAGACCTTTCTTCCCTAATTTTATTCTATTTACATCTAGATTTATATTTTGTATGTCATTATTTTAATTTCACATTTTTTCAAAAAAAACCAAAACCATTGTTTTCAATAAATATTAACAAAACAAAAAGTATTATATTCAGTTAATTAGAATTAGTGATTGAACCTAATGCAATGATCTTCAAGAGAGATGACCTTGTTCATCCTCTGTGTTATATTAGGAAAATAATTGGCTTTTTCCATGCCCTACAACACGCGTGCATCAAAACTGGCACCGTTGCTGGGGAGCTAAGTATTTTTTCATTCACTTTTTTCTAAATTTAAATTTTTTGTAAATATTTTTCATTCTTTAAAAAAATTCAAAAAAAACCTTTTTTCCATAATGTATTGAAATTCAAATTTTTATGCATGGGTAAATTACTCACATGTGAAATATTAAGAACCCTATGGATGATTTGGCAAGGAAAATGGAAAGATAATTTGACTATGTTCATACATTAAAAGAGTAACCCAACCCTGAACTAGAAAAATAACATGAGGTAGTGGTGGAAGAAATTTCACCACACGTCATTAAAGAACCAAAAGAGATAAATGTGGTGGTACCTAAAGACTCATTCATCCTCACTCAACCAATTCTACCCATGATAGATGAAAATTAGGATTAATTTCCTGGTGAGCTACATGTGGGAGATCAATAGGAGTTTGATAAATTTTGGAATAAATGTGAAGAACTGCTTGATCTCCCCAAGCCTTGAAAATAAGAAGATCCAGCATCACTAAAAGTATACACCACCAAAGTAGTTTAATTTGAAGTCAAAATGGAGGAGGTTGACTACCTACCTTTGTCCTTAGAGATTCTACTCGAATAGGCACTTACCACTGAGGAAGAGATTGAATCCGAACCAACTCAGGGAGATGATACAATCTTGAACTCAAAATATTTTAATTTTATTGAAAATAAATTGAGTATAAACCCTAATATTTTTGAATTTTCAGATTCGGTCATAACATATTATTCCCTGGAGGATGAAGATAAAAAAAATATTCACCTATTGAGGAATACTTAGAGCTCCCAGAAGACATTTCATATTCACTAGAGGGAGTAAAATAAGAGAAAGATAATGTTTCCCAAGCATCAAAAAAGGAGGGGAATGTTCCATACTTCATCCTACCCCCACCATGCAAGCTCTACCACATTGAGAAGGGGCTAGATTCAGTGTACTCTATCCATGGATTCCTCCTCAACAAGAATAAAGAAATAAAAGCTGGGAAAAACAACATGTGGTTTTTTATGTCAAAGAAGATCCACCCACCATCAGATTATGGATAATAGATGGTACTTCCCATTAGAGGTTGTAAAAATTCATGGCCCACTTGGGGAGATCATACCAAGATTTATTTTGACATTATTTTTAGATTTCATTTTCATTTTTTTAAGAATTATTTTAGCATGTTGCGTATTCCTCCTTATATTTTTTAGCTTTAATGACATGATCCTTGTTCCTAAGTGAGTAATTTTATTTTTTAGGTTCATAAATTGGAAAAGGAAGCCTTAAATAGTGGAAGAGAAGTACTAAGATTCATGGGAAAGGGAGTTCATTTTTATTGTTTACACTTTTAAATTCATTACATTTTTTGGTCCAAAACATGTTTTTAGCTTTAATAATAAGAATTTCATACCCCCACTTGAATTACTAATTTACTTGACTTATCTATGAGATATGATTTTCCTAGGAATCATGTGATTCCATGTTTTAGATTTCAATGTTAATGAGGTTGAATGAGTAAAATATAAAATTTAATGTTTTAATTGAAGCATGGATATTGAAATTATGACTCGTGATTTTAGGGAAGTGGTTGATTCATGTAAATGAAATTTACCCGTCATTTTTGATGTTTTGATTTTTTGAAATTCACGTGAATTGGTTTGTTATTATTAATCATGTACTGAGTTATTTTCCAATATCATGTGTCTCATTACAAATAGGATTTCTAGACCAAGTACTTCCTATTTATTCTTAATTATATTTCATTAGTGATCTTGGGGCATGTCACCTCCTAGAACTTGCATTTGAACTTTTCAAAGCTATGACTGTGCAAAAACGCATTTAAAATGATTGAGGCATATTTTGAAAAAAAAACATAATACTTAAAATATAACCTTTACATTAATTATTTTTATAACTTTGAGACCATGAATGACCTTTATAGTAATGATCCACATTTCAAGTCATTTTTATCCATTCCTACCCTCCTCTTAGTATTTTCATGATATTTTAAACTTAAAGTGTGGGGGTAAAGGGAATCATGGTCGATGGGATGATATGAATTGTAAGAAAGAAGTGTGTGGGTGAAATTGTGGGGATTTTAAAAGGTTGTGGAATCATTCCTTGTACTCTATTTTTTCCATCTTGAATAAAAAAATGAAAAAATAACCAAAAATGAGAAAAATGGGTTGTGATTTAGAAAAAACAAAAATCACCATTTTCCTGACTGATGATCTTCTGATCATATGTGGTTAGGTTATGGATGTGAGGTTTTATCTAATCATAACTTTTGAAAAAAAATAAAAAAAGTGAAAAAAAAATCAATAGGGTGAACAAATCATTCATTATGCTTACTTGATCATAACCTTCACTTTGAGTTTTGGGGAGTGTGTGTTGCTAATTTGACGGGGAGAACTTCATTACACTTTTTGATATCATGCATTTTACTTAAGAGATAAACCTTCTCCTTGAGCCTTAATTTTTAAAGAATCAAATCTTACCAACCCTAAGCCTTAGAGTCATTTGAACCTTTATTTAAAGTCCTCATGATTTTATGTGCTTTTTGTCTTTACAAAGTAGAGAAAGTAGTAAATTTACAAGATTAGGGATAAGAAGCATGTTCTAATGATATGATCATAACTCCACTTGAACTTTATCATGAGTGATGAGATAAAATAATCAAAAGTGATGTAAATAATGACTCGTTATGTTTAATAATAATGAATCGAGGACCTTGAATGAATGAAATGAGAAGTTCCATCGATTTTCAAAGTGGAAAAGTAAAATATGTGAATTGTTTATTTCTATGAAAAATAATAACTAAAATTTATATTTTATGTGGATTTTTGAAAATTTGATTTGACATTTAAAACTGTTTGATTTTTTTGATTTGGAATTCAAATATTGGTAACATCAGTGCCCTCAGACTTTTAATGTTTAGATTTTATGGATGAGGAAAAGCACAGTTTAAGTATGGGAGAATTGATAGAGACAATATTTTATACATTTTTTGTATGAATTTTAATTGTTTTAACCCTCCAAAATTATCAATTTGAGTTTATATGGATCAATTTTGGATTTATGATGTGTTTTGAGCAAAATGGTGAAAAATGATTAATTCTGGAATTTTGACATATTTTTACGTCAAGGGTGTTTTAGTAATTTATTGAAAAATATAATTCCAAATTGAGTGTTTAATTTTTTTTAGAATAATTATTTTATTTAGGTCAACTTTGTCTTCTAGACCATGGGTGGATTCGAGAATCTTGAGGCCTTAAATATCAATGAAGTTGAAAAAAATTGGTAAACAACGTGGACCCTAACAAAGTAACGGATGGCCATCTTAGCCTACATACCTACAATAGAGGTAATTCCACCTATAACAGAACAAGGACATGTTGGATCATTTCTAAAATTAATTTTATAGAGTTTTGAATTCATTAGGTTTGTCATTGGATGTTATTCTTTTAGAGAAGTATTTTTGGAACCTTCATCCAGAAAAAGTAATACTCAATAAAAAATTCATAACTCCTGAATAAGGTAGCCAAATCAGATAAAATTATTAGGGGATATGAGAAAGATAATTGGGAACAACTTTCATGAAGGATTCCTGGTGTTAATTTTCCATTTAATGGGTCCAAAATGAATCAACTTTCGAAGTACAGAAATATGACTATAAAATAAGAGGAGTGTCTGCCTCTAAAATCATTCCTTACCATACCCACACCATCTAGGGCACCAAGTATAGGAGTCCAAGGGCCATTTAGGAATTTTATTTCTTAATTATATTTTAATTTTAGTTTTCTTTTACATGTAACACATTCATTTTTTTATTAAAGTGTTTCCCATTTCTTCTTCAATATTTCTTTGTCTTCAAACTCTAATTATCTATTTCTCTCTCTTCCCTATTTACATGGTGATCTATTCTCACTTTTCAATGAAAAGTTAATAACTTAAGGCTTGTCCTTGTGGGAGGTTTCATGGTGTTTTTTATTATTTCACTTCAATTCAAAAAAAAAATTAAATCTATTTGTGGTGGATGCGGGGGGATTGCCTGGGTGTGGTGGTCGTCCACCACGACACTTTCCTAATCCATTTGCTTTCCTTGATTAATTCATTATCCCTCCTATATCTTAGGAAAACCCTTCATACAATAGATTTTTGGTTTCCATAAGGGTTGAAACTTCATATGGTGGAACTGGGTCCTATATGAATAACATTTTTTATTGAGGTATTACCCTATTTGACAATTAGAGGAGGTGTGGTTTGGTCTGTCAAAATCATGCTAAAATAAAAAACTCAATAAATCAAGGTAAATTATTTCATTAATGAGGTTTCAGTAAATTAATTATCAAATTGAATTTAAAGAATAAATAAAATAATCAATTAACGTGTGTTATCCAACCCTAAGACCAAGACCTTTCTTCCCAGATTTCATTATATTGGCATCTAGATTTATATTCTGTATGTCATTATTTTAATTGCATGTTTTTCCAAAAAAAACCATTGTTTTCAACAAATATTAAAAAACCAAAAATAATTAGATTAGGTGAATTATAATTAGTGAATGAATGGACTTAAATTATCCTCAAGAGATACTACCCTAGTCAGCCTATGTGATGAATTAGCAAAATAATTTGCTTTTTTCATGCCCTATGGCATGCGCGCATCAAAAATAGTGTTGTTGCTGGGGAGATAATAATTGTTTTCAATAAAATTTTTCTAAATTAACATTTTTTTAAATATTTTTCATTCTTTAAAAAAATCAAAAAAAAATTCCCATGATGTATTCAAATTCTAATTTTTATGCATGGGTAGATTACTCCCAAGTGAAATATCAAGAACTAGAAGTGGGTTATATAGATCTAAATGACTGGGTGGATAAGATTAGAAATATATTGGATGGTTTGGGGAGGAAAATGTAAAGAGAATTTGACTATGTTTGTGCATTAATAGAGCAACCTGACCCTAAACTAGGAAAAAACATGAGGTAGTGGTGGAATAAATTTCACCACTCATCATTGAAGAACCAGAGGAGATAAATATAGAGGTACCTAAAGATTCATTCATCCTAACTCAACCAGTTCTACCTAAGATCAATGAAAAGTAGGATGACTTGCGTACTAAGCCACATGAGGGTGATCAATAGGAGTTGGATGAATTTTGGAATGAATGTGAAGAACTACTTGATCTCCCCAAGCCTTGCAAAGAATAAGATCCAGCACCCCTAAAAGTAGACACCACTAAAGTGGTGGAATTTGAAGTCAAAATGGAGGATCCTAACTACCTACCTTAATCCTCATATAGTCTACTCTAAGAGGCACTTACCACTAAGTTAGAAATTGAATCTCAACCAACTTAGGGAGATGATATAATCATGAACTAAAACTCTTTTAATTTTATTGAAAGTAAATTGAGTATCAGCCCTAATAGTTTTAAAATTTTAGATTCGGTCATATCATATTACACCCTGGAGGATGAAGATAAAAAAGAATATTCACCTCTTGAGGAACACTTGGAGCTCCCATAAGACATTTAATATTCACTAGATGGAATAAAAGAACATAAATAGAATATTGTACAATTAGAAAAAATGGAGTGGGGGGTTCCATACTTCATCCTACCCCTACCATGCAAGTTATACCACATTAAGAAGTGGGATGATATGGTGTACTCTATCTATGGAGTCATCTTCAAAAAAAAAAGTGAAAGCTAAGAAGAAAAACATGTGGTGGTTCATTTCAAATAAGATATACCCACCATAAGATTATGGATAACAGTCGGTACTACACACTATAGGTAGTAAAAATTCAAGGCCCACTTAGGGGATCATACCAAGATTTATCTTTATATGATTTTTCGATTTTATTTTTATTTTTTTAAGAAGTAGTTTAGCATGAAGCCTAGTCATTATTATATTTTTGAGTTTTAATGGCATGATCCTTATTCTTAAGTGAGTAATTCTCTTTTTTAGGTTCATAAATGGGAAAAATAAGCCTTAAATAGTGTAATATAAGTACTAAGATTCATGGGAAAGAGAGTTCATTTTTATTGTTTAAAATTTTAAAATCCTTACATTTTTTTTTTCCAAAACATGTTTTGAGCTTTAATGATAAGAATTTAATGCCCACACTTGAATTATTACTTTACTTAACTTGTCTAAGAGACATGATTTTATTAAGAATCCTATGATGCCATGTTTTAGAATTAAATTTTATTGATATTGAATGAGTAAAATTGAAATTGAATGTTTAAAGTGAAGCCTGGATATTTAAATGATGACTCATGATTTGAGAGAAGTGTTTGATTCATGTAAATGAAATTTCTTTATCATTTTTCAGGCTTTTAATTTCTAAGATTCATGTGAATTGATTTTTTATTATTAATCATGGCTTGAGTGATTGTCCAATATCATATAACTTATTTCCAAGAGGATTTATAGACCAATTAATTAATATTTATTCTTGATCATATTTCATGAGTGATCTTGGGTCATGTCAACTACTAGAACTTTTATTTTAACTTTTCAAAGCTGTGATTATGAAAAAACACGATTAAAATGATTGAGGTGTCTTCTGAAAAAAAAAACTTATCATTAAAAGAACACATTTAAATTATTCCATCTTTATCCCATAGAGACCTTTAATGAACTTTATAATAATGAGACACCTTTCAATTCATTTTTATCCATACCTACTCTTCTCTTAGTATTTTCATGATATTTTAAAGTTGAAGTGTGGGGGTAAAAGTAATCATGGTGGATGGGATAATATACATTATAAAAAATAAGTGTGGGGGTGATATTTTGTGAATTGTTAAAGGTTTTATAATAATTCATTATACTGTGTTTTTTTTCCTATTGAATAAAAAACATTAAAATAATGACAAACATAACCAAAAAATGAGAAAAATGGGTTATAATTTAGGAAAACAAAAAATCACCATTTTATAGAATGGAGATCTTATGATCTTAAGTGGTTAGGTTATAGATGTGAGGTTTGATATAATTATAACTTTTTTAAAAATTAAAAATTCCAAAAGTAAAAAAAATCAAGAGGGTGCACAAATTATTCATTATGTTTACTTGATCATAACCTTAACTTTGAGTTTTGGGGAAGTGGGTGTTTATAATTTGAAGGGGAGAACTTAATTTCACTTTATAATATCATGAATTTTACTTAAGAGATAAACCTCCTCCTTGAGATTAAATTTTTAAATCATCAAATCCTACCAACCCTAAGCCTCAGAGTCATTTGAACCTTTATTGCAAGTCCTCGTGATTTTGTGTGCTTTTTTGTCTTTACAAAGTGGAGAAAGTAGTTCATTTACAAACATATGAATAAGGATAATATTATCATGATATGAGCATAACTATACTTTAATTTTATCATTATTTATTAAATCATGACTTAGCATGTTTAATAATAATGAATCGAGGAGCATAAATGAATAAAATGAGAAGTTCCGTCAATTTTCAATGGGGAAAATTAAAATAAGTGAATTTTTTGGTTATTTGAAAAATGAGAAATACAATTGATATTTTATGTGGATTTTTTAAAATTTTATTTTACATTGAATTTTTTTTATTTTATTGCTTTGGAATTAAAATATTAGTAACATTGGTGCCGTTAGATTTTCAATATTGAGATGTTATGCTTGAGGACAAGAACAGTTTAAGTGTGGGGGAATTGATAGAAATAATATTTTACACATTTTTTTATGAATTTTAATTGTTCTAACCCACCCAAATTATCAATTTGATCTTATATTGATCAATTTTGGATTTATAATGTGTTTTGAGCAAAATGGTGAAAAGTGCTTAATTCTGGATTTTTGACAGATTTTTACATAAAGGGTATTTTGGTCATTTATTGAACAATATAATTCCAAATTGAGTGATTCATTTTTTTATAATTATTATTTTATTTTTGTTAACTTTTTATTCTGGTCCAGGGCATGATTTGAGCATCTAGAGGCCTTAAAAATCAATGAATTTGAATAAATTTCCAAGAGGACAGCGTTTACCCCACCACTGTAACAGAATCCCATATCATCCTAAAGACCTCCAATGGAGGTTATTCCACCAATGAAATAACTAGGACACATTTTCACGTTTTTAAAATTAATTTGAGGGATTTTTGAAGTCATTAAGGTTTCCATTGGATGTTATAATATTTTAGAAAGCTTCCTGAAACCTTCCTCCATAAAAATTAACAGTCAATAAAAAATTCATAACTCCTGAATACAGTGGTCAAATAAGATGTAATGTTTATAAGAGACACAAAATACAATGGGGAACAACTTTTTTTAAGGGTACCATGTGTGAATTTTCTATTTAATGGCTCCAAAACGCATCAACATTCCAAGTACCGAAATCTACCTATAAAAGAAAATGAGCTCCTACCTCTAAAATCATTCATTCCCATCCCCACACCATTCGAGGAACCATGGATATAAGGACAAGGGATATTTAGGAATTTTATTTATTTATTTTCTTTTTATTTTATTTTTCTTTTACATGTAACACATTCATTTTTTTATTAAAGTGTTTCTCAATTATTCTTTCCTCTTTATTTGTCTTCAAACTCTAATTATCTCTTTCTCTCTCTTCCCTCTTTCCATTGTGATCTATTCTCACTTTTAAATGGAATTTGAATAACCTTAGTATTGGCCCAGGGTGAGGTTTCATGGTGTTCCTTATTGTTTTTCTTCAATTAAAAATGTTTTAAATCTATTTGTTGTGGATGTGGGGGTATTGCATGGGTGTGGCGGTTGTCCCCCATGGAACTATTTCCAAATCCATTTATTTCCCTTAATTAATTCATTTTCAATCCCCTATCTTAAAAAAACACTTCATATGGTGTATTTAGGGTTTTCATAAGGGTTGAAATAGCATTA
Source organism: Viscum album (assembly GCA_963277665.1). NCBI lineage: Eukaryota > Viridiplantae > Streptophyta > Magnoliopsida > Santalales > Viscaceae > Viscum > Viscum album. Next base: position 95,536,196 of record OY728164.1, read on the forward strand.
GGTGGAACCAGGTCCTGTAGGAATAACATTCTCAGTTGAGGTGTTACCTTATTTGGCTATTAGAGGAGGTTTGGTTTGGTGTGCCGGATGCATTCTAAAATCACAAACTCAATAAATCAAGGGAAATTAATTAATTAATGTAGTTTCACTAAATTAATTATCAAATAAAATCTAAAAAACAAATAAAATGATGAATGAACTCATGTTATCCAACCCTAGAACCAAGTCCTTCCTTCCCTGATTTCATTATTTTTGCATCTAGATTTAAATTTTTCATGTCATTATTTTAATTACACATTTTTCTAAAAAAAACTATTATTTGAAATAAATATTAAAAAGCCAAAAAATAATTAGATTAGGTGAATTAAAATTAGTGATTGAACTAACTACAACGCTTCTCAAGTGAGATGACCATTGTCAGCCTCTGTGCTGTATTAAAAAAATAATTTTCTTTTGCTGCACCCTATAACATGCATGCATCAGGTATCCTTTACATAATATTTATATGATTATGATTTTTCCACACTTACACAAATATTTATGACGTGATCTTATTCCAATGTTATATCCTCATGGAACATGTTATTTGATTCTTTTATGATTCACTTCCTATGAACTACAAATCTAATTTCATAACTCATGGCTATGATCTAATAATTTATGGGTATGATTTTAAAAGGTTAAGATAATTTATCATACCCTTTATTCTCATGTTATATTTAAATGATCATTGATATCTCCCTTTTTTACCCTTACTGAGCATTTGATATCACCTATTATTATGTTTTATTTTTCCTAGGATATAAAGAAAAGTTTTATGTATGATGTGTCTAGAATGGTTCTATTTGTGAAGTGATAAGTGGGAGATGATGCAGGTATTTTATGCCCAATTGTTTATGTATCCAATTTTTCAAAGACCCTAATACATTAGGGTTATAGCATGGATTGTAATGTTACATAATGAATATTCATCTAATAAGATGTAATATTTTTATATGAAATGTTGTTTTTTTGTATATTAACCCATCCCCATACCCTATGGAGGAAATTTACTCAATAAAAAAGTCTAAATACCACTACTCCCCTCTAAGGGAGTTTTTGAATACCAAGACTATGTTCTTTGGACAAAGGTGACCATAAGGCAGTCATCATATAACCTTATCCCATAAGTGTTATCTAATAAGACCTCTTATCAAGGACACACCCATTATTACAAGATTTCAATATGCTATATAAAATCCACTCTCTATTATCTGCTAAGGTAAGATTATATGGGAGTCATTCCCCCTTAAATACTGACTAACCATAAGATAAAACACTCACCAAACCCTACCTCAAGTACATTACAATAAAATAACTGAATCCATATGATGCTAATAATGTTTAACTAATTCCTTAAACATCTCATTTCCCTCTAATAAGAAATTTTATTTTCTTCATTTGAATTTAATTTTTTTTATTTCTATTTCCTCTTAATTATAAATAAATACCATATTTATTAAAAATTTTCAATTCTAGAATTTATTAAAAAGTGGATTAATTGTTGATATTTAATGGTATTTATTCATTTTAAATGTTCTTGGACATAATCCTACACTAAAAGATATATATTTTTTGTAATATTTATATATTATGTGTATAAATAAAGTAAAATTACTTCATGTTATCTATGAATAATAAAAAATCATCATACTTTATTATAGTATAATTTACATCCCATGATGGGGTTTCTTACATGAGAACATTTGAAAGGGATTAAAATGGAAAATGTGAATCTTTTATAATATTAAATGGTAGTTGTGTAATTGTAACTCCCATAGAGAAACCACTACGTATGAGTAACCCCTATGAATAAATATCTATGTATGAGAAAATATTATAGGGGTAGTTATGTATGAGTAACTTCTATGTGAAATTTAATAATGTTTTTATAAATATCAAGGAAAGAGCCTTCCATTTTTAAATATTACCCCAATCAGAGATAGAAATTAAGGAAGAAGACTATGTAATATCCAATGACATATGTAATCACCATTTTTACTAAGTAATTCACTAGATGACATTGATATCATAGATAATAATATATAGAAATATCTATTTAATATGGAACTGCTAATTATTATTGAGAAATATTTCAACAGATATCTGATCCCTTTTTTTCAAGAAATGTGATATTCTTACCACAATGTGATCATGTAAAACCACACATGTGGGATGAATCTTAAAATAGAGACTGTGATATGAAAATTAGTGATAATGGAATTTAATTTTCCACAATTTAATCATTTCTTGCAATAATCTTGTTAAAATTCATATTCAAGACTTAGGATCAATTGGGGAAATCCAAGAACATTCCCGAATATTTATCTAAATCTATAGGATTTATCACTAATACATTTGGTATCCATATAAGCATGATTCTAAATAAAAGAATAATTCATCCAACATATTGATCCAAATAAAGAAATGTAATAATGAACTGGTCAGGTAGCATGTGATCTAAAGTAGAGGGGTGAGTATCTCAAAAGATCAGGGGAATTTATACATTCACAAAGTAATTAATAGTCCCACTTGTTTTAATCTCAATAATTCACTCATCCATGGTCATTATATAAGCATCATGAATTGTTATAAAATAGTCACCATGTCCCTATTAAAGGAAATGAAATCCATTGTCAAGAGGTTCGACTATTTTTACTAATCCATTGTTTTTTAACCTCTAGTGATAGAAAGATAAGAAATCTTATGAATAAGTTTAGGAGTCTTCCCCCATCCCTACTATTGAACTCCAATGAATAGATATTGTGATTGCTCTTTGTTTTTTCTCATGAGAATGTATTTGAATGTATGAAGAAGTGGGTGTTCCTCATTATATTTTTTTGTTTTATTTTATTACCTTATCTTTCTTTTGGTTTTCACACACAGTCCCCTGGATCATCCTCATTTCTCATATAGTGATTACGAGGTTGTTTCATGAGTGATTAAGGTTTCTTGACCCCTTATTGGGGGTGGATTCATTGTATGCAGTAGTTATTTCATTTATTTTATTAATACAAACACACCATGGGAGACGAAAGGTTGTTGTCTCACCCATTTAATTAGTAAGAAAGATAGTGATTTACTTTATAGAAATTGTGATAGATTCATTATTTGGGGGAATATCCAAGTTTTTTATACTATTTATTAAACAATTTTAAATTATTCTCTTCTTTTTTCAATTCATGTGAAATTTTTGGGCTCCTTTATTTTTCCTTAAATTTTATATCTTCAAAATGATTTCAACATATGACCAGATCAAGTATTGATCATCTCTTTGGTTTTGATCCAGATATTGAGATAAATTTTCTAGATTTAGCAATAAATTTAATAAACATTGATCACTTAGAATGAAAGTTTATTAATATTTTATTAATATATTCTCAATAAATCACTTATGATTATTCTAAAACTACTTTAACTTATGATAATAAGAAATATAATATAACATAATTAAATTGGATCTTATGGAATTATGTGAACCTAAATTTAACTATAAAAATAGCCATATTATGATCCCAAATGACCAAGTAAATTTTTGAACTGAAACATGAACTAATCCAAATTTTACTAAACTTCATATTATCAAGTTAAGACCCTAAAAATTACTTGAAAGAGTTTATAAATGTGTGCATAATCGTTAAACTAAGATTAGTTCATTATTCTAAAATCATGTGGAAAGAATTTTTTTATCCCTTGAAGATGAAATGAAGGAGTATTTATATAACATAAAATCATAAGGAGCTACAAGTTGGGATGATATTTAGAGGATCTCCCTTTAAAATTTCTTCCTTACTTTAAATATTATATAATTTAGAAAGGAAATATATGGAATAATACAGGCCAGTGATGAGACTCTCAATGAGTACTGGGAAAGGTTCAAGAAACTATTGGAAAGATATCCATATCAATTTATATATGAGTATCATTTCTCGGTTTTATTCTACTAAGGGATTGTGTTCAACCATATAAACCTATTGGATGTATCTTATATAGGATATATAATTGATAATTTTCCCACCAAATCCAAATTATTGATCGAGAAAATTTATTAGAACTCAAAATATTATAACTTCCCTTTACTTGAAACTTGAATTAAGAAACTCACTTACCTTATAATATAGGTAAAATTTAACCAATTGGATGAATCTCAATCCACACTCCATTAAATCTATAAAGTATATAAGTATTTATAGAATTATATAGATTTTTCCCTCAAGTACAAGACTGATAGTTCTAATTTCACATACCAAAGAAGACAGTTCAATCAACTAGTGAACAGTCTAGGATTCAAGTATTATTATACTATAAAATAGGGATTACATGAAAAAAATTTAAAAAAATACTACCATTCCAATAGATATACCAACCACCACTATTTTAATAAGGGATGAAAAATTCATATCCATCAAAAAGTTTCCAACCTCAAGAGCAAGTTTAGGATCCATCTATGAGGGACTTATTGGGAAAACTAGTGGAGTATAATCGTAATAAATATAACAGACTAAAACATTTATTCAAAAATTAAGGGATGGGAAAATTAGTTATCAAAATTTATTAAAACCTAGAACACATTGGTTAACATAGGGTAACAAAAATTCCCATATCAACATATTTCTAACCTCAAAAAAATGTTTGTATTATTTATATGAGAAGTGGAAGGGAATATTAAATAAATGATAAGTATCTAGTGGAATATGAAATTGAAAATACACTTTAATAAAACCAAGATCCTATTGAAAACATATGCACACACCTGTGAAGACACAACCTAGGAAAGAGGGCAAGGGTAGAGCTAAGATAGAGGAACTACCTTGCCCATCATCATCATTACCTTTAAGAATTAATCCACCAAATAAATCCACTAATTAATCCTTAAAGAAAGAGGTATTTATCACATTTAAAAAATTTAAAATAAATATCCCTAAATTTTAATGAATCAACCAAATTCCAAGGTATGATAAATTAATTAAATATATTTTTACTAAGAGGATAAGGCTTCATGTGGATGAAGGGGTAAGTTAAACAAGGGATGTTTCTTCATTCATCACACTATAATTACCTATGAAATGACAATATCCTAGTACATTCACAACCCCTTATACTATAGGTAAGTTGACATTCACTAATTCTTTGTGTGGCTTAAGTGCATTGATCAATGTTATAATTCACTATATTTACTCATCCTTATGGGTTGGAAAACTCAAGAAAACCCAAGTAGTGGTACAAAAAATAAATTTTTATACTCTATATATATTTATACTCATTCTAAAATCATTTTAGGGAGACCATTCTTGAAAATAGATTCACCAATAATCAATGTAAATAAAGGAACACTTTCCATGAGGCATTATAAGGAAGCTGTGAATTTTAATATTTTAGAGTCTATGAAATATCCCCAATAAAAACACTTAGTTATCCTATTTTTTATTTTTAAAACTACTCTTAATAAAGTGAGTATAATATTCTTTCTAATGAGATTATAAACTTATGATTAGCTACCATGTCACAAAAACTTTTAGGTAAAACAATTTCTAAAAAATATTTTAACAGTGAACTGAATGCATGTGCTAATAATTTTAAAGACAAGTTGGTTGAATACTTTTTTAATGGTTTTGAATATTTAATCAATAATTTTATAGAACTAAATAGTCTTCCCTTAGTATAAAAATTTAAAAATATGAGTGAAACTAGATAAACATCATCATTATAATAACCCACCATTTTAATTTAAAACTATTACAATCAAACCATAAATATTAATATCATAGGGATGGAGATAATTTTTAAAACAATTTAAAAAAATGCAAAGAAAATATCTTTAACACATGGTGATATACATGGAATAATCCTTATAGTTTTCATGCATCAGATGTTTCTTGAAAATGACTCAAAACCGGTGAGATAACCTCGAAGAAGGATGAATCTAATGGAAGTTGTAAAGAAATATAATTAAAAAAATTTGTAAGATTTTATAATCTAACCCATTTATAATTCTCAGTGGATGAGTCATATTCAAATTGTCTTGAATAATTATGGAATAACCATTATAATTAATTAGAATAATTAACTTATACCTACTCATATTCAAATTAGTTGGAGGGTATTCATAGACTATCAAAAACCCAACCATGTGACCCAAAAAAACCACTCCCACTTTATTTATTGACAAAATAATTGAAAAACTATAATATAAGATCCAATGTTTTTTATTTAGGGGTTTTTTATCTATTTTCAAGTACTCTTTTCACCATAAGATCAAGACAAGACAACATTTACATTCCCTTATAGTATATTTTCTTACCATAGGATGCCTTTTGGTTTATGTAATTACCCAATTACATTTCAAAATTATATGGTAATAATATTTTTAAATTTCATTTAAAGTTGTTTGGAAGTATTCCCTAATGAATTTAAATTTTATGGAATAACATTTGAAAGTTTTTTTTAGAATTTGGATAAAGATTTAAAATAATACATTCAAAATATTTTGGTCTTAAATTTTTAGAAATGTCATTTCATGGTGGAAAGAGAAATTATTTTGGGTCATAACATTTTTAAAGATAGGATATAATTAGATAAGGATATGGTTTCTGTAATCTATTATTTACTATACCCTACTACGCTTAAAAATGTTAGATTGTTTTTGTGTCATGTGAGGTTCTATAAGATTTCATTAAAAAAATTAGCAAAACTTCATTTCATTTAACGAATCTACTAAACTAGGGAATTTATTTTATGTTCGATTAATAATGTAGGTAAATGTTTGATGTATTAAAAAAATATTTACCACACCCCCATCATTAGGCCTCCATATTGGGATGTGCATTTTAAATTGATGTGTGATTCTTTCAACCAAGTGTTTATAGAAGTCTTTTCCTAGAAAATTTATAAATGTATAAATTTGATATTATATGATTTAAAAACTTTAGGCTAAACTCATATCAACTATACAACCTCCAAAAATTAGTCATTTATATAGTTTTTAAATTGATAGATTTTATCATTATTTATTGGGAAGTAATGTGATAGTTTATTCAGATCATCCAACTCTTAGGTACTTGATTAAGATGGAAGACTTAAAAACAAGTGTCACAAACCATGAACATGTGCCTCATCCCAGTTGGTGAGGACTCTTTAAGTGCATCCAGGCAACCCGAGATCAAATCCATGTGGAGGCATATTTCGGGTGTTGTAGCAGTACTGTAGTGGGAACTGTAGTAGGTACTATTTTGCACTGTAGCATCCAGAACTATTCCCCTGTTTGGGCCTTCGGGCCACTGATTTGGTCCCCGAGTCCTTTAAGGCCTTTTGACCACCCAAGCCTTTCGGTCAATAAGGGATTTGGGATATTTCAAGGCCTTCAGGACACATTAAGTGCAGATACAAACTAGACAACCTACAAGGAAAAATCTCCAGAAGGAGGAGGATCAAGGAGCTTTCACCGTAGTAGAAGCTAAACGGATTGCAAGAATGAAATGGTATGGCACCTGCCACCGAGACAAGCCTGTGCAGGCACGGGAAATCCTCGTTGAATATCCATGCGAAGGTGGAGAATTGATTTCACGATGAAGAATCTAGAGATGAGCAGTTCCAAGTAGTTATTATGGGTTGTATGTAATGTTTGAAGCCTATGGGAAATGAATTCCTCTAAGGCCTATGGGCCATGTAATACTTACGCCTACAGGCCTTGTAAGGGTTCCACCTCACCCCTTGAAAGGTGGATTATAAAAAATAAATAAAAAAATGAAGTTCTTCGGGCCATTTGATGGAGTTTCACAAACCACCCCTACTTGAAACCCCTTCAGGTCCTATAGTGAAGATGAGAGTGACCCCTAAATCCCACCTCTAATAGGCTATGGGTTGGTGAATTGCACTAAGGGTATAAGTCTCACAAATGGGAGGTGTTTCCCTCATAAATCCTATGAATATATATAAATCATCCACCCATTAACTTCAAAATATGATATAAATAAAACCAAAATCCCACAATAATCATAATTCATGAAATTTCATACATATAAAAGTCCTAAATAAAATACCAAAATAAATCCTAGGGAAGCTTCTCGAACAAAAATCCCAAGATCTAAGCTAGTAATGTTCAGCTTGATCTTTTAACTCACCCTAAAAACCTAAAAATGGTTATATATATATATGGGTTATCATAACATGTATACTCAGTGGGACATACTCAATACCTCTTAAGAAAATTTGGAAGAAGTATACGAATTATTTAGTGAAAAAATAACTGAACCAACACACACCTATAAATTCCACTACCACCCAGCCTCACCAATGCCCACTTGTCAAATATTACAACTAAGAGTAATAAAATAATATTAATAATATAGTATAAAGGGTACCCAATAACCACTTCCTCCCTATTTTTTCACTCAAACTCCCCAAAATAAAGCATAATAATGCTCCCATCCCTTCCATATCATCAAACTATATCCAAAATATATATATATATATATATATATATATATCAATCCACTTCTGATGTGGGTCGGACCATATCCTTACCTATCCCAACCTCATGTAGGATCCAACATCATATTATTTCATCAATAAAAATACTTGGTTCATTTCTGATGTATTTTAGGCCACAAACCATCCTATCCCAACCTCCAATAGGGTCTAACATCTTGTGTTGGCATCAATTCAGAACCTCAACTCTATATCTGGATCTATATACAAATCCATTATATTAGGGTATCATGAACTTGGATGATATTAACCATGTCCCCTCCCCCTCCAATGAATGAACCCCACCATGTACCAATACGACACTGTACTTAACTTGGAAGAGAAAGCGGGGAAGAGGGAGTAGTCAACCAATTATTCTTTCTTCATCCCAGTTATTGGGGAAAAACTTAAATCCCAAAATATTTGGGCATTGGTAAGGTTATCCAACTCAGGTGGGGTGCATAAAGAAATTAAAAGAGAATACAAGTATAATTATATCCTCACACTAACCCAGCCAAGAATTTTTACACTAAAATATCTCTATCACAGCTCATAAACACCATCCCACTTCAAAAACCATTCACGAATAACTGCTATCATATCTAAATCATTAACCATCTTACTTTATGACACTAAACATCCTAAAAAACATTCACATATTTCTATTTTATTCATGAAATCAACTAATTTTGGATGTACCATTACCATACATGTTAAGTTCATTATGTCGTTCAAATCTATATTTAATGAAAACCCAATATAAAGTATTACACACATTTAAGCTAGCCATTACCCATTACTATTTTAATATTATAAAATAAATTATTTGATGACATGGAAGCTATATGAAAACCCAAAAACATCTATTTACCAAATTGTAACCACCCATAAACACATCCCATTCCAACCATAATAACCAGTCACACTAACCACCACACACCACAACAACATCCACACCTCATATTTCCAACCACGGTAAGGAAATTGCAGCCCCACTTTACAATCCATATGAACAACCCATAATCAACCAAAAAATAGACCCACACTAACCACATAAACATATCCACAACAACACTAATTTTAGTGGCATATAATAATAATTTTCAGTAGTAAACACTTCCCTAATCAAAACATGATTATATTTCAATTAATTTATTCTAAAAACTAGTTCATTACTCTGTTCAATATATCAAACTTTTTTTAAAATTAATTCCATTATTTAAAACAAAAAAAGGTTACATAAATAAAATAATAAACAATAACTTCAATAGAAACTTATAAAAAACATCAATAACATAGGAAATAACATAAAAAACATATAACCACTTGTAATTTACTTTATCTCATTCAATTAATTATGTATATATCATTTTATTTGATTAATAAAATTCATATAATCCACTCATATTAATAAATAGCATTATAAGTCCATTATGCACACATAAATAAAGTAAATTCCCAGATACCTTTCCTTAATCAACACTTCCAAAATAATTACACAATAAACAAGGAAAGTGATTACTATAGAACCACACAGCATAAGGGAAACCTCAAATCATCCTAGATCCTTATAATCACCTTTAAAATCACAAACTCAAACCATTAATTCTAACCCCTAAAACTACACCCATATTCTTCCTAGAAAAATAACATGAAAAACTCAAGAGAGAGATAGGAAAACTCACCTCAGATCACTACTAATTGATCTCTTGAAGTTGACTGATAAATCAAACCAATGTGGGATTAAATACATCCAAATATGAACCTATTATCACCTAAGGTATAATATGTATCAAATAAAATAAAGGGAAAATTAAGGGGCTTTAAATTTATATCTGGTTGGAAAATTTCCTTGACGTTGCATGATTGGCTATATCTATGTTATGGTGTGTCTATTTCTATAGACCCTCTAGAAATCACACCATGAATCCCTCATGTTTTTCTCCTCTATAAACATAGTAAAACTTTTTATATTATACAATAAAATGAACATTTTATTCCCTTGACCCATAATCTTGGTATTTTATGCTCATATGCACATTCTTTATATGTAATCTTTGAAATGAACTAAAGCAACCTAATTTTAACCATCAATAATTATAGTATTTTTAAAAAAACTGAGTACCATAAATTTTAAGGCAATTTTAGGTTTAAAGTTTTAGATATTTAGGAAAAACATTAAACTAAAAAATACTATATCATTCTCATAAAATGGATATTTTACCACCATATAGGAAAATACTTAATCTATGATTAGTCTTTAATATCCCCTGTAAAATTTTCTAGACATGATACTCTTCTAGACATACCATGTGTAATACTTTTATTCATAACTAAGAAAATTTTAAACATAAGAATGGTGAGATGAAAATTTTAGTAAGGGGAAATGTATATCAAAATCTATCAAATCATAAAAATGAAATGAAAAATATGGAGGGAATGAATCAGGATAAATTAATTCCATATAATACATTATAAGATGTAACACCCCAATTCCAATATTCTGGAGCTAGTAGTTATCTTAAACACTTTTACAAGATACAAGCAACTTCATCCTAAAAATTTGAACTGTTGTGTATTCTTGAGAGACCGGATACATACATGATTTTCACATTTCATTTGAAAACATAAAATAAAACTTAAAATAATAGTGATAACATTTTTATTTTTTCTAGTATATCCATAAAATCACTCATAGATCTCTTCTTGGGGTTATGTTAAGGGAAAATATAATATAGGGTGATATCAGATTCATAGTAAGAGAAAGAATATAATATAAGTTATCATAGAATATATAAATCCTAAATAATATTTTATAGATAAAAATAATCAAATATTCTATATAACTAATATCATAAAAGGGGAATATATCCATGTATAACATAACAACATAAATAATCACATGGATAATAATCACAATTTTCATGATGATATAATGTATACTTTTAGACATCATGATCTTACTAATAAGTCCTTGTGTCAAAACATATTACATAAATAGCTAAGGAATGCATCAAATGACCAAACAAGTTTGAATCATGAGACCTACTGATGCATCAAGGGGATATAACAAGACTCTCCCATAGCTTACTAAGTTCAATTCATTCATCATGTAAAATAAATGAGTAAAAATTCAATACAATATCCTTGTAAACATTCATATTAAAAAACTATTATATAAAATGTAAATATTTTCCCTAATAAATTGATATAACAAGATGATCATAAGTTCAAGGTGAATGGGAACCAGTTATGAAAAATTAATTAATATTTTAGGAAATATACCTTGGAGTAATCCACTCTACTCCATGTTATATATGAAAAATTCCACTAGGTTGTCTCCTTCCTCACTACCTATTTTTATAAAACATTTCATTTTTTTAATTTTCATTGACATTTTTAAAATGGAAATCAATGTTGGGGTGTCAAGAATAAGTATAATGGAGGGAATTTTTATTTGTAATTTATTAATATTTTATTTTTTTTCTTTATTTTTTTAGTATGTGTTTGTGTGTGAATTTTGAGCTAAAATGATAATTTGATTCATCTTTTCAATATTTCCTTACTAAAAAAATAACTTGCATTAGGATCAGAGAAGCTCTTGTCTTATAACTATGAAAAGTAGATATTAAGGAGAAATGATTTAGTGGAATCAAAATTTTTGGCATAATTAATCTAGATTTTTGAAATTTTTCATGGGGGAAATGTCCATTGTGAATGATTAACACATTAGGGATCATCTCTAAATTATATTTTGATAACTCATATAAACTATAATAAAATGAGAAGATGGAAAATAATATATAAACATTCCTGGAACAATAAGACATAGGGTGTGTGATACAATACATCAATAAGAGTAAGAGTGACTTGATAGATGGTTTCTCAAACCATTCATACAAACCTCATTTATCAAAAATATTCCAAAAGAGGATATACTATTTGGGTGATTTAGTTCTAGGTTAGCTTCACTCACCTAATAATTGTTTTGCACAAATATATTAGGGGTAACTTAAATAAATTCCTAGTTATCAAAAATAGTATGGTCAGATTTGGGTGATTATAAACATATATGAAGAATGGGAAAATGATATATAAAAATGATATTTAAGAAGTATTATTAAAGTGTGAAAAGGATTGGTGGAACAAGGATCTTAAGAGAGAGGAATAATTAAGGTGTCACTTATTAAGTTTTTAATCCCAATAATTTCTATTATTTTAACCTTCATTGAACTGGGGCATAACCCTGGAAAGAAATAGAATAATTTTGAGTTTGAGGGAAAGTTATTTTTCAAGAGAAAAAGAGTGTTTTAGTGACATTTTTTCATTTTTTTCTTCTAGATTTATTGTATTCTTATTTCTATTTTTTCTTGAGATAAAATAAATACAACTTTTTTGGGATTTATTTGATTTTATAAATAATTAAAAAATGGATTAATTTTTGAGTTTTAATTGGATTTATTCATTTTTACCATTATTATATATAATAATACACTAAAATGGGTTTTTAAATGATTTATAGGAAATATCTATGAATAAAATGGAATTCCTTAATGTCATGTATGAATAATAGAAAAAATACTCATCGTGCATAAGAGTAAAATGTACATCCCATGGTGGAGTTTCATACATGAGAACATTGGTTGTTTAAGATTAAAATGAAAATTTTAAATCATGTGTAAGATTAAATGGTAACAATATAGGTGTAAATCCCAAAAATAAGTGGTTAAATATGAGTAATCCTTATATAGAAGAATCTATATATGAGAAACTATTGTACGGAGTGATTGTCTATGAGTAACTAATGTAGGAAATTCTATTAAATATTTGTAAATTATAAGGAATAAGCCTATTATTTTCAATTATTTCCCCTATCAGAGTCAATTATTAAATGAGAATACTATGTCTTATCAAATGGAATAGGGAGTCTTCAATTTTTACTAAGGAATGTATTGGAGTACATTTCTATCAAAGATTATAATGTGAGGAACTATCCATTTATGATGGAATAATTTATTTAAATTGAGAGATATCTCAAGGGGCCTATGATACCCTAATTTTAATAAATTTGGGATTTATACTACCATGTTATTATGAAAAGGCACACCTGAAATATGGAACTTTAACTAGAGATGGTGATACTACAAGTTGTGATAATGTAATGTCTCTTCCTACTATTGAATCATTTCTTATGATAATTTTTTAAAATTTCCATTCAAGACTAAAGATCACTTAGAGAAAACTAGGAACATTTCCAAATATTTATCTGAAATTGTGGGATTCATCACCAATTCATATAGATTCCATGTAAGTGATGTTGTATATAAAAAAATATTCTATTCAGTCTATCTAGGAAAGTTAATAATTAAAATAATAAACTATATAGGTGGTGTATAATCGAACGTATATAGGATATTATCTCAAAATATCTTAGGAAGTGAATAATTCTTAGAGTAATAAATAATTCGATGTGTTTAATTTCAATCATTCACTCTTATTTAGTTATCATCCAAGCATAGATAATCATTAAAAAAACATTCACCATGTCTCTATTAAAGTGAATGGAATCCACTGTCAAGAGGGTCAAATATTTTTATTATTTTATTTTATTTATTATGAATCTCCCATGATAGAAATTTAATCCTTATTTTGGAATTTTGAGGATACATTACCTATTCCCTAACTTAAATTCCTATGAATTTATGTTTTCATTTATTTATGTTTATTCTCATGAGGGGTAGTTTGAATACATGAATTAATGGGATCTTATAATTTTATTTGGGTGTTTTATTCAGTTATATTTCTTATTTTGGCTTTCACACACATCCCCCTCGATCTTCCTCATTTATCATATATTGAATAGTTATGAGGTCGGTTCACAAGTGATTCAGGGTTCTTAATCACTCAAAGAAGGTAAAGGCAGTACATGGAGTTTTTATTGCATGTATTTGATTAATCCAACCACAGTAAGGGGTTGTTAATGGTTGAGGTGTCAATGAATTAATGAGTAAACAAGAGTGTAATTTACTTTAGAAAATTTTTGATAGAGTGGTTCATTGGGGTAATATCCAAGGTCAGGCTATAATTTCTCAGTCAATTTTAAATTCTAATCTAGATGTTATAATTCAAGTTCACTTTCTGGGTCCTTTGGTTATTGCTCTAAAAAAATAATATCACCACATAAACCATCATACACATTTAAAAAATTGATAATGAGTGTATCTTCATGATATAGACCGAGTTACATAACTTTAGTATATTTTATCTCAGTTCCAATAAATTCAATTCTTGACCAACCCATGATAGTTGTGTCAAGAATTCATTATTGTTACCACAGAGGAATTTAATTTTAATTTTTTTTCTTTTATATATATATATTTAAAATTATTTCATTTTATGACCAAATAAAGTGTTGATCACCTCTTTTGTTTTGATATAGAGGTTTAGAGAACTATTCTATAAAGAGTAAGGAATCTGAGAAACACTAAGTGCTTAGATCATAAGTTTATTAATATTTCATTAAAAATTCTCAATAAAATTTTTCTAATTATTCTAAAACTATTTTATGTTGTGATAATATATAATAGAATATAGCACAATTAAACCAAACTCTCAAGGAATTATTTTCATCTAAATTTAACTATAAAAATATCTATATTATGATCTAATATAACCATGTGGATTTTTAATTAAAACATATACTGATCCAACCTTTTCCAAATTTTCATTGATTATTAGGTGTAAAACTTAACAAAAACTTGAAAGAGTTTGGAAATGTGCGCATAAACATTAAAAAAATAGAATTACCCAATGATCAAATCAAGTGGAGATCATTTCCATTCTCCCTTGAAGGTGTATCGAAGGAGTGTTTTTATAACAAATAATCAAGATAAGTGACAAGATGGGATGAGATTTAAAGGATATTCCCCTAAAAAGTTATGTTTTAATTCAATGATAAAAATATTAATAAAGGAAATATATAACATAAGTAAAGTTAGTTCAGAGACTCTCAACGAGTACTATAAAAGGTTTAATAAACTCTATGAAAGTTTTCCACATCAAATAGTATAGGAATATCATTTCATGGTTTTATTCTAACAAGGGTTGGTGAAAAATGATAGAAAAATTTTTTATTCATATTTTGGATGATATCCTAGTTATAATTATCTGAACAAATCCAAAGGAGTTGTTGAGAAAATTTCCCAAAACTCACAACACTTCAAAATAAGAGATTCCACCACATGAATAGTTCATAAGGTAAAAGTTTCTAACCCTCATTCACTAGAAACTAAAACTAACTAACTCATTTCACTTATGATACACCTAACACTGAACCAAGTGAGTGAATCATAATACAAACCCCCTAAAATCTTAATAGTCTTTAAGTCCTTAGAGCACTACATGGATTGTTTTCCTTAAGTAAAAGACATTGAGAGTTGTGATATCATGAATCAAAGTAGACATTTCCATCAACAAATGAATAATAAATGAATAAAGGAGAATTGTACAATGAAATATGAATTTGGAAACCAATATTAAAAAATACCACTATTCCAACAGACATTAAAACCACCACCATTTCAGGAAGGGAGGAACAATTCCTAGCCATCAATAAGTTACCAACCTCAAGGGAAGGTTCAGGAGCTATCTATGAAGGAATTTACAATAAAACTCATAGAGTACGATGGTAATCAACATAGAACTCTAAAAAATAATGGTTTTGAGCTTAATAAATTAAATATATAGTTCGGAAAATTTCTTACAACCTTGAACATATTATTTAACCAAGGTTCAGATAAACTCACATATCATCATATTCCCAACCACAAAATCAATTTTAGTGGAATTTTTTTTTTTTTTGAGAATTGATAGGTAAGTTTAAGTAAATGATAAGTCTCTAGTAGAAGTTGAAAGTGAACAAACACTTGAGTAAAAGAAAGATCCCATGGAACAACATGTGGAAATAAATGTGAATACGCAACTTTTTAAAGAAGATAATGGTAATTCCAAGATGGAGGAACCCCCTTGACCATCACTACCATTCCCATCAAGAATGATTCCATCAAAGAAATACAATGAATAATCCATGAAAAAATATGTTTTTGAGACATTTAAAAAGGATGGAATGAATATTTCTCTTCATAAATTAATAACACAAATACAATTGTTTGAAAAATTCCTTAAAGAGAATTATACTAAAAGGAAAAGGCTTCATGGGGTTGAAAGGGTGTGTTTAAGAAGGAATGTTTCTGCTTTGATTACTCTAGAGTTACCTATGAAATTCCAAGATTTTGATACCTTCATTATCCCTTATACTATTGGGAATTTTAAATTCACTAATTATTTGTGTGACATAGGTGCACCAATTATAGCACCCTAATATTTTGGGATATATTTTTCTCTAAATTAATACTATGTTTGATGGCTTGTTTCACATGCAACACTGAATTAAAATGAGTCGTGACATACTATAATTTTATTATTAAAAAAATATAAGAATAATAAAACCTCTAGTAAATAAAATTATATTAATATAATTAAAATTATTATATTTAGGATATAAATAATTAATATTAAAAATTATTTTTTTAAATAACTATTTTTTTAAGTATTATTTAATTTACCCTAATAAATTAAATTCACCACTTTTAAAAGAATATTATAATAATATATGATATTTAAATATATAATCTAATGTGTTAGCATTATTTAAATTAGATATTGGTATGAAAGAATATTTACAATTATTAAGGTTTAAAAAGGAAATTTTTCATTAAAAGTAATTTTTCTTTATATTTTTTTCCCTTTAAAAAAATTAAATATAAAACTTTTATAAAATTAATTTGATAAAAATAAATTCATTGTTGAATTTATAATTTATAAATTATCTCAGGTTTAATTTTTTGGATTGTTATGAAATAATTAATTTTTAAGTGAATAATAAAAAATAAAATATTTCTTAAAGTTGTAGATTTTTTGAATTTATCAATATATGAGTAAGACATGGAAGTTTAGAAAACATTTTAATTGATAAAATATTTATGTAAAGAGAAAAATTATGTATTTTAAAATATTATTTTGAACATATTAAACCTATGTTTAATTTTTAGAACTTATGTAATATTTTATTCCAATTTAAAAATATTTTTTCATATTTTCATTTAATTAAACATTTTGACAGTGATATTCAGTTTTGGATTGATTTTAAAGCCAAATGAATTTTTATTTTAATAATAATAAACCAATTTATTTTATTAAAATTAAAAAAAATTATAGAATTGTCCTAAACATAAAATTTAATCTTAAAATAAATATTTTTTAAAAAATAGTTTCTACCGTTATGTGCACTAATACTAAAATTAATTATTCTAACCCTTAGAAATTTGATTTTATATAATTATTTTCATATTTAAAATTAAAATATATAAATTATAAAATAATTGTAACTTTAATTTTATTCATTAATATTAATTACCAATTTTAATAATTAATTACCATGCTTAAAGGTTTAATTATAGAAAAAGTTGAAAACAAAGGATAAAAGAACTAAACCACTTAATCTTATCTCAAAATGAATGGTGGAGACAATTATAGACCCAAATACTATTTCTATAGCTACCTATACTCTTTATACATAAGTATTAAATTTTATTAGATGACTATTCATGACATAAAATTTCAATCCATGCCAAAACCATAAAGGATTAGTGTCTTTGGAAACATAGATACATAAATAACTAATACATAAATGATTTACATCATCTAAAACTTAGTAATTCGCAAATATAACCCTTATAGACACATCATACTTAATACTTTTCTTTATATCATATGGAAAATAAAACATGATAATGGGTGATCTTATATTCTCAGTAAGGGTAAACAAGGGAGATAATAATGATCATTTAAACATAACATGAGCATAAAGGGTATCTGAACTTGATATTAACCTTTTAAAATCATACCTATCAATTCTTATATCATAAAATGATTCATGGAATAGATAATATTATTTCATAATACATGAATCATAATGTAATCAAAGAACATGAGCCTTAACATTGGAATAATATGATGCCCTAAAAGAGTCAAATAAGTGTTATATAATCATAATCAAATAAATATTATATCAAGGATACCCACAAAGACATCAATAATAAGTAAATATTGGGATTTCATCCCATTTACCAATTTTAGGCTTAGTATAACCTCCCTTATGCCCTCTTTTAAGCTTGGGATAACCTCCTTTGTACCCTCTTTCAAGCTTGGGATAACCTCCTGTGTACCCTTTGATCTCATAGAACATTAATATTTACCCAATTCATTAGAGTGAAATATAATTTCAGGCCCACATATCAAATAATTAAAATCATACATAAAAGTTATAAAAGATCATAAAACATTCATCATAGCATAAACCATAGAAAGTAAATGGGTTTTAAAAACATTTCATCATTTTATTATAGCATAAATCATTTAAAAGAAACAAGTTTTACAAAGGTTTCATCATAACTTAATTAACCCATGAGAAAGAAAAAGGTTTCATAAATATCTTGTCATAAAAATCATAAACCATCCAAAGAAAGTATAAGTATGGTATAATTGGATAATATCCCCAATAAATATTAAGTAACATCAAAGGATGTCATATTCGGTGAAAATTTATTTTAAAAGATCACTTGTAACATTTCTTGAGAAGATATAATTTTCACATTGAAATAAATTATTTAAAATATAAAATTTTTCAAAATATAAAAGAAAATGTTTTATTTTAAAATAAACTTGAAAACATTTAAAGTAATATCCAAATCATTGTGTTTTCAGGACAATGGTAAAACATTTTCATGTCGTATATGTTAAAATAGGGATTACTTTCACATTTTTGGTAAAAATTCAAAAGTACATCATTCATAAAATAACAACAAGATTCATTTTAAACCATTTTTTAAAAAATAAAATCATGGGATAATTTACTTTAAACAATCATAGGATAATATTAAAAATATTTTTAAAGATATTTTTAGAAGGCATAGATATATAAGAAATGAGATTTTTGAATGAAGAGAGAAATAAAGTTGGTTTTCTTTAAAAATATTATTTTGGTATCTTTAGTACTTAAAGAGAATAAAATGAAATTATAACAAGTAATATCTAGAAATAAAAATAGTATAATAAATTTCATGATTGTATTCATAGGTAAATAATAAAGTTTCATCATCATAAACTTAATTATAAACAATCCTCATAAACTGTGAGATTGTATCATAAATCCCTTAACACTTTCGTAAATATTAAATCATAAGACCCTTTAAAGAATAAATTAAAATTAAATATTAATTATCATTATCATATTATATTCATGATATAAAATTTCAAAGGGGTGGTATATACAACTCATAATAATAACATATGTCCCAAAGAAGAAAATTTGTGATGATAAGTCCTTACCACTTTGGTAATCTCCAAATTAAAACCTCATGAAAGTGATAAAATTATATGGATTTTTAAATTCTTATAATTTTCATGAAAATAATAATAAAATATATTCATGGTCATTATATACACCAAAAAAATGAAACAAGAAGTTAATATGAAATATGTCTCACAAAAATAAAAGTGAGATGAGAAAACCCTTACCTCAAGTTTGAATTGATTTGAAAGAACTCTAACCTCCAGTATAATAAATTTAAATTTATTATAATTATATAAAATATTATTTTAAAAAAATATAAAATCATATATTATCCACTTATAAAATTTCAAAACTCATAAATTAATAAGTATTTATTAAAATTTTCATTTTCAAGTGTTAACCATTTCATTTTTCATGAGAATCGAGTCGGTGATTCTTGTACATGTACTTTGATCATGGTTACATCATCTATAAAATTTTATTCATGATAGAAATATCAAATATAATTATTATATACATATTTATAATCCTTTTTTAATGGTATATATAAAAAAATAATTACACCATTAATGGAAACAGTTGGCCATACGTACGCATAAACATTGTTTTCACTTTTCAACAGATAGAAAAAAAAGTAAAAAATAATTCACATTCACATAATCATTATTATATCAAATATATAATATATATTCAAAAACAAATATCCTTATTTCCATCCATGTTAAAAAAATGACAAAACAAATCATGTCACTTTGTGGAGGTGGTAGTCTACACGTACGCAAGAGCGAAATTATCATTTTACAACGGATGGAAAGTTAAGAAGGTAGATATGATATTATAATTAAAGAATAATTATATCATAAATATTATATATAAACATTAAAATAATCATAATAACCATCCATTAAATATGTTTATGGAAAATTAATTGTATCATTACTTGAAGGTGATAGTCCACAAGTACACACGGGTGATAATTTCACTTCCCATTTGATGAAAAAAAGGGTGAATAATGGTGGATCAATAATAATAATTAAATTAAATTAAATTTATTATATTTATGTTATTATTTTAGTATTAATAAAAAAATATAAGAGTTAGAAGAATAAATAAATTGAAATAGGTCGTGTATGATGATTAGCTCTTCTTTAGTATACTACCTTTAAATCCCTTCTTAAGGACCTTTATAATGGTCTTTTAAGAATACCAAAACCTATAGTTAATGGATATGTAAGTTAAGAATATAATTTTATAGGGTTTTTTTATCCATATTTCTCTAATTGGTGTCAATAAAAGAGAAAATGGGGGTCCTTTTATAAGTGAGGGGAGGGGAACTATTGTAAATTTTCAAAATATTAAAAGATAATAAAGTCATATCCATGTCCAAGTGGTTCCAAAATGACCTATATTATATTAAAAGTGGTATATGGTCCTAATTTAACAATAAATAAAAATTTATACAGCTTTTTATATCACTTTAAACCTTATATTTTTTATTGACCTCATCATTAACCATTTTTAACCATAACTACGGTAACATCATTTTCAAACTTAAAGGATTATAATTCTAATTATAAGTTAAAAATTGTATAATAAATAGAAAATGGATTAAATTTTAGATGAATTATAATCTTATATTTCCTTTTTAAGTTTTTAAGTTTTTAATGGTTTTTATATAATTTAATAAAATATTTTTTTTCATAAAATATATGTCATTTTTTACATTATTCATTTAATTTGAATTTACAAATAACAAGATAGTAATGGAATTTGAATATAAACATTTCACACATAACTAATAGATTATTTTCATATTTAAAATTCATGGTGAACTATAATTCACTCAAAAAATATTACTTTTATAGTTTTTTAAAATCATTTACTTGATTTTTCTACTACATTCACAAGCATTGAGTCGGCATTATGTAAGCATTTAAGGTAATTATTTCATTACTAAAATTTAAAAATAAAATAATATGATAAAATTAATTAATTAATATTTAAAATAAAAATTTATAACAGAACTTATCCCCTTTTATCCATATGAAAAAATAGATATATTAAAGTCAAGAGAGTGACATGTTAGAATTTTCTTTACTGAAAATAATATAAATGTAATTATCAAGAGAAAATGACACAAAAAATCCATATATTATAATTTTGGATAGTATGATGTCAAGAATTTTCCATAAAATAGGATTTAGAAAATTTTAATTGGAAAACATAAACTAATCTATTAGTTAAACCCCTAAGTAAACTCGTTTTAACCTTAATCGTGATAATTAATTTTTCAATGTTTTTACTACTCATTATGAAAAAAAATTAAGTTGAACTTATTAAATAATATTAATTATTATGATTCCAAATATATAATTCATTTTAATAAATTAAACTCACAAAATTAGTTGGATTTATTTAAAATTAAACCCACAAAATGGGATGAAAAATGGTTTTCTAGAAAAAAAATTCTTAAGTATAAAAAAATTTATACCAAAATAAAACATAAAATTGATTCAAATGAAATTAATTGGATTTTTAATAATATAAATTAACTGATGTTACTTTTAAATCATTTAAAAACAAAATTAATCATTGTAAATTATTGAAACAAAATGATAGTTTTCAATAAAATCATTATTTTTCACTAATCGTCAAAAAATACATAGTTTCATAAAATTATTAAAAATTCACTCTAAGCTAATTTTGGCATAATAATTTAAAAATTTAAGTTTATTCTATCAAATAAATTTTCTATAATAATAAAAAAAATTATTTTCTCACAAAAAGCAATAAAAAACATTTGTGAGGAAAAATATATTTTTGAAACATATATAGAGTTTACTAATAATTTATTACCAATTAAGAAATAAATTTACTTTATCTAAAACTATTGTAAATAATTTTTAAAAAATGTTTATTACTATTCATATCACTAATTTAATGGTTTGGTTATAATGATATACTATATTATGGTTCATTTAGACCTGGGATTGCATGTATCATAATCTATTGTAGAAATTAAATTTATTTGAAGAGAAATATGTTATAAAATATCGAGATTCTATGTTCTCCCCCCCCCCCACACCTCTAAATAAACTACTCCCTCAAAATTTTCTCACAACCATAAAAGGTTTTATATTTTAAAATATATTTTTTAAACCACCATCTTACAAATGGATAATAAAACATCCATTAAAAAGGTAAAGGGGGAAACATAAAGGTTACCTAAAAATGAAACATAATTAGGTTCTCTAATAAGAAGAACATTGTATGGAAGTTAAAATTTAGATATAGAAGATAAAAATACCATCCAATAACTAATATAGAGTGGTATATAATATAATAATGATAAATTTAATTTCTATAAAACTATAAATTTGTTATGGGTGAAAATATCATTGATTCATTGGAAATTAAAGTGAAAGAAAAACATTTTTATTTCATTATCTGTTTCTGAGATTTTATGGATTATTTTACTATTAATTTAAAGTACATGGTAAAATATACTTAATTTATTTCTATCTCATAAGTACAATTTCAAAATTTGGTTGTGCTCTAATAAATTTCCACTTCATATCTTACTCTAAGAAATGAATATTCAAGATGAATTTTTCATGCCTAAAGTACTAAAATTAACCTTTTACAAATCATAATATCCATAAAATAATGAAAAGTCATTCATTTTATATCTAGTTTTCGTAAAAACCAAAAAAAATATCCAAGTTATCTAATATGGATAAATCTTTGTATGATAGAACAATATAGTAATCTCTAAAACCTTATAAAAAGTTCAACTTAAACTATTCTGTAAATAATTAACCTTAAAATCCATACAAAATATGTCTAACCAAATTCAAATCCAAAAGTTTATTAATAATTTCACTAAATTACTAAAATGAATGTAACATTAATCCCTATAACAATATAAAGTATGTCTAAATATAACGGACCAAATATGTGAATACCTTGATCGTATATTCTCCCAAAACATGTTAATATCATGAATCAGCATAAAACCACAATGAAAACATACATCTTTAAAAAAATTAATTCTCTCCTTATTCCTTAAATAAAATCATATATTTTCAAATATATTCCATAAATCCAAAAATCTAGTAAACTCTATCAAATATTATATAAACCACTTTTTCATAAAGTTGATAATTAGTTCCAAGGTCATCAACATTATCCCATTTACATTATCAATATCAATCATCTCTTTATCGTAACTAAAAATTATCATCTCAACATTATGAACATATTAATGTTTATATTTCCCTAAATCATGTGTTTTTTCATAAAATTTTACTTCACCACTAAATCACTTTTCTAGGTCATTAGTTCCATTCAATATATTCTTAAAAATCCTTAAATAAAAACTACTATAGAACAATCCTTGGATGTTTAATGATTCTTATAACCATAATAACATTAATAGAAATACTTAAATGAAATAATTATCTAATTCTAATACATAAACACTTCAATCATTCCACTACCTTTTTAAACTATTTTCTAGGATTCTCCATCACATTCCTTAATACCACCTCCTTTTATATGTCATTTATAGTCTCTTAACCATCAGTAGTAAAACTTTTACTTATATTACCTTATTGATAATCTTCTATAACTTTCCTCCTAATACATAAATTTTAAATATCATTATATTTTCCACATTTAAAACAATAAACTATTAATGATACCTTATAGAAACCATTACTCTCATCCATTGCGTTAACTATATTTTTTTTCTCAGCAATTAATTTCTTTATGTCCATCTCTTCCACACTTAAAAAATATTCTCTTTCTTATAAGAAATTTTCCTCAATTATTTTTACCAAATACTCAACATGTAGGATGTTAAATCTTCTTCTCTAAATGGTTTTTATGAAACTACATTTTTCTCTTATTGGGTGTGTTAAGAAACTCACCCAAATTGAGATTATTATTCATATAACAAGATGGTTGATTAGGAATAATCACAAAATTATGCATTACAACTTTTATTTAACTTATTTTATTATAAGGATGGTTATTATATTATCCATAACATTAAGTATCAACACAATTCATCATGGTTCTAGCTATTAACTAAAACCAAGAAATAATGATCATAACATGTAATCGTGAAAATTTCACTCTAAATCATGACATCTACCTTTCAATCTATGACGCATTATGTTTAACCTAGTTCATTCTTGGTTATCATATATTCAAATACTTTATAATATTTTATAAACAAAATGTTAATTAACTTAATAATATCTCTTGGGAGTGTCAAACTAGCAGCACAGTAAGGGCACACTCCTCGTGTATTGTAATGATGGTCGAGATATACCCAACTAACTCTGTTTGGGGTTATTACCCATAGATGAATTTATACCAATACAACATCCACTTTTAGTATCCAAATAGATATGTTTTTATAAGAAAACCACACTCATTCATTTACCATAACTTAGTATATTATATTATATATAGGACTATCCTAAGTATTATCACTAAATCTTTCTCATCCTAGTGACTAAATATTAACTAAATCATACTCCAATACAAATTATAGCAACCCATACTTTTCATACATAAATATTATATCTTATTAGATTAATAATAATTACATAACATTATGATCCATAACATAACTATAAAGGATTGGTGTATTTGGAAAATTTTATACACAAAAAAATGGTACATAAACGATCTATATCATCTCCCACTTAGTATTTCACAACTATCACCCTTCTAGAAACATCTTACTGAAAAATTTTCTTCATATACTAGGTAAAAGAAAACATATTAATTAGTGAGCTCAGATTCTTAGCAAGGGTAAATAAGGGGGATATCAATGATCATTTAATCATAACATGAGTATAAAGAGTATGAGAACATGATATTGACCTTTGAAAATCATACCCATCAATTATTAGATCATAAACATGAGACATGACATAAATCGTGGTAGTTAATAAGAAATAAATCATAAAGGAATAAAATAATATGATCTATCATAACATAAAAATTTCATAATATCATGTCATAAAAGAGTGGCATAAGTGAAACATAATCAAAATAATAGAAATTGTATGTCAAGGATACCCACCAAGACATTAAGAACATGTGATCCTTGGGATAAACACCCATATAATTTATTTGGGCTTAAGATAACCTCTTGTGGAGCCTCTTTAAGTGTTGTTAAAACCTCATGTGTACCCTATTATGGGATTGGGATAACCTTTTGTGTACCCTCATTTAGGCTTTGGATAACAACTCATATACCCTTTGAGCTCATATAATATATATATTTACCCAATTCATTGGAGGGATTTATAATTCCCAGCCCATCCATAACTTAATGAAAATCATACATATGTGTTCCATAATATCATAAAACATTAACCATATCATAACCCATGGAAATTAAATGGGTTTCATAAACATTTCATCTTTTCATCATAGTATAACTCATAAAAAAGAAATGAGTTTCATAAGTGTTTCATCATAACTTAATTAACTCATGGAAAAGAAATAGGTTTCATAAAAATATTGTAATCATAATAATAATTCATCTAGGGAAATAATAATTATAGTTATATTGGATTATATTCTCCAGTAAAACTTAATTAACATGAAATAATGTCATCTTAGATGAAACATGTTTTTAAAAGTTCACTTGAAACATTTCTTGAGGAAAATATCCTTTCCATTTTTAAATTAATTATATAAAATCTAAAAATTTATCAAATATTAAAAATATCTTTGAAAACAACCGTGTAAACGTGTAAATTAATCTTCAAAACATTTATTGGTGATTATAGTGGGAAATTTATTTCATGTCATGTATGTTAAAACAGTGGTTCCTTTCATATTTTTGGAAAAAAGTCAAAAGTGCCTCATTTGGAAAATGATATAAATATTACTTTTAGAAAATTTTGTAAAAAACATAAATCATGGGAAAATGAACTTAAAATCCCATAGGATTATATTAAAAACATTCTTGCAAACATTATTATAAAATGTGGATATGGAAGAAAAATTATTTTTGACAGAAGATAGAAATAAAGTTAACTTTCCTTAAAATTATTATTTCAGACTATTGAATACATATAGAGAGAAAAATGAAAGGAAAACATTTAATATTCAGAAATAAACATATAATAATAAAATTCATGAGTTTCTTATATTTATATTATAGAATTTCATCATCAAAAAATAAATCATAAACAATTCTAGTAAACAATGAGACTAAAATATAAATCTCTTTCAACATTGGTAAATTTTGAATTGTAAGACCCATGAAATAATAAATTCATATGAAACTTTAAATATCATGATAAAAATTATATTCATGAAATAAAATATAAAATTGGTTTTATATACACCTCATAAAATTATATAGGTGCATAACATAACATATGTTCTAAAGAAAAAAATAAGATAATAAATCCTTACCTATTTAGTAATCTTTAAATTAAAACATAATGAAATAGATAATATTATATGGATTTTTAAATCCTCATAATTTTACTGAAAACAAAATAAAATACATTCATTATTTTTATATACACTATACAAAGGAAACAACTGGTCAATATGGCATATGTTTCACCGAAATAAAAGTGAGATGAGAAAACCCTTACCCCAAGTTTGACTTGCTTCAAAAGTGATATAAAATTATTTATAATACATTTAAATTTATTATAATTATATAAAAAATTAATTTAAATACTTATACTATCATATATGATCCTCTTATAACATTTTAGTTCCCATTTATTAATAATTCCTTATTTAAATTGACATTTTTAGGTGTTAATTGTTTCGTATTTCATGAGAATTTAGAATCGGTAGTGTTGGTCCTTGTACTTTTATCATCATTACATCATCTCCAAAATCTTATTCATGATAAAAATATCATATATATTTATTATATAAATATTTATAATATTTCATAAAAGGTAGAGATATAAAAATGAATTACACGGTTCATAGATATAGTAGGTCGTACATATGCATAAATATTGTATTCACTTTCGGATGAATTGAAAAAAAAGATAAATAATAACTAAACTTTAAATAATAATTATTAAATAATATATATTCATTAAATATATATTTATTTTCATCCATTTAAAGTATAAATGAAAAATGAATCACATCGCTTCATGGAGGTGGTAGCCTACACATACGCATGAGCAACTTTATCATTTTCCAACAGATGGGGAGGTAAGAAAGTAGATATAATATTATAATTATAGAAGAATAATTATATCATATATATCATATATAAAAATTAAACTAATCATAATTACTATCCATGAAATATGGTGTTCGAAAATGAATTGTATCGCTATGTGGACGTGGTAGTCCACACGTACGCACGAGCGATACTTTCACTTTCAAATTGATTGAAAATAGAGTGAATAATGGTGGTTCCATAATCATAATAAAATTTAATTATATTTAGGATACTTAATTAATTATTTTATGATGAATATCACATATTTATAGGAGGTAGAATAATAAATAAATTGAAAGAGGTCAGTTAAGATGATTGTCTCTTCTTTAGTAGACCTCATTTAGGTCACTTCTTAAGGACCCTTGGAATGGTAATTTAAGAATATCAAAACCTTTAAATCATGGGTAGGGAAGTTTATAAGATAATTTAACATGGTCTGGTTGAGATATATGGATCAAATTTGTGTAAATAAAAGAGTGAAGGGATGTCCTTTTATAAGTGGGGAGGGGTGCTCTTGTAATTTTTCTAAATATTAAAATATAATAAAGTCTCATTCATGAAAAAGTGGTTCCAAAATGAAATTTTTTATAATATAATTATTATATGGTTTTAATTTAATCATCCAATCAATATTTATATAGTTTTAGATGTCATTTTAAACCTTATCTTTTTTATTAACCCCTTTATTGACCATTTTTTACCTTAACTTTGGTAAGGAGTTTTTCAACCTTAAAGGGTTATACTTTTATTTATAAATTAAAAATTGGATAATAAATGGACAAGGTATTAAATTATAAATAATTTATCATCATAATTTTCCTCTTTCAATATTTCTATGATTTTTATATAATTTAAAAAAAATATTATTTTTCATAAAATATCATTAATGACATTTTTGACATTATTCATTTAATTTGAATTTAAAGATATCAACATAGTAATGGAATTTGAATATAAAACATTAAAAAATTATTAATAATTTTTATTAATCTATAAAATTTGTGGGTTACTATAATTCACCAAAAAAATATTACTTTTAGAGTCTTAAAAACCATTTACATGATTTTTCCACTGCTTGCAGAAGAACTAAGTCGGTATTGTGGGAGAATTTAAAGTAATTATTTAATTAATAAAAAATAAATATAAATTAATATGATAAAAAAATAAAAATTTAAAATATAAATTTATAACCTAACATATTCTCTTTTAATCCTTATGTAAAAAAATATAGATATTAAAGTCAAGAGAGTGACATTTTGAAATTTTCTTTACTTAAAATAATTTAAATTTCCTTGTCAAGGTAAAATTGCATCAAAATTCCATATATTAAACTTTAGGATAAGATGATGTTGAAATATGGACATACAATGGTATTTAAATAAGTTCAATTGGAAAAAATACATGTATCTCTTGTTTAAACCCCTTGGTAAACTCATTTTAACCTTAACTACGGTAATGAATTTTTTACGATTTTTATTATTCATTATGACCAAAAATTAAGTTTACTTATTAAATAATATTAATTATTATGATTCAAAATATTGAATCCATTTTATCAAATTCAATTCATATAAGTTTTAGAATTTAATTTAAAATTTAACCCTTAAAATGTGACAAAAACTGTTTTCTAGAAAAAATGTTTTCCTAAGTATAAAAAGTTTTAATACCAAAATACAATATAAAATTAATTTTAATGACCTTAATTGGATTTTTAATAATATAAATGAACTAATTTAAATTTTAAGTTATTTGAAAAAATAAAACATTGTAAATGACTGAAATGTAACACCCTAGAAAGATAAGGGGTTAAAACACTAAATATTACTACTCATGTCAACAAGGTACACAGTTATTTTTAAAAACATACCTAATTAGAACTCCACAATTAAGAGTTATTTGACTAGAGTGATAATCATGATGGGTGACCTCCTAGGAAGTTTTCTGATGTGTGTGTGAGTGAGGAAAAAGTGCACTGAAATAATATGTGTTGGCCTATGGGGACATTAATTAGTCTAATCAACCATTCAAGAATATAGGTGGGCCCTAGGTAGGGGAACACATGTTTGTAGGGAAACTAGTGGTTCTTGTTAGGTTAGGACCCGATGACTATGTTAAGGTGGGGTGTTTATGCTATTAGTGAGGCCCAGTTGTTGCATCAATATCAGAGCAGGAACCCATCAGAAAGTGCAGTGGCACTTATTAGGTTGAGATATATGGTTCACAATGAAAATGTTGGGCTCTAAAGGGGGGAGTGTAACACCCTAGAAAGATAAAGGGTTAAAATACTAAATGTTTATACCTATTTTAACAAGGTTCACCTTTCTTTTTGGGAGCCTACCTGATTATAACTCTATAGTTATGCATGTCTGGCCTGGATTAGTGTTCAATATGGGTGACCTCCCTAGAAGTTTCTTGAGGTGTTTTTGGGTGAGTAAAAGGCGCACTAAAAGAGAATGTGTTGGACTATGGTGATAGTCATTATTCTAGTGATTCGTTCAAGCATGTGGATGGGGCCCAGATGGGGGACCACATGTCTATGGGGAAACTAGTGGTTCCTAGTGGGTTGAAACCCAAAAATAATGTTAAGGTGAGGTGTCTTTGTTGTCACTAGGGCCCAATTTTCACATGAAATGAAAAGAAAATTTTCAATAAAAATCAGTATTTTACTATTCATCAAAAAAATAAATCTTTTCATGGAATTCTCAAAAATTAACTCTAATCTAATTTTTACATTAATATTTCAAAAATTAAGTTCATTTTTTCAAATTCATTTTCTAGGAGATGTGAAAATTTTAATATTTTCTCAAAAAAAATTTATTTTTTAGGAAAACTATATTTTTAAAACATATAAAGACTTTACAAAAAATTTAGTGCTTATTAACCAATATATTTTATTTTTTTAAATATTTATACATAATTTTTAAAAGGTGTTTATTACTATTCATATCACCAATTTAATTACTAGGTTATAACTATATATTATATTGTGGTTAATTTAAAGGGTTACATGTATCGCAATCTATTGAAGAAATGAAGTTTATTTAAGAAAAAATATATCATAAACTTTTAGGGTGTTATAATTTTTACTCCATTATTCCCACCTTTTTATTCATTTACATTTGAATAGTTTCATTGCATTATTGAAAACTAATGAGTATTTATAAAAATTACATTTTTATTCACTTATAAAAGGGGAACACTTCCACCACTTTATGTTACCCCGATTCATTCAAATTTCTTCTTGAAACTCTATTAATTACCTTTCATAAAACCCTATACCACTTACTTGACTCATTGGGTCCTTATTATTTCCCAAACCCCTTTAAAATCAAAGATGTTTCCAAGAGAATATTAAAATATACTACATAAGTTTCTCATTTCTCTTTTGTTTTCTTCCATATTTTCTTCCTTTTACACCCCCAAATATATTTTAATATAATTAATTTAGTGTTATTAAAATATTGACATTTTATTATATTAAGGGAATAGTCATTATTAATTTCTTCCCATCCACTTAGAAAAATAAAAAAACATTGATCGGGCATTTGTGTACACTACCGCCTCCATGAAGCGACATCTTCTATTTTTTAGCAATACCTCTCTTCACTATTTATAAGGATTTAATTTAATAATAAATGTTCCATATATAATATAATTATGATTATAAAGAGATAAAATATAATTCTCTTTCATTTCCTTTCATTAGTTGGGAAAAAAATAGTAATTGTGTGTTGTGCAGACTACCGCCTCCAAAAAGTAATGTTTTTCATTTTCCATCTTGATGTAAATTATTTATACAAACCCCTTAAAATATGATTCATCGACTTAAAATAATATAAATAATATCATTATTATTATTTTATAATTTTGTTACACACTTCCTTGAACATACTCGCCCATCAAGTTATTTCATGTTCTTGTTTGGTTAGATTCAACAACCAACATGAATGATGTTATAAAACATTATCACGGATAACTATGAGAAGTTAAATAATAATATTAATATAAATAATAATAAAATAATATTTTTTATGGTTTTGGAAAGTTAATATTTGTAGTGACCCTTTTTTTCTTAAAAGACTTTGAAATATATTAAGGAATATTTTCAGAGCCAAATACTGAGACGATGTGAGATTCTAAGGCCCGGAGAGGCCAAAATTGATAATATAAAAATATTAAATATATTAATATCATGTGAACATATTTTTCCTAAAATATTGGGAAAAATCCTAAAAATGTCCTTGGATAAGAAATCTGATACCACGGTTGATTCCAGAATGCAGGGTTTACCCTAGGAGCGACCTAAGGTTGGTCGGCGCTAGACGTCTGGTTAAGGAAACCATTGGCGGGTGCATTTAATTAAAATAAAAAAATAATTTGTTTATTTGTTTTGTTAAATGACCTAATTAAAATCCTTTATAAATATCCTATTATAAAAAATTTCTAAGGGTTATCCATATAACCCTAGCTATAACTGAGAGTAGGAGGAGAGCGCTCTTCATTGGTGGATCGACATCGAATGATGAACGGTGATCAGATCAAGGTGGATCGATGAGTAGAAAATACAGGGATCCTTCCTTATTAATGTATAACACATTCTTCACAAATTATTGATCCATAATCGAGTTACATCTCATCAATTTTGGTTTTTGACACTTTGATTAAAATTTTAAGCATCAATTTATATCTTTTGTTCTTGATAAATTTTTTCACACACTTTGCATGATACCATTAAATGAATTAAATTTTTTATTTTTTTTATTTTTTTTATGTCATGATTTCACCATGATTATCCTTTTTCATGTGATATTTTACCGATAACACTTTTTCAAAGATTGTTTCAACCTTATTCGGGGACTTTCCCCCATTTTGTCTTTACGTTCTTCATCATTGACCTACGGGATCACAGTCCAACTTTTATGGGTCGAGACCAAGTGTGATCAGACCTCTGGATTCATGGTGGATGAGTGAACGATGACTAAATTAGTGATTTTTGGATATATCAAGATTATTTTTAGGTAATTCTTTATGGATCTTGGACTTTTGTAGCAACGTGAGGCACTACAGGAAGTATGTGGTGATGCCAACTTTCATAGGATTGTCTAATTCTGATTTCTGACCATTGGATTCTGGGAATAGATTGCCAGAGACTTTTTTTATAAATCTCTGGTGTTCATGTAATGGTAATTTTGTAAAGTTTTTTAATCTAGATACGCATTAAAACAAATCTATTTGGCCTGTGAAAACCCCAACTACATGGTGTGTGGTTTAGAAGAACACATGTCATTTAGTCCCCTTGATGTGGTGCAAGAGTTTTAGGTGAAGTTAAGTATAAAAAAGTGTGTATCCTAGAGTGTACACCATTTACAGAGACATGGATTCCTAATCCATGTATAGGGAGAACACATACAGGTATTGGAGTGGGGTCACACATCTTATGGGCCCCATACATTCCATATACTCATATGTGAATCTTCTACCCCCTATATATCCTTCTTTAGAACTCGTATTTTGTCCCATAATTAGCCCATCCTAAGTGTTTTTTCATATAGAAAGTTATGGTAAAATTTATAGTTTATTTTGAGGTATGATTCAAGATGTTTCAAGTAAGAATTTTCCTTAGTCGATGCTCAACAATGATAGTGACTGGGTAGGATCATTGAATTGATTATAGGTAGAGAAGACAATCCCCTATTCAGGGTGTGGTTCCTCTATCTATGGAGACGGTAATCCCCTATCACACTAGGGTGAAGTTCCCCCATACTGTTTAGTCAGGTAGAGATGGTACTTCTTTATTAAGGGCATGGTTCCTCTATCTATAGGGATGGTACTCCCTTGTCGCACCAAGGTGTAGGTTCCCTATACTCTTTAGTCAGTTAGAGATGGTACTCCCCTATTCTTGGAATATGTCATCTACCTATAGGAACAGTACTCCCTTATCACATCAGAGCATAGTTCCCCATACTCTTTTATTAGGTAAAAAATATACTCTCTTATCCAGGGTGTGGGACCTCTATATATAGAGGGTTACTCCCCCGTCTTCGAGATCCTATGGGGTGTGGGTCCTCCATATAGTGTGGATACTTTAGTTGTGGATCATTGTGGCGAGAAGCAGTCCCCTCCACACATATTATGGTGAGGTTATATTTGATATTGTGCATCGTTGAGGGACTACTGGAGCTTCATGCTTACTCATCAACTTTGGCTGGTCTTTGAGATATAAAACCCTTTTCCCTCTCATTTGGGTTTCTATTTTAGTATATATATATATGTATTGGGTTTCATTCCCCTCTTAATTTCGGTTGAGCTAAATATTTTGAATCTATCTATTTCTCCCTTTTTGGTTTTTGGGGAATCCTACTGGGTATGTATATACTCACCCTTATATGGTATTTTCCCACACATGTTGTGCCTTATGAAGATAATGGATAGCTCAACAGTGATTATAATGGAGCATAGTGATACATAAGTGCATTGACCATGTATGGTGGATGGGCTTAGATATTGGGAGTCAAGCTCTATCATATTTCTTTTTTTACAGTTATTTTTGGGTTGGTACATCTTTTCTAGTTGGGTGTGTATTTTTTCACTTTACATTTTAGATTACCCTGTTGTACTCTTTTGAATTCCCTATATGTTATTAAAAACATGGTTTTTACTCTAGATTTTTCTACCTTTTATTATTATTCTTATTCACTTTTTCATTGAGATGGTTGTTTGAATGTTTATAAGTACTTTAGGAAAAGGCAAATCATTTTAGTTATTCTTTTTTTTGTGGTTCTTTCTAGCCCCAGCC
Organism: Viscum album; assembly: GCA_963277665.1. Taxonomy (NCBI): domain Eukaryota; kingdom Viridiplantae; phylum Streptophyta; class Magnoliopsida; order Santalales; family Viscaceae; genus Viscum; species Viscum album. Next base: position 95,571,146 of record OY728164.1, read on the forward strand.
TATTGGAGGAAGGCTTGGGGTTGGGATGGATTGACCTTTCGTTGTCTAGGTGATCCCCGTTGGGTCAGGTCATTAAAGAGTGGTATCAGAGGTGGTTCTTTCTTAGGAAGGAGTTTGGAGTTATTCCCTTATGATTATTGGATAGTGACTTATAAAAATGGTTTTAGAGTGTCTCAAGTGCACCTTTCAGAATAGGGAACCCAATGTTTTCACGGCTACCGACGTATCCGTACACCCAGACTTTAAGTACCTACTTATCGACTCGGTATACTAATAAATTGGTTGTTGGTAACAATGGTACATTCATTATATAGGATTGATTACTTTGAATTTATTTCTTTAGTAAGATTCCCATATTTATATGCTCATCTGACCATGGTATGTCTAAATTACTTTCAGGATGCCTCTTTGAAGATAGTCATCCAAGTTACCAATTTAGGATCGTGATGATGATACGATGAGGGATGAGAACTCATTTAAGGGGTTATACCATGATATTTTTCCTCTGGTTGGGTAGGTAGTGAAACCCCTATCTGTCGAGTAGCAATTAGTACTGATAGTTTAAGATGAGGATATGCGCAGGCATAACGCACTCCACGATTTCCAATGCTAGAGGCCACTGAGATTCCATGGTGATTCAGATACCTAAGAAGAGGAGGATCGTCTTGAGTCGGTATTTTGATTCTTTAGACTAATGTAAACCCTAAGTGTTTAGTTGGTTGCACTAGAATATACTATTTTCTATACAGAAGTAGGTTGCAGATGGAGTTTAGTCATGAAAACGCATAATGAGTCGGCACTCTCATGGTCTAAATTCTAGTAGTTGTTTTGTGAGAAGTACTACCCCTCATGATTGTTCTTAGTTTAGATTTATTAGATTCTAGAGCTCTATCAATGTAGTATGTTAGTATTTGATTATGTCTCAAGGTTCACTAGCCTTACATGGTAATCTCTCGACATGGTATGAGATGGTTTCTTCAGGGTGAGGAAGTTTTAGAAGGGTCTCTATAGAGATATTTGGGACACCATGGTCTCCTTATGTATCCCTACCTAGGTAGTATTTCTAGATAGAGTTCTAGATACATAGATATTTCTAGCAGTGGGGTGTTAGTTGGATGGTCTTGATTGTGGGAATCCTAGGGCTGAGTTTTCTATAGTAGCTAGAAAGTAACATATGTCAGTGTCTTAGTATTGGATGTGTACCCATTATCAAAATCAAACACATGGTCATGTAGTGTAGAGACCATAAAGAGTACTAGGGAATACCATAGAGTGGTGATGTTATAAATGTGATGAGAATGGTCATATGGAATATGATTTCCTGACCCATGGATCAAAAAAGGTTAGGTAGGAAACGGATGGATCACCATGGTAGAGACAACGCCATGATCATTGTTTTCTCGGTCATGTCTAAGGCGGCCCCCAGGGATGCAAAGATTGAAGAGGAAAAGGTGGGGATTTATGGGGAGGATCTTCTAGTGGAAATAGATGTTATGAGCTACTTCCACCATGAGGAGCCCCATTCCAGGCTCAAGGAGCTGACGGATAGGGTCATGGTCAGCTGTAGACCATGGAGGATTATAAACCGGCAACTCACTATATGATATTAGGTACAATATGTGTTTATTCTACACTTTATATAGAACTATTAGATATATTTTTGAGTCACTCCTTAATTTTTATATCCATTTTATGAGATCTAGATATCCCCATTGTCACATTAGCATAGAAACTTTTGTTAGAGGTTTCGAATGGGTGTGATTATTCGATATCACTTATCTATAGGCAGTGTCAGCTATCATTATTTGAAGAGAGTTTCATATAGAATATCTTTTTATTCATGATAAAACCTTATGAAAACTTCTTGGGTATATACTAGTTTTTCATAGTTTGATCCCAGATTGACTATCATCACAGGCAGGTCAGATGCCTTCAGATAGATGGGATGAGATTCTCTTTTACAAGTGAGAGATATCTCAAGGTTGAGAGAGTGGTCCTCAAAAGTAGGAAGGTGCATCCCATCACCCGTTATTTGGTGATTTTATCCCTTGGAAGAGCGGTCTCTTCAAACATATTGATTCTTTTAGTAGTGAGTGATTTTATGGATGTCTTCCACAAGGGCATTCTGGGACTATCTTTGAGGTGGGATATGGGATTCTACATCGACATGCACCCTGGAACCATGTTGATATCTTCTGAAGAATATTTTATGGACCTTACTAAGGTTTGGTATTTGAGTTTGTAGTTAAAGGACCTTTGAGAAAAGGGTTTTATCAAACTCATTGTGTCCCCCATGGAAGCTCCAATTTTTTTCATGAAAAAGGAAAATGGGAGATTACAACTTTTAATTTATTATCATTGCCTAAACCAGATAATGATAATGAACAAGTGCCCATTCCTAAGGATTTATGACTTCTTTGATCAGTTGTGAGGTGTGAGTTGGTTCTTGAAGATCAATATTTTGTCCAACTACCACCAGTTAAGGGTTCTTGAGAATGATATTCTAAATATGGAATTCCAATGTCACTACGGACACTATGAGTTCCTAGATATACCTTTTAGTGAGATGAATTTTGTCACTGTGTTTATGGATTTCATAAAAAGGATATTCCATATATACTTGGACTGATTTTTTTTTGTCTTCATTGATGAAATACTCATCTACTCTGCATCAAAGGATGTGTATTCAAAGGACCTAAGGGTGGTTCTAGACTTATTCTAGGAGAACCGTCTTTATAGTAAGCTCTCAAAGTTACAGTTCTAGATTTTTGAGATTCAATTATTGGGGTATGTCATTATTTGATCATGGATTAATTTTGGACTTGATAAAGATTGATGTATTTATTTTTTTGGATCCACCCAAGAGCATGTCATAGGTTCTGAGTTTCCTTATCTTGGCGGGGTACTACAAGAGGTTAATGGAAAACTTCTCCAAGATTGTAGCTCATTTGAATACCCTGATGCAGAAAGGGAGGTCATTTACATGGACTTAGAAGTGTTATTATAACATCCCATTACCTTATTTTAGGTATTCCTTGACCCTTTTTTTGACCCCCCCCCCCCTTGATTGAGGTCTTTTTTTGGGCTCATTCTGAGAGAGTTTTTAAATTTTTGGATGCTTTTTGGGTAGTGAATAGTTAGCGCGTGGTTTTCCCAAACCATGCCCCCAGTGAAAATTGTGCACCCCCTATACAGTGTATAATTAATGATTGGAACACAGTTTCTCAAACTATTTTCCCACCCATGGGAAACTGTGTGCCTCAAATAGTATGGGTGTATGGTTGGAACATGGTTTCCCCTAAATGTACACCCCCATCTAGCTAACCATACATATAGTTTTAAATTATTTTGAAAATTAAATTTAAATTCCTGAACCCCATGGTTTAAGTGTTGAGCAGCCCCATTCATCCCTAACTCAATTTCATTGGTTATGAAGGCACTCTAGAATCATTTTGGGCTCCTAAAACCCATTTCTTGGTGGATCAAAGAATTCTTTATCTTGATAGATCTCCTTGGGGTAAGTGGATCTCCCATAATATAGTTTCTTATAATATTCCCTTCCCTCATTATTATATATTTATAGATCATTATGTTGTTAATTTATCTAATAACCCTTTCAGTCTTGATATTGATAGATCTCCTTGGGGTAAGTGGATCTCCCATCATATAGTTTCTTTTCATATTCCCTTCCCTCGTTATTATATATTTATAGATCATCATGTTGTTAATTTATCTAATAAAACTTTTATAGATCTTGATTATTGACTCAATATGTAGATCTTCTCCATCTTCGATCAACATTGGCATCCCCATTGTGGGTGTTGATTATTTAATTCCATGATTAAAGGTAGGTGGTTCCATTTTAGATTTTACATGCAATTAAAACATTAATTGACTTGGTTTTCTTAAAATATATTTCAATTGATTTAAAAAACACCCATTTGGTATGATTTAAAATTGGAATTTGAAATGTCATGTATTTTGAGAACCCCCCCCCAATTATGATGGATTTGGAATTATGGGTTGGATTTTAAAAATGTTGGAATTTATGAATTGTTTTGAGAATTGTTTTGAGAAACTGGATTAAATTGAAATGATGAAAACCTATGATTTGTTTTGTATTAAAAATCCATGAAATTATGAAAAATCCATGTTTTGGTTTTGAAATTGAATTGGCATATTGAAATTTAAAATTGGACTACTTAATTATAAATGATGATTTATTTGAAATTATATGATTTTCCCATTATTTATTGATTTATTGAGCACATTTGATCCTAGGTAGTTGGTGGGTTATTTGTGATAATAATTCTAGGATCTTAATCCCTTATTAATGGATTAGTGATGAAAAATATAACAAGAACCTTGTTTGGAATGTTTATCCCTGATGGGATGTTGACGAGTTCTATTCGTCCAGAACCTGAGGGATGTGTACACACATGTTTAGCCATGATCATTGATTTGAGAAGTGTGAGGATCCTATAGAAAGAAACTACTGTACTTCAGGGAAGATGACTATGATTCTTGTTGTGTATGTTTTGATTATATATTCCATTACTTATAGAAATATTTTATTCTTTCCAAATGATTTATATAAATTATTTTATAGAAAATTATCATTTAATCCATGTTTGAAATATTTTATATCTATTGAAATGAAATCATGTTTTGTTTTAAATATGAAAATTATATATTATTCCATGCCCTGATTTATTTAAATTGAAATAATGATTGGTTTATTATTGGGGAATCTATTATAAAACACTTTGTGAGACCCTACTGGGCTTTATATCTCACACTCTAGCTTTTCCTTCAGGTGTTTATAGATTTTCTTATTCCATGTCCGAGCAAAGAGAAAGCACCACTTAGAAGGGGTGGATGTTCTTGATCCTTTAGACCATAGAGTAGTGATAGTGACTAGTGTAGATGAGGTCCACTTATTGCATAGGGTTTGAGATGTTTTTTGGTTTGTTAATGGTAGTTTGGGTTGATTTTTCATTGATTTTTTATCTATCCACTTGGGTACTATTTTACAAATTTGAATTATAGTACTTCATCCTTTATGAGTGTTGATATACAAACTTGTATCTTGTTATCTTTCAATATTTTTTGGAAAATTTGTTTTTTCTTTATTCTTTTATGATTTTAGGTTCTGGTAACTAACCCATAGGGATCAATAATTCCATTTGGGTCATGTCATAGCCGACTTGGGTAACAGATTACTAGGGTATCCTAGTTGGTTCATGAAAAAGTGGTATCAAAAGTAAGTTAAGAATCTCTCTTTGAATTCAGTGTGTTCTCTAGGTTGTCCGAGTAGACAAGAGGTTGGGATTATGGGACTTGGGAGGTAGTTATGAGTGAGTTCCTGGACATATCTTTTCATAACAAGACTTAAGTCACCATGGGTGGTGGGAGTGTCTTTGATGAGTATTTTTATCTATTTCTATTTTTTTCCTATTTGATTAGAGTATTCTAAAAATCCTTGAATTTATTAATCTTGTTTGAGTTTTTGATCTGAAAGTTTAGTATTAACATTCTTCTATATTTTCTATTGATGATGTGTAGTTTCATGCCTCTAAGAAGGAATTTGAACCAACCTGAGGAGGGAGTTGTCGATGAACCATGGAAAGAGAACCCTCCAGTTGACCATAATCTCATTGAGATAGTGGTGCATTCTATCCAAGCTCTAGAACAAGCATCAACACCCATTCTTGTTCAGGATCCATTCATTGAACCTTGATGGGATGACCATAGAGATCATACACAATAGTTTCTTCACCATAATACACCATATTTATAAGGATCTAATGATCCTCAAGAGTCATATGATTGGTTGAAAGTAATTGAGTAGATTTTTCAGTTATTTGAAACACGTGATTCAATTAAATTGAAGTATGTTACCTTCAAGATGGAGGGACCGATAAGAAGATGGTGGGATTTAATAGTGATGGAAAAGAAGCATGAAAGATTTGAGTTGAAATACTTCAAGTTCCTTTTTACTGATTAGTTCTATCTAGAGTCTATGATTCTAGAAAAGTAGATGGATTTTATTAATATCCATAAAAGTTACAAGACCATGACTCGATATGAAAAAAATATTTATTGAGTTGGTGTAGTTTTCTCTTGAGATTGTGAATAATGAGAAGTTTAAGGCATGAATATTTTATATGTGACTACAATATGATATTTAATCATAGATTTTCATGCTATAGTTTACTTCTTATGATGATGTTATTGATAGAGTGTTGATGGATGGTCTTGACCTTTTTTTTAAGTTAGGGTTCATGGGAGTTCTTTTTCCTCCTAGTGGAATTTCTATGAGTTCCTTTAAAGGAAAGAGGAAGTGTGATGATTCTCATGGTGGGTCTAGATGATAGGGTTCTTCCAAACCTCCTGTATTTCTTGGTAGAGGCCCTTTTACTTGATTCCAATATAGAAATATTGGGAATTCGAAATAGTTTTTCACTAAGGTACCCAATATTTTTTGTTTTTGTGGATGATCATGTCACTTGAAGAAGTTTTGTTATATATTTTCTTCTCCATAAAGTTTCATATGCTCATAAGCACCTAAAAGTTATGTGTTTAAATAATATTCTTCAAGAAAAAATGGGTTCCATCCATATGAATCCCGAATTAAGCTTCTTCATGTAGTGGAAGAGTCTCTAGAGGAAGTGGACATGGGTCTAATGACTATGATAGGTACCACCACTATATATTCATCCTTAGTGATTTATTTATTTGATATTAGTGCATATCACTCATTCTTATTTACCCATGTTGTTGATTTTATAACCCTTCCTATAGAGATTTTATTTTATGTGATGGATATTACAACACCCCTCAGAATAAAGAGAGAGCAGGGGATTCAGTGTCCTGTTTGTGTTTTATCTTTGTTAGAGATTTATTTTACCTAAAATTTAATAGTCCTCAATATGAAATCTCCAAATGTCATTTTTTTGATGTATTGTATGATCATTCATGAGGCCTAGATTGATTATTATCTTCAGCGGGTCTCCTTTACCACACTCGATGGAGTGGGCCATGTATTTCAGGGAGAATGGGACCGAATATTGAGTAGATTAGAACCTTATTTTTTGGAGTTTGGATAGGTAATATCATTGGTTTATTTTGACTTGGATAAATAATCCTTGAGTTATTATCTACCTCCAATTTTTGTCAAGTTTCCTGATGTTTTTCCTTCATATTTCTCTAGTTTTCCACCAGTAAGAGAGGTTGAGTTTTCTATTGATTTAGTACCTAGTAATAAAGTGTTATCTATTCATTATTACTATATGGAATCATCTAAACTGAAATATTTGAAAACTAAGTTGGATTATTTTCTTGATAAAGTTTTTATATGCCTGAATGTGTCACCTTGGGCATCAGCTATTCTCTTTTCTAAAAAAGATGATGGTGCACTTCACTTATGTGTTGATTACCAAAAGATGAAATTAGTTATGGTACAGAACAAGTATTTGTTTCTAGATATTTATGATTTGTTTGACTAGTTTAAATATTCCAAGTGGTTCTCAGAGATTAAACTTTTATCTGGCTACCATCAATTGCGAATTAAAGAATCTAACATTATAAAAACCACCTTCTAGAGTAGGTATGGCCATTATGAGTATCTATTCATGACATTTGTTCTAACCAATTCTCCAATATTTTTTATAGAAATGATGAATAGAATATTCCATTTGTATCTTGATACATATTTGGTGGTTTTTGTGGATGAAATCCTGGTTTACTCTAAAATTGAGGAGGATCATGTGCGTCATCTAAAAATAGTGTTGGAATTTTTGAGAGACCACCGCCTTTATTAAAATCTCTTGAAATGTTGTTTCTAGATTTGGGAAGTGAATATATTTAGACACATGTTCTTGGAATAGGGTATTTTAGTTGATCCTAATAAGGTAGAAGTTCTTATGACAGGTAAAGAACTGTGAAATATTTTCAAGATTCAAAGATTCTTGGGTTTAGTGGGGTACTACCACCAGTTTTTAAAGTATTTCTCGAAGTTGTATTCTCCAATGACCACTCTCACTTAGAAGGTATTTAAGTTTGTTTGGGATGATAAATTTTAGAATTATTTTGTTGAGTTGAAAATTATTTTAAATTCTACACCATAGTTGACTCTTATAGAGGTCGGGCGGGTCTATGTGGTATATCATGATGCATTAGGTTCGGGTTTGGGTTGGAATATTATGCAAGGTGATCACATGGTAGCCTATTAATCTTAACACCTTAGGACACATGAGAATAATTATCTGACCCATGATATCAAACTATCAATTGTGATGCATTCTCTTAAAGGCTGAAGGCATTACCTTTATGGAGCAAGGTTTGCTATCTATTTTAATCATAAAATCCTAAGTTATATATTCTATCAAAAATATTTGAATATTCATCAAATTTACGTAATTGATATGGTAATTTTTTGGGGTTTCACATCAATCAATGTTATTTATCACTCTATTTACTCTCCCTTACAGGTTGGAGAACTCAAACTAACACAAGTAGTCATACAACTTTCAAATCGATTTAATCCTTGTAGATTTATTTATTCTTAAAATTGATGAATAAAAAGGTACTAATCATTCCCCAATAATCTTAGGGAGTTTTTTCTTGAAAATAGAAAAAACAATAATCAATGTGCATTAATTAACACTTTCCAAAGAGTTTGGTGAGGATACTTTTCAATTCAATATTTAGGATCCTATGAAATTTCCCTAAGAAGAACACTCAGTTTTTAATATTTCTCATTCTAAAAACTAGTCTTACTCAAGTGAGGATGATTTTATTTATAATGATATCATGAAATTAGGATCATCTCTTATTTTACTAAACCCTTTAGGTTAAACTATTTCTGAAAATGATTTTGACACTGAACCAAAGGTGTATGTTGATCATTTTAAAGACTAGTCTATTGAAGAATAATTTTATGGTTTAATTAATTATGTTTTCATCACTATCACTTATTCCCTTCTTATATAGATTTCAAATATGAGTGAAACCAGTTTGAAATCATCTTTGGAATGACCCCCCTAATTGTAATTAAAACTATTACCATCAAACATTCAATATGAATATATCAGGGTAGAGATGATTTGCCAATGATAATTGAAAATAATATAACATTAAATCAAGAATAATAACTATTGAAAAGATTTTAAATAAAATAAAATTAAAATACATTGGACACTGGTTGATATAACCAAAATATCCCCAAAGTTTTTATGCATTGAATTTTTCTTAAAAATGGATCAGATCTAGTAAGACAACTCCAAAAAAGGATAATTATAATATTAATAGAATTTGTTAAGTAGTAGGTTGAAATTTTTTTGAAATAAAGAATAATATACCCCATTTTTTATTCATAGTGGGTAGTTATATTTAAATTTTCAAAAAGAATTATGGAATAACCATTGTAAAAGATGATAAAAATTAACTTGTACTTACTCAGAGTAAAAATAATTAGAGAGTGTGCGTAGACTATCAAAAACTCCACCATATGACCCAAAAATACCACTTTACCATTATATTTTTTTGACCAAATGCTCAATATTCCATCAAGTAGTAGCCACTACTATTTTCTTGATCGGTTTTCTAGTTATTTTTAGGTACCCATTTCACTATGAGATTAAGACAAGAGAATATTTACATGCCTTTATAGTATGTTTACTTACTCAAGTATGCCTTATAGTTTGTTCAACACCCTAATTACATTTATACATTGAATGGTAAGAATCTTTTCATATTTTATTGAAAGATATCTGGTGGTATTCCTTGAAGAATTTATAGTTTATGGAACATCATATGATTTTTTTTTAGAATTTGGATAAATTTTTAAAATAATACATTGAAAGTATTTTTGTTATTTAATTTTGATAAATGTCATTTTATAGTAGAAATGTGAATTGTTTTGTGTCATATCATTTTTAAAGTTCAGATATAATTAGATAAGGATAAGGTTGATGTTATATATTCTTTACCCTACCCCACTACTATTAAACATATTACATCATTTTCATTCCATGTAGGGTTACATAGTAGACTCATTGAAAAAATTGAAAAACTGTATTTCCTTTTTCAAATATTATAAATAGGAATATTGATTTTTTGTTTGATGAATCATACAGGGAAGATTTTGATGATTTAAAAAAGGTATTGACCTCAGTCCCCATCATTAGATCACTATCTTAGGATGTTCCTTTTTAATTTATGTGTGATGTTACCAACCAAATAGAGGAGTAGTCTCTTCCTAGAAAATTGATGAATATCCACATGTTATATTATATGATTCAAAAAAATTGTACTTAGCTCAGATTAACTACAAGACTAAAAAAGGGTTTTCCCATAGTTTTTTCACTTGATAAATTTTGTCCTTATTTACATGTATTGTGATAATTTATTAAGATCATCCATACCTTATACACTTAATTAATAAGTTACACTCAAAACCAAGTATTATCCATTGGTTGTTACTTCTCCTTTAATTTGATGTGGATATTAAAGAAAATAAGGGTAGTGAAAACATTGTTATAAATAATATAAGTATAATTTTCCATGCTATTAAAGTTTGGAACCCTGTATAGATTTAGTTGAATTAATCACTCCCTTATTGGAAACTTTCTGGAATCACTGGTAAGGTACCATGGTACATATACATGGTGAAAAACTTAGTTACAACAAAGGTGTATTATTTATTTATTAAATATAAATTACTGAAGCTAAAATATGATTCAAGGTTCTATTTTTGGGATTTTACTTAATTATATAGTATCTCTAGTGATCAGGTGATAAGGAGGTTCATTCTAGATGATGATGTAACCTCTATCCAAAAACAAAATTCACACACTTTCCCATGAAGTCTTCTTTAGACCTCAATTCATTTCTAGGAAGGTATTAGAGGTTGGTATTTATTGGTATATAGTTTTTATACATTCCCATGGATTTTTTAATAAGTATAATAATTTATTGTTCACTATAAAATTTTCAAAAAGGGAATAAATTTCCCCAAAACCATTAAATTTTTTTCTGAAATATTATGTAATTTTTGTGTGTTTGTGGATTTTGAGAAAAAATAGAGTCTAAATAATCTTTACACTCTTTACAAACTAAAAAACTCACATTGGAATCATATAATCATTTTTTGGAACTAAGAGGTTACAGTAAAAGGATTTAGTATAATCAACAATTTTTTCATGAGGAAACTAGATTTTTTAACTTGATCTTGGTTGATATGTTCACTATAAATTATTAACACCATAGATATCATACCTAAATGGAATTTTGATATCTCATATGAACTAGAGTAAAAATATTGGATGGGAACTAGTCTAGAAATCATCCTAAGACAACAAGGCATAGTTTGTGTGAGTAAATCCATCAATAAGAGTAAGGGAAGCTTGAGAGATGGCTTCCCAAATGTTTTTTACACACCTTATATATCACAAATATCTTCATGGTTTCCTTATATTTGAGATGTTTTAGTTTTTTATTAGATTAACTCACCTAATAAGTGTTATTCACAAAAATGGATGGGGAAAATTTTAATAAGTTCCTAGCTATCAAAAGGGGGAAGGTCATATTTAGGGAATTTTAAACAAAGATGAAGAATGGAAAATGATATAGAACAAATTTGGAAAGTATCAAGGAAGTTTGAAAAGGATCAATGATAAAGGATCATAAGATAGGTTATTAAAGAAGGTTTAACATATTAAGGGTTTAATTACATTGATTTCTATTATTTTATAATTAATTGAGACAAGGTTTAAACTTGGGAAGAAATTGAGTGTTTTAAACTTAAGGAAAAATATTTCTTTTCAACTGTGGGGGGTGATAAAGACACATATTTTCATTTTTTTCATTTTAATTTCATTGTGTTTTTATATTTATTTCCTCATAATTCTAAATAAATATCACATTTCTGGTATTTTCTTTAATTATTGAATTATTTAAAAAATGGATTAATTGTTTATTTTTAATGGGATTTATTCATGTTGAACATTATTGGATATAATCCTATACTAAAAATGTGTTTTTTAATGGTTTATAAGTGATGTGTATGAATAAATTAAAATGCATTCATGTTTTTTATAAATAAAATACAAAATCCTCATCCTTTGTGGGAGTAGAAGGTGCATCCCATGATGGAGTTTCTTATGAGAGAACATATACTATGTAAGATTAAAATGGAAAATTTAAATATTTAATATGAAGAAATGGAAGTTGTGTTAGTGTAACACCTTCAAAGATGTTGTGATGTATGAGTAACCCCAATAAAGATATATTTTTGATGAGTAACTATTATAGGGATAAATTGTGTATGAGTAACTTCTGTGGGAAAGTCTATTATATATGTGTAAATTCCAAGAAATAATCTTATCACTTTCAAAAATTTCCCTATTCAAAGCTAGTGATTGAGGTATAATACTATTTCATATCCAATAACATAGGGAGTCTTTATTTTCAAACAAGAAATGAACTAGAGTATGTTTCTATAATATATTAAAATGTGTGTAAGTATTTATTTATTATGATATCACAAATTAAGATTAAGTGATATCACAAGGGGGCAATGATTCCCTATTTTTAAGATATCTAAGATGCTTATCGCTATGAAATCATATAAAAATAAACCTATGATGTGGAGATTCAACTGGGGATGGTGATATCACACGTAGTAAAAATGGAATGTTGTTTCTTTTGGTTCAATTATTTCTTATTATAATCTTGTTGTAATTTATATTTAAGACTTGAAATCACATTGGGTAGGCTAAGAAAATTATTAATGGTTCATATGAGGTCCTATAATTCATTTATAATGCACATGAAATCCATTCATATGAGTTTTTATATAAAATTATATTCCATTAAACATATGTAACCAAATAATGAAAGGAAATAATGAACTGTTCATGTGGTGCACAATCTAAAATAGAGAGTAGAGTGGCTCAAATATTGTGGGATGTGAAAAATTCATAGAGTAATAAATAATTCCATGTACTTTCATCTCAATTGCTCACTTCAATTTGTTCATCATCCATGAATCTATAATCATTCTAGAACATTCTCCTTTTCCCTATTAATGGGAATGGAATCTATTTTCAAGAGGGTTTACTATTTCTACTATTTTATTGTATTTTTTGGAACCTCCCAATATAGAAAGTCAATCCCTCTTATGTCCAAGATGAGGAGACTTCCACCATCCCCACTATTTAATTCTAATGAATTGATGTTTTCATTTATTTATTTTTGTTTGCATGAGGAGATATTTGAATATATGAAGAATTTGGTGTTCACCATTATATTCATGTGTTTTATTTAGTTAACTTCTCTTACTTTTGGTTTGTATGTATAACGCTCTTGATATTCCTCATTTCTCAAACAATGTAGAGTTATGAGGTTAGTGAAAGAGTAATTAAGGGTTCTTGATCATTTATAAAAGGTAGAGGAAGTGCATGTAGTGGTTATTTCATGTATTTTCTTGATCTAAACACACCAAGAGAGAGTGAATGGTTGAGTAATAAACTATTAAATGATTAAATTGGAGATTTATTTACTTTTTAATAATTTTGATAAAGTGGTTGGATGGGGATATCTAAGTTTAGGCTATTGTTTCTCAATTTATTTTAAATTTGTATCTACATTGTATAATTCACACGCACTTTATATATCCTTTTTACACAATTTTAAAACAAAATAATATCACCACTATAACCTTCACATGCATTTAAAATACTAATAATGAGATTCTTTATGAGATATCACATGCTACATCACTTTACTATATATTATTACATGCTTAAAAAGTTCAATTCTTGACCAACCCAATATTATTTTTTCAAAATTATTTTTAAAAATCTCCTAAATTTCCATCATTTTTATAGAATCTAGTGTCACTTATGTTTTTTTCATATTGAATATAGTAATTTAAATTTTTCAATTGATCAAAATAACAACCTTTTCTCCAAAAATCCTCTTACCCTGATCTATAATACACACTAATCGTTTTCTAAAAACATTTCCCAGCACAAATTTCTCCGCATTATAACCAATAACAAAAAGTTCCATTTAGTGCAACAATGCATCTATTTCCATATAAATTTTATTGAACCAAACACAGTGATATAAATTCTTAATCTCAACTGTAATTTCCTATCCTATGTGACATAGTATAATAATCTAACTAAAAATTCCAAAATCCCATGTTTGAAGATGTTAGTATAAAAAAGATATTCATCATATCTTGGTAGTATTTGAGTATAGACCAACTACCTTTATATTATTCTAGCACCCATCTAGAACATAGTTATCTATATAATCTCTTAATTTAGTAATCCCATCATCATACTATCTCTGAGTACTGACATATATCTAAATTTGACTCATAATTGGAACCTTTATCAAATTATAATATGTGTCCATAATCACAAGGAATGACCTTATCCAAAGCCTCTTAAATCAATTCTTGAATCTGTTTTTACTTGAGAACTAGATAAAAATCAATATACCTCAATCCAATATCTAAAATGAAACCTCATAAATCATGGTTTTGGTTTTCTATACATGTCATCTAAGGTGCTCACTATAATTTACCCTATATAAGGGTAGTATTATCAAGTGATTGATAATTTTATTCCCATAATAATATTATCCATATAGTCAGTCTTCCAACACTAACATACCCAATTTTATATATCCTTCAAAATCCACCACTCATGAGTCCCACTCAACGTAACCCAAAAACTCTATCTTATAATCCATGATATAGGATCCATGGATATTTTAGTGCAACGAACCACCAGGATCTAACACTATAAACTACCCGATATTAAAATAATCACCATGTCCATATATATATATATATATTACTCATCGTTATCATGCATACCAAATCAAAATTCATCTATTAAAGACCCTTAGAAACTTAGGATGCTACAAGTGATAAAACATAACTCACAATGGTGACCTTCCATATATAATATAGAATATATATATATATATATATATATATAAACCTACCTAACATATACCTTTACACAGGAATCCCTACAGAACCTCCACAAGTGCCTCATCTCATTATAGGTAAGATGTTACACCATCTTCTTCCTTTAACTTCTATGGTTCCCATTTAATTCTATTTTTTATTATAATAAAATATTGTTATAAGGGAAGTGGACACTCATAAAACATTAAAAACACTAAATAATAATATTAGGTAGATAATTAATCTTTTATTAGTGCATTTCTAGTACCCTTTTCCATATAGAAATCTAGGTCCTCCCTCAGCTTATGGGTGTTCAACTACATGTGAGCATGTTCTAGAATAGTACCAAAGTCATCCTACTTTAACATATTCATATTATTTTTTAAACTTCCTTTTCTCCCACTCTTTTCCACTTTCTCATGGTCTTCCTCATATTTAAGTGCATTAAAATATTTCTTTTCAAAGTTAGAATCAATATACTCAGGGTGTGGAGGATGTATTTGTTTGAAAATACCATGAAGTGTATATTTATCATGTGAATAAAAATATATATAATTTTGAACTTTTTCCTCAATTGTTTAATATATTGCATTGTGAGAACCGATATATACCTCTACTATATAAGAAACATTTCTTCTTGAGCCCAATACACCCTAACTTCCTCCAAAATGAGTGAATTTAGTAGCCCCTTTATTAAGTCATGAGGTTTATTTCATTCTAATAGTTTCCTATAAATAATATAATTTTTTCCAATCACTAGTTTATATTCCTTCGACAGGGCCTTATTGCACATTTTATTATATTTTTTGTTGAAATTTGTTTCTTCGCCCATTATTTCACTTTCAATTGATCATTGGGATTCATCAAAGAAGGGGAATATTAGTTAGAGACTTCATCCTCCTTTGTTATAATGGATGAACCATCAGTAGGATCCATTTACTTGAATTAAAAATGCTTCAAACCAACATTCTTCCTTATAACAGTAATAAAACCACCCCCTCCTTTTGTATTCTTAGAAATAGGCTTCTACACCACTTTTATCTCCTACTCCACAACCTTATTCATCATCCTATAAACCATCTTAGATTCTCTAAAAAAGACCTAAAATTTGTATTATCAAATGGTTCTTCAAGTTCCATCTTATTTCCAAAAAAATCAGCAACATATATCTTTGAGAAATGCATATGTTCCTCCCTTATTAGTTCATCATTATTAATTCATTTATCATCATCCTATAAGTGAGATGTTTGATCTCTTAAACCAAGTTTATTATCATGATATGAGATCAAGAAACTAGAAACAAAATTGATGATAGGGTGCTGCTATAGTTGAGATCTATCCAAGGAACAAGAGACCATAAACCTATTTGAGATATCTCTATAAATTCACCTTGAAGGAAATCTGTGCAATCATTTACTAAAATCTCAATTCTCATCGAGAACAAAGAATCCAATGGGAGAGTCTTGTACCATAGACAACAAATAGATTATTGACCTTGTATCTTATAGTGCCAACATAATACCACTTTTTATTCATAAATGACCATTTTCTTGAAAAAACTCTCAACAAATCACAAACTTGATAAAATACAGCAATATATTCGAGAATTTAAGATCCACACATATCCAAGAAAAAACTCAATGTTAGATAAACCTTGTATAAACATATTAATATATAAATCATATACAATAATTAACAATGATTTTAATAATTAATGGATTGAAAAAAAGGAAGGTAATCTACTAAATAAACCCACATAACAGATGATAATGGATATTGTTACAAACATAAATCATATGACCACCTAAATAGAAATAATTAATATAAAATGAACACATGAAAGGTATGACATCACTATATATACACCTCACTAACAATTTCCTTGATAGCCCAATAAAATTTAATTTCCATTGTAGTACTAATCTATTTAGACATGAATTATGTATTCTAGTTCAATCTTGAGTGTCCTAAAATCCTCCTAAGATTTTGTAGGATTATTCAAGTATTCATAAAAACTCTTTCCCAAGGTTTTTTTGAACCTTTCACCTAAAGCCTCATTTCATTCAATACATGCTCACATTGTATTCATGTTCCATTTTATTTATTTGACTTTTTTACATCCTCAACCTTTAACTACATAGGGATACTACCTAAAAAACACACTTCGGCCTTCGTAACTCATATAAATTTCTAACTCAATTCATCTCACTTAGTGTTACAATACATTTATAATACCTAACTCACATTACAATCCATACTATAATTTTACCCATTTAATATCCAATGACATTACCAATCCCATCATGAATCAATCAGTCCTACTTCACTCTAACCCATGTATCACATGTAATTATTCAACACTCTCTCTCTTTTATCTCCATATAAAGATAAAATCAAAAAACCTAGTCCTTAAAACAATAATTTAAACCATCCTTTTACCTACTATGATACCAAGATACCCACTCACATTCCTCAATGGAAAGGAAGAAACTATAATCCATGAACCATAATGGTTCTTATCCATACACATACCACATATGTCACACATACAAAATCCTACTTTACACCATAATAAGTAAGTACTTCCCACCCCTATAGGCTTTAAGTCATTGATTATCATAAGAAAACATGTAAAAAATTCTTATTACACCATGTTATCATCCCTGATATATGCTCTCATTATTCATATCTAACCTACACTGGGCTCATATATCAATAATGGGGCTAAGAATCCCATATATCTGGCCCTTTAATCACAATTCTATACCACATAAAGAACTATTAGTACTCTTCAGTACAAACCAAACTAAGATAGTCCATATTACATCCTCTACCCACTCAAGGGTTTCCAAGACATCTAGGCATCCCATGCCCATAGAGAGATATACTTCAGGCATATAATTCCCGTAATAGTTTATAATACAATCATATAGTGTCGATATTAATTTTTACCCATGAAACCTAATATCTATGCTCATATAATATAGGGTTTTCATTACACACATGTTTATATCATAAAATAATACAGAAGAGGTAATTAAGAAAAGAACCATCGTCATTGGGTTTAACTAAATAACATGTCCCAAATAAATTATTCAGTTAAACACACAAAAAAAATATTATTGAACATCATAATATTTATATGGGGTTTATAGTGAAATTTTAACCATAAATAAAATGTAAATGGAATACAATATCATAACAAACCCATACTATAGTAAGTTATTCATACATAAAAAAGGTGATTTCCTGTATAGTTCATAATATATAGATATAATAAAAGGAACACAAAAATAAACAATGGAGATGGTTCTAAAAGTCCCAAGCCTCACCTCAGTCAGGTATCCTCAACATTTTCAAGTTACTCTATCTCGATAACTATTAAAATGAGTCTTATCTCAACCTACATTCCAGACATGAAGTTTTCATTCCATCTAAGTGCATGTGTAATGACCTATATTTTTCTCTTTAATCCTTAGTAAATTTTTGAGTTTGATACTCTCTTTACAGTGTAGTTTACTATTTTGTGTTGTGATTTTTCCCCTACATTGAATTATTTTAGGTTATAGTGTTTATAGTCATGAAATATTGAGTTGATATCATATAAAAGGCATGATATGTGTGGATCTCTTGATTTTATCTTATAAAGGTTTCATTGCTCCATGATGGTGGGATTGTGTTGTGACCTTCATTTAGAAATTATTACTTTCTTGTTAGTATTACATGAGAGACATTATGTGTGACATCTATTTTCACACTACAATGGGGGTCAAGTTGCATGAATTTATGAGATTTGATTGAGTATTTTGGGGAGTTATGAAAGGATTTGATCACATTGTGATTTTTAGATCTCAAATCGATTGAGGTCCTTTGCAGCTTGATTAATCCTATTGCATCGTGGTTTCTATTCAAATTGAGGAAATTACACTATAACAGTTTTTGTTGCACATGATACGGATAACCTAGAACCCTATTATAAATAGAGGGTGAACCTTATCTCCCTTGTACTTTTCTTTTCCTCCCTTGAACTATCAGCTTCTGGTGGAGAAGTTTTGGATCCCTGGTCATATTAGATTATCCTTTGGATGATGATGATCATATGGTAATTGTTTGGCACTCCTATATTAAATATTTATATAGAATTGATGAAATTTTTCTGATATAGGACTATTCTTTATGGTGTGGATGTGTGATTTTGGCTTAGTGAAGGAATCTGCAAGAATAGTTTGTGGTGTGTAGATAATTGATTGTATCATGGAATTAGATAGTCTAGATTTTATGGTGTGGTAGTATATCTCATTTAATGTGATGGATTAGGGTGAATAGATATCTTATCTTTATTTTTTCCACTAGAGTGGGATGTATTGATCCTTTAAAACCCCAATAACTATTTGTATTTTGTTTTGGGTAGGTTTTGGGTTTATCTCTATAGATTCGTACACTGGGTTCGAGTGTGATGGTTGGAGTGTTCCCTCGGGTTTAGTACTCCCCTTATCATGTGTTGATAGGGCCTAGGTCCACTATAGGGTATTAGAGTTTGCTACTCCCCCATATTCACAGGGTTTGGGTCCTCAACATTTATATCATGGATTTAGTACTCCCTTTCACCCAACAAATAACGGGTCCTCCATAGGTTTGATAGAGTTTGTTACTCCTAGGATTTGTGTTCCAAGAATAATCAGGGCATGGTTACTCTAATTTTGGGGTTGATTAATCCCTCATTTGATGATCTTTTTTAATGAGGAGTGGGTCCTATATCAAGTGTTTGATACTCCCTTGACCAACACTTACCTTGGTAAGGGGAAGTTCATGTACCATAGTCAGTGAGATAACATTGGTTTAGTTTATCTAGGTATCTTGGACTCTTAGGTTTCTTGGGGTGATGAATTTAATTAATTATTTGGGATCTAAAAAATATTACTATGTGTCTCAGGGTCTCTTTCGTAAAGAATATATGATTTTTTATGTTTTTTAGTTCTTCTTTCCTAAGTGGATTAGCCCTTACCTTTTTGGTTTTGAGTTGACTAATCCTTTTTTCCTTTTTGGTTTTTGGTGTGTTATACTAGGTATGTATATACCCACCCATCCATGGGTATTTCACCTACACATGTCATGTCTTATAAAAATGATAAATAGTCCAATGATGAATTTTGTGGACATCATGTTGGTGTAGCAGGGGCTTAATTGTACCTTAAGGTGATAGTAGTAGATGATGTTCATGTATGGAACTTTCATATGTCATATATCCCTTCACTTCAGTTACTTTAGGTTGGTTTTCCACAAGGTTTTTTGGCTGTGTATTTTTACCATTTTTACATTATGCTTTATAATCTCATTATTCTATTTCAATCTTATCATTTTTCACATGCATTATATATTATAGTTTGTTTTATTGTCTAATATGGATTAGTATATCCTTTATGGAAATTTGTGTTTGTGTATATGTGTATTAGGATATGTAATCTTTTAATATGTGATATGCATACTCAGTGTTAGTCGCCAACCCTTGTCCTATTGGAGGAAATATTGGGGTGTCACAATCAACTTACTACCAATACAGGGGCCCCGGTGGGTTGGGTCATGTCATCACATGCAGGATGTGAGAATAAATCATTGTGGGGTGATATCAATGTGTCCCCTAACATATAAAATAATATATCTATTATAAATCCAAGTAAAAATAATTAAAATAATAAAACAACACAACATACATAAAAAATCAAGTCATCATGTGTAAACTAACCACTAGGATTCTTAATAATACTTGATTTGACTAGTGTTTATGAGTTGTAAGAGTTATACCAAAAGTGTACTTTAGTGACATTATACTTTACCAACCATTACAACCACATCTAAATCCTATAAGGGGTGTATATAAACCCAAATTCTCAATAAATAACTATATAGTGGGATATAGTGACTCATTACCCATCCCATAGCATTTAAAAAAATTAGAAGTGAATCTAAATCATGGGAGTTGGGGTATAGTGGTCCACCCCCTAGGGAAGCACATTTGAATCATTGGGAGAGGAATTAAAGACCCACTCAATTAGGTAATAAATCTATATCATAGGTTTTCATATCACATGGTTATCCCACTAGAATCTAGTATCATCACTCAAGAATAATCTCCACCACACATTCCCCCTGTGTCACAATAGAGTTAGGATAAATAATGAAAAATCAACTACATAAAATGTAAAGGACATAAATAGTTCTCAACTAAAATTCATCATACTTATAACCCTTGTATAGTGACAATACAATCTAGATATCTTGTATCCTAACTCTCTCAACTTAGGGATCAATCATGAAAACCTTACGGCATAATACCCATCATATATAATCAATGGATACTAAGCTCATAGGCCCAATACATCACATAAAAATCCCACTAAAAGGTCATTTAAAGCTAAACTTAAGGGCTATAACATCACACATAAGTAAAACCATTCCAATGGGTCTCCTAATACCTATATTGTTTCCCCACTTCCCATTATTAACCAAAAAACACCATCTAACTAGTGATTTCATAGACCTCAGGCCTCATTCATAACCAAAATAATTAAAACATCATAGGTGGACCCATAACCACATTCCAAACCCATTCCCCATACCGTAGTTATGGTACTTACTCAAGATAAAAGGTTGAAACCCATTGTTCTCCTCTAAGGGTAGGGTTAAAATATTAATACTATGTTACCAAACCAAATATTCTCATAACACACTCATTGTCTAACCTTGACTTAAAAATGTTCTATAAGAAAACCTCATCTCAAGGAAACACCAAAATTCAAAAGGTTTACATGATTGATATCAAATACACTCTCTATTATCCCTCAAGGTAAAATTATAAGGATTGATGGATATACCCACTTCCCTACCAACCAACTATAAGGTAAACCCCTCATTAAACCATTCCTTAAATTCCTTCCCACAAAATACACAAATAACTACAAGGATAACTACGATTAACCAATTCCTTAAACATCCTATATCCCTATTATAATAAATCCCATATTCCCATGGTCATGTTCAACTAACCACCTAAGTAACTCATAAATGAACCAATATCTGAATCAACTATCATACCCATACAAAACCAACCATCAAAAGACTTAACCATGAAAGGCCCTTCAAAATAACCCATGAGAGCCCATCCTAAGCCTATCACTATTTATCTCATTCTTAGCGATCCATTTAGGGTATATCACACAAAACTAGACTATGTGCCTCTTGGAGAAATGGTTTTTGGGAGATCCTAAAATCACCGAATCTTATGAGAAATCTAAATTTTGATACTAATAGGTTATATCTATTTTATCTTATGATTCAGTGACCTCTCATCCCTCATTTTGGTATCCCTAGATTTAATTCCCATGAACACACACCATAACACATTAAAAACACACCACATATTGATTCATATTTTAGGGATCATCTGCCTCATGATAATAGGATATAACCCATCTGTTATCATTTTTTGATTCATCCTTAATCAATTGGAATCAAATAACCTATCAAAAAACCATTATTTAGGTTTTTATATTGAATAAATGCTAAAAGGATAGATAAATAGAGAATACATGGGTGTGTAAGGTTAGTCTTACCCACTAAAGACCACTTTCATAAATGGATCACAAATATGCCAAGAAATGAGCACTCAATAGTAAGAAAAAGGGATGATGAAGGGAATGACCCCTTGGTTTTATGGCTTAATAAAAGAGGGTTTATTAATAGTTCTTTATATGATATTTTAATTTAAATAAAATTTAAAAAAAAAGTTCCAATAAGTTTTTGGGTACCTAGTATATTCCAACTAGGTACCCAGTGGTCATCCAATGGATATTACCATTATATTAGACAACCCATTACATGCCTAGTAAAATTACACCAAATATATATTGGTATCTTCTATACAGAGAATTATTCACAAATACATGCCAAGTAAATATTACACCTTCACTAAGTAGATGGTGGTGTTTAAAAAACCTTATTATAACTACAACCCCTTTATTCCTTCACTATAACCCCTAAATTTCCATTAAAACCACCAAAACCCTATGAAATCATCCTTAAATCATTTATCCTTCATCAAAACCTCAATATGAATCCCAAAATTTAAAATCTATTGACTTTAATTCCATGAAACACTAATTTCACATGATTCCACCAACCTAAAACAATATGGGTCATTACATGATCTCTCCTCGTGATGAAGCCTCCACAATCTTCCATGAGACCATGACTCAGGATCCTTTTATCCCTTAACCTATACCATCGATTCATACACTTCGTTGGATGTTTCATTGATGTTTTTTTGTGTAAATCATCCATGATACTTATTTAAATTACCCATATTACCATAATAAAGGCATGAATAAAATGGTTTTAAAAACTTTGACTTTAGATGTCCCACTTTTTTCACATAAGAAACACTCCATTGGAATCTTCCTCTAAGATAAGTGTATAGATGAATCCATATAGTTTCATCAAATTTCCTTTTACTTCCTCTATTATAAACTAAAGTAATTTATTACTCTACCTAAATAAGGAAGAAAGGTTATCTCATGCTATGTGTCCACCTCTATCATAGGTTACCTACTAACAACCTTTGTGTAAGTGGGTATATTCAGTTAAATAATACTTAGTTGTATCTTTGTACATGGTTGCATCATAAATCTTCTAGCCTTGAGGTTATAATTTGTTACCAACTCCATTTCATACCACACAAGATTTTCAAAATTTTATACATACTCCATCATTTTCATATCACCCTGATCAAACACTAAAAATTCATGGGACTTTATATTTTGAAATCCACATGAAAATACTTATTATTAAATATATTCTAGAAACCTTTCTAGTCAAAATCATTATGAAGTCAAGATTATATCTTTGTCTCTCATGGTTTCCAAGTCAGTACTTCTAGTAGATAAAATGTGAACTCCACCTTAAAGTTATTTATCATTTACAAAAAAAAGAATATACCTCTAACCATTCATCCTTTAACAATAGTCCAACATCACCTCTAAATGATAGTTGGATCTTCTTTCAAAACATCAATAATCAATCTATCTCCCTAAATATATTCAGGTTAATTTCCCTATCCAATGCTCGAATAGTTTGTATAATCATGATCACCAACAAAGGATCTATAAGAACAATTTCCACCACTCCTCTTCTTCTTATAATAGAAACTTTCCTTTGTGGAATAGTTTTAGAACACACAAATAAATTAATTTAAAATAAAAACATTTCTCAAATAATTATTATCAAAAAGTTCTACGTCACACTAAATTTATGTGGATTTATATATTTTCACTTTGGATAATATCAATTCTAATTGATTTATCATAACAATTTAAAAAAGTTTTCACAACTCCCTTTTCCACACCTACCATACTTCTAAAGACTCAATAGAAAAAACATGCTCTAATATCATTTTTCACTACCCTTACCTAAGACACCATAGAAAGAGACCTAAACTGAAGTTCCACATGGACTCAAGTGCATTCCTCAATCTTCATAGGCTGAAAATAGTGTCAAGGGATAAAATAAACTTTTTGGGTAATGATTTTTTATCAAATGCATAAAACCTAGAATAATAAAATAATGCATGTTGATATAAAACTATTTTATAAAAACTTGTTAAATTCTAAGAGGGAACAAAATTTAAGTTTTAAAAAACCAATAATAAGGTAAATAACCAATTCTCGATGTGTGCATAAATAAATAAAAGCGACTTAATCCCAATCTGCTAACTCCTTTCTCTATATTCCTGATATGGATCTACAGCTCACTAATCATAAATTATAAAACCATCCCTTTCTATGAATCATGACCAATCATGCCTACATATACACCAAAGTGAACATATAGGGGGTGAGTATAAACATAAAATGATTTCCCTACTTGCTCTGATAAATATCCATGCATGAACAATACCAAAATTTAATGTCAATAGATAATGATAAATAGAAACTATTTTATCCAAAAACAATTATTTATAATAAATCTTCAAAAATCAAGATATCAAATACATGAATATCCATTTATTTCAAAAACTATTTTATGGAAAACACTATAAAATTAAACCTTGATTTTAATTCAATTTTAAAAACATATTTTCTCCCTAGACACATCCTTTAAAAACCATCATTTTCCAAAATTACAATGGAAACTCTTTTTTTCCAAAAAACCACTAGAGTCTCCCTATCTCCTCAATTCTTACTAAAAACTCCTTATTTCCTAAAAATGTATTCATGGTAGGTAAATATAGAGAATAATAAAATCAATTCAATCAAATTCTAGCTAGCTACATAACACTAACCATCACCCGTCCGGATAGAAACGAATCATCATTCGCCTAGTCCTAGTATATAAACTAAGTCATAATTTGTTCACACAAACCTCAAACCATATATTTTACCCCAATAAGGAGTTAAGTGTTATATACAGTCATTCAAATCATTACTCGCCTTAACACATTCTCTCTAAGTTCTACTTTATGGCGAATGAAGCAAAGAGGTTTCAAAAATAGTCCTTGGTAAATTTATTTTCACACACACATAGTGAGAGAAATTATAACACATAAAGATCAAATGCCAAAAACCAATCCTTATCAAGATTATTTAATAAAAACAAATTTATCCAAAAAAAATATTAATTTTAATCAAAATCATGATTTTAAAAAAAAATAAAAAAACAAATTATTTCTCATGTCATGATTAATCAATAAATAAATTTAGATTATCTAATATCATAGAAAGTATTGAATCCACCTTCCTAGATGATTTTTTTCAAAGCCTCAAAAAATTACAAAATTGATGATCCTTTCATGGTAAGTTTTTGAGTATTATCATAAAAATCCTTTATAAATCATAATCCACAAAACAAATTACATAACCCACATAAATAAATTTCTCACAACATATGCACATTTAGCGGAACATTGTTCCATATTGGCACAACCATTGTAAAACTCTTTAAAAAAAGTAAATGGATTTTGTGAGTGGTACGAACCTCATCAAACATCGAAAAATACCTATGTAACTCCCTATTTTCAAGATATATAATAGAAATAATCATAGTAGAAAATTTAATAAATTGGCATGCCCCCATACAAAATTTCATGAAACCTCATTTTAACACCTCTAATGTGAGAACATCAAAAATAAGAATTATAAGGAATTGTCACATCACCAAATTATCTATATTATTTAATTAAAATATAAAGAATAAAATATTATACATACCTTAAATATATGACCAATATCTAACCACCGATCACATCCCATCTAACCTCCCTTACAAAATTCCACTACCACTGAATGCACAAGAGAGGTCAAAAAAAGAATAGAATAAACTACCTCTCCTATTTATAAACTATCCTCTCTAATTATATCATAAATATAACATGAAAAATATTAGTTAATGAGACAAAATTACCCCTTAAAATACCCTAATTTATCATATCGAATTCCTTTTCAATAATTTACTCCATAATAATTCCTCCCTCTCTCCAAAATAAAACTATGGTCAACTATCCATTAAAATTTAATTTCACTTCATAATAAAATCCACAGTGGACCACCATTAGTAAAAATATATATAATTCTCTAATTCAATATAAATTTCCATGATAATATCCAATTCAACCACAAATAACCCAAAATCCCCCAATTCATTTCCACAAATTAATTTTACAAGTCTCACTAATATCTAAACGCTCATCAACCGTGTGAAAATAAAAGTAATAACTCATGATTAATTAAAAAAATTAATCACATATTCATTTCAATCACACTTCAATAAATAAAATGAATTCTTTATCCATATCATTAAATAATCGCAAAAAATAGGTTTGTTACATGTTTATATCAAAATTAAAGTCGCGATAGATATTCCTCACTCAATTTGGATCAAAAATGACATTGAATTTATCCACCCTTTACCCCAAAATGTTGGTGGTGTGTCCATGTTTCTACCCCATGCAGTAATCATGTTCAGATTTGGGTAAAGAAAGCATACATGTTTTCCATGAAACCAAGGAATAGAAAATCTAGTGTACCTTGTATATATTTTATTCAAGTAAATATTTAGATAAAATTTATATCTATATGAATAATCAAATTAAAATGGATTATGATTGGGAGTATAAAACAAAAGGATGCTTGATATAATAGTGGATATAGTTATATATTTCACTTTGGATTTAGAACCCATTTCATAGAATCTTTATGTGGAGATGCCTTTTGTGGTAAATTTCATTCCCCTAGATGAAGCGATGAGGGGACCTAAATCAAAATAGAATGTGTTTGAGAAGGATTTTTATGTTTCCCCTTTGAAAATAAAGGATGATATTTCACCATCCATGTAAGTAAAGATTGGGTCATATCTTTCCTTTTAATTTGTCAAATGAGATACTAGTATGAAGGTTGATCTAATCCCTATAAAACATGATATTTCTTGCTAATTTGGTTAAGGTTGAATATTATTATATGGTTTTAAATAGTATTAAAATTATTATTTGTGTCTTCTATAGTGCCTCATATAGTTCTGCTTTGGTTTGGTCTCGGAGTTCATGTGGATTAGGGTGTCTCTGGTCCGGACATAATATGCTTGAGTAATGAGTGTTTAAGGGAGTTTTAGGAATTTTTTTAACCAAGAAACATCCCCTATATAGATCCTACTTCATCTTATCTCAAATATTTAAATAAAGGAGTTGGATTCATTGGATTATCCTTGTTATATAGCTATGGTGGAACTACTTGAAGATAATTTTGTATTATAAAGTTAAAAATGGGGGGAATTCCCCTGAAGGATGATATTAGATTATTTTTCCCAAAAAAATTGAGGAAACATAAATATTATTTTAGTATTTAGGGTATGGTGTTGATTCAATGACTCGCTTTCTTTTTTATTTTTAAAATCACAATACACTTCATATGAATTTTATTTAACATGAAACTTGTTTTTTAGTTATCTTTTGTGTGCAAAAATAAATTTTTGATTAATGAAATATAAAAGAATTTATTATTAAAATATGGTGATATTAAGTTAAATGAGAGACTATATTAATTATATGTATGAGCATTGCAACGTTAATAGAATAACTATATCAAAATATGGATAGATAAGTTAAGTTCATCAGCAAATTAGGATGAATCTTTTGATGTAGTCATAAATAATTCTAAAGAAAGAATAATTTGAACATTGGGGTTAGTTACAAAAAAACTATAAATAGATTCAAAACATTTTGGAGAAGAAGAAAAAATATTACTTGATGATTTGAAATTTTTGGTTGAAATGAATCTATGAAATTTTTTATTGCCTTGATAGAATTTATAATCAGGGTAAATTTTATTTCTAACTATTTTATCTAAGAGATACTATTATGTGGGGTTTTCTTCATAAAATATATTAGTTTATATTGTAATCATTGAGTTTTAAATCATTGATATTGAGGGTTATGATAAAGAATATGAATATTCTAGTAAGTGAATCATATATTTGACCAGTGTGTTAAGGGATTATAAGGATAGGAAGATAGATCATTAGATCTTCCATATTAAGGTATTTCGATGATAGAAAGATTGAGAACCTTTTAAAGGGTTTAAGTCAAGGGATTCCAGAGATAGGAATACAAACCTTCTAATATTTATAAAATCAAGGATACTTAAATTCAGGTTTGTAGACTTCCTTACCACTTAATCTTAAAGTGATTTGGTTTTATAATATCCTTTTTAGAAGTGATCAAATTGTGATTCAACACTCTATGCATTGTTTTAATACTTTTCTTCCTCTATGTTAATTAACTTCATTGGATTTTTCTAAATTTATAATATTATTATTTATTATTGTTTTTATATATATACTCTAGTAGTTTTTATTTTACTTGTGAGATAGTATTTCTAATCAATGTAAAACCTGAGGGTGTAGGAAAAATGTAAGTAGTTTTTTCACTAAAATTAACCCCCTCTTGTAGTGTTTTAGCCTAATATATTATAAAAAACATTGGGACTCTTAGTATCAAAGATAGTTTTTACTAGATTCTAAGAGATAGAGAATTTTAAATAATATCAATATTTGTTAATAGTTCATATTTTTTATTTATCAAAATTTATCTCAGTTTTACTTATAACACTAATTGTGTTGTAGAATAAAGAACATATTGTTTTTATTAAGGTAGGAAATCTGATTGAAACTGTTTATAATTTAAATCCAAGAAGACTACCTATATTTTATGGAGAAAATTATGAATATTGGAGTGATCATATGAAACATTTTATCATTAAACCCAGTGTTGATAATTTTCTTATGATGACTTGAAATTATAAAGTTATAAAGAAAGAAGTTGTTCATTTTTCACATGAAGAAAAGATAGAATATCAGGAAAATCAAAATGTATAGAATACTCAGTTATGTTTAAGGACCATACATATTTATATTCAAATATCTTCTTGTGAGATAGAGAATAGTGTTTGGAAGAATTTAGAGGTTATACATTTTCAAACTTATATGGTGTTAGAAACTCAAAGATCCATCTTGAGAGAAGACTATCAGGCTTTTGATTTTTTTTTATTTGGATAAATAGTAACTCAAATGAATCAATGTTTCATGATAATTATAAATATTTTTCAATATTTGGGTGAGAAATAATTAATGAAAGATCATATTATTGAAAAGTTTATTAATATTATTCCAAATGAGTGAGAATTAAATAGGGTAGCTATCAATGGTACTAAACATTTTACAAGTTAAGTCTTGATGACTTGATTAGTAATTTAATTAAATATGAAAGAAATTTGAATAGAGATGTTAAAAAAAGGAATAATGGGTTGTATTTTGTGTCGAATTATAGTAATTATACTTTTGGTGCATTTAATTCTTTTGATAATGTCTTTATGTCTCAGGTTTCAAAGAAGAAATGTAAGTGTTTGGATCAAAACAGCTCAAATAATAGTGAGAATAAACTTTATCAACTTACTGAAAGAATTAATAGGATTTTCCACAATAAAAATTTTTGATATACTAATCATAAATACATAAGTAATAGACATGATAGAAAAGGATTATTTTTTATTTCATTTTATATGACTATAAGAAGATAATTCATATTATACTAGATTGTTTGATACTAAATATGAAAGGTCAAAAGTCAAAAAAAATACTCTAAGATTTTGTGTAAAAGGAGCATTAAATCATTGGACACATGGAGTTCTATTGAAGGTGTTATTACTTTTAATATTTCATCAGAAGATAGTGGAATCGATGGTCAGAAAATCCTTGGTTTTTATTCAAAAATTATGACGGATGAGAAATGATTCATGGATAATGTAACTATGGAATATTTGAAAAACATAACTTTATATTCTAAATTTTCATATAACTTTGATAATTGTTATTATACTTCATTGGGTGATGAAAAAGATAATTCATTAAATAATGAAAAAAAAATTCATCAGATGGTGATGATTACATGTCTACTTTTGATTAAATGGTTAGATATATAAATCTTAAGGAAAAGTGAAATAAAATGTTGAAAAATAACTATGATTTTGTAGAAGTAAATATTATTAAATCTAACAAAATAATTTCAATATTAAATTATGAATTTTATAAACTTTCATCTGAATTATATTTTAAGTATAGTTCTTGTTTAATTATATAAGATCATAATTTGGTTGTTAACCTTAAATCCAAAGTCTTTAGTCTAAATAAAATCTTGTCTAATTTTACTTCTGCTAAAGAAAATTTTGATAAAATTTATAAACAAATAAAACCTTTTATAAATTCTAATGGAATAGTATTTACTTATAATAAATTAAATTTCCAATAAAAATTTTTGGTACCTACAAGTGAACCATTTTCACTAAATTCCAAATGGGATGTTATTGGGAAAAATATTTTCCTTTAACCTGAGTTAAATATTTTTTTTCTTAAATATTTTATTTCTAAAGAACAAGTAGTTCTTCAATATAAAATAGTTGGGGAGATGTGGGTTCTAAAAAATTATTGTCTAATGTAACTAGACCCAAGAACGTTTGGATACCAAGAACATAGTTTTATTGTTTTCATGGAAAGGTGTTGAGTATCAAATCCTAGAATAAATTTTACATGGATAATGTTTGTTCTTGACATATGTATGGAGACAAGTCCAACTTCTGGAATCTAAAAAGGTGAATGAGGGATGAGTCACTTTTAGAGACAGTATATCTTCAATTCACTTCTTATTTAACCTATATTAGAACATTAAAAAAATCTTCAAGATAGGGGTAGGATATTTTTTCTTTGTTCTTTTATTGAAGCTAACTTTAATAGGAGATATTTTGTTAGTTTAACTTAATCATTTTAATTAAATCTGAATTTTACTCTTTTAAGTTTCTATGAATTAATCTCTAAAAGAAAGGGAGAATTTTCTTCAGTATGTTTTCAATAAAAAAACTTTAAATGGAAGATGAAAATTTCTAATTGGAATGTTTTTGAAACTATCCTCAAAGGAGGAAGATCATCTTTATATAAAAAGATACTTCTAGGAAGTTCAATTTCTTAAAATCTATCTATTTTTTATTTTAATTAATATTTTATTTATATGATTTAATTGTAAAATTGAGGATATAATTTTTATCAACAAAATAATTATTAAAAAATTACTATTATTTTCCTTTTATTTTATTGGAAAATCAAAAATTAGAAGAAAATTAAGAAAAATTTAGAATTTATAAAAAAATTGTAAATTATAAATTGTTAGTTGTAATTTTTTTATGGGGGTTTAAAAATTAAGTTTAATTAAAATTTAAAAATTATTTTTAGGGGGAAATTTTTATATAAAAAGGTAAATAAAATTGAATTTTTCTTAAAATATGAGATAATAATAGTGATATTTTTTCTATTTAATAATATTGTTTGTATCTAATGAGTTATTTTTTAATTATGTAAGATAAAGAGGAATAAATTTATTCTATGGGAACTTATGGGAATAATTATTTTAAAATTTAGATCAACTTTTCAATTTTTTCAACTCATATTGTGTGTTACAAAAAGGGGGAGATTTTTGAGTTAATGAATAAATTGATTCTTTTGTTTTGAAAATAACAATACACTTAATATGAATTTTATTTAACTTGAAAATTATATTTTAGTTATCTTTTGTGTAAAGAACTGAATTCATTATTAATAAAATACCAAAGCTTTTATTATGGAAATATAGTGATCTAAAGTTACATGACATACTATATTCATAAAATTTATGATCACTATGGTGGTACTATAATAACTCCATAAAAATATGAATAGATAATCTATATTCATCAACATGTGATGATGAAGCTTCTAATACATTATAACTAATCCTGAATAAATAAAGATTCAAATGTTGGAATTTATTACAATGAAATCTATAAATAGAGTTTCAATTTCATGGATAAGAAGAAGAGATTTTATTTGTTGCTTTAAAATTTCTTGTTCATGTTAAAGCTGTGTAATGGCATGAAACCTTGGGAGTTCTTCTGATAAGTGGAAAAAAAATTTGAGAATTTTAGCTAAGAGATACTATTATGTGAGGTATTTTAATGTCCCGAACCAAAATCCACTAAATCATATCCTTGTACTAGTGTAGCCATGTGACCTCAAGTGAAACTCCATATATACCAAAGGATTTAGACTAGTGGTGAGGGTCTATAAGAATACTGAGTGGATACTATGACTTCTCTTCAGAGTGAAAACATAGTAAAAAATAAATAATATATCATACATCAAATCATAAATCACATAAAAATAAAGTAAGTGACAAATACTAAATCATAAAAAATGTAAAACCCATGAAGATACAAAATAAATGTCAAGTTTCACACATACATGACTATCATAACCAATAGGTACCAAAATATATATAAAAGGAAAAATAAAAAACCACATGACTTCTCAGAAAAATTGGTCTGAACTCTACCCTATTTCCCATCTCCCAGCTTCATCCTAATCGAGAAATAAAACATCTATTATAGGGATCTTTCCCTTATCTTGAACTATAATCATAAATTCTACTCATGTACCAAACATCATCCTGATCAGGTTATGAAAATGACTCAGTAGTACACCACTAACGATGTCCCTAAATAAATCCAATCTGAAAATATAGGTGCATGTAAAAGTTCCAAGAACTAAAATCTAAATAATTAATAATTAAATTTCTATAAGAAAAATAAATCTTGATTTCTGGGTTCCGCGATGATACCCAAAGTCATACATAACTTCCTTATTCATTATTTAATGTCTCTAAGCTCATCACATTATCATGCCAACCTAATTACCCAATCCAAGTATCAACAAAACTAACCACATGTGGTGTTTTCACAACCACCAATAAAGGGTGTATTCACAACCACCCATAAGGTTGTATTGATGGCCACCCATGTAGGGAATATTCAAGAAAACTCATGTAGGGCGTATTCAAAACCACCCATGTAGGGAATGTTCATAGCCACCCATGTAGGGAATTTTTCATTTGAGTAATAATCCAACTTTAACGCTTCAAGTTTTCACATGATACATATTTCAAATCCAAGAACATTTTACAATTTACTAACTTAAAAAAATATGATATTTTAAAAATAATTATCCATTTACCTCTTTCAAAATTTTCTAAAATTTTCAATTCACAAATATAAAATTTCAAAAAACTTTCCCATATGTTCTAAAAACCAACTGCCATTTCCAATCACCACTTATTAATTAAACACAACTACCTTAGTTTCCATTTTCTAAACAATTACACAATGTCATTAGCTTCTTCAATGCATTCCAATGAAATCACTCTACTCATTATCCTTTAAAAAATTTAAAGGTTTTTAAAACAAGGAAATTTCACATTTAAAACTTATAATTTAAAATTTTAGTTCACACATGGAATGTTGGCATGATGTACAAACCAACCACTAAGAAAAAAAATAGGTACAGCTATGTTATAAACATAGGGAGTGCCTACCTTATGTCTAGAGGAGTCCACTCATTAGATATGAGCCTTTGGTTTATCTTATAATTAAATGAAGCAAGAAATAATAAATAAGTACTAAAATTAGGGAACAATATATAAACATGGTGGAACACCACATGATCATAAGAGAAAGAAATAATAGAGGATGGTGGATTCATAGACTTACATCAAGGTCTTTATCACACTAAATTAGAGAGGAAACTTTTAGATATTGAAGTAATTCCACTATGGGAGAGGGGGAGATAGAGGGAGACTCTAACAGGGGGTTTCTAACCAAAATTAGGGCCAAAATTTGGGTAAGATGTATAAGGGTAAAGGGGTAAAATGATCGAATAGTAATGACTTTTAAAAAACTGCATAGTGCCCCATCAGCCATCTGGTGAGCCCAACATCCCTACAAGGATACTAGTTAGACCACTAACAAGACAATGGTCTCATACTGGCTAGTCAATGGGACTGAAGTGTCATTTTTTAGTCATTATTCCCAACCATAGGCCCCTTATTCACTCCTATCACCCTCTACAACTCTAAAAACAAGATTAAATTACCATAAAATTGAGGTTTAGCTAAAAATTAAATGGAATTTCACTTCAAAAGAAGAAAAGGGTCTTACAACCTCCCCTCTATATATCATCTATTCCTTGAGCTTAAATCTCAATAATTACTAAGATTATTTGAATAAAAATTATGGTTACTAGGTTCGAATGTCAACTTCTAATTCCCATGTTTCCTCATGATTATTCTCATGTTGTCAGAGCACACATACCATAGGAATAGTATTTTCATAGAGAGTTTTCTTGCTATTTTCCATGATATAAATGGGATTTTCATCAAATTAAGCATCTATTAGGAAGTACAGGCTTTATTTTCATGATATTTTGGTTGTCATGTGGGGCATGGATTTGGTTATTTCAAGTGTACATTAACTGGGGGAAGTTCTATCTTTTAATATTGGTTAATAGTTGTTGGGGTTTTCAGAGAGTAGTTTGAGGTTGTTGGAATATTAAATCAAGGACAAGATATATATAAAGGGGTTTGATATTCATTTTTGGAATCATGTATTTGAATCTAGGTGGTCAGTCAATGGACTCGACTTTTGATGTTAGAGAGTGGTCTTCTCCTAGATATTCTCCTTTCCTTCTTCTATATTCTTTTTTGTTTCTTATTCTTACATACTTAAACTATAATTCCTCCTCTAATAAGTATTTTAAAACATTAAATATAGAATATAAAGTTATTTTAACCTCTTAATTATCTCTCTCACTCATGAACCTAACATTTGGAGACTCCACTGGGGAATAACTGATTGTGGTAGAGAGAGAGATGTGATAATTGATTGACATAAGCTATGGAAGATGTAATCGTTGATAGAAAAAATAGAAACTATTGTGGATAATTTTCTCTTTTATCTAATTTCTTCATGTTGTGTGATCTAATTTGATTCATGTGTTCTATTAGGGAACCAACTTCATTTATTTTGTGTTGAATCATAACTAGACAAATGAAGTGTGTTAGTTGTATGGAGTGGTATTTCTTTGATTATTATTTATAGTGAAGCTGTTTGGGTTAGTTGGTTGAAGAAATGTGAATGTACAAACTTTCCTCCTTGTTGGTGGACTATATTAGAGTATTATTAGACCTTGAATACTCTGGTTGTTGATATGGGAAGTGTGATAGAAAGAGTTAAGTTGTCATATTTTTTAGAGAGGATCCTCTTGGTTGGATTTCCAAAGAAGAAGTGTACTTCTAGTTTCATCAAATTCATGGAGACATGAAAATAAAATGGGTACATTTAAGAATGTATTACTCAGCATTACTTTGGTTTCTGTCTTGGAAAAGTGAAAATATTATATTGGAATCGAAGTAGCTGAGGAAGATGATCATGGAAACATAATGGAGTTACAAGGATCTGCGGTTTGGATCTAATCTAGAATTTTCCAAAGAGATAATTCTTGATCCTAGTCTATGTTTGAAACCTCATGCTAATTTAGTAGCATGTACAAAAGTCCTTACAGCAACATAATATACTCATTTACTAAGAGTGTGTAGTTAAGTGAGGTTTGGCAGTGATGCATGCAATGCAAGTGGAGGGAGTCTAGTAATCTATATGAGTCATACTATTATTCATAGTTTAGGGCATGTAATTTCTGTGATTAATTTGGTGGGACTATGAGAGTTGGTGTTGGAGAAAAATTATTAATGAGTGATGCAAGGGATACTACCTCATGCTATATGAACACATCCATTATGTAGCTTGGGGGAGATAGGGTCATGAGTAAAAGGTTCACAAGATTTTGTAAATTTTTTTAGGGGAATGAGATGACCCAAAGAAACATTAATTTTATGAATATGGTTAATTAAAACCTTTATATTTATCATTGTAAGTAGTTTTAGTATTTTTAAGTGGGTAGGAAAGGAACATAAAATAGGAGAAACTAGTTTTCAGATTATGTTTAAAACCACCTATGCTGAAAGATTTCAGTATGACTAATCTGAGTAGTGAGGATAGGATTGATTATGGTTTGGTATTTGATGCATATATTTATGAAGATGTGGATTCTTTTTTTATGGAAGGAAAAATATTAAGCCTAGGGATTTATCAGTTTTTATAGGAAAATTTCAGCAGAAGTGTGCTTGAGGATCAAATTAGCCCCAATTTTTACTTTTCAGAAGTGGTGACATTAGTACAAGTTATTGAAACAATATAGTATGCACAAAAGTAATATAAATTATATCTACTTATAGAAAAGGTTGATGTGAAGTGGCCTTGTCTATTTCTATGTGCTAACCCTTGGTAGAGTCCTCTGGATGCACTGCACACTAGTAGTGAGAAGGTGACCAGGTTAGCATCACAAGCATGTGATCATTCTATGGTTCATGTATGGAAAGTTGTTATGAAGGTTGCTCCATTTATAGGATGAGGTAGTTGCTTCTTGTAATCTTTATTGAAATAATCACATGTTTTATTAATTTTTATACCTTTACCCAGTAATCATTGTATTAACCTGGATTTAGTTTCTAAAGAGAAAAGACCTGTATTTTTATTGGTTTTTTTATTCTAGTTTCACACCACCACATGCAGCGCTTCTATTGGTAGAAATTGAAAAACATTCTCTTGGTAGATGCAATA
Organism: Viscum album; assembly: GCA_963277665.1. Lineage (NCBI taxonomy): Eukaryota > Viridiplantae > Streptophyta > Magnoliopsida > Santalales > Viscaceae > Viscum > Viscum album. The sequence goes on from OY728164.1 coordinate 95,608,265, forward strand.
ATTTTATTTTTAAAGTCAATGAAGCAATTCAGGTTTCACCATACTATTTTTATGTTTATTTTGATGAGGAAAATAGGTTTCTAGAGGGTGTTGAAACCATGTTTGGTACTATGGATGAAACACTTCACCTTTAAGATAAGGGGATTTATTTGAGTGAATTTTTTAAGGGAATAACTAGGTTAATGTTTCTTGTTATACCACACTTCAAAAAAAATTAGTGTTAGCCTTTGAGTATTCACATTTTGGTGAGAGAAACAATTTAGTTTAGAAACTACTGTATAAAAAATTCCTAGTGGTGGTTGAATTTTTTGACCTTCAAGTTGACCATAGAAGTTTAGTTTCTCAGGATGTTGATGAAATGGATCAAATTGTAGAGAAGTTACAGGATTTTAAAATTAGGAATTTACTTTCTACACTCTTGTTGGGTGATTCTACTAGAAACCACCCCATAGAGATTTTTTTGACTCCTCTGATCCAACACTAACCACAAGTTCTATGACCAAACTCTAGGGAAACACATGACCTTGGAGTAATTTACTAACACATTTTGATTTCCATATTTCAGTAATTTATCATCCAAGGATAAAATTTGTTATTCCTCTATACATAGTTGATATGTGTTTGTATTTTTTACAATGTTACTAATGATATGTGGATATGGGTCATTTTTGTGTTAGATTCAGATGTTTATTTCAAAAATTCCCTACTTACAAGAGGTGTTTGTCTTGTAAACATATTGTGATATTGGAATATTATAAGATTCTGAGTTGGAACATGGTATTATGTTATCTAGTATAAATTGGGGGTATGTGAGGATATGGGATATCCTGGTAGATTTTTACTTCTTCCAATATTAATACAGTTGAGAGTATCACGGCACATTCTAGATATGATATCAGTATTACCTGAGGATAGTCCTACTAAAATCAAAGTGTTATTTTCTCACTGGTTGGGGTTTGAATAATGTATTTCTATTGATTACAATATTTCCTTTTATTATTTGGACACTATGACTATTTCAATTGAGTATAATTCTATGTTAGGGATGAGATAAATTGTTACAGTTATAGTCTAATAATTTATAAGGGCTAATAATCTTCTCAATATCTTTATTTTAAGATGTTCCCACATAGACTTGATTAATTTTCCAAATAATAATGGATTTTTTGTTATGGATATGGAGGCTTATTAAACTTCTATTGTGTCCAATCCTGAATATGTTAGAGATCTAAAATCTACAGCTAGCATCTTTTCGATAAGAGGATGCATGATTTCTCTTGAAATTATTATAACTTTGGGGTTAAAGAGACAATAAAACTAAAAACTATGAAAAATATATATAAACTTAAATATATGTGGTACTATCCTCATGGCAAGAAGTATAAACCAACCAGCGAAAAATTAGAGGTGTTCTACCTTGAGGATAATGCCATTTTTAAGAGGTGGGTAATGTTAGGAAGTAGGGGAATCGTGTGTGTGGAATTATTTCTATCTGGTGGCGGTGGATTGGGATGTTTTGGGTGATACTTTTTTGGGGAAATATTGTATTTTAAAATTTATTAATAGTTTTTGGTGCTATCAGAGAGTAGGATTGTAACATCCCAACCTAAGATCCACTCAACTAGTGCCTTGATCCAGTGAGTAACATGGCCTCAAGAACGCCTCCCTGTATGCTAGAGACTGCTGACTATAAGTGAGGGTATAAGGTGGTATGGTGGGGAGAATATACCCATATATCAGACTGTCATATTGGATATGATAAAATAAATAGTCAATAGTGGAAGCATGATATAACTGATAGCACAGTGGAAATAAATACAATAATAAACTATGGAAGCATAAATAACCAAGAAGAGGTAATAGTAATCAAAATCCCATATGTTGAGCCATGTACATGATGATTTCATGGCATGGAATGCTGATATACAAAAAGGTAAATAGTGTATACATGGGACATGGATATACAACATACGATACAAAAATACAAAAATTCCAAAAAAAACTACTCAACTAGCATCATGATAATATGCTCAGTCCTCTGCTCCCATGCTCTAAGAAAAAATTAAACAGATCCATCATTTGTAAAAGTATTCTTTCCCTTATCCATATATATATATATATATATATTCATGAAGTCTACTCGGGTACCCAATGTGGCCCAATTATGGTGTGATATAAACTCATTAGGACACCACTAACGGTGTCTAGAAAGAATCTAGCTAGTGTACATAGAATATCAGTGTGCATATATAATTAATAACAAATAAATATGAATAAATAAATACCAGTTTGCTCAAGTTCCATCAGGACATCGGGCACACTCTACCTGCTTCAGTTTAGGCAGGAATATGTCTGATCTGAGTACCATATATATATAAGTAAATATATATATATATATACATATTATATATTGTATACATGTATATGCACTAAGTATGTATTGTCACAAACCGAATCTGGTCGCCTTCAAAATCGGCACCCAACCCAGTCCATGGAAAGACCTGAAGGGAGTTCCTGATTCCCACGGGCTGGTACAAGTGCCCAGGTATCATAAAATGAAGTTTGGTAACTATTTACCTGAATTTGTAAACATAAAACAACAAATGAAACAAGAAACCAAAATTGGATTTTTCAAACAAAACATCTTTTACTAAAATTCAGAACTGGATTTCACAAATTTAAACAATGTATGAAGACCATTAAAAAGGTACAAAACCAAGAAAAGATAGCCCAAGAACCTCCACATGGCAATAGTCACCTCCCTCAAGCCATCCCCACAAGACTTGCCACCAAGGACCTGCTAGAAACCCGAACCAATGGTACTAAAAACTGTACCCAACCTGTGACAACAAAAATAACCAAGTCTACTTACACCCAAGGGTGTAAGTAGGGTGTGAGCCAATGCCCAGTAGGATACCACCACTAAGAGATTCCATGTGATAAACATTTAAATACGAAAAGCATGCAAGTTTATAAAAACATGAAAAGCTAGTTACAATTTCTAAAAGATGCGACTTTGAATAAAAACAATTTTCAAGTAGGCTATTTTAACGGGTTAACACTTTTAAAATAAACATCAAAGCTACTGAATTTTCCATCCAAATTTACTGTATGCCGATGGTAAGTATAAAGTAACTAATGAGCATAAGCAATAGGAAATAACCCTTATGCACTAGCTAGCTGTGGGTCCCAGGTACCTCGTATATCGGTGAGAGTAATCATCACAAATATCCATTCTCGTGCACGAGCCACTAGTAGGGAACACACCCATAACCTAGTGGTCTCCAATTATCATCATCATAGTTTAGTTAGAGTTGTAAGCGTCATTCTTGCTAAGTGAAACTGAGGCCAAACCCCACGGATTCACTAGCATACTAGTACACGTCCACCCACCTAGATACCCAGGTTTTCCCCTAATGCGCAAACAAGTTCAACAAGTCAAGAAATATACATTGAACATTAAAATATCATTTCCACATCACAAATTCACCAAACATCCCATACGTATACCACACAAGTCACAAAAATCCATTTTTCATTCAAAATGATTTTGAAATCCGACTCACACCAAAATAGACCACAACACATTTCACATTTCTTCAAAACCTCCACAAAACCATTAAAAAAATTTATAAAACAATTATAAGATATTTCAACTCATATAACAGCCCACACACATGGAAAATAAAACTTCTTTCATAATCAAAAATTCAATTTTTCACATCACACTCACACAAAACACTTCACATAACTTTCACATCACTTTCACACCTCAATATCTCCTTCGAAAAATTTAATAAAATATTTCCAAGATGATACATATCACATAACAGACTTTTCACAAATGAAATGGACCTTTTAAAAATATACTCCTACCAAAATAGTTTGCTGATATAGTTTCACCTATTACACAACTCAATAAACCACTCAAAACTTTCATAAAACAATTATAAGGAGTATACCCAAACTTTGCACATAAAAATCATTTCAAAAACCTCTTTTTAAGCCAAAATCACACCAAGACCCTACCAAATTGGTATCCCAATAAACATGTAATAATCCACTTTCAAATGTTATATAATCACCTTGAACAATATCACAAAAGATACCCATGAGAACACACAAATCCATAAAACACTTTCAAGGAGTATAACAAGGTTATACACATAAAACCATTCAAATACACCCCCTTTTTAGGCCCACATGGAACTATATCATTATCTAACCATAATTGGCAGGCCATTTCAACAACTAATAAATCACTTCCACATTTTACAAAACTACCACAAGAGATAACACATGAAATACATTTGAAAAATACACACTTCAAGAAAAAATGTAACTTTAATACTAAATGCTTTACTATTGCTACCAAAAATGGTTTTACCATAATTCAAAGCACATAAGAAACATGTAAAATTATTTAATCAAGCAAAATAACTCATCATTAAATGGTTACCCACAGAATCACCTACCAAAATTGTCGAATCCTTCAAAACATGGTGCGAAACATCAACCGCACCACCCCGGCACCACAATGATGATAAATCCAGCCCTAGATCACAAATTTTCACCAAAAAGACCCATTTTTAAACCATAGGTACTAACCATAGGTTCTAGATACTTTGGAACATCAAGAAAGAGGGATGAAACCCTAAGGAAATGGAAGAAGTGGAAGGGAGGAACACTCACCTAGAAAAATATTAAATCAATTACCCTAAATTAACCAAATTTTGAAACCCAAAGCACCAAAACATGATATTTAGGCTCTGATGTTGAGGAGAAGGTCATGTGGGGACTGAAATGGGGGAAAACGAGTAAATATTGAAGGAGATATGAAGGAATGAATTTACCTCTTCAAATCTGCCCGATTTTAGAAACCCTAATAAATTTAGACCTCGATGGCAATGAAGAAGAGCTCCAAAGAGGGGAGAGAGAGATTGGGCGCGCGACTGGGTTCAAGGGGCACGTTTGAGGCTTTGAATCACCGAAAAATCCTTTAAAATGAATAATATATTAATTAATAAAATTTTATTTTTAAAAGTGAAATTGGGCTTTCGGGCAGGCCCAATCCCTTAAATAAAACTCATATACACCTTGGTTATGGATTTATAAAGGCTCAAAACTACATTGGTGGTGTTAATATGTTAGGATATACCATTTAGGAATTGGAAGGAGTGAAAAATATTAAAAAATGAAAAAGTTATAAAAGAAACAAAAATTATTTTTAAATCTGGAATTGGGCTCACGGTTTGGCCCAATTCACGAAAACTCACCCATTCCACCATAAAAGCTTGAGAAAACCAAAAAAACGAAGGATAAATGGAAATTAAATTAAATTTAACTTTAAAATAAGTCATTTATGTGACAATTATCCCCACCATGCGGAAAGTCGCATCAAGGCCAAAGCAACAACCAAACCCAACTGAGAAACCAAGTGGTACTCCCTTGTCAGGTTTCACCCCCAAAGGCCAAAACACCTCTGGTGATCAATTAATGAAGGATTACTCTCACAAAAAAAACTTTCACCACTTTCCTGAAATTATCAATCACATTCATAATTTATCCCAAAATAAAACTCATTAAACACTATCCAAACAAAACTCAAGCAATTCACCCAAATGAACAACAACATCGAAGAAGGTTACACTTACCTTACTTTAACTAGACCATTGGGTACTCCCCAATCCCAATGTTTACTAAAGGAAGATGTAGGTAGCTTGATAGCTCTGAATGAGACTGCCTACCACCAAGACACAACCATGGATAAGTCTGAGTTACTGGTATGGGGGAACAAAAATAACCTCCCCACCATAAGAGACAACCTATATTTTTTTTCCCCGAGAAAGAATCAGGACACTAACAGGGGGAGGCCTGAATGGACTCCCCAGTACAAATGGTATAATTCCATCAGAAATTTACAAAAGAACTTATATAAGACTCATAGTGTGTCTCCCCACCATAAGAACCAACCATCTTAACCGACCAGCATGGGCCGGTACAGAAATCCCCAGAATTGAAAGAGTTGGGACGACCACATGGTTAGTCTGCACGGTTTGGGAAACCATGCACTAACAGTGGGGATCCTTCTATATACAAGGTTTTCTAGGGCATGGTCACTACTAACCAAGTGAAAATCATGTTCCCAACCTGTCTAACCAAACTTTAAACCTTTCTCCAAAGACTCAATGGAAACTAAAGGGGGTGGAATAACATTGGGCGATGACATGGGTACAAGGCCCTTTGCCTATTTCCACTGAACATGAACAACAGAAGAAAGATAATGAGACCATAGGTTTAAACTCTTCCTATCTTTCATACTAAGGATAGGACTTTATACAAGGGTTTAAACGACCCTGTGATTTCCCTTGACTATGAGCCAGCTTCTCTCTGAAACCTATGGCTGGAGCTCAAATGATTGAAGCATCTTCGGCCTCGCAGTTAGGCTTTGGAAACCCCCTGAACGAGAATTCTTCTTTCGATGCAACCAACAACTACACTGTAATCCCCGATAAGTTTTCCAAGACATAACACATTCCAAACTCACTTTACCCTAACTTGATATTTCACTGAAACAAGGGCTTATAAGATGCACACACATCACACCTTGTTTTTTTCGGGTGAGAAACAATAGAAGTAAAGAACACCTATACTCAAATTCCTCTAAAATGGAATATTTTTTTAAGTTTTTTCCAAGGGAGACATTCTCCCAACATAACAGAGACTCTCATATGATTTCCTAACTTTCACCTTTACGGTCAATTGATCACATGACATCATAAGGCATCACCGAACATGACCATTGCGACTGATATAAATAATTCATGGAGAGGGGCCTTATACAACATCCCCAAACAACAAAAAATTCTAGATAGTGGCCACAATATCCTATCGTGACCATATTTCTCACACTGGTGGTTTAACATAAACTCATGCTTCAAAGAAACTGTGAAGAACCCAAAGGTCCTCTTAGACGACATCGAGACACTCATCCCCACTAACAACCCTAGACCACTTCCAGCTTCGATGAATTAGGAAACTTAAGAAACTAAGGTCTCTTTCAACCTTCCACGAGCACTATTCCGCTACAAGATGATCTAAAAATCAAAGAAAGGAATGGGTGTAGACTCAATCCACAAAGATCGTTAAAAATTTCCTTATATTGATCAACTGGAGGATTCTCCAATGGAGAAACAATACGGATTGTAGTTCAGTTATAAATTAACCCTTAATGGGGGCATACCTTATCCAATGAGAGAACCCAAGGACCCAACCAATCTGGTCCATTGGTCAAAACAAGCCATAAACCAGATCCAAACACATTAAGGGAACCACCATAAAGGTATCCTGAAACATATCTCAGAAGAGACTACTAACCGGTCCTTCTACCCAGCTTACCGACCAAACATAAACCCAAAACACAGTTCAAACAGGAGGGGTTCTTGGACTCAAAACCTCCCACAACATCAACATTTTCTAAAAACACATAATATAATCCATCACAAACAATTCATCAAGACATCATGTTTTTCTTTAAAAACATTTCTTGAAAAAAAACGGTTCAACGGTTAGCATATCCACCAATAGTACCCCATGGGCCTTACACATGCATGTTTCTGTGCCACACTAGGAACCCTCCTCATATCTATCCTAACACTCATCCAGTCATGAAATTAATCATCCATCATCCCATATAACCCCATTCATGTGGTTGCCCATGGAAATACCAAAGGTTAAAACAAAACATTCTTTCCACATTTCAAAACCAAAAAAGTCAACCAACACATCCTTTTTCTCAAAACTGCTAACCACAAGATCAAAATCCCAACTCACATCTAACAAAACTTTTCATAAAGACACAAAAATTTAGAAAATAACTCACTTTCAAGATATTCACATCAATTTCAAAACATCTCATCCCATTAAAACACCCTTTGATTTTTTAGAAAACTCTATTGGAAACACTTTTCAAAATCAACTTCAATATAGTTCCTTCTTTAAAAAGAGGTGTAAGCACAACATTTTCCATTTCAAAACAATTATAAAAATTCACTTCCACCATTTCATAAATCAAACCATTCCCTCTTTATTTTAAAATCATTTCACAAAAATTTTACACTTCTTAAAACCAAAGTGCCAAGATTTCAAAACCTAAGCACAAAACAATGCGAGAGGAAACTAGTTTCAGTGGGTGAATTGGAAATATGGTTGGCAGACATATTCCAATAAATTCACTATCACAGAGAGTGTTCTATGGAATATCCTTAGCTCCACATGGCTTTCCAGGACATGCGATCTCACTAGTACCATTAACCCAACTCTCTTTTCATTTCCCCTAATCATCATCAAACCAAGAAAACCAAAGGACTTAGATAAATCCTGAATTCTCTTGGAAACATGAATCCCATTATGAGGTGTGGTGATCAGGAACACTACCCGTAACTGGAATTCCATGTCCCAACAATCCTAACTCCAGACTATCCTGACTCTTCCCCAAATAACATGACCCAAATATTTAACCTGAACCTTCTCTGATACCATTTTGTCACGAACCGAATCTGGTCGCCTTCAAAATCGGCACCCGACCCGATCCATGGCAAGACCCAAATGGAGTTCCTAATCCCCATGGGCTGGAACAAGTGCCCAGGTATCATAAAATGAAGTTTGGGAACGATTGACCTGAATTTGTAAACATAAAACAACAAATGAAACCAAGAAACCAAAACTGGATTTTTCAAACAAAACATCTTTTACTAAAATTCAGAACTGAATTTCACAAATTTAAACAATGTATGAAGACCATTACAAAGGTAAAAAACCAAGAAAAGATAGCCCAAGAACCTAAACATGGAAAGAGGCACCTCCCTCAAGCCATCCCCACAAGACTTCACCACCATGGACCTGCTAGAAACCCGAACTGATGGTACTAAAAACTATACCCAACCTACGACAAAAAAATAACCAAATCTACTTACACCCAAGGGTGTAAGTAAGGTGTGATCCAATGCCTAGTAGTATACCACCACTAAGAGATTCCATGTGATAAACATTTAAAGACGAAAAGCATGCAAGTTTACAAAAACATGAAAAGCTAGTTACAATTTCTAAAATATGCGACTTTGAATAAAAACAATTTTCAAGTGGGCTACTTTAACGGGTTAACACTTTTAAAATAAACACCAAAGCTACTGAATTTTCCAGCCAAATGTACCATATGCCGACGGTAAGTATAAAGTAACTAATGAGCATAAGCAATAGGAAATAACCCCTAGGCACTAGTTAGTTGTGGGTCCCAGGTACCTCATATCTCGGTGAGAGTAACCATCACAAATATCCATTCTCGTGCACGAGACACTAGTAGGGAACATACTCATAACCTAGTGGTCCCCAATTATCATCATCATAGTTTAGTTAGGGTTGTAAGCGTCATTCTTCCCAAGTGAAACTGAGGCCAAACCCCACGGATTCACTAGCATACTAGTACACGTCCACCCACCTAGATACTCAGGTTTTCCCCTTATGCTCAAAAAAGTTCAACAAGTCAAGAAATATACATTGAACATGAAAATATCATTTCCACATCACAAATTCACCAAAAATCCCATATGTATACCACATAAGTCACAAAAATCCATTTTTCATTCAAAATGATTTTCAAATCCGACTCACACTAATATAGCCCACAACACATTTCACATTTCTTCAACACTTCCACAAAACCATTAAAAAATTTTATAAAACAATTATAACATATTTCAACTCATATAACATCCCACACACATGGAAAATAACACTTCTTTCATAATCAAAAATTCAATTTTTCACATTACACTCACACAAAACACTCCACATCACTTTCACATCACTTTGACACCTCAATATCTCCTTCAAAAAATTTAATAAAATATTTCCAAGATGATACATATCACATAACAGCATTTTCACAAATGAAATGGACCTTTTAAAAATATACTCCTACCAAAACAGTTCGCTGATATAGTTTCACCTATTACACAACTCAATAAACCATTCAAAACTTTCATAAAACAATTATAAGGAGTATACCCAAACTTTGCACATAAAACTCATTTAAAAAACCTCTTTTTAATACAAAAGAACACCAAGACCCTACAAAAACAGAATTGGCAGCCCAATAAACATGTAATAATCCACTTTCAAATGTTATATAATCACCTTGAACAATATCACAAAACATACCCATGAGAACACACAAATCCATTAAACACTTTCAAGGAGTATAACAAGGTTATGCACATAAAACCATTCAAATACACCCCCTTTTTAGGCCCACATGGCACTATATCATTACCGAACAATAATTGGCAGCCCCTTTCAACAACTAATAAATCACTTCCACATTTTACAAAACTACCACAAGAGATAACACATGAAATACATTTGAAAAATACACACTTCAAGAAAAAATGTAACATTAATACCAAATGCTTTACTATTGCTACCAAAAATGGTTTTCTCATAATTCACAGCACCTAAGGAACATGTAAAATTATTTAATCAAGAAAACTAACTCATCATTAAATGGTTACCCACGGAATCACCTACCAAAATTGTCGAATCCCTCAAAACATGGTGTGAAACATCAACCGCACCACCCCGGCACCACAAGGATGATAAATCCAGCCCTAGACCACAAATTTTCACCAAAAAGACCCATGGTTAAACCCTAGGTATGAACCCTAGGTTCTGGATACTTTGGAACATCAAGAAAGAGGGATGAAACCCTAAGGAAATGGAAGAAGTGGAAGGGAGGAACACTCACCTAGAAAAATATTGAAGCAATTACCCCGAATTAACCAAATTTTGAAACTCAAAGAAGAAAAACCTGATATTTAGGCTATACTGATGAGGAGGAGGTCATGTGGGGACTGAAATGGGGTAAAACAAGTAAATATTGAAGGAGATATGAAGGAATGAATTTACCTCTTCAAATCTGCCCGATTTTAGAAACCCTAATAAGTTCAGACCTCGATTGCAATGAAGAAGAGCTCCAAAGAGGGGAGAGAGAGCTTGGGCGCATGACTGGGTTCAAGGGGCGCGTTTGAGGCTTTGAATCACCGAAAAATCCATAAAAATGAATAAGTTATTAATTAATCAAATTTTATTTTTAAAATTGGAATTGGGCTTTCGGGCAGGCCCAATCCCTTAAATAAAAACCCATATACACCTTGGTTATGGATTTATAAATGCTCAAAACTACAATGGTGGTGTTAATATGTCAGGATATACCATTTAGGAATTGAAAGGAGTGAAAATATTAAAAAATGAAAAAGTTATAAAAGAAATAAAATTTATTTTTAAATCTGGAATTGGGCTCACGGTTTGGCCCAATTCACGAAAACTCACCCATTCCACCATAAAAGCTTGAGAAACCCAAAAAAACAAAGGATAAATGGAAATTAAATTAAATTTAACTTTAAAATAAGTCATGTATGTGACATGTATTACCCCCGGTTTGAGGTATGTGGCCTTTTTTATGCATTTTTATGTGTTTAAAGTGCATAGGATTAGTTGGGAAGAGGTTGGGAGAGTATGGAATGGTTTTGGATAAATTTAGAGGCTTTTCTAGGGGAGAACGGTTTGAGCACGGTTAGGGGAAATTGTGTTGATGCTCCAGGAAACCATGTAGGGGGAGACAGTATGATTCTCACGGCCTGCACATGGTTTTCCAAACCGTGCGAGGAAACCGTGCAGAACCTCGCTCTCAAAGTAGTAGCATGTGCACGGTTAGCACACGGTTTTCTAAACTGTGCGGGATAACCATGTGTCCACATAAAAGTAGGGTTTTAAAACCCGAGGTCACTCAGGCTTGCCTCATTCCTCTCCAAATTCTCTCCCACTTGATCCTAACTCGGGTTCTTCGGTTTTCAAGGGTTGGGGGTGCTCTCCCACACATTTTTGAAGTGTTTGGAAGGGGTTTTGAGGTAGTTTGAAGGCGGTTTATCCCGGGTAAGTCTCTCCTCCTGGGTTATTTGTGTTTTCCTCTAGATCTACTCTTCCCCCTTTCTTGGTTTTCTAGAGCTACACTTTTTGTGTGTATATCTAGAGTTGTGGTTGCCTTGGATTTTGATTTTAAGGCTTGTGATGGTTAGGGAAGGGGATCTATAGAGGTTTTGGTGGTGCGTTTGCCGGATTTGAGGTGCGTTTGCTTGTGGGTCGATTTCACTGAAACCCTAAAGGTAGGTGGATTCTATATTGAATCCAATTGGTTAGAACTAGTGGTGTTTGATTACAATTAATTTTTTATGCTTGAAATTAATTATGATTGTTGTGCAAAATTGGTTGGAAATCCCTTTGGTGATGTTTTGGGGATTTTTGGGGAAAAGGGGGGTTTTATGGTGAAATGCTATTGTTGTGAATTTTAAAATTGATATTTTGAAATTTGTTGCTTGGATCAGGGATAAGGAAATGGTTTATGAAAATGGTTTTCAAAAAAAATGGTTGTTTTATTAAAATAATGTTTTGGCATGGAAAATGGTTTAAGGAAGGTTTCAATAAATGGGTGATTTATTGAAGTGGTTTATAATGTAAAGTAATTGGTTGATTTCATGTTGTTGTGGCCTTGGTGGGTTATATGCTTGGTTGATATTGGTTGAACTGTTGTGTGGAAGTGGGCGGGAAGTCCCACTATAAAAGGTGATAGATAGTGATCGGAAGAACCACCATATGGGTAGTGGTCGGGAAGTACCTCTAGTTGTGGGTAGTGGTTGGGAAGTAACGCTAGTTATGGGTAGTGGTCGTGAAGTACTGGTATTTGTGAATGGGTGAACGGGTTGGGCGGAAGTCCCACCATTTTGGTTGTTTTGGTGTGAAGGGGTGAATGGATTGGATGGAAGCTCCACCGTTTTGGTTTTTTGTTGTGCATTGCTTTTCATCTTGGAAATTTTTGTGCTAGTGTGTGAAGAATTAAATGGATTGTGACACATTTTTTTTCTTTCCCTTGGTTGCTTAGTTTGGGTGTGATGGCTTGTTAAGGGCATGTTTGGCTTATGGAAATGGTTTTACTTGTGATTATTTTATATAAATTGTTTTATATAAATGTGGTATTGGTTTAATCCTAGTGGCATGTGTAGGGAAGTCATTTGGGGAAAACCTACTGAGTATTAGTACTCACCCCTTGCTTTGGAACATTGGTGCTTTTGCAGATGTCATATTCCGAGACATAGGTAAAGGTAAGGCATCTCATTGCTAGTGGTTCATGGTTATGCTCGAGGTGTGTGGTGGCGCTTGGAGCTTGGATCTTGGTGTGGAGCTGTGATGGTTTCATGGATCGTGGTGTTTGTTTTTTATTTTCCACTTTGTACTCTAATGTATTGTGGACATGTCTAGTTTGAATGGTTTTGGGGTTTGTGATGGAATTGTTAGTATCACATGGTTGGGTTTGAAAGTGCATGCATATTTAGTTGTTGGTTGGTTGAGTTGGGTTATCTTATTAAGGTAAATCATTCCCCACTATTCCTTGAATCCCTCGGCATTTATTTCCAGCCTTTGATGCCTTGGGAACATCGCTTAAGGCCAAGTAACCCTCACCGCTTCCTCAAGCCAATGAGGTAGGGGCAGGGTGTTACAAGTGGTATCAGTTTGTTCGGTCCTTAGCTTTCAAGTGAGATCAATTTTTTGGTCTCTTTGGTGCCTTGGTTTTGGAGTTGACATTAGTTGTGGTATATTCCTTGAGTTGGGATGGTAGAAAGGTGTAGGAATGTCGGAAATTGGAATGTATAGCATAAAAGGACGTAGCTAACCCTCTTATGTTGAAATCTAATTTACCAGGGAGTTGGGTACATAAGTGTTTTGGAGACACTTTTAGGCATTGGAAATCTCATTGTCGTGGGTGTAGCCAATGAGATGTGCATGGCATATAAGGTAGAAATGACTTCCATCTAGGATGCATATTTCATTGGGGTAAAATGATTTTGGACTGAATTGAGAAATGGTTTTTCAAATGTGTGAAATTTTAATGTGAATAAATATGGTATTTTGAAAATGGTTTGGTTTTCAAAATGGTAAAACATGGAAAATGTGAACTTGTGGAAAGCCTTGTGCGATAGTGTTGTGTAATGTGATTAGAAATGGGAATTATTGATGTCTACGGAAGTGAGACTCATGGTTGTTTGTTTTCTGTTGATAAAAAATGGCACTGGGTAGGCGTCGTAGAGACCAACCGGAGGAGGCTGCTGAGAATGTGGTAGCATCTGAGCCTCAGGTGAACCAGCAGCTAGTGCAAAGCATAGTGAATGTTTTCCAAGCTGTGGAAAGTAGAAATAAAATGATTTAAACAAGGAATGTGGATCATACGGTTCAGTTTCAAAAGCAGAATCCACCCATCTTCAGGGGTGATTCAGAGCCGGAGAGGGTAGAAGCATGGTTTAATAGAATGAACAAGATTTTCGAGTTCTTGGGAACACCGGTAGAGTTAAAAGTGAAGTTGTCCACGTATATGTTGGTATATCTTGACCTTCAGTGGTGGGAGTTGGTAGTCCAAGTGGGGACGGACTAGGGTGTGAAGTGGGAAGGCTTTGAGGAATTATTTAATAAACAATTCTACCCACATGTGTTGAGAATTTAGCGTACTACTGATTTCTTCAGTTTGAAGCAAGAGCTTATGTTTGTGATGGAGTATGCAGCTAAGTTTATGAACTTTGTGAGGTTTTCACCCGAGGTGGCGGGTAGCACATCGTTGAAGACAAGGATCTTTGAAGCGGGGTTAAGGAAATAAATCCATTCAAAGATAAAAGTACTGTGTATAGATGATTACACAGAGATGGTGAACAGAGCCTCAGTGGCTGAGGAGGATCTGTTAGGTGCTCTGGGCGGAGGAAGCATGGTGGTACCCATGGGGAATAGTGGGAACTCTAATGATGGGTTCAAGAGGAATAGGGACACTTATTCCCAGACTGGGAGTATGGCACATAATCCGATGGCAGGATTGGTGAATATTCCTCTGAATCCCCAGATCAAATCAAGATGTTTTCAGTGTGGTTTGACGAGCCACATCAAGCGATATTGTATGGCACAACCTCGAGCATGTCATAATTATAAGCAGATGGGGCATCTGCAGCATTATTTTTGGAATTCTCTGAGGTCGTGTGCACATGATACTCCTCAGGGATCATAGATGTCGTATGCTTCGACAGGACGGGGACAGCAGCATACCCCTCAGCAGCGGAGTAAAGTGGTTCATGGTGATTCTTGGAATACCACAATGCCTCAGCAGGGAAATAAAGAGAATATTGTGGCAAGAAAACATGTGTTTGGAGCTGAGTAGGTTGTGGTGGATGATCAGTTAGGACCATGAATGGTGCGAGGTACTATTATTTTAAATTATACCTTGATGCAAGTGTTGTTTGATAAGGGTGCTTCACACTATTTTATTTTTGCACGTGTGGTTGATTTGCTGGGTTTAAGGGTAGAAATGATTCCTTGGGTTTTAAAACTTCAAACTCCTATGGGTATAAGAGAGTGTCGAGCCTTCTTGTGTAGATCATGTTGTATCGTTGTGGGCAAGGTGGATCTAATGTGGAATTTCTCAGTGCTTGAGATGGATGGGTATGATGTAATCCTAGGAATGGATTGGTTGGCGGCATTTAAGGCTCACATTGAATGTGATGCGCGAACAGTGGCTTTTACAACACACGATGGCATTAGACATCTCTTTAGATGAGAGAGGCATAAAAGGCAGGGTGCAACGGGTTTGTTGGCACCATCAGTGGGCACGTTATCATATTGGTTGGAAGTATTGTCATTGGAATCGGTAATGGGTGTTGAGTAGAGTGTTCTTCAGAAAATGGTGGATCAGTTCATGGATTTTTTTCCTGAATAATTCTCTGGGTTACCTCCCATAAGAGAAGTGGAGTTTACGATTGATCTCCTTCTGAGGACCAGTCCAATCTCACTTCCGTCTTATCAGATGGACCCTACTGAATTGCGGGAATTGAAAGTCCAGTTAGAAGAGTTATAAAACAAAGGGTTTATCTGGCCTAGAACATCCCTGTGGGAAACACCAGTGTTGTTTGTGAAAAATTCGGATGGAAATTTGAGGCTCTGTGTTGATTATCATAGACTTAACCAAGTTACGATAAAGAACAGATATTCAATTCCACAAATTTATGATTTGTTCAACCAGTTTAGGGGAGCCCAGTGGTTCTCCTAGATCGACCTGAGGTTGGTATATCATCAATTGCGAGTGAGGAAGGATGATATTCCTAAAACATATTTTAGAAGTAGATATGGCCATTATGAATATGTGGTTATTCCCTTTGGTCTAATGAATGCGCCAGCGGTGTTTATGGCATTTATGAATTGGATATTTTAGAGATATATGGATTCATTTGTGGTGGTGTTTGTAGATGATATTATGGTGTATTCAAATACAAGGGTGGAGCATGAGCAGCACTTAGAGACAGTGCTAGGGATCTTGAGGGATCATAGATTGTATGCCAAATTGTCAAAGTGTGACTTTTGGATATAGGAAGTTCATTTTATTGGCCATGTGATTTTTGAAAGGGGTGTTTCAGTGGATCCATAAAATATAGAGGCTGTTATCTCATGTAAACCGCCAAAGAATGTGTTTGAGATATGAATTTTCCTTGGTCAAGCTGGGTATTATCAGTGTTTTGTTCGTGATTTTTCACGTTTGGCTTCACCGATGACAGATTTGACAAGAAAGAATGTTCCATTCCAGTGGAATGAACAGTGTCGGTAGTGTTTTGAAGCGCTAAAGGGTCTCCTTACATCAGCACCAATCTTGGTTTTTCCAGAACCAGGAAAAGGGTACGTGGTGTATTGCGATGCATTGGGATCATAGTTGGGGTGCGTTCTCATGCAAGGAAATCATGTAGTTGCATATGGATCATGGTAGTTGAGAGTGCATGAGAAGAACTACCTAACTCATGACTTGGAATTGTAAGTATGGGTGCATGCTTTGAAACTGTGGCATCATTATCTCTTTGGTGAGAAATTCTCGGTATATACAGATCATAAGAGCTTGAAGAACATTTTCTCACAAAGGGATTTAAACTTGAGGCAAAGGATATGGATTTAATATCTCTAGATTTTTTATTTTTACTTAATTTACACACCAGGTAAGGAAATTTGGTGGGGGATGAATTAAGTATAAAATTATATGCTCAGATGGTGAAATAGGCATCGGACCAGTGTCAGTTGATGTCGGTTATAGCCGATATGTGGTTGGAATGTGAGCACCAGGGTGATAGAGCGGTCTTCTTTCTGGTTTTGTTGATTCCTGACTTGGTTGGCTTGGTTAAAGAGGCACAGATATCTGATTCTGAGTGTGTGACTATGGGGTCGAGACTCAATGGTGGGGAGACCATTGAGGGTTGGAAACTGAATAAAGATTCAGTTTTGTGTTTTCAGAATCGGATGGTTGTACCATTTTCTTTTCAGGAGGATATTATCATGGATTACCATCATTCCAAGTGGCTTGTTCATCCTATAATTCATAAAATGTATAAATCATTGAAAGATCAGTTTTGGTGGGCTAGTATGAAAAGGATAGTGGCTGAGTTTGTTTCGAGATGCTTGACTTTTCATCAGGTCAAGGTAGAGAATCAGAGGCCATCAGAAATGTTGTAGTCTTTACCAATCCCTATTTGGAAGTGGAAGCAAATAATGATGGATTTTGTCATAGGTCTCCTAAGAACGGTCAGAAAGCACGATACCATTTGGGTGATAGTGGATCGGCTAATGAAGTCGGCCCATTTTATCCCAATTCATGAATCTCATACAGTAGAGGATCTATCCAAAATCTATATCCAGGAGGTGGTAAAGATGCATGGTGTTTCAGTTTCGATTGTATCTGATAGAGACCTGAGGTTTACATCTTGTTTCTAGAAATCCTTAAAGCAAGACCTTGGAACTAAGTTGACCATGAGTACAGCGTATCACCCTCAGACGGATGGTCAATCCGAGAGGATGATACAAACTTTGTAGGATATGTTGCAGGCTTGTGTTATGGATTTTGGTGGCTCATGGGAGGAGAACTTTTCATTGGTTGAGTTCTCATACAATAACAGTTATCAAGCATCCATACATATGGCTCCGTTTGAAGTGTTGTATGGGCGGCCATGTCATTCTCCACTATGTTGGGTGGAAATGGGTGAGTCCTCGATGGTTGGACTGAGCCTTTTCTAGGAGACTAAGGAGAAGATCAAGATGATTAGAAAGAGAATGGAGACAGCTGAGGGTCGTCATAAATCGTATACGGATCATCGTCGACGGCCTTTATCATTTGAGGTGAGTGATGATGTTTTCTTGAGGATCTATCCTAGGTTGGGACATTGTCGGTTTGGGAAGCATGGAAAGTTATCTCCAAGGTATATTGGGCCTTTTGAGATTATTGAACGGCTTGCTGAGGTGGATTATCATTTGGCTTTTTCACCTAGGTTCATTGTGGTGCACAATCTGTTTCATGTGTCATAGTTGAAAAATTATCATCCGGATCGTGACCATGTGATTTGATGGGATCATGTCGAGTTAGAACTGGATGCTTCGTTGGTGTACGTGCCAGTGTGGGTTATGGATAGGAAATATAAAGTCTTGCATGGTAAAAACATTTGTTTATTTCATGTCTTGAGGAAACATGTTCAGATTCAAGAGGAGACTTGGGAGCGGGAGAAATAGATGGTCGAGCAGTGGCCCATGCTCTTTCTGCAAAGGGCGGGTTCACAGCTTTCTGGGGACGGAAAGTCTAATGGTGGGGAGAATGTAGTACCCCCAGTTTGAGGTATGTGGCCTTTTTATGCATTTTTATGTGTTTAAAGTGCATGGGATTAGTTGGGAAGAGGTTGGGAGGGTATGGAATGGTTTTGGATAAGTTTGGAGGCTTTTCTAGGGGATCACGGTTTGAGCACAGTTAGGGGAAACTATGTGGATGCTTCAGGAAACTGTGCAAGGGGAGACAGTAGGCTTCGCATGGCTTGCGCATGGTTTTCCAAACCGTGCGAGGCAACCGTGCATACCCTCTCTCTCAAGGTAGTAGCATGCGCACGGTTATCACACGGTTTTCCAAAACGCGCGGGATAATCATGTAGCCACTTAAAAGTAGGTTTTTAAAACCTGGGGTCACTCGGGCTTGCCTCATTCCTCTCCAAATTCTCTACCACTCGAGCCTCATGCAGGTTCTTCAGTTTTCAATGGTTGGGGGTGCTCTCTCTCACATTTTGGAAGCATTTGTAAGGGGTTTTGAGGTGGTTTGAAGGCGGTTTCTCTCAGGTATAAGTCTCTCATCTTGGGTTCTTTTTGTTTTCCTCTAGATATACTCTTCCCTCTTTCTATTTTTTCTAGATCTACACTTTTTGTGTGTAGATATATAGTTGTGGTTTCCTTGGATGTTGATTTTAAGGCTTGTGATGTTTAGGGAAGGGGATCTAGAGAGGTTTTAGTGGTTCGTTCTCCGGATTTGAGGTGTGGTTGCTTGTGAGTCGATTTTGCCGGAACCCTAAAGGTAGGTGGATTCTCTCTCGACTCCACTTGGTTAGAACTAGTGGTGTTTGATTATAATTAATTTTTTGTGCTTGAAATTAATTTTGATTGTTTTCAAAATTGGTTGGAAATCCCGTTTGTGATGTTTTGGGGATTTTGGGGGGAAAAGGGGGTTTTATAGTGAAATGCTATTGTTGTGAATTTTAAAATAGAAATTTTAAAATTGGTTGCTCAGCTCGGGGCCAATGAAATGGTTTATGAAAATGGTTTTCAAAAAATCATTATTTTATTGAAATGGGGTTTTGGCATGAAAAATGGTTTAAGGATGGTTTCAATAAATGGTTGATTTATTGAAGTGGTTTATCATGTAATAGAATTAGTTGATTTCATGTTGTTGTAGCCTTGGTGGGTTATATTCTTGGTTGAGATTGGTTGAACTATTGTGTGGAAGTGGTAGGGAAGTCCCGCTATAAAAGGTGATGGATAGTGGTCAGAAGAACCACCATATGGGTAGTGGTAGGGAAGTACTGATAGTTGTGGGTAGTGGTCGGTAAGTACCACTAGTTGTGAATGGTTGAACGGGTTGGGCGGAAGTCCCACCGTTTTGGTTGTTTTGGTGTGAATGGGTGAACAGGTTGGACGGAAGCTACATCATTTTGGTTGTTTGTTGTGCATTGCTTTTCAAGTTGTAAATTGTTGTGTTAGTGTGTGAATGATGAAATGGATTGTGGCATGTTTTTTGGCTTTCCCTTGGTTGCTTGGTTTGGGTGTGATGGCTTGGTAAGGGCATGTTTGGCTTATGGAAATGGTTGTACTTGTGATTATTTTATATAAATTGTTTTATATAAATGTGCTATCAGTTTAATCCTAGTGGCATGTGTCGGGAATTCATTTGGGGAAAACCTACCGAGTATTAGTACTCACCCCCTGCTTTGGCACTTTGGTGCTTTTGCAGATATCGTATTCTGAGACACAGTTAAAGGTAAGGCATCTCATTTCTATTGGTTCTTGGTGATGATCGGGGTATGTGGTGGTGCTTGGAGCTTGGTGCTTGATGTAGAGCTGTGATGGTGTCATGGATCTTGGTGTTTGTTGTTTAGTTTCCTCTTTGTACTCTGATGTTTTGTGTACATGTCTAGTTTGAATGGTTTTGGGGTTTGTGATGGAATTGTTAGTATCACATGGTTGGGTTTGAATGTGCGTGCATCTTTAGTTGTTGGTTGATTTATTTGGGTTATATTCTTAAGGGAAAATCATTCCCCACTATTCCTTGAAGCCCTCGTCATTTATTGCCAGCCTTTGGTGCCTTGGGAACATCACTTAAGGCCAAGTAACCCTCACCGCCTCTTCTAGCCAATGATGTAGGTTCGAGGTGTTACAAAGTATGTGGGGACATAGGTACGCATATACATGGATCACTACTACAAATATGCCCTTTATAAGCGCTAAAAAGGGCCTTTAACAGCGCTTGGAAAAGCGCTGTTAAAGCTGGCGAAGATAAAGGGGGGTCCCCTTTATCAGTGCTAAAAAAAGTGCTGATAAAGACCCCTTTTATCAGCGCTTTTTTTAGCACTGATAAAGGGGTCCTATATCAGCGCTTCCTTTATCAGCACTTTCGTTTTAGCGCTGATAAAGGACTCGTTTATCAGTGCTTTTAAAAAAGTGATGATAAAAGTTAAAAAAAATTAAAAAAAATTAAAAAAAATTACAAAAATTACAAAAAATTACTAAAAATTAAAAAAATCATGCCAATCGTGGGGGGGCTTTTATAGCGCTTGATCCCCCTTTTAACAGCTCTTTTTAACCCCTCCAGCACCCGCACGCACCCCCTCCACCCTTTATCAGTGCTAGCCCCCAACATCCATCCTCATGCGTGCGCCTCTGCCTCCAGCAGGTTTTGAACTCGAGACCTCCCCCCTGCGCGCCTAAGCCCTTACCACTACTCTATTTTGATTTGTTTGCTATTTCATGATATCTCTATATATATATATATATAGTTATATTTATTCGTATAGTAATATATATTTATATTAATATATATGTATATAGTTATATTAATATATATATATAGTTATATTAATATATATATATAGTTATATTAATATATATATATGTATAGTTATATTAATATATATATAGTTATATTAATATATATATATAGTTATATTAATATATATATATAGTGATATTAATATATATATATATATAGTTATATTAATATATATCTCTATTTATATATATATATAGTTATATTTATTTGTATAGTAATATATATTTATATTAACATATATATATAGTTATATTAATATATCTATATATAGTTATATTAATATATATCTCTATTTATATATATATATTTAGTTATATTTATTCGTATAGTAATATATATTTATATTAATATACATATATATATAGTTATATGAATATATATATATATATATTTATAGTGATATTAATATATATATAGCTAGATTAATATATATATAGAGTTATATTAATATATAGCAGTTATATAAATATTCATATATTGGTATTTTAAATAAAATGGATATTAGTTATTATTTAGATAGAGCTAATATATTTTATATGTAAATTTGTTTAATTATTTATTTTAAAATTTTAATTTTTAGGTGTGAATATATAAAAAATATGTACATATAGTTATATATTTGATTATAAATAGTAGTGAATTATAAGAAATGATAAAATTTCAAAGAAATAATATCAATACGAATGTAATACCTAGGAATAAATTCAATCTCCACCAAAAAAGCCATTAATACCCCCTCAAACGAGGCTGAAAACCCACAAAATGTTAAAAAATCTGGGTAACCCGATTAAAAACTCAGTTTTGGAGGCCTTATATGCCTCTTTTGGCCTCTAAAAACACTTGACCTAGGTCCCCTCAGGTCAGAGTGATGCAGAGCTCATCGTAGGCTTCGATTTGATATGTGTTAGAGCTCAAACGGACACCCGGATCAAAAGTTATGGCCGTTTGAAGTTTGAGTTGCGTTTTCAACTTATTTTGGATCTTTTTTTAATTTTTTTAATTTTTTTAGTCTTCAAATTGTTATTAAATGACTACTACTCCATAATAATTATCAAATTATTAATTAAAAATATTTTTTTAATTTTTTAAGAAGCCATTTTCACTAAATATCCTATATGTTAAGTATATTAAGTGTTAATGTACATTTATACTTATCTAAAATATATTTAAAAATTATATATTATATTTTTTATCAATATAACTATATTTATATATTAATATATTAATATATATTTTTAGTTTTTTTTTAATTCGACCCTTTATCAGCGCTTTTAAAAAAAGCACTGATAAAGCCCCCCCCCCATTATCAGCGCTACTAAACAAGCGCTAATAAAGGGGGTCCATTTATCAGCTCTAAAAAAAGCACTGATAAAGGTGGGCCTTTATCAGCGCTAAAAAACGCGCTGATAAAGGGGTCCTTTTATCAGCACTTTTTTTAGCGCTGATAAAGGCACCCTTTATCAGCGCCTTTTTGAGCGCTGATAAGGCCCCCACCCCTTTATCAGCGCTTTTTCATTAGTGCTGATAAAGGGGAGGCGCTGGGAAAAACTATTTTTGTGGTAGTGGATACTAGGTGCTATTTGGACACGGGGCGAAACTCAAGCATCCATAACTAGTGTAACAAGTTATAGGCTCAAGCAAGGGTACAAGCCTTGAATCTCATAATGAATGCGAGACGTCATGCCCATCATTCAAGATAGGTGGGGTGAGTCAGCATGCCCAACACCTGATATGGTGGAATATGGAATGTCATTCCCATCACCCAAATAAAATTATAACGATGGGAGCCATCATTCTTAACACCTGATGTATGGGAGAGTGAAACCTCATGCTCAAAAAGTCCCTTAACCATTTTCCAACAACCCGTAATAATGGAATACTCATAATAATCATAATAACTTGAAGGATCACCACTTAAGCATCATAATTATCAGGCATCAATATAACTGTGGTAATCACAGTTCATCTAAACCATATATAAAAGAATTCATCATTTAGTGTGGCTTTGACACCCATTATCAATCATTAAAATTAATTCATTTAATTGATTAAGCAAGGAAAATCCATCTTGGAGCTAAAACAAACACTTAGCCATTATTTTCTTAAGATAAAAAATTACATCAAAGAGTGAAATTAATTTATCACACTCAAAAGAGTGGAAATTAATAAGATCAACATCATTTAATCACTTAGCAAGGTTCTATGAGAGTATAACAACAACTTTAATTTATTTAGAAAGAAATAATACATTTAATGGAAAATTGTGATAATGCATATTGTGCGGAACAATGGGGAAGATATAAAAACATCATGAATTTTAGGGAAATAAATAGACCACATGCCTTAGGTTCATAGATGAATCCTCATCTAATATCGGATTTAGATTTGAAATATAACATAATAAATTGAATAAAGAGACCAATACCCTAAAAATAGGGCAAACGAGCTCCCACAAAAATAGTGAAAGATGTGGGAAGATAAACAAAAAAAAGGAAGAAAGAGGATTAAGGATCTTACCTCTATATATCCAATTCTTCCTATGGAATTTGATTTATAGTCTAGATGAAAGAGTTACCTTAATCCCTAGGTTAGGAAAAGGGAGATCTCATAGGAGAAGGGAGAATCCCATGTCCACTAGAAATAAGAAGGAGAATAAGGGTTATTAGTTTTAAAAAAATCAAGGTAAAAAGGGTAATTTCACCCTAAAAAATGGGGCCATGCGGTTTGGCCAAACAGTTGGAAAAAATGTGCACAAATCATTCTTCCTCTACTATCTAAATAGGGACCCCACATGGGTTGGGTGTATGTTTTTCCTTAACGTATGAAAACCATGAGAAAAGACACTATCACCAAAGTATGAAATCTTTTATGGGAATTCATCCAAGATCACATGGTTATAGACAAACCATATGGACTCCTACTACCTAATGATTTCCCCGCATGGTTAATCCAAATGGTTAGTATTAAACATGTGTTAACCATGTGCCCACTCTTTTTGTTCAATTCTCAAAGTTCTGGTATTTAAAAAATCCTCAGATGCTCTCTAAACCTTAATTAGGTTGTATGGAATGTTTACCAATATAAAATAATGGATTTCAACCAAAAAATAAACAAGATGTTCCTTTGAGAAAATTTGGGTTGTTACAACCCCCCTCATTAAAACAACTCATCCACGAGTTGGACTTCTGAGGGTAATGAGGAATCGTTAGAGAAAATATTTGTCCAGTGGGCTCGGATGTCAGCTTCCTACTCTCAGGTCTTGTCTTGTACTCAGTTATGCTACCATAGCATTCTTACTAAAGGGATTGACCTACCTTGGAGAGTCTTCACACTTTGATATATGATATGCACTGGATATTCCTAGAAGGAAGCATTCATATCCAATTTAACCTCATCATGCTGTAAAATATGCAATGGGTATGTATAATATCATCAAAGCTAAGATATGTGAAAGAAATAATTCATAGACGAGCATCTCTAGGGAAGTTCTATCTGGTAATCCACTGTTCCAATTCGTTTAAGAACCTCAAAGGGTCTAATGAATCTACGTGAAATATTACCCTACCTTCGAATTTTTCGATGGACCAACTTGGGAGAAACTCACAAGAAAAACTGATCATCAAACCTGAACTCAAGAGGTCATCAACATCAATTGGCATATGATTGGTATCTAGACTGATCTATCAACATGCACTTTTTGATTAACAAAACCTACTCAATAGTCTCCTAAACAAGACATGGTCTAAGAAAAATTTCCTCCCCTACCTCTAACTAACATTAATGTGAATGGAAATTCCAACCATACAAGGCTTTATAATAATCCATATGAATGGTATCATGAAAGATGTTATTGTAAGATAAATCAATAAGGGGTATTTGTTTCTCCTAAGAACCCCAAAAATCAAGGACACATGAACAGAGCATGTTCTCCAATGCCTGAATCATACACTCTGTCTTCCTATAGGTCTAAGGGTGATAGGTCATGCTCATAAGTACCTATGTATCCAAAGCCTTCTACAGCCTCTTCTAGAACCGAGACTTAAATTAGTCATCCTTTACAGATACAATAGATCGTGGAGCTTCATGAAGATGTTTGACCTCCTTAATGTATAGCCACCCTAGATCATCTACTAAAAAGGTCTCTCTAATAGGTAAGAAGTGTACAACCTTCATCAATCAATCAAAGACTACTCAAACTTTATTGTTTCCATGATATGATCTTGTAAAACCAATCATTAATTATATAGATACATCATCCCATTTCCAATTTGGAATAGACAATGGCTATAAAAGTCTTATCGATCACTGATGTTCCGCCTTCACCTACTGACGAGTGGAACATCATGTGATAAAACTAGCTATCTTACATTTCATAATAGGCCACCAATATATGTGATGTAAGTCTCAATACATCTTGGTGACAATAGGATATACTACCCAAACTAAGGCATGAATTTCACACATCATATCCTCTATGATGTCTAATAGGACCTAGACACTCCCATGAAAGTGTAAGGTCTTATCCTCATCCATGGTCCAACTAGAATATGAATCCTCATCTAAGATACTCTCTTTTAGGACTAAGCCCTCAGGATCTGATAGTTTCCTCATTATCACCTATTCCAAAATGGTATAGTTCACTGCTAAAGTTGAGAGGATGGTCTACCCATTATCCACTTGAACCTCAACATGCATCTCCGAAAACAAGTCCATGAGCTACCACTCACCACTGGCCTCCTAAACCACTTATGTATGAGTATTTCGGCTTAGATAATTGACTATAGTATTTCTTTTTCCAAGCATATAGAAATGCTTGAAATCGATGGATTGTAGATACTCAACCCATTTGTGCTACCTGATATTTAGATCATGTTGTGTAAAGAAATACTTGAGGCTTTTTTGATATGTGAATACCAAAAAATGATCTCCAAGTAAATAATGTCTTCAATAGTGTAGAGGATGAACAACAGCATCTATCTCATGTTCTTGTATTGGGTAATTTCACTCATGAGGCCTCAACTGATGAGACCTGTATGCTATGACTTACTCATCCTATATCAAAACTACTCCCATCCCAATACCTTATGCATCATGGTAAATATTATAGATCCTTCCTAGCTCCAAAATAATTATGATCGGTGCTGAGGTCAATATATCCTTCAACTCCTGAAAGGATACTTCACAATATTATGACCATAGGAATTTCACACCCTTCTTAGTCAAGAGAATAAGAGGCACTATAAGGAATGATAAATCATATATGAAGCATCTGTAATACCTGGCTATCCCTAATAACCTCCATATATCAAATACTATCCTGTGATACTTCTATGAAACTACCTCTCTTACCTTCTCTAGGTCTACCGATACTCTAAAATCCAATATGATATGAACCAAGAAGTTGACTTTATCGATCCAAAAGTTTCATTTGGTGAGCATAGAATATAGTTGATATGTAACACCCCTATATTTTGTGAAATATTTTTTTTAATTAATTTAATATTTTTTATATTTTTCATATCATGCAACACTGAATATATATTTTTTTATACAAAATCACTAAGTTTGGATTATGTTATATGCAACACCAAGTCAATATTGTGCTATAAAAACACTTATATTAGATTTCAGTAAAGGAAACACTATGTTTCCCTTGTATTACACACAATACCAAGTCTCTTCAATAGTTTGTGTTACACATGAGGTTATGTTTTACCTAACCACAAGATATTGTTAATATTATTATTAAAATATTATTATAGCTACCACCAAGATGTTAGAATGGAAGTTACGAATAATATTAACTAAATTTTGAAAATATGATTTACACGTGTATATAAAATTAATCCTTTGTTTATCAATTAGTATAAGTGAATGTAATAACTATTTTAAAATAGAGGAACTAAATATCTAAGAAAACTATTATTCTATGTACAAACACAATTTATCTCAATAAATTAAACAAACCACTTTTGATTAATGTTTTCAATAAAATTTATATATTATAAATTCATTCAATATTTTTTATACTCATCCAATAGATTTAATAGGTATAATAAAAGAATAAATCTAATTTTATAAATAAAAAGATGTATTTTTTTAAAGGTAATTTTACCACCTTTTAATGGTGAACCCATTTTAAATATGATTTTTGAAACTTTTATGATTTTTATTTGGAAAAATAAAGTTCATTTTTTAAAGCGGAATATCAGGATTTACTTTGGGTGAATTTTTGGTATTTTTTTGAGAAGTTTCATTTTTTGATGAATAATGAAAAACATGCATCTATATGTTTACCAAAAATTATTGGTCTTATGCCTATGATATGCTCACATGGTTCATGTTCTTGATTATATTATGATTAATGTCTCATAAACTTTTGATATTTATACCATGTCTCATGTTTCTTATCTTTGATATATATGTTATGATCTTCAAATGTTATAATCATATTCACATACCCTTATGTTCATGATATGATTATGTATTTCCTTTATTTACCCTTACTGAGAATTCGAGCTCACCCCTTTCTTATATTTCCTTTCCTTAGGTTACGAAGAAATTTTTTATATAGGAGTACTAAAGGGGAATATATTTAAGGGATATATTGAATATCTTTCACCAAACTAGAAGAATGTGTTCCAATTTTCCAAAGACACTAAACTATTATGGTCCTCAGGCGTGTACTTTTGTAATGTATTGAATATTCATCTAAATTGATATAATATTCATGTATGTTAAGACTGGGTCACTATAGTTGGTATCAAATGAAATTTTTAGTCAACCTTTGGAATCTAGGATGAGAAAACATTAGTGATATCCCAAGGTATATTTATAAGGATATGTATAGGGATATCTCTAAGGATAAGATTAAGGATGAGTTAATGTTTAGGAAAATGTCCGGAATTTTGGTAAATGATAGAGTGAGTGGTTTCCTAGAAAAATATCCCTATCTGGATACTAAAAGTGAATGTGGATCTGGAACAAATGTACATAGGGGTAACCCAAAACCACTGTATTGATCTAGGCTCGATCAGGAACTCATGCATGACAACAGGCCTTACTGCACACATGTTTTGACACTCTTAGGGGATATGCTTTGAAAATTTAAAAAATATTTATAAAACATAATGAAGGATTTAAATAGAAGACAACTATGAATAAAATAGGATAAACCTAAGGTTTTATAGATTAAATAAGTAGGTTTAATTATTTATACATCCTATAATTAATTTTTTCCATGATTATGTGGTTGTATACTATGATAAGTGTTTCTCACACTATTATTTCTGGTGTGCACTATGCTTTCTGGTGTTAGTAAATAGTAAGAACTAGAAGTAACTGGGTTAATATTGAATGTTTCAAATTTAAAAAATATGGGCATTATAAAAATCGACGACCTATGTGGAGATCCCATTAATAGAATTAGGAAGGTGGTATGCGTATTGGTTTTACTTATGAAGATAATGTGATTGAAAATGGAATGTGAAGTTATGGGATTTTTTAACAGTATTTTTTACATTAAACGTAAGAAGCATGATTAGATTGAGGTTGAAAAACCTTAAGACATGATTCATATTTCATATTCTAGGATAAGGGGTATAAAGGAATAAGATGATGAATCCTGAGTAATGGTTTAATAATAAATTAGGGTAATTGAAGTGTATATGTTTTTGAAATTCAAATATTATGTTATATAAATCATGAAATATATATTTATTTTTAGTATAAGTTTTTTCTTAAGGATTTAAAAGGATATATTGAATGGTTATGAAGACTTAGAAAATTTATTTAATGGAAATGTGATATTTTTAATTAAGGTAAGGTAACCCTTAATGTGTTCAAGATGTTGAGACAATTGTGTTCATCTTGGATAAAGAGATGATTTATATGGATAAATTAAATTTGATAGTACTAATTACCCTAGAAATTATTATTTATTTGTCAAAAAATTGGTCTATGTCATCATGGATGAAGTTTACAACTTCTTGTATTTAAGTAATATATCCAGTAATCTTTGTAAATAAAGAAGTATGCATGTTTTGTAAAAGGATTTATGGTAATTAGGGTTATTACCATGTTTAAATAGAATATATGATGAGGGTATTCACATGTTTATAATGTGATAACTAAGGTCTACTTTCTGATATATGGGGGATCAATGTTAAGGTGGTTTCCTGACCTTATTTCTAAATTTTTGAATTTTCATATTTCATAAGGGTTATAAGGTTAACCATTTATGGAAATTTTAAGTTAAAATTCAGATGAAGTTTGTGAGATTAAAGTATTATCACACCACATAAGGATTTATCCATATTGGATAACCTGTTATAACCACTTTGTGTTATGGTAACTAAATATATATGAATTATCATGGATATTATGATCTGTTAGTACTTTAAGAATAAAAAAATCACCTTCCTTTTTATAAAAAGAGGTGAAGTGGAAATTGTTCAAGACATGACTAAAGGGTGATATTTTACTTATAAAAGATTATGAAATCAAGTAAGTATATCTTATTATGAAAAAAATTACTCAAATTTAATAAGAGGGTCTTGATATAAAATATTGTCCTATTATCATCATTTTTTATGATATTAATAACCTCTTTCATGCTTCTTTACTTTATGGTTTTGTGATTGTTAACTTTCTTTGTATCACCCACTTTCTTGTGATCAGTGATCTTTATCAGTATCTGTGATTATTTAAGATTTTCTTCCATGTCCATGTTTTCATTTTCTGTAACACCCCGACCCCAGTTACCTAGAGTTGTTGCATTATTACATAACATTGGCATGATACAAGGAATCATGTCTTGAAAGACCGATCAGTTTAGTAGACTTTGAAGTACTATATACATACATAAGTATTACATTACATCATGAAATAAATAAACAACATTGTGTCCCCTTTTAACACACTGATATACTTTATCTTATCCTTATAGTTTAATAAAAATATACTTCTTCGCATCCTGGGAAAAATAAAGCATAGAAAGGGGTGAGTTCAAATACTCAGTAAGGATAATAATATAGCGGAAACTATCATAAATAAGCATAAACTTTTAAGGAAATGTGTAAGACTAAAACATAAGCATTTTAAACATAAACTTCAGCATAATATGGAAAAGATAAATTAAATAATTCCATTTACTTATTAACATGGATATTCTACTAGTTGAATAATCTCATTCAATATAAATGTCCAATTTCATAATGATGGAATTCATAATGTCGGACATCATAACCACATAGTCAAGGCCTCATTCCAAGACTACAAATAAGATTTTGTCAAGTCCTTGTTACAAGACACTAGTTTGTCTCATGATACCTACTGATGCATTGAGGATTTATAGCGAGCTCCACCCGTCACTTACTAAGTACAATGCATTACACATATGAAAAGGTTAAAACATAACCTAAACATTTGTATTAAAACTAGCATATAAAATGTTAATACTTTAACCATAAACCATGAATGGTATAAAAATAACACATCCATAGTCAAAAATTACAAAAACCCTTCAATATAATATAGAATATTGTATCATAATAAATCAACTTCAAACAAGTGTAAAATCCATCAAAGGATGTTGACATAGATGAAATCAAAACTATTGGAGAGAAATATCTATTTCTATTTTGAAATCATTTAAAAGTAATGAAATTATAAATGAAAACATTTATTTTGAAAATATTCTTATAATATTGTAAGGGAACATTTAAAGGTGTTATAATGGTATAAAATAGCGGCACCTGCCATATAAGTTAAAAAAACATTCTTACCTTAATTTTTTGAAAATTTCATAAAGTACCTTATTTGGAAAATGATGGAAAGATTCCTTTAAAAAAATTATAAAAAGTAAAATAAGGGTATAAATGACTTTAACCCATATTATAGTAAATAGTAAAAATGGTTTGAAATGCATTTTTAAGAAACGTGGATGTGGATGATAAAGAGGTCCCAGTAGATACTCACGTATAAACAAGCTCAGATAATAAAGAGACTGTAAAATTAACACTTACCTTGTACTTTTCTTTGATAGAGGGTAGGTTAAACTCCTGTATAATGGTGAAATCATTGTTATTAAATTATACAAGAACCATATACATAAATATGATATCATATATGATCTTTTAATATTGATTTGTTAATGATATCATTTCGGGTGTAAACTGATTTGTTTTCCTTTATATGTTTTGTTATGTAAGTAATGTTTATTATGGATAGGATATATTTGATTCATATCCATAATGATATTAAGTTCTTAAAAATTATTTTTTTAATCATAAAATTAACTTTATTCTTGAATGTTTATGATGGGGATTGAATCCCATCGCGTTAGTGGAGACGGTAATCTGTACGTACGCATGAGCGACAATACCATTCTATTAATGGTGAAATCATACATAATTGGATGGTATATCATATATAAATAATCATTAACATGTTATATTTATTATTTACATCAATTATACTAATTATTATACCCATCCAAATAATTAAGTGTTGAATAACAAACTACACCATGACGTGGAGACGGTAAGCTGTACGTACGCACGTATAGTGAATTCGTCATTCATAGGATAGATAGAATAATGAAAATGGTTTTTACATATTTATAATAAAATCACAGAATCTATAAGGTACTGGAGTTATGATTTTGGTTTGTAAATAACAAAGAAAGAAGAAGTGGAATAAGAAAAGAACATTGAAAGCGGTGATGAAATTATTACCTCTTCTTCAGGCGTTTCCTTTTGATTTGATCAAAAGGGATCCTTAGGTTAGTTTTCTGATCAAAGTAAGGAATATAGGTTGAATTTAGGGTAGTTGGGAGGATATCTTTTTAGGGCTTGGCCGATCCAAATGGATTTGGAGGTGTGATTTTGAGAGAAGGGAAAGTACCCTTTTATAAGATAGGTGAGAGTCACTTTAGTAAAATCTTGAAATATTAATTTATCATACAATCATGTTCGGTTTATAATGGCTTCAAAAGGATTTATTTAGAGTATAATGTAGGGATGGTTCTAAAACATCTCAACCAATATGTTTTAGATAGGTTTAGGTCACCATATTAACTTTGTATTTTAGATTTAACTCTTAGTTAAATAGTTTAACTTTTACCATGTATTCTTTTATTATTATAATAAATGGTTAATAAACTTACTATAAAAAGACAAGAGAACCCCAAGTGTTTTATTATTAAAATATATAACCTTA
The DNA here is from genome assembly GCA_963277665.1 of Viscum album. Lineage (NCBI taxonomy): Eukaryota > Viridiplantae > Streptophyta > Magnoliopsida > Santalales > Viscaceae > Viscum > Viscum album. The sequence goes on from OY728164.1 coordinate 95,641,014, forward strand.
TCTAATTCATTTGTCCAAACCTTAGTTTTTAGGAATATTATATCAATTAATAATATAGTATTTGTTTTAAAAATTCATTTATGTCAATTTTGACACTATTTAGTAGCTGGTTTTTGTGAAAGTCATAACAACTTTATCACTTAAAAATTTTATTTAAACAATCCTAACATGTAATATTAACTTATAAAATTAGTGTAATACATTAAAAGTCTCAATTTAAATTATATTAATATTTATAATGTCAATTATTTTAATTTTTCAGTAACAAGGTAATTATTGCATCATCATTGTGTCATAAATAAATTTAATTATTTAATGTCTAAAAATTATAAATAAAATACAATTATATAGGAACTCTTTTTATATTTATAATTAATATTTATAGTAGAATTTAACTTATGTATAACCCTATATTAAAAATGGTTTAGTTATTAAACTTTGAATTTAACACTTTTAACTCTTCTTTAAATAAAATAATAATAAATGTCCTAATCTAATTCAAGTGGATCAAAAGGATCATATTTTATTCCTAAGGTTGATTTTGGTCTAAATAAACTTATCCAATAGAATTATGACATGTCTTAGGGTAATTATAATATCTTTTTTACCTTTAATTGCCCTATTTACTTTTAATTGTGGTAAATAAAATTCAAAAATTACTATTCACCAAAAATTATTTTCATCTTATTGAACCACATTTTACTTAATGATGTCAATTGTGTCTCTCAGATTTTCTAAATTCAATTCAAAAGAGTGGTAAAATTACGTTTTATGCAAATTTGCTAATGTGCCTAGGAGGTGGGTAAAAGACGTTAAAAAATTAAATAAAATTTTATACATCTAATTTTATTATAAAATGAATCCAATGAATTACATTGAAATAATATAGGTATTATGTATCTATTCGACTTAAAATAAATTTAAATAAAATGAAATAATATAGGTATTATGTATCTATTCGATGTACCTGGGACTTAATTTACCCTTCTTATCGAATCGTATAACACCCTTCCATAGAGATACCATCAATAAAACATGATATCCTACTTGAACTTCCAAATCCTTCCTTCGGTTATCAGCATAGATATTTTTCTTACTTTGAGCTGCAATATGGGTAAGGTTATTATTCATAACCTCAGTGAGTTGTCCCAGTATGGTGATAAGCTGATCAGCTCCAGTTTCATCACTAGATCCACTATAATTATCTTGAGTATGAGGGAAATCCCTACATTGATTATGTGAGTTGATAGGGTTTCCATTCCTTCCACTAGGCGCCATTTATAAAAAATGGCATACACTGGATTAGTTTATGAAACAAAATACATAATTCCAAATTTGTAAAATACTTAAAATAAATCGAACAGTTTATGGATATAATCCATAATCATAAAAAAATTATTTGAGTAAGTATTTACTCATAAATCATTTATAATGGTTTATAAAGAAAATTTGAATTATCCTAAGCATATCCCTCAGGAGTGTCGTAACCAATAGTGCAACAAGGCCCATTTTCATGTACCAGGATACCCCAAGTCAAGCCTGAAACTCCTTGTCAGAGTTTTAACTCCTAGGTACATTTGTGCCAAAGCCACCCCTACCTACTCGTATCCAAAGAAGGATGTATTTGCTTGAAAAACTCACAAAATATCTACATTATCAAAATTCTAGGAAGTTATTCTATACTAATCCTCAAAGTCTATCTTAGGGTAATATTCTATAATCAGAGTTTTTTTCTAAATCTAGCTTCCAAGGTTTGTACTAAACTTCCTCTGATACCAAATGTAACACCCCAACCCCAGTTACCTAGATTTGGTGCATTATTACACAACATTAGAATAATATAAGGAATCATTTCCTGAAATACCGATAAGTTTAGTAGCTTTGTAAGTACTAGATACATACATAAGTATTACATTACATATTGAAATAAAAAATAGCATTGTGTCCCCTTTTAACACACTCATATCCTTTAGCCTATCCCTGGAGGTTAATCATAATATAATTCTTTGCAACCTGGGAAAAATAAAACATAGAAAGGGGTGAGCTCAGATGCTTAGTAACTATAACAATATAGCATAAACTATAATAAATAAGCACAAACATTTAAGGCAATGTTTAAGACTAAAACACAAGCCTTTTAAACATAAACTTCAGTATAATATGTCAAATATAAATCAAATAATGTCATTTAATTATTCACATGGATATTCTACTAGTCGAATAAACTCATGCAATATCAATAGCCAATTTCATAATGATGGAATGCATAATGACGGACATCATAACCACATAGTCAAGGAATCATGTCAAGACTACAAATAAGATTTTGTTAAAGCCTTGTTCTAAGATACTAGTTTGTCTCATGAGACCTACCGATGCATCGAGGAGCTATAGCAGGCTCCACCTATCACTAAGTCCAATGCATTCCTCGTATGAAAAGGTTGAAACATAACATAAATATTTGTATTAAAACTAGCATACAAAATGTTAATATTTTAACCATAAATCATGAATGGTATAAATATAACACATCCATAGTCAAACATATCACAAAACTTTCAATATAATATGGAATATTGTATCATAATAAATCAACTTCAAATAAGTGTAAAATCCATCAAAAGATGTTGACATAGATGAAATCAAAACTATTTGAAAGAAAAATATCTTTCTATTTTGAAATCATTTAAAATTTATGTAATTATAAAATAAAACATTTATTTTGAAAATATTCTTATAATATTTTAAGGGAGACTTTGAACGTGTTATAATGGTAGAAAATAGTCGCACCCATCGTATAAGTTAAAAAAAATATTCTTACCTTAATTTGTCGAAATGGTCATAAAGTACCTTGTTTGGAAAATGATAGAAATATTATGTTAAAAAAAATTATAAAAATTAAAAAAAGGGTATAAATTAATTTAACCCATATTCTAGGAAATAGTAAAAATGGTTTTAAAAACATTTTTAAGAAACACGGATGTGGATGATAAAGAGGTCCCAGTAGATACACACGTATAAACAACCTCGGATAATAAAGAGATTGTAAAAATTAACCCTTACCTTTTACTTTTCCTTGGTTAAGGGTACGTTAACCTCCTATATAATGGTTAAATCATTGTTATTAAATTATACAAGAACCATATTCATAAATATGATATCATATATTATCTTCTAATATTGCTTTGTTAATGATATCGTTTTGGGTGTTAATCGATTTGTTTTCCTTTATATGTTTTGTTACATAAGTAATGTTTGTTATGGATAGGATGTATTTAATTCATATCCAGAATGATATTAAGTTCTTAAAAATTATTTTTTTAATCACAAAATGAAATTTATTCTTGAATGGTTACGATGGGGAATGAATCTCATCGCGTTCGTGGAGACGGTAATCCGTACGTACGCACAAGCGACAATACTATGGTATTGATGGTGAAATAGTATGTAATTTGATGTTATATCATATATAAATAATAATTAACATGTTATATTTATTATTTACATCAATTATACTCATTATTATACCTATCCAAATAATGAAGTGTTGAATAAAAAACTACACCACGACGTGGAGACGGTAAGTCTATGGTGACTTTGTCATTCATAGGATAGATAGAATAATGAATATGGTTGTTCCATATTTATAATAACATCAAAGAATGTATAAGGTACTGGAGTTATTATTTTTGTATGGAAATAACAAAGAAATAGGAAGTGGAATGAGAAAAGAACTATGAAAGAGGTGATAAAATTATTACCTCTTCTTCAGGTGCTCCCTTTTGATTTGATCAAAAGGGATAATTAGTTTAGTTTTATGATCAAATTAATGCATATAGGTTGATTTGAGGGTAGTTTTGAGTATATTTGGGTAGGTTTTGGCTGATCCAAATGGCTTTGGAGTAGTTATTTTGAGAGAATGGGAAGTACCCTTTTATAAGAGAGGTGAGGGTCACTTTAGGAAAATCTTGAAATATTAATTTATTATACAATCATATTCAGTTTATAATGGCTCCAAAAGGATTTATTTAGAGGATAATGTGGGTATGAGTCTAAAACATCTCAACCAATAGGTTTTAAATGGGTTTAGGTCACCATATTAACCTTATCGTTTAGATTTAACTCTTAGTTAAATAGTTTAACTTTTACCATATATTCTTGTATTATTATAATAAATGGTTATTATGCTTACTATAAAATCCAAGAGAACCCAAAGTGGTTAATTATTGACATATATAACATTATCTAAGTTCTTTGGCCGAACCTTGGTTTTTTAGGAATATTATATCAATTAATAAAATATTATTTTTTTTAAAACTCATTTATGTCAATTTTGACACTATTTACTATCTGGTTTTTGTGAAAGTCATAAAAACTTTATCACTTCGAAAAAAAATTATTTAATCAACCCTAACATGTCATATTAACATATAAATTTTTTTAATACATCAAAATTCTCAATTTAAATTATATTAATAATTATAATATCAATTATTTTAATATTTCTATAATAAGGTAATTACTGCATCATCATTGTGTCATAAATAAATTTAATTATTTAATGACTAAAATTTATAAATAAAATACCATTATGTAGGAAATATTTTTATATTTCTAATCAATATTTATTGTCTAATTTGTCTTATGTATAACCCAATATTAAAAATGTTTTAGTTATTAAACTTTGAATTTAACACTTTTAACTCATCTTTAAATAAAATAATTATAAATACCCTAATATAATCCAAGTAGACCAAAAGAATCATATTTTATTCCTAAGTTTTATTTTGGTCGAAATAAACTTATCCAATAGAATTAGGACATGTTTTAGGGTAATTATAATATCTTTTTTACCTTTAATTTCCCTATTTACTTTTAACCGTGGTAAATAAAATTCAAAAGTTACAATTCACCAAAAAAAAATTCATCTTATTGAATCACATTTTAATTACTAATGTCGACAGTGTCTCTCATATTTTCTAAATTCAATTCACAGAAGCAGTAAAATTACGTTTTATGCAAATTTGTTAACGTGCCTAGGAGGTGGGTAAAAGACATTAAAAAATTAAATAGAATTTTATACATCTAATTTTATTATAAAATGACTCCAATTAATTACATTGAACTAATATAGTTATTATGTATCTATTTTGACTTAAAATAAATTTAAATAAAATAAATAATTATTTAAATAAAAAGTCGATTTTAAACAATAACGTAGTGTTTTTCACTATTCATCAAAAATTTAAAGTTTTTCAGAAAAATACCAAAAATTAACCCTGAGATAATTTTCATATTTTTAATCCAAAAATAAAGTCCATTTTGAAAAATAAAATTTAAAAAATTTAAAAAAGTGGGTATTATTATTCATAACAGCTAGTTTGATTGGTCGTGGTGTGTTAGAACTCGAAGTTGCATATAGCGCAATCTATTGTATTATTCAAAGGGAAACATATCTTGGAATCTTGGGGTGTTACAATTTCCGCCTATGTTATCCTATGTGGAAACTTATTTATATGTTACTTTGGGTAACTGTTATTTTTCCAACATTCCATTTTTTTAAAGGAAGTTTTATTATTCATTTTTATGATGTGAGTTTCTATGAACAGAACTTTCAAGTATTAAAAATTTGATAACCTAGAAATATTTTGAGGGTGAAATTCATTTTAAGTGGGGTAAGATTTAACAACTTGAGATTTTGTGAATATTTTTTCAAATTAATTTAATCTTTTTGACATTTTTCATATCATACAACACTGAATATAGATTTTTTATACAAAATAACTAAGTGTGGATTACGTTATATGCAACACCAAGTCAAGATTGAACAATATTACACACTTAGATTATATTTTGGTACATGAAACACTATGTTTTTCTTGTATTACAGATAATATTGAGTCCCTTTGATAGCTTGTTTTATATGCAAGGTTAGGTTTTACCAAACTACAAGATACTATTAATATTATTACTAAAATATTATTATAGTTACCACCTAGCTGTTAGAATGTAAGTTACAAATAAGATTAACTAAATTGTGAAAATATTATTTACACATGTATATAATATTAATCCTTTGGTTATTAATTAGTAAAAGTGAATGTAAGAACTATTTTAAAATAAAGGAACTACTTTTTTAAAAAACAATTTTTCTATGTACAAACAAAATTTTATCTCAATCAATTAAAAAAACCAATTTTGATTAATGTTTTAAATTAAATTTATATATTATATATTCAACAAATATTTTTTATTCCCATTCAATATTTTTGATAGGTATAAGATAATAATAAATCAAATTTTATAAATAAAAAGATGTATTTTTCTTAAAGGTAATTTTATAGCCTTTAATGTAGAACTCATTTTAAATATGATTTTTGACACTTATATGATTTTTATTTGAAATAATAAAATTAATTTTTGGAATCATAATATCAAAAATTATTTTGTGTGAATTTTTAGTATTTTTTTAGAAGTTTCATTTTTTTGATGAATAGTGAAAAACACTGAATTTTAATTCAAAACTGTTTTTTCACCTAATTTATTTATATATTTAAATTATATTTTATTTGGTATTAAAGTTTAATTAGATAAATTTTAAATCTATTAATCCAATTTATGTCATTGTAATAAATTTTACTTTTAAATTGGATATAAAAACATTTCAATTTTTTGAACATTTTTACTTTAAAAACCCGCTTTCTCATCCCTTATATGGGATTGAATTTAAATTAATTTCTTCCAATTATGTGATTAGAATTTGGAAAATTTTATTAAATATTTTTAATCATCATAATTTATAATTTATAATAATATAAAGTTAGTTTTTTACCAAAAATATTAGTGAAAGCGACTAAAATTAATTACAACAATTGAGAGAAAAATAGTTTAACAAAGAACTAAACCCTAAACTTAAGGGCCAAAATGACCAAGAAAATTTTCCTAAATCCATTTTATGGACATATTTATACCATATCCTCCATTTTATATAATTTTTATCATTATTAGATACAATTTTTATATAAAAAACATGGTTGGAATTCCCTTTTAAAAAATTTATAGGAATAACACTCCTCCTCTGCTATAAAAAGGGACTCACTGCTCCCACTTATTAACACCTCTCAAGAAAATTGGATCACCCAAAATATTCTCATATAATCTCACAAAATCTCTTACCTCATCCTATAATCCTTACTTTTGTAATAAATTCAACGAAATAATCCCTTTGGTGCAAACCAAAATGAGTTACCCAAAGAAGAGGTAACTTCCTTCCTCAAGCTCCTTTGTTTTATTTCATTCTCCACCCCATAAAATCTTATTATTACATGATTATATAATAAAATAATTATCCTAAATATACTGAGATTTTTTATTTTAAGTTTTTGACCTACACTTACACACAATTCCATCTAATGGTTAACAAATTTACCGTTCTTGTGTACTGCGAACTACCACCTCATGAAACGATGTTGTTAATTTTTCCTTTACCACCTCATGGTTAGAAATTATGATGGAAAATATATTTTTATATGATATTTATGATATTTATGATTTATTTATTCTTTTTTAATTACTATATAACACATACCTTCATGATTTTCATTTTTTTACGTATGATAATTTCGTTTGGGGAAGTATGGACTACCGTCTCCTCAAAGAGATGTGATTCATCCACAACTTACATGGAATGTATTAAGGATGAGTTTAGTGAACTTATATGATATATATAACATAATAATGTTATTTTAATGATAATATATATATATATATATTTGTATGTGTGTGTTCCATTTCCTTTCTCTCTTTCAATACGATAAGAAGATGGAAACATCATTCATGCATAAGTATGGCCTACCATCTATATGAACACTGTATTCCATTTCATATTTCTATATTTTATAGATTACTATAAATATTTATATACTGAATTTATATCATATATAAATCATTTTTTATATTCTATAAATAATTAAATCATTATCTAAGTAAGAAGATCAAGAATAGCAAGTCAAAACATGTATGATAAACAAAGCAGTTATAACCCGAAACATTACTTTAACATAGAATTGTTAACAAATGGGTAATATAAAGTCATAATTGAATCATTTAAGAAATTATATGTAAGAATATTTTTCTTTGGTAGATTTATAATAAACTTATATTTATTATACATTAGGTTTGAACATGTACAAAGAAAATTCAAGACTTAAGGTAAGGGTTTTCTCATCTCACTTTTTATATTCATGAGAAACATGCCTTATTCACCACTCGTTTCTTTTTTTGGGTGTATATACTGCCTATGAAAGTATTATATGATTATTATACTTAAATTTATTGGTATTTACATATCTAATTTATGATATTTCTTTCATGGGGTTTATGGTTCAAAAGTTACCAAATCGGAAAATTAATTTTTGTCTCAAGTTTCCTTATTTGAGATACATGTCATATTATGCACCTATATTTTTATATAGGGAGTATATACTTTCCTTTGACATTTTATATCATTAATATCCTTCTTTCATGATATTTTAAGCTTCATTTAATTTTATTCTCTCATGTATAGTATGAGTCAAAGTTACCAAAGTGGTAATAGTTTATTGGTGAAATCTTATCATTTATCAGGAGTGTTTATGATTATGAGTCCATTGATGAAATATTATGATTCATCTCTTAATAAAACTTATGAATTTTATTATTCTTTGTTTATTAATTATATCTTCATGTATTTGGTTCCATTTTTTCATTCTTTGGTACTTAAGATAATTAATAAGGTGTTTTAAATAAAATCATACATTATCTTTCACTTTGGTCGGAAATTTTTGTTCTTTAAAAACTATATTTTCTAAAAAAAGGTTTTCATAAATGTTTTATGTTTTAAAAGTGGTTTAAATGTTTTCAAGACTCTTTTATATGTTTTCAAGGAAAAAAATTTCAAAATATTTTCAAGCTTCTTTTATAATTTTTCTTGAAAATGGTTTCCAAAATGATTTCAAGCCTTCTTTTTAATTTTTCAAATTATTTTCAAATAAAAAAGTTTTCAAAATGTGTCTGAGCTTATTTTATAAGTTTTCAAGGTGTTATCAAAGAAAAATGTTTTCAAAATATTTTCAAGCTTCCTTTATAATTTTTCAAATATATTTTAAAATATAAAAGCTTTCAAAATGAGTTATGTTTTAAAAATCATTTTTCAAAGAGGAAAATATATTTTCCTAAAGAAATGTTTTAAATGAAATTATAAATCCTTATTTATAAAAATGGAATTTTTTAAATGATTTTATAAAAAGTATTTTCAAATAAATGATATTTTTATTAAGAAATGTTTCATGTGATCTTTCAAAATCCTTATCCATATATGATGACATACTTTGTTATAGTTTATTCTTATCGGGGATATAATCCAATAATATCATTCATATTCTTTATTGAATGGTTTATATTTAGATGTAATGAAGTTTATGACACATGTTCCTCTTTCACAGGTTACATTCTTTTGAAACTCATTTCTTTTCATGGGTTATGCATTGATGAAATGATTATGAAACCTATCTATTTTTCATAGGTAATGATATGATAAAATGTTATGATACACATTTCATTTCATAGATTTTGATATGATGTTTATAAAACCCAAATATTTTTATGGGTCGTGATATGATGTATGTTTTATTATATTATGAAAAATGTATGTATGATTTTATTATGTGACAGGTGGGACCTATATCTCTCATAAATAAATTGGGTAAAGATTTATATCTAATAAGATAATGATGGGAATAAATTCGATGGTCTTGATCCACTATGGAATATGGGGAAACCTGGTCTACTATGGGAATATGGGGAAACCCAATCCATTATAGGAATATGGGGAAACGTGTTACCTTATAAGGAAATGATTGTGCTTGGGGATGGTTGTGTGTCCTGCCCAGCACGTGTAGTCCCCGTGAAGTACCTTGATAAGTTTTTGTAAAAAATACTTGACTTATAGGGAATGATATTACATGTTTATGTTTCTTCCAAAAATTATATTGTTTATGTCTATGATATTCTCACATGGTTCATGTTATTAATTATATTATTATTCAGGTCTCATGAACTACCAATATTTATTCCATGTATCATGTTTCTGATCTTTGATATACAGGGTATGATATTAAAATTTTAATCTCATGTTCTCATACCCTTATGTTCATAATATTCTTACTTATTTCCTTTATTTACCATTATTGAGCATTTGAACTCACCCATTTATTATGTTTCCTTTACCCAAGTTATAAATAAATGTTTAAAGTAAGAGTATTAAAGGGGAAGATCTTTAAGGTAGATGTTGAAGATCGTTCACCAAACTAGAAGAATGTGTTCCAAGTTTCCAAATTCACTAAACTATTATAGTCCTTGCACATTTACTTTTTTAATGTACTGAATATTCATCTAAATTAATTTAATATCCATGTATGTTAATCCTGGGTCGCTATATGATTCTTTCTTAGTGTATTCAACAAGATATCAAGATGTTGGTCATGATCATGTCAAGAATGAGAATACACTAAGATGTTTTCCACAGAGACTACCAAAAATGAATCTAATTATGGATGGAAAACCCAATTCATCAGATCCATGAAAATATAAGGTACGTTCGTGAGACTGAATGGAATTACCAAGTACTCGTAAAGACCATGCCTACTCTAGAAAGCTATATGAGGTATGCCTAAGGATTTGACATGTACCTGATTATAGCCTAACCTCAAATCAATCCTTTAGAACACCAAAGATCCTCATAGTTCATTGAAAAGGTATTATATTTGAGTTAGTTGATACCAGTTTTTTATGATAGACTGGTTCAATTGGTGGTAATCCACGCAAAGCCTGAGGGTACCATCCACATTTTTGGAAAAAAGTACCGGAGAACCCCATGGACATGTGATGGGGTGTATAAAACATTTTTCTTCCAGGTCTTCCAACTATTTATTAAGATTTAAAAGCTCCATAGGTGCCATCATGTTAGGAGGAATTTACACTAGTGTTGTTCCTAGTACTATATAAATGGTTAATTCTACCTCTATCACTAGAGGTAGTCCAGAAAATTTTTCAGGAAATATGTCCCTAAAATGATCTACCGCTGAAGGGAAAACAATAGGTCATACCCCTTAATCATCCAAGAAAATACTGGAAATCTAGGTTGTCACTCTGCCTATCCCCAGATTCTCAAGTCCAAGTTAAGACACATAAACATCTCATTCTCCCTTTTGGATATATCTATGGCCCTCTAGTGATGTAAACATCACCCTTCGATGATAATAGTCAATACAAGATCAATAGGTAACTAGCCAGTTCATTCCAATAATTATATAGAACCTTATCATGTTGAGGATGAAAATATTCCACATGAAGAGGTGTTCACCAATATCAAGGGGACAATCCCTAGATCATATAACTCTCTATGATCAGATGCCTAATGGGGTATCAAGCATCATCACACCACTTAAGAACTCAATTTCAAGTCCTGTATTATCTATAATTTCCTTTGATATAAAATAGTGTGATGCATCTATTTCAAATAAAGTGGAAACTAAAGTATAATCTACTAGAATAGTACCTTGTATAGTAGAATGTTAGATGCTCTGCTCCTTCAACATAGGTTTCACTACATGAAACTAACTCGTACCATATCCTAGAGTCACAATCTGACTGCCCTGAGTAGGCCTGCTCTGCTGGTGCTGCAATTCCTGAGTCTGATTACCTTTTCCTTAACCACCACCTTAGCCTAAATAGTCAGTGGTATTCCAGCTTCCTTCCTAGAGAGATACTACAGGCCTCGCTCCAAAACATGGGGTAGGTGTAGATCCTCACTCAATATGCATTTATGGAAATATCCTATAGAAACACTATATATGACCCATCCTTCCATAGCATCTACATTCAACTAGATCCCACATACACTAGGTTTTCATGTGTCCCAATTTCCCACACTGGTGACATATGAGGAAATTTTTAGTACGATTTGTATGAATAATTCTACCCCAATGAGAAACCTAAAAATTTCACTTTCTTTTGCTAGAAGAATTGCTAATATTTTTGGGTTCTGAACTGCCCTCGTTCCCACCATCAGCTTCCCTCAAATTCCTCTCAATAATGAGGGCCCGGTTGACGATCTTAGAGATGGTGGTCAACCAAAAGGCATTAACCTGCGATCGGATGGAATATATTATCCCATCATCAAATCACCTTGAAATCATAATCTCATCACCCACTAAAGTTGGGGAGAATCACTAAATCTCAGTAAAATGAGTAGAATATTCCATGACATATATGGCTCCCTGATGGTTGTTAATGAATTCTATATCTTGGGAAGCCCTCAAAGTATTTGGGAAGAATTAATCATAGAAGATCATTTGGATGTCCACCCAAATCATGTATCAATGTTGGTTTTCCTAGGTAATGAAATCCCACTATTTCTTATAATAACTACACAGCATATATAACTCAATCATTTAATGTTTTTCTAGTTCATAGAACCCATATGTCCATAACTCACAACATGTTATAATTATCCAATTAAGGTTTCACCTCCAGTATATATAGGAAAACACCATTTAGATTGATTTAGGAACTTTAATTAATCCTATTATACTTTACCTGCACAAAGTGTTAGCACATTTCAATATATAATAATCATGGTGCAAACTATATGCAATAGGAAAATGCACACATAAAGTAAGCATGGCATGGAAAATTGCATAGAATATTAGTCTTAAATTGCCTAAAATGTTGCATGAGATGCTAATTTATTATCATACTATCCGAAGGAATAAATTTTGTATCAATAACATCAAAAATAATAATATCACAAGGCATGTTCATCACCCAATGGTGAAATCACATCAACTATAACAGGCATAATTCAATAATAGCATTAACCCAACCCATGAAATTTTGGTTTCCCCAATACATGGTTTAGATACTCTCAAGAATAGGCTCATTACCAAATTCCATTACATTCTAGTCTCTTATATAACACCCAAATATTAATACAAATGGAAAAATATGTACTCTAATACAACTTTTTAACGTCTCGACCAGGGACCCACTCAACCGGTGCCCCGAGCTGGTGGGTCACATGGACTCAAATGAACCTTACCATATGCCTGAGGCTACTGACTAGAAGTGAGGGTATAAGGTGGTACAGTGGGGAGAATATATCCTCATATCATAGTGGAATAATGGATATGATAAAATAAACAAGAAATATATGAATCATGATATAACATATGGCATAGTAAAAACAAATATAATAATAAACTACGGAAACTTAAATAACCAAGAAACAGTAATGGTAATCAAAATTTCATAGGTTGAGTCATATACATGATTATTTCATGGAAAGGAATAATAATATAAAAAAATTGAAAACATGGTATATAGAGGATAGGAATATACAACATGTTATAAAAAAATAAAAAAAGGCCAAAAACCACTCCTTTAGAATCACAAGCATACACTCGGTCCACTTCTCCCATGCTCCAAGATAAAAGTAAATATATCAATCATATGTAGTAGAGTTATTTCCCTTATCCACAACTTCATATGTGAATTCTAATCGAGTACCAAAGGTGGCCCGAGTAGGGTGTGAGATAAACTCAATAGGCCACTACTAATGGTGTCTAGAAATAATCCATCTAGATTGCATAGTATAGTAGTGTATAGATATAATGAATAATAAAAAAGATGAATAAATAAATACTGGTTAGATCAGGTTCTATAAAGACACCTTGTAGACTCTACCTGCTTCAGCATAGGCTGGAATATTTCAAATATGAGTACTATATATATAATTAATAATATATATATATATATACTGTATTCATGCATATAACCTAAGTACGTGAGGACATAAGTAGGCATATACATGGATACTAGGTGCTATCTAGACCCGAAGCATAACTCTGGTGTCCATAACTAGTCTAATGAGTTATAGGCTCAAGAAAGGTTATAATCCCTAAATTTCATAATGAATGTGAGCCATCAATACCGTCATTTGAGATAGGTGGGGTGAGTTGTCATGCCCAACACCTGATACGGTGGATCATGGAACGTCATATCCATCACCCAAATAAAATTATAATGGTGAGAGTATTCATGCTCAACACCTGATGTAAGGGAGATTGAAACGTCATTCTCAACAAGTCCCTTAACCATCGTCTAACATCCCATAATAATTACATACTCATAATAATGATAATAAATTGAGGGATCTCCTCTTAAACATCATAATCTTTAAGCCCCAATACAACCATGGGCATAAAATTTCATATAAACTATATATAAAATCATTCATTACTTGGAGTAGCCTTTACACCCATTATCAATCACTAAAATTAATCCATTTAATTAAGTAAGTAAGTAAAATCCATCTTGGAGCTAAGCCAAACACTTAGATGGTGTTTTGTTCAACCAAACAATTACATCAAAGAGGGAAATTAATTTAGCACACCCAAAGGGGTGGAAAATAACAAGATCAAAAACCTTTAATCACTTATCAAGGGTCTATGGGATTATAACAACATGATTTAATTTATTTATAAATAAATAACACATTTAAGGGAAATTCATTATAATGGTCGGCATGTGGCATAATGAAAAAGCTATGAAAACACCACAACTTTTATGGAAATAAATAGACCACAAACCTTAGGTCCATAGATGACTCCTTGTCTAATTTTAGTTTTATATTTGAATTATAACAGAAGAAATCATATAAATGAACCAACGACTTGAAAATAGGAAAAATGATCTCACACAAAAATATAAAAATAGGTGGGATGATAAAATAATAAAGGAAGCAAGATGATTAGGTAGATTACATATAGCTATCAAACACTTCTAACAGCATTATGGAGTCTAAGTGAGTGAGTTACCTTGATCCCTAGGTTAGGAAAAGGGAGAGCTCAAGGGATAAGGGGGAAGCCCAAATCCATTAGAAATAATAAGGTGAAGAAGGGTTTTTAGTTTTAAAACATTTTGAGGAGAAAAAGGTAATTTCACCCTCAAAAATGGGTTCATGCAGTTTGGCCACACGATTGTCCAAACTGTGCGCAAACCATGCTACCTTCATTTTTTAAAGAGGGACCTCGCATGGGATAGGTGCACGGTTTTCCTAACCATGTGCAAGCCATGCGAAAATCCACTATCGCCAAAGTTAGAAATCTCATAAGATCATGCACCTTGGATAGCATGGTTCTAGAAAAAACCATGTAGCCTCCTATTTTCTCACTGAGTGCCTCACACGGTTAAGATACACGGTTTGTATTAATTTTGTGTTAACCATGAATCCCACTCTATTTATCCAATTCACGGATATCCAGACTCTGAACAAGCCCTGAACACTCTCAAAACCTTCCTTGGGACATAGGGTATGTTTACCAAGATAAAAAAAGTATTTTAAACAAAAAAAATAGCCATAACTTTGAGAAAATATGGTTTCTTTCAAGTTTGGGGGTTGTTTTCATATTAAATAAGAGATAGGATAAATGACAAGGGGTATGATATTCATTTTTGGGCATTTCATCTTGGAAGTTGGGTGTTCAGTCAATGGAGTCGGCTTGGGATCTTGGAGAGTGGTCTTATCCTAGAAGTTTTTCTTCCCATATTCTATATTATTATTATTTTCTTCTTCTTCTATCCTTTGACTATAATTCTTACTCTCATATGTCTTGTACAACATTAAATAAAGAATATACAATTGTTTCTTCCTCTTAATTTTATCTCTCTCACTCATTCACATGAGATAGGCATGATCACATGAGTTGGGTCTAAATGATATCTTCAAATCTGAGAGACATGGAATGCATCATGCATAGTTGTGTATCTCAACAGAAGATCTAGTTAGTAATCCACAGTGTTTAATTTCTCTATCACCTAAAATGTCCCTATAAATCATGGTGCCAACTTCCCTTATTTATGAATCTATCACTTCCAAATCCTCATATGTATGTGTAATAAAATACATTCACCTACCTAAAATTATAATGTACAATGTATCTAGTCATCATAGGCTCTATTCATACTTTGGGTAGTCTCCAACCACTTCTTAATCAACTAAATCTACTTGGTGGTCTTCTACAAGAGACTTAGCCCAAGAATTGTTGACTCTCCAACTTCCAGCTAGCATAAAGGTGATCATCATGGCCTCTCATATAAGGCTTCAAAATTATCCATCTGGAAAAAAAACCTGGTATCTATTATTATATGAAAATACCACCAAGTCAAGATGACTCTCCTAAGAGCTTTCAAAGTCAAGGACACATGCTTGGAGTATTTCCTTCAACACCTGTATGGTATGCCCATATTTCACATCCATATATAAGTGGTAATTAATACTCAAGTGTGCCTACATGCCCTATTCCTTTTGAAATCACTGGAAAAATATCAAGGTGAAACCGGAATTCCTATTATAGATGATGCTCTATAGTACCCCACATTCAACCATACCACCTCATGGACATATAACCAACCAAACTCATTTACTAAAGAATTATCATTGATCATAAATAAATAATATACTTCCATAAACCAATAAAAAATGACCCAAATAGAATTGTGAACTTAAGTAATCCTTGGAAATCATTTCACAAAATCATCACATCATCTCACTTACATTTTGGAATAGTCGATGACTAGAGAAGACTGACATGACACTGATATTCAACCTTCACCAGCTGATAGGTGGAGCATCGAGTGAAGAATATCACTATTTCCTTCTTCATTCTAGTACAATAATACTATCTATAGACATTACAGTATATTTTGGTCAGACCCAGATGCACATCCCACTTCAAGGAATGGAATTCCCTCGGCATCCCCTCATGAATACTCGTAGGGAGTACCACTTGGCCTCGAAGATATAGAATCTCCTCAAAATCTAGAAAACCATAAAATTTATGGCTACCTACCATATATATTATCTCTCATAACCAGTCAATTTGATTCTAAAAGTTAACTCTTTATCACCCTTTCAAGAAGTGAGGAAGTGATAGATAGTGAAGTTAAATTTGTTCTACCTCGATACTCCTGGACACCCAAATGTGGTTTGGTGAATAGATCCATCATCCGACACTTTCTACTAAATTCCTAAACTACCTGGATACGAGTATTAATGTTTAATTAATTTTAAATGGAATTCCCCTTCCCATGGGTGCATTCCTGCTCGTTGTAAAAGGACTATAGGTACTCATTCCATCTCCTCTAATAAAGGTTTAGGCCACATTGAGAAAAAATGTAATTTAAGATTTTATGATTATTATAAACCATAAACCTCTCTCATGGAAGGTAGTGTCACCAACACCTCAAGGTATACACCATTTCATAAAAATTCAAGTCATAATCTAGGTAATTATACTCATATAGAATTAGATTCCTATGCCTATAAGTGAATACCTACTCATCCCGCTTCAGTACTACACCCAAGATAATACTCTCTTTACCCTGATTGGTTAAGGTCAGAATAAGTGGATAATTCAACCTCTTATTCGTCTCTCTGATGGATACCTCACAAGAATAGAACCGCTCAAAGTTCACTCCCTTCCTATTCAAGCTTGTCAATGATGCTTCCAAGTGGGAGAAATCCTAGATAAATCTATGAGAATATCCAACTAACCCCACTCAAATATTTTCATGGTTTTTTCTAAGAAATCATATACTAAACCTTTTTATGATCCACTGAAACCCCTACCTAGGATATCATATGGACCAAGAAGTTATCTAGATCAAACCAAAACTGACATTTAAAGAATTTATCATGTAGTTGTTTTCCTCAAAGTGTTCTTATAATTATCTCTAAATGATGATCATGCTCCTCTCATGACCTGGAGTATAGCAAGATGTCATCAAAAAACATGAAAATCAAAGAATATAAAGTATAGAAGTCCCTATTCATAAAATCCATGAATACCACTAGTACATTTTTCAAATCAAAATGAATCATAGGGTACTCATAAAGATCATACCTACACCTAAATTTCATTAAAGGAATGGCATAATATTTCACCTTCAACTGGTGGTACCCCGGGTGGAATTCAATCTTTGAGAAAACCTGGCACCCTTAATCTGTTTGGATAAATCATCGATATAAGGGAGTGGATATTTATTTTTGACTATCACATGATTTATCTTTCAATATTCCATACATAATTTCAAGGATTAATGCTCTCTAGTGAATAAGATTGTAGCACCCTAGGGGGATGTGTTGAGTTGTATGAACCCCTTCACCTCCAAGTCCTCTAGTTGGGATTTCAATTCTTGAAGATCTTTTGGTGCCATCTTATATGGTGGAATAGATATTTGCCTCATTATTGGTATAAGATCAATAATAAACTTGATACCATGATAGGGAGGTAATCCTAGAAAATACTCAGGGAACACATCATGAAACTAGTTGATGGTAGGAGGAAAACTTCTTGGTACATCTCTACCTCATCTAGGATGAAACTAGAAACCTGGGCTATGATTCCACCTGGTCATTGATGATCAGGTCTGGTATTACCGTCTTTCATATCTCACTCACCAACATATTTGAAGATGCCACCCTTGTGATAAAATAAAATCACTCATCAGTGATAGTAATTCATTTTCACCTGATAATTAACTAGTCAATCCATTCCAAGAATTATGTTGAAACTTCCCATCTCCAACACAATTAAATCCCATATAAAATTAAAACTACTAATAACCAAGGCACAACTAACACACTTGTATATTCCTTTTGATTTCATTCCTAGGGGCATTTCAATTGATAACGCTCTATAAATATACTCCATAGATAAGACCAAACCTCCAATAAACTGAGTGAAAAGTAAGGAATGTGAATCCATTGAATCAAATAAAGCATAGGCAAGAGTCAAATCTACTAAGATCAAAACTTGAATAGTAGATGTTCTAATTTCCTTCTCTGTGAGGGGATGATGAATGGCATGCATCTGTCCTAAACCATAGCCCTGATCTCATACATGAAAATCATGATTCAAAACCCCTTGTTTCCTCTATTATCCCTAGTCCCAGGAACCTATCACTCCATCGTGACTCAAACAGCCTGTGGATACCCAACTACCTGTCAATTTGGAAATAGTATTTCCCACCATAGAGCCCCGATCTGATCTTGAACCTCTACCACTATTTTCTTTCTATGTACTTGGAAAAACAGTGTAAGTGTCCCACTCTCCCACTCTGATGGAACTTATGAGAAAGTTGAGTACACTACAGCCTCGTATATCCCCAACCACCACACGGATAGCACTGCACTACTCCACTTCTTCGAGGAGAGAAAAAATAGACCCCACACTTCTTAGACTATCCACCATTACCCCAACATGTGTCATATTCCCAATGTTTCTTGCTACCAAATTAACCACCACTAATTACAAAACATAAAGGAGAACCACTCAGTACCATGTCCCTCATTAATGTTCCTCTTGTTGATTAGTTATTAGTTCACAATATCATAAAACCAGGTTAGGTGGATTACATTTACATGCACCTTGATCTCATGATGTAATCTCTCTTCAAAATTCTTGGCACGAGTGGTCACATCACCAGCCTCAGTGGGAGATAAACATTGAAGCTATTTAAATCGATAGGCATAGTCAAGAAATGAAATATCCCCTGAGTTAGTTGTATAAACTCACTAACCCTATATGATCACAAGGTATTGGGGAATAAGTAACTAAAAATTGGTTCTAAAATTCCACCCATATCATTCCAACATGCTTCTCACCCTAGACAAGGACATCCCACCAATGTCATCCTGATCTATAAAACATATATATGACAAGATTTACTCTCTCATCTTGAGGGGTATATAAATGGTAAAGCATAGTCTGAATATACTCCATCCACAACTCAACTTCCTGTAGACCACCCTCACCCATGAATAGTGATGGGTGTTATAACTAAAACTCTTGAGTTAGATAGAACATATATTGTGTTACATGAGGAGTCCCCCTCTATATCGACAATACTACACATAGAAGACTCCCATGAATTTGATCATCCATAGTTGGACCCTGAACTACAGGAGGATCTAGTCCACCCACTGATGGGGCATGCTCACCATCTACCTCTTTTCATGGAACCTAAGATCTTCAAGGTGTCATGTCACTATAATGCCAACACAAACATCTCATAACAATATAACAGGGAAACTCTAAAATCTAAAATAAAGTAACATAGGTATAAAACCATGCATTCTATGGATCCATGTCTTCTACCCAAGATCACATATCATCACTTTTCATTGGATTACACATTTTTATCATTCCACTACTCAAAAAGGTATCACATTTTTAAATTTACATTACCAAGGTTTGATTGGATAAAGTTTCATTTACATGTTATGAGATAAAATACATTATGGGTTGCTTATTGGCACTTTATTTAACCCAAAAACATCATTTAACAATTTATTTATATCATGTTTTTTGTATAAAAAATTTCTAAGTGGTTGGTCAAGTAGAATATAACCACAAAATTTTATGGGAAAACATTATATAATCCTTTATTGACACTTTAAATCATCAAACTTCCTTTTTATCCATAGGATGATGCATATATAAGTTTCATAAAAACAAAGAAAAAATATAGATAACAAGAGAATCCTATGTGTCCAGAATAACACATGAATTCATACACATTATCTTTCCATACTAGACCAAGAGATAAAATACAAAAATAAATAACAAAAAAACAAGTGCATCACTCAAGGTGAAATAACATAGATATAACAAGAAAATTACAAAAATAATAATTCCAATCCCTGGTGACTGATATTTTTCCCTATATATGGGTTAGCTACTCTCAGAAACATTCTCGGTACCAATACCTAGAATATCCTATTATTCTATCTATCTTTCTAAAATAGAAAAATAAAAGAAATAGAATTATATGATATCACTTTGTAACATCCTATGAAAGTATCCACTCAATAAAATCCCCATACTTGTGGTGTAACATGACTACAATCACATATCCCCATATGATAGAGTCTTCTAACTGATGGTGAGGGTATATGAGAATACTATAGGAAGATTATACCTTCTGATCAAAGTAAAAACACAACAAAAAATAAAGTAAATTCCATACATCACGTCACATCTCACATAAACATCAAGGAAAGTTTCAATTACTGAATCATAAACAACGCAACAACCATAATGATGCAAAATATAAGTTAGGTGTCATGCATACATATCCATAATAACAAAGAAGTACCAAAATTATATAAAGGAATAAGACCATACTACATGACACTGAAAAATTAGTATAAGAATTATCCTATCACCCATCTCCCAAATCTGTCCTAACTGAGAAATCAAACATCTATCATATAGAGTTTTCTCTTGTCCTTGACTATTATCATGAAATATACCCAGGTACAAAATAGCTTCCCAAGATGGGTGTGAGTACGAATCATTAGGTTTCCACTAATAGTGTCCCTAAATAAATCCATACTAAAAGTATAAGTGCAAGGATAAGTGATAATAACTAACAGCTAAATAATTAAAAATTAAATTTATAAAAGAAAAATATACCCCAACACTCTAGTTATGTAGTAGTCCCAAGGTTGGAAATACCTTCTTCAGCTAGTGTTGGATGTCTCTGAGCACATCATGCTACCATGGAAACCCAATTACACAAGACGAGTATCAACACAACCACCCACATGGGGTATTTTCACAACCACCCATAAAGGTTGTATTCCTGACCATCTATAATGGTGTATTCATGACCACCCATGTAGGGTGTATTCATGACCACCCATGTAGGAAATTTTTACAACAACCCATACAAAGAATTTTCTATCTGAGGCATAATCCATCACTAATTCTTCAAGTTGTCACATTATATAGATATAAAATCCAAGATTATTCCACAATTTGACAAATTAGAAAAAATAAATTATTTAAAACACAATTTCCCATTTAACCCTTTAACAATTTTAACAATTTTCTAATTCACAAATATTACATTTCAAAACACTTTCTCCCATGTACCCAAAACCAACCACCATTTCTAGTCGCCACTTTTAAATTAAACACAACCACCATGATTTCCATTTTCTAAAAAATTACACAAATTCATTAGCTTCATTAGTGAATTCACATGAAATAACTCTAACAATTGGAATTTAAAAATTGTGAAGAGATTTAAAACATGAAAAGACTTAATTTAAAACTTAGAATTTAATATTTGAGGTCACACACATAATTCTAGTCTGACGCACAATGAAATCACTAATAAAAAATATAAGTGCGATAATGGGAGATACTTATGGACTTCCTACCTTAGATCTAGAGAAGTGCACTCATCATATATGATAATTTGGTTTATCATAGAATGGAAGGAGTCAATAAAGTAGATGAAATCACTAAAAATATGGCATAATAGATAAACATAGTGGAACACCACATGACAGTTTGATAAGAAGATAATAAAGGATAGTGGGGTCATAGAATTACCTCAAGGAATTAATCACACTAAAAGATGGCAGAAATGGATAGAAATTGATTGAATGAGTTCCACCATGGGAGAGGAGGAGGTAAATAGAGTCTAAAATGAGGGGATGCTATTAGAAATGAGGTCCAAAATTGGGTAATATGTATAAGGGGAAGGGGTTAAAATGAAAAAACATTCCCCCTTAAAAAACTTCACAGCACCCCACCAGTCATATGGTGATCCTGATAGCCTTTCCCTACCGACTAGCTGATGATACTAAATTAGTATTATAGTGACCCAAGTCTTTTAAATAAATTATTACATAATTATTTTAATATAAATATTAATAAAACACAACTCAAATATTGAGAGGTATAGTGTCTTTGTAATAATAGGTACATAAAAATCAAGATAAAACTAAAATAAAACATCTTTATTTTGAAACTCCATAGTGATCTCATAATCCCTTTAAGCTCCTAAAACTACATAGGATAAACTTGGGAATACATAAATAAAATGTGTGAGCTAAAAAGTTCAGTAAGAGAATAAACATGATAAAGAATAAGAACATATTTTTCAAAAGGTATAACATGATATCATAAAAGATAAGGCTCATGAATATAGAGTCATAATACCATGGAAACATAAGAATATGGAAACAAAAAAAACATGATCTAAGAATAAGTCAAGACTAATTGTCAAGACAATATCACATGGTGGATAGAGTCTCGTCATAGATTAGGTTTACTCCTTAATCCTATACATATCATCTCATGAGACACGAACATTACCCAATACATTGGAGTGATATCCAGGTTCACTCATCATAATATGTAAATGTTTATATGTTCCACAAATGGAAATAAAATGTAAGACATAAACATAATAATTGATCATTGAAAGAAAATGGTTTCACAATATTACCTCATATAACAATCATAGGATATTTGATAAATATTTCAGATAGAAAAATAAATTAAATATTTTGAGCTTTCATATATAAATAAATAAGAATAGGTCTTAAATTTTGTGATTATTTAAAAAAAATCATGAGAAAGGGTATAGAATTGGTTAGAGAAATTATCATTCAAAACAGTGTTGTAAGGAATTGGTTAAAGAATTTTAAAGAATAAACATAGAATTTTTTTTTGAAAAGTAGAGCTAAAAATAATGGTCATCTCTAAAATATTCCTTTATTTAATTAAATCATGAATGGGAAAAATACTTTAAAAGATTTTTACATAAAAATATTTAGGGATAGAAAAGTTCTCATTAATCGGGTTTGATTAAAAAGAATACATTTGAGAAATGAACTTAAGGTATATATGACCACATCAAATGAAGGGATAATAATCTAGGTATATAAGTAAGATACATATATATACATATATATATAATTTAGAATCATTCAATAACATCAAATATATAGAGATAAAGTTATTAAAAGAGAGAAATGTCATATCTTAAATTAAAGAGGTTGGTTCAGATAGATCCCTTACCTTAGGTTCCAGAATCATTCTGCACTTACACTTAACAACCTAAATAATCAAATTAGATTCATTAATTACTTAATTTAGAACATTTTACATCTATATTTAATTTATTTTATTTATATTATGCTCATTTACAACCATTTCAATGAGGTATAAATTTTAAATTCATTGTTCGGAGGGAATTATTTTCATGTTTCAGCGGTCAAATCACTTGTGGATAATTATTGAAGTTCCTTTAAAATGAAACTACAACTCCAAAAGTGAAATGGAATAATATTAATGTCTTTATATAAATTGAAATGGTCTCAAATATCTATATGTGTTCTGATATAGGGATTATTCATTTAGTAAAAATGATAATGTTATATGGTTAATTAATTTAAGAAATTTTATCAATCATCATGAAATAGACTCATTTTATTTTATTAAATGATTGTTAAAAATAAATATAGTGTAGAAAATCAAAGTACATTGTTCATGGAGGTGGTGAACCAAATATATTGTTAACAACATTTCCATTTTAGAATCAAATGAAGGGAGGGTAGAAGAGTTATATTCCACCATAAGAATAAAAAAATTGGTATATTTAGGATATTGATGTTACTGGGTCTAAGTGTATTAAAAACATGTGTGGGTGGTAGAAGAAGGATAAAATTAAATAGGTTTAGTTGAGAATTTACCTCTCCCTTTGATGGTCTCCTCGTAAGCTATCATTTAAGGTCCCTTACAATGGTCTTTAAGGCTTTAAGGCTTAGAAGGTATGATATGAGAGTTTTTTAGAGTTTGGAAAAGCTTTAAGGCTTAGAAGGTGTGAGGAGAAATGGTGATAATGGGTGGCAATTATAAGGGGGTGAGAGGGGTGATTTTGAATATTATATGCATTAGTTTATTATTTTGACTCAATACTACCAATAGTGATGAATATTGTGACTATATATAGTAATTAGTGCATGAGAGGCCAACCCAATGGTCACTTATATCATCCATGACTCATTTCTAAATGTCTTTTTCTAATAATGAAAATTAATGCATTTTTTTATTTTTTTATTCCCCAAAAATTCGTCTATTTTACAAATAATACCAAAAATTAACCCTAACAATTTTTAAATGTTTAAATTAAAAAAATTAAATTATTTTTATAAAAATAATTTTCCAAATATGATAAATTTAATTTTTAAATAAAATCCTTATTTTTTTGAAAAATATCAAATTTAATATTATGATCAATTTCCTGACCCTTTAAAATTTTACTTGAGGTCTCATAATATTATATTATCATTATAATATAGCTTAATATTAATTTATAAACCCATTTTATAAAAAAAAACTTTCTTTTAAATCATTATATTCATTATAAAAATGAAAATAAAGCATTTATGTTTTACAAAAATACAAACACTTATTTTATCATTTTGAAAAAATTTATTTACTTGTATCATTATATAAATATGTTATATTTTAATTTTATAAGATAAAAAATATTATTTTACACTCTAATAGGTAAGTATATTATTCTAATGATCAGGTTACTATTCCTAAGGGTAAGATTACTATTCCAATGATTATATTACTATTCTAATAGTCAAATTTGCAATGATCATATGGGTTCCCTGTTTTCTATAAATACCTAATATTTCATTC
Organism: Viscum album; assembly: GCA_963277665.1. Taxonomy (NCBI): domain Eukaryota; kingdom Viridiplantae; phylum Streptophyta; class Magnoliopsida; order Santalales; family Viscaceae; genus Viscum; species Viscum album. Next base: position 95,666,630 of record OY728164.1, read on the forward strand.
ATTATTAATTCACTTATATTTTCTCTCAAGGTAATATATATTTTCATTTTCAAGATGAATATTTTATTACTACTCTTTTGTTTAATTTCTACAATGTTTTTCATGAGTACAGTTATTTTGGTGGATCGAGCATATCCAAATTTTCATATTATAGTTATCTTATTTTCAATTTTTTATCACATTGGAATATTTTCAATTTTATATCTATACTTAATCTCTAAATATAATTTTCAAATTAAAATAATAAATTTTTTTTGTTTTTATAATGTAGTGCATGTGATTTATATAATACTACATTACAAAATATGACACATTTATATAATAAGGAAAATTTCATTGATAAAATTATGGGTTTCTAAAAGCATGTTGCGTTCTTAGTTCGTAATATTAGGGGCCCATTTCTCTCCCACCACCTTTCACACCTCTAAAAACATGATTAAATAACCATAACACATAATGTTTATCCAAAAATTAAAGAAAAATGTACGTCAAAAGAAGGATGGGGTATTACAGGTTTTCCTTGTAAAATCTCTTAGTTTATCTTATAATTGTTAAGTTTCTGATCATTGAAGTCAAGGGAATCCAATATGAAAGAAATAGATTCTGGTAAGTGAACTGTGCAGTAAACTTGCATGTCAAAGGCTTCCAAGAATATAAATACAAAGCATCTGATCATCTGGATTGAGGGATTCTGAAGATAGGTGTTGTAAGTGGGTTCCCTGGACTTAACTCATGTATGTAATTTGATTACAATTACATATAATAGTTTGATATATAGATATTTTTACCTTATCATAATAGTTTTTATACTTCTATGACCACTATATTTATGGTAATGTTCTTAGATTGCATGTTGTATCAAAAGGTTATAACAGTTTCTAGACTATAATGAGAACCTATAGATACCATGAAAGTGATCCTAAATGTATGTCATATGGTTTAGATACATCATACCGATATTAAATGGATGATGTGCGCCCATAAAGGGATGTGGATTATAATCATTGAGACTTCTTCTTAAGAAGTTCACACTTGGTGATCTTGAGTATATGAGATTGTGATGAATGGTCTATAAGTGGGAACACCAAATGTTTCAGGTGTAATTGGAAATTTCTATATATAAACACATGTAATGATCACCTGAATTGAGATTATTATCAATGTGTGTTATTTTATTACATAATTTGATGAAAGAATAAAACAATGGTATTGTTGTCATAGTGAGGTGACTTGTATTGGGTGTGTCATTGGTGGTATGACATTGATTGAATAATCAAGATATAATTTGTTACTTGTAAAATAAATTGATATCTCAGACCAAGTTTATCTGGATGGTAGTGCCTTCACTAAATCCATGGTAATGGTAGAAGAATTTAAGTATTTCCAGTAAGGTCAATAAATAATAAATAAAGGGAGTATGATGACATAAAGTGTGTTTCCTATTTTATGATATATCATATGAAAAATAGATTATATTACATGGCATGTGTTCATATGAATGGTTGTCATTACTATGACTTTTACTTATCTATTTAGGGGTCTAAATGGGTTGTTAGAATCTACTCTTGGTCTATGAATAGTATTAAATTCTATCAAGGTAATGTCATAGAGGGTTACACACTTAGCATATTCAAGATTTTTCCTTATTCTGATGAATGTGAGTATATGATATGGTGTGCCCCGCTATAGGGTCCGAGATATGTCTAAGAATAAACGATCACCAACAAATAAATAAATTCATTATTATTAAAGTATAGAATAATTGGAGATGGATTTATTTATTAAAATTATTCACAAGGTATTAAGTGAATACATGAAAAATAATATATAAACAAATATTATTTTAATATTAAATATTCATTTAATATTTTTGTGAATCGCGAGTTGAGTTAAAGACTCGCTTTTATCGCATAATGTATTTATTATATATTAAAACTAGGTGATAAAATATAAATGATGTTTATTAAATTGTTAATTGGTCATAACATATCATTTGTGTCTTGTTTAGAGGGATTTATTTATATGGGGTTCATGGAACCCTTTACAATTTTTTTAACATCCTCCATATAAGCAAGAGGGAGCTCATTTCTAAGGAACTATTCATCAACTCAAATTTGAGGGCTCTTCTCTCCTCTTTCCCTCATCCTAGAGAGATAATACTCATTCCAATTGATTGATACAATATCTTCTTCATGGATCAAAGGAATATCATTGTGGTGATCATAGGGTTATTTAAGGCCTCGTTGGAACCCTGTGTTAGCACCCAAATTTTGATGATCGGTATTCCCATAGACTCTTGAAGAATGTGTGGATGATTTAGAGGGACTCAAATTCAAATCCTTCAATCCAAAGTCACCAGTTATGATCTATTGATGAATTATCCATCAATTCAAACAATTTAATTTTTCATTTTATTTTTGTGATTAAATAAAATATTATGAGATCATCGGGCCTTTACTGAGGCTCAGACCCCCATAGATGATGAAGTTACATTGGTTTGGCGATGAAAATTTAAAACCCTCAACCCATATGCTTCCATTGTGCACCCTATTACCAAAAAATTGGTATCAAAGAGATCGTGTTAAGTTTCTAAGTCAAGAAAAATTAAAATTTTCTAAATTTTAGTAGAGGTTTTGGACCCAACAGAAAAGATTGTGCATTGATATGATTTTAGATGGCTAAGTTACGGCTATCCAAAAAAATTAATTTGGATCATAAACTGATTCTATAGGTATAATTTTGTAAGAACATATATTTTTATATATGTGTTAAATTTTCTTGGGTTGTGTCATCAATGACGTGTTCCCATGAAACCCCTTATTCTTGAAGGAATATAGTGATTGAAATAGTAACCTCCAGCCAGATGAATTTCCATGCCTCTATGGAAATGCTCAATAAATTAAAAAAACATATAAATACAAAGTTTGGGGGTGGTCCACAATTAGAAAAACAAGATTTAAAAAAACTATCTGATTTAAATTTCATGAGAGGCATTGGCAGGATTTAATAAAAAAAACTTTTCTAAAGGGGTTGGAAAGCTTCATGTGGGATCTTGTAGTCAAAAGAATGAAAGAGGGTCTGCTCACCCCTTCCCTACATCACCTTCTCCCAGCACCTACCATTGCTCGGTGCGTCCCAAACTGACCACCCACCTCCCAAGCCACCACATGCACCCTTATAATTGTTTCCCCTATCACATCATCGCAGTCGGCCTCCCCAGCTCCACTATCACATGATCCCATCGCTGGACTAGACTCTCGCAACAGTCATCCTTGGGTGTACCCTCCTGCATGGTTAGACACCCCAATTCCCGCAGACTCCCCATACGCACATGAAACTATTCTAGAAACCCACCTCGCCTAGATTGTCGTTAGCCTCCCCTTCTTGGTGGCCTCTCACCGATCTTAGTTCCCTATCAGTCTTCCACTAAAAATTGGTTGACCCATGGTAAATTCGGGTTTTTCTAACCTAGTACAGGGCGAAGAGACTCTTTCCTGGCTTAAAATATCCATGGGTGGGTTAAACTAAAAATAGGTTTATGTGGGTTCTTCCTGGTCTTCCTAGCCCAATATAGGCCTAAAAAAAATCAAAACCCATTTTAATGGATTTTTGAGGCCTGGGAAAATTTTGAAAATATTCAAAAAATAATTAACTTTTGGAATATAAAAAATAATAATAAATTTAATATTCTAAGATTAATTTAATTTTGAGATAAAATTAAATTAATTATGGGATTGAATGAAATAGATTACTTGAATTAAAATAATTCAATTAATTTATTTAATTTCCCTAGACTTGAATTTATCACATTTTAATTTTTATTGAATATTTAATATATCTACTGATTGGTCTTGAGCAATGACTGACCAATGTTTATGTGATTCCCCCATGTCACAGGGTTTATATTTTTGTGTTCTTTGGTTAAGTGGAGTCCCAGTTTGAGTTTCTATGGAGTTTTGGCTTGGAACATGGAAAATTTTGAGGGCTTTCCTTCTATGCACAATTAAAGTGAATGGTTAGAGGAAAACCATGTGACCTCCCACGAGGATCCTTTTCAATTCATTTTAAACTATGTATGGTTTGTTAGTATGGGCAGAACATGGTTAAGTATAAACAATGTGGACCCTAGAAGAAACCATGTGGGGTCCTTAGTGGATATGTGGTGTAGTTTACGACTTGCATATAGTATATTAAACTATGCAGAAAGTGTTTATAAGGATCTATGATTTTTTATAGATCTATTTTCATGGATTCTACGTGATTTTTCAAACCGTGTGGGGCTTGGGTGGTTATGGAGTGAGGTGCATGGTTTTTTCAAACTGTGTGTACTCTCAAGAGTAATCGTGAGGCATTAAATTTTTGGGAGGTAGTGGCACCTACATAGTTAGTGCACGTTTTTTCTAATTGTGTGGTCAAACCATGAAAGTTATATATGTGTTTAAAATTTTGGGATTTCCCAAAATTCCCTACTCAATTTAAAGTGGTTTTCACCCCTCTTCTCCCCCACATGAGTCATCCAACCCTTGAGAGCCTTGAAGGAGCTCTTCCACCTTCCTCCCTTGGATTCTTAGATCCCTATAGTATTTTTCAAGCAGATTTGAGTTGAGTTATTCCTCCATTTCCTTATTTCTTCCTTTCCCCTCTCTTGTCTCGTGTATTTGGCTTCCCCTGTGAACCCTAGTTATCATTTGACTTAATTTTAGGGTTCTAGGTAAATCTAATGATAGGTGTTTTGGTGTATAAGGTTTGTAGACACCATTTCTAATCTCGTGGGTGCGGTCTCCATTGATGGTGACTTATTTTTGGATGTTTTGGCTTGGTTTTTTCTTCTTTTATGTAGGTGTTACTATTTTTTTTTTTTTTGAATTATAAGAATCCTTGTGCTTTCTAAATCCCCTTTTATGAAATTATTACTATATGTGAAAGATTTGTGGTGTTTGAGAACCATTTCTTGGTATTTTGAGCTTGTCATAATTTGTCTTTCATATAAAATCCATGCTTTCATGTTAAAAATGGAATTTTTTTTATGTTAACCTAATTATAAAATTCCTTATGGATTTTTTAAATGATTTTCATGTTGTTAGTTGGGTTTTGACCTAGTTTTGGTTTTCAAAAAGTGAAAACAATATTATAAAGGGAATTTTGTTTTAAATTGAGGTGTTGACCTCTAAATGACTTGTAAAGGGGTGTTTTAATGTATTTAAAATGGTGATTTGAAATGTGTTTATGGTTTTCCACTTGTGGAATGCCTTGTTTTATTTTTTAATTGGTTTGGTTGAAATGGATAGCCCTTTGTCCTTATTCTGGTTTTCAAAGAAGAAGACCATTATTGAAGGGTAGTTTTAAAACGTTTTAGATGAAATAGTTGATTTATTTGGACCTCCTAAAATGTTTAAGTGGTGTTTTGTAAAAATTATGATGAAAATAAAGGCCTTTAGAAATGTTTTGGGTTTTCAAAGAAGATAACCCTTGTGTAATGTTGACTTTGAAATTTTTTAAATATTTGGGTATTTCCATCATTTTCCAAATGGTTTTGGGAAATATTTTATGAAATGTAAAAGGGATTGGCATTCCAAGTCGTGTTTTGGTGTTAAAATCTTGTTTAGAACCTGGATTTTAAATGGTTCAGGTTGATAGAACCCTTGATTTCCCCTTTCTTGTTTACTCCTTATGTAGGTTTGTGATAAATATGAAATTATTTTTTTCTCCCCTTATGTGGGAATGTATTTTTTATTCTATGTGTTCATGTGATGTATTTGGGGCCTTCTATCATTGGGTGTTTGCGGTGATAGTAGTTATGGTTATGCCTTGAATGTTAGACTTGGAATTTTTTTACTATGCCTCACTTCCTTTTTTTTTCACGGGAACCTAGTAGCTAAGTGGGAGTATATATTTCTATTTTATTTGGGAACCACACACTACTAGTGTCCCCTCTAGCATGAAATATGGCTAGACATGGGTGTACCACTCAGGAAATGTCGGTGCAGGCTAGTCGAGTCAATTATTTCAGGATGAAACGTAGGATGGTAGGTTGGTTCATTGAGCGAGTCTAGGATATCTCACTTTAGGAATGAGGGTAGATCCCATGAAATATTTTATTTCTTGGTGAGTTTTTTATTGAGGGGAAATTTGATCTAGTGCTTGATTTCATCATTTCTCATGCTTCTATGTTGTGGAACCTTACTTGTTTTTATTGAATATTTATATTCCTTCTGGTGTATTTGTGGTTTCATCTTGGGATGTTTGACATGTGTAGGTGTGGGGTTGTTTTACTTTGAAAATGTATTTTAAAATATGTTCTCAAAACCCTTTTTTTTATTTTAAAGTCTCTTGTGTGTGAGTGTGTTAAATGGATTTCAAAATTTTTGTTTATTTTTATAAAGGGATTCATCCAATTAAACGTTTTAAAATGGTATCCATTTCATTTAAATAAAACAAGTTGGTTTTTTTATTAATGTTAACAGTGTGTGTGGTTTTTGAAATGGATTAGGCCAGAGGCTTTGTTTTCAAAATGTGTGCATTCAACTTTGGAAAATAATGGAAATTTTTTTAAAAGTTTATGTTATGAAATTGTTTTGTTTTCCATACATTTTATGTGTGTAAATATTAATTTATAGATTTATTTTCAAGATATCATTGATTAATTTCCATATAAAACATATTTCATGGTTTTAGATGGTTTTAGTGACCTACTGGGTGTAGCGTCCCACATTTTTTGGATTGGGTGAATTTCCAAAGGAATTTTAGTTTTTAGCATTTATTGGATGGGTAGGTCTCTAAACAAAGCTCTAAAATGTAAATCTGAGATTTAGAACAATTAAATGAGTTTTTTTAGACTAATTTAGAGGACTAAGAGGTGTCTTGGGTGCTTTATTGAGTTTTGGGAGTCGTGGACCCTGAAAACTCAAATCCAAAAGATGATGGAAGAGGCACATGGTTTGTATGAAACCGTACAGCCCTCTAGGAGTAACCATGTAGCCTATCCAAATAAGATGAGGTAATGCATGGTTTGGTATAACCGTGTACACTAGGACGCATGGTCATGTAGCAGTTAAAGGCCTATTAAAGGAGGTTAAATGCATGGTTTTTGCATGGTTTTTCAAACTGTATGCATAAACTATGTGAGCCACATGCATAGGTAGTAGCCCATGCACGTTTGTTGTACAGTTTGGCCAACCATGCATTCAAACCATGTGCATATTTAATTGGGTGTTTTTACTAAAATCCCCCTACCTCCTTTTAAGTTCTCTCCCCCTTTTCTCCTCTTCCATGCGCATAGCTTCGTCCCCTCTCCCGCTCGATCTCCTCCTCTATCCAAGCTAGGAATGGAAATATCTCCTCCATCCAAACTCTATTTTGAGCATCTTTAGATGCGTAGAATATCTCTCAGGGATTCTAAAATTCATATTCCATCTATTCTTGGTTTTTATGTCTATCTTAAATACTATCATGGTGTGCACTAATTCACCATATTTTTAGGGTGTTTAAAAAATTATTCATTTTCTCTCGAAGAGGATTGAATCAAAGTTTGATATTGGATGAGTGGACCTTCCTAAGCACAAGGTAGGTGGTCAATATCTTTTCCCCCAATTTTCATCGATTTATAAATTACTCCATCATGTCGCGCACCGGTATCTCCATGTGATGCCTCTTAAATATGAAATTAAATTTTTAGAATCTAATTCCCTAACTCTATTGGCCATTGTATATTATTTTTGGCATCATTAAAGGTCATGGACCTAAAGTTGTAACCACCTCTTCAGGGTGCATTCCTTAAATGCATTTAATTAATCAATTGTTCTCTAATAAAATCACATATTGGGGTGCATTGTCTTATAAAATGTAAATTAGTTGATTAATCAGAATGTGGAGGGTTCTAACACTCAACTATATTATTCCTTAGTGACCAAACCATCACCTAAGTGGTTGTGGTCTACCCTTTTATTGAAGTAACCTAATGATTTTTTGTGGAATTCATGTTAGTATGGCATATCTGATACCCATTGCATGTATAGTGTTTACTATTAATGAATAGTTCACCTGGACCCTAATAATTTTAGTTTTACTTGTCCCCATTTGGTAATTTTAATGATTTTAGAATGGGATTTACCATGGTATTCCCAATTATTATCAATCTCATTATAGTAAATGGCATGATTATGAATTTGGCCTCTTCTATTGTAAGATCCTAACATTTTCTAGAGATTTCTCACGATCATTTACAGGTAATATTTTTTATTTTTTATTTATAATTTGGTTGCGGAATATTTTGGATGTATTGGGTGAAATTTGGAATTTTTTAGGGGTTTTGGGCAATGTACAATTAGCGCACGGTTTACCCAAACCGTGCATCTTTCCCCAAAAAACCATAAAAAACTAGACAGAGGGTGATTACATGGTTTTCACATGGTTTGTAAAATCATGATCCCTCTTATTAGTAATTGTGTGACCCCTTAGTGAGGCACATTGTTAGGGTGCATGTAGCGACTCGGAATTTAGCCCTGTCAGACTTTGAAATATTTCTATGAATAATTCCAGAGCTAGGCGCGAAGACGGCATGCGATTCCAAGGCCCGGTGTGCCCATAATTAATTTTATAAAAATATTAAGTTTTTTATACTATGCACGTGGTGGGGATGTGATATCTCATAAATGGTAGCTCAGAATGGGAATCTGAGGGCACGGTTGCATCCGGAATGTGTCGTTTACCCTAGGCGAGATGTAAACTTTGCGGGCGCAGGCCTGCGGTGAGAAACGCCACCAAGGGCATTTTCGTAAATAAATGGAAGAGTTAGTGTACGAGCGTCAGCTTGAATAACTTCTGAACGGAGTCTCAGATGGAAAATATGAGTCCATCGTTGCGTTCAGAACAGCGCATTTACCCTAGGGGTGACCTTGCCTTTGTTTGAAACGGGCGTCGGGTCCGAGGCGGGTTTGGCGCCGGCGGGCGGCAGATATTTTTCTAAAACAGAAATAAATATCAGCACCCCCCCTCCCCCCTCCTCATTCCTCTCGGCGTTCTTCTCCGTTCTTCACCGCCGAATCGAGCAAACGAAGCACCCACGAGCTCGGATTTCGACGGCAGACGTTCCAGGAGTGTGCAGCGGAAGCTCTGGAGCGCGGATCTAAGGCAGAACGTCGGCATTTCGCCCGGGAGGTAGGCGGTTTGAGTTTTGAAATCTTGGACCCCATTTATTTGTTTTTTTTCTTCAAATCATTATAAGGGTTGTATAGTTCGGGTCTCGAGCTTTCTGAAACATGTTTCAGATCTGATTTTGGAGCACCGGGGTGCTCCCAGGGGTTCTCGGAAGTTTTACGGCGAAAATCCCGGATTCCGATGGCGGCCATGGCAAACTCCGTCGAGGCGCGGCGGCAGCGCAGTGGTTTCCGGTGATGGCAGCGGCGGAGCTGCGGAATCCGGCGGCAGCGCGGTGGTTTCTGGTGAGACTGGCGGTGGTCCGACCAGGATTTTCCGGGGGTTCTTCAAACCCCCGTAACTCGCAAACCGTAACTCTGATTTGTGGGCCGTTTGCGGAGATGCGCTCCTTGCGTCGAGACGGACCTTTTGAACTCACTTTTAGAATTTTATGGTTTGGGATTGTGGCCCAGGAGTTAGAAACGTCGTATAAAATAATAATATTTTATTATTTTACGACTTCTGGTCATTGTAACTTCTACCCAGAGCGTCCGATTGACGTGTCGTCAGTGGCATTCATACCCTAATTATATGACAGAGTTTTCTTGAGGGTTTCCGGGTGTTGGGACCAAGTTCGGGGTTCGGGCCCCACGAGGCTGAGTTTTTGGCGTTTTCGGTGAAACGCAACTTTTGCACTAGGAGTCCGATTTTGTCGGATGATTAGCCGATCCTGTGTGTTTTTTCAAGAGGATCACCATGGTTTGGTCTGTTTGATGAGTTTAGGGATTTAGGTGTGGGCCCCACCTGATTTGGAATTCGGTGAATAATGCCTTTTTAACCAGGTGTCCGTTTCGGATGTGCGAGTAGTGGATCATGTGTACTTTTCCGAGGGGATCGTCGTGGTATGATCCATTTGTTGAGTTCTGGGATCGTTGTGTGGGCCCCACATGGGATAGTTGCGGTGAATAGTTCATTTTCACCTGTTTTCCGTTTCAGGCGAGTAAAAATCCAATCATGCGTGTTTTTTCGCATGAAACGTGACGGTGGCCTCGGTATCGGCCTTGGAGATGCGCGGTGTGGCGTTGTGGCGGGTGGCTCGAGTTAGCGACATTTGGACTAGCAGTGGTTGAGGGTACTCCCTTGGTTCGTTCCCACGAGGGTTTGTGTGGCATCACAACCTTCGTATAGGTTTGTGATCCTCTCGATGGGATGTTTAATCTATTAGAGTTGTGGCATCCCTCCGGTGGGCCTGGAGCGGGATCCTCTAGCATCTTTTCCCTAGATCGGGTTCTTGGTATCGCTGTGACCACTTATTCACGGGCGGCGATACCCTATCTAGTAGGTTAACCCCGTAGGGTTTGTGGCATCATTGGGAATATGATCCCCTACGCAGTGGGCCGTGTTCAGTAGGGTTGTGGAATCGTCGGGTATACGATCCCCTACTCATCATCATGTTTTTAGTAGGGTTGTGTATCATTGGTTATGTGATCCCCTACTCAGCGCGTGGTTTCTATAGGGTTGCGGCATTGTCAGTTCGATCCCCTACATCGCAAGTTATACCAGATAGGGTTCTGGTATCGTCAGGACCACTTTTACATGGGCGATGGTCCTATATCTGAGACGTGCTTTTGTCAAGCGCCATATCGGGTTGTAGTATCCCCCAGCGGATCCTAGGAGTGATCCCCTATCTGTTAGATCTATAAATGCCAAATCGGGTCATGGTATCCCCCAGCGGACCCTGGGAGTGATCCTCTATCTGTGAGATCTTTGTCTACCAGAGCGGGTTCTGGTATCCCCTAGCGGACCCTAGGAGTGATCCCCTAGCCGAGGAGTTTGGTGGTTATGTTGTTTTGGCGAGTTTTTCTTCAGTGATGTTATCCAACGAGCGTGATCTCTTGGGTGAGCGTCTGAGAGGTTTGATAGAAACCCGATGGAGTGTATCTCTCGGATGAGTGTCATCTAGGATGACACTGATCGTGTGGTGTACTCTCCTGGTTGTGGACAGTTGCTGGTGATGAGGTCGGTACCTCATGTGGCTTGGTGCGTGAGCTGGGTATATTTGGATTGTTCAAGGTGTATGTATGGGCATACACCTGAGCTGAGATGACTAGTTGTGTTTATCCGTGGATGGTCACGAGATGGAGTTTCTCTCTCGTCTGGGTTCCCTCTGGCTGGGATGAGAGGAATGTTTCCTTTCAGTTTCTCTCTTTGGTTTTGGGTTTTTGGGGTGCCTACTGAGTATGTTTATACTCACCCCTGCACGGGCTTTGCCCACACATGTTTGTGTCTTGTGCAGTCCATAGGCCTTTCGATGGAGTCCTAGGAGGACCCGTAGCAGGAGGAGCTGAGTTAGCGAGATTGATCGGGGTGTTTACCGGTGCGGTGCCGAGGGAGATTTCTAGCGGGTGTTTGTGGCAACATTCCCCTTCTTCAGAGAAGGTTGGACATTTTTTTGTAGTTTTCTTTTAGTGGGCCCTATTTTTACCTTTGTACTTTTGTTGTACTCTAGTTGTGGGATAGTGTATGCATGAATTTTATTTTCAGTTTTATATATCTCTGCACTTTTTCATGGAGGTGGATGTGGGTGTGTGTGTACAGGTACCTTAGGATAATGCCTCCCATGTGTGTGATGGCCTACTCGGCGCTAGTCGCCAGCCCCTGGCCTATTGGAGGCGGGCTTGGGGATTCGCGGCTTGAGCCTCATTGGGTTGGGACATGACAGAGTGGTATCAGAGGAAGTTCCACCTTTGGGATCTCAGAGCGTAGCTTTTCTAGCTGCGAGTTTGGTTTGGGTTGCATAGCGGCAGTGTTAGGGTGTTTCGAGCTCGGCTTTCAGGCCAGAGACTCCAGTGTTGGTGCGGCAGCCGACGTATCCATACACCAGGACTATGATAACCTGCCTTTCGACTCGGGACATTCATACTCTGGTCGCAGGGACATAACGGTACATGCATCATATAGGACTGGGTTTTTGGGTTTTCTTTGTCCTTCTTGAGTCAGCTCTCCAGATATACTCTTTGATTGTGGTGCATCTTGAATGTATTTCAGGATGCCTCCACGACGACAGCCAGTGAGGGTTCCACAGCGGGATTGTGGTGACGAACTGCCCCATGTAGAGGTTGTGGACAAAGGTGCAGGTTCTGAGGCTGGACCTCCAGGTGGTCTGCCAGTTGAGCCACCACCGGTCGAGCAGCTGGTTATGCCTGTAGTGCAGGATGAGGTTGCGCGCAGGCTGAGTGCACTGCACGAGTTCCAGAGGTAGCGACCTCTGAGGTTCCAGGGTGATCCAGACCCCCAGGCAGCTGATGACTGGCTTGAGGCAGTCACCCGAGTTTTCCGCCTAGTGATGACACCTCTAGATCAGATGGTGGTCCTAGCGGCGAGCCTTCTGCATGGTTCTGCCGGGAGATGGTGGAGTTTGGTGACACAGTCCCATGATGAAGAGACGTTCATGTGGGCAGAGTTTGAGCGGCTCTTCAGGGAGGAGTTCTATCCGGTGACGCTGAGATTAGTGCGGATCCAGGAGCTTCTGCAGCTTCGGCAGGAGGGCATGACTGTGTCGGAGTACTCTGCGAGGTTTACAGACCTGTCACGCTACTCCCTGGATATGGTTCGAGACCCATTCTTTAGGGCTCGGACCTTCGATCAGGGCTTACGTAGGGACATCCGAGCAGGTGTGGTTTCCTTATGTCTGCCCACCTATGCTGGAGTGTTGGAGCGAGCGTTGGTGGTGGAGAGCTTTCTGTTTGAGCTGATTCCCCTTGTTAGTGCTGGGCACGTGAGAACTCATACGTCGGCATCTGGTAGCCGACGATAGGCTCATGGGTCTGGATGTGGATGACGTTTCAGGAGGTGACCCTAGGATGGAGGATCTGAGACTCAGGGCTCATAGGGCTCGCAGGCCAGTTTTGGTCAGTCGTAGGAGAGGCGGTGTTATGCTTGCGACGGTCAGGGAAATCTTACTAGAGATTTTCCGACCCATCATGTTGCTGAGAGGGAGTTGGTTTATGGACCACCTTGGCAGAGGCAGCATCTCAAGCAAGGAGGTCCGCAGGGCGGCGGACGTGGCAACGGAGCTGGTGCAGAAGGAAGCGGTGGTAGGCGGTATTAGTTTCCACCACCCCCACCCCCAGGTGGTCCACGCCAAGCTCAGGGAGCTGGTGGTCGAGGGCGAGGACAGATGCATGCCCTAGGGGCTGTTGACCCAGAGGCTCCGCGGATGGGTAGAGGTATGCCTTGTGTCCTTTCTACTTTCTGTAGTAGTTTGATAGACACTGTTTAGCGGTACCCTTCCTTTATGTTGCTTGCTCGAGTTTTGTACAGAGCATTGGTAAGAACCTGGGTGGGGGTTGTTTGGCGTGCTTCGAATGCGTAAGGAAGAGGGATCTTTCCCCCACCGAGACGCATTTTTGTGACGCGATTAAAAACCATGCGGGCGATTCAGTGCCGCCAAAAGTGGATAGTATCGAGGTGTGGTGGATGAGTCCCTCTGACTTATGCGTTCAGGCATGAGTGTTTGTTGGTGAACTCGCTGGTGTGGGAGACCTAGTTGAGAGTCCAGCCGCTTCCCTAGAGCTTAGGGCTTTTCGGGGAATAAAATTTCTAGGGGGGAGGATGTAGCGACTCGGAATTTAGCCCTGTCAGACATTGGAATATTTCTACGAATAATTCCAGAGCTAGGCGCGAAGACGGCGTGCGATTCCGAGGCCCGGTGTGCCTGAAATTAATTTTATAAAAATATTAAGTTTTTTTATACTATGCATGTGGAGGGGGTGTGATATATCCTAAATGCTAGCTCATAAAGGGAATCTGAAGGCACGGTTGCGTCCGGAATGTGTCGTTTACCCTAGGCGAGGTGTAAACGTTGCGGGTGCGGGCTTGCGGTGAGAAACGCCACCAGGGGCGTTTTTGTAAATAAATGTAAAAGTTAGTGAATGAGCGTCGGCTCGAATAACTTCTGAATGGAGTCTCGGATGGAAAATATGAGTCCGTCGTTGCGCTCAGAATGGCGTGTTTACCCTAGGGGTGACCTTACCTTTGTTTGTAACGGGCGTCGGGTCCGAGGCGGGTTTGGCACCGGCGGGCGGGAGATATTTTTCTAAAACAGAAATAAATATCAGTACCCACCCCCCCTCCTCATTCCTATCGTCATTATTCACCATTATTCATCGTCGATCCACCGAATCGAGCAAATGAAGCACCCACGAGCTTGGATTTCGACGGCGGACGTTACAGGAGTGTGCAGCGAAAGCTCTGGAGCGCGGATCTAAGGCAGAACGTCGGCGTTTCTCCCGCGAGGTAGGAAGTTTGAGTTTTGAAATCTTGGACCCCATTTATTTTTTGTTTTTCTTCAAATCGTTATAAGGGTTGTATAGTTCGGGTCCCGATCTTTTCGAAACATGTTTCGGATCTGATTTTGGAGCACCGGGGTGCTCACGGGGGTTCCCGGAAGTCTTCCAGTGGAAATCCAGGATTCCGGCGGTGGCCATGGCGGAATCCGGCGAGGCGCGGTGGCGACGTGGTGATTTCCGGCGATGGCGGCGCGGCGGAATCTGGCTGCGGCACGGTGGTTTCTGGCGAGGCTGGCGGTGGTCCGGCCAGGATTTTCCGGGGGTTCTTCAAACCCCCGTAACTCGCAAACCGCAACTCCGATTTGCGGTCCGTTTGCGGCGACGCAGTCCTTGTGTCGAGACGGACCTTTTGAAATCACTTTCAGAATTTTATGGTTTGGGATCGTGGCCCGGGAGTTAGAAATGTCGTATAAAATAATAATATTTTATTATTTTAGGACTTCGGGTCATCGTAACTTCTACCCGGAGCGTCCGATTGACGTGCCGTCAGTGGTATTCAGACCCTGATGATACGACAGAGTTTTCTTGAGAGCTTCTGGGTGTTGGGACAAGTTTGGGGTTCGGGCCCCATGAGGCCGGGTTTTTGGCGTTTTCGGTGAAACACAACTTTTGCACCAGGAGTCCGATTTTATCGGATGATTAGTCGATCCTGTGTGTTTTTCCGAGAGGATCACAATGTTGCAATCTGTTTGATGAGTTTCAGGATCGAGGTGTGGGCCCCACCAGATCTGGCATTTGGTGAATAATGCCTTTTTCACCGGGTGTCCGTTTCGGACGTACGAGTAGTGGATCCTGTGTACTTTTCCGAGGGGATCACTGTGGTATGATCTGTTTGTTGAGTTCCGAGATTGTTATGTGGGCCCCACACGGGCTAGCTGTGATGAATAGTGCTTTTTCACCCGTTGTTCGTTTCATGTGAGTAAACAGCCTATCCTGTGTGTTTTTTCGCGTGAAACGTGATGGTGGCCTCGGTATCGGCCTTGGAGATGCACGGTGTGGCGTTGTGGCGGGTCGCTCGGGTTAGCGATGTTTGGACCAGCAGTGGTTGAGGGTACTCCCTTGGTTCGTTCCCACGAGGGCTCGTGTGGCACCAAAACCTTCGTATACGTTTGTGATCCTCTCAATGGGATGTTTAATCTGTTAGAGTTGTGGCATCCCTCTAGTGGGCCCGAAGCGGGATCCTCTAGCATCTTTTCCCTAGATCGGGTTCTTGGTATCGATGTGACCACTTATTCACGGGCGGCAATCCCCTATCTAGCATGTTAACCCCATAGGGTTTATGGAATCATCAGGAATATGATCCCCTACGCAGTGGGCTGTGATCAGTAGGGTTGTGGCATCGTCGGGTATATGATCCCCTGCTCAGCATCATGTTTTTAGTAGGGTTGCGGTATCGTTAGTTATGTGATCCCCTACCCAGCGCGTGGTTTCTGTAGGGTTGTGGCATCATTAGTTAGATCCCCTACATCTCAAGTTATACCAGATAGGGTTCCGGTATCTTCAGGACCACTTTTAGATGGGTGACGATCCTCTATCTGAGACGTGCTTCTGTCGAGCGCCAGATCAAGTTGTGGTATCCCCCAGCGGATCCTGGGAGTGATCCCCTATATGTTAGATCTATGAATGCCAGATCAGGTCGTGGTATCCCCCATCGGACCCTGGGAGTGATCCCCTATCTGTGAGATCTTCGTCTACCGTAGTGGGTTCTGGTATCCCCTAGTGGACCCTAGGAGTGATCCCCTAGCTGAGGAGTTGGTGGTTATGTTGTTTTGGCGAGTTTTTCTTTAGTGATGCTATCCGACGAGCATGATCTCTCGGGTGAGCGTGTGAGAGGTTTGAGAGAAACCCGATGGAGTGTATCTCTCGGATGAGTGTCATCTGGGATGACAGTGATCGTGTGGTGTACTCTCCTGGTTGTGGAAAGTTGCTGGTGATGAGGTCGGTACCTCTTGTGGCTTGGTGCGTGAGCTGGGTATATCTGGATTATTCAAGGTGTATGTATGGGCATACACCTGAGCTGAGCTAACTAGTAGTGTTTAGCCGAGGATGTTCACGAGATGGAGTTTCTCTCTCGTCTAGGTTCCCTCTGGCTGGGATGAGCGGACTGTTTCCTTTCAGTTGCTCTCTTTGGTTTTGGGTTTTTGGGGTGCCTACTGAGTATGTTTATACTCACCCCTGCACGGGCTTTGCCCGCATATGTTTGTGTCTTGTGCAGACTACAGGCCTTTCGACGGAGTCCCAGGAGGACCCGGAGCAGGCGGAGCTGAGTGAGCGATATTTACCGGGGTGTTTACCGGTGCGATGCCGAGGGAGCTTTCCGGTAGGTGTTTGTGGCAGTGTTCCCCTTCTTCAGAGTAGGTTGGACGTTTTTTTGTAGTTTTCTTTTGGTGGGCCCTGTTTTTCCCATTGTACTTCTGCTATACTCTGGTTGTGGGATAGTGTATGCATGCATTTTCTTTTTAGTTTTATATATCTCTTCACTATTGCATGGAGGTGGATGTGGGTGCGTGTGTATAGGTACCTTAGGCTAATGCATCCCATGTGTGTGATAGCCTACTCGACGCTAGTCGCCAGCCCCTGGCCTATTGAAGGCGGGCTTGGGGAGTCATAGCTCGAGCCCCGTTGGGTCGGGTCGTGACAGTGCATGGTTTGGAAAACCACATGCCCCAGCCCAATAAACCATGCATGAAGAAATTATTCCTTTAAAAAAATATTTTAAAACTCCCAAACCCCCCTCCCCCCAAATTTTACCTTAATTCACCCCCGGTCAACCTAATAAGTTCTCTCTCATTTTTTGAGGTCCCGAAGAGGATTCTTAGTCCCTTTGAAGTCCATTATTAGCAATTTGAAGATCCAATGGAAGGATCTGCACCTCTCTTGGCATGTGATTCCTTACCATATGTTCTTCTTATCCCCCATAAATCTTTTCGGATCAAGAGGAGTTTTTTATAATAAATTGTAATGGAATTATATCTAGGTTTTGATAGATCTTAATCTTTTTGAAATTGGATCTAGGTTTTGGCTCCATATCTTGTTCTTCATTGTACAATTGAATGTTCTGCTTCAATTTGGGGATTTCCATTTTGGTGAATATCATTAATGATATCGAGGTAGGTGGTCTAAATTGAAAATACCATCACCTTGATTATATTTTTGTCTATGGAATTGTGAAATAGAATTTTCCATGTTTTTAAATCATATCTTGAATTGGATTAATTAATTGGTAAATTAATTAATGGAATGATGTGATTATGAAATTGAAGGGATATTGGGATTATGTAATTGGTCAATTAAATAGGATTGTATGATTGGTTAATTATTGAGATATGGAATTGATTGATAATGGGAATAAAGGTATGTTTGTCTTAACCTTGACGGTTTAATAGGTTATGTTAATAAATGTTGATAGATGGATTAATGGTGAATTTTTCATATTATTCCATGTGATTAAAGTAAAGGATTATGATTGAATTGATAATTGAAATGAAATATCATGATGTGAAAGGTTGATTAAAGGGTTAATAGTGATTAACCTTGTTAAATGTGATATGTGTGATATATGTGATTGATTGATAAATGGGGTGTGGGACATGGCCCGATTCTCCAAATACCCACAGGGTTCTAGCCATGATGTTCTAGGCCCAAATTCAAGAATGCGGATATTACTTTATAGGATAGGTACTAATGCTCCAAATACCCATTAGGTGTGGGACAGAGACTGATTCTCCAAATACCCATGGGGTGCTAGACACGAAATTCTCCAAATACCCATAGATTGCTAGACATGATGTTTAACACCCATGATATTAGCATTGGACTACGATTCCAAATGGTTGTGTTATAATATGGAATTAAATGGATAATGAAATCCCATGTTATGATTAATTGTGATTTCCCTATGTGTTATGGTTTAGACTATGACACAGGCCAAAGTAGGTATTGATTTTATGGGTTTCATCATGAACCCAGGTAAGAGGATGTGGTTAAATAAAGAATAATTGAATATGTAAATTGTTTACTTTATTGGTTGTACTTGTTTATTTATACAACTACCTACACTATTATTTACTGGATATTTCTTTAGATTTAGTTGGTGATGGGATACTGAGTTGTACTCATAGCCTACTCAGTATGGTTGATCAGTACCCTAATATACTTCATGTTTGTAGGACAAGATAAGGGCAAGATCCCCATAATAGATGGATGGGTTGGGATGGAGCATAAGGAGGAAATCAGACTTACTGTCGGGACCCACTCAGAAGTGTCAGTGTATTTATTTTGGTTTTTTATTAAAAACATGTCACATATTATGAAATGAAATATATTTTTTTATAGTGTTTTCTATTTTGGATCAGCATGGGATACTGGTTTGTTCTAGTTATTTTATTATATAGTTGTTTCTTATTATCAATTGGTTATTTATTTGTTTGTTTTCGCTTTTGTGATGATTTGATAAAGAGGGTATAGTCTCCCCATGATACCTATAGTAGACCCTCACTGTTATTCATAATTCTCTAACATATAGGGAGTCATGTTTGAGGTCATGTGGCCCAATGGATTGGGGCACCAGTGTGTGGAACTTGGGTCAGGATGTCATAAATTGGTATCAGAGGAGTTTTATTTTATTTTATTTTGTTTTACTATTTGAGAAAGGTGAAAAGGAGATTAATATGAGTTAGGCCTTGGTTAATAGATTATTCATGGGAGTAGATAACCCATGTATAAGGATAAAGTCCAAGTACCCAAGGTAGTGTTTTTTTATTAATGTTGATGTTACAGTTGGATGTTATTTCACCTAGAGTGATTCACTTGTTATGTGATGTTAATTATTTCTAATATTTTTTAAGATTTGAATCATGGATTAGTATGTAATGAGATTTATTCATACATTAATCATTATAGGCACTCAATATTTATTTTGACATGCATCATTTTAGGCACCCATGAAAAAATTAGGTTTTGGGATGAGTTGTTAATATGAAAGTTCTTTCCTTGCTTGTGTAAATTTTAATAAAAAAGGTTCCTGATAAGAAATTTAAAATTGAGAAATGATGTAAAATGTATAAAATGGGTTTATAATGAGAAAATTGAATATGAAAATGTGTTTACCCTTTTTTAACCATGACCTAGAAGTAGGATGGTTAAGGGTAGTGATAGCACCTTGGTTATGACCGTGTGGCAGGGTATGGAGATGACTTGTTATGGATTTATGCGAATATTTGTATCTATGTAAACGATGTGTTTCATTTCCTAAGATGTGTTTTTTGAATTATAGATATATTCCTCCATGATGAATCTTTTTGGTAGGATGATAATAGGGCATGGATAGATATGTGTCTCTAGTAGTCAAACCTAAGTCTCTGATAGTTCTAAGTGAGGAAGTTGTAAAACAGTTTAAAGACAACTTTTCTCGGTTTATTAATTTTTTTAAAGTGAACCAAGGTGGTTTGTGAAGAGTATGTATGACTTGACATGGGAGTTTTAGTTGCAGCACCCTCTGACTTTTACTGTAGAGGGTGGACTTAAGGCATCTGAGTTCTTGATTGAGTCTATCCAGATTATTCTTGACCACTTAGAGACTCCTGATAAGAAAAAAGTAAAACTAGAAACTTATATGTTTTGAGGATCAGTGAAGTGATGGTTGGATGTTTAGTCTTGGAGTGATCAACTGGGAAATATGGTATGTAAGGACTTCCAAGAGAATTTCCTAGAGCACTTTTATCCAGATACACTAATATAGGAGAGGGAAGCTGAGTATATGAGGCCAACCTAGGGGAGTATGTTCATGATGGACTATGTTGGTCACTTTACCAACTTGTATTACTTTTCTCTAGAACCAGTAGGGGATGAGACATATACAGTAAGACATTTCTATGATGGTCTTAAATATTATTTTAAGTCCCAGGTTAACATATTTTGGTTAAATAAGTTTTCTAAGGCATTGGATTGAGCTATCATATATGACGGGAACCTAAAGGAGGATTCTAGTGGAGGACAGGTTGTTTCTGCTGGATGACCAAGAGATATGACTTCAAAGAGTAGGAAGTGTCACAATAAGAATATTGAATAGAGTAGTGGAAAGCATAGTGTCCAGGGGGGTCATTTCCTTATGATCTTACTCATGTTCTCTTCCACCAGTGCGGTAGGTTGGGTCACTTTTGTAGGAATTGTCCCCAACTACCGGTAGAGTTATAAGCTTGTAGAAGTATAGTACATATACAATGGTTCTATAGGAACCAATGATAGATGGGTAATAATGGAGGATCCAAAAAACAGAGTACGAGAAGGGGGTATTCAACCCCATATTAGTCTGGTAGTTGTGGTTCTACTTGTTATGGAATTCAAAGCAGTGGACATGGTGCTTCTAGGAAAGAGCACCCATATCAGCATAGTGGTGAAAATTATGGGACTCAGATAGTATCATATAGAATAAGGGCAGGACAGTTGTATACAGGTCATACTACACTTTTGTATAGCGAGGTTGGACCATTGATAGTTAGAGGTGCTATTCTTGTAGCTTTTAGTGCCTTATTTGATACTAATGCCTCTCATTATTTCATATATGCACAATTTGTGAATGGATTGAGCCTATAAATGGATCTTGTGATCAAGGTTATAATGATCGATACACCTTTGGGAGAATTTTCTAGAGACATAAATTTATGTAAGGGGTGTTCTCTCGAGGTTGGGGAGTATTGTTTTCTATGGGATCTTTACATCCTAGATATGTCAGGATTTGACTTAATCATGGATATGGACTGGTTAGTATCATACTAATCCCACATTGATTTTTACCATAGGATAGTGACTTTTATGTCACCTAGGGTGAAAATTATGTACATCGTAGAGAATGGGATATCCAGGCGGGCTGTACAGGGCTAGTTCATTAGCAATTATGGGATCTCACCACCCAATTTTCTAGTCTTATGGTAGATAATGGGGGTGTGAATAAATATGTATTTCCACCCATAGTGTACTGATTCCAGGACATATTTCCTAAGTATTTATCATTTCTTCAACTTGAGAGGGATGTGTATTTTACTATTGATCTCATTCCTATAGCTAATCTGATTTTTATTACTCTATATAGAATGGAACTAACAGAGCTTCAAGATATCAAGTATCAACTATAAAAATTGATGGATAAGAGGTTTATCCATTCAAGTATGTAACCTTGGGGTTCTAAACTATTATTTTATAAGAAGGATAGAAATAATTCACGCTTATGTTTTGATTACTAGAAGTTGAACCGATTGAAAATGAATAATCGGTATCCTCTTCCATGTATCAATGGTCTCTTTGACTAGTTAAGGGGATATTGTGTATTTTCAAAGATTGATTTGATATTAGGGTATCTTTATTTGAGATTTTTACCTTCTAATATAACTCAAATTGATTTTAGAAGTAGTTATAGACTTTATGATTTCTAAATTATGACGTTTGGGTTGACGAATTCACTGGTAGTGTTCATGGACTTGATGAACCAAAACTTCCACCTGTACCTCGATCAGTTTGTGGTAGTGTTTGTGGATGGAATCTTTCTGTACTACAAGACTCATGAAGATCATGCCCAATACCTTGACATCATCCTTAGTAAACTAAGATAGCATCTTATACACACCAAGCTATCTAAGTGTCAATTATGGATTGATCAGGTAGATTTATTAGGTCACATCATCTCAAAGGAAGGTGTGTTTGTAGACCCAGAGAAGGTGTAGGCAATTGTTTATTTGGAGAATCCTATGAATGCTTTTGATATCTGTATTTTTTTGGATTAGCGGGCGATTATCATAGTTTAATCTAGGACTTTTTCCATTTGGAAGCACCACTTTTGGGCTTTACCAAGAAGGAATCAAAGTTTTAATGGTCTAAATCATGTGAGAATTCTTTCCAAGAATTGAAGAAGTTGTTGACTACCACTCTGATCTTGATCCTACCCGAGTCAGGTGAGGATTATAAAGTGTTTTGTGATGCATTTTAGATAGGAATTGGAGTAGTGTTGATTTAGGAAGATTGAGTTGTGCAGTATGGTTTACATCATTTGAGTCCACGTGAATGGAATTACCCTATGCATGACTTCAAGTTAGCTGTAGTATTTTATACCTTGAAGTGTTGGTGGTAATTCTTGTTGGGAAAAAAATTAGTCTGTATACTGATCAAAATATATTAAATTATATATTTTGGTAGCAATATTTGAAACTCTAATAGTGGAGGTTGGTTGAGTATATGCAGTCATTTGATTTTGAGCTAGCATATACACCCAGGAAGGGAAATAGTTTTGTTGATGCTTTGAGTAGGAAAACTCAGACTTAGGCTATTTAGGAGTCTAGTTTTGAGTGGAAGATGATGAATTTTCTGGATGATATGCATGTTGTGGTTTTGGAGAGCCAATAAAAGATGAATCTCATATCTATACCAATGGAGTCTACACTCATGAGCTAAATCATTGAGAGGAAGTATGAGGATATGAAGTGTTTGGATATAAGGGAAAGTCTTAAAGGTGGGGATTCACCTTCATATTAGACAATATATGAGGATGATGTTATCTATGTTTTGTTTTGTGTAGTACTATATGTATGTGGGAGGATCGAATTTGAAAATTTCATGCCTCGAAGTGGGTGGTACATCTGAGTGTGAGAAAAATGTATTGTGACCTACATCGGTAGTATTAGTGTTCAGGCATGAAAAAGGATATTGCAGGGTTCATAACATAATGCTACACCTGTCAACAGGTGAAGGATGAGAATCAATGTCCTAGTAGTTTACTATATCTTTTTCCTATTCCATAATGGAAGTGGGATGATGTTAACATGGACTTTGTGGTGGGTATACCGACGAAGCCTCGAAAGAATGATGTTATTTGGATAGTTGTGGACCGACAGATGAAAGTAGCACATTTCTTGACTATATAGAATAATTTCTCAATAGATCAGTTGGTATACTTGTACATTTATGAGATAGTTCATCTTCACAGGGTTCTTAGGAGTATAGTTTCATAATGTGACTCATGTTTCACTTCATGCTTCTAGAAAGGTCAACAGAAGGCACTAGGTACACATGAATTACTGAGTATGGATTTCCACCCAAAGACATATGGGAAGTTAGAACAAACTATACAAGTTTTATAGGATATTCTATGAGCATGCATTCTTGACTTTAGTGGGTCTAGGGAGAGGCACCTAGTGCTTATGTAGTTTGCCTATAATAATAGTTATTAGGAAACTATACATATAGAACCATATGAGGCTCTTTATGTTAGGACATGAATATCACATATATGTTGGATAGAGGTAGGTGTGTCAGAGCTATTGAGACAGATTCTTGTGCAGGAGATGTCAGAGCGGGTTCAGCTAATTTGGAAAAGTATGGCTATAGCTCAGAGTAGGCAGGATTTGTATGCTAATAGACATTGATGACCCGTAGAGTTTATAGAGTGTGATCATGTATTCCTTTGGGTGTCTCATATATCTGGTCACCATAGTATTTGGAGATAGGGGAAGTTGGTTCCCATGTTTTTTGGACTGTTTGAGGTTATGGTGAGAATTGGGCTGGTGGTGTATCGATTATCTATTCTTTAGAGGTATGGTTTTATGAACAATGTTTTTCATATGTCACGGCTTTAGCGATATCACCCTGACCCTTGTCATGTGATTTATGTAGATGATGTTGAGCTTGAGACTGATGCGTCCTTTAAGGAGCATCTGATACGTGTGTTATATCACAGTGATAAATTGTTGTGGGGAAAGACTGTGATGATATTTTGAGTATTTTGGAAACATGGGCATATTCAGGAGGAAACATGGGAGAGGGAAGCGGATATGAAAGATCAGTGGCCCGATATTTTTATCCTATAATCTTAGCAATGTTTGGGAGTTCATATTGAGGACGAACTGTTATAAGGTGAGGAGATTGTGAGATCTCAACCTTTTCTAGATATTTATCGAGCTCTTTTATAGGTACTATTTGGACTTGTTTTAGTTATACTTTGTTTGAGGTGTATTTTGGGTGTGTTGGGTGAAATTTGGAAGTTTTTTAGGGGTTTTGGGTGGTTCATGGTTGGTGCATGATTTTCCCAAACCATGGTATTTGCCTCATAGAAACATGAAATCCCAGATTGAGGGGATTGCATAGTTGGCATATGGTTTTTCAAACTATGTGTCCTATTAGTAGTAATTGTGTGACCCCTAAGTGAGGTTCATGGTTAGGGTTTACAGTTTGGAAAATCATGCACCCCAGCCCAAGAAACCATGCACACAAAAATTATTCCTCTGAAAAATTATTTTAAAATTAACAAACCCCCCAAATTTCACTCTTATTCACCTCTATTCAACTAAATAAGTTCTCTATCGTTTTTAGAGGTCCCAGATAAGATTATTAATCCCTAAGAAATCTATTATTGATGATTTGGAGATCTGTTTAAAGTATATTCACCTCTCCCAGTATTTGATTCCTTCCCATATAGTCTTTTCTCTCTCGTTATTCTTTCTGGATTAAGAGGAGTGATTTATTATACATTGGAATGGATTTCGATTTTGGTTTTGATATATCTTTATTCTTTTGATCTTGGATCTAGGTTTTGGTTCTATATCTCATTATTTGTTGTGCAATTGAACGTTTGAATTCAATTTTGGGATTTCTATTTTGGGGAATTCTCATTAGTGATCTCTAAATAGGTAGTCTAATATGAAAATCTCGTAGTCTTTATTATATTTATGTACATGGAATTGTGAAATATAAATTTCCATGTTTGGAAATAGCATCTTGAATTGGAATAATTAATTAATGGAATGATATGATTATGAAATTGATGGTATATTGGGATTGTGGAATTGGTTAATTAAATGGGATTGTGTAATTTGTTAATTTTTGAGATATGGAATTGATTGATAATGGGAATAAGGGGATTTTTTACTTAACCTTGAAGGCTTAATGGGTTATGTGAGTAAATTTTAATAGATAGTTTAATGGTAAATTTTTCATATTATTCCATGTGATTAAAGTAAAGTATTATGATTTAATTGATAATTGAAATGGTATATCATGATTTGAAATGTTTATTATAGGGTTAATGTTGATTAACCTTGTTAAATATGATATGCATGGTTATGTGATTGATTGAGAAATGGGGTGTGGGACACTACCTAATGCTCCAAATACCCATAGGGTGTTATCTATGATGTTCTAAACCCAAATGCATGTATGTGAATATTATTGTATGGGATAGGTATTGATGCTCCAAATACCCATGAGGTGAGGGATAGGGAATGGTGCTCTAAATACCCATGGGGAGATACACATGACATTATATTCCCATGAGCTTGGCATTGTACTACAGTTCCAAATGTTCATGTTATGAAATGGAATTAAATGGATAATAAAATCACATGTTATAATGAATTTAGATTTCCCTATGTGTTATGGTTCAGAATTCGGCATAGGCTGAAGCAGGTATTGATGGTATGGGTGTCATTGTGGACCTGAGGAAAAGGATGTGGTTAAAAAAGAATAATTGAATATGTAAACTATTTACTTTATTGGTTGTACTTGGTTCCTTGTACAATTTCATACACTTTTATTGACTATATATTTCTTTAGACATTCTGGGTAGTGGCCTACTGAGTTATACTCACGCCCTACTCAGGTTGCCTGATCGGTACCCGAATAGACTTCATGTTTATAGTAGGGATAAGAGAATAATCTCTATGATATATAGATGAGTTAGGATGGAGCGTGATGAGGGAACTGGAATTTTTTTCGGGACCCTCTTAGGAGTTTCAGTGTCTTTATTTTGGTTTTTCAATCGAAACTTATCACGTATTATGGCATGATCTGTATACTGTTTTAGTTTTGTATATCATTTCCTATTTTGTTTCATCATTTGATATAGGTTTGTTCTGATTATTTTATTATCTTGTTGTTTCTTATCATTATTTGGTTATTTATTTAATTGTTTCTACTTTTGTTCTGCTTTGATAAAGAGGGTATAGTCTCCCCATGATACCTATATTAGAACCTCACTACTAGTCAAGATCCTCTGGAATATAGGGAGGAGTTCTTGAGGTCATGTGGACAACCGGCTTGGGGCACCAGTGTGTGGCACCAGTGTGTGGTACTTGGGTTGTGATGTCACATATATAGTTGAACTTCAATGATTAAATTAATCATTTATTCCATGAGTGATGATTTTGTTCCTCTTTATGGAATGCTAAGTATGGCCTCATATGTTAATTAATTTATATTTCATCAGGAGCGATACATGGTTTCTTTTATAAAATACATTGGACGAGCTCATCGAAAGGGTGTATTATTTTACCCATAAGTGATACTTGGTTCCCTATATGGTATAATAGGGATGGGATCAGTGGGATACACCTTATATTCCTTTAGCGATACTGAGATTCCCATGTAGGAATTCTTTGGATGAGTTCATAGGCTGATTTATATTATTATTCCCATAAGTGATATCAATACCCTAGGGGGTCAACTTGGATTTACATAGAGGTAATATGGTTATACCATGCCATGAATAATACATTTTCCCCTATATGAGTTATCTAAGATAGGTTCAATGGGTTATACCTTTATACCATATCGAGAGTGATACTTGGGATTCCTCTTTATAAATTGCCTTGGATAAACTCTTATGGTAGTGGGTAATTATAGTGCTCCTAGTGTGATACTTGGGCTTCCATGTTATGGATCACCTTGGATGGGCCTAGGATTCCTTTTTATTTAGAATAACAATTACTATTGTTAAAGATCCAAGAAATTATAGTTAATCTTATTAAAGGGTGCATGAGACAAGCTAAAGAGCATGCTTGGGTTCAATCCATGTTTTTATTTGGCCTTTATGATAGGACCAATTATGATCTCTTATGAATACGCTCTATAATTATATATATATTATATCTTCATAGTTTTACCCTAGTTCATAGTTATTTTGGCTTAGGCTGAAGCAAGTATGGTCGGCCAGGTTTCCTTGAGGAGCTAGAGCTTGAATTGTTTATATTTGATTATTTTTTATTTAATGCCTTATAAATTATACCTACACACTACTGTATTTTATATTCATAAACTATATATCTTTAGACATCATTGGTGGTGCAATTTTGAGTATATCTCACACCCTATTCGGTTCAGCCTTGCACTAGGTACCCAAAAAGACCTCATGTTTCCAGGTTTAGGTTTATAGTCTATGCTTGCATTGTTCATTTGTACATGGAAGATGGGAGAACAGGACTAAGATAGAGCTTAGGATACTCATGGAGATAGCCTTGGTGATTTTATTATTTTTTTCATACATGTATTGTATTGTATCACCTAATGTATGTTTACTTCTTTATTTTATGTAGCCTCATCTGGACATGCATTCATGGTTGTATATTTGGTGCTGACTATTTTATTTAGTTATTTCTATTACCATTTGTTTCTCTATTGTTTATTGATACTCCTTCTGTTTTCTGTTGATTTAAATTTTATATATTTTTGTGTTACTCTGACCGGCTCGGGGCACCATCTCAGTGGGTCCTAGGTTGGGATGTTACAAAGTGGTATCAGAAGGGTTTTTATTTCCTTTATCTTACTGTTTTGGGTTGGTAAATAGAAGACTAGGAATGTGTTGGTTATTAGTAAATTTTCATGTTTGGAAGTGATCAACCCACGTATGGGGAGAATTCCAAGTGGTTAGGTATGGGATTATTTTTCATGTTGTTCATTGTTATGGTTGAATATGATTTCACCTTGAGTGATTGGTATACTTTTACAACTTATTGATTTATGAAATTTATAGTATTTACCATTGGGCCTATATGGAAAGGAAGTAGTATTACATGCATAATTCTATGCACATAGAGATTCACATTCCATAAATATTTCATGCCATTTAGTTTCATTGATAGATATGCCTTGTGTGATTATCCGGCATGCTTTTTTCTATAACATGAAGCATAGTTTATTAGCATTTTTTCTTATCATTGTGTTTTTATAATTTGAGTTCTATGTTTAGCATGTTTATTGTATACCTTTCTTGAGTATTATTCCATGTTATATGATTTATCTAGTATGTTTTCCTATACAACTTATTTCTATGATTATTGTGCCATGTTTCATGATTATTTAGCATGTTTATCTTACCATGGTTAGGTAATTATTTTCTATGGTTTCTAGTATTTATTTCATGTGATAGTATGCCTAGTTATAATTATAATATAAAATTTCTTATTAAAGTCCCAGTATCAACCTAAATAGTGTTTTCCCTCATAGATTGATGGTGACACCTTAACTAACCAAACCTGATAGTTTTGATTCATGTACCATTGATTTCATGGGCTGAAACATATTGGTTATGATTAAATGGGGCCTGATTTTCAATTTATAAAGTGTGTGTGTGCTTTATAAAATGGAAAATAGTGACCCATATAATTGAATAATCTTTTATGAGATTGATATACCTAGAAATCATTGTATAAATGTAAAAGTTTTTAAACCTTAAACATTACATAAATTGGTTGATTGTGCATCTTATCCTTGGATTGACCCAAGTAGGTCATCCTTGACTTATTATGTTTATGTGATAGAACCCACTAAGTGTGTTTTAAATATTAATGTTTAACATGTTTCAAATTACATTTTGATGAATCTAGAATGACTTGATGGGACCCTTGTGGGTAAATCTTATTCTTACATGATCGAGACCATTATAGGTCTTCTTTATTTTGATATGCCTTAGTATATAGCCCTATGGGGGTATTTTTATGCTATATAGGGATGGTCATTTAATGTTTTCATAGCCACCTATATGGATTTACATGTATACATATAGTGGAATCTTACTTGACCAATCCCCTTTTTAATTTATAACAAACCTATTTTCTACTTTTGGGTTGTACTTATATGAGGTGTTAGTTAATTGAAATTCCAATTTCAACCTAAAGTGTGTTTCCCTCTATAGATTATAATTGATATTTTTTTAACTAAGATAATTGTGAAATCTTATGAATAAATAAATGATTTTTAAAATTGAATTTATGTGATATATTTCCTAAAATGTGACTGGTTTTCAGTTAATTAAATAATGTTGTAAATTAAGTTTGATAAAACTTGCCTATGTGCCTTGTGAAACTAGTTAAATAAAGTGCTAAGTATAGTTTTTCTTATAACTGGTACTTTATGTTTTGAATTGAATCATTTAATGTTTAAATATTAAATTTAAACCAATTTAATGACTTAAAATGGTACCTTAAGTTGTACCCTTAGTTTTAACCCTTATGTGAGGGTAGTTATAATCTTTTCTGGGTTTTTTCTTGGATGGGAATGGGAGAATTTCCTATAGTCTTCTTCTAACCTAAGTGATAGGTGGTAGAGACTAGTGATATCTTTGTAATGACCTATCTATAGGGTTGATGCTTCTGATTTTTTTTAAGGATATATCCAGAGGTAGATATCACCCTTCGAATTTAAAACCTCAGTGAATGCTTGTGAACCTTTCATATGTGTGGTGTTGTTTGGATGTCATTTTTTATGAGTAGGAATCTTAGTCTAAAATGACTCACAGGTTGGACAGGTGTTTTTGTGGTAGTTTTACCCTTTTTACAAGCATAAGAATCATTTAATGGTCGATTATAGTGGGTTAGAAATGCCTGGGTCATGGTTGGATGCTTAGTAGGTCATGTGACCCTTTCTTCTTCTTCATTAATGAATGACTTGGTATGTCATCAACCGGATTAATAGTTTTATGTAATAATGAGACCTTGGGATAAATCTTTCTTATGATCCATCGGACACTGGGATTCATAGAACCAATATTCCTATGAATAGTTTCAAATGATGTGTCGTAGTGAATAGAAAATATCAGGGTGGTATGTGTCGATACACATGGTACTCATCAAGTTGGAAAATGGTATAATGAACAGTATGAGTTTGATGATAATAATTTTAATATGAATTTATTACACTTGAATAATAGGTCATATCTGAGTTAGTGTGACCTAAGTGTTAAAAGAACTTGGACTCAAATCAATTCTCTAAATGATGTTATAAAAGGATCGGGTGTCATAACACCATCGATTAGGTTGGTCTGGATTTTATTCCTAATGCTATAGTGCGTGTTGATGTAACTTAAGAGGAGTTTCATTCAAATTTATAAAGTAAAATTTATCTAGCAATATTTTAAGTGGATGGTTTCCTTATCTATTTCGATTCAACATTTTTTAAAGTGTTTTATCCTTGTCCAGCAACCACAGTAAGCGGTCTATGGGGCATGTGTCATGGTATGGGTTTTCATTCTCAGTAAATGAATACTAAGACACTCCTAAGGTGGGGAGAATCAGTTCAAGTGTGGGGAAAGTGTGACCTTACAAGTAGAAGGATTACAACTGAGGAGAACCATTTAAAGATGTTCAATACTGCTTTTGAATACCCATGAGGCTGGTAATATTTTGATTATGTCATTGATTTATAGGTATCACAACGATGATATGCGTGGATATTTATGGAACCTTTAAAATTTATATAGTTATTTTATAATTAACCGGTTATTCTTGAGTGATCACAGGATGCCTCAAGTGGATAAGGAATCGTGGTTGGGTAATGATGATGCGTCAGAAGTTGTAACCGAGCTCTTTTAAAAAAATTCAACCAGTACTGGTTCAACTGGTCTTCTTTCCAGTAGTTATTTATGGTTGGTTGGAAACCATACTGGTCACTTCTTCTTGGATATGGAGGAAGTGTCTTTGGTCTACCTAATAATTCTTCATAACCTCTTAGTGTACTCTTGTCTTAGTGGTGATCATATCCCCTATCTTGATATCGTCCAGGATACCCTAAGAGAGCATCATTTATATGCCAAGCTAAATAAGGGAATTAAAATGCCTTTATATTTTGATAAATAGACTCTATGAGAGTTGCACTCTAGAATCATAGTTTTTATAGAGGTATGTTTAGTCTGGAGTGATACCTAGGTTCCTGAGTAGGAACGCCTTGGATGGACTCATGGACACCATCTGGTTCTCTGACTTGACTACCATTGGGCTCAATAGGTATTCTGATGTGTGGGAATTATGTCTATATACCGATGTATTGATTATAAATGTCATTGTATAGACTACCTTGGATGAGCACCTTGGACTCTAGTTGATGATTTTGAGGTTACCCCAGACTTAAGTCCATCTCATATGGGGTATTTAAGGGGAATGATCCAAGTGTGTTAGATCACATTTACATCCATGTTCATACTAGGAAATGACAACATAATAGACATTTTGGATATAGATGTCATCAGAATCTGATTATGGGATTTAGTGATCATGCTCAGAGAAAATATCAAGGTTCCTTCATTTAAAAAAAATCGGGTTTACTTTTGAAATACACTGAGCATCTAAGACAAGTGTTTTTAGGGTAGTCAACCATAGATATATATTTTGTTGCATATAGTCAGTGAGGAACCCCTACATGGCATGTCATCATGGTGAGACAAGTGTAGTGTGGTTCATCTGAGGTTTTTCATGAAATCTAGATCAACCTATCTAAATGAGGTCGATTGGGATTCAACCATTTATTTAATGCATGGGTCATTCCAAGAGAATTATTATAACATCAGGGGCATGTTATAATAGATAGTTCTGTAAGTGGGGATACTATGACTCAGAATTAGACTTTGAATGCTAGAACCTATGGTGGGAAGTGACATAGGCTGGATGACTAAAGATATAAATATGTGATCATGTCTCAGGATAGGTGTTATTGGGTAAATTTCATCTCAATGTTATAGTTTTCAATTCGAGTGTTGACTTGAGTTTCTATGGCTTATATACCATATGCTTAGGAATTCTTGGTGGTGTATTGGGTGTTTAAAAATGCTTGCACCCATTTGAATGAAACTGCATGACCTAGGTAGGTTAGGTGTTGTTTTTTTGTTTCCCCAATGATTATAGGGGATGATAAGTTTTAATATGGTGAGATTGTAGTGTCCTGTGTTTTTTTAGACCGGGTGAATTTCCAAAGGGATTTCAATTTTTGCCTTTTGGTGGACCTTCTTATCTCTAAAACAAGATTCAAAATGTAAATTTGAGCTTTGGAATAATTAATTGAGTGGTTTTTAGACTTAATTAGAGGCTTGAGAGGTGTCTGGGATGATTTTTTGAGTTTTAGTAGTGTAAGATCCTAAAAACTGAAATCCGAAAGAGGTTGGAAGAAGTTCATGGTTTCTCAGAAACCATGTGGCCCTCCAAAAGTAATTGTGTAGCCTATCCAGATAGGATGGGGGTGATTCATGATTTTTTCTATCCATTCACACCAGGATTCATGGATTTTTAGCTATTAGACCTCTTAACAGAGAATAAATGAATGGTTTTCACATGGTTTCTCAAACTGTGTGCATGAACTATGTGATCCCCATGCATAGGCAGTAGTTCATGCATGGTTAGTGCACGGTTTGGCCAATTATGCAGCCAAACCATGTGCCTATTTAATTGGGTGTTTTCACTAAAATTTCCATGACCTCTTTTAATTTTTATCCCCCTATTTTCCTCCTCCATTTCCACAGCTCCTTCTCCTCTCCCACTCAGGCTCCTCCTCCCTCCAAGTTAGTCCTGGAAATATATCCTCTATTTGGACTCTATTTTGAGCACCGTCTAGTGAGTTGGACATCCCTTGATGATTCTACAACTCCTATTCCCTCTATTCATGGTTTATTTGACCATATTAAATGTTATCATAGTGTGAGATAATTCACCCTATTTTTAGTGCATTTGAAAAATTCTTTTATTTTCTCTTAAACCATCTCAAATAAAAGCTTGATATTAGATGAGTGGACCATACTAAGAATGAGGTAGGTGGTTTAATGTTTTTTCCTAAATTTTTTTAGATTTATAAATTACATCATTGTGTTACATGCTAGTATGTCCATGTGACTTCTCTTAAATATGAAATTAAATATGTAGAATCTAATTCCCTAACTCTATTATCCCTTGTGTGTTATTTTTGGAATCATTGAAGGTTGTGGACCTCAAGTTTTATCCATCTATTCAGGGTGAGTTTCTTGAATGAATTTAATTAATCAATTGTTCTCTAATAAAACCATATTTTGAGTTTTTTTTCCTTATAAAATGGAATTGGGTTGATTAATCGAAATGTGGAGGGGTGTAACACTCCACTATATTATTCCCTATTGACCAAACCATCACCTAAGTGATTTTTTCATAACCTTTTATTAAAGGAACCTAATTATTTTTTATGGCACAAATATTAGCATGAAATATATGATACCCCTTACATGTATGGTGTTTAATTTTTATGTAAAGTTCTCCTGGACCCTAATACTTTTAGTTATACTTGGATCTACTTGGAAAGTGGAATTCTTTTAGCATGGACTTTCCCATGTACTTCCCTATTATTATAAATCGAAATGTGATGAATGGAATGTTTATGAATATGGTCTCTTATGTAGTTTAACTTTAATGATTAAATGAATCATATAGGACTTGATCGATACTTGGGTTACTCTTTATGGAACGCTAAGGATGAGCTCATAGGTTAATTGGTTTATATTTCATCAAGAGAGATACTTTGTTTCTTTTATAGAATACCTTGGATGGGATCGCCAGGCATATGTCTTACCTTACCCATGAGCGATACTTGGTTCCCTATATGGTATACCAGGGATAGGCTCATTAGGATACACACTATACACCTTGATCGATACTCAGATTCCCATATAGGAATTACTTGGATAGGTTCATAGGGTGATTAAGATTATTATGCCTATGAGTGATACTAGTACCCTATGGGAGTCACCTTGGACTGGCTCAGTGGAAATATGGTAATATCATTCCATGAGTGATACTTTTCCCCCTATATGAGATATCTAGAATGTTCTTAGTGGTTTATGCCTTTATACCATACTGAAAGTGATATTGGTATTCCTCTTTATTAATTGCCTTGAACAAACTCTTACGGTGGTGGGTAATAATAGTGTTCCTGGTGAGATACTTGGGATTCCAATTTACAGATCGCCTTGAATAGGACCAAGATTCATTTTGATTAAGAATTATAATTCCACTTGATAAAGATCCAAGAAATGTTATTTAATCAGATTAAATGATGCATTCACCAAACCAAATGACATGCTTGGGTTAGGTCTATGTTTGTATTCAGCCTTTATGATAGGCCCAGTTATGTTCCCTTATGAATACACCCAATAATTTTATATACAGATTTTATATACACAGGTTGACCCTAGTTTAGAGATATTTTGGCTTAGGCTGAAGCAGGTATGGTCAATCATGTTTCCTTGAGAAGCATGATCTCAATATGTTTATATTTGATTATTTTTCATTCATTTTTTTATTAGTTATACCTGCACATTGTTGTATTTTATATTCATAAATTGGATAGCTTTAGACACCATTGGTGGTGGACTACTGAGTATATCTTACACCTTGTTTGGGACACCCTTGAACTGTGGTACCCAAAAAAACCTCATGTTTGTAGGTTAAGGTTTATAGTCTATACTTGCATTGTTCATTTGTACATGGGAGATAGGAACACAGGATTGAGTTGGATCTCAGGATTCTCATGGAGATAGCCTTGGGTATTTTATTATTTTTTCATACATTTACTGTATTGTATCACCTACTATGTTTTTACTATTTCAGATTATGTATCCTCGTATAGAAATGCATGCATGTTTGTATCGTTGGTACTAACCATTGTATTCAGTTATTTCTATTATTATCCTCTGCTCTGTAATTTATTGATACCCCTTCCATTTTCTGTTGATTTACCTCTGATATACCATTATGATACTCTTATTATGAGGTTATAGTCTACCCACCATACCTTTATTCAACCCTCGCTACTATTTGGAAGCCTATGGCTTACAGGGAGGTGCACTTGAGGTCATGTGACTGACCGGCTTGGGGCATCATCTCAGTGTCTCCCATGTTGGGATGTTACACTGAGATTTTTAGCTCACACCTACAAAAATTTAGGTTCCAGGTTCTTATTTTTATCCTTATTATTTTTCATGACTGATGTGGGGTGAATTGGGTAGTGGTGAGAAACCATAGGTTGTGTGGAGTTTATTTCGGGCTCAGATTGATTTGGTTGGTTTGTGGTAGTTTTCATTTATTTAGTTTTATTTATAATTAACTATATCTATTTTTTTGGATTTTTTTTATGTATATGCAAATGGTTTGGATCATTGTAGTTGGTTATTCCCTTTTTAGCATGTTTATTTATGTTGGATCTAGTATTTGTTTATTCTGATCTCGTTTATCTCTAATTTGGGTGAAATAGTTCCAAAAGGGATTCTTGTGATGCCCAGGAACTAGTTTTCAGCCCATGTGGATTGGGAATTCCCTTCAGGCCTTATGTAGAGTAGGGTTGGGATCCGTGTTTAGTAAAATCATGGGCTGATTTATTACAAAATGGTATCAGAACCATTGGTTGGGTTCTTTGGTGAGATCCCAAGCCTCTAGTATGTCGAACTTTTTATTTGGTAATGTCATGATAGAAAGGATATTAAGGTTGTTGGAGCTTGATAGGTAAGGATGGGAAGTGTCTAGAAATATCTTTCTTAATCTGAACCTCAAGCTTCTAGGGGAAGTTGGGTTTTGAATTATGAATTCAAGCTTGTTTTTAGTTTCTTAGGTGAGTATCATTGTTTAGGTCCCCTTTGATTGTGTATGTGATATTGGGGATTTCCTTTATGGTTATAGGGTAGAGTATAAGAGAACTCAGGATACACAATTATCCCACATTTCTTGGGAAACCATATGGTTCCCATGTGGTTGGGTCAGTCTTCCTTTCAGGGTGTGTTCCCTGGTCGATGCTTGATCACCCAAACTACGGTGGTCAAGGTATTCATAACACTGTCTCTATCGGTTAGCCTATTTGGAATCCACTTGATTTTATATTTCTCTAAATGTGGTTTTCACTTATTGGGGTGGAATGATGAGTGTTTTTTTACCCTTTTATGATATAGTTTTTGTGATCCTTATTTGGATTCTTTTGTAGTGATTTGAATGTGCTTTATTTTAAAATCTTTTTTTTGGAAAACAAAAGGGTTTTGTGGTAACATTTATTTTCAAACTTGGTTTTAAAAAGGGTAGGAATAGTGAATTCCACTAGTTTTTGGTATGTTTTATAAAGTGGTGTTTTTACTTTTGATATCTAAAATGTTTCAAAAGGAAGATTTTTTTTGAAAAAAAATTAGAAAGTGTTTTGAAAAGGGGAAATGGGTTTTGATAAGTATTATTTTTTTATTCTTGTTTTTTAAAGTAAGATAATATTTTGAAAAGAGTTTTATGGATTTCCTTGTTTGGGAAATGTGTCTATTCTACCAAGGTTGTTTTTTTAAAACATGTGGTGTTTTGGCCTTTTAGTGTGATCTATGGTGGAGGATGATTTCAAAGTTCCTTGGTAAAAGGGTGGTTTTCAAAAGAAAATCTTCTTTTGATATGGTTGTGTTGTGCCTCACTTGAGGGAATGATGTTGTGGTTTTGATTCCTTTCTTATGAAAGAGTCATTCTAGTTTCCTATTTGTGACATGACTTGAGGTATTTTGTGTCATTGTTTTTTATGTCCCCTGGAATGGTCAAAAAAGTCTCTCTGGTTCTAGTGCCTACCTAGACTCCAAATCTATTGGTAGATGTGAAACCTTTATCGAGATTGGAATAAAAGAGGTGTTTGAAAGATATTGAGGTGATCCTCAATTATCTTAGGACACGTAAAGTTTCATGGTTGACAGTTGTTGAGAACTTATTGTTTGGTTTCATCCAAGTTTGTGATAGGGTTGGTTCCTCCCTTTCTGTGTGAGGGTTCATCTAGTGGTTCTTCCTTGGGAGTGTTAAAGGGTGAAAAGTTCTTGATTTTCTTCTATTTTTCCTCCATTATGGATTTTGGGTCATTTTTAGAAGCTTAGTAATCTTGGTTTTTGGGAAGAGTTCTTGGGTTTGATCCTTTTGAGGATGGGTTGGTTGTTTTGGGACTCTTTCCTTTTGAGTTTATGATCTTGGCCTTAGATATTCGATTTTTATGGTTAGATCTTGTGGATTTTTTCCCTTTTTGAGATGTTCCTTGTTGATAGTTTCCATTTGGAATGTTTTTATGGGTATGATTTATGGTTTTTTTGTTTTATTTGTTCCTTTTGGTTTTTCATGAGTTCCATTTGTGGAGCCTCGTTATTTGGGTGAACATTCCTTGAGAATTTTGGTTTCACCCATTCCCTTATTGAGCCACTGAGGTGCTTTTTGTTTGGACTTGAGAGAGGAATTTGGGTGCCCAATTGGGTAACCAGGGTGTGTGATACACCAATTGAGTGTGATATACTAACTGGAGTTATGTTGTGGGAATTTTTTTGGATGCACCATGTGAGGGTGATCTCGTGTGTGTTATGGCCTGAGTTGAGTGCTCCTGTCATTATTTTGAGGCTCTTTGTGGTTTTTCTTACTTTCCATTGGGTTTGGAAGCACTTGTGGTTGAGAGTGTCTTTCTCTTGTGGTTTCTAAATTGTTTGAGGATGTGTTATCGGTATTGGTTACTTTGTTCCACCGTGTTATATGAACTCTAAATTGTAACTTCTTGACCCATATTCCACTAATATGGTTCTCTGGTTCAGTTTTTTACGAGGCCTAAAGCATGCATCCCCATATGCTAGAGGCTATTGACTAGTAGCGAGGGCCTAGGGTGTGATGGTGGGGAGACTATTCCCTAATACCATAGTAAGAAAATAATGGAAATAGCTAAGTATCATACATATTAGTAAATAAAAAGAGTGTGGAATCAGTAAATAAACTTAAATAGAACATGTTTTAAAAATAAATGAAAATTCTATAAAATCTCGAATAGTTATGTCATACATACAACACTCGTCACTGAATGCGTTTTCATGAAACGTCAAATTTATTATGATTTAAATATAATTTTATAGCCTAGGTCAGACCCTAGGTCATACCTCAAGGAGCATTGGTGGTTTATAGTGTGTATTTTTATTAAAAAGGATTAAAAGAGGGGTGTTTTTTAAAACAGTTTAAAAAACAAAATAACTTAATTTAAAGAGTTTAATAGTTGAAAAAGAAGTGAATTTTGAAAAATATATGATGAATATTTTATCATTTCTAAGTTACTACACCACTTGAAAATTTCATTATTCTTAATTTATTATTAGGTTTTAGTGTAATCCTTTGGTTGAGGGTTAACGAAGATCTCGAGTACCCACAAGCCTCTTAAAATGATGAAAATAGAACTTAACATTGAAATAACAATCATGTAGTCAATTTAAAGCCACTTATCAGGATTTAAAAAGTAATAATAAAACCTCAAATGTTTTGGAAATAAGAGGATTATTATGTTGTCTAATCGAAACAGCACAAATCTCACACTTAAAAGTGCAAACCGATTGGTTATGAAATAAAAAGTGTTTCAATTAAATGTTTCAAAAAAGGCTAAGATACATATAAAAGAACAATTAAAAACCAATATATACACAAAACCAGTATATAATTATGTTATGGAACTCCCACTTCAAGTGTGTAGCTCCCTCGAAATTATTACCCACCGTTTATCTCGACATCGGGAGGAGGAGGAAATTTGAGTAGATCTCCTTCTTCATTTCAACTCTCCCTATGGGGATAGGGATATCAATAACATAAAATGTGATGAGAGAAATCCTATGGAAATACAATTTATCATAAATTTAATCCCTTGGTCTAAATTACAAATTGGGTACCCATGGTTCCCTTTTATAACCAAAATGGGAAGTGGTTTTGGGCACCTAGTTTTGGTTATACCACTTGTATCTCAATTTTGGACACGTAAATAGTCATATAAAGACTTATAAAAAATAGTATAGTTGTTTTAAGGACACTTGAAATTATACATGTCAAATTTGGTAGCCATTGGACATCTTTATTGGGAGATATTGTCAATATAATGAACCAAACTTTTGAATTCGTGCACATTTTGTCCCCTGGACAGATCAGTTCGTATAGTTCAATAGATAGAAGAATTGGGATTCAGTTTATTTATATAATTTGTATCACATGAAATTATGGATACTTACAAAAAAATTAATCCCATTTGTACTAACTTATTTCAATAAATGTTTAAAATAGTGGATAGGTGTCCTTGGGATTCAATACAGTTTGGCCCATTTTCCTTCTGAATCATCTCCGACCCTCCAAATCACCTCCTCCTACAATAAAATAACCTAAACAAGTAGAATTTAATTTTCTAACAGTGATAAAAATTAAATTATTTAATAAAATAAGAATTAAAATTTTTTATTAAATTTTTAATTTCAAATACAAAACTAGTTTAAGAAATGGTGTAAGAGTAAAATAAAGCAGCGAATTGTGGTGCGATCACACCCCCACACTTAAACATTTGCACTCATAGGAAAAATAACATTTCCAAAAATTATTCATGGATATATTCTAAACTTCATTAATATTTAATATTAAATTAAAACTTAATTCTTTATAGAAATGTGATCAAGGAAAAAATCGCACTGAGGAGTTATTCTTAGTGATTATAGAAAAAGATGACTCCAAATTTGTATCAAAATAAAATTCCAAGAGATTCATGATACCAATATAAGAAAATAATTAAAAATATAATCATGTAACTAATTATCCATGTGTATGTGTGAAAAACATTTAATTTTATTCTTTCCAATTTTTATTGAGTAAATATAGGTTATTTTAAAA
This sequence comes from Viscum album, assembly GCA_963277665.1. Lineage (NCBI taxonomy): Eukaryota > Viridiplantae > Streptophyta > Magnoliopsida > Santalales > Viscaceae > Viscum > Viscum album. Next base: position 95,706,822 of record OY728164.1, read on the forward strand.
AATTTCTACTTACATGATCCTTTCTATCGAACCAACCCTACATCCTTTGAAATCAAATTTCAAGATCTACTCACTTAAGAATTCCTATAAGTCAAAACATAAAATAATGACCTAGATATCCTTATATTTTTTACATTTCATCACTCCCCTCAATGTTTTTTTTTTATTTTTTTAGGGTGTAAAACAATCGGATAACAGTTACACACGCATAGGTGAATCTGGTACATTAATAAAATAGATCATATAAGGAATGAATGTATGGAAAAATCATTTTTTAAAGTAGATAAAAATTAACCTAACTTATATTTACCTTCTATTAAGTAATAATTTTTCACACTTCATGGTAGGGTGCAAAGGTGTGTAGATAAATTAAGTGACACAATTTTACCTTAAACTAATCAAAAAAAGGGTACCATTATTCTTAAAGGATTAAAAAATGATAAAACCATTTATATCATCGACAAAAAACCAAATTTCAAGAAAAATTCACACCAAAATGTTGAATTCGTGTTGAAATTCACATTTCATCAATGAATTTTTTTTCTTAATGTTAAAATAACTTGAAATAGAGAAATTCCTCATGCATGTTCAATAATTTCCATGATTAAGTGGGAATCATTTTCCATGATAAAGTGGGAATAAAAAAATAATATTTTGGCACAAAAGTGAGGGGGAAATGAGGGGGAAAGTAACAATACTATTCATCAAGCTAAAAAGAGAAAAGGAAGAAAGATGATGAAAATTCCTAACTAACCCAAGAATGTACCCATTCCCCCACACCTAGAGTATGTAGTGTCCTCATTATAATAAAATAGATTTTGGTAAGGAAGGATAAAACCTAGTGGGTGTCGTTGGAAGTTTGCTTCTTGAACTTGGAGTTCCTCCATCAGGGAATCTGGAATGGCTTTATGAAAGTGTTTCAGCCGCTGCCCATTGATAGTGAAGGTTTGTTTTATTTCTTAATTTTGAACAATAAAAACACAAAATGGATAAAAATTTATAACATTTTATGGTCCAAACCATTGGGAATGAATCTTACCTAGATGTAACTTCATCCTTTCATTGTAAAGGATGACCTTCTTCCCAATGTGGAATTGACGATGAAGGATGAGGCGGTCATAGGAAGTCTTAGTTATCTCCTTATAAATTTAGGAGTTCTCATTTTAATATATATTCATTTTCTCTATCTCTTGAATTTTCATCTTCATTTGAGAACCTACACTGTAAAGATTATAATTTCATTATTTGATGGACCAGTAGGCCTGGTACTCTATCTCAACAAGGAGGTGACAACTCTTTCCAAAAACTAGTTGATATGGTGACATAGCAATGGGAGTTTTGAAGGCAGTATAGTAAGACCATAATGAATCATTGAATATAAGACTCCAATCTTTTATATTGTGTTGGAATATTTTTTTCAAAAAAAAATACCTCTCTATTTGAAACCTTGACTTGATCATTAGTTTGTGGGTGATATATAGTAGATACTTTATACCTGAACCCATACCGACACAAAAGTGATTGCATAGTTCGGTTACATAAATGAGAAACATGGTCACTAATTATGAACCAAGGTAATCCAAATCTAAAAAATATTTGAGTTCTCAAAAATTCCACAACTATATTAGAATAATATTTTCTTATGGCTCGTGCCTCTACCCATTTTGACATGTAATAAACTTCCATAAGAATGTAAAAGTTTCCAAAGGAATTGGTAAATGGACCCATAAATTCAATACCTCAAAAATCAAAAATGTCATGGAAGAGAAAGGGTTGTTGTGGAATTTCATTTCTTTTAGAGACATTACCCATTATTTGATAGTTAGGACAAAATTTATAGAAATCATGGGCATCCTAAAATAATGTTGTCCAAAAGAGACCTAAATCAAGGACCTTGAGAGAAGTCTGTTGGGGACCAAAGTGACCCCTATAAGCAAGAGTGTGGAAGAACCTAAGGATAGACAAAAACTCTATATCGGGAACACAACACCTAAGTAATTGATCATTGCATGTGCACTAAAGGTAGGGGTCATCCCAAATATACCAATAGGACTCATGTTTTAGACAGCTATCTTGTTTTTTTTTGAAATCATCAGGAATGAAAGATACTACCAAATAATTTACAATTTTATCACACTAAGGAATAGAATCTTACACCTGGTATAGTTTCTCATCAGGAAACATGTCATTTATAGGAATATAGGGGGTGATTAAATGTATGAGGATGGGATAATCCTACTAATATGGTCGACCACCACATTCTCTACTCCTTTTTTATCCCAAATATTTATATTAAATTCCTAAAGGATGATAATCCAGTGAATGAGATGTGGTTTGGATTCTGGTTTCTTAAGGAGATACCAGAGGACCGCATGGTATGATAACATAATGAATTTGGACCCTAAAAGGTATGACCTGAATTTATCCAAGGAAAACATAATGGAAAGGAATTATTTTTCAGTTGTGGTGTAGTTTTCTTGGGTAGGGTCCAAAGTACATGAGGTGTAGGCAATGACATGTGGAGTTCAATTGACCCTTTGTGAAAATACTACCCCAACTGCATAGTTATAGGAATCATACATGAGATCAAATGGTAAATCTCACTAAGGTGGTTGGATTATTCGGGGTGATGTGAGACTCCTTTTCAATTTATTAAAATCTTTCTCACATTATTTATCAAAAAAATCCTTTTATTTTTGGAGTAAGCGGGATAGGGGGATTGAAATCTTACAAAAACCATGGATAAAACAATGGTAAAATCTAGTATGACCTAGGAATGACCACACATCCCAAAACATTTTTTGGAATGGTAGGGAATAAATAACATCCACTTTTGATTTATCTACTTGAATAGCATCCCCATAAATGACATGTCCTAATATTATACCTTGTCACACCATAAAATAGAATTTATCATAATTTAATATGAGATTATTTTCAATACAGTTATGTAGGACTGAACCAAGACTACTCAAGAATTCATAAAAAGAAGATCCATAAAAAGTTAAATAACCCATGAAAACTTCCATGAAATTCTCCATGTAATCTCAAAAAATACTAACCATGCATCGTTGGAAAGTATCTATAAAATTTCACAAACCAAATGGCATCCTCTTATATAAGAATGTGCCAAAGGGACAAGTGAAGGTTTTCTTTTCCTGATCCTTGAGGGCAATATGTATTTGAAAATATCTATAATACTCGTCAAAGAAATTGTAGTGGTACTTACCTGGTATACTCTCTAGTATCTGGTTAATGAATGGAAATGGGAAATGGTCCTTCTTGGTGTGTTGGTTTAGTCGAAGATATTCTATGCAAACACATCAACTATTCTACACATTGGTTGGAACCAATTCATTATTTTCATTTTGAATTATAGTAAGACCATTTTTTTAGGAACTACTTGAACTCAACTGAACCATTTGCTGTCAGAGATGGGGTAAATAGTTCCAGTGGCTAATAATTTTGTTACCTCCTTTTTAACAACATCTAGGAGGTTTTGTTTTAGTCAACATTGTTCCTGTATCACTGGTTTAGCCTCATCATTTGATAGTATATGATGTGTTCAAATTGATGGTTTAATACCAGGAATGTCTACAATTGTCCATACCAAAGCTTGTTTATACTCCCTCAAAAGTTAAAGAAGACTCAATCCATGCTTGGTAGGGAGTGAACTAGAAATGATGATAGGAATCTTGTTTAAATTCTCAAGATATGAATATTTTAAATCTTGAGGTAGTTGTTTAAGTTCCAATTCATGTGGATTTTGGATCCATGGGAGTGATTGTAAAATTGGGAGTTCAATGATCTCATCTAACTTCTCAATAATAACATCCTCAGATAAGGAATGAGATTTTACAAGCTTAGCAGTGTCATAGATGGTCGCAGGATCCTTAGTGTTCAAGAAATCATCAATTAAAAATCATGCATGACATATTTCTAGACTCATAAAACATTATATGCATGGTTCATTTCCTAGAATTTCAATCGATGATGAAAACTCAGAAAGAGGATTAGGGGAAAGAAAAAAAGTTTTTTTAGGGGAAGGCATTACATCAATTGAATTAACTGAAAGTGAGTAATTATCTTCTGAGGTGTTATTCATGGAATTAAGGATGTTAAAGTGTATAATGTCACCATAAAACGCCATAAGATAATGTACCATTTTGCACATTAATTATGGTTTTGTTTATTTTCAAGAAAGGCATCCCTAATATAATTGGGGCATGTCCATTCATCCTATCATCTTTTTTTAGCACATAGAAATCAATAAGAAAAATTAAAATTTTCACCCTCACAAGAAAATCCTCTAACACACCAGTGGGGAGTGTTGTAATCCAGATTGAAAGTTGAACAAAAATTCCTATGGGCTTCAGTTATCTAACCTACAATGAAGATTAAATAGATTAGGGCATCACATTTATAGAATCACCCAAATCAAGCATGGTATTGGAAAATTAATACTCCCCTATAGTCACAAAATTGATATTGTTTTGGGATAATTGAATTTGGTAGGAAGTGATGGATCTATCAATGCTAATACATTCCTTCCCAATATCATCTTCTCATCACCTCAAAGTCATCTTCAGTGTGTACAAATCTCTTTTAGAAACTTGGTGTATCTTGTAATTTTCTTCATGGAATCAATCAAGGGGATGTTAACCTATACTTTTTTGAGACTTTCCAATATTTATTTATCAAATTCATTTTCTTTTTTTTTCTTGTTTGGGTGGCCCTTTGGTAAATATAAGAGGAATTTTTGGGCTAGGTGTCTCATCAAATGAAACTCTCTTTTCTTTACCAAGGATTTTCTCAATAGAAGTATTTTTCTTATTTGTGTCATTTGAGATGGTTGGAATGTAAGTTTCCTTAAAAGGGGATAAATCTATTAGAGGGTTAATTTGGCTTTTAATTTTAGTTCCACTCTAAAAGGTGATGGCACTAACATTTCCCTTGTCCTTAGGGTTGACTAGTGGTTGAGAGGGTATTTTACTCGACCCATGACTTTGGATTTCTTCCACTAAGTTGGAAAGTTAGTCAAATTGGGTTTTTAGGTCTTGTATGGCTGCTTGGGTGGTTTTTTGAAATTATATATTTTTGGTAGACATTTATTTCATCATGTCTTCTAGGCTAGGATTAGGTTTTGGAGGGGTTTATTGGAAATGCCTTTGTGGTGGTTGAGGATTTTTGGGTGGTGGTGGTTGACTACTCTACCCCAATTGATTCGATGGTTGTTGAGGTCATTTTGAATATCCCCCTTTACTATAGTCTTGGTTGTATTTTCAACCAGGGCTAGATGGATAGTAAGGTTCTTTTCTAAATGATGGGTTATAAGGGCATCCTGGAAATATTTACTAACAACTCTTAGATTTTTCTCTCAATTGAGGGCATTGGTCAGAATAGTGGGTGTCAGAAGAAAAGATGCCACAATGTATGGGAGGATGAGATTGGTATTTTCATTAGTAAAGATCACGTTGTCTAAGAATGGTACTTACCTCTTCAAAATTTATGTCAACCTTCTTCTCTAATTCATTACTTTTCACCTCATGGACATCTAAAATAGGTAAATTGGACATTGAACCAAATTATTGAGTGTTCTGCACCATTTTATTAATGGGTTTCCTATCCACAATTAGGTTTTTATCAACTATTGCACCACCTGAAGCAACATCAATCATGTTTCGATCAATAGAAATTAAACCTTTGTGAAAATATTGTATTAAAAGTCGGTCACTTATTTGGTGGTGTGGGAAACTTGAACAAATCCTTTTAAATATTTCCCATCATTCATGAAGTGTTTCTCCTTAAGATTTTATTATCTCACATATTTCTTTCCTTATTATTGCAGTTTTAGAGGCTGGGAAGTATTTTTCAAGAAAAATGCATTTCATGTCCGCCTAGCTTCTAATTAGTGAATTAACATAGTAAAGTTAATATTTTACAATTTATTTTAATGAGAAAGGTAATTCCCTAATATTTACTTTTTATTCATCCAAATTTGTAGGTTTTAATGTATAACACATAGTATGAAATTATTTTAAGTGATTATGTGTATCTTCTCTTGTGAGTCCATGGAATCTTGGTAATAAGTAAATTAAACTAGATTTTAGTTCAAAATTAGGTGCCTCACCTTGTATTTGAATGTATAATAGATGGGTCTCTACATTAGGAAATGTTAGTTATTTTAATGTACGGTTATTTTCATCCATATTATAAAATTTTATTTTAGTTTTAATTTGGGTTCTATTAGAAGAAGAAGGATCAAGAATAGTTTCAATTTTTTGTGTGTCCTACTTCAATGGATCATTCAGTGATTCTTGGTTTCAATGATGCAAGATCATGTCTGGTTCATGTTCAAAAGAAATTAATTCCTCCATTGAATATCATGTCATGAAAAATACCTAAAAAATAATATTTTATAAATCAACTAAGAAAATTGAAGGAATAAAATAAGTGAACAAATAATTAAAAAATACACAATGTTTTTATAAAAAATGCACACTAAAAAAAATCACTCCCCGATAACAATGCTAAAATGTGAATGTGTTGTCATGAAACATCAAATTTATTGTGATTTAAAGAATATTTTACAGTCTAGGTTAGACCCTAGGTCATCTCTCAAGGAGAATTGGTGGTTTATAGTGTGTATTTTTAATAAAAATTATTAAAAGAGGGGGTGGTTTTGAAAACAATTCTAAAAACAAAATGACTTAATTTAAAGGGTTTAATAGTTGAAAAATAAGTATATTTTAGAAAATTTATGATAATTATGTGATCATTACACTATTTGAAAAGTTCCTAGTCCTTAATTGATTATTAGGTTTTAGTTTAATCCTTTGGTTGAGGGTTAACCAAGATCTTGGGTACCCACAAACCTCTTAAAATAACCAAAATAGAACTAAACCTTGATATAACAATCATTTAGTCAAGTTTCATCCCCTTATAATTATTTAAAGTTTTTAAAGGAACACTAAAATCTCAAATTTTTAGGAAAGAATAGGATTCTTATGTTTTCCAATTGGAACAACACAAGTCACACACTTAAAATTTCCCACTGATTAGTTATGAAATAAAAAGTGTTTTAATTAAATGTATCAAAACAAGTTAAGATAAAATATAAAATAACAATTAAAAACCAAAATATACACCAAACCATTAGTTAATTATGTTTCACAACTCCCTCTTCAAGTTTTTATCTCCCTCGCAATGATCACCCACCGTTTAGCTTGAAATCGGGAGGAGGAGGAAGCTCAGGTGGATCTCCTTATTCATTTACGATAACCCTATGAGGATAGGGAGTTCCAGAACCTCCAAGGTGATTATAGGAATCCTCTAGAACTCTGTAAGAACTTGGATATTCTTTTTTAGGTATGTATTTACTTTTTTTAAGGTTTTTGAGAAAAGAGGAATTTCTAGAAATTTTTGAAGTACACGCCGTGTACTTTATAAGTACACACCAGGTACTCCCTTGTTGCGTCAGGCTGTTTGCTGGACGTGTCCGGGCCACACACACGGTGTGTAGGGATGAATTGGAGGCTGGTTAAAGTGGAGTACAAAAAAATAGAGTACACGTCGTGTAATCAAGAAGTACACGCCGTGTATTTTCTTTTTTTTTCATTAAACAGACCGGGTCACATCTCATCGACAGAACGCTCTTCTTCTCCAGCTTCTTCATCCGAGAGAAACCGTACGGCCACGGATCTTTGATGAGCCCCTATTTCTCCGTCCGTTCTCTGATTCGATCACCATTGATTGTGTTGGAACCGCAGCGGTGAGTCCTCCCTTCTCCTAGAGCTTTGTTTTCCAATTCCTCTTCATTCTCAAGTTATCGTGGGTTGAAAATTTTGTGTGTTTTCGTAGATCCACACCTTTATAAGGAGAATCAATATTTGTGGCTCAAGTATATTGATCTCATATCATCCAGGTGGGTGGTTTGTGCCTTAACTTTTGATGTCTTTGAGTTTTATGTGCAAATTCCACCAATACCCGTGAATGGGGTATTGCGTGTTTACCGTTTTTCCCTTGTGGTTATTCCTGCCTTGCTTGCATGCTTGTATAGAGGTAAATTGATCATGTTTGTGGATAATTGTTGTGCTTGGATGTTTTTCCCATGCTTTTTTCTGTTTACGACCTTTGGGTCTTTGTAATCCTTGATCGTTTTGCCTGTTTCCATGCCTAGTGACCGTAGGATGGAGTAATGATGATAACATGCTTGTTTGTTGTAGACTGTTTAGCCAAGTATATCTATAGGTGTAATTTGGTTAGCCAAGTAGCTATATAGGTGTACTTTGGCCTTATAGCATTATTATGCACTGACTGGCATGGGGTTGTGAGAACCTGGTGCTATAGACTATAAGGGATAGACCGAGTGAGCTTCCCAGAGAGTCTTTGACATTATAGGCTACAGGGGATAGACCGAGAGAGCTTCCCAGAGTGCCTTTGGACATCATAGGCTACAGGGGATAGACCAAGTGATCTTCCTAGATTGCCTTAGATCTTATAGACTACAGGAGGGTAGACCGAGTGAGCTTCCTCAGAGAGTCTTTGCTTGTTGAATTGCTTTAAAACCATTTCCAGGCTAGAGAAGGAATTGACTGAGTGAGCTTCCTTAGAGAGTCTGTGATAGACCTGAAACTATAGGAGAAATTGACCGAGTGAGCTTCCTCGGATAGTTTCTAAACCTTGGGGCCATGAGGGTTAGACCACATGATCTTCCTCAGAGATTCCCTGACTACCCTAGACTATAAGGGAAATTGACTGAGTGAGCTTCCCTAGAGAGTCTTATAAATTCGTACGACCAAACCAGAGAGGTTAGGCTGAGTGCACTGCCTAGAGGGTTGTGTTAATTCTCAGTTAGGACCAGAGGGGATGGATGTAAGTACTTCCCAGAGGGTTTCCTGTTAGTGGTTAGCTATTTGCTTCACTACTGCTTGTTGTTCTGTGGACTGATTACTGTTGTATATCTTCCTGTTACTACCTATTGTTTACTGTTACTGTTTACTACTTACTGTACTATTACCTGTCATATACTCACTGACTGTTAGGCACAGATCTTCAGGTGGTTGCCTACTAGGATTTATTCTCACACCCTTTTTGGGCCATGCTTTTGGGCCCAAGAAGACTATGATGTTGTAGTTATAGACAAGGGAAAGTTCCCTTCAACTTCTGGTACTTGATTTCTTGGAGCAGGAGAGCATGGGACCAAGCTATGGCTTGCGATGCTGAGGAGTTTATCTGTTTACCTTTATTTTGTACTTTGGTTTGGCACTATTGTATTTCCAGCATTGTGACTTGTTTGGTAGCTTTCCTAAACATATGTATCATGCATCATTTCATATATATGTGTGTGCTCCAGCTGTTTATTGCTTTAGTCTTCCGTTGTTTAATCATGTATGGATTGTTCTGTTTCCGCTATTTCTTATTGTTTACTTCTACTGTGTACTCTGCCAATGAGGGCATAGTTTCCCCACTATCACACCCAAGGCCCCCGCTGCTAGTCGGTAGCCTTTGGCGTTTGGGGAAATGTGCTTGAGTCCATGTGACCAACTGGGTACGCGCCTATGGGTGGCTTCCAGAACCGGGACGTTACAAAGTGGTATCATAGGGGTTCTTTTCTCTTGACTTACTATTTGGAGCCTTATCCAGGGATAGTATGGATTCGGTACTTTGTGTTAATCTTTGCTCAGTAGTAGCTAACCTGTGTACATGGAAAAGCCAATCTACCTCACTTATTGCAGTTTTCTAGTTCTGCGATGTTACAGGTAATATGATTTCACCTAGAGTGATTCACATGACTTGTGTTGTTATTGTTGTTGCTATTATGGTTCTATTTCTATCACAACCCGATGAGATGAGGGTATTCCATCTCATGCATCATATAGGCACTTGTTAGAAATCACATGTCATGCATTCTTTCCATGTCATCTAGGATGCATTAGCAATTTCATGTTGTTGTGATAGACGTTGTGTAGACTATGCATGCTGTTGTGATAGATGCTTGATAGAATCTCTGCTGCTTGATATAGAAATTTTTGTACTGTACCTTATTTAAATGGATGCCAAATTTTAGTTCTTGAGGTGTTATAGTCCCTCACGAATCGAAACTTGGTGGATCATTGACTTGTTTCTCTTGTATATGATATGTAGGAGATGCCAAGCTTTGATTCGTGGGGATTATGGGCCCTCACGGATCGGAATTTGGCACCTTCATGCCTTGCTTTCTGTGTTTTCCGGGCTTCGGTGCAGTTTCTGAGCTATTGCCCAGAAAAACACATAATATATGGCGTGTACTTTATATGTACACACCGTGTAGTTTTAAACCATGTCACTGACTGTGTGAGCATAAACATGGGTTGTGGAAAGATATTTAGGAACACGCCGTGTACGGTAGGTACATGTGTTGTAGTAGTGAGCCATGTACCCGACCGTGTCACTAACAACACGAGCCAGGGAAGCTTGAGTAGAACATGTCGTGTTTGGTAGTAACACGTTGTGTAGTTTTTTTCCAGGTACCCGGTCGTGTCACGAACAACACGGGTCGGTGTTATCTTCTCCTATACATGCCATGTTTGTTCAGAACACGTCGTTTAAGGGTCATCTGTGTAGCTGACCGTGTAACTAACAATACGGGTTCCCGAAACCTTCTTTAGTACAAGCTGTGTCCATGGGGAACACGCCATATAGTCTAAGTTTAAGTGGACTGTGTGGGTTATCCATGTAAGGAGACTCGGGCAGGGGAGTAGAGTTCAAGTACATGTCGTGTGTGGGGACAACATGCCGTGTATTTTGGGTTGTTACACGACCAGTGTGGTAGGAATACACACCCATGTGAATGGATTAAGAGAACATGTCGTGTAGTTTTTATACATGTTGTGTAGTCGTGTTTGGTAAAACATGAATGTTTCCTTCTCATGTTCCCTTTTTGTACTCCAGTTCTCTCAATCTTTGATAATCCTGATCCAAGGTGTGATTTTGATCTTTCAAAGCTCTGCCTCCAAGACATCCTCCGGTTGTACGTCAGTTTCCAGACAGTGATCGGACACCAGATATGGCCAATCAGGATCCTCCTACAGGTCCTCCTGTTATTCCATCCTTGGCGCCAGTAGTTATAACTGCTGCGGGATCCGATACGCAGTTCAGGGAGGACTTCCTGATGATGATGCAGACTTTTCAGGGAGCACCGCCTCCTACCCCGTCGATGGCCAAATTGACGTGGATCTTTCAGCAGCAGCATCCTCCTACTTTCTCAGGGGATAGAGGACCCCAGGCTGTCGAGTCGTGGTTAGAGTCCATGCTGACTATCTTCGAGCATCTCGAGATACCCCCAGAGAATAGGGTAAAGCTGGCCACCTATATGCTCCGAGACACCGCCAAGAGGTGGTGGGAGGTGATCTCACAGTCAGGGCGCCAACAGGGTATGTATTGGGATGAGTTTCGACGTACCTTCTATGACTACTTCTATCCAGAGACCCTGAGGGCCAATCGAACCCGGGAGTTTATGAGTCTGCAGCAGGCTACTCTTTCTGTTATGGAGTACTCATCTCGCTTTACTAAACTGTAGTGTTTCACACCGATCATAGTAGGTGATGAGTTGTTCCTTGATAGGAAATTTGAGGATGATCTCATACAGGAGATCCATTCCCAGTTTAATATCTTCATGTTGACTTAGATATCCTCTATCGTCAACTAGGCGCTAATCACTGAGCGCAACCTGAGGGATTCTGGAGCTGTGAGTCAGGGAAGTTTGACATCCAGAGTCAGTGTTCCTCCTACGGATAGTAGGAAGCACCGCAGAGAGTCTTCTCGAGGAGATCAGGGCAGGCAGTATGTATCTTCTGACATCCAGGTTGTATGCTACTAGTGCGGTAGGAGTGGGCATACTAGGCCCCAGTGTCAGAGAGATCTTATGGAGTGCTGATCTTGCGGCAAGATGGGCCATCTACAGCGGTTTTGTCAAATCATTTCACCTTCAGCTGGTGGTAGGTGTTCTTCTATCACTTCGCGTTCTGGAGATGCTTTGCCAGTTTCTCACTAGTCTGGGAATTGGAGTTCTTCCGGCCGTTCGGTCTTAGGTGGATGTCACGGTCGTGGTGGTAAGTCACCCGGTCATCAGCAACAGCAGAGTGGATCAACTTGGAGTGGTCAGCCAGGGGTGCAGGGCCGCGGTACAGGCCAGACCTTCACCGTGGATCAGACCTATCAGGAGCAGGATCTCGGACCTTCTATAGTTCGAGGTACGATCTCAGTAGCCTCATTTTTATCTTCATACCTTTTCTATACTGGTGTTTCGCATAGTTTTATCTCTGTTGCTATTGTGGAGAGCCTTGGGCTCTGTATCTTTTCGTCTGCCGACTTGCTGAATCTTGACACACCATTGGGAATGAGGAAATCTAGTGTAAGTCAGTGCAGAGAGTTCCCTCTTGAGGTTGTAGGGTGTCTTTTCTTATGGGACCTCTATGTCCTGGAGATGACAGGCTATGACGTCATTCTCGGGATGGACTGGTTGGTTCCCTTCCAGGAAGTCGTTGATTGCTATCATCGTAGGGTGAGTTTCATATCACCAGAGGGTGAATATTTCCTTCATAGAGGCAAGTGGGATGTCCAGGCAGGTAGAGCTGGACCAGATCATCATGGGATAGGGGGAGTTACCGCCCAGATTGCCAGTCTTTATCTGGATGACCATGAGACTTCACAGTTAGATTTTCCTCCAGTGGTGGATTATTTCAAGTATGTCTTTCCATAGGACTTTTTAGGTTTACCTTCAGTGTGTGAGGTATACTTCTATATTGAGCTCATTTCTGGAGCAGCATCGGTGTTCATTCCTCCCTATAGGATGGCTACACCCGAGTTGCAGGAGCTCAAGAAGTAGTTGGAGGAGTTTCAGGAAAAGGGTTTCATCTAACCCAGTACTTCTCCTTGGGGTTCACCTATCCTTTTTGCGAAGAAGGCAGACAGTACCCTTAGGCTTTGCATGGATTATCGGAAGTTGAACCAGTTGACACTCAAGAACCGATATCCCTTACTGAGGATCGATGATCTCTTCGATCAACTTCGAGGAGCCAGAGTGTTCTTGAAGATTGATTTTAGATCCAGCTATCATCAGTTTCACGTTAGACCATTAAACATACCTCTGACAGCCTTCAGAAGCATGTATGGTCTATATGAGTATACATTCATGTTGTTCGGTCTCATGAACGCGCCAGCAGTTTTTATGGCACTGATGAACCGAGTGTTCCATCCGTACTTGGATTCCTTCGTCGTGGTCTTTGTGGACGATATCTTGGTGTACTCTCACACTCGACATGGTCATGACACACATCTTGAGATTTTTATGAGTACACTGAGAGAGAATCAGTTATATTCTAAGCTCTCTAAATGCCACTTTTGGATGGATAAAATTCACTTTCTGGGTCATGTTATCTCAGAGACGGGAGAATTAGTGGACCCCGATAAAGTGAGAGTTGTAGTTTTCTTAGGAGTATCCGAAGAACGTCTTTGAGGTGCGGAGTTTCCTAGGCCTGTCTGGATACTACAGGTGCTTCATTCAGGACTTCTCGCGCCTAGCAGCATCGTTGATAGGTCTGACCGAGAAGGGGGTGAAGTTCTTATGGTCAGATTCTTGTGAGTCATCCATTCAGGAGATGAAGGGGAGGTTGACTTCAGCACCGATACTAGTCTTTCTAGAGCCAGGAAAGAGCTATACTGTTTATTGTGATGCTTCAGGTATCGGTCTAGGAGTCATACTTATGCAGGGAGATGTAGTTGTTGCGTTCGGGTCTCGACAGTTGAGGCCACATGAGAGGAACTACCCGACGCACGATCTGGAGTTGGCAGTTGTTATTCATGCCTTACGCTTTTGGAGACACTACCTTCTGGGAGATCACTTTGTGGATTTCACCGACCACAAGAGTCTCAAGTATATCTTTACTCAGCGTGATCTGAATCTGAGACAGCATAGGTGGGTCGAGTATCTTCAGTCTTTCGACTTTGAGCTCACCTATACACTGGGAAAGGGAAATGTAGTGGCAGATGTGTTGAGCAGGAGAACTCAGATTCAGGCAGTTCAGGAGACCAGTAGTGAGTGGCAGCTTATGGCTCTATTCTCTGAGATGCACTTGGAGGTGCACGACAGACAGGGACAGACTTTCCTATCTTCTGTAGTTGTTACCTCTACTCTTCTTGATCGGGTACAGATTAGGAAGCTATCAAACTCAAAAGGCTTAGTCCTATGGAAGAGTGTGTCAGGATAGGACCCTCTTCCTAGATGGACAGTGGGTGAGGATGAGATCTTGCATTTCCAGGGACACGTATGGGTTCCAGCAGACATACGCAAGGAGTTGTTGTGGGATTTTCATTCCTCAGTTTGGGCAGTTCATCCTGGCATCACCAAGATGTATCGGGATCTTCATCGCCAGTACTAGTGGCCAGGTATGAAGAGAGATATTGCTAGTTTTGTCATGAGATGTTCTATATGCCAGCAGGTGAAATCAGAGCATCAGAGACCAGCAGGCCTTTTACAGCAGTTACCTATTCCTGATTGGAAGTGGAACGACATCGCGATGGACTTCGTGAGAGGGTTGCCGAGGTCACCCTGAGGGAACGATGTTGTTTGGGTTGTCGTCGATAGGCTTATGAAGGTTTCTCACTTCTTCCCGATTAAGGATACCTTCAATGTTGATGAGTTGGGATGGTTGTACATCTAAGATATTGTACGTCTACATGGAGTTCCACACTCCATTGTTTCAGACAGGGACGCGCGCTTTACTTCTCGGTTCTGGCAGGAACTTCAGAAGGCCTTGGGTACACAAGTGCATTTGAGTACGCATACCATCCCCAGACTGATGGCCAGTCCGAGTGCATGATCCAGGTGCTTGAGGATATGATCTGAGCTTGTATTCTAGACTTTGGTGGTTCTTGGGAGAAGCATATTCCTCTTGTTGAGTTCACCTACAAAAACAATTTCCAGGTGACTATTCAGATGGCACCTTACGAGGCTTTGTATGGTAGGTCATGCCAATCACCCTTATGCTAGCTGGAGGCAGGAGAGGAAGCTTTGTTGGGACCTCGTCTTAGTCAGGAGACCTTAGAGCAGATAGAGTTGATTCGGAAGAGGATGGTTGCAGCACAGTCTCGACAGAAGTCTTATGCTGATCAATGGAGATGACCTCTGGAGTTCAAGTTCGGGGATCAGGTCTTCCTACGTGTCACACCGAGGTTGGGACACAAGAGGATTCAGAGACAGGGTAAGCTTTCACTGCGGTACATCAGGCCTTTTGAGGTGTTGGAGAGAGTTGGGCCAGTTGCCTATCGGTTGCAGCTACCTCAGAAGTATCGGGCCATGCACGACATCTTCCACGTCTCTCAGCTCCGACATTACTTTTCAGAACCATCTCACATCTTTCAGACCGAGGAGGTTGAGCTCGAAGCGGATGCATCGTTTGAGGATCATCCTATCCAGATTTTTGATCACAGTACAAAGGTTCTCCAAGGCCGGTTTGTTCTTCTGGTACGGGTGCTATGGTAGCACGGGTGAGTACAGGACGAGACTTCAGAGAGGGAGGCCAAGGTACGATCGCAGTGGCCAGAGCTGTTCGGGGTTTCTTCTTCTACGCCTCGCTAGGGAAATTCAGGGACGAATTTCTTTAATGGGGGAAGTTTGTAAGAACCTGGATCCTCATTTTCAAGTATGTCTTTAATTTTTCTGAAGTTTTTGAGAAAAGAGGAATTTCTGGAAATTTTTGAAGTACACGTCGTGTACTCCCTTGCCGCGCCAGGCCGTGTGCTAGCTGTGTCCGAGCCACACACACTGTGTGTAGGGATGAAGTGGAGGCCACTTAAATTGGAGTATGGAAAAATAGAGTACATGTCGTGTACTCAATAAGTACACGCCGTGTATTTTCTTTTTTTTCATTAAACGGATTGGGGTCACGTCTCATCGACAGAACACTCTTCTTCTCCAGATTCTTCATCCGAGAGAAATCGTACGGCCACAGATCTTTGACGAGCCCCCGTTTCTCCGTCCATTATCCGATTTGATCGCCTTCGATTGTGTTGGAACTGTAGCGGTGATTACTCCCTTATCCTAGATCTTTGTTTTCCAATTCCTCTTATTTCTCAAGCTATTGTGGGTTTAACATTTTGTGCATTTTCGTAGATCCACGCCATTATAAGGAGAATAAATCTTAGTGGCTCAATTATATTGATCTCCTAGCATCCAGGTAGGTGTTTTGTGCCTTACCTTTCGATCTTTTTGAGTTTTATGTGCAAATTCCACCAATACCAGTGAACGGGGTATTGCGTGTTTACCGTTTTGCCCTTGTGGTTATTCCTTCCTTGATTGCATGCTTGTGTGGAGGTAAATTGATCATTTTTGTGGGTAATTGTTGTGATTGGATGTTTTTCCCACACTTTTTTCTGTTTATGACCTTTGGGTATTTGTTAGCCTTGGTCGTTTTACCTATTTCCATGCCTAGTGGCCATAGGATGGAGTAATGATGATAACATGATTGTTTAATGTAGACCGTTTAGCCAAGTAGCTCTATAGGTGTACTTTGGTTAGCTAAGTAGCTCTATAGGTTTACTTTGGACTTATAGCAATATTATACACTGACTGGCACGGGGCTGTGAGAACCTGGTGCTATAGACTATAAGGGATAGACCAAGTGAGCTTCCCATAGAGTCTTTGACATTATAGGCTATAGGGGATAGACCGAGAGAGCTTCCCAGAGTACCTTTGGACATTATAGGCTATAGGGGATAGACCGAGTGAGCTTTCTAGAGTTCCTTGGATCTTATAGACTACATGAGGGTAGACCGAGTGAGATTCCTCAGAGAGTCTTTACTTGTTGAATTGATTTAAAACCTTTTCCAGGCTAGAGAAGGAATTGATTGAGTGAGCTTCCTTAGAGAGTCTGTGATAGTCCTAAATCTATAGGAGGAATTTACCGAGTGACCTTCCTTATAGAGTTTCTAGACCTTGGGGCCATGAGGGTTAGACCACGTGATCTTCCTCAGAGAGTCCCTGACTACCCTAGACTATAAGGGGAATTGACCGAGTGAGCTTTCCCAGAGAGTCTTATAAATTCATACGACCAAACCAGAGGGGTTAGGCTGAGTGCACTGCCCATAGGGTTGTGGTACTTCTCGGTTAGGACCAGAGGGGATGGCTACGATTACTTCCCATAGGGTTTCCTATTAGTGGTTAGTTGTTTGCTTCACTACTGCTTGTTGTTCTGTGGACTGATTACTGTTTTATATCTTCCTGTTACTACCTGTTCTTTATTGTTACTGTTTACTTCTTACTGTACTATTACCTACCATATACTCACTGACTATTAAGCACAGATCTTCGGGTGGTTTCCTACTGGGATTTAGTCTCACACCTTGTTTGGGCCATGCTTTTGGGCCCAAGCAGACTATGTTGTTGCAGGTATAGACAAGGGAAAGCGCCCTTCAACTTCTGGTACTTGATTGCTTGGAGCAGGAGAGCATGGGACCAAGCTATGGCTTGCAATGCTGAGGAGTTTATCTTTTTACCTTTCTTTTGTACTTTGGTTTGGCACTATTGTATTTCCAGCATTGTGACTTGTTTGGCAGCTTTCCTAGACATATGTATCATGCATCATTTCATATATATGTGTGTGCTCCAGCTGTTTATTGCTTTAGTCTTCTGCTGTTTACTCGTGTATGGATTGTTCGGTTTTCACTATTTATTATTGTTTACTTCTGTTGTGTAATCTACCAATGAGGGAATAGTTTCCCCACTCTCACACCCAAGGCCCTCGCTGCTAGTCGGCAGCCTCTGGCATTTGAGGAAATGCGCTTGAGGCCATGTAACCAACCGGGTACGGGGTGCCTCTGGCTGGCTTCTGGAACCAGGACGTTACAAACTTTAAATTAGAATCACTTCAATACCTTGAATGAAATTATAAATGTGGTGCCCATGGTGCCCTTTTATAGCCAAAATGGGAAGTGTTTTTGGGCACCTAGTTTTGGTTATACCACTTGTATCTCAGTTTTGGAAAAGTAAAAATCCATCTAATGACTTAAAAAAAATATGATAGTTGTTTTTCGGCCTCTTTAATGTCATCATATCAAATTTGATAGCTGTTTGACACCTTTATTGGGATATGTTTTCCATATACCAAACCTAACTTTTGAATTCTTGCAGATTTTTTCCCCTGGACAGATCAGTTTAGATGGGCCATCAGATGGAATAATTGGGATTTATTTTATTGAGATGAGTTGTATCCCATGAAATTATAGATTTGGACACAAAATTTCAGTCCATTTGGACACACATATTTTGATAAATATGAAAAATAGTGGACTCGTGTCCTTGGGATTCAATGTAATTTGGCCCATTTTCCTTCTAGATCATCTCCACCCTCCAAATCACCTCCACCTACAATAAAATCACCAAAACAAGTAGAATTTACCTTTTTGAAAGTGATAAAAATTAAATTATTTAATCAAATTGGAAATGAAATTTGTTATTAAATTTGTAATTTCAAATACAAAACCAATTTAAAACGATGGTGTAAGAGTGAAATAAAGAAATGAATCGCGGTGTGATCAGTCACCCACTGGGCCGACCATATAGATATAGAAATAAAAAAAGAATATTAAATAAAAGTATAGGGTTATACTAATAACTCCAATTTAGACAACATACCTATTCCCTAGAAATTATTGAACTATTCCAACCCAATCAAAAGAGACCACATGAGCAGCTCCGCTCAAACATGAAACTCAAGGCCTCAATCCTATCAACCATGAAAATGTTCTCAACCTAAAAAGCATACATATGGTATAAAAACACATTGAGGTGAACGTTAATGGATGAGAAATAATATCATTAGGTCACCCCAATGATGAAACTATAAAATATGCAGTCATTAGTGAATTGAAAAGAAATATGCTCAGTCTATTTGGGACACAACTGAAAATATAAGTAAATCTAATAAACATGAAACCACAGTTGAGCCCCGGGTCCGTAATCTCAGTCAACTGGGAATGTTACACCATGGATTTTCATATTTATATGAATATACATGTACAGCCACATACATATACATATATATATAAATATGAATATTCATGAGAAAGGTGAATGAAATATCATAAATCAGCAGTCAATCCTTGGGTCCATAATCTCGATCTCCTAGACATCATGTGTAAGGGAATTGATCTGGAAGTCATGCCACTCAATCTATGTATAATTAATTTTATCTATGGGTACTTAATCCCAATAAACATATACCTACTTTTTCCAACATCAAAAATATCTTTGAGCAAGCTACGTCACCACAAGGGGATACTCATCCTAACCATGGGTTCACTCGTACTCACTTCCAATCACTATAAAGAAGGATTCTATGGAATTACTTCTGAAAATACTATAAATGGTCACTGAGCTATACATCCTACTTCTCATGACATGTAAATCCATTCCAATTTCTAATCCCTGGGTCCTAGTCTGTAGGCAGTCACGACATTCAGAACTCAGATGAACCCTAAGGGTATAACACTTAGGCAATCTATAAGGAGAGATCACTGGTGAGATGCCATTACCACCCCTGTAGGTCTCTAATAAGGGAGAGAGGAATCATCCTTATCATATTTAAGATCATAATAATTCCAGGTATCCAATGATATGAAATCCATGTCCAACAATGTGGTCAAGTGACCGACCAGGGAGAGTGTAATCATCTTTATCCCTCGGGAGAGCATAATCATCCATGAGTATAATCAGATAAATGAGAGAATAATCATCCTCACCACATATCAAAAATAGTATATTGAAATAATCCTCATCACTCGGAAGAGTGTAATCATCCATGAGTATCATTACTAGGGTTTTCATGATCATACATCATAACCATAGGCTCAATAGTCAGATACTTGTAAGCACCTATGGAAATCCCAATAATTCAATAATAAAATATACAAACTCAACATCCAAGTACTAGGTAGTAACTCTGGGTATAAAAGTAAATACAAAAATAACATGCCTCAGAATCCAGATCCTAGTAAAGCACATCTAAGAATCCCGAAGAGAAATAAATACACTCTGTGTTAGGATCAATATCCACCAACCAAGAATCGCCTTTGATAATCATTATTGCGTCAGAAATAAACATGTGAAAGTATAAACAAAAGAGTGAGGGTGATTTATTTTCTAAAACCAACACTACTTCCACATCCCCATGGGATTAAAAGTTTGGAATGAGTTCTAAGGTGACACCTAGTACCCTCTCTACACAAACCTGGCATACTAGCTCAGGGTCAGTCAAACATCAGGGCACCCACTAGGTCCCTCAAGTCAAATAATGAGAGGTATACTAATTGAGATCCTTAACAGAAAAATAAAAGGATGAATCCTACATGGGATACTCAAGGTATGTGTATAAGAAAACTCATCCTACTTAGGATCCTCAGCTGTAAGGTAAATGAGGAATCCTACATGGGATCCTCAAATGGTAAGCAACAGAGGCATCCAACAAGGGATCCTTGGAAAGGTATAGGAAAGTGAATCCTAAACGGGACCCTCACAACATGGTATGAAAGAAAAAAAGGCATCCTATAGGGGATACTTGGTAACAGTAATGAGATAGATGAATCCTACATGGGATCCTATAGGTCGAAACATAAGTAGAGGAATCCTACAGGGGGTCCTCGAAAACAACTAGTCTCATGGCCTCCTGGTCCAGAAGGGCACATCTCATAAGGGAGACGTCCTCAAGGGAAAAGCTACAAATGCATCAGTCATGAGAGATATCTCATGGATCGTATAATGACTCAGGATTAATGTAAATTAAAATTACATCACTTTTTTGGAATACTTAAAACATTACAAAAACAAACACCCAAAGACCATATTAGTTTAGTGCCTTTGGAAACTTGGAACAAAAAACTTCTAACTTGGTAAAATATCTTCAATGTTTCACAAAAATATCTTCTCCCTTATTAATTATACTTAAAAATATTCCTTCAAGACCTAAGTAAGGGAAACATAAGAAAGGGGTGAGATCAAATTCTCAGTAAGGGTAAATAAATGAAATGAATAAGCATATCATGAACATAAGGGTATGAGAACATGATCGTGATCATTAAAAGATCATACCTAATATATCAAATATCATAAACAAAAATTATGGAATAATGATTTTTAGTTCATAAGACATGAATCAAAAGGAAATCAAGAGCATAATCTATGAAAAAATAACATATGAATAAGACATGAAATTGTGGAATACACATAATCATATAAAAACCCTATGTCAAGGATACCTTCCAAAACCTTCGTAACATGTTAGTCTTGGGTTAACCACCCATGTACCTACTTTGGTCTTGGGATGCCTTCTCATGTACCCTCTTGTTGTTGGGACCAAGTTGGATGGAGAAGGAAGTTTGAGGAGTTTTATTCTGCAGAGTGTTGTATTTTTTGTCAAAGAGGATAAATCAATTCACTTTGTAAAAGCCTTGGTTAATAATGATGATGCTTTCCTGATTTTTATTTCAAAAATATCATCATTTTGGAGAACTTGTGGTGAAAACATTATGAAGGATAGGGGAGTAAAGAAGTGTTTTGACAAAGGAAAGAAAGTGGCGTGCAAGTATAAGTGGAGCGCAAGTGTGGCACACAAGTATAAGTGGAGCGCAAGTGTATGTTGGGTGAAAGTAATATTTCAAAGTCATCACATCAAAATATGACAAAGGAAAGAACCTAGGGTGCAAGTTAAAGAATGGCGTGCAAGTAGGAAGTGGCGTGCAAGTACAAGTGGAATGCAATCAAGAATGGTGTGAAAGTGTAAAGTTGCGCGTAAGTCATATTTCAAGATCATCGCATCAAAATATGACAATGGAATGAAAGTGGCACGCAAGTTAAGAAGTGTGCATGATTCATTAAGGGGCACGCAAGTTATGGAGTGGCGTGCAAGTGATAAATTGGCATGCAAGGTGAGTTGCATACATCATGAGCAGGGTCATCAAAATGCCTATAAATAGATGACTACCCTCCTCATTTTAAGAAGCTGAAAACTTAAGAGAAAATTTGAGCTCTGATCATGTAGGTAGTAGAAATTGGCGCGCAATCTGCAATGTCGCGCAAGTCGGGAGTTATTCATAAGGCGCTCAAGTAGGGAGGCATGCAAGTATAGTGGCATGAAAGCAGAGTGGCATGCAAGAAGAAGTGGCACACAAGTTGTAAGTGGCATCCAAGTAGGATTTTCTGTGCAAGAAGTGTGTTGTGTATAAGCCAAAAGTGGTGTGAAAATTGTGAGTTGTTCACAATAGTGGTGCACAAGTATTTAGTGACACGCAAGCAGGAAGGCGCACAAGCAGGGTGACATGCAAGTAGGGAGGAACGTAAGTAGGGAGGCGTGAAAGTAAGGAGTGACGCGCATGATATTTGCACCAGGAGGTTCTTAACATATTCTGGGTAGGGAAGTGAATAATTTTTTTAAAAGATTTGATATTTGAAAGTTCATCAAGAAGTACAGAAACATTGTTTACCCTATTTGTGCTAAGAGGGAGCACATGCACTATTGGATTGTTTTCAAAGTGCTACACGAGTCTAAGGGCATATCCTAATCATTGTATTCCACATAAAAGAATTGTTTTCTAGTGGATTGTGTGGTACTTGATTGTTTCCTTACCATACCAAATATGTAGCTACTCTTGTTGAGTAATGAACTTTGTAAATCTTATGTTCCAATAGTTGTGCGTGTTCAGCAGGGAATAAACTCTTTAACAGGAGGAAAAGATTTTTTTAAAAAGAAGAAAACATAAAAAATAAAAAGGATATCATGGATTCATCCCCTTCCCTTCTCAGTGATACTTGGATCCTAACTAGGAACTTCAATTGGTATCAGAGGCAGGTTACCTTCATTTGTTCTTTGCTGAAGTTTTGAAGAGAAGTTGTGATGGTGAATCTCAATTGTGTGAATAGTAAATGGATTCTGATATTTTATGGAAAGAATTATCATATCTGGAAAGATATAATGATTCCTTATCTTATGTATCTTGGGTATGAAGTTCTTAAAACTCAAACTAATGGATTTCTTCCTATTAATGACAAGGTTCTTCTTACACCTGCTGATAAGAAGAATCTTAAAAATGGTGGAAGAGTTAAAAATGAATTACTCTCATCTCTTTATGAGAGTTATCACTTATCTAAAGGCATCTGGGATAAGTTGAAGAACATATATAAAGGAAATACAAAAGTGAAGAATGAAAAACTACAAATCTAGAGGCAGAAGTATGGAGACTTGAAAATGGGGGAATCTAAATCTGTTGGGGACTTATTTACCGGGGTAAATTACATTTTTAGTATAATCATATGTCTTGGTGAAAATTCAGAGGATTCTACAGTTGTTGAAAAGATCTTGAGAATTATGCCCGACAAGTTTGATGCTAAATTGTCTTCATTAGAAGACCGTTACCCTGAAACATTATCTCTGGATGATTTTAATAGAACACTCATTATTTATTAAATGAGAAGGGATATGACTATAAAGAGAAAAACAAAATCTAATAGAGAAATTTCATTCAAGGCTACAAAGAGAGAGAGGTAAAATAAGACTCTTATTAAAGATGATGCTGGTGAATTTGATTTTGAAGATGAGGTATGTAAAAATTTTGATGAAATTTTATCCTTTTTTTCTAAGAATGTGAAAAAATGTATAGGGAAATACAAGGGGAAACTTCCCTTAAAATGTTTTGAGTGTGGAGCCATTGGTCAATTTGTAGTTAACTTCCCTCAAAAGAATAAAGAAGAATATAGTTATGATAATGATAAAAGGCTATGAAGTTTTTGGAAGAAACAACCTAACAATGATAAATATTTTTCAAAGGGGAAGGATAAAAAGTTCTTCAAATAAAAAAGAATAAGATTTTTATCTAAAGATGAAGAAGAAGAAGATAGCGAAGCTGAATTGGAGAAATCATTTTCTGAGAAAGATAGAGAGAATATCTTTATTGTAGTAGTGAATAATTAAGATTACGAAAGCAATGGTTCTGAAGAAGAAGAAACTCAACTTGAATATCATTTTAAAGAAGAGTTGAAAGAATTTTTAAGGAAGATCAGAAAGCTTGAGAAGGAAAATAAGAAGTTGATAAATGAAAATTCCAAATTAAACAATCAAAATGGTTTTTTTGATGATAAAATCAAGATGGAAAAGTATATTGATGATCTGAATAATTCTCTTGAGAATGAAAATAATCGTAATGATCATCTTGAAGTAAAGCTGATGGAAAAAAAGAATAAGAGTTGGAACTTGTCCAACAGAAACTTTCTAAATCTAAATAAATGAATATCAGTTTCAAACAATCTATCATAGAAGTTGTTGAAAGTGTTAGTAAGAATGAACCAAATAAGGATCCACAAAAGTTACCTTCAAAATTTGAGTGGAAATATGGAACTGGTTCTTATAAGAACAAAGATGGAAAGGATATGTATGTGGCCAAAGTCAGTAATTCCAAAAAATAAGAAGTATATAAAAATCCTAAGCCTAGAAAGATTTATACTACTTCTTGTAATGATAAGTTTGAATAGAAATCTGAGCTAAAGAATAAAGTTGCGATTGAAAACAGAAAGGTTGATGGTCATCATAGTTCTATTAAGAAGGTTTTTTAGAAGCATGTTCACAACTCCGGTCAGTATAGAATTTTCATAGGGAAATATTCATTATATGGTTATTGTTTCTATTTTGGTGGATTCGAAAACACTTCAAACATGCTTTGGTTCAATCAAAAAAATTACTACTATTCCACAAGTTATGGAAGACAAGGTTTTAGGGGGAGTCAATCCTCCCAAAAAAGAAAGTATGAGAAGGAAGTCTAGAAGAAATATGAGAAGGCTGGTGTGAAAGTTGAAAATAGGTTCCAACCGGAAACTATTTGTGAAAAAATTTGAACAGCCTGGACATCTTACTAAGGTATTTCTTGTTTTGTTTCTAGCATAACAAAAGGTTCTTAACAAATCTCAAAAGCTGGAGGTGAAGAATGAAAAGGAAGAACAGAAATATCTTGTTGTTGAAAATGCCTTGAAAGATACAAAAGGATAACATCCATAGATTCTTGATAGTGGGTGTTCTTCTCATATGATAGGATACTTAAAGTTTCTTAAGAATGTGAAATAATTTAAATAAGGAACAGTTACATTTGGAAATGATGAATCTATGGGGATCAAAGGTGTTGGTTCAGCCATCATCGGGAAAGAAAAAATGAAATCCAAGAAAACATTATATGTTTATGGGATAAAACAAAATCTATTGAGTGTTTCACAACTTTGTGATGAGTTAAACATGCTTATCTTTAGGAAATATGGGTTTGTTATGGAAAATGAAAAGGATGGAAAGGTAGTTACAAGAGGCCAACGTACAAAAGGGAACTTGTTCCAAGTTGGTGAAGTATAGAACTCGTGTTACATGGGTATGGTGGATGAAAATCAGTTGTGGCATAAAAGGCTGGGATATATGTTTTAGAAAAAAATGTGCAATTTATCAATGCAATACAGTGTATGAGGTATGCATGATTTATCAAGAAGAAGAGATTGGTGTTGCACTATTTGTGAGAAAGGGAATTTTAAAAACTCTATGCATAAGAGAGTTGAAATTCATTTAAAACGACCCTTGGAACTTATAAATTCTGATATATGTGGACCAATGAGAAAGAAATAAAAAAATGGATATAATTACCTCATTACTTTCATTTATGACTTTACTCGCATTACTTTTGTTATGTACATGAGATATAAGTCAGATGCTCTGAAAATGTTTAAGAGTTTCAGAAGGAAAGTAGAGAAGGAATGTGAGTATTTAGTGTAGAAGTTGAGAACTAATAATAATGGAGAGTATAAGAATGAAGAGTTTGAAAGTTACCTTGAGAATCATGGAATTCGGAATGATTTCATCTCATCATACACACCTCAACAAAATGGGGTTGTAGAAAGGAAGAATAAAAGTCTGATTGAAATGGGGCGAACTGTGTTACTTGAACATGGTCTCTCTCATTATTATTGGAGACAATCCATGAGTAATACAGTGTATATTTAGAACCTATGTTTCTATAGGCCACATTCAAATATGACTTCATATGAATTTTTTTATGAAAAAACTCCAAGTTTGAAACACTTAAGAGTTTTTGGGAGTTCATGCATCATAAAGAAAAAGGGTGGAAACCTTGGAAATTTTGAACAAAGAGGAGATGATGGAATTTTTCTTGGCTATGCTTTATAAGGAAGAGGATGTATATTTTTTAACAAATAAATAGGAAGAATCATTGATTCTAATGATGTGAAAGTTGTTGAAAATGTTGAGAAAGAAAAGCAGACTTTTGTCGATATAGAATTTGAGAAAGATAAATAAAATCTAGTTAATGATTCTGATAATTCTACCAATAGTGGTAATCCTACTCAAGAAGAAGAATTTGACTCACAATTTCAAGTGATGAGGATGAAATTCGAACAGCTCATCCTAGGATGAGGAAGCAAGTGGAGGCTCAGAACATTATTGGTGATCAATATCAGAGGGTTCAAACAAGAAGAATAATAAATGCTATTACACATACTTATTTGTATTCAAAAGTGGATCCAAATAATGTGAATGAAGATTTTGAGCATCTATAATGGATTTAGGCTATGAATGAAGAGCTTTATTAGATAGAAAATAATGATACTTGGGAACTCATACCCAAGCCAGACAACAAAAATGTTATTGGTTTAAAATGGGTTTTCTGGAACAAGATGAATGAAGAAGGAGAAGTGATAAGGAACAAGGTAATATTAGTGTGCAAAGGTTACTCGCAAATTGAAGGTGTTTATTTTGATGAGACTTTTTCTCCAGTGGATAGATTGGAAAAAATCAGAATATTTCTTATTATTACTGTACAATGAGGTTACAAAAATTTTCAAATGGATGTGAAGTCTGCATTTCTTAATGGAAATATTGATGAAGAAGTTTACATTGAACAACCTTGTGGATTTTTTGTTCGGAAAGATGAAAGTTATGTGTGTAAGCTGAATAAAGCCTTGTATGGGCTAAAACAAGCTCCAAGGGCATGGTATTCCAAACTGGATACTTGATTAAGGAAGATGAGTTTCAAGAAAGGAAGAGTTGAAAATAATCTTTACATCAAGGAATGTCAATATTCTTCTCTCATTGTAATTTTTTATGTTGATGAAATTATCTTTGCTAGAAATGATGACAGATCTTGTGAAAGATTTGTTGAAGAGATGAAGAATTTTTTTGATATTTCCATACTAATAGAAATTAAATACTTTCTTAGGTTACAAATATTACAGAAGAAGAATAACATTTTTCTTTCTCAAGAGAAGTATGCTAAGGAACTTCTGAAGAAGTTTGGAATGGAAAATTAAAAACCAGTTTCCACACCAATTTTAGTGGGAACTAAGTTTTATAAAGATGGAGAAGGAAAGGAAGTTGATCGGAAAGAGTTTCTAAAGCTGATTGGAAGTTTATTATATTTGACTGCCTCAAGAATAAACAGTGTCTATGTTTTTACCTTATGTGCAAGGTTTTAGAGTGCTTCTAAAGAATCACATTTAATTGCTGCAAAGATAATTCTCAGATATATCAAAGGCACAAAAAATTTTGGAATCAATTATGATGGTGCATAAAATATTGATTTGATCAAGTATTTAAATATTGATTGGGCAGGAAATGTTGATGATAGAAGATACACATCTGGTAGAGTTTTATTTTTGGTAAAAATATGTGTTACTTGGAATACAAAGAAACAAAATTCAGTAACTCTTAGCTCGGTTGAAGCTAAGTATATTGATGTTGCTCAAGATTTTACCCAACTTATGTAGATGAAGACTCGTTTGGAAGTTATACTTGTTGAAGTGAAGCTACCCTTACTCTTGGGATGTGATAATCAGAGTGCAATCAATCTTATAAGGAATCTGGTATAAAATTATTGTTCAAAACACATTTACATAAAGTACCACTTCATCAAAGAGTAGGTGGATAAGAATGAATTGAAGCTGTAGTACATTCCTATAATGGAATAAGTTGCTGACATATTCACAAAACTTTTACTAAAGGAACCATTTGCTAAATTGAGGCTGAACATGGGTATCTAATATCCTTATCATCAAGGTCGAGGTACCTGTGTCTATCCCCACCCTCAACTTACCTTTGGATAGTGTTTTAAAATGGGATAATTGTTTCATAAATATATCCTTATAGAAGCATGCATAAAGGGGGAGTTGTGGGTAAGCTGTGAATCCAGCATGTATACGTGTGAACTATTCTAAATATTTGTTGGAGTGGTTATAGGAAACAATTTTTTGTACTCTAGGAAAGTTGAAGAAGTGAAGAATGATGAGGTATATTCATAACAGATATTGTGAAGAAGGCTGAGGAGATATGATAATGAAATTTTATAGTCACTGCTTTTGGGTAGCATAGTTTTGGCTATCAATAATTCTTGTTTCCCATAATGAGTTAGCTCACATAGGCTTAGAATTGTTGATAAATAATCCATTGCTTTAGGTTACAAAGTTTAGTGATTTATGAATCTTTGTTAACAACAAAATCCAAAGGGGGAGATTTTTTGGACCAAGTTGGATGGAGAAGGAAGTTTGAGGATTTTTCTTTTGCAGAGTGTTGTCTTTTGTTGTCAAAGAGGATAAATCAATTCACTTTGTAAAATCCTTGGTTAACTATGAAGATGATTTGCTGATTTTTATTTCAAAAATATAATAAGTTTTGAGAACTTGTGATGAAAGAATTATGTAGGATAGGGGGAGTAAATAAGTTTTTTCGACAAAGGAAAGAAATTGGTGTGCAAGTATAAGTGGAGCACAAGTGTGGTGTGAAAGTATAAGTGGTGCGCAAGTGTATGTTTCACACAAGTTATATTTCAAAGTCATCACATCAAAATGTGACAAATTAAAGAACATGGCGCACAAGTTAAAGAATGGCGCACAAGTAAGAAGTGGTGCGCAAGTATAAGTGGTGTGCAAGAAGGAATGGCGCGCAAGTATAAAGTTGTGTGCAAGTCATATTTCAAAATTATCACATCAAAATATGACACAGGAATGAAAACGAAGCACAAGTTAAGAAGTGGCACGCGAGTCATTAAGGGGCGTTCAAGTTATGGATTGGCACGCAAGTGATAAAGTGGAACACAAGGTGAGTTGCATACCCCATGCGTAGGGTCACCAAAATTCCTATAAATAGATGGTTGCCATCTTCATTTTAAGAAGATAAACACTTATGAGAAAATTTGACCTCTGATCATGCAATTAGTAGAAAGTATAGTGCAAGCTACAGTGTTGCGCAAGTCGGGAGTTATTCATAAGGTGCTTAAGTAGGGAGACGCGCAAGTAGAGTGGCGCACAAGTAGAGTAGCGTGCAAGAAGAAGTGGCATGAAATTTGTAATAGGCGCACAAGCAGGGAGTTGATAGAAAGAAGTGTGTTGTGTATAAGCCAAAAGTGGCGCACAAGTTGTGAGTTGTTCACAATAGTGGCGCACAATTATTTAGTGGCGGGCAAGCGGAAGGCACACAAGAAGGTTGATGTGCAAGAAGGGAGGTGTGCAAGTAGGGAGGCATGTAAGAAGGGAGTGACGTGCAAGTTGTTTGCACCAGGAGGTTCTTACCAGCTTCTGGGTAGGAAAGTGAATAATTGTTTTGAAATATTTTATTTTTGAAAGTTCATCAAGAAGAACTGAAACATTTTTTACCCTATCTGTGCTAAGAGGGAGTACAGGCACTAGTGGATTGTTTTAAAAGTGATACAAGATTGTAAGGGAATATCCTACACATTGTATTCCACATCAAAGATTTTTTTCTAGTGGATTTTGTGGTACTTGATTGTTTTAATACCATACCAAGGATGTAGCTACTCTTGTTGAGTAGTGAACCTTGTAAATCTTGTGTTCTTTTGGTTTTGTGTGTTTCGAAGGGAAGAAACTATTTAACAAGAGGTAAAGGTTGTTTAAGAAATAAGGAAACATATAAAAGAAAAATGATATCACTGATTCACCCCCTTCCCCTCTTAGTGATACTTGGATCCTGATTGGGAACTTCACTTGTTTCAGGCTTGGGATTCCCTCCTATGTACCCTCTTGTTTCGGGCATCGTATGCCCTCTTGTGTACCCTTAGATCTCATTAAACATTTATCGTTACCCAATTCATTCAAGGGAGATATAGGTCTTACCCATCACATAATAAAATAAACTTACATATGTGTGCCATAATAATATAAATCATTCATCATATCTAAATCCATGGAATGAAATGGGTTTCATAAACATGATTTAATCTTAACATAACCCATGGAAAAGAAATATATTTCATTAATATCATTACATAATAAACATAAACCATTCAATAAACAATATTAATGGAATTATTGGATCATACATCTATTAAAGAAAAAACTATGAAAAAGTATGTCATCTTAGATGGAAAATAATTTTGAAAGATCTTTTTAAACATTTCTTGAGGAAAATATGCTTTCCACTTTGAAAAATGATTTTAAAATCATAAAAGATTTATCAAATCTTTTTCTTTGAAAATAAACTTGAAAATTTATAAATTAATATTTAAAACCATTTTAAACATATTCAAAATTAATTTTCTTGAAAATATTTAAAAGATCATTTAAAACAATTTTGAAACACTTTTAGAAAACATTATTTTGAAGGAACCCTGATTTCCAAACAAAGAGAGAATAATATTACATGAATATTACAATATCATGAAAATAAATAGATTCATGAAATAATATTTCAAAGTTTGGTATATACACCTCCTAAAATAATATAGGTGCATAACGTAACATGTGTCTCAAAGAAGGAAAATGGAGAAAATATTGTCTTACTGATTTGGTAAATTTTGATCTGTAATCCCCATATAAGATAGATTATAAAATAGATATGTAAATACACATAATATTTAGGATAATACTAATAAAATATATTAATGTGTAGTATATACACTATGTATAAGAATCAATTAGTGTATAGGACATGTGTCCCACAGAAATAAAAGTGAGACAAAAATCCCTTACTACTTGATTAACTTTAGAATTATGAACCCCATAAAATAACAACATCATTTATAGAATTTATATCACTAAATAAAGGAAATTAATTATATATCATGTCATAGGTAAGTATATACACCACAAAAAAAATAAGTGAGTGGTGTATCTCACATAAATAAAAGTGAGATAGAAATTCCCTCAACTTAAGTCTTGGCTTCCTTCGCACACGTGAAAACCCCATGTATAATAAATATAAGTTTATTGTACATATACCAAAAAATAATAGTCATATATATATACCATATATTATTTTCTTATGACCTTTTATTACCCGTTTATTAACAATTTTCTTATTAAAGTAACATTTTTAGGTAATAATCGCTTTGTTTATCATACGTGTTTTGACTTATCATTCTTGATCCTCTTACTTAAATAATGATTTATTTATTTAAATAATGTAAAAAATGACTTATATACCATATATATTCAGTATATAAACATTTATAATCATCTTATAAAATATAGATATATAAAATGGAATCCACCATTCACGGAGACGGTAGGTCATACATACGCGTGAATGTTGTTTTTATTTTCTTGCTGGGTTAAAATAAATGGATGTATATGATGTATTATCATTATAGAATCATTTTTATGTCATATAAAACATATATATTCATAAAATTCATCCTTATTAACATCCATGAAATATAGGTGAATAATGAATCACATCGCATCGTGGAGATGGTAAGTCATACGTACGCACGAGTGACATTATCACTTTCCCAAAAATATTAGATGGTAAAAAGGTAGACATGATATTATCATTAAAAAAATATAATTATATCATAAATATTATATATATCATATAAAAATATAGTTTCCATCATAATTCACAACCATGAGAGTGGTAAAGTAAAAAATGAACAACATCATTTCGTGAGGCGGTAGTTCACCGTACGTAAGAACGGTAAGTTCATTTCCCATTAGATGGAAGTTTGTGTGAGTGTAGGTTTAACACTTAATGTAAAAACATAAAAGTATATTTAGAATAATGAGGTTATTATATAAACATTAAATAAAAATAATTTAATGATTTCAATGAATAAATAAAATAAAAACATTCATTGAAAAACATTACCTCTTCTTTGGGTATCTCCTTTTTGATTTGCACAAAAGGACTACATTGGTTGGATTTCTCACTAAAGTAATGCTTATAAGATTAATAGAAGTAAGTTGGGAGGATACTTGGGAAGATTTTGGCTGATCCAAATTAATTTATAGGTGTGAATAAAAGATAATGATAGGTTACCTTTTATAAGAGAGGGGAGAGGCTCTATGGGAATCTCCTAAAATATTAAATTAATATAAATTAATTTTTATTTAAAAATGGATCCAAAGTGAGTTATGTTGAATCTAATATGAGTATAAATCTAAATCTGTTTGGACCAATAGGGGCCTATATACCCTGAGAGGGGGGGTGAATCAGGGTATGGATATTCTTTTTCAAAGTTCTTCCTACCCCACTGGATCTTGACCTCTTTATTACAAGGGTCACTTTGTTTACTCTTGTGTGTAAACTATGATCACTTATTTACTTATTTATCTAATGATGATGCTTTGAATGCAATGCAGGGAAGAAAACAGGCAGACACAGATATTTTTACTTGGTTCACCCTCACTGGGCTACGTCCAAGGAGCATACGCTGACAAGTTTCCGGTCGTACCAAATTCCACTATTCTTCACCAGATGTGGATACAATGTTCAGGCTAGATCACTTCGATGCCCAAGCTCACTGCCTTTACAATGTTTAGGGTCAGCTCACTGCTTCCCCAAGGGTCACTTCCTATTTCTCTCTCTCTGGCTCACTGCCGGTGGAGAGGATCACCTTCTTTCTCTTCCTTTGCTCACTGCTCTGGGAAGGAATCCACTCACAGTTTATAGACCTGTAGGTATCTTCATTTTCATGATGGAATGCATATTCCTCTGTAAGTAGATGCTCTGTTGAAGCCCAATTTTCACCCGTAGATGAATATCTCTTTGCACCAAAGGAATGGGGAAAACTTCCAGCTTCCACGCAGCCCGAAAATCACTACTGAAAATAAACCTTACTTGGCGCGCAAGTCTATCTCGGCGCGCAAGTCATAACGGGCATGCAAGTCCTCCTCAAACACTTTCGCAACTCAATATTCCTCAACTCCAAACCTACGCCACTCACTTCCTTTTACGCCCAATCCAATATTGGCGTGCAACTTCACACTGGCGCGCAGCTTCAAACACTAGCGCGCAACTATCACCCTGGCGCGCAAGTCCCACCTACGTGACCACACACACCACTTGCGCGACCACCACACCTGCATGATGGGAGCTCTGATTTCTCAAAGTTTTGAACTCTGGTTGTGAATGAAGAGGGGTGGTCTAGTATTTATAGGCAAATTTACCACCCTGCGCGACGGCGCGCAATTCACCTGCGCGACCCAGTCTCGGCGCACAAGTCTTCTGTCCTTTTAGACACTTGCGCGACCAACTCCCAAACTTGCGCGAACCTTTTTCCTTAGCCATATTTTGATCTTCTGATCTTGAAAAACATATGGCACACAAGTTTCCTATACTCCAATTCCTCGGCTCACAAGTCCCTTTTCCAAAAACACTTTTCTTCATTTGTTGATTTTCAGGCCCAAAAATTTGGCAAACATTGGAAAACGGTGCCACCTTGTATATGTTCTTTTGTACCGCCTCCAGATCATCCATTACTTTTGTCGACATTCTTGAATCAAACATGGATCGTTGACCTCAGCTCTTGAACTTGACATTCCATCATGAAGTCCTCTTTGTCAAAAAATTTGTATGTCATTGTTTTGATTTGTCAACAATCACCACTCAGATTTCCACTTTGTCAACAAACACAATCACCTCAAAAATGCTTCAATGATGCCTTGAGGGATTTTTTCCCAACAATCTCCCCCTTTGGGTTTGTTGACAACTCTTTTATGAAAAGATACATCGTTAATTCTTCAGCCACCATTCGCCTTTGGCGATTCTGATAGAGATCAAGGATTTACTCAACATATACTCTAAGCCCACATGAGCAATGCTCGGTGTGAGAAACAAGAGTAAATGGAAAGTTCATCAATGAATCACTTCATCTCTGACATCCACTGTTGACACCAAACTGATACCAATTTGTACTAAACTGATACCAATTGTTGAAGGACTTGTTGGAAGGCCAATGTTTGGTTTGGAAATATTCTCACCACTCTCCAACACCACTCTTCTGCTTTTATCATGATCCTCAGCTATCGTGATGTCTATCCTTTGATCGATCACTTCTAGCATCGTCAGATTTTAAATGCTCCCCCTTTCTATTCACAGCTTCATCCCTTGTCAGCTTTAAAACCTCATTATCCCTATTTCCTGTGTTGTCCAAGCTAAGCTCTGGCTAAGCACATTCAACTAGCTTCAACTCCCCCTATCTGGCTGCTCCACCTGTCAGCTTCTCCCCATATCATTCATGATTTATCAAATCTCCACATTATCTCCCCCTTGAACAGTCACTATTTTCTCCCCCTTTGTCAATGAACCCAAAGGACACTCCTTTGTAGTCTGTAACATAGTAGAGAACACATATCAACACATTAGGGAAAAACACATCATACCTCGGGGAGAGGGGGAGTGGTTCCACATCCACGCTATTTCAAGTGCGGGGAATCGACTGAACTCCCAGAGCCAGTCGATGCCTCTCAAAAGCTTCCTTGGGTAAGGCCTTTGTCAAAATATCTGCAACTTATAGCTCTGTAGGCACAAACTCCAACTTCACGATTCCCTGCTCAACCTTCCCCTTGATAAATTGATACTTTATCTCAATATGCTTTGTCCTTGAGTGATGGATGGGATTTTTGCTGAGATTTATAGCACTTCAATTATCACACTAGATTCCGATCGGAGACTTCACTTCAACTCCCATATCTTCAAGTTTCTGCTTCATCCACAATAATTGTGTGCATGCTTGAGTGGCTGCAATATACTCAGATTCTGCGGTGCTCAACGAAATGCAATCTTGCTTCTTGCTTAGCCAAGAAATACACAATCCACCAAGATAGAATGAACCACCTGACGTTGATTTTCTATCATCTGCTGAACCGGCTCAGTCTGCATCAGTATATCCCAATAACTTTTTCTGATATTTTTCAGTATATGTCAAGTCGAAATCCACTGTGCCCTGGATATACCGAAGTATTCTTTTCACTGCAATCATGTGTCTTTCCTTGGGATTACTCTGATATCTCACTTCTTGGCATGTGGAAAAAACAATATCAGGCCTTATTGCGGTTAAGTACAATAGACTTCCAATAATTTTCCTGTATTCTGTGATATTAACTACCTTGCCATCCTCATCTTTTGATAATTTCATCCGGGTAGCTACCAGAGTCTTCATCTCCTTGGAATTCTCCATTCCAAATCGTCTCAAATCCTCTTTGGCATATTTGGATTGAGAAATGAAAGTTCACATCCTCATGAATGAGAAAACCATCTGGCTGCTCAATGTACACCCCTTCTTCCAGAACCCCATTCAAGAATGTGGATTTGACATCCATCTGGAACACTTTGAACTTTCTTTGCACTGCTATGGCCAAAAATAATCTGATTGTCTCCAGCCTTGCAACCGATGTAAATGTCTCATCAACATTTATTCCCTCTATCTGGGAGTATCCCTTACACACTAACTGTGCTTTGTTTCAAATCACATTTTCATCTTTATTCATCTTGTTGTGATAGACCCATTTAGTCCCGATGACATTCTTGTCTGCTGGCCTCGAAACAATCTCCCATGTTTGGTTCTTCTCAATCTGATCAAGCTCTTCATTCATAGCCTGAACCTAGTTTTCATCTTCAGCTGCATCAGCAAAGAATTTTGTCTCAACCTTAGATAGAAAAGATGCCTACTGTAGTGATTTCATTTTTCTTGTTTGAACTGGAGCTCACTGATCACTGATGATATTCTGCCTGTCAATTTCATCTTGACTCTTTGTCTTTTGTGCAGATAAGGATTTTACTTTCTCGTACTCATCATCAGTATCCTCTTCTGAATCATCTTCAGCCACTTCTTCTCTCCCTGAGTATCTTACCACTTCTTCACTTTTAACATAAAACATTTCACTGTGTCATTGTTCAATGATGTCATTTCTTTAAACATCTTCTCTCAAATTTTTGTTGACACACCTTTGATTTTTCTCTCGCAGCTTCTTGGTATCCTGAAAGCAGTCAGCTGATACCACATTGTTAGATCAAAATAGATAAGCATGAGATACATGATTATTACTACTTTTCTGACAATAAGTCTTCCCTCGATTGGAAAACTCCTGAGTTGATTCATCCGATTATTACTTTGATGGATCTTGCATCTGATTTTGTTATTGAATGCTCCTCCTATGTTATGCAACCCTTCACAAGGTTAGGCCCAAATTTTAAACCCATAACATTCTTCTTTTTCTGCATCATCTATTCTCATATTCCACTTGGAATTGAGCCATTAACAAAATCTCTAAGCCTGCTGAGTTGGCACTCGGTGTAGGAAACAAGAGACAAAGTCAATAACACAATCACTTCTTGTTGTGCTCTGTTTCTCTCTTTCATCTTCAACTCTAGTACCTGATTTGAATCAATTGAAACTCTGGAGCATATCACTTCTCCACTTTTCTTCTTTAGATGCCACTTCCCCTTGGATCGTATCTCCCTAAAACCTGAAACACTTGAATCATCAGTTAATTGCATTTATATACATAGGGAGAGGGGATGTTTCTTGAATCCTCAAGACGAGGATAGTGGTTGATCCTGATGGGTCAACCCTTTGATTCTTTCTTGGAGCGCATCACATTCCTTTCTTGCTTTCTCCAGCTGCCTGGCCAACTTCAACTGCTCTGGCCATATGACTAAGCATTCATTACCTGCATGCTGAGTCTTTTTCTGATATGAAGGTTCTGTAGGCCTGGCCTTTCTCACCATTTGGGGTTTAAACCCACTAGTACACATTTTCTTCTTTGATGTTCCACTAAAATTCCATTTCCCTTGATTCCTACTCTGAGCAGGAATATCTTTTCTTTCCATCTTCCCTTGCTTCTTCCACCATTGCAAGGATCTTGCATCTTCTTCCAGTTTTCGTTGTGGAACACGACCTGTGAACTTTTCATTACATTATTTGTTCATCTTTCTTTTATCAGATGTCTGAGTCACCACACTCTTTTTCACTGGTGGTGAGTCCTCCATTGAACATTTATTCTTCTTTATCATAGCTGGAGTAGATCTCCCCTTAATCTTCCAGGTTTATTTACATTCTCTCCTTGAGAGCTGTTTTGAGTATAACAGATGAGGTGATTGATACACCTTTCGTTCAGCTCCATGTGATTCCCCTAAGGCTCTAAGCCTATTCTTCTACTTTCCACTTTGTCTCTCAGTGTAGAATTTCTCATTATGCATCATTGGAGTTTAGAATCTCCTTTCGAGTTCCCTTTCCCTTCTTGTGTCCTTCTTGCTGCAATTTCTTGACAAATGCCCATAATCTGAACATATAAAACATTTTCCATTAAAGGCATACCTCATTTCGTCACTTCTATGTCGAGATACTGATACACCTTGAGTTTTTCTTCTGACACGGGGCTCTTGAGCTGCCTGACACATACTCATGGTGTGTCTCATTCTTCCACAGTAATAGCATTTAATGGATTCTTTCCTCTGAGAGACTCTTCTCTCTATTTTCTCATGACGCTTCTTCTTATTCTCATATTTATCAAAGCTTTTATTTTCATAGCCTGAAATGTATTCCAGATCCTCTAAAGAGAAGCTTGATGTATGGCCATGAATCCCGCAGAAATAGCACATGTCGTCACTTCTTTTTGTAACTATCCTCTTAGGCCTATCTCCAGCACCTGTAGGGTTTTGTTCACATCTGGAACTATTCACAGCTATCTTTCTATTATGCATGGGAGGTGATTCATCAAATACAATACCAGTTTTTCCCAAATTGTATGGTCTTTGAGCTCAGAGAATTTGTTCTTGACTCTTTTCAGAAATAGAAAATTTGATTTTCATTTCATCATCACCTGCTGAAGGATAATCAAATATTAAGTGCAAGGAATCCTTCATGTTAGGCTTTCCTCTAGCATTGGATTTCTCTATTTCCTTCTTCACTAATTCTAGATCTTCTTTCAACTTCTGAATCTTTAATTCACTTGATTCAAGTTGAGCATCAAATTCTCTCCTGAGATAATTTCCTCTACTCATCTCAACTTCCAATTCTCGTGTAATCTTTTCCACCACTTCACTTTTCTCCTTTACCTTCAATTTTTCTTGAGCAACAGAATCTGAGCAACATGAATTCTCTTGTTTTAGCCTTTGATTCTTCTGAACTAGTTCAGAAAGCTGTGTCACAAGATCATCATTTTTAGATTTCATGTTTTGAATCTCGTCTGTGTTCATATTCTTCCCCTTGACATCAGCTATTGATTTTTCTACCTTTGTTGATCTATTTCACAATTCTTCATCTTGAGAATAATTTTTCTCCCTCAGATCAGTAGCTACGTCAATAAGCCTTTGATTCAAACTTCTTAGCTTGTTGATCTCGGTTTCCAGTGCTTGGATCCGAATATCTTTAGATTTAATTTCATCAGTGTTTCTAACGTCACTTGAAATATCAGGTTCTTCGATACACTTGACTTTATCATTCACTTTTCTATTCAAGCCATCGATCTCCCTTTTCTGTTCTTTAATCTTAAGATTATACTCACTAACTGATTCTGAGTTCTCTCCTGTTGACAACTTGAGTTTCTCAATTTCTTCCATCAACTCAGACTTCTCTTCTTCCTGTTACTGCATATAGAGTTTGGCATCGTGAACAACTTTGTTATATTTCTTTTTTTTAGCTCTCCAAACATCTATCTCCTCAAGAGAAGACTCTAACTCAGCTCGCATATCTATTCTTCCTTCAATTTCTTCTTCTGTTTCAGTATCACTCTGATGCTCATGTACTTCACTCATTCCAACATCATGATTGAGTGAGTCAATCTTTTCCCTATCAGATTCATCCAGACCTTCCTTTAGTAAGATGTTTGATTCTTTTAGTTGAATCATACTTTTTCCAAAAACACTTCCACACTGAGGGAAATTACCTGGCTTCTGAGTCTTTTTTGATGCTTTTCCCTTTCCCATGGCAGATTGAGATAAAAAAAACTATATCTTCAACCACACATATCGACTACACCAAGTCGAATAAAACAAATCTGATAAAAGAAACCATCCCTCTGATACTAATTTTAGGACCAATAGGGGCCTATATACCCTGAGAGGGGGGTGAATCAGGGTATGGATATTCTTTTTCAAAGTTCTTCCTACCCCACTGGATCTTGACCTCTTTATTATAAGGGTCAATTTGTTTGCTCTTGAGTGTAAACTATGATCACTTCTTTACTTCTTTATCTAATGATGATTCTTTGAATGCAATGCAAGGAAGAAAACAGGAAGACACAAAGATTTTTACTTGGTTCACCCTCACTGGGCTACATCCAAGGAGTATACGCCGACAAGTTGTCGGTCGTACCAAATTCCACTATTCTTCACCAGATGTGGATACAATGTTTGGGCTAGATCACTTTTATGCCCAGGCTCACTTCCTTTACAATGTTTAGGGTCAGCTCATTGCTTCCCCAAGGGTCACTCCCTGTTTCTCTCTCTCTGTCTCACTTCTGGTGGAGAGGATCACCTTATTTCTCTTCCTTTTCTCACTGTTCTTGGAAGGAATCCACTCACAGTTTATAGACCTGTAGGTCTCTTCATTTGCATGATGGAATGCATCTTCCTCTGTAAGTAGATGCTCTGTTGAAGCCCAATTATCATCCGTAGATGAATATCTCTTTACACCGAAGGAATCGGTCAAACTTCCAGCTTCCACGCAGCCCGAAAATCACTGCTGGAAATAAACCTTACTTGGCGCGCAAGTCTATCTCGGCACGCAAGTCACAATGGGTGCGCAAGTCCTCCTCAAACACTTGCACGACTCAAGCTTCCTCAACTCCAAACCTATGCGACTCACTTCCTTTTACGCCCAATCCAATATTGGCGCGCAACTTCACACTGGCGCGCAGCTTCAAACACTGGCGCGCAACTATCACCCTGGCGCGCAAGTCCCACCTGCGCGACCACACACACCACTGGCGCGACCACCACACCTGCGCGACGGGAGCTCTGATTTCTCAAAGTGTTGAACTCTGGTTGTGAATGAAGAGGGGTGGTCCAGTATTTATAGGCAAATTGACCACCCTGCGCGACGGCGCGCAAGTCACCTATGCGACCCAGTCTCGGCGCACAAGTCTTCTGTCCTTTTAGACACTTGCGCGACCAACTCCCAAACTTGCACGAACCTATTTCCTTATCCATATTTTTATCTTATAATCTTGAAAAACATATGGCGCGCAAGTTTCCTATACTCCAATTCCTTGGCGCGCAATTCCCTTTGCCAAAAACACTTTTCTTCATTTGTCGATTTTCAGGCCCAAAAATTTGGAAAACACTGGAAAACGGCACCACCTTGTATTTGTTCTTTTGTACCGCCTCCAGATCATCCATTCCTTTTTTCGATGTTCTTAAATCAAACATGGATCATTGACCTCAACTCTTGAACTCGACATTCCATCATGAAATCCTATTTGTCAACAAATTTGTATGTCATTGTTTTGCTTTGTCAACAATCACCACTCAGATGTACACTTTGTCAACAAACACAATCACCTCAAAAATGATTCAATGATGCCTTGAGGGATTTTTGCCCAATAAAATCCTATAAAATAATAATTTTTATACTTTTTTAGGTCATATTATTACCCTTATTTTTTGGCTTTAACCCTTAATTAACCCCTTTAACTCTTACTATGACAACATATGATTTTACTACTTATGGGTTAATATAGTTACTATAAAATGTAAAAAAATATAAATGAGTCATTTATGATGTTTTAGGAATTATCCCAATTATTTGGATTAATCTTATATTTTTATAAATTTTATATCATTTAATAAAATAATATTTATTTTAAAATATCAATAATGTCAATTTTGACACTATTCATTACTTGACTTTTTAAAAATATCATAACAACATTATATCTTCTGAAAAACTAATTTAACTTATCAATAACATGTAAAATTCATCCATAAAATTCATTAATGGAATTAAATATATGAAATTATATTTATTTTAATATTTTTAATATCATTTATTTGATTCTCCCATTAATTAAACAATTACTTCATCATTATTATGTCATCATTCAATTTAATTATTTCTTTCCTAAAAATTATAAATAAATTACCATGATGTATAAAAACATTTTAAATTTACAAATACATTTTATAGTAGAACATATCCATTGTATAACACAATATTAAAAATATTTCTCTTGTTAAAAACAAAAGTGTGACCAAATTGTCTTTCCTTTGAATATAATACTATAAAAGTGTTAAAGTCCTTCAAGTGGATCCAAGTGAACATAAAATAGTCCCAAGGAATATTTTGGTATAAAAAAACTCATCCAATGGAATTAAGACAAGTTTTAGGGAAATTTTATATTAGTTAAAATATTATGTTTACCTTAAATTACCTGATTTACCCTTAACCATGGTAATAAAAAATATTACTAAAGTTACTATTCATAATGTAAAAATATAAAAGGGACCTATTTATATAATTTGGATATTATAATTCCAAATATGAAATATATTTTTCTATATTAAAAATACATAATTAGTAGAAATTAATTTAAAATTAATCGCGTTGACGGGGTGAGAAAACGGGTTATTAAAGTTAAAACATGCAAAAAATTGAAAAAAATTTATATATAAATTCAATGTAAAGTTAATTAAAATGACCTAAATTGTGTTAAATGATAAAAATTTGATCTAATTATACTTTAAAACCAATCAAAAATATAATTAAACACTATAAATTATTTCAATGAAAAAATTGTTTTTAATTAAAATTCAATATTTTTCACTATTCAGTAAAAAATGAATCTTATCAGAAAAATACCAAAAATTCGAAAAAAAAAGTAAATTTTTATACTCCTATTTCAAATAATAAGTTTATTTTGTCATATAAAAATTATAAAAGTTTCAAAAATTTTATTTAAAATTGGTTCTCCATTAAAAGGCGATAACATTACCCTTTTAAAAAATATAGGTTTTTATGTATAAGATTGGGTTGGATATTTTCTTATGCCTATAAAATTTATTGGATGAATATAAAAAATATTTTATTTAATATATAACATATATATTTCATTAATATAATTCAATAATTTTAATTAATTTAATTTATTAAGACAAAATAACTTTGGGAGCATAAAAATGCAACAATTTTCTTTATAATCAATTGGTATATATTTACATTTCTAATTAATTAGTAACCAATGAATTCATATTATAAACCTTATA
Source organism: Viscum album (assembly GCA_963277665.1). Classification (NCBI taxonomy): domain Eukaryota; kingdom Viridiplantae; phylum Streptophyta; class Magnoliopsida; order Santalales; family Viscaceae; genus Viscum; species Viscum album. Next base: position 95,749,325 of record OY728164.1, read on the forward strand.
TTTTTATAAGTTATTTAATACTATTCATAACCGTTAATTTAATGTCTAGGTTATATCTTATTATATATTAAATAATAATATTGTTAATAATATACTATTGTTTGGTAAAACTCGGTCTTGCGTGTAACACAAGTTATTGAAGGAACTAGAAATTGTGTGTAACACAATACAAGAATAGTTTTATGTATACCAAAAGCTAATATAGTGTTGTTTGAATCATAATATTATCTTGGTACTTCTTATAACACAATCCAAACATAGTTTTTTGTGTATAACAAAAGCTATATTCAGTATTGTGTGTAATGAAAAATATAGAAAAGATTAAATTAATTCAAAAAATATATTCCACAAAATCTATAGGTGTTAAATTCTACCCCCCTTAAAATTAATTTATCCCTAGAAATTCATTTGGGTTATTAAAGGATTAATATTTGAAAGTTTCTTTCATAGAAATCCACATCATAAAAATGAATACTAAAACTTACTTTTTAAAAAGGAAAGTTGAAAACTTAATAGTTACCCAGATTAAATCATAAATAGGTTTCCACATAGGAGAAAATAGGTGTAAAGTGAAAACATGAACATGGAATAGAAATATAACTATCAAGTTCTGATTTAGAGTGATAGAAAATATGGTTAGAAGAAATTTAACAATCACAAAACTGTAAATCTACAATGATCTATAGGACCATTTGATTCATCGGAAAATAAGGTACTAGGATAACCCTTTCAGTTTCAAGATCCTTTACCTAGGGTTGAATAATTTTCATGATAAGATATACTTACTTGATTTAGTACAATTTCACCCTTTTTCATGCCTCGCCTCTTTCTCTAAAAAAAAGAAGGTGAATTTTTCATTTCTAAAGCACTAACAGATCATGAGATCCATGATAAGTTGTTCCATTTTTCATTAGTTATAACTAAAAAAACATTGTTTGAATAGGTTATCCAATATGAATAAATCCTCATGTTGTGAGATAATCATTTAATATCACAAACTTTATCTGAAGTTTAACTTAAACTTGTTATAAATGGATCACCTTATAACCCTTTCGAAAGATGGAAATCCAAAACTTTAGAAAGAAGGACACAAAATCATCTTAACATTGATCCCCATATGACACAAAGTAGCTCTTGGTTTTCATATTATAAACATGTGGATACATTTATCATGTATCCTCTAGAAACATGGTAATAACCTGAATTACCATACATCCTTATTCAAAACATGCATGTTTTTTATTCCAAATTTTATTGGATATATTCCTTGAATCCAAAAATTCTCTAAAGTCCATCTATGATAGCACAAAATTATTTTTCAACAAATCCTTTATCAGTTCCAAGGTAATCAGTACCATCCAATTTACTTATTGATATTCTATATGTCTCTTATCCAAACATCATTATCTTAACATTAGGAACATATTAAGTGTTGTATTTCCCTTAATCTTGTGTTTCCCATGAATATCACCTTTCCATTAAATCACTTTTCTTTTCAATCATAACTATTCAACATATTATTGAAAATACTTAGAAAAAAACATAAACTGGTCAATCCTTATATAATTCACTATTTAGGATTCTATAATCCAAATACATAAACACTTAAATCCTTACACTTTAATGATTTCCATGGAATAGGTCATTCCTTGGTTTAGAAGTAAATTATTAGGTAGGGTTATTGAATTTGGTAATGCATGTTTTCTCCACATATGAGACATTGAACTCCTTGACAATTTGTCACTCTATGATCCTTTTTCCCATAAAGATAACATCTTACCCTCCATTTGAGGTATTCCTCAAGGTTATTCTTCCCTTATTCTTAATATGCAGGAAACCGAATCTTTTTTCCTCTATGTTCCTTAACAAGTGAACATTTATAAAATTCCATATTCCTCTTATTCGACATGTTTGGAATATCACCAAAGATAACATTGTTAATAATATATAGTGATAGTTGATTATGTATAACCAAAATATCTTTCTCTCCAGTGATCATCCCATTTGAATAATCATCAGAAAATTTTTCGTCACATTCAATGTTAACCCAGTTCTTTATGGTTCCCTCCATTGACTAAAACCAGAAAGAATAATGTGAGAAACACTTATCACGGAAAAAATCATATAATCGTGAAAATTTACTTATAAAATATGTAACGCCCTGGCCCCAGTTACCCAGAGTCAGTGCATTATTTTAATACATTTTCATGATTACAAGGAATCAAGTCCCGAAGGACCGATCAGTTTAACAGTCTTGGAAAATAGATTACATACATGAATATTACATTACACTTTATAACATACAAAAAAACATAAATAATCCTTTATGAACGCCATTATTCCCTTGTCTTAACCCTGCATATCAATCACAATACACTTCTTGGAATCCTGGGAAAAATTAAACATAGAAAGGGGTGAGCACAGATGCTCAGTAAGGATAACAATACAGCAGAAACTTTCATAAATAAGCATAAACATTTGAGGCAATGTATAACTAAATCAAAAGCCTTTAAAACTTGAACTTCAGCATAATATGGAAAAAATAAAATGAAATAATTCCATTTACTTATTCGCATGGATATTCTATTAGTCGAATAATCACATGAAATATCAATAACCACTTTCATAATGATGGAATTCATAATTCCAGACTATCATAACCACATAGCCAAAGCCTCGTGCCAAGACTACGAATAATATTTTGTCAAGGCCTTGTGCCAAGACACTAGTTTGTCTCATGAGACCTACCGATGCATTGAGGAGCTATAGAGGGCTCCACCCATCACTTACTAAGTCCAATGCATTCCTTATATGAACAGGTTTAAACATAACATAAACATTCGTATTAAAACTAGCATATGAAATATAAATACTTTCTCCATAAACCATGAATGGTATAAAAATAACACATCTACAGTCAAACATATCACAAAACCTTCAATATAATATGGAAGTTTTGTATCATAATAAATCAACTTCAAATAAGGTTATAATCCATCAAAGGATGTTGACATAGATGAAATCAAAACTATTTGAGAGAAATATCTCTTTGTTTGAAATCATTTAAAAGTCACATAATTATAAAATAAAACATTTACTTTGAAAATATTCTTATAAGATTGTAAGGGAAGCTTCGGCAATTTTGTAACGGTGGAAAATAGCCGCACCCACCATATGAGTTAAAAAAAATACATTCTTACCTTAATTTGTCGAAAAGGTTAAAAATGTCCTTATTTGGAAAATGACGTAAAGATTACTTTATAAACTTCTTATAAAAAGTAAAAAAAGGGTATAAATGACTTTAACCCATAGTCTAGTAAATATTAAAAATGTTTTGAAATACATTTTTAAGAAACATGAATGTGGATGATAAAGAAGTCCCAGTAGATAATTATGTATAAACAACCTCGGATAATGAAGAGATTGTGAAATAAACCCTTACCAATTTGGTAAATTAGGAAACATACACTCCATGGAAGATATATCATACAATGAATATGTAAATACACATAAATTAGAGTTTATTACACAAATAATACAATTATGGGCAGTACATACACCACACAAAAGGTAATAGTGGCAATATGGCACGAATCTCATGAAATAAGGAGTGAGATGAAAACCCCTTACCTTGTACTTTTCCTTGATAGAGTGTAGGTTAACCTCCTATATAATAGTTAAATCATTTTTATTAAATTATATAATAATCATATACATAAATATGATATCATATATGATCTTTTAATATTCCTTTGTTAATAATATTTTAGTATTATCGTTGTTTCGGGTGTTAACTGATTTGTTTTCCTTTATATGCTTTGTTACGTAAGTCGTGTTTGTTATGGATAGGTTTTATCTTATTAATATAAAGAATTATATCAAGTACTTAAACATTATTTTTAATCATCAAATGAGAATTAGTCTTGAATGGATATGATGGGGAAATGAATCTCATCACGTTCGTGGAGACGGTAATCCGTACGTACGCACGAACGCTACTTCCATTTCATTTTTCATTTTAAAAGGAATCAAAACTAAATGATACATAGGTATATTATTATTCCAGTATAATATAATATCTTATATGTGTTACTTAATTTCATTAACATCATCCTTTATACGTTCCATGTATGGTATGAACGAGTCATATCACTTTGAGGGGGCGGTAGTCCGCACTTCCTCAAATGAAATTGTCGTATATATATACAACATGAAACAAATAATCGTATGCTATAAAATGTAATTAAAGAAGCTTATATATAAAATAAATATCATTAATATCATATTTAATTATATTTCCATCATAATGGCCACCATGAGAGGTGGTAGGATATAATTGAACAATCATCGTTTCGTGAGGCGTTTGGTTGCCATCAATAGAAACATTATGTTCTTCACCCATTTGATGGAGGTGTGAGTAAGTGTATTTAGAATACTTCTCATAAAAATATCCTAGTATATTTAGGATACTATATTTGTTACAAAAGAAAATAATAAGAAGATTTTAGGGGTTGGAGAAGTAAAATAAAAGAAAAAAAGCTAAGAGAACTTATTACCTTTAATTTGGGTAACTCCTTTTGGTTTGAACCAAAAAGGACTCTTGAAGTGCCTTATGCCAAAGTTAAGGCTTCTAGGAGGAGGATAGGGATGTAGGGAGATTAATTGGGCAGAGTTTGGACGAGCCAAAAGGCTTGAGAGGTGTGAGGAATTGGTTAGAAGTGGTGTCCTTTTATAAGGGGGAGGAGGGGCTCTTTAGGAAAAACTTAAAGTATTAATTTATAATAAATTTATATTCGGTTTCTAATGGCTCCAAAGTGGATTATTCAAAGTATAAGGTAGGTATGGGTCTAAATACTTTCATCCAATAGATTTTAGATAGGTTTCGGTCACTATAGTAACCTTATCGTTTAGATTTAACTCTTACTTTAATAGTTTGACATTTACCATGTCTCTTTGTATTTTTATATTATATAGTTAATAAACTTACTATATACTTCCAAGAGACTCCCAAGTGGTCCATTAATGATACACATATCATTATATAATTCCTTTGTCTGAACCTTAGATTTTTAGGAATATAATATCAAATAATATTATAATATTTGTTTTAAAAACTCTTTTATGTCTATTTTGATACTATTGGGTATTTTGTTTTTTATAAATTCATAACATCATTATTACTTCGAATAAAATTCATATAACCAATAATAATATGTCATATTAACCTATAAAATTATTTTAATTCATAAAAAGTCTCAAATTACATTTATTTGGATATTTATAATATCAATTATTTTAATATTTCATTAATTAGGTAATTACTGCATCACCATTGTGTCATAAATAAATTAAATTATTTAATATCTAAAAATTATAAATATAATACCATTATGTATTAAATATTTTTATCTTTATAATGAATAATTATAATCGAATTTATCTTATGTATAACCCTATATTAAAAATGTTTTAGTTATTAAACTTTGATTTTAACTCTTTTAACTCTTCTTTGAATTAAATAATAATAAATGTCCTAATCTAATCCAAGTGGACCAAAGAGGATCATATTTTATTCCTAAGGTTGTTTTTGGTCGAATTATACTTATCCAATAGAATTAGGACATGTGATAGGGTAATAATAATTTCATTTTTACCCTTAATTACCCTATTTACTTTTTACCGTGGTAAATAAAAGTAAAAAGTTACTATTCACCAAAAATTATTTTTATCTTATTGAACCATATTTTACTCCTTGATATTAACCGTGTCTCTCGGATTTTCAAAATTCCACTCACAGAAGTGGTAAAATTAAGTTTTATGTAAATTTGTAAATTCTCCTAGGAGATGGGTAAAAGACGGTAAAAAGTTCAATAAAATTTTTATATGTCTAAAATTATTATAAACTGACTCCAATGAATTACATTGAACTTGTATAGGTATTACGTAACAATTTTGACCTAAAATAAATTTAAATAAAATGAATTATTATTTAAATAACAAGTTGGTTTTAACCCATAACTCAGTGTTTTTCACTATTCATCAAAAATTGAAAGTTTTTAGAAAAATACCAAAAATTCACCCTAGGCTAATTTCGATATTCCGAATCCAAAAATGAAGTATATTTTAGAAAATTAAAAACATATAAGTTTCATTTATTAATTTAAAATTAATTCCCGCTGTCAAAACCAAAAGGCGTATTTTTAAGAAATAATAACTATCAAAAGTTTGACACTTGTTTATGTCCAATTTTAAAGTGAAATTACTTACAATGACCATCATTGGATTAAATGGTAAAAATATAATCTATTGATACTTCCAAACCATTAAAATGTATAATTTAACACTATAAATTATTTTTATTAAAATATTTGTTTTTAGTTAAAATATAGTATTTTTCACTATTCACCCAAATATGGAAGTTATCAGAAAAACACCAAAACTTTATTGAAACTAAATTCTTATGTCCCGATTCTAAAGAAGAAGTTTATTTTTTCAAATTTAATATATAAAAGTTTCAAATATTGGATTTAAATAGGCTTCACCATTAAAAGGCGGTAAAATTTCATTTTTTGAAAAATACTTCTTTTATCTGAAAAAAAATGTATTTGTTTTTACATTATGTCTAAGAAACTCATAATATGGATTCTAAAATTATAAGGATTATATAAATTTCAAAATTCATTTAATACTATTCATAACCACTTTTGAACGGCTTGTTTGGTAATTCATGGTGCGCAAGAACTCGGTGTTGCGTGTAGTGCAAGTTATTGAATTGCTTTGAAGAAATAACGTACTATGAAATATTTGGGTGTTACATTCTTCCCTCCTTCAATAAATTGCTTCCTCACAATTTGAAATTATTATTTTTTTAAATGTTTAAAATAGAAAATACCTTTGGGAAAACCCACATCGGAAATTAGGTTAATAAAATTTAGTCTTAATGAGATGAAAAGGGAAATTAAAGGGTCACCACCAAATTATGATCTCGATTAGGAGAACACTGGTGGAAATTAGAGACATATAATTGGAGGGAAAACGTAAATATTTATAGGTAGTGATTGAGGTCATCAACCACAAACAAGTGTAAAATTGAGGGCCTTAAATTCATCAATCTATGATGATTTAAAATACCATTGGTTCAACAAAACATATGGTATTAGGATAACACATTTTCTATTTTAAGATCCCTTCACTAAAGTATAAGAATTAATTTATTAATAGAATAATAGAAGAAGAAAAATATATACTTGACAAGTATAGTTCCATCCTTTAACCAATTTCTACCACAAACTCATCTTTCACTCTAAAAGATAATATAACTTAAAAATAATATTCTATTTATACTATTCGTATAGGGTTAAAAAAATGAATTTAAAATTCATCTACTAGAATTTTTTTTTAAAAAGACTACATTATTCATTCCTGAACATCACGTGGGCCAGTGGTAAGTGATACACCCTTGTCGCCCTTCGGTTGCGGGTTCAAGTCTCGTGGCCTTGCCGGACGCGACGGGTTTCCACCCAACCTCCGGGTTGTCCTTTTATGGCAATCCAAAAATAATCTCAAACTAGAATTATCCAAAATACTTCTGTCCAAACTCATAGTCCAAAATTTATAAGGAAGTTAAACACAATGAAGATCCTTTTTTCCGCATAATAACATGTGAACACCTTCATCATGTATTCTTTTAAAACACTGCAACATCCTGAATTACCAAAAAACCTTATTGATTACATTCATGATCCCTTATTCCTTATAGAATACTGGATATACTCCTTATATCCAAAAATGTTGTAAACTCCAACAATGATGGAATATACAAATCATTAATCAGTTTCAAGGTAATCAAGAATATCCAATATAATTTATCCAAATCAATCATGTATTATTCCAAAATCACTACCTCGGTATCAAAACCATATTATGGTTTATATTTTTATCAACCATATATTTTCCAAAAATTTAACCTGCTATTGAGTCACTATTCTTGGTTCCACACAATCTCAAGTGCTTAATGAAATAGTACTGCAGTATAATCCTTATATACTCCATAATTATTATAACCAGTTCATTGTTGATACAACACTCAAATGACATAATTCTCTAATAACAACATAAGAACTCTAATCATTCCTCCTCATATGTGGTAGTATCATAACTTGATTATTATCCAATAGCATCATTTGGGGAATACTCTGATGATTTGGACATCGGTTCGCGTAGTGTCCCAACTCCTTATAGATGAATCATTGTTCATTTAAAACCTTTTTCTTACCCTTGCAGTCACGTACTTGGTGTCCTTTTTCTCCACACTTATAACAAACTCCCATTCCCTTCAGGCAAGTTCCAGAGTGTTTCTTTCCACAGTTATCACATATGGGAAAATTATTCTTTTCCCTCTTCCCTTTATCCATCTTTCTCTCTTCCATCCTTTTCTTCTCTTACTTTCCTTCAAATCCATAGGACTCGGAGAATTCTTTACTTGTCTTATTAACACATGATACTATTTCTTCATATGTTGGGAATATATGGGAGACTATTTCCCTTATAAATGTTGTCTTAATACTGTGAAAGATATGATCCTTATTACTCTTTGGATCATACGTATTGCTGGAGTTCACATTCCTTCTATTGGGCACCATTTCTATATAATGGCATAAACTAGGTCAGTTCATGAATTGCAATGAATAATTCCAAATTTGTAAAATACCTAACGTAAATTGAACGGTTTATGGATATAATCCATAATCATAAAGATGTTTTCATTGAGGAGGTATATACTCATAAACCCTTCATAATGATTTGTAAATAAAATGAGAATTATCCTAAGCATATCCCCTAGGAGTGTCGTAACCAAGAGTACAGCAAGGCCTGTTGTCGTGCATGATTTCCCATTTGATTCTAGCTCAAAGCGGTGTTTTTGGGTTTTACCCCTAGGTATATCTCTGTCAGATCCACATCTACCTGCTCGTATCCAGACAGGGATGTATTTGCTTGGAAAACTTACAAAATCTCTACAATACCAAAATTCTAGGAAGTTCTTCTATACTAATCCTCAAAGTCTATCTTAGGGATATGTGCTCTAATCAGAGTTTATCTAAATATAGTTTCCAAGGTTATTTCTAAACTTCCTCTGATACCAACTGTAATGCCCCAACCCCAGTTACCCAGAGTCGGTGCATTATTTTAATACATTAGCATGATTACAAGGAATCAAGTCCGGAAGGACCGATCAGTTTAACAGTCTTGAAAAATAGATAACATACATGAATGTTACATTACACATTAAAACATAAAAAACAACACAAATAATCCTTTATGAACTCCATTATTCCCTTGGATTAACCCTGCATATCAATCACAATACACTTCTTGGAATCCTGGGAAAAATTAAACATAGAAAGGGGTGAGCTTAGATGATCAGTAAGGATAACAATATAGTGGAAACTTTCATAAATAAGCATAAACATTTGAGGCAATGTATAACTAAAACAAAAGCCTTTAAAACTTTAACTTCAGCATAATATGGAAAAAATAAAATTAAATAATGCCATTTACTTATTCACATGGATATTCTACTAGTCGAATAATCACATGCAATATCAATAACCACTTTCATAATGATGGAATGCATAATTCTAGACTATCATAACCACATAGCCAAGGCCTCGTACCAAGACTACAAATAATATTTTGTCAAGGCCTCGTGCCAAGACACTATTTTGTCTCATTATACCTACCGATGCATCGAGGAGCTATAGCGGGCTCCACCCGTCATTTACTAAGTCCAATGCATTCCTCATATGAACAGGTTTAAACATAACAGAAACATTCGTATTAAAACTAGCATACAAAATGTAAATACTTTCTCCATAAACCATGAATGGTATAAAAATAACACATCCACAGTCAAACATATCACAAAACCTTCAATAAAATATGGAAGTTTTGTATCATAATAAATCAACTTCAAATAATCTTATAATCCATCAAAGGATGTTTACATAGATGAAATCAAAACTATTTGAGAGAAATATATCTTTTTTTGAAATCATTTCAAAGTCACATAATTATAAAATAAAACATTTACTTTTAAAATATTCTTATAAGATTTTAAGGGAAGCTTCGGCAATTTTATAATGGTGGAAAATAGCCGCACCCGTCGTATAAGTTAAAAAAAAGACATTCTTACCTTAATTTGTCGAAAAGGTTAAAAAGGTCCTTGTTTGGAAAATGACGTAAATATTCCTTTATAAACCTCTTATAAAAATTAAAACAAGGGTATAAATGACTTTAAACCTATAAGGCCTCATCCTTAAACATTACTTAATCTTGAGTTATTACAAGATTACACATTGAGGATCTTTTTAGGTTTAGAGTTTTAGAGAATTAGATCATAAATCATGCATTACACTCCACATTTAAACAAAGTGGTTACATAAAAGATAGTACTCATTCTTCCCATAATCGGAAAAATATTTAAAATAAAACATAGATTCTTTCTTGACACTTCCTTGACACTATCATCACATCATGTACCTTTCCCTTGACCTGTGAAAAACATTTCAAAAACATGGGATGAGCATAAAAAGCTCAGCAAGGGATATAAAAGTGTGAAATGAAAACATTAGTCCATGTATGGAATCATAATTTACTCGTAAAACATAAGCATTTTAACATACCTCATCAGATCATAAATCACAGAAATCATAAGACATAAAGGTAACTTGAGGCATTCATAACATTCTTACATAGGGAGTAACCCTCATGGTTACATTTGGAATACCCATCACAGTATATTCCCTAAATCTCTTCGGAGAAACCTTAAAGTTTAACCCCTTCGCGTTACCCAATGCATTGGAGAGCTATATCGGGCTCACCTGCCCTTAGTTTATCACGGAACCACCCGTCTTCATAACAATGCCCAAGAAACATAACATAATCGTATCACATAAAACATGCATAAAGGAAACATAACATTTCTACATTTCAATCACAAGATATCAATACAACACATTGATATAAAAAAAATATCAAAACCATTTTCAATACCAAAATAAAAGATAAGTAAAACATGGTATTTATTTTTCATTAAAAAAAAGGTCATGGCATGTAGAGGAAGCCGAAACTCAAATAATGGTCACGACAGCAGAGAAGTCGTTGTCGCCGCATACGTACGACAAAAAAACATTCCCTTTTTTTGTTTAGTAAATGCTTCGTATAAAAAATATTCCTTTTGAATAAACGTAAAATTCAAAGGGGTTTATACACCGTATAAAAGAAAGTTGTGTATAAAACAAAATATGCCTCAATGAAAGGAGATTGAGATGAAGTCCCTTACCTCGTATCCGTCTTGAGTCGATCGTTATTTAATCTCCTGAATAATAAACTTGAGTTAATTTCTACTTTCTTAAGAACCTTTTTCAAGTTCATTATTCCTTTTATATCACTTATTACCATGTCATGAACACTATGTAATTATTTAAGTTAATAACGGTCGTTTTAACGATCATTGGTACTTGAGTCAAAAATAAACTCTTTATAATTACAAGTTGTTCATGTATCCATTATATCCAGAGTTATATTCATGATTTAGATATCATATATATCATATATATCCAGTATATACATGAATTTATAATATTACATAACATTTAGAGGTAATAAATGAAATGCACCGTTCATGGAGACGGTAAGCCGTACGTACGCATGAACGCTACTTTCATTTCTATTTCGTATTTTATGGCATGGAATCATAATGATATAAAGGTATATTATAATTCCAGTATAATATCATATATAATATCATTAACTACATCCTTTATACGTCCCACATATGGCATTAACGAATCAAATCACTTTGAGGGGGCGGTAGTCCGCACTTCCTAAAATGAAGATATCGCGTTTACCCATAATGGAAGCCATAAAGGTATTCCAAAAATTAAAAATACAGAAGATTAAGAAAAACATAAACATATTATATATCATATATAAATATATTTTCATCTTAATGGCCACCTTTGAATGTGTTAGAAGAATATTGAACAATCATCGTTTTGTGAGGCAGAAATTCACCATCCACAGAAACAATATTCTCTTTAACCATTAAATGAAGGTGTGTGTAAGTTTAGCTAGAATCCTTCTTATAAAAAACATCCTAGTATATTGAAGATACTGGTGTTGTTACAAAATAAATGAATAAAAATAGTTTAGGGGGTTGGAGAAGCAAAATAAAACAAAAGAACATTAGAGAAGACTTTACCTTTAAATCGGGTAACTCTTCTTGGTTTGAACCAAAATGGTTTCTTGAAGAGATTTATGCCTAAGGTAAGGCTTCTAGGATGAAGAGACGGATGTGGAGAGATAAAATGATCAGGGATTGGCCGATCCAAAGGCCTGATAAGTGTGGGTAAGGAGGTAGAGGTGGGGGCCTTTTATAAGAGGAGAGGAGGGGCACCCTTGGAAAGTTAAGAAATGTTACATTATTTTAAAAAGATTTTCGGATTTAAAAGGTCCAAAGTTGATATATTTATAGGATAAGGTGATTAGGGTTCGAAATATACTCATACAATAGGTCTTTGACAAGTGTAAGTCTTATATTTTACATTATCTTTTCATTTTATTTAAATCGTTAATTAATGAGGTAATCGCTGCATCATCATGATGTCATAAATAATTTAATTTATTTAATGTATAAAAATTATAAAAAAAATACTATGATGTAGGAATTATTTTTATCTCTAAAATGACTATTTATAGTCCAATATATCATTTATTTAGACAAAATTAAAAAAAATTACTCAGGTGATACATTCTTTAGTGATATTCTCCTTTCTTTAAAACTAAAAAGATAAAGTGTCACATTCAACCAAAAGTGATTCCATGGGGTCCCTAAGCTTGGAACAAGGCATACCATGGTCGGACATGAAACAACTAGTAGCATTAGGACACATGTTGGGGTCATTTTTTATTATTATGATATCATTTTATTATCCTTAACTACCTGATTACTAATTAATCAAGATAATTAAAGATAATTATCGTCGTTACTAATCATAATGCCCAAAAACAAAAGAGTCTTAATAAGATAATTTGGACCTTATGATTCCAAATATGGAATCCATTTTACCAAATTCCAAACATAGAAATTTCAATAATTAATTTAAATATAATTCTCGTTGTCAAAACAAATAGCGGGTTTTTTTGGAACAGTATCTATGAAAAGTTTGGCACTTGTTTATGCCCAATTCCAAAGTGAAATTAATACCAATTACCACCATTGGATTAAATGGTAAAAATATATTCTATTTAAACTTTAAAACCAATTAAAAATATAATATAACCATATAATTAAATTAGATGAAAATGCATTTTTGATGTAAAATGCAGTATTTTTCACTATTCATTAAAAAATGAACATTGTCAGAAAAATACCAAAAATTTATCCAAAGTAAATTTCAATTTCCCAATAATAAATAATAAGTTTATTTTGACAAATATATCTTATAAAATTTTCAAAAGTTTGATTTAAAAATGGTTTTCCATCAAAAGGCAGTAAAACAATCTTTTAAAAATATTAGTGTATTCCATGCTTAAGATTGGATTTATTCTCATTTTAAGCCTATAAAACACTATCTAATTCATAAATAGACATAGATAAAAATATCTATTATTCACTACTTACTTGTGATGTTACATCCTTCCCCCCTTTAGAAAATTGCATCCCCACAATTTATTTATTTATTGAATAAGTGGGGGTATTTATCCCTCACTACATTTTCAGATTCCCATGTTGCCTCTTCACTCATGTGGTTTTTCCAAAAAACCTTTACTTGATGAATCACCTTATTCCGCAACACTTTCTCCCTGTGGTCAAGAATCTGGACCGGTTGTTCGTCATAAGATAGATTCTCTTCCAGCTGAACTACCTCTGGACTCAAAACATGAGATGGATCTGGCATGTACTTCCTTAACATTGAAACATGAAAAACATTGTGTACCTGAGATAAACTCGGAGGTAAAGCCACTCGGTATGCAACTTATCCAACTCTTTCCAAAATTTCATATGGTCCAATGAACCTTGGACTCATCTTTCCTTTTTTACCATATCGCATCACACTTTTCCATGGTGAACCTTTGAGAAAAACATGATCACCTACCTCAAAAGAGAGATCCTTCCTCCTATTGTCTCCATAACTCTTCTGCCTACTCTGAGCTGTTATCATGTGTCTTTGTATCAGCTGAACTTTTTCTACCAACTCTTCTACCAATTCTGGTCCCATCAACTTCCTTTCACCTACTTCATCCCAAAAAGCTGGAGTTCGACATCACTTCTCATATAATGCCTCAAATAGTGCCATCTGTATACTGGAATGAAAACTGTTATTATAAGAAAACTCAACCAAAGAAATATGTTGGTCCCAAATTCCCTGATAATCCATCGAACAAGCACGTAGCATATCCTCCAAAGTCTGAATCGTTTGTTCTGACTGCCTATCTGATTGAGGATGAATAGTTGTACTAAAATTTAATTCAGTACCTAATGACTTCTGAAGGCCTTTCCAAAAGTTAAAAGTGAACCTGGGATCACGGTCAGATACAAGGGAGAGAGGAACTCCACGTAACCTGACTAACTCTTTAAGATACAAATGGGAAAGTTGATCTAGGGAAAAATTATCTCGTATAGCAAGGAAATGAGTAGATTTAGTCAAGCGATCAACAATAACCCAGATTGCATTATTACCTCGAGGTGTCTTCGGAAATCCCACAACAAAGTCCATGGATATATTCTCTCATTTCCACTCTGGTACTGGTAAAGGCTGAAGCATCCCTTTTGGTAACTTCCGCTCTACTTTAACCTATTGACAATTCAAACACTTCACAGTAAAATCAGCAATATCCCTTTTCATTCCATCCCACTAGAAATACTCCCGAAGATCTCTATACATCTTAGTAATGCCTGGATGAACTGAAAATGGAGAACTATGAGCTTCACATAACAACTCTCTCTTCAACTTTGAATCACACGGCACACACAATCTCTTCCCAAATCTCAAAACAAAATCATTATCAATGTTGAATTCATGCAACTTACCCTTCTGAACCAGCACTACCTTTTTCTGTAACTCGCTGTCTTGCTTCTGTGCTTGCTTAATTCTGTATGATAGAGAATATTTCACTGATACCTAAAACAAAACAGAATGAAATCCTGCACCAACAACTTCTATGACAACGTTCATCAAATCCTTAACCAAAGGATCACGTTCCAAATGCAACATTATTAATGAAGATTACTTTTTTAACTCAAAGCATCAGCCACTTTATTTGCTTTTCCCGGATGGTAATGAATTGTACAATCATAATCCTTGATTAATTCTAGCCATCTCCTCTTTCTCATGTTCAATTCTTTCTGAGTGAATATATACTTTAAACTTTTGTGATCGGTATATATTTCACACTTTACTCCATACAAATTAGGCCTCCAAATTTTTAAAGAGAAAACAACAGCAGCTAATTCCAAATCATGTGTAGGGTAATTTACCTCATGTGTTTTCAACTGTCGTGAAGCATCAGCAATGACCTGATCATTCTGTGTTAGGAAGCAACCAAGTCCTTTCAATGAAGCATCACTGTAGATAACAAACTCACCATTCCTAGAAGGTAGTGCCAAAACTGGAGCATTCACCAATCTTCTTTTCAATTCCTGAAAACAATCATCACATTATTTTGTCTAGATAAACATATCACCCTTCCGAGTTAGCTTAGTCATTGGACTAGATAACCATGAAAAATTTCTAACAAACCTTCGGTAATAGCCTGCCAAACCGAGGAAGCTATGAATCTCAGTTACATTTGTGGGTCTTGGCCATTCTTCAACAAACTTTGTTTTTGCAGGATCAATAATTATCCCATCTTTAGAAACAATATGACCAAGGAAAGAAATTTGTTGCAACCAAAACTCACACTTGCTGAATTTCCCATGAAATTTATTTTCTTTTAAGGTTTGCAAAATAACCCTTAAATGTCTTTCATGCTCCTATTTACTTTTAGAAAACACCAAAATATCATCAATGAAAACAACCACAAACTTATCCAAGAACTCATGGAAAATTATATTCATAAGATCCATGAATACAACAGGTGCATTGGTTAGCCCAAAAGGCATAACTACAAATTCATAATGGCCATATCATGTACGGAATGCGGTCTTCATAATATCAACTTCCTTTACATTCAACTGATGGTACCCCGATCTCAGGTCAATATTTGAAAAATACTGAGCTCCCTGGAGCTGATCAAACAAATCATCGATATAAGGCAAAGGATATTTGTTCTTAACAGTGATGTTATTCAAGGCTCTATAATCAATGCAAATTCTAATAGAACCATCTTTCTTTTTAACAAATAAAATAGGATCACCCCATGGTGATGTGCTAGGTCAAATGAAACCTTTCTCTAATAAATCTTGCAATTGCTCCTTCAACTCTAAAAGTTCAATTTGAGTCATTTGATAGGGGGTTTTGAAATTTTATTAGCATCGGGAACTAAGTCAACAGTAAATTCAACTTCCCGATCTGGTATTATTCTAGACAACTCATCATGAAAAACATCAGGATACTCATTTACCACTAGCACATCATTAATCTAAACAGTTCCCTTGTTTTCAACAATATGTGCAAGGTAACATTCATTTCCATCTTTTACAAGTTTCTCAGCCTCTTGATATGTTATCAACAGTAAGGGTTCATTCTTGTACACAAACTGAAATTCTTTCTAAAAAGAAACTTCTTTAGCTCTACCGTCAATCTTATCATGGTAAATAGAGAGCCAATACATATGCAGGATAATATCAAACTCTACTAGAGGTAAAACAATAAGGTTTGCAAGTAGGTTCTTTCCACATATAAGGATAGGAAGATTCTTATAAATTCTTTTTGTCTCAACATTTCCCCCAGGTGTTTTTACCAAAAGTTCAGGAGTCATTTCTTGAGACGGTATTCCCATTTTACTAGAAAAGTTTTCAGAGATGAAAGAATGTATAGACCCTGAATCAAACAACACACTGGCATAACCTGAAAAAACAAACGAAGTACCTGATACCACTTCATTTTAGGGCCCAACATCTACTGAAGTAGTTGCAAAGGATTTCACCACCCCTTTCTGCTTGTAGTCTAACTACTTCCCATCACTCGAGCTCTTTGTTAGACACTCGTTTGCATAGTGACCCATCTCATTGCACTTGAAACATTTCACTAACTATAAATAAAATTTGGTCTTACCATCAACCTGATCTCTTTCAGTGAAATCACGAGCCTTATGTCCCATATTACCGCATCGGTAGCACTTTCCAGAATTCAAAAGACATTCCCCAGCATGCCTTTTACCACATTTATCACAAACTAGAAACTTAGTTTTCTTACCGTCAGACCTTTTTGAAGAATTCTTTCCTTTATCCTGCCACCTTGGTCTCTTCTTCTACCGGTTGTTATAGAACACTTGATCATCGGCAAACACCATTTCCACCTTCTCAGCACATCAAACAAGATTTTCATAACTCTTGAACTCACGAGAAGCTAAATCCCTTCGATATTTTGGATTTAATCCTAAGTAAAAATGATTGATTTTACTATTAAGGTCTCAGATAAACTTTGGAGCATACCTTTCCAATCGAGTGAACCTCTCTTCATAAGCATCCACTGAGTCATCTTCTTGCCTCAATTCCAAGAATTTTTTTTCCATCCTAAGTCGAACAGCCTTAGGAAAATACTTCTCAAGAAACATACCTTTGAATTCATCCCAGTCGAGAGCATCAATCTCATCAGCGTCCCTGATATTTTTAACCATCGACCACCACTGATCTGCTTCACCCTCCAAACGGTAAATAGAAAGACTAACCTTTTGATTATCTGAACACCCCATGACATCAAAAATCTTATCCAGTGCTTTAATCCACCCTTCATCTAGCACAGGGTCAGATGATCCTCTGAATGATGGGGGATGTTGCGTCATGAAATGTTCCACCACTGACATGTTCCTTTGCAGTTGATCTGGCTGATCTCGTGCATGGATACCACCACCATTTATCGCTTGAGTCAAATGTGCCATGACTGCAAAAAACTGTTCAGTTCCAATTCTGACCATCTCAGGATACTGATTCGGAAGGTCATTTCCTTCTGTATGCCTTCTTAGAACTGCTTCCTTGTTTCCTCTGCGAAAAACCATTCTGAACAAACATGTCTTAGATGAAGAAACATGGTAATTTTTAAATGCTATATCATTTCAATTTGACCACAAAAAGAATATTTTTGGATAATAATTTAATAGAATTATAACTCCTAAAGTTATATAAACTGACCTCTGATACCAACTATAAGGCCCCAGCCTTAAACATTACTTAATCTTGAGTTATTACAAGATTACACATTGAGGATCTTTTCAGGTTTAGAGTTTTAGAGAATTAGATCATAAATCATGCATTACACTCCACATTTAAACAAAGTGGATAAATAAAAGATAGTACTCATTCTTCCCATAATCGGAAACATATTTAAAATAAAACATATATTATTTCTTGACACTTCCTTGACACTATCATCACATCATGTACCTTTCCCTTGACCTGTAAAAAACATTTCAAAAACATGGGATGAGCATAAAAATCACAGCAAGGGATATAAAAGTGTGAAATGAAAACATTAGTCCATGTATGAAATCATACTTTACTCGTAAAACATAAGAATTTTAACATACCTCATCAGATGATAAATCATATAAATCATAAGACATAAAGGAAACTTGAGGCATTCATAACATTCTTATATAGGGAGTAACCCTCATGGTTATGTTTGGAATACCCATCACAGTATATTCCCTAAATATTTTCAGAGAAACATTAACGTTTAACCCATTCACGTTACCCAATGCATTGGAGAGCTATATCAGGCTCACCCGCCCTTAGTTTATCACGGAACCACCCGTCTTCATAACAATGCCCAAGAACCATAACATAATCGTATCACATAAAACATTCATAAAGGAAACAAAACTTTTCCACATTTCAATCACAAGATATCAATACAACACATTGATATAAAAAAATATCAAAACCATTTTCAATACCAAAAAAAAGAGAATTAAAACATGGTATTTATTTTTCATTAAAAAAAGGTTATGGCTTGTAGAGGAAGTCGAAACTCAAATAATGGTCACGGCGGCGGAAAAGTCGTTGTCGCCGCATACGTACGACAAAAAAACATTCCATTTTTTCATTTAGTAAACTCTTCATATAAAAAATATTTATTTTGAATAAACGTAAAAGTCAAAGGGTTTTATACACCGTATAAAAGAAAGTTGTGTATAAAATAAAATATGCCTCAATGAAAGGAGATTGAGACTAAGTCCCTTGCCTCATATCTGACTTGACTCGATCGTTCTTTAATCTCCTAAATAATAAACTTGAGTTAATTTATACTTGATTAAGAACCTTTTTCAAGTTCATTATTTCTTTTATATCACTTATTACCATGTCATGAACACTATGTAATTATTTAAGTTAATAACGGTCGTTTTAACGATCATTGTTACTTGAGTCAAAAATAAACTCTTTATAATTACAAGTTGTTCATGTATCCATTATATCCAGAGTTATATTCATGATGTAGATATCATATATATCATATATATCCAGTATATACATGCATTTATAATATTACATAACATTTAGAGGTAATAAATGAAATGCACCGTTCATGGAGACGGTAAGTCGTACGTACGCATGAACGCTACTTTCATTTCTATTTCGTATTTTATGGAATGGAATCATAATTATATAAATGTATATTATAATTCCAGTATAATATCATATATAATATCATTAACTCCATCCTTTATACGTCCCACATATGGCATTAATGAATCAAATCACTTTGAGGGGGCGGTAGTCCGCACTTCCTAAAATGAAGATATCGCATTTACCCATAATGGAAACCATAAAGGTATGCAAAAAATGAAAAATACCAAATATTAAAGGAATACATAAACATATTATATATCATATATAAATATAGTGTCATCTTAATGGCCACCTTTGAAGGTGTTATAAGAATATTGAACAATCATCGTTTCGTGAGGCAGAAATTTGTCATCCACGGAAACAGTATGCTCTTTAACCATTAAATGAAGGTGTGTGTAAGTGTATCTCAAATCATTCTTATAAAAAAATCCTTGTATATTAAAGATACTGGTGTTTCTACAAAATAAATGAATAAAAAGAGTTTATGGGGTTGGAGAAGCAAAATAAAACAAAAGAACATTAGAGAAGACTTTACCTTTAAATCGGGTAACTCTTCTTGGTTTGAACCAAAATGGTTTCTTGAAGAGATTTATGCCTAAGGTAAGGCTTCTAGGATGAAGAAAGGGGTGTGGAGAGATAAAATGAGAAGTTATTGGCTGAGCCAAATGCTTGAGAAGTGTGGGTAAGGAGGTAGAGGTGGGGGCCTTTTATAAGAGGAGAGGAGGGGCACTCTTGGAAAGTTAGGAAATGTTACATTATTTTAAAAAGAGTTTCAGATTTAAAAGGTCTCACATTGATATATTTCTAGGATACGGTGATAAGGGTTATAAATATACTCATCCAATAGGTCTTTTACAAGTGTAAGTCTTAGAGTTTACATTATCTTTTCATTTTATTTAAATCGTTAATTAATGAGGTAATCGATATATCATCATGATGTCATAAATAATTTAATTTATTTAATGTCTAAAAATTATAAAAAAAATACTATAATGTAGGAAATATTTTTAACTTTCTAATGACTATTTATATTCCAAGAGATAATTTATTTAGACAAAATTAAAAATGTTTTACTCAGGTGATACATTCTTTAGTGATATTCTCCTTTCTTTAAAAATAAAAAGATAAAGTGTCACATTCACCCAAAAGTGATTCCATGGGGTCCCTAAGTTTGGAACAAGGCATCCCATGGTCGGCCACGACACAACCAGTATCATTAGGACACATGTTGGGGTCATTTTTTATTATTATGATATTATTTTATTATCATTAACTACCTGATTACTAATTAATCAAGATAATTAAAGATAATTATCGTCGTTACTATTCATAATGTCCAAAAACAAAAGAGTATTAATTAGATAATTTGGACCTTATGATTCCAAATATGGAATCCATTTTACCAAATTCAAAACATAGAAATTGCAATAATTAATTTAAATATAATTCTCGTTGTCAAAACAAATAGCGGGTTTTTTTTAACCAATATCTATGAAAAGTTTGGCACTTGTTTATACCCAATTCCAAAGTGAAATTAATCCCAATGACCACCATTGGATTACATGGTAAAAATATATTCTATTTAAACTTTATAACCAATTAAAATTATAATCTAACCATATAATTAAATTAGATGAAAATGCAGTTTTGATGTAAAATGCAGTATTTTTCACTATTCATTAAAAAATGAACATTGTCAGAAAAATACCAAAAATTTATCCAAAGTAAATTTTAATGTCCCAATAATAAAGAATAAGTTTATTTTGACAAATATAGCTTATAAATTTGTCAAAAGTTTGATTTAAAAATGGTTTTCCATCAAAAGACAGTAAAATAATCTTTTAAAAATATTAGTGTATTCCATGCTTAAGATTGGATTTATTCTCATTTTAAGCCTCTAAAACACTATCTAATTCATAAATAGACATAGATAAAAATATTTATTATTAATTACTTACTTGGGATTTTACATCCTTCCCCCCTTTAGAAAATTGTGTCCCCACAATTTATTTACTTATTGAATAAGTGGGGGTATTTATCCCTCATTGCATTTTCAGATTCCCATGTTGCCTCTTCACTCATGTAGTTTTTTCGAAAAACCTTTACTTGATGAATCACCTTATTCCGCAACACTTTCTCCATGTGGTCAAGAATCTGGACCGGTTGTTCCTCATAAGATAGATTCTCTTCCAGATGAACTACCTCTGGACTCAAAACATGAGATGGATATGGCATGTACTTCCTTAACATTGAAACATGAAAAACATTGTGTACCTGAGATAAACTCGGAGGTAAAGCCACTCGGTATGCAACTAATCCAAATCTTTCCAGAATTTCATATGGTCCAATGAACCTTGGACTTATCTTTCCTTTCTTACCAAATCGCATCAAACTTTTCCATGGTGAAACTTTGAGAAAAACATGATCACCTACCTCAAAAGAGAGATCATTCCTCCTGTTGTCTGCATAACTCTTCTGCCTGCTCTGAGCTGTTCTCATGTGTCTCTGTATCAGCTGAACCTTTTTTGCCTACTCTTCTACCAATTCTGGTCCCATCAACTTCCTTTCACCTACTTCATCCCAAAAATATGGAGTTTGACACTACTTCCCATATAATGCCTCAAATGGTGCCATCTGTTTACTGGAATGAAAACTGTTATTATAAGAAAACTCAACCAAAGAAATATGTTGGTCCCAACTTCCCTGATAATCCATCAAACAAGCACGTAACATATACTCCAAAGTCTGAATCGTTCATTCTAACTGCCCATTTGATTGAGGATGAAAAGTTTTACTAAAATTTAATTCAGTACCCAATGACTTCTGAAGGCCTTTCCAAAAGTTAGAAGTGAACCTGGGATCACGGTCAGATACAATGAAGAGTGTAACTCCATGTAACCTGACTATCTCTTTAAGATACAAATGGGAAAGTTAATCTAGGGAAAAAAGTATCTCATATTGCAAGGAAATGAGCAGATTTAGTCAAGAGAACAACAATAACCCAGATTGTATTATTACCTCAAGGTGTCTTTGGAAATCCCACAACGAAGTTGGTTGCACCCAAATTTACCCTACTGGTAAAAGCGGTCGTTGAAGTACAAGTAGGGATCGAATCCACAGGGACCGAAGAAGAAACCTTGAGACACTTTGATTAGATGCGGGATTGGCTATGAAGTGGCCAACTATGGTGTTGATTGATTTGAAGAAATATTTATTTAATTTAAAGAAAAAAACCAATAAAATTACTTGAATTAAAACAACTATTTAAGGTGAGTTGATCCTAGGTTGTCTCTTGGGCTTGATTGGATATATTTGTTTTTCATTTGATTTTCTATTCATCGGTTCAAGAGGTATCCATTAAATGAAATAATTCCTCAATATCATTCTCCGATTTAATACACACACAATTTCAAGGCTAATCACCAATTCACTTAGAGGATCAATTAAATGAGCACTCCAAGGAATTGGATCGTACTAGCACTCAAAATGTGTCATCGTTAAAGTCGGTGAAGACAAAGAAGAAGATAAATCAAAGAAAGGAACTCTTAAAATAAAGAACATATTTATGAATTTAAGAACATCAAATAACATTCAATCCAACTCATGCAACTCCCTAGGATCAACCCATAAAAGGTTAGACCTCCATTGATTCTATTCTATCAATGGAAGTGGGTAATTGACTTAAAGAAGTGGGATTGAAGAAGAAAGAAAAAAAAACATTAATCAAAATGAACACTCCACCGTTGTGTGATGAATTCACAAGTGCGGGTGTGAATAAATTCACACTATGATTCAACGGTATCAACGTGTGAAGAAAAGGAAAATAAAAAGTGAAAAAGAATAAATTTTATCAAAATACTAAACGTGAATGAAAAACTTACATTAGAAAAATTGACGATGTCATTACAAAACGAAAGCGGGAAATTACAATTGAAAGAAAAACTTGAATTCAAAGGAAAATGTTAGATGATTATTCCCTTCACCACCAGCTCCTTATATAGGCATATTAGGAGCCTTATGTCCACCACCAACATTAAATTAACCCCCCAACAATTAAGAGAGTCAAAAGGAGGGTGATGAATAAAAAGGAAATTGACGTTTCGAAGTTGACCCGGAAAACTGTCCAGATTCGTCCTCCATTTTGACGTGTGCGTTTGACACTTCATATGGCTGAATCCGAAGGTGTTATAAATATAAGATATCTTATTACATGTGTCTTATAGAAGATCTAAACATTTCAGGAATTATGGATCATCCGTTTGAAAGTTATGGTCGAAATGGTGGGACGGATTTCTGTGCATTAATGACGAGTCCTCCATTTAAATCTCAACTTCAGATCCCTTTATCATCATGAAAACATCAGAATTAGCTCCGGACACAGTTGAATAAAATGATCCTAATATTTTTATCTTTCTACTGTATAAATTTGAGCTTCATTGGGCTTGGTTTCTGGGCCCCACATTTGTTTGATGGGCCTTAGGCCCATTATGCTTTTTTCAACAAGTTTCTGCCTTCAGACGCAAACTTCTCCATATTACTTTGAGATTCATCCATCAGACCTAAAATATAAAATGTTCCAATAAAAGTGATAAATCATATCCCAAAATTTCAAATTAAAATGATGAATATTGTAATTTCCACAAGCAAATTATTGAGTGGGACCAAATTGACATTTTAAGCATGAATTGCACAATGATGGGAAATGAAGTTCAATTTCTGAATTGGACTAAAATTAATGTTTATGAACTTATAAAAACATTAATATTAAGATCTTAACAATGAATATTATCCACTTTCAGTGACTAATCACACCCCCCAACTTGAGTTTTTCTAGTCCCGAGCAAAATAAATTACAAATATGAAATCCAAATCCCCTTTTCCAAAAACATTTAAATACACATTGCTCACTCAAAAGACATCATATCAAAAAAATTATGGAACCCATCAAAATCATTTAAAACAAGATAGGTCCATAAGCATATCCCAAGCCCAAGCTCATTCCTTTGTTCAAATTCATTTCCACATTTCATCCAATTCTAATTAAGCATGATAAAGTGTTGTGCATCATAAAAGATATGGGGCCCATTTTATTGTTCAAGGGGAAAAAAATGGAAGCGCTAGGTGGGAATCACATTAAACCTTAAGATGAGTATCCATTTTTTTAATTTTTTTTTATTTTTATTTTATTTTTTTTAACCACAATAGATATGAAAAGACTAACTCTGGGCAAGACAACTATGGAGTCACGATCCCCAAGTGCCGGACGCCACACATTTTGTCAATTTCATGCTCTACAATAGAGATATAAAGCCTAAATCTGGGCAAGACAACTATGGAGTCACGATCCCCAAGTGCCGGATGCCACGCATTTGGACAAAACATTGTTCTATGTGGTCATTATTATTTTTTTCAATTTTTTTTTTTTTGTTTTTTTTTTGTTTTTTTTTTGGATACTCAAATTAAACTAAAAGTGACCCCAGAACCCTATGCTATAATGAAAGGGACCCAAGAACTCAAATTTACACCCACGATCCAGTAGACGTGCATTGTGGCATTTTTATTAAGAGGATGAAAATGTAAACATTGAAAAATCACATCGGACAACCGCACTTTCCAAAAACTATGCTCATGAACTTAAACTTGCATTAAAATCAGAATCAAGGCATTCAAAATTTATTTGATATCCAATTTTAGAGTTTGCAATGTGTGTTATCATGTTTATGGTTAATGGAATTTTTCTTTTCATGCATGCTTTTATTCAAAAAAAAATCAATTTTTATCCCCCCCCAACTTAAAATAACATTGTCCCCGGTGTTTAAAGAAAAGAAAAGTTATAACGGGGTAGGAGAGGAGTTCAAAGAATAAATTTAAAATGAAAATCATGGAATGAAGTCACCTGGTGGTTGATAATGATAGCACATTCCATAGTCTCCCTTCAATCCTGCATTTGAGTCTCAGTGGCTTGGATGGTGGTGAATGGATTTTCCTTATGTCTTATGACATGTCCTTTTATTTTTTTTAAACCTATAAAAACATAAAAATAAAAACAAAACAAAATAAACTGATGATACATTGTCTTCTTTATATTTTCTGGGTAAGGTATTACTCAGATATTACACCACGTGACACGGATGAATATGGCGCTCCCCTTTCATACCCATCCTTACTCATAAAATAAGAACAGGTCAACAGTTTATGGTAATTTATTATATGAAAAAAATGATTCAAAATGATTAGAAACATGAAAACCATGGGTTGCCTCCCATGCAGCGCTTTTGTTTAACGTCGTTAGCTCGACTTGTACCCCCCAACTTATCCAATTCCAACTTTCAAAATTTTAATTAACCCATCTTTCTCCACTTCAACAAGATTGAGATTGATTGTTTTTTTGAAATTTGTTTCGTATGAAATCCTATTTTCCACAATGATTGGTAAAATCCAAGGAATATCTGAAATGGTTGATCGATTTGAACTTATATTCTTTCCTAAGAAATCAATGACCATTCCACAATTATTGGCTTCATTATATGAATGAACTAAAACTGCAAGGTCTTTTTTATCACCTATGATGGAATTCTTGTCTGGGGAAGGAAGGATAATGATTTTGAGTTCTGGTCGATTGCAATTTCCTAATAAAGATTGGAAATTTGAATGAAAGTCAGTTTCTTCTCCAAAAAGTTTAGAATGAATTGGTTCCGTTTTAAAATATGATTCATCCCCAAAAGTTCCCATTTGAATTTCATGAATGGGTGTAGACTCAATATTCGTTATATCTCCCAATGGTTCAATGATCGGTGATTCTAAAAAAATGTTATTGGAGCAATATTTTGAACACTCAATCCATGAAGACAAATTTTCCCCTTGTGAATCCAAAAAATTAATTTCCTCTGTATTTAAGCACCCATCAACAATTACTTGATTATCTTAAAATATCTCAAATTCAATGGTTGGTTCTTCAATAAATTCATGTGAGGTTTCTGGGAGACAAGATTCTTCTATAAATATTGAGGAAGGGATGGTTTGAGTGGGAATGGGGTCCACACAAGTTTTAATGCTTTGTAGTTCTTGTCTAAAACTTGATACCTCTAAATTCATTTTTTCCATTTGTTCACACAATCTTTGAAGAATTGTTTCAGGATTAGGATTGATAGATGTTTCGACATCATGGAATTCCTCATTATTCATTTTTTTAATCATTCTTGATAGGTATAGAAATTGATCTTTTAAACCTTCATCATTACAAATTTCGTTCATGTTATCAGGTGTGGGGTATTCATTCAAAGGTTGATTAAAAAAGGTTGGTGATTCCCAATGTGGATTTTCAAACTGATTCCATCCCGGGTTTGTGAAGGGATATTGTTGATTATACTCCATTGGATTTATTTGAAAATTTGGAATCGTGATTTTCGGTGATCAAAAAAAATTAGAAAGGGGAAAAGAGAAGAGAAATGGGGATGAGAAAATAGAAAAATGGGGGTAAGAAAAGAAGTTTTTTGGTCTAAGGAACTTAATTGGTCCCCGGCAACGGCGCCAAAATTTGGTTGCACCCAAATTTACCCTACTTGTAAAAGCGGTCGTTGAAGTACAAGTAGGGATCGAATCCACAGGGACCGAAGAAGAAACCTTGAGACACTTTGATTAGATGCGGGATTGGCTATGAAGTGGCCAACTATGGTGTTGATTGATTTGAATAAATATTTATTTAATTTAAAGAAAAAAACCAATAAAATTACTTGAATTAAAACAACTATTTAAGGTGAGTTGATCCTAGGTTGTCTCTTGGGCTTGATTGGATGTATTTGTTTTTCATTTGATTTTCTGTTCATCGGTTCAAGAGGTATCCATTAAATGAAATAATTCCTCAACATCATTATCTGATTTAATCCACACACAATTTCAAGGATAATCACCAATTCACTTAGAGGATCAATTAAATGAGCACTCCAAGGAATTGGATCGTACTATCACTCAAAATGTGTCATCGTTAAAGTCGGTGAAGACAAAGAAGAAGATAAATCAAAGAAAGGAACTCTTAAAATAAAGAACAAATTTATGAATTTAAGAACATCAAATAACATTCAATCCAACTCATGCAACTCCCTAGGATAAACCCATAAAAGGTTAGCCCTCCATTGATTCTATTCTATCAATGGAAGTGGGTAATTGACTTAAAGAAGTGGGAATGAAGAAGAAAGAAAAAAAAACATTAATCAAAATGAACACTCCACCGTTGTGTGATGAATTCACAAGTGCGGGTGTGAATAAATTCACACTATGATTCAACGGTATCAACGTGTGAAGAAAAGGAAAATAAAAAGTGAAAAAGAATAAATTTTATCAAAATACTAAACGTGAATGAAAAACTTACATTAGAAAAATTGACGATGCCATTACAAAACGAAAGCGGGAAATTACAATTGAAAGAAAAACTTGAATTCAAAGGAAAATGTTAGATGATTATTCCCTTCACCACAAGCTCCTTATATAGGCATATTAGGAGCCTTATGTCCACCCCCAACATTAAATTCACCCCCCAACAATTAAGAGAGTCAAAAGGAGGGTGATGAATAAAAAGAAAATTGACGTTTCGAAGTTGACCCGGAAAACTGTCCAGATTCGTCCTCCATTTTGACGTGTGCGTTTGACACTTCATATGGCCGAATCCGAAGGTGTCATAAATATAAGATATCTTCGTCCATGTGTCTTATAGAATATCTAAATATTTCAGGAATTATGGCTCAGCCGTTTGAAAGTTATGGTCGAAATGGTGGGACGGATTTCTGTGCATTAATGACGAGTCCTCCATTTAAATCTCAACTTCAGATCCCTTTATCATCATGAAAACATCAGAATTAGCTCCGGCCACAGTTGAATAAAATGATACTCATATTTTTATCTTTCTACTGTATAAATTTTAGCTTCATTGGGCTTGGCTTCTGGGCCCCACATTTGTTTGATGGGCCTTAGGCCCATTATGCTTTTTCCAGAAAGTTTCTGCCTTCAGACGCAAACTTCTCCATATTCCTTTGAGATTCATCCATCAGACCTAAAAGATAAAATGTTCCAAACAAAGTGATCAATCATATCCCAAAATTTAAAATTAAAATGATGAATATTGTAATTTCCACAAGCAAATTATTGAGTGGGCCCAAATTGACATTTTAAGCATGAATTGCACAATGATGGGAAATGAAGTTCAATTTCTGAATTGGACTAAAATTAATGTTTATGAACTTATAAAAACATTAATATTAAGATCTTAACAATGAATATTAGCCACTTTCAGTGAATAATCAGAAGTCCATGGATATATTCTCCCATTTCCACTCTGGTACTGGTAAAGGCTGAACCATCCCTTTCGGTAACTGCCACTCTTCTTTAACCTATTGACAAGTCAAACACTTCACAATAAAATGAGCAATATCCCTTTTCATTCCGTGCCACCAGTAATACTCCTGAAGATCTCTATACATCTTAGTACTGCCTGGATTAACTGAAAACAGAGAACTATGAGCTTCACATAACAACTCTCTCTTCAACTGTGAATCACACGACACACACAATCTCTTCACAAATCTCAAAACACAATAATTATCAATGTTGAATTCTGGCAACTTACCCTTCTGAACCAGCTCTACCTTTTTCTGCAACTCGTTGTCTTGCTTCTGTGCTTGCTTAATTATGTCTGATAGAGAAGATTTCACTGATACTTGAAACAAAACAGAAGGAATTCCTGCACCAACAACTTCTATGCCAAAGTTCATCAAATCCTTAACCAAAGGATCATGTTCCAAACGCAACATTGTTAATGAAGCATTACTTTTTCGACTCAAAGCATCAGCCACTTTATTTTCTTTTCCCGTATGGTAATGAATTGTACAATCATAATCCTTTATTAATTATTGTCATCTAATCTGTCTCATGTTCAATTCTTTCTGAGTGAATATATACTTTAAACTTTTTTTATCGGTATATATTTCACACTTTACTCCATACAAATGATGCCTCCAAATTTTTAAAGTGAAAACAATAGCAGCTAATTCCAAATCATGTGTAGGGTAATTTACCTCATGTGTTTTCAACTATCGTGAAGCATAATCAATTACCTGATCATTCTACATTAGGATGCAACCAATTCTTTTCAATGAAGCATCACTATAGATAACAAACTCACCATTCCTGGAAGGTAGTACCAAAACTGGAGCATTCACCAATCTTCTTTTCAATTCCTGAAAAAAATCATAACATTCTTTTGTCCAGATAAACTTAACACCCTTCTGAGTTAGCTTAGTCATTGGACTAGATAACCGTGAAAAATTTCTAACAAACCTTCGGTAATAGCCTGCCAAACCAAGGAAGCTATGAATATCAGTTACATTTGTGGGTCTTGGCCATTCTTCAACAACCTTTGTTTTTGCAGGATCAGCAGTTATCCCATCTTTAGAAACAATATGACCAAGGAAAGAAATTTGTTGCAACCAAAACTCACACTTTCTGAATTTCCCATACAATTTCTTTTCTTTTAAGGTTTTAAAAATAACCCTTAAATGCCATTCATGATCTTCTTTACTTTTAGAAAACACCAAAATATCATCAATGAAAACAACCACAAACTTATCCAAGAACTCATGGAAAATTCTATTCATAAGATCCATGAATACAGAAGGTGCATTGGTTAGCCCAAAAGGCATAACTACAAATTCATAATGGCCATATCATGTACGGAACGCGGTCTTCGGAATATCAGCTTCCTTTAACGTCAACTGATGGTACCCCGATCTCAGGTCAATCTTTGAAAAATATTGAGCTCCCTGGAGCTGATCAAACAAATCATCAATATGAGGCAAAGGATATTTGTTCTTAACAGTGATGTTATTCAAGGATCTATAATCAATGCAAAGTCTCATAGAACCATCTTTCTTTTTAACAAATAAAACAGGAGCACCCCATGGTGATGTGCTAGGTCGAATGAAACCTTTCTCTAATAAATCTTGCAATTGCTCCTTCAACTCTAAAAGTTCAATTTGAGCCATTCGATAAGGGGGTTTTGAAATTGGCTTAGCATTGGGAACTAAGTCAACAGTAAATTCAACTTCCCAATCTGGTATTATTCTAGGCAACTCATCAGAAAAAACATCAGGATACTCATTTACCACTGGCACATCATTAATCTGAACAGTTCCCTTGTTTTCAACAATATGTGCAAGGTAACATTCATTTCCATCTTTTACAAGTTTCTCAGCCTCTTGATATGTTATCAACAGTAAGGGTTCATTCTTGTACACAAACTGAAAGTCTTTCTGAAAAGAAACTTCTTTAGCTCTACAGTCAATCTTAGCATGGTAAATAGAGAGCCAATCCATACCCAGGATAACATCAAACTCTACTAGAGGTAAAACAATAAGGTTTTCAAGTAGTTTCTTTCCACGGATAAGGATAGGAAGATTCTTATAAATTATTTTTGCCTCAACATTTCCCCCAGGTGTTTTTACCACAAGTTCAGGAGTCATTTATTGAGACGGTATTCCCATTTTACTAGAAAAGTTTTCAGAGATGAAAGAATGTGTAGACCCTGAATCAAACAACACACTGGCATAACCTGAAAAAACAAACAAAGTACCTGATACCACTTCATTTGATGGCCCAAAATCTACTGAAGTAGTTGCAAAGGATTTTACCACCCCTTTCTGCTTGTAGTCTAACTGCTTCCCATCACTCGAGCTCTTTGTCGGACACTCGTTTGCATAGTGACCCATCTCATTGCACTTGAAACATTTCACTAACTGTAAATCAAATTTGGTCTTACCATCAAACTGATCTCTTTTAGTGCAATCACGAGCCTTATGTCCCATCTTACCGCATCGGTATCACTTTCCAAAATTTAGAAGACATTCCCCAGCATGCCTTTTACCACATTTATCACAAACTAGAAACTTAGTTTTCTTACTGTCAGACCTTTTTGAAGAATTCTTTCCTTTCTCCTGCCACCTCAGTCTCTTCTTCTATTGGTTTTTATAGAACACTTGATCATCGGCAAACTCCATTTACACCTTCTCAGTACATCGAACAAGCTTTTCATAACTCTTGAACTCATGAGAAGCTAAAGCCCTTTGATATTTTGTATTTATTCCTGAGTAAAAATGATTGATTTTACTATCAAGGTCTCGGATAAAATTTGGAGCATACCTTGTCAATCGAGTGAACCTCTCTTCATAAGCAGCCACTGAGTCATCCTCTTGCCTCAATTCCAAGAATTGTTTTTCCATCCTAAGTCAAACAGCCTTAGGAAAATACTTCTCAAGAAACATACCTTTGAATTCATCCCAGTCGAGAGCATCAATATCATCAGCGTCCCTGATATTTTTAACCATCGACCACCACTGATCTACTTCACCCTCCAAACAGTAAATAGCAAGACTAACCTTTTGATTTTATAAACACCCCATGACATTGAAAATATTCTCCAGTTCTTTTATCCACCCTTCAGCTAGCACAGGGTCAGATGATCCTCTGAATGATGGGGGATGTTGCCTCATGAAATGTTCCACCACTGACATGTTCCTCTGTGGTTGATCTGGCTGATCTCATGCATGGATACCACCACCATTTATCGCTTGATTCAACTGCGCCATTACTACAACAAACTATTCAGTTACAATTCCGACCATCTCAGGATGCTGATTCAGAAGGCCATTTCCTTCTGTATGCCTTCCTAGCACTGCTTCTATGTATCCTCTACGGAAAACCATTCTGAACAAACATGTCTTATATGAAGCAACATGGTAATCTTCAAATGCTATATCATTTCAATTTGACCATAAAAAGAATATTTTTTGTATAATCATTTAATATAATTCTAACTCCTAAATTTATTTAACCGACCTCTGATACCAACTATAAGTCCCCAGCCTTAAACATTACTTAATCTTGATTTATTACAAGATTACACATTGAGGATCTTTTCAGGTTTATATTTTTAGAGAATTAGATCATAAATCATGCATTACACTCCACATTTAAACAAATTGGTTACATAAAAGATAGTACTCATTCTTCCCATAATCGGAAACATATTTAAAATAAAACATAGATTCTTTCTTGACACTTCCTTGACACTATCATCACATCATGTACCTTTCCCTTGACCTGCGAAAAACATTTCAAAAACATGGGATGAGAATAAAAAGCTCAGCAAGGGATATAAAAGTGTGAAATGAAAACATTAGTCCATGTATGAAATCATAATTTACTCGTAAAACATAAGCATTTTAACATACCTCATCAAATAATAAATCATAGAAATCATAATACATAAAGGTAACTTGAGGCATTCATAACATTCTTACGTAGGGAGTAACCCTCATGGTTGCGTTTGGAATACCCATCACAGTATATTCCATAAATATCTTCGGAGAAACCTTAATGTTTAACCCCTTCACGTTACTCAATTCATTGGAGAGCTATATCGGGTCCACCCGCCCTTAGTTTATCACGGAACCACCCATCTTCATAACAATGCCCAAGAACCATAACATAATCGTATCACATAAAACATGCATAAAGGAAACATAACATTTCCACATTTAAATTACAAGATATCAATACAACACATTGGTATAAAAAAATATCAAAACCATTTTCAATACCAAAATAAAAGAGAAGTAAAACATGGTATTTATTTTTCATTAAAAAAAGGTTATGGCTTGTAGAGGAAGTCAAAACTCAAATAATGGTCACGGCGGTGGAGAAGTCATTGTCGCCGCATACGTACGACAAAAAAACATTCCCTTTTGTCATTTAGTGAACGCTTCATATAAAAAATATTCCTTTTGAAAAAACATAAAATTCAAAGGGGTTTATACACCGTATAAAATAAAGTTGTGTATAAAACAAAATATGCCTCAATGAAAGGAGATTGAGACAAAGTATCTTACCTCGTATCCGACTTGACTCGATCGTTCTTTAATCTCCGGAATAATAAACTTGAGTTAATTTATACTTGCTTAAGAACCTTTTTCAAGTTCATTATTGCTTTTATATCACTTATTACCATGTCATAAACACTGTGTAATTATTTAAGTTAATAACGGTCATTTTAACGATCATTGGTACTTGAGTCAAAAATAAACTCTTTATAATTACAAGTTGTTCATGTATCCATTATATCCAGAGTTATATTCATGATGTAGATATCATATATATCATATATATCTAGTATATACATGCATTTATAATATTACATAACATTTAGAGGTAAGAAATGAAATGCACCGTTCATGGAGACGGTAAGCCATACGTACGCATGAACGCTACTTTCATTTCTATTTCGTATTTTATGGAATGGAATCATAATTATATAAAGGTATATTATAATTACAATATAATATAATATATAATATCATTAAATCCATCCTTTATATGTCCCACATATGGCATTAATGAATCAAATCACTTTGAGGGGGCGGTAATCCGCACTTCCTAAAATGAAGATATCGCATTTACCCATAATGGAAACCATAAAGGTATGCCAAAAATGAAAAATACAGAAGATTAAGAAAAACATAAAAATATTCTATATAATATATAAATATAGTTTCATCTTAATGGACACCTTTTAAGGTGTTAGAAGAATATTGAACAATCATCGTTTTGTGAGGCAGAAATTCGCCATCCACGGAAACAGTATGCTCTTTAACCATTAGATGAAGGTGTGTGTAAGTGTAGCTCGAATCCTTCTTATAAAAACATCCTAGTATATTGAAGATACTGTTTTTGTTACAAAATAAAAGAATAAAAAGATTTCAGGGGGTTGGAGAAGCAAAATAAAACAAAAGAACATTAGAGAAGACTTTACCTTTAAATCGGGTAACTCTTCTTGGTTTGAACCAAAATGGTTTATTGAAGAGCTTTCTGCCTAGGGTATGGCTTCTAGGATGAAGAGAGGGATGTGGACAGATAAAATGAGTAGGGATTGGCCGATCCAAAGGCTTGAGAAGTGTGGGTAAGGAGGTATAGGTGGGGGCCTTTTATAAGAGGAGAGGAGGGGCACTCTTGGAAAGTTAAGAAATGTTACATTATTTTAAAAAGAGTTTCAGATTTAAAAGGTCCCACATTGATATATTTCTAGGATAAGGTGATAAGGGTTCGAAATATAATCATCCAATAGGTCTTTTACAAGTTTAAGTCTTAGATTTTACATTATCTTTTTATTTTATTTAAATCGTTAATTAATGAGGTAATCGCTGCATCATCATGATGTCATAAATAATTTAATTTATTTAATGTCTAAAAATTATAAAAAAAAATATGATGTAGTAAATATTTTTATCTTTACAATTACTATTTATAGTCCAAGAGATAATTTATTTAGACAAAATTAAAAATGTTTTACTCAGGTGATACATTCTTTAGTGATATTCTCCTTTCTTTAAAAATAAAAAGATAAAGTGTCACATTCACCCAAAAGTGATTCCATGGGGTCCCTAAGTTTGGCACAAGGAATAACATGGTCGTCCATGACACAACCAATATCATTAGGACACATTTTGGGGTCATTTTTTATTATTATGATATTATTTTATTATCCTTAACTACCCAATTACTAATTAATCAAGATAATTACCGTCGTTACTATTCATAATGTCCAAAAACAAAAGAGTCTTAATTAGATAATTTGGACCTTCTGATTCCAAATATGGAATCCATTTTTACCAAATTCCAAACATAGAAATTGAAATAATTAATTTAAATATAATTTCTGTTGTCAAAACAAATAGCGGGTTTTTTTGAAACAATATCTATGAAAAGTTTGGCACTTGTTTATGCCCAATTCCAAAGTGAAATTAATCCAAATGACCACCATTGGATTACATGGTAAAAATACATTCTCTTTTAACTTTAAAACCAGTTAAAAATATAATCTAACCATATAATTAAATTAGATGAAAATGTTGTTTTGATGTAAAATGCAGTATTTTTCACTATTCATTAAAAAATGAACATTGTCAGAAAAATACCAAAAATTTATCCAAAGTAAATTTCAATGTTCCAATCATAAAGAATAAGTTTATTTTGAAAAATAGAGATTATAAAATTGTCAAAATTTTGATTTAAAAATGGTTTTCCATCAAAAGGCAGTAAAACAATCTTTTAAAAATATTAGTGTATTCCATGCTTAAGATTGGATTTATTCTCATTTTAAGCCTCTAAAACACTATCTAATTCATAAATAGACATAGATAAAAATATATATTATTAATTACTTACTTGGGATGTTAAAAAACCATAGTCTATTAAATAGTAAAAATGTTTTGAAATAAATTTTTAAGAAACATGGATGTGGATGATAAACAAGTCCCAGTACATAATTACGTATAAACAACCTTGGATAATGAAGAGATTGTGAAATAAACCCTTACCAATTTGGTAACTTAGGAAACATACACCCCATGAAAGATAAATCATACAATGAATATGTAAATACACATAAATTAAAGTTTATTACACAAAGAATACAATTATGGGCAGTACGTACATCACACAAAAGATAATAGTGGCAATATGGCATGAATCTCATGGGAATAAGGAGTGAGATGAAAAACCCTTACCTTGTAATTTTCCTTGATAGAGTGTATTTTAACCTCCTGTATAATAGTTAAATCATTGTTATTAAATTATACAAGAATCATATACATAAATATGATATCATATATGATCTTTTAATATTTTTTTGTTAATAATATTTTAGAATTATCATCATTTCGGGTGTTAACTGATTCGTTTTCCTTTATATGCTTTGTTACATAATCCGTGTTTTTTATGGATAGGTTGTATTGTATTCATATAAATAATGATATAAAGTCATTAAACATTATTTTTAATCATAAAACTAGAATTATTCTTTAATGGATATTATGGGGAAATGAATCTCAGCGCGTTTGTAGAGATGGTAATCCGTACGTACGCACGAACACTACTTCCATTTCATTTTTCATTTTAAAAGGAATCAAAACCAAATGATACATAGGTATATTATTATTCCAGTATAACATAATATCTTATATGTGTTACTTAAGTTCATTAACACCATCCTTTATACGTTCCATGTATGGTATGAATGAGTCATATCACTTTGAGGGGGCGGTAGTCCGCACTTCCTCAAATGAAATTATCGTATATATATACAACATGAAACGAATAATTGTATGCTATAAAATGTAATTAAAGAAGATTATATATATAATAAATATCATTAATATCATATTTAATTATAGTTCCATCATAATGGCCACCATGAGAGGTGGTAGGAGATAATTGAACGATCATCGTTTCGTGAGGCGTTTGGTTTCCATCCACAGAAACATTATGT
Organism: Viscum album; assembly: GCA_963277665.1. Lineage (NCBI taxonomy): Eukaryota > Viridiplantae > Streptophyta > Magnoliopsida > Santalales > Viscaceae > Viscum > Viscum album. The sequence goes on from OY728164.1 coordinate 95,786,485, forward strand.
TCTTCACCCATTAGATGGAGGTGTGAGTAAGTGTAGTTATAATACTTCTCATAAAAATTTCCTAGTATATTTAGGATACTGGTTTTGTTACAAAATAAAATAATAATAAGAGTTTAGGGGTTGGAGAAGTAAAATAAAATAAAAGAAGCTAAGAGAAATCGTTACCTCTAATTTGGGTAACTCCTTTTGGTTTGAACCAAAAAAGGACTCTTGAAGTGCCTTCTGCTTAAGGTAAGGCTTCTAGGAGGAGGAGAGGGATGTAGGGAGCTTAATTGGGCAGAGTTTGGATGAGACAAAAGGCTTGAGAGGTGTGAGTAATTGGTTATAAGTTGTGTCCTTTTATAAGGGGGAGGAGGGGCACTTTAGGAAAAACTTGAAGTATTAATTTATAATAAATTCATATTCGGTTTCTAATGGGTCCAAAGTGGATTATTCAAAGTATAAGGTAGGTATGGGTCTAAATCCTTTCAATAAATAGATTTTAGATAGGTTTGGGTCACTATAGTAACCTTATCTTTTAGATTTAACTCTTAGTTAAATAGTTTGACATTTACCATGTCTCTTTGTATTTTTATATTATATAGTTAATAAACTTACTATATACTTCCAATAGACCCCCAAGTGGTCCATTAATGATACACCTATCATTATATAAGTCCTTTGGCCGAACCTGAGATTTTTAGGAATATAATATCAAATAATATTATAATATTTGTTTTAAAAACTCTTTTATGTCTATTTTGACACTATTGGGTATTTTGTTTTCAATAAATTCATAACAGCATTATTACTTCGAATACAATTCATATAACCAATAATAATATGTCATATTAACCTATAAAATTATTGTAATTCATAAAAAGTCTCAAATTACATTTATTTGGATATTTATAATATCAATTATTTTAATATTTCATTAATTAGGTAATTACTGCATCACCATTGTGTCATAAATAAATTAAATTATTTAATGTATAAAAATTATAAATAAAATACCATTATGTAGGAAATATTTTTATATTTTTAATGAATATTTATAATCGAATTTATCTTATGTATAACCCTGTATTAAAAATGTTTTAGTTATTAAACATTGATTTTAACTCTTTTAACTCTTCTTTGAATTAAATAATAATAAATGTCCTAATCTAATCCAAGTGGAACAAAGAGGATCATATTTTATTCCTAAGGTTTTTTTTGGTTGAATTATACTTATCCAATAGAATTGGGACATGTGTTAGGGTAATAATAATTTCATTTTTACCCTTAATTTCCCTATTTACTTTTTACCGTGGTAAATAAAAGTAAAAAGTTACTATTCACCAAAAAATATTTTTATCTTATTGAGGCACATTTTACTCCTTGATATTAACCATGTCTCTCGTATTTTCGAAATTCCACTCACAGAAGCGGTAAAATTAAGTTTTATGTGAATTTACAAATTCTTCTAGGAGATGGGTAAAAGACGGTAAAAAGTTCAATAAAATTTTTATATGTCTAAAATTATTATAAACTGACTCCAATGAATTACATTGAACTTATATAGGTATTAAGTATCTATTTTGACCTAAAATAAATTTAAATAAAATGAATAATTATTTAAATAACAAGTTGTTTTTAACCAATAACTCAGTGTTTTTTACTATTTGTCAAAAATTGAAAGTTTTCAGAAAAATACCAAAAATTCACCATAGGATAATTTCGATATTCAAAATCCAAAAATGAAGTCTATTTTACCAAATTCTAAACATAGAAGTTGCATTTATTAATTTAAAATTAATTCCCATTGTCAAAACCAAAAGGCATATTTTTAAGAAATAATAACTGTCAAAAGTTTGACACTTGTTTATGTCCAATTTCAAAGTGAAATTACTTAAAATGACCATCATTGGATTAAATGGTAAAAATATAATCTATTTATACTTCCAAACCATTAAAATGTATAATTTAACACTATAAATTATTTTTATTAAAAAATTTGTTTTTAGTTAAAATATAGTATTTTTCACTATTCACCCAAATATGAAAGTTATCAGAAAAACACCAAAACTTTATTAAAACTAAATTATTATGTCCCAATTCTAAATAAGAAGTTTATTTTGTCAAATTTAATATATAATAGTTTCAAATATTGGATTTAAATAGGCTTTTCCATTAAAAGACGGTAAAATTGCATTTTTTGAAAAATACTTCTTTTATCTGAAAAAAAAATGTATTTGTTCTTACATTATGTCTAAGAAACTCATAATATGGATTCCAAAATTATAAGGATTATATAAAGTTAAAAATTTAGTTAATATTATTCATAACTGCTTTTGAACGGCTTGTTTGGTAAGTCATGGTGCGCTAGAACTCGGTGTTGCGTGTAGTGCAAGTCATTGAATTGCTTTGAAGAAATAACATACTATGAAATCTTGAGGTGTTACAAAATATCTAAATTATGACACCTTCCTTAATATATGACACCTTCCTTAATATATGACACCTTATTCTTATCCTAGTTTATTCATAGACAAATTATTTTTAAATCCTTCATGATGGTTCATGAAGAGTTTGTGAATTCCCAAAGCATATTCCCTAGGAGTTTCAAACCAAGTGTGTAGCAAGGCTTGTTGTCATGTACCAAGTTATGCTCGAGTTAGGCCTATGCACCTTTTCAAATTTATTACCCCTGTGTGTATATGTTCCAAATCCACATACACTTTTAGTATCGAGATAAGGATGTAATTCTAGAAGACCACTCACTCTATACTTCACCAAAATTCTAAGACTTTTCCTCATCCTTACACTTTTCCTTAGAGACATCCCCCAACATATCCTTAGAAATATTCCTAGGGATATCACTAAATTTTTCTCATCCTAGTTTCCAAAGGTTGGCTAAACCTTTTCTCAGATCCCAACTATAATTACCCAGGATTGATGTACATTAAAATTACATCACTTTTTTGGAATAATTAAAACATTATAAAAACATACACTCAAAGACTATATTAATTTAGTGCCTTTGGAAACTTGGAACAAAAATATTTTAACTCATTGAAATATCTTCAATGTTTCCCACAAATATCTTCCCCCTTATCAATTCTACTTAAAACCCTTCCTTTATAACCTGGGGAAGGGAAACATAAAAAAGGGGTGATCTCAAATGATCGGTAAGGGTAAATAAAGTAAATTCATAAGCATATAATGAATATAAGGGTATGATAACATGATCATGATCATTAGAAGATCATACCCTGCATATTAAATATCATAAGCATGAATCATGGCATAATGATTTTTAGTTCATAAAACATGAATCAAAAGTAAATAAAGAGCATAATCCATGAAAAATAACATAGGAATAAGACATCAAATTATGGAATACACATAATCATATAAATACCCTATGTTAAGGCTACCTTTCAAGACCATAATAACATGTTGATATTAGGTTAACCACCTGTTTACCTGCTTCAGGCTTGGGATGCCTTCCTATATACCATCTTGTTTCAGACTTGGGATTCCCTCCTATCTACCCTCTTGTTTCAGGCTTGGGATTCCCTTTTGTGTAATCTTTGAGCTTATAAAATATTTATCATTACTTAATTCATTGGAGGTTGATATAGGGACCACCCATCACATAATAAAAAAACATGCATATGTGTGTCACAATAACATAAATCAATCATCTTATCATAATCCATGGAATAAAATGGGGTTCATAAACATCATACAATCATAACATAACCCATGGAAAAGAAATAGGTTTCATAAATATCATTCCATCATAAATATAAACCATTAAATAAAGAATATAAATGGTATTCTTGGATCATATACCCAGTAAAGAATAAACTATAATGAAGTATGTCATATTAGATGGAAAATAATTTTAAAATATCTTTTAAAACATTTCTTGAGAAAAATATATTTTCCACTTTGAAAAATTCTTTTAAAATCATAAAAATTTTATCGAACATTTTTAATTGAAAATAAACTTGAAATTTTATAAAGTGATATTTGAAACCATTTTATATATCTTAAAAATCCATTTTCTTGAAAGTGTTTAAAAGATCATTTAAAAAACTTTTGAAACACTTTTATAAAACATTATTTTGAAGGAACACAGATTTCCAACCGAAGATATAATAACATTACATGAATCTTAAAATATCATGAAAAGAAATAGATTCATGATATAAAATTTCAAAAGGAAATATATACACCTCCTAAAAGAATATAGTTTCATAATGTAATATGTGTCACAAAGAATGAAAATTGAGATAAAATTACCTTACTGATTTGGTAACTTTTGATATGTAATCCCCATGAAAGATAGATCATTAAATGGATAAGTAAATAACCATAATATTCAGGATAATACTCATAAAATACATACATGGGTAGTATATACACCACATAAAAGAATAAAGTAGTGTATAATACATGTATCCCATGGAAATAAAAGTGATACATAAATCCCTTACTACTTGAGTAACTTTAGAATTTTGAACCCCATAAAATAATAACATCATTTAAAGATTTTGATATCATTAAATAAAGGAAATTAATTATATAACATGTCATAGTTCATTATAAACACCACACAAAATAAGTGAGTGCAGAATATGGCATGTATCTCACAGAAATAAAAGTGACATGTAAATTCCCTTACCTTAGTAGAACATGGGGATTTTTTTATTAATCATAAAGAAGAGAGACAAACTGGAAAAACAAGAGAGGCACTGTTAAGGGGGCCTGAAAAAATGAAAACCAAGGGCGTCTGCCCAAAAAAAAGTCTCACATTCATGGGGTAATGAGCCCAAGGAGAAATAAATAATATAAGGATCACAGAGGTTTCCTTGGGATGCCAGGAAATTAGCAAGAGTGTTACTCTCACGCCATGAGTGGATCAAGCGAGCTCGACCGATGAAGTTCAAGCATCTTCTGATAATATAAACAATGGACCAAGGGGTATAATTCCTTCCTTATAAGGAGCCTCAAATAATTGAGGAGTCAGTTTCGATTTCACTAAGGATAATATTCTTGGCATGACAAAGCTGAATCCCATTAAGCATCACCTTAGATTTTTCAATAAGCGAGTCACCATGACCGTAGTAACTACTAAAAGTGATAATGGCTGAGCGGAAGGAATCGTGAACAATTCCTCCACCTATCATGATGCCAAGGTTACAAGATCCATAAATGTTGAGTTTGAGGCCATGTCCAGGGGGTTCCAGTGAACCCATCGGCCTAGTGCAGGTAAGTCCCTAGAATTTGGTGCGAATCTTTGACCATTCAATAACAATCTCATGGAAGGAGCAGCATCCCAGCCTTTCAACAGAGACCCCAAGTCCACCTCTAAGCTTTTGAAACGAGTAAACAGCGCTAAACCTGAGCTTGCCACACCCTTGACCTGAGCCTTATTCCTGGAACACCAAATTGTCCAGCAACCATCCAAGATCAGGCTGGTTCTCGATTTCCTCTCCACACTGCTATTCGCGATCCTGTGAAACCAGGTATACACAAAATTCTCACTGTTAACATTTGACATATCCTCACCGATGATATTTCTGAAATCGAACCACACCGCCTTCACCCAGTCGCCATCAAAAAATAAGTGTGTGATCGATTCCACCTTAGAACATTGACAGCAAAAGCATTTGGACACCAAGGAGATACCACTTCATTGAATCAGATCATCCATCGTAGTAGCACGGTTATAGATACGCCAAGCATGAAAATTATATTTGATCGTAACTTTATTGAACCATATATTATTTTCTTACCTGTTTATTAACAATTCCCATGTTAAAGTAACATTTTCAGGTAATAACTGTTTTGTTTATCATACGTGTTTTGAATTTTCATTCATTATCCTCTTACTTAAATTATGATTACTTATTTCCGAAATGTAAAAAAATGACTTATATATCATATATATTCATTATATAAGAATTTATAATAATCTTATAAAAGATATAAATATGAAATGGAATACACCGTTCATAGATACGGTAGGTCATACGTACGCATAAATGTTGTTTCCATTATCTTATTGGGTTAAAATAAAGGAAATTATATGATATATTATCATTATAGAATACTTTTTATGTCACATAAACATATATATTCATAAAAATTCATCCTTATTACCATCCATTAAATATAGTTTAATAACAAATAATATCGCATCATGGAGATGGTAAGTCATACGTACTCATGAGTGACGTTGTCACTTTACCAAAATATTATATGGTAAAAAGGTAGAAATATATTATCATTAAAAAGGTATAATTATATCATAAATATCATATATATTATATAAAAATAGATTTTCCATCATAATTCTCATCCATGAGAGGTGTCAAAGGAAAAATGAACAACATCATTTCATGTGGAGGTAGTTCATCGTACACAAGAATGGTAAGTTCATTACCCATTAGATGGAAGTGTGTGTGAGTGTAAGTAGAACCCTTAATATAAAAACGTACCAGTATATTTAGTATACTAATGTTATTATATAAACATTAAATAAAAATAATTTAATTATTTCAAGGAATAAATAAAATAAAAATGTTCATTGATGAACGTTACCTCTTCTTTGGGTATCACCTTTTGATTTGCACAAAATAACTACTTTAATTAGATTTATAACCAAAGTAAGTATTCTAGGATTAAGGTAAGGAATTTGGGAGGATACTTGGGTAGATTTTTTCCAATAAAAAGATCTTTATAGGTTTGAATAAAAGAGAATGATTGGTTCCCTTTTATAAGAGAGGGGAGGGGCACTCTTGGAATCTCCTAAAATATTAAATTAATATAAATTAATTTTTAATTATAAATGTATCTAAAGTGAGTTATATAGAATATAATATGATTATAGATAAAATAATATCAACCAATAATTTTTAGACATGTTTAGGTTATATTATTACCCTTATCTTTTGGATTTAACCCTTAATTAATCCCTTCAACCCTTACCATGATAACATGTGATTTTACTAATTATGGGTTAATATAGCTACTATAAAATGTGAAAATAACCATAAATGAGTCATTTATGAAAGTATAGGACATATAAAAATTATTTAGATGAATCTTATATTTTTATAAATTTTATATCATTTAATAAAATATTATTTATTTTAAAATATCAATAATGTCAATTTTGACACTATTCATTACATGACTTTTTAAAAATATCATAACAACATGATATCTTCAAACCAACTCATTTAAATTATCACTAACATGTTAAATTAATCCAAAAAAATTGTTAATGGCATTAATTATATCAAATTATATTTATTTTAATATTTTTAATATCATTTATTTGATTCTTTTATTATTTAAACAATCATTGCATCATCATTGTGTCACCATTTAATTTAAATATTTATTTTCTAAAAATTATAAATTACCATGATGTGTAAAAACATTTTATCTTTCTAAATAATATTTATATCAGAACATATCCTTTATATAACACCATATTAAAAATATTTCTCTTGTTAAAAACAAAAGTGTGACAAAATTGTCTTTCCTTTGAATATAATACTATAAAGGTGTTAAAGTAATCCAAGTGGCTCTAAGTGGACATAAAATCATTCCAATTAATATTTTTGTTGACATTCACTCATAAAATGGAATTATGGCAAGTGTTAGTGTAATTTTATATTAGTTATAATATTATTTTTACCTTTAATTACTTGATTTACCCTTACTCGTGGTAATAAAAAATATTACTAAAGTTATTATTCATAATGTCCAAAAATAAAAGAGAAATAATTAAATAATTTGAAAATTATGATTCCAAATATTTAATTCATTTTTTCATATTCAAAATACATAATTTTTCATAAATTAATTTAAAATTAATCTCATTGACGGTGTGAGAAAGTGGGTTATTAAAGTTAAAACATGCAAAAGATTGAAACGTTTTTATATCTAAATTCAATTTAAAATTGATTAAAAAGACCTAAATTATGTTAAATGATAAAAAATTGAATTAATTATACTTTAAAACCAATAAAAATTATAATTAAAGACTATAAATTATTTTGATGAAAAAGATATTTTCAATTAAAATTCAGTGTTTTTCACTATTCATCAAAAATGAATCTTATCAGAAAAATACCAAAAAATCAACCAAAGTAAATTTTGATACTCCAATTTAAAATAATAAGTTTATTTTTTTTTATAAAAATTATTAGTGTTAAAAATTATATTTAAAATGGGTTCTCCATTAAAAGGTGATAAAATTACCCTTTTGAAAAATATAGGTTTTTATGCATAAGATTGGGTTAGATCTTATCTTATGCCAATAAAATCTATTGTATGAATATAAAAAATATTTTATTGAATATATAACATATATATTTCATTAATATCATTCAATAATTGTAATTAATTTAATTTATTAAGTCAAAATGACTTTGGGAGCATAAAAACACAATTATTTCCTTTATAATCAATTGGTATATATTTTCATTTCTAATTAATTAGTAACCAATGAATTCAGATTATAAACCTTATATTTTAATAAGTTAGTTAATACTATTCATAATTTTTAATTTAAAGTCTAGGTTATATCTTATTATATATTAAATAATAATATTTTAATAATATATTATTGTTCGATAAAACTCAGTCTTATGTGTAGCGTAAACTATCAAAGTAACTCAAAATTTTGTGTAACACAAGACAAGCATAGTGTTTCATATAAAACATGCTAAGAAGGTGTTGTTTTTAGCACAAGATTATCTTTTTGTTGCATATAACGGAAGCCATACATAGTGTTTTTAGTATAATAAAAGATATATTCAGTATTGTGTGAAATGGAAAATATCGAAAAGATTAAATTAATTTGAAAAAAGTATTTCACAAAATCATGGGGTGTTATAGATCATCTTAGATTAGTTCTCACTATAAGGAGACACTATATATGATTACCTAAGGAAGAACCTCTCCATTCAAGAAACATCACCTGATATACCTCAAAATGCCTCATAGGTCTTACCATCAGGATCTATGCGAAAAGATACTTAGAATGGAATACTCATGGGTCCAATTCCAACTCCTGGGGTGAAAAGATACGAAAAACCCTAAAAAGGTAAGAAGAGGAGGCGTACACTGAGTTGTACCCTAGTACATGGCGTGTACCCATAAGGCCTCACATGGGTGTGTACTTATTCATGTACTTGGTGTGTAAAATCCCAAGTACATAGTGTATAGATCGCGTACACGAGGTACCTACCCATGTACCACACATGGAATGGCCATGTACTATTCCTGGTCGTGTACATCTACATGGAGTGTGACCCACATAGGTTCTGGCTGTGTACTTCACATGGCATGTTCTCCTTACACGGGTAGCCTAGTTGGGTACTCGGCTACACAACCGAGTCCTAGTACACAACGTGTATAGATACTAAACAGTGTGTACTTAAAAAAGTAGTGGATAGACCCTCAAGGAGTCCTAAGAAAGAATATAAGTGGATTAAAACTCAAAAATGAGAAAAATGTAGGGATTTCCAGAAAAACTTAAAAATGGCCTACCTTTGGGCAGAATCTGCCAAAGCTTTTCCCAATTCTGTGGTCCATGGTTTCCACACGGCGATCTGATGCATCCTGAGCTCCATGACGGTACCTCTTTCCATCCCTCTCTCTCCATTTATTTATCCCTTTCCCTTTCTCCCTTATTCCATAGTTAAGGAGATACCATGGGGGAAAACACAATAATCCAGAGTGAAGAAAGAAAATAAAAGAAGAAAAGAAAAAGAAAAAGGAAGAAGAGAAAAGAAAAGGAAAATGGGGCTCAGGCCAGCCCCAGCGCCCAACTCAAGTTTAAACCCCACCTAGGAAAAACTCATCATTATGGAATCAAAGATGGAGATGGAATCTCAATACAATGCTCTGTTCAAAAGATATTTCTGAATGAACCTGCTCGAATAAATTAATATTCAATTTATTAAATATTAAATATCAATTATTCCGCTAAAATTTGAATAGCTCATAATTCCACTAAACTCTTGGCCTATGGTAAACACCCTATTCCAGGACTAAAAATTGGCCATAATAATTATTTGAGATCATCTTCTAGGGTAAAAAAGACCATTTTACCCCTTACAAGCATCTGAAATCAAAAATTCTAAATTCTGCTTAAAATTTCAGTCTGAAAAAACATGGGACCTTACAATATCACCACTATAAACCTTCTCACCCCTGAAAATCCTAGTGATTATACTAGAATCCATTCTATCAACCTGAGAATCTTCACAGCCAAGTTATCTATACTTTCCAACTACTGGTCTCATAGCGTCAACAACTATCTCCTACACAGGAGACATTTAACTGCAACTGATCTGGTACTCCCCGACATAGTAATACCCTTATTTTCATCTCAAAACTGACTCTTACTCAACAGATCATGGAAAATTTTGGATTTAAACTATGAATGAGGGTCATTTCTCAAAAATATCCAAGGGTTCACTCCCCACCATATATCTTACCTTACACCACTCCTTGAGTGTAACCTCAACAGGTTTCTTCATCAAGCCAGGAAAGACATTTAAAAGAAAAGAATATCGACGTAGGGTAGATGCTCTCTTAGAATACTCAAGATGAATTCAAGATAGATCATGATCATATCTAACTAGAAGTACACTAAAATTCCATCAAAAGGTGTGTACAACTCTCTTTGATCCATGCTCTCCATCCTGTCAATACTTGACCAGGATTCGGACACAGGTCAACCATCTCATGGTACCCCATTAATTCTCTATGTCACCTCTACCACGGAGGGACATTCGTCATTTAACCATAAATCTCAGGAAATCATTCCTACAGAATGTCTTGAAATGGTCGTTCCTTATATCGTACCTAGCCTCTCACTAATTTACAATTTAATTTCACTACGCACAACTAGAATATACCTTTATCACCTGAATAACACTCCAGTGAGTCACCCATGACAAGGCTAAGTAGAAAATTCTACACAAAACATCAGTTTAAAAAAATCTAGAAGATCCCTTGGAACTCATATTCAAAAACAATCATCTCATAAATTCCATAATTTATTCCACAACGACCTGCCATCTGGCATCATTCTAGTTATGAGAATCTACCTATGCTCTGAATACATTAACAACAATGGAAGCACTAGTCGGTTAGGACAGGAACCCTAACAGTCCTACCCGTCAAATATAGTCAAGATACCAAAGTACAATGGGTTTTTATCAAAATATAAAGGCATCAACATGACTATGATGAAAAACTTGAGCACCCAGCGTGCCACGATCTCAAAATAAGCATAAAACCTAGCTCACTACCTAAAAAGGCATCTGAAAACACATACCAACCTATCTCATGTAGGTTTCCCTTGAACAAAATAGACATTTAACTATAAGGGTATGATTCAAACTAAGGGCCTCTTGGTCTAAAAAATATCCCTAAAGATAAAGTCTCACAACTAATCCACAAGGTCTAACCACCTAGCCCAAGTGATCAAACCCCTCCAAAGAAGGTAAAGATCACAATGACCTACAAGGATCAAAACTATAAACATGGACTAAAAGGGACCCGATCCTCTCCAAGCATCCTCATAAGAAATTTCTCCTTGGAGGTCACGATACCAACGTAAAATAAAAATTGAACTGACACTCATCGACATCTGAATATGGTAATACACCCTGAAGGTCTAGTTCACAAGAAAAGTCCTGGTATTCATCGGCATCATATTCAGTGATCCGACTAGATAATCATGACCTAAGAAACAACACCCCAAAAGTGGTATAATAGAAGGGAATCACATGCCATATTGACATACTAGGGTCACTACACCTCTCATGCATGAGGACTGAGTCATCAGCCTCACCGCCAAATGCCTCAACATAGATCCACATAACATGTTGTCAAAAGGAAATATATATATAAGTTGGCCCAAATGAATAGGCCTCAATCATCAGTAATAATCTCACACAAGCAAGCCTATATGATGTGAATCCTACATGACAAATATGATGCATGATATTCCTCTTTCCTTTACCATCCAAGAATCAAAATCCATCCCTAGCCTCTTTCCATTGGTCCAAGAGCCATATATCCAAAACAAATCATAACATCCACACAACATGTGCATCGCTCAAGGTGAAAATCATATAAAACTATGACATCGCATATCAAAACAGTAATCCCATACCCCTGGAAACTAGGAATTCTTATGGTAACAAGTGATCTTGATGCACCAATCCGATATCTATCAAAGGTTCTGACACATTCTTAATACTCTTATCTACCATATCCCAAATAGTAAATACTAGGAAAATAATATCTTTGATACCAATTTGTAAAATCCCAACCCAGATGTCACTGATCTGGTTCTCCAAGTCAGCTTATTACGAGGCCTCAAGTGCTCCTCTCCACACACTAGAGGCTACCTACTAGTAGTGAGGGACTAGGGTGTGACAGTGGGAAGACTATTCCCTTATACTAGATTAAGGAAATAGTGTAAATAACTAAGTATCATACACAGAAATAAATAAACAAAGTGTGAAAGTAGTAAATAAACTAAAATAGAACATTATTTAATAATAAATGAAAATTCTATAAAATCCTGAACATCTATGTCATACATACAACATTGTTCACCCACTAGGCCGACTATATAGATACAAAAATAAAAAAAGAATTTGAAATAAAACTGCAGGGCTCTACTACTAACTCTGATCTAGACCACATACCCGGTCTCTAGACACTGTCTAACTACAATATCCTGATCAGAAGAACCCACATGAGCAGATCTACTCGAACATACAACTCAGGGTATTATTCTTATCTACCACAAAACTCTTCTCAGCCTGAAAAGAATACATAAGGTCTACACTTACACTGAGGTGCATGTGCATAGGTGAGAAATAATCTCAGTAGACCACCCCAATGATGAACCTATAAAATATGCTACTATTAGTTCATGAAAAAGTAATATGCCCAGCCTAGCTGAGATACAATTGAAAAGATAAGTAAATTCAATAAACATGAAACCATAGTCGGATCCCAAGTTTATAATCCCAGTCAACTGGGAAAGTGCCACCATATATTTCCATATTTATATTTGTATACATGTATAGTCCAATACATGTATATATGCACATAAATATGAATATTCAAGAGTAAGGTGAATGAAATGTCATAAAACCAATCAGTGGTCGATCCTCAGGTCTGTAATCCTAATCGCTTAGACATCTGCTGAAAGGGAATTGAGATGGATGTCATTTCACTCAAGATGTATATAATTAAGTCGATATCTAGGTCTGTAATCTCAATCAACATATACATGCTTAGGTGAACACTGTAAATGTCTCTGAGCAGTGTATCCATAGTGGGATACTCATCCTAACCCCAGGTTCACCTACAATCACCTCCAATCACTGTAAAGAAGGATTCTAGGGAAGTACATATGGATACTTGTAAATGGGCACTGAGATAGACGTCATGCTACTCATTCCATGTAAATCCAGTCCAATTTTTGAGCCCTAGGTCTTGATCCATAGGCAGTCATGATATTCAGAACTCGGATGAACCCAAAGGGTCTGACCCTTAGGTGATCTGTAAAGAGAGATCACCGGTGAGATGTCATGCCCACCCTTGGAGGTCTCTAATAAGGGAGGGTAGAATCAAACATATCATTCAGAAGAGTATAATAATTTTGGGTATCCAATGATGTGAAATTCCATGTCCAACACCATGGTCAAGTGACCAATTAGGGAGAGTGTAATCATCCTTATACCTCCGGAGGGCATAATCATCAATGAGTATAATCAGATCAAGGAGAGTGTAATTATCCTCACCACATATAAAATAGAGGAGATCGAAATCATTATCATCACTTAGGATAGCATAATCATCAATGAGTAACATTACTAGGGATTCCATGCCCATACATCATAACCATAGGCTCAACAATCAGATACCAGGAAGCATCTCTGGAAATCCCAACAATAAAATAATCAAATATTCAGGCTCAACAACCAAGTATCAGGTAGTACCTCTGGGTATAAAAGTAAATATGAAAATAACATGGCTGAGAAGACAGATCCCAGAAAATCACATCTGGGCATCCCAAAGAGAAACAAATATGCCTCACATCGGGCTCAACAGCCACCAATTAGAAAGCACCTCTGGTAATCATCATTTCATTATAAATAAATATTTTAAATCATAAAAAAAGAGTAAGGGTGGTTGAACGCCTAAAACCAACACTACTACCACATCCCCATGGGATTACAAGTTCAGTATGGGTTATAAGGTGACACCTGGTACCCTCTATTCATACTAGCTCAGGATTGGTCAAACATCAAGTCACCTACTGGTCCCCTAAATTCAAACACTGAGAGGCATCCTACATGGGATCCTCATTATAAAAATTAAAGGATGAATCCTACACAGAATCCTCAAGGTCCATGCATAAGAAAAGGCATCCTACTTGGGATCCTCAGCTATAATTTAAAGAAGGAATCCTACATGGGATCCTCGAACGGTAAGAAATAGAGGCATCCAACAAGGGATCCTTGTAAAGGTATAGGAAGGTGAGTCCTACATAGGACCCTCGCATCATGGTATGAATGAAAAAAGAATCCTACAAGGGATACTTGGTAACAGTGAAGAGATAGAGGCATCCTACATGGGATCCTCTAGGTCGAAATGTAAGTAGAGGAATCCTATAGGCGATCCTCAAAAATAACTAATCTCATAGACTCCTGGGCTAGAAGGGTACATCTCATAAGGGAGACATCCTCAAGTGAAAAGATACAAAGGCATCAGTCATGATAGATAGCTCATGGATCGTCTCAAATTAGGTCTCACTATCAGGAGACATTGAATATGATTACCTTAGGAAGAACCTCTCCAATCAAGAAACACCACCTATAAATCCTCAAAACGCTTCACGTATCTTACCGTCGTGATCTAAGAAAAAAGATACTCATAATGCACTACTCATGGGTCCAATTCTGACTCTTGGGTGAAAAGATACAAAAAACCCTATAAAGGGTATCAAAGGAGATGTACACGGCATGTGTACCCTGGTACACGGTGTATACCCTGGTACACAGAGTATACCCACATGGCCCCACCTGGGCATGTACTTCTACCTATAATTGGCATGTAAAAGCCTAATT
Organism: Viscum album; assembly: GCA_963277665.1. Taxonomy (NCBI): domain Eukaryota; kingdom Viridiplantae; phylum Streptophyta; class Magnoliopsida; order Santalales; family Viscaceae; genus Viscum; species Viscum album. The sequence continues at coordinate 95,801,646 of OY728164.1, forward strand.
ACACAGTGTGTAGATCATGTACATGGCATGTACCCTACACGGGGTACCTTCTTGTGTACCTCACATGGTATGTCCATGTACTCTTCCTGGCCGTGTACATCTACATGGAATGCATCCCACACAGGGTTTGGAAGTGTACTCCACAGGCATGTGCCATTTACATAGGAATTCTGGCCATGTACTCGGCTACATGGACAAGTCCCATTAAAATACATGTATAGTTACTACACATCATGTACTTCAAAAAGGTCATCTTCCCCATATGGGAAGAATACATGGCATGTGTTCCCTAAACCACGTGTCATAAAGATGGGTTTTGCCAAAAAAAATCCCAAATCACCCTAAAACTTCCATTTTCACCCCAAAAGAATTGGATTGACCCTCAAGGGGTCCTAAGAAATAATATAAGGGGATTAAAATTTAAAAATGAAAAAAATATGATTATTTTCAGAAAATCTTAAAAATAGCCTACCTTTGGGAGAAATCTACTGAAGCTTCGCCCATTTTCTCGGTCCACGGTTGTCATACGGTGATCTGGCACATCCCAAGCTCTACGGAGCTACCTTCTTATATACCTCTCTCTCTATCCCTCTCTCTCCATATCCATTTATCCCTTAGGTTGCAGTGAAGGAGATCCCATAGGGGTGTATGAGAGAAGCTAGAGTAGAGAAAGAAAAGAAAATAAAATAAGAAATGAAAAGGGAAGGAAATAAAAGAAAAAAAAGGGGGGTATGGGATGGCCCCAGTGCCCAACTCGATTTTATGCCCCACCTAATAAAAAATATTCGTTCCGAACTCAACGGTGAATATGGGATCTCAATTTGATACTCTGTTCGAAAGATATGGCTGAAAGAACCTACACAAATAAAATAATATTTTATTTATTAAATATTAACTATTAATTATTCCGATAAAATTCAAATAGCTCAGAATTCCACCTAACTCTTTACTGAGGGTAAACACTCTATTCTTAGACTAACGGGAGTGGTCATAAAAATTATCCAAAATCATATTCTTGGGGAAAAGGACCATTTTACCCCTTACAAACATCTGAAAGTAAAAAATCAAATTTCTGCTTAAAATTTCAGTCCAAAAAAATATGATACCTTACATAAATTGTGGGGAGACCATTTTAGAGGAATTATAAATGGTGAGTAGACCATGTTAGGTTTCCCATGCTTCATAGGTATTCTTGTTATAGTTTCTCATCCCGTTTGTGTTTAGAGATGTTTGGTATTTCATGGTTGATTGGTTTGATCATTTTGAGGATCTCAGTTGTTGTCCTTGAGGTGGATCCATGTCAAGTAGTTCATTTGGTTATGTCCTTTTAGGATATTACATTTTTTTTGTCTCTAATTTTGATCAGGACTTTATGGGGGTAAAATTGTCAAGGTGTGGAGTTTTTGACACCCCCTTTATCACAAGGTTGATCTTTTGGTGTTCTTTTTTGAAGTGGATGTCGATTTGATTTTCCATGGAGTTTTGACTCAAAAATTGGAAAATTTTTAGGTATTTCCTTCTATATATGGTTAAGGTTCATGGTTAAAGGGAAACTATGTGGCCTCCCTTTATGAGGAGTCTTTTCATTTCATTTTGAACTACGCACAGTTTTTTAGCATGGGGTGCATGTGGTTAATTCTAAATAGTATGGTCCCTAGGAGAAACCATGTGGGGTCCTTAGAGGGTATATGGTGTGGCATAACACAATTTGTTAAACTGTACAAAAAATTGTATGAAAGGATCTTTAATTTTTGATAGAGCCATTTTCATAGCCTCCACGTGGTTTTTTAAACCATGCAGGGATTAGGGTGATTCTGGAGTGAGACACATAGTTTTTTCAAACTCTGTGGCCTCTCATAAGTAAGCATGTGACTTTAAAATTTTGGGAGGCAGTGGAACCTACATGGTTGGTGCATGGTTTGTCTAACCGTGTGTCCAAACTATATGGACAAACTGTGCGACCAAACCATGTGAGTTTTCTAAGTGTTTAAAATTTTGGGTTTCCCAAAATACCCTCATCAGTTTTAAGGAGTTTTACCCCTATTATCCCCCACATGAGTCAGACGACCCTTGGGAGCCTTGAAGGAGCTTCACCACCTTCCTCCCTTGGATTCTTGGCTCCCTTTAGTGTTTTCTAAGAATATTTGAGGTGATTTATTCCTCTCTTTCCCTCTTTATTCCTCCCACCTCTCTTCTCTATTGGATTTTTCTTCCCCTAGAAACCCTAGTTATTATGTGGCTGGATTTTAGGGTTCCAAGTGGTTCTAATGATGAGGATTTTGGTGTCTAGGGTTTGTAGACAATGTTGTTAATCCCATGGGTGTGGTCTCCATTGGAGGCAACATTTTTTGGGATGTTTTGGCTTGGTTTCCACTTCTTTGAGGTATGTGTTGCTATAAAATTGTTTCATTTTGGAATTATAATCATGCCTATATTTTCTAAATCCCCTTTAATAAAATTATAATTATATGTGATAGTTTTTTGGTGTTTGAGAACCATTTATTGGTATTTTGAGCTTGTCGTAATTGTTTTTTCATGTGAAATCCATGTTTTCATGTTTGAAATGTAATTTTTTATAATTCTAAGCTACTTTTGAAATGTATTATGGATTTTTGAAATGGTTTTCATGTTGTGAATTGGGTTTTGACCTAGTTGTAGTTTTCAATAACTAAAAACAAGGTTATAAAGGGAATTTGGTTTTGAATTGAGATGTTGACCTCTAAATGGCTTGTAAAGGGGTGTTTTAATGTATTTCAAATAGTGATTTGAAATTTTTGTGTGGTTTACCCATTATGGAATGCCTTGTTGGATCGTTTTAATTGGTTTAGTTGAAATGGTTAGCCCTTTGGACTTATTTTGGTTTTTAAATAGGAAGACCCTTGTTGAAGGGTAGCTTTGAAACGTTTTAAAATAAATGGGTGATTTCTTTGGACCTCCTAAAATTTTTAAGTGATGTTTTTTGAAAAGTGTGATAGAAATAAAGGTATTTGGACATGTTTTGGATTTTCGAAGAAGTAAACCCCTATGTAAGGGTGACTTTGAAATGTTTTAAATGCATAGGTGTTTCCATAATTTTCTAAATGGTGTTGTTAAAGTATTTTATGAAATGTGAAAGGGATTGGAATTCCAAGCCGTTTTTTGGTGTTAAAAATTACATTTAGAACCTTGGTTTTAAATGGTGTGTGTGGGTAGAACCTGTCATGAACCGAATCTAGTCGCCGCCAAAAATAGCACCAAACCCAACTTGTGATAAGGCCTGAAGGGCGTTCCCTGTCCCCACGGGCTGGCACAAGTGCCCAGGTATCATTTATCTTGGTTTGGGAACGATTTACCCGAATATGTATACATAAAATACCAAAAATATTTGATAAAATGAATCTGAAAAATTCATACCAACAAGGTTTATAAAAGAATCCAGAACTGAATACATAAGTTCAAATGCAATAAAAAAGGTCTAAAGACACAATGAAACAGCAAAAAAATAGCCTCGTGGACTCCACATGACAAGGGTTCATCACCCCCAAGCCGTCTCCACAACTCCACCCTAAGGATGGGGACTAACACCCTGAACCGCCATCACCCTTAGCCTTTCCTTTACCTGAGTCAAACATAACCAAGTATACTTACACCAAAGGGGTGTGAGCAGGGTGTGAGCCTAATCCCAATAGGATACCACCCAATGATTCCAAAGATCATGCAATACAATGTGAAAAGTCAAGCAGTTTTAATATGCAAAGAAAAGCAGTGATAAAATCCATGAAATACAACTTTCAATTGAAAACATTTTTCAAGCTAAAGTTTTTAGAATGTTCACACATTTAAATAGAAATGTTATCTACTATAAAGTACTTCCAAAAACACCCTAATACATTGGAAAATACCACAAACACAATGAATAAAAAAATTGGGAACACCCCTAGGCACTAGATAGTCTCGGGACCCATGTATCTCATACCTCGGTGTAATGTAACCATAGTAAAATTTGTTCTCATAAAAAATACACTAGTAGGGAACATACTCATAACCTATTGGTCCCAAATAATCATCCATATAGTTTAGTTAGAGTTTTCGTTATCCAAATGCTAGGTGAAACAGGTACAAAACCCATCCGGCCCACTAGCCGTACTAGTACACATCCGCCCCACCTAGGTATCCGGGCTTCCCCTTTGTGCTCAAACAATTTCATAATGATACATATATCCATTTTCCTATAAAACACAACTACTGGTAACATACAATCAGTACATTATCTACACACATTTTATTCAATTTAAAACACACAACAAAACACTTTGAGTTTCAATAAAACAACTTCTCCAAATCTTTCTTTGTTTTGCACCCAAAACTCATTGAAAACCCCCACTTGAACACCATATTCATAATCATATTTATCAAAACATAATAAAAAACACCCTAAAAATTTATTTAAACTCATTAAATTATTTATAAAACAATCCCAACAAGCATCGCATAGAATACCCATGTAAAACACCCAATTCAACACCAAATTGGTACTCAAAAACCATTTTCTTAACAAACGTCACCCAAAAACAATTCCGTAGCAACAACAAAAGAATAATAACATTTCAAACATTATTTTCAGACCTAATACAGTTCAATGAGGTCAACTAAATAATTAAAAGTCATACCCTAATCGACCAATAAAATATTTATATAAAAAAAGCACAAATTTCACATGAAATTGGCCCTTAAAATTCACTTGCATTACAAACACCACTAAAACCAATTTTTTCAGAACCAAATCAATGTTTTAAACATAAAAATATAATAAACACAGTATCTATGTCACAAGGATTTCATACAAAGTGGAATCACTTACCAAAGTAATGAAAACCCTTGAATCAACGTGCGAAAATCAAGTCGCACCACCACCGCACCAAGAGGGGCTTAGAACAAACCTAAAACCATAAAATTGGACCAATAAAACCCAATTTTAAACCCTATTTTATAAACCCTACCTACTTTACATTTGTTACTTCAAGGAAAATGGAATAAACCCCAATCAAATAGAATGAAACCCTAAGCAATTTGAAATAGGAATGGAAGAGACTCAATTACTTTAGGGATCTTGAAAAATATCCCCTAATACACTAGTAGATGAAATGTAAAACAATAAAAACTTAAAAGTGAGGTTATAATAAGGATTATTAGGTCATTTAGGAACTGTAATTGAAGAAAAAGATTAATAATTGAGAGAGTTATGATGGGAAGAACATACCTCCTCAAATCTTCCCAATTTTAGAAACTGTAAGAAGTTAAGCACTCAATCGCGATGCAGAAGAGTTCTAAAGAGAGGATATAGAGGTTGGGCGTGCTTCTGGGTTCAATGGGAGTGTGTGAGGCTTGGAATCACCGAAAAATAATTAAAATAGAATAAGTTATTTATTAATCAAATTTAATTTTTAAAACTAGAATTGGGATTTTGGGTAGGCCCAATTCCTTAAATAAAAACCCATATACACCTTGGTTATGGATTTCTAAAGGCTCAAAAATACAATCATGGTGTTAATATGTTAGGGGAGACCATTTAGGAATCGTAATTGGTGCAAAATATTAAAAAAATAAAAAGTTATAAAAGAAACAAATTTTATTTTTAAATTTGGAATTGGGCTCGCGGTTTGGCCCAATTCACGAAAACTCACCCATTCCACCATAAAAGCTTGAGAAACCCCAAAAACAAAGCATAAATGGAAATTAAATTAAATTTAACTTTAAAATAAGTCATGTATGTGATATAACCCTTGATTTCCCCTTGCTTGTTTACCCCTTGTGTGGTTTTGTGATCACTATGGGGTGTTTTTTTTCTCCCCTTGTGTGGGAATGTGATTTCTATGCCATGTGTGCATGTGATGTATGTGGGTATTTCTATAATTTAGTGTTTTGGGTGAGGGTGGTTATATTTATTCCTTTTGTGTTAGACTTGGCACATTTTCACTATGTCGCAGTTCCTTTTTGGTCATGAGGACCCGATAGCTAAGTTGGAGTCTAAATTTCTGCTACACTAGGGAGTCACACATTATCAGTGTCCCATCTAGTGTGAAATAGGACTAGACAAGGGTGTACCACTTGGATGAGGCCGGTGTAGGATAGTCAAGTGAGTTTTTTTGGGATGAAACATAGGCCTGAAGGTGGGTCTATTGAGTGAGTCTATGACATATCACATTAGGACTGAGGGTAGAGCCCATGACACATTCGATTTCTTGGTGAGTTTTTGATTGAGGGGAAGTTTGATCTAGTACTTGATTGTATCATTTCCCCTGCTTACATTTTTATGGAAAATTCCTTGTTTTTATTTCATATTTATATGCCTTGTGATGTATGTGTGGTTCTGGATTAGGATGTTTGACATGTGTGGGTGTGGAGTTGTTCTCCTTTGAAAATGAGTTTTCAAAAAAGTTATGGAGAACCTTTTTTGGTTTTAAAGGCTCTTGTGTGTGAGGTATTTAAATGGATTTAAAAATGGTAGATTGGTTTTATAAAGGGTTTAAGCTAGTTAAACGTTTTAAAATGGTATTTGTTTCATTTAAATAAAACAAGTGGGTTGTTTTGAGAAATGTTGATAGTGCGTGTAGTTTTTGGAATGGATTTGGTCAGAGGTTTTGTTTTCAAAACATGTGTATTAAATTTTGTAAAATAAAGTGTAAAATGTTTTTAAAGTTCATGTTATGGAATTATTTTGTTTTCTATATATTGTATGTGTATAAATCTTACTTTCTAGATTTATTTTCAAACTATAATTGTTGAATTTCCTTATGAAGCATACTGCATAGTTTCGGCGGGTTGTAGTGACCTACTGGACTTTTTATCTCATGCCTATAAAATTTCAGGTTCTAGATTCTCAGTTGGATCCTTCTTGTTTTTCATGGATGACATGGGGTGAGTTGGGAAGTGGTGAGAAACTGAAGGTTTGTGGAGTTGGTTTTGGGCTCAGATTGAATTGGTTAGTTTGTGGTAGTTTTCTTTTTGATTAGTTTTGTTTGTGCTTAATTGTATCTCTTTGTTATTTGATGTTGTTTATATATATGAAAATGGGTTGGATCATTGTATTTGGTTATGACCTATTTATAATGTTTATTTATGTTGGATCCTGTATTTATTTATTTTATTTTCATTTATCTCTGATTTGGTCTAAATCATTTATAAGGATTGGGAACTCCCTTTGAACCTTATGATAGGATAGGTCTGGTGTCGTGTTCAGTGGAAACCCAATCTGGTTCATTAAATTTTATCTAAATTTATATTTATTGAATTAATTATTATAACTTTGTATGGTGATTGTAATATTTAATTTATTTATTGACAGCTTGTGAATTTTCTTTCTTCGATTAATATATATAAGGGAATGTGCATCCATAAGTATAATTATGTAAGTATTTTGTGCTTCTCGATAACCCCCCCCCCCCCCCACCTGCCTACGTGCAAGTATTTATGTATTATAATGATGATGCTATAAGATTTGGACCATGCCAAGATGATGTGGTATCCCGGATGAGATGTGGAAACATTGGATAGCGATGCGAGTTGTGGTACAAGTCAAGACCCAACTTAGGTATTATACCCCTAGGGTCATAGTTGAACCATTGAGTTTAATTGGATCATCCAATACCATATTTTTAAGATCATTCAGGTAGTTTATTTATTTTATGCATTGTTTATTATTTTATGAATATGCATGTTTGCAGGAAAACATAAAATAATAAACAAATAATGCATAAACATGTGATAAATGTTTTATATTAACACATTGTTCAATTATGAGTTAAATTACATAGTATAAGCATAGTTAATATAAAAGTATTACATTCATTGAGAAATAATAAAAACCCTCAAGGTAATATTAATTCGTAATGCCTTTTATAACTTAAATTTAAACAAAACCAGGTGTATGAGGTTCTCATTGGCTCTAGTTGAGGGTGTCTCCTACTACTGGAGAGTTCTTATGAGAGTGATGGGTAGACTTAACTAAATCTGAAAGAAAATAAGTATCTATAGATATCTTTCTACCACTTTAGAGGAAAATCATTGAGGGAATCAAGGTTACGATTCCAAGAAGCTGATATTTCACTCAACAGTTCAAGGAATCGCAAGTTAATGCAGTTGGTCTATCTAATTCCTACCTTGAAACTCTATGAGTGCTGGTGTAGCCATAGCTTGGACTATAAGTAGAGGTTTCAAGGATCTTTCTCACTAGAATACTCAAGTGGTTGGGTATTCTAAATCTAGTAGGGAATGATACTAGGGTTCAATAAAATAGTTAGACACATTTAATGATTTAACTAATCAGTAATGTCTAAACTGGTAATCAAGATAAAGTACTAACTTCTAAGTTTATTTGTTATAGAAAAATGAAAATAAACACCCCTAGTACATTATCATTGTGATCAATTCTAGATAAAGAAAATATCTTGACTGGACATAACTTCTAAGAGTGGTATGGGCACTTTCATATAGTACTAAGCTAAGAGAGGAAGATTTATGTGATAGATTCCTCACTTCTTGTTGAGAACCCTCATGGAGAAATAAAGGTGGGTAAATATAAATATAAGAAGAATATAGATGATTCACTAGATGTATAGTGTGTTATGTTTTCATTGATGTTTGGTCAACCATGGAAAATTTATGAGAATGAAGATTACTACAAGATGATAACTCATCTCTGAGAGTTATATAATGAGAGAAAAAGGAAAGAAATGTATGAGATATCAAGTGAATTGTATAAGTGAAAGCTAATAGAATAGAATCAAGTAGGACCTCATATACTCAATATGATTGGGTACGTCGAGAGACTTGAATCCCTTGGGTTAAAACTAAACTAAGAACTAGATAATGATCTCATTATTTACTCTTTACCAAAAACTTCTTGAATTTTATTATCAGTTACAACATGAATAACATGAAAAATTCACTCTCAGACCTATTGGATTTATTTCACCAAGATGATAAGGATATAAATAATACCAATTCTTTGGTCCTTATAGTAAACAAGAGGAGGAAGGGAAAGGATAAGGTGTCTAAGGATAAACCCAATACAAATACATTAAAGCACCATTCTTAAAAAAAAGATACAAAGAGAGAACAATGAGAATGAGGCTTTCTACTTTTCAAGTGTCAAAAAAGGCCACTGGAAAAATAATTTCAAGGCTTGAAAAAAAGAATCAACTTGACACTTCTACTTTAAGTATTTTTTTTCTATTAATGCAATCTATCTTTATATACAAGTTTGGGTATTGGATACAGTATTTAGATCACACCTTTGTATTCATATACAGGAACCAAGTAGATTCTAGAAGATTGAAAAGGGATAGGTGGATCTTCAAGATTCAAATTGTGAAAGACTAGTATTATTGGAAGTGGGAGATTATTTTTTGACTTTTCCTAGTGGTTTAGTTATTATATTAAATAATTTTTATTATATTCATTTAGTTACTAGAAAATATTAGTGTAAAGTTTGGACACCATGATATTTTATTTCAAGTTTAGAAATAAATTTTGTGTCTTTTATAAGGATAATATATATTATGGTATATTACATCTTAACAATGAATTGTATATACTTGAACTAGAAAAACCTATAATGGAAATAAATAAATAAAAAATGAAAATAACTTATTCAACAGTGGACTATGGAACTTCAGGCTTGGTCATGTAAATGAAAAATATTTTCATATATTACACCAAGAAGGGTATTTAGATTCTACTGAGTTAAAACCCTTGGATGTTTTTCATGCTTGTTTACAATGGAAAATGACCAAATCACCCTTCACTGGGAAAGGATTAAGAGATACTAAATTACTAGAATCGATTCATCCTGACATATGTGGTCCATTTTTAGTAAAATCAAGGGGTGGTATTTCATAATTCATTACTTTTACTAATGACTATATTTGATATGGTTATATCAACTTAATGAGTTCTAAGTTGGATTCCTTTTATATGTTTAAGGAATACCAACATGAAGTAGAAAATAATATTTGTAAGAAGATTAAGGTACTCTACTCAGACCAAGGTGGAGAGTATCTTAACCAAGATTTCATTGATCACTTAAAGGAGTGTGAAATAGTATCTCAATTCACTCATCCTTATACACCTCAATGGAATGGTGTTGGTGAAAGGAGGAATCGGACCTTTCTTGACATAGTCAGATCAATGATGATCCAAACAACTCTTCTATCATCCTTTTGAGGATACATGTTGCAGACAGTGGCATATACCCTTAATTTATTAATAACTAAACCTATAGATGGAATTTCATATGAGTTTTGGTATGGAAATAAACCCAATCTATCACACATATGTGTGTGGGGATGCAAGGATTTTGTAAATACTATACCTAGTGAAAAATTAGCATCCCAAAGCATGAATTTTATCTTTATATGTTATCCTAAATAAATCAAAGGATATTACCTATATAACCCTTTTGATAAAAAGTGATTGTGGAAATGCATTCCATATTTCTAGAAATGGAACACATTTCCAATAGAAATAGTGGGAGAAATATTGACTTTGATGATGTTGATGCTTCAAATGCACAAGATTTGGTATGGGAACCATCTCTACAAGAGATAGTGGGAGATGAAGATGTTCCCAAGACACAAGTACTGTATAGGTCAAATTGAGAGGTTAGAGAACCAAAAAGATATTGTTTTATTATCATCGAGTCAAGTGACACATTACTCTTAGATAATGATGAACCTATAACCTAAAAGGAGTAAAGAGATGTAAAGGATGTTATTAAATAGAAAGATTTCATGAATTCTGAGATGGATTCAATGCACCAAAACCAAGTTTTGATTTTGATAGACCCTCTAGATGATGTAAAACCCATTGGATGCATATGGGTATTCAATAAAAATATAGACATGGAAGGTAAAGTAAATACCTATATGGAACAACTAGTAGTGAAGGGTTTCAAGAAACATTAAGGTATAGACTACAATGAAACCTTCTTACCAGTAGTGATGTTGAAGTCCATCAGAATATTACTTGCAAAAGCAGCCTTCCATGATTATGAGATTTGAAAAATGGATGTCAAAACTACTTTTCTAAATGGGAAGTTGGTAAAATATGTTTGTATAACTCAATATAAATGATATATTAATTCAAAGAGTTTCAATTAAGTATGAAATCTACAGAGATACATTTATGGGTTGAAGCAGGCCTCATGATCATGGAGTGTTTTTTTATGATGTTATAAGAGAATTTGGTTGCGTCAAGAATGAAAGCGAGCCATGTTTCTATAATAATGTCGGTGTAAATTTCATTGTTTTATTTTTATTATATGTTAATAAAATATTAATTATGTGAAATGAAGTACAAGTCTTTCAGTCAGTTAATAATTGATTAAATGAATGCTTCTCCATGAAATACTTGGGTGGAGTAGCCTATATCCTAGGGATTTTGATCTATTAAGATAAATCTCATAGGATGCTTGGGATAAGTAAAATTACATATATTGACAAGGTACTCAAAATATAAAACATGGAACAATCTAAGATAGGGTTATTGACAATAAAACATGGTGTCAATCTCTCTAAGAAAATGTGTCCACAAACATGGGAGAAGATTTAAAGAATGAGTAGAATCCATTATGCTTCAGTAGTGGGATATATCATGTATGTAATGCTATGAACTAGGTTTTATGTTGTATTTTCTTTAATCATGGTGGAAAGATATCAAGATAATCCATGAGAGATACATTGGGAAGCTGTAAAAACTATCTTGAAGTACTTAATCCATATAAAGGTTATATTCCTGGTGTATGGAAGAGATGGGGAATTAGTAGTGAGGGGATACACTGATTCTAGTTTCTAGATAGATTGTAATGATCTGAAATCATGGTTAGACTATGTATTTTTTCTAAATGGTGGTTTAGTGAGCTATATAATCTTGAAAAAACCTATGGTCACTGACTCTACACTAGAATCTGAGTATATAGCAGCTTCTGATGCAGCTAAGGAGGTAGTTTGGATACATAGATTTGTCTCATATATTGGTGTAGTGCCTTGCAGTTCAGACTCTATTCTAGTTTATTGAGATAATACTCTAGTAGTGGTGCTTTCCAAGGATCCCAAGTCACACCAGAGGATAAATCATATACTTTGGAAATTTTATATCTTGAAGGATTTTACTCATAGAGGTGAAGTTACGGTTAGAAAAGTAGCCATATAGGATTACATGGAAACCCCCTTACTAAGTCCATATCATAGTGAAATCATGGTTCTTATGTGATATATAGCAGGTTGAGACTTGTTAGAAGTTATCTATAGTGCAACTAGGAGTGTTGTAAGTGAGTTTTCTAGACCCAAATCATGTATGTACTTTGATTAGCATCACATGTATAAAGTTTGATATATATACATGTGTTTACCTTACCATAAGTTTTGATACTTCTACAACTACTATATTTATGGTAATGTCATTAGATTTCATGTTATATCAAAATGATATAATAGTTCCTAGAATATAATGAAATCCTAGAGATTCTATAACAGTAATCTTAAACATGTGTACTATAGTCCAGATACATCAAAATTACAAATCACAGATGATGTGAAACCATCAGGTGTTGGGGGCTCAAAAATCATTGAGACTTCTTCACATGAAGGTCACACTTGGCGATCTTGAGTAAATGAGATCATGAGGACTGACCCGCTAGTAGGAATGTCACATATTTCATGTGTCATTGGTAGTTTCTATCTGCGAACATGTGTAATGGTCTCCTAACTTGAGATCATTGTTAGTGTATTCTATTTGATTACATACTTTGATGCAAGAAAAAATTATGTCATTATGTCATTAATGTCTTAGTGGGGTATCTTGTATCGGTTGCATCATTGGTGGTATGATATTGATTGAATAATCAAGATAAAATTTGTTGCTTCTAAAAGGAAGTGATATCTTGGGCCTAATTGGTCAAAATGGTAGTATCTTCACTAAATCCATGGCCATGGTATAAGGAGGTAAGTCTATCCAGTAAGATCAAAAAATAATAAAGAAAGATATGATTATGACACAAATTTTGTGTCCTACTTTATGAGATATCATATGATAAAGAGATTATCTTATACGAAGTGTGTTCGTAGGAAAGGTTGTCATTATTATGACTTTTCCTTCTCTTTAGGGGTCTTGATGGTTTGTTTAACTCTGCTCTTGATCCATGAATAATATTCACTTCTATAGAGATAAGGACCTAGAGAGTCACACACTTAACGTATTCAAAAATCTACCTTATTCTGATGAATAGAAGTATAGGATGTGGTGGGACCCACCATGGGGTTGAAAACATGTCCAAGAATAAATGATCACCAATGAATAAATAAATTCATTATTATTTTAAGTATAGAATAATTGGAGTTGAATTTGTTTATTAAAAGTATTCACGGTTGATTAAGTGAATTAAAAAAATATATTATACAAATGAATATTATTTTCATATTCAAGGTTTTTTAATACTTTTGGGAATCACGGGTCGAGTTAAAGACTCACTTTTATCACGTAGTATATTTATTGTATATTGCAAGTAGGTGATAAAATATAAGTGACGTTTATGAAATGGTTAATTGGTTTTAACATGTCATTTATGCCTTATTTAGTGGGAATTATTTATACGGGGGTCAGGGAACCCTTTCTAGGTTTTTTAACGTCCACTATATAAGTAAGAGGGAGCTCATTTTTAAGGTACTATTCATCCACTCAAATTTGAGAGATCCTATCTCCTCCATCCCACATCCTTGAGAGATAAATATCTATTCCAAGTGATCGATCCAAGATTTCCTTCATGAATCAAAGGAACAACGTCATGGTGATCGTCGGGATGTTGAAGGTGTCGTCGGAGCTCTGCACAAGCACCCATATTCCAACAATCAATGTTCTTGTGGACTCTTAAAGTTTGTGAGGATCATATAGAGGGATTATAATTTGGATCCTTCAAGCAACAGTCATCAATGATGATTTTTTAATGAACGCACCATCAATTTGAATGAGGTAATCGTTCATTTAATTTTTTTGCTTAAATAAATTTATGTTAGATCCTCATGCCTTTATCGGGACTCAGATCACCAGAGATAAAAAAGTTATGTTGATCCAATGATAAAAATTTTAAACCTCTGGTCCATATTCTTTCACTGTGTTCTCTAGTTCCAATAATAAGAAGACATATTTTCTTATAGGAATAAAATTGAGGATACCTAAAGTCGGGCTTACAAAATTCCTTACTATTTAAGGTTAAAGATATTTAGTTTTATATTATCCTTTTTATAAGTGTTTTAATTGTAATTAAATACTCTATTAATTGTTTTAATAATTTGGTTTTTTTGTGTTTATTAACTTCATTAGAAGTTTTTGAATTTTTAATACTATTGTTTACTGCTATTTTTATATACCAACTCTGATAGTTTGTATTTTTATTAGAAGATGGTACTTCTGATCAACATAAAACTTAAGGGTGCGGGAAAATTGTAAGTTTTTTTTTACCTAAAATTCATCCCCCATCTTGTAGTGTTTCTACCTAACATATCTAAAACAACATTAAAACAACATATGGTGACCACCAATTAAGGATACCTTGCACATTCGTGAAGCTTCTATTAAGGTTTCATCGAATGTGGAGGGGTTAGTCATTTTGAAAGAAAATCAAGTCTTCTTATGATGAGAGATTCCAGAATTTTATATCAACCTAACAAAGAACTTTTGGATAATATACTTATCAGGAGATTATGAATGTCTAATACCTTTTACTCAAAGCATAGGTAATTATATTTTTTGTGTGTCTATTTTTTGGGAAGAACTTTCTTGATGTTTTCAATTTTCTCTCCTAATCTGTGTGTTTTTATCGAGTGGTTTTCAGGGTGGTGTTGGTTGGTTTTTGGTTATGTCTTCTAATCCTTTATGTACTCTTGATGTTTCTTTTGAATATATTTTTTATTTTCTTCCCAAATAAATTTATATACGATGCATATTTAATATATATATATATATATAACATAACACACACGTAATCGATAATTATAATTATTCATTGTTTTTATACTCTATTTTTACTTATTTTAAGATGTTTTCAAGTCTTAAATTGATGAATTAAATAAATAAATTATTTGAGTTGAAATTAAATAATTATTGTTTTTAGTATTTTTTTTGTTAATTTTTAGTGATTTTAATTGATTTTCTTTTAATTTTTTCCAATGGATGTTAATTAATATTAATTAAATAGTATTTTATTATTTTTTAATAATTAATAATTATTATATTTTAAATAATAATAGTTATAATGGGTGAATTTGATTACAACTATAACTATAACTATATGATATATATATATATATGTGTGGGGGGGTTTTAATAATTAGTTATTTATAGGTAATTGCATACAAAATATGTTTTGAGTTCTGAATATTTGTTGTGCCTTTATTTTTATGTGTTTTTGTGTTTTATTTTTATATAATACTTTTTTTGTTTTATATGATATGAAAGTGTTCTTTGTGAACCACACAAAACATACTTCATTCTTGTTTATATATTATTCCTAGGTATAGAATAATTTTTGTGTGTGTATTTTATGTTTTGTGATCTCTATTTTAACATCTCTGTATTTTGAGCTTTTGTTCTTATTTATGTTTCTTATTATATTTAGTTGTATTGTTCATATTATTGTTTTAATTTTATATTGATTATATAAATTATATTATGAAATGAAATACTATTTGTCCACACAAAACATTTTTTGTTTGTTCTGTGAGTTTTACCATTATTATTAGGTCCACTAGGCTAGATACCCTGAGAGGGGGGGTGAATCAGGGTATGAAATATTAAAACAACTGCCCCTTTTGATCTTGTTTTGTTGTTAGAAAAAACCCTCTTCTCTCTCTTTCCCATTGCAGAGTATGAATAATCCTTAAATAATGCACAGGATATAGCAATTTTTACTTGGTTCACCCTCACTGGGCTACGTCCAAGGAGCATACATCGGCAGTGTACCGATGTACCAAATCCACTAAAAAGCACAATGATATTTATAAAGTTTGAAGGGGACTCATTATCCCTCATGGTTTAAAACCATTCACAATTTGAGAGCTCACTACTCTCTCAACTAAAGTGATCTCACTACTTCTTCAGAAGATCCACTCACAGTTTAAAGACTTGTAGGTCCCTTCATTAACTCTAATGAATTAATCCTTCACTATATGTATATGCTCTATTGACGTCCCACTTTCATCTATAGATGAATACCTATTTTCCACTGAACTCTGGGAAATACCTTTTTACTTCTTTTTTCAAATCTTACTGCCTTCACGAAGCCCCTCTTTCACAAAGCACAAACTGGACTTCACGAAGCGCCTTTCACAAAGCTCAAACTAGTCTTTTCCAAGTTCCACTTTTCATAAAGCTCGAACTATCCTTCGGAAAGTACACCTATTTCACGAAGCTCACAAGTTTCAATTAGCTTTTTAGGGACTTCACAAAATCCTTGCTTTTGTGATGCTTAGAACATTCGGTTGGATTATAGCCTTCATGAATAACTTATCAAAACACCTTTGCAAACTCCTTTGTAAACTTAGAGACTTAGAATTTTCATTGAGTCTTTCTTCTCTTCTTATTGCACACTTTTGAAGTGGGATGGCCTCATATTTATAGTCTTGGCACTTCGCGAAGCTCCACCACCTCCAGCGTGATTTTTGAAACCGTCTTCACGGCGCACCTCCATTCACAAAGATCCATTGTTATTTTCTATTCACAAATCCCATCATAATCATAGAGCACTCTATCTTCATGAAACCCATCGAAATCACAAAGCCTTCCATCAATTACTGAGAAGAACTCCATCACTGATCACAAAGCTCCATTTTTCTCAGAATCACCAAGCTTGTCGCTTTCACGAAGAACTCTGTCAGAATTCTTTTCTCCTTCATGAAACACAACTCGAAAATCCCCTCTTCTCTAAGTTCATGCCTTTCCCATATTTTGATTATATCTTCTTGTAAATCCACTTTCTGTTATGAAAAACAAACTCTAAATTTTGGACCCCAAAAATTTGGCAAACACTAGAAAGCAGCGCCACCTTGTATTTGTGCTTTTGTACCACCTCCAGATCTTCTGTTCCTTTTTAATCGTTCTTTGTCAACATGGATTGTCAACAATATCTCTAGAACTCGACAATTCACCATGAAAACCTTCATTGTCAACAAACACAACCAACCCAAAAATTCTTTAATGTTACCTTGAGGGATTTTTTCCCAACAATTATTTTGTAATGTGTGATCATAAATATCTATACATATTAAATTTAGTTGTTAACCTTTAAAAATATGTTTAATGGTGTTTTAATAGCTCAATATCTTTAAAATATTATGTTCAAGTATTTAAATTTTTTTCACCTTATATAAAACATGTTATGTGTCTTACTCACATTTGGCATGAAATTATTAAACAATATATTTCTTCTATTATATAAATAATCAAATTTTATGAAAATAAAAAATATAAACAAAGATAAATTGAGAATCTAAGAAAGAGAATAAAATGGAAGAGAGATAAATTTTATCAGAGCATTTCTATGGGTTCTAGTATCTTTCACTAATCACACACAAAACTAGGGGTTGCACTACCCATTTATAGGTAGTGAAATGGTAGGTGGGAAGGGGATTTTGGTGGTGGGCATCCCACTCCTATTGAAATATGCACCTGCATCTAGTGGCTGCCCAATACTCCCAACTTCCAATGTCATACATGTTTTAATGTTGTCGCATTAAAAACATTTTCTAGAAAAACCCCAATGAGTTAAAAACTTGAATAAGGAAAAAATTACATCCACATAGACTCCTCCTTAAAGTTACATTACATAAATAAATTACAAATTTTTTAGTCTATGCATCCCTATATCATGTAAAATCTTTCTAAAAATAATTTTTGGTAGTGCCTTTGTAAATAAATCAGTAATGTTGTTGTTGTATTGAACATATTTCATGTCAATATCTCTATTCTTCATTTAATCTTGTGTGAAGGATAAAAATTCTGGTGGTATGTGGTTTGACTGATTATTTTGTATAAATTCTTCCTTTAATTGTGTGATTCATGCAACATCATCTTCAAATAATATTGTTAGACTATAATCCATAGGCAATCCACCCACTATTTGAATGTGTTGAGTCATAGAACACAACCAAACACATTCTCGTCATGAATAATGTAATGTTATTAGTTATACATGATTTTAAGATATTGAAACAATTTTCTACTTTTGTGATCTTTAAGAGATGAAAATACCTCCAACTATAAACACATAACTAGTTTTTGATCGCACATTATGTGGTTCTGAAAATTAACTTGCTTCTGCAAAATTGATGATCTTATTTTATAATTTTTTAGAATAGTTTAAACTCAAATAAATAGTGTAACACCACAATATTTTATGATATGTATTTTTTAAAACAAATTTAATCACTTAGATAGCTTATTTTTTACAAAACACTCATCTTAAACAAACTCCAAAATACTATTAATTTAATACAATTGTTATCGCCTAGTCATTGGAACAGCGGGAATGAATGAGATTAAATAAATTATAAAAATATTGTTTACACATGTTTATAAAATGAATTTATTAGTTACCAATTAATTATAAATGTAAATAAAATCCAATTGAACTTAAAGGATGTGTTTTTATAATAAACTATTTTTATGCCCACAATGGTATTTTACCTTAATAAATTGAATTAATTACTATTAGTGAAATATATTAATGAAATTTATATGTTATATCTTTAATAAAATTCTTTTAAATTCATCCAATATGTTTGATAGGATTAAGATAATAATAAATCCAATTTTAGGCATAAAAGGCTATATTTTTTCTAAAGATAGTTTTGTCGTCTTTTGATGACACACCTGTTTTAAATATAAATTTTGAAAATTTTATAAGTTTTATTTGAAAAAATAAAATTCATTTTTTAAATTGGGATATCAAAATTATCTTAGGGTAAATTTTTTATATTATTCTGAAAAATTTCATTTTTTGATGAATAGTGAAAAAATACTGCATTTTATTTGAAAACTGATTTTTCATCTAATTCATTTATATAGTTAAATTATATTTTAAATTGTTCTAAAAATATAATTAGATAAATTATACATCAATAAATCCAATTTATTTCATTTTAATCAATTTCAAATTGAAATTGGATATAAAACCATTTCAAACTTTTGAACTTTTCACTTTAAAAGCATGTTTTTGTTGTGTGTGTAGGATTAATTTTAAATATGATTTTGAAAATTATTTGAATTTAATTAGGTAAAATGGATTATATATTTGGAATAATAATATCCAAATTAGTTTTTAAAGTCAATTTCATTTTTATTCATAAAACAGTTTCCATGGTAAAAAAATTATTTACCACGGTATAGGTAAAAAAATTAAATGGGTTAAAGTTAAAATGGTAAATTCTTAAATACCTAAAAACTACAAAATTTAATGGTTGGTTGAGGTATTTATTGACCCTATCCAGCCTAAATGATATTAATTACATCCAAATTTTTTGAATTTAATTCCACCTCAATGTGGTTGGCTTTAAATATAAAATATTCATTATTTTAATCACTCAAACTCACCTCTCCTCAAGTATAAATATCACCCATCACCACCTCACTTCAACCCAAAATCCTTGTATCTACTCAAATATATACCCAAAACTCTCATCCTCACTCTCCTAGCATCCTAGTTCTATTGGTCTCACCAAAATACCATATCCAAGGCCCTCAAGGGTCTCTCAAAGAGGTGATATTCAAGATAATTTTCTCAAAGTACCTCTCTTAATTTCTTTTCTTCGTCTACTTTCTCCTAACATACGTCATCCATCATGGAATAATAATTATATAATCATATAAAAACTTTAATTTTATTTTACTAATGTAATATCATATATACATACCTTTTATTACCTCCTCTTATTCAAAGAAATGAAACTATTGTCCAAATCATACTGGTTAATCACCTCTGTGAATGATATTTTTGTTCGTTTTTCATTACCATATTCATGGATGGTCATGAAACTATTATTCCTATTAAATAATATTTTAATAAGTATATTATATCTTATTTCATGTTTTGGAACTAATATATACTCATAATAGTAAATAAAACGAACTAGTTTGTGATGTTTGGAAAAACCGCCAATATAAACTAATCATTTATCATTAACATTTTATCTAATGAATAATCCCCATGTATTAAACAAAAATGATAAATGAGACCATTTAAAAAAATTTAAGTTCATTTGTACCATTTCATTACACTTCTGGAGTTTTATTTCTATTCGACGTGAAAATCCATAATTATACACAAATGAACCGATCATGAAAATAGTGAAATGAATGGACCTAAAACTATGAAAATAATGAAATAATATTAATGAATGCGTCATAAGATCTTATAAAATCATCAAATTGGATATTATAAATATGAATATGGTTTTTTAATGAATTAATAACATCTTTTAACCCTTTATATAGGAGGTTAAAATATGTAAAACTAAAGGGAACCATGAGATAAGGGTTTCCCATCTCACTTTTCTTTTGTTAGATATATGCTTTATTCCCCACTTTTTTATTTTTTGTGGTGTATATACTACCCTTTAATGTGATATATGATCCTTTTAATTTAATTTATGGGTATTTACATATCCATTTGAAGACCTATCTTTCATGGGGTTTACGTTTGAAAAGTTACCAAATTGGTAATATAATTTTGTCTCAATTTTCCTTCTTTGAGACACATGTTGTGTTATACAACTGTATTAATTTATGAGGTGTATATACTTCATATTGATATGTTTTATCATGAATATACTTCTTTTCATGATATTATATGTTTCATGTAATTTTATTCTCTCTTCAATCGGAAATTTGTTTTATCCAAAAGCCGTGTTTTCTAAAAAAATCAAAAATGATTTTAAATGATTTTTTAATAATTTTTAAAAAAAAGATTTTAAAGATGTTTAAAATGGGTTTCAAATCTTTCTTTTTAAGTTTTTTAAGTTTATTTTCAACGAAAAAGGTTTTCTAAATGTTTTATGATTTAAAAATCATTTTTCAAAGCAAAAAATATATATTTTCCTCGTGAAATGTTTTAAAACAATCTTTTAAAATTATTTTCCATCTAAGATGACTTATGTTGGTGTTCTCATCCCTTACCGAGAATATGATCGAAGGATACCATTCTAATTCTTTATATTAATGGTTTATGTTTATGAATATCATTTCTTTCTATGAGTAACCCTTATGTTTGATAATTTATATGGAACATGTATTCATGAACAAGTTATGATGGGTGCACTCAGATAGCACTCCACTACATTGGGTAATGTTTAGTCTCATGAGACATCGTGTTGGGACAGGGAGTGAACTTGATTCCTTTATGGGACTTTGTCTGCCATGTTCAATGGTCTTAGCAGTTATCCTTGACTCGTGCTCGTATCATGATATATGTTATTGCCACAATTACATGTTTATGTTATGCCCTCATGGAACATGTTATTTGATTATTTTATAACTCATTTCTTATGAATATCCATGTTTTATTTCATGACTCAAGATTTTGACCTTTGATATATAGGGAATAATTTTAAAATGGTATTTTCACGATCACGTAGATTTATGCTCATCTTATGCTTTCATATGATCATGGATTGATTACTCTTATGTTATTCTTACTGAGAATATGAGCTCACCCTTCTTATGTTTTCTTTTCCCTGGGTTATGAGGAAAGATGTTAAATGAACTGTGTATAGAAGGATTTCATGTGGATGATGTTGATGACCCATTAGTTGGGTATAGTGGGAGATAATGTTAATATTTATGATCCAGTTGTTTATGAACCCAAGTTTTTAAAAAAAATTCCTAACTCTCTAAAACTATAAACCTAAAAGGTCATTGGGTATGTAAGTGTTCAATTATTTATTTTCGACATTGTAAGTTTTTTTGGAAAAATTAGGGTCGCATTTATCAGTATCAAATTCAAGAATATAATGTCTATGTTTTTAGCATTGGATCCAAAAGTGTGGATTTTGGGCTGTATAGTTGGTATCAGAGCAGGGTATAGACAACTTTGGAAATTATGATGTTTTCTTTTTTGGTATTCCTAAGAGTTATAGATATCATCATGGGTTTATAATTTTCAGATTGATCATAATTTTAGTGTCTTAGAAACCCCTTTTGAGGCATTAAGTTATGAAATTTTTAGGTGACTAACGGTATTTTTGGAGACATTAATTTTTGAGGTAATTATGGGTTATTACATTTTGGGATGAAAAATGAAAGGTATAAGATAACTTTTGAGGTTAAAATTTATTACGGTTATTTTTGGGAATTATTCTCAGATTTATATAATTTTATAAGGATTATAATAATATAGTTTAGAGAAAAGGACAACCTAGAGGATGGGTGACAACCTGTCACGTCCAACAAGGCTGTGGTGATCGAACCCACAACCGAAGGGCGATAATGGTGAATTGCCTACCACTGACCTACATGATGTCCTGGATAGTATGAAATTGTTTTTTATTTATTAAAATATATAATGAATAAAGGTTAAGTTTATTTTGGGAGCATATGTTTATCATATTTATAACCAGAGGATTAGAAAATGATTTAGCGATTAAGTGATTAATGTCATTTTGGAATATGTTCACAACTTTGGGAAACCTATATGATTAAGGTAAATAGAATACTATGAGATTTTATTTGAGTAATAAATAATGATTTGTATTTTATAAGGATATATGATTTTATTGTGTCTTTATGGTGAGTCATGTTATTTATGGAAATAGTTTGAATATCATAGAGATTATGTGATTTAGGAAATTACATTTTTGGTGTGAGACATTAAGAGTGATTGATGTTATTTAGGGATAAATATTAAAATTTATCTTGTAAGACTATGTGATCAAATCATTCTAATTTTTGGGTTTGAATCTTAGTCTAGAATAGTTTTGATTAATTTTAAGGATAGTTATTATCAAATGATCTATGTTTAACTTTGGGTATTACTATTTAATTTTGGATATTAAAGTAGTTTTTCATCATATAATGATTTATTCCTTTTAGAAGATTATTCTTATACTAACCATTTTGGTTTTGGTTAATTCCTAAAGACAAAACGAATAGATTTTTATATTTTGTACATTTACTAATCAGTATAAGTTGATTATAGTGCTTCAGGCATAAAAAATTCATACTCGTCGTTTGGAGAAAAAATGCGTTTGTGGTGGAAGTCTATTAAGGATGAAACTCTACTTGTCAAGTAAGTATATTTACTCATGTTCTTAGATAGGGGAGTAATGTGATTCCTCAACTCTATGAAAAGGATCTTAAAAAAACATTATTCATTTAAATTTTCTTATCAAGAAGTCAACGGCCTCTTTAACCCATCACAGATTTACGGTTTTGTGATGGTAGAATTTATGATGACCATGTTCTCTATCGCTCTCTATCAGAACTTGATAATTTTATTTCTCTTCTATTTCCTATTTTTTACTTCACGCTAATGTTCTCCTAATCAGAACCCTAGTTATGTGGTGATCTTCACCTTTTACTTTCTCTCTTTTTAAGAGGAAGTTTTATTAAGCCCTTTTTTCGATGTGAGTTCCCCACAAAGGAAATTTTCAAACATCCATCTATGATTTTCAAAGTGAAATTTCAAATTTCGAGGACATGATTTCTTGAAATTATTGATTATATCGAGATGGTAGCTTATCAATTGACAATTCCATCAAATCTCTCTCAAGTCCATGATATGTTCCATGTATCTCTCTTGAGTAAGTACATACCAGATCCTTCACAAGTACTAAACTCAAAGGTTTTACCACTAGAACAAGATATTTCTTATAAGGAAAAACCAGTAGGAATTATAGATCATAAAGATAAAGTTCTATGAAACAATACTACGCACCTAGTTAAAATCTTGTGGCAAAACCACCAATTTGAGGAAGCTACGTAGGAACTTGAGGATGTGATGAGGTAGAGGTATCTTCATCTTTTTATTTGAGTAACGAATTTCAAGGGTGAAATTCATTTTAAGGGGGGTATAATGTAACACCCCAAGATTTTATGATATATATTTTTTTAAACAAATTTAATCTCTTTGATATCTTACTTTTAACAAAACACCCATCTTTAACAAACTCTAAAATATTATTACTTTAACACAACCATTATCACCTATTCATTGGAATAGAATGAATAAATAAAATTAAATAAATTATTAAAATATAGTTTACATGTGTTTATAAAATTAATTCATTGGTTACCAATTAATTAAAAATGTAAATAAAATCCAATTGAACTAAAAGAATGAGTTTTTATAATAAACTATTTTTATGTCCACAATGGTATTTTATCTTAATAAATTGAATTAATCACTATTAGTGAAATATATTAATGAAATTTATATTTTATATATTCAGTCAAATATTTTTAAATTCATCCAATATGTTTGATAGGATTAAGATGAGAATAAATCTAATTTTAAGCCTAAAAAGGTATATTTTTTCTAAAGACAATCTTACCGCCTTTTGATGACGCACATATTTTAAATATAAATTTTTACACTTTTATAAGTTTTATTTTACAAAATAAAATTTATTTTTGAAATAAGGATGTCAAAAATAGTTTAGGGTTAATTTTTTATATTATTCTAAAAAGTTTTATTTTTTATTAATAGTGAAAAATACTGCATTTTATTTGAAAACTATTTTTTCATCTAATTTATTTATATAGTTAAATTGTATTTTAAATTGGTCTTAAATTATAATTAGATCAATTATACATCAATCAATCCAATGTAGTTCATTGTAATCAACACATTGAAATTGAATATAAAAACATTTCAAGCTTTTGAACTTTTCACTTTAAAAACATGTTTTTTATTATATGTGTGGGATTAATTTTAAATCTAATTTTGAAAATTATATGAATTTAATTAAGTAAAATAGATTCCATATTTGTAATAAGAAGATAAAAATTAGGTTGTAAGATCAATTTCATTTTTAGGCATAAAAAAAAGCTACCATAATAAAAAAAACATTTAGTGACAGCGGTATAGGTTAAAATATTGAACAAGTTAAAGTTAAAAATGGTAAAGGATTAAAATACCTAAAAATTAAAATATTTAATGATTTTTTACAGCCTCAAAAATATTAATTTCTAGACAAATTCGTTTAATTTAATTTCACCTCAATGTTATTGGCTTTAAATGTAAAATATTCATTATTTTAATCACTCAATCTCACCTCTCATCGAGTATAAATATTACCCATCATCACCCCATTTAAACACGTGAGAATTTTAGCTCCTCAAATATCTAATCGAACCTCTCCTACTCACTCTCACCATTTCCTATTGCTACTTGTCTCACCAAAAGACCAAATCCAAGGCCCTTAAGGGTCTCTCAAAGAAGTAATTTTCTCAAAGTACCTCTCTTAATTTTCTTTCTTCTTCTACTTTCTCCTCACCTCCATAATCCATCATGGAATAATAATTCCAGAATAATTTACATATTATAATTTTATGTTTCTAATGTAATATCATATATACATACCTTTTATTACCTTCTCTTATTCAAAGAAACAAAACTATTTTCCAAATTATGTCGAATAATCACCTCTTTGAATAATGTTTTTGTTCATTTTTCATTATCACCTTCATGGATGGTCATAAAAATATTATTACTATTAAATAATAATATAATAAATATATTATATCATATTTCATGTTCTAAAACTAATATATATTCATAATAGTAAATAAAACGAATTGGTTCGTGATTTCGGAAAAACCATCAACATAAACTAATCATTTATCATTAACATCTTATCTAATGAATCATCCTCATGTATGAAATAAAAATGATAAATGGAACCATTTAAACTTCTAAAAATTCATTAGTACCATTTCATTACACTTACAGAGTTTTATTTCCATTCGACGTGAACATCTATAATTATACACAAATGAACCTATCATGAAAATCGTTAAACGAATGCACCTGAAACCATGAAAATAATGAATTAATATTAATTAATGGGTTATAAGATCTTATAAAATCATCAAATTAGGTATTATAAATATTAATATAGTTATTTAATGAATTAATAACATCTTTTAACCCTTTATACAGGAGGTTAAAGTATGTAAAACTAAAGGAAACTGTGAGGTAAGGGTTTTTCATCTCACTTTTTATTTTGTGAGATATATTTCTTATTCGCCGCTTTTTTATTTTTTATGGTGTATATATGATAGAGTTAATACTTTCAATATTATTAATATTTTTTCAATGATTTAATCCCTCTCAATTATTCAATTTGAGTTTATTTTCATCATTTATGTGTTTTTGGTGTATTTTGGGCTTAAATGTGAAAATGGGGTAATTCTGTAAAGTTGACGGTTTTATATAGCTTTTATTTTTCAGGAATAACTTTTCAAATATTGGTCCAATTTAATTGAATCCTTTTTTTAGGATTCATATGCTCGTGGGATTCAAATTTTTCTTCTGGACCAAGACCCAATTCGAAACCCAATGGTACAGAAAAATCAATCAAGTAGAGAACTCAGTCTGGCTGGAAGAATGGACCCCACCACATTAAATCAACAATATCTCATTCAGAAGAACTTATAATGATGTTATTCCAGCTTTTTTCGACAGAGGACATTAAAATTACGGCTCACAATAAATTTTATAAAATATGAAGCTCATCAAGGCCTCTTTTTGGCGCGTCCAAGTGGAGTGGGTGAAACAGTTTTTGGCGGCCAGAAAATTAATGGTCATTGATTCGGCCATATCTTTTTTTAAAATTTTCCAATGACTATAAAATTTTTAGGGTCAATATAAAACTTCATTTAAAACATTATATAATAATGTACCTTAGTGATTTTTGGCCGGAGGGTGGGAAGAACAGCTGCAAACTTCTGGATGACAGATTCTGGAAGATCAAATTTCTGTTCATTCTTTTCTTTGTTTTACACTTCTTGGTTTTGTAATGTGTTCTTATTGCCCCTTATTCACAATTAACCTTACCATGGTGGGTTAAAATTCTATGTGATTGGGGAAGGATAGGTTTTCCATTTTTTATTTCATGAGTTCTTGCTATTAATGTTTTAAAATCCTCTTTTCTCTTCTGCAAATTAGTTTCAATTTCTTATAACAGTTTTTATTATCATGTACAATTGTATCTGATTTTAGATTATATTGTTTATTTATATTTGGTCAATGATCAATATCTCCCTCTATTATGTTCTGGTTTATAAACGATGGAATAGACCAGGACTTAGTGGTTAAGTACTCGGTGATCACTAGTATGTGTGTGAGGAGTAGTGAATGTTCTTGATTACTTGGGATAAACAAGACCCGATTGGGAATTGCCTAAGATAATTGGGGGTATTTGATACAACTCTATTACACATTGGAAGGAGAGTATACCAACCTGAGATTTTATTAAGGTTTGTTCTCACATTTTTATTTGACCAAGGGAGTGAGAAGAAACGATTGTGGATTCTCACTCTTAATGATTTAGCAGAAGAGAATTGGGTGAAGTGAACTGTGATAGAATTACAATTAGAAAACCAACCCTAACCCAATCACCATTTCATATCACTGATTTAAATCACATCATTTGTCAATTTGTTTTAAAACTTTCACTTAATTTATTTACTTTATTTAGTTTATTTCTTGTATTTTCCAAATCAAACAATTTTAAAAATAACATCATTTATTTCTCTTATTTAAAGTGACAAACACTATTGTTGAGCACTCCTCTCTGAAGAAAACCTAGGTAACCCGATATAATACATTTTAACTTAGGTTATGTTTGTTTTTTCCACACCCCACAATAGGAACGTGTCAAAACTTGGTGTCGTTGCCGGGGAGGTAGCGCCAACATTTCTTTTCTTTTCTTTTCTCTCTTCTCATATTTTCTCTTCAAAATTGCATGAATAGAACCTAAAAAATTGAACCTCTACCCATAGATCTTGAGATTGAAAGAACCTTTTTTAATATACTTAGAAACATTAATTTGGAATCTGAATTTGAGGAAGTTCCCCTTGCAGACTCAAGTGAAACTTCTAGTGTTCACTCTGAGCCTGTCATCATGGATGAAAATCAAAACAAAACACTTAGAGACCTTTGTGCACCACAATTCCTTAATAAAAACAATCAACTTGTCATGCCAGTGTTACAAAATGATTTTGAAATAAAACCTAATATGATTCCTTTGCTTCCAAAGTTTCATGGTTTGGCAGGTGAAGATCCAAACAAACACATTAAAGAGTTCACACATGTTAGCTCAACTTTTAGACCCCATGGAGTTACTGAGGAGCAGGTTAAGTAGAAGGAATTTCTGTTTTCATTGGATGGATCTACTAAAGAATGGTTGTACGGCCTACAACCAGGATATGTACATGACTGGAATGACCTGGTGAGATGTTTTATGCAAATATTCTTCCCCACCTCTAGAAGCACAACCATTCGAAAGGAAATCTACGCTATACGACAATCATCTGGAGAAACCCTTTACGAGTACTGGGAGAGATTTAAGAAGCTATGTGACAGCTGTCCGCATCAAGTCCTTGAGGAACATCACTTTCTTGTCTTCTTCTATCAAGGACTAATGGACAATGACAGAAACATTCTTGATGCATCATCTCGAGGTGCATTGATTGACAAGTCACCAGAAGAAGCCAAGGGATTGATTGGGAAGATTTCTCAAAACTCGCAATAGTTTGGAATAAGAGGTATTGTAACAAGAGTTATTCATGAGGTACACACTTATCATACATCACCCTTACTAGAAACTAAGATTGAAGAGATAACTAGTATGGTGAGGCAAATGGCCTTGAAGCAAGTTAGTGACCAACAAGCACCAGCTAAGGTATGTGGTTTATGCTCATCACCTGATCATTTTACTGACCAGTGTTCTGAAATACAGGGAATGGAAACATATGTGGTAGCCTTTCAACCAAGGTAGTTCCAAAAAAATACAGGATGGAGAGATCCTAACCAAGTTGAATATGGGTTTAGAAATCAACAGAATCAAGGTATACCCCCGTACCAAAACTAGTTTCAAAACCAACCACCATTCCAGAATCAATTCCAGAACCCACCACCATTTCAACAAAAGCAGTCTTATAACCAGCCTTAATACCAAAAACCACTCACTTTCCAAAGACCCTATGAGCAACCATCCACCAGTGCACAACCTCCAATTCAAAACCAACAAAAATCTGAGTTTGAAGGACTGAAAGACATTGTTAAATATTTTTCCAACAAGTTTAAAAGTCTCATGGACTTTCTAACCAAAAATAAAGGTAAACTCCCTTCCCAAACAATCCCAAACCCAAAAGAGAATGTTAGTATTATAACTACAATAAGTGGAAAAGAACTCCCACCACCATCCACCGTTGAACCTGAAACAAGAATACCTGATATGGGAGATAATGAAGTTGGAAATGATGAAAATTCTATAAAAATGCATCGAGAAGAATATAAGAAGGAGGAGGATGATAAGGATATGACAAGGAAGAAGAAACAAGAAACACCATTTCAAAGGAAACAAAGGGAGAAGAAAGATATACCACCAATATTTCTATCAAGGATGATTGAATCAAAGAGGTTGCGATAAGAAACACTGCAAAAATAAATTATGGACACCCTCCAAAAAGTGGAAATCAACATACCTATGCTTGAAGCACTCAAACAAATTCCAAAGTATGATAAATTTTTGAAGGATATTTGCACTAAGAAGATGAGACTTCAAGGGAATGAGAGGATCAGTTTGGGAAGAAGTGTCTCAGCCCTTATCACACCACAATGGCCATCTAAATGTCAAGATCCAGGGACATTTTCTATTCTATGCACCATTGGTTCATTAAATTTCTCTAATGATTTGTGCAATTTAGGTGCATCAATTAATGTATTGTCTCACTCAGTATATACTTATTTTCATATGGGAGACTTGAATCCCACAAGAGTGGTGGTCCATCTTGCAAACAGATCAACAGTGTTCCCGGCAGGAGTTCTGGAGGATGTCCTGGTAAAAGTCAAAGATCTTTTATTCCCTACTGACTTCTATGTGTTGAATATGGAAGATTATAGGATCCCATCACACTCACCCATAATTTTGGGAAGACCTTTCTTGAAGACCGCCAAAACCATCATCAATTTCCATGAAGGGACACTTACCATGGAGTTTGGAGACAACACTGTCCACTTCAATATTTTTGAATACATGAGGCACCCATCAGATGATCATTCACTCTTCGCACTCTCCCATGAAGATGGTACAGAACCAATTGAAGAATCAGGTATGTTTCATGAATTCTTATCATTAGGAGAGAATTTTTCCATTAAATATGTCATTGAACATATGGATGCCCAAACTCCGGGAGATTCTGATTTCATGTTCGAAGAAGAGGTAAAATCTGATTTCTTTGATAATTTGTTAAATGATGATGAAGATGATATGATTTCTTGTGTGCAGTATGTCAAACCATTGGAAGTTGGGAACCTCAATTTAGTTTTATCCCTTGACCACCCCCTGATATAGAATTAAAACCACTCCCCACTGATTTAAAATATGTTTACCTTGTGGAGGGAGAGAAATTACCAGTAATAATTGCTAATAATCTATCTGAAACTCAAGAAAAATCATTGATTGATCTTTTGATAGAGAATGTCCAAGAAATAGGGTGGAGCTTAGGTGATATCCCTAGAATAAACCCAAAAATTTTCTCACATAGAATTTTTCTTGAAGAAGATTCCAAACCTGTCAGACAACCCCAAGGGAGGTTAAACCCCACCCTGATGGAGGTTGTGAAAAAAGAGATTGAGAAGCTGTTAGAAGCTGGGATCATCTATCCCATATCATATTCACAATGGGTTATACCCATCCATGTAGTCCCAAAGAAAACTGTCCTAACCATTGTGAGGAATGAAAAGAATGAATTAATCCCTGTGAGAATTCAGAATAGCTGGAGAGTGCATAAATTTTTGGAAGTTGAATCAGGTCACTCGAAAAGATCATTTCCCTATACCTTTCATTGACCAGATGCTAGAGAGGTTGGCAGGTATAACTCATTATTGCTTTTTGGATGGATTTTCATGTTATTTTCAAGTACCCATTGCTCACGAGGATCAAGATAAGACTACATTTACTTGTCCTTTCGGCACTTTTGCATACAAAAGGATGCCATTTGGATCGTGTAATGCTCGAGGTACATTTCAGAGGTGTATGGTAAGTATATTTTTTGATCACATTGAAGATTTCTTGGAGGTTTTCTTGAATTATTTCATAGTTTTTGGAAATTCGTTTGACCATTGTTTGAAAAATCTGGAAAATTTTTAAAAAACTTGCATTGAAAAGAACCATGTTTTGAATTTTTAAAAGTGTCATTTTATGGTTGAGAGATGAATTGTCCTTGGGCATGTCATTTCACAGAAAGGAATTGAAGTTGATAAATCAAAAATTGAAGTGATAAATTCTTTGTCTTACCCAACTTGTGTGAAACATGTTAGATCATTTTTAGGACATGTAGGATTCTACATGAGGTTTATCAAAGATTTTAGTAAGATTTCTCTCCCTCTCTCTATATTAATTTTGAAAGATGCTGATTTCGATTTCAATGGTTCATGTAGGGAAGCCATTGGTGAGTTGAAAAGGAGATTGATTACACCACCAGTAATGCAGCCACCCAATTGGGAAGAACCATTTGAGATGCTTTGTGATGCTTCAAACCAAGCTGTTGGAGCAGTCCTTTCTCAAAGAATTGAGGGCAGGCCACAAGTCATTGAATATTCCTTGAAAACCTTATATGTGTCCTAATTAAACTACATAACAATAGAAAAAGAGTTTTTAGCAGTTGTTTTTTCTTTATAAAGATTTAGATCATATCTGCTTGGAACTAAAGTCATTGTGTTTTCTGATCATGAAGATCTTAGGTACTTGATGAAGAAGGCTGAAGAAAAACCAAGGCTTGTGAGATGGATTCTATTACTATAGGAGTTCAACATAGAAATCAAAGATAAGAAGGGATCTAAGAACCAAGTGGCTGATCACTTAAGTAGACTTCCTAACACTGCTGAAGTTGAAATTCCAGACACTGAAACACTAAATGATCACCTTCTAGGAGAGAAGTTGTACTTGATTGAAGGAGAAGTACCTTGGTATGCTGACATGGTCAATTATCTGGTAACATCTCAGGTCCCATCTCATTTAAATTCTCACCAAATTCACAAATTGAAAGATGAATCTAGATATTACATCAGGTATGATCCATTTCTATGGAATATTTTCAATGATAAATAATAAGAAGATGTTTACCTAAAAATGAAATTGATTTTGTCTTTATGTTTTGTCACACATTAGCTTGTGGAGTCCACTTTGGACCTCAAAGGACAGCATGGAAGGTTTTAGAATCTAGACTTTATTGGCCAACACTTTTCAAAGATTCTCATGAATTTTGAAAACGGTGTGAAAAATGTCAGTTTATAGGAAATATTTCAAAGAGAGAAGAAATGCCCCAAAAGCCACTTAATTTTTTTGAAATATTTGAAGTTTGGGGGATAGATTTTATGGGCCCTTTCCCAATGTCATTTGGAAATTCTTATATTCTTCTTGTAGTTGATCATGTTTCCAAATGGGTGGAATCAAAAGCCACCAAGACTGACGATGCTAAAGTTATTTGTGATTTTCTTAGGGATAACATATTTTGTAGGTTTGGAGTTCCTAGAGCCATCATCAGTGATCAAGGGACTCACTTTTTCAATAGGATAATGGAGGTTTTGTTGAAAAATTATGGGGTGCATCATAAAACATCAACTCCCTACCATCCACAAACTAATGGGAAAGCTGAAGTGTCCAATAGAGAAATTAAAGGAATTTTGGGAAAGATTGTTAATACAAATAGGAAGGATTGGAGCCAAAGGTTGGAAGACACATTATGGGCTTACAGGACAGCCTACAAAACCCCAATTGGAATGAGTCCCTATAGGTTGATTTATGGGAAAATTTGTCACCTACCTGTGGAATTGGAACACAAGGCATACTGGGCTGTGAGGAAGATGAATCTGGATCTTGAAAGTGCTGGGAAAGAGAGAAGATTGCAGTTACAGGAGATGGAAGAAATTATAAGGGAATCATTCGAAAAATCTAGGATTTACAAAGAAAGAATGAGAGTGTCTCATGAAAAGCTGATCCAACCAAAAGACTTTCATCCTGGAGACACAGTATTGTTATTCAATTCAAGACTCAAGCTGATGCCAGGTAAACTTCATTCCAGGTGGGAAGGTCCATTTATAGTTACTCATGTATATCCTTTTGGTGTTGTGCAGATTGTGAAGGATGGAGCACAGGATCCATTCACTGTCAATGGGAATAGGCTGAAGAAATTCTTTAGGACCAGGCCATTAGAGCTAATAGAGGAGATCACACTCCTCCAACTTGTTTATCAATAAAATCCACCAGTTCATACCTCTACTTTACACTAGCTTTATTGTTGTGATTCATTTTTTCAAATCTCATTACATGTTAAATCCATTTGAATGCATTTCAGACACTGTATCATTTAAGTGTGGGGGAGGGAACCTTTGTAGTTTAGGATTTTTATTGTTTTTCTTCCTATTTTCACCTATTTTAAACAAAATAAAAAATGGAGTTTATTTTTCAAAATTTTTTGTGTTTTTGAAACTTTTGAGCATAAATGATTATCTTTGACATTTTTGAAACCCATGTCCATGGGAGAAATAATTTATTCCATGAAACTGAGCTTAAATGAATGCAGAAAATGGCTTTATTTCAAGTTCAATTCTTTGGAAATTTCATGAAAAGTACTCTGATTTTTTGAATCTCATGCCACATATCACTATCCTTATATTTAAAATCACATTCCTATTAGGCTTCTGAACCTATTGTTTTCATATTCTTTACATTCACCTCACTTCTTGAGAGAACCAATCATGCTTGATTTAACCAGAATTTGATTTATTCCTGTCAAAACCTGAGGGTTTGAGGTACCTATGATTTAAATGATTGAGTCATTTCTTTGGTTTTAAAGCCCCCTTTTCAAGATAATCCTTTTTATAATGGCCTACCTTGAACATTTAATCATTGTAGCCCTTAGATTCCATGAACATCCTGTTAGGTTAGCCACATTACAAGCCAATATTCCCTATCCAACCTGCTCTTGAAGTGAAATTGCATGATCTATTTGAACATAAGTGTGGGGGGAAGATGTCTAGTATTGTACTACCTTATTTGGGGATACTTTGGGTGAAAATAAAATGTTGAAGAGATGTTATTGATGCTGAAAAAAAATCATTCTTCTGGAAGTTGTGCCTTTTCTGGAGCTTTCATGATGAGAGAAGTTGTGCCTTTCTGGAGCTTTTAATGAAGAAAGAAAGTTGTGCCTTTTCTAGAGCTTTCATGAAATATTATATTTGCGGAGATTAAAATGTTTTCTACTAAAATGATGAACTGTGTGAACATTCCTTGATATTCCATGATGAAGTAGGTGCTTTTCTACTAAGGGGAATGAAGAGGAGACCATAGTTGTGTAAAAAATAGTGTAATGCAATTTTTCTTCAAAAAGAGTCAAGCCCTCTTCATTCAGCTTCAGAATTTTCACATCTAAATCCTACCAACCTAAAGCCATAGAACAACCTTGACAATTCCTCATGATAAACATATTTCTTTGAATCACATTGGGTGGAGATGTAGGAATTTATCAAGCCTATGGTGACCCTTGTATGAGTTTGGATGAGAAAGACATTGCTAAAAAAATTGAAATTTGTGTGATGAGAGATAATGAAAGTTAGGTAAGTGTTTTGTGTTCATGGGAGGAGAAATGAATAGTAAATATATTCAATTATCTTAAATTAAGAACTTGAAATAATAGTTTTTGAGGAGTCATGATATTTTTTTTTGTCAAATTGGTTGATCTCATGGATATTTGTTTTGAATTTACTTTGATTTTATTTTGATTCTGACTTGTCCAGGAGTTCAAGTGATAAGTGTGTGAGAATTGATAGAGTTAATATTTTCAATATTATTAATATGTTTTAAATTATTTAATCCATCTCAATTATTCAATTTGAGGGCATTTGCATCATTTATGTGTTTTTGGTGTATTTTGGGCATAAATGTGAAAATGGGGTAATTCTGTAAAATTGACAGTTTTATATAGCTTCTGTTTTTCAGGAATAACTTTTCAAATATTGGTCCAATTTAAGTGAATCCTTTTTTTAGGCTTCATATGCTCATGGGATTCAAATTTTTCTTTTGGACCAAGACCCAATTCGAAACCCAATAGTACAAAAAAAATCAATCAAGTAGAGAACTCAGTTTGGCTAGCAAAATGGACCCCACTGCATTAAATCAACAATATCTCATTCATCCGACCTTATAATGAGGTTATTCCAGCTGGTGTCGACAGAGGACCTTAAAAGGATGGCTCACAATAAATTTTATAAAATATGAATCTCATCAAGGTCTCTTTTTGTCGCGTCCAAGTGGAGTGGGTGAAACAGTTTTTGACGGCCAGAAAAGTATTGGTCATTTATTCGGCCATATCTTTTTTTACACCTGCCCAATTACTCTCAAATTTTGAGGGTCGATAGATAAGTTAATTTCCAAAATTCTATAAGAATGGACCTTAGTGAGTTTCGGACGGAGGGTGGGCAGAATAGATGCAAACTTCTGGAGGATAGATTCTGGAGGATCAAATTTATGTTCTTTCTTTTCTTTGTTTTACACTTCTTAGTTTTGTAATGTGTTCTTCTTGCCCCTTATTCACAATTACCCTTACCATGGTGGGGTAAAATTCTATTTGATTATGGAAGGAGAGGTTTTCCATTTTGTATTTCATGAGTTCTTGCTATTAATGTTTTAAAATCCTCTTTGCTCTTCTGCGAATCAGTTTCAATTTCTTATAACAGTTTTTATTGTCATGTACGATTGTATCTGATTTTAGATTCTATTGTTTATTTATATTTGGTCAATGATTAATATCTCCCTCCATTAGATTCTGGTTTATAAATGATGGAATAGACCAGGACTTAGTGGTGAAGTACTCAGTGATCACCAGTACGTGTGTGAGGAGTAGTGAATGTTCTTGATTACTTGGGATAAACAAGACCCGATTGGGAATTGCCTAAGATAATTGGGGGTATTTTCTACAACTCTATTACACATTGGAAGGAGAGTATACCAACCTGAGATTTTAGTAAGATTTATTCTCACATTTTTATTTGACCAAGGGAGTGAGAAGAAATGATTTTGGATTCTCACTCTTAATGATTTAGCAGAAGAAAGTTGGGTAAAGTGAACTGTGATAGAATTACAATTGGAAAACCGACCCTAACCCGATCACCATTTCATATCACTGATTTAAATCACATCATTTGTCAAAAAAAATTAAAACTTTCACTTAATTTCTTTACTTTATTTAGTTTCTTTCTTGTATTTTCCAAATCAAACAATTTCAAAAATAACATCATTTATTTCTCTTATTTAAAGTGACAAACACTATTGTTGAGCACTCCTCTCTTTAGAAAACCTAGGTAACCCACTATAATACATTTTAACTTAGGTTATGTTTGTTTTTTCCACACCCTATGACAGGAACGTGTCAATATACTTCCCATGAATGTAATCTATGATCATTATACTTTAATTTATGGGTATTTACATATCTATTTTATGATCTCTATTTCATGGGGTTTATGTTTGAAAAGTTACCAAATCAGTAAGGTAATTTTGTCTTAATTTTCCTTCTTTGAGACACATGTTGTGTTATAGAACTATATTTATTTATGAGGTGTATATATTGCCTATTGACATGTTTTATCATGAATATACTTCTTTTCATGATATTATATGTTTTATGTAATTTCATTCTCTCTTCAATCGGAAATTTGTTTTATCCAAAAGTCATGTTTTCTAAAAATGTTTTCAAAATTGTTTTTAAATGATATTTTAAGAATTCTAAAAAAATGGATTTCAAAGATGTTTAAAATGGGTTTCAAAGCTTCCTTTATAATTTTTTCAAGGTTATTTTCAATGAAAAAGAATTGATAAACGTTTTACGATTTAAAAAAAAATCAAAGAAGAAAGGATATTTTCCTCATGAGATGTTTTAAAAATATCTTTCAAAATTATTTTCCATCTAAGATGACTTCTGTTGGTGTTTTCATTCCTTTCTGGGAATATGAACCAAAGATACCATTCTAATTCTTTCTCTGAATGGTTTATGTTTATGAATTTCATTTCTTTCCATGAATAACTCTTATGTTTGATTCTTTATGTGGCACACGTATTCATGAACAAGTTATGATGGGTGTTCCCAGATAGTGCTCTAATGCATTGGGTGATATTTAGTCTCATGAGACGTTATGTTGGGATAAGGAGTGAACTTGATTTCTTTATGGGACTTTTTTCACCATGTGCAATGGTCTTAGCAGTTAGCCTTGACTTATGCTTATGTCATGTTATATGTTATTGCCACAATTCCATGTTTTATGTCATGTTCTCATGGATCATGTTCTTTGATTATTTTATAACTCGTGTCATGTTCTCATGGATCATGTTCCATGTTTTATTTCATAACTCAAGATTTTGACCTGTGATATACAGGGTATAATTTTCAAATGTTATGTTCAAGAACACACACCCTTATGCTCGTCTTATTTCATATGATCATGGATTGATTACTCTTATGTTACCTTTACTGAGCATTTGAGCTCATCCTTCTTATGTTTTCTTTTTCCTAGGTTATGAGGAAAGATGTTAAATGAATTGTATCTATAAGAATTTCACATGGATGATGTTGATGACCTGTTGGGTTTAGTGGGAGATAATATTGATCTTTATGAGACAGTTGTTTATAAACCCAAGTTGTTAAGAGTTTCTCCTAACTCTCTAAAACTCTAATCCTAAAAGATCATTGGGTATGTAAGTGATCTAATATTTCCTTTCGACGTTATAAGTTTTGTTGGAAAAAGTTGGGTCAAATTTATCAATATCAAA
Organism: Viscum album; assembly: GCA_963277665.1. Taxonomy (NCBI): domain Eukaryota; kingdom Viridiplantae; phylum Streptophyta; class Magnoliopsida; order Santalales; family Viscaceae; genus Viscum; species Viscum album. Next base: position 95,839,721 of record OY728164.1, read on the forward strand.
GTCAGGAATGTAATGTCTATGTTTTTAGCACTGGGTCCGGAAGTGGGATTCTGGACTGTTACAAATAGTGTCACAAAGACAACAAAAAGTATGTTTAATTTCATTTTAGTGCCTTCATATATGGGCTGAACTAAAGATATATCAGGATGAGTACAATTAACAAGATATGTAAGTGTTTTGTTAGCACTAAGGTGTGGTACTCCTAGACCAACCAACTCTTCTTTTTCGTCGCAAGGTAAAAATTGATATTTCTCGGTATTTAAAGATCGAACAACCATTGGATCACTTAAAGTATTCTCTTTATCCATATTAAAGCATTTCAAGATCTTTTCAGTGTAATTTGACTGATGCACAAATAAATCACTTGACATATTTTCAGTGTACTTGGTTTCTCCCAGGTCTTTCATTTCAAATCCATCCTTTAAGTTTCTCATTACTTCATTGATCTCTTCTAGAGTTCCGATTATATTTAAATCATCGGCATAAATAGCAACAATCGCATATCCAGATGTTGTTTTCTTAATAAAAATGCATGGGCATATGGGATCATTCACATACCCTTTATTTAAAAAATATTCACTCAAATGATTATACCACAGACGCCCAGATTGCTTTAATCCATACAAGGATTTCTATGATTTAATTGAATATAGGTCTTTGAGTTTTGATTTAAAAAATCGGGTATCTTGAATCCTTTAAGTATTCTCATATATATATACTATTGTCAAGTGACCCATATAAATAAGTTGTAACAACGTCCATAAGACTCATATTAGCCTTTCAACTACTGAAAAGATGATTAGATATCGAAAAGTAATAGCACACATAACAGGAGAATATGTCTCCAAATAATCAATTCAGGGTCTCTAAGAAAAACCTTGTGCAACAAGACGATCTTTGTATCTTGCAATCTTGTTTTTCTCATTACATTTACGCATAAAAACTCATTTATATTCAATGGGCTTCACAGCTTTTGGCGTGAGCATGATATGTCCAAAGAAATTTTGCTTATTAAGTGAATTTAATTCAACTTGCATTGCATCTTTACATTTATTCTAATCAAGCCGTTTTTGGCATTCCATAACAGACCATGGTTCGGGATCTCCATTTTCTATATCATGTGACATCGAGTCAATATTTTCCACATTGCTTTGATTCCATATATCACCTATAGTGGAATAATTAAGAGAGATTTCATTATTTCTAAAACCTTCAGGGTTTTCTATATCCCATGAATTCTCTTTATGATTCTCGTCATGCAATCCTTTAAGAACATTTAAGTTATGTGTTTCTTCTGGAACACACGCCTCCATAATGGAGTTTTCAATTATACTCATTCCTTTTCTTTTTTTAGAATTTCTATCCTTAGAGCCAATTGGTCTTCCACGTTTCATATGTGTTTTTGATATTTTTGTAACATCATTATGTAATTTTGTCTTTGGGACATCAATTATAGCTAGTGCATTTACAGCCGGTACGTGTGATTTAGCCATGCCCTTTGTATTAGTAAATGCATCAGACAATTGATTTGTCAGTTCTTGAAAATGTAAAATCTTTTTCACTTCCATCTCACACTACCGAGTGGGAAGATAGAGAAAAGTAACATTTTCACATTGTAGTAAATCTCCTCCATTTGTTTCTTTTCTCCCCCTAATGTTGGGAATACTTCTTCATTGAAGTGACAATTGGAAAAACATGTTGTAAATACATCATTGGTTTGTGCTTCAAGATATCTGATGATAGATGGAGATTCATATCTTACATATATTCTCAACCTTCTTTGAGGTCCCATTTTTTGTATGGTATGGGGGAGCAATTGGTACATATACTACACAACCAAAAATTCTTAAGTGGGGGATGTCAGGCTCTTGGCCAAATGTCAATTAGAGTGGACAGTGGTTATGATATAAACTTGGTCTGGTGTGAATTAATGCCAAGGAAAGCAATATTGCATGACCCCATACAGAGTTAAGCACCTTTGTTCTCATTATTATTAGTCTATAAATAAGTTAAAGGTGTTTTATCAGTGATTCGACTAAACTATTTTATATATGCACATGGGTGACTGGATACTCCACGGTAATTCTCATTGTCATAGAATAATCATTGAAAACTTGATAAGTAAATTCTCTGGCATTATCAAGTCTTGCTTTCTTGATGACATAATTAGAAAATTGTAATTTCAATTTAATTGTTTTATTATTGATTCGGCTAAACTATTTTATATATGCACATGGGTGACTGGATACTCCACGGTAATTCTCATTGTCATACAATAATCATTGAAAACTTGAGAAGTAAATTCTCTGGCATTATCAAGTCTTTCTTTCTTGATGACATGATTAGAAAATTGTGATTTCAATTTAATTATTTTAGCAAGAAAACCTAAAAACGCTACATTACATCTTGAGAGCAAACATATGTGTGACCATCTTCTAGATGCATCAATTTATTCCATAAAATATTTAAATGTCTCATAAGACGGATGAATTGGTCCACGTATATCCCCTTGAATTCATTCAAGAAAGGTTAGCATTTTAGCTTTAATTTTAGTTGGAGATGGTCTCACAATCAGTTTTCCAATAAAACAGGTCTCGCATGGAATTTTTCTTAGTGGAGAGATCTTCGAGACATTTATTGAGTGTCCACGGGAACTTTCAATTATTTTTTGCATCATTTCTAAATCAGGATGACCTAATCAATCATGCCACAAATTAACGATATGTGGTTCATTTTTTCTACCATATGTGTTTCGAGTACACTTATATATGTATAATTCAATTAAAATGATAATTTTGATTTTTTTTCTAGTACATGACTCTTACCGAATTTATTAATGGTAATGCACATGTGTTTTTCATTTCTCTCAGATATAGTTCAGGTATCATACTCATGCTGGTATATATCATTGAAACTTAACAAGTTTCTTTTGGAGGGGAGAACAATGCATCTCATATAAAGAACTTTGTCACATTAGGTAAAGAAAAACTTGTTTTACTTGTTCCTTCTATCAGATCTGCAGGACCTGATGTAGTATTAACAATTGGTTTTGTTGGTTTAAGATCAAAACAATATTTTTTATTTTTAAGAATTGTGTGCATTGTTCCACTATCCGGTATGCAAATATTTGTCACTTTTACACAATCCATTTTAATATTTCAAAGTAAAGATTATAATATTATAAGAAATACTTTATGAAATTCAAATAATACAACATCAAAAATATAAAGCATACAAAACAAAACATCATATCATATATCATAACTATGGTAATTTTTCTAAATTGTTTCCAGTTATCTCATCAAATTCACAAGTAAAAACATTCACTCCAAGGTAAGTGAAATCATTATTTAATGGCTCATGATTCTCGGTAAAATTTGTCTCCTTTTCTTTCCCTTTATAGGATGTCTCAACAAAGTGTTGTTCATTCTTCTTTGATTCAAGAGACGCTTTATAGAGCTTACAAAGATGATTTGGGATTCGGCATACTCGGAAGCAATGTCCCTTAGAAACACACTTATAGCGGAAATCTTCAAAATTTCTCAGTGTTTGAGCTGATATTTTGATTCTGATATTCATTTCGAGCATGCTCATGGTTACAACCATGTCCTCGGTCGCGCCTGCCATCAAAACCACATCCACCACGAGAACCATGTTCACGGCTTCTTTTATGATTGTTTTCATGAAATATAGCATTTGCTTCAGAAAACATTACTAAGCAATTCGTTAAATGAATACAAAAAAAAAGATTTCAACAAAACATAACTTATTTATTCTGCATCTACAACTACAAACTAAAATTTTCTAAATTCAGGTCTAATATATATTTTTTATTTGAATTCAATCAAAAAAACCCAACAACAAAGAAAAAGTATTCCTTATTTTTTTTAGGGCATGACATATGAAAAGCAACAAGAAAAAAGTAAAAAAAAAAATTGATTGTTTGATACTGAAAATTGTGTTGCTATGTTATAATAAGGATAGTTATACTTATTTGGTATACTTCAAAAACACCATCGATAATATTTACAATATAACAAAGATTTTTTTTTCAATCAATCAATTAGTTGACGAACTCGTAGGACAAGACTGGTGATTTTTAATCAAAAGTTAAATGTTCTTCTCCGCTACAAGTAATGATGATATGATATCAGAATATTTTGTATACCCTCACAGGTGATATTGTTGTAGGGTGATGTGAAATGCATGAAATGTTGTATATATCTTTTCAAACATATTAGCATTTGTAATCTCAATACCACAATACTTTGATACAATTCTATACATGACATAATTGTAATCAATGAACCTTTTAAAGTCTTGGAAGTGTAAAACATTTCATTCATCACGGATTGCATAAAAACAACCTCCCTTTAATGATCATACCTCTCTTTCAAACTCTTCCAGAGTTTACATGGATCTCTTTCTGTGAGGTATTCACATTTTGATCCTTCATCGAAATATCTTCTAAACAAGATCACGTCTTTGCTTTATTTTGAAGGGTTTGTGAATTATTTTCTTTAATTGTTTCTATAAAATCCATCAATTCAAGATGCATTTCAACCTTCATTGTCCACTGCATATAATTATTTTCAGTAATATTGGGCGGTGAATTCAAATTTTGCAAGATTTGACATGATGTTAATTAGGACTTTGTTATTAACGAAAAAAAAAATACAACGATAGTTTACATTTGACTTAAAACAAATATAATAAACAAAAAATGACATCAAAACATCAAAATCAAGTTAATATTATCATTCAATAATTTTTTTATATATCCCAACTTAATTTTTTTAATAAATCTTTTACATAAGGGTTTAAAATAAATAAATCAATACATCATATTACTCATTAAAAACTTTATCACGTGTACTGATTTATCAATTAGACCATGCAATCAAACGGTGTAAAATAAATAAATTAAAATCATCCAAACAGGCAACAATCTACCTTTATGACGATAATTAAATAAATTACATAACCATTCAATCTGGCGGTAAACAAATAATATTCTATAAATAATTAGAAACCGTCCAGCCAAACAATGAAAATAAAGTTTAAAATGGAAAATATAAATAATTACAACCGTTCAACCAGAAGGTGAGAATAAGGTTTAAAATAAAAACATATTTTTTTCCCTCTTTGAACATTCATGTTGATAACGCGTTATGAAAACGAAAAATATAACCAGAGAAATTGAGTATCAAAAAAAAGAGAAGAAAATGGAAGAGAATTTTTATTAGAATGTTTCTATGGGTCCCAATATCTCCTCCCACTAATTACATACAAAACTATAGGGGGTGCACCGCCCATTTATAGTGGTTTTTCGGGTTTTTTGGGTCTTCTACATTTTTAAAGATTTTTAGTGATTATTTAGGATTTTTATAGTTTTATGAGGTTTTTTAAGGTGTTAAATGCTTTTAGGGATTTTATGGTTTTTTTGGGGTTTTAGGGTTTTTTAATTTGATGGGGGAGGGTATGAACCGCCACTAATCCCTTTGATTAGAGGAGGTTTTAAACCCCATCTATTATTTTTTATTTTTTAATCATAAAACATTCATTATATATCATAACTCATGAAAAGAATAGAGGTTTCAAGCTGCATAGAATGTGGTTGCACCTGAACCACAGGTGAACCAAGAGCTAGTTCAGAGTATTGTCCAAACTTCATGGTTTTTAGGGGTTTTGTGGTATTTTTAGTGTTTTTAGGTTTTTAAGGTTTTGAAATGTTTTTAGGTTTTTAAGGTTTTCTCAATGTCGTGATGGAGTACCACAAAGCCAATGAACATTTTTGATGTTACACCAATAGTGCATTTCAATGAATTCATCTTTAAACTGTGTTGTCACAACTTGTCGAAGATGTTTTTACGTTTTTAAGGTTTTCTTAGGATTTTTAGGGTATTTTATGTTTTTAGGGATTTTTAGGGATTTTTCGTGACTTTTAAAGACCTTAAAAACCCTAAAAACCATAAAAACTCCTAAAAACCATAACACCAGAACCCCTAAAACCCACTAAAAACTCTAAAAACCTTTTATTAAAAAAGCCCTAAAAATCCCTTAAAATGTAAAAAACCCTACAAAACCTAAAAAACCCTAAGAAAACCTTTGAAACCTAAAAAATCCAAAAAAACCCTCAAAATCCCTAAAAACTGTAACCCATAAAAATCCTAAAGAAGCATTAAAAACCCAAAAAATGTAAAAAACCCTAAAATTTTAATTAATTAATGTAATTGGTGTTATTAATTAATTAATGAAAAGTGTGCACGGTAGATGGGAGGGGCATTGGTGGGCGGAAAGTCCACCCTGGTTGAAATCTGCATACCTTTGTTGAAATCCGCATCCGTGTTCAGCGGATGCCAAATATAAATGCTTTATGATAATGAAATATTATGATTTTTTGATTTTATGATTTTTTTCCCTTATTTATTCAAATGGTATGGGCTTGAACACAAAACATGTAATGTTTGTTTTCTTTCATCATATTCTTTGCATTTTTTTTTTTTTTGTGTTTTGTGGGTCATTTTCAAATGTTTTATGGATTATAATGTTTCGTAACAAGCATTATAACATGTTTTATGTTTCGTTTTCACTTTTCTATCCAATTGTGTCTTGAGATGTGAGAATGTTGTGTGTTTAGCATAGAACATGGTCTGTGTGTCCTAAATGTGTTGTGGTTTTTTCAAATGTTGAGGGAGCACAAAACATGTTCTGTTTGTGGTTTTTGTTATACATGTCCTAAATGTTTCAAGTGTGGTTTATGTTGTGAGACTTGCATTTATGTGCTTATATATCTATATGTTACATGTTCCCACATTTCTAAATGTTTTGTCATATATCACCACTCATTATGTACAAGTGTTTCCATATTGCAGATTAGAAGTGTTTTCTACCATTTATTTTAAGTGGTATTAGATAGTATGATTGTTCTTTTCATAAACACTTCCCCAAACAACCTTCTACCACCAAAATGAATGAAAACAGTAACAAGAACAGAGAAAATAGCCTAGATCATAAAATGGATTCTAACCAGAATGAAAATGGCATTGGAAAAGGCGAAACCAAACAGGCCTGGAACCCCCTGGATCAGTGCGTGATCTCGCAAGGTGCATGAAACGTTCTCCCACGGCAAATGGCTTCCAGGTTTTCCCCGGCGTACGTGCACAGCGGTGATACCTCCACACCTGGCTCGGGACCAATCAACCAATGCCTTGGGGGTATAACAAAAAATGAGAGATATCAAAGAGGAATGGAAGTACCTGTTGCATACAAGGGTACTGAATGTGTTAAGAAGCCACCGGCAGCAACCACCCAGCGCGCGTGGAGGCGTAAAATCAGCAGCCGAGCACTGTCTGGGGTGTCAAAACTTGACCCGTTTGCATTCTTTACAGGTGCAAACTCTTCATCGCGCAATACCTTCAAATTTACATATACAATATTCAACTAAACCACAACAGCACCACTGCTGAAAGGAAAATTACCTCTAACAGGGCTGTTGAAGGAGAATACGCAAAAGCATCGAAAATGTATTGCTCTAGTTTTAATCCCATTGTATACCCATGAACCGAAGGAATTTTCTTCTCAGCAAGATGGTAACTGAAAAAAATACACATAACAAAGATGAACACTAAACAAGTGTTGAGAGGAAAACAAAATCAACAATTTGACGAAAATAAAAATAAATCACTACATGCTGTCTTTCTCAAGGCCGTTGGTCACTTGGTTCAAAAAATCCAGGGTAAACATATGCAAGCACACCTGAAAATCGTTAGAACAGGCAATTAATAATAAAAGAAACCCTTACATCACAAGGGTGTGATTAATACCTTGAAAACAATCTACTTTCAGTTTCCAAAAAGTAAATAAAAATGTGTTGGATTGTGTGAAACATATTTTAAAAGATAAAAATAAAAAGAATAGATTTTGTGGGGAAAAAGCTCTCATTTTTCCTTGAAATTGAAAACACAATTCACATTTAAAAAAAATATATAAAATATATTTATGCATCAAACACACCGTTAATTTTTTCTAACATGAAGCCACACGTTTGGAGTTGGCAACATGGAACCAAAGAAAACAAAATACAAAATACAAATCAATAAATAAAAACAGGCCATCAATATGGATTTCATTATGCACCCATACCTATATAACACAACCATTTCATCCACTATTTTGGCATTTGCGTAGAATGTTGTAACTTGAGAAATTCATTAGGGTCAGCTCGCATTTTTGTAGCTTACTCAAAACAAAATGCTTACTCCGAACAAATGTCCAGCATATGGTTCACTCATCTTAAAAACATCTCTCATTTCATGTATCACCTTAACTGATTTTTACAAACGCCAACATTAACCAACACATCTCCCCTAGTCATATTTTTTCCACTGAATTTCCAATATATGATTGTATTGCATCAATTGGAAGAGAAAAGAGCAAACTAAAGTACAAAAACTTTCAGCGAAAAGCCAAAAATTACAATTTTTAATAAAAAATTCAGCAAACCAGATCTGAAAAACTAATCATCGGATACATTAAAATTCTTATGAAAGATTTAAAAAAAAAACTGATTTTCACTATCGTACTATTACTACTCTATAAACTCAGCAATTCTTTCAAAACCAAATAAACCATATAAGGCAACTGGCATCAAAGCAGAGTTTCCCTCAATTAACACCATTCTTTGTGTTGGATTGGTGCAGCCCGGTCCGGTTGGGCTAAATGTTTGTGGCCCGTACTGCGCACCAGCCCGCAACTTTCACGAGTCGAGCTCCGGAGTGACCTCGTTGGGGGTTGCAGGGGGCAATGCACCCCTGCTCCGGAGGTTCGGGAGCTAAAGGCCCCCGACCCAAATTTGGGGGGGGGGGCTGTAGCAACTTTGAACATTGTAGCAGAGCTAACCGACCGACACTGACAAGGCACTGTAGCAGTGCGGACTTCGGAGTCAACAGTACTGTAACTCCTTGGACTTCCAGCAGGCAGTCACTGTAACACTTATGACTTGGGTGGCCGCATAGCCTTTCACTGTAGCACAGCGGAATTTTTGACGGTTGGTGGAATAGTGTTTTGTCATCTACATTAGCCCATTTTTGGGCTAGGGTTTCTGTGTGTGTGGGGGGGTGTATGTGAGAACTCTGAAAAACTCCCTGTAAATTGTGCTCCTGAATTACAGTGATTTTCTGCCTCTGTGGACGTAAGGATTATTCACGAACCACATAAATCCTTGTGTTCTTGTTCTTTTTTTTCCTTTTACTCTTCTTTGAATCGTTGTTTTGTCGTTGTCACTCCCGGCGTTTCCACAACACTTTGCTCCCGACGTTTCCGCATTGTGTTTATCTTGACCATGACTAATCTTGTTTGAGACTGAAGTTCCAAAGAATCGAATAACAACTGAGAAGAGAGGTTGAATCAATTCACTTTTTATAAGTTTCAAAACTTTTAGAAAATTAACCCCTGCAACCTGTTAAGATTTATTTACTTATCAACTTTTAGTAAATACCCATGCATGCAAAAGTAGGAAAGCAAGTAAAGCACATAAGATTAACAAGGTTCAGCCTCAGTGTGAGAACCTACATCCTTACCATAGCAACTCTCGTGGGTCTATGAAAATCCACTATTATGAAGTGAATACAACTTGTGTCAACTCCCGTTAGACACTTTCTATCTCCCGATATGAAAGATTATACTGACTCTCATTAGTTTACAAAGTTTGATTATAAACAATTGAGCCAAACAAAAAAATAAAAACTTTGTTGAAACTGCTCCACAATTGCTCAGTCCGAATCATCAGTCCGATTTGACTGGATCCGATTTTCTCAATTTGATTCGTCTGGATCCAATTCTCTCAATCAGATTTGTCGAGATCCAATTCTCTCAATCTGATTTGTCCAGATATGATTCTCTCAATACGATGAGTCTGGATCTGATTCTCTCAATACGATGAGTCTGGATCTGATTCTCTCAATACGATGAGTTTATATCTAATTCTCTCAATACGATGAGTCTAGATCTGATTCTCTCAATACGATGAGTTTGGATGTCATTCTCTCAATAAGATGAGTCTAGATCCGACTCTCTCAATACGATGAGTTTGGATCCAATTCTCTCAATACGATGAGTCAATACGATGAACTCATTCTCAATCTGCAAAACTCAAACTCTGCTCAAATGCTCAAACCGGTAAACAAGCATTCAGCTGTCTGATCCTCCTCACGAGATCTCTGACCGAAAATGACTTTCACTTGATTTCGTTAGTGCTCCGTCTTCTCCACTTGCGTGAAAAATCACAAATAAAAGAATGATCTGAGCAAGTATTTATAGGCGACTCAGAAAACAAAAGCGGAAAAATTGATAACTTTCCTCACTTCCTCAAATTTCAAAACTCCAAAAATCTCTCGCATTTAAACTTCAAGTTGACTTCTTCAATCCTCCTTAATTTCTCCGAGATTTACGCAAAATTGAATTTCAAGTTTGAACTCTTAACTCTTCATAAAACTTCCGAAATTTTCTTTTTGAGTCTTCTTCGTAATCAACTCATTACGAATCTGTTTCCTTCTCAGCTCATTACGAATCTGTTTCCTTCTCAGCTCATTACAAATTTTGTTTCCTTCTCAGTGATTACGAATTTTGTATCCTTCTCAGTGATTACGAATTTTGTATCCTTCTCAGTGATTACGAATTCTGTATCTTTCAGAGTGATTACGAATTCTGTTTTCTCCTCAGTGATAACGAAGTATGTTTCCTTCAGCTCATTACGATTGAATTTCTCATTACGATGAAATTCTTCACTCTGCAATTTTGAATTTCTTCAAACCTCTCCATCATTTCTTCACAAGCTTTTATCATGAAAGTTTTCATGATTTGTGAGAACTTCATGATCAGCAAAGCATCGTCTGACTTAGTTTAGAAAGTACGAAAACTTTTTAACTCTTGACTTCACAGGGTTCTTTCAGAACTCTTCAGCAACAATACGACTTCTCCAAACAGCATCTGACTTTCTAACAAACTCTAAGTCCGATGAATCTTCATTACGATGGATATGGATCTGATTTCTAAATAACAAAAACATTCTTTTACAAAGAGGTTAGTTGTCAACAAATACAAAAACTTTGTTAAAAATTTATCACAAGGGTTCTTCAGAGACACATAGGAACCTTCCAAACCACATATCTCTAACTAACTACTTGAGGCGCCAAGGCTCAAATTTGATACAGTGACCCCTAGGGAAACACAAAACTCCCATTGTATTTTTTCAACTTCGAATTGCATAAACCTGTGATTAGAATCCTCTTTTAGCTCGGCATCAAATTGAATGATTGGCCCAATAGAACAAATCTAATCACTTCTTCATGTTGTTTGGCATCCAACTCAGCTAGAATAGACTTTGTCACATGCAAACAGGCCAGATTTGTATGCAACCACAAGCTTTAATGTTTTTATTAATTTCTGTCAGACCTTTGAGAACTAATTCCCATAACAGTCAAAGTAAAAGATGCTCTATAAAAGTCAACACCAAGATGCATTTGTTAAGGACAAACTTATTGCATACACAGCACATATGGTGACATCCATACGATTTAGTCCATTCAAAGTGTTGGAGTCTGCATCCCACATCGGACTTGAGGTCCGGTGTGGTTTTTAGTATTTGTTATAAAAGAACCTCAAGGGCTCCTCAGAGAGAATACCTTGGGGGATTTGGGGTCTCACCTTTTATCATTCAACAGAAACCACCATTCAGATCAACTTGAATTGAAGTTGAATCTTTATCCTCAACCTCCTCCTTCAAGTTCCGATCTTTCCACAAGATCTTCTCATTAAAGAGCACAATCTAATTTCTGAAAACTTTCTTTCTTTCATCATCCTAAAGCCGAAAATCAAAGTCTTCATCCCCGTAGCATAAGAAGAAACATGCCCGAGATTTAGCTTCAAGCTTATCACTGTCTTTTTCATCCACATTCATGTAGGCTAAACTTCTGAAAACTCAGGTGAGCAACTTCCGGAACTTTTCCGAACCAAAGTTCTTCTGATAACTTTTGTCCAATTGGTGTCGGAGTACTTTAGTTGATTAAATTATTGTTTCCGCCCAAAACTCCTTAGACATTCCATAATGTAACAGCATACTTCTTGTTCTCTCCATCAACATCCGGTTCTCAGCAACGTCATTTTGTTCAGGTGTTCTTGGAACAGTATTCTCATGTCAGATTCCTCTTTTTTTACAGTAATTCTGAAAACTCATTACGGTAAACTCAGCATCATTGTCTGATCTCAGACATTTCAACTTACTTTCGGTTCCTCTTTCCACCATAGTCTTCCATTAAACAATGATTTCAAACACTTTGCTTTTATGTTTCAGAAAGTATACTCATACCTTTCTTGTAGAATTCGTCAATAAAAGTAACAAAGTACCTAGCTTTTCCATAAGAAAGAACAGGGGCAGGTCCCCAAACATCTGTATGAACCAACTCTAGCTTTCGGCATTTAGGTGTTCTTCCGGAAAGGATTAAAACGCACCTTTCGTCACTTCCTGAGCATACAACTCTCAAATCTTTCGAAGTCTGATTGATTCAACTTCAATATGTCTCTATCTGCTAGAATTTTCATAACTTTCTCACTAAGGTGTCCAAACCGATTATGTTAAAGTTCTGAACTTCTGGAAGATGTTGTTCCGACGAGTGTAGCTCCCACTGCCCTTTTGGTCAGATACAGTGACTCATCTTTTACACCTCGATAACAAGAGAACCCCGAGTAATCTTTCATACTCTTTCCGCAAAGCACGTTCTGAAACCTGCTTCATTCAGCTAACCCACTAAAATCAGGTTCTTCCGAAGTCCTGGAACATGTCGCACTTCCTTCAGTACAAGAAAACTTTCATTCCCACCGCCGATCTCCTATAGCAATCTTCAGCGTGACCTCCACCTCCAGTAAACCAGCAAACACAGCACAGCAGAACTGAACATCCCCATTTTCCGGGAGTGTAATCTGAAAAACTTCTGGAACGACGCCGCCTAGCACATCGGAAAAAGCCTCTTCCGAACCACCTCCTTCCGGAAACCTCCTTTCGGAACGCTGGCCGCTGCCACTTCTTCAAAGAACTGAGAGTCCTCCAGAACCACTCCTTCCGGTCGATTGATATCAAACAACTAAAGTAGGTTTCACACATTCCCAACATGTGGATCATTCTTCTTTCAGCCTAGTTTTGTGTAATCATATCATATAAATGATATGATTTATCGTATGTACAACAATCTCCTCTGTTTTTCTCGTATCGATCTAGTGAAAACTATTACAACGATCTCTTTTGTTTTTCTCATATCCATCAGATCATAAATTTGAAACTACTTTGTGATTATCTAAACTAAAAAAATGAGGATCAAAGATCCAAAAACATCCGACTTCACGCCACCAAAATCAATGTTTTACTTTCCAAACATCTATACATGTGGCATAGGTACATAGCAACAAATGAAATTTGGATTAAAAAATTTCTGTTATAAGAATAACATGCACAAAAGCATGAATGATACTGCTGCCAACTAAATGGTATCGAGAATAAAATACCAACCTCTCGCGCTATAAAATAAACAAGGTATGTTCCATAGGCATAACTAAAACTTTTACAACATCAGTGCATGTTCTACCAAAGGTATGGGTATATCTCAAACTGAAGTGCAAAGCATGCACGAATTAAAAATATATGGAAGGAGATGCAGCAAACAAGAGTGGGAATTAAACTCACATTGAATATTATGTGTCAACTCAAACTGCAATAAGAATTTCTACAAAATTTATGTAAACATCCACATGACATTGATTAAATCATACTAGAAAATGTCAAATTTCCAAAATTCCATATACTGAAGGTAGGAAAATTTGAAATCAATAGAGCAACAGAAAAACCATACATTACTCCAACAAAAGCGTAGCCGTCCAGTTTCTTGATTAATTTCAGAAGCTACTGAAGGATCCATCTCACTGTATTCAACTACTGAAAGAGGTCCACCTTTACCTCGCTGTACAAACACGCCAACCTTCTCCTGGGGGTATGCCTACATGAAAGTAATTAACATGTAATATATTCAAAACTATGAACAATATCAACAACATATATAGTTGAATTTCTTTGTGAAGACTAAAATCAAATAGAATATCACATCTACAAATGAACATGGATATGCAGTTGAGAAGGTTGAATGGAAAGTTAAAACCTAGAATAAAGTCACAGGTCTTTTTTATACTCCTGCCAAACCAGATAACAAAGTACATTTTACTACTTCTGTAGCATTGGATACATAGTCTGCAATAACATTCTCCAGGAGAGAAAAACACACCCAGCGGGGTTTTCACTAGATAAAATGACAAAGTCAACTCACATACAAAGGTAGCAAGTTTTTAGGGAAACAGTCAAAAATCATACAAATTCAATGAAGTTGTTTACTTCATATGCATTACAACATATAACACCAGGTTTGGTTTGGATAGACTACTCTATTACCAAAACATTATCCAATCACATAATCATTCATACATATCCTTCCCGCTAGTTTCTACACAATACATCTACCCAACACCAACCACCGCCACTTATATCTCTCCAATTATATGGAAAGTTTGACACAAGTCCCACTGTCTTGACAAGCACAAAGTGCAAGCATATAACCATGACAGAATATTGCTGTAAATCTAGATATGCATCAAAAGAAACATACCTTGCGCACAACTTTTGCTGCAGCAGCTACACCTTTATCAATGAAATAGCCTAAGAAAGTGGGATCAGCCACGCGAACCTGCAAATCATACATCATTAACTGAACACTATTCTGAGAAATACCATCTACCAGGTAAAAAATACAATCAGGTGTGTAAGAAGTGAATAACTAACCAGTGCATTGTCCACTCCATAGCAATCCACGTACCTCACCCCTCTCATGGCCATATCTTCCAGTAATCTGGACGATTTCAAAGCTGGAAAAAAATGAATTAACAAAATGAACATTTTCAGGCAATGAAGATATAAACGAGTCTATTACGATTGTCAGCGCTCCCTATACTTTCCCTTAAGTTCGGAAAAAATACCTGAATAAACTCCCCCGTTCCCATCTGGAGACTTAGCAACCTGGCTTTAAAAATGAAAAAAAAAAATAAGCACTGATAATGAATTATAATTATAATATAGGAATCCACTGCTATCATAGAGGAAATAAAATTTAAATATGGAATAATAACAAGAAACTGCAGGATAAAAACATGAAATTGGTTTATTCCACAGTGAATTATTGAAAATCTATAAATTAGTAAGGTTGTGCCCAGTGAAAGTTTGACCACCCAACATCATTTATTAATTTTAGACTTGCAAGTTAAAAATTATAAGAGAAATATGAAATGATTAAGGAATCCGATTATTAGATGGTGACGCCTGAAGGATGGCCTAATAATGGAATTTAATAACAAACTTTTGAAAGAAGTGGATTGGGAAGTTCTAGGAACCGTCGACTGTTTGTAATAGGGTATCAACACTTTTACATCTCTCTTTGTTTTGATAAATTACTCTTACATCACATTTAATTAAAGTCAATATAGTTTAAAAATAATATTTCTCTTTCACTTGTTCTAATATTCTTTTTGATCTTAGATTGTTTTTTACTTTATATTCTTTATCCTATTTTTTGTTATTTGTTATAAAAAATAAGGAACTCTGTGCAAGCCCCTTAGGCCAATCCTACAACCACACTTAGGGGGGCCTTGAGGCCAACCCCCGTGGGAGGTCCGGCCCTCATGGCGAGCACAGAGCTTGGGTTGAGCATACTGCTCGCATTGCACAATTGGGCCCGACTGGGGGAGCGCGGGCATGGGTTGGTCATGGATCACACGTTGGGCCCGCACGGCCGTGTGTGTTGTGTTTTATTCTGACCGTGCATCAATGCACTTTGATTGATATACCGCTCGGTCGACTTGTTTTCAGTTCGAAGTGGGACGGTGATTTTTAATATCATTGTTCATCCGTCTTAATCTTGGACAGAAATGACGAGTAGCTCAGTCGTCCGACCTTTTCCCCGCGATCCGTCTGATCACCCAGTTTATCCCGCGCCCTTGTTTCGGACTCCCGTGTGATCTGGTTTTCAAATCCCTTCGTCTTCTTCAATCATCCGCTCAATCACCTATACACCGGTGATAGTTACGGTATCCTGAATAATCATAACCGAGTTTCTTCAAACCTTCAGTTTTATCATGTTTCATCTCAGCTTCTCTTTTTGTATCTTCTTTTGATTTTCCAAGGTGAGCGCCTCTTCTTCGGCATTTGGAAAATACCAACGGTGGATAAATGAGCCACCGTTGGAACCCAACAGTGGATCGTGACCTACCGCCAGCTTTCAGCGGTGAGTTATTTTACCCACCATTGGACATCAATGGTGGGTTACTTTTTTACCCACCAGTTGTTCTTCCTTTGCTGTATAAAGCTTAGCAGTAGCTCCATCGAGCTTCATCTTCTCTCCACCGGATGTTTTTCTACTTGCTGTTCAAAGCCTTGGCCAAACCTTTTAAAACTCCATTAGGAGCTCGTTTTCTTCTTCAATCATGTGCTGAAGTTTTCCTTTGTTTTAATCTGCCCTCATTTTTTATATCAGTAGATTATATTATATGATGCTTCAGCAATATTTTTTACCAGTTGTGTTTTTCTTGTTGTGCAAAGTATCCACAGGAGTCTCTTTTTCTTCTTCGGGTATTTTGTTTATGTTCACTGGGTGTTATTTCTTCTTGTTGTTCAATGACTCGGCAGGAGCTTCTACAAAGCCTTGGTAGTAGCATTCATAAGCTCCTTCAGGTGCTCTTATTTCTTCTATCGAAGTGCAAGTGATTTATTTGTGTTTGAAATTGTTTTCTTATTTTTTTGTTTAATTCATTTGTAATCATTTTCTGCTGTTTTGAAATATTTTTCAGTGGGCCACCGTTGGACATTTCCAACGGTAGGTCATGAGTCACCGTTGGCTTCATGCAATGATGAGTCATGAGTCACCGTTGGAATTCCAACAGCAACAAAATTTTTATTCCATTTACTGAAGCCTTTGGTTGTACTATAGCATGGAATAAATTTTATTTTGGCTGGCTGCTTTTATTTTTGCTTGAAATAGCAACGATAGTTATTGCCCTGTTTTCAGCAGGAGGTCATGAGGCACTGCTCTCTGTTTTCAGCGGTAGGTCCCACCGTTAGTTAAAATTTGTTTCCAAATTTTTTTGTTATACTTAAAATATTAAATGTTCTATTTTAATATTTCATGAAGAATCATAAAGCCCGGTTATGTTTTGTTTTCAGCGGGGCTTTAACATATGAAAGGTAACGGTCATATTATAATATTGTTATACACTAACAAGTGCCATGCAGATATTGGTTATGGACACACATCTAGAGGATCTTGCTTTAATGATTCGGGAGATCCCTTCCAGGATTAAAAACATGTGTCAGTGCAGATGATTAGACGAGAATACAATTCGATTTTCGCCGCTATGAATTGATCAAGAAACTTCTTCGCCTTTTGTTCTTCTGTTGTGATCACTGAAAACCTTCATCGCTTTCATCTTCCACCATTGGAGTACCGAATTTCTACATTATCTGCCCAGCTGTTGTTTTAATTATTTTTGTTATTTCTCCGTTATAATTTTTCCTACCATCTGTTTGTCCTCTAGAGTTTCAGTTCTTTTCCCATCCAAAAGTTGTTGTTGGGTTATTCCTCTAATCTAAAAGGAAGGTCGGGTTGTTCCTCCCAGACAAAAGAAAGGTAAGTTGTGACTCCTTCAAAAGTCAGGGATTATATCACCAAGTGTGAAAAAGATAAAGTGAAAATTTAGTGTATATCAGTTGATGCGGAAACGTCGGGAGTCGCAGCAACAAAACAACAATTCAAAGAAGAGTAAAAGGGGGAAAACAAAATGAGAACACAAGAATTTACGTGGTTCGGGAATAATCCCTACGTCCACAGAGGCAGAATTTCACTATATGTCGGGAGCATAATTTTACAGAGAGATTTCTCAAAGTTTCTCACACGCAGAAACCCTAGCTCGAAAATGAGCTAATGTAGAGGACGAAGTACTATTCCACCAACCGTCGGAAAATCCGTTGTGCTACCAAGAAACCTAACAATTGGTATTAGAGGGTGGTTCCTTTTTAAAGATTTGGTTTTAGTTGTTTCATTATCTGTTTTTGAACTAACCATTATCCTAGACTTAAAAGTCTAAGGAAAATATAAAACTGCTTTGTTATGGCAAATAAGGATTTCGAGATGTTGAATCTCATCAGACCACCTCACTTCAATGGAAGTGACTATGTTTACTGAAAGAACAGAATGGAGGCATTTCTTAAAAATATAGGTCTTGATTATTGGGCTATAATGTCAAAACCATATAAACTGCCTGATGTTGATTTAGAAACTCTCAATGGTAATGATGCTGTAAAATGCATTTTAAATTACAAAAGTTATGAATTACTTATACTTCTCTAAGTAGAAATATGTATAGTCATATTTCATTTTGTAAAACTGCTTCTGACATCTAGAGGACTTTAAAAGTCACTCATCAAGGAACTGATAAGTTGCAGAGAACCAAGCTAGGTATATACAGAACTGAGTTTCAAGAATTCAGAATGATTGGTCAAAAAAACATAAATAATATGTACAATAGATTCACGAAAATTGTTAACAGTATGGTTACACTCGGAGAGACCGTGAAAAATGAAGCTCTCATCGAAAGATTACTTCGAGCTTTACCCAAGAGATGACATTCAAAGGAAGTTGTTATTGAAGAAAGTAAGGATTTTACTGAATATTCAATGGATGAGTTGAAAGGATCACAACTTCAATACGAGCTGGAAATGAAGAATGATAATGGTGATGACCATGATAAAAGGAAAGGTATAGCTTTTAAATCAAATATAAACGTTATTGTTAATTCCTCTGATTCTGAGCTACAGCAAAGTGAGAATGATGAATTGCAAATTTCACCAAAGGTATTTACTAGTACATGAAGGGTAAAAGAGGCTTTAAGAAGCATCCCATAAGAGATCATCAAAAAAATGACAAAAAGGATAGTAAAAGGGGTAGAAGTAGTAAATATGATGCTTCTGAATTAACGTGCTATGAGTGCAGGAAAAAGGGGCACATAAAATCAGACAGTCCCAAATTAAAACAAGAAGGAAAAGACAAGCAAAACAAGAAAGAACCAAGAAAGGCATATCATGCAGGATGGAGTAGTACAGAAGAATCAAACTCAAGTGTTGATGGTTCTGAAAGTGAAAAAGAATCTGTCAATCTATGTTTGATGGCTACTACAGTGAATAAGATACACTCTAATTATAATTACAATTCTGGTTATGAATCTGATATTGAAAATGAAGTTAAAGAATCAACTGTTCAAAATGAACAAATTCAAAGTGATATCTTGAGAATGCCTGAACCATATAGGGAACTGCAAAGAGAAAATAATAAGATTAAAGAAAATAATAAGATTAAAGAAAATAAAAAACTGAATGAATCTGTTTCAAGTAATATAGAAGAGAAAAATATTGTAGATTCTGAACTATTAAAAGTTAAAGATGAGAAAATGAGAATAAAAGATTTCTTCTGAAAAACATATGAATTTCAAGATAGAAGATTTAAATTAGTCTGTGATATTTAGATAAAATTGAAAAGGAATGTAAGAATCTCAAACATGAAAATAAGAAACTGAAAAATTATGGATCATGCTCAAATGTGAAAATGTGTAATGACCTGAAAGTTATTCAGAAAGAGAATGAAAATCTTAAAAAGAAAATAAATGGATTAAAGGAAACCTTATCTGTCTTTGTTCGAGGCCCCAAGAGAAATTCGAAAAGATAATGGCTATGAACAAACTTAAATAGGATAAAACTAGTTGTGGCTATAATAATCAGGTTCCTGAGATGTATAAAACTATTTTTGTTGGGCATAAATGGGAATATTTCAAATGTTACTTGCTTTAGATATAACTTGAAAGATCATTATGCAAATGAATGTTCTTTAAAGTTTACTGAGACTTACGGTTATACTAATACTTTCATTTCGAAAAATTTGTATTCTAGATTACCCCACAATAAATGTCTCAAATCAGTATGGGTTCCTTGATGCGGAAACGTCGGGAGTCGCAGCGACAAAACAACGATTCAAAGAAGAGTAAAAGGGGGAAAAAAAAACGAGAACACAAGGATTTACGTGGTTTGGGAATAATCCCTAAGTCCACGGAGAGGCAAAACTTCACTATATGTCGGGAGCACAATTTTACAGAAGATCTCTCAGAGTTTCTCACACACACAAACACACAGAAACCCTAACCTGAAAATGGGTTAATGTAGAGGACGAAGCACTATTCCACAAACCTCAGAAAGTCTGCATTGCTACAATGAAAAGCGGTTACCCAAGTCAAAAGTGTTACAGTGGCTGTCGACTATAAGTCCAAGGAGCTACAGTAAATGGCGGCTGGAAGTCCGCATCGCTACAGTGTCTGTCGGTGTCGGTCGGTCAGCTCTACTACAGTGTTCAAAGTTGCTACAGTCCCCCAAAATTTGGGTCGGGGACCTTCGGCCCCCGGACCCCCGAAGTAGGAGCGCGTTGCCCCCTGCAACCCCCAACGAACTCACTGCGGAGCTCGACCCACGAAAGTTGTGGGATGGTGCGCAGTACAGGCCACAAGCATTCGGCCCACCTGGATCAGGCTACACCAATCCAGCATTCATAAACTTCTGCTACTAATCCAATTGAACCCAAACTAGTTTGGGTACCAAAACAACCATATGCTTGATTTGTTTTGTAGGAAGTCTGCTTGGAAAGTTTCAAAGTCACATGGTATGTGGACACCATGGATTTCAAAAGCATGTTTCAAATCTTATTGGACGTAAGTTGGTCACCATGCCTAGATAAGTTTTTTTTTAACTAGCATGCATACTATCTACTATAATATAATTTGATATGTTGGCATACAAGATATCTAATTTTTTTTAATAATCTTTTTATTTCTGATTCAAGGCATGTGCATTAATTTATATCTGCTTTTGCTTTAGCAAGTAAAATTGTTGTAGTTTACATAGTTAAAATTGATTATATGTTTACTTTCCTCTAAAATATTTTAACAGTATTGATTTATCTTTCTTTAAAGATACGTGAATTTAGGGAGAGTTACCCCTTGTTTGTTAATTGAAATAATATACTGCTATGTAAGTTTAAAATAAGTGTTTAAACAATTAAGCTTATGCAAATTTAAATTTTCTTAGTCTGTTTGAAATAATTTGTTCAACAACTGATCAAGGGAAATCTTTTATACTCTTCAAGATGTCTTATGTGTTTTATAATTTAGTTTTTCATATTTCTTAGTTCAAATCTTTTTGGAATACTGAATTGATTTAAATAATCAATTTATTCTAAAATTGATTTAATTTTGACAATAAAATTTGATTTGTTGACCTATTTTTAAGCTAATTCTTTTATGCTTAAAGTCAAGGAGAGTTTGTTTTTAAAACCCTTAAACAAAAGAAACTATTCATTTCTTTTGGAAGCATATTGTTTTATTTATATGTTCATGGAAATCAGTTTTATTTGTTTATTGAATAGAACAATTTTTTTGTAATATGGTAGTGTTTGAACTTAACATGCAAGAAGCTTGTCTTTTTGTGTTTTGTGTAAATATTATGTAATTCAATGTTATTTTCTACTCTGATTAAATGATAATTAGTTCATACTGCTAAAATTGCTTGTTAAACTATAACTGTCTTAATTCTTTCTTTCATGTAAATAAAGTTGATATATGTTTAGAATTTGTTTCTACCGGGAAACAACTAGCTGACTTTTTTACAAAACCCTTAGATTTTGTTAATTTTGAGAAAATGAAGTTTGAATTGAGCATGCTTGAAGCTTAACATTTTCTTAGTATAATTATTGTTTTAATAAATCTATTCAATATTTTTGAATGTGTTCTGGAATTGAAAGTTCTTTATTCTGCTTTGATTGGTTTTAATTAGATTACTCTGTCTGCTTGATCAATTGCAACTATCTGTTAATCTTTGGATAATTCATTTATATTCTGTTACTTTTAAGTTGTTTTTTTATTAAAAAGGGAAATTGGTTTAATCTTTAAATACTATTGTACTTTTTGATAAATTTCAAAAAGGGATAAAAAGTTTTTGAAGATTTAATAATTTTTTTAGGTTGTTTGAAAATTTAATAAATGTAATGTTTTGTAATTCACAAAAAAAAAAGGAGATTGTAATTGGGTGTTAACACTTTTACATCTCTTTGTTTTGATAAATTACTCTTACATCACATTTAATTAAAGTCAATATAGTTTAAAAATAATATTTCTCTTTAACCTGTTCTAATATTCTTTTTGATCTTAGATTATTTTTTACTTATATTCTTTAACTTATTGTTTGTTATTTGTTATAAAAAATAAGGAACTTTGTGCAAGCCCCTTAAAGTTGATATATGTTTAGAATTTGTTTCTACCGGGAAACAACTAGCTGACTTTTTCACAAAACCCTTAGATTCTGTTATTTTCAGAAAATGAAGTTTGAATTGAGCATGCTGGAAGCTTAACATTTTCTTAGTATAATTATTGTTTTAATAAATCTATTCAATATTTTTGCATGTGTTCTGGAATTGAAAGTTCTTTAATCTGCTTTGATTGGTTTTAATTAGATTACTCTGTCTACTTGATCAATTGCAACTTTCTGTTAATCTTTTGATAATTCATTTATATTCTGTTACTTTTAAGTTGTTGTTTTTTATCAAAAAGGGAAATTGGTTTAATCTTTAAATACTATTGTACTTTTTGATAAATTTCAATAAGGGATAAAAAGTTTTTGAAGATTTAATAATTTTTTTAGGTTGTTTGAAAATTTAATAAATGTTTTGTTTTGTAATTTACAAAAAAAAAAAAGGAGATTGTAATTGGGTGTTAACACTTTTACATCTCTTTGTTTTGATAAATTACTCTTACATCACATTTAATTAAAGTCAATATAGTTTAAAAATAATATTTCTCTTTAACTTGTTCTAATATTCCTTTTGATCTTAGATTATTTTTTACTTATATTCTTTATCTTATTGTTTGTTATTTGTTATAAAAAATAAGGAACTTTGTGCAAGCCCCTAAGGTCCCCCTCATGGGAGGTCCATCCCTTGTGGCCCGCACAGAGCCTGGGTCGAGCATACTGCTCGCATAGCGCAATCGGGCCCGTGTATAAGGCTAGGGGAGCGCACGCATGGGTCGCTCGCTGGGCCCGCAGAGCCGTGTGTTGTGTTTTATTCTGACCATGCATCAGCGCACTTTGCTTGATATACCGCTCGGTCAACTTGTTTTAATTTCAATGTGGGACAGTGATTTTTAATATCTCGTAATCTCAGATAGAAACGGCGAGTAGCTCAACAGTCCGATCCTTTCCCCGCGATCCGTCTAATCACCCTGTTTATCCTGCACCCTTGTTTAGAACTCCCGCGCGATCCGGTTTTCAAATTCCTTCATCTTCTTTAATCGTCTGCTAGATCACCTAGACATCGATGATAGTTACAATATCTCGGATAATCATAACCGAGTTTCTTCAAGCCTTCGGTTTTATCTCGTATGATCTCAGCTTCTCTTTTTATATCTTCCTTTGAGTTTCCAAAGTGAGCGCCTCTTCTTCGGCATTTTTATCTTCTCTACTAAGCTTTTCTTGCAGGCGTTGACAACAGCCTTGTTCATCTAGTTTGAGGCTTAGTCCCTTTGTTGGTTGCTCGACAAGTCTTCGTTGGAATTTACCAACGGTGGGTGACAAATCACCATTGGAATTTATCAACGGTGGGTGACAAGTCACCGTTGGAATTTACCAACGGTGAGTCAAGGAGCCACCGTTGGAAAATACCAACGGTAGGTAAATGAGTCATCGTTGGAACACAACGGTGGGTCGTGACCTACCGCCGGCTTTCAGGGGTGAGTTATTTTACCCACTGTTGGACATCAATGGTGGGTTACTTTTTTACCCACCGGTTGTTCTTCCTTTGTTGTATAAAGCTTGGCAGTAGCTCCATCAAGCTTCATCTTCTCTCCACCGGATGTTTTTCTACTTGTTGTTCAAAGCCCTGGCCGAACCTTTTAAAGCTCCAATAGGAGCTTGTTTTCTTTTCTTCTTCGATCGTGTGCTGAAGTTTTCCTTTGTTTTAATTTGTTCTCTTATTTTTTATATCAGTAGATTATATTATATGATGCTTCAGCAATATTTTTTATCAGTTGTGTTTTTCTTGCTGTACAGAGTATCCACAGGAGTTTCTTTTTCTTCTTTGGGGTTGTTATTTCTTCTTCTTGTTCAATGCCGACCCGGCAAGAGCTTCTACAAAGCCTTGGCAGTAGCATTCATCAAGCTCCTGCAGGAGCTCTTATTTCTTCTATCGAAGTGCAGATTTCTTTGTGTTTGAAATTGTTTTCTTATTTTTATCAGAATATTATTCTTTTTTTTATTCATCTGTAATCACTTTTTGTTGTTTGGAAATATTTTTCAGTGAGCCACCATTGAACATTTCCAACGGTAGGTCATGAGCCATCGTTGGCTTTATGCAACGGTCAGTCATGAGCCACCATTGGAATTCCAACGGAAGCAAAAAATTTATTTCATTTCCTGAACCCTTTGGTCGTACTATAGCATGCAATAAATTTTATTTTGGTTGGTTGCTTTTATTTTTGCTTGAAATGGTAACGATAGCTATTGCTCTGTTTTCAGCGGTAGGTCATGAGTCACCGCTCTCTGTTTTCAGCGGTAGGTACCGTTAGTTAAAAATTGTTTTCAAAATTTTTATTATTGTTAAAAATAAATTTCTTTTCTTAAATGTTTTATTATTCTATGTTGAAATATAATTGCAACAGTGTTTAAAAATAAATTGTAACACTTTTATTTTAACTTGTTCCTACATAATTGATACTCATACGATGCTCTGTTTTACAACACTTTTTGTTGTTCGTGCATTCGGAAAGATTATATTTCTATTTCAATTGCTTTAACAATTGTGATTTGTTTAGAATTGTTATAATTAAAATATTAAATGTTTTATTTTAATATTTCATGAAGAATTATAAAGCCCGACTATGTTTCGTTTTTAGCGGGGCTTTAATAGATAAAAGGTAACAGTCATATTATAATATTGTTATACATTAACAAGTGTCATGCAGATATTTGTTACGGACACACTCCTAAAGGGTCTTGCTTTAATGATCCGGGAGATCCCTTCAAGGATTAAAAACATGTACCAATGCAGATGATTCATTAGACGAATTGTTTTTGTTATTTCCTCATTGCAATTCTTCCTACCATCTGTTTGTCCTTTAGAGTTTCGGTTTAAGCTTTTCTCATCTAAAAGTTGTCATTGGGTTATTTCTTTCATCTAAAAGGAAGGTCGGGTTGTTCCTCCCAGACAAAAGGAAGGTACATTGAGACTTCTTCAAAAGTCAGGGGTTATACCACCAGGTGTGAAAAAGGTACGTTTGTATTTGTATGTAATCGGGTCATTACTCTCATTCAAAAGTGAGGATTTAGTGTATACCAGTCTCCTTGAGGAGAGAAGATTGATGAAAGGACTACGATCTTGGTGATCCGAACCTATATAAAAACTTTATGTGTTATCTGTTTTATTTCCACAGCACTTTTAACACAATTCTAACTCTGATAAAATTAGTATTTACTTTTAATAAACCAAAAAGGACTGATAGAGACCTGCTATAGAGGAGCAGGGGTATAAGTGTCTTTTTAGCAGGGGAATATTAGTTGTTAGATGGGGAGGGATTATGGTTAATATTTTGTTAGGCCGGGTCCACATGGATGTTAGGATTCCATTATAAATAAGTGGCAGGGGGTGAGAGTAAAAGGGGGAGAATAGAACTTTGTTAGTTCAGCCTTGGGCTTGGGACGTCGGCCACTATTGGCTTGGGCGGGAAGGTTGGAATGCCTCCCGAGTTCTTCTTCCTTCTTCCTCCACTCTTCTTCTTGCTTGTTTTTTCTCTTACGCTCCGCCTGTAATTCTGATGTCACTTGTGATCACATACCATACAGTACCTCTGTTGTCTTATACTGTGGGTGTGGGTTCCTATCATTTGGTCTGACCTGCCGCTTTCCTCCATCGCGCACAGCTGGATTGTCTTCCACACAGGAGCCTACTCTCAGCCAAGGTGTAATTTGTTGTTGCTGCCTCATTACGTTTCAATCCGGAGAAACGGAGCTCTGTTTGACTTTCAGCTTGTTTTGGAGGAGGTGTTGTGGAGGCACACTGCCATTCTTCATCCTCTTCCAGACGCGCAAGCTGCCGCTGCTTCCCCGTTCACCGTTGCTTCCTGATTCCATTCGGCTTAGGCGTACGCTGCATCAGACGCGCTCGTCTCCAACTGGTTCCATTTTCGTCCGACGCTTGGCGCGCAGCAGGTTTCACCTCGATCGGTCGAGGCGCTCGATACCGACTCGCTTCTTAAATACAAAAAAAAAACGCAGCAGCAGCAGAAGAATAAGAAGAAGCGCGCGTGTGGACCCATCAGTTTCCAGCCTATCGGAAACCGCGCAAAATTTTGCACAGCAGCAATGCGTTTTGACGGGAGGACGCCTACCAACCTCGCGCAACCCGTGCGTTTCCATTCTAACGGGGTGCGCAACCTCCATCTGCAACTTCACAGGGCTCGACTGCTGCAGACGACTCGGCCAGGAGGTCCGCCTGTCCCGCTGGTCTTCTCAGTTTTCACCGAAGAGCAAGGCACGACCACTACGCAAAGAGGCGGACTCAGTTTTCTGTCGCATAGGTAACGTTGCGGTGCAAGAAAAAAAAAAAAAAAGAAAAAAAAAACGAAAAGAAAAAAAAGGGCGGCCCGATTTTCTGCTTCGAAAAAGGAAAAAAAAAACAAAGGGGCGGCCCGCGTTTCTACCTCGGGAGGGAAAAGCAGGAAAAAAAAAGAGAGAAAGAAAAGGGGCAGCCCGGGTTTCTGCCTCGGGGGGTAAAGCAGGAAAAAAAATCCTGCTGGCCGACCACTCTATGCTCCTACAAATGCAGTTTGATCAGCACTTGTGGGAGGAGAAATGGGCTCGCCATTGGCGAGAGGAGGCAGAATTTAGGAAAACAATGATATTATGGCTGAATCATCAAGAGGAGCTGCAGCAACCAACGAAATTTGTCAACCCGCCACTACAACAACGTGAACTAGAGGATATGTCGGCGACTCGCAGGGTAACTACTCGGTTGGCGCCGACTATGGAGGTGGTCAGCTCGTGTTCACAGGCAGTGCATCCGCTTCCACTGATGACCGCGCAGCAGGAGGTGCACTCCGTCTCCGTACAACTTGTTGTCGGCGATGCCATTGATGGACAGGGAAAGCTGGAGGCAAACGCGCCACGGGATATGTTTTTTTGCGACCCCTGTTATCGGCAACATGCAGACTTCAACTTTGGACAGTGTCGCAGTGAAGCAGTTGGCGAGGGGGTGTTGTCAAGCCACGCATCGACGGTGAAATTATGGCCAACCGGTATAGCGGGACATCAGGCAGCCGGGGGGCTGTGCCATTGGGGGGCAACGACACAGCAGGGAGACGAGTTGGCCATAGGCACACTTGCTTTAGTGATGGTGAGCAAGGGGCAGCCGCACACAGTGATGCCACCGGTAGCGCCTAGTTCTATCATGGTGTTGGACTGCATAATGGGGATGGCCACACATTCGTTTCAACAAACACCGGCCGCGTCATCCACGAAACACATGTCACTCCCTCAGCTTCCTTTGGAGGGGGCAACAGTTATTCTGATGGAGATCAGTGGGAATCGTCGAAAGCACATGACGGATCACGACCCCTCACACTGGAAGGAGCAGCATCGCAAACTGTTGACAGACCCTCTGCAGCCTGATCATCCGGGAAGGACTATATGGAAAATTGCTTCGAAAGTCGCTATGCTCAGGCCGCAGCACCCACGAAGGGTCCACAGTGCTGGAAGGTCCATCTGGGAGATTGCCTGGGGAATACGTGAAGTCAAGATATATGGAGCACGACTAGTACGGGAGATTGCTTGGCATGCCTGCAGCTTCCACCACCTTGAGGACAAGGTGGTTTTTCGGGACGGTGGCAGTGATAGAGACCTGTTATAGAGGAGCAGGGGTATAAGTGTCTTTTTAGCAGGGGAATATTAGTTGTTAGATGGAGAGAGATTATGATTAATATTTTGTTAGGCTGGGTCCACATGGATGTTAGGATTCCATTATAAATAAGTGGCAGGGGGTGAGAGTAAAAGGGGGAGAATGGAACTTTGTTAGTTCGGCCTTGGGCTTTGGACGTCGGCCACTGTTGGCTTGGGCGGGAAGGCTGGAATGCCTCCCGAGTTCTTCTTCCTTCTTCCTCCACTCTTCTTCTTGCTTGCTTTTTCTCTTACGCTCCGCCTGTAATTCTGTCGTCACTTGTGATCACATACCATACAGTACCTCTGTTATCTTATACCGTGGGTGTGGGTTCCTATCAAGGACTATTCACCCCCCCCCCTCTAGTCACTTCTTCCATACCAAGGGACCTAACACCGGCTACATGTGCGGTAAGGTGGCTAAAAGTGTTCGCTATATTCTAGCAACATCTAAAGGGTTTTGTCCTAAAGAAAAAGAATCGAGGTGGTGGAATGGAAATGTTCAACTAAAAGTCAAAACAAAACGAAAGTGTTTTAAAGGTTTACACATTTGTACTAACGAAGATACTTGGGCTCGATATAGTGTTGCTCGTAGAGAGGATAAAAAAGTAGTAAATGAGGCTAAATCTCAAGCTTTTGAGGAGTTGTACCATTCATTACATACCAAGAATGGTGAAAGAAAAATTTACAGTTTAGCTAGAGATGGAGAGCAAAAATCTAGAAATTTAAATCAAATTCAGTACATAAAAAATGAAGGACGTACCCTTTTTAAGGATGAGAAAATTAAGAAGAGATAGGGATAATACTTTAATAATTCATTCAATGAAGAGAAGATGGTGGATTAGACTCAGATAATCTAAATATTAGTAGAGAGGAATTCAATTACAATTATCAAAAAGTCCGTCCATTTGAGGTTAAAGAGACTTTAAGAATGATGAAAAATCGTAAAACAGTTGGGTTGGAATAACATCGGCATTAAAGTGTGGAATCATTCTGGGAAGTTGGGTATTAATTGGCTCACGAGGTTATTTAATGAGATTATGAAATCTAAGAAAATGTCCGATGGATGGTGGAAGAGTTCTCTAGTGCCTGTGTATAAAAATATAGGAGACATTTTAAGTTGTGAGAATTATAAACATTAAGCTTATGAGTCAAACCATGAAACTTTGGGAGAAAGTGATCGAACAGAGGATTCGAAAAGAAACTAAAGTTTCTGATAATCAATTTGGTTATATGTCTAGATGTTCAACTACAGAAACAATTTATTTGATTAGAGGTTTAATGGAGCATTATCGACAAAAAGCCCAAGATTTACATATGGTTTTCATTGATTTGGAAAAGGCATATGATAAAATTCCTAAAGAGGTTTTATGGAAAACTCTTCGAAATAAAAGGGATGCAGGTGGCGTATATTAAACTCATATGTACGGAGGGGGTTTAACTCGAGTTAAAACTCCAATAGGTGACACTACAGACTGTCTCGATAGAATTGCATCAAGGTTCGGCTTTAAGTTCATAGCTTTTTGCTTTGGTCTTAGATGAACTTACAAGAAGCATATTTAAGATGAGATGTCTAATTGCATGTTTTTTGCAGATGATATAGTTCTCGTTGTAGAATCCAAAGAGACTATTAATTTAAAGTTAGAGCTTTGAAGAGAGACTTTAGAATCGAAAGGTTTCCATCTTAATAGGGATAATACGGAATATATGGAGCGTCGTTTCAGCGAAGGATTGTCTAGTAATGTTATGGATGTGAGATTGGAAGACCACGTTATTTCAGAAGTTGATCGTTTTCGATATTTAGGTTCATTTATGCAATGTGATGGAGATATTAATGCAAATATCCCTCATAAGATTCAAACTAGATGGATAGAATGAAGAAAGGCTTCTGGGGTGCCTTGTGGGCGTAAAATTCCTAAGAAATTGAAGGGTAAATTTTATAGGATTGTTATTAGACCAACTATTCTATATGGAAGTGAGTGTTCGCCTTTGACGAGACATCTTGAACAAAAAATAAAGATAACAAAAATGAAAATGTTAAGATGTGTGGACATTTATAGATAAAATTGGAAATGAATGCATTCGAGAGAAAATTGGAGTAGCTCCAATTGAAGAGAAGATGACTGAGACTGGATTAAGATGGTTTAGACATGTTAGAAGAAGACTAAGGGATACGTCTATTAATAGGATAAACTTAATGGCTAATTCACTTATTAAAAGAGGTAGAGGTGGACTAAAAGGACCCTCAAACAAATCATTCAATGTGATCTTGTTCAAAATGGAATCAATAAAGCTAATTGGCGACGTTTGATTCATGTAGCCGACCCCATTTAATTGGGTTTAAGGCTTTGTTGTTGTAACGTCTCCAAATTTCCGTGTACATTTTTTTTTTAATTATATGGAATTATTTCGAGACCGCGAAATTCGACGGCACGTGATTCCGAGTCCCGGAGTGCCCAGAATGATCCGTCGAAAAATGTTAAGCTTTAAATAGTACGCGTGAACAGTTTTCCTGAAAAAGTGGAATAACCCTTAAACGGGTGCCCGGATCAAAAATCTGAGGGCACCATTGCGTTCGAGATAGCGGGTTTACCCTAAACGCGACTTAAATTTAGTCAGCGCAGCCCCCAGTGAGAAAACCTGAAAATGACATAACCGTAAATAAAATAATTAAATAAAAATTATTTTATTTTTAAAATACTTATAACTCACGAACGGTGACTCGAATTAAAAATCTGAGACCACCGCTGAGCTCGTGAGGGTATTCTTTCTTTAGGTAGATCCTAACATTGGTCGATGCAGGCCAACGGTGGAAGTTAGTTTTTGACCGTAAATAAAATAATTAACAATTATTTTATTGTCAAATCCTTATAACTCCTAAACGGTAACTCGGATTGAAAATCCGAGAGTACCGTTGAGCTCGTGAGAGCGTGCCCCCTTAGGCGGAGCCTAACCTCAACCGGCGCGGGTCGAGAGTGACTGTTAATTTTTTTCTGAACTTTTTTTAAAGTACATTCAGTAAACGTGCAAACGAGATTTTCTATCTTTTGAACTGGTGCTTCGATCAAAAATCTGAGGGCACCGTTAAATTCAAAACGTCGGGATTCGCCTATAAATGACTTAACTTCGGCCGGCAAGGGCCGAGGGAAAAAGGTTATTTTTTTGAACTTTTCAAGAAAAATAATAAAAGAATTTAAAAGAATTATTTTATTTCTTTCACATCGTTGGGTGGCGGACGACGACGGGACGCTTTAATGGAGGGTCAATAATAACTCGTTTGAAACCGCGGCGCTATTACCTTAATGGCTCATTAAATGTGGCTCATTAAATGTGGCTCATTAAATGAGGCTAATTTAATGAGCATTATTAATGGGCGCAGCGTCGCTGCGCTTTTTGTTTTCTTTAAATAATCCAACGTGTGGGGTTTGGGAAATAAAACTTAGAGGATTCTCTGACGAAACTCCGAGAAATTTTCCTCTCCAACGAAGAACGACGAAGAACGCCGGCGAGACTCCACCGACTTCGACGAACCTCGCAGAACGGAGCAGGAAGCGACGTCGACACCTTGAAACCTCGAGAACGAACGCTTCGACATCGAACGTCAAAGAGTTAGGGTTTTACTTTGTGTTTAAATTCCCCGTTCTTCATTCTAAAACAACGAGTGCGGATCAACCGACGAACGGGTTGATCCGCGGATCGAATGTTCTTGCGGGAGGGTGTTTCACTTGAGATTTCGTGCAGGATTTTGTTGATAGCATGATTTTACTTCAATCCCTGAACCTTCCCCTTGTTTAAACCTCTAACGCGAAGAGCCTGGACCGACACAAACAAGACCCGAGCACCTCCGCTCGTGTGTTCTTGGTGATCGTATTCTCGAAATGACGGCGCGGCAGTTTTGAGGCCTTCGCGGTGAATAGGGTGATCCCTGAGGACCATAGGCGCAGGCGGCGCGAAGAACGGACCACCGGAGCGCGTCCGGTGGTCCGCCGAGCAACCTGATGACGCACCGCGGCGGTAGGAGGCCGCAGCCGGCTGGTCACGGCGGTGAGGAGCGGTCGCGTTCGGCCGCTTGGTGCGCCAGCGGCACGCGATCCGTCGACCGCGCCGCGCTAGGTGAAGGGGCGGCGCCAGCTAGCACCGCTGGCTAGAGAACCGGACGCGGCCGAGCCGCGTTCGGGCTGGGGAACCGGCTCGCATCAACGGGTCGGGCTTCATCAGTTGGGTCGCGCCCCACAGGGCGGGTCAGGCCAACCGCAGGCCGGACCCGCGGTCCAACGGGCCCGCACTGCCGGGTCGGACCCACGCCGGACCCTCGGACCAGGTCGAGTTAGGTCGGTCCGACCGGGTCGAATCGAACCCGAACCCGACTGGCCCCGTTTCACTAAAACGGCTATAACTTGCAGACCGGGCGTCCGACTGACGCACCGTCTGCGGCGAGAGGACCCTTGACGAGGCGATCCTTTTGAGATACTCCACTTGAGTTTTGGCAGGAATTGGAGTACGGCTGGGTTGGATCAGACTCGAATCCAACCGGACCCTATTTACTTTTTTGTCAATATCTTACAGACCGGGCGTCCGATTGACGAATCGTCTGTCGCATTGAAACCCTTATGGCAAGACGGTCCTTTGGGTTACTTCTAAGTGGGACTTCGTAGCGGTTGAGATACGACCGATGGCTTGAGGAGCGGATCCTCCGGAAATCAAGCGTGCTAAGTGAGGGAATTCAGTGGCTGGCTGTGACGTGAAAAATGAAGAGCGACCCTTCGTGGATCAGCATAAAAGCGACCCTTTGTGGATCAGCATAAAAGCGACCCTTTGTGGATCAGCCGTAGAGCGACCCTTCGTGGATCAGTCGTAGAGTAACCCGACGTGGATCAGCCGTAGAGCGACCCGACGTGGATCGGCCGTAGAGCGACCCTTTGTGGATCAGCAGCAGAGTGACCCTTTGTGGATCAGCAATAGAGCGACCCTTCATAAATCAGCAGCAGAGCAACCCTTTGTGGATCAGCAATACAGCAACTCTTTGTGGATCAGCAGTACAGCGACCCTTTGTGGATCAGCAGCAGAACCTCTCAAGAGAATAAGATGATCTAGCTTTACAACTAATCATTTATACCTCTGTACTTTAAGTTACACCTGGTGTGAGCCGAGTCGGGTCTCGGAGTCCCTACTGAGTATTGTTATACTCACCCCTGCACGGGCTTCGCCCGCATCTTGTTGTGTCTTATGCAGACGACGAACAACTTGACTGGGACTTTGGAGAGTCAGGGCTAGACGGTACACGAAAGTGACCGATTGACGTGGTGAGCCGCGGTGACGAGTTGTACCTACCCTTCAGGTAGGATCTTTGGCGAATGATCTCTGAAGCTTGTTTTTCCTTTTTATTGTACTACTCTTTCAGTTGGGCTTTTATACTGGCTCCTTTTTGTTTCACTACTTATTATAACTCTCAGTGGTGATTTTTAGTGGTGGTTGTACTACTCCTTTTCCGTTGTGTTGTGCTTGTCTGCAGTGTGCTCTATCTGTGTGTGTACAGATTTAAAGGCAATGCTTTCTCTTTTCGGGTTTCGCATTTCCGGTGCTAGTCACCAGCCCCTAGCCTATGGAATACGGGCTTGGAGTAGTCATGGCACGGGCCCTGGGGGACGGGTCGTGACAGTTGTTGTATAAATTAGTGATAATCCAAGAATTAAAGATCGGTCAATATACATTAAAGATACGACGTACCGCAAAAATGGGGAAAAACAACACAAAATGATCCCCAAACCCTTGAAATTAAGGCTTTATATTGTAATTTTAACAGAAATAAACATCTAATATTCAGTGAATTAGTGTCAACGAGGCACCAAAATCTTCTGAAGATAATTGAGTGGATTTCAAAAGTATTTTCAACAGAAAAACAAAATATGGAACATTGAAACAGAGAATTTAAAATGGTCGACCAAATACCACCATGTAACGTTAAACAAGAAGTAAACCCACTCTGTTTGGAGTATCCATGATGAATCGTCCATCCTTGGAAACACAAGGTATGGTGCCTTGCTGAAAAAAGGTGACCTGCATCAGGGAAATGCGGCCTCCAAAGTAAGCAAAAACAAATAAATAAGGATACATCGTTTAAAAAATGAAAATCCAGTGATTACTTGATCTGCCTCAAGTCCAAAATACTTGTGGCTTTCAAAAAAATTGCGAGTTGCAACATCAGTAAATGGACTGGTCATAATGTACCAATGTATTGAGACAGAGCTAGGTAATCCTGCAGATAATAAAAAAAAAAGTTATCAGTGCATGCAAACGCCTATTGGACTTTAAGAACCCACCAGACATTAGTCTACCATTATCCCGAGATGCCGCTGCCAATCTTTGAACACACAAAATCCTTTCTGCTTGAAGTTGAAAAAGAGATTTCCCAGATGGAAGCCCTATATCTAGATTAAACGCATTTTCATGAATAACATAAGCAATAAGAGAAAGAAGAGGAAATTCATATTTAAAACAAGCTTTGCAAGGCATATGACTTTCTATGTAGGAATCAAAACAAATGGGGGAATGGTTAGAAATATAAAAACAACATACTGTACATGCATAACTGACAAAAACTTGATTTTAACCATGAGTGGCGACAGTTATTCAACTGCAAGGAATACAGCTTCTGTGGAAAATATTTACATTTTCACTCTTCCGGTATGATGGGAACATGGGGCTGGCTGCTTAGGGGTCCAGTGTGCAGGGAGCTGAGTTGCACGATGGGCAGGGGGATGGGGAAGTTGCTGTATATTGAAGCAGTTAGGTGGTTTAATAACCAATCAGGGGTAGTCTTGTAATCTGCTATTAGTAGTTGGAGCTGTCAGAAGTAGTTGGAGTTGTTAGGATGTTGTTAGTGGTTAGTAGGGTTTGTCTAGAAGGTTCCAGTGGAACCTATAAATAAGGGAAGCAATGGACAGTGGAGGGACAATTTTGGATTTGGTTTTGTAGGACTACTGCGCAGAATTATGGGCTGCTGCCTTGGGCCTCGAAGCAGCGTCTCGGAGGAATATCTTCTTCCCTTGTCTCTTCTTCTTTTTCTTCTTCTTACCTTCTTCTGTAATTCTTATACGAAGTGACTGTTTTTCTATAGAAACTTTCTGTTTTCTCTCTCTCTCTTGTTCTGCACCCTATCAATTGGTGCTTTCATTGAGAGATATTCTGGAGAGAGAGTTTAGAGAGAAGAACTTTTGATCGGAGGAATTTGAAGTTGACGCACCAGAATTTTTGGACCGAGTGGAGCAGATTATAGTGTGATGGTGTCCAGCTCGATTCGTAGTGGCTCTTGATCGGCAGTGGAGTTCTTGCAGTAGTGGAATAAACAAAATCACAGTAGAAAAAAAAAACCTACGCAGTCGCGGACGCAACAGCAGAGGACGCTGCAGAAGCATTAACCTGTGGATCGACAATCAACCTAGGAGACAAGGATCTTGGAGCTAAAGATAGAGAATATTATGGATATTTGGATGTCACTCGCTAGGCTGAGAAGAAGTCTGGAGGACAGCTTGGAGCACGAGATGATGTCAGGTTTCTACGACAATAATCCTGAGTCCTGAATTGGAGAAGCTGAGTCTTGTTTTTCACTCAGCCAAACTCCAAAAGGGATGAAGGTACCCACGGCAGAATTATGTATGCAAGGTGCGGCTTGGGTTTGAAATTTCTTGTTGGAACCGACTAATAATGAGCTTATCTGGGGCATGAGATTAGGTTGTGCGGTAGTGCTCGAAACAGTGGAATCGATTACACAGGAGTTGAAAACGGTGGAATGTGTCGAAGAGGAGCAAGGCATGGAGCTGCAGAACAAACCAACACAAGCGGCAACACATGTAGAGCAATCTGTCCAACAACATTCTTCCGATATTTCGACACCTATAGAAGCAGCGAAAATGGCGAGAAGGAAGCCAATTGTAGGGAGCTTGTGTGATTACCGGACTGGAAAGGTTGGGAACGACAAAGAGAAACAACATATGCGGAATAAAATACAAACTCAGCAACACCTACAAAGGCAAATGCAGACTCCTAAAATTTCGGGACAACAAGAGGATTCTGGGTTGTTGCCTCGAGCCAAGGAGGCACTGAAAGTTTTCAGTCCTGCTCAGTCGCCGCAACAGCCATTCCAGTATGTGCGGGTACCAATCCAGGCTTCCATGGAGCTATTTGTTCGACGTTCAACTGGATTTTCAAAACCACTACATATGGCGACAAGACTGAAGCTTGCAATGGAAGGAAGCAGGGAGGGCCGAGCCATTCAAAAGACTGCAATAAGGTGCTACAAACAACTGCGAGTGGAGCTGGTTGATGCTAGGGTCCGTAGGGGAGACATAGGTGTACATACACCACCACATCAAAAGGAGATTGCTCGTAAGGTCAAGCTGCTTCCAGCCCTTGCATGTCACCAAAAGAGGAGGATATTTCTACAAACGAAAAAAGCAACAAAACAAGTTACCTGGGCACCAAGGCCACTGCCAAAGCCTCCGCCATGGGCAAGGCCAACACGGAACCTTCGGTTTATAATTCAATCAGATGGCCTACCACTCATCACCTTGAGGACAAGGTGATTTTTAATGGGGCAGAATTGATGGGAACATGAGGCTGGCTGCTTAGGGGTCCAGTGTGCAGGGAGCTGGGTTGCACGATCGGCAGGGGATGGGGAATCTGCTGTATATTGAAGCAGTTAAGCGGTTTAATAACCAGCCAAGGGCGGGGGCAGTCTTGTAATCAGCTATTAGTAGTTGGAGCTGTCAGAAGTAGTTGGAGTTGTTAGGATGTTGTTAGTTGTTAGTTGTTAGTGGGATTTGTCTAGAAGGTTTTAGCGGACTATAAATAAGGGGAGCAGTGAACTGTGTGGGGGGACAATTTTGG
This sequence comes from Viscum album, assembly GCA_963277665.1. Taxonomy (NCBI): domain Eukaryota; kingdom Viridiplantae; phylum Streptophyta; class Magnoliopsida; order Santalales; family Viscaceae; genus Viscum; species Viscum album. The sequence continues at coordinate 95,876,763 of OY728164.1, forward strand.
ATTTGGTTTTGTAGGATTCTGCTGTGCAGAATTACGGACTGTTGTCTTGGGCCTCGGAGCAGCGTCTCAAAGGAATATCTTCTTCCCTTATCTTCTTCTTTTTCTTCTTCTTACCTTCTTCTGTAATTCTTATACTGTTAAACCCTCTTTTATTATTGTGGGTATTTCCAAGTCCCACATCGAAATACTCCTATATGTATTACTTTTTTCTCAATCTATAAAAGAAGGTCTCTGCCTCACCTTGAGGTAAGGCGGTTTCCCATTCTACATGGTATCAGAGAGAGATTGTTTTTTTTTTCTCCCGATCCATTTTTTTTCACCGCCTCTCTATGGTTTCTCACCCGCTCTGCGCAGCTCCCCCTCCCGTCGCCCCGGCTCTGCGCAGCTCCCCCTCCCGTCGCCCCGGCTCCCGCTCTGCGCCGCTCCCGACTTCCTACGCCCCACCCTCCCGCGGCTCCTCCCGTCTGCGGCCCTCCCACGGCTCCTCCCGTCTGCGGCCCTCCCACGGCTCCTCCCGTCCGCGGCCCTCCGGCTCCTCTGCAGCAGTCCCGACGACGCTCCCGGCTCCCGCCTTCCACAGCTCCCCTCCCAGCACCTCCCTCCCTCGTCACGCTGCTCTCTCTGGCATCGTTCGAGCGCGATCAGCCTCGCCTCCCTCAGGCGGCCCTCTCCTCCCATCGCGACCCTCCATCCCGCTTTCCAGCGGCTCTCCCGACCAGCTGTCCAGTCGCGACTCCCAGCTCGCCTACAACGGAGCTGGATCCGTCAAGATCAGGAGGCGTGACCTAGGGCGGGGTCGTCGCGCGCAGTGGGTAGGGGACACCGGGGAAGGAGGCGTCGTGAGGAAGGGATCCGCCGGACAAAACCGGGAGGCCGGCTGGGAAACGAACCCGGAGAGGCGGCGGCAAAAAATAAACGCAGCCCTGCATGAGGGGGGTCCCTGCCCCCAAGGGGGAATTCTAAAAAAAACTAGGGCCCGAAAAAAAATGGGTGGAGGGGTTCGGGTTTATAGACCACCCTCTGATGCCATGTAGAATGATAAAACAGGTGAAACCTGAATCCCCAAGGTTCTTTCTAAAGGAGGCCTTGAGGTTCTTTTATAACAAATAATAAAGACCACATCGGACCACAAGTCCGATGTGGGATGCAGACTCCAACACTCCCCCTCAAGCTTGGACACATAAAGAAAAGAGACCAAAGCAACGACAATACAAAGCAAACAAGAAACGTTGCAAACATTGTAGAATGGGAAACCACCTTACCTCAAGGTGAGGTGGAGGCCTTCTTTTATAGATTGAGAAAAAAGGAATACATACAGAAGTATTCCGATGTTGGACTCGGAAATACCCAAAATAATAAAAGAGGGTTTAACACTCCCCTCAAGCTGGACATGCCCAGTTTGGACCACGAGTCCCACAAAAAGAAAGATGACACCAGACAAGACCAGACACACTCCCCCTCAAGCTGGGTCGCAGATGCTGTGGATGTCCAACTTGGAACTAAGCGAGCCCAGGCGAGCCCCTGGAAGACCTTTGGTGAAGATGTCAGCAAGATGATCCGTCGTCGGGATGTGGCTAAAGCTGGCATGATTGTGCTCCGGGTGGTGTCGAAGAAAATGGCAGTCCAGCTCAATATGTTTTGTGCGTTCATGGAAGACGGGATTCGAAACAATCTTGGTGGCTGCCTGATTGTCACATCAGATATGAGCAGATGTCTGCTGAGGAAAACCAAGCTCCTGGAGGAGTTATCGAAGCCAAAGGATCCTCGTAGTGATGGTGGTCATGGCACGGTACTCAGACTCCGCACTGGATCGGGAGACGACAGTCTGTTTCTTGCTGCGCCAAGAGATGAGGTTGTCTGCTATGAACGCAACAAACCCAGAAGTAGATTTCCGGGTAGCAAGGCAACCAACATAGTCAGCATCACAGAAGGCATCAATATTCTGATGAGAATGGTGAGAGTAACGAAGACCACATGCAGGGTCTCGCTTAATGTATTTGGCGATGCGGAGTACAGCATCCCACTGAGAGGTGGTCAGACGCTCCATGAATTGGCTCACTATGCCAACAGCGCAGGCAATGTCGAGACGAGTCGTGGTGAGATGGTTGAGTTTGCCCACCAGCCGACGATACCGCTCTGGGTGTGAATACGGTTCTGAGGAGCAGGGTCGGCCCAGACAATATGATTGCCCAAGACCCGCATTGAAAATATTGCCCCATTACATTAAAAATGTGAATGAGAAGACTTAGGATTTGTCTAACCAGATGCATAGTCAGGGGAAGGGAAGAAGCATGGTCGTCCTCATCACAGGTGCTCTTGGATTTGCCTAACCTGATGCATGGTCAGGGGAATGGAGGAAGCACCGTCGTCCCCATCGCAGGTGGCCGCTAACCTCTGTAGCCCTATCATCATTCCCATGATTTGATTTCTGATCACAACAATGGTGACGGGGGAGGCAACATCTAGGCAGGAGGCAGCGGAAGAAACAGATTAGGATGGCGGCAATGGAGAATAGAGATACAAGGAGGCGGGTGATGGAACCGATTAGGGTGGAGGCATGGGCCATGGGGGGGAGGTGCAGGGATGAAGCGAGACAGGAAGGCGGCGACGTGTGTGGGATGCGAAGAAGGGAGACCGGTTGCCCCCTGCCCGCTGGTTGCCCTAGCCTGGGGGCTCCCTGGGCTTGCCCCAGGGCCGGGCCTACTAAAGAGTCATAGAGAGACCGTTCCCCAGGCTCAAGAGGAGTGCCAACGGCGGTGGCCTGTGTCATCCCAGCATCCTGTAGAATATCCAAAGCATATTTTCGTTGACAAAGGAAGATTGTGTCCGGAGAACGGAAGAGCTCGATACCAAGAAAGTATGTGAGAGGGCTGAGATCTTTTGGTGTGGAAGTGCTGGTGAAGATGCCCCTTGAGGTGGGCGATACCAGCAGAGTCACTCCCGGTGATGATGATATCATCCACATACACGACCAACAAGATGCAGTCGGCGGATGTCGTCCTATAGAACATGGTGTGATCCTTCATACTGCGGGAGAGCCCAAAGTCGGTGACGACAGTGCTGAATCCGTCAAACCAAGCACGAGGAGACTGCTTGAGACCATATAGAGAGCGGTGTAGTCGACAAACTTGGGACCCATAGTCGGAGGCGCAAAATCCGGGGGGCTACTGCAGATAAACCTCTTCCTCAAGAAATCCATGGAGGAAGACATTCTTAACGTCCAGTTGATGAAGCGGCCAGTGATGATGAGCAGCCAAAGAGATGGATAATCGAACGGATGCCATCTGGGCAACTGGAGAGAAGGTGTCGAAATAATCGACACCATATGTCTGAGCAAAGCCCTTGGCCACAAGTCGGGTTTTGAGTCGATGGAGAGTGTCATCAGCGTTGAAACGGACCGTGTAAATCCATTTGTTGTCGACCGCTGTTTACCGGCAGGGAGGGGCGCTGCGAGTCGGCCTCATGCGTGAGTCGGCCTCATGCACCGCTCTTATCCCTGCGCCGTTCCCGCGCGACGGCCCTCCTGCACCGCTCTTGCGCGTCGACCCTCCTGCACCGCTCCGCGCGACGGCCCTCCTGTGTCGCTCCCGTGCGACGGCCCTCCACTGTGCCACCTATCTGTGCACCTGAACGTCTGGCACCCTACCGAGATCCCGACGAGATCCAGTCGCGACTCCCGGCCCGCTTCTTCCCCCGGCTCCCGACGCACCTCCCTCTGTCCACGCCTCCCCCTGCTTCCCGCAGCGTCGGCTCCCTGCGCAACAACTACTGTGCCTCGTCCCGGTCATCCGTCGCCAGCCCCTCCCAGATTTGGCCAGATCCGACCACATCCAGTCGTCGGCGCATTATGCGGCAACTCTGCCTCCACGCCGATCCCCTCCTCCTGTGCTGCTCTCCCGGCAACCGCCTCCCTTTCCCGATGGAACCATTTTTGCGTGCTCCTTCCAGATCTAGAGTGTTGTTTTTCCTGTTCGTCGGCACGTCCTCGCGCTTCCTCTACCGTGGCGCAGCACCTCAACCGCCTTGGATTTGGGCCCTTTGGCGGCGCCAGATCCCGCAACAACTCTGCGAAATCCCTGCCTCCCTCGCCGGCCCCGCAAGTGCGGCTTTCCCGGTGCTAGTTTGGCTTTCCCAGCGTATCATCGACCGGCCCCGCTAGTGCGGATGTCCTGGCACTCTGTCAACCGACCCGGTCTGTGTGGTTCCTCTGCTGCGCCCGCGACATCTTCATTCATCCATCATCCTGAGGGGGAGCTGCGATCGTCGCTTGTTTCTTTTTATTTCATCTTGTTTTGTAATCAAGCTGGGTATGTCCAGCTTGAGGGGGAGTGTTTGCAACGTTTCTTGTTTGCTTTGTATTGTCGTTACTTTGGTCTCTTTTTTTTATGTGTCCAAGCTAGGTATACCTAACTTGGGGGAGAGTGTTGGAGTCTGCATCCCACATCGGACTTGTGGTTTGATGTGGTTTTTATTATTTGTTATAAAAGAACCTCGAGGCCTCCTTTAGAGAGCACCTTGGGGATTCAGGTTTCACCTATTTTATCATTCTACATATACAAAGTGGTTGTTTTTCTATATAAACTTTCAGTTTTCTCTCTCTCTTGTTCCGCACCCTATCAATTGGTGCTTTCATTGAGAGATATTTTGGAGAGAGAGTTTAGAGAGAGGAACTTTTGATCGGGGGAATTTGAAGTTGACACCAGATTTTTTGGACCAGGTGGAGCATATTATAATGTGAATGGTGTTCAGCTCAATTCGTAGTGGCTCTTGATCGATAGTGGAGTTCTTGCAGTAGTGGAACAAACAAAATCACAGCAAGAAAAAAAACCTACGTAGTCACGGACGCAACAGCAGAGAACGCTGCAGAAGCATTAACCTGTGGATCGACAATCAACCTAGGAGACAACGATCTTGGAGCTGAAGACATAGAATATTATGGATATTTGGATGTCACGCGCTAGGCTGAGAAGAAGTCTGGAGGACAGCTTGGGGCACGAGATGATGTCGGATTTCTACGGCAATAATCCTGAGTCCTGGATTGGAGAAGTTGAGGCTTATTTTTCACTCAGTCAAACTCCAGAAGGGATGAAGGTATCCACGGCAGAATTGAGTATGCAAGGTGCGGCTTGGGTTTGGAATTTCTTGTTGGAACCGACTAAGAATGGGCTTATCTGGATTCAATTCAGAGAAAAGTTGCTTAGAAGATTTGGTTGTGCGGTAGTGCTCGAAACAATGGAATCGATTACACAGGAGTTGAAAACGGTGGAATGTGTCGAGGAGGAGCAAGGTGTGGAGCTGTAGAACAAACCAACACAAGCGGCATCACATGTAGAGCAATCTGTCCAACAACATTCTTCTGATATTTCAACACCTATAGAAGCAGCGAAAATGGTGAGAAGGAATCCAATTGTAGGGAGCTTGTGTGATTACCGGACTGGAAAGGTTGGGAACGACAAAGAGGAACAACATATGCAGAAGAAAATACAAACTCAGCAACACCTACAGAGGCAAATGGAGACTCCTGAAATTTCAGGACAACAAAGAGGATTCTGGGTTGATGCCTCGAGCCGAGGAGGCGCTGAAAGTTTTCAGTCCTGCTCAGTCGCCGCAACAGCCATTCCAGTATGTGTGGGTACCAGTCCAGGCTTCCGTAGAGCTATTTGTTCGACATTCAACTGGATTTCCAAAACACCTACATATGGTGACAAGACTGAAGCTTGCAGTGGAAGGAATCATGGAGGGCCGAGTCATTCAGAAGACTGCAATAAGGTGCTACAAACAACTGCGAGTGGAGCTAATTGATGCTAGGGTCTGTAGGGGAGACATAGGTGTACATAAGCCACCACATCAAAAGGAGATTGCTCGTAAGGTCAAGCTGCTTCCAGCCCTTGCATATCAGAGGAGGATATTCCTACAAACGAAAAAAGCAACAAAACAAGTTACCTGGGTGCCAAGGCCACGGCCAAAGCCTCTGCCATGGACAAGGCCAGCACGGAACCTTCGATTTATAATTCAATCAGATGGCCTACCACTCATCACCTTGAGGACAAAGTGATTTTTAAGGGGGCGAAATTGATGGGAACATGAGGTTGGCTGCTTAGGGGTCCAGTATGCAGGGAGCTGGGTTGCCCGATGGGCAGGAGAATGGGGAAGCTGTTGTATATTGAAGCAGTTAGGCGGTTTAATAACCAGCCAGGGGTGTTGAGTCAATAAGGTTTTCCTTATGACTTTTCCATTCCTTCTTGTTTTGAAAATCACAAACACCTTATCTTTAAGAAAATTGCTTTCTTAAGGAAAATCGCTTTTATAAGAAAAATTATCCTTATCATATTTTCATCTATTTTTTTTCTTAAGTATGAGATTCGGATTCATTTTCTCGGAATCGTTGAAACTTTGATATAAAGCATTCTGTTTTAGGATTTGGATTCTGGACAAGAACTATAAGGAAGTTTCATTCCGAATTCCGGATATGAACTCTGACTAAGTTCTATTCCAGATTCAGGATACGAATTCTGAAGAAGAATTCTCATTACGAATTCTAATGAAGAAATCTCATTCCGAATTCTCATTACGAATTCTGAAGAAGAATTCTCATTACGAATTCTAATGAAGAAATCCCATTCCGAATTCTCATTACGAATTCTGAAGAAGAATTCTCATTACGAATTCTAATGAAGAAATCTCATTCCGAATTCTCATTACGAATTCTAATGAAGAAATCCCATTTCGAATTCTCATTACAAATTCTGATGATGAATTCTCATTACGAATTCAGATGACGAATTCTCATTCCGAATTCTCATTCTGAATTCACCTATTAAACAGAATCTGATTATCTTTGTTTTATACACTCTGAATTTATTCACTCCGAACCTTCACTCCGAAGTTTTCATTCCGAACCTTTTTGTTAGAATTAAAACGATGTCGTACATTCTGTTACACTTGTTTTATTATAAAACGATGTCGTCCATTTTGTTATAAACTAACCGTTGTCTAAGTGACACGTGTACAGGTCCCTCCGATCTTTAAGGAAAATATGACCGTTGGAGAAGGAGCCGACCTTACCTATAAATAGGAGCTCATTTGAAAGAGCTCAGTGCTGATTGCTGAAAAAGTGCATACATGCTGTTGAAGTGTTTTCTAGAGAGAGAGGCTCTTATTAACTCTCAAAGCTTCGTGCGACTCCGAATGTTGGTGATTACATTCGAGGGCTTCCGGGGATAGGAAGACAGAGGTGCCGACTACCTTAAAGATCGAGGGCTTTCTTGCTGAGGAAGACAGAGGTTGCCAACTACCTTGAAGTTGAGGGCTTGCAGGGATAGCAAGACAGAGACTCCGATCTTCGTATCGAGGGCTTACCCTGGTGTGGGTAAGACAGACTTGCTTGAAAGTATAAATCAAGGGACCTTTATCCAAGGTTGTTGGATACCCTTCTCTTTGGGTTAAAAGACTATTATCTTGTTACTAGTAGTTTTACTACTTGTTTTTATTCCGCTGCAATTTGTATCTTAAGGAAAGTATAACTTTCTTATACTTCCTTACTTGTACTCTGATTCATTTAGATTCTATACGCTTTAAGGTAGAATCTCATATTGTAACTTTTGTTAAGTTTCAAATTCCGGAACCATATTTCCGGAACCTACTTTTGGAATCACTTTGCAAATTTAGTTCGGTGTTAGAGGTGTTGTGAATTTGCCTAGTTTAACTTTGTTAAACTTAGCATTTTCCTTTACTTAAGGAAAACATAGTTATTATTAACTAACTTTAAAGGTTCCAAAGGAATTTTTAAAGTATACAATTCACCCCCCCTCTTGTATATTGAGCATCTCATATTATATTTTGATCCTACAAGGGGTAGTCTTGTAATCTGTTATTAGTAGTTGGAGTTGTCAGAAGTACTTGGAGTTGTTGGGATGTTGTTAGTGGTTAGTGGGGTTTGTCTCGAACGTTCCGGTGGGAGCCAAGGGGAGCAGTGGACTGTGTGGGGGGACAATTTTGGATTTGGTTTTGTAGGATTCTGCTGTACAGAATTACGGGCTGCTGCCATGGGCCAGCGTCTCGGAGGAATATCTTCTTCCCTTATCTTATTCTTTTTCTTCTTCTTACCTTCTGTAATTCTTATACGAAGTGGCTGTTTTTCTATAGAAACTTTCAGTTTCCCTCTCTCTCTTGTTCCGCACCCTACCACAGTATATTTGCTAACAAAAGGAAAAGGGAACCGTGGACATTTTCACTATAATAACATCTTAAAGCAAGCACATATATGCTTTCCTGACCAAAACAAAAAAGAAATAAAAAAAATATGAATTCAACCGGGGAGAAAAAAAATTGCAACATCAAATGAATATTTATATTTTCACTCTTCCAATATATTTGCTAACAAAAGGAATAGGGAACCATGGAATTTTTCACTATAATAACATCTTAAAGCAAGCACATATAGGCTTTCCTGACCAAAACAAAAAAAGAAATAAAAAATATGAATTCAACCGGGAAAAAAACAAATTGCAACATCAAATGATTATCACAGTACTCACTAAAGCAACCCTTTGGCTCAGAACTTCCCAGCCTAGTTCCCTGCATTCATGCTGCAGTGATGAGTATTGACATAAAGATGCACCCATACAAAGAAATGGTAAATGGGAAAGACAAGCAAAGCCGGCTTAAAAATTTGAGAACATTTTGTCTAAAAATTAATTGACACTAGGAGCAGCACAATGGGATATTTTGTAAGCATCGTAATTATGAAACTTTCAATTGCTGTTCACACAAGAAAGCATGATATCAGCTTTGAATGCATGCAAAAAGAAGCTATAATGGGTGGAATCCAGCACTGCCTGTACTTGGAATAGGCAAAACCAAACCTTGGTACCATGTTAAGGTTTCATATTGAAATCAATTGACAATGCAAGGAATAGCCTAATAAGTATTACAAAGCCTAATTTCGATTAGCTATGAGAGTTTTAAGAAAATTGATGCAACTGAATTTTCCCCTTTTGCTAAGGTGACGACATGATGGTTTTCTCATAAATATGATCCACCGGTTAGCAGCACAAATATGATACCTGCATGAATTGGGTCACTAAAAATAGGGAACCTAATCTAGTGGGCATAGTTCAAATGAACAAATAGAATACACATTTTATTTGACTAATGTCATTGCCCCAAACAGCATTCATTAATAAATTGAGCTAGAATAATTTTTACTATTCATAAAGAGGTATTGACGGAAAAAAGGGAGTAATTATCAACAGAAGTGCATTGTGCGCTCATATTTTTTGTCAGTGGCAGACAAAAATGTATGTCCATGATCCTTTTTTTGTAAATATATTGAAATAAATTGTCACGAATAAACTCGTATGAGCGTGTGAATTTTTAGGAAGGTGTTTCCCATGACAATCTGAACCTGAACTCCCCTGGACACCTCCCCTCACCACAGCAGGAGCGCAACCACTAGGTGGGCCCCATGGGGCTAATTAGCTAAATATAGATATGAAGAAGAGGGTGTCGCTAAGGACCGAGAAAGCTTTTCTAGCACCATACCCAACCCAGCAATGCACGACTCATCAATTGGCACTTTCTGACATAATAATTAAAGTTCAACAAACTCAAAATCTAAATGCAGATGTGCGGCAGAGAAGAGACTTGGCACATGCAAGTACTGAACTGGTCAAGTTAACTTCTTGATTCAATAATTAAGATGAATAAAAGGCACTCGTTCGGAAGGAGGAAAGGTGAGTGGAGATAAGAATACCTGCCCACCGGACAGAAGCAGCACAGCTAGTTTTCCTTCAGAAATAGCCTTCAATCCCATCCGCCACCATCGCTCTCTTTCATCGATTGTTCGATTATCCACCCTTGAAACGCTACTGTCTGGCACAGGCTCAATCGCAGCAGGCGGAATCGCTGGAATGCCGATTGATCAAAATGTTTAAATCGCAACTGTACATCGAACTCGCAGTTACAAAGGAGTGGAGACTGATGGATACAGACCTTGAGATCGAAGCGAGCATCGAATGATCCGGTCTATGCGTGGAAGATCCAAATTCTAAAAGCAGGGATGAAATAATATAAAAGGGTAAGGACTTACAGAAAACATAAGGCGGAAACAAAACGATACAAATGATTAAGAAATTGAAACCCTCCCTTGATTGGACGAATCGGGAGATTAACAACAACCCGATCACGAATGCAAGTTCCATAAAAGGATTAAATCGTATAAATGGATACGGGCAAGCCAAAAATGTCCAGATAGAACAAATTAATATAAATTACAAGGTAAATTATATTCTCGAATCAACCAATCAGGAATCGTCAACAACAAGCCATCCGCGAAAACAAGTACAACAAATACTCTGTTTTGATTGGGTGCAAAGAAAACAGAGAAAGGCCACAGTGAAATTGATTTATTTGGCTTCGTTAAGCTGAGCAGACGTCCTTTTTTCATTTTCCATTATTCAGAGGCTGTGGCCATGCAAATCATAAGATTTGGATGCATTTTCTGTCGTGGCAAATAATAAGCAAGTAAGATCCAGAAGAACGGGACAGGAATGAATCAAGAAGAAAAAGAATACCTCAAAATCCTTGACGAGAATCTCCCGCCCTTGGGGAGAGAGTTCGCTCCAGAGAATGAAAGCGTCTTCCTGACCATAATCCTTGAGCCTCTCGAGGAGAGCCTGCGGAGGAGACGATGCATTGCACTCCGCCCTCACCGCCACTTCCCTCATACCTACCGATATCTCTCCCTCTCCCTCGCTCGTTCAGTCGTCTGTTTGGTGCCGTCGGTCGGCCAGTCGGTCTCTCAGCTTTGTTCGTTGCTTGCTTCGTCGCTTGCTTCGAGAGGGAGACTCGGCCGGGGAAGAGGGTGACGGTGGCGACCCGAACGACGACGGAGACCCGACCCACTCCCTCACCACCAACGACCCATTTTTTACTTGGGAGTACGAATTAACCCTTGACAGCAAGCGCGGTCACACGCCGAATCCCCCCACCCCCCGATCCGGACCGTCCGTCCAATGATTTTTTTGCCATTTAATAATTACAATATTACAATATATATACATTATGTTGAGCGGGTTGGGCGCCGATAATGATGAATGGTGGGGTGGCACGTGTACAAGGAGCAGGCATTCGCATCGCATTTGCCCGAAAAGACTCCCCATAAAGTTATAAAATATAATATAATAATAATAAAACACATCATTCCCTGAACTATAATGCGGTGATTGCTCCACTCCAAACGAACGCGCCTTAAAGTCAATCCTCCCATCGTTATTGCATGTCAAAAATCCATAAATTAAACTTCACCGATAAAATATTAAAAAATATATATATATCTCTACCTACAAATAAAATATTAATCATTGAAAAATGAGGATAATGGCGTTGGTTGAAACCTAAAATAATTGAAAATTGTGATGCAATGTTGATTAAGGGCCTGATAAGTACACACTCAACGTAAAATAACAAACAATTGCAACTCTCGCGTATAATGTAGGTAAGAAGGGAGGCAGACAATACAAACAAAATATGCAGTCAAAATGTATCATTCAATCATGTTTGTTTGGTGTAAAAATATATAATCAATAATTATGTAAAGACCTGGATTTTTACATATAATTTTTTTTAATTATATGAAATTATTACGAGCCCGCGAAAATTGACGGCGCGTGATTCCGAGACCTGGTGTGTTCGGAATGAATTTCTAAATTTTTTTTCGGGTACGTTCAGTAAACGCGTGAGCGGCGTTTTGTAACTTTTGAACTAGTGCTCGGAATTGAAATTTGGGGATACCGTTGAACTCGCAGCGCCGATATTCGTTTAAAGCGACATTCACCTCGACCGCAGTAAGTCGATGGTGGAAATTAGTTTTCCGACTTTTCGTGAGAGAAAATAAAATAAACATGTTTTATTTTATTTTTGAAATTAAAACCTCCCATTTTGAATTTGGTGGTGGAGACCACATGAACCCCTCTTAATATGAAGTTAACCCTTGGAATTCCCCCTAGTTAATGTGTCAACTTCAATTCAATTAACGTGTGAACTCTATTTGTTTAATTAATAAACTTAATTTTATTAATTTGGCACCACACCTTTCATGGGAGAAATCATTGGCAAAGGGGAGGAGAGTTTGGGAGAACCTTTGGAGAAATATTCTCCGACGAAGAACGACTTTCGAACAAAGAACGAGGGACCGACTTCGGAAGCGTTTTGCGGGAGCGACGAACACCGACGTCCCCTTCATCGACTTCGTCTTCTTCCTTGCGATATCTCCAACGAACATCAAGGTAGAGGATTTGATTTGAAATATGATTGAATTTATTTGATAATTCTTTATATTCTGGATTCACAACGGTGGTCAAACTAACATGGTCATCGTCTCGCACATATACTTTGCCCTTTTATCTTTTGTTCTTCGCGCATTCTTCGTGCGTTCATCAACGTCAAATATTTAACAGCGTTGAAAACCCAATGTTTTGTTGAGCGCGACGTATAGACGCGAAGCTCTTGACCTGAGGATCGCGAATATACGGTCGTTATGTTTTTCGGGCTTAGAACGGAGATGCGGTGAACTGCGGAAGAGGAGGGCGGCCGTCACACCGGCCCGTTGGCCGCGACGGAGCAGGTTCGCGGCCGGTACGCCGACCGGCCGCGTGGCGGAGCGGCGGCGCGCGTCCGCGCCGCCGGTGGAGCAGGAGGTCGCGACCGCTGGGCCACTGGGTCGCGACAGAGGCCGAAGGGCGGTCGGCCGCGGAGGACAACGACGTCGTCGCGCCGCTGGGAGGAGGACCGGCCGACCGTGGCGCACTGAGCAGGACTCGCTCCAGCAGGTCCCGCTTCCAAAAACCGAACGGCCCTTTGGCCGTTCAAGTGACCTGGGAGGCGCCTCCCTCCCGAGCGTCAGCTTGGGCGGACCCCGCCACGACGGTCCACCCCAACCGCGGGCCGCCCCAGCGGGTTGCACCCAACGGGTCGGGTGGGGCCCGCCGAGGTCCTGGCCAACCGTGTCGGACCAGGGTCGGACCCGGGTCGGGCCGGGTTGGACTGAACCCGAACCCATCCGGACCCAGTTTTGTCTTTTTTGCCATATCTTGAAAATCAGACGTCCGTTTGACAACCCGTTTGCGGTGTCAGGATCCTTGGATCGAGACGGTCCTTTTGGTATACTCCACTTGAGTTTTGGATAAAGTTGGAGTACAGTCGGGTTCGATCGAACCCGAATCCAACCGGGCACTCAGAACGGAAACGCTAATAACTTATAGACCGGACGTCTGATTGACGCGCCGTCTGTCGCGTTGGGTCCCTTTTTACGCGACGGACCTTTGGGATACTTCTTCGTGGAACTTCGTACAAGTTGAAATATGACTGATGGCTTGAGCAATACTTCTCTCAGAATCAAGCGTGCTATGAGCGGGTATCCAATGACTGACAGTGATGCGGAGGTTGGAGACAGATCATACGGAGGTTAGTATCGAGGGATCCTATGTGGGTCAGCACCGATCCTGTGTGGGTCAGCGCATACCGATCCTGTGTGGGTCAGATCGTGTGTGGGTCAGCGCTCAACGATCATGTGTGGGTCAGCGCTATCGATCCTGTGTGGGTCAGCGCATACCGATCCTGTGTGAGTTAGATCCTTTGTGGGTCATTGTAGGGGTTAGTACCTATCGATTCTGTGTGGGTCAGACTCCGTATGGTCAGAAGTAGTGCCTCTTGACAGAATGAGATGATTCAGTTTCACAATTGATCATCTGTACTTCTCTACTTCACTAAAAACATGGTTTGAGTTGAGACTTTGTTTGAACTAAGTCTTTTACCTGTGTGGTACTTTTATCTTCGTGGTGTTACCTATGTGGTACTTTTACCTCTGTGGTGTTACCTTTGAGATATTCTCCCCTCATGTATGAAACAAGTATATCTTGATAACTTAGGTACATGTATGGGCATATACCTAAGTAGAGTTGATGTCTTGCTTTGTGGTTTATCATTTGTGGATTTTGAGAGACATTCGGGGGTCTCAGGGTCTCTACTGAGTATTGTTATACTCACCTCTGCACAGGCTTCGCCCGCACCTTGTTGTGTCTTGTGCAGACGACGGACAACGCTGATCGAGGACGAGGGTACCGGGACTGGAGGCTGCTCGGAGGTGGACATTAAACGAGGCGTACCACAAAGACGACCGTTCAAGAGCTATACCTACCCTTCAGGTAGGATCCTTGGTGGGTGTTCACAGGAGCTGTTTCCAGTTTTATTTGTACTTTCCAATTTTACTCGTACTTTTTAGTTGAGCTTGTATTCTAGCCCCTTTACTTTCCGTATACACTTTGTTTACTATATAGTTTACTTTGTGTTTGCATCTTGCCGCGTGCTTGGTTTGTGTGGGTTTACAGGTTATAAAGGCAATGCCTTCCCGTTTTAGGGAATACGCTTTTTGGTGCTAGTCACCAGCCCCTGGCCTATGGAAGGCGGGCTTGGGGTAGTCACGACACGGGCCCCGAGGGACGAGTCATGACAAATTGGTATCAGAGGAGTTCAGTTCTACAGAAGAACTAGAACTCTGATCTTTTCTATGTGGCAATAGTGTTAAATGTGACGAGTGTGGTTTTCAGTTCAGGGAGTCCAGTGTTGGTGCAGCGGCCGACGTATCCATACACTAGGACCTTGATTTCTGATTTCCGACTCAGTGCATGAAAACACTAACTGTGTGTGTGTTTTTGAAAAGTTTTCTTTGTGATCTATTTGAGTCAGCTCACCAGGTATAACTTATTGACTGTGGCGCACCCGTTTCTTTCAGGATGCCTCCACGCAGACAGCCAGCCAGGGTCCCAGTAAGAGTACGTGATGACAGCCTACCGAGAAACGAGGCTTCGGTGCAGGGCCCCCTTACGGCAGTTGTACCATCGGGTGGTGTACCAACAGCACCACTACCCGTTGGGCAGCCGAGGCCACCAGCCCCAACAACAGGGGGTGCACGCCGCTTGAGTGCGTTGCACGAGTTCCAGCCCCAGAGGCCATCGAGGTTCTGGGGAGAGATAGATCCACATGTGACTGAGGGCTGGCTGAAGGCCATGATTAGAGTTTTTCGACTGGTAGGGACACCAACTGATCTCATGGTGATCCTTGTCGCCGGTCTTCTTCTGGCAGCAACGGGCATATGGTGGAGCTTGATGCTCTAAGTTCATGACAAGGTCACTCTCATCTGGGCGGACTTCGAGAGCCTTTTCAGGGCATAGTTCATCCCAGCGACATTACGCTTAGTGCGTATACAAGAGCTTCTCCACTTGCAGTAGGGTAGCATGATCGTGGCTCAGTATTCAGCGAGGTTCACCGACCTCTCGTGCAACTCCACTAACATGGTGCGAGACCCTTTCTTCAGGGACCGAACCTTCGAACAAGGGCTCAGACGAGAGATTAGAGCTTCGATGATTTTTCTCAGCATCTTGACGCAGGCGGGGGTGTTAGAGCGAACACTCTTAGTGAAGAGCTTCTTTGCTGAACAATCACCGGCAGCGAGACCCACCACCAAATGATACGTAGCAGAGTCATCGGCAGTTGGCAGTAGAAAAATAACGTAGAGGTCCAAGAGGACCAGACCTACAGGTAGACAACCGCATGATACAGGGTCAATGGTGCGGGGCTCTTGAGACAGAGTATGACAGGCGAGGGACATGCAATGTTACTCGTGCGGTGGGCAGGGTCACATGGATCGCGACTGCCCAACCCGCCGTATGGATGACCAGCAGACGGTCGAAGGACCTCCTGGGCAGAGGCAAAGATTTGATCAGGGGGGTCCGCAGGCAGGAGGCAGGCGTGGCATAGGAGTAGGTCCTGCAGCAGGCGGTTGGCGACGATTCGAGGTTCTACCGCCACCAACTCCAGGTGATCCACCCCGACCACAGGGAGTAGGTGGACATGAGCGAGCTCAGCTCCAGGCAGTTGAGGCTTATGACCACAGCTCTCTGAAGATGATACGAGGTACGATTTGTGTCTACTCCACCTTAGCTGCAGTACTTATAGACACAGGTTTCAGTCATTCTTTTATTACCACGACCCTCGTTCGAGGCCTGGAGATACCAGTGGAGTCGTTGGATCGATCCTTACGGATAGAGACTCCTACGGGAGCGGATTCGATGATTACACACTGGTGTCGGCAGTGCAAGCTTACTCTAGGAGGCGAGAGCTTCGACTGGGATCTTCTAGTAGCGGCGTTGAGGCCTTATAACGTCATCTTGGGTATAGACTGGTTATGCACAATCCATACCCAGATCAACTGTATTAGGCACAAAGTGCGGTGTGTCTGCACGGATGAGACCAGGTTTACCTTCACCGACGAGAAGAGAACCTTTGCAGCACATGATGGACTTACCCGGATGAGGGTGCAGCCGATCACACATCAGTTGGCTAGCCTTACCTTTGGAGTAGTTGATGTTGAGAGTCCGAGCTATCCTGTAGTGGTGGACCAGTACACTGATGTTTTCCCTGATGATGTTCTGGGTCTACCTCCCTACAAAGAGGTGGACTTTTACATCGACTTGTACCCTAGAAAGACACCAATATCTATCCCGACATATGAGATGGCTCCCACAGAGCTTCAAGAGCTGCGAGTATAGCTGGAGGACTTGCAGAGCAAGGGGTTCATTAGGCCCAGTGTTTCTCCTTGGGCAACCCCAATTTTGTTTACCAAGGTGGATGGGAGTTTGAGACTCTGTGTGGACTATCGACACCTGAACCAGGTGACCGTGAAGAACAAGTACCCACTTCCAAGAATTGATGATCTTTTTTATCAGCTGAAGGGAGCACAATGGTTTTCGAAGATAGACCTCAGATCAGGCTATCACTAGCTTAGGGTACGAGACAAGGATGTGCAGAAGACAACTTTCATATATCGGTATGACCATTATGAGTTCTTGGTTATGTTATTCGGCATGACCAACGCCCCAACAGTGTTCATGGGACTCATAAACAGGATCTTCCAGCCATACCTCGATCGCTTTTTGGTAGTCTTCATCGACAACATCTTGATATACTCAGCTACAGAGGAGGAGCATGCCTATCATCTGCAGATAGTTCTGAACACACTCTGAGAGCACTGGCTTTATGGTAATCTCTCGAAGTTCTAGTTCTGGATACGAGTGGTCCACTTTTTAGGACACGTCATCTCAGAAGCTAGAGTTTCGGTGGATCCAGCGAAGATCAAGACTGCGCTTGCTTGGGAGCCACCCAATAGTGTGATGCAGGTGCAGAGTTTCCTAGGTTTGGCTGGTTATTACTGGAGGTTTGTGCCTAAATTTTCCAGAGTTGAGGAACCCTTATCAGTGATGATAAAGAAGGGGAAACCCTTTATGTGGTCGGAGAGATTCCAATGGAGTTTCCAGGAGCTGAGGCAGAGACTGACAATCACCCCTATCTTGAGGCTATCGGAGGAAGGTGTTGGGTACGTAGTCTACTGCGACGCATTAGGGACCAGAATCAAATGTGTCCTGATGCAGAAGTGAGCAGTGATCGCGTATGGTTCTCGACAGCTGAGGCAGCAAGAGCAGAACTATGCTACCCATACCTGTAGTTAGTAGCAGTGGTATTCGCCTTGAAGATGTGGCAACATTATTTGATGGGTGAACGTTTTATAGTCTATTCTGATCACAAGAGTCTCAGGTATATATTCTTTTAGAAAGACCTGAACCTGAGATAATGACATTGGATTGAGTTCCTCCAGGACTATGACTTTGGGATAGTCTATAATCCTGATAAGAAGAATGTAGTAGCAGATGCACTCAACAGGAGATCTGATATACAGTTGCTGAGTGAGGCGACATAGAACTTTGCCGCTTTGCGGATATCCTACGTGGATCAAGATGGAGCAGCTTATCTTCAGTCTCTGAAAGTCACTCCCCTGCTCCTTCAGTGATTCAGAGAGGCATAGCTTAGGGACACTGACTGCGAGGCTTGACGTGCTCAGATATCCACATGACAGACACCTGATTAATTTTTTGAAGGTGGAGATCATGTCATCCTCTTCAGAAGATGTACTATGGTACCAGTGGCCCTACAGAAGGAAATATTGAGGGAGTTCCATACGTCCCATCTAGTGGTACATCCAGAAGTGGAGAAGATATATCAGGACCTTTAGCATCATCACTAGTGGTCGGGAATGAATAAAACAGTGACAAAGTTTGTCTCACGGTGCCTCACTTGTCAGTAAGTGAAGGCAGAGCATTAGGTTCCAGCAGACCTAGTTCATCCATTAGAGGTTACAGAGTGTAAGTGGGATGGAATTTACATGGACTTCATGACAGGACTTCCACGCACGTCCATGAGTCATGATTCTATCTGGGTGATCGTTGACCGACTCACCAAGTCGGCCCACTTCCTACCTATCAGAGAGTAGGGATCAGTAGAGAGCTTGGGACACCTCTACGTACAAAATATTGTGTGGCTTCATGGAGTTACATCTACGATTGTCTCTGATTGTGATGCATGTTTCACTTCCCGTCTATGGAAGGGGTTACAGAAGGTGTTCGGGACACAGCTTCGGTTGAGCACCGCCTTCCATCCTCAAACGGATGGTCAGACAGAGTGAACCATTCAGAACCTCGAGGACATGCTATGTGCTTGCATCCTTGATTTTGATCACAGCTGGGAGGATCAATTTCCCTTATTGGAGTTCGCATACAACAACAGCTATCACTCCACTATCGGTATGACACCATTCGAGGCGTTGTACGATCGACCTTGCAGATCACCTCTATGCTAGACTGACCCAGGGGAGTTAACACTCATGGGACCAGAGATGGTACGACCTACTATAGAGAAAGTGCAGATCATCCAGGAACGGATGAATACTGCACAAAGCAGACATAAGTCCTATGCTGACAGGAGATGGAGAACTCTTGAGTTTGTGGGTGGTGAATGTGTCTTTCTATGGGTCTCATCTCAATGAGGTTTGCGGAGATTTGGTCGGGGTGGCAAGTTATCTCCAAGGTGTATCGAACCCTTTCAGGTCCTCATCAGAGTTGGCGAGGTAGCTTACTGCTTAGCTCTTCCCCCTCAATTACACCGGGTGCACGACGTTTTCCATGTATCTCAACTGAGGAGATACGTACATGATCCTTCGCACATCATTGACTGAGGTGAGCTGGACATCGATGATGGAGAAACATTTTTAGAGGTTTCAGTGAAGATTGAGGACCGACAGGAGCGATTCCTTAGTGGGCGGTCGATACCTATGGTGCGCGTTCGTTGGCAGCACGAGAACCTCCAGGAGAGCGCATGGGAGTGGGAGGCTCAGATTCATGGTCAATACCCCCACTTGTTTCCCCTAGTTTGTGTTGTGGCTTTCGAGAACGCAAATCCCTGAGGTGGGGAGAATGTAAAGACTCGAATTTTCCATGTATTTTTTTTTAATTATATGGAATTATTACGAGTCTACGAAAATTGACGACGCGTGATTCCGAGGCCCGGTGTGCCTGAAATTAATTTCTGAACTTTTTTTCGGGTATGTTCTGTAAAAGCGCGAGCGGCGTTTTGTAACTTTTGAACCAGTGCTTGGAATTGAAATCTGAGGACACCGTTGAACTCGCAGTACCGATATTCTCTTAAGGAGACCTTCACCTCGACCGCAGTAGGTCAAGGGTGGAAATTAGTTTTCATACTTTTAGTGAGAGAAAATAAAATAGACATGCTTTATTTTATTTTTGAAATTGAAACCTCCCATTTTGAATTTGGTGGTGGGGACCACCTGAACCCCTCTTAATATGAAGTTAACCCTTGGAATTCCCCCTAGTTAATGTGCCAACTTCAATTCAATTAATGTGCCAACTTCAATTCAATTAATGTGCCAACTCTATTTGTTTAATTAATAAACTTAATTTTATTAATTTGGCACCACACCTTTCATGGGAGAAATCATTGGTAAAGGAAAAGAGAGCTTGGGAGAACCTTTGGAGAAATATCCCCCGACAAAGAACGACTTCCGAACGAAGAACGAGGAACCGACTTCGGAAGCATCTTGTGGGAGCGACGAACGCCGACGTCCCCTTCATTGACTTCGTCTTCTTCCTCGTGACATCTCCAATGAACGTCAAGGTAGGGGGTTTAATTTGAAATATGATTGAATTTATTTGACAATTCTTCATATTCTAGATTCACAACGACGATGGCCAAACTAACATGGCCATCGTCTCACACATATACCTTGCCCCTTTATTTTTTGTTCTTCGTACATTCTTCGTGCATTCATCAATGCCAAATATTTAACAGCGCTGAAAACACAATGTTTTGTTGAGCGTGATGTATGGACACGGAGCCCTTGACCTGAGGATCGCGAATATGCAGTCGTTATGTTTTTATGGCTTAGAACGGAGATGCGGTGAACTGCAGAAGAGGAGGGCGGCCGTCACATCGGCCGACCGCGTGTTAGGTAGGGTGGCGTGCATCCGCGCCGCCGGATGAGCAGGAGGTCACGGATCGTCGGCCACGGTGGAGCAGGATCACGGCCGGCAAGCCGGCCGACCGCGTGGTGGAGCGGCGGTGCGCGTCCGCGCCGCCAGTGGAGCAAGAGGCTGTGACCACTTGGCCGTGGTGGAAGCCGAAAGGCGGACGACACTCGGCCGACCGCGGAGGATAGCGACGCCATCACGCCACTAGGAGGAGGAGGACCAGCTGGAGAACCGGCTGACTGTGGTGCACTGAGGAGGACCTTCTCCAGCGGGTCCTGCTTCCAAAAACCGAACGACCCTTTGGCCATTCAGGTGACCTAGGAGGCACCTCCCTCCCAGGCGTCGGCTAGGGCGGACCCCGCCATGGCGGTCCACCCAACCGAGGTGTGACATCTGATATAATAATAATATGAGTCTTCCCACTCTCATTGTGTGACCGAGCCAATGATTGGCTCAAACGTCAAACTCCCAGGTTGATCACGACTTAGGACGATCTAGCCAACAAGTTTTTAGGCAAGTATTTCCCTCTAATATAGACTTGGATGCAGTAGAATGATATCTGGATTTTTTTCCAGATAGATAGAGAGTCAGCCTTTGAAGTATGGGATCATTTTATGGATATCACTGGAAAATACCCACATAACGGACTTGATGTGTAGATTCAGATTCAAACATTCTATCAAGGACTTCAACCTTCTTAATGAACTGTAGTAGACAACACTGCTAATGGCAGACCCATTCTTAAGACGCGCAGAGTTAGACGAGCACTTCTAGATGAGGTCTCCTACAATTATAGTCTATGTAAGAGTGATCAAGGACCACCTCGTTGTAGAATACATCAAGTGGAGGAGATCATCCTCTTAATAAAACAAGTAGATTCCCTTTCAAAGATGCTTGAGTCATTACAGTTATGTGCTGCACCACCACCCCCTTTTGCTCCTGTGATGAAGATTCAATCCTATGAGATTTACAGAGGCTCTCACCCATACTAACACCATATGTCTAGGATAGAGTAAACTCAATCCCAAGATAGCAATTACATCAATTACAATCAACAAGTCCAATAATTCCAACAACCTATATAATACCAATAGAAGAAAAACTACCAGTAGAGACCTATTCAGCAACCGCAATAACAACCAACCAAGGCTACTATCAGCATAAGAGTATTCAATCACTAAATATGAATTCAGGACCACCTGGGTACCCATATCATATTCTATCTCCTTGACCAAAATATAAATTACCTCAGCAACCCTTTCCCTCTATAGCTCAACAACAATTAAAACCATTTTTAAAGAGACCACCACAATAAGGACCACATCTATAGTTTAATCTTCAAAACACGCTCCTTGTATTTTTTCAAAAAGTGGATCATAGAATTACTAACATTGAGATAGAGATGAAAAACCAAATAGATTCCATGTGCAATATAGAAAACCAAATGGGGGAAATATAAAAGATCTTATTAAACTGACTATATGGTACATTGCCCGGTGACACTGAGATTCACCTGAGAGAAGAGGAAAAGGAAATGGTTATTAGGAGTGGAAAAGTGACATCCTTTTAGAAACTATGTGAAGAGAAGGAAAATAATCTGGAGGAACCTAAAACGTAAGGATGAAAATGACATCACAAAGGAATATGGTTGAAAAAAAAAATCTAAAATCGAAAGCTACTAAAAAAACTCTAATAAAAGAACAAGCTGAAAAGGATGAAGTATATGTAGGACTGCAAGTGTAAAAACTCTTTTATTCCTTACCATAAATAACAGGTAAAGTAAAGATTAAAGGGAAATATATGATGATTCCAGTGTTGTTCAAACAATTACACATAAACACCCCTTCACTGAGGACAACACTCAGATGCCTAACTAAACCAAATTCTTAAACTAATTGATTTCCAAAAAAATGAAAATGGAAGAATTAGGATTCATATATTTAAACAGATAATTACCTAATTTTATTCAATAGAAGCTTCCCCCAAATACGAGAGACCTGGAATTTTCTCAATTCCATGCACTATAGGGGAGTAAAACATTAAATGAGCATAATGTGATTTGGGTATAGGAATTGAACTCATCTATAATGCCCCGACCTCTGTAGCCCAGAGCCGGTGCATTACATTATTATATTGGCATGATTATAAGGAATCAAATCCTGAAGGACCAATCAGTTTAGTAGTCTTGAAGAAACTAGATACATACATGGATCCCATATTACATTGGGAAAAGAAAAGAAAACATAATACAAAACAAAAGCTAATAAACCGTATCCATGGAAACTCAATAAATAACCCCTTATTCATAACCTGTGGAAGGAAAACAAATGAAAGGGGTGAGATAAAATGCTCAGTAAGGGTTACATATAGTGGAATCATGAATCAATAATAAGCGAATCATAATCAATTTGACATAATCAACATTTCACGGTGAATAAATGAAAAACGCATGCCATCAATAAACTAAGAATGATATGCATCCATAGATTTTTTCATAGTGAAAACCTCATGGAAAGTAATAATTGTATAATGAATAAAGAGAATGATTATTATTTGTAAATTCATGTATCTGTCACATAAACCATAATATCTTCAAGACGATCTAAGTTTTTGGGTAGATACCCGTCTAATAATGTTTTGGAAACAAACTCGAAGAGTTTTTCGCCAACTGTTTTGTCTCATGAGACCCGTTAATGCATCAAGGGGATATAGTAGGCCCCAAATGTCACTAAAAGTACAAATAATTCTTTATAAAAGGATTTAATACAATAACAATATACCTTTTCAATATCCATATTGAGTAAAGGATACAAATTCATCATAGCATTCAAAATAACCACCGTATGTAAAATGGTATATGTCTTAGAAAATAATCATATCCATGAAACAAGAATATGGATATATAATATAATTACAATTTAAAATAAAAAATGATCTAAAATGGGTATTAGATACATCACATAAGAATGATTAGGTGCACAATACAAAGTAAATCTCTATGAAATGGAAATTGAGACAAAGTCCCTTACCACATTGTAATCCATCGAACCACATGACAAAAAATTAATAATCATCAAATGAATCATTGAATACCATGAATATAAATAGAATCATGATACTATATATAAAATGATAGTACACATACACCACATACAAGAAATAAGTGGTGAATAATGGAAATCTCATGGAAATAAAAGTGAGATGAGAAACCCCTCACCTTAAGTCTGAATGTATTCTACATTTGATCTTAATGTCATGAGTAATCAAATTAGATTAATTAATTATGAATTAAAGAACCTTATTTACAATTAATTGATTTATTATATCTTTATTAAGTTCATTTATGACCTTTTATATGGGTTAAGAGATTCAATTTCATCATTTGGGAGTGAATGTTTTCTTAGTTTTCATGATCGTTTTGCTTGTATAAGAGTGTGGAAGTTTGTGTAAAATGGAAATTGAAAACCCGAATTGAAGTTATGAGTTTTTAATGATCATAAAAAATATTAAATGATTATATAAATCCTTTGTTTATTTTGGGAGAGGATGAATCATTATATAAAACTTTAATGATAAACTCTTGAATTATTTTGATGGTTTTTCAATCACCACGAACTCATTTTGTTTTATAATTAAATACCATGTGTAAAAAATAATTCCAAAACATTAAACAAGATATATTACATATATTATGATCTGGTTCAACCATAAAAATGGTTTAATGAACATAATTAAATATGATAATAGAAACTGAAAACATGTCATCCTTGAATGTGATAAATTAACACATCTCAGATAGTGTTTTCATTTTTAGTATAAGAGGAGGAGGAAAGAGAGAAGATGATGAAATATTACCTTATAATAATAAAATAATAGTACATGTAAGGTACATGAATTATCATAGAATTTGGATGATGGTAGGTGAGGATATAGAAACAAAAAAATGAAATTTGTAAAAGAAGTTGAAAGGAAAAGGAAGAGAGGTTTGCCTCTTGAGTACTCCTTGAGAATCTCCTTAAGGCCTTTGTTTTTGGACTTTTGGTGAGACCATAAGGTCTTGGACTTGTTTGAAGGGCTTGAGAAGTATATTTGGAATAAATTAGGCAAAGATAAAAGCTCGAGTGGTGTGAGAGGAAGAGGGGGTGAGGGGTGGTTTATATAGTGGAGGAGAGAAGAGTTTTTGCATTATTTTAATCATTAGTTTATTATTTTGCCTCAAGACTAAGAATATTCTTGATTATTGTGACTAAAAATAGTAATAAGTTCATGTTAGTTCTAAATAATAGTTTCTTACATCAACCATGATGCATGAAATAGTGTATTTATCTCATAATGTATTTATATCGTAATTACTGTATTATACTATTTACCAAAAATTCAAGTATTTCAGAAAACCCCAAAAATTAACCCTAACCATTTTTCGATGCGTAGAATCCAAAAATGAACTCCATTTTATGAAAATAATTTTCTAAATATTATAAATTTAATTTTTAATTAAAATCATCATTTAATCAAAAAATACCAATTTAAAAATTATAACCGATTTTATGTCACTTTGAAAAATTAACCAAGGTCTCATTAAATTATCCTAAAAATCATAGAGAATGAAAATATTGATTTATGAATACATTTTATGAAAATTAATTATATTTTAAACCATTTTATTAATTATAATATTTTAATTAAATATTTATTACTCACAAAAATACCAACACTTAATTAAAATATCCACCTTCATTTATAAAGTGCCTAAATTTTATTTATATACTCATGGGTAAGGTTACCATTAATAAGGGTCATATTACTATTAATAAGGGTAAAATTGATATTCATAAGGGTAAGTTATTATTCATAAGGGTAAGTTATTATTCACCAAAAATTAAGTTAATTCTATAGACTCCAAATATCACCCTGATTGCAACCATGTATGTCTATTTTTTCAAAATTCAAAAAATAGAAGTGGAAAATTTAAGTTTAATGGATAGGTTGTAACTATCTTATATAACCAAGTATTGTTTCAAAAAGACTCAGTGTTTTATGCATTATAAGTTATCTAATGAATTGAAATTATTTAAGAAGAAACATACCATAAAATATTGGGGTGTTATATTCTTCCCTCCTTCATATTTTTCATCCTCGAAATTTTTCATGTATAAATCCCTCTAAAAAGTTATGGGTGGTTCTTCTTCATAACATCCTCAGGTTATCACGTTGCTTCCTCCATTTTTTGGTTTCTCCAAAGAAATTTTACCAGTTAAGTCATCCGATTTCTCAATAATTGATCTCTAGTGTCAAGAATCTCGATAGGCTCTTCACAGTAAGATAAGTCAGGTTCCAATTCTATTTCTTCATAGGTGAGTACATGCATTGGGTATGGTATGTAATTTTTTAACAAAGACGTGGAACACATCATGAACCTTGGAGAGACTTGGTGGTATCACTAAACGGTAAGGTACAACTCCAATTCTATCAAGAATTTCAAATGGTTTGATGTAACTAGTGCTCAGTTTCCATTTCTTACCGAACCTTAGGACACCCTTCCATAAAGATACTTTCAGAAAGATACGATCTCCCACTTGAAATTCCAAATCCTTTTTATGGTTGTCAACATAGCTCTTTTTTCTACTTTTTTATGCTTTAATATGGGCCTGAATTGTTTTTACCTTTATCATTGTCTATTCAATAAGTTCTAGGCCTATAAGTTTCCTCTCACCAAATTCATCCCAACAAGTTGGAGTTCATCACCTCTTTCCATATAATGCTTTATATGGCGCCATTTGAATGCTAGAATGGAAACTATTATTATTGAAAAATTCCACCAATGGTAAGTATTGATCCCACATACCTTTAAAGTCAAGAGAGAATGATCTCAACACATCTTCCAGTGTTTGAATAGTCCTTTCAGACTGTCCATTGGTTTGGGGGTGATAAGTGATACTCATATAAAGCTCAGTATCCAAATCCTTCTAAAAACTTTTCCAATTTTTTTAATGTAAATTGGGGATCTCAATCAAACACAATGAATATGGGTTCACCATGAAGTCTTATAACTTCATTAATATAAATTCTTTCTAGGTGCTCAAGTGGTAAATCCTCTCTTATAGTAAGGAAATGTGCCAATTTTGTAAGAAGATCAACAATTACCCATATTACATTATTACTTCTAGGTGTCTTTAGTAGTCTTGTGACAAATTCCATCATAATATGACCCCACTTACACATAGGAATAGGTAGAGGTTGCATAACACCTATAGGATTTTTTCTCTCGACCTTCACTTGTTGAAAAACTAGACACCTTGACACATAGTCAAAAATTTCTAGCTTCATGTTATCCTGCCAAAAATGTTTATTCAGATCTCTATACATCTTGGTGTGACCAGGGTGTATAGAGAAATTTGAGCTATGAGCATAATCTAATAGTTCCCTTTTTAGCTTAGGTACTGATGGAATGCACAACCACTTTCCAAATTTCAGAACTCCGTCCTTATACACGAAGCCTGCAAATATTCCATCCTTAACAACTTTAATTTTATTTTGTAGATTCTCATCATCAGTTTGAGACCTTTTTATCTTCTCTAGTAAATATGGTTTAGAAATAATTTGAAAAAGGAAAGATGTTTCCCCTTCCTTAAAAATTCCCATATCCATCTTTACCAGATCCCTGAATATAAGATCTCTTTCAATCCTAATTTGGGTCAAAAGTCCATGATCTTTCCTACTTAATGCATCTGCCACCTTATTTTTCTTTCCTGGGTGGTAGTGTATTGAAAAATCATAATATTTTAGTAACTCAATCTATCTACTTTGACTTTTGAGTTCTTTCCATGTAAAAAATTATTTTAAACTCTTATATACACATCTTTATTTCACCATAAAGATAGTGTCTCTATATTTTTAGAGAAAATATTATGGTTTCTAACTCAAGATCACGAGTTAGATAATTTTTCTAATGAGTATTCAAATTCCTTGATGCATAATTAATAACTTTATCATTTTGCATAAGGACACATCCCAGTCCATTCTTTGATGCATCACTGTATATCACAAATCCATCATTTCCAGATGGAAGAGTCAAAATTAGAGCATTGAACAATCTTCTTTTCAATTATTTAAAGCATTCTATACATTATTTTGTCTATACAAACTTAACCCCTTTATGTGTGAGCTTGGTTAGTAGGTTATCCAATCAGGAAAAATTCTAAACGAAACACCAATAGTAACCTGCTAAACCAATAAAACTATGTACCTTGGTTATGTTCATTGGTGTGGGCCATTCTTGGATTGCCTTTTTCTTCATAGGACCAACCAAGATTCCATCCTTATAAACACTATTGACAATAAAAGAAACTAATCGAAGCCAAAATTCACACTTGCTAAACTTCCCATATAATTCATTTCTTTTAAGAGTTTTCAAAATGATCCGAAAGTGATTCTCATGGTCTTCATAGATTTTGGAGTATACTGGGATATCATCGATAAATACCACAAAAAAGTCATCAAGATATTCCTTGAAAACTCTATTCATTGAATCTATGAAAACAAAGGGTGTATTAGTCAGTCCAAAAGGCATTACTATAAACTTGTAATACCCATACCTAGTTCTAGATGTTGTCTTTGGAATATCTTCCTTCCTCACACGCAGTTGATGATATCTTGATCAAAGGTCAATATTCAAAAAATATCGGGTTCCATGAAGTTGATCAAATAAATCATCAATGCGAGTAATAAGATACTTGTTCTTTATCGTAATAACATTGATCTACCTATAGTCAATGCACAAACTCATAGATCCATCTTTCTTCTTGACAAAGAGAACATGAGATCCCTATGGAGAAACACTAGGGTGGATAAATATATTATCACTCAATTCCTATAGTTGTTTCTTGAGTTCCACAAATTACACAATCTCTATTATATAAGGAGTCTTTGATATAGGTCTTGAACCAGGAATTAAATCAATAGTGAACTCAACTTCCTGCTTTAGAGGACGTCGAGGTAAATCCTCTGGAAACACATCAATATATTCTTGCACAATAGGTACATCCTTAATTTGAATATTTATTTCCTCACTCATAGATATCAAGTTCTCATACTCCCCAAGAATTGTATTTAATAGAGCTATTGTGGGTGGATCTAGATAAAAATCAGATGGTGAGGTTTCTACTCTAAAGATAAGGGATTCTACATCATCCTAAAAAATTGTAACATTTTTCTTCTTACAATATATTTTTTCATCATGATATGAAAGCCAATATATACTGAGGATTATATCAAAGTCAATCACAGGTATGGTGATAAAATTAGTAGATAAGGCACATTTATATCCCTTAATAGGAATTTCCTGACACATCTTTGTTACAATGATACTTCCCTTAAGAGTTTTGAATAAAAAAATAATTTATTAAATAAAATTAGAAATATCCAATTTTCATGGAAAACTGGGAAGATATAAAAGAATGTGATGATCTAGAATCAAATAATGCACTGGCTAAGTTTGAGGAAACAATTAAAGTACCTTCCACCGTATCATTAGGAACTTCAACCTCCATGGTTGTGATCATATAAGCTTGCCCTTAATCCCGTTGCCTTTTCTGAAGCAAGTTTCCTTAGTGCTTAGGACACTCATTTTCATAGTGTCCCTTCTCTCTACAATTGTAGCATTGAACTTAATTGAATTTTTTCTTCCCCTTGCATTCATTAGATCGATGACCCTTTTCTCCACACTTATAGAAAACTCCCATTACTTTTAAACATTTTCTAGGATGATTATTTCCATATTTCTCGCATAATAGGAATTGATTAATTCCCTTCTTCTTCTTTGGAACTTCACCATTTCTATCCTTATCAGAATATCTCTTCTTATCTTGTTTTCCCTTGAACAAATTTGATCGAGAAAATTCCTTCTCTATTTTGATGGCAATTAATACAATTTCATCATATGATAAAAATGTTTGAGAATCTAGTGCCCTTCTAAGACTTGGATTAATACCTTCAAATAAATGATCAATCTTGTGTTTCGAGTCCTGTACATAATCTATGGCATACCTGGCCAACCTTGTGAAGGTAGCTTCATACTATGTAGCACTCTCTTCTTCCCTTTACTTTAAGCTATGGAATTTCTTCTCCATTTTAGTTCTTTGTTCACAAGAGAAATATTTGTTGAATAATATTACCTTAAAAGATCTCCATTCCATATATTTTATTTCTTCTTCCTCCATGGTATTCTGGATCAAGGACCACCATTGATCAGCATCACCCTTGAGGCAATATACTACCAGTACTACCTTTTCATTTTTATTGCATCTTAATGCTAGAAATATCTTTTCATGAGACTTGGTCCACTGATCAAATACCACTGTATTAGTATTCCCACTAAAATATGGGGGCTTCTGTCACATTAAATGATCCAACATAGGTGTATCATGGTTATTCATCACAGCCTGAGTAAGTTGTCTCATTATGGTTATGATCTGATCCGCTCCAACACTGACCGTGTTGACTTGCTCAGTGGGGAAATCCCTACATTGTTTGTGGGTATTGATTCCATTTATTCCATGAGATTCCATCACTAAATAATGACATACACTAAATTAGGTCATAACTAATAAACATAATTTGAAAATTTATACACAACTAATTTCATAATCAAAAACATGATTTCTATTTAAAATTAAATCCTTAATAATTATTTGTAAATAAAATGTGAATTATCCTAAGCATATACCTCGAGAGTTTCAAACCAGGTGCATAGTAAGGCTCATTGTTGTGTACCAGGATACCTCAGGTCAATCCCAAACTCCTTGTTGAAGTTGTTTTTCCTAGGTACATCTGTGCCAGAACTACGTTCACTTGTAGTATCCAGACAGGGATGTATTTTCTAGGAAGACCCACATAGTATCCTCCTTACCAAAATTATAGTATGTTAATCTATGATTATACTCAAATACTATCTTAGGGTTATGTTACCTAAGTTATGTTTCCTAATTCTAGCTCCCAAAGTTTCTACTAAACTTCCTCTGATACAAAATATAACACCCCAACCCCTTTAGATTGGATCCGGTGCATTACATTATTATATTGGAATGATTAGAAGGAATCAAATCTTAAAGGAACAATCAATTTAATAGTCTTGAAGAAACTAGATACATACATGGATTCCATTTTACATGGGTAAAAGAAAACAAAACATAATATAAAACAAAAGCTAATAAACAGTATCCATGAAAACTCAATAAATGATCCCTTCTTCATAACCTATGGAAAGAAAAAATGAAAGGGGTGAGCTTAAATGATCAGTAAGGGTTACATATAGTGGAAGCATGAATCAATAATAATCAAATCATAGTCAATTTTACATAATCAATATGGCATGGTGAATAAATGAAAAACACACGCCATCAATAAAATGAGAATGATAATGCATCCATAGATTTTGTCATAGTGAAAACCTTATGGAAAGTAATAAATGTATAATAAATAAAGATAATAATTATTATTTGGAAGTTTATATATCTGGAACATGAACCACAATACTGTCAAGATAGTTTAAGTTTATGTGTAGATACCCATCTGATAATGTTTTGGAAACAAACTCGAAGGGTTTGTCGCCAACTGTTTTGTCTCATGAGACTTGTCGATGTATCAAGGGGATATAGTGGGCACCAAATGTCACTGAAAGTATAAATAATTATTTATACAAGGATTTAATATAATAACAATATGCCTTTTCAATATCCATATTGATTATAGGATACATATTCATCATAGCATTCAAAATAACCACTGTATGTAAAATGGTATATAACTTAGAAAATAATCATATACATGCAACAAGAATAAGGATATATAATGTAATTAAAATTTCAAATGAAAAATGATCTCAAAGTGAAAGTATATGCACCACATAATAATGTTTAGGTGCACAATAAAAAGTAAATCTCAATGAAATGGAAATTGAGACAAAGTCCCTTACCACATTGTAATCCATCGAATCGTATGACCACAAATTGATAACCATCAAATGAATCATTTAATATCATGAATATAAATATAATAATGATATTATATATCAAATGGCAGTACAAATACACCAAATACAAGAAATAAGTGGCGAATAATGGAAATATCACAAAAATAAAAGTGAGATGAGAAACCCCTTACCTTAAGTCCGAATGTATTCTGCACTTGATCTTAATGTCCTAAGTAATCAAATTAGATTCATTAATTACAAAGTAAAAAACCTTATTTACAAGTAATTGTTTTATTATATATTCATTAAGTTAATTTATGTCCTTTTTTATGGGTTAAGATATTCAATTTCATCATTTGGGAGTGCGTGTTTTCTTAGTTTTCGTGATCATTTTTCTTGTATAAGAGTATGAAAGTTCATGTAAAATAGAAATTGAAAACCAGAATTGAAGTTATGATTTTTTAATGATCATAAAAATGGTTAAATTATTTTATAAAGCCTTTGGTTATTTTGGGATAGTATGGATCATTATATAAAATTTTAATGATAAACACTTGGATTATTTTGATGGTTTTTCAATCACCACGAGATTATTTTGTTTTATAATTAAATACCATGTGTAAAAAATTATTCCAGAACATTAAATATAATATATTACATATATTATGATCTGTTTCAACCATAAAAATGGTTTGATGACCAGAATTTAAGATGGTAATAGAAATTGAAAACTCGTCGTCCTTGAATGTGATAAATTAACACATCGCGAACGATGTTTTCATTTTTAATATAAGAGGAGGGGGAAAGAGAGATGATGATGAAATATTCCATTATAATAATAAAATTAAAATATATTTAAGGTAATATAATTATTATAGAATTTGGATTATTGGAGGTGAGGATAGAGAAACAAATGAATGGAAATTGTAAAAGAAGTTGAAAGGAATAGGAAGAAAGGTTTACCTCTTGAGTACGCCTCCTTGAGAATCTCCTTAAGGCCTTTGTTTTTGGACTTTTGGTGAGAATAGAAGGTATTAGAAATGGGAGGAAGGCTTGGGAAGTGTATTAATTAGAACTTAGGCAAGGCTCAAATCTTGAGTGGTGTGAGAGGAAGAGGGGGTGAGGGGTGGTTTATATAGTGGAGGAGAGGAGGTTTTTTTGCATTATTTTAATCATTAGTTTATTATTTTGCCTCAAGACTATGAATAGTCTCAATTATTGTGACTAAAAATAGTAATAAGTGCACGTGAGTTTAAATTAATGGTTTATTACATCATCCATGATGCAAGGAATAGTATATTTATCTCATAATGTATTTATACCATAATTACCGTATTTTACTATTCACCAAAAATTCAAGTATTTCAGAAAAATCCAAAAAATTAACCCTAACAATTTTTCAACATATAGAATCCAAAAATGAACTCCATTTTATGAAAATAATTTTCTAAATATGAGAAATTTAATTTTTAATTAGAATCATCATTTAATAAAAAAATACCGATTTAAAAATTATGACTGATTTTATGTCACTCTGAAAAATTAACCAAGGTATCATTAAATTATCCTAAAAATCACAGGGAACTAAAATATTGATTTATGAATACATTTAATGAAAATGAATTATATTTTAAATAATTTTATTAATTATAATATTGTAATTAAATATTTATTACTCACAAAAATACCAACACTTAATTAAAATATTCACCTTCATTTATAAGGTGCCTAAATTTTATTTATATACTCATGGGTAAGGTTACCATTCATAAGGGTAATATTACTATTCATAAGGCTAAAATTACTATTCATAAGGGTAAGTTACTATTCATAATGGTAAGTTACTATTCACCAAAAATTAAGTTAATTCTATCAGACTCCAAATATCACCCTGATCGCAACCATGCATGTCTATTTTTCAAAATTCAAAACACAGAAGTAGAAAATTTATGTTTAATGGATAGGTTATAATTATATCCTATAACCAAGTGTTGTTTCACAAAGACTCAGTGATGCATGCATTATAAGTTATCTAATGAATTGAAATTATTTAATAAGAAACATACCATAAAATATTGGGGTGTTATATTCTTCTCTCCTTTAGAAATTTAATCCTAGAAATTTTTCATGTATAAATCCCTCTAAAAAGATATGGGTGGTTCTTATTCATAACATCCTCAGGTTCCCACATTGCTTCCTCCATTTTATGGTTTCTCCAAAGAACCTTTACCAGTCAAGTCGTCCGATTTCTCAATACTTTCTCTCTAGTGTCAAGAATCTCGATAGACTCTTCACAGTAAGACAAGTTGGGTTTTAGTTATATTTTCTCATAGGTGAGTACATGCGTTGGGTCTTTCATGTACTTTTTTAACAAAGACATGTGGAACACATCATGAACCTTGGAGAGACTTGGTGGTATCACTAAATGGTAAGCTACAAATCCAATTCTATCGAGAATTTCA
This sequence comes from Viscum album, assembly GCA_963277665.1. Lineage (NCBI taxonomy): Eukaryota > Viridiplantae > Streptophyta > Magnoliopsida > Santalales > Viscaceae > Viscum > Viscum album. The sequence goes on from OY728164.1 coordinate 95,910,626, forward strand.
AATAGTCCGATGTACCTAGGGCTCAGTTTCCCTTTCTTACCGAACCTTAGGACACCCTTCCATGGAGATACTTTTATAAAGATACGATCTCCCACTTGAAATTCCAAATCCTTTCTATAGTTTTTAGCATATCTATTTTTTCTACTTTGTGCTTCTTTAATATGGGCCTAAATTGTTTTTACCTTTATCGTTGTCTCTTAAAAAAGTTCTGGGCCTATAAGTTTCCTCTTTCCAACTTCATTCCAACAAGTTGGAGTTCGACACATCTTGCCATATAATGCTTTATATGACCCCATTTGAATGATATAATGAAAACTATTATTGTAGAAAATTTCCACCAAAGGTAAGTATTGATCACACATACCTTGGATTTCAAGAGAGAATGATCTCAACATGTCATCTAGTGGTTGAATATTACTTTCAGACTGTCCATCAGTTTGGAAGTGATAAGCAGTACTCATATAAAGCTCAGTATCCAAATCCTTCTGGAAAACTTTTCCAGAATTTTGATATAAATCGGGGATCTTGATCGGACACAATCAATATGGGTGCACCATGAAGTCTTATAACTTCATTAATATAACGTCTTTACAGGTTCTCAATTGGTAAATCCTCTCTCATAGTAAGGAAATGTTCCGATTTTGTAAGACTATCAACAATTACCCATATTGCGTTATTCCTTCTAGGTGTCCTTAGTATTCCTGTGACAAAGTCCATCGTAATGTCATCCCACTTCCACATAGGAATATGTAGAGGTTGCATGACCCCCTCTAGGATGTTGTCTCCCAGCCTTCACTTGTTGACAAACTAGACACCTTGACACATAGTCAACAATTTATTGCTTCATGTTATCCCACCAAACATGTTTTTCAGATATCTATACATCTTGGTGCGACTAGGGTGTATAGAGAAATTTGAGCTTTGAAAATCATCTAATAGTTCCCTTTTTTAACTCAGGTATTGATGAAACACATAATCACTTTCCGAATTTCAAAACTCCATCCTTATACACGAAGTCTTCCAATCTTCTATCCTTAAAAACTTTAATTTTCTTTTGTAGATTCTCATCATAAAATTAAGAGCTTTATATCTTATCTTATAAAGATGATTTATAAATCATTTGAAAAAGGAACGATGTTTCCCCTTCCTTAACAATTCCCATATCCATATTTACCAAATCTATGAATATAGGATCTCTTTGAATCCTCATTTGGGTCAGAAGTCCATGATCTTTATTTCTTAATGCATCTTCCACCTTATTTTCTTTTCCTGGGTGGTAGTGTATTGAACAATCATAATCTTTTAGTAACTCGATCCATCTTTTTTGCCTCATGTTGAGTTCTTTCTGTGTAAAAATTTATTTCAAAATCTTGTGATCTGTATATATCTCACATATTTTACCATAAAGATAATGTCTCTATATTTTTAGAGAAAATATTACAGTTACTAACTCAAGATCATGAGTTAGATAATTTTTCTCATGAGTCTTCAACTTCCCTGATGCATAAGCAATAAATTTATCATTTTGCATAATGACACAACCCAATCCATTCTTTGATGCATAACTATATATCACAAATCCATTATTTCCAGATGGAAGAGTCAAAATTGGAGAATTGAACAATCTTATTTTTAATTCTTAAAAGCATTCTATACATTCTTTTATCCATAAAAACTTAATACCTTTATGTGTGAGCTTGGTTAGCAGGTTATCCAATTGGGAAAAATTCTGAATGAAACACTGCCAGTAACCTACTAAGCCAGTAAAACTATGTATCTCAGTTATGTTCATTGGCACAAAACATTCTTGGATTTCCTTTTTCTTCATAGGATAAACCAAGATTCCATCCTTAGAGACAATATGGCCAAGAAAAGAAACTAATTGAATCCAAAATTCACACTTTCTAAACTTACCATATAATTCATTTCTTATAAGAGTTTTCAAAATGATCCACAAGTGATTCTCATTATCTTTATAGCTTTTGGAGTTTACTAGGATATCATTGATAAATACCAAAACAATTTCATCAAGATATTCCTTGAAAACTATATTCATTAAATCCATGAAAACAGAGGGTGTATTAGTCAGTCCAAAAGGAATTACTGTAAACTAGTAATGCCCATACCTAGTTCAAAATTTTGTCTTTAGAATATCTTCCTTCCTCACACACAACTGATGATATCTAGATCGAAGGTCAATATTAAAAAAATATCGGGTTCCATGATGTTGATCAAATAAATCATTAATGCAAGGAAGATGATACTTTTTCTTTATCATAATAGCATTGATCTCCCTATAGTCAATGCACAACCTCAAAGATCCATCTTTCTTACTAACAAAGAGAACACGAGCTCCCCATGGAGAAACACTAGGATGGATAAATCTATTATCACTCAATTACTCTAGTTGTTTCTTGATTTCTAACAATTCCACAGTATCCATTCTATAAGGAGTCTTTTATGTAGGTCTTGAACCATGAATTAAATAAATAGTGAACTCAACTTCCCACTCTGAAGGATTTCTAGGTAAATCCTCTGTAAACACATCAACATATTCTTGCACAATAGGTACATCCTCAATTTGAAGATTTATTTCCTCACTCATAGATATCGAGTTCTCATAATTCCCAATAATTGAATTTAGTAAAGCTATTGGGGGTGGATCTAGATAAGAATCAGATGAAGATGTTTCTACTCTAAAGATAATGGATTCTAAATCATCCTAAAAAATTGTAAATTCCTTATTCTTGCAATATATTTTTGCATAATGATATGAAATTCAATATATACCGAGGATTATATCAAATTCAATCATGGGTATGATGATAAAATCAGTAGATAATACACGCTTATATCCCTTAATGGGAACTGCCTGGCACATCTTTGTTACAATGATACTTCCCTTAGGAGTTTTGAATGAAAAATCCTTTATTAAATCAAAATTTAAATATCTAATATTCATGGAAAACTAGGAAGATATAAAAGAATGCGATGATCCAAAATCAAATAATGCATCAGATAAGTTTGAGGAAACAATTAAAGTACCTTACACCAAATCATTAAGAACTTCAAACTCTACAATTATGATTGTATAAGATTTCCCTTTATCCCATGGAATTTTCTAAGGCAAGTTTTTTGGATCTTAGAAAACTCATTTTCATAGAGTCACATATCTCTACAATTATAACATTGAATGTCATTGACTTATTTCTTCCCCTTGCATTCATTAGATCGATGACCTTTTTCTACACACTTATAGAAAACTCCCATACCTTTAAAACATTTCCTAGGATGATTATTTCCACAGTTCTCGCATAATGGGAATTTCTTCATTCCCTTCTTATTCTTTGGCGCTTCACCTTTTCCATGGTTATCAGAATACCGTTTCTTATCTTGGTTTCCCTTGAACAAATTTGATATAGAAAATTCCTCTATTTTATGGCACTTAATAAAATTTCATCATATGATGAAAATGTTTGAGAAGCCAGTGCCCTTTGAAGACTTGGATTAAGACCTTCAAAGAAATGATCAATCTTGTCTTCCGAGTCATGTACCTAATCCATGGCATACCTGGCCAATCTTGTGAAGGTAGCTTTATACTCTACAACACTCTCTTCTTCCCTTTGCTTTAAGCCAAGGAATTTCTTCTTCATTTCAGTTAGTTGTTCATGAGGGAAATATTTTTCAAAGAATATTTCCTTAAAATTTCTTCATTCCACACCTTCTATTTCTTCTTCCTCCATGGTATTCTGGATCAAGGACCACCATTGATCAGTATCACCCTTGAGGCAATATACTGCCAATACTACCTTTTCATTTTTATTGAATCTTAATGACAAAAATATCTTTTCAAGGGACTTGATCCACTTCTCAGCTACCACTAGATTAGTAGTACCACTAAAATATAGGGGCTTCTGTCGCATGAAACGATCCAACACAGGTGTAACATGGTTATTCGTCATAGCCTGAGTAAGTTATCCCATTATGGTTATGATCTGATCCGCTCCAACACTAACTGTGTTGACTTACTTAGTGAGGAAATCCCTACATTGTCCATGGGTATTGATTCCCTTTCTTCCATTAGGCTCCATCACTAAAAAATGACATACACTAAATTAGGTCATAATGCATAATTTCTAAATAACAAACATAATTTAAAAATTTATGCACAACTAATCTCATAATCACAAACATGGTTTCTATTTACATTTAAATTCTTCATAATGGTTTGTAAAGAAAATGTGAATTATCCTAAGCATATCCCCTGAGAGTGTCAAAATAGGTGCATATTAAGGCCTATTTTCATGTACCGGGATACCTCAGGTCAAGCCCGAAACTCCTTGTCAGAGTTGTTACTCCTAGGTACTTCTGTTCCAGAACCACATCCACTTGTAGTATCCAGACAAGGATATATTTACTAGGAAGAACCACATAGTCTCTTCCTTACCAAAATTCTAGGATGTTACTCTATACTTATCCTTAAAGTATATCTTAGGGTTATGTTCCCTAAGCTATGTTTTCTAAATATAGCTCCCAAGGTTTCTACTAAACTTCCTATAATACCAACTATAACGCTCGAACCCCTTTCACCTGGAGCTAGTGCATTACATTATTATATTGGCATGATTACAAGGAATCAAATCCCGAAGGACCAATCAGTTTAATAGTCTTGAAGAAACTAGATACATACATGGATCCCATTTTAGATGGGGAAAAGACAACAAACACTACTGGAAATAGAGGATATACCAACAGATTTTTCCCAATAGTTTATGAAAACCGTTGGAATAGGGATGTTGGATGAGTTTTAACCAATGGTTTTATAGAACCATTGGGATATGTTAGACTTTACCCAATGGTTT